>OZ004715.1:28108242-30650241 GCA_963924515.1 Vespertilio murinus | reverse complement strand
AATATGTCTCTTGACTGTAAATTTAAAATGATTTCTTTGTTAGCACTGTCTGGGGCAGGGTGCCATCTCAGAGAGGTTGTGGGCTTCTTCGTGAGGCTTTCCAGTGAAGAGCCTTTGGTATTCTAATACTCAGAAATCCTGATCCTTGTGGTGGCACCCAGCTGCCTCGATCTGCTCCAGCCGCTCAGTGGCTGTTGGTATAAGATAAAACGCTCTGCTTTCCGCTCACTCTCAGTCACTGGGCATGCAAACAGTGTCTGTGTGCCATCTGGTGGGTGTACCGGCTGTGGTGACAGTGCTGAAAGTAGTGGTTGGAAATAGGTTAGACGTTGCAAAGATAAAGCATTTACGAAAAAGAGACTGAAGAAATGAGGGTCACTCAAGCCCTTTCTCTTTTTAAAATGAAAATAGAGGTAAGTGGAGTAGAAAGAATCTACTTATGCTCCATTATTTCCTTCACTTGAATAAAGAGAAAAACTTGAAACAGTCTTTCCCAATCTTGTGTGATCATAAGAATCATCTGAGGCATTTGTTAATAACACACATTCCACCTAGTTTCAGATTCTTTAGGTGTCAAGTGGAATTCAGGAATGTGTGTTTTGAATAAGAGGGTCACTACCCTCTAACTCCCCTCACACACCGTGCATTTTATAACCAGATACATTTGGGAAGAATTGCTGTGATGAATTGGAATAACCACGCTTGAGGCCATATGGTAAATGTAGTCGATTATTAATCAGAAGATACATTGTTCCAAAATGGGGGATTCTAATTAAGCAGGTGGAAAAGAAATGAGAACATTAAGAATTAAAAGGTTTCCTTGACTGAGCAAGTTAATAGCATAAGGACAAAATAACATGCTTTAACAAAAGATGAAGAAGCCAGTGAAATAGCAGTGGGACCAAATTTGTAGATGAGACAAACGCTTTTGGATGGACATTTAAAAAATATTGAAAGGGAAAGGTCCCACCAAAGGAACCTAGTGAGAGTGGATTGAATGATTTCTAAGATCTTTTAGCTTTGAGGCTTGATGAATTAAATGAAAGCAACTATAATAGCCCAGATACCAGAGCTTGAATTAAGGAGTTCCTTTAAGATTTGAAGAGGTGCTGATTAAAGATGGAGGAAGAATTTTTATTCTCCTTTCAAATGGAAAAATCCAGAGCATTTATGGTTCTGTATAGCAGATAAAGAAGGAGCTTGCTAATCATCTTAAAAGGTGTCCTCTAAGTCAGAATGCTTATCAAAGCCAAGAGAATAGGTTTAATCCCCCAGGGAAAGTATGTAGGAAAGATTGACATAAAAGATTTAATGACTCATTTAGGAGTAGACCCTTAGGGCTAGAGCTATTTCTTGCTGTGGCCCTTTCAAGAATCCTTTCTTTGGGTCTTGGGAAGATTCCGGATAGGTGGTCCCTAGGAGGAATCCTGAAAGCCCTCATTCTGACCGCTGCAGAAGCAGCCGGCTCTTGCTTCCATGCCTGTGGCTCTTGCTTCCATGCCTGTGACCTAGAGGAGCGTGCATTCAGATCTGTCCTTCTGGAGGGTGCTTGATCTCTGTTTTGGAAGCAAATACAGAGGGGGATGTTCTGGAGGTCGCAAGAGGTTATGAACTTGTATCTTCTATTTCTCATTCCTCTTATTTATAGCAATATTGTGGTCACCCCAAGTTAAAAAGTTTAGTAATGGTGATGGCCTTTAGATTTACTCTTAGGAAGTTTGGTGAATATGATTGAGTACAAATGCAATAAAATGCAACATAACAGGGTTAAAATATGCAGATCGGTAATGCACATTATAGTTATCCCAATAGCTACCTATAAATAGAGTAAAAACTTAAAAATTTGAATATGTTTAATTATAAAAATGAAGGCAGTCAGAGTGACTACAAGGTTTATTTATTTACCTTTAATCCTGACCTGCACATTATACATGGATATGCTATTTTACTTACAGGTCTGGTATTTCTAGTTAGATATGTTATCTTTTTGCATTAAGCATGAGTTATTCATACATGTTTCATTCATAAGATAATGCTGTTGATCTGTGGGCCCTGAGTATTTTCTAAATAAAGATGCTAGCCATCCCCTGAGCCATGCATGTTATTTCTCCCTCGTCCGCTGTCTTCCGTGACAGATGCTGCCTTCTAGGTGGCTGACTGAAGGTTATGGGATCTTTTCTCTCTGCAAAGTGAATTGGCCTATTCCAGAACCAGTCTGTGACTTGATCTATTTGAAGTGAATCGATAGTCCTTTACAACAGGTATTCATTAGTGGTTAAAAGGAAATGTTCATCTAGTGGAAATGTTAATCACTAGTGAATAAAGCATGTGGTGCTGTCACATAAACAGCAGATCAGTGGAGCAGAATAGAAAGGTAATCAATTGACCCAAATAAGTAAAAGATCAAGGTTGCATTTCGTATCACATTGTAGATTATTTATTAAAAGTAGCCATCTGGCCCTAGCCAGTTTGGCTAAGTGGATAGTGCATCGGCCTGCAGACCAAAGGATCCTGGGTTCAATACCGGTCAAGGGCATGTACCTCAGCCTGGGTACTTGAAAGCAGGCTTCTCCCCAGCCTGGGCCCTGGTTAGGGCTCACGCAGGAGACAACCAATCGATGTTTCTCTCTCACATCGATGTTTCTCTCTGTCTTTCCCTCTCTCTCTAAAAATCAATGGAAAAATATCCTCAAGTGAGGATTGACAACAACAAAAAGTAGCCATCTGGAAAAAAAGGAAATCGAACTTGCACTTCTCCCATCAAATAATTTCAGATGGATCAAGCATGTAAAATTTTAAATGAAGGCATTTAAATATCAGAAGAAAACATGGAGAATATTTTATACCATCTTAGCATATAACTAATGAGAATTAATTTAAAAAACAGCATATTCAACTGGAAATACCAAACCTGGAGGCAAGTAAAATATGCATAGCATGTTCATGTACAGTGTACACCTTTAGGGTATAGAGGGATGATAAATTTTGTAGTTACTCTGACTTCCTTTATTTTTATGTTTAAATATAGACCTCTTTATGTATGATATAAAAGTCATAAAAGGAACAAGCTATAAAATTGACTGCATTTTTTAAATGTGCAAAGAAAATCATATATAAGAAAGCAAAAGACAAAGGTCAAATTGGTAAAAATAATTGCAGCAAGTATAACAAAGAATATACTTATTCCTTCAATATATAAAGAGGGTCTATCAGTAAAAAAAAAAAAAATCACTAACAGCCAATAGAACGATGGGCATAATTCTCAGGAAGGAAATTTAGATGACTTTTAAACAAGCCAGCCTTATTCATAATAATAAAACCAAAATAGAATTAAATAGTAAAATAATATCTACTATAAGTAACCTAAAAGTCCCGGTAGGATCGGGCCTAAATGGGCAGTCAGACATCCCTCAAGGGGTCCCAGGTTGGAGAGGGTGCAACCTGGGCTGAGGGACACCCTCCTCTTCCTGCATAAATTTCCTGCACTGGGCTTCTAGTAATTTCATAAGCAAGTAAATATAAATATGTTAATAAGAGATAAGTACAGGCCTACCTCGTTTTATTGTGTTTGCTTTATTGTGCTTCACAGATGTTGCATTTTTTACAAATTGAAGGCAAGACCCTCTACCAGCAGAAAGGTTACGACTCACTTTATTATGATACTCTATTGCGGTGATTTGGAATGAGCCCTCAATATCTCTGAGGTATACCTGTACTCTGGTGAAAAAAATCATAGTAAATTAAGAAGTGCTGCCGAAGCCGGTTTGGCTCAGTGGTGGAGCATCGGTCTGCGGACTGAAGGGTCCCAGGTTTGATTCCGGTCAAAGGCACGTACATTGGTTGCGGGCACATCCCCAGTGGGGGCTGTGCAGGAGGCAGCTGGTCGGTGTTTCTCTCTCATCGACGTTTCTGGCTCTCTATCTCTCTCCCTTCCTCCTCTCTGTAAAATATCAATAAAATATATTTTTTTAAAAATTAAGAAGCGCTGATACAGGCTGGTCAGACATCTCTGAGGCAGTGATGACTGAGCAGAGACTTGAAGGAAGCTGGGGCATACGGCACAACAGAGCACACGTAGCGAGATCTGGGGGAAGAACGTTTCAGGCAGAGGAAACTAAGAACAGAGGTCATGAACCATAAATTTGCTTGGCATGTCTTGAGGAGTAGCCGAGAAGTCTGAGAATGTAGTGGAATGAAGTAGGGAGAGGTGGACGGGTGATGAGGTCAGAAACGAGTGGTGCAGGTAGCACAGGGCTCGGCTCTGTGAAGCTGTGTGACAGTTTACACCGACAGACGCAAGGCCAGCTGGAATGTTTTGAAGATGGTTGCTGCACATAGCAGAATTACTCTGACTGCTGGGTGGGGGTAGGACAGTGTTCATCACTAGAGTAATGTGTGAGCTGCTTATGTAACTTAACATTTTCTAGTAGCCACATTTAAAAAGGTAAAAAGAAACAGGTACCGTAAACTTCACCCAATATATCTGAAATATTCTGCATATAATCAATATAAGCAAATTATCAATGAGATACATGGTTGGGATACTTAGCCCTCAAAATCTTATGAGTACCTTTACTTAGATCAGATCTCAATTTAGATGTTAAATTTTCTCAACAGTTAAGGTGAAATGTAATACTATCAAAAGGGAAAATATTTTATACTACTTTAGTTTTTGTTTAATTAAAATTGAATAAATTTAAAATTTCAAGTTTTCAGTCACACTAGGCACATTTCAAGTGCTTAGTAGCCACATGTGTCTAGTGACTACTGTATAGGACAGCATTAGAATAGAGATGGGGGCAGAGGTGGGAATGCAGAAGCAGGTTGATGAATCAGTAATGGTGAATTGGACTAGAGTGATAGCAGTAGAGCGGGTGAGAAGAGGTTGTATTCAAGATAAGTTTTAAAGATAGAGCCAACAGAATTTATTATTGGAGTGAATGTAGGAAGTAAAAGAAAGGGAGAGTCAACAGTGATCTTGGAGGAATAGAGTTGGCATTTACTGAGATAAAGAGAGATGGGAAAAGGAGGCTTTGGGAGGGATGGGGAGCAGTCAGGAGTTGGATTTGGGGTGTTATGTTTAAAATACTTAACATAAAAATGGAGATACAAGCAATGATAGCTGAAAATGTAAACTGAAGTTTAGGAGAGAGGTTTAATCTGAAAAAATATACTTGAGAGACATCAGACCACCTAGGGAGGAAGAATTGACGGAGAAAGAGTTGGAGGACCAAACCAAGGGGCTTCCGAATGTGTTTAGAGGAGAAGCCAGCAATCAGAACTGAGAAGAAGCCCGTGGGTTAGAAGAACCAATAGGGAATGGTGGTTTGTAAGCCAAATGAAGAGTGTCTTAAAGGAAAGTATGAATTTTTTGTAAGCATCAAATAGTTTGAAGGAACTTGAAAGCTGAGAGTTGACCATTGGGTTTAACAACATGAAGATGATCTCGACAAGAACTGTTTCAGTGAAGTTGGGAAGAAGTAGGAGTGGGTTTTTTTTAAAAAAAAAAAAGTGGAGAAATGGAGATTGCAGATGTTGATGGATTTTGTGAATTTTGCTGTAGAGTGCAACAGAAATGAGTTGGGAGCCAGAGATTTATGCATTATTTGCTTTTTAGATGAAAGAAATAAGGTGTGTTTCTGTGTGGATGAGAATGATCTAGCAGAGAGGGAAAGATGGTGATGATTCAGGAGACTTAATAGAGACAGTACCTGGAAGAATGTCATTTAGACAAATACATGAACTACCTGTTTAAAAAATAGCCTCAATTGAGATAACAGAAGAAACAAAAGGATTGTATTATCTGTAATTAGTGTCTTACTAATACATATAAAATTGTGTAGGTCACTTTTCCCCATCATTTTTTAAATTAAGGTACTAGAGGGCCCAGTGCAACAAATTCATGCTTGGGTGGGGTCAAGCTTCCCACCAGAATGGGGGCCAATTGGGGCTGGGCTGGCGGGGGTGGGGAGGGGACAAAGGAGGTTGGCTGGCCAGCCCTCTCCCCAGTTGGAGTGGGAGGGGGGCCAGGCCAACTGGGAGGGGGAGGACCCAAAGATGGTTGGGTGGGGCCGATCAGGGTCCTGATTGGATTTGTTGGCTGCTACAGTGCACGTCATGGTGACTGGTTGTTCTGTTGTTCCAGTCGCTCGGCTTTTAATATATCGATAATTTACATGTAGTGGAATTATATTTGATAAACACATACACCACCTCATCGAGATCATATTAAAACCTTTATTTAAGGCTGTAGGCTAGCTTGTCCTATGTGGTTGGATCCTGTACATATGTGATATATAACTATTTCTGCTTTGACATATTTGTAAACCCATAAAATAGGCATTTTCTTTCCTACAGTAAGTTACTAATTTGGTTCTACCAGGAGGTTGTGATACAGGCTTGGGTTAGGAAGGTTTCTCCAAAAGCTACCGGTAACTCAGTCAAGAAAATGTTTTTTTCCCAGAAAGTCAGTGCTGTGTAAAAATAATTTACACTGGCATCATGTAGACAAACCACAATTATTTGACTGCTTTTTTTTTCTTTTCATTTTAATTGGACATATTGAGGTGTTTAACTGGAACTGGAAGAATGATGAGTGAAAGAAATCACTGCTGTCTAGACAATTCTAATGGAAAACAGAAAGATTCCTTTTACTCAAGAAATTGAAATAAATTTTGAGTCAAAATTTTGTGCCTGTGCCAAGATTTGGCATAAGGTTTTACCACTTTTTCCTTGCCATTTCCCAAGGTGATTGATCTCATTTAGTTAATTCAGGGAATTGCCAAAACCAAAACCCAGGCAGGTCTTTAAGTTTTTGTTTTTAATAAGTGCATCAAGTGCCAGGAATTGGCTTCTGGACAGTATTGGGTCCCTGTTGCCAAGAAGCTGGGAATTGTGGCCAAGCCATTTTGCAAAAATGTTTAGACTTGGTTTTAGTTATACTTCTCTTAAGCTGACAGGTATTTCAGGGGACTGAATGTTTGTAACCTATGTAAATAGTCCTTTTGACCGGTATATTATTTTGACCTAGTTTATTCAGTGAAAGTAAATTGTGTAAATATGTGCGTGGCTTTTATTTTTGAATATTAAATATTACAACTATTGAAATCCCAGTGGAGTCCCTTTAATTGCTTCTAAAACAGATTTTATTTTTACCAATAAAAAAATAATGCAGCCTGGCCCGTGTGGTTCAGTGGTTGAGTGTTGACCAATGAACCAGGCTGTCACTGTTCGATTCCCTGTCCAGGCACATCTCTGCCAACTCAGGGCATTTTTTTTTTAATCTGTTTTTTTCCCCCAAATTGTTGAGGAGATGGCGGCCCAGGAGACTTCCTAGGCCGCCATCTTGCTTCGGTCCCTCCCAACTCAGGGCATTATCTACCTACTTCATCTTCATCAATCCGGTAGAGGAAAAATTTTCTCTCTTTTTAAGTTTTAATTTTTAATTATTAAAATCAAGCCTTTTTAAAATATGATCATTGACATTCCTATTCATGTATTCAGCTTATTTTTATGTTAGGGTATTGTCTTATTGTTATTGATTTATAAGTGGGAAGTTAGATAAAAATTCTTAAGGATAGTAATCCAATGACCTATGTGTTGTAGATTTGTTTACCAACTTTGAGATCTCTTTTAGGTATATTTGGTTTGTTGTTACTTAGAAAATACTTAGTTTTAGATAGTTAAATCTGTCAGTCTCTTTTCACAGAGTTTTACTATGACCTATATGTGGTGGTGTATGTGTTTAACAAATTAATTCTACTACATGTAAATTATCGATATATATAAAAGCCAAGCAACTGGAATGACAGAATGACCCGTCACTATGACATGCACTGTAGTGGCCAACCAATCCAATAAAGATTTCCGAGTTCTGTAACATGCTTGGAAGGGCCTTTCTCATCCATAAATTATTTAAAAATATGTATAGTTTCATTTTTTCTAGTAGTTCTATGGCTTTAATTTTCTTTTTCCTTTTTTTTTTTACGGTTTTAATTTTCATACTTAAATATTTTATCTTCCTGGAATTTATTTTTGTGCAAGATGAGAAATTGAATTATAAGATTTTGTTTAGTCAGATGGACAGGGTTTTTTTTTTGTTTCAGCAGTGTTTTTAAAGTATTCCTTCCTTTCCTCATTGGTTTGAAATGCTACCTTTATAGGATTTTCATAAAGAGATGAAGTACTTTCTGGACTTTAATTTCTATTTTGTGAATCTATTTATCTGCTTCTTAGCCAGTGTCACATTCTTTCAGTCACTTTAGCGAAGTAATAATTTTGAAATCTGGAAGGCTAAAATTCCCTTCTTCCTCATTATTCCTTTTCCCCCCAATATTTTTGGCTGTTCTCTGCCTTTACTCTTCTACTTTAGGAATCACTTTTGTTAAGTTTCCCCTAAATTCTTTTGGTATCAATTGACATGATATTTTTCTTTTCGTTTTTGACTAATATTTTATATTCTTCATTTGTGTGTGTGTGTGTGTGTGTGTGTGTGTGTGTGTGTGTTAAGGTTAAAATTGTGGTCATGTGGTCTCTAACTTTAATTCTATTTTTGTTGCTTTACGGTTTTTTGCAAGTTTTTTGCTTTTGCTCTTAACAGTGTATCAGAGATGACCTCATCTTAAACATTTAGCAGCATTAAGATCATTTTAAAAATCTGAGCCCTAGCTGATTTGACTCAGTGGATAGAGCATCGATCTGCAGAAAGATCGGGAGGGTTCTCTTGCTCTCCCCTCCGCTCCTTCATCAGCAGCCCAAGATGAGAGTGCCAGCATGGTCAGGTTGCTTTTGTTCCGGCCCTCCGGTCCAGTTTAAGAACCCACTGTGGCCCTCAAGTCAAAAAGTTTGCCCACCCCTGGGCTAGTGAGATGGGGCCTCACCAGCTATGAGACCTTGTACAAATCATTTAACTTCACACTGTCTCATTGTCTTCATGTTTAAAAGGAAGTCAGGGGAAAAAAGAAATCAGTAGCAATCTATTTCACACGGCTGTCCTCAGCATTAATGCGGTGATGTATGTATGGGAAGCCTCTAGAGTGGACGCTGGCACACAGTAGTAACTCCGGAAATGGTATGAAATCCCGTTTGGAAGTGTTAGAGGTAGTTGTCCCATCAGAGACAGACTTCCCAGCTGAAGGAATGGTGTACACCAAAGCGGGGGGGGGGGGGGGGGGGGGATTAAGTTGGGCCTTTTTGGGACTGCAGAGTATTTCATGATTGGAGTGTGGGGTGCTTGGGGGGAGTCGCCAAGATAAAACTGGGAAGGGAGGCTTAGGAGCTCTGTGCTGTGTTAAGGAATCTGAGAGGCATTTAGGAAGTGTCCTGGGGTCTTTGAAGGTCTGAAGTGGAAGAGGGGTGTCCAGACCAGTTTCACCAGTTGACAGACTGGTTTGTTGTAGATGTGTGGAGGGGGAGGGGAGCTGTTTGAAGCGGTGCTCAGCCCTGACTGCTCCGGGAACCACCTGGAGAGCTCTAAAGGGTCTGGTGGCCAACTTGCCTCTATATCAGTTACATCCCAGCCTTGGGGGGAGGACCCAGGCACTGCTTCTCAGACGGTTCCACTGCACAGCCAGAGTGGTGAACCATGGTAACTGCATTCAAACCGGATTTGATCAAGTTCCCAATTAAAGAAATGCCCGCCAATTAAAGCATCCAGGGTAGAATGATAAGTCAGATATGGTGGCCAGCTGATTGAGGAAGTGGTTGATTATTTCTGGAGTGGGTCTCTGGGTGGATGTTGATCAATGCTCAGTTGTATACCAAGACTGAGAATGTGTAAGAGAAGCAGATTTGGGTCTGAGGCTTTATGGATTGAGCACGAGAAAGATAATGTGATTTTAAAATGTGGATATCGAGGGAAAAGGATACCCAACAAATGGTATATCAAGTAGTTGATATGGTATTTCAGAAAATTATTGGTTGGCTTGGGCAGGGGATGATGCTTTGATACCATAATTTAAAATTTAAAGTGTTGAAATCACTTGAAAATCCCACAATTTCTAACATTCTTAACCTAGGTAGCATCATATTTTTTTCTCTATTGTAATGAAACCTCAAAAACTACCAACTTGATATTTTGAAAATGTGTTAGGTCAAGGACACGTAACCTGGTTGCAGGCACATCCCCAGTGGGGGGTGTGCAGGAGGGAGCTGATTGGTGTTTCTCATCAATGTTTCAAAATCTCTATCCCTCTCTCTTCCTCTCTGTAAAAAATCAATAAAATGTTTAAAAAAAAGAAATTCTAATATGCTTTCTACTTTTTTGTTTATGTCTAATAAAGATCCAACTGAATTTATCAACTCTGATATAAACTACTAGAGGCCCGGTGCATGAAATTCCTGCGCTCGTTGGGAACCCTCTGCCCAGCCTGCACCCTCTCACAGTCTGGGAGCCCTCAGGGGATGTCTGACTGATGGCTTAAGCCTACTCAGCCGTCAGTTGTACATTCTTAGTGCTGCCTCAGAGGCGGGAGAAGCTCCTGCCACCACGGCTTCTCTCACTAGCCATGAGCCCAGCTTCTGGCTGAGCTTCCCTATGGAAGTGCACTGACCACCAGGGGGCAGCTCCTGCGCTGGGTATCTGCCCCCTGGTGGTCAGTGTGTGTCATAGCGACCAGTCATTCTGATGTTTGATCGATTTGCATATATTTGTCTTTTATTATATAGGTCTAGAGGCCCGGTGCATGAAATTTGTGCAGGGGAGGGGGGGTTCCCTCAGCCTAGCCTGCACCCTCTCCAATCTGGGACCCCTTGAGGGATGTCTGACTGCCCTAAATGGATGTCCAACTGCTCCCCTGCCCCCAGCTTCCCTCCTCTGCCAGCCTGGTCACCCCTAACTGCCCTTCCCTGCAGTCTTGATCGCCTCCACCTGCTCTTCTTGTGTATTGGAGTGATGGTCAATCTGCATATTACTCTTTTATTAGATAGGATAGAGGCTTGGTACGGATGCATGGGAGGGGGCCAGCTGGTTTTCCCTGAAGGGTGTCCCAGATCAGGGTGGGGGTTCCCTTGGGGCATAGGGCAACCTGAGCAAGGGGCCTGGGATGTTTGCAGGCTGGCCATGCCCCCAAGTATATCCCTGGTATAAATATATCCCTAGTATCTGGGATATATTTATTTTCTACAATTGAAACTTTGTAGCCTGGAGTGGAGGCCTAGGCCGGCCAGGGCAGGTGGAAAGCTTGGCTTTCTCCGTTGCCAGGAGCAACCCTAGCCTGCTCTCTCCAGCTCTGTGGCTGCCACCATTTTTGTTAGGATTTATCTTCTATGATTGAAACTTTGTAGCCCTAAGCAGAGGCCTGGGCTGGCCAGGGTGTACGGAAAGCTTGGCATCCTCACGCCTCCCTCCTGCTCTCTCCATGGCTGCAGCCATCTTGGTTGGGTTAATTTGCATAATCACTCCTGAGTGGCTGGCAGGTGTGGCTGGCAGGGCATGACTTGTGGGTGTAGCAGAGTGACTGTTAATTTGCACATTGCTCTTATTAGATACAGGATGCTTTGCATTATATATTCTCTAAATATTTTTCCTCCATAAAACCAACTAAACATCCAGTAGTTAATTGCCAGACTGAACTGTTAATTTTACAGATTTCCTATTCAGCAGAACTAATTATATTCACTACAACAAAACAATTGTTGATAAGGCTTTTCGGTAAGCCTTCTTGTTTGTAATTTAAATTTATAGTCAAAACGGGGATTAAGGCTGAAACCAGTTTGGCTCAGTGGATAGAGCGTCGCCTGCAAACTGAAAGGTCCCAGGTTCGATTCCGGTCAAGGGCATGTATGTACCTTGGTTGTGGGCACATCCCCAGTAGGGGGTGTGCAAGAGGCAGCTGATCAATGTTTCTAACTCTATCCCTCTCTCTTCCTCTCTGTAAAAAATCAATAAAATATATATATATTTTTAAAAAACAAAAACAGAGATTAGGGTTAGAAGGTGGCCTTGATATTGCAGAATATTAACCCATTGTTTTGATATTATTTCAGGTAACATTTCATTGGTTGCTTTTCCAGTTTCCAGCACCAACTCACCAACAAAGATTTTACCAAAAACCCTAGGACCAATAAATGTGAATGTTGGACCCCAAATGGTAAGAAAACCATCAAATCTTAGAATTTGAAAATTTACTAAATATGGATGGTCACATATTCTAGTTAATTTCTCATCTCAGTCATTTTTTAAAGTTCTTTTTTTATCTGAATGTAACTGATTAAATCTTGAGAAAAAGAAAGACACTAGCCAAAACCGGTTTGGCTCAGTGGTAGAGCGTCGGTCTGCGGACTGAAGGGTCCCGGGTTCGATTCCGGCCAAGGGCATGTACCTTGTCTGCGGGCACATCCCCAGTAGGAGGTGTGCAAGAGGCAGCTGGTTGATGTTTCTCTCTCATCGATGTTTCTAGCTCTCTATCTCTCTCCCTTCTTCTCTGTGAAATATCAATAAAATATATTAAAAAAAAAAAAAAGAAAAAAAAAAAGAAAGACACTCCTCAGTGTTTAATTTTTACACATTTGACTCTGGGTTCTGGATGTGTAATTAGGTTTGCTCTTTATGTGAGGTTTTTCTTCTCATTGTTTGGTTAAATTGACTTAAAATCTATTATGTTTTATATTCTCTTCAGATTATTTCTTATAAAATAATCTTTACCACCCTAAACTATGTACTCATATAAATTGAACACGACCCATTAGTTAATCTCTGTCTGGAGCTATTAATTTGAAAGGACATTTGGGGGAAAACAACATGCCAATTCATTTACATTTTTAACAGAAATAATGGATGAAAAATATTTAACTTTCTCTGTAAGTAGTTCATTAATTGTATTAGAGCTTGAAGTAGATAGCACTTTAAAAAAAAAGATTTTACTGATTTTTCAGAGAGGAAGAGAGAGGGAGAGAGAGTTAGAAACATCAATGATAGAGAAATATCGATCAGCCGCCTTCTGCACACTCCTACTGGGGATGTGCCGGCAACCAAGGTACATGCCCTTGACCAGAATCAAACCCAGGACTTCTCAGTTCGAAGGCCAAGGCTCTATCCACCGAGCCAAACCAGTTTTGGCAGATAGCACTTATATATATATATAAAATTGATTTTTACAGAGAGGAAGAGAGAGGGATAGAGAGTTAGAAACATCTATCAGCTGCCTCCTGCATACCCTCCACTGGGGATGTGCCCGCAGCCAAGGTACATGTCCTTGACTGGAATTGAACCTGGGATTCTTCAGTCCGCAGGCTGATGCTCTATCCACTGAGCCAAATATCACTTTTAGGCTAGATATCACTTTTAAAAAGCCTTATTTATAAACAAAGTCTCATGCAACTACTCTAAAAACAATACCAAATTTGCCCTGGCCAGTGTGGCTCAGTTGGTTTGGTGTTTTCTCGGGCACCAAAAGTTCACTAGTTTGATTCCTGATCAGGGCACAAGCCCAGGTTGTGGGCTCAATCCCCAGCACGGGGACATACAGGGGGCAGCCAATCAATGTTTCTCTCTTTCTCCCTCTCCCTTTCTCTTTCTCTAAAATCAGTAAAAACAATTTTTAAAAACTCATGCCTAATTTAATGGCTTGATGCACCATTAACAAAAGTGCATATACATTTGAACAATAACTCTTCATTGTCAGTGCTTACATGTTCTCCTCTGTAGAGCAACAAAGATAAGATTTGCCCATAGTATACAGCCCCGGGGGGAATGTTAAACACAAAATCATTTAGACAAAAATACCTTTTAACATACTTAATGGCTCCAGAAAGTCTTTACAGTTTTTAAGACATTCTAGACATGACATTTTCCCCGATTGCTTGAGGGCTGTTAATTATCTACAGAATCCAAGCCAAAGCTCTTACACAATTTACTCTAACTATGTGAAGAATGTGATCTAGCTCCAAACTTCACAGAGACTTGAGCTCAGGTAAGTGTTCCCTTTTCAAGGCAGCGCAGGGTATATTTTCCAACATTTGCTCAGCATTTGCCCCTCACCGGCCACTACAGTAGGTACAAGTGAGATAAGACACCTGCCTTTAAAGTCTGTATTTTGAAAGGTGTTAATATAAGCACCAAAATTAAACAAACATACCGGAGCTCTTATGTGTTTGCCAGAAGTCAGTGGCATGTTGTTTTCCCCCCACAGTCCTCCTCTGGTTTGGAGATACTATTTTCTATTAGTATTTTAGTGTGCTACTATGGCTCAAGTTCAGGTTTCTCTTCTGGAGACGTGTAATTTCTCTTTCCATTGTTAGCTTTTACCAATGTACATGGAGGTCTTTACACGTTCCAGTTCTGACAGTAAGTAATCAGGTTACTGTAATCAGTTATACACACTACTTACCCAGTTACTGTAGAATCAGCAAGAAAAGGCCAGAAGGAGAGCAGATCTGGGGCTCTCCTGTAAGCCAGGCCAGCCCAAGGCCTTTATTTGTCTCCCTAATTCTTTTTGCAGTTCTTGGGACTTGGACCGGAATCAGAGTTTATGTTTTGATTTCCTAATTGATGTAGAACTCCAATTAGAGCCATTTCTTTCTTCTCCTCTTGCTTGCTTCTCTTGAACATTGTCCTTTCACCTTCAATATTTCATTCATGATTATTAAAAATAGTTGTTTAGCCAAAACTGGTTTGGCTCAGTGGATAGAGCCTCGGCCTGCAGACTGAAGGGTCCCGGTTTCGATTCTGGTCAAGGGCATGTACATTGGTTGTGGGCACATCCCCAGTAGGGGGTGTGCAGGAGGCAGCTGATCGATGATTCTCTCTCATCGATGTTTCTAACTCTATCCCTCTCTCTTCCTCTCAGTAAAAAATAAAAATAAAAATAAAATGTTTTATAAAATAGTTGTTTAGTTAGAAATTAGTGAATAAAACTTAATTTCTTATTATAGCAAATTTAAATTTCATGTCTCTTTGGAAGCCAAATCTTAATGGTAGATAGAAATTTCAAAAGGCCTTGAGAAAAAAGTTGTGTTCTGTATTTATAGAAACTAGCAGTAACTGTTTTATTTTGGGATACTTGCCCTTTTCCTAAAGGTTTCTGCTTATATATATATGATACTCTCATGATTATCTTTATTTTAATGTGATTAAAACTGCATGATTCTTATATTGAAAACTAAAATTCTGTTAAATAATGGAATCCTTGTCCTGGCCGTTGGTTCAGTAAATAGAGTGTCAGCCTGCAGACTGAAGGTTCAGTTCGAGAGTTCGATTCTGTTCAAGGGCATGTACTAGGCTCCATCCCCAGCCCAGGTTGGGGGCGTGCATGAGGCAACCAATTGATGAGTCTCTCACATTGATGTTTCTCTCTCTGTCTCTCCCCCTCCCTTCCACTCTCTAAAAGTCAATGGAAAAATACCCTCAGGTGAAAATTAACAACAACAAAATGGAATTCTTTAACATTTTGTAATTACCGTATTTGCCGGCGTATAAGACGACTTTTTGGCCCTGAAAATTATGCCTCCAAGTGGGGGGTAGTCTTATACGGCCAGTATATAACAAACTCTGTATTTTTTAGTGGAAATGTTAGGGGGTCGTCTTATACGCCCAGTCTCTTATACGCCGGCAAATACGTATTTTTCAGGGCCAAAAAATCGTCTTATACACCGGCAAATACGGTATATAGCTTTTTTCTCCTTCAAAATATATGTTCCCTTGGCCTTTCTTAACTGTAGATGGCAGTAGTACATAAGATATATTGATTGAAGGTGGAAAATCTCTAGAATGAGATTCAATTGCTGTATGATTGTCATTGGATAACTGAAATCCATTGTCAAAAGAAACCACGATTACATTTAAATTAAGGTTGTCTCTGGTTTGGGGGGGAGTGAAATTTAAATATTCATTTTCCTTATCAGACCAACTGAGTAACAGAAGTAGTTACCTCTCATTATCTTCGTTTTAATTTGGGATTTCAAAATTAAGTTTCAGTTTTATAAAGTGTGTTTGACTCATTGCCTACATAGTTTTCCTATGTTTAGTGGTTGATCAGTCCTGTTGATTTACCTTTGGTTTTGTTTCTTTTTTTTTCTTTTTTTTTTTTAAATTTTATTTCTTTATTGATTTCAGAGAGGAAGGGAGAAGGAAAGAGAGATAGAAAGAAACATCAATGAGAGAGAATCACTTATCGGCTGCCTCCTGCATGCCCCCTACTGGGGGTCAGGCCCCCAACCCAGGCATGTGCCCTTGGCCAGTATCGAACCTGGGACTCTTCAGTCCACAGGCTGACGCTCTATCCACTGAGCCAAGCTGGCTAGGGCTAGTTTTGTTTCTTTTTTCTTTCTTTTTTAAAAAAAATATATTTTACTGATTTTTTACAGAGAGGAAAGGAGAAGTATAGAGAGTTAGAAACATTGATGAGAGAGAATCATCCATCAGATGCCTCTTGCACACCTCCTACTGGGGATGTGCCCGCAACCCAGGTACATGCCCTTGACCGGAATCGAACCCGGGACCTTTCAGTCCAAAGGCTGATGCTCTATCCGCTGAGCCAAACCGGTTCAGGTGTGGAGGTGGGATGGGATGCATGGAGGGGTAGGAAGTCCAAACACATTGTCTAGTTTCATATTTTCACACAAGGCAAATTTCTGAATGCCCTGTTTGATCATCGTTGGCTTATTGTAGAGAATCAGAATTCTCTAGACATCTTATCCTTGTTTATTATCTTTTGTTTTTATTTATTTATTTTAAAATTGATTTTAAAGACTGAGGAAGGGATAAGGAGAAAGTGAGGAACATTGATGTAAGAGAGAAACATCATTCAGTTGCCTCCCATATGAACCCTGACCAGGATCAAGTCTGCAACCTGAGTGTCTACCCTGACCGGGAATCGAACCTGTGACCTTGCAGTGTATGGGATGAAACTCCAATCAACTGAGCCACACTGGCCAGGGCCCACCGAACTTTTTTAAAAAGGCCATATTCCGTCCTGGCCTGTGTGACTCAGTTGGTTGAGCATTGGCCCATGCACCAAAAGGTCTCTGGTCAGGGTACAATCACCTGAAAGGTCTCTGGTCAGGATACATGCCCAGGTTGCAGATTCAGTGCCCAGTCATGCAGAGGCAACAATCGATATTTCTCTTTCACATCAATGCTTCTCTCTCTCCTTCTCCCTTCCTCTTTCTCTAAAATCAATAAAAACATGTTTTTAAAAAGCAATAAACACCCTAGCCAGTTTGGCTCAGGGGATAAAGTGTTGGACTGCAGACCCAAGAGTCCTGGGGTCAGTTCCAGTCAAGGGCATGTAACACAGTTGCAGGCTCCTCCCCTGGCCAGGGCTCGTGCAGGAGGCAACCAATCCATGTGCTTCTCCTGCCTTTCCCTCTCTCTTCCACTCTCTAAAAATCAATGAAAAAATATCCTCAGGTGAGAATTAGAAAGAAAGAAAAAAAGCATTAAACAAAAAATCCCTATCTTTAGTTCCATTAATTCCTTTCCTGAAGTCTATCCTTAGCAAACAGAAATCAAGGCCAAGATCATTGTACAAAAATGTTTATCACAGCATTGTTTATAGTAGTGAATAATTGAATATCCATATATCTAATAGGGAATAATAAATTTACATGATAGAATGTTTTACTGACATATTTAAAGAATATGTTTTAAAATATTTAATGACATGAGAACATGCTCTTGAAAAAAGAGAGAGAGAGATTAAATTGCATCTGTATAATAATCCAAATTGTGTAATGTCTTTGCCTATATTTTGGACTGTGAAGATCTGATTTACTGTTACCCAGTTCTAGTAAATCAAGCTTGACTGGAATTAGGTTCTGTAATTACAAAGAAAGCCTTTCACTTTTCTGATTTTTAAAACATTGTCAGTTGCCAGCTAATCCTTCCAAATTGCTCTTCACTTGCTGAAACCTGCATTATGACCTCATGTCAGTATAAGATCCTAGGATATAAATGAATCAGAGGTATTGCTTATGCTTCTAGATGATTGAGCATTTTAGACAATACTGTTTCCTCCTTGTAAGGTTAGCAGTCAACATTATTTTGTGCCTGTAGGCTTTTCATAATAACTAAGGATATTATTTTCTTTGTCCTAACTTCACAGATTATAAGCACACCTCAGAGACTGACCAGTTCAGGAAGTGTTCTGATTGGGAGTCCGTACACCCCAGCACCAGCAATGGTCACTCAGACACACATAGCGGAAGCCACTGGCTGGGCCCCAGGGTAAGCGTGTTGTTACAAGTTACCATTTTTAAAATCAAAAAAAGTTCTGGCCTCTTTTTCTTAGGATCTTGTATTCTGTTCTTGTTTTATGTTTAGTCTAGCCCTTAAAAACGAATATACTTCCTTTAAAATTACCTATTTTATTTCACTTCATATCTTAGATATAAACCATTTATGGAGCAATCATTTTAAAACAGAGGAAAACATTATAATAATAATTTGTACCTGAATCTTTTTACTTTTTTTCAACTCTGAAAGAGAACTACTTTTTATTAATGGCATTTAGCTGCTTTGGAGATGTCAAAACTATATTTTATATTGTTTTAACAAACAAAAGATAGATCGTTGGTTATACTGAGAATTTCCCTTATGAGTTCTTGTTTCCTTTAAAAAAAAATCAGACAAGGAACTAGGGAAAAGAGGTCAAATATATTAAAACTTTTGTTGAGTTTTCCCTTGATTCTTTTGAAACACTGGGCAATTAAATCAATATTTCTTCTATGTTATTCAGCTGCCGCTGTTAGTATCAAACCTTCACATCTTTGTAAAATACACTTACCCAACCTTTCTCCTTTGTTTATCATTTTAACGTTTCATCTTTCTATTAAATAAAAGGAAATAGTAAAGTTAATGACTCAAAACTTTATTCTGTTACTTTAGAAATTATTTAAATTATTATTTAAAGACTGCATGGGTAGTTCCATCTTTGACTTACAACTGTGAGTTCTAGCAAGCAGACAGTAAATCTTGGTTGAGTAAGAATTCAAGCATATTAAATGAGGTTGGCAAGCATGGCTCAGTGGTTGAAGCTTCAGCCTATGAACCAGGAGGTCACGGTTTGATTTCCGGTCGGGGTACATGCCCGGGTTTGGGCTCCATCCCCAGTTGTGGGGGGGCCTGCAGGAGGCAGTTGACCAATGATTCTTTCTAATCATTGATGTTTCTATCTCTCTCTCTGAAATCAGTAAAAAATATATTTTAAAAAAGAATATTAAATTAATGAAATAACAGCCCTGGTAAAGTGTTTTAAGCCATATACATATTCAAGAGACAGAAGAGTTTCATATGTAGTCATACTTTTCCATTACAAATGAGATGACATGACAGTCACCTGTAATTCCATGGCCTTTTGAACATTCTTGTGAACATTCTCAGGTAGATATAAAAGTTACCTTGGATTTCTGCACAGCCCTGAGAGGTTATAACATGAAAGCGTGCCTGTGCCAGTGGTTTGGAGATGACCAGGGTTTGGATATTTCCAGCTTCAGCCGTGCTTTATGTTGGAGGTGGTATGACTATTGTGTTTTTATAGTCAGTCATTTCAGAGTAAATTTAATATTCTACCTCGTCATTATTTGAGCTTAAGTTCAATATTCCATGCAAGTCACTACACGAGGTAGAATATCAAATTTCTCTGTGCCTTTTGTGAACCTGTAATGTTTTCCTCCATAAAGATTCATTGACCTCATTTCAAACTAGGTTATCCTATTGTGGTTTCTGGGTCCTTTGATAAAATTTAAGTTTTTATTTTATGGACATACCTTTTATAGTTGTTAGTTTTTGTGTTTGGCTATATATACTGTGGAATTAGACAAGTTACAATAAATCATTCATGAAATAAAATAGTGTTTATATGTTCTTTTTATGCTTTTTCTTTTTAGTGATAGAAAACGGGCTAGAGAATTTATAGACTCTGATTTTTCAGAAAGGTGAGTATGAGTGTATTTTGTTTGGGAGATGCTACTACATAAAGTTTTGGTACCCAGACTCTAGCTTAAGTTAGTGAGATGTGTTTATTCACACAAATTTAATAACTTTATTGAGTTTCTACCATTATTCTATACCACATGCTGAGTACTTTACTTGTCTTACATAAATTTAGTATTATGCTTTTATTCTTATGGTTTCAAAAAAGGAACAGATTGGCTATTGGTAATAGGTCATTTAGCTCCCTCCCTCCTTTTGGGAAGTGCAGTTTCTACCAAGGTGAACACTCCACCTGACCTCAGCATGCCCAAACATTTTAAAAACAGGATGGATTGAGCACATTTAAAGATCATAGTCAAGTCTCACTTCTTTCTCTAAATAATACATGGAGCATAATGTGACCTTTCTTTAGACTCTTAGGACGGTGGTTCTCAGTTCTTGGTGTGCCTCAGAATCCCCTGTGGTTTGTTGAAAAGTATAGCTGCCTGCCTACCAAGTGAGAAACTCCAGGATTAGAAACTCTCACTTTACGGTCATTATTTGAGCTTAAGTTCAATATCCCATGCAAGTCACTACACGAGGTAGAATATTAATGTTGCACTGTTAAAAATAGGATGCATAGTCTTAGAGGTAGTTGAATTCTGTAAAATTGTTACTGTTTCAAATAAAACCTTGCCAGTTACACTCTTTAAATTTTATTTTTGGTTTTAAGATTTTGTCATTTCCATTTTCAATGATATTTCTGTCTCCTTTGTTCTATTAGGTCATCTTTTCTCAATATAATAGTTTTCTGTCTTTTCCATTTTCTAGTTTGCTGTCTCCAACTTGCTAGGCAACTAGGTGGCCAGTTGTGTTAGAATTCAGTCTAAAATAAAAGTGAATAGGTTCCGAGTGAGGACCTCGGGGCTGTACATTCTAAAAGTGTGTTTTCTTGCATCGACACTGACTTTGCTTTAGTTCCTTGGTGGCTTTTGTTGCTTGCTTCTTGGCTCTTAACTGTTTTTGAACACGAAGTCATGTCTGAGGAACTGCTGTGTCATGTAGAAATATGTAGCAACATGTTCTTTTCTCTCTAATGGAAATTCCTCTTTCCAAACTCATACTGTCTTTGTTTATCCTAGGAAAGGGTAGCAGTGTAAGTTCTTACAGATGTATTTAGCAATGTGTGAGGCCTTAAAATAGGGCTTGTTATTCGTTATGATTGGTGGCACCAGTGCACTACAAACAGTATAAACAATAAGAGTCTCTTCATATTCTCCTTCATAAGGAAATGATCTCTAAAGATCACATTAAAACTGCTAGATTAAATTAGTGGGTGTAACCATTGATTCAGCTTTCCCTTTCTGCATCTGGGTTCAGTGGCATTTTGGGGGGTGAGGGTTGTGCTTTTTATTAATCTCTTTTATTTTTAAAATATAACCACACACATTACTACACGTGGCTTTTATTGCTGTTCTTACAAATGTTTCTTTTCCTCCAAATTTATTGTATTTTTCTATAACGCTGTGAAAAGCTTTGTCCCTCCCTCTCCCAAGTGTTTAGGTTAAAAAAGCCAACTCTCAACCAATGACTAATCTTTATCTCTCCAATGTCTCGTATGCTGATTTAGTAGGATATGTAAATATTTATATTTGTTTTCCTCAGGAATTTATACATCAATATATGTAGACATATACAAGCTCTTTTTAAGATACATATATTTTTATTGATTTCAGAGAGGAAAAGAGAGGGAGAGAGAGATGGAAACATCAGTGATGAGAGAGAATCATAGATTGGCCACCGCCTACATGCCCCCACTGGGGATCAAGCCTGCAACCCAGGCATGTGCCCTGACCAGGAATCGAAACGTGACCTTTAGGTTTGATGCTCAACCACTGAGCCACGCCAGCCGGCTGGGCGAAACAAGCTTCCTATCCTTATCTTATTACTTGACAGGACAATTTTAAGTCTGTTTTTACACAACTGTTTCTTGGTTAAGGCCATTTGCAGAAGCCAGTCAGTTTCTGAAGAAATCTTGTTTGGTGGCTGAAGGATGCACTGAGATATACTCATTAGTTTTCCCCTGTATTCTCATCCACTGGAGTTCTTTGCACTGGAGAGCTTGCAGAAGGAGCTATGGAAACCCTCTTTCTGGTCTTGCCTGGGGTTTTGATCCTGGAAGATGTT
The DNA here is from genome assembly GCA_963924515.1 of Vespertilio murinus. Taxonomy (NCBI): domain Eukaryota; kingdom Metazoa; phylum Chordata; class Mammalia; order Chiroptera; family Vespertilionidae; genus Vespertilio; species Vespertilio murinus. Next base: position 30,628,205 of record OZ004715.1, on the reverse strand, counting down.
TGTTCACTTTCTCTTTTTACCTTTGGACAGAATCTGATGGTGTCTCCTAAATGTCTTTTCCAAATAGGTCTGCTTTTGCTTTGGGATTTCTACTGGGGGAGGAAAGTTCTTAATATCTTCTTTTCTGTTGGAATTCAGTTAAAGTGTTCTTTATTTATAATAAATTAATATAAATTAAACTATACTACACTAATAATAAGAATCAAAATCTGTATAATTAAAAACAAATACCATTTTAGACTGTGATAGCTGGCACACACAAAAAAATAAGAAGGGGAGTATGGCAGGATGGTGGCTGCCTTAGGGCAGGCCTCTCTAAGGAGGTAACATTTGAATGCAAAGAAGTCGGTCATGTAGCTAGCCTGATCATGGTGGGGAGCCAGGGAGTCAGGCAGAGGGGATGAATGGCAACTGCAAAGCTAAATGAGGAACCAGGTTGGAGTGTTTGGGGAAGCAGAGTGGCTTGGAGATAGTAAGAAAGGCAGAGTATTAGGAGACTAGGGGCTCAGTGTATGAATTTGTGCACCTTAAAAGGAACTGTGGGCCTTGAGGCTATGGTGGGCACAGGGGTAGGCCTCAGCCCATCCTCTGTGCCCCCACCCGGCACCTTCCACGAGGCCCCTGTCTGCTGGCAGTCCCACTCCTTCGTGCTGATGGTGCCAGCCCCGGTAGCACCTGCAGGCTGTGCAGAGCAAGTAGGCTGGCACCAGCAGCAGGTGCAAGCAGGGCCAACACCTCCAGTGTGTGTGAGTGGCAGCTGCTGCCCTGTCACCCCTCAGGAGCAGGGGGAGGTGGAGAAGCCTTTGGGAGCCATCAGGGCTGACAGGCTGCCAGCCACCACATGCACCCGCTGACGGCACCAAGTGATCAGGATTGGTGCTAGGCGCCGGCAGCAGGTGTGAGCAGGGCCGGTGCTGGCAGTGGGTGCGAGTGGCAGCTGCTGGCCCTGATTGCCTGTCAGGAGCATAGGGTGGTGGAGAAGCCCTGAGAGACTATTGGGGTCTGTAGCCGCTGCTCCCACCCACGGATGGTGCCGAGTGATTGGGGCTGGCATTGGGCACCAGCAGTGGGTGCAACTGGGGCCAGCGCCGGAAGCAGGTGCAAACACCAGGCGGGACCACGGCGGGTGGTACCAAAGAATTTTCAGTAACCACCTTAGGCTCGCCCTGATGATAGCAACCAGCGCCCCGCTGTGGTCTGGCCCCTGCTCACCTGCTGCCATGTTCCAAGTGCTGCTGCCTGCTGCTGATGCCCGCCATATTCCACACACACACCCTGGTGGTCAGCGCATGTCATAGTGACTGGTTGTTTGGTGGTTCTGCCACTTGGACTATTTGCATGTTAGGGTTTTATATGTACAGATGAGGGTGGACGTAGGCAGGGGTCAGATCATAAAGGCTTTACAGGTCTCAGTAAGGAATTTGTTTTTATTGTAAAAAGGGAAATGACATGCTAATTTACACTGGCTGCTGAGCGGGGAATGGGTTCTAAGGAGACTAGAACAGAAGCTGGGAAATCAGTTACAAAGCTATTGCAAGGGCTGTGGCTTGGCAGTAGAGATGGGGGAAAATGACTTAATTTTGGAGGTAGAACCAACAGGATTTATTGATAGATTCAGTGAAGGAAAAGGGGCAATAAAGGATTGCTCTTGTTGTGGGTGTTTTTTTTTTTTGCACAAATAACTGGGTGGAAGAGAGAGATAGAAACATTGATGAGAGAGAAAGCTGCTTCATTTTACATTGATCATTTGCCTCCTGCACACCCCCAACTGGGGATGTGCCGGCAACCAAGGTACATGCCCCTGACCGGAATCGAACCAGGCCGAAGGCCGTAGGCCGCAGGCCGAAGCTCTATCCACTGAGCCAAATCAGTTTTGGCAACTGGGTGAATGAATATTGATGCCATTTACATTTATTGTTGCTAGGAGTAAGTTTGGGGAGGGATTGAATTTTGTTGTAGACATATGAAGTTCAAAAAGTTTATTAGTTATCTAAATGATTAATATCATTAAGTCTGTAAGTAGTGCATCAGCATGTAAGTGGTCACAGGCCTGGATAACATACCCCAGTAAGGAGAGAAGGTCCACAGGAATAAACATTTACTTCCCATCTCAAATCCCCATCCCCACCCCCAACACATACACAATGGATACTTACAGGAACATGAAGGTGTGTGTTTTTTCTAAATTATTTTACCAAATTACTAAATTATCTTGTTGATGTAAATGTTCTGGTTGACTCATTTTAATGAGAAATAAAGTTTTTATGATATATTATATATAATTTATTTAAATGGAATATGTTTATCGCAACTTAAACCCGGGGTTTACGATTTTATACTACAAATTTTAGTTTTATATTTACTTTTTAAAATAAAATTAAATTGCCGGAACCGATTTGGCTCAGTGGATAGAGAATCTATCTGTCTGCGACTGAAAGGTCCCAGGTTCGATTCCGGTCAAGGGCATGTACATTGGTTGCGGGAACATCCCCGGTAGGGGGTGTGCAAGAGGCAGCTGGTTGATGTTTCTCTCTCATCAATGTTTCTAGCTCTCTATCCCTCTTCCTTCCTCTCTGTGAAAAATCAAGATAATGTAAAAATAAAATAAAATATTATTAGAAAAATGTAAAAAGATAGTGGTTATGGATTCCAGTTAAGTGCCTGTAAAGACAAATAACTTTTTTCTTTATTAATTTTAGAGAAAGGTAGGAAGGGAAGGAGCTCCGACAAACGTCAACCCCGTTGTTCCACTCATTGATGCCTTCATTGGTTGAGTCTTGCATGTGCCTTGATCAGGGATGGAACCCACAACCTTGGTGTATCGGGGCCATGCTCCAGCCAACTTAGCTACCCAGCCAGAGCATAGATACTTTTCTTTTATTCTTTGGGCATAATTTTCTTGAATACTTGAAATGAAATTATTAGTTAAATGTAACATGCTTTTCAAACTATACCATATTAGTAGGGTTTTTTTTTCTTTTCTTTCTCAATTTGGTTTTATTTGGAAAGGAATGCTTCCTATGCATTGCATATCCTGTGGTGAAATTTGGTGTAATTTGGAAAGGGGGCGTTGGTGTTTCAGAGAGCTTGGGCTCTAAGAACGTGTGTAAACTATTTAAGATTTACCGTAGATAGGGAGATTCCGGTTTAAGAAGGTAACTGAACACCATGTTTGCACCACAATGGCTGAAATCCTGTTGATATTCTCATAAAAGAAATAATAAAAGGGCCGAAACTGGTTTGGCTCAGTGGATAGAGCATCAGCCTGCAGAATGAAAGGTCCCAGGTCAAGGGCATTACCTTGGTTGTGGGCACATCCCCAGTGGGGTGTGCAAGAGGCAGCTGATCTATGATTCTCTCTCATCGATGTTTCTAGCTCTCTATCCCTCTCTCTTCCTCTCTGTGAAAAATCAATAAAATATATTTAATATAATAATAAGGAGCCCTAGCCGGTTTGGCTCAGTTGCATTGACCTGTGGACCAAAGGGTCCCTGCTTCAATTCTGGTCAAATGCATGGACCTCAGTAGCACACTCCTCCCCATCCCAGGCCCCGGTCGGGGTCATGCAGAAGGTTGAGCAGTCAGTGTGTTTCTCTGACAGCAGTATTCATTTCTCTGGTATGGAATGGGATTACTGGGTCATATGGTAATTCTTTGGCCTTTTGAATAACTACCAGACTCTTTTCCAGAGTGGCTGTTTTCACCAACAATTTCCAGTTTCTGCCCATCCTTGCCAGCACTTACTTGTTTCATTTATTTCACAACCTTATGGATGTGAAATTATATCTTATTAGGGTTTTGATCTTTATATCCCCAACTAGAGGGCCAGTGCATAAAAATTCATGCACTGGAGGGGGGTCCCTAAGCCCGGCCTGTCCCCTTTCACAGACCGGAGCCCTCAGGTGTGGGAGGAGACCTGGCGATCAGGGGAAGGTGATGCCCATCACACCTCTGCTGGCAGCACAAACCTCGGCCGGCCCTAGTTACCTACGCCTCGGGGGGAGGCTTTGGGCGACTGGGGGACTCCAGAGGCAGGCATGTGGAGCTTTCGGGCCCACCTGGGGGTGGGCCTGGCCTTGCCACTTGCCTGTCACAACGGTGGGATTAAGGGGGACTGGGTGCTGCCATCTTGTGGCTGTGGGTGGGCGCCACCATCTTTGAGAATGTGGCAGTCAATTAGTATATCCCCTCCTTATTGGCTGTGGGAGCTGCAGTCTTTGTGATGGCATGAGGGTCAATTAGCATATCCCCTCTTTATTCGAAAGGATGGTTGATGATGTTTGAGCATCTTTTCATGTGCTTATTGACCATTTGTATATATTCTTTGACCAATGTCTGATCAGATCCTTTGGGCTTTCATTTTATTATTGAGTTGTAAGAGTTTTGTCAGGAAAAGGCACACCCTTTCTGATTGTGGGAGTAGTAGTAAATAAACTGGATGTGACCATGGAAGTAACTTAAAGAATGAAGACTAGCCCTGGCTGGTTTGGCTCAGTGGATAGAGCATCAGCCTGCAGACTGGAGGGTCCTGGCTTCAATTCTGGTCAAGGGCACAGTGAGTTTGGTTTTTTTATCCATAATTAATGATGAAATGCTAAAACCATATAATCTCATTCCATGGAGATATACTGGCTAATGAAGCCACTAAGCCATCAACATTTAAGCATAAATGACAAAACATAAATAAGTTCAAAACTGAAAGAACCACTGAAAAAATAAAGTATTGTACAACTATTACTACTACCCACCTCCAGAACTTTGTGACCACCCCATACTGAAACTCTGTGACCATTAAGCAATAACTCCTCACTTCTGGCTCAGTAGCCAAAGTTTTACTTTCTGTCCAAATTTAACTGTTTTAGGTTATCTCATATAAAAGGAATCATATAGTATTTACCTATTTGTATTTGGCTTATTTCATGTATCAGGTCTTTACGGTTCATTCATGTTGCAGTATGTATCAGAATTTCATTCTCTTTTAAGGCAGAATAATATTGCTTTTTAAAAAAATTATTATTCATCTGTTGATGGATGTTTGAGCTGTTTTCACCTTTGGCTATTGAATATTGCTGCTGGTGTACAGATACCTGGTGTACAAATATCTGTTGGAGTCCCTGCTTTCAATTCTTTTGCTATGTACACAGAAGTAAATTGCTGGATCATATGGTACTTCTATGTTATATAGCTTGTCTGTTTATTTGTTTGTTTTGTTTTCAGAGAGGAAGGGCAAGGGAGAGAGAAAGAGAAACATCAATTATGAGAGGGAATCATTGATTGGCTGCCTCCTGCATGTCCCCTATTGCAGATCTACTAGCCCACAACCTGGGCTTGTGCTCTTGACCAGAATTGAACCCGGGATCCTTCAGTCCACAAACCGATGCTCTATCCACTGAGTCAAACCGGCTGGGGTTGTCACTTATTTCTATGTTTAAATTTTTGAGAAACCGCCATAATATTTCCTACATTCATTTTACATTCCCATAGCAATGCACAAGGGTTCCAGTTTCTCCATTCCTCACAATCAGTCTTGTTTTTGTTTTTGTCAATAGCCATCCTAATGGGTGTGAGTGACATCGCATTATGGTTTTGATTTGCATTTCCCTAATGGTTAGTAATGTTAAACATCTTTTCCTGTGCTTATTGACCATTCATATCTCTTTTTTTGGAGAAATGTCTTTTCAATTCCTTTGCCCATTTTTTAATTGGGTTGGGTTTTTTGTGTGTGTGTTTTTTTTTTTTTTTTGGTTGTTCAGTTGAATTGAGTTGTTTATATAGGCTTTTACCTTTTATTGGTTTTTTGTTTTTTTACTAGAGGCATTGTTCATTTGATTTTCAAAGGAGTTTTTACAGAAGGGGTTGCTAGGTCCAAACCTCTTACCTGTGTAGTGCAGGTGTTGACTACTCTCACTACTATTGAATTTTAATGTAGACATTGATTGGTTATTGTTTTGGGCATAATGCTTTAATAACCTTCAAAGAACAAGCTTAATTTCTTTTTTTAAAAATATATTTTATTGATTTTTACAGAGAGGAAGAGAGAGGGATAGTTAGAAACATCAATGAGAGAGAATCACAGATCAGCTGCCTCTTGCACACCCCCTACTGGGGATGTGCCCGCAACCAAGGTACATGCCCTTGACCGGAATCGAACCCGGGACCTTTCAGTCCGCAGGCCGACGCTCTATCCATTGAGCCAAACCGGTTTTGGCAAGCTTAATTTCTTGATTCAGTCTTTGTTTTGTATTGGTTATGAAAATTCTGGAGCTCATAAATAGGGAAAATCACCTAGTGGTACCAAATGTTCTGTGCATGCTATACCGTTTAATCCTCACAGTATCCTTGTGAGAGCAGTATGTGTTCCCCATTTTTCTGATGGATGAGGACTCTGGGTCAGTTAAATGAAGTAAATTGCTCAAAATATATAACTAACTAGAGGCACGAATCTCATGCACTGGGGATGAGAGGTCTTTCAGCCCGGCCTGCACCCTCTTCACAGTCCGGGACCCCTCAGGGGATGTCCGCCTGTTTGGGGGATTGGTCCTAAGATGGCAGTCAGACATCCCTCTGGCAGTCTGGGGCTCTCACAGTCCGGGACCTCTCGCTCCTTACCGCCTGCCTGCAGCAGAGGTGGGAGAGGCTCCTGAGTGCGCTCACCAGCCATGAGCCCAGGCTTCTGGCTGAGTGGTGCTCCCCTAGTGGTCAGTGCGCATCATAGCAATCAGTCGTTCCACCGTTTGGTCGATTTGTATAGTACGCTTTCATTATATCGTATAGGATAGTTTACCACTTGATATTTAACCACAGTTCTCCTCAAGTTTATTATCAATGCATGCACTGAACTAATAAAAGTTTCATATGTAGCCTTGTATTTATGTTCCAGGAGTATGTTCTTCAGCACTTAAAGTTTAGCTGTTCCTATTTAAGGACTGTGTTTCGCTTTTTCTTTAAATATTACCCATGTATGACTACAGAGGAAAAATTAGCCAAACTACCGTATGATTATTTTATTGCTCCCTTTTTAAAAATACTAGAATTGCATGAAAAAATAACACCATGCTTTATCACTGGCTTTTAAAAAGTATATATAAACATTGAGTCGAGAATTTCATTTACTTTGTCATTATCCAGTTCTTAGCATAAATTAAAAATCCCATACACAACATAGTTTTTTCAAAATAACTTCTGTGCTCCTATTTTTAGCAACTCTTAGTTACTTTTAAAAAATATATATATTTTATTGATTGATTTTTTTTTTACAGAGAGGAAGGGAGAGGGATAGAGAGCTAGAAACATCGATGAGGGAGAATCATCGACCAGCTGCCTCCTGCACACCCCCCACTGGGGATGTGCCCGCAACCAATGTACATGCCCTTGACCGGAATCGAACCTGGGACCTTTCAGTCCGTAGACCGACACTCTATCCACTGAGCCAAACCGGTTTCGGCTCTTAGTTACTTTTGTTGCCTGACTTGTACGAATGATATTAATTTATGTGTGACTAGCCATTTATGTGTGACTAGCATATCGCCATGCACCAAACTAAGAGCATATCAGCCTAGCGTGGGTTTTGTGTGGAAATGGACATAGCAAATGGGAATTGGATTCTTTTCCAAAACGGAATGACTTAGGACAGTGACATAAACAGAATGACCGGGTTCGTGTGGAAAGTTCACCATGATGGCCATGTCAGGAAGGACTGGGGTGCCTCTAGAACAGTTATGAGGTCCTTGTTAAGAACTGGCTAAGGACTTAAAGTAAATAAAATAAAACCACCCCCTACTAGCCTTGCAGCACTCACCTCAGCACTCACTCCCAGCACTCACTCCCGGGTCTCTTTCAGCTCAGTATGCAGCTTGTTTACATATCACTGCCTTTGAAATGGCTGTCACTAATTAACTTGTTTACTTGTTTATCCAAATCAACAAGCTTTTCTGCCTCTTCAGTTGCCTGTGATCATTGTTTTTTGGGTCCCCTCCCCCCCCCCGCGCCCCCCCCCTCCCGCACCTGTTAGCAACATTAGCACTCTTGATGGCCTCTAGGTTTTAAAATTGTTTTAAAATTGTGCTATTCGGTGATTCCCCAGCAACAAAAGCATTCTCTCCTTTGTTTGTTGCCCGAGAGACTCTTTTTTGTCATGCTGAGGTATCAGCTTGAAAGGATTGTCAGTTCGAAAACCAAGTTTGGTTCCACAGCCTAGATATTTTTTCTGTGAGCAACTGAGTGGAGATGGGAGATGTTCGAGAAACGAGGTTTGACTGTATTTTATGAACACTTTTTTTCAATTATTAGCATTTAATGTTTAGAATCTATTTCCTTTTGTTGTTGTTAATGGGGTGTGTTTTTTTTCAGATACTCTTATTGTCAGTATATTCTTTGCCTCTCTTCAATATTAGTCATTTTCTCTTGAATATCAGTTGTGGGAGTTATGCAAAATAGAGTATTGTGACCTCTTTAGTCCTTATTTTGGTTCCCTTGCGCACAGCTGGTATTGAAGAGGGTGAAACTCCGTTTCAACTGCTGCTCTCAATTGGCCTGCTGTGCTTTCTAGTAAATTCGTATTGGCTATTTGGAGATTACTGTTCTGATTTCCATTAAATGCAGCTCCATTGAGTATTTCTGCTCACTACTGTGTAGGTCTTTGGCTGTTGGAATTGTATTCTGAGGTTTGTTTGAGGATACCTTGTGATCTAGTTTTGCAGTAAATATTGTCATGAGGTTTGCATTTTGCTGTTTAGTTGCTCTGTGTGTTTATCTGGGGATTTGGAGAGTTTGAAAACTATGCTGCTGTCTTGCTATCTTCCTAGACTCCCCCCATAACTGGTGTGTGTGTGTGTGTGTGTGTGTGTGTGTGTATGCGAGCATGTGTCTTTAGTCTGTTTGAATATTAAATATTAAATTGACATGTCTTTTATAATCTTGGCATATAGTTGGCATTCAGATTAGCAGAATTAAACCACTCAGTTTAGTAGAACTAAACTGAATCCCTAAAAATCTAATGATTAAGTCATCAAAGTTTAGGCCTAGGCATTACCTGAACATGAAATAATTAGGTAAGTATTGACCAGTATATAAACCACGAGGGCAGAGTTTTTAATCGGTTCTTCTCATGGATTTCCCCCCAGTAGGTAGAACAGTGCCTGGCACATAATAGTAAAATAACTTCTCAGTAAATAGTTTTTGAAGAACTAGGTGATGTGTGTAAGAGAAGCACTCTAGCTTTATATTTTATTAGGCTTTTAAGGTAAAAATTGAATTTAAAACATTTCCTCATGTCTAATTCAATTAAAACTTACCACTTGGAACAAAAATCAAATTACTGTCTTTTCATTATTTTCTACTTTTGTAAAGGAAGTCTCTAAGTAAGTATAATGGAGTATAAATATGTTTTCTTTTCTTAGTAAACGAAGCAAAAAAGGAGATAAAAATGGAAAAGGCTTGAGACATTTTTCAATGAAAGTGTGTGAGAAAGTTCAGCGGAAAGGCACAACGTCATATAATGAAGTAGCTGATGAGCTGGTATCAGAGTTCACCAATTCAAATAACCATTTGGCGGCTGATTCGGTAGGTAGATCATGCACTTGACATTGACTGTTATGAGTGATGCAACAGTGTACCTCTTCGGGTTATCCATATCATCAATATGAGGACTCAGACAAGCTAGGGAATTCCTAATTCCTCCTTGACTTGAGGGTTTCATATGGTCTGTTGGGAACTTTTTGTTTTATAAAGAATTCTTTTGTTATTTATTTCAACATACAGATGAACACATATTTTTAAAATATAATTTTGGGGGTTCCTGAGGGAGCATACTGATATTTGTTATGTTATCATTTCTGCAGTGTCAGAATTTCTATTTACATTCAGTTCTAGAACTTAAACTTCCCATTTATTATTATTTTAAAAATATATTTTTATTGACTTCAGAGAAGAAGGAAGAGGGAGAGAGAGAGAAACATCAATCATTGATAGGCTGCCTCCTGCATGCCCCACACTGGGGATCGAGCCCATAACCAGGGCATGTGTCCCAACTGGGAATTGAACTGTGACCTCCTGGTTCATAGGTCAGTGCTCTGTCATTGAGCCATGCTGGCCAGGCAAATCTCCTTCATTTGAGTTTAGTTCTACCTTTAAATGGATTCAGTGTTCTCTACCATCCTTTGTTATCAGGGCATTTGATTGATTGGATTTTGTTCTTAGGATCTACCCATCCACAATAAGATAAAGGGTTTTTTTCACAATGCAAGTTAACACACTTTTCTTCATTGAGAAAGTCTTACTACCCACCCCCCTCAAAAAAGTCAGCTGAATTAAACAGTGTTCTTTAGTTAGTGATCTCTGTGATTGGCATTTGGGTTCAAGTTCCCTATTTTCATTGAAAGCTAGTAAGAGTATGTGGATTAGTACTAGTCCATGGACCACATTTTGAGATGTACTATTTACCTAGAGCTTAAAGCATGCATTTTTGACTTTTCAAAATTGAATATCCTCCCAGACAATGCAAGGCCTTAGCTCACATTAACTTCATTATCCCTTTCTGCTATATATACTATTGTTGTCATGTATATTATTTATACATGTATTCTAGCCTCAATAAGACATTCTTGTTTTATTTTTATTTTTTAAAAATATTTTTATTGCCGAAACCGGTTTGGCTCAGTGGATAGAGCATCGGTCTGCAGACTGAAAGGTCCCAAGTTTGATTCAGGTCAGGGGCATGTACCTTGGTTGCAGGCACATCCCCGGTGTGGGGTGTGCAGGAGGCAGCTGGTCGATGTTTCTCTCTCATCAATGTTTCTAGCTCTCTATTCCTCTCCTTTTCTCTCTGTAAATTATCCATAAAATATATTTTAAAAAATGTTTTTATTGATTTCAGAGAGGGAGAGAGAAATAGAAACATCAATGATGAAAGGGAATCATTGATTGGCTGCCTCCTGCATGCCCTACACTGGAGATTGAGCCCATAACCTAGGCATATGCCCTGACTGGGAATCAAACTGTGACCTCCTGGTTCATCAGTCAACACTCAGGCCACGTCGGTCAGGCCATTCTTGTTTTATACAGAGAGTGTTAATTAAGATTTTCCTTTTTTGTTGGTCTTCATTCCATCCTACTTTTCCAAGTTCTATCTCAGTTTCATCATCATTCTTCTCCCTGAAGAAGGCCTTTTAGCATTTCTTAAATTTAGAACTCTAGGTAACATAATCTTAACTTTCTTTAGATTGTTCTCTACTTTTGAAGGATAGTTTCATTGAGTACAGAATGTTTTCAGCACTTTGAAGACGTTATAATAATAGTGGAGGCCTGGTGCATGGATTCATACACGGGTGAGGTCCCTTGGCCTGGCCAGCAATTGGGGCCATCTCTCCCAGTCCTGATTGGGGCCAATGGGGGCCAGCCAGCCAGGGAGGGACTGCAGGAGGGCTCTAGGGCATGTTCTGCCCATCTCGCCCAGTTCCAATCGGCTGCACCCCAGTAGCAAGCTAGCCTGTCATACAGACTGGTCGAGCAGTCAACCAGTCAGTCAGACACATAGCATATTAGGATATATATAATATTTATTAAATATTTTAATATCTTGTGACTGTTATCTTAACCCTTAACTTTTATCACTTAATAAATGTATTTAATAAATGTATTTTTTAGCAGGCTTATGACCAGAAGAACATTAGGCGAAGAGTTTATGATGCTTTAAATGTGCTAATGGCAATGAACATAATATCAAAAGAAAAAAAAGAAATCAAGTGGATTGGCCTGCCTACGAATTCTGCTCAGGAGTGTCAAAACCTGGAGGTAAGAAAGGAAAATCTGATTATACAAAGTAGTTTGCTTTGTTTTACATCAGAGGCATTTTAATTTAGAAATGTGGTTAGATACTAGTAAAATATTCAATTATTAATGTATATTGTGTCTTTTCTTTTTAAAAAAAAAATATATTTTATTGATATTTTACAGAGAGGAAGGGAGAGAGATAGAGAGCCAGAAACATCAATGAGAGAGAAACATCGACCAGCTGCCTCTTGCACACCCCCTACCGGGGATGTGCCTGCAACCAATATACATGTCCTTGACCGGAATCGAACCTGGGACCCCTCAGTCCACAGACTGACGCTCTACCACTGAGCCAAACTGGTTTCGGCTATATTGTGTCTTTTCTAAAAATAGATTCTTCTACGTAGAGTTTTAGAACTAGAAGAAACTTTAGAGATATGTAGTCTGACTGATGTCCTGATGAAACGGGTATAGAAATTAAATGGCTTGATTTTTACTGTTTCTTAGAGAAGATCTTCATTTTATTTCAAATCAGTTATGAGCATCTAATAATAACTGGTGATTCATGTAACAGAAATATTATCTCAGTTTTGATATAATGCTTGCTTTATGGACCCCCAAAATATGGGTGAAGCTGCCCGTTTGCTGCTTATGTTTAAACTTTTACCTTTAACTCTAGAATCAGTGGCAACAGAATGGTATTTCACTCGTATCTTTATCAGAACGGATCAGGTGTTTAGCAATAACATGAATTTGGGCATGATGTGTACACAAACATTTTTATTCTGTTAACTTTAATCATAATAGGAAATCTTTCCTAACCGAACATGTGCCTTGACATGGTTTCCAAATCTGACATATTTTTGTTGTCATGGCCATCAAGGGAATAAACTGAGATGACAGGTAGCTTACAGAGATAAATGTGGTTGGTTTCATGTTTTTCTCATGATTTGGTATCATTATACTTGTATATGGAGGGAGAAACCAGACATTTATCAGAAATTATAACTTTATATGGTACAGTGGGAATGCCCTCCTCTTCTCCTTTTGATAGAGTGGAAGTTGAGCATCATTTTAATCACCGGTAATATTAAGCCGATAACAAAAATCTATTAGCATCTGCTACTGTGTGCTTAACCAGAGATTGTACAAGACAAAATCTCTGACTCCAAGGAGCTTTCATTCTAATTAAGAGGAGAAATGTAAAAAGTGTTACCAAAAATGTGAATACTGCTATGAAAGAAGTAGGTACAGATTTTCTGGGTGATAAGGAAGGCTTTACAAGAAAAAATCCCTGAGCTCAGTCATGAGGGAGGAGGCAGCGTTTGCCAAGGGTTAGGGCAGGGAGGGCCTTCCGGGCAGAGGCCTGCATGGGCTGGGGCAGGCATCCGAAGGCATGCCCTCGGCGGGGTGTGGCCCGAGACAGGAAAGGAGTAAGTGCTAAGCTGTTGGGACTTGATCCTATAAACTAGGGAAGCTCTTGAAGAATTATAAAGAGGAGGGCTGATGGGATGTATTTTGAAGGATCACTCTCCCAGAGGGTGGGAAGTTGAACAGACAGGAGGATGAGGGGGGATGGAGGGGTAGATTGGAGGTGGCCTGCATTAGTTACGGCAGTGGCATGAGTTTGGAGAAGTGTTCTGGAGGAAGAGTCGGTACAACTTGTGTGTGCAGGGGGGGCAGGTGGGGGCCTGACCTGTCACGCTTTGGGTACAGGGTGCAACTCCTACATCTTTTCAAACGTTGAGGGCCACACTGACTTCACGGTCAGCCTGAAGCAATTTAGGATTAAAGTGTGGTAGTGGTTAGAGGAATAACGAGAGGGAATTCCTGGTGCAGACTGGAGTGGATGGGGAGCAAATAAGAAATATCCTCTTGGAGTAGACAAGAAAAGTGTCTCATTTGATGTCACTGACTTTTTGCCCAAAGAGACCGTTAGGAACTCGTCGCAAGGAAAATCAAACCCTAACATCTGTTTTCCAGGTAGTCGGAAGAGTGAGGAAAATGATAGTCCTTTGAAGTTGGACAAATTTATCCCATAAACATGTTTCTTACTACAGACAGGAATTGAATTGTGTATTGAATATATATAAGCAACCTGTATTAGCAGCTGTGCTTCTTTCTTTTTAAATACATTTTAGCCAAAACCAATTTGGCTCAGTGGATAGAGTGTCAGCCTTCGGACTGAAGGATCCCAGGTTCGATTCCAGTCAAGGGCATGTTCCTTGGTTGCGGGCACATCCCCAGTGAGGAATGTGCAGGAGGCAGCTGATCGATGTTTCTCTCTCATCGATATTTCTAACTCTCTATCCCTCTCCCTTCCTTTCTAAAAAAAATCAATAAAAAATATATTTTTAAATACATTTTTATTGATTTCAGAGAGGAAGGGAGAGCAAGATAGAAACATCAATGATGAGAGAGAATCATTGATTGGCTGCATGCCCCCTACTGGGGATCAAGCCCACAACCCGGACTGAGCCTGAACTGGAGTCGAACCTGGGACCCTTGAGTCTGCAGGTCAGCGCTCTATCCACTGAGCCAAACCGTCTCGGGCCAGCTGTGCTTATTTAAGTCAGTCAAAATACAGCATAGCAATTTCTGTCAATAATAAACTAAAATAAATAAAAGAAGAAAAGGAAGGAGAAAGAAGGAAAAGGAGAGAGAAATCTGACATAATTTCCTCTTTCAGGAAAGTGATATTTACACATGTGAAACAGGAAATGATACAAGATACAATAGGATTAAAAGTAAACTTCTATGTGACCAGGGCCAAGAATGGACCATTCGAAGGTCCTGTGCACCATCGGAAGGAGAGTGTTAGTACTGACTGTGCTATTGGGAAATACTGTTCCTAATAAAATTGGTTAAAAATAAAAAATTGGGGGAGGACTATATAAGTATTCTTTGACCTGGCAGTCAGCCATGTGAGATTTTTTTTTAAAGCAAATTAAAAGTAAAAATAAGAGTCAGACTGAGATCTTACCTCATTCTTGGTGGGTGGGGAGGGTGAGCATAATATAGCAAAGCAATTAATCTTAGGGTCTCTGGAACCAGGTGGCTAGGGTCCTTGCCAAGCACTAAGCAGTGTGCCCTGGGGCAGTTACTTAACCCTTTGTGCCTTACATGCAGATGGATAAGGACGGACAGAGGGTTTGAGAAGGGGAGTTAGGTAGTGTGTGGGGGGTGCCGAGTTCCCCACATAGAGGAAGTGTCCCTGAGTGTTCGCTCTCCCTGCTGGAACTTCAGTAAATAGCAGTGCGTCCTGCACACCAGGCGTTCCTTAGGCAGATGGTTTCATTACTGACAGCAGCTGCTGCGATTCTGCCGAACTGTCTGCTCGCTCACCCCGACCCCTGCCCCCCAAAGAGGTGTGTCTTGCCCTTATCGATGTTGGTTGGCATCTCCCTAAAGAAAGTTCTTATATATCAGAATTGGGACCTGAAAATGAGCGGCGCTTTCCACCCTACACATCCTCACGTTGTTTTGTGACCTGTGTTTTAAAGATAGAGAAGCAGAGGCGGATAGAGCGGATAAAGCAGAAGCGGGCGCAGCTGCAAGAGCTTCTCCTGCAGGTAAAGTGCCGGGGTGCCTCTCGCTACCTTCCCTGCCTGTGTCTGCTGCTCCTTCTCTGCTTGCTTGTTTCCTGCTCCGGGTGCCTTTGGGGGCGGGTCTGGGACCACAGGAGGGCGCCTCCCACGGGCGAGCCCACTGCCATCCGTGGTCTGTCTCTAAGCAGGTCCGCCTCTCACCAGCATCAGGTCCTACAGCCCTCGCCTGCCCTGTGGGGGCATTTTACACACCAGTTTGCTTTGACACTATCTTTACTCTGAACAGAAACTATCAGGAGAGAGAGAGAGAGAGAGAGAGAGAGAGAGAGAGAGAGAGAGAGAGAGAGAGAGAGTGTGTGTGTGTGTGTGTGTGTGTTTTAGTCCTAATGTGGAATACTAAGAAGTAAAACTAGTTAAATTTTGGGCACATTGAGTAAAATAATTAAATCCACCTGTAATACTCATTATCTGTAAGTAACAGAACAACATGTAATACTTAATAAGCTTTGTAAAAATACCCAGCCTTAAAATGCATTTATGTTTAAAATTCATAGTGTAATAAGGATCTGGCTGTTTTTTGTTTTTTTTTGATAATTGCCTAGAATTTGGATGATTTTAAAAAATATAATAGAGTCTCTGTATGAAGTTATGGGAGGTAAAATCACAGGGTAGATGCACTTTCATTTCTACTTTTGGTCATTGCAGTTGGTGTAAAAATTCACTTTGAGCCTTACAGTAGAGCTATATTCAATCCAGCCAAAAACTTGTAAAATGAGTCAGGGAATCTTTATGCCTTTGCTGTTTTTCCTTGCAGCAAAGCAAGCAAGACTCTGTTAGCCACAACAGAGACACGCAGCACCGAGACCAGGAGGGGCCCGGGAGCTAGGGGAGAGCCTGCTGCGCTGCTGCCGCTGCCCCTCGACCCGCCCATTAAATCTCACCGGCTCCCCCTGCGTTTAGGAGAAACACGGAGTGTGGGAGATACACGTGCCTACAGGGGAAGGAGGGGAGGAATGGCACGGCCTTATGTCTTTGCTTGTATCTGCAATTTTCTTTCTTTGAAAAGCTTTCAGCCAATCCTAAAATCAACTTAATTTTTGGTGAAGTTCACTTTTCAGAAGATACCAAGGGGTTACTAGGTTTCCCCCCTGAAACAGTCCCTTTGTCTGAAGGCTAGAATGTTAAGTACTCCTAAATAGTCCAGGTGTGTGTTTTACACTTTCTAGATGCTTATATTTGGTTTTTTCTTCCACATTCGTGTATAAATCGGAGGGAGGGACAGGAGAAGACCGGTTGCTTCCGAAGGTCTGTGCTGTTCTGAGCAGGAAGCAGGGCTGGGGCGGGGGAGTGGCAGCGGGTGGAGCACATAGGGAGCCCAAGACTGTGTTCTGTGTCCGCTTTTCATCCCGAATGAACCCCAGAGGACCTATCGCCGGAGGAGGCATTTTATGTTTTTCCTATTGGACGTCCAAATAAGATTTTGTTTGAAGAGACTGTTGCAGCTTTTAAAAAGCTGACCCTGGATTCCTTTTCCTGCAGCTGCTCCCTGCAGCATCCTGCCGCCCGGCCCTCGCGCCTCAGCTCCCGCCCTGCACCTGCTTCCCTCGCTGCCTCTCTGGGGTCCCGCCCCTGACAACTCTTGCTCCCTCAGCTCCGTGCTGAGCCTTCCTCAGGTTTCCTCAAGAGTGTCATGGGACATTCTGGAGCTGGATTTTTGGGATAAATTATATTTAAAGTCTGTTTCTCAATAGACTTGTAATTATGTGTTTATCAGAAAGAATGGTGCTAGCCAAGATCCCTCTCATAGGTATTTTCTTAAGTCCTAAATTTTTCCCCCTCTGTGCTTTCTCAAACCAAATATTTATAGATGATTTCGACCCGGAGCACCCTAGCTGTCAACATCTATAAAAGCAGGTCTCTCTATTGAAATGAAACCCAAAGTATAACAGGAAACAGCCACTTCTTGCTCTTTCATATCTTATTTCCTCCTAGCGTCTTGTTCTTTCCTTCACCAAAAAAAAGGGACGAAGTTGTCTTAGAAAATTAAGTCCCTGAACAATAACAACTTGCCATGGCCTACTTAGCTTAATATTTCTTTTAACAGTGTCACAGCGCACTGACATCACATGGCACAGGTGAGTCATGTTTGCGTGCCACTGCCTCTTTTGCATATCATTGGGCTAGACCAGTGGTCGGCAAACTCAATAGTCAGCAGAGCCAAATATCAGTAGTACAACGATTGAAATTTCTTTTGAGAGCCAAATTTTTTAAACTTCTTCTAATGCCACTTCTTCAGAATAGACTCACCCAGGCCGTGGTACATTGTGGAAAAGCCAAAGAGCCGAATGTGGCTTGCCAGCCGCAGTTTGCCGACCACGGGGCTAGACTAAGCGATGTATTCAACCCTGAACTCTTGGGCGTCTGTGGTGGCTGAGGGAAAACAAGCTCGCTCGGTGTCATTTTCCCTGTCACTGGCTCTGAGGAGAGCTGCAGGTGCCCCTGGCTCTCAGGTTTGTAAGGTCCCATTTCTGTGGATAACGGAAACCATGAGCCCCATCATTTACATTACGATCATGGTAGACGCCATTTAAATGTAATTTTTTCCCTTGAAATATATTTATTGAGTTGGATTATTCTAATCTTTTTTTAAAATATATTTTTAATTGATTTTTTACAGAGAGGAAGGGAGAGGGATAGAGAGAAACATCCATCAGCTGCCTCCTACACACCCCTGACTGGGGATGTGGCCAAAACCAAGGTACATGCCCTTGACCGGAATCGAGCCGCAGGCCGACGCTCTGTCCACTGAGCCAAACCGGTTTTGGCCATTCTAATCTTTTTTCTTAAGTGTCTAATTCACTGCAGGTGGAAGGTCTCTTTAAACTCTCTTAATTTTAAACTATAAGTGGTTTTTCTTTATTCATTTAATTCCAACTCATTTATATTAAATAACTATTTATTTATTTATTGATTGATTGATCATTACAGCAAATTGCTTTCAAAAACTTGGTACAGAGGAATCGGCAAAACGAACAGCAGAACCAGGGCCCGCCAGCTCTGAACTCCACCATTCAGCTGCCGTTTATCATCATCAACACGAGCAGGAAAACGGTCATAGACTGCAGCATCTCCAGTGACAAGTGAGTGCAGAATGGGGCAGGCCTTCTCTTCACACATTCCTGTCATTTGCCAAAATAACAAGGGTGTACTCCATTCGGAGTCCTCCAAGGCTGCCTCCTTGGGGCATGTGAAACACCTGTTCCTACAGGGAGTGCTGTCAGCTTCTGGCCTGTGCTCCATCACTCGCCCTCCACAGCCCCCAGTCACGTGACCGGCCCTCTGCTGCCTGTTAGCGCAGGTGGTGCCTGGACCCAGACCAGGATGTGCACGTATGTACATGCATGTCGTATAATGGGGCAAGAACTGTGGCGAGGCCCTAATGGGTTTGGCTCAGTGGATAGAGGTCTGCGGACTGAGGGGTCCCAGGTTCAATTCGGTTCAAGGGCATGTACCTTGGTTGTGGACACATATAGTAGGGGATGTGCAGGAGGAAGCTGATCGATGTTTCTAACTCTCTCTTTCCCTTCCTCTCTGTAAAAAAAACAAAACTGCAGTAAGGTAGACTGTCAGGGAGGGTCTGACACAGGTAGGCTCGCTGGTGATTCGCTGTCCTAGTTTATTGTGGAAATATTTTAGATCAACATGTGGCACAAAAGCAGTTACCTCTTTTACTCTACCACAGTTTACTAATGGATGAATAGACATGAGTTGCAATCTCTGCTTTTAAAAAAAAATCTTATAATTGAAAGTTAATACTTTTGACCACCTTCCTGTATTTCGCCCACCTCCCCATCTCTGGCAACCACCAATCTATTCTCTATGAGTTCAGTTTTTTAGGTTCCACATTAAGTGAGATCATTCAGTATTTGTCTTTCTCTGAATTATTTCACTTAGTATAATGTCCTCAAGGTCCATCCATGTTGTACAAAATGGCAGCGTTTCCTTCTTTTTTGACTGAATATTTTATTGTATACGTATTCTTCATCCATAATACAGAATCCATGTGTAATTTATTTTACCCTTCATGAAAATAGTTAATTCATTGGTCTTCAGGCTGTGACCGGTGTCGTGAGACAGTCCCAGGTGGGAAGATGGCTCCCCTGTTTAACTGCTCCAAAGCTCGGTTTCTGGAAAACAAACGGGACTGATTGCAGGGCCTCTGTCACTCCCAGCCCTGTGGTGAGGATTAAATGAGATAATGCCTATTAAGGCTTGCACTCAAAGCAAGCAATTTAAAAATGTAAAGTGCTTTTATAAAGGAATTACAGGAAATCGGGGAGTCATTGCCCTAAGGGCTTCATGGTTCTGTTCCTCCCTGGCTGGGGTCCAGTGAGGGCTCCGTTCCTGGGTGGTATGTGACTCACGCTCTTCCCCTGGACGGAAGGAGACTAAGCAGCTTGCAGCAGTGTGTTCAGGTAGGTCCGACAGCCTTTCGCTCACTCACTTTGGTGATGCGATCTTTTCCCCTCACTTAGCCAGGCAGCTCATTAAACTGACCACACTAGCCCTGGCGGGTGGTGTTAGAGCAACCGCCTGCGCACTGCAGGGTCTCAGGTTCGATTCTTGGTCCAGGGCACATACCTGGGTTGTGGTTCCTGTGCCCCCACGCCCCCAGTTAGGGCTCATTCAAGAGGCAACCAATCCATGTGTCTCTCTTACATTGTTTTTCTCCCTTCCTCTCTCTCATGAAAAGCAATGGAAAAAATATACTCTGGTAAGGATTTTAAAAAAGTATTGTATTTACACCCTCGCCAGTTTGGCTCAGTGGAGAGAGTGTGGGCCTGCAGACTGAAGGGTCCCAGGTTCAATTCTGGCCAAGGGCACATGCCTGGGTTGCAGGCTTGACTTCCAGGAGGGGGGCATGCAGGAGGCAGCCGATCAGTGATTCTCTCTCATCATTGATGTTTCTTTCCCTTCCTCTCTAAAATCAGTAAAGAATATATTTTTAAAAAACAACAGTATTAGATTTAGACCAGAATTTCTGCCTCCAATTTGCAATAGTTTTAATGAGGACTAAAGTTTATGGACTTTTGTCTGTTGCATGAAAGCTATTTTAATTGGGAAAGTGATGTATTTGAGATGTCTCCTGAATACAGCAGAATGACCCTTCTTGCTGTAAACATCAATAATTTCTAGTACTATGGCTATATATATATATATTTTTTTTTTTTTTAAAGTGGGACTATTTAATTTTTTACAGAGAGGAAGGGACAGGGATAGAGAGTTAGAAACATTGATGAGAGAGAAACATCGACCAGCTGCCTCCTGCATACTCCCTACTGGAGTACATTCCCTTGCCCGGAATCAAAACTGGGACCCTTGAGTCCACAGGCTGACGCTCTCTCCACTGAGCCAAACCAGTTAGGGCTAGGCCCTCGTTCTTTTATGTAATATACAGAGTATAAAACTCTCCAGACCTCCCAACACCATGGAAGCCCCTATCCAACCTTGTTTCCTGTGCAGGTTTGAGTATCTTTTCAATTTTGACAACACCTTCGAGATCCACGATGACATTGAAGTACTGAAGCGGATGGGAATGTCCTTTGGTCTGGAGTCAGGCAAATGTTCTCTGGAGGATCTGAAACGTGCGAAGTCACTGGTGCCAAAGGCGTTAGAAGGTTATATCACAGGTATGTTAATGGATGCTTTCACAGGTTGTCCCTGATTAACATGTGAAAACCTTTCTTCTTTTCTCATAGAAAATTAGTTCAATTCCATTGTATGCTTTCCCTTGATTCTGAACCCTTTCCTACTTGAATGTTTTGAGGAACTGCCATACTATTTTCCAAAGTATTTGTACCGTTTTACAGTTCTACCAGCAGTGTGTGAGTTTATTTTCCACACCCGTCTACACCTTATTGTTGTCCACCTTTTTATTATAGCCGTCCTGATAGATGTGGTATCTCACTGTGGATTTGCATTTTCCTAGTGACTAATGATGTGAACATCTTTTCACGTGCTCATTGGCCATTCGTAAATCTTCCTTGGAGAATGTCTATTCAGATTCTTTGCGTGTTTTTAAATTTGGGTTGTCATTTTTATTATGAATTAGAAAAGTATACTTGAATACTTTTATATAACATGCAAAACAACCACTGTTTTACATGTTATATAATTCAGATTTGTTTCACCAATTCTGACGTCTCTTACTAAGATTCTGCACTTAGAATCTGGAGGCAGCAAACAGTGCTGCTTTGCTGTGGGCCGTCCCCTCATTATAAGTATTACCTCCTAGATTGCACATCAGGTTTTAAAGGCATTTTAATAAGTTCTAAGGTGTATTAAATCAGATATAAGCAAAGTAATAGAATGAGACTTTTTTCTGTTGGATTTAGTTCTTAAATTGGCATCACCCACTCCTGCAAAGGGGACCCCATCTTATTGCCCCTCAGCCAGTATCTTCTCCCTGCCCGGTCCCTGCTCTCTCCCAGGGCTGGACCAGTTCTTTTATTGGCAGCCCCGCAGCGGCTAAGGAAAGGCCTTTCAGTAACTCACCACAACGTTACTTAGTCCGTTCTCATAGTAGAGGCTCAGGCGGGTGATTCGGCAGGCTCTCGCTTTTCTCTCTCCGTGGCCTCATTGGCGGCCTGGGCACAGACTTTCTGGTTAGTTCTAAGGAACAAACGTGTGCCTTGGTGCAAAGGATAGAGGGCTCGTGAGCACGATGGTGAGAACCACCGTGTGGTGTCTGGGGCAATGTGAATGAAACACAGGCGTTCCAAGCTGCTGTGCAGAGAAAGTGTGATGTGTTATGCAACTAGCTGAGCTCTGACAAAGTTTCCTCGTCGGCTAATCGCCAGTTACTCTTCGGCTCAGGATTCCGGCTTTAGTGTTACCGTGTGCAGACTTGTTATTTAATGTATTAAGTCTGCGGTTCTTGGAGCCGACGTCCTTTTTCCACAGCTGCCTCGTTAGCCTGTGAGAACCCTCCTAAACCGGTGCAGAGGCTTCGTTTACTTCTCCTCCCACGATGCCTCGCGCTTGCCTGACAGTGCATGGCAGTTCCAGTCTTCACACAGCTTTCTGTGCTTTGCGCAGGAATTATAAAATTATTTTGATTAAACATTATAGGCGCTCGTTTTGGTAAATTACATTTTTCTGAGTGTACATTCGATCTTGTAATTCTTAAGAATTTCTTTTTAGAATCGTATTTCTAATAAGTACATCGCCATCTTTGTACACTCACTATTGAAGAGACTGAACTTTTCATTAGCATTTAGATCCTGTATGTCCTGTCACTGCCTTCTCTGAGCTGAGCCTCTAGATGAGGAGGCAGCATGGAGCAAGCGGAAGTACAGTGAGACTCGGTCAGGGTTATGACAGGAGGAATGCCATGTGGGTGTAGGAAACACCGACCTGACGTCTGGGCAGACTGAGAAAGTGGGGCCGTCTCGCCCTCACTGAAAGCACGACTGCTCGTGGCCGTTTAGAGAGGAGCTGGTTTGAGTTAAAACAAATGGGACAGGGAGGAAGAATAGGTCTTGGATGAGAGGAGCACCGAGTTCCCCAGGGGGCACCTGAGAAGATGGATTCAGTGGGGGTTTCCTTCGTACCTCCGATGTTGCTGGCTTGGCTACTGCCACCCCCGTCGGGGCCCTGAGTCTTCCGTCGCGAGGACAGCAGGTGTCCACGGTCGTCCAGCGATTGCAGCCTCTTGAGGTCTTAAGAGAATGAGCCCCCACAGGTGGTTTAGTTTGAATTCTTTCTCACCACAGTCAGCCTTCGTGGCATGCTCCCGCCCCCTCTGAGTTAGAAATGACCTTTCTCAGCTGCAGAAGCCTGGCCTCTCCCAGGCAGGAGGCCGGTGTGGCCGAGGACAGGCTGGTGCCCTCACTCGCCTGCTTTCCTCCCCGGGACCAGCAGCCGCGGCACCTCGGGCCCCACCCACCCACCCACCCTCCTGTGTTCTTCCCCGTAGATATCTCCACGGGACCGGCGTGGTTAAATCAGGGACTGCTTCTGAACTCTACCCAATCAGTTTCCAGTTTAGACCTGACCACTGGTGCCACCTTGTCCCAGTCCAGGTACGTATGACTCAGGGTTCGAGGGGCCAGCCACGGCCCCGGCCCCTTCGGGGGAGGCAGCAGGTCCCTGCCCGGCTCCGGCAGAGCCCGGGCGGCGCCTCCTCCCCCCGCTCCGTCCCGCGTGAGGCAGCGGAAAGCGTTCGCCGCGTTAACGAGCCCGTGTGTTTGGATTGTTTGCCAGCGCGAACCAGGGGTTCTGCTTGGATGCCGAAGTGGCCTTAGCAACGGGGCAGATCCTCGCCCCAAACAGTCACCAGTCCAGCAGTGCGGCCTCTCACTGCTCCGAGTCCCGCGGGGAGACGCCCTGCTCGCTCAACGACGACGACGAGGAGGACGAGGAGGAGGACTCCTCCTCCCCAGAATAAAGACAGGACGAACCCACACTTTCCTGCTGATGCTCCGTGTGTTTTTAGTGCGAGCTCTTGTTTTTGAAATGATTGCTTCGGTCCTTGCTTCTGTTTGCACTGTGTGCCCGGTGGGAACTAGGGAAACACAGCCCTCGGATTACACGCAGGCTGACACGCTCGAGATGAACGTTACCGTGTGCGGAAGAGAACTGACAGTAGGGTAGTGGTCACCTCTCTGAGCGAGCTTCCTGAGGGGACAGCCCTGGGAGAACTGGGCCGCGTGAACAAAGCTCATTTGCTCTGTTCCCCGGGACCCTCCTCAGGACCAGGATTGCTCAGTGGTCAGGGCTCATGTGTCACTATCCGAGGGAGGCACGGACAGTGGGTGAGCGGTGCAGGGCGGGCGGCACTGCTGAGCTAGCTGGAAGCCTAGTTGAGGTGCTTTATGCATCCGCTGCCTTAGACCGCTTCTAGAAAGGAGCGTGCTAGCTCTTACGTACTTAAGTGACATTAGAATAATCTATAGTGAAGTGGAAATGATCACTATTAGCCAGTGCGTTTGGTGCATAGAACTTTGTAGAGCTACTCCTGGAAGCCACGGCAGAATAGCCTTTCCACGTGCATTAACACTCCGCCAGCTCTGCCTCTGCAGCGCTCTCATCGGGTTCACAGGGAAGGAAAGTGTCGTTTTAACCAGAGCGACGCCTTCCACCCAGCGCTTCCATTGGAAACTAGGGAGCACAGCCCTCCGGCCGGGGGGCTTGCTTGCCGTTCCTGCAGCAGCTGTGCGAGTTCACCCCGTGTGCATCCATGAAAATGAACCAAGTGTCACTTCCTGTCCATGTCACCTTTTATACATTTTCATTCATCAAAATGGCCTTACTGAGTTATTCCTGGGTAAACTGCGTTTCAGACTCACCTGATGTCTGTCCCCTTTTGGAAAGTGGCGAGCTCGGAGTGGCCGGGTTGGGGCTGTGCGGTGGCTGGCGGGCTTCGTAGCTAAAGATGCCGCAGGACCGCGGTGCTGGTGCGTCCAGTCCTGCACCGCCGACCAGGAGCCCAGAGACGCCTGCCCCCACGGCCAAACGCCAGCCGGGCCTGGGAAAGAGCAAATGACAAGAGAAAAGTCGCTCCGTGGCTTTGCTCTGGCCATTCGGATTTGCCCCAGAGCACCTGAGGGTCTGCCCAGGTCAGTCCCTTTCTAACTCTCAGGGGGCGGGGAGAGTGCAGGTGCCTCGTGCCGCCTGTCACAGCGCTGCCCTGTGCTCACAGCGAGCGGGCGGAGGCCTGGCTGGCCTGGAGCTGGTTAGGCCATAGAAGCGAATACGCAAAAACATGCAACTCGAACCTAAGCTTCTCTCAGACAAACTCCTTCTGTCAGAAATAAGCTGGAGTGCAGAGACAGAGGCAGCTTTAGAGAATTCAGCCTCAGCCCGATCCAGGCACACCTCCGGCGGGGCAGACAGATGGCAGGTGCCCGGAGCAGCCAGGCCCCCGCGGCCTCCAGGAAGCACTGACCAGGAGGTCGGCAGCTGCAGGCAGGTGACACCAGGCTCCCTCCCGTGGTCCCCAAAGAGGCCGCCGCCCCCTCCAGCAGCCCCTGCCTTTCTCATCTCTGTGGGAGGGCCCAGCGGGACCTGGAGAGACCAAGGGCCACAGCTAGCTTTTCAGTCCTCTGTGCTGGGCTGCAGGTCCCAAGACCTGTCCGTCTGCATTCACCGCAGTCCATCCATCGTAGTCTGGTCTCTACCAAGTAGCAAAATCCTCTCTCTCCTGCTGCTACAGTGCTTTAAATGGGTAAAATATGGGTTTAAAAGAAAAAGCAACCAAAGACTCACTACCATTGGTGCCCCACCCTTGGCCATCCAGCCGTAGGTGTGGCATTTGGCCGGAAATGGCCCCGGTCCTCGGTGTCCGGGGTCACTGCTGAGGACATCTAACCGAGTCCTCCGAGGGCGTCAGTACAGGCTGGTGCAAAGCCTTCCCGGGCAGAAGCTAGGCTGAGATAACTCCTGTGTCACTCCATAAATCCCCTAACTCATTATCCAGGTCTAAAACTCCTCGCCCGGGCACAATTTCGAATAGAAATCAAAGTGGAAAAAGCCGTTAGAAATAGCGATTGCAACATCAGGGGCCTTTCTGGGAGCCGCACCTGAGTCGTTTGTGCACATGCGTGTGCTCATGCGTGTACACATGTGTGTGCACACATGGGAGCTCTCCCAGGGGCGGCCCCTCTGATTCGGGGGAGTTTTAAGAGGCCTTTCCCCTCGGGGGTCGGTTTACTGTTACCCTTTCAAGTGTGTAGTATCATCATTCTTGCTCCAGGATCACTTGTGTGGGCTCCTGGTCGGCCTTGGACCTTAGGTCATGGGAAGGGCAGGGCGTAAGGCCCCTGGTGCCTGCCCAGGCTCCTTCCCTCTCCCCTCCCCTCCCCCACTGTGCATCTAATCACCCTCAGGAAGATGGATGCAAACTGTGCCTTAGGATCGTGGAGGCCTCGGTGAGCTCACGGTGACCTCTCACTGGACAAAGCCCACCGGTGGCCCCTGGAAAACTTGACATAATGACCACGTGTTTCGTTCCCTTCACCGTAACTCTGTGGGAGTGGGGGGGGGAAACGGTGGTTTCCTCCATTTAACAGGGTGAAAGAGGGTAACTCCCCTCAGCAAACTGTCCTCTGCTGAACCTGAAAATGACGCCAGCTCAGCCCTCCCCCTCCAGCTAGCCCGTCCGGATCGGTCAGGGGGCCCTCAGAGAAGGGCTCGGGCTAGCCGTGCGGACCGCCACAGCTCGGCCGTTTGTCTCAGGCCCGGGGTCCCGAGGCAGCCAAGCTGCTTCACGCACAGTTGGGACAGGCGCCTGGGACGGGCAGAGCACAGCGGGCACCCGGGGCGCACGGGGCAAGGCCAGCAAAGGAAGGAACGGCCTCGGCCGTCTACCTTAGCCACTCGGCATCCGGCTTAGCTTTACCCATAATTCACCCCAAGGGCCTTTCCCACCTGTGCGCCCCCCTCAGGCACAGGAAAGAGGTGTGTCCCAACCCCAGTTCTGAGAGGTGGACACGGAGACGGTGCTGCCTTAGCAGTGACTGCAAAGATTTAACCTTCAGTAAGCATTGAGCTTACTGAGCAGAGCGCATTCAGGCCGGTGAGTGCTGTGGAAGAGAAAAGGGAATGGGACACGGGGAAAGGCTGCTTTAGGAGGGGGTGGCCAGGGAAGGGCCCCCGGGAAAGTGACATTGGTCCCCAGTCAGACCGCTGAAAGACAGGCATCTCCATGCCTCCGCCCCATGACACACTGTCCCGTACCATGCACCTGGAGTCTACTGAATTCCAGCGGCCACACCGCTCCCGTTCTAAGCATACATTTTTGTTGTTTTACTGATTTTAGAGAGAGGCAGGAGAGGGAGAGAGCGAGAGAAACACTAATGAGACACAAGCATCACATCGATGGCTGCCTCCTGCGTGCCCCCTACTGGGGATCGAGCCCACAACCCGGGCATACGCTCTGACCGGGAATCAAACCAGTGACCTCAGTTTATGGGCCCACCCTCACCACTGAGCCACATTAGGCATACGCATCCACCCTGGAGTCTGTTAAATAATTGTTAGTATATAAAAGAAAACTCAACGTGGCTGCCAGCAGTACCCATAAACCAAGAGAATATCCTAACCCATGAAGTTCTCATTAGCTTTACCGTCCAGTTGAAAGGTGGAAGTTAATGGGTGCATAAAGGCTTTTCAGATTGGACATGTAAAAGGTCATCTTTTTTCTGCACGTATACTGGCGGTGGTGGAGCCAAAGACGATGTAAGCACCACTTTCCCAAACAGGTTCCTCACTTGCATGTCCCCACAGTGAGGGCTCCCCAGCACTGGGAATGCCCATCTGCATTTATCCAAGGCCCACAGTGCGGGCCAGGGGCCTGCGCCATGCGTGTGAGGGACCTTCAGAAATGTGCCTGTTTCTTTAAATTCCACTCTAGCCAAACACTTCAAAAGGAAAAAAAGTCTGATATTAAAAATCCTTTAAAAAATTGAACTAAAAATTCACACAAATTGTAATGTTCCTCAGGAAATAACCCCTTTCCACAACCAAGACAGCTCTAGAAAGTTATGCTTAGGTCACCTTTGAGATCCAGTTTCCCAAAGACCTCTACACGCACAAAATGCTAAGGAAGAAAAAGTGGGGGACACAAACTGACCCTCCAGCTGGGCCCTGGGGACCCCTGACAAGCACAGAAGTGTAACAGATGTCCATCCACGCACGTGGTGTCGAGACGGGGAGGGATGCGCAGTTATTTGTGTGTTGTGCTGCATTCTCTCGGGCGAGGTGAACTTGTCTCGCCCTCCCGTGGCCTTTGCTTTACGAAAGGCCCGTATAGTTGACCCCTTGCTGCTCCAGCAGGACGGCCCTGGGCCTCCTTCTTACAGCGGCTTCGGGAGTTGATGTAGCTGAGACCCAGGGCAGGACACTCCTTCCCCAAGGGCCTCAGAACAGGAGAGAACATCTCTCCGCCCCACCCAGTAAGACATCACTTGTCTACCGTCCCTGAGACCGTGTGGCCGAGTCTACCAACCAGAATCCCTCCCTCCGGGAGGACCACATAGCCTGGGAACCTCGCCCTCCCACATTCCTCCCAGGGGGGGATCTGGGATTAGCATCAGCTCTGTCACACCAAGCGCTACACAGCCAGGAGTGGGAGTGGGACTTTGCCCGGGAGGCTACGGTGTCAGCTGTGGGCCTCTCGGCTCAGAAGACCCGGGTCTGGACACATCTGGGAAGAAAGGCCTCCATGGGCAAAGCCCGGCTCACACACAAGCCCCACTGGGAAGGGGCTTGAGGTGAAGTTCCCCACCACCCTTCTCTGCCACACTAGCTTGTTTCTATTCATCTCCACACAACAAGGACGCACTTCCCCAGACGGTGCTTGGGTGTCACCACCAACCATTTTGTCCCCGTGTGTCATCTTCATGTGTCGGGCATCATCTAATGACAAATGGCCTGGTTTTGCTTGTTCATGACCAAAGTCAGATTTTTTCCCCCCATACTAACGGGGTCTCCAAGGACCCAGATACTTTTCTGCTAAAAAAAAAAATTCTGAGCCATTGCCTCTTTTCTCCATTAGTACCATGGCAGGCCAACCCTCCAGTGTCCTGAAAAGGACTTCCAACCAGCCACCGCCCTGGCCGCTCAGGAGGCCCGAGCTGGGCACCTTTCAATGCAGAGTTCCTCGAGCTCTTTTGTTTACCGCCACCACACTTGACCTGCTGATGAAAGAGAAAAAGGCTGTGAGCCCAAATCACCCACTTGTTCACCTTTCACTTGGAGATACTGTACTCTGGTCATCGCTCCAGAAAATAGAGTTCTGTGTTTTTGTTTTGTTTTCTGCACGAAGGAAACATCACGGTGCCACATGCTCTAAGCAGTTTAACAGAGAAACAAGGGGGGCCTGCAAACACCACATCCGACTTGCCTGCGGCAGACTTTCTTAGATCGGAGTACCTAACCTGATTCGATGTATTATTTTGTAGCATCTCAAACTTTGTAAATAAATACCGTTATTTTTATATGGAAATTTTATAGAAGAGCTATTTCTGTATCCTTAATTATTCCTGGGTTTTCTGAAATTGCTTCTGGTAAGATAACAGACAAGTCCTGAGCAGTGCTCCTCTAAAGAGGGTTCAAGGACCACCTGCAGCAGAAGTGACAGGGGTCGGGTGGGCGTTAATATTTGGCATTCCCCGTGCCACCCCCAGACACTCAAGACACTCCGGATTGGGGCTTGGGAAGCTGTACTTTTAATAAACTCCAAGCGATGTTTTTGTCCATATAAGTGTGAGTGTCTTTGTCCATCCTGTAAGGTTAAAAGAAGGAAAGAAAGAAAAAGCATCTGAAATGAGGGTCAGTTGTGCTTGAAAGGAAAAAATATGTATCAGACTGTTACATGATTTGAATGAGATGCACTATAGAAAAAATAAATATTTAAAATAATGTTGGCCTCATTATTGGTGGGTCGGGGGTTAGTGGCTATTGTGGTACATTGCCCAGCCCCCCTACGTTCAGACTGAGAACCTCCCCCAGGACTTGCAGCCAGCGAGAGGTATGAAGCCAAGACCTTTTGCCCCAACTCGGGGTATCTGAAGGGTCACCCCAACTTCAGAGTTGCTCATGGATTGGTCAGTTTCTCTGGCAGCTGTATCATGTTTCAGCTTCCTGCTCTGCCCCATCCTGCTTCCCTCACTACTTGATAGTACATGGACACCACCTGTCCCACCTATGATGGAAATGCTCGGATATCTAAAAGGTTTTCTATATCTACTCATAAAGACATGCACTCCTGCCAGGCAGGTGTTGCTCAGTGGTTGAGCATCGACCTATGAACCAGGTGACAGTTCGAATCCCAGTCAGGACACATGCCTGGGTTTTGAGCTCACTCCCCAGTAGGGGGCAGGTGGGAGGCAGCCAATCAATTATTCTTTCTCATCATGGGTGTTTCTATCCTTCTTTCCTCTATTAAATCAATAAAAATAAGTATATATGTACATATAGCCTACATAATAAAAGTAATATGCAAATTAACCATCACTTTGTTCCGCAAAGCCACTCCCACCAGCCAATCAGAGTGAGTATGCAAATAAACCCAACCAAGATGGCTACAGCCACAGAGAGCAGAAGGGAGGCGTTTCCCTGGCAACAGAGGAAGCCAAGCTTTCCGCCTGCCCTTGCTGGCTACTACAAAGTTTCAATAGTAGAAAGTAAATATATCCCAGATACCAGGGCCTCTGCTTGAGTGGTTGGGGGACATGGCCAGCCTGCAAACCACCACAGGCCCCTCGCTCAGGCTGCCCCCCACCCTGATCCAGGACACCCTTCAGGGCAAACCAGCTGGCCCCCACCCATGCACCAGGCCTCTATCCTATCTAATAAAAGAGTAATATGCAGATTGACCATCACTCCAGTACACAGTATGGCTGCCCGCATGTGGTCAAAGATCCTGCCCCTATGTGGCCACAAGATGGCCAGCAGGGGAGGGCAGTTGGGAGGGACCAGGCTTGCAAGGGAGGGCAGTTGTGGGTGATCAGGCAAGTAGGGGAGGGCAGTTGGGAGACACCAGGGCTGCAAGGGAGGGCAGTTGTGGGTGATCAGGCAAGTAGGGGAGGGCAGTTGGGAGACACCAGGGCTGCAAGGGAGGGCAGTTGAAGGCGATCAACCCTGCAGGTGAGGGAAGTTAGGGGTGACCAGGCCGGCAGAGGAGGGAAGTTGGGGGGAAAACAGGCTGACAGGGGAGCAGTTAGACATCAATCAGGCTGGCATGATTAAGGGGTGGTCAGGCTGGCAGGCAGAAGCAGTTAGGGGCAATTAGGAAGGCAGGCAGGCGAGCAGTTGGGAACCAGCAGTCCTGGATTGTGAGAGGGATATCCCTGGAGGGGTCCCAGATTGAAAAGGGTGCATGCTGGGCTGAGGGAAACCCCTTCTCTCCCCCATGCATGAATTTTGTGCACCAGGCCTCTAGCATGCATATATATAAAATATATATATATAAAATTTTAAAGACATTCAAGTAGCCGTAAACAATTTGGCTCAGTGGATAGAGTGTCTCTCTCATCATTGACATTTCTCTCACTCTTCCTTGCTCTCTGAAATCAATTATATATATATATATATATATATATATATATATATATATATATGACATAGATAGTACTAAAAAACAATAATACACAAAATCAATGAAACCAAGAGCTGGTCAGTGAAAGGATAAATAAAACTGATGAGCTATTAGCCACACTCATCAAGAAACAGAGAGGACCCAAATAAATAAAACTGAGACAAAAGCAGAGAATTAACCATTGACACCACAGAAATACAGAGGATTGTAAGAAAATACTATGAACAGCTATATGCCAACAAGCTAGACAATGTGGATGAAATGGAAAAATTCCTAGAACAATACAATCTCATAAAACTGAATAAGGAATAATATAAATGATAGATTAATTAAAGAAGGTAGCTGAGACTGGGATGCCAGGACACAGGCTTTTATTGGAGAGAGGGTACCTCCGCCGGCTGCTTCCAGAGAGAAAGAGAGGAAGAGGATGGAAGATACCGGGGGTCTACTTTTCAAAAAAAAAAAAAAATATATATATATATATATATATATATATATATATATATTATTGATTTTTCACAGAGAGGAAGGGAGATGGATAGAGTTAGAAACACTGATGAGAGAGAATCATCAATCAGCTGCCTCTTGCACACCCCCTGCTGGGGATGTGCCTGTAACCAAGGTTGTGCCCTTGACCGGAATCGAACCTGGGACCCTTCAGTCCGCAGGCAGACGCTCTATCCACTGAGCCAAACCGGTTTCAGCCCCGGGGGGTCTACTTTTAAGGGGAGGATAAGGGATGGGCTTAGGGTATTTGGCAGGTGCTGATTGGTGGTTCAGTGCTCAGGTATGTCTGGCCACAGGTGGGGTTTATGTCTGTCAATCAACTGGAGAAAGGGAGGATCTATCAATAAAAACCTGAATAAGCCAATAACTGAGGAAATAGAAGCAATAAACATACAAACAAACAAAAAAACACTATCAGCAAACAATAGCCCAGGTCTGGATGGCTTCACAGGGGAGTTTTACCAAACATTTAAAGAAGTAACACCTATACTCTTCAAATCATTCCAAAAATTAAAGAGAAAGCAACCCTTTCGAGCTCTTTTTGAGGCCAGCATTATCCTAATTCCAAAACCAGACAAGGACACTACAAAGAAAGAATTACATACCAATATCCTGAATGAACATAGATGCTAAAATCCTCAACAAGATAGTATCAAATTGCATCTAGCAATATATTAAAAAGATCATACATCGTGGCCAAGTGGGATTTATTCCAGGGATGCAAGACTGGTACAATATTTGCGAATCAGTAAACGTGATACATTACATAAACAAATTGGAAGATAAAAATCAAATGACCATATCAATAGACACTGAAAAAGCATTCAACAAAAACCCAACCTGTCAAGGGCCCCCTGGGAAGGCACATGGGCATTTCTTCTTTTTTTTTTTTTAAATATATTTTATTGATTTTTTACAGAGAGGAAGAGAGAGGGATAGAAAGTTAGAAACATCGATGAGAGAGAATCATCGATCAGCTGCTTCTTGCACACCCCCCACCGGGGATGTGCCCGCAACCAAGGTACATGCCCTTGACCGGAATCGAACCCGGGACCTTTCAGTTCGCAGGCCGACGCTCTATCCACTGAGCCAAACCGGTTTCGGCCACATGGGCATTTCTTTAATTCTTGTCAGCTGAACTCAGGGCGACAGGCAGAGCCAAGCCCTGGGAACACACTTTCAGCTTGGCCTTCATTTCAGACCATGTTTCTAACTCTATATCCCCCTCTCTTCCTCTCTGTAAAAATCAATAAAGTATATTAAAAAAAAAAAAAAGCAGCTGTGGTACATTTACACCACAGAATACTATGCAGCTGTAAAAACAAACAAACAAACAAACAAACAAACAAACAAAAACAAAGACTTATCTCTTACCCTTTGAAAGGGCAGGGAGGGACCTGGAGGGTATCATGCTAAGTGAAAGAAGTCGGGCAGAGAAAGACAAGTATCACAGGATCTCACTCACATGTGGAATCTAGTTAACAGGATAAACTGATGAACGGAGTGGATCCAGAGACGTGGAGGCATGGAACAGAGTGGGGAATCTCGGAGGGAAGGCGGGGAGGGTGGGCGGAAGGTAATCAACCAAAGACCTTGTGCGCATAGATGCATGGCCCATGGACACAGACAATAGAGCAGTGAAGGCCTCGCGTCGGGGTAGGGGAGACCTCAGAGGGGGTCAATGGTGGAAAAAGGGGGAACATACGTAATACTTTCAACAATAAAGATTTTAAAAAAAACTAAAACTAAAAAAAACAAACATGCACTCCTATGTCCATTGCAGGATTATCCACAATAGCCAAGATATGCAAACAACCTAAGTGCGCTTTGACGGATGATTGGCTAGCAACGATGTGGTGCATATACACAATGGAACGCTACTCAGCCATAATTAGATGATATTTTTTTTTGTAACAACATGGATGGATATGGAGAGTATTGTGCTAAGTGAAATACGTCAGACAGAAAAGGACAAGAACCATGTGATTTTACTCTTGTGGCTTATAAAACAGAACACAGCCACCAACCTCACTGATGCAGACAACGGAAGGGTGCTCCCACGGGGAAAGAGGGTGGGAGGAGGACAAAGAGGGTCAGGTACAAGGTGATGGGAGGAGACTAGACTGCAGGTGGTGGGAACACAGTAACAGTACACAGATGCATTATAACGCTGTACAGCTGATGTTTATGTAATGTTATCAACCAATTTACCCCATTAGTTTTATTTTCTTTTAAAAAATATATTTTATTGATTTTTTTTTTTACAGAGAGGAAGAGAGAGGGACAGAGAGAAACACCGATGAGAGAGACTCGTCGATCAGCTGCCTCCTGCACACCCCTACCGGGGATGTGCCTGCAACCAAGGTACATGCCCTTGACCGGAATTGAGCCTGGGACCTTTCAGTTCGCAGGCCGACGCTCTATCCACTCAGCCAAACCGGTTTTGGCCCCAATTAGTTTTCAATTGGAAAAAGGTTTTCCGTGTTAGAGACCTAAGATTATGCCTCTCTAAGGTCAGTTTAGAAGATATCATAAAGAATAATGCCTTTACAATTCCAGAAACAATGGACCCGAATAGATTTTTTTAGGGAAATTGCTTATCTTCCCTTTACACCAAACCAGCATCCGAGAGAACAGCTATGAGGTGAGTACAGGCCCCACGCAGAACTTCACCTGCCCCCGGGGTCACAGCGCTCCCTCAGCCTCTGCCCTCGCCCTTCTGCCTGCCTCGGGGAGAGGCGCACCCCCTGAAAGCACTGCCCTCTCCTGGGTCCCGACAAGCTGAGCAGGTGCTTCGTGGGCTCATGGGCCGTAAGAAGGAAGGGACAGAAGGGTTTGGAGCAGTTTGGGAATCAGAATGAAGTCAGGTCTTGAAGATACACTATGAGATGATTAAGGCAGGCATTTTCTCATGAAGACTCTCACCTGAGTTCAATAGATGGATGGACCAGTAGGTGGTGGTGGTGGGGGTGTTGAGGGAGTTGGTGGGGGGGATGGTGGCGGTGGTGGGGTTGGTGGGGGGAGGGTGGTGGTGGTGGTGGTGTTGTTGTTGGTGGTGGTGTTGTTGGTGGGGTTGTTGTTGGGGTTGTTGTTGTTGGTGGTGGTAGTGGGGTTGTTGTTGGTGGGTTTGGTGGGGTTGGTGGTGGTGGGGTTATTGTTGGTGGGGTTGTTGTTGGTGGTGGGGGGTTGTTAGTGGTGGGGTTGGTGGGGTTGTTGGTGGTGGGGTTGTTGTTGTTGGGGGGGTTGTTAGTGGTGGGGTTGGTGAGGTTGGTGGTGGTGGGGTTGTGGTTGGTGGTGGGGTTGTTGTTGTTGGTGGTGGGGTTGTTAGTGGTGGGGTTGGTGGGGTTGTTGGTGGTGGGGTTGTGGTTGGTGGTGGGGTTGTTGTTGTTGTTGTTGGTGGTGGTGGTATGGCATGTGCAGTGTGGAAGTGAGGAGCCTGTGCCCACACCCTTATCCCAGGGATTTCCTGGAGCGAAACGCCCGAGCTGGGGCTATGTCCCCTCCGTTCCTTCTGCCCGCAGGGCCATTTCTTAGCGCCATTTGGTCAATGTGTCCAAACACCATGGGCATGACGCCGAGCCACTAGGTCATAGGAAAGTGGGGGGCGGGAAGGACAGGTGGGGGTGTCTAGCCATCAACAGCCACTGGGTGCTCTGCTGGCCAGCAGGAGGTCTGCAGAGCCCGGAGCTGCGCACTCAGTGCCCTTCCTGAGCTGGGCTCCGGCGGCGGAGGCGGAGGTGGGGAAGCATCAGAGAGAAAACAGCCTCCGCCCCCCCCCCCCCCCCAGCCTCCCAGGAGGCGGCCCCACAGACACCCAACTCTCAGCGCCGCTTCCCGCAGCTATTTTCCTCCTTCGGGCGGGTGGGCTACTGCCGTGGGGCCGCCCTCCTCCCATTTCTGTGTCTTCACGGGAGCCCTGGCTCCTCTTACTGCTCCTGACACACAGCTCCCCCACCCCGCACCCCATCCCTCACCCCACCCCGCACCCAATCCCTCACCCCCACCCCCTCTCCCAAGCTTACCTGTGAGGCGGCTCCTCCTCTGCTCTCGCTGCCAAATGCCCGGCAGCTCCCTCCCGGTCGCTGCCAGCTCGCCTCCTTCCTGGAGGCCCTTCCAGCTTCTCGCTGAAACTTGCTTTCAGGTGATGCCTCCCGCCCTGAAGGCACCTGCGGGGAGGGAAGGCCCCCGGGGAGGGGGCGGAACCAACCCCAATTAATGCAAAGCAGAGCCTGTCCCAACCG
Source organism: Vespertilio murinus (assembly GCA_963924515.1). NCBI lineage: Eukaryota > Metazoa > Chordata > Mammalia > Chiroptera > Vespertilionidae > Vespertilio > Vespertilio murinus. The sequence continues at coordinate 30,592,038 of OZ004715.1, read as the reverse complement.
CTTTCTCCCTCGCATGCAAATCACTTGCTGGCATCTCTGGCTCCGGGCACCGTGACATTACCCGGCCACTTCCTTCTCCAGCTCCGGCCTCGCCCGCCCGCCCGCCCGCCCGCGGGGCCTCTGTGCTAAGCCCAGGGTTTTGTTTCCTTCCTTCCCATCCCAGGCGGACTGTGGGCCCGAAGCCAACGAGAGCTCACGAGAAGAACGTGAGCTGAGGCCCGAACCGGCCATCTCCACAGGTTCCGCCGATAAATACACAGGTGTGTGTTTAGCCTCCAGGGTTTGTGTTGGATCTTTTTTCAAAGTCTTTATTATTGAAAGTATTATAAAGATCCCCCTCTCCCCCCCCTCACTGACCCCATCTAGCCCGCCCCACCCCTGCCCCAGGCCATCACCACCCTATTGTCTGAACCCATGGGTTACGCATGTAGCTGTGTTGGGTCCCCACTGTGAATATGACATTAGTGCTCTCACAGGATGTGTTCTAGAGCCTCCGAGGCCTTTTCTGCAGAAAGGGCCCCGGCCCGTCTGACCGGCTTCGAACAGGGAACAGTTTCCCCTGAGTTCTATCCGCGTTCAGTCAGCAGTTAAAGAAGGGAACAAGCGGGACGGATTTCTAGGGCAGTGAACACTTTGGGAAATTTCGTTCAAGAACAGAAGCCAACGCGAGCCCGTTGGACCTCCCGGGAGGAGGATGGAGGCGTGGAAGTGACGCAGATCCCAAAGGGCATTGCTCCAGGCGGCAGCACCCCCCATCCTCTCCCTCCGAGGAGCCAGGAGCCCAGGGGACCTGCCACCCGCCCCGCGGTGGACTCAGGCCTGGCGTCGGGCAGAGGGGGCAGGAGGCAGAGGGGCGGGAGGCGTCCCCGCACGCCTGGGCTCCTGCGCTCCGGCTCCAGCTCACCTGGACCACGGAGGCCGCCCGCCGCCCGGAGAGGAGTCTGTCTGTCTTCAGAGCCGGCGCTTGTCAACACCGGCTCCAGGGCTTCCAGAGAGTTCTTCCGAAGACATCTCTCCCCTGAGGAGGCTCAGGGGCAGCTGCCACCTCCCTGCTGGGCCCCCACAGGGAGCTGGCTTGTCTGATAGATTGTGCCTGATTGTGGGATGAGACAGGCCTGGCGGAGGGAATCAGATGGCCCTCGATCTAGGGTTGCTCCATGGCCCCCCCTCCACGTTGAATCCCTTCTGAAAGGTTTCTCGGCGCCTGGAGGGCAGAAGCATGAGCTCGCTGCAGGGCTGAGAGTTGGCCGAGGCAGGTTCGTTCCTGCTGGGGCACCTGGGATCCCCCAGTCACCCTGACAAGGGGCAGACAGACAAGCCGGGAGCAATACCAGGGGCACAGGAAGCTCGCCACTGAAAGCCCCGTGGCCGGGGGCGCTGCGGGCCAGAGGGCAGCCAGGGGCAGCGGCTGCGGCTCCCCCAGGTGCCCAGGACGGGACCCCCAGCATCTGATGGTAACTAGAAGCCAAATCTCTCTTGTGTTGTGTCTTGTTTAGGTTTTGTTTGCAAGACTCCACAAATACCAACTGACCCACCAGGAGTCCCTGGTTCAGTTCAAGTTCTGCTGGCGATACATGGGTGACTTCTACTTATCTGATAAACGTGGGTGAGGCGCCGTTTGAGGAAATTTAACCATATTCATTCTACCCCTAACGTAATCCCTACGCATAATCCTATACCAAATCCAACTTTTTCTGTCGGATTTTGTCGTGCTCAACAAGCAGTTTGAGAACACACTCTGCGGTTGATAACTTTAGTGACCAGTTTTTAAGAGAGACATCACCCTCAGTAGCAAACAGGAGGGAGTGGGTGTACTCACACACCTTTGCCCGTCTGCCTCCCTCCTGTGTGACATTGTGTGTGTGTGTGTGTGTGTGTGTGTGTGTCTGGAACGCTCCAAGGCTCAGGCACGGAGTCAGCGCCATGTCACTTACATGTCAGGAATTCTCAGGGTTCGCTGTCAGCTGGGAGGCCAGCCAGTGAAAACCTTCATTTATTGGAGGTGGTCAGTCCTTTGGGTTTAGAGGATGAAGTTGACGAGGACCGTTTATTGGGCATTAGAAATCCTATGAGTATAACCTATAACCTGGAAGGTGTTACACATGGACTTTCATCTTTATAAACCCAGGGTCTGGTACAGTAGCTGATGTATGATGCTAGGCTCTCAGTCTTCACTAGAAAGAATGAATGAGTGTGAACTAACCATTCTCCCGCCGCTGGATTATTCCAGTCACGTGTGGGCGGCTGTTAACAAGAGATCGCGGGCCGGGGAAGCCAGCGAGCACGGGAGGGAAAGGGCTTTTTGCATCGTCAAGGACAGAGGAGGGAGAACTACAGCGGCAGCCCGCTCTGGGACAGCTCCCCCCCCGGGAGAAGCTGGCTGTGGAGGAGGAGCGTGGCCATCCCACGTCATGAAGCCACCAAATCACTTGCAAAGAAAGGCTCTCAGCTCTGGGGTCCTAGCCAGAGCCCCAACCTCACCCCCGGCCCCCGCATCTCTGTGTCCAGGGAGGGAAAAGCCTTAAATACCACAGAAGCCAGCACCCGGCATCAGTTGCTCCAGCTGAGGCCTGAGGGGCTTGTGAACATTCACCCCCACCCTCTTCCTGAAGCTCAGAGGCAGTCTCGTTTGAGATCCCGGTTTAAAACGCGGAGAGACCAGGGACATTCGCTCAGAGCCGGGCACAGACTGTCCCCTCATCTGCACCCACGGGGTACTCACAGGCCAGGGAAGACCTCTTCTGGGGCAAAACTCGCCCTGCCATTGGTTTGTGAGTTGGAGTCTTTGATTGAGCGAGATGCTTCCCCATGGCTCCAGGAACTGCCGGAACCCTGAGCGAGACGCCCAGAGACACCAATGCCGAAGCGTCGGCGGGCAGGTGAGCAGGAAAGGCGCTGGGCCAATCGGGGCGCGGGCGGGCAGGGCGTGCGCACAGCGGGGAGAGAGAAATGCTGTTCCCAATAACTAATGCGCTGCCCAGACACACAGCGCCAATTTCCGGGCACTATTCTAAGCCCTTGGCCCTGTTTAACACACACACTGGAAAACAGAGAGGTTAGGCATTGTCCGAGGTCACAAAGCCTGAGCAAGGGCAGAGGGAAGGATTCAAACCAAGCAGTGGAGCTCCAGATTGTCCTCTTAAATAGATTCGAGTTGATCAAGCCTCAAATCTGGTAAGGGAATGGCTTACGGTTTTTTATTCAGACAAATCCAGGACAAATGGGTTGTCTGCCATTTGGCACAGAGCTGGTGGAGTGGGAGGTGGTCAGTCCTTTGGGTTTAGAGGGCGAAGATGACGAGGACCGTGAGGAGGACTCAGGATGAAGGGGACGCAGGGCATGGGTGAGGTGAGTCACCGGGTGACGAAGAGGTCGAGGAGGTGGCCGTGGAAAGCAGTGCCCAGAACCAGGACGAGTGGATGATCTAGATCCGTGGTCGGCAAACTCGTTAGTCCACAGAGCCAAATGTCAACAGGACAACGATTGAAATTTCTTTTGAGAGCCAATTTTTTAAAACTTAAACTTCTTCTAATGCCACTTCTTCAAAACAGACTCGCCCAGGCCGTGGCATTTTGTGGAAGAGCCATACTCAAGGGCCACATGTGGCTGGAGAGCCGCAGTTTGCAGACCACAGAACTAGGTCAACAAGGCAAGGTGACCTCAGGGAGACTCCAGGCCAGCCCAGACGACCCGGTGCCCCTGCAGAGCCCTGGTCACCCCAGTGCCCAACTATGTGACTCTTGGGAACCAGCCGCCCTTTGGTGCATGGGACAATGCCCAACCACTGAGCCACACCAGCCAGGGCAATACAGGACTGAAAGTTTATAAAACTCTGAAATGCCCAAGGAACCAGAGCAAGTTAAGACGGCCAGAAGTCAGTACCGCAGACGACAAACACAGGCACCATCTGAGGGAGGAGACGGGGCCACCAGGGTGCAGGTCCCTGCCCCCGAGGGGCTGATGGTCACAACCGAGAAAAACCCACCCTTCTCAGCCCTGACACATCGGTGTCACCCAACAGCACCAACGACCACGTCTGTGCGTTAGACAGAAGCACTGACCAGCCAAGGGCCCCACGGACGCCAGTGGACCCGGTGGACACGAGTCACAAAAGATGGCGACAGCACATGGAGAGAGGCCAAAAGGGGGTAGGCCATTGTCTGAAGGACTGGGTGGGACCCGTGACCGCCAGGGAGCAGGCTGCCATTTCAGAAAACATCCTGGAAAAGACATCCACAAACACCATTCTGCCCAGAGAAAACGGGCCAGAGGCTGCTACTTGCACCTGACGTTTCTACAACTCGTCGGGGCTCCCCGAATCTGGCTGATGCTTGGGGGGCTGTTACAGAGCCGCCTGGTTCCGGACGCCTCGTTAGCAAGCTCCCTCGGATGGATTGTGGGACACGGCCTCTTAAAAATAACTGCTTCTCTGCAGGATCTGGACGACAGTCACAGTATCACATGCGAGGTTTCCCAGGGGCCCTGGCACTACTTTTAGACCCTCAACGGGAGAACCACGATGGAGACGCGGGGAACACCGGTACTCGCTGCCCCCCACCATCGCATCTAAAGTACAACTAAGATACCGAGCAGCCCTCATTCAGAACGGCCTGAAAGCTGGCTGAACGGAAGGCCCACCCTGGAGAAATACAGAAGCAAGCACGTGGAGACTGGAGGGGCAACGGAGCAGAATGAGCTGGTCCAACACCCACGTGTGTGTTTTTAAAATCCTAATAGGATTTTTTTTAATTTAATATATATTTTATTGATATTTTACAGAGAGGAAGGGAGAGAGATAGAGAGCCAGAAACGTCGATGAGAGAGAAACATCAACCAGCTGCCTCCTGCACACCCCCCACCAGGGACGTGGCCGCAACCAAGGCACATGCCCCCAACCGGAATCGAACCCGGGACCCCCCAGTCCGCAGACCGACGCTCTACCACTGAGCCAAACCGGTTCCGGCAACGTGTGTGTTTTTTAACCGGGAGGGAGCTGTCTCTGCATGAGGAGCAGGGGGTCTCAGTGGCACCCCAGCCCCCCAGCCCAGGGTTCCAGCGCTGGGACGAGGAGCCCTGGTAACTTATGGCCGTAGAAACCAGCAGGGATTGGGGCTGAGGACAGAGGCAGCTGCAGACCCAGGTGTCCTTTGAAAGGGCCGGCGCATGGACTTACGAGGGCCTGCTTCCTCTGAGCTCCAGTCCTGGGCGATGGCTCTGGGGGACCAAACACTATGGGAGGAACTGGATTGTCTGGCATCGGGGCAGGAACTCTGGGTCAGCTTTCTCCCAGCAGGGGTACTCACAGGGGGCATTGTTCCTGTGCTGGGACCTCCACTATCTCTCTCCCCGCCCCACTATCCGAGTTTTCATCAGCATAGCTCACTCTGTTTGCTCCACCCTGTGATTCCCTGCGACCCTTCCCCATCCAGTTCACAGCCCCACGCAACCTGTTTGCAGTGGCTTTTCCATGTGAATGCTCAGGCTGCAGACTTTGCTAAAATCTCAAACAAGCTGCAGCTGGTGTCAGCGTGCCCCAAACCTTCCCAAAAAGGCCCAAGACCGGCACTAGCACAAGCCTGCCTTGCCTCACAGCTGGGCCTCGCCGGGGCACCTCCGAGTCCAATACAAATAACTCCTGCAGGGTGGCCCCAGGGGAGGCTGACTTTGCAACTCTCTGGAGGCCCCAGAACCAGTGAACCGGGTGGACAGCTTCAGACCACAGCAGATCACAACCCTACACATCCACAAGCCACACACTCAAGGGGCAGACTCAGTGAGCACCAAAGCCCCACCGAAGCACCCTTGCTCCATAGGGGTGTTTCCTGCACAGGAGTTCTCCCACTGTAGCCACAGGAAGTCAACTCCTCCCAGTGATGCCAACAGCAATCAAGGCTCAACTACAAGACTGTGCACACAGCCCACAGGGGCGCACCTAGAGTGCCCAGCTCAGGTGACGGGGGAGGCTGAGTCACAGGGCCCTACAGGACACCGCTCCACAAGGCCACTCTACCAATTCCAGGAGACAGAGCAGCTCAATACATAGAAATAGACACGGGGAAGCAGCCACAATGAGGAGACAAAGAAACATGTGACAAATGAAAGAAATAGAAGCAAGCAAACTATTGGATACAGAGTTTAAAACCATGGTTATATGAAACTTTAAAGATTTTAGTGAGAATATAAAAAACAGGAAAGGAACAATCAGAATTAAGCCTACACTGTCTGAAGTAAAGAATAATTTACAGGGATTCAACAGTAGAGGAGTCCAAGAATCAAATCAATGATTTAGAATATGAGGAAGTAAGAAACACCCACGCAGAAGAGCAAAAGGAAAAAAAACTCAAAAATACGGAGATAGTGTAAGGAGCCTCTAGGATAACTTCAAGAGTACCAACATCCGAGTTTATGGAGGTGCCAAAAGGAGATGAGAGAGAGCAAGATACTGAAAACCTACTTGAAGAAATAATGACAGAAAACTTCTCCTACTTAGTGGAAGAAAGAGACTTACAAGTCCAGGAAGCACAGAACCCCAAACAAGAGGAACTCAAAGAGGATCACACCAAGATACATCATAATTAAAATGTCAAGGGTTAAAGACAAAGAATCTTAAAAGCAGCAAGAGAAAAGCAGTTAGTTACCTATAAGACTCAACTACGACTGTCAGCTGATTTCTCAACAGAAACTTTCCAGGCCAGGAAAGAGTGGCAAGAAATATTCAAAGTGATGAATAGCAAGAACCTACAACCAAGATTACTCTACAGCAAAGCTATCATTCAGAATTGAAGGCAGATCAAGGCTTCACAGACAAGAAAAAGCTAAAGGAATTCATCACCACCAAACCAGTATTACATGAAATGTTGAAGGATATTCTTTAAGAGGAGGAAGAAGAGGAGGAAGAGGAGGAGGGAGGAGAAAGAGAAGGAAAAGTTAAAAATATGAGCAATAAAATGGCAACAGATACGTATCTATTATCAACTGAATCTAAAAATCAAAATTAACAAAAAATCAAATGAGCAATATAAATGATAGAAAATAGAATCAGAAGCATGAAGTTGGAACAGACTGATTAATCTCAGAGTGAATAAGGGTGGGGGGAAAAGAGATTAACCAAAGATCTTACCTATGGACACAGAGAGGCCTGGGGTGGGGTGGGAACCGGGTGGAGGGGGAAAATCAGGGGAGGGGGGACGTCTGTAAAGGGGGTGAAGAGGGGGACAACAAAAATTTAAAAAACCCATATACTTGCAGCACACCAATAAACATCACAGTATTCTCTTCCAGCTGATATGGATTTTTAACTTTGCTTGCTATACAGGCTGACCTTCTTAACCTTTGGAGTTATTTCTTAGGACCGGATGGGCCTTCTGCAATCCTCTATTGTCTTGAGTATAAAAAGCAAGTGTCCTGAAGCTTGTGTTGGCAGGCATGGTTACTGCCATCCCTCCCTCTGGGTGGCTCCCGCCTCAAAAGAATTTATGATCAGTTGCAACTTATCTCCTCGGAGAGACTCCACCGACCGGCTGACTGCTGGCGGCGAGCCAGCCCAGTGCACCTGGGCCCGGAGGCAAGCTCTCCGGTGACCTCGCACACCACCTCCTCTGGCCCCAGCACTTGGCTTCCAGAGGCCACTGCCCTCTAGTAAAAGCAGAGGACACCTGCCACTCGGCGCGCCCACCCGACATGGTTTTACTCTCGCTGTGATTGCAGTTGCTGGGGTGCAAGCTCCAGGTCAGGGATCTTGTTCTGATGCCCCGTGTATCCTAACCTCCTAGTACAGAGCCTGGCACACATGAGGTGCTCTATAAACATTAAAACAAGCAAACCAGACCGAGGCCCTTTCTTCTCAGTAAGTACTGATAGCCACTCTGCACAGCTCTCTTCACGCAAGAGGCGCCTGCCCTCCACCTCCAGGTGGTGCCTCCAGTATCTCGCCCGGAGAAGCCCTTGGGAAGGGCTAAGCACGTGGACTCCACGCTGGCACTGTGTGCACAATTTTCTCCTCCAATCCTTGCAGCTCTCGATTTACAGTGAAGAGAACTGTGTAAGATTTGTAAGCACCAAATGCAAATCAGGATTTAAAGCCAACTCCTCCCTCTGCCCCCGAATGCTCATGGCCAGATCCTGTGGGAAGATCTCTTCCAGGAGATGCCAGTTGCTGGGAGTGCTCCCGGCGGCACCTTCAGCGCCAGACTCATCCAGAGGCGGCGAAGCTGCCCGCCTCCAGCCCCTGGTTCAAGCTGTGCTCTACGAGCAAGCAGCAGACACTGCATTTACAGGTTGCTGGATCTGCAAAAGCTCTCATCGGGAATCAGAAGCCGCACTGGACACCCAGCAAAGCTCTAAGGAAAACTTGCAACGTGGCAGAGATGGACGGCAACTGTCCAGGCCTCCCTTCACTCCCAGCCACGCATCTGACCCAGACCCAGCTCCTGCACCCCGCCCGCCCCTTAACCGTGACTGCCGGCACCGTGGTCACACGCCGCAGGCCTCGGAGCCTGTTCCCTCCTAATTCAACATCCCCGAGAGACCATGCTTTTTCATCCCTGTAGCCTCAGAGTCCAGCAAATCATTACCTGGCACACAGCAGGCCTGTGATAGAGCTGAACTCCCTGAATTTTAATAGAAAACGAACAGGAAGACTTGGGTTGGTCAACCAACGTCAGAGAGCAGTCAGTCTGGGCCACGCCGGAACCACGCAGGCCCTGCTGCAACTCAATGACTTAGGTGCCTTCCCCTTCTCCTCTCCCAAAGCCAGCACTCCCCCACTTTGGGTATTCTTGTTTCAGTCTGAGAACAGGCTTGCTTTTACCTAAGCTCATTAAAGCAAAGTAAACCCATAGACTGCTTTAAAATACACCAGAGAAATGTAATCACATGCTCATATGAATGTCACATAAGCCAGAGTCGACAGCTGCTGGGGACCTGGCACTGCGCTGGGGTCGCTGCGTTTCTTACCCCCATTTCACTCTCAGGAGACAGGACCGGGGACAAGCGAAGCCCAGAAAAGGCTCTTCATGAACAACTGCAAGAACCATCGCCTTCAGTTGCTGAGACGTCTGAAGTGAATCTGCTGTCACTAAGGTCTGAGTGACCGCTCCGGGGGTGGCCGAAGGGCCAGTACCCGCGTGGAGGCCACCTCACCTCGGGAACCCAGGCCCACGTGCCAGCCGAGGCCCAGAGCCCCGTGTTCTCCCCGACAGCCACCCGAGCCAGCCAGTGGGGCCCACTTCTCCTGAGTCGCACCAACACAAAGAAAACCTCCAAAATATCAGTTTTGTGTTTTAAGGAGAAAATAAAAGGGCCACACAGTAAGCACCGCTTTTCGATAAAGGAGAAAGTACCTCACATTGTGACAGAGGCTTGTAACAGACTTCTGAGGAGGAGGGAAACTTTCAATGACACCAACCAAAGAATGCTGAAATAGAACTCTGTTTGGTTGGAAGTTTTGAATAAGTTTCATGTTTTATATTTTATAATTTATGTTTTTTATTAGAGACAATGGTCTACTAAATAAAAGTAGTGACAAAGTATTTCACAATTTAAGTCTTAGGAATTTAATTTCATTAAAACAGGTAGGTGCATAGCCCGAGCTGGTTTGGCTCAGTGGATAGTGTCGGCCTGCAGACTGAAGAGTCCTGGGTTTGATTCTGGTCAAGGGCACATGCCTGGGTTGCGGGCTCAATCCCCAGTAGGGGGTGTTCGGGAGGCAGCTGATCCATGATTCTCTCTCATCATTGATGTTTCTGTCTCTCCCTCCCTTTCCCTTCCTCTCTGAAATCAATACAAAAAAAATTTTTTTAAGTAGGTGCATATTCATACTGGGTAACCTAAAAATGCTGCTTCATCTATGGTCTAAAATACTTTTCATAAGAGATTTAGTCCCAGCACTAATAATCCCATCACTTTTTCTTTTTTACATGCTTTATAATAAACAGTTTGTGTTCTTTTACTTTTTTAATGAACGAGAGAAATATTGATTTGAGAGAAACAAATCAATTGGCTGCCTACTGCATGCACCCCAACAAAGGCCCGGGCCAGGGCGGAGCCTGTAACCAGAACTGTATCCTTGACCAGAATCAAACCTGGGACCTTTCAGTCCACAGGCAGGCGCTCTATCCACCGAGCCAAACTGGCTAAAGCAACAGTTGTTCTTAATAAAAAAGATCCAGACTAATTCAGCATGTAAAAAATAACTTTACAATAAACCCACGACAACCTTTCAAATCCGCTTTTATTTTCTTTTTTTCCTCCTCACACACAGAACTTCTCCCCACACATTTCTTGCAGCTGTGAAGTCACTTCATGTTGGTCAGGTACCATTTTACCCCTAAAACTTGGTTGGCATCAACATATGACAGTTAACCAGTGTTAAAATCTATAAAATATTTACATGGCACAGCACATTAAGCTTTAGACACTTGGCAATTAAACCACATAAAAAAATAGGACAAGACCCACACGTTCAGAATCAGGTGTTCACAGTCCCCGTCTGACGACTGTACAATGTTCCGAAGGCAGCAGAGCAACAGGCAGTTACTTCAGGGACACCGAACACTACGCCTGGGAGCACATTACAACGTTACCACAGCGTGCGTCATGTACCACCCACCTCTCCAGGTGGTCTCATACTCTAGAATGTCAGGTCCGGCTGATGCAAAATAAAGACAGACAACACATTTACTCTGTGGACATATTCTACCTCCTACTATGCACGTATTGTGATTTTGAAAGCAACTCGTCCTAAAAACTTGTCACGATCATCATAGTTTTTCAGGTTATTTGATCCAACAATCTTGCACTCGACTGCTACTTCTTTTGGGGCACTGCTAGAAGTATAGTTGACCTGGACAGCAACTAATGGCTGCAGATAACTCGCCTGGTAAATAAAAGAAAATATATCAATTCAAATTCAAAATAACCTCATCTATATCTCATCAAGAGTTAGTTTATTCTGTAAAATTTTAAAACCAAAATTTTAATCTATTAATTAGATCTATTATTTTCCATTTACTACTTTCCCCCCTTAAAACTGGATGTCCATTTATTTTCTTTTTTCCCTCATTTATTTTCACTTAATTTTTATTGATGAGTATTTATGGCTATAAATTTTCCTGAGTACTGCATTATTTATTTTTTAATAATTTCCATGACCTTGAGAGTCGTCTTCTTTTTTTTAAAGTATATTTGATTTTTTTACAGAGGAAGGGAAAGGGATAGAGTGTTAGAAACGTCAAAGAGAGAAAAACATCCATCAGCTGCCTCCTGCATACTCCCTACTTGGTACACGCCCTTGACCAGAATCGAACCTGAGTCCACAGGCCAATGCTCTATCCACTGAGCCAAACCAGTTAGGGATAGGATGTATTTTTTAATGATAAATTTATGACTGTTCCAGGTGTGCTTGAGGATCTGTACTATACTGATTACATTAATTAGGTCTCTTATATCCCTACTTATGATTCCCATGTAGCATGGCACAAAGATGCTCAGTTGCCTGACTATTATGATTTCTAAATACAATTCTTCACTAAATACAATTCTTCCCTGGGGCCTGATTCCAGGTTGGGAAGGGAAAGTAAGAAGTGCTCAAAGAATCCTGGGGGCATGTCAAAAGGACAGAGAAGCCAGCCTGAATGTTTCCCACCAGCCAAATCTGGGACAATTTTAGCACCCAAAAAAGTGATTATTAACAGATTATATATAACACTTGAATAAAATAAGAATCCATGGAAACATAATGATACACATAAATAATAAATGATAGAGAAGAAAAGGTTCTTGTAGAATGTCAACTAGTAAATGAAAAAAGGAGAGATGGAATTAGAAAAACATTTGGGTCCTAGCTGGTTTGGCTCAGTGAATAGAGCGTCAGCTTGCAGATCAAAAGCTCCCAGGTTCGATTCTGGTCAAGGGCACACGCCTCAGCTGCAGGATCCTCCCTGGCCCGGGCCCTGGACAGGGCATGTGGAAACAACCAATCAGTATGCCTCTCTCACATCAATGTTTCTCTCTGTCTTTTCCTCTCTCTTCCGCTCTCTCTTAAAATCAATGGAAAATTATCCTCAGGTAAGGATTTAAAAAAATATTAAGTAAAACTTTGTTAAAAAAACAAAAACACAACCAAAACATTGGGAACTGAACTGATTTATGCAAGCATCAACAAATGCTAAGGCTATGAAACAATTTTACAAAAGACTCAAAAGTATTCTCCCCAGATAATATTTATTTATTTATTTAAAATATATTTTAATTGATTTTTTTTACAGAGAGGAAAGGAGAGGGACAGAGTTAGAAACATTGATGAGAGAGAACCATCGATCGGCTGCCTTCTGCACACCCCCCACTGGGGATGTGCCCACAACCAAGGTACACGCCCTTGACCAGAATCGAACCTGGGACCCCTCAGTCTGCAGGCTGACGCTCCATCCACTGAGCCAAACCGGTTTTGGCAGATAATATTTATTGATTACAGTGGAGAAACCTGGTTGATACCAGTTTGTAACCAGGAGTTCAAGGTCACTATCACCATTCATGGGACTAATCAACACCAAGTCTCTCCTGAGGGGTATGCTGAAAAGGACGAAACATTTCTTCTGAGGCACACCTGCCAAAAATGTACAACCTACCCTTAATCATGAACAACACCAGACAAGCTCAAACTGAGCAACAAACAAAACAAAGCCAAGAGAGGCCTGTCGGTGGCGTGAGGAGCGCTCCAGGTCACAGGTGACTGGGTGCTAACTGTGATCTCCTGGGGCCGGAAGGCTTTTCCTCCCCATGAAGGACAGACACTGCTGCTGAACTCTCAGCAAGGCCTGCGATTGGGTGGTAGTACTCTAATCATGTTAACTTCCTCTGAGGACTAGATTATGATTATATAAAATGATGTCTTTATTTTTAGGAAATGACACTCAAGCATTTAGTGTAAAGCATCATCATGTCTATAACTTTGTCCCAAATGGTTCAGGGAAAAAAAATTATATATAAATGGAGACTGATAAGAAAACTGAGGTAAAATAGTAACGTTGGGGAAATCTGGGCCAAATAAATTCTATGGGAATTCTTTTTACTATTTTAACCACTTTACGTTTTGAAGTCATTTCAAAATACAAAGTTTTCTAAGCATACATACAATATGATCTCAATTTTATAAAATTAATTATTTGTATACATATACTTTAAAAATATGAAAGAAATTAGACTACAATATAGTTATCGCTGGGTAATGAACATTTTTTTTCTTGACTACTTCTCTATGTTCTCTAAATAAACACATCCTAAATGAAGTGATAATGGTATTTTCTACTTGAATATTTTGTTTTGAATTGTAGACATGGAATCTTCATTTGCCATCACCATTTGTGTTTAAAAACAAGAACAAATGATGCACAGGTTACAAGACAGGGTCTACCTGTCCCAGACAAGTGACATTCTTTATACAGATGTGCCTGTTCCCACTTATGGGCTTCCAAATACTTACATGCAGTTTTTTCCCATAATATGGAAAATATTTTAAGTCTATGTTTCCTTCAGCAGGATAAACTGGTAGAGTTGTTGTGTTTTCACCCTAAAGTTGAAACAAACAAACAAAAAACCTTCTTTAGGTCACACACATACACAAAAAAAGCAAATTAAAAAATGTATTTATTACATAGCAGTATCAGTTATGAACAGTGTGGGGAGATGACAATGCCACTCCAAGGACATTACCCACGAGTGTACTTTTGAGGAGACTTACTCATCTTGATCTAAACCCCCTGAAACAAACTGTCTTTACTCTTCTTACATTTCCTGTTGCCCTGTATGCTTTCCCATGAGTACCTCCTAACGTACAGCCAGATCTAGCCACACACTATCTGTGAAATCTTACTTGTTCTCCGGCCCCTAAATGCTAGTTCCCCGGCCACCCGGCAGCAGGAGCACACCGCACATCCAGGACCAATGCATTCCTGAAGCGGACAGAACGCTGTGCTTCCAGCGGAAGGCCGCACTGCCACCACCAGAGTGTAGTGCTCAGGCCTGGGAGACAGCAGGTCCCAACGTCTCAGGTGATTAATAACCATGGTAACTGACCAGAGGGGGAAACGATGGTGACATGACAAAAACTATTAGGAAAATGTTAAGTAATCCAAGCAAAAAACCACACTTAACCAATTTAAATACCGTGTTTCCCTTAAATAAATGTATGAGCACATGTATATCAATCAAAAGTATTACGAGTCAGCTGGGATTATATTCCATGTATTTAAAAAAACAGATGAATAGACAAATCTAATCACCATCTATAAGCCAACTCATTCATGCTATTTATTAGCCAACTCTGGTATTCTTCTTCTTCTGTTTTTTAAAAAAATATTTTTATTCATTTCAAAGAGAAAGGGAGAGGCAGAGACAAAAACATCAACGATGAGGGAGAATCATTGGTCGGCTGCCTCCTGCAAGCCTTCTATTGGCTATCGAGCCCAAATCCTGGGCATGTGTCCTGACCGGGAATCAAACTGTGACCTCCTGGTTCATAGGTCAACCATCAACCACTGATCCACACTGGCCAGACAAGTGTTCTTAAAATTTATTAAAATCAGTGGTAAGTTTACGAAATACAGATTAAAATAAAGCCTTACTAAATGCTGGAATTCTAGATTTGAGTGGTCATTTCTATTTTGAAAGCACATGGGACACGGCAGCGTCATTACTAGCTGTCGTGAGCACATGTGCCTGGGGTGGCCCAGGGAGGATGACCCGTGGTGATGACGCTCCACAGGAAGGCCAGGTCTGTGAGCCAGGGCTCGGGGGTGCGGGAAGAGGAGTGAGAACAAGGCTGAGAGCAATGATTCCAACACCACCCCAGATCTGTACTCCCTTAACATAATAAAGTAAAAAACAGCATTTTAGCTCAAGAGGAAAAAAAAAATCATCTTTTGGTTATGAGTGCTTTTCTGCACTGCTTTGTATAGCCCAATTCACAGAAACAGAGGTGGTACCTAAAATATAAAGCGCTTCCTTTGGGTTAGTTTATTGTGCACTTCAGTGTGTATTTCCAGCCACATTTACCTAATATTTACCTCATTCACTGAGACTTAACAACCCTTAAGAGGGCAGGAGCCCCAGCTGGTTTAGCTCAGTGGATAGAGTGTTGGCCTGAGACTGAAGGATCCTGGGTTTGATTCTGGTCAAGGACACATGCCAGGGTTGTGGGCTCAATCCCCAGTGTGGGGTATGCAGGAGGCAGCTGGTCAATGATTCTTACTCTCTCTCTCTCCCAACTCAATTTAAAAAAAGGGGGGCAGCCTATGAATTGCAGGAGGCAGCCTATGAATTGTCAATAGCCCTTTTCCTTACTAAAATAACCAGATTTTGTTGGGGATGGCAGTATGTCCCACTAAGAGAACAATATTTAAAGCATTACTTGCAAATAGGTGTGGTTATATATCCAACTGCTGACCAATTAAAAGTAAGCAAAACTGGGGTGGGGGCGGGAGCTTCAATTCTGGAGAGGGGAGCTAAAGTCAGAGATAAGGTCACAGACTCGAGATTGCCCACCTGTGACAGACTCTTAATTGTTCTCTTGGTCTGTACCTAAATCGTACTGTTGGCATGCTTTTATTTAAATGTGTATTTTATGCCTTCTGTAAAAATAAACATTTAGAGATGATGAAATATTGAAATGCATATCTGAATGATGATGAGCTACTGTAGGGGAAAGCATCCGTGTTCTATTTTCTAAGCAAATAAAATGGTACCATATTGGAAACTGCAAGTAACTAAGTACAAGAGTTTATTAACAGCATCTAAGTTCTACTGAAAACAAAATAAAGTTTTAAAATTAAAGTATTTTTTTATACAATCCTAGCTCATAAGCTATTTAAAAAATACACATCAAATGTTCTAAGCAGTGATTACTTCTGGTTAGCATTTACCAATTTTTTTCTTTTGCACTTAAAAAATTTCTCAAATGAACATGATTCATTTTTGTAAGGAAATAAAATACTGAAAGAACGAATGACATAAACATGTTAAAGGCCACGGGTAAGAGCATGTTCTGTCACAGTGTTTGTACAGCAAATGTTTCCATCTTCTCCACAGAGACACTTAAAATGCATGGACTCCTGATCGCACCTCTGTGACTAGTTTAGGAATAAAATGCAGTTTTACAAGCATTTCCTACAATTCCGTGTGCTTTTTCTCAAAACAAAAATATTCCACAAAAAAAAAAAAAGCAAAGCAAAAACCCCATCTGTTTTGATTACTCTATGTACTTTACACAAAACAAAAACCATCTGAAATCCGAGTCATTAGATGAGGATTTTTCATTAACCTTTCTCCAAACTCTTCTAGAAGCAAAGGACACAGAATAAACAAGGAGAAAAATCCATTTAAACTCCTGAGGGATGAGTTACAGTATGGAGGTTTTTATGTTGGCCAAAGGTTTATAAAACTGAAACCTTAGGAAGGGGTTCTATAAAATGTTTGCCCTTCCGGACTAAATGTGTGTGCGTGTTTTCCCTGCTTGGTGGTAGCTCTTACAGACCACAGACCAGAAAAAATCCTGGTCTATGTAGTCGAGCTGATCGGTGCAGTCTGCTCACATACAAAAGCAGCAGCTCCCGCACACACAGGCGCACCGTCAGGAAATGAGCACGTCCACCTGCCTGTCGCCTCGCAGCCCAGCCTCAGGAATTTCTACTCCAAAGACTAGCAAGCAAGGAGGTTCATAAAGAGTTACAAAGTACAGCTTCTAAGTATAGCTTATAGCCACAAGGTTTTCTTTTGTCTTGAGATGATACCAGTTTCCTGATGAGCTGAATATGGCACAAAGAGATGCAGTGTTTCCCAAAGTGTGCTATGCGTAGGGTACGGGAAGAGTTTGGTGGGGGTACGCGTTGCACCGGAGTTTGGTGCGGATATGCACTGCGCCTAATTCTACGTTCTCATGAGTCAAGTCAAGACAGTCTTGTGAGACGTGAGATGGTCTGGTGTGCTAATAAACGTTATTTAGGTATAGTATTTGTATTTTATTATGAATAATTTTATTTTTCGTTTATTATTATTTTGTGTATGTACCAAAAAAAGAAAGAATATTTTGATTGTTATTAAAATACATCCAATTTTTTTTTTAATGAGGGGTACTCAGTGTTACGAAAATTATAGAAGGGGTACACATATGTCAAAAGTTTGGGAAACACTGGCCTACGGTGACGTGTATACCTCCAACCTGGATGAGAAACCACAAACTTCCTGATTTTTTATCGTACTCAAAAGGAGCTAATGAGGACTCTCTAATGCAGAGGTTCTTGAAGTGTGGGCCCCAGGCTGGCAGCATCACCTGGAAACTTTAGGCAAAATGTAAGTTTTGGGCCTACCTCCAGACCAAAGGGGTCAAAAACTTCAAGAATGGAAATCAACAAGCTCTCCGAGTGGTTCTGCTGGATAACAGAATTTGAGAACCACTGAGCAAGGAGTTTCTGCCCAAATACAATCCCATTCATGATTAAAAGGAATTACAAATTTTTCCGTAAGCAACTTGAGAAGTGATTTCAATGTAACGTTTCAAGTAGAATGTTTCTGACACAACTGGAGTTAGAATGTCATTATTTTGTACAATGATACAATCAAATTTAGAACTTAAAAAAAGTTTTCCCTCAGAACTCTTACTCAAATATTTACATATTTCTTAGTTGCACCTGCAGCATGGAGAGAAAAAACAAAACAAAACAAAACAAAACACTGTGAGATGAAAACTGCACAGAACTCTCAAACAAACAAACAAACCCAAAGTAATCACACACACAAAGTCAGGACAGGGAAAAAAAAAATGCCTCTACCATGTTTCATTAAATCTCAGGTGTCACTGATATATACCAATTGATGTACTATTAAGAAAAACAAAAAAGGTCCCGGGTTTGATTCCGGTCAAGGGCATGTACCTTGGTTGCGGGCACATCCCCGGTAGGGGGTGTGCAAGGGGCAGCTGGTCGATGTTTCTCTCTCATCGACGTTTCTAGCTCTCTATCTCTCTCCCTTCCTCTCTGTAAAGTATCAATAAAAAAATATATTTTAAAGAAAAACAAAAAAAAACTACATAAGACATCATTAATTGTAAAGCCAACCCCAATTTGTGTTATTAAGTTAGAAAAAAGGTGAACCTCAGAATCAATGAACTGTGGTATATGGTGCTGGAAGGCAATGTATGTGAAATAAAATGCTCGTGGAAAGCAAGTCTTTTTAATTATAATGAGCACACAGAGAAGGGCTACCCACCAGGTTTGGTGGATTTCATTCTTCTAAGATCGGTTCTACAGAGGACTTTTATAATGTGACAGGAAGCGGGGGAATGACTAAAACTCATTAGACTTTTAAAGTATTCAGACACACTAGAACTTTAACAAAAGTTATTTCTGGAATACTAACCTTAGAATTACCAGTGCATTCTATTGCTGGTTTTCCTTGAGGCTTTAATCCAATTATCTAAGGTGGGAGGGAAAAATGATTAATTGAAACATCACAAATGTATACCACAGGAACCAGGAGTGCAAGGCTTGAGATGAACAGTCATTCTGTATATTGAAACCTGTGCCTTTTATGCTAATTACATTTTAGAGAAGCAGAATGGACGTTTCAGTATAATAATCTTAACAACTGGCTATCTTATTATTGAACCAGAGCAAGTCAGAAAATACATCAGTTACCAAAAGTAACAATATTACACTTGTTACTCTTAAATTAGCAAACAACCAGACAGACATCTTTAAGTTTCATTATTTATATGAGCAAATAAGGCAAATGATAATTATAAAGGCACAATAAATATAATTATCTTTTTTCATGAAAATGTTAGGTCACAATCTCCCATTTCCATCATGTTTCCAGGGAGCCTGATTGGAGTTCACATCTATCCCACAAAATGCACACTCTGGGATATGCCATTAGATTCTCAGCACCATTCAGTTCTATGGAATGAGGCTACCTGCATGTCTGTAGTTGACATAACTAACTAGCTCTTGTATGAATGATAACAGATATTTACTCATCTATTTTGTGAGAATTTTGGCATTCTGAATTTATATGCATTTTATATGTGAATGCCTATAAAATGTAAATATTTCTCACAAAAGACATTACATTATGCTTCCTTTGTTAACCTTGATTCTTAACACAGTCTGCCTGGAACACCCTCAATCATTACTGGTGCCCACTGTGTCAGGCAGCTTCAGAGCGACCTCTGGAGAGCTGTGGGATGAACAGATGCCGTCACGTCCTCTGGGCAGGGGAAGGACGGAGGCTGGAGGGTGTCAGCATGGGCGTTTTAGGGTCTAGTTCAGGGGTGGGCAAACTTTTTGACTCAAGGGCCACAATGGGTTCTTAAACTGGACCGGAGGGCCGGAACAAAAGCAACCTGACCAACCAACAAGAGAACCCTCCGCTCTTTCGGCTCTGCGGGCCGTAGTTTTCCCGCGGCTGGAGTTGGTTCTTCCTCCAGGGAAACTCCTTATTTAGCAGTGCCAACTTCTGAAAACTTAAGCTGTCCTCTTATTAAGGACGGTAGCAATTTGCTTATTGGATGGAATATGTGAATTCATGATCTAGAGAGATCTACACCTATTTACGAAACTACCCTTTCTCTGAGTAAATGTCCAGGAATGACCTCACTTTTCCAAGGGGAGACCTTGTTGGCCTCACAGGGTAACTGTATCAGAACACAACTCCACAGGACAACATTCAGAGAGCAGCAGAGCACGGGGTAAGGGGTTACTTCACTGCAGAAGGGAAGCAGTGTCTTTTGCACCATGACAGAGTTTTATCACTTACATAGGAGAGAATGTTAGTTTTTTAATCTGCTGATGGCTATACAATTCAGGCACCTCTTGTGCACAACAGAGCTAAATACTAGTAACTGGCTACAACTGAGCTCATTCTAATGCAGCTTTATCTGTATTTCTACTATTTAATTGTACAGTGTATTACAAAAATGTGCTTTCCTACTAAATCTAAGTCAAAACTTCATATATTCCCCACTAGAGGCCTTGTGCGGCTTGGCCCATCTCAGTCCGGGAGCCCTTGGTGGCGGGAGGTGACCGGCAATCCGGGGAAGGCGAGACCCCCATCTCACCTCTGCCGCCGCCACTGCCAGCAGCGTAAGCCTCAGCTGACCACAGGCATCTGGGCAGCCGCCATCGCCATCTGAGGCTTGCCTGTGCTGTGGGCCAGCCCTGGGCGGCTGGGGGTCTGAGGGGACTGGGGGACTCCTGAGGCAGGCACATGGAGTGGCTGAACCCACCTGGGGCGGGCCGGGCTATGCTGTCTGCCTGCCACCCAGTCAGGATTGAGTGGACTGGGCGCCGCCATCCCTGAGGGCATGGCAATCAATTAGCATATTCCCTCCTTATTAGATAGGATGGGATTTTAAATTGCTTTACAACATGGTCTTCAAAGATGATACTGCACATTAAGAAAACCATGCTTTGGGCATAACACCCAGAACACCTGCCTCCTGAAGCATTCATCTATGCCTGCCTACATGCAAATGGCTCCAAAAGGGAAAAGCAGAAGTTGTTTTATTGCCTAAACTATGATCAAGTTGTGAACCAATCTTGTTTGCTTCCTGTATTAATTTTTCCAAAGGTCAATCAGTATCACTATTAGCCCTTTACACAAGCTATCCCAAATGAGACATTTAAAAAATACCTGACAGCTTCTTATTAAGGGTATTAGAGAAAAGCAGCAACAGCAGCAAATAAGTACATACTCGGTTCATTTTCACAAGAATACAAGGGTGTCCTTGGGAGTAGCCGAAGTCAGGATCACTCTCCCCACTGCATGCTTCAAGTAAGGTAAGAGGAAACTGACACGCTTCATAAACTGGGCCCTTCTGTTCAAAGAGGACTCCATCATTCTGGCAGTTTTTGAGATTCTTCTGTGCTTCTGACGTGTATGCTACAAAGGAAACATATATGTGTGCACAGATCAGCCAAAAAAGATCTTAAACATAACTAGGAATATGTCCTCCTCTGGAAGACAAAACAGCAAGGCTAATTACTAGATAATTTTAGGTGAAGAATATTAAGTCTGTTCCTTTAACTCTTAAGAGCTATCTACTGCTCTGAAGTTTATATCATTTGAACACTGGTAGAAGCTGGATTATAGATCAGTATTTGGCATCATGAGGTGGTCCCAGCCATGGCTACAGCATTATCTGAATGTCGCCTCTGCTCCTGGCCCAAGATATAACAGTGAGGACCTAAAAGGGCACTGTTGCTGCCCTATGGAGCTTACAGTGCAGTGAGGGAGACAGATGTTAAGTATAAAATCCTAACCGAAGGGTCTGAAGATAGACAGTGCTGTGCCATCCTTACTAACAGGACCTGCGACAGAGTCGAGAGCTAATGTTAACTTAGAGAAAGGCGCTGTAGTAGAGATGGAGGTAACTACTGACTCCAAAGTGGTAAAGGAGTAAAATGGTTTCAACTTGGAGATGGGGAGGAAAGGAGAGGGAGAAATGCAAACGGCTTGTCAAATGCTTGCTCTGCACTGGCACAGCATTAGGCAACAATGGTGCAACAGTGAGCAAGCCTGCGTGGTGCCTTCTCTCAGTGAGTGCAGTGTGTTGGAAGATACTACTAAGCAGGTTATATACGGTGCAATAATGCCCCAAAAGAACGACTGGTATGTGGGTATAACTGAACTCGAGAATTTAGTCTTCATCCTGAAGGATTCCCATGATGTTCCAGCAGAGAGACATGAGGCCGTTCCAGCCCACCCTTCAAAACTGCAGCCTTCCCAATCCTCCCTCCCTCCCCTGCTCTATTTTCCTCCACACTACACTTACTGCCTTCTAATCCCCCCAGGGCAATAGTGCCACAAAGACATTTCTTTTTTGTTTATTGATGGAACCTAGAAGCGTGCTTGACACAGAAAAAGCATTCATAAAAGTATGTGTTGAATGGATAGAACTGCAGCTAGAAAGGTGAGGCAGGAAACTACTATTTTTATTACAGACATTTCTTGACTATTGGGTTTTTAAACCATGGTCACATCTCACAAGAAACA
Source organism: Vespertilio murinus (assembly GCA_963924515.1). Classification (NCBI taxonomy): domain Eukaryota; kingdom Metazoa; phylum Chordata; class Mammalia; order Chiroptera; family Vespertilionidae; genus Vespertilio; species Vespertilio murinus. Next base: position 30,569,994 of record OZ004715.1, on the reverse strand, counting down.
AGTATATATTTAATTATAAAAGGAAAGAGACTTAGGAAGATAGCTGATGGAAGATGTGGGATTCAAGAGGATTTTGATTTAAAACGTGAGAGTTGAGGGCTTTTGCATGCCGACAGGAAAGATCAATGAGAGGCTAAATGTACATAAGAACTGTACCTCGCATGTTTCTGAGACAGTGAGGGAGATGAGATCTCTCTGGTGAGCCTGGCTGGTGGTACAGGTGACCTTCCATGAGAGAAAGGCAGCTCCCTCCTCAGAGCAGGAGGGATACCAGACAAAATGGCTACAACTGTCGGCCAGATCCGGCCCGTTCGGCTGTTCTATCCGGCCCGCGGAGCCGAAAGAGCGGAGGGTTCTCTTGCTCTCCCCTCCGCTTCTTCACCAGCAGCCCAAGATGAGAGTGCCAGCACGGTCAGGTTGCTTTTGTTCCGGCCCTCCGGTCCAGTTTAAGAACCCATTGTGGCCCTGGAGTCAAAAAGTTTGCCCACCCCTGGCATAGCCTATTGCTCTGTAGGGGAGAAAAATGGTTTGTCCTGGCTTTCTGGGTTCTTGGCTAAAACATTCCTTTAATAAAAGACAGATGAACAGGAGAAAAACAAGTTTAAAAACAGTATACCTCCTATATACATGGGAAACACCCAGGAAAACTGAGCAACTTGTCAAAATGGCCTGAAGCTACCTCCTTAAATGCCTCTTCAGGGGAAGAGGAAGAAGATGCTGGGCTGGGTGTCAGCTACGGGGCTGGGTGTCAGCTACGGGAGGTCACCTGGGAAGGCACGGCCAACAAGGGTGAGGCTGCTGCAGGTCAGCATCTCTGTCTTCTGCATCGATGAGGGGGTCCAGAGGTAAGGTCGACCCCCTTACGAATGGGGGTCACGTGTACAGATGTAAAGACCTTTTACCAAGGGCCTCTTTGAGTTGGTTTGCAGAGCTGCTCCCGTGGCTGCTGTTCCTCAGAATTAACCAGCCTAAAGTAATCCTTATGTCAGAGACATTTTGGGGTGACAAATTCTGTTTTCCTATAGCTCCTAGGCTACAAATTTGCACAGCACATTGCTATAGCGCAGAGGTTCCCAAACTTGTCTGCACCTTGGAATCAATGGAGCTTTGACAACTACTAATGCCTTTGTTCCACCCTAGAGATTGTGATGCACCAGTAACTGGTCTGGGTGTGCCCTGGGGCTTTAGAAATTTTAATAGATCCCTAAATTACTCAATTATCTATCTAGCTAATTTTAATAGATCCCTAAATTATTCAATTATCTAGCCAACATAGTTAGCGAATAGTGCTGGCAACTGTAACACAACAGCAGTATTTGTGTAATATGTTGGCCTTATGATGGCTACTGTGTCAGTAGGCAATAGGAAACTTTCAGCTCCATTACAATCTTATGGGACCACCGTGGTAAATGCAGTCATTAACTGAACCACTGTTATACGTTCTAAGGGAAAAGATAGGAAAGTAGAGGTTGTAAATAATTATTCAGAGAAATTCTATAGACCTTGCCAGGTAGCAGAGCAAGTCCAAGAAGGTGGCCAAGTATTCCAGTGCTATTTAGTCCTGTTGAAAATCTTCAGCCCTCCCCTTATGGCTCAGTGGGTTGGCTGAGTGTCAACCTATGAACCAGGAGGTCGTGGTTTGATTCCTGATCAGGGCACATGCCTAGGTTGTGGGCTCGATTTCAAGTATGGGGTGTGCATAAGGCAGCCGGTCAATGATTCTCTCCATTATTGATGTTTTCATTCCTTTCTCTTTCTCTCTCTCTCTCAGCCTCTCCAGGCCTCTGGGAAGAATGTATGCAGACTTGGAGAAGCCAGGTAGGTAGAGGGAGCTACAGAGGCAAAGAGCGAAGATGGAAAGCGGTGTCCAGAGCAAAGACCTGGGTCCCGGGTGTTGGAGGAAAACCTGTGCCGGCAGCCAGGGAAAGGAAGGCCTATTGCACGAATCTTCATGTAATAGGCCTCTAGTTTATATAATATAGCTTTGCTCTACTACTCAAATACTTTCCATCTTAATGCAGACATAAATGTTATGTCTCAATAAACTTACATACTTCTTATAAGCAAAAAAAAAAAAAAAAAAAAAAAAAAGCAACCGCTTGGGGGCCGTGAGCCCAGGGTGAGCCATGTGTCCCAGGGGGCCGTGTGCCCTGGGTGAGCCGTCTTCCCCAGGGGGCCGGGTGTCCCAGGAGAGCTGTGTGTCCCAGGGGAAGCAGTGGGACCCAGAGGGAGGGGCGGTGTGAACCAGAGGAGGAGCGGATTCTATTCGTGTGGTCCTGAGATAGTCACCATAAAACAAGCAGACTGCCAAATGAGGAGCAGATTCTATTTGTGTGATCCTGAGATAGTCACAATAAAACAAGTAGACTGTCAAATGACAGCGGGGAGGGGAAGGAGACCTGGGGGAGATAACTGAACAACCTAAGGACTGGTATACACGCAAATAAGTACAACCAACGAACACAGAACTCTAGGGAGGGAGGGCATTAAATGGGGGGAGGGGGGCAATGGTAAGCTATGTACACAAATAATACCTTAATAAATTTTTTTTTTAAAAAGCAACTGCTTGTTTGGCTTAGACGCTTATGTCTTTCCATAAGTTAGAATATTAGAATATCATGACTAATCATGAAATTACTTACAAGTCCTTAGTTGACTGTTTGACAGACCAAAAAAAAAAGTCAAAATAAACTCTAAGAATGATGTTCTCAATGTAATAATAATTTTGTATTAGATTCCATAATAACTAAAAAAGTTTAGCTATCTCTAAGAAAAAACACTTACGCTTTAGAAACTTCTTAAGGTCTTCAATATACCCTTTATAGGACTCTCCTTCAGACATACTAAATGAATATTCCAACGCTGTCGCTGGTTTTGGAAAAACTGTAAGACCTATAAAGAGATAAAAGAAAAAGGGGTAAATTAACTATAGTAAATTCCTTCTCTCTTTCCTCTTATCCCTCCCTAAAAGGACAGATCTCAGAGTAAGGGACATGAAAATTTGTGTTCACAGGTAAGTTGAAACTATCAAGAACTTACCACTTCTGATTATTAAGGCCAACATTTACAATGAAGAGAATTCCAAATCCTCAAAGTCATCTCAGACCAATTAGATACCTCTCTAAATCTGATTGGCTACAATTAATTATAATTGCTCTGTTCCTTAAAAGATGCAAGTTTTACTTTGTAGTTTCTATATTCATTTTTCTATCAAATATTTTTAGGTTTTGCCTACTTGTTATTAGTATATGGAGAAAATTTTTAGCAAATTAAATCTAAACACTTGTCATTCAAATTACAGCTGTATGGGAACATTCATTAAAAAAAAACTTACCTTATTCAGTAAAAGAGGCCTATAAAATTTTAACTCTATGGTTAAATATTCTCCCTTTAATAATAAACATTGCTCTATAAAATGTTTCTCATACTGAATTTGGAGTAGGAACACCAACAATTTATCCGGAGTCATCACCCTTTTGTATAGATCATGTTGCATGAGTTTATTAACAGAAAAATGTAAACATATTTATCTGTAAGCAATTTTAAGCTTTCCTCATTTAAAAAACAGTAGATCACAAGTCCTGTCCATTGTTTTTATGCACCTAGTTAACACCTTTCAAATGCCTTTTTTACAGTCCCCTTTGGAGGGTAACCATCCTCCAGAAAACAAACAATTTTGTTAACTGTCCTGTAGCCAATCCTCAGAGCCTTGCTCTCTTTCCCCGTCTAGTCATCTTCCGTACATTCCCTCCTTAAGCTGCAGACTATCATTCTGGAAGCATCTGAGACCTTGCTTCCCAGCAATCCCTTCAGTTTGGGCTAGAATAAACTCTTACTAAAATTCTTTACAGGTGCAAACGTTTCTTAGGTCGACAGTATAAATAACCTCTGACCATCCAATATAGGCGATGTATGTCAGGTAGTTTGTTTTTCTTAAGATTTTATAGCAGGAATGAGATATACTATGCTGCAAGTAAAACAGTAACAGAGTCAAGGCAGCTTGCATGTAACTATAAAAACACCTAACTTTTGCCCTGGCTACTGTGGCTCAATGGTTAGAGCATCAGCCTGCAAACCAAGGTTCTCAGGTTCAATTCCTAGTCAAGGGAAGCATGTGCCCGGGTTGCAGTTTCATTCCATGGCCTCCAGTTGGGGCAAGTTTTGGAGGCAAATAATCAATGTGTGTGTGTGTCTCTCTCTAACCCCCTTCTTCCCTCTCTTCTACTCTCTCTAAAAATCAATGGCAAAAATAACCTTGGGTGAGGATGTACAACAAAAAACCAAAAATAAATAAATAAATAAATAAAAACACTTAACTTTTAAGAAAACCCCAAAATAAAACATGCAGATATCTATGCTATTTTAAAATTGCATTACTTTACATGACTAATTTCTAAGAGAATTTAAAAAAGATAATTCAACTTAAAAAACCTCTGTATGAACATCTAAAACTGAATTTCTTATGCCAGCTACTTCTCAAATTGTCTAGCGATGCTCTCAGAGTCCTAGTTCCTGCTATTTAGCAGCCTATTTGAGATTCTTAAGAATCCACAGCAGGAGAGTGCGTTTTTTGACATAGTAAATCCAAATAAAGATCTTAGCTTACCCCAAACCAAGAACAATGGAATGTGAGGCCTATAGTAACTCTTATCTCTTTCCAATTTACACCATTGGGATAGGAGTGTGTGTATGTCTACAGGGTGTGGCTAGGCCGTACCTGTTCATGTTATTTACATATATATACGTACATACATACATACATATAAACCTGCACACCAATTTGAAACTAGCATTTTATTAGATACAAACACATTGAAATGATGGTCATGGTTAAAAAAAAAAAAAACAACAACTTAGAAAATACAAATATAAGAAAAACAAAAATTGCCTATAATCCCTTTAAGAAGAGAAAATCATGTTTAGCAAACTAATGGATATCCACCTAACATTATACATACATATACATATACTTACTTACTTATTTATTTATTTACTTAAAGTAATGGTACATTAAGTACTATAATACACTTGGTAAATAAAAGTTTTAAGAAACTCAGTTTACTTAACTATATTAAACATATTTTCTGCTTATATTACCGTATTTGCCGGCGTATAAGACGATTTTTTGGCCCTGAAAAATACGTATTTGCCGGTGTATAAGAGACTGGGCGTATAAGACGACCCCCTAACATTTCCACTAAAAATACAGTTTGTTATATAATCGCCGTATAAGACTACCCCCCACTTGGAGGCATATTTTTCAGGGCCAAAAAGTCGTCTTATAAGCCGGCAAATACGGTATTCATGTAATTATAAATAGTTTAATATTTCTGAAATAGATCAGACTGTGTTCAATGGTAATTAACAATTTTAGCAAAAAATTAATTATCTTAGAAAGGGTTAAGAATTATTTATGATGTTTTAACAAATACTAGCTGCAAACAAAGGAAAAGCCGTTAAATAAACTGAAGAAAAATAGTTGGGGAAATTGGCTCAGTTTGGCTGCTGGTAGGGCTCACGACCCATGCAGTGAGCGAGGAATCAGATCTGGGCTCCTGTCTTGGCACTACCAACATGCTAACTGGGTAATTCTTTGTTGTGGTGGGTGGTCCTGTGCACTGTAGGATGTTTATTTAGCAACATGCCTGGCCTCTCTACTCACAGTGGCATCGCGCTGGTGTGACAAACAAAAATGTCTCCAGACACTGCCCAATGGCCCCTGGAGGGCAAACGCCTGCTGGAAGAGAACAACCGTTCCAGACAGAAACCTCCGGCTAAACCCCCTTCCCCGGCCTGCCTGCCATCCAGATCCCACTCCTCCATTAGGATCTTCCATCTCTACTGTCTCCACAAGTTGTTCACATTTTAGGGAAGATACATTGGGATTCTGGCACATCCCCGGTGGGGGGTGTGCAAGAGGCAGCTGATAGATGATTCTCCCTCATTGATGTTTCTAACTCTCTATCCCTCACTCTTCCTCTCTGTGAAAAATCAATAAAATATATTTTTTAAAAATTGCCAGCACCTTGAAGACAAGTGCCATATCCAACAAAGGCAGAGCTAGTGGCAATCAAAGACTGTTCCAGCCCTAGCCAGGTAGCTCAGTTGGTTAGTGTTGTTCCAATACCCTGGCCAGTGTGGCTCAATTGTCTGGGCAGCATTCCTTGCACTAAAGGTTGCTGGTTGCAACATCCAGGTCAGGGCACATGCCTAGGTTACAGGTTAGATTGCTGGTGGGGAGTGTGCAGGAGGCAGCAGGTCAATCTTTCTCTCCCTCCCTCTCGCCTCCTCTCTCTTGAAGAATCAATTTAAAAGTCTTAAAAAAAAATTTTTAAAAAGGGATGCCCAGCCAGTGTGCATCGATCCATGAACCAGGGTCCGATTCCCTGTCAGGGCACATGCCTCGGTTGGGGCTCGATCCCCAGTGTGGGGGGGCAGGAAGCAGCCAATCAATTATTCTCTCATCATTGATGTTTCTATCTCTCTCCCTTTCCCCTCCTCTCTGAAATCAATAAAATTTATATTTTTAAAAAGGATCAACCAATGAATGCATAAATAAGAGGAACAACAAATCATTTTCCTCTTCCCTCACTTCTCACTAAAAACAATAAAAAACAAAACAAAAAAAAATAGAAAAAGGAAAAAAAGAGTTTAAACGTAACCAAAAAACAGGAAGACAACATGATTTAAACTATGTTTTAGTTAAGATTTTTTTTTCTGTACTAAAGTATCCTGGAATTCCCCCCCCCCCCTTAAGATTATTAATGAAGTAGAATCCTTTTGTTCTCTATTGATGTATCATTATTTAATATTTACCACTTCCATACTAAGCAATTAAACCATGAAGTATGTATAAGACCAAGGTTCTGACTTGAGTTAGAGCCAAAATATATACTTTAGAGAAGTAAATTAATTCAGGACAAAGTGAAACTGCCACACATATTCATAAAGGCCATTCATACCTATAATTACATCAGTCAAACTTGGCTTTACTATAATTCTCAATATTTATTTCTGCTTACTTCTGGCAAAGGATGCAAAATTTATCAGCACAGGTCTTCGTATCAGTATGTAAATATTAACAGTCTTTGTATCCGTAAGTAAATATTATACAACAAACAAAAATCAAACCTATCTTATCTGCTATGTAAAACATTTGATAGAGATAAAAGCCACAAGTGCAAGCTCCTTACCTGGACTAGAAATCTGGTCTCGATATTTTGGAACTTCATCATTCAAAGTCTGAAGCATAACCCACATTGTGAATGTGAAGAGAGCAGCCAGGAACCCATAAAAGACTAGGTAGAAGAGCAAGATCAAACCTGTAAAAGAAAATAAAACTTACGGAATTTTGGAATTACACACATAATTGTGTGTGCATGTGTCCAGATTAAAAAAACAAGCCAACAACGGCAAGGCCACGATTCCAAGCTTGCCATGCACACAGCCAAAATGTTTCCATATTCAAATATGAATTTGCCCAAGCAAGGAGTATTTCAGCAGGTAGCACCCACCCATCCTGTGGCCCCCTCCTCTCCACTAATACGTCCAAGTACAAGTAGCTTCTACAGAGCATTCTCTAGTTCAAGGTCAGAGCTTTCAAATCCAGCACAAAGGGAATGTTTCCCAAATTGGAACTTGATGCCCTCCAGCACGATAAAAGATGATTTTAGGTGGGACAAACCCACCTAAATGTTCCATTAAGTGGCAAAAAGAAAAGAATTAGTATATCAACCCATATTTCACACAATCATTATTTGCATAAATTTAAGTGTTGAAAAGTGATTTAAAAGTAGCCAGGAAATGTGCAGGAAGGCAAATCATGAAGTGGTATCTCAATGAATAAAGTTTAGGAAACACTGGTTGAATGGAAGGTTCATGCGAAAGCGAAGAGGACAAGGCCAGAAACAAGCACCCAACCATGGGACTTCACTACCTACTGCTGCGCACAAAGCAAGAGATAGCAGATGCAAGTCTCAACATCAAGGGCTTAATCTTTTTTCCTTCACAATCTGAAAACACTATGATAGATCTATCCTAAACCCGTGATTTATTTTGAGAACACCTAAAAATAATTATTTCTCTCAAATGTCTATATTTGAAATTCTAATGTCAGATGTAGTCACCATCAGAATTATATTACAGTCACACATTTATACTTAAATGTTTAAAAATTGATCAAAGAATACTGAACAAATCCTCAGGTATAACAATAGTGAAGAACACAATTCCTCACTGTTGATTAACATCCGTTTTATTTCCCACTCTTAATAGCCTACTTTGTTTTCTCACTCTATTCTAGCAGAGGGGCTATGGCAGGGGTTCCTAACCTGTGATCTATGGACTTCCTCACCTCCATTCTCTAGCAAGGATTCACTTCAGTGTTTCTGAAGTCTTCTATAATAACATATTTCTAAATACACCCCCCCCCCCGCCTCAAAAGACTCCATTCTCAAAGCAGATTGTGGCAAAAACTAGGTAACTTTTATTTCTGCAGACCAGGAAACTGCCTCCCTCCCCCTCCCTTTTCAAGTAACCGGGGAAATAGTTAGCACACTTGCATTTTAATTTAGATTAGCATTCCCCCATCCCACCCTGCCCCAATTACCAGGAGGCCAAAATAGGGAGCGAGAGGACAGAAGGAAGAAAGGAGAAGAGCATGTCACCTCCAGACAGCATCACTTCCCTACCACATGCAGCGATCCTGTTGCAGAAAAAAAAAAGGGAAGACCAATCTCAATGAAGTGATCAGTAAAGTACAGAAGGAAAAGAAACACATGCAAAGGCCAGTTTAAGACATTAGAAGAGAGATGAGTCTTTCAGATCTAGATGTTTGTTGGAGCTACGGATAAAATTCTCTACACTGCAGACCAGAGTGGACAAATACATAAACTTATCGAGTGTCGGCTGTACTCCAATAAAATCTCATACAAAAACAAATTGAGGATATAATAGTTTGTCAACTAATGCGGTGGATATTAAACTGGAGAAATTTTTTTTAAAAAGTGCTGAGTTTAATTATTTAGCACTGTCTTTAAGTCACCTCAAAATTTTTTTTATCATACCATTTTCCAAACTTGATTTTAAACTTTCAGGAAAAATACCGTAAATAAAATTTATAAACATGGTTACAAAACAAATAAACAGACAGCAGACATTGGTAAGTTGTATCCAAATATGGTTTCTAAAGAATCATTAAACAATGAAAAGTGTGTTCAAACTTCCTATAAAGAGTTAGGTTCATAACACAGATACACAAATTAATAGCCATGTCCCAAGCCTGATGCCGCCGTATGCTTGTGCATTAAGTTAACTTTGAATGTAGGGAGTGTACAAACAAGTAAATGAAGCAAGTGCTCCTAGATTAAATTTAACATTTATAAAGTAAAATTAATCTCACTTATAAATCTTATACATGAAAAGCAACACTTCACCTCCTCTCCTCTACCAAGAAAAACAAAATAAAAACAGAAATTGTAAATTGCCACTCTTACAGGGTAAACTTGTAGTTAGATACGCAGATGCAGTTTCCTGGTGAGCTTAACACAGCGATGGAGACCGAGCGGGGGCCCCCGTCCTGGGTGAGCAATGGGCAGACTGCTGGCGGGCCGAGGGAGGCTGGTACCCGGCGGGAACAGTAAGTACCTTGTTATCAGAGGGAGCCCTGGCCTCCAGGAGAGAAGAGGAGGGAGCGGGGGATTTGAGTTCAATGCTGAGGTCAGTGATTTAGTCATTCCTACCGAGTGAAGCCCCAATAACCTCTCTGGATCCTGAAGCTTAGGGGAGCTTCCAGGCTGGGGAACACATAATGGGCAGGCAGGGGGGACGGGCTCTGAGGGCCTGTATACAGGCCCACTTCCTAGTGAGATGCTGTGACCCGACTCCCAACTCTGCAAACTTCTTAGTGACCGGAGAGTAGACACCAGAAAGACAGGCCTCTCCTCAGAGAATTCTGGTAACTAGAAACGACTTCCCCTTGGCAAGTAAATTAGCATGCTGTGTCCAGTTTTAAAATGTAGAGCAGGAGCAAATACAACTTTAAAAAAACCAATTACATGGACAAGTACACGTTTAAAATCCTCTTCATGTTTTTTAAAAATAACTTTTTGTTGAGGTATAATTCACATTCTATATTAGTGGAATTGCTAGGTAACTATGTGTAGCCTTTTGAGTAAGTGCCAGACTGTTTTCCAAAGTTTTTTTGGTACACAAAGTTTTTTTTTTTTAATATTTGCTTTTGGAGAACAAGGAAAATAGGTTTATTTGCATTGTGGTTATTAATTTGTGCAGTTATTCAGTGTTGGGTTAAGTTAATATTCAAGAAAAATTTTATTATTAAAATGTTCTATTATTTTATGTTAATTATTAATTTATTTCAGCCCTTTGTATTCAGCGTGTCTCTATTGAAATAAACACCGAAAGTTTACATGTGCTACCTATATCCTCAATGCCGTGACAAAGAGGAGGACCACAGAACCAACTACAAAATATATGAGAAAAAACTAATCCAACGAAGTATCAAATTCAACAAAGAAAGTAACTAACATCTGAGAAAAACTGGGTCATAACAGCAAATAGAGCAGGGAGAGAAGTGTAAATATAATTAAAATATAAACCAGAAGGTGAAAGGATGGTATTTTAAAAATCAGCTTTCATATTTTGATTAAAATAACAGATAAGCTGAGGAGCAGGTGAAAACTACCTGAGCTACCATTGAGTGTTCAGATGCTGGGAATTTTAAAGACTGTTCCTACTAAGTGATGGCCCAGGCGTGGAACAATGAACTTCTCACACTCCTGGTGGGAATGTACCAAAACAAAACACAATACAACACAAAGCTATTTTATAAAACACTGACAATTTTTCTAAAACGTGGGCAAACTATACCTACGGTATGATAAAATTAAGCCAATATATTCCTAGATGTTTGACCAAGAAAAATGAAAGCACATGTTCAGTATATAAATACTCACTGATGCTTTATTTGTAATCACCAAAACCTGCCAACAACACAAATGCACACACCAACAGATGAATAAATTCTGCCTTATCTATACAATGGAATACTATTCATGAACTACTTCTCAAAATAATTATGCTGAATGAAAGAAGTCAGTCCACTCCCCGCCAGAGTACACATACACTACATGATTCCATGTATTTAAAATCTGAGAAAGCACAAACCAAAGTGTCAAAAAGTAGATCTATTTTTGCCTATAGACTGGGGAAGACACAATTATATCGATTACAGTGAGTTTCATGAACACAGTATATGTATGTGCTTATATGTGAGTATATTATAAAACTCAAGTTGTATATTTTAAAGACCATTTATCAATTATGCCTCAATAAAGCTATGGAAAAAAGCAAAAACTTGAAAAAATTAATCTCGAGAATTGACCAAAGGGGAAAAAAATCAGTGAGCTGAAGGATCAAACCAAGGTATTCTACAACACTGGACAGAACAGTAGAGGGGGAATGTATGCATGGAAATTGTTGAGACATGGGAGCCAGAACCAAATCTAATAGGAATTCCACCAGAAAAGAGGACGGGGAAGAATGCTCAAAGAGATAACAAATTTTGTATCTAGATTGGCAAAGACTAAAAATATTGGAAAACATTCTGTATCTAGACACAAACAGGTGATATTTCAGGTCACCAAAAATAAAAAGTTCTTAAAGCTTCTAAAAAGATAAAACAGGTTACCTATGGCAGAGAAATATAACAGATATCAGATCTCACAAAGTAAAAATGAAACAGTATGTTCCAAACTGAGGAAAAATGATTGTGAACTAAAATATCAATCTACCAAGAAAACAACAACAACAAAAAACACTTCCAGATGTACAAAGCCTCAGAATTACCACCCTCAAATCCTACATGAAAGAATCCTATCCTATATAATAAAGAACTAATATGCTAAATTAGACCTGTCGGTAGAACAATCTTCTGGAAACAACCAGTGGGCGGGGCCACGAGGCAGCCGGGGCTGCAAGGGCCTACTCTTGCACGAATTTCGTGCACCGGGCCTCTAGTTGGCTATATAATACAAAAAACCAAAGTGGGAAAAGGTAACCTCAAAATGATACATACCACTTGCTTAAATTTAAAATACTCAGAGTTATGGAATTCTATAAATGTATGTATAAAGAGTGGTTTTTAATGGATCATAAACATACAAAGTAAACTTATAGTGATTACCTTCTAAATAAGAGGGATTAGAATTTCTTTCCTAATCAGTTCTAAGGAATATTCATATATAATAACTTTAATTGATTTCAACTGCACAATTCTAGTGAATGTTGACTAATGCATAACCTGTGAAACCACCACTACACTAAAGATGCAGAACACTTCCATCACCTCCAAAAGATTCTTGTTCTCCTTGGCAATCCCTATATCCCTGAGTCAGTCAATGATTTTTTTGTCACTATATTAGTTTGTATTTCAAGTTAAAAATTTAAATTTGTTTCAATTAAAAAAAAAACACCCTAAATTCCCAAAATAGTGTAATAGCAATAATTTAATAGTCAAATAATAATTTTAAAAGAACATTCTCAAAGTGGGTTTAAAAGATTCCATTAAAGGCTATTTATAGAAGAAAATCTAAAATTAAAACATAATGGTTGAAAATAAAATGGCTCAAAAATAAATGTACATGTGGTATTTTTAATGTAAGCAAACTAGAATTCAAGTCAAAAAGCATTAGTAAGGCAAAAATATTTTGTATCAATAAAATGTAAATAAAAATCAAGACAGCATAATAGCCATGAAGCTTCATGATGCTAAGTGCTTAAAATATATAAAGCAAAAATAGAATTACAAAATTCAACACTATCAATGTAGAGATTTTAACATAACCTTTTAAAAACAATCCTCACCTGAGAATGAATATATATACTGGTGTGTGTGTGTGCATCCCTTCCCCAGGATATATTTTTCCCACTAATTTTTAGAGGGGGTGTGGAGAAAGGAGAGAAAGAGAAAAATGGGTGTGAGAGAGACACATGGACTGGTTTCACCCTCCCCACCCCCATCCCGCACCACAACAGACCAGGGCTGGGGCTTCTGGAGATGGAACCTACAAAAGACACATTCTCTAAATTCAAAGTAAATATAATTTTTAAAAAACCATAAACTTCTAAATAATCCTTGGATTAAAAAGAACAACAAAATCTGAAATACTAAAAATTCGAAATAATGTAGTCAGAGCAGAACACAAAGGAAAATCCATACTCTTACACGAGGCACTTATCAAAAAACAAGACTAACATGAAAGCCAGGATTTTAAACTATGCTTCCCGTATGTTTTATAAGTTACCTACCGTATTTGCCGGCGTATAAGACGATTTTTTGGCCCTGAAAAATATGCCTCCAAGTGGGGGGTAGTCTTATACGGCGAGTATATAACAAACTGTATTTTGAGTGGAAATGTTAGGGGGTCGTCTTATACGCCCAGTCTCTTATACGCCTGCAAATACGGTAAGCGTTTTTTAAAATATTTATATTTATTTAATAAATAAATATATTTATATAATAAAATATTGATTTCAGAGAGGAAGAAAGAGGGATAGCGAGGTAGAAACATCAATGATGAGAATCATTAATCGGGTGCCTCTGCATTCGCCTCACTGGAGAATGAACCTGCAACGTGGCATAGCCTTCTGGTTCCTAGGTTGATGCTCAACCACTGAGCAACCTTGGCAGGGCACCTAGTTAGCACTACGCCAACTGCAAAAGGGAAAGCACTCACACAATCCACACATTTATTTCAAACACACACACAGAGCTTACACAGAACTAGAGATACAGATCAACAAAATATAATATCCAGGAAGAAATCCATATAAAATGAATATTTGCATGTAACAAAGCTGACAAATCATTATCAGTGAGGAAATATATTGGGGTGATTAGGAACAGCCCATAAAAATTGTTAAATTTGTGATGATGTTCATTTAAAACAAGGAGAATTTAAAAAATAAATTAAGAGACAAAACAGAGCAAAAAGATGAGTGAGCGACTGAAAAAAAAAAGGAAACTGAGTAAACATAAAAATATGCTGTTGCAGTTTTTAGAGAAATCAGAAATTAAATAAACCAGATACATATCAGCATCCCATAAAACTGGCAAAATTTTTAAAGAGTGATAATGTCCAAAGCTCAGGAAGTTGAAAGGAAACAATTTCTTTTATCTGCTGCTTGTGGGAGTATAAACTGGTAAACTTTTTTAGAGGATAATCTATTAATAACAAAAAATAAGCATGCACACACACACAAACTGCTGATTCCATTTCTCAGCATCCAACCTAAATAAATAGTTGCACACTGCAGCAATTTTACAAGAAAAAAAAAAGGGAAAGATCTAGATATTCATCACAAAGAATAATACATGTATTTTGGATATATATATATATATATATATATATACACACACACACACATACAATGTAGAATATTATGCAATGATTCAAAGGAATAATATAAATCTATGTTTACTGACATGGAAATATGGCCAAGACATAGTAAGTGGAAAAAAACAAAGAACAAATTCTAAAAGATACACTTTTCCTATTACTCATGTAAACACGGAAAAGAAAACTACTTATTCCTATTCCTATAATTTCTACACACATATACATATATATAAATACATTGAAAAAGGACTGATAGGAAAATTGATAAACAATAATCTTCAGAAAAGACTCCATGATTGGGGGAAGGCAATCAAGAGAAACACTATTGTATTCATGTATTCCTTTTTCTCTAAGATTCAGTTAGGAATATTTACAAATATTTAGAAGAGTTGAACAAAATGTAAAGATCCACAAGCCCACCTAGAGTTTAACTATCATACTTATACTAGAGGCCGGGTGCATGAAATTCGTGCACGGGGGTGGGGGTGGGGCTGTTCCTCAGTGCAAGCTGCACCCTATCCATTCCAGGATCCCTCGGGGGATGTCCCACATCCCTCTTGCAATCTAGGACAGCTCTCTCCTAACTGCTCACCTGCCTGCTAACTGCCCTCCCCTAACCGCCTCTGCCCTCGGTCACCATGGCTTTGTCTAGAAGGACGTCTGGAAGGATGTCGATTTAATTAGCACATTACCCTTTATTAGTCTAGATCATATATATTCACCATTTATCTTTTTTTAAATGCATTTCAAGTTGCAGATGTCAGTAGACTTCACCCCTAAACACTTCAGCACCCATATTAACTAAAATTGAGAGAGAAAAAATTACATTAGTGAAACATACAATTCTCTAATGTACCAATAGGTGGCTTCTGACAAATGCATTTCCTTAGGATTCAACCCCCTCCCAATCAATCCCATGCCCTAAAGGCAAACACCAATTTGGGCCTTTTCCCATCATAGGTGTTGCTTGTTTTAAAATTTTGCAAGTGAAATCATATTGTATGTACTCTCTTTAGTAAAGCTTTTTTACACTAAGCCTTTTTGTGAGTCGTCCACGTCTTGTGTTATCTGTAGCTAGTTCCTTTTTACTGTTGAGTAGTATTCTATTGTGTGGACATACCAGTTTGTCCATTCTTCTGCTGATTCAGGACACTTGGGCTGTTTCCAGTTTGGAGCTACTATGAATATATTTTTTAAATATATTTTTTAATTGATATTTTACAGAGAGGAAGGGAGAGAGATAGAGAGCCAGAAATGTCAATGAGAGAGAAACATTGACCTGCTGCCTCCCGCACACCCCCCACCGGGGATGTGCCTGCAACCAATGTACATGCCCTTAAACGGAATCGAACCTGGGACCATTCAGTCCACAGACCAACACTCTACCACTGAGCCAAACCGGTTTCGGCAACTATGAATATTCTTGTACAAGTATTTTAGTGAATATATGTTTTCATTTCTCTTGGGTAGACACACAGAGGAGTAGAGTTGCTGGATCATGGGGTAGAGGTATATTTACTTCTGTATCAAACTGCCAGAAAGTGGATATAGCAAGTATTATATTTTAGGTGGTTACCAAGGGGAAGAAGCTGAGGATGACAATAGACTTAACGATTATCCACATCTAAATTGTAAAAATGCAAACAATGGAATTACTTTTGTTTTATGAAAAGAACAAAGCCAAGAGTCCACATTCCACTTAAGACCAGGTTCAGGTTTCTGAAGTCAGCCCAGACCACTCTTAAGATCTAAAGCAGAGGTCAGCAAACCACGGCTGCTGGTGGTTTTGTAAATAAAATATTGAGAAACAGCTAGGCCCATTAGTTTATAAATTGTCTGTGGCCACATTAAAGCTACAATAGCAGAGCTAAGCAGTTGCCACTGACGCCATGCGGCTGGCAAAGCCTAAAATATTACCTGGTCCTTTAAAGAAAAAGTTTGTCATCTCTTGTTCTAAAGCATTTATATAAGTTTTGTTTTTCATTTCAAAGTGACATTTGAAACTCTCATGCAACTTTTATCTTATAGAGGAAGCTAAGATTTTAAATGAGTTATCTAAGCTAAGATGGAGGTGTGGAAATAACATTTAGGTCTACATTCTGAGTCCTAGTCAGATCATCTTCTTAGTATATTTGTGTACTTCTAAGATTCATTATATATATATATATATATATATATATATATATATATATATATATATATATGTGTGTGTGTGTGTGTGTGTGTGTGTGTGTATGTGTATTTATCCCAACAGGCTTATTTTTACTATGAAGCCCTATCTAGAAATTTCTAAATGAATTAGAAGTTTAGTAGGACAGACTCATGGTGAGCTAAGGGGAACTATGCCTTCATGTACAAGTATGTATACAAATAAGACTTTCAGTGTGCAGCTGTACCAAGTGACCCACAATACTCCCAACTTTAGCCCAAGTAATAGGTGAATCACAACCTGAAACTAATTAAATGACAATGGGTCCATAAAAAAGATAAGGGGAGCATTTGAAATTGTGCTCCTCAGCATATAGCATCAGTTTGGCTCAAATAAATGCATAAAAACTCTCTTAAAAAATAAAAATAAGGTGTACTATGTGCTAATTGTTGTAGGGATATAAAATGCACATCATACTCTGTGAGAACACCTAGTTAGTAGGATATATATATGCAACTTTAATCCAGGATACAGTTTTAGGTGCCATATATGACATAAATGTGACATTATTTTCATCTGGGCATCATCAGAGACAGCTTAGGGCATGGTTGCCACTCAAACTAGGTCTGTGAGTAGGAAGGAATTTTTGATGCAGAGAGTGGGCTGGGAGAGGGAATGGGTGGGGCATCCAGACCAAGGGTCTTCATCTACACCCATCTGACTAGGATATGTGGTGAATGGGAAATAAGGTGGGAAATGACAGGTTATAATGTTGGAAATTGAGTTTTAAGACAGTAAGCCTGGAATGACAGACTGTCTGGAACTTAAACCTTCTGAAAGCAGTAGGGATCCATAGTTTTGGGGTATGATCGAAGCTGCAGCCTTAGAAATAACCCGGTAACAGTGAGGTTGTACTGGTTTAGAACACAATGACTACAACTGATTCCTTGGATCTTTCTGGGAATGCAAATGAGTTAAGAGCCAACCTTCCTAGAGTCAATAACACTATTACTTTTTAGAAAGTTGTAAAGGCAATGGTCTATGTTAACTTGGAATAACTTTTAAAAAGTCACAAAAGCTCTTTATCTGGTGCTTTCAGATTTTTAATCAGAGAATTTTTAAGAAAAGGCATGACCAGATCTTGATAAAGGGGCAGAGTTTGGCGGGAGTCTTCAAAGCTAAGGAATTTCTAACAGGTGGTTACTAACATGAAGCTAGGAGAAATTAATACCCCAGGCTCCCTGAATGTGTGCTCTCACAAAATTGTGGGCGGGGTGAGTAGGTCAGATATTTGAAAACAGAACTGACATAATTTGGCCAGGTTTTAAGCCCAGATGACAAAAATACTGATGTTGTTTTCAAAAAAGTGCAAATAGGCCTAGCTGTTGGCCCATGGACTGAAAGGACCCAGGTTTGATTTTGGTCAAGGGCAGGTACCTAGGTTGCAGACTCCATCCCCAGCCCTGGTCAGGACACATGCAGGAGGCAACTAATCAATGGAAAAGTATCCTTGAGCGAGGATTAACAACAAAACCTGCAAATATAGGAGCAACACAGAACTGCAGTGGAGGAAAGGGAAAGAGATCCCTTTACTAGGTGACATACACCAGTTAGGCACTAGAATTACCTGAGCCTCACTCGCTCAGGTTTATGGGATATGTACAAAGCAACTGGAATCTGAGAGATGTTAAACCAAGAATTAAAATCTGAGTGATCTTTGGAGTTCTTTTATGAGATTGCAAAGAAAGACCAAGAAGAGAAAACAAGGGTGAAGACGCCTGGGAAATATATAATTAGGAAGCAGAAGAAGAACAAACAGGAAGGAGCCAGGAAAGAAATGTGTAGAGAAGTATGGAGTTGGGTAAGGGGGTGTATACTAAGGGCCACATTTATGTGCCAGTTGCTAGCCAAAGAAAAGTACCTCATGCTTTGGACAAGGGTCGGTTGCAAAGTCATACCTTACCACGGCACCAGCAAAATACTAAAAGGAAGTCATAAATGAGAGCGAACTTCACAAATGACTCAGTTAGAGGTGACAGTTATGTGGGAGGCCAAGTTAGAGAATTCTTTTCAGAAATATTAGTAATAGCTGAGTTTCTACTGCAAAAGAGAAAACGATACTATTAATTAAGCCCTCATTAAGTTTGAGAGCAAGTAAGCTCTAAGGGGGGGGGGGGGAAGCAATAAAGCAGGAGCTGGGTGGCCTGGATAACAGCGGTGGTTCTGTTGTCCTAACCAGATGCAGGGCCAAGGTCACAAACTCAGCTCAGCTTCCAACAAGAAAGTTAAGTGGAAGCTTCTTCAGAACACTGAACTTCTATGAAAACCCATCAGTGCTATAGCAAAAAAAAAAAAAAAAAAAAAGTAGGGGGGAATGCCCAAACCTTGGGGGAAGTGTTAGACTATGATACACCAACACCACCAGGACATTAAAAATATATTGCAGAAGACTAATTACACGGGAACATTTCACAATAGTGTTCATTCATTCAATGCACTTTTATTACATCCTAAATGCCAGGCAATAGGCTAGGTATTAGGGAATCAAGATGAGTAAGTTTATATATATAGTCTAGTAAATGGGAAACAAGTCATAAATGCTGTAATAGAAAGTGGCATTATGGGAACATTTAATCCTGTCTTAAGGCAAAGAGGGTTTCAGAAGGTTTGCCAGACATCAGGCTACCTAAGCTGGTACCTGAGTAGCCATGCCAAGGTGAAGGAAAGAGGCTCAGGAGCTAGGAAACTATGGAGCTTCCTAGGACGGAATTATGAGGAATGGCAGAAATGACAGGAGAGGAATGAGTCAGAAAGATTATAAAGAGACCATCTGAGGACAGTGGAGATTTACATGAAGAGGTGCTATGAAAGGAAACATCCAACTAAAGATTTCTAACATTTGGAAATCTTAATACTGGTTATAATATAAAAAAGCCATATGGACTAGAGATGCAAATTTGGGAGTCCTAACACAGAGATAGTAACTAAAGCCACTAGAATACATAAATTCCAGCAGAAATGTGGAAGGTGCCCACAGAGATAAAGAGGGCCAAAGATACCCCCACCACATCAACAACAAAGGTGGCAGAGGAATAAAAACGTTACCCTTAAACATTAAGTGATGGAACTAGGCATCTGTTTATTTAAAATTTTTATGTATTATACATTTAAAAATTTTAATTTACATGTAAGAAAAAGACTATTAAAAATGTTAACAGCCCTAACCAGTTTGGCTCAGTGGATAGAGCATCAGCCTGTGGACTCAAGGGTCCCAGGTTTGAATTCCAGTCAAGGGCATGTGCCTTGGTTGCGGACACATCCCCAGTATGTGGGAGGCAGCTGATGGACGTTTCTAACTCTCTCTCCCTCTTCCTTTCTCTCTGAAATAAATATATTTAAAAAATGTTTTTAAAAATGTTAACAGTGACTATTCTAAGTGGTTAAAGATTTCAGGTGATTTTATTTCAACAAAATAAATGCATTATTAGAATATAATATAAATTTATCTTTTAAAGTTAAATGCTTTTTCTTCCTCCTATTACACAATCAAGTAATAAGTGACTGGTTCCTAGTCATTTATAATGATAAAGCAAGAACAACATAGAAGGGTTTTAAAAGTTC
This sequence comes from Vespertilio murinus, assembly GCA_963924515.1. Taxonomy (NCBI): domain Eukaryota; kingdom Metazoa; phylum Chordata; class Mammalia; order Chiroptera; family Vespertilionidae; genus Vespertilio; species Vespertilio murinus. The sequence continues at coordinate 30,549,807 of OZ004715.1, read as the reverse complement.
TTTTAACATAACTAATTCTAGAGATATAAATTCAAATTTCAATTGCAAAGAAATAAAATTATTTCAGGGTTTGGGAAATTGCCTTTTAGTAACAGTAAAGCACATATTACAATAATTGCAATGGTGTCTGGAACACAACACAAAAACTTATCCCTTCCCCCCCCTAGGCAATACTGGTCCAGGAAGTACTGTCTCCTGCAGGGTGATGGCTCAGCATGCCTCTGCCGCTACCTCTGCCACACCCACCAATGGCCTTCATTTATAGGCTGCACACAGGGTAAGGCAAGTTCTGTTACTTTCCCAATGGTGCACAGATCTGTAAAGTTTAACATGTCACATTCCACAGGACAAAGAACACCACCATACAAAACTATGTAAATCGGGAAAATAAACACACTCGCCTCTGGGGAACCCTATAGTCAGACACCCGAGGTGAGATGGTATGATATCCAAAGCAGAGCATTCTCTGAGGCATGACCCACAATGGGAGCAGGTGACTGAGAAAATGGCACTTCATTGCTCTATAAGCATGAAAAGAGAAGGTACATGAACAAACTATAGGTAATAAATAGTTTGGGTCCAGAATCTTGATTCTGCTTGTACATCAGTAACTCAGGTTTTAACTTAATCCCATATAATAAAGAGCTAATATACTAATTAGACTGAACAGCAGAACAGCTGCCCAGGTGGGGCAAGGGCCAAGGCAGGGGGGGCTTCCAGGACCCAGCCCCTTGCATGAATTTCATGCATTGAGCCTCTAGTAGTAATAGAAAGCATCTATTAAACTTAATGATCTTAAGCTAATGAATTCCAAATAAGCCCACAAGCAGGTGTCATTAGATGAGGTCATGTAATGAAATAGTTTTTCTGGCCGTGGAGGGCCTCTGAAGGCCCAAGGATTCTGTCACAAACTCAGTGAATTCTGACTTGTCAGATCTGTGGGTTCAAGTTTCTCACCTATGAAATGATGGTACAGGGCGAGGTTAGTGGTTTTCAAGCTTTTCTGACTCTGAGCCACAATAAGAAACACATTTTACATTGGGGTATCTATATATACAAAATAGAGAAAAGTTTCATTGAACAGCATCTTTCCATAGGCTGAACTTATTAGGTAGAATAAACTTTGATATTTTTACCATTCTATTTTATTATTTTTTAAAAATGCCAATTGCAACACATGGTTCTCTACCTACAATTTAAATAACACTGAATAGTTCTAGGCTCTTTTTTACTATTTTCATTCTAATTGTATTTAATTCACTTAGACTTAATATTAGCAACATCAGCCACAAAGTGCTAAATTTTCTTGTTTTCATAAAATAAAAAGTGCTACCTAAACAAAAACAAAACAAACAAACGGCATCTATTGATTCCTGATGTGTCCTTACTCTTCTGCCTAAGAAACGGGGGCTACGGCATTCCCCCAAGGGCTGTTTTCTGACAGTGGGGGGTTTTTCTGGGGGCGCCTCACCTTTGTACAAATGTGTAGGTTACACTTTCCTCGGCTTCTGCTTGTGAATAAAAGATGCATCGATTGTTAAAAAAACAACAAAATCCCTCAGCTCTAAGCATACGTTTGATCACCCACACTGTGTGCTTTAGGAGGTTGTTGTGAATATCAAATAAAGTGATTTAGGTATTTAAGCATTTTAAATTGCTATAACCACACTAGCCAGTTTGGCTCAGTGGAGATTGTTGGCCTGCAGACTTAAAAGTCCCCAGTTGGATTCTGGTCAATGGCACATGCCTGGGTTGTGGGTGCAACCCCCAGTAGGGGGCGTGCAGGAGGCAGCCAATCAATGAATCTCTCTCATTATTGATGTTTTTATCTCTCCCTTACTCTCTGAAATCAATACAAATGTATTTTAAAAATAAATAAATAGCTGTAACCAAGTATAAGGTATTAGTCAGGTATTCGAGTGGTTATTCAGAATCCTTACATCTAACACTTTTAAATAAAGCAATGTGCTGTAACATGCAGTATTTTCACTGCATCTCAAATGTAAATGGCAAGCATGTGTGCTTTTAATACATCTAATGACCTTAAGAGAGGAACCTCAGATTACAGGACAAATGCGCTGAAGACTGCAATATAAAAATAAGACCAGGAGCATCTTAAATGAATGTCTTTATAAAATCCCCGGGGTGGAGAAGGCCTTTCTGTACACACCAGTAGACCCAACAACTTTACAAAGATCAAAAAAAGATGTTAGCACCCCCATCACCAGTTACATTAAATGCAAAAGCAAGTAGAAACATTTTTTGCACAAATGAGTTTTCTTAAAAAGTTTAACATGTTTTCAAAATGCAAAAGTTACATATATTATACTTGGCCTAGATATTCCACCAACAGAAATATCTCAAAGAAACAAGTTTAACAGGCACACACAAAGATAAAGGGAATAGGAGGAATGACCAGTACATACACTAATGCACTAGTTTAAATTGAAAGAAAAAAAAAATCAGGAGTCACTTATGCATACATGATGTATGCTTATTAATAAACTTGTTAAAAAAATTCACAATACATCTAACTATACCAGGGGTGGGGAATGCCTGGCACAAGAGCCACATAATGCCCATGATTTGGTCTAGCCTTGCCAAGGCATTAGGGATGAGTTAAATGTTTGACCAAATATAGAAGGCTAGTTTTTAAGTTAATAACTTTGTATGGCCCTCAAATGTTGCTATAAATATCCAAATGGACCTTGGCAGAAAAAAGGTTCCCCACCCGAGCTATACAATAGAACACTAATAGAATATTAAAAATGGTGATAAAGATCTTTATTAACATGGGAAGATGACCACAATATACTCAAAAGATTATAAAACACTACCGTGTATTTTTGTTAAAAAAAAAAAGTTGCAAACATTTCTCAACTCTGCCCAGTTACACACCTAAATATTAATAATGGGCATCTGGGGGTGATGAGATCAGCGAGCTCACACAATGCCTCTCTGAACATTAGAACAAGACACCTCCTTCCTCCAGCAGACACCCATGCCCCAGGGCACACAGCCTGGTGAGCTGAGGGTGGATTTCAGCCTCCACCCACCACTCCCCCCTTGGAGGGATGCCCTAAATTGAGATAACTGGATAATATGGATAACTGTGATCTATTTATGCCATTCTGTACTGGCATACTATGACTACAATGAACAGAAATTTGCTTGACCAACATAATACCTTATATTTTCAATTTTGAAAAAAGGTCATGCCTTCATCCTGTTAAATAACCCCAACTTGACTTGTACTGCCCTTACAGAACGTCCTATCCTTTGACAATTTGTTCACGTCATCTATTTAAGTGCATATACAAATGACTCTCCACCCAGCCTCTAATAATACAAAGGTTAGATATAAGGAGAAAAGTGAAGACACTTACCCTCATCCTGTTAAAACTAACCCCAACTTGACTTGTACTGCCCTTACAGAATGTCCTATCCTTTGACAATTTGTTCACGTCATCTACTTAAGTGCATATACAAATGACTCTCCACCCAGCCTCTAATAATACAAAGGCTAGATATAAGGAGAAAAGTGAAGACACTTATCACTGGAAATGGGAAGGCGGTGAGGAAAGGAGGATGGAAGTTAGTTTACAAAAACTAACCCCTCTCAAAAATCCCTTCAGCAAAAGTTACTAAACTCTATAGGAACAATAATGGTGCACTTCCCCGCCCCCATTTGACTCTAGATGCAAGATATACTTCCAACCCTACTGGGTTCCCAAAAGGCAGCCATTTAAAATAAAAATTGTGAGTGATCACCATGCAGTTAGGCAAGGCATCTGTAAAATAATACAACCGCTGGACTGGGATTAAAGGAGAATTGGGCTCTTTTCTTGGCTCCGTGGAATATGTAATTTTACACAAAGCAAAATCACAGCCTCTCCAGATCTCTCTCTCTTTCCCCCCCCCCTCTCCTCTAACATGGGGGTTGGGCTAAAAAACCTCCAAGGCCCCTTTGGCTGGTGATAGGACCTAAGCCATCTTTTTCCATCCACTCTGGAGGCGCCGATCTCAGCCAGCAGCAACAGTTTATTTTCCAAGCCATGCCTGATTTCCTCTCTTCATGCTTCTCTTAAAAAAAAAAAAAAAATGGGCCCAAATAGTTCTCAACTCTAGACATTTATTCTCACTCAGAAAAAAAACACAAACATCTGTCAAGGACCACTTACAAAATATTTTCCAAAAGGCCCACAAAGAGTAAAATTCGTTTACTTGATTAATTCTTCGGAGGTGGGGTGGGGGAAGAGGCACCCTAGAGCAGCACTCCACTGGCGAACGGCTTAAATATTTCTCTTAAAACAAAGAACTCAAGCCTAGAAAAAACGGCTAACCTATACACAGCCAGCACACGTTTTGAAGGCACAGGAAAAGAAAAAAAACAAACAAACACTGTGCCATTCAGATAGGATTCACTCCGCCCCCCTCCAAAGAAGCAGTTTTGTTCTGTTGTTTTTTTTTCTAAGAAAGAAAATCCCGGTAATTAAAAAAAAAGAAAAGAAAAAGGAATAAGTGTCTTTTCACTGCCCAAATTCAAGTGCCTTCCCGTGGGCGATGCACTCGGGCGATGCACTCACCGCGGCGTCCACGCAGCCCACACCCCGCTCGCTCGCTCCCTCGCGCCCCGGGCCGCCGAGTCACAAGATAGCGGCGGGAGTGGAAATTTCCTCTCCGCGGGCGCGGGGCAGGCAGGGGCCGGCTTCCCCGAACCGCTCGCTCGCTCGCTCGCTGGGCGCCGCTGGCGCCTCCTCCAGGGCCTCTCTCCCGGCCGGCGGCGGCGGCGGCGCGCTCCGTACAAAGGAGGGAGGCCCGGCGCCCGGCCCCCCGCACACGCCCCGGGCCCGGCCCCGGGCCGGGGTCCCCGGCTTCCGGCGCCGCGGGCGGCCGCAGGCCCGGGCAGCACGTGCGCGCCGGGCCGGGAGGAGGAAGCCGGCGCGGAAGGGCCGGGGGGCGGGCTGCCCGCGGCGGCGGCGGCTCCGCAGCCTCGGCCGCGGGGCCACGGCCCTCCCCCGTCCCGCGAGAAATGAATGGGCCGCGCGCGCGCGCCGCCGCAGCCCCGGTTCGGAGCCCGGAGGCCCGAGGCGAAAACCGCTGCGGGCGGCCAAGGCGGCGAAGGCGGCTCGTGGGGGGGGGGGGGGGCGCCCCCCGGTGCTCAGGAGCCGCCTCCCGCCGGTTCGGTCCCCTCCGACCCCGCCCGGCCGGCCCCGGGCGCCCCAACCGCCGCCCGCTCACCCCAGCTCTTGGCGGTGCGCCCCAGGAACTCTCCGGTGGTCGGGTTGTAGAGGAAGAGCTTCCACTCGGCCAGGCTCTGGTGGAAGGACTTCTTGTCTTTCTTCGTCATGGTGTGCGCGCCGAGGGCGAGGGGAGCGGCTGCCGCGGGGGTGGAGGCGGCGAGGAGCGCGGAGGCGCGTCCCGGCTCGAGCGGCGCAGCCCGGCGGCGGCGGCGGCGGCAGCGGCGGCGGCGGCGGCGGCAGAAGGTGGAACGGCCGGGGACACTTCCTCACTGGCCGCGGGCGCTCGAACCGACTGCGCCGCGCGCCGAGCCGGGCTGCCGCTGAGGCCGCGGGAGCCTGACGTCTCCGCCCACCGCAGCCAATCCCCGCGCCGCTGTGCCCGCGCCGCTGCCGCCGCCGCCGCCGCCGCCTCCCCGCCCGCGGCCGGCGCAGCCCCAGGCGGCGAGGACGCCCCGCCCCCGGGCCCGCCCCTCGACACTAGCCCCGCCCCTCGGTACTAGCCCCGCCCCCTCCGCTCGCCCCCCCCCCCCCCTCAGTGATTCCGGGCCTGGCTCGGGACCGCTCGGGGCTCCCTCCGCGCCCGCCGGCCGGTGAGTGGAGAAGTTCCGCCGAGCGGCTTCACCAATCTCGAAGGCTCCCTGAGAAGCAAGTGCATACTAAGGAGCCAAAGGCGGCGCCCCCCACTCGCCCGTTTCTCAGGAGGAGGAGGAGGAGGAGTCGGGGGAGACGCTGGGGCGGCCGTCCTCGCGGCATCTCGCCTTGGGCGGCGGCGGCGGCGGCGGCGGCGGCGGCGCGGACTCGGCCCGGCTCTGCCCGGGAGTCCCGCCTCGCCCAGCGGGGACTGCGCCTCGCGGTGCCCGGCGCCCGGCCCTCCCGCCGCCGTCTCCGGGCGCTCCGCTCCGAGCTCTGTGACGTGGCTCAGGCCGGCTGCTTGCACAGTGTATGTATTGTCCGTGGGACTGCGGCTCCGAGAAGGGCCGTCCTCGGCGCCTCCGACGGGTGGATGGGGATTTCATCCCAACCAGGCCAGCCTTCGCCCCACGGAGCGCAGTGGAACTGGGCACGGAGGTCAGCACGCAGGACCTACTTTCCCCGAGGCGCCCGCCCACGACGACGCCGTGGCCTTTTCTTAGACGCCGAGGCCCGATCACCAGGGAGCCCATTCTCGCTCGGCTCGGTGTCGGTGCCCGAGGGACGCGCGCCCGGCCTCCCCGGTTTTAAGTCCGCAGCCCACCGTGGCCGTCACGAGGGGGCGCTGACGAGTACCGTGCCCTGTGTGCGGCGACGGGGTGAGAAGTCGTCCTCGGGAGAGTGGGCAGAGAAGGAGCAGGTTTTTGGAAAAGGAAATGCAGTTCTGTGTCTCCCTACTCGCAAATAAAAAAAGTACGAATAAAGAAAGGCGGAGCACACCTCGTCATGTCTGGGGTGGTGCGTTGTCGTCCATCTAGAAACGCGCGCACAGCGTGCCAGTGCTAAAGGACGCCTGGCATCTCTCCTCTCCTCGCTCTGCTTATCACAACTAGGAATTGGGAAGTCTCCTGCAAATGGGAAAGCGATAGAATACAATGTTATAAGGCGATTCTACCTCCCCCCTTCCCCCCCAACACACATACACACTCCCCGGAATTAGGAGAGCTAAATTTATTATTATGACCTTGGGAATAACCAAAATCCAGTTACTTTGTAGCCAGGGACATCAAAAGATTTGTAGAAGCATTTTGTAAAAACTGGCACGAAATTAGAAGAAAGCTAATACTGATAACAGTTGATCATAGGTCTTTTAGTTTTTGGTAAACGGGAAGATGCAGAGTCTGGAATAAAATACAAAACCCATCTTTATTGGGGGTGGGGGTTGCGCTAATAAACCCTGAGAAATAATTACTTGGCACACACCAAGAAAGCATGGTAAGCAAGAACATGAAATAGTGTTTCAAAGATATTGAATGCTGTCAGACATTTGTTATTTGCATCTTTTAGTGGTGATTAATACGATTCATTATTTAGTGACTTGTGATTTTTCCAAATAAGGATTTAACTAAAAATATAATTCAGTAATTTCAAAACCCGTGTCTAACTTAACATAGTAACTAGATCCAACAGATTTCAGTTTGGAGAAAATTTTATATTCTACTCCAAAACATGGGAACTATTTGTGTCTGATAGCTGATACCTGAAGAGGAAATCCCGAGCTTATCAGGGGATAGTGGACTCTGAAGTCTGAGCAGATTTAATATGAAATTTAATCAGAGCTTTATTCCCTACAGGTTTATTTCACTATACCTAAATCTCCCTTTTAAGAAAGAACTGATTGTGGCCTCTGAGGCCCAGCTGGTTAGTGCGTTAGGCTACTAATCGAAAGGTGGTTGGTTCGAGCCCCACCCAGGGACACATCTGGCATTGTTAAGAAGTAAAATCCTTTGTGACTCTCTCTCCTCTGCACATTCTCTCTCAGCCATTACCTGTGAAAGGCCTCCTCCACTAAAAGAGAAATGATTTTGCCAAGTAGATAATGAAATTTAATATCAATTTTAGTGTAGGTATACTTCATGCAATATCTGGCACATAACTTAGACTAAAAAAAAATATCCTTGTCCATCTCAAATTCGAATTTAATTGGATACCCTATATGTTTATTTGCTAAGTCTCACTATCCTACCTGTGGAGGATACCTATGAATCCCACCACATGCTTAGTATCATTTCTTTCTTTGTCCATCTCCTCCACTACCTCTGCAGTGAATGGTGGCAGAGCTCTGGGGAAATTTCCCAACGCGGAGGAGGCCTAATGAAAGGAAATGTTGTTGGCCGGTGACTGAGTGTACTCTCCAGCAAGCAGGATACATTTTCTACCTTCTATGGGCACAAATAAGATATTTGGACTCTTAACTTTGCTAAAACTCTTAGTTTATTCCTGAAGTTTAAACTCTTTTGTGTACAGAAGAAAGTATTTCAGTTCTTACAGCAGCATCTTATTTCTTACCTGGTGTTATAACTGAGGTGACTATGGTACTGAATCACTAAAAGGCTATTATTTGTCTCTCAGAGAAGAGATATTAAGATGTCCTTAGAGTTCTAGCCAGTTTGGCTGAGTGGATAGAGTGCCGGCCTGCAGAATGAAGGGTCCCTGGTTCAATTCAGGGCAAGGGCACATGCCCAGGTTGTGGGCTTGATCCCCAGGAGGAGGTGTACAGGAAGCAGCCAATCAATGATTCTCTCTCCCTTTCCCTTCCTCTCTGAAATCAATAAAAAAAAATTTTTTTAATCTATCCTTCCTCACAAGCAGCAGCTATGATTATGTAGGCATGCTATTGTACCTGAGAAACACAGTCACGAACACAAATGTCTCTCCACACACAAAATGTATTTTTCCACACATTGATCTTAATATATTTTTTTACTAATCCTCTAACAAATAGCATCTCTATGTCCTTTGCAGATTAAAGAGCAGACACTTGCAGTATTATTATTATTAGGTTATTTTCCCATTGATTTTTAGGGAGAGAGAGAAAGACACAGAGAAACATGATGTGAGAGAAACACGTCAATTGATTGTACAGGCCCTGCAAGGGAGAAGCCTGCCAAACCGAGGTACATGCCCTTGCCTGGAATCAAACCTGGGACCCTTCAGTCCACCGGCTGATGCTCTGTCCACTGAGCCAAGCCAGCTAAGGCTCACATACTTGCATTATTGATAATTTTAAGTTAAATAACCAATGTTTTGACCCTGGCCAGTGTGGTTCAGCTGGTTGAGCATCGTCCCAAACACCAGAAGGTCACGATCAGACATTTAATTAACTCACCCCTAATGCCCTGGCAGGGCCAGACCAAATAATTTTGAGGGCCTTGCGTGCGGGCAGGACGTTCCCCATCCTGGAATGACAGACAGCTGTACGGCAGGGAACGGGAGAACCTAGTTTTGAATGGACAAGAATGTCTTCAATCAGAAAGGTGAGTCCATGCCACAGAGACAGGGATTAAGGTCTTGGACAAATTTAGTCATATGGTGAAGGCCCTCACCATATGAAGGAAAATGGAAAGCAATTGAAAGCATCAGAAAACAATGTTCCAAATATAAAGCAAACTAAAATGTGGTACTATTTATTTATTTTTAAATATATATATCTTATTGATTTTTGCAGAGAGGAAGGGAGAGGGATAGAGAGTTAGAAACATAGATGAGAGAGAAACATCGATCAGCTGCCTCCTGCACATCCCCGCAACCAAAGTACATGCCCTTGATCAGAGTCAAAACTGGGACCTTTCAGTCCACAGGCCAACACTCTATCCACTGAGCCAAACCAGCTGAGGCAAATGTATTATTTTGAGCAATTAATAAACTGTTGGAAAATGTCATTATTTGAGCTTGATGTTTGGAGCATCCTTATCTATTGGCACAAAGTTAGCAATATAGATTTACCTTTTCTATGCTAACTGATGCATTTTGTTCAATAGTGAATACTCTTTACGTAATCAAAACAGTGTAATTGCAATGTATTGGCTTTCAATGCTTAGAATCAACTGAATGAGTATTTATAGGACACATTTCTTCCCCACTTTATTTTTATTGTCTATAGAACAAAATTTAAATGTTGCAGATTGCCCTAACCAGTTTGGCTCAGTAGATAGAACATGGCCCATGGACTGAAGGGTCCCGGGTTCATTTCCATCAAGGGCATGTACCTGGATTGCAGTCTTTATCTCTGGCCCTGGTTGAGGTGCATGTGGGAGGCAACCAATTCACATTGATGTTTCTCTCTGTGTGTCTCCCCCCTTCCCTTCTACTCTCTCTAAAAATCAATGAAAAAATGTCTTCCAGAGAAGATTAAAAAAATGTTTTTAATCCCATAGATCTGTCAAAAACACGAAAACTATTTTATTATTTTAAAATTTATTGGTGTGACATTGGTTAATAAATGTATATAGGTTTCAGGCGTACAATTCTATAATACATCATCTGTATGTTGTGTGTTCACAATCCCAAATCAAGTCTCCTTCCATCATCATTTATCCTCCCTTTATCCTCTTCCACTTCCCCTCACCTCCCTTTCCCTGCAAAACTATTTTTTTAAAGGTTACTTATTGATTTTAGAGGGAGAGGAAGAGAGAGAGAGAGAGAGAGAGAGAGAGAGAGAGAGAGAGAGAGAAAGAAATAGGGATTTGTTGTTCCACTTATGTATGCATTCGTTGGTTGCTTCTTGTATGTGCCCTGACTGGGAATCAAACCTGCAACCTTGGTGTATTGAGACTATGCTCTCACTAACTGAACTGCCTGGCCACGGCCAGAACTATTTCCAGTCACAGAAAGGGCTAAGCCCTTAATCAGTCTCCAGTGAGTTTTGGAATACTTTTGTTTGATATGTCTGTTACAAAGCAGCAATCCATTCAAATTTAAAACTAAAAGGATGTCACATGAAGCCATGCATTAAATAATCAGGCCCCTTGAACATGCAATATGCTGAAGTAATCCATACTACAATATATTTTTTAAATATATATTTTATTGATTTTTTACAGAGAGGGATAGAGAGTTAGAAGCATCAATGAGAGAGAATCATTGATTAGCTACCTCCTGCACAACCCCTACTGGAGATGTGCCCGCAACCAAGGTACATGACCATGACCGGAATCGAACCTGGGACCTTTCAGTCCGCAGGCTGACTGCTCTATCCACTGAGCCAAACCGGTTTCGTCCATACTCCAATATTTTTAATCTTTCATGAATAGTACTACCTAAAGAGGGAACAAAAAAGAATTTCCTTGCACAAAGGCAAGAGAACTTACAAACAATGTGTCACACTTAGTCATATGACAGTAAGCTTGATAGTATCTGATTCTCAAAATTTTACTTCAGGCCTTTAAAAGAGAAGAAAACTTATTGGTCCCGATTAATTGGAGGTATTTGGTTTCCTAATCAAGAATCCTTCATGAGCATTGTCATCCTAAACCTGACAATTTATTTCCGACTGATACCACAGAGGACTAAACACCACAGAGAAATGTGTCGTTTCAAATTATAGTTCCTGGTATTATAATAAGGCAAGTACTAAATCCAGTATCTCTAGGGAAGGGAACCTGGAGATCAGCTGGTTGACACGCCTCCATTCACAGGGGCCTGAGAACTTCAGCCCACCGAGACAGTCAGTGAGACCCATCGTGACTACAGAGCGTCAGCTCCTGGTGAGACCTTCTTTCATACTGTGCCGTTTCCTTAACTCAGAAACCCGCTATAAAAATATCAGTGTTGGGGAAAAAAAAACCTCTAATAAATTTGTTTGAAATGTATTAAGCCTAATAAATCTAGTTGAAGCCCAGACTGATTCCCCAGAAATGCTGTAAATAGACTGCTGCCCTTCAGAGGTCAGGACTGACGGTGGTAAACAAAAGACATTCCGTATCCTGAAGTCTAGGACATCCTTCTATGAATCAAGAAACGTCGTCCAAAAGAATAGCAGGCCCTATCTTTTCATATTCCATCTGCATTTGAACAAAGATATCTCACAAAGAGTGATCAGGACTCATTTCCCTCCATTCAAATAGGCTATGGGCTCCTGGTGTGGTTTGCCAGACAACTCCTAGGGCAAAGCTGGGGCAATTCAAAACCCGAACCCAGTTTTCTCCCCGCCAGGACTGCACGCTCTGACAGTATTTAATAAATAACTGCCACTATTTATTCTAAAAAGCTCTTTTTCCTTTCAGTTTGACATTTCGGTGGAAAGGAATTGTGTCCTTGTAAGCAGGAACTATCTGTCACAATCCGACGCAGAGGAACACGAGGGAAAATTTAAATGTCACTTTAGGCAATAGCTCAACAGTATTTCCCAAGACGCCTGATAATGTCTCCAGGGGCGTGGGAATCGAAGCTCCTTGAACTCATAATTATTGTGTCGCAACCGACCCCACAGTATGACCGCAGCTTAGTTGCTTCTCCACAAATGCATTGTGTTCAAGGATACAACTCTGCCTTCCTGGGGAATATTACAAGGAAAAATGGTCTTTTGGTTAAATATTGGTTTGGGAGTTCAGAAATCTCTGTAAATGCATATTGTGTTTCAACTTCCTGCAGATCGCATAAGCTTACATTCACAACATGTCTGTAGCAAGAAACAGAAAACAGACTCCGGTGGATTTAATAAGGAGAATTTATAGGCGAACATAGCTTCAAGTCCAGAGGTCAAGCCTTTGGAAGAGGCTTCACCCAGTGCCTACATAAAGCAAGTGAATCCTGGAGGCTTGCTCTCCATGTATTGGCTCCATGACCATCGGCTTTGTTTCAAGAAACTGGGCCTACTTCCAGATTCAAATCCAGAGAAGAAAAGAGAGACTCAACCTGCTCAACAGCTTAAAGAAAACTCCCAACTTAGCCTCACTGGCCCCTTTGGCCTCCTGCCGGCCTGACTTGGGTACTGTGTTTGTCTTAGACCGATGCTGCAGGCCGCGGGCAGAGGGGATCCATTGATGGGGTCCTGATCAGGAAGGTCCACACTTGACCTGGGGGCCCCATCAATCCTTCTCTAATGCAAGGCTCAGAAGTTTGGAATAGTGTTAGGACAATGGAAGGGGAGATAAATCCTACAACCTTCTATGGAAATGCCTTCAAAAACCAGTACCTCAACTTCCATTCATTCACCTGACATTTCTTCAGGGCAACTCTATGTGAGGTCTCAACTCCTTTCTTTTTGTCACTCCATCTGCAAGCGCCCCATTAAGAGCAAGCACCAAGAAGTGGAGCTCAAACTGGGGGCAGAATTACGAGAGCGAGTAGGAAAAACCTGGTCTCCCAAGAACTTCCATATTTTTAGGGCTCATTTTCTAGCTTTTGGGGAAAGGAAGAGAAATAGCCTTTTACACACCCTACCAGGGCACATCTTACTTTTTTTTTTTAAGTATATTTTATTGATATTTTACAGAGAGGAAGGGAGAGAGATAGAGAGCTAGAAACGTCAATGAGAAAGGAACATCGACCAGCCACCTCTTGCACACCCCCCACCGGGGATGTGCCCGCAACCAAGGTACATGCCCTTGACCGGAATCGAACCCGGGACCTTTCAGTCCGCAGACTGACTGACGCTCTACCACTGAGCCAAACTGGTTTCGGCTCTGATCTTATATTTATGTTGTGCAGATGGGGGAACTGGGGTTCAGGGAGGGGATGTGACTTGTATCATGGAGAGCTTCTAGCAGCGAAGCTGGGCCCAGGGTGGAGTTAAGGCAGAACACGTAACTTCTGTAGCATGTGGGTTCTATAAAATAGGAAGGAACAGGAAGTGCTCATATGTTTTGGATGTCCCCACGGGCTGAACAGGAAACAGCAAGAGTAATAACAGCTGATCAAGCCTTTCTCCCTTTGAGAAAGCAGCCTTCGGGAAAACAGGTATAAGACAATGTTTCCAACCATGCCAGGACTGTGCGTGCCCTGTTTACAAAGCACCCCGAAATAATTGAATAAGTTGCTCCACATCTAGGATATCAGGAAAAGAGGGAGGTCCTGGCGGTTGTACCATGGCCTGGTGTTAAGCACAGTGCTCATTCATTCTTGTTCTCTCTCTCTCTCTCTCTCTCTCTCTCTCTCTCTCTCTCTCTCTCTCTCTCTTTCCTCTGGCTTGCTAACTCTTCACTGAGAGTGCCTTTCCCACAGGGAAGGAAGCTTTGGTGTTCAACAGGTGCCCTGATCCTCCTGGTGGAGACTCTGGAGCTTGTTTGCGGGTAGACACACCTAGGGTAAACTTGGAAGGTTAAGAGAGAAAATGGAAAAGCAGAGATAGATTTGAAAAAGCAGAGAAAGACAACAGCAGCCCTTATGACCCAACCCCGGCAAAATGGTAGGATGTAAGGTGCTCTTTAATCCTTACCCAGGTTTGACTCGCTATGTCTGTATAACACGTTTTGTTAGAAAGCCCCTTGAGTGCTGTTGCGGGAGGAAGAGGCAGTGCAGGCGTAAGGTGGGGTCTTATTTCTAAGAGGAATGCATGTTGGTCAGGAGGAAACTCGAGTCCAGGCTTTGCTCCCCTTTTTGAGCCCGTGCTCTTCTTCTGCAGGACACCCCAAGAGCAGGGTTCTGAGCGGGAACTTCTGCCTGCTGCCGGTGGCCTCTCAGGACAGAGTCTCTCCCACAGGCTAACCCTAGCAGAGATGAGCTTCCTCTGTGTCCCCCAGATTTACAAATAGAGCGGATCCTCAGTTACTTGGGGAGCTACAGAAAGTGCTAACTTACAAGTCTTGGTAAGAGGAGCTGAGCTTGCCAAAACCGGTTTGGCTCAGTGGTAGAGCGTCGGTCTGTGGACTGAAAGGTCCCGGGTTTGATTCAGGTCAAGGGCATGTACATTGGTTGTGGGCACATCCCCGGTGGGGGGTGTGCAAGAGGCAGCTGGTTGATGTTTCTCTCTCATCGACGTTTCTGGCTCTCTATCTCTCTCCCTTCTGGGGGGTGTGCAGGAGGCAGCTGATCTATGTTTCTCTCTCATCCATGTTTCTGGCTCTCTATTCCTCTCTGTGGAAAATCATTAAAATATATGAGAGAGAGAGAGAGAGAGAGAGAGAGAGAGAGAGAGAGAGAGAGAGAGAGAAGCTGAGCTAGGTGGTATCTTTCAGGCACTTGGGACTTTTTGGATGAACCAGCCTTCTACAGTGAGTGTATTTTGACTTCTGGAGTTAATGTGGGGATTGGAAAGGGGTTTACACACACCGAACACAATACTTATTATCTTTATAGTTCCCCCACCCCACCCCCAGCGTCAACTCCTTTTAGACGGAGGAGACAAACGGGTCTTCTCTTAGCAGTGGTCTGCCGGCCTTTTCTGACTGCAGTTGAGGTCCGGGGGCAGGAGTTCGTTTGTCTGATGTAACGGACTTGTCTTAGAGCTTTAGCTGGGCTCCCAGCTACCCTGCCTCCCACCTGCAAGGTCAGTGCCGCCTCCAACTCTAGGGACCACGCTCATGGGCAGGCGGTCTCCAGAGCCCTGGTTTCCCCAGCTCAGGATAGAGTTGGTCTTTCTCCTTCTGCCTCTGCCTTCACCTTGGTTTCGGGTTCCTAGAAATCAAGAACCTGCCTACGGCGTGTTCCTGAATGATCCTGCTCTGCCTCAGGGCTCCTGGTAATTGTGTTTCCCTCCCAGTTCCTTAGTGAGGTTACTGCCCTCTCTTCCCTCAAATTCCCCTGATATGTCTGACCTTGAGTCCTAAACTCCTATGCTGAGTCATCTGCATCCATTTTGTCTTTGAAACAGCTCAGTAGCCCAATTGCAATAGAGGATTTAAAGAGGAGATTTAGGCCCTGACCAGTTTGGCTCAGTGGATAGAGCGTCGAACCTTCAGACTGAAGTGTCCCGGGTTCGATTCCAGTCAAGGGCATGTGCTGTTTGAGGGCACTTCCCAAGTGGGGGATGTGCACGAGACAACTGATCGATGTTTCTCTCTCATCAATGTTTCTAAACTCTCTATCCCTTTCCCTTCCTCTGTAAAAAAATCAATACAATATATTTTTTTTTAAAAAAGGAAGATTTTATTTAGAAATGGTTTATCAAAGTATCTAGTTTTAGTATCAGGATTATGCAAGGCCAACACATGCAAAATGAGCTGTAAAGTTCTTGAACTTTTTGAACTCTGTAACTGTTGATATCCTCTGGGGGTATTTATGTTGTAAAAATTGGACAGAGCACATCTATTTTTGTTAGGGTATTCTCAGCTTCCAGTAACATATAAAAAAAATCAAAGAAAAATGCTTTATACAACAAGACTATATTTTTCTCATATAGGAGGTGTCAGAGTTGGCTCAGCACGCAACATCATTGCAGAGAATCCAAATTCTTCCCATCTCGTTCTCAATGAGTCCATCACGCGTTCCCTTTGGTCACAAGAATGATTGAGGTAGACCCCAAGGGACATGTCCCCAGACAGGGAGGGAGGAGCAGGGTCCCCTCACATATCCCTCTCTTTTCATTAGAGAAGAAAACCTTTCCCCAAAGCACATACCCCTCTCTCCCTTTTCTTCCATCTCATTGACCAGAACATGGTCATATGGACCGTTAGCTTAAGAGTGGTAATCTACTCTTTGAAAGCATCCCGCCTTTTACTAAGCCCCGGGACACTTCATGTTATATGGGCTTTATCTCCGCCCTGAAGTCTTGGCAGTATTCAACCTTGTGGGCCAGGTGAACTTGTTTTCTTTTATTTTTTTATTTTTATTTATTTATAAATATTTTTTATTGATATTTTACAGAGAGGAAGGGAGAGCGATAGAAATGTCGATGAGAGAGAAACATCGACCAGCTGCCTCTTGCACACGCCCTACCGGGAATGTGCCCGCAGCAAAGGTACATGCCCTTGACCGGAATCGAACCTGGGACCTTTCAGTCCACAGACGGATGCTCTACCACTGAGCCAAACCAGTTTCGGCTGTCATAATTATTTTCATGCCGTATTTAGTATTGTAATAATTTAGAAGACTCATAGGAACACCACATTTAAGATATGAGACACTGCTACTGTAGCTGCATCACCCTGCTTGTTGACATGTTAGGGGAAAATATCATGACTTTAGTTTTTTAATTGGTGGACTAAATATTTCAGAAAAACTCTTCTATTGGACATAACTAAAACAGATGGGTGAATTATAAAAATCATCTTCCAAAAAAAAAAATCTTCAAATAGCTGGATGATAAGGAATGAAAAGGCCAAGACACTGGAAAGGATGTGGATGAGAGATTTTAACATGGCAAAATGGGGACAATGAACAGCCGAAACTGGTTTGGCTCAGTGGATAGAGCGTTGGCATGCGGACTGAAAGGTCCCAGGTTCGATTCTGGTCAAGGGCATGTACCTTGGTTGCGGGCACATCCCCAGTGGGGGGTGTGCAAGAGGCAGCTGGTCGATGTCTCTCTCTCATCAATGTTTCTGACTCTCTATCCCTCTCCCTTCCTCTCTGTAAAAAAAATCAATAAAACATATTAAAAAATAAATAAAACCGCATGAACAAATAAATAATAAGTAAAAACGAAGACAACGGCCACAGGTCTCCATTTTCCTGAGACGGGGGCACGGTGCATGGCTGTAACCACGAGGCATCGCCTGCTCTCAGAAAGAACCGCCTGGGTGGCACCGAGGCACGATCGTTGATCAGTTAGACCGGAACGGCCAAGCTGTGTTCACAGCTCTTGCTCCTGAGCCAGGAGTGACAGGCTCATCTCTGGAATGCAAACCACAGCCACCAGAGGGAAAGCCAGTCACCCGTCAGTCATGTCCCCTTCAAACGCACACACACTGTGCTGGTGAAATAAAGAGCCAGCTCCATCCGCCCAGTGACTTACACTCCATTGGTTGAACAAATACGAACTGCTGAGGTAAGGTGATGGGACAATGAGCGTCAGGCACCAGACTCTCAGTGCCACTGAGATTCCGAAGAGGGAGGGGTGCCTTCTAGCGGTAGAGGTCAGAGGGCGTTCATCTAAAGGGGTGGGGCTGGACGCAGGCCCTGCAGTCTGGGAGGAAGGCATGGGCTGAGAGGGTGGGAAGCACCAGTGTAGAGGGCGGACTCTTTTACACAGGACTCAGGGAAATAAAACTTTGAATGGTGGGTTAGGACCAGGCTATGCTGGCCCTTGAGTTCTTGGCTAAAAATGTAGATGGGATTTTATAAGTAATAACAAACTACTGCTGGAACCGGTTTGGCTCAGCAGTAGAGCGTCGGTCTGCGGACTGAAAGGTCCCGGGTTCGATTCCGGTCAAGGGCATGTACATTGGTTGCGGGCACATCTCCTGTAGGGGGTGTGCAAGAGGCAGCTGGTCAATGTTTCTCTCTCATCGACGTTTCTAGCTCTCTATCTCTCTCCCTTCCTCTCTGTAAAATATCAATAAAATATATTTATATAAAAAAAGAAAGAAAATACTATGAGGTTTTTAGCATAGCGGAGGAATTGATAGCCAGGTTCTTGAATATTAGTGCTTAACAATTAGGCCCCAAAAATCTCTCCCCCCCCAATTATAAGATAAATATAAAGGGTCATTATAAGATAAATATAAATATCACTGAGAAGATATTAAATGAAAAAACAGGTTTAGAGTGTGTGTGTGTGTGTGTGTGTGTGTGTGTGTGTGTACAGTTTTTTGTCATTTGCATTGAGCCATGCAGGGCCTCAGATGTCACTCATCTGAGACTGTCTCTGGGAGGACTCAGGAGCCGCTGGCTGGTGGCCGTGCCTGCCGCCCGGCAGACAAAGTGGTGCCGTGACTGTGATAAAAGCAGCCAGACGAGGAAGTCGTCCTTCGCTTTAGTTTGGCTGGGCTTAGTTTTCAATCACAAGAGAGGGTGGGCATTGTGCCAGGGGACAGAACCGGCCATCAGAGGGCCAGTGTGCCCCGCCTCCGCCCCCTCTTCTCCATCATCACGTGGCCTTAGGGGCGACACTGCCCCGAGGCTCAGCTCCCTCCCCTAACACGCGGAGGTGCTGCGAAGCACCGCGCAGCACCATGAAACTCCTGAAAAATCAACAAGTTAAAAATGTTTCTTGCCCGGTGTGTGGTGTGGTTCAGGGGTTGAACATCAACCTATGAACCAGGAGGTCGTTGTTCAATGCCCAGTCAGGGCACATGCCTGCATTGGGAGCTGGATCCCCAGTGGAGGGTGTGCAGGAGGCAGCTGATCAATGATTCTCTCTCATCATTGATCTCTCTCTCTCTCTCTTCCCCTGTCCCCTTTCCCTTCCTCTCTGATATCAATAAAAGTATATTTGGGGGGAAAAATGCTTCTTGTGCTGGAAATGCTTGGAACTTTGGGATTCAGTTCAGATTTCTGAGATTGGGACTTGCCTGTGGCTTCCTGGCGTGGAGCAGCGAGGCCGGGCAGACCCACCCACCGCTCAGCAGAGGCCTGCCTGGGCAGGCCAGACGTGCTGGTAAAAACCAACCAACCACCACAGAGGGTCAGCTTCCCCCTCTGCCAGGCCCTGCCCCTGACAGGAGAGTTTTAAAAATGAATGCACACCTGACTGGTTTGGCTCAGTGGATAGAGCGTCGGGCTGCAGGCTCAAGGGTCCCAGGTTCAATTCCGGCCAAGGGCATGTACCTTGGTTGCGGGCACATCCCCAGTGGGGAGTGTGCAAGAGGCAGCTGATGGGTGTTTCTCTCTCATCCATGTTTCTAACTCTCCGTCCCTCTCCCTTTCTCTCTGTAAAAAAAAATCAATAAAAAATATTTTAAAAACAAAACAAAAGAAGAATGCACAGGATGCCGCTCTGTAAGCGACAGGCCGGGTCCTGTCACCCTCAGGGAGCCACTCGGAGCCGGAGAATCCCCGGCCGCTTTCCCCGGGCTGACCCTGGGCCGGCAGCGGTCCCCTGGCGCGGCCACATTTCGGCGGAAGGTCCGAGGGGCGCTTCCGTTCCTGGTGTGAGGTTGGGAGAGTGATGATATGTGGGCCTCTCCCCGTAGGAAAGCAAACAGCAGCACCGAGCACTGAGGCCGTCCCTACACCCGGGAGGGGCTGCCGAGACCTCTCATTCTGACAGCACTACGGGAGTCAGTCCCACTGTCACACACAAGGACAAAGGAGGGAGACACCGTCCGCCCGGAAGGGGAGCAGACACGCTTGGCGAGCCACACGCTGGCTCTGGTCCCGGCGGGCGAGATCACCAAAAAGAGGCGGTTGAGGCGCGGGCATTGGCAAGATGGTCCGTATGGGTTTGAAATGACCATGCGCTTGGACAGAGGGACGGGGAACACAACTGTCCAAGGCTTCCAGTGTTTATGGTGGATTCCACAAAAACAGGAATATTTAGTAAACAGAGTCTGGTGCTCTGTGCTTCGGAGCTAAGAGCTTCTGAGGAGAGAAAGAGTGAGCTTGCAGCAGCCACCGGACGATTCTCTGGGCACTGCTTGGAAATGGGGTGGAAAAAAAAAGAAAAAAGGAACATCGGAAGGACCGCCCACCATCGCTCCTCATCTGGCCGTGTGTACACGAGTCCTTATTAGGCAACAGGAAAAAAGTCTGTGTAATTTCAACTGTGAGGGGGGGTGGGGGATTGGGGGACTAGCCGCACCCTCTTCCCAGGACTTCCCCCTTCACACGCCACGCTTTTTTTCCCTCTCGAAAAGGAGACTTCTATTCTATCCACAGGAGAACAGTTATGTCACGAAGGAGCACTCACAGAACGGGTGCCCCGTTCTCAAACCGCAGCCTCAGATGAAGTCAAGGTCACATCAAAGCTGACCCTTTCCGCCCAATGGCAACGTACATTTCTAGAGAACTGGTGATTTTCTTCCCCCGCTATGAATCATGTCCGAGAACAGGGCAGAAGTAAGAGACTGCTTTCATTTATCTGAGGGCCAGGCCAGATGAGGGCACACACAAAGGGAAGTGCGTTCACAAAGGAAGAAGATGTAAAACAAAGGAGGAACGGGGGCGGCAGCGTTAGTACAATGCGAGGAAGCCACTTAATAGTCATTTCTACCTGCTACACACAGACCGCATTTAAAAAGAAAAAATCCAACAGAACAACCATGAAGAGCTGATTGGCTTCGCCGAGCAATCCGAGAATTGGGCGGTGTCCCATCAGATGGGCGCTCGGAGGGTTTTACAGAATGGACGGTTTTATAGGAAGAAGGGTGGGGCCCGGGAGCTGTTAACAAAAGCAACGATTATTTTTAGATCTGGACAACTTCTTTGGGGGGAAAGAGAACAGCAAGGATTTTTTTTTTTTTTTTTAATGCAGCAGATTGCTTCTTCTTTTTATGAGATGGGGAGCGTCACCGACATGACAGATGACCTTACTAGTGCTTGGCCAAGAAATTCCAGCCTGGTTCATTAAGATTATGTTTCTGGCCTGGCCGGCGCTGCTCAGTGGTCGAGCCTCCACCTAAGAACCTGAGGTCAGGGTTTGATTCCCGGTCAGGGCTCAGGCCTGGGCTGTGGGCTCGGGCCCCCAGGGGGCATGATTCTCTCTCATCATTGAAGTTTCTCTCCCTCTCTCCTTCTTCCTTCTTCTTTGAAATAAATAAAAATATGTTTTTTAAAAATCGCATTTCTGCCAAAACCGTTTTTTTAAAAAAAAAAATTTTTATTAATTTTTTACAGAGAAGAAGGGAGAGAGATAGAGAGCTAGAAACATCGATGAGAGAGAAACATCGACCAGCTGCCTGCTGCACACCACCTAACGGGGATGTGCCCGCAACCAATGTACATGCCCTTGACCGGAATCGAACCCGGGACCTTTTAGTCCACAGACCGACGCTCTACCGCTGAGCCAAACCGGTTTCGGCCCAAAACCGGTTTGGCTCAGTGGTAGAGTGTCGGTCTGCGGACTAGAGGGTCCTGGGTTCGACTCCGGTCAAGGGCATGTACCTTGGTTGCGGGCACATCCCCGGTAGGGGGTGTGCAGGAGGCAGCAGGTCGATGTTTCTCTCTCATCGATGTTTCTAGCTCTCTATCTCTCTCCCTTTCTCTCTGTAAAATATCAATAAAATATATATATATTTTTAAATCGCATTTCTGGGAGAGGTTGGAACTGCCATTCGATCAGACGTTACATCGAGGTTTGGTATCACGGTCTTTTAAGCACAAGGGACACCATTTCGGGCCAGTGATTTTCTCTTCAATAACAACAATCCTATAAGATAAGTATTATTATTATTATTATTATTATTATTATTATCCCGCTTTTGCGATAAGGAAACCTCCACCGGAATGGTCAACTGACCTGCTCGGGGCCACACCCTGAGCCTGTCAGGAGGGACGTCTTTCCCACCCTCCACACACTTCTGAGCCCTGGGCCTGGGGTGGGGAGGTGTCCCCGCTTCTTCTGGTGGCTGCCGCAAGC
Organism: Vespertilio murinus; assembly: GCA_963924515.1. Classification (NCBI taxonomy): domain Eukaryota; kingdom Metazoa; phylum Chordata; class Mammalia; order Chiroptera; family Vespertilionidae; genus Vespertilio; species Vespertilio murinus. The sequence goes on along the minus strand of OZ004715.1, from coordinate 30,527,760 downwards.
TCACTCTTTCTCTCCTCAGAAGCTCTTAGCTCTGAAGCACAGAGTACCAGACTCTATTTACTAAATATTCCTGTTTTGTGGAATCCACTGTAAACACTGGAAGTCTTGTCCCTGTCCAAACGCATGGTCATTTCAAACCCAAAGCCTGCCTGCTCCCCTTCCGGGCGGACGGTGTCCCCCCTCCTTTGTCCTTGTGTGTGACACTGGGACTGACTTCCCTACACAGGAATACGGAAGCCGCTGCACACCCTCTGCCTGCTCTCGCTCACTCATTACCCGCCAGCCAGGCCTGGAGGGATCCAGCCGAGGGTCCCAGGCCCTGGAACAGCGCCAGTCAGTGGGAACAACTCGGACACATGTGCTTTTACGTCTGCCAGTAGCTGCTTTAAAAAACACAGAATGAGCCGAAACCGGTTTGGCTCAGTGGTAGAGCGTTGGTCTGCGGACTGAAGGGTCCCAGGTTCGATTCTGGTCAAGGGCATGTACCTTGGTTGCAGGCACATCCCCAGTGTGGGGTGTGCAGGAGGCAGCTGATTGATGATTCTCTCTCATCGATGTTTCTAACTCTCTATCCTTCTCTCTTCCTCTATGTAAAAAATCAATAAAATATATTAAAAAAAATAAAATAAAAAACAGCCGAAACTGGTTTGGCTCAGTGGATAGAGCATTGGCCTGCAGACTGAAAGGTCCCAGGTTCGATTCCTGTCAAGGGCATGTACCTTGGTTGTGGGCACATTCCCAATAGGGGGTGTGCAGGAGGCAGCTGGTCGATGTCTCTCTCTCATCGATGTTTCTAACTCTCTATCCCTCTCCCTCTCTGTAAAAAAAAAAAAAAAAAAAAAAAAATCAATAAAATATATTAAAAAAATAAAAAACAGAATGAAACAGATAAACTTAATTTTAATAATACATTTCATTGAAGCTAATATATCAAAAATATTATCATTTCAACATGTGATGGAGGATAAAAATGATGAAAGGGGTATTAGAGATTCCTTTTTTATACTATAAAAGTATATATATATTTATATATACTTTTATAGTATAAAAGTATATATAAATATATATATATTTTTTTATACTATAAAAGTCTTTAACATTTGCTAGGCCATCTACATTCCTGGCACACATACTTATTCTGTACATAATTCCATACAGTAGTTGCACATACCACAGCCATTCCAAACATTCTTTTAAGATTTTAAGTAGCACAAATAAAAGCGTAAAGTGCTGTTCGTTGCGCCAGTCCCATTTCAAGTGCTCAGGGTTGGAGAGCGTGGCCCGGGGTCCGAGCTGCCAGGGAGGAGCCCCGTGTCCCGGCAGAGCCAGCGCACGCTGGTCCTGTGTTTCCGAGAAGACCGAGAACCAGAGTTTACACAGTGGATACACCCCATGAGTAACCCTTGTAAACCCTTAACTGCTACCCCTCAGACCCGCCCTGAGCCCGGGCTGGGAAGACAGATCTGAGCCCTGCCTCCTGTCTCTCCGCAAAGAAAAGCCCTTTCTTCTCTCAGGGCTTTTACGTATGTTGGTTTGCGTGTATGCATGACCCTTGTTAGGTAGCGTCAGGACCCCGAATGGCAGCAGGGAGCCGACTTTCGCCCCCACCCCATGGACAAACCTGGGGCTGTGGTGTGAGCAAGAGGTAAAACTTGCCTGGCTGGTGTGGCTCAGTGGTTGAGCACTGACCTATGAGCCAGGAGGTCAGGGCACATGCCCAGATTGTGGTGTGTGCAGGTGGCAGCCAATCAGTGATTCTTCTCTTCCTTGCTGTTTCTTTCTGTCTCTTCTTCTCCCTCCCTCTCTGAAATAAATACAAATATATATTTTTATTTTTAATTTTAATTTTTAAAAAAAACATTTTATTGATTTTTTTAGAGAGGAAGGGAGAGATATAGAGAGTTAGAAACATCGATGGGAGAGAAACATCGATCAGCTGTCTCCTGCACAACCCCTACTGGGGACGTGCCTGCAATCAAGGTACATGCCCCTGACCGGAATCAAACCTGGGACCTGGGACCCTTCAGTCCACAGGCTGATGCTCTATCCTCTGAGCCAAACCGGTTTGGCCAAATACACACACACACACACACACACACACACACACACACACACATATATATATATATATATATATATATATATTTTTTTTTTTTTAAGAGGTAAACCTTGTGTGCCAACCACTAAGATTTAGGGGTTGTTTGTTACGGCTGTCAGCCTGACCAGCACAGAGTCTCAGCCGCCCACGCCGCGTTTAGACAGTGTTGTCCCCAATAGCTGCGTCTCCTCTGTCACCTCCAGTTCAGTCTTCCTCCTCCCCTCACTTGCTGTATTCTCAGCTCCTTCCCTCTAATGCTGCAGCTCCAACGACTTGTCAGCTTCCCTCCTCACCATGGCCCCCCCTCTTCTGGGCCTTCCTCCCCGGCATTTGTCCTCAGCATCCTCGTCCCTGTGGCCTCCCGCTGTTCCGTCCTCGCAAAACCAGCTCCGGAGTGAAATCACCCCCCGCCGGCATTCAGTGAGGGGGCGCCATGCTGACGCGCCTCACTGTAAGTGAATGGCCAAATGCTTCATGGGGTGCTTAGGACTGCATGCTGCAGCCATGTCCTCCTACATGGCCATTCCGGACTGTTCTTTCCCACTGTTTCTCATCAGTCCTCCCCCCTTTTTTTAAGAAAAATATGTATTTTGCCGAAACCGGTTTGGCTCAGTGGTAGACCTGGGACTGAGGGGTCCCGGGTTCGATTCTGGTCAGGGGCATGTACACTGGTTGCGGGCACATCCCCAGTAGGGGGTGTGCAGGAGGCGGCTGGTCGATGTTTCTCTCTCATCGACATTTCTGGCTCTCTATCTCTCTCCCTTCCTTTCTGTGAAATATCAATAAAATATATTTTAAAAAAAATAAAAAAATAAAAAAAATATATTTTATTGATTTTCCACAAGGTACATGCCCTTGACCAGAATCAAACCTGGGTCAAGGGCATGTCCACAGACCGATACTCTACCACTGAGCCAAACTGGTTTCGGCCCTCCACTTCTTTATATATATATATATATATATATATATATATATATATATATATGTATATATATATAAAAATTTCAGAGAGGAAGAGAGAGGGAGAGACAGATGGAAACATCAACAATGAGAGAGAATCATTGATCAGCACACCCCACACTGGGGATCCAGTCTGCCACCCCAGGCATGTGCCCTGACCGGGCATCAAACCATGATCCCCTGGTTCATAGGTCAACGCTCAACCCCTGAGCCAGGCCCCCACTTCTCTTTCCTCTCCTCTTGGTCAGCAACTGACGTGCTACTTGTTTCCAATGAGGAAACCGAAAGAGCAGTTCCATTTCCTTCTGCTCTCACCAACCAGCCTACGCCGGGTCGCGTCCCTTTACCCAACCTCCCAGCCACTGTCTCCCCTTTCCTGTAGGATTTTCATTTTCTCCTAGATTTTAAAATGTATTTACACTTTACATCCGGTAAAAACACAAACGTAAGAGTGTTGTTTGCTGAGTTTTTGCATATGAACCTGCCTGTGCTATTGCCGTCCAGATCAAGATGGTGAACGCTGCCGGCACCATAGAAGGCTTCCCTAGGCCCCGTCCCAGGAAGTACGCCCTCGGGGATTTCTGACCTCTATTTCCCTGAATTGGTTAAGCAAATAAAACTTTGCATAAATGGAATGTCACTGAATACATTACTTGTGCCCGACCTTCCACTCAGCACTAGGTCTGTGGGAGTCACTCTCCTCAAGTTCTAGTAGTTCCTCTCTTACGATGGCCACAAATTCTGTTCTTCCTGCTGAGAGTGGGGTCTGCGTCCCCTTGAACTGGGCTGAACAGAGCGGTAGCTCTGACCCACAGAGTGTGGAGGAAGCTGGCCTGTGCTCACTCCAGGCCTGGTCTGTACATCCATTTTTTTTTTTTTTTTTTTTGACGAGAGGTACTCAGCATTAAGAAAATTATAGAAGGGATACACATATGTCAAAAGTTTGGGAAACACTGCCTTAAGCCCTCAGGACAAAGAGTTTCTGATCAGCTTCCCATAATCTTAGGAACAAAGCCGCAGGTCTGTTGACTCCAGAGACAAGAGTTCTGGTCAAACGAGAGATAATATCTTGGCCTCAGTTGTGTTTCAGCTCCAGGCCCAGAGAAGAAGCAAAACCAGATGCTGCAATCCCACGGCTAACGTCGGGGGGCCAGATCCACTGATCGAGAACCCTACCCCAGCACGGACCAATCGGCAGAGACCAAGACCCTGCCCACGACCCTAACTCCCTTAGTCACCTCGATCAGTGATTTCCCTCCTGTGGAACCCACCCCCTGTGAGCTATCAGGAGCCAGTCTCTGAGCGCTAGCTCGCCTGCCTCTGCCCATGGGCCACTTTTCCTAAACATGAGCCCTAACTTTTTTGGCTGCAAACTGACCGTGTCTTATTGGGCTTTGATGACTGAGGGCAAACAGACCCGGTTAGTGCGGTAACAGTTGGAGGCTATCACCTCAAAAATCTCTTCCGAATCAGCCGAAACCGGTTTGGCTCAGTGTATAGACATAGAGTGTCGGTCTCCGGACTAAAAAGGTCCCAGGTTTGATTCCGGTCAAGGGCATGTACCTTGGTTGCAGGCACATCCCCGGTAGGGGGTGTGCAGGAGGCCGCTAATCAATGTTTCTCTCTCATCGACGTTTCTAGCTCTCTATCTCTCTCTCTGTTCCTCTCTGTAAAAAAATCAATAAAATATTTTTAAAAAATCTCTTCCAAATCAAATCTCGCCAGAGGCCAAGAACTGACAGGACCAAGGGGCCTAGGCCAGCCAAGGATGTGCCTCTCTGTGTTGATGTCCATTTTGTACAGGGATGGCGGTCCAGGTTAACCATCGGGAGCCAGTGGGATGGAACCAGTAAAAATAGATTATAAATCGTAAGAGCACTCAAACATGTAAATAGGTTTTGAAGGAAAGAGACAAAACTGTTGACAGTGGTTGCCGCCAAGGAATGGCCTTAAATAAAGACGTCTGAATTTTTCCAATGAGCATGTGCTATTTTACAATAAAAATGGAGGTTTTAGAATATTACCTATGGTGTCTACTAATTCTGTAATTACATATGAATCCATAGGTAGTTTTCTATGAAAATACACATCCTTTCAGTCTTTCTCCCCCTTTGGGGTGATACCATTAATTGTTATTTTATGGGTTAGCATCATTCCATGATATAAAGCATTCTGCTTTTTAAGAATGTATAGAGATTTATTTACCTGGGTCCTTATTGTGGCTTGTCTCTGGTTTTTCCATATTACAGTAAGTCCTCGGTTTGGGGAACCTTGATTTAACAGGCTAAATTTCCAGCCCATATATCACAAGTGAAGATTAACATCCTGTTAATTTTTAAATGTTTTTACCCAAGATTTGCTTATAATTAAATTAACAGGTTATTCACTGTTATTTTTAACAGATTTTAGTGAATAGGCCATATGTTGGAAAAAACACTGTAGTAATTTCATTGACATAAATATTACATATCTACAACTAATAGTCTACATATTTAAATCCAAGAGTCACCACTGGCAAACAATGTTCAGGGAATGATTAGCATGTGATCATACAGCGTCACTTGATGGAATTGGTTGTTGTCACATGGTGTCACTTTCTGTAGCAGTTTTAACATAAGTAAAAACAGGTGAACTAATTTGTCAAATTTTTTTAAGTTTTTTTTTTTTAAATAAAATGTTTATTGATTTCTTACAGAGAGGAAGGAAGAGAGATAGTTAGAAACATCGATCAGCTGCCTCCTGCACACCTCCTACTGGGGATGTGCCTGCAACCAAGGTACGTGCCCTTGACCGGACTCAAACCTGGGACCTTTCAGTCTGCAGGCTGATGCTCTATCCACTGAGCCAAACCGGTTTCGGCTAATTTGTCAAAATTTTAACATACACATTCGGAAAACCAACTTTATCACATAACAGACTTTCGGCTCTAACAGATACCCCCTCACCCCAATTAGTCCGTTGTATCGAGGTCTTACACTACAAACCATACCGTGATGATCATTCCTGCATCTGTGGTCTGATTATTCCTGTCTGGTGGCTTCCTAGAAGTAGAATTGTGGGTCCAAGGAAAAGCATATTTTCCAGGTTCCTGATCCTCATTACCAAGTAGCCCTCCAGAAAGCTGGTACCAATTATGTGCCTGCCTGCGGTGTAGTGTTGAAAATATTTAAGCCCAACACCCTGTTGGAAACAATGGGAATTTAAAACAAACCACAGCAGCTGGATGGCCTCTCTGCTGGATGACCCAAGAAATGGAGCTGAGGAGGGAGAGTCGTGGGTCAGGCCCTGTCCTCGCTCTGCTGAAACCTTCGAGCCCTCCACAGTTTAGCCCCTTGTAGGAGCCAGATACGCCCTCTCCCGGGGAGGGGGGCAGAGCTCTCTCAGGAGAGGACACCCTCCCGCTGGCTCGGCCAGGCCCACTTTTTCTGAGCCGCGTCGATGGAGTGAACGGACGGCCAGCCAGCCCGGCCTTCTTCGCTCCTGGCCTGCAGCTGGGGTGAGTTCCTCTGCGGCTGGCCTCGCTGCCCTTCCTCCAGGTGACCTGCGGGCTGGCTGTGGATCTGCCTGCCTGGAGCAGAAGCCCACACCTTCCCCGCTCCTTGTGCAAGAAGAGGAACTGAGGCAGGACAGTTAGACGTTAGGAGAATGCTTGACAGGTGGGAAGAGGGAAACTAGACATAGGGCCAAAACAAGTCAAGCCATTGACAGCCAGCTAGTCAACTGCAAAATCTCACCTCTAGCCAAGGACACCTCTCCCCCCTAACCAGAGGGGAAATAGCTAAAATCACCCCCCTGGCCAGGGGAGGTAGATGACAGAGACCCAGTTAGCGCCTTTAGTGCCAGTCAAACCCAAAGACAGATGAAGTCAGAGGAATAAATACCAGGACACCAAGACAGAGGCAGAGCTGACCGGAACATGACCCTGCTCTCTGTAGGCACTCATTCTGGTCCATGAACCTATGATTAAAAAACACGCTTGGAGCCGAAACCGGTTTGGCTCAGTGGATAGAGCGTCGGCCTGCGGACTGAAAGGTCCCAGGTTTGATTCTGGTCAAGGGCATGTACCTTGGTTGCAGGCACATCCCCAGTGGGAGGTGTGCAAGAGGCAGCTGATTGATGTTTCTGGCTCTCTATCCCTCTCTCTTCCTCTCTGTAAAAAGTCAATAAAATATATTAAAAAAAAACAACACACCAAAACACGCTTGGAAAGCTGGTGAGTCTTCTGCTGAAACGCTCCCCTGAGACCTCCCCTAAGATTCCCGCCCGCACTGTGAGCTTTCTCCTGAGCTCTAAGGGTTTCCACAAGACTTGCAACCAGGGGAGCAGTGGGCAGCTAGTCCTGGGCCAACCCCCTGCAGCTGTCTCCCAGGCCCCCTTTTCTCTGACTTCTCAGTGAGCTGACAGCGGCTCACTTCTTCCTGTGATGGCCCTGGAGAGCCAAAGCAGCCCCTCCTGGCTCTCTCCTGCTGCTTCCCCGTCCCCAGCTTTAGTAAACGCCCTCTCACCATCACCCAGACTCGGGTTGTGAAATCTTTCCAGCAGGAAGTCAAGAACCACACACTGTAGGCTGGCCCAAGGCAGATCCGCTCTGGGCCTGTCCCCTTCTGGTGACAGAACCCGTGCCACCCAACCTGAGGTTTTAAAGAACCTGGGCTCAGCCCAGCCGGGGTGGCCCGGTGGTTGAGCATTCCACCTAGGCACCGGGAGTGGGTGCTCAGGAGGCAGCCGAACAATGAGTGTCAGTCGCCATTGATGTTTCTAGCTCTCTCCCCCTCTCCCTTCCTCTCTGAAATCAACAAAAGTATATGTTTTTTTTTTTAAATCCCCACAAGACCTGGTCCCAGCCTCACCAGCAATGCCAACCAGGGTTCTCCCTTACTTCTCAGAGGAAATGAATAAGAATTCTTTTCATGCTTTCAAGTATTTTGCTGTTGTTGTTGCTATTGTTATCAAAAGTCAAATCTGAAGCAGAAAGGAAGGGAAGTCTCCAGAAAGTCTCTGACCTCCTATTTCTTTGGTTCCCAGGGTGTACTGTAATGTTTAGACATTTCTAAGTCCAACAGCAGACGAAGTGGTAGGGGCGGGGTGGGGTGTGCTGGGGAGAAGATGTTGTTTCTGCGGAGCAGAGAGAACACACCTGGCGGTCAGTGAAAAAGACCACTGGAGCCAATACACGAGGGGCCTTCAGAACACTGTTTGTCACCACAGCCCCAAGCTGCGGAGTCCCTATATCTACCCACCGAAGCATGGATAGGTAAAGGGTGCTTTTGTCATAGAGCAGAATACCACACAGGGATGAGAAAGAACACAGTGCCCGCACACAGAACATGGGTGGCCCTCACGAACAATTTTTGGTGCAAGAAGCCTGACACAGAACAGTCCATACTGTATGAACCCATTTGTATAAAGGGCAACAATAGGAAAGACATAGAGTGCCAAAACCAGTTTGGCTCAGTGGATAGAGCATCGGCCTGAGGACTGAAAGGTCCCGGGTTCGATTCCGGTCAAGGGCATGTACCTTGGTTGTGGGCACATCCCCAATGGGGGGAGTGCAAGAGGCAGCTGATCGATGATTCTCTCTCATCGATGTTTCTAACTCTCTATCCCTCTCTCTTCCTCTCTGTAAAAAATCAATAATATATATATATATATATATAAAAAAAAGACAGAGTAATTAGGAACGCCTGTTGGAAGGTACATTATAAAGACAAGTAGAGCCCTAGCAGGTTTGGCTCAGTGGATAGAGCATCGGCCTGCAGACTGAAGGGTCCTGGTTTGATTCCGGTCGAGGGCACATGCCTAGGTTGTGGGCTCGATCCCCAGTAGGGCAAGAAGGCAGCGATCAATGATTCTTTCTCATCATTGATATATATATATCCCTTCTTCTCTGAAATCAATAAAAATATATTAAGAAAAGAAAAGTAGCCGAAACCAGTTTGGCTCAGTGGATAGAGCATTGGCTTGCAGACTGAAAGGTCCCAGGTTCGATTCCAGTCAAGGGCATGTACCTTGGTTTCGATGTACCTTGGCAGCTGGTCGATGTTTCTCTCTTATCAATGTTTCTAGCTCTCTATCCCTCTCCCTTCCTCTCTGTGGAAAATCAATAAAATATTTTTTTTAAAAAAGAAAAAAAGAAAAGTAGAGAACTGATTTCCATTGAAGTCAGGGTGGTGGTTACCTCTGATAGAAGAGAGGGTGGAGGTCATGATTGGGAAGGAGCATGAGGGGCTTCTGAGTGCTGGTGATGAACTATTTCTTATAACTACCTGGGAGGTAGTTACATTTCTTTTTACTTCATTATTATTTTAAAATATATTTTTATTGGTTTCAGACAGGAATGGAGAGGGAGAGAAGGATAGAAACCAATAATGAGAGAGAGTCATTGATTGGCTGCCTCTTGGCTGACTCCTGTATGCATTGAGCCCACAACCCGGGCATGTGCCCTGACTGGGAATTAAACTGTGACCTTTGGTTCATAGGTCGATGTTCAATCATTGAACCACGCCAGCTGGGCATGGCTTTTTACTTTATAACAATTCCTTACGCTTTTCATTTTCTGGTATGTGTGTGTTATTTTTCACAGTGTAAAAATTGTGTGTGTTTTTTAAAAATATATCTTATTGATTTTTTACAAAGAGGAAGGGAGAGGGATAGAGAGCTAGAAACATCGATGAGAGAGAAACATCGATCATCTGACTCCTGCACATCTCCTACTGGGGATGTGATGGCAACCAATGTACATGCCCTTGACTGGAATCGAACCTGGGACCTTTTAGTCCGCAGGCCGATGCTCTATCCACTGAGCCAAACCGGTTTCGGCTGTTCTTAGAATGATTAAGAGTCAGGATTTTCTTAAAGAAGATACTGTTGACTAGTGGACACAAACGTTCTTTAACTGTGATCTATACCCAGGACCATCTGAACCTGCACATGGTCGGCCACTCTGGTAGAGGACAACTAAAACTGAAGGATAAGGAGGAGAGAGAAGGACAGCACCCAACCAATGAGGCATGAAGCTGTTTACATAAGACTCAGGGCAGCAGGGCTTAGGAAAGAATCATTCGAGTGTAAGCGTGAAGGATAGACAATCTATTGAAATGAATTAGTTAGTGCCAGACAGTCTGTGGTCAAAACTTGCTCACGCCTGAGAGAGCTACATCGCTGAGCAGAATCACCCTCCTTCTAGGGCTATGAGGAGGAACAAGCCAACTAACTTGTAAAATTCTTGACACCTGTAGGTAACATGTGGTAGAAATATTATCCTCCTCTTACTCAAGAAGACACAGAGCCTGGATCGGGTTGGGACTTGTCCACGGTCGCCCAGCCAGCAAAGGGGGACTAGGGAACCAAATTGGGGTTTCTCAGAGCCACGGCACTCCACCCCCGCCTCCTGTAGCAATGGCCGTGCTGTGGGAGCTCAGGGGGAGGGAGCAGTGGCCGGGGCTGGTGGGAAGGCATGTCACAGAGGATGTGACACTTGAGATGACCCTCCAAGAAGAAGAGGCATGCTAGGCAGGAGACTGAGCCCTGGCCAGCCTAGAAGGTGTGAGAGTTCAGAGGAGAATGCAGGGTGAACAATTAGGTCACTGATCTCTCCTAAGTGTCAGGCTCCACATGCGCGGGGTGAAGGTAAACATAGCTGCCCCACTTACTTCCAAGTGTTTGTCCAAGGAGGGAAGCGGAGTATGTTTGAAAGTTCTTTACAAATGGTTCAGCATTATCCACGGGTAACGTGGAAAAAGTGAACACCTGGCTCACATCTGTGGGGAAAGAGGAAACCACGGCCTTGCCTTTTGTCCGATAGAGACCACTCCCAAACTTGGGACACAGGAGAATAAAGGGGAATTCCTAGGAATGCAAACCTGGAAGATACTTAGCATATCCAATTAAACCTAGAATATATATAAAATGTCAGGCTACCCTTTGGTAACTAGAGCTTATTATTGATGAGTACAGAATTGTTAATATGAACTCTGGGGTGTCCAGGATCTGCTGGGAAAACTCCATGAGCAGAGGACTGACTTTCTTTTTCTTTTTAAAAATACATATTATATTGATTTTTTACAGAGAGGAAGAGAGAGGAATAGAGAGTTAGAAATATCGATGACAGAGAATGATCAATCAGCTGCCTCTTGCACACCCCCTACTGGGGATGTGCCTGAAACCAAGGTATATACATGCCCTTGACGAGAATCCAACCTGGGACCTTTCAGTCTGTAGGCCAACACTCTATCCACTGAGCCAAACCGGTTTTGGCAGGACTGATTTTCATTAGCAAAATCATTCACTTCCTTCTGGCCTCTTGTGATCCTCTGGAAATGTCAACATCTAATACTTTCTCTGTGCTTACTATGTGTCAGATACTTTCATATATTACTGTTACATTAATAATCATAAAAATATTGTTGATCATCACAACAATCCTGTGAGATATGGCACTTCACTCCCCTCCATTTTATAGATGGAGAGACCTTAGGTAATCTGGCCAAGGTCACACATTTGAACATGGGCAGACCTGATTCTACCAGCAGTACATGTTTAGCCATTTTCCTCTACTACCTTTCATCCTGGTTAACTTATCAATGACCATTTACAAGAAAAAACTCTGATTTAAAAAAAAAAAAGTGTTTTGTTTTTTTTTGCAATTCATTCTAGAATCTCTACTCTTCTTTTTATTTTCTTTAAAAAATTGATTTTAAAGAGAGAACGGAAGAGAAACATCAATTTGTTGTTCCACTCATTTATATATCATTAGTTGATTCTTTTTTTCTTTTAATATATTTTTATTAATTTCAGAGGGGACAGGAGAGGGAAAGAGAGATAGAAACATCAATGATGAGAGATAATCATTGATTGGTTGCCTCCTGCACACTCTCTACTGGGGATCAAGCCCGAAACCTGGGCATGTGCCCTGACCAGAATCAGAGCGTGACCTCCTGGTTCACAGGTGAACGCTCAACCACTGAGCCACACAGGCCAGGCTCATTGGTTGATTCTTGTATGTGCCTTGACCAGAGATTGAATCTGCAACCTTGGTTTATCAGGACAATGCCCTAACCCAGCGGTCGGCAAACTCATTAGTCAACAGAGCCAAATATCAATAGGACAACGATTAAAATTTCTTTTGAGAGCCAAGGTTTTTTAAACTTAAACTTCTTCTGACGCCACTTCTTTAAAATAGACTCGCCCAGGCTGTGGCATTGTGTGGAAGAGCCACATTCAAGGGGCCAAAGAGCCGCATGTGGCTCGCGAGCCGCAGTTTGCCAATCATGGTGCCCAACCAACGGAGCAACCTTGCCAGGGCTCTCCACTTCCTAAAGGTCAAACTTCCATCACCTGTCCTGAATCCGGTACGTGTGTAGAATAGCGGTGAGGCTCGAATGAGCTTTGAGGGGGTGTTTCTAAATGTTGGCTCAAAGTTTTGAGAATTTCAAGTAGTATAACAATGGCTGACCCAGGTTCAAGAACTTTGAGAAATCCTATTGAAACTGCCGAGGAGAGAGGAAATGGGCAGGGACTGAAACGGAGCTCCGAAAGACGGTCAAATGACAGCGGGGAGGGGAGAGGGATCTGGGGGAGATAAGAGATCAACCGAAGGACTGGTATACATGCATATAAGTACAACCAATGGACACAAAACTGGGGGGGGGGGGGGGGCATATATTTTTTTTAAAAAGAGGGAAAGGGGCCCAGTCGGCGTGGCTCGGTGGTTGAGCATCAACCTATGAACCAGGAGGTCACGGTTCGATTCCGGTCAGGGCACATGCCCAGGTTTTGGGCTTGATTCCCAGTGGGGGGTGTGCAGGAGGCAGCCGATCAATGATTCCCTCTCATCATTGATGGTTCTCTCTCTCTCTCTCCCTCTCCCTTCCTCTGTGAGATCAACTTTACAATAAAATAAAATAAAAAAGAGTGAAGGGGAGAGCCTGGGAAGGCCTGGGCCTGAGGGCCTCACCGGCCAGCGAGTCCAGGAGCTGCGGTCAGTAGGCACAGCTCCCTGTAACGCGGGATGCTGATGGCTGGCACTGAGCACTCCGACACAAAAAATAACCTTTAATTCAGAGCCACTAAGGTCGTCCCCACCAGCCCATGGAGCACACCACACCGGTAGGTAGAGACAATGTAGCTGGCTTGTCCAGGAGAACTCTGCATTTTGCTTTCATAACATCGCTTTTCAAAATGCCTTCTGAGCTTCCACCAGAAGGTGGGTGACTTGGCAGCTGCCCCATGTGGCACGTAAGCTGTGTGGCGGGCTCTGCCGAAGCCCCGGAGAAAACCAAGGTGTCCAGGCTCTCTGGGCCCCGGCCCCCAGTCCCAGACAGCACCTGGCTCCCTCCTTTCGGCTAGGCCAGCCGTGAGCAAACTACGGCCCGCAGGCCGGATCCAGCCCGTTCGGCTGTTCTATCCGGCCGGCGCGGAGCCGAAAGAGCGGGCCGTGCCCTTTTATGTAATGATGTTTACTTTGAATGTATATTAGTTCACACAAACACTCCATCCATGCTTTTGTTCCGGCCCTCCGGTCCAGTTTAAGAACCCATTGTGGCCCTCGAGTCAAAAAGTTTGCCCACCCCTGGGCTAGGCACACTGAGATGCACCTACCTTACGTGGGCTTTGCTCCTGGCGGGTTTTGGCACCAGAGACAGGGGATTAACTCCGTGAGGCTTTTCCTCAAGCAGGGGTGGGGGTGAGGGGGTGGGGGGAAGGTGAGAAGGGAAGACAATTGATAGAACTAAAAAAAAAAAAAAAAAAAAAAAAAAACCAGCTGAGCAAAAGCAAACAAAGAATAGGGGTTGGATGATTCATGAGGTGGGGCACTCCTTTCCGGCAAAAAAAAATTATATCATTGTGAGATTGTAATCAGCTGGTGGCTGCCTTGCTCAATGACCACACTCTCTGCCAGAGTCGTAGGTGCAGGTGAGGGCTGGGAAGGGGGGCTTTTATTATCAGGGGGCTCCCTTCCTGCAGGAGGGGTGGTGCTGCCGGCCGACCCTGCAGCCGAGCCAGGGCTGCCCCTGCCCGGGGAGGCAACGCGCTGTGTTTCTTTGCTGCCTTGGAGGACACGAGGAGGAAGGAGCGTGGACATCCTGCCCTGGCTTGTTCCAGAGAGACCTGGAGGCGGCTGGCAGGCCCGCGCCTCCCTCCTGGTGATTGTGAGCGCGTCCATTGTTTCAAGCGAATAACAGCCCCCCCCCCCTCAGCGGCCAGCACGTTGCCCTCCAAAGGGAAGCCCCCGGGAAGAGCGGTCCTCCAGGGACCACCCCCCGCACAGCGGGTGGGCAGCTGCCATTTCCCGGGCTTCGGAGGAGCCACAGGCGTGGACGTCCAGCTGCCACCAGACCCAGGAGAAACGGATGGGATGGTCGCAGGGGCAGGGTTCCCCTCGCACGTGGGCTGCCGAGAAACTGGGTGTGGACCAGCCTGGCCTGGAAGGAACTAGAGACTGAATTTCCTTTTCACCATTAAAAATAAGGGCTGAGCCCTCACCGGTTTGGCTCGGTGGACAGAGCATCGGCCTGCGGACTGAAAGGTCCCAGGTTCGATGCCGGTCAAGGGCATGGGCCTTGGCTGCGGGCACATCCCAAGTAGGGGTTGTTGCAGGAGGCAGCTGGTCGATGTCTCTCTCTCTCATCGATGTTTCCAACTCTCTATCCCTCTTCTCTCTGTAAAAAAGCAATAAGATATATTTTTTTAAAAAAGGGTGTGTGTGTGTGTGTGTGCTGGTCATCTGTGGTGATAGTTGGTTTTTAGGCATTGCTGTTTTTTGTTTTGTTTTTTTAAACCTAACCCTGAGAATTTCAAAGTATCTGTTGTGTGTGCTCTGCCTGGTTGCTTCCCTTCTCGGTGCCTCCTTACCTTAGCATAAAACGGGGTGGAACGGTACCAGCGGTGTGGGCTTGGGGAGGGATCTAGTCCACAGGCGTTCGCTAGTAGCCCGAGGACTGCACCACAACCGCTCTCTGTAACACAGCAGTTCCAGCAAGTTTTTAATTAGCTGAGCAACCTTGGGGCTGAATTTCCTCATCTGTAAAATTAGGGCGTTGCATCAGATAAGGCCTACACTGGCTTTTAAAAGTCTAGAGTTACAGTCGTTGCATTTTCCTAATGGAAATACTCAGGTTTACACGGAGTGCCTGTCCTCGATACACAACCACCCGGCAACTATCAGGCTGGGAGGCAGCTGGCCACGAATGCCCTGGCGCTGCTGGTTTTCTATCATCTTTTTAGAAGGTTACAACCCGTGGCTCGTGGGAGTGCAGCAGGGTACAAGCTTTCTGGAAGTTAACCTGACAATATTTACCAAAAAAGCCTTAAAGTTATATGTACCCCCAAATTCCATGTCTAGTTTGTCCTAAAATGGTGATAAATAATAATTAAGGATGCTACAAGGTAGCTATAAGGATGTTCATTACCAGACTAGCCTATATAATAAAAGGCTAATATGCAAATTCTCCCCTCAATCAGGAGTTCGACCAAGGGGCAGGGCCGGCCAACCACCCACCCACCCACAACCTTTTCCCCTGGTTGGTCCTGCCCCCAATTCCCGATTGCACCCCCCACCCCCCGCTGCCCTAATCAGGGTGGGCCAGCCAGACACCAACTGTGCATGAATTAGTGCACTGGACCTCTAGTTTATAGTGAGGAAAAACTGGAAAAAGATTTATAGCCCTAACTGGTTTGGCACAGTGGATTGGAGCATTGGCCTACAGACTGAGGGGTCTCAAGTTCGATTCTGGTCAAGGGCATGTACCTTGGTTGCAGGCACATCCCCAGTGGGAGGTTTGCAGGAGGCAGCTGATTGATGTTTCTTTCTCATCGATGTTTCTGGCTCTCTATCCCTCTCTCTTCCTCTCTGAAAAAGAAAAATCAATAAAACATATTTTAAAAAAGAAAAAGATTTATAATCAAAACAGAGGATTGGTTAAGTGATGGTGCATCTATGGAATGAAATGCAGCTGTAAAAAATGATCAGCAAGGAATTTTGTGACACCTCACCTTTCTCTCTGTTTTGTGTTTTTGCTGATGAATGAAGCACGTTTGCTTTAAGTCAGTGTGTATGTAAGAGGTGGCAGATCCATTAACATGAAGTAGCTTCCGTCAAATCACATTTAAAAAAAAATTTAATTTACTGGTGTGACATTGGTTAATAACATTAATAGTTTTTGGGGGGTACAATTCTATAGTACATCACCTGTGTATTTGTGTGTTCACTACCCCACGTCTCCTTCCATCAGCATTTATACCCCCTCCATCTTCCCCTCCCTCTCCCTCAAATCACATTTATATTGAACCCCTTCTGTGGAGTGATGACCCAAACTCTGGGACCTGATGTAACATTTCTGGAGGGAGCTGCCAGACCCCTCAGCCCCTTCCTCTCTCCGCACCCCTTTCCTTTTGCCTGGTTCCGTGCTTGCCAAAGGCTCTTATCTTTTAGATATCGGTAGCCTCCTCCTCTGGCTTTCCCTGGCCCTCGCCAGCCTTGCTGCCTGGGGCGATGGCTTGTGACTCTTTGGTTGGTTCCTCCCCTACAGCCTTGCCCACGCCCTGCCAAGGAACCAACGCTTGGGGAAGTCCCTGCTGGGCCCTGGGCAGAATCACAACTAACCAACCGCGTATAGTTCAGCAATAAGTCACTGAAGTGCTGAGAAATGCTTCCCCTCCTGCCCTCCAGAAAAAGTAAACCCTGGTTTATAGCATTTGCTGACTTTCACGATGCAGATACACCCACCGTGGCCCAATTCCAGCGGCCACGGTGAGGTCACCCCCAGAACAGGGCGTGGGGAAGAGGTGGCACAATTGGCTGCAGCACACCCGGGGCCAAGTGCAGGCACGTCCTCACCTCACAGTGTTTCAACAGACTCCCTCTTCCCAAGCAGGGAAGAACGAGGCAAACACATTCTCTCTGGGCTTTTCCACAGGAAACCTTCCTCCCACGTTCTCTCGGAGTTAGCCTTCGGCACAGAGTATGACTGGAATAAGCTTTGACCTTGAACTGCGTTTCCCTCTTGGTCGTCCCCACTGCTCCTCCTTCTCCTATGTGAAATAGTGCTGGCTTAGGCCTCAGGGGTAGGCAAACTTTTTGACTCGAGGGCCACCATGGGTTCTTAAACTGGACCGGAGGGGCCGGAACAAAAGCAACCTGACCATGCTGGCACTCTCATCTTGGGCTGCTGGCGAAGGAGCAGAGGGGAGAGCAAGAGAACCCTCCGCTCTTCCGGCTCCGCGGGCCAGATCCGGCTCCCACGGGCCCGTAGTTTGCCCACAGCTGGTCATGGGGGAGGTGAAAGGGTTAAATATAGGCACACAGCTCCTTTTGGGTGTCTTAAGTGTGACAAGAAAATTCTCAACACAGACTGACAGCTTTCAGAGGGTTGGAGAACTGGGTATAAAAAGATGAAATACAAATTGGTAGTTACCAAGCAGTCATAGAGATATAAATTACAGCATAGGGAATTCTGTAGCCACTGATATAATAGCTATGAATGGGGCCAGGTGGGTATTTGAAACAGTAGGGGGACCACTCTATGAAGCACATGATTTCTAGTTACTATATTGCACATCTAAAGCTAATCTATATATATAAAAGCCTAAGGGACCATTATGACTGAATGACCAGTTGACCAGTCGCTATGATGCACAGTGACCACCGGGGGAGGGGATGCCCAATGCAGGAGCTCACGGCTGGCGAGCGTGGCTGTGGTGGCAGGAACCTCTCCCGACTCTGTGGCAGAGTTACCGAGCAGTGGCAGCAGGCGCAGCAGGCCAGATGAGCACAAGTGGCTCAGCATCTGCCCCAGCTCAGGCTCCTCCCTGGCCGCCGGCTGCTTGGCGCACTGCTACCTCCCTCGGGGATCAAGCCTAAACTGGCAGTCGGACATCCCCCGAATGGTCCTGGATTGTGAGAGGACACAGGTCAAGCTGAGGGACCTTCCTCCCCCAATGCATGAATCTGTGCACTGGGCCTCCAGTATAGAATAATGTGGAATGTACACTGTAATTGAATATATATATATATATATTCAAAATTCTTGGCTCTGGCTGGGTAGCTCAGTTGGTTAGAGTGTCATCAGGACGTGCCAAGGTTGTGGGTTTGATCTCCGGTCAGGACACATACAAGCCACCAATGAATGCATCAATATGTGAAACAGCAGATTGATGTTTCTCTCTCTCTCTCTCTCTCTCTCTCTCTCTCTTCCTCTCTCTAAAAATCACTCTAAAAAAAGTCTCAACTTCATGTTACATCTGAGGCTCATTAGCGGAGTGATCTGTGGCTATGAAAAAAAGAGGGTGGGAGAAGGTGGTCAGGGAGAGTATCCAGATATCAGCGCATAGTTTTGGGTTTCTTCTTAAATTCCTGTTTCCAAATCATCTGGGATGGATTTACCTCTCTTCCTTTCCCGCATCCCTACCCACAGTGGGCGGAACAAAGCGGCCAAGAGCGGGCTGAGGCGGAGGGAGGCACGGTGACCGGACAGTTCACAGACTTGCTTATCAGACCGAAGGGGCTGAGAATGGACCAAGCCCTGAGCTGTGACAGGAAGTGCTGACAGAGACGCACGGAGCAGTAACAGTGGTGGAGACGCCGCAGGCCTGGGCAGACGTCGGCGGCGCTGCGTCCGGGCCTGGCCCAGAGCTCGGCCAAGCACAGGCGAGGGCCGGAGGGCACCGGCTCCTGGGAAGCCGGGCCCGGGCCAGGGCCCCCGAAGCCTGTTAGGCTGAGCTGCTGTTGCACCATTGTCTGCCTTGGTACCGGTTATGACATGTACCAGCCCCTTCATCCCGCTGGCATTCGTTAAAACAACACTCACCACGGGCCAACCTGGAAGCGCCCGCGAGCCTGCCTGTAACTTTCCACTGTAAGGGGGATGAGTAAGGAGTTCACGCCTTCTCCAGAACAAGGGCTCTAATGCACAAACCTGGGGACAGTCTTTTCAAGAAGAAAGGAAAAGGGGAAACTGAATTTCGGTTCTTTTTAAAAATATATTTTATTGATTTTTAACAGAGGAAGAGAGAGGAATAGAAAGTTAGAAACATCGATGAGAGAGAATCATGGATCAGCTGCCTCTTGCACACCCACCATTGGGGATGTGCCTGCAACCAAGGTACATGCCCTTGACCAAAATTGAACCCGGGACCTTTCAGTCCGCAGGCCGACGCTCTATCCACTGAGCCAAACCAGTTTCGACTGAATTTCGGTTCTTCAATACGCCGTGGGCACTGTGTGTCTTGATCCTTGGCGTCAGCTGAAAGGTGACAAGGAGGAACAATTATTGATCCATATTGGCTAACAGTGATACCCCCAGCCAGCCAATAGGCTAGGGATATATTCAGGATGGGCGGGTGTGGTCTGTCTCGGGCTGTATTCCTGGCTCCCAAACGCCTAACACGTGGTAGCCCTGAATTAATATTTGTTGAATGAATGTAGAGACTAGCTTTTTAAAAAAATGTATTTTATTGACTTTTTACAGAGAGGAAGAGAGAGGGATAGAGAGTTGGAAACATCGATGGGAGAGAATCATTGACCAGCTGCCTCCTGCACACCCCCTACGGGGGATGTGCCCGCAACCAAGGTACATGCCCTTGACCAGAATCAAACCTGGGACCTTTCAGTCCGCAGACCGACGCTCTATCCACTGAGCCAAACCGGTTTTGGCTAGAGATTGTTTTTTTGTTGTTAATCCTCACCTGAGGATATTTTTTCCATCAATTAATTAAAAAAAAATTTTTTTTTTAGGGAGAGTGGAGGAAAGGGGAAGGAAAGGAGAGAGAAGCATCAATGTTGCCTCCTGTATGTGTCCCAACCTGGGTTGGGGATAGAAGGTACAACCCAGATATGTGCCACTGACCATTGACCGGGCATTGAGCCCCCCACCCTTTGGTTCCCATGCCAAAGCCCTAACCACTGAGCGCACAGGCCAGGGCTGTTTTGGAAGGTGCAAACAAAGGTACTTTCCAGAGGATTTTCCCAAGTAGCTACACCTGAGCTGTTTGGTCCACGGGTTGAGAACTAACGTGATTGCAACGAAAGCCGGACGGAGGTTGCGAAACTGAAGGAGGCACGCACGCTCAGCTCGGTGCAGGTTTTGATTCCGCAGTGGCTTGCTCCCGAGAGTGATCGCCGACATAAACATTGTGACCTCAGGGGCCCCCCTCCCCTCCCTCCCGTCTGGCCCTGCTCGCCCACTTAGGGCCTAACTATATATACTTATCTCTGCCTCGGGCTCGGCCCACTGCCTGCTCTGAGGGAACAGGGAGGGGCAGAGGCAGCTCCTACCGGGGGAAGCCGGTAACCTCAGAGCCAGCGTCGCCAGGCAGGCCTGGGGTCACGCAGCGCCTACCGCGAACTGGGGTGAGCCCGTCAGCCTCCGGGGCTCTCCGTTCGCCGTCGAGGCGATGCAGACGGTAAAGCCCGCTTCGCAGGGTGATTGTGAGCATCGAGGGGAGCACCCAAAAAGTGCTCAGTACCTGGCAGCTTTTCTGGGGTTACTGTCGCTGGTCGCCGTGGTGGCGACGCTGCGGCTGGCCGGCCAGCTCTGCGGGCAGAGAGGGCACCCACGTGGGCTTGCCGGGAGAAGTTCGCAAAGCTGCCTGGGAGGCCGGGCTGCCCAATTCTGGGAGCTCAGGTGTGGCTCTGACCACACGTTTTGCAGTTTTGCAGCTGCAGTGCTGGTAGTTTGCCTGCATTTTCTTTAATCTTGATCATAGACTATTCTTTTTTTTTTTTTGTCCTTTATTTTAATGTTTAGAAAGTTTTTTTTTAATTTCTTGTCCACAAACTATTCTTTTTTCCACCCCAATATATTTTGATTTTTTACAGAGAGGAAAACAACGATCAGTTGCCTCCTGCACACCCCTTACTGGGGATGTGCCCACAACAAAGGTGCATGCCCTTGGCCGGAATCAAACCTGGGCCCCTCCAGTCTGCAGGCCGGCGCTCTATCCACTGAGCCAAACCGGTTTCGGCTATGTTATTGATTTTTTACAGAGAGGAAAACAGCGATCAGCTGCCTCCTGCACACCCCTTACTGGGGTGTGCCCGCAACCAAGGTGCATGCCCTTGGCCGGAATCAAACCTGGGCCCCTCCAGTCCGCAGGCCGGCGCTCTATCCACTGAGCCAAACCGGTGAGGGCTCCACAGACTCATTCTTAAGTCGATTATCTCGGCTCGTAGACAACAGAGGATTTTTTTTTTTTTTAAGGATAGGTCCTATGCAACTTTTGGAACATACTGACACTAGGAAAAAAAAACTGCTTGTTGTTTTCTGCGATTCAAATGCCAGTGGACAGGCGGCATGCGAAGGGCGGCAGACCTCGGAGGAGAGCGGTCGCACCAGGGACCCTGTGGGCCTCCGGAAGGCAAGCCCGCACTGGCGGCCTCCGGGGCCCAGGGCCCCGCCAGCAGGTGAGCTCAGGGGCCGGCCTGGCTTCTCCTGGCTCCCACCCTCCTCCCGGCCTCTCCCCTGCCCCCCAGCAGCTCCTCCTGCTGCTGCTTGCAGGCGCCGTGCGCAGGGCAGGAACGGATGTGGCAGCTGGCGGTGCCGATGGGAGAGGCCGGGTTTAATAATAAGACTTTATTTATGACCGGGAACAGTAAACTACTGCTCGTGGGCCAACTCCAGCCCCGCCGCCTGTTTTTGTAAATAAAGCTTTATTGGCACACAGCCACCCTCCGTCCCGACACAGTATCTGTGGCTACCTTCCCACTGTGGAGGCCGGGCTAAGTGGTTGCCGTGGGCAGAGTCTAAAATATTTACTCTCTGTTTTTTTTCCAGGAAAAAAAGTCTGCAGATCCTCCTCTGGACAATGCACCGTTCTCTACGGAAGCACACGTGTCCCCCAGGTCACCCAGGTCGCTGGGTCCCAGATTTTGAGATCTCCCGGGTCAGAAAAAAATAAATAAGTAAAAATAAAGAAATCTGGGGGACGGTCCTAGGCTCTCCAAGTTTTACTTTTGTGAAGTGTCAACGACTTCATAAAAGATGGCACGGTAACGACGTCATCCCAGCGATGGTGGAAGCACTTGCTGCGTGCGCTGTCCTTTCCCCCACTTCTCTGAGGCGTGGTCAGAACGTCACCACCGACCAGCCACAGCTCGCAGCTGGATTGTGGGCCCCACCAACTGCTGGCTCTGTCCGGGAGACTCTGCGGACTCAGCGGGGGACCTGGCCTCACTCTGGGACCCAGGCCGCTGCCCTGTGGCCAGGAGAGGGTTCCTTGGAGGCCAGCGATGGCCAGAGCCAGCCTGGGCATGCCTGCACTCCCAGGTCCAACTACATGGGTCTTGCTTAAATCAATCAATATATTCCCACCCCACTCCCTGATTTTAAAAAGATGGGTCCAGTGCAGAAAATTTGGGGGGGAAATGAGGAGAACAAAATTCATCTCTCCTCGGAGAGATAAAAGGTTTCACTGAGACTGAGGGAGAACAAGAGCACCTTCCAATCTAAAAATCCTAAAGGGACAAAGCCCAGTGTATCCCCTAAAACCAAAATGGAGCCTGACATGCAATAATATATTTTGAAAGAATAACTAACCCTGCCCAGCTGGGGTGGCTCAGTGGTTGAGCCACCTATGAACCAGGAGGTCATGGTTTCATTCCTAATCAAGGCACATGTCCAGGTTGCAGGCTCCATCCCCAGCAGGGGATATGCAGGAAGCGGACGATCAATGATTCTCATCATTGATGTTTCTCTCCCTCTCTCTATGAAATCAATATGAAAAAGAGACTTACAGTAAATTAAAAATTATTTTGTAAACTCAGATAGTACCAAAATATTACAACCCGCTCCTTTTTATGGGGAGGATATCAGGGACACTTACTACCAGCATCAAAAATCCTTTGTATAAGTACAGAAGCAGAAATAAAAAAACACACAAAACAAAACACAAACAACCTGAGAGATGAAGGGCAGAACGGATACAAACAAAGGAAGACCAAAATGGTTATTTACTAAGAATTGCAAATGCTCATTTTCTGTGCACACCACAAAGTTCCCTCTGTGCTCCTAGGACTTTGTGTAATTCTCAGGGACATGATAGTAGAGAGCTCATGCTTTTCGTTTATCAAAATAAACCCGTGTTCCCTTCCCTAGCCCTCGGTGAAAACTGAGACTGTACTCATCTTAATGAAAAAAGAAAGGGAGGGAGGGAGAGAAGGAAGGAGGACAGGAACAAGAAGGAAGGAGAGAGGAGAGAAAAAGCAAGAGAGAGAGGGAGAAGGAGAGGGAGAGGGAGAGAGAGAGAGAGAGAGAGAGAGAGAGAGAGAGCGCTTGTCCTTCGAATTGCTTTATGATAAATGCCCCCCTGATGGATCGGTTCCGTATGTGATAGACTTCCGTGGGTCAGGAATGTCAACGTGACATAAATGGACCCGCTTGACAATGAAACCAGAACTTCCACGCCGGAGGAGCTGCCGCGTGTGCCTACGCCTCAAGTCTTTGGAATGTTAAAACAGGACAACATAAACTCTGGCCTGGGCCTAGGGCAACATTTGTCCTAAAAAATCTGTTTGCAAAGATAACAAGAAAGCAGTTCCTACAACTACTGGGCTGAAGACGAAAACAGCGTTATTGAGGATCACCGTGGCTGCACTATGTTCTCTGCACCGACACATGTGGCTTCCTCCTAGTCCTGCGATCGCCACCCTCCCCTTCCTCACACATTCCCGCTGCCTTTGTCTCCTAATCGGAACGCCATTCCCCTCTGAACTGGTGCGTCCCGACTAGCTCTTCTGATGGACCTCCACAGAGGCGTGTTGCCTCTCGCCTTGAAAGGCCTTTTTATTATTATTTTTTTTTATTTTTAGGTTAACAGGAACATTCGAGGATTAGGTCAGCTGAGACTCCCGCTGCCTGTCTGGTAGAGAGAACAGCTTATAATAACAAACACGCAGCAGACTTGGACGAATTACCCGCCCCACAACCTGCAAGTCTGCTGGGATCGGTCAATTCTCCAAACGGCCCCGCTTCCAGGGTCTCTTCCTGCCACGCCACCGGGACAGCACCTGCTGCAAACCTTTGGAACAACTTCTTTTCTTTGTCATCAGACTCGATCCCCCGGACCTCAGAGAAATCTTCAATGTCGTTGATGTCTTTGGCATAAACCACTGAGGGTCTGGGGGTTCAACCCCATATAACGTATGGGGGTTCAACGAGGCGAGGAAAGTTGATGGCTTTGAAGAAAGGGTGTTTCCTGGGGGTCACCTGACCTTTCTCTGTGGAGAAAGGAGACGCTCAGCCCAACCCAGTAACAAACCCGAAGAGGAACCATCCTAACAACACAAAGGGTGCCCGTGTTCTTTTCCTGTAACACGTGTCAACTGCCAAGACAATAGAGCAACACAAAGAATCGTTTACAACCTTAACCGGTTTGGCTCAGTGGATAGAGCGCGGACTGAAGGGTCCCAGGTTTGATTCCGGTCAAGGCATGTACCCTGGTTGAGGGCACATCCCCAGTGTGCAGGAGGCAGCTAATCGATGTTTCTCTCTCATCAATTCTCTATCCCTTTTCCTTCTTCTCTGTAAAAAAAAAAACAAAACAAAAAAAACCCAATAATAATAAAAATAGAATCATTTACAAAAATGATGACTTTAAAAATCACCCACAATTCCAGCCCATGCAGACCTTAGCATTTTTATTGTTTGCAGGCAGCCTTCACACGTAGACGTGATTTGCCAAGAATCTATCAGTTGACCCGACTTTCATTCTTGATGTTCCCAAGAAGCACCAGCAAACATCACTGCCTGCCTGTAACTTCCAGTCTTCACCTCTTGCTCTGCCCTTCAGGGTCACAGGGAACAAGTTAATGTCTCTTCCCACATTACAACCACTCACATTTTAAAAGACCACACTCGCATCTCACTCATCATAGAACAGGATTTCTAGGAGCCCACCTAATCCCCACCCCCTCCCCCAACCCCCCAGCTGGCATAATAATCTTTAAAAACTTAAAACAAAATCCATTTGTAATTGTCAGTAGCACGAATGAGCATACGTTTGGTGCTCAAGACTATGTTTATTTGTTATCAAATCTTCCTTCCTTATGCTAGAAATTATTCCAGTAATTGCCTCAGAATAGGGGGAAAAAATGTATGTTCCCAACTGTGTAACCTCTTCTATTATTTACCTCTTGCTGTCTAACAGATTGCCTCAACATTTAGTAGCTTACAACAATAAACATTAATTAGTCTCAAATTTTTTGTGGGTCAAGAATGTAGACATTGCCGAGGTCGGTTTGGCTCAGTGGTAGAGCGTCGGTCTGCGGACTGAAAGGTCCCAGGTTCGATTCCGGTCAAGGGCATGTACATTGGTTGCGGGCACATCCCCGGTGGGGGGTGTGCAGGAGGCAGCTGGTCGATGTTTCTCTCTCATTGACGTTTCTGGCTCTCTATCTCTCTCCCTTCATCTCTGTAAAATATCAATAAAATATATTTAAAAAAAAAAGAATGTAGACATGGCTTAACTGGGTGCCCCTGGCTTGAAGTCTCTTGGGAGGTTGCAGTAAAGCTGTTGGTCAGGGCTGTGGTCTCATCTGAAGGTTCACCTGGGGTTGGGGGAAGATCTCTTTCTAAGCTCACTCATATAATCATTGGAAAGCCTCTATCCCTCATCATGTGAGCCTCTCCGTAGGGTTGCCTTATAACACTGTCACTGGTTATCTCCAGGGAAAATGACCAGGGAGGGGTGAGGGGTAGGTAGAGTCTAAGACAGAAGGCACCATCTTTTTATTACTTAATCTTGGAAATGAACATCTCATCATTCTGCCATATTCTATGTGTTAGAAATAAGACAGAAAGTTCAGCTCACCCCTCAGAGACTTCCCATCATGCCACCTGATTACTGAAGCACATTCTGCCCTGTAAGATGACTAGAGTCTAACACAATAAGGATGTTACTACTAATAGTGACAATAATGAACATTTATTCAGAGCCTACTCTCAGCTAACACATTAAATATTTCACTTATGTTGTTCTGTGATTTGGGCCTAGTCCCATCCAGAAGGGCCATCCAGGCCTTCCTGGACTTCCCCCATTATAACTGACTGAAAAGACAGGTATGGAGAGCCTGAGATACTACAAGGTTTCTCTTTTCTTCCAAAGGCCTCCAAGTTTCAGTCAATGGAAAGAAAGGAAAATGCAGGTTTGCCTTCTATTAGAATCTACTGCCCAATGTCTGTGTGGTTTATATCCTGTCCAGTAGAAGCCTTGAGGGAGGGTTACTGAGATGAACTGAAGCTTCAAGGATATATATATATATATATATATATATATATATATATTCCCCCAAAAATGTATACACTAACTTTTAATAATTATAAAGGCAGTGTTTATTAAAATACATTTTACTTTCAAAATTGAGCTATCAGCTATTAAAGTGTGTATATACTTTTTTTGGGG
Organism: Vespertilio murinus; assembly: GCA_963924515.1. Lineage (NCBI taxonomy): Eukaryota > Metazoa > Chordata > Mammalia > Chiroptera > Vespertilionidae > Vespertilio > Vespertilio murinus. The sequence continues at coordinate 30,501,308 of OZ004715.1, read as the reverse complement.
GGGTTTACTATATATATATTGTGAGTTAGCTGTATTGAGGTATAATTTACATAGCACTGTTCACCATGTTAAGGCATCAGAGAGACTGGTTGGTGGGTTTCAGATAGATTTTAAATGTGGTAGAACAAGGATAGAACTAGAATTCCGTCCAAGTAGATCAGGAATGAGCCCCAGGCCTGCGTGTCTCACAGAGAACAAAGGACTTGGAATGGGACCAGGTGCCAGGAGGAAGGAATTTGTACCACATTATGGCCACTGGCAGGCACGACCACACTGTCCCAGAGGCCAAGAGGGCGCCTTGCACTCACTCTGCGCAGCTGTAACGCGGAGAAACCCGGATGGCCTGGGCTTGTCCGTCAGGATGGCTCAATGCAGCCCTTTTGCCTAAGACAAGGGGATTGAGGAACCTCTTGGAGGCTTTCCTTAAAGAACCCAACCAGAGGCCTCTGGAAGGCAGGGCCATGCCTTATGTCCACGGGGGAGAGACGATTCCTTGAAGTGACCAGTGCCTGACACTGAGGGACCCGCCAGCTAGGTCCTGGCCAAAGATGGCCTCTGGAAACTCCTCTCAGAGACTGTCTGATGGACCCCTCCCCTAGCCTCCAGGGGTGCTGGTTCTTTGACCAGAACGTTGCCCAGCCCCAAGCAAGCATGTAAGGCATTTCCCCCTAATTTGGGACAGGTCACCCCAGTACCCCACCCACCCTGCCCGGTGCTAAATAGCCCCTATCGCCTGCACCGGGATATCCATGGCATCTTGCCACTGCCCAAGACATGCCTTGTATGTAAGTTCCCCTAATAAGTTCTTATTTATTTATTTATTTATTTATTTTTTCCCATTAAAAAAAAATTTATTATATGTGTACATAGCTTACCATTGCCCCCCCTCCCATTCATACCCTCCCTCCTTGGAGTTCTGTGTTCGTTGGTTGTACTTATATGCACGCATACCAGTCCTTCGGTTGATCTCTTATCTCCGGCCCCCCCCCCCCCCCCCGTCTCCTTCCCCTCCCCGCTGTCATTTGACAATCTGCTTGTTTTATGGTGACTATCTCAGGACCACACAAATAGAATCAGCTCCTCCTCTGGTTCACACACACACACACACACACACACACACACACACACCCGTCCCACTGCTTCCCCGGGGCACACGGCTCTCCCCGGGGCACATGTCTCCCCCGGGGCACATGGCTCTCCCAGGGCACACGGCCCCCTGGGACACATGGCTCACCCGGGGCACACGGCCCCTGGGGCACACAGCTCACCTGGGGCACACGGCCCCCTAATAAGTTCTTGATGTAATGTTAGAATTGTCAGCCTCTTGGCCTGGGAATTTACAGAACCATGTCCGTTCCCAGCGGATGTCTGTGTTCGCTGATGCTAACCAACCACAGAAGACTAGGCTTCCCAACCTCCACGCCTTGCCCTCCGTGTCTAGGCCACCACCACAACGCCGGTCACTTGGATCCAATTCACCTGAGATCCGTAGTTAGAAGTCGCACGAAGAGGCTTTTAGTCTTGAGCCTTGCCCGGGCTGCTCTGTGCAGGGCTCTTCTGAGCCAGCTCCTCTCGGAGCGAGAGGAGAGGCGGCGTCCTTTGTAACAGCCAACCTGGCAGCTGCAGGGAGACGTCCCCTGCCCGCTGGAGTGGAATCTATTTCCGAGCATTAACAGGGGCTCTGGTGTCACTGATTCCCACACGGCGATTATAGAGGCTTTTCTCATACCATCCAATGACGGTAAGATACCGGCTGCCCATACACGAGGACCACGCTGTGGGGTCTGGTCTGCTAAGAACAGTGGGCATTAGCCTGAACCTGGGGGGGGGGGATGGGAGGGAGGGAGAGAAGCACTGTCGTCAGACAAGCACATGGGTATTTGCAGGGCCGATCAGAATGCAACCTGCAAAATACTTAGGTGGTCTTCACCTTTGATTTTATTGGAAAACACCGTGGTTGGACCCCCCCACCCTCCATTCCCTTTTTCCTCTATAATCACCATCCGGCTGTCTGTGTCTAGTTTTTAAAATCCCTTCACTTTTTTCACCCAGCCCCCACCCCCAAACCCACTCCCCTCTGACAGCTGCCAGTCTGTTCTCTGTCTATGCGTCTGTTTCTATTTTGTTTGTTAGTTTAGTTTTGTTCGTTACATTCCACTTCACTTTATTTTAAATGCTCGTAGGTGCACGGGGGAGGGGGCACTTGACCTCTCTGCTATGCAACATGCTCTCGAGGCATTCGCTCTGCTTTGAAGGACACCCACAAAATTGATCAAATTTGAGTGGATTTTTTTACAGCATTAAAAAAATTTTGTAATTGATTTCAGAGACAGAGGAAGGGAGAGGGAGAGAGAAACATCAATGTGAGTGTAGTAGAGCATTAATCCCCCCGCCTCCTGCACGTCCCTGACTGGGGATTGAACCAGCAACCTTTGGTGCATGGGAAGACGCTCAACCGACGGAGCCACGCTGACCAGGGCATGAATTAATTTTTTTAAACCTACGAAGAGTTGAAATGAAAATATTGGAAGGCTTTCTTTTTTCACCGAACAGCTGGTTTCTATATGTCTCTTCTCTAACGTTGTAAACAGTTATATTCAAAACAGTCCCAACAACATATGCTTGATGGAGCAGCTTCAGGCAATGATACCGTGCTTTAAGGTGGCATTTTCTTGAAGAAGTTTATCAACATCTGATTGTAAAGCCCCGATGTGTGCCGGTAAAGGACTAAGACAGAGTTTCAAACGCACCCAGTGGGTGGCACTCCCTCCCGGGAAGCCATCTAAGGAGATTGCTCCCCTGGCTATGGCGTCAGCTGGGCACTCGCCTGGTCAGGGGGGTCACTTTGTAGGTTATGTAAATGTCTAATCACTACCTTGTACTTCAACTGTAAATGAAAAACCCATCTTAAAAAATGGAAATAAAACAAAGGCACTGTTCCCTTCCCCCACTGCCTTGGCCACTGTAGGTCTGCCCTCGGATACTCAAGGACCAGGTGGTAGAGTATCCGGTCGGTGGTCACCACATCCAGGTCTCTCCTTCCTGGGCACACAGCAGACAACACTGGCCAGCCCCCCCCTCCCCCCCCCCCTCTTAGCGAGGGCCCACGGAACGTTCTGGACATCAGACGTGAAGTGTGAAGCGGGCCACTTCCTGGCTCAGGCAGCACAAAGCTCCCGGGTTCTCTTCTCGGGCCACGGCACCTGGAAGCCACCAGTCCCCACGGAGCTGTAAGAAGGATGTAGCCACACCTGGCTGGTGTGGCTCAGTGGTTGAGCGTCAACCTATGAACCAAGGAGGTCACGGTTTGATTCCCGGTCAGGGCACATGCCTGGGTTTCGGGCTTGATCCCTAATGGGGGATGTGCAGGAGGCAGCCAATCAATGATTCTCATCATTGGTTTTCAATCTCTCCCTTTCCCTTCCTCTCTGAAGACAATAAAAATATATATTAAAAAGAAAAAGAAGAAAAAGATGGAAGCAGCCAAGATCTCCGAGCCACTGCTCAGCAGGGAGATGCCCGCTGTATTAGCCAGGGTTCTCCAGAGGGGCAGAGCCAAAGGATGCTGAAAGGACCCAGAATGGCACCATGGTGGCATAAAAGTTATTTTGGCCAAAACCGGTTTAGCTCAGTGGATAGAGCATCGGTCTGCGGACTGAAGGGTCCCAGGTTCGATTCCAGTCAGGGGCATGTACATTGGTTTCGGGCACATCCCTGGTGGGGGGTGTGCAAGAGGCAGATGGTTGATGTTTCTCCATCATCGATGTTTCTAGCTCTCTATCCCTTTCCCTTCCTCTCCGTAGAAAATCAATTATATATATATATATATATATATATATATATATATATATTTATATATATATATAAATAATATTTTATTGATATTTTACAGAGAGGAAGAGATAGGGATAGAGAGCTAGAAACGTCGATGAGAAACATCGACCAGCTGCCTCTTGCACACCCCCCCACCGGGGATGTGCCCGCAAACAGTGCACATGCCCCCGACTGGAATCGAACCTGGGACCCTTCAGTCCGCAGACCGACGCTCTATCCACTGAGCCAACCCGGTTTTGGCAATAAAATATATTTTTTTAAAAATAAGTAAATAAAAGTTATTTTGAGCTAAGGGCAGTTGAGAGTCAACAGATGCACATGTGTCTAAAAGCAGAGCCTCCTAAAAGAACTCGACTCATCAATCTTCTCCCCTGGGAATTTCAGGAGTTTCGGAACCATGCAAGATGGACCCTTATTGCCAGTGACAGAAATAAACACCACAAAAATAGACATTGTCACAAAACTATCGTATCTCCCATCTATTCTCCCGAGAGCCCGTCTATTTGTCCAAAAAGACGTTTGTTCTCCCACAGAGCCCACCCCCACCAGTACTAGGAAGTCATTTGTTTGCCTATCTGTGCCCTTGTCCTCCTCCCCTTCTCCTCTTAAGAGGGTACAGAAGCCCCTACTTCTAACCACCTCCTACTCACATCTGTCTGTGCACTCCTGTGTGTGCACATAAAGGAGAATGTCCTTTGTCAGGTGAGTTTGCAGGTCTCTCCATTCTTGAACCTAAGAGGGTAGAGGGTAGTTTTTCCTGGTGGAGGCTTGGCAAGGCCAGATTCTTTTATAAAAATATATATTTTTTATTGATTTTTTACAGAGAGGAAGAGAGAGGGATAGAGAGTTAGAAACATTGATGAGAGAGAATCATCAATCAGCTGCCTCTTGCACACCCCCCACTGGGGATGTCCCCGCAACCAAGGTACATGCCCTTGACCGGAATCGAACCCGGGACCTTTCAGTCCACAGGCCGATGCTCTATCCACCGAGCCAAACTGGTTTCGGCAAGGCCAAATTCTTTTAAGGTAAGCTATCAGGCTGGAGAGCCAGGGAAGAGGCGCAGTTCAAGTCCAAAGCTAGGTTTCCTGGGAGAATTCTCTCTTCCCGGAGGCCTTCAACTGATTGGGTGAGGCCCGTCCACATTATGAAGATTAATCTGCTTTACCGAAAGCCTATCGATTTATATGTTAATCTGATTTTAAAAAAATATTTGCAGAAACATCTAGTGGGGAGTGGACCTAAGCTGTCAGTTGGACATCCCCCAAGGGCTCCTGAACTGCTCAAGGGCACAGGCTGGGCTAAGGGACCCCCCCAAGTGCACAAATGCCATGCACTGGGCCTCTGGTAGGACAATAATAACATAACTTAATCCCAAAGCTTTGCCATTAACCCACAGCATTCTCCAAATGCCTGTGGGCAATGCTGACATCACAAATCATCTCCGTTACATGGTAATTTACCTGCTTCTTAAGCGTGGCTCTGGGTTCTTAGCCAAGAAGAGTCTGCATGTGTCTGTGGCTTCCTCTGTGACGTTATCATGCTGGAATCTGACCTCTTCTTCCAGGGTTCTTTGCATTAAATCCTCTTTACTGACTTTTTTCCTTGTAATCTTTGAATGGTGTTCTTCCAGCAACCATTTCATAAATACTGCATCCCATCGCAAATCAGTCCATGGGGTAGGAGTAACTCACTTTTCCCATTAGGATTTTAGGCCTGTAACCATTGGTTCCAGCCTGTAACACCCAAACAAAAACAAAACAAAACAAAACAAACAAAACAAAACAAAAACACTAACACGAGTGGTTGTTGATTGTCTGTCCAATACCCACTCTCCTCTTCTTTTCTTGTTAAGGGGCTTATTCATTTACTAGAGGCCTGATGCACGAAATTTGTGCAAGAGTAGGCCTTGCCTCCCCTGGCTGCTGGCACCAGCTTCCCTCTTGCACCTGGGATCCAAGCTTGCTTCCCTCCAACCACCTGCAGGCACCCGGGACCCGGGCTTCCCTCGAAGCCCCGGCTTCCTCCAGAAGGGCGTCCGGTCTAATTAGCACATCGCACTTTTATTATTACAGATTTGGCATGACAGTGTGTCTAACCCATTCTATTCCCTGCTTTCCCAGCAGGCTCTGGGCCGTCGGGGCAGGACCTGAGATCCACTGGGCCAAGGACATATCGGAAGGACTGGGCTGGAGTGCGTTGTGACAGGGACGATGTGGCTGCTCTTGAAGAGAGAAAGTCACTTGCCTCTCGTCATCTCCTCACCTCATCTTTAAAGGTGAAAAGTTCAAGCAGGTTCTCTAAAACCTTTAAGCACTGCCTTTGTTTTATTTATTAATTAAACAGGTTTTCTCCTTTAAAAAAATTGATTTTTGAGAGAGGAAGGGAGAGGCAGAGAGAGAAAAACATCAACGTGAGAAACATTGATCGGTTGCCTCCCACATGTGCCCCAGTGGGTGATCAAACCTGAATCCCCGGCGTGCACCCTAACTGGGAATGGAACCTGTCACCCTTCCGTCCACAGAAGGTTGTTCCAACCACTTGAGCCACACAGGCCAGGCCCGTCTGTTTTAAATCACAGGTAACAGGAAATTAGATGTATTATTATTATTATTTTTTTAAGGTTGTAAGGTTGAGTACGCCATTGCTAATTCTGAATGTTCGTATCATGTTATCTAGTCTATGCTGTTTCCTACTCTATTTGCCATGGCAGTAATATTAACATCACATATCTTGGTCTGTCTGTCTGTGCTTTAAAAAATTAACAGCCATTTAATCTAGAAAATCGCACACATGAAACTTCATTTAACATGCAGGGCCATATAATGTAGGCATACCTCTACTGGCAATATATACCAAATGACCACTGTGTTAAAAAAATTTTTTATATATATGTGAAATATGCATAACATAAAATTTACCATCTTAGTCATTTTTAAATGCTCAGTCCAAGAGAATAAAGAACAGTCACATCACTGTGCAATGAATCTCCCCAATGCTTTTCACCTTGCAAAACTGAAACTCTAATATCCGTTATACAAAACTCCCCCAGCCCCTGGCCACCACCACCCTGCTTTCTGTCTCTATGAGTCTGACTACTCTAGGGACCTTACATCACTGGAATCATGCAGTGTTTGTTGTTTTTTGTGACTGGGTGATTTTAGTACATTCATTCATTCAACAAATATTTAACAGATACCTACAACATACCTTGTAATGACTAAACTATGTATTTACATGACAATATGTTTTCCCCAAAACTAAGTAGCTTTTGGTTAAAGCATGATGTATAACGTTTACAGCAATAAAAAATGCAAACAGCCCTAACTGGTTTGGCTCAGTGGACAGAGTGTCGGCCTGCGGACTGAAGGGTCCCAGGTTTGATTCTGGTCAAGGGCGTGTGCCTTGATTGTGGGCACATCCCCAGTAGGGGGTGTGCAGGAGGCAGCTGATGGATGTTTCTCTTTCATCAATGTTTCTGACTCTCTACCACTCTCTCTTCCTCTCTGTAAAAAAATCAATAAAATATTTTTTTAAAATGCAAACAAAAAGACCTTAAAGTGATGATAAGCTTATATTAGAGCAGTAAGACTTAGAGCCATAGAAAATTCAATGTATCAACTGTTCCTGACCTTCAGCCGGGTTACTTAGCTTTGCAGTATACTGTACCTCAAAGAAATGACCCAGAAGGAAGAAAAAGGGATCTATTTTGAGATATTCTTAGTTCTAATATTCATCATGGTCACAAGCTAGAAACATCCACAATGCCCATCAATAAAGACAATAGACCAGAGACTAGTGTTAATACCAAGAAATGTATATATGCATGCCCCACACTGGGGATGGAGTCCGCAGCCTCGGGCATGTACCCTGCCTGCGAATCACACTGTGACTTCCTGGTTCATAGGTCGACGCTCAACCACTGAGCCATGCTGGCTGGGCAAACATATGTGTTTTTTTGTTTGTTTGTTTGCATAGTGTATATAATGCCTTAGGATATTAAATCTGTAATAATTTTTACATGGATAACATGAAACAAAATTAAATGGCCCAAGCACTAATGAGGAGTAATTAGAGGTGCAAGAAAGTTCCGGAAGTGGCTGGGGTCTGACAGGCTGGCATGACTCAGCATGCACTGCTGTTTTCACAGAAGCAGCCAGTGCGCGCGCGTGTGTGTAATATGTAATTTGGGTGAGCGTGTATTCCGGTTTGCCCGGGACGGTTCCTGTTTACATCTGTTGTTCTGGTGTCTTGTCTGGTTTTGCATTTGCCTGGACAAAAGGGTATAACTGAGGCCCAGGATAGACATACTCATCTTTGTGGCCAGGCCAGGTACTTGCTGCCTCCCTTGGTGCATGCCCAACAAGACGCTGTGAATACACCGCAGCGCAAGCTGGTCACTGGATGTTTTCCGTACACTGTGGAGCCATTCCCTGTGGTGAGGCCTAGCGATACCAAGACATATAAGGCCTGGCGCCTGCCCTTGGGAACTTACAGGCTGGTGGAGACAGACAGGTCCAAAGGTTAATTCAATAAAGTGGGTGAATGCCATAATGGGAGCCTAAAGCAAGCACGAGGGGAGAGGCTGCTACCCAGCTAACGGGCCTGGGCAAGAGATGAAGTCAGGAAAAGTGTGAGGTGCTCAGGGACCTTTTAGGATCTTTAAGGAAGGTGACATTCTGAAATGCAAGGTCTGTCGGACGCGATGGTGGGAGGGGAGGTGGGAAGCGGGAGGTGGATGAGTCTGAGAAATGCTTTAAGTCAAAGTAGTAAAGGGCAATCCCAGCCTTCCCTTTCCCTTGTATCTATTTTAGAGGCCAGGAGGCTAAGTACTCCACCTCCCAGCATCCTTTGCACCCAGGGTGGTCATGTGATATGAGCAAGGTGAAGGTGATGGAGGTTGGGGGGGGAAAGGAAGGGAGTTTACTATGAATCCATAAAAGATATGATGGATTAATGGATAACAGATGTAAACTGGGCAAACAAATATATGGTCATCCAAATTACATATTATTTATAGGTACTGTTCCTGTTCCCCTGCCCACTCCCACTGCCCCAGAATATCCTAGACCTCGCGTATACTTTGTAAGTATTTCACCATGAATCTCTAAAAGATAGTCATTTAAAAAAAAATCCAAAACCCAATCACTATAATACCATTCTTTCACGTATATCACAATAATTCTTTACTATTTTCAAATATCTGAATATGTTAATGCTGTCCCAATTGTCCTATACATTTGCCTTCTAAACAGCTTAAATTTGGATTTAAATGGCCCATATGATTGATGGACATGTCTCTTAAATCTCTGTGAATATATAAATTCTTCCTTTGTCTGTTAGCACCCCTTGCAAGTTTTTTATTGGAAAAATTTGGCTAAACTGTAGAGTTTGCCGCAGTCATAGTTTGCTGACTGTACCTTGGTGGCATCAGTTACATGTTCCTCTGTACTGTGTATTTCCTGTACGTTGATAGCTAGATCTAGAGGCTTAATTTTTCTACTTAGCTTTTCATTTTTGCAAATATGTTTTTATTTATTCTTTATTTTTTAAATGGATTTGAGAGAGAGAGAAACATCGATTTGTTGTTCCACTTATTTATGCATTCATTAGTTGACTTCTTGTATGTGCCCTGACTGGGAACGGAACCCTGACGTTGGCATTTTGGACAATCCTCTAATTAACATATAATTAGCATAGAATACTGTGCATAGGTCTAGGCTACTCAGCTAAGTAAGTTTTGATAACTGAATGCACCCACGTGAATGCCACCTAAACAAGATGTAGGACAGTTCCATCTAAGAAAGTACCCGGTGCCCCTCTCCAGTCCATTCTCCTGCCAGGCCTCCACTTCCTGTCACCATGCATTCGTTTTGTTGGTTCTTCAATTTCCTATAAGTGACATTGAATGGCAGATGCATTTTTGTGTCTGGCTTCTGTTTTTGTCTTTTTTTTAATTGCTGACACCATTACAGATATCTTCATCTCGTCCCCCCGACCCCTCCCTCCCGCTTTGTGACTTTTAGATGTTTTTGAGATTTACCCATGTTGTTCTGCAAACATATCAGTTTTTTTAAAATTTTCAAATATCCTTGTTGTTTATCTCTGAGTGTTCCTTGCCTTATAGCATTTGTTCTTGTTTCACGGATGCAATATCTTCTCTTAAATCTCAAAGGATATTACGTATGTTTTTTTTTAAAAAATGGTCTCTTCTACTTTCTGCATGGTTCCTGTTTTCTACAAGTTTCTTTCTTCTGTTTTCTTTTTTAAAAAATATATATTTTTATTTCAGAGAAGAAGGGAGAGGGAGAAATAGAAACATCGATGATGAGAGTCACTGATTGGCTGCCTCCTGCACACCCTCTGCTGGGGATCCAGCCGGCAGCCTGGGCATGTGCCCTGACCAGAACAGAACTGTTCATAGGTTGAGGCTCAGCCACTGAGCCACACTGACCTGAATATTTCTCTCTTTTTTATTTTCATTGCATTTTATTTTAGAGAGTTTTTTTTTGAAATGACAAATGATCTTTGTTGGTTTGCTCACACGTAAGAGTGAACACTAAAAAGCTAGCATGAAGCTGATCAATGGATGGGCTTTGCTGGAGGGTGATCCTGCCAGCCCACTGCAGGGGGGACCTCACCTGTGAGTATCCGTTGACCTTGTTGGGCTGTTCAGTTTCCCCATGAAGATCCTCCAGTTCCCTACCTGAGAGGCGCCCGCCTGCTTACCCTCACTCTGGGACTGAGGGTCTCCCCGTATGCAGTATGTCCCTATCCTCAACGCTCAGCTGGGCTGCATGCTCCTATCCGGCTTCTCTCGGGTTTAATCTCTCCTGCTGGGGTGGGAGAGGCACAGGGAAAGACTACAAGCAACATCCAACTGCCTGCCTCCAGACCGTGGTGGCTGGTAAGTCCTACCCTGCGTGTGCCACCCTTCTGAGGAGCACATTCGAGGCCGAGGGACTGGAAGGATTAGCCTCACTAATCAGGACCAGATAAACACCAGCGGCTCAGTGGGAGGTGTCCGGGGAAAGTGGAGAACACGCCTTGTCCTGAAAAAAAGGCTTTTGTGAGACGCATGCTGGGAGAAAAGCCAGAAACAATAGCGGACAATACTAACTGAGCGTTTATCACGTGTTTTCTCAAGAGCATTACCTGAACTTCTTGTGTACGCTTCGTGATGATCGTGTGTGAGAGAGAGAGACTATGGTGCCCCCACCCCCACCCATTTTGCAGATTAGAAAATGGAACCCCAGAGAGTTAAATCTTGCCCACGGTCACCCACCCGAGATTCCCACCCAGGTCTGCACTTGGAGCCACGGCACCGCGCGCGGCCTCGAGGGGAGTCGGTGAAATTGCTTTTCCTGGCCCTCTACGGCCCCTTCAGGATTCATCTTCTCTCCTTGGAGCCCCCTCCTTTCCTCTCCCCATGTTCCAGGGACTAAGTGCTCTCCTTGTTCCATTCTTGCTTAAGCTGCGTTCCTTTCCCCTTTCCCCACAAGTCCTCCTTTCTTTGCCCGTATCTCTGGTCATCAGAGGCCGGCCGGCTGCTCCCACTACAGAGGCCGCTGGGAGGTGGGGGCCGGACCCTGCAGGATCCTGGGAACACGCTGTTCCCGTCCCAAGAAGATGAATGAAGACGCGGCCCCCGTCTTTCCCGCACCGTGGCCCGCTGGTGGGGTGGGAAAAGCACCAGGCAGCAGGGGTGGCCCCAGGTGCATGCCAAATACATGTCAGGACTGAAATCTGCCCCCTGGCCGCAGACAGAAAGGGCCCCGGTGGGGCGCGGAGGGCGCCGCCTCCTTGCAGAGTGGAGGTATCTCGCCGCCGAGGAGAAGAATGGAATTAGAGGCGCACGCCAGAGTCCAGAGCACCCGGATTCCATCGCAGCCTCCAGCTGGAAAAATTAATGGCCTGCCCTTTATGCCATTTGTCTTCTGCCTGTGAACTGCCTCCTCCGAGGGGTGGGAGGAGGAGAGAACAGCCCGAGCAGCAGCATGGGGCGGGGTCCAGCCGGCTGACCTCTCTGGCTCCGTTTAACTCTTGCAGTTACAAAGCTCTCCCCCCCACACACACACACACCAGTCTCTGTGCCACCCCAACAGCCGCGTCCAGTTCCCGTGACCAGGACGGCCATCGCCCGGGCTGTAGGGATCACCAAGGGTCAGCAGCAACAGACCTCTGAATGGAGGTTTTTGTGCGGTTTGTTCTTTCTTTTTTTTTCTTCTCCTTTTTTTTCTTTTGCTTCATTTTGTTTTGCTTTTGGTTTCACAGTGCCCTTTGGCAGACGCACACAGCCAGCACGGAGCACGCCCAGCACTGCCTCCAGCACCCCACCTTACAGGGTCTAGGAAGCCTCGTAGGGGCTGCTCCCTCCCCAGCTTCTCCCCCGGGGCCAGCAAGAAGTCCTTCTACCACAGCCACGGCATGGGGACTGCTTCGTCCAGTGGTCGGCAAACTCATTAGTCAACAGAGCCAACTATCAACAGCACAACGATTGAAATTTCTTTTGAGAGCTGCAAAAACGGACATCTGCGCACGAGCCACGAAGTTTCAGTCGCACCGTGCGTGTGCGGCCGGCACGTGGTGTTTTGTGGAAGAGCCGCACTCAGGGGGCCAAAGAGCCGCACGTGGCTCGAGAGCCGCAGTTTGCCGACCACTGGCTTGGTCCCATCAGGGCCACCTGTCCCCTACAAGGTGTCCAGACTCTGACACCCTCAAGTGGGGTCGGGATCAGAGCCAGCCCGTCGGGGCCTGGGCAGACGCCGGCTGCATCGCAGCTGCTGTTGGAGGCCGGTTTCCGCTGGCCCTGCCACTCGCACCGCCGGGCCCACACGGGGCAGGGCGGCCGGCGGGGTGGGGGTGTCCTGCACTCCCAGGAGCCCCAGTGTGGCTTTGGTCAGCTGTGGGCTGTGGCCTCGGAAGGGATGGGGACAGGGAGGGGCCTTGCGGTGGGTCTCAGAGGGCACAGCTCCTGCCCTAATAGTGTCACACTCCCGTCCAGCAGAGCGTGCGTGTGTGTGTGTGTGTGTGTGTGTGTGTGCACTGCGCGGGCGTGCAGGCCCAGTGGCTCACAGCCAGGAGTAAGTCTCCACTTTCTTTTTTCTTTTTCTTTATCTTAATATATTTTTATTGATTTTTTTTACAGAGAGGAAGAGAGAGGGATAGAGAGTTAGAAACATCGATGAGAATCATCGATCAGCTGTCTCCTTTTTTTTTTTAAAAAAAAAAATATATATATAGGCCGAAACCGGTTTGGCTCAGTGGATAGAGCATCGGCCTGCGGACTGAAAGGTCTCGGGTTCGATTCCGGTCAAGGGCATGTACCTTGGTTGCGGGCACATCCCCAGTAAGGGGTGTGCAAGAGGCAGCTGGTCGATGAATCTCTCTCATCGATGTTTCTAACTCTCTATCCCTCTCTCTTCCTCTCTGTAAAAAATCAATAAAATATATTTAAAAAAATAAAAAATATATATTTTATTGATTTTTTACAGAGAGGAAAGGAGAGGGATAGAAAGCTAGAAACATCGATGAGTGAGAGACATCGACCAGAGCGACCAGCTGCCTCCTGCACACCCTCCACCGGGGATGTGCCCGCAACCAAGGTACATGCCCTTGACCGGAATCGAACCCGGGACCTTTCAGTCCGCAGACCGACGCTCTATCCACTGAGCCAAACCGGTTTCGGCAGGAGTAAGTCTCCACTTTCACGGAGTCTGAAAAGCTGGCCACCTCAAACGTCCTCGTCAGAAGACCCGCCGGAGCCCTGGCCCTGGGGTGGCCGGGCCATTTGCAGAGCAGGTGGGGGGACCGGCGAGGACGCGCTCTGGTGTCCGGGCGGCGGCGGCGGGGGCGGCCCGGGTCCAGCTAACGGGCCGCAGCAGCAAGAAGCCGCCCACAGCTCTCCTCCGCCTCACCCTCCCCGGCTCACCGCAGACCAGATCCACTGGACAGCGCAATCCAAACAGAGGAGGGAATCAAAATGTACATCTTTTGTTTGCCGTGGCAGGAGAACTGTTGAGCAGAGGAAAAAAAACACGCTGAGCTTAGCGCTATCAGCTGTTTCCTGGGGTTCGCTCCTTCCTTCCTCCGAGGGGGGCCTGGCCGCTTTGTTCTCGTTCCCAGCTGCTCCTCTGCGCCTTTAAGCGGTGGCCTTTGCAGACCTCGGAGGAATGCAGCCCCGGACCCCTGGGGACTTGGTTCCGAGGCTCCGCCCTTACCCCTCTCTCCTCCCCTCCTCCCTCTCTCCTCCCTGCCACACCTTCCCCCCTCTCTCCTCCCCTCCTCTCTCTCTCTGCCAGCCACTTCCCGGCGGGGAATAGGAGCCTCACCAGAGGTGGCTTCCTACTCTTTCTGACACCCCTGGGAGGATGCCGTTTCAGAGAGCCCCAACAGGGGACCCCTCCACCAATTATTAGCTGGTCACCCCGGCTGGTTTCTCAACCTCTTTGAGCCGCAGAGCTCTTACCTCACAGGACTGTGATGAACATGAAAGTGATTAAGACACAGTGAACCGCCCTCCAAAAGCCTGATACATAGCAGGCCCTCAAGAGGTCAGCAAGGCCCTGGCTGGTTTGGCTCAGTGGATAGAGCGTCCGCTTGGGGACTGAAGGGTCCCAGGTTCGATTCCAGTCAAGGCCACATGCCCCGGTTTCGGGCTTGATCCCCAACAGGGGTCGTGCAGGAGGCAGCCGATCAAGGATTCTGTCTCATCATTAATGTCTCTCTCTCTCTCTCTCTCTCTCTCTCTCTCTCTCTCTCTTCTTTCCTCTCTGAAATAAATATTTTTTTAATAGGTTAGCAAGGATGGTCATCAGGCCTGGGCTTTGGTTGTCTCAGCCAAGGCAGCTGCACAAGAAGAAAAACCCAGAAAAAACCAAATGCCCCCTAGACCCCATCAGAGCGAAAGACAGGCCTGGCACCTGGCACCTCAGAGATCAACACAGCACTTGCGATTCTTTCACCCGAGTTTGTTCTTCAGGGGTGTCACGTTCTGTGAATCCACCTGTCAGCAGGCTGAGGCGTGTTTTCCTCGGTGCCGCCAAGATGCTCAAAATAGAACCACAAGTGAAGATCCAGGTGGCTATGAGGAAGCAAGGCAACTGTGGGTGCTGCTTGGCTCAGCCGGGAGGTGAGCCGGGCCCTCGCCCTCTGCCCGCCCAGGGCAGCCCGGGACTCCTGCCGGCTCCATGGGCCTCTCGGGGAACAAAGCAATGGCTGCAAAGCTCCCCTGAGCAGCTGCAGTGCCTGTCGCGTCAGGTGAGGCAGACACGAAGCAACCGTGAGGACTGTGACAGAGGCTGGCGCCTGGCTTCTTGTAGAACTAGAGGCCTGGTGCCCAGATTCATGCACATTGGAAGGAAATTGATCAGGAGGTGGCTGGCGGGGCAGGACCGGGTGAGATGGGCTCCAGACATGCTCTAGAGACAACCTCCTACAGTCCCACCCCGGCCGGCTGCACCTGGGGTGGTGCCGGGGCTGGAAGGGCATCTGCGGAGTGAACAGGGTCCCTCTGGCAGCTGAGGTCCCTCGGCCTGGCTTGGGGGGGGGGATCAGGCCAAAACTGGCAATCTGACATCCGCTGAGGGGTCCCGGAGTGTGAAAGGGTACTCTGCAAAGTTGTTGTTGCTTGGCAGCTCCTGCATTGAGTGTCTGACCCTGGTGCTCATTGCATGCTATAGCTACTGGCATAGGTATCTTTTTTTGCTTAGGCTTTTATATATATATGGATAGTCAGAACAGTCGTTTCTTTTCTCTTCCTCCTCCTCCTCCTCCTCCTTCTTTCTTCTTCTTCTTCTTTTTCTTCTTCTTCTTCTTCTTTTTCTTCTTCTTCTTCTTCTTCTTCTTCTTCTTCTTCTTCTTCTTCTTCTTCTTCTTCGAACAGTTGTTTTTTGATTGCCTACCAAGTAGCTGACCCTCTGCTAGGCATTTATCTATCTTGTTACTTAATCTTACCATCAAGCCCAAGAAGCAGGTGGCATTCACCAGGCTTAGAGAAGAGGCATGGCTTCCCTGGGGCCAAGTACAGGGATGTGGCCAACAGTGGCGTTTGGAAGAAGGCACTCTGCATGCCACGTGCATGGAGCATGGGTCAGCCATCAGCCCCCCCTGTCTCCTGGCCCGGTGCCCCGTGAGGGGTCAGCCTGAGCCTCTGCACACGGCAGCCACGGTAAGTGGCAGACTCATTGGCACACTCGCCCTCCTTCCATCTCATGGTCCTATGGAGCGTTTTTCACCGGCTGCCCTTAACCTGAAGGGATGCTCTGAGCTCCCAACACGCACCTACATCGAGTTAGATGGCGCAGCAGCTTTGTGGTCCTGGGCCACATCCGTCTTGCATGAAAGCCCCTCCCGGTGCAGCCTGCAGGCCTCGGGCCCTCTCCTCGCCGCCACGGCTCACAGACAACGTACCGGCCCGCCCAGTTCCCAGACTCTCTGCTTCTCCGCCCTACTGTCCACAGACTCCCAGATCACCCTTCCAGGGCTGATTTAGTCACTTCCGTGGCTCCCCGACATACCTGTGGCATCAGGTTCAGACATCCCTGTCTGACTCCCTCAGCCTCCTCGGCTGGCACCTCTACTAGCTCCTTTGTCACCCCTCACACGCTGGGACCACACGCTCCACAGTGCAGAGCCGCTCTGGTCTGTGGCTGGACTCACACTCTGTTCTGTGATTTTACCTCGGCCAGGGTTTTCAACCGCGGCGCCACGGGCATGGTGGGCCAGACCATTTTCTGAGGAGCGATGCTGTGTGGGTCACTGCCCGACACTGGCACAGCCCTGGCCGCTACCCACCAATCACCAGTCTCGACAACCAAAACTGTCTCCCGACGTTGCCACGCGCCCCCCGGGGCCCGAATCGCCCTCAGCTGAGGATCACGAACACCTGCCGATCCCTTTGCCTGGCCCACGCTCCTTCCTCTTTCCTGCCTACCTTCTGCTTGCTGGGCAAGTGCTGTCCTGGCTGTCATTTCCCCCTGGAAGTCCTTCCCCCCCCATGTCCCCCTGTCGGGCTGGGTGCCCTCCCAACACCCAACCTGCACAGCCCCGACCTCGCGGCCTCGTCACCGCCCATCCTGGGGCTTCATGAAGGCAGACATCTGTTCACCCGGCTCCCTGTTGTACTCAGGGTCCAAGGCTGCGCCTGCACCTAACACGTCCCCCGGACACCCCGCTCTCCCTGACCCCACGCCCCAGGCATCACGGAGGCCTGTTCACTCTGAAGTCTCTTCCCAGTTCGTCCGTCCGCTGCGCTCTGGCTCCACTGCCCCCTGGGGGCGGAGCTGCCATCCTCTGTCTCCGGGATGACAAGTGACCACCGTCCCCTGAATCCCCTCTGATCCGTGCTCACTTCTTTTTTTTTTTTTAATATATTTTATTGATATTTTACAGAGAGAAAGGGAGAGAGATAGAGAGCTAGAAACATCAATGAGAGAGAAACATCGATCAGCTGCCTCTTGCACACCCGCTACGGGGGATGTGCCCGCAACCTATGTACATGCCCTTGACCGGAATCGAACCCGGGACCTTTTAGTCTGCAGACTGACGTTCTACCACTGAGCCAAACCGGTTTCGGCCCGTGCTCACTTCTGATGGAGCCTCTCAAAGGCTTCCCCGGCTCTTCAGCAAAAGCCCAGCCTCCATGGGGAGGCCCTGCCACCTCTCCAGCTCCATTTGAACCATGTGTCCTATCGCTTTGTGCTTTTCATTTCCTGGCTTCCCTCACTTACTTTCCCCCAAAGCAGCAGTTTGCCCTGGTGCTTCCCATCGCCTGGCCTGCTCTGCTCCTCCTGGGGCGGATCCTGGGGGCTCTTTGGGTTCTTGGCCTGCACTCCCCAGGCGCTGGGACCTGGGCCCGGTGCTGCGAAGCAGCCCAGTGCTGGGGTTTGGCTGTGGGCAACTTTATTGATCGATTGGTCTGAGAGTAAATTAACACACAGGACAGCGGTAAGTGGGGTGGGGTGGTCATGGCTGGGGTGGTAGCTGGTCCTACGGCCCCTTGGAAAACCATATGTGGGGCTCGCTGGATGCCATCCTGACTGCCCAGCACCCTCACCCTCACCCTCACCCTCACCAGCAGCTGGTAGGGCATCTCTGCAGGACTCGAGCTCGGCCAGCCTGCCTTGGCATCTGCATTGATAGCATGCCTGCCCAGGGCCCCCTCATTAGAGCTCTGGGGACCCCCACCGCCAGTGTTCGCAGGAAGTCCACGAAAAACCCCCTGCTGTCCTCCCGCGCCACGCCTGCAGGTGCAGAGCACGGTGCGACCCATTTTTGAATTTGTATTTTGTAAGTTAAATCCACTGAGACCGTGGAGTGTGTGCCCGGGTCCCGGAGCCTCGGCTCACACGCCTGGAATCCTGTCTCCTGCCTCCCTGCAGTGGGTTCCTGCCCTCTGCAGCAGGGAACTGCTCGCCCACGGTGCCCCCATTCCGGCAGCTGGCCAAGGGCACCGACTGGCTCACGGAGGGGTACAAATGCCTGGACAACTCCCAGAGCCACCCCGATTCCACAGCTCACCGACCGACTGCCTGAGGTCTTAGTTCAAGCTCATTGTGGGTCGGCGCCTCTCTTTGCCAACCCTGCCTTCCTCATGTTTGTATCTCATGGAGTGCACCCCAATAAATCTTCCACGTGTAAATCTGTCTCCGAGTCCGTTTCCAGGGGACACAGCCTCAGACACCACCCCAACTTCTTTGCTGAGTAAATGCCTGTCTATCTCTCAATAGCAAATAAGTTGTATTTCCCTGAGGTTAATTCTGATCCTCACATGTTAAGTCAAATCCTCCGTGGAAAGCCCCATGCACCACATTTTCACATCATTTGTCATAATTGAAATTTTACATTCACTCGAATTATTACTAAGTTATATCTCTCCCCTACTAGACCCTAAGCTCCATGCGGGCAGAAAATCATGTTCATTTTTATTTTATTTTATTTTTTTTGATATATTTTATTGACTTTTTACAGAGAGGAATAGAGAGGGATAGAAAGTTAGAACCATCGATGAGAGAGAAACATCGATCAGCTGCCTCTTGCACACCCCCTACTGGGGATGTGCCCGCAACCAAGGTACATGCCCTTGACAGGAATCGAACCTGGGACCTTTCAGTCTGCAGGCCGACGCTCTACCGCTGAGCCAAACCGGTTTCGGCTTCTTGCTTCTTTTTTTCTTTTTTAATTAAACGTTCTTGTTCTGAGATCATTGCACAGTCACACGCAACAGTAAGAAATGACACATTCGGTGTGCCCTTCACACACACACACACACACACACACACACACACACACACATCCAATAGTAACATCTTGTGAGACTGGAGTTCAGTTTCGATGCCGGGGTCCTGACATCGGCACCGTCAGGATGCAGAATGCCGCCAGCATTGCCAAGGTCCCCCAGACTGCCCGGGTTAGCCACAGCCACTTCCCTCGCTCCCACCCCCATCTTTTTTTTTTTTTTTTACTTTTTTTTTTAATAAATCTTTATTGTTCATATTATTACAAATGTTCCTCATTCCCCCCCCTCCATTGCTCCCCTCCACCAAGTTTCCATTCAACTCTCTGCCCTTTCCTCATCCCCCATTGTCCTCATCCATATGTGCAGTTTATATTCAGTCTCTTCCCACCCCGCCCCACTCCCCATTTCCCCGAGAATCATCAGTCCACTCCCCTTCCATACCTCTGATTCTATTATATTCACCAGTTAATATTGTTCATCATGATTTTTACTTCCCTTGGTTTTTGGACTCACTTGTTGATAGTTACGTGTTTGTTCATAATTTTTATCTTTATTTTCTTCCTCTTCCTAAAGAACCCCTTTTAGCAATTCATATAGTTCTGGCTTGGCAGTGATGAACTCCTTTAGCTTAAATTTATTTGTGAAGGTCTTTATCTGGCCTTCGATTCTGAGTGATAGCTTTGCTGGGTAGAGTATTTTTGGCTGTAGGTTCTTGTTATTCATCGCCTTGAATATTTCTTGCCATTCCCGTCTGGCCTGCATGGTTTCTGTTGAGAAATCAGCTGACAGTCTTATGGGTGCCCCTTTATAGGTAACTACCTGCTTTTGTCTTGCTGCTTTTAATATTCTCTCTTTGTCTTTAGCTCTTGGAATTTTAATTATGATGTGTCTTGGTGTGGTCCTTTTTGGATTCCTTTTGTTTGGGGTTCTGTGTGCTTCCTGGACGTGTAAGTCTATTTCTTTCCCCAGGTGGGGGAAGTTTTCTGTCACTATTTCTTTTAATATGTTTTCGGTATCTTGCTCTCTGTCATCTTCTGGGATGCCCATAATTCTGATGTTGGTTCGCTTGAAGTTGTCCCAGAGGTTTCTTACATTATCTTCAACTTTCTGGATTCTCTTGTCTTCTTGCTTCTGTGGCGGAGTGTCCTCTGGCTCTTTGTGTTCCAAATCTTGGACTTGATTCTTGCAATCTTCCAATCTGTTTTTAGGACTCTGCATAATATTTTTTATTTCAGAGAATGTATTCTTCATTTCTTGTTGATCCTTTATCATTTCTTGTTGAACCTTTATTATTTCTTGTTGATCCCTTTTCATATCCTCATAGGTCTCATTTATTTTATCGGCCTTTTCTAAGAGATTGTTGAACATCCTTATAAGCGTGGTTTTGAACTCTATATCCAGTCGCTTTTTGTCCTCCATTTCTTTCGTTTGTGATCTGTTTCCTCGTTTCGGCATTTCCGCTGCTTCCCTGAGTTGGTAGGTTGGGAGGATCAGCTGTGTCTATGCCAGGAGACAACCTTATTCCACTAGACTTGGAAACCTGCAAAAGCCTCTCTGAGTTCAGCTTGGAAGGGGCAGAATTTCAGGGTGGAGCCTACAGCCTTGGCTTCCGGTTAGCCCCGCCCTCGGAGGTTCCTGAGTCTCAGTGTTCCTCAGTGTCCTTTGGTACTCGCTGCAAGCACCTCTGAGAGAAAGGTGCCCTAGAGTTTCGCCCGCTACCAGACAGTCTAGTCTCTCCCCCAACAAGCCCACAACTGGGGTTCAGAGCAGTTGGAAGTGGGGTTAAGAACAGTCCGGAGTTTATGTCTCCTTCCCGCCAGGGCAATCTCGCGGCCCAAACAACAGTCTGTCCTCTGTGCGCGCAATGTGCGCGACTCAGGGGATCTGCTTTTCGCCGCTCTCCCTGAGCTTCTGTCTTACAGCCCAGATTCCCTCTGTATGAGGCTGGGGCCCGAGGGTCTTGCCCAGGACTGGGGTTCAGTGCAGTCAGAACTGGGGCTCAGCACAGTCCTGAGCTTTTGAGTCCTTCCCGCTGGTGCAATCCAGCAGCTCAGTGAATAGTCCCTCCTCTGCGCGCAATGTGCGCGACTCCGGAGCTCTGCCTTTCTTGCTGCTCGGCTGAGCTTCCGCCTTACAGCCCAGATTCCCTCTGTATGAGCCTGGACCCCAGGGTCTCGCCCAGAACTGGGGTTCAGTGCAGTCGGAGTTGGGGTTCAGCACAGTCTGGAGCTTTTATCTCCTTCCCGCTAGGGAACGCCAGCCAGGCACTCAGCCGCCCCTCCTCTCCGGCTCCGTCCTCACCCCGCGCGCGCACCGCGCCTCCGTACCTTAGGCTTTTACAGCTCCTCTGATTGTCCTTCAGGTTTTCTCTTTCCTTCTGGTTGTATAATTTCCAGTCAGTCAACTTTCCTGTAGTTCTGGATAGTGTCCACTTTATATTTTAGTTGTATTTTTTGAAATTGTTGAGTGCGGCTGCAGCTAGGCGTTTACCTCTGCCGCCATCTTGTTGCAATCCTCATGTTCATTTTTAGCTCATCATTCATTCCCTCACGTTTCACTCAGTCCTGGAAAATGCTCAATGAGTATATGTTGAGTGATTCATTAAGTGAATGAATGAATGGCTACCTTTTCCATGAATGAATGTTAAAATCATTCCAAGACTGTTGTGAAGATTTTTGGAATGCTCTTAATAGTAATAAATACTTTGAAAATGGACTTGAAGGTTTTTCTTTTTTTTTTTTTTTTAAATCAACTTTAGAGAGGAAGGGAGAGATAGAAACATCAATGATGAGAGAGAATCACTAACCAGCTGCCTCCTGCATGCCCCACAATGGGGATCGAGCCAGCAACCCAGGCATATACCCTGACTGGAAATTGAACTGTGATCTCCTGGTTCATGGGTTGATGCTCAACCACTGAGCCACGCTGGCTGGGCTAGACTTGAAGTTTTTGTAGTGGTCCAGCCTCTAGGCCCTGGCTGAGAAACTCAAATGGTTAGAGCATCGTCCCAATACGCTAACATTTCAGGTTTGATTCCTGGTCAGGGCACATATAGGAACAAAACCAATGGATGTATAAATAAGTGGAACAACAAATCACTGTCTCTCCTTTCCTCTGGATTTCTAAAATCAGTTTGTAAAAGAAGTTTGCCGGAACTGAATTTAGTTAATGGTGGTTGTTGTACTTTTGGTGGAGACCATGAAGTAACCAGAATACCTCTCCTGTGTGGCTCTTAAACTGTTACTCGGAAATAAATTTCAAAAATAAAATGATTTGGAGCAGGGTCATAATGGTTGTGATGTCTGTAGGTGTTAACTTCTGATGGTATATTAAGAAATCTCTTAAAGATCACTTCCTCAGTGTGTCTCTGGCGTTGTGTTCAGTATAATAAAGGCTTAAAAATAAAGATAATAATGCCCAGCCCTAACCGGTTTGGCTCAGTGGATAGAGCATTGGCCTGCGGATTGAAGGGTCCCAGGTTCAATTCCAGTCAAGGGCATGTACCTTAGTTGAAGGCACATCCCCAGTAGGGAGTGTGCAAGAGGCAGCTGATCTATGTTTCTCTCTCAATAATGATTTCCCACTCCCCTTTTTAAAACCCTCATCCAAGGAGTGAGGATATTTTTTCCATTGATTTTTAGAAAAAGTGGAAGGGAGGGTAGGTGGGGAGAGGAAGAGAGAGAGAGGAGAGAGAGAAACATCAATGTGAGAGGACACATTGATTGCTGCCTCCTGCCCTTGCCCCAGTTGGGGGTGGAGGTTGTCTCTGCAATTGGGGTACATGCCCTTGATAGGAATCAAACCTGAAACCTTCCAGTGTCCAGGCCGATGCTCTAACTGCTGGCCAGGGATACTTCTCTTTTTATTATTTTATTATTATTATTTAAAAAAATATATTTTATTGATATTTTACAGAGAGGAAGGGAGAGAGATAGAGAGCTAGAAATGTCAATGAGAGAGAAACATTGACCAACTGCCTCTTGCACACCCCCTACCGGGGATGTGCCCGCAACCAAGGTACTTGCCCTTGACCGGAATCGAACCCGGGACCTTTCAGTCCGCAGACCGACGCTCTACCACTGAGCCAAACCAGTTTCGGCGGTTAATGGTTAATTTTAATCTCATGTGAATTTTAACTCAAAAAATTTTTTTTCTACCTAAAAAAAGGAAGAGCTGAGCACAGCAGTGGTGCACAATGCATTCTCCACTTTACCTCAAGACGAGTGCTTTCTCAGATCTCTGCAGTTTGTCTCAACCCCTCCCCCCCAACATCACCACTACAGGGAAAGGGGGCTCCCCATCACCTCCTGCCATTCTCCATAGCGTCCCTGGGGGCACTGCAGGGGGTGCCTGGTGCGGACCCCAAGAGGAAGATTCTTGGCCAGCTCCACGTTTTACTTGTCTTTCCTCTGCCATCTCATTTTATGTCACACAGTGACAAGGAAGGAGAGGTGAGAGCGTGCTAGGAATTCCCCACAGGTGGCAGAAATGAGTTTTAAGGAAGTTCCCTTGAAATTAAAGGAAAGAAAAGGCAAAACAAAGCAAACCCCTCTTGTGCAGAATCCTTCCGCTTCCAACCTGGCTGTCCTGAGAGGCCTACCTCCCCGAGGCCGCCTTTCCCCAGCACGCGGGACTCGGGGAAGCTCTTGTCCCACACGGGTTGCATCGCCCAGACCTTCCAGCGCAGAATCTGGTGGTAGGAGGGGCTGGCCAGGATGTCGCTCAAGGGCTGGCCCTGCAGGAAGGCCATGGCCTCCGCCGGCGCCCAGCCCTGCACCTGCCCCAGCGAGGCCATGGCCTCTCGGTACCCGGGCACCGCGGCCAGGAAGCCCCCGGGCTGCTGCTCGCACAGGCTGTGGAGGTCAGGGGGCAGCGCCCGGCGGTCTCCCTCCCACGTCTTGCTGGCCTGCAGGTAGGCCGTGCTGGCCATCAGGCTGCCCAGGCCCCCCAGTCCACCATGGCTGAGCACACGGGAAGGAGAGGCCGGGGGGAGGGCCGCGGGAGGCTCGGCCCGGTCCGCTGCCAGCTGCAGGTTTGGGCTTCCGGGTGCAGGAACTCCCGCGGGATGTGCCCGGAGGCCTCTGGTCTGCGGGTGGGAATGTGGGGGCTGCCGAGAGCGGTTTCCCAGGTGAGAGGCGAGGCTGGTTGTGCATCGCTGGTGCCAGAGGCAGCTGATCGATGTTTCTCTCTCATCGCAGGTGCCTCCGTCCTGGGAGGCCGTGGCAGCCCGGGACACCTGCAGGGGCTCCTGGGCATCACCTGGCCTGTCTCTGCGCACACCTGCTCCCCGAACCCGCAGCGACCGGTTTCCAAAGGAAGGGAGTGGGGGTGAGGTGGTGCCGCGTGTGTGTTTTCAGCTGTTTCTGATTTCACGTGCTTCCTAGCAGCCTCAAGCCCTGTAACCCCCGGAACGATCGGCCGGCAGGTCAGGAAGAGGAGCAGCGAGAAGCTGAGAGCGTTTCCTCCTGCAGCAGAGCGGCCACGGGGAGGGTGTTCCGGCCACAGGGAGGGTGCTCCGGACCCAGGGAGGGTGCTCCGGCCACAAGGAGGGTGCTCCGGACCCAGGGAGGGTGCTCCGACCACGGGGAGGTGCTCGGACCCAGGGTCCCCAGACCGGTCCCTGGAGGCCCTCGGGGACCCGTGGCCTCACCGTGGGCTGTGCCCTCCCGCCGCCCCCACCCCGAGTGGTCTGCAGAGGTTGTCCAGCTGTGGCGCTCCTCAGTTCTGAGGAGTCTGCGACCTACAGAACCGGGTTGAAAAGGGGGAGTCACCTTGAATCCCAAACGTCCCACCAAGTGACACAAGCAGGAAGAGCACCCCGGTTCACACGGGGGGCCAAGCCTGTTCCTGGGGCACAATCTGAGTCCAGGCACGTGAGGCCCAGGTAGGCAAGCTTCAGGGGGGCCCTCAACGTCTCTGCCCCCCTCCCTCGAGGAGCCAGGAAGCTCCCCTCCACCGAGATTGCTCAGCGCCGCCCCAGACCGCGGCCTCACAAGAACAGAAATCGGTTTAGACAGAGATCAGGCTAGGAACCTCTGCTCCAAAAATAACACTCGTGTCCTACAGGGAAAGAATACTCAGGCCTTTTCTCCACGAAGGCAGAAAACAGCCACTCAGTATTAAGCCAAAGTGCTTAAGAGGAGAGAGAGAGAGAGAGAGAGAGAGAGAGAGAGAGAGAGAGAGAGAGAACTTTCTCCAAACAAACAGCCTCTAGCACACGCTCTATCAAAACATCGCGGTGACGCCCCGGTCTGCGTGGCAGAGCCTGCAGACCGGGCCCAGCACAGACCCACGTGGCCACATGCTACCGAGAATTATGTAATGAACTCGTGGGCGCCCTTTGGCCCGCCCCGCCGCGCTGGGACCCGGAGAGGGGCGCTCTGTGCCGGTGACCGCCGCTCCGGACCGTGCCGGGCGCTCTGAAACCCACCCAAGAGATGCTACTTTTTTTTTGTTCTTGACGTGTCATCTCAGGTCCATGTTTCCGAGGAGTGAAAAGTCCATCTGAGAATCTCTCCAGAAGAGGAGATGTGCTTTCTCAGGGTCCTTAGGGATACAGTGACAGTCCAATGGGGCAGAACCTTGAGAAAAAGGTAGAATTGTCACTGAAAAGAAAAGTATGCTTTCCACTAACGAACATATACACGCTACCCACTGCGTCACTCCACTCGCACAAACACTCGCTTTATCCCAGTCTTGTTATCCCAATAGGGACATGCAGAACCACAGACGGAATTCAAGATTTTCCAGTAGCCACAAGAGAAAGGTGAAAAGAAACAAGTGAAGCGGACTTGAACAATGCATTTTATATAGCACGAGATACTGTCGTTTCAACACAGTGACCGGTGTAAACGCTGCCACTGGGCTACCGTACGGCCTGTTCCGTGTTCTGAGTGTGCAGAACCTGCTTTGTATTTCACTCAGCCACATCTCAGATGCTCAGTGGCCACGTGTGGGCAGTGGCGGCCTTATTCAGCAGCTCAGACTTAACCCTTCTTTTGGTGGCTTTATCGTTCATGAATCAGAGGCAGTCTGTCTTATTTCTGTTTGTATTCTGATTAGTGCTAGCAAAGGCCATCTGGGTGAAAAACAACGACACACTCTCGTAGTCATGGAAAATGACCTGACTAATGGGAACAACATTTAAGATAATATTTGAACACAAAATTTGGACGTTATAAAAGGACTATTTGTTGCCTTCTGACAATTGTAAATAGAGTATCGTTATTTTAAAGTCTTAGCCACCTGAAGAAAAAAAAAAGAGAGAGAGAGGTCTATTTAGAATTGAACACTTGGTGTGGTCGCTAACGATTAGCGTTGAGGTCCCAGCTTAATGAAACAGCCATTGTCGATCCAGTTCCAGGACAGCGCTGAGCTCTTAGGTCAGAAGCAGAGCCAAGGGCTGGGCACAGTCAGGACAGCCTGCACCGTGGGGAACAGCGCCAGGAGTCCGGGCGTGGAGATGTGGCCGGGTGGCTGCGAGGGCGGACTTCAGCCCTGCTTGGGAAAGCCGGGTCCTGCTGCTAGCAAGCCCCCGCTGTGTGATCTCCAGGATGTCACTTAACTCCTCTGAGCCTCAGCCTCGTGTCCTGAAAACAGAGGAAATTAAATAGAGTAAGTTCTCAAGGGAAGTCCATGCTAAATAGTGCCTCGCACAACAAAGTGTTAGCTTTTATTTTTTTAATCTTTTATTGATTTTTTACAGAGAGGGAGGGAGAAGGATAGAGAGGTAGAAACATCGATGAGAGAGAAACACCCATCAGCTGCCTTCTACACGCCCCCTACTGGGGATGTGCCTACAACCAAGGTACATGCCCTTGACCAGAATTGAACCTGGGACCTTTCAGTCTGCAGGCCGACGCTCTGTCCACTGAGCCAAACCGGTTAGGGCTAAAGTATTAGCTTTTAAATGGTTACTGCAATCATCAAAACCTGATTCAAACATTTTTCCGGCCGGAACCAGTTTGGCTCAGTGGATAGAGCGTCTGTCTGCAGACTGAAAGGTCCCGGGTTCGATTCCGGTCAAGGGCATGTACCTTTGTTGCAGGCACATCCCCAGGGGGGGTGTGGGCAGGAGGCAGCCGGTCGATGGTTCTCTCTCATCGATGTTTCTGACTCTCTATCCCTCTCTCTTCCTCTCTGTGAAAAATCAATAAAATATATTTTTTTAAAAAACCCCATGTTTTTCCGATGCAGATTGGAGTCAGGAGCGACCTAAGCAATGGGGAGGAAGTTGGGTTCCTCTGTCCAATGTCCACCCAGCAGAGAGCAGCCAAGTCAGAATTTCGCATGAGCTTGGGAGCTGTGGGGTCTGGTGGGACTGGAAGGCCGGCAGATCGGATTAATCAACCATGCAAGAGTTCTAACAATGAACTATTGCAACAAAGTGATTTACTATACACACCCACACCCCCCACACACAGAGTGAAAAGAGGAGGCATTTCATTTTGGAAGAAGAAAATAAACTTTTATGATAGGAGAAAACAACCAAAATATCTTTTATGACTAATTTTGTAAGCTAGAGGGAAAAAAAATGCTCTTTGTCCAGATCTTCCGTGAGATTTTGCATCATGAGGTAGGGCATTATCTGTGATGTGTGTGTGTCCTCCAAGTTTACAACGCTCTGATGTCATTCAACATTATGAAACAAAAAGAACACAAAATGTTTAGGTTAATGATTAGAATTGGGGTATGCTTAATTTGCTTCCCTTTCTAAGGATATTAAGTTTTGAAAATACATCCTTAGAAGAAGGAAAACAGTAAAGTGAGGTTTCTAGTAAGAGCATGACCTCCTTTTACAATGCACAGTTCTCTGTACGATCCAACAGCACATCTGTTTGAGGATTAAGAATTATAAAATAGCCCTGGCCAATTTGCTCCCTGGACCCCAGAGCCCGAGTGGGAGACAACCAATCAATGTGTCTCTTACACAGACGTTTTTGTCTCTGTGTCTCTCCCCTTCCCTTCCACTCTCTCTAACAATCAAAGGAAAAATATCCTCAGGTGAGGATTAACAAAAAACAAAACAAAAAGAATGATAAAATAATATAACTCAATATTATATGATCTCAGAAATAAGATATTCTGAGCAGTGTAAGTTCTGAAGCAGACCAACACATTAATGCTAGCATTAAGACATCCAATGAAACCCGATTATTCTTCACCTTCTGATTTAAATTCTTCCATAGTAAAGTCCTGATGATCAAGAACTGAGAGATCAGGCTAAGAACCTCTGCTCCAAAAATAACTTTTTTCTTTCAGTGGAAGACAAGTACTCAAAGAAAAAGCTAAGGGTCTTTATCCTTCCAACAACAGCAGACCACGCTTTGTATTTTCCTAATTCGACAAAATCAAGGATGTCTTGTTGGTTAAAAATTTTTTTTTTAATACTAAACAGAGAAGACATGGAGCCAGATGTATCTTAGGCTATTGTTTCCATATGGTGATAGAGTTTTTCTATCACAAGTTTTCAAGCATAGGATGAAGACAAAGAAATGATGAATGACCAGGCAAGTCTGGAGAACAGTTTGGCGGCCTCATGGGGCGGTAAGCCTAACTGGAGGGGGCTGAAGGGGGCAGAAAGATGAAAGAGTGCGGACTGCGCCGGAGGAAGTTTGGCTGTGATGAGGAGGGAGCAGAGCAGACACGGGTGCTCGGGAGAGGGAGGTACTAATGGCGGCATGTGGAGAGCTGATAGCAGGACCCAGTGCAGAGGGCACGGTTTCCCTATGAGAACACAGGCGTGAGGTTCCTGCGAAGGCAGCGCCATTCCGAGCCCAGGTGAAGGGCTTTTGGACTCAGGGGCTGCTCTCCAATTATGGCAAGAGGTTGGTGTGGGGGCCAGGATTTTGGTTGGTCACTCCATTTAGCATAATAACCGTGATGGCCCGTGGTTAGAGGCCATCAAGGAAGGAGGCATCACGTCCAATGGGAGCGTTGAGGAGGGAGCAATGAATTTCCAGCTGTCAGGAAGTGTCCGTTTAAACCTGGGGTGGTCAAACTTTTTGACTCGAGGGCCACAATGGGTTCTTAAACTGGACTGGAGGGCCGGAACAAAAGCAACCTGACCATGCTGGCACTCCCATCTTGGGCTGCTGGTGAAGGAGCGGAGGGGAGAGCAAGAGAACCCTCCGCTCTTTCGGCTCCTCGGGCTAGATAGAATAGCCGAACAGGCCAGATCTGGCCCTCGGGCCGTAGTTTGCCCACGGCTGGTTTAAACCAAGCATTTTCCTTAAAATCCTTCAGTGAAAGGAGCTTTCATATTAGGAATGGAAATATTTTCCAGAAACTTACAGATTTCCTGTTTTCAGCTGAAGATGAGACAGGCATGCTGTAGAGAAGACGGTAGTCAGCACGTTTTTAATTATTATAAGCATGTTTTCATGATCTCTCTGCCCTTACTCTTTCTTTAGCTCAAACACATCTTCGACAGAGATGGATGATCTTTTAAAGATCAAATCTAGTAATATTCGCCTGCCAAACATTTTCCTTTTAAAGCTTTGACTTTCATTTATTTACTTAAACATGTTTTTATTGATTTCAGAAAGGGAGACCTAGAAACATCAAAGATAAGATAGAATCATTGATCGGCAGCCTCCTGCACACCCCCTACTGGGATTGAGCCCACAAGGGGCCATGTGCTCTGACCTGGAATCCAACCTGTGACCTCTTGGTTCATGGGTCAACACTCAACTACTGAATCACACAGGCCAAGCCAAGCATGTTCTTATTTACTTCAAACATTATCCAACAATCATAGACGGAGTTAAATACAACATACATAACGTTAGTGTTGACCAGTCTAAATTCTTACTGTACATGAAGAAAATTGATACCAAAAAAAAAAAAAAAAAAGTGCCAGGTTTGGACTAGGAACTTGGGGTTCCCCTCTTCAGTGAAGGGTGTTTCTCACTGGGGACTGCCCCTGTGGCACAGAAAAGCTATGGGGTCAAAAGTCCCGTCTGGCTGAAACTGGTTTGGCTCAGTGGTAGAGCGTCAGTCTGAAAGGTCCCGGGTTTGATTCCAGTCAAGGGCATGTACATTGGTTGCGGGCACATCCCTGGTAGGGGGTGTGCAAGAGGCAGCTGATCGATGTTTCTCTCTCATTGACGTTTCTAGCTCTCTATCTCTCTCCCTTCCTCTCTGTTAAATATCAATAAAATATATTAAAAAAAAAAAAAAAGAAAGTCCCGTCTGGACTTGAAGAAGCTGGGATTGGCTTTGGAAATTATTCTTGTGCTTAGTTTACTATCAAAATGGCAAATTTTCTAATTTTAAGATTGGTGTGATACCATGGTTATAACACTACCCATCTAGTTCAGCTCTATTTTAATTGCTACTGAAGCAATTGCCATGTATTCAAAGGAAAAATGATTGTATCAATAGGAATTCTGACCTTCCTTAAAAGCCATACCAAGGATACCCAGGGGAAAATTTTGCTTTGAGGCTATCTAACATAGAAGAAGTTGCAAATGCTTTTACTGGGACCATAGACTCCACAGACCTGTATAAAGTTTCTTGCTTTTATCATAAACTAAACTCATAAATATTGAACCTTAGGATTCATACTCTGGCATAACATAAACATCTTCCTCTTTAAACAGGACCCTAATTGTTTTAATAATGACTACATACCCATAACAGAGGATATTCTCCTTCAACAGGGAGCCACAGTAGCCGAGAAAGTTAAGTAATTGGTATAGTTGAAGAAAACAGAACATACTTCCTGACTAGAGGCTCAATTTGCAAATGCATTATGGCAGTTGTACAAAAGAAAGTGTGTCCCACACAGTGAGACTTTAAAAAAAATCTATTAAAACGGCTCTCTGGAAAGTAGATTTCATTAAAGAAGTCTAAAAGATTACTAGAGAAGACCAAACAATACAGTGCTAATAACAACAGCAACAACAACAACAAAAATGCAAAATGAAGTCCACAAAGCATATCCTTTGAAACTGTGGGAATGAGTTGTAAAATTTCTTGTGGTTATAATAAAAAAAAGGGGGGGATGAAAGTCAAAGTTGTTTTCATTGGAACACAGAAGGCTATTCTGGAACGGAGAAGTATCCCGTGTTTGCTACAAATTTTGGTAAGTCTGCTTCTGAAACTTTCTTTTTTCCTATTCAGTGAAGAATAAAAATAATTGAGAGTTGAGAGAATAAGGGAATTATAAGGAAAAGTGAGCAAATTAAGCATGAGACCACAAGTAAATGTCCACTAGTGGGGTGAGGGGAGTTATGTTAAAAAATACTTTAAAGTATATAAACACCATCAAGTTTAATAAGCAGTAGTAACATGAGGGTCACTTGGTAATAGCAAATGAGATGAAAGCCTTACCTCTCTACATAGGAGGGAACATAATAGAAGACTGACTCTGCCATGTGTTATGCTAGAGAAAACCAGAGTCAGTTGGTGAGATTTAAATATCGTTTATTGCAAGTAATGAACTTGATGTATAAAAGGGAATTATTTTTAAAAAAAATCTATTTTATTGATTTTTTACAGAGAGGAAGGGAAAGGGACAGAGAGTCAGAAACAATGAGAGACATCGATCAGCTGCCTCTTGCACACCCCCTACTGGGGATGTGCCCGCAACCAAGGTACATGCCCTTGACCGGAATCGAACCCGAGATGGGACCCTTCAGTCCGCAGGCCGACGCTCTATCCACTGAGCCAAACCGGTTTCGGCTAAAAGGGAATTATTAAAGCTAGAATTGAGTAGTAAAATCAACACAGTTCTCCTGGCATGGCTTTCATTTGTCTATTCAGTCTATTCATTCATCCCACAAAGAAGAGAGGAGAGAGAGAGAGAGAGAGAGAGAGAGAGAGAGAGAGAGAGAGAGAGAGAGAGAGAGAGAGAGAGAGAGAGAGAGAATATCTGGCACTGTTTTAGGCACAGGGTATGCAACAATAAAAACAGACAAAAACCCCTGGCTTTATGGAGATGACATTTTAGTGGATGAGACTGTCAATAAACAAAATGCGTAATGTATTACATTGTGGTATTATAAACCACCCCAAAACTTCAAAACCTAAAATAATGATTTATTATTTCCCATAAGTCTGAGCTTTGATTGTGCAGCTCCTTGCCCATCTGACTCATGTGCCCGCATTCCTGGCTCAGCTGGGAGAGCGGGGGCGCCCCTGGAAGTCTCTGCTGCAATTGTAACAGGTTTCTGGACTGAAGGTGGTAAGGTTAACACGAGAGAAGCCCATTTGGAGTCCAGGTCGGTGGAGGGGTAAGAGGGTTTGTGTACGAGTTGAATGTGGGATGTGGCAGAAAGAAAGAGGACAAGGTTGATTCCAAGTTCTGGGGTCCGTGTCACTGGAAGGATGAATTTCCCACGTCTCAGCCGGACAGCCTCTGGAAGAGCAGGTTGTGGAGACCCCGGAGAACTCAGCCCATGAGTCATCCCAATGCAGCTCTTACGTAGCCTGCTGGGTCTGTGGGGCTGGAGCCAGGGAAGCGGCCTCGGCTGGAGGTCCTCATGGGGAGTCACCCCGTAGATAAGTGGCATTTAAAGCCTGCGTTGAGCCGGGGGGACGGAAGCGTTTTCATGGTTAGATGGTGCGTTTGAGGGCGGCGGGTGGGGGCTCCTTTTACGTTACACCCACCTGAGCACCCAACAGCAGGGCTGTGGCTGGGAGGACTTCAGCACGCCCGAGTTTTATTTGCTGTCTGTATGTACTACAGTTTTATTTGCTGTCTGTGTGTACTACAGTTTTATTCGCTGTCTGTATGCCATCTGTCCGACGGAAACCCCGCACCGTAGCCTCAGGGCTGTGAAGCAGAACGTATGGGAAAGACCCCACTCCATATCTTTTATCCTTAAGAGGTAAACGCCTCGTTAGAAGTTAGAAAAGTTACGAGTTTAGAGTTCAGTGAGGAATTTCAGGCCAGACTAAATTGTTTGCCTTGTACATTTAAAACCCTGGAAAATGTCCTAGAAGAGTTGGAATGAATAAAATTTTCCTTTTAAAAAGTCACCTCTTCCGTTACTTCTTTCTTCTACATTTTGATAAACTTCTTGAAAACGTGGCATTCCTAATGAACTCCACGGAGCTTTCTCAGATGACCTCCCCAGGGGACCAGAACAAGATGAGAAACACAATTATTTTGATTTGAGTGCTTTCGTGAAGAGTTGAACAATAAGACAGACAAATGGAACAACCATTAATAAACCATTAATGCATCTTCTTGTATTTCCCACTTAGTAGCAAATGTAAATTAGTGTTGGTTGTGGTCTTAAATAAAATCCATTTCTTAAAAAAAAACACACAAAAACCCTCAGATTTATTTTACTTAAACTGTAGAGGTCTTAAGTGTATAGTTGGATGAGTTTTGACAAACATTACTCACGTAACTATCACCCAAATCAACGGATAGAGCATCTCCATCCCCGATAAAAACTTTTGTGCCCTCTTTAATGCTCTCACCAGAAGGCAACCATTCTTTCATTTCTAGCGATTCCTTTTGCCTATTCTTGAGTTTCATATAAACAAAATCCTACTGTTAAGTACTCTTTTATGCCTGCATTTAAAAATATATATATTTTATTGATTTTTTACAGAGAGGAAGAGAGAGGGATAGAGTTAGAAACATCGATGAGAGAGAATCATCAATCCTCTTGCACACCCCCTACTGGGGATGTGCCCACAACCAAGGTACATGCCCTTGACCAGAATCGAACCCGGGACCCTTCAGTCCACAGGCCAATGCTCTATCCATCGAGCCAAACCAGTCTCAGCTATGATTGCATCTGTTTTGTAGCATGTTTCAGTAGTTTGTTCTTTTTTTTTAAAAAAATTTACTGCTGAGTAGTATTTCATTCTATGAATATACCACTATTCTTTTGTTGACAGACACTTGGGCTGTTTCCAGTTTGGGCTATTATAAACATGATAAAAAGCAGTTTTGAATATTTGTCTATGTTTTCTTGAGGCATGTTTTCTTTCCTCTTAGGCAAATACCTAGGAATAGAATTGTTGGGTCTTAGGGTAGATGTATATTTAACATTTTACTGTCTTAGTGTTTGCAAGAGTGGCTGTTCCATTTTTCTTTTCTTTTAAAAAATATATATTTTATTGATTTTTTACAGAGAGGAAGAGAGTGGGAGAGAGACATCGATGAGAGAGAACCATCATCCATTAGCTGCCTCTTGCACACTCCCTACTGGGTATGTGCTCGCAACCAAGGTACACGCCCTTGACCGGAATCGAACCCGGGACCTTTCAGTCCGCAGGTTGACGCTCTATCCACTGAGCCAAACTGATTTCGGAGTGGCTGTTCCATTTTTCATTCCCACCAGCAATCTAAGAGTATTCCAGGTCCTTCTGATCTTCACCAAGACTTGGTGTTATCAGTCTTTTTAACTTGAGCTAGTCTAAGGAGTGTGTAAAGGTATTTCATTGTGACTTTAACTTGCATTTCTGATGAGGAATGTTAGGCACCTTTTCATGTTCTAACTGCCTATCTGTACGCCTTCTTTTGTGACCCGTCTTTTCAATTCTGTTGCCCAATATCCAGCTCTTTAAACTACTGTTGAGAATATGGCCACATCAGGCAGTATTCTGTTGACTGACCATATTCCTTTATAGCAGCTGAACCTGGCTGCTGAGGCTCAGTGGTTGAGCATTGACCTATGAACCAGGAGATTGCAGTTTGATTCCAGGTCAGGGCACACGCCTGGATTGTAGGCTCGATCCCTAATAGGGGTGTGCAGGAGGCAGCCAATCAGATTCTCTCGCGTCATTTAAGTTTCTCTCTCTCTCCCTCTTCCTTCCTTTCTGAAATCAATAAAAATATATTTTAAAAAAAGATAGAATCTGAATATTGTGCAGATGTTGAGACAGCAATGGCCAAAATAAGATAGCTAGGTAAGAGCATTAGATTCACTATATCTTTCCAAACAGTTTAAATTTCTCAGGACAATTGAAAAAGCAACGATTTCTTTTTTGTTGTTAACAAAGCCTCATTACCACCCTTCACTGATGCTCAGTGCTACAAGTAATCTAACATGTTTTCAATTAACTTCTTACAAAATCCTTATTAAGAACAGTTAGGAGTGCTTTAGAGCATAATTAAAAACATCGTTTTCAAAGTGCCAATTCTATTGAAGGAGCTTCCAAAAACGAATAAAATAACAATAGCACTTACCATGTACTGGGAATCATTCTCAGTTTTACATGCATATTAATAACCCATTTAGTCTTCAGGGCTCAAAATGATCTGGTAGGTATTGTACATGAGGAAACTCAGGGATGGAGAGGTGACAGAACTTGCTCACGGTCACACAAATAAATGGTTAGCACTAGGGTTCAAGTCCAGGTATTTTGGCTCTAGAATATCAGACTATCAACATGCAGAGAAGATACTTTTTCTGTAAGATGTACTTCATTGAACAAAGCCTAACAGAAATGGGAATGATGTAAAAATGGCAGAGTAGGAACTTCCATGCAAGTATTTCTCATGTATCACTCACATGCTCAATATAAAGCAGCTCAAAATTTTAAAACTGTTTGAACTTTAATTCTAATTTTCCTTATAGCCAATCAGTAATATTTTCCCTTTAAATATTTTTTTAAAATAAGGGCTTACTAAAGTAAACATGAAAATTTTCTAATTTTCTTTTCAGAGCATTACCTGAAGTCAGTCCTTGGCAGTAACTTAAAAAGCAACAAAGCATTTAAAAAATAGTTACCTTTCTTACCAGATGTCTATTAAACTTCTATAGATGTATTTCCCAAACTTCTCTCATGATGAGAATCACCTGGTGGAGTTGTTAAAATACAGATTCCTGAATCCCAACTAAGAAGTGCTAAACTAGAATTTTACCTATATGTTCAATTTTACCTATATGTTCCCAAAAATTCTTACATGTGGGACAATTTCACATGAAGAAACATAGTTCAGCATCCTGTGTGACTTTTCAATGCCCATTCATGTAGTAGAAAAATCAGTTTATGATGATCTGAACCTAGGACTTAATTTTTTTATAAAGTACCTTTTTGCATAGCTTTAAAATTCATTGTTGCCAAGCATGCAACTAACATGTAAATCAAGACTGTACATTTGTTCAGAACTTTACTAATGTACGATCCACCAATTTAGGGGGAAAAGTCTTATCAATAGAAATGATTGTGTTTCTGAATCACAACAGTCTATATGGAGTTATCACTTATACACAGTCTTCAGATGTAATTATACCCAAGCATTTACATACTGAAATATAAATGACTATAAATTAATTTCCTCTTATTTCTATTCTTTGTACAATTAAGTTATTATATACATTTTAATGTCACTTCAGGAGAGTAAAGGGGACATTTTTTTATAAGGAAGTAATGGGTTTGACAGGGTCAATTTACTGACGCAGATGCCAGCTGTAATAGAAGGCAACTTGCATAGGTGGGAAATTAAATAGCTAAAGATGACAAATGTTCCCAATACACTAATAAAATAAAATTCAACACC
Source organism: Vespertilio murinus (assembly GCA_963924515.1). NCBI lineage: Eukaryota > Metazoa > Chordata > Mammalia > Chiroptera > Vespertilionidae > Vespertilio > Vespertilio murinus. The sequence continues at coordinate 30,464,763 of OZ004715.1, read as the reverse complement.
ATTTAACCACAAGGGAAGAAAACCTGTTCAATGCTTAGCTTCTGCGTTGGATCTCCTAATTAGATGTCACAGCTCGTTCTTTTGGCTGCCACTTTCAGATGGCTATGCAGGTGAGCTGATGCCATTCCAGGGCGGGCAGGATCAGTGCTGCTTTATCCAGCCCCTCCTCCTTTTCTATCCTCAGAGGATGATGTGTAATAGAAACCAAGCTTTGTTAGGTGGCGGACAGGCAGTTTTGCTGTGGAAAATCAATTTATTACCACCATCCTCATTTCATCTATTTACATACTGTCACACTACAATAACTCAACCTTTTTAGTATTTCTCTTTACTTCAAAGCCAAGTATTTATAGATACAACGTTTTATAGATACAACCTTTTAAAAAGGTCCAAAAGCTGCTAAAATAGTTCACTGCCCATGACAAACACACTCAAAGTCAAACATATTTATACTAGTGGCCGGGTGCATGAATTCGTGCACGGGTGGGGTGCCTTGGGCTGGCCAGTGATCGGGGCCATCTTGCCCACTCCTGATCAGGGTGATGGGGGCCGGCTGGCTGGGGAGGGACCGTGGGAGGGCTCCAGGGTGTGTCTGGCTCTCTCACTCAGTCTCAATCCACAAGATCTCCACCAGATCTCAGCAGCAAGTTAATCTACTGATTGGAGCATCTGCCCCCTGGTGGTCAGTGTGCATCACAGAGACTGGTGGAGCAGTTGACTGGTGGACAGATCCGTTGGACACTTAACATATAACGTTTATTATATAGAATATTGTAATTTTTCAGTGGACAGTTGTGAAAATGTATATAAGCAAAAATTTCCAGAGAAATTTGATTAGTGGTAGCCAATATGAATGCATACAGAATTTTAATTTTTATTATATTAGAGGCCCAAGCATGGATTCCTGCCCCGGTGGGGTCCCTCAGCCTCGCCTGTGCTCTCTTGCAATCTAGAACCTGGTGGGAGATGTCAGACTGCCGGTTTTGGCCAGATCCTTGCAGGCAAAGGAGCCTGCGGGGATGAGGCCAAAGGCAGGGGATGAACCAGGGCCCAGGCCAGGCACCACACCGCTCCTGCTCATCCCAACCCCCTGTGCCTGCCACCGCTGCTGCCATTCCAGTGCTGCTGCCACCGCTGCTGCCACTCCCTAGTGCTGCTGCGGAGGCAGGAGGCTTGCACCAGTTGGTCAGCAAGTGGTACTCTGGCTGTGGGAGCGCGATGACCCCTAGAGGGCAGCTCCTTCACTGAGTTTCTGCCCCCTGGTGGTCAATGCACATCATAGCAACCAGTTGACCAGTTGTTTGGTCACTTCATCTTTTATATATATAGATTTTCATATCTTATGTATGTATATTCCTTAGATGTAAAGATTCATAAATTGTTATAAATTAACCTCCACTAAATGTGAATGAATGGGATAGGATTTTATTTTCTTATAATTTTATATTTCTAGGTAATAAACTTAAATTTTCTTATTACCAACTAGAGGTCCAGTGCATGAATTCATGCATGGGTGGGGTCCCTTGGCCTGGCCGGTGATCGAGGCCTATTGGGGGGCTGGTCGGCCAGGGGAAGGACCCTGGGAGGTTGGCCAGACAGCCACCCTAATTAGGGCCTATAGGTCGAGCTGGCTGGCAGGGGGAAGGGACTGTGGGAGGTTGGCTGTGGGAGTGCACTGACCACCAGGGGGCAACTCCTGCATTGAGCATGTCATAGTGGCTGGTTGACTGGTCGTTCCAGTTGTAACAGGTGCTTAGGTTTTTATATATATAGATGAAAGAGCATATAAATTTTTTTTCTAACAAAAGCATTCACTTGACAAATCAGTTTATTAATATCAAGTTTAAGGTTGTGCATAAAACTGTAATAATGACAATTTAAATGAAGTAAACAGAATAAACTGTTTATTAAAAACACTGTGTAATAAAATAAATTTTTGATCCGATGCTATAGTGGTAAACATTTCCCCCTTATTAACAGTTCACCTGAAACACAGTTAAATTATACCATAATGTAATTAAAACTTGGGAAATGCCCCTGTTCTTTCCCACTCAATGATTGAACAGTGAGGTGTGCAGATCTAGGTTTTTTTGATGAGTCAATGATAGAGTACCATAACCCAAAAGACAAGCAAAATCCCGTGTCCAAAAATGAAATCTTATTTACCCTGCTCTCTGGCCCAAACTTAAAATTGTCATATCAAATAAATATTTAATGAATCACCCCCTTTCCTGTCTAAAATAAATATCAGGAACAAATTAAGGATAAGAGTTGGGTTTTAAACTGCATTTTATTTGTTACTATAACATTGTCTTTTTTTATTTTTTAACTGAGCTCTCTTAAGCATGCAAAAGTTCTCTTCCAAATGCAACTGCTTCCATAGCCCCTTAGGTATCAGTAAGTAAATTATAAAGGTCATTCAATTGTAGTTCTCTCCTCCGTTATAGCACTTCTGAGCAGTGTGACACATACCACAGAGATAGGAAAGACCATCTTTAATAAATTATCTTCTTAATTGTAAAGAATTTCTGAAAACAAAACTGACAAAATGCTAACCCAATGCCTCTGGTGAGTCCTCAAGGACCAGAGATCCATCTCCTCCTATTTGAAGACTTGGTCCTCCGGAGTATCCTGGCCGTTGCAGGGCACTCGATAAGGCGATGCGCCAGGGCTCTGGACAAACGCACTAAGAAGCCCTTTCACCACTCTCACTTGCCGATTCTTTGGACCACCCAGTCTTGCTGGCAGAGAGGGCAGCGATTGTTCTGTTTCACCCACAGGGACATGCAGCAGTTGTGAAAGGAATGATTACATTCTCCCCAGACCACTAAAAGGAAGGAAAAAAAGATTATTTGACATTAGACATTTCAATTTAAATGACTGAGCTCAAATATATAGCTTATTTTATATTATGAATAATAAACATTGTTCATAATCTCAAATAGAGATGATAAGTTGTCCAAAATAATTTTTTCTACCTGTAAAGAAACAGAAACTTACACGTGTAAGGTTTGTGCCTAGGGGACATCCCACCACAGCTCTAGACGCTGTGAAAGATGTAGTGGCCCCGTTCCCGCACAGCTCCATCGCACAGCTGTCCTCCCGAGGCTAGGAGATTAAAGGACTGGAGTCTTCCTGAGATCCCAGACCTGAGTTCATGACCTTGGAGATGTTTTGGGCTTTATTTTACTGAAAAACATCCTCCCGATTTTCATTTATTAAGATATGAGTTTTAAATGTTTTCAAGTTCCTAAGTAGGCTATTATGAATAGATGACATGCTTCTAATCATCATCAGCTGTGCATCTGCTGCGATGTCTCCTGGAAATGCTGGTAATTGTGCTGTCATCAATAAGCAGTGCAATTCCTTATGTGACAATGACATTTTCAAAGTGGCTGGCTGGAAAGAGAGGTCTCTTTGTGATCAAAGAAAGATAACCTATACCTCACAATTACCAAATTAATGTGTTGTTGTTTTTTAACAAACAGCATGAAAAAATTTTTTAAACCAAGGGAAATCACCCACTATCTGGACTACAATCTTAAATGTGAACTTCATCTGTCCCTTGCTTGACCGTCTGAGCTAAATGATAACAGAACAATTAAGACACAGGAATAAAAAGAAAAAAAACACACAACTACTTATGAAAATAGGCTGTAGAAGGTAGAAAGCAAAAATCATTCTAGTGATTCAGAAGGAAGAAACAGGATTTGATCAAAATGGCATAGATCATTAATTAGAAGCTATATTCTATAGCCCTGGCCAGGGGGCTCAGTTTGGTATACAGGGAGCATCATCCTGTAGACCAAAAGATTTTGGGTTGATTCCTGGTCAGGGCACATACCTAGGTTTCAGGTTCAATTCCTGGTATATGGGAGGTAATGATCTTTCTTTCTTACATTGATGTTTCTCTTTCTCTCCCTCCCTCCCTCTCTAAAAAAAATCAATAAAAACATATCCTATAAACCACACCAGCACAAAGTGCAAAGTTAACTTTTCATTCTAGGAAAAATGTTTAAACACTTATATAAAGCAATCTAGAAGTGACGATTTCAAGAACTGGAACATATAAACCTTTGAACTGCTTACAACATTTAGTCAAGACAATTTTTGTAGTCCCAGACTATAAGGAAAACTTAATAGACTTCTACATATATATGTACTATATTTCCAAAAAAAGGCTTACAATTTTTCTCTATCAGTTAAAAGTTAAACACTGTATCTTAAGGATATTGAAAAGTGAAATGCTGCTGAGACCGGTTTGGCTCAGTGGATAGAGCGTCGGCCTTCGGACTGAAAGGTCCCGGGTTCGATTCCGATCAAGGGCATGTACCTTGGTTGCGGGCACATCCCCAATAGGGGGTGTGCAGGAGGCAGCTGGCCGATGTTTCTCTCTCATCGGCATTTCTAGCTCTCTATCCCTCTCCCTTCCTCTCTGTGGAAAATCAATAAAATATATATTTTTTAAAGTGACCTATAACATTAAAAATTTTAATGATGCTCTGGCAAATTCCTTCTTATATAATTTTCTTACTAGAAGAGGATCATTCGTTTTTTTGATTATCAAAATATTTACTATGCCCATGTCTGGAATACTTATATAACTAATTCTTTTTAATTATAGGCAATAAGAAAACACCTTGCAGATGAATTCTTAAGGCCCTTTGAGAACCAACACATTTTATGTTAATAATGGATCACTGCTTTACAGTTTATTTTTGTGTATTGGTAAAGTCAATCTTAACAGCAAATTCAAACATCCCCACTGAGAGAAAACCTTCTGTTGAAAAAGCATGAGAATGAAATTACAACATACCAACACAATCCTCTTGTTTGTTTTCAGCTTGACATCTAAGACAGGCATCTAAAAGTAAACAAACAGCAATTCTCATTCTGATGCTCAGAATGCAATTTTTAAAACCCAGACACTTCAAAGTCAAATAAAAGCCCAAAGGGTTAGAGATGGAGATTAAAGGCTCATACCATTAATTTCTCATCCAAACAAAACTGTTTAAACAGGAATAAAGTAGAAGGCACTGGACTAATCTACTTCTGACCAGGAGCAATTTTCCCAGGGTTACTGACCCTCTATCTTCACAAGCTTTGATGAAAAGATGTCTGCCAGTGGATGCAACCACTAGAGAATACTCCACTGTATTAGAAGTTATTATAAGCTCACTGGGCATGCTCAGATAGCTCAATTTTAAGGGTAGTTTATTTTCCAGACACCCTTTTAAATAAGCTATGCACATGGGGATATAAACTATAGCATAGGCAATGGCTAATCCTATAACAACTATGTATGGTGCCAGGTGGGTACTGGAAATATTGGGGGAAACACTTTGGAAAGTATATTGTTATCTAACCACTATGCTGCTGTACAAAATGTAACACTGAATGTGAATATAATTGAATAAATAAAAATTTAAAAATAAATGAGCCATGCACATATATTGGCATTTGCTTATACGTAAAGAAACTTTAGAAGGATACCCAAGAAACTGAAAATAGAGTTTACTGGAGGGGGCTGAGTGGGAAGGAATTTTCACTGTATACTGTCTTAAAATTTTGAATTATTTGATTATATAATCTATATAAACATTACCGTATTTGCCGGCGTATAAGACGACTGGGCGTATAAGACGACCCCCTAACATTTCCACTAAAAATACAGAGTTTGTTATATACTCGTCGTATAAGACTACCCCCCACTTGGAGGCATATTTTTCAGGGCCAAAAAAATCGTCTTATACGCCGGCAAATACGGTAAATTAAAATTAATTAAAAATACTTTCTAAAAACTAGGAGTTTTTCTTCTAAGAAAATGCTTCCTTTACAAACTGAGTCTGAGCCCAAGGCAATTAACCAACAATGGCAAAGTATTTTAATAAATATATTTGGGAGTAAATACCAGGAATGAGAAGCTAAAGTATACTAGGTTGCTTGATGAAGGAGGCAATACAGAAATTATATATGTTTGGTGAAGGAGGTAAAATAGATTATTTTAGGGACTAATTAAATGGATTCATTCACTAGCTGGAAGAGGAGTCAAAGTTGGGTAAAGGAAGTTCAAACCAAAAGAAAAAAAAGTTTTAACTGGAGAAAAATAATTCCGTAAAAATAGACACCGGTGGAGCCGAAGCCTGCTCTTCTTACACTGGATTACACACAGGCACTTGTTTGCTTCTCTCTGCGTGTTTTCACCCTAAAAAAACACACCACCCTGGCCTCTCCCGTGTGGACTAAAAACAACATTGCCGCCTAAGGCTTTCTTCAACTCCACGATTACTAAGCCCTCTGTGCAATGAGCTATATGCACAGGGGACACAGAAATGACTAAGTCTGGATTCCTGTCTTCACAGCCAATAGGGAGACAGCCGGGCAAACAACAAAGCATCTTAAGGATCCTGATGTGACAGTGAAGATGAGCTCTGGGTCTGGACAACCACAGAATTAGTTTGTGGTCCCAGCTGCCTCTACAAATGAGGAAAAGAAGGCCCCAAAAGGTTGTGTCAAAGGTCCAAGTTAACATGGCTCTTTATAACTGGGCAGTACAAGCTAAAGTATTCCTCTCTTCCTTAAAGAGAGTGCTAACCACATCCGAATAGGTTGACAGGCAAATCTTGGATCAAGAAGTCATAATAAATCAGTGGTGCATGAGATGATTTCCAAATATTAAGGAAATAGGATTAAGTGGGCTCTTTTTGTAGGATCTAGAAATCTCTGAATTATGCTTATAGTTTTGATTTAGATGATCAAAAACTGACCATCTAAAGTAGAAAAAAAGTTCCCACAGTTTCAGATTTTAAAAAGTTTCTTTTGATGACGTTGCTAATATCTGAAACAGCACATTTCTAAGCAGTACAATAACACTAACACCTTTTAGAATGATGCTAGGGCCAGGACTGCAAAGTCTGAAAAACAAACTTCCTCCTGCTGCCAGCTGACCTCCCAGTGGATTTAACACCTCATCAACAAAACACAAAGGTCTAGTCCAGAACTCTCTCCTGAACTCAGAGTATAGCGGTTGTCATCGGCAACGTTAACCCACACTGGCAGAATACTTGCTATAATTAGAAAGTCAATGAGGAGAGGAACCATTTACAGCCCATACTTTGACTTACTTCAAATTTCCCAAGTACAGTTTATTTGTTGCAAGATATCAACCAGTACTTTAATTCCATATTTCCACTTCCTAGTTGAATTTTTTTTTTTTTTTTTTTGCTTTGGGGAGAAGGATGAAATGCCTTTTTAGGAACATTCTTCTTTTTAAACTAAAGAAAATTTAGGTGACAACTTCTCAGCAAAGCCCATCTTGCTAAAGACCAAAAAATGAAGTCGCCTATGTGAGTTAAAAATACCACCCAAAGTGAAAAATATGATTCTAGTTCTTTTTTCCCCCATTTTTAAAATTAAGGTATTATATGTGTATATATATCTTACCACTGCCCTCCCCTCCACTCTGATTCTAGTTAAGTAAGGCATAAGCTATGTAGCAAGGGGGCTGTACCGCACGCCAATAAACCAGGTACTTCCAAACCTAAATATGCAAAATAACTGGATCATGTCTGAAATCAAGCTCTTTCGAAAGTAAAACATAAAAATAAATATTTGGATCCCACTGTTGTAAGTCCTCTTTGAAAACAAGTCCTTACGCGTAGAAGACTGGAGGGCACACTGAAGAGAGTGTGCACTGAGCAATCTCTCGGTGCCGCTAGAAGTTTTCATCTCGCAAGAAGGGAGAGCAATTCTCTTTTCAGTGGCTTTCTCCAATGCTCTCATTTTTTTCAGGGCAAGACACCACGTTTTAGAATGCTAGAAACCTCCCTTTTTCTTCACCCACCCTCAAGCAACAGCCCGTCCAGAAGAAGCTCTCCGGGTGGTGGTCAATGCTCCATGGGAACATGAAACTTGCGTGTAACCTGCACCTCTTTTCCCAAGGTGGCCCGAGCTCTTAAAAAACCAGAAACCACACACATGGCAACACACGGGGTGACGCTGTGAAGAGAGGCTTCCCTCGGCCCCACTACCTTTATTCACGGCTCCCCAGGAAGAAGGCAAACTTATGTGTAAAAGCGGGTTCTCCATCCACAGAGGCCTGCCCCCGAGCGGGGCAGGCTCTCCCAGGAAAGGGGCATCTTATCTCCGCGGCAGGAAGGGCTGGCCGGCAAGAAGATTTTTAAGCTTTGGGTGCCTAAGTCCAGGGCTTCACGTTACCCGATCCCCACAATAAGCTGAGAGGCCGGGCCTGCGGCGGCGGGCCCCCCTCCATCCCCGCAGCTCGCCCGCTCCCGGGGGCGGACGGGGGGTGTCGTCTTCGGTGGCCGATGGCCAGAGCTTCACTCGGGTGTGTGACCCGAACCGGTGACGCGCTGTGCGGCCCCGGGCCGCTCTCAGAGCCGGGGCTCGGGCCTGGCGCCCTAAATAACCGAGTCGGTGCCTCCCAGCGGCGGACACACCACACAGTGGTCTGTCCTCGGTCACACCCATCGCTCCCCGAGATGACCTTCCTCCCTCTTCCCCTCGCCAGAACCCGGCCCCCGGCGCGGGGACCCTGCGGCCCGGGCGGCGGCCACAGCCCCGGCTCCTCGGTTCTTCCGCTCGGGGCTGGGCCCCGCCGCCGCCGACCCTCCGGGCAGCGGGCTCTCAGCCTCCCGGCGCGTTCCCCTCCCTCCCCCCCGCCGACCGGCCCCGGCCCCGCGGAGGCCGCAGAGCGGCCGCGGCCTGGCGTGAGGCGCTTACCCATCACCTGGACCCTGCAGATGGCGCACGTATCGCACTCCACGTCCCAGCTCCACATGGCCACCGCGTTCCACTTCTTGAGCGAGAACATCTTGTCGCCTCCCGGCTTGGAGCCCGCGCTCCCGGAGTGGGAGGACAGGGCGCAGGGCTCCTCGCCGTCTTCCACGTCGGCCATGGCGGCGGCGGCGGCGCGGAGGCGTCGGGTCGGGGGAAGGCCGGCGGCGATGGCGGCTCCGCGGCGCCGCCCGACGGACCACAGCGCCCCCAGCAGGCCGACGGCCGCCGCGGAGCCGGCCACCGGCGCCGCCCGCGATTGGCCGGCGCGGGCCGTGACGTCACCGGACGCCGGCGCCCGGACGCCGTTGGCCCCGCCCCCCGCCCCTTCACGTGTCGGGCGGCCTGGAGGCCTGCGGACCCCGCGGGCGCCGGCGGTTGAAGTGTGGCCTCCGCGCCCGCGCCGCCGGGGCGTGTTCTGTCGCGATGGCTGGGGCCGGCACGTCGTGCAGGAGACGCGTGTCCCGCTTTCTGCCTCCGTTAAACGTACGGCTTTCAGAAATTACGGTGTAAACCCCATCCGTTTGTTCCCCCGCCCCAATGCAAACTCCCTAAGGGCAGGGACCAGGCTCTGTCAGCATCCTGTCCTCCGGATCTGAAACTCGCCGGCCACAGAAGCCCCAGACATTTGTGGAGTGACTGAATGACCTTCATGAGCTCCCATTTTGTCTCAGGAGCCTTTTACACTCAAACATTACTAGGACCTCAAGAGGCTTTTGATTGTGGAGAATATATATTAAGAAATTAAAACATTTAAATTTATATATATATTAGAGAGAGGAAGGGTGAGAGAGAGAAACATTGATGAGAGAAAAACAGATTGGTTGTCTCCCGCACACACCCTGACCAGGGGTGGAACCCACAACCTGGGTATGTGCTCCGACCAGGAATTAAACTCACCACCTTTTGGTGTACAGGATGATGGATGCTTCAACCAAGGGAGCCACATCGACCAGGGCAATGTAGTAATTCATTTTAAAATAACAATAAAAAGCTCATTACAAATTATCTTAAGAGCAATGACCTCACAAATCATGGAGCTTCAGGAAAACACTGGGCAGAGAGGGGGAGGGGAAGAGAGAGAGAGGGAGAGGGAGAGAGAGAGAGGAGAAAAATAGCTCTGAGTATTATTATGCAAATGGTCTTGACCTCTGAAAGGTTCCCAGGAACCCTGGGGGCCACGCTTTGAGAAACCGTTAATTTAGCTTAACCTCCTTTTATATGTAGGAGGAATGAGGCCCGGAGAAGTAATGGTGACAGTTTTGAAGTCAGGCGTCTGTTGCTAGCCCAGGTCATATGATTACGTTTTCAGTGCAAAGCAGACAACATCTCCTTTAAAAGATAAGAAAGCTGAGGACAGAGAGCCACGGAGATACCGGATTCCCACCACCATCTGCTGGTGGACGCCTGCTGTGCCAGGGCTGGGATTCAGAGCCGTCCACCTCCTGTTGGAGTCCCTCATCCCCTCGTCTCCTGGTGCCAGGTCTTGTGACCCAGTGGGGGCTAACCAAGCTCAAGGAGTCCGGCAGAGAAGACAAGGATGCATCAATACATAAAAAATATAAGTATGGACACAGGTTCATATTGGACTAGATGCCAATGTGTGTTGTTTATTGAGAGGCCTCTTAAGTGCCCCGAGGGGCAAAGTGTTCCTGAGGACCGATGCAGTCAGGGAAGCCTCCTGGAGGCAGTGAGGTTTGAGGAGGCCAGGAAATGAGTAAAGAACACCCCCCCTTCCCCCGGCTGTCAGCTGGAGCAGCCTGTGGTGGTGTCAGACACAAGTCTGACCACACTAACTCTATGAGACAGACAAGAACACCTATAGACAAACTCAGATGAAACACAGTACATGTTCTCTTCATATTAAGTGACCACAGATCTGACTAGAGATGGCAATAAATGCTAGATAACTAATACAAAAATTAATTTTTTAAAAAAAGAAGGCTGGAACCAGATGAGGAGATGAGGATAGAATTCAGTTTGAAAGAGAAAAAGGAGCCAAACTCAGATGAAGGATGGGAGGATGGTGAAGGTCAAGAAATCTACGAAATGAAGGTCAAGAAATAGAATGCCTGTCTGTCTCTGGGTGATTGTGTCCTGGCTTCCTTCCTGCTCGCCTCCCCTGTCCGACTGGCATTCAATCTAACGTGTGTCCAGTTTCCTATATCCCCTTCCCGCCAAGCTCTCTCCAGCTCAAAAGGTTCCTTGGCTCTGAATTGTCCCCAGGACAAAATCGGGAGGTACCGATGGTCATTCAAACCCTGCTTCAATTTGGCCCCAATATGCTTTTTCCGCGCCACCCCCAAACACCCCTCCCTGAGGCCCCTGTCAGATTGGTTTGCTCAGTCATCTAAACACAACTTGGACTTCTTTTTCTTCACATTTTAATAAACTGTCTCTAAAATTGGACAGAACCTCCCCTATCTGCTCGGTCTGGATTGCCATTTGCACTTAAAAAGAAACCTTGTGTCCTCACTGACCACTCTTTGCCGCCATTTATTTATGCTCCCCCAGGAAACCATAACAAAACCGTGTTTCTTCCATTCTTTTGGCACCAGGTCACGGCAACCAAAAAGTGCTGTTTCTGATGTCTATCAGGCAATTTAAAGTTTGTTTTTTTTAACTTGACAGCTCAAAAATGGTAAAAATACTAAAATAATAAAATGAGTATGCAATGAAAAAAGGCAAGCACTGTTAATAGACTATCCAGAAATTCCTCTATATGTACAAGCAGACACGTAATACATGAATTTACTTAAAAATTTTAAAATTGTGGTAAAATACACAAAACATAAAGTTGGCTATTCTAACCATGTTTAAAGTACACAGTCCAGTAGTATTAAGTATACCCACATTATTATGCAACCAATCTCCAGAACTTTTTCATCTTCTAAAACTGAAACACTAGCCCTAGTGGTTTGGCTCAGTGGACAGAGTGTCGGCCTGCGGACTGAAGGGTCCCGGGTTTGGTTCCAATCAGGGGAGCATGCCCAGGTTGCGGCTCAATCCCCAGTAGTGGGGGCAAGCGGGAGGCAGCCAATCAACGATTCTCTCACCACTGATGTTTCTGTCTTTTGTTCCCTCTCTCTTCCTCTCTGAAATCAATAAAAATATATTTATAAAAAGATAAAACTGAAACTGTACACCCATTAAACAACTCCCCACGTCCCCCTCCTCTCCTTGACAGCCACCATTCTACTTCTGTTTCTGAGTCTAGCTATTCTAGGCATCTCATATAAGTAGAATCATAGAGTACTTGCCTTTTAGTGATGGGCTTGTTTCACTTAACATAATGTTCTCAAGGTTTAATTCACGTTGTAGCATATGTCAATCTCCTTCCTTTTTAAGGTTGAATACTATTCTATTGTATGAATGTTCAACAATTTGCTGACTCATATCATACCAATTAATTGTTGTTGCTTTAAGATTCTTCATTGATTATTTATTTATAGTTTTTCTTGACTTTAGAGAGAGGAAGGGAGAAGGAGAAGAGAGGTAGAAACATCAATGATGAGAGAGAACCATTGATCAGCTGCTTCTGGCAAGTCTCCCCACTGGGGATCAAGTTCACAACCCAGGCATGTGCCCTGACCTGGATTCAAAAATGACTTCCTGGCTCAGAAGTTGACACTCAAACACTGAGGCACACAGTTCAGGCTCAATTAGTTTTTCTGTGTGTTTTTGAAATATATATATATATATATATATATATATATATATATATATATATATAATTTTATTTCAGAGAGGAAGGGGGAGAGGTAGAAACATCAATAATGAAGAGAATCACTATCAGCTGCCTCCTACACACCCCCTTACTGGATATCCAGCCCGCAACCCAGGCATATGCCCTGGACCGGAATCGAACTTGGTACCCTTCAGTCTGCAGGCCGACACTCTACCCACTGAGCCAAACCGGCTAGGGCTCAATTAGTTTTCTATATGAATTTTTCACATATACTACTCTGTAGCCTGCTTTTAAAAAACTTAATAGGTCTACTATGATATCTGTCCACATATACACTTATATATTCAAATTATTCTTTTTAATGGCTATGTAGTATTCTACCACATATGTTTACTGTGATTTGTTGCCCTGAGAACCCTTTGAGACACATTTGTTTCTAATGTATAATAAACAGTGCTGCATATATTTCCTTGCACATGCGTAAGAGTGTATCTGTAAAACAAATTTCTAGAAATAGAATGCCTGGGTCAGAAGCTGTATATTTTTCATCTTGAGAGCCATTGCCAAAAGATAGAACATAGACTTTACACTCCCAACCATGGACGTTAATGGCAAATTTCAAAAGAGGTTGTTTTTTTGAAGCAGGAATAAGGTCTCAGAAGGCTTCACACACTGTATATATAAATGGGAAAGGTTTGTTATATTGTTTCAGCTCTGGTGCTCTATTGTTTACTTGTAATGCATGAGGTCTTGGCTTCCTCAATCGATGCTAAGAGCCGCAAGGTGGACATAATTTATGATGCCCAACCGCACCTCCACATTAGTTTGGTTCCATAGACTTGCCAGCACTTATTAGATTCATACATGAAAAAATGACAGGTTTTTTTCCCCCCTAGCTCCAAATAAGGTGGTCTTAAATCTTCTTTTTTCTTTTCTATTTTTTTTCAATAAACATGTACCTTTATTTTAAGTCAGTTTGATCCATCCTGCTTTTCTTGTGTAGCTGTTCAAAGTGAAAAACACCTGTGGTCACTCAATTCTGACATCAACACTCATAGCAGCCACTGGTTTATTTTTGAGCGTGCACTATGAAACAGGCATTGTCCTAAAATGCTTGGCATGTGCCATCTCACTCCAGCTTACCAAATGAGAAAGCTAGCATTCTTGTCTGTATCTTACATTAGGGGAAAGTGAGGCACGAGGTTAACTGATTCGCCCCAGGTCATATGTTAAAAGTAACAGGTTTCCACAGAGAATTCTAATCTTTTTAATTCCGAGGTCTGTGCTTCTCATTCCTGTACCACATTATCACGTCATATAAAATTCAACTTAACCTAATTTACCATCCACGCATTGATCAACCATACCTCTACCATTTCCTCTGGAGTCGTCTGAGATCTGAATTGGGGGTAAAGTGACTAGACGTTTCCTCATTTGTGTAAGATCCCACTTTTAGAAAGTGGTTATTATTTCCAAACATCCCTATTGTTCCCAACTACAGATATATTTATGAAAGAAGATTCTTTCTGAGATAAAAATCACGACATTCTTCAAATCATAAATTTCACAAGAGAAAAAGCCCTAGAGAAGAATCTCACCTTTTTTTTTTTTTTTTTTTTTTTTTTTTTTTTTTTTTAACTAAGGCTTACCTGTGAAACCCAAATTTTAGAAAATGACAAGCATGGTACCATTAAAACTATTTTGAACTTTCATACAACAGTCTTATCAAACTTTAGAACTTGAAAGAGAATTGGTTATAGTGGAAAATATTCTCACACAACAAGCAATGTCTTTATATGTGTCTCTCACTGGCCATGGAAATAGCATCCATAAGGAAACATGGCATCCATATTCAGTGTTTAACCTGTAAAAGAATGAACAAGAAATCATAAATTTAAAAATAAAAAAAGTGTTTTTTTTGTGTGTGCAATCACCATTCACTAGGATGAGATGATGGCTTAGAGGACTGTTAACTCAGAACCAAAATTCTCACCATATTATCAAGTGCAAAATCTGCTGTAATAGTCTGTCCCAGTTGAGCGTGCAGGGTCTATACAGCGCCCCCTGGTGGCTGTAACTAACCGGAATGAACATCCACAAACATCCAAGAGCACATACCTTTTTCTTCCTTTTATGGGTAACATTAGATGTATTGCTGCTTTTCCAAATAGATCTGAACGTGTCCGAAGAGATCTGAGGGGTGACTGTAACTTTTAAGACTGGGAATTTACCTGAGAGGGGGAAGAACAAAATAGTAAATGGATAGGATACCTCACAACTCTCCATTTGATGGACTGAGTCACAGGCTTCTGAAAGGGCCATTCCCCCTCATTATTTTTTTAAAATACTACGTTTTCATTGATTTTAGAGAGAAAGAATGGGGAGAGAGAGAGAGAGAGAGAGAGAGAGAGAGAGAGAGAGAGAGAAAGAAAGGAAGAAAGAAAGAAAGAAAGAAAGAAAGAAAGAAAGAAAGAAAGATCAATCAGCTGCCTCCTGCATACCCCCACTGGGGACTTGACCAGCTCTGGGTTCCAGAATGGCCTGATTGTGTCCAACTGCCTCCTACAAGCCGGGTGAGCACAGGCTTGCCTCCGGAGGAAGCGGGGATGCACAGAAGGAGGGGGTGGAGTGCTGAAGACAACCCGACAACTCCACAGTTCCGCACCTCGGTCTGAGACCAGAGGCCCTGGGCTTAGCCGCTTCTCACCCAGCCGCCCGCCCGCTGTGGTTTCACAGAGCGTTCCCTCTGCGTCAGCCGGGGTCCTGGCCACCACATGCCCAAGCCCGTGCCTGGCGCCAAGGGCCTTCCAAGGGCGTGGGGGCGGCTGAAAGCCAGGTCAGATCTGGAAGGGGCAACGTCCTCAGGCTCACTGGCCAGAGGTGGTACCTCTTCTAATTCCTCTGCCCAGAGGAGCCCTTTTTGCCCGTTTGTGTTAAGGTGCCCGCTGGGGCCCGAGGGACTGCATTTAGCACCCTACACACACAATCCCATTTGACCCTAAAACACCCTCTTGGGTTAGGTACTATTATCATTCCCCTTTTTACAAGTGAGGAAACAGGCACAGAGAGGCCACGCAACGCGCCGGAGGTGACACTGCTAGAACAGCGGGAGCGGAGCGGGAGCCAGGCCGTCTGCCTGAGGAGAACCGTGAAGTACGACTCAAAGACGCCAAGCAAGTGCTCCCATCTCCAGTGCTCCTCCACGACGATGCTTTCAAAGCAAGAGCAAAAAGACGTACGTGTCCAGTGTCAGAATTAAAAGGACATGGGAGCCCTGACCAGTTTGGCTCAATGGGTAGAGCGTCGGCCTCTGGACTCAAGGGTCCCAGGTTCTATTCCGGTCAAGGGCATGTACATTGGTTGCGGGCACATCCCCAGTGGGGGGTGTGCAGGAGGCAGCTGGTCGATGTTTCTCTCGCATTGATGTTTCTAGCTCTCTATCCTTCTCCTTTCCTCTCAGTAAAAAATTAATTATATATATATATATATATATATATATATATATATATATATATATGAAAAGGGCACAGGGAGAGGACTGCCCGAGCCGGCGCACATTAGTCGTGTTTACACAGAGCCTGCCGTTAGCCGCACAGGGCCCCGTGCTCAGATGGGCTCCTCACTCGGTTCAGAGCTCTGCTATTTTCATCCCAAAATTCTTAATATTGAATGAGGGCCCATGAGTTTGCCTTTGCCCCGGGTCCCTACAAATTCTTTTAAAAAAATATACATATTTTGCCGAAACCGGTTTGGCTCAGTGGTAGAGTGTCGGTCTGTGGACTGAAAGGTCCCGGGTTTGATTCCAGTCAAGGGCATGTACCTTGGTTGCGGGCACATCCCCGGTGGGGGGGTGTGCAAGAGGCAGCTGGTCAATGTTTCTCTCTCATTGATGTTTCTAGCTCTCTATCTCTCTCCCTTCCTCTCTGTAAAAAATCAATAAAATATATTAAAATATATATACATATTTTTATTGATTTCAGAGAGGAAGGGAGAGGGAGAGAGAGCTAGAAACATCAATGATGAGAGAGAATCATGGATCAGCTGCCTCCTGCATACCCCCCACTGAACCCGCAACCCAGGCACATGCCCTGACTGGGAATCGAACCGTGACCTCCTGGTTCGTAGGTCAAAGCTCAACCCTGAGCCATGCTGGCCAGGCTGGGTCCCCACAAATTCTGTAGCCAGTTCTGCTGTCATCGGTAGGGCGGCAGAGCAGAAAGCAAAATGACGGTCCGCCATGCCATTTCTGTGAGTGTCGGCCTTCCCTCAGGATCTCACCCCAAGACTGAGATGGGTTCCTGCTTCTCTCCCAGAGAGGAAAAACCTCACTTAGCACTGTTAACAAGGAGCAGTTAAATAACGGTCCCCAGGATTTATCCCAAGCACCTACTTCTGGAAGATGAACAAATAAAATCTCTTAATTTTCTACTCACCATGTTAAGATTTGAGTGAATTCCAACAAACTGTTTTCTTCTTCTTTCCCTTCTCCATCTATGCCATTATCGGCCAAGTACAATTTCACTAACCAAGGACCAGCCTCTGTCAGACCTTCCATATTTTCCTTAATTCCTACGAGGAAATCTGTGTTGTATTATTTTTTAGACAATAGTTCTCCTGCTTACCACGGGTTTTTAAAAACCATACAGACTTATTTCACTTGTGTGGGCAGATGCATTTTTGCCATACAGTTAAGGAAATACAAGTAATTTAAGAACTCATTGAAAGAAACGCTCAGTACATCCTTTGTTCTTTTCGACAGCAAGCTCCAAATAGTCTGAATCAAAAGACATCTCATTGAAGACGGAGGTTGCTTCCTTTACGTTTGCTAAAGGAGAAAATCAAGGTCTCTGGATTTTCTTGACAGAAGAATGAGTTATCTATTGATCCCGGGGAAGTGATAGCCCCTACAGGGGGGTTCAGTCTTTTAAAAGGGCCTATAAAGTTGTCACTTTTTTTTTTCCTTCTTTCTAGAAGGACAAGTTCAAAGGCAAAAGAACCATTCTGCCTTCATAGACTGCATGACTGAGGCCAGTGGTCCTAAAGTCTGGTCCACCTTTGTCAGTCTGTCCAGCTGTAGAGTGCATCATGTACAAGTTTAATTGACACCAGGTCAAGTTTAGGAGTTTAGCAGAGAAAAAATGCAGGACGGGGGTGGAGGAAGAGGAGCGGTGTGGCTATAATGCCGGCTCATCCCTGAGAGGAAGTATGAGAAGGCAGAGCTGAGGCTTGAGCCCCAACGGCAGGTTGCTTTGGGGGACCCAAGAGCCGGGGTTCCAAGTGCTTGCAGTTATATGCTCCGTGTGCAACAGGACTCTCTAAACACTAGCCAACTACTTCATCCTGGGCTCAACTGGAAAACAATCATCTTTTCCAAAGCCAGGAAGACTTGGAGATCATGTATCTGCCTGTGGTTTGTGGGGGCAATTTAAGGGGTTTTTAAAGGCTCACTTAGCTATGCACTAATCTTGTCTATCGTGCAAAAATATGTTGATTTCAGGACATAACCCCAGGACTAGACCGGAGTCTTGGACTTGAGTGCATCCAGCGGGCAATATTTTTGAGCTCCTGTTATGTGCCAGGCCACTGTTCAAGGCGACGGGCATCCAACAGGAAACAGAACTCCCTGCCCTCATGAAGCTGACAGGAAGTGAATGCTAACTAGTGAGAAGAGAGAAGAGTTGGTGGTAAGTATACACTTTCAAGTTAGGAAAGAGAACTTTAATGTTAGGGAAAGGGACATTGGGCCATTCTAGTTTTGCTAGTTATTTTTTTTTTAAAGTATGTTTTTGTTTTTTTTTAAAGATTTCATTGGTTTCTTTGGATATGCATCTAATCTGCTGGATTATTGAGTAGAAGTGACAGGATTTCTTTGCCTCTAAAACACAGTCGGAGGGAGAAAACTAGCGTGTCCTTTGGTTTTATTGGGGATACGCCTGATCTGTCCAAATTTCCAACATCCAGGGTACGGGGACGATAGCGAATGACAAACACGAGTCATACAGCAGTGCTAACATACTAGAACAGTATCTGGCACCGTGCAGGTGTTTAATGGCTGCTTGATAAATAAATGAGCGAGTCCATGAGTAATAGAAACAGAATGCAGTCATACTGTGGAAACTTCGATCTCACTGTTCCTTGTTTTTCCAAGTCCAGTGTAGCCAATGGTGCCTTGAGGTTCATGAACATACAGAGAATATATTTCTATTCATCCAGTCTCTTCAGGAATACAAATGTCTCTGAAAAGTTAAGGTTACAATAAAACACGAGGCCAGTGGGGCCACGGCCACAGGCCACATTCCTGTGCAAGGAGAGAGGCAGCCTCAGCCAGGCCATGTCCCCAACGTAGCCGGCCTGGCCCCAACGTGTGCCGCTGGAGAGGGAGGGAGGGAGGGAGCTCCCGGGCCTGCCATTGGCCTGGCGCAACTCACATCCCCACAGGAAGACAATCCAGACCTCCCTCCACTAGTGGCAAGGGAGGTAACAACATGAAAACTATCAGGCTGGAAAATGCTAGTTCAAACTACTCTCCAGAATTTTGACCACCAGTAAGTCACAGTGCCCTGTGAGAGGGGACCACGGCTGGTGCTGCTCAGGACAGTGACTTCCTCTTCTGGGCCTTTCACCAAAGTCCAAGCAGAACCAAATCCTTTTTTTTCTTTTTCTTTTTCTTTTCTGGATGGAAAACAACTTCCTTGAAGTCTAGGTGAGCCCATGCTCAGCCCCTGGTAACACTCGATCCTCTCCAGCTGTGCCCCTCGACCTATTCTTACCCAACCCTACATTTCTTAACTTTAAAACAAAAACAAGCTCACCCACCATGGCCACTTCCATTTATTCCCCTCAGTCTCGGAGAACCTGGCAGTGGCACAGCCATGCCGATTGTGCCAGGAGGCACAGTAAAATGGGCAGCACCTCCGGGTCTGAAATCTCTCTCTGGAGAATGCTGTGTGACGCCCCAGAAAGCGTAATCAGTGCTGGTTGATTCTCACCTCACACTTTGGAACCTGTCCCCAAAGGTTTCCACCGTTCAGTATCACCCCAGGATAAAGCCCCAAGTACAGTAACTTCAGGGTTATGACCAGTAACGTCCTGGTTTGGAACTAATAAAGTTCTTTTGAAGATTACATCTTGACTTTGCAACTTGACCTTTGAATTCCTTCATGCTGTCAGCGTGCCTATGGACTGAGGCTGTGAAATAAGCCTTATTTTGGGGGAAGTGAGTTGGCCCCTTGGGCGGCACTGGTACTCTAGCAAATATCCAACAAACCCAGGCTGCGGACTGACCATTTTATGGTTGCATTTTGCTTCCCGGTCCAAAGTCCTTAGGAATGAAAACAACCCCGAGAGCTATGGTGTGGGGCTTGGGCTGGGAAGCAGAGCAGGCGTAGGTGATGGGGTGCCCTGGGTCTCCCAGGAACCTTTGGGGCCTGAGGTGACAAGGCGGGACTGGCTGAATGGGGCTCGGGGAAGATAACTTCTCTGCAGATGATGGTTCCTGATG
Source organism: Vespertilio murinus (assembly GCA_963924515.1). Lineage (NCBI taxonomy): Eukaryota > Metazoa > Chordata > Mammalia > Chiroptera > Vespertilionidae > Vespertilio > Vespertilio murinus. The sequence continues at coordinate 30,444,778 of OZ004715.1, read as the reverse complement.
ACCTCGCAGTGACTTCCAGCCTGGAGCATCCTCTGGCTCTTTATGGGCCGATGGGCCTATGACTAGGCAAAGGCCAAGCCAACGTCACTCACCCTCAGACTCAGGGTCCCTAATTCTCACAGAGCCGTGGTGCAGGGCCATGGGGCTCAGAGGTGGGGTCTTGAAGAGACAGAGAAGCCAGGACAGAAATGGGCCTGGGCCCTGTTTGTTCTGTGGCTGCCATGGCGGAGAAAAGGCACCTCGGAGCTTCCCTCCGCCTCTGATTTTCTTCACTGAGCAAAAGACATAGAAAGGCCAGCTGACTTTCTTCCAAGGCTAACGCCGTTGTGGTTCCCAAAGTCAGAGCCTGGGCTAATCACATCAGCATCACTTGGGAACTTGATAGGAAAGCAAATTCCCGAGCCTTATCCCTGACCCACTGGTTCAGACCTTGGTGCGTGGGGAGCAATCCATGTTCGGGGGTGCTCTGAGGCAGGACTGACTTGGACAAACGGACGGTTCCCTTCTAGAAGCACAGAAATGGAATCCCTTGCCTCTTCTAAGAACTTCTAAATGGCTGCTAAGTGGAACGCTGCCAAGTTCTCGTAGCCATGCAATTGGAGGGGACTTTCAGAGGGCCTCAGGCTTCTGAGTGGGGTTTTGATTCATACAGTTCTGTGAGTCCATCTGTCCAAGCAGCGGGCCCACAGCCTGCCGCCCGCCCACAAGGGGCAGCACAGAAACAGTTTGCCTGCTTCCAATTGGGGCCAAATGGGAACCATCTGGACTCCTTGCCCAGGAGGCTGATGTGTAGCCGCTGAAGCTGACCCTTTACTTTGAAACAAGCAGAACTCTTCTGCCAAAGGCCAAACTCACCGCCAACCAAAGACCTCAGAACTTCTAAAGAAGCCATCCGATGTGAGGAGCTGTGTTTACATTTGCTTTGCATGAAAATTGTCTGCCCTTGTGAGAAACTATAAAACAAATGCACACTCAATACAAGGTGTTCCTGTTGATTTGAGGCACGGGGTCCCTTGGGAGACAGAAGACTTTAATGGCTCCCATTGTCTACTGGGTTAGGTCCAACTCTTCGCCAAACATGTGAGGTCCTCTCTCATGTGCCCCACACCTCCTGCCAGGTGCCCTCCCCCCCCCCCATCCTCTCGTTCCAGTGGCAGGGGCTGGGGGCCGGCCTTGCAAAGGCCTTTCTTCCTCATTTAGGTCTTCCCTCATGAAGCCCTTTCTTTCGTTCCGCATCAGGTGGGTTCTTGGCCAGTTCACAGAGACTTCTCCCCAGTTCTGTACCTTCACGTGTGGCCCTTGGCAGGTGCTGCTTTGTGTTGTTGCTGTTTCCTAGGTGTGAATCCTACACGCTGAGTTGACTTTGTCTCCTCCCAGATTCCCAGGTCGAAGCGCTAACCCCCAGTTCACCGGCACGTGACCTTATTTGGACACAGGGTCATGGCAGATGTGATTAACCTAGATGAAGCCATACCTAGGTCAGAGTGGGCCCTAATCCAATGTGACTGGTGTCCTTACAAAGCGGGTAAAAATGGGCTCAGGCACACACAGAAGGAGGACGCCAAGGCCAAGGTTGGGGTCCTTTCAAGCCAAGGATTCCACAGGCTGCCAGCAAAGCACCAGGAGCTGTGAGGGGCGTGGAATCCAGTCTCCCTTAGTACCCCTCCCCCCCGGGAGGTGCCAACCCCGCCAACATCTCCATCTTGACTTCCAGGCTCCAGCACTGTGAGGCAGGGTGTCGCTGCTCGGTACGCCACTTGGTCTGTGGTACTTTGTCACGGCAGCCCTCGGGATCTAATACTGTACACCCCCGAGAGGCAGGAGCTCACGTGTGCCCCACCAGGGCTGGCGTGTGATGAACCATCTTCAGTGGAGGCAGCTCTAAGGACCGGAAGGCAAGCTCCTTGGGACAGGGACCAGGGACATCCCTTCCTGCGTCCCTCACGCACCAGCCCAAATGGCCTTGAGGACAGTGTCTCTCATCAGTGTGACAGAAATGTGACCCTAGGCAGCCGGCGGTTCTTCAAGGCCTCAGACCTCGCGAGTCTTTCTGTTTGGGGTAATCACAGTAGCAGTGGGCACACATAGCCCATGAAAAGAGGAAGTGATTTCACGATGAAGGAAGTGAGAGGAATAATGGAAACGACATCAAAAATACATTTTTCTCTCTTCTTCTTCCCTGAAGTAGTTTTCACAGTTCCAGTTCCAGATGACTTTGTCATCTGGTTCAAAGTTGAACTTCCTCTCTTGACTGGCTGTATGGAAAAAAAATAAAGGATTAAAAAAAAAAAAAAAAAAGCCTGTTCAAAGATGCATGGATGGGTTTTTTTTTAAGCATCATGTCTAAGAATTTATTGGATTACATGCCAATAAGAGATTATAAACAACTTCTGTAATACACCCACAGAGCCATGTAAAGTTGATATGAATCCTAGTTGATATTTTCTACCACTTATCCCATTTATCTTGAAAAAAGTTTGGGTTTTTGACATGCTTGGATACCTATCGGCTCATTGCCTTCACTTCACGTACAATTCGGGCAGACAGCTTTCTCAGGAGAGAGAATTATCCCACCCACTGTCAAAACCGCGTTCACTTCAGCTCAGTCCTGTCTTTCTCATGTTTATTTCCCCAAAGGCCTGAGGGGAACAAGCGACCAAGAAGGACCCCGAGAACCTTCCCGCGGGGCCTCCCATAGATTCCTCACACCCCTCTGCTGCCCTCTGCAAAATGGCTCCAAATCTCTGGGGTTTGGGAGAATGTAGCAGAGAAGAGCATCTTTTTTGAAATATTTTATAAAAAATATTAGCCGAAACAGGTTTGGCTCAGTGGTAGAGCATCGGTCTGCGGACTGAAAGGTCCCGGGTTCGATTCTGGCCAAGGGCATGTACATTGGTTGGAGGCACATCACTGGTAGGGGGTGTGCAAGAGGCAGCTGGTCGATGTTTCTCTCTCATCGACGTTTCTAGCTCTCTATCTCTCTCTCTTCCTCTCTGTGAAATATCAATAAAAAAATATATTTTTTAAAAAAGGAAATATTAGTGCATTATCACGCTGGACTCATAACACCCTTCTTTTTCTGTCTCTTGCACCCCACACCCCATCCATCAGGAAATGGTACAGATGCAGAAGCTGACCTCTCTCTGCTACCCTCCTCTCACCTGGGTGGGCACCCCTTTCCTGGTTGAAAACAGCCTCCCAATAGGATGCCCTCTCCCTCCCTTCTTTCCCCACCCAGACTGTTTGCCACCCGGATGGAGGGGTCCTTCTCAAATCTAAACCCTAACCACTCTGCTCCCTCCTCGCTAACAAGGCCCTTGACCCCCCGTCCCTGTGGTCACCCTGCTCGCTCCTTGCCATTCCCTGGGGCCTCGGTGCAGGCGTCCCCTCCACCTGGAATGGGCTCCCAGTTCATCCTCAGGCTCACGCCCTCACCTCTGGCGTCTGCACACAAAGGCCACCTTTTCTAGGAGACCCACGCTCAACCATCTGTTTGAAATCACACCCCACCCAGCCCCCCTCCCCAGACGCCCAAACTTGCCTGTCTCGCTTGACGTTTTATTTTTCCACGGCAGTTATCACCTTCTAACGGACTGTGGCCCGTGTATGCTTGTTATGCCTTTGGAAATTGTCTGGCTCCCACCCCCCTGCACACAGACACACACACAGACACACACACACACACGGGCAAATGCGCTCCCAGCCTCCCTCTGGGGCAGGCTCTTTGCTTCCTGCACTGATGTCCCCCAAGAACCGGGACTTGGCACAGACAAGGATGGACACGCTTGAGCACAGACACGTTGGGGAAGGAAGGAAGGAAGGAGGGAGGGAGGAAGGAAGGAGCATCATTACTAAGATTACATATTACACATGATAACATGTAATTCAGAAACAAACTGGGCTTTGGATCGTGAGGCAGTCACGCCTCTTTGTCAGCAACAGAAACCCACTGCGCCCGGCCCTGGTGGGAAGGAGAAGGCCCCAGAGTGACTCACAGACGAGGAGAGAGAACCAAACCTTCGGGCCTAACAAAGCGGTGGCCTCACAACATCCCTGCTTTCCTAGCACCCAGGGGGAATGTGGAAAGGCTACCTGGTCCGTTTGGAGGTAGGAATTTAAACTTGTCATCATAAGTTTTAAAATTTCAAAGGATGAGATTTCTAGCAAAGATGGCACATGTTGACATTTAAAAATGAAATCTGTCCTACCTTTCTCTTAAGCGTATCAAGTGGAATCCAAATTTCCAAGCGATCTGATAGCCACCATACTCTATTAAAAAATTCCAAACAGTCCTAGCTGGTTTGGCTCAGTGGGTAGAGTGTTGGCCTGCAGACTGACAGGTCCTGGGTTTGATTCTGGTCAAGGCACATGCCCCCCCCCCCCCCCCCCCCCCCCGTTGTGGGCTCGAATTCGGTAGGGGGCATGCAGGAGACAACTGATCAATGATTCTCCATCTTCATTGATGTTTCTGTCTCTCTCTCCCTCTCCCTTCCCCTCTGAAATCAATTTAAAAAATATATTATTTTTAAATCCCAAACAACTGACCTGGCTGGATAGCTCAGTTGGTTGGAGCCAAGGTTTTGGGTTTGATTCCCGATCAGGGCTTATTCGTAGGTTGTGGTTCCATCCTGGTCAGGGTGCGGATGGGAGGCAACTGATCAGTTTCTCTTTCTCTATCCCTTCCCCTCTCTCCAATCAATCAATCAATCAATCCTGAACAGCTCAAAACATGAGCAAACTCTTCTTTAGTGATTTAAAATTTTACATTGTTCCCCTTTCTTCTTGAGTTTTCATTTGTATTCACATTCTACTTATTTCACAAAATTTTATATTTGTAAGTCTTCTATGGCTCACCCTGTAATACTTCTCTGTAACAAAAATGCTACATTTACAAAAATCAAAATTTTAATACTCTAAATTTAATATTTCAAAATCTAAAGCATTAAAAATGTCTTCTGCAATTAATTAGATTTTAGAAGAATATGAGTAATACAACATATGTATGTTATACATTTTGATAAATCCTAATTCAATACAAACATAAAATTTATTGAATACATGTCGATGAGGTAAATGGTTGTTTTATATATTTGTCTTTATAATTAACTCGAGGCCCAGTGCACAAAATCGTGCAGAGGAAGGGTCCCTAGGCCTTGCTGGTGATCAGGGCCAATCAGGGCCTTCCAGCTGCCAGGTCTTCCTTTCCCAGCTTCCCTTTGGGGCTTCCTTCATTCCACACTGCCCCCTGGTGGTCAATGCACGTCATAGTGAGCAATTGAACTCCTGGTTTCCCTGTGGAACTCCTGAGGGGACACTTTGCATATTAGCTTTTTATATATATAGAAAAAGATTCATGTATTCACTAAAGAATATTACTGCTAAAATGAGGCAGGCGCCACATCAATGCTATTTCTGTTTTTCATTGTGATAATTGTAAATGCTGGGAAATCTTGTTCATACAGATGGAAGTGGAATAGGGTTGCCAGATGTAATCTTCCTTACCCACCCCCTCCCTGCCCCAAATACAGGACACCCAGTTCAATTTAAATGTCAGAGAAATAAAGAATAATTATGTTAGTTACTATATCCCAAACATTGCACAGGACATATGTATAATAAATTATTATTTTTTTTAAATCTATAATTCAAACTTAGCTGGGAAATTCTAGAATGATTTTTATCATAGCAATATAATTCAATTCTGTGAACGCCTGAGTTATAGGCTAAAAATCACATCCGGTCGATTGAAAAAGGGTTTTTAATAACTTGTCAGTTAATAGTGATTGTGCCCTCCTTAAATTACATTAAAAGCAAAAATTGGAAGCCAACCATGTGTAAAAAGTGGGTTGTCACTGATGTATTAGAGACACTCACTTTCTTAACACTTACATTAATATTGTAAATTGCCTCTTTGTTTTTGTTCCCTCGGGAAGACGCTCTGCTCAGATACTGGATGGGAAAGAAATGTGCCTTTCTTTGGCAAACTAAAATGATGATGGCGACCAAGGAAATGAATCACAGGTATCAGGTCCTGGAAGTTGAGACTCTGGACATTAAAAATAATAATCATCATCATCCACACCCTCTCAAACTCACCCCCCTGGAGGTTTCCAGGTATTCCTTGTCCTGGTGCATTGGGGGTGCTGTGACGAGACCCCATAGACTGGTGGCTTAGAAACAACAAACATTTTTCCTCCGGTCTCCCAGCACCAGCAGACTCAGTGTCAGGTGACAGCTTGCTTCCTGGTTCACAGGCAGCTGTCTTCTCATGTAGCCTCACATGGCAGAGGGGGAGAGTTTATAAGGGCACCAATCCCATTCAGGAGGGCTCAGCTCTCACGACCTCAGCACCTCCCCAAGCTCTACCTCCTAACACCATCATCTTGATAATTAGAATTTTGGGTGGACACAACAGTATGTAACACCCTTGTTTCAGGACAGGGTTGTAAGGGACCAGAAGTGGGGGCCTGACAGGATGAGCTAAAGCACAGGTTGTTGGGTTTGGGGTACCAGGTTCCTTGGCTCAAGAACCAACTTTAGGGTGGCCAAGTCCAGCTGGTGGGGCTTGGGCCCCATACCCACTGCGGTCGGGAGAGAGGGCTGCTGATGGACCACAATCATTCTCTGGCCTCATGTGCCCCCCTGCCCCCATTTTTTTTCATTTATGGCTAATCCTGTTGGCAAAGAAGTAAAATCAAGATGAGCAAACTAATTTGCCTGAGCAGAGGTGCATTGGTCCAGCTCTGAAGTGGCAGGCACATGTACTCAGCGCTGCTGTGTACATTTCCGCTATGGACAGGAAGTCTGAGTCCTCTCAGAATTCCTATGCTTGACGCCCAGATGGCCGTATTTGGCAATGGGGCTAAGGGGGAACAAAAACCCAGTCCTTTTGGCTGGTCTAACGATCAAATAGATAGGAGACAGATTAGCAAGAGAAAATAAGCACATATGTATGTATAGGAGCCCCACATACATGAGGGGGTTCAAAGACAGGAAGCATTAATGAGATCTGTATGACACTCTGAGCTAAGGGTCACCTTGAGACTTCAGAGGGAAGGAAGGTATTGCAGGACAAGAAGAAGAGCAGATGTTCAGTGATTAGTCATTTGTCCTGCCCTACAGATAGGTCAAACAGAGGTTATCTCTAAACATCTCTTATTTTGGGCAAGGCCCCTAATTCACATTCTTCTAGGCCAGTGGTCGGCAAACTCCTTAGTCAACAGAGCCAAATAGCAGCAGGACAACGATTGAAATTTCTCCAGAGAGCCAAATTCTTTAAACTTAAACTTCTTCTAATGCCACTTCTTCAACACAGACTCGCCCAGGCCGTGGTATTTTGTGGAAGAGCCACACTCAAGGGGCCAAAGAGCCGCATGTGGCTCGCGAGCTGCAGTTTGCCGACCACGGGTCTAGGTAGTTAAGATGGGGGTGGACGTTTCTTTTGAGCCCACAAGGTCTTGGTGGCCTTTGGTTCAAAACAATTCACATACCAGGTACTCCTTGGGGCGACTCATTCTGAACCCCTACTGTCCTCTTAGGACTGGGGTGGGGAACCTTGTTTCTGCCAACGGCCCTTTGGGTATGGATAACCTCCTTCCCCGGCCACACTAAATTATCAGCTCAAAAATCAGCCTGCTGTATTTGGTCAAACATTTTTAACTCACCCCTAATGCCTCGGCAGGGCCAGACCAAATGATTTCGTGGGCCTTGCACAGCCTGCTGGTCGGAGATTCCCCGCCCCTGTCTTAGGAAGTAATGAAGGGTTAAATGAGGCCATAAAGGTGGGTCCCTGATCAGATAGAATTAGTGTCCTTATTGGAGAGATATCAGAGAGTGCTGCGTGTGTGTGTGTGTGTGTGTGTGTGTGTGTGTGTGTGAGCGTGTGCGCACGCTGTGTGTATGTACCTAGAAAGGCCACGCGAGGACACAGCAAGAGGCCGCCATCTGTAAGCCAGAAAGAGAGCCCTTAATAGGAACTGGATCCGCTGGCACTCTGAGCTGGACTTCCAGCCTCCAGAGCTGAGGGAAAATAACTGTGTTCTTTAAACCACCCAGCCTGTGGTATTTGTTATGGCAGCCCGGCAGACCGATACCCTTACCCAGAAGAATGCAGGAGAGCTAACAGGCGCTGCATGCACTGGACAAAAACTAAGGTTCTAGCGAATGTCCGTGTTAGAGCCTGTCACCGTCGGCCTTAGAGGGAGCGGAGAGCCTAGACATGCACTCGGCGTGGGGTTTGTTGTTGTGATTGCTACGATCCTGAGCAACGAGACGAGCTTACAGGAGGTTCTGTGTGCCGACCACTGACCTCAGGGCACGGCTCAGCGGGAGCAGTCTGCACCCTGCCCAGGCTGCCGTGAAGAATGACAGGGCAGGCGCTCTCTGTGGTCGGCTCTGACCCTGGCGTTTGTGGCTCTCAGGGAAAACAAATCCAGAACCCTAAGACTAAGCCTTAATGCCCCTCTCAGCAGAAAGCCAGTGGAATAACCAGAATAGATCGTCACATTTCTTCCCTGCACCCTTATCACTTAAAAAAAAAATCCTTACCAAAGGATATGTTTTTATATATATATATATATATATATATATATATATATATATATGGGAGGGAGGGGGAGAGAGAGAGATCAATGCGAGAGAGAAACATTTATCAGTTGTCTCCCACACATGCCCTGACCCAGGATCAAACCCACATCCTAGGTATGTGCCCTGGCCAGGAATTGAACCCACAACCACGTGGTACACAGGATGATGCTCCAACCAACTGAGCCACCTGGCCAGGCCTCCTTGTCTTCACTTTTCCAGTCCCACACCTCTCACCCCTGTCCCTGCCTGCCACACAGCAATCCCTTATAAGGGTGCTTTTACATTTCCAATGGTTTCTTTAAAGGAAAATCACAGATTCACTTAGTTATTTAGAAACCAAAGTTACAATGCAGGACCTCATTAATCAGACCATGGCTTTTTATAAGAATCTTGGTAGAAAACAGCAGAGGGAAAGTAATATTTGATAGCAAACAATGTTTTTCGGCTTCCTTTTGTATATTTGCTGGGGTTTTCGAATTATCAAATTCTACTAGTAACCTGTATAATTTTGATACCATGAAAATACCTAAATGGGGGAATAACCATTGTATTTGTGAATCTGTGTTCATTACAAGTTCTTTGAGCTCATTTCCACAAAGTAGCCCTGACTTCAGCTCTTTTTTTAAAATAGGGTAAGTCAGCGAATAATTTTTTTTAAAAAAAATTGAGATACAGACCTAGCCAGTTTGTCTCAGTGGATAGAGCATTGGACCGTGGACCAAAGGGTCCTGGGTTTGAGTCCATTCAAGGGCATGTACCTCAGTTGCAGGCTCCTCCCCAGCCTAAGTCCTGGTCAAGGCGTGCGCAGGAGGCAACCAATTAATGTGTTTCTCTCAAACAATGTTTCTCTGTCTTTCCCTCTCTCTGCCACTCTCCCTAAAAATCAATGGAAAAATATCCTTGGGTTTGGAATAAAAATAAATCTTATATAATAAAAGCCTAATATGCTAAGTGTCCGGTCATGCAGTTGGCCATTCAACCAATCAAAGCATAATATGCTAATGATATGCTAAGGCCGCTCAACTGCTCACTGTGATGTGCACTGACCACCAGGGGGCAGACAGTCTACTGGTAGGTTAGCTTGCTGCTGGGGTCTGGCCGATCTGGATTGAGGGAGATAGGCTGGACACACCCTTGAGCCCTCCTGCGGTCCCTCCCCAGCTGAGTGTGCACTGTGGGGGTCCCTCCACCTGGCCTGCACCCTCTCCCAATCCGGGGTCCCTCAGGGAATGTTGGAGAGCCGGTTTTGGCCCGATCCCACAGGCCAGGCCAAGGGACCCCACTGGTGCATGAATTCGTGCACGAGGCCTCTAGCAAATAAGTAAATAAATAAAAATAAGAGAAATTGAGATACTGATAACATTATATTAGTTTCAGGTGTCGAACATAATGATCTCATATATGTATATATCGTGACACGATTGCCACAGCAAGTCTAGTGCACTGGGAGAGGAGACCAACCCTCAGAAGGGAAGCAGAGTCATGAGCAGCAAACTCGGGTTCTCCTGATGATGTGGTCTGCACCCCTGACCGTGGCCATGTCTAAAGACCACACCAACTGCTGACTCCCCAGTTATGTGAGCCCACAAAACCCTACTTAACTTTAATTTTGTTTGGGTTGCTTTCTGATGTGCATGCTGCACTAGTTTCCTATTGCAGCTGTAACCAATGACCACCAACTTAGTGGCTTCAAACAACACAACTGCATTATCTTCCAGTGTTGGAGGCCAGAAGTCTGAAAGGTCTTAGGGGCCAAAGTGAAGGCGTCCACAGAGCTGTGCTCCTTCTGCAGGCTCTGGGGAGGCTCTGCTTCCCAGCCCTTCCCAGCATCTACGTTCCTGGCTCATGGCCCCTTCCTCACCTCACTGCCATCTCTCCTCCTGCCAGCCACCTTGCCTTCTCTCTGACTCCAACCCTCCTGCCTCCCTCTCATAAAGACCCTGGCAATGACACTGGACCCTCTCAGCTAACCCAGGATAATCCCCTAAAGCAAGATCCTTAATTCGCTCACATCTGCAAAGTCCCTTTGCCAGGAAGGTCACATAGTCACAGGTTCTGAAGATCTGAATGAGAATATCTTTGGGGGGGGGGGTCTCCTGTTTTGGTCTCACGCGGACTCAGGAAACAGACTCGCGATGGACCCCAGGGAAGGTCACTTACTGGCAAAGCAGGGTCCTTCTAGTTCTCCAGCGCTTACTGGGGAGTGCGGGAGGGGGACCGCTGGAGTCTGGCAATGCTGTGGCTGGCGGGCCACTGCCCCGAATCTCGGCATGCTCTGCTATGGGCCTGAGGAGGGCCAACTCTCCAGAACACTGCAAGTAATTGCCATCAAGGTGCAGCTCGCTGGGGAAGGGGCCAAATACACGGCTCGTTAGATGTTATTTTCACTCTCTCAGATCAGGATTAGAGGTCTCCACCTCATAAAATAAAATGCTACTATCTAGACCCCATTACAACATAATAAATAAGCATCTACACTAATAAAAGAGAAATATACAAATTGACCGTACTTCTGCGATGCCCAACAGCCAACCAGGAGTGAGTATGCAAATTAACCCAACAAAGATAGCGGGTCAATTTGCATTTTCAGGCACGGAACGGCCAGGCAGGGCAGGATGCCTGCTATGAGGGAGAGGGTGGGGGGACAGAGGGAATTACAGGAGCGGTGCTCCAACCGGGAGCGAAGACTGCAGGCTCCAGGCTGCCAGGAGCGAAGCCAGGGGAAGGAAGGCCTATTCTTGCACGAATCTTCATGCAAGGGGCCTCTAGTAATACATAATAGACCGTGGCATAAAACAGAGACCTGGTGGCCATGTTATGGCCAGAGACATGCATGGAACCCAACATCCCTGAATCTCAAGTGTAAGTAGAGGATCTTGCTCTTATCATTAAGAAGAAGAAAACAGCTGAAACCAGGTTGGCTCAGTGGATAGAGCGTCAGCCTCCGGACTGGGAGGTCCCAGGTTTGATTCCCATCAAGGGCATATATATACTTTGGTTGCAGGCACATCCCAGTAGGGGGTGTGCAAGAGGCAGCTGATCGATGATTCTCTCATTGATGTTTCTAACTCTCTATCCCTCTCTGTAAAAAAAAAAAAAAAAATCAATAAAATATGTTTTAAAAAAAAGAAGAAAACACAACATAATGAGAGGAGAGATAAAGATGACTAGAAACATATGGAAACGTCAGGGGAACTAGAGGGCTCTGTCAATAAGCTGGTTACGTAGCTCCAGACAGAAGAGCGCCAGGAGGCAGGCTGGGCGACAGGGGGCACCGCTCACCAAACGGCACTGCGGCAGATGACAGAGCCCAGGCGTGGCCCGCTCGGCGGCCCCAGACCACAGCAGCGCAGGCTGAGGCCTTGGAGCCTGCGGTTGTTCCCCAGGCCTGACAAAATGCTCTCAATTTCTTCACTTTCAAATCTACAAGGAAACGACAGGAACAAATTAGCGACGTGTAAGACCGAGGCCACCACTGGATGAGCCATTTTCAAGCACCCCCTCTGGCGGGTGGCGGCACTTTTGCTGACCCTCGATTTGGGCTTCCTGGGCCAGGGCTGGCTCTGGGGCAGGCGGGGCTGACAGAGGGGGCTGCCTGCATGTGGAGGAAGGGGGCCTGGCGTCTGCCTTGTGGGCAAAGAGCAGTGGGTGGTTCGAGTAGCCATGCAAGGGAGCGGATGGAGAGCGAGCTCTGAGCCCTGCGGTCAGGAGAGATGGCCCGCAGGAGTCTGGGAAGGCTCGCTGGTACCACGACTCCTGGCTCACGGGTCAATGCTCCACCACTGAGCCACACGGGCCAGGCAGGAGCGGCCTTTGAAAATTTGTCCAGAGCGGGTTCAGGGAAGCCCAACCTCCCAGTCCTCCTTCTGTGGCCGTGGGTGGCGCCTCCCCTCCCTAGAGACTGTGGTTTCCCGTAGCCACACGACCGCTAAGCTTTATAGGGGCCTCTTTTGTGCTGCTCAGCGTCCACCTTACATTCTGCACAATCAAGAGGAGCATGTCGCCCTGACCGGTTTGGCTCAGTGGATAGAGCGTCGGCCTGTGGACTCAGGGTCCCAGGTTCGATTCCGGTCAAGGGCATGTACCTTGGTTGTGGGCACATCCCCAGTAGGGGGTGTGCAGGAGGCAGCTGGTCATTGTTTCTAACTCTCTATCATTCTCCCTTCTCCTCTGTAAAAAAACAATAAAATATATTTAGAAGAAGAAGAAGAAGAAGAAGAAGAAGAAGAAGAAGAAGAAGAAGAAACCAATAAAATATATTTAGAAGAAGAAGGAGGAGGAGGAAGGAGAGGAGAAAGAGGAGGGCGTGTCTCCTCTTTGCGGCTAGCCTGAGGGCTCCCCCAGACAGCAGCCTCACCCTGTGTATATTTGCACCTTCCTTAGCAATGAGCACAGAGTCTTGCACAGACAGGCCTTGGACAAATATTTGTTGAAAGAATAAATGAGTGAAGAGACTCTTTTGTGAGAACCCTGACGCTCACTCAGGAGCATCAGCTCCGAGGCAGTGTCCCCTTTCAGTGATGACTGGATGGGACGCAGGAAATGGGACACTGCCCTCCCCGCCCGGGCCGCCCCCAGGGGGCAGCCCTCGGAGCCTTACTCACAGTAATCGAGGTCAAGAGAACGCAAGCTGCTGAGCTGCAGGGCCTGCCCCAGCCTCCCCGGAGACCACAGGTCCATCTTGCCGTCAGTGAGCTCCAGGGTGGTCAGCGGGCAGGGCGTGCGCCCCTTCGATTCCAGAAGCGAAGCCCGAGGGTGCGAAGCAAATGGCTCCTCTGTCACGAAGATGAATGTGTTCTCTGTGTTCCTGTTACTGAAACGTCAACTACCTTAACTGCCTCAACATGCTTGCTTCTAAAATAACTTTCTATTGACCCAAGGAGACAGTGGCAGGCAAATGGAATAGTTCCCCTTAAACAGGAAGACTCATCAAAGAATTATATGGGAGCCCTAGCCGGTTTGGCCCAGTGGACAGAGCGCCGGCCTGCAAACGGAAAGGTCCCAGGTTCGATTCCGGTCAAGGGCATATGCCCGGGTGGTGGGCTCGATTCCCAGTGGGGAACTTGCAGGAGGCAGCCAATCCACGATTCTCTCTCATCATGGATGTTTCTATTTCTCTCTCCCTCCTCCTCCTCTCTGAAATCAATAAAAATATATTAACACACACACACACACACACACACACACACACACACAAATGTATTATTTAAAAAATAATTATATGGGAAACACCAAGCTTTATGATGAAAGATACATTGCAGCATATCTTTTTAGATGTCATTATGGACTAAAAGGTGCCTCTCCCCACACTCATCTGTTGAAGTCCTAATCCCCAGCACCTCAGCATGTAACTACATTTGCCTAGACTAGTGTTCCCCAAACTTCTCTCATGATGAGAACCACCTGGTGGAGTTGTTAAAATACATATTCCTGACTCCCAACTAAGAAGCGCTAAACTAGAATTTCTGGGAACATACAGGTAAAATTGTATACTTAACTAGTGCTCTAACCTCAATGGGCTTGCTGTCGTCACCTCACCAGCACTAGTTAAGTATACAATTTTACCTATATGTTCCCAAACGTTCTAGTTTAGCACTTCTTAGTTGGGATTCAGGAGTCTGTAGTTTAACAACTCCACCAGGTGCTTCTCATCGTGAGAGAAGTTTGGGAAACACTGGCCTAGACAGCTCCTTTAAAGAGGTAATCCAGTTAAAATGAGGTCCTGAGGATGACCCGAATGGAATCTGACGGGGGTCCGCGTGGGAAAAGGAAATGCGGGCACAGGCTTGTGCAGAGGAAGATGATGGGAAGACACAGGGCGAAGGGGACCATTGACAGGCCAAGGAGGGAGGCCTCCGAGGAAACCGACCCTGCTGGCACCCTGGGCTCAGACTTCCGGCCTCCGGGCCCGTGGGGAAGCGCATGTCTGTGGTCTGAGCAGTGCAGTCCGTGGCCCTTTGTCATCGCCGCCCCGGCAAACCAGCCCAGGTGCTCCCGGTGGGACCAGCACGTGCGTGTCCTCCTGCGGCTGTGCTCTTTAACGCAGAGGAGTGTGGCTGCGCCGGTCTTACACTTTGATAAAGTTATAATAGTCAGGTGCTCTCCCCAGTGAGTCAGTTTCATACTTAAGGATATCACTGGGATTCGGGGTCTGCTCAGCACCGGACCGTGCCAACGCAGGAACGGGGTGCCAACGCAGGAACGGGGTGCCAACGCAGGAACGGGGTGCCGCCCACATCGACACAGCGGGACTGGGGGCGGTGCGTGAGCGTCTGGAGCCATCGCCTGCTCCCTGGGTTCCCGGGTGGAAGGGTCAATGGCAAGGTCATTTCTTGTGGTAACAGATGATCCCTGCCCTGGCTGGTTTGGCTCAGTGGACAGAGCATCAGCCTGCAGACTGAAGGGTGCTGGGTTCGATTCTTGTCAAGGGCACATGCCTGGGCTGCGGGCTTGATCCTCATTGGGGGACGTGCAGGAGGCAGCGGATCCATGATTCTCTCTCATCATGGGTGTTTCTATCTCTCCCTTCCTCTCTGAAATCAACAAAAATATATTTTAAAAAGCAAGCAAACAAACAAAACCGCAAAAAAACCCAAACGATCCCAGTCACAGTTAAGTCCCTCCCTTCCGGACAGGGAAGGCCCCCTGTAGCAATTGGAATCACCGCCACCAGAGGATTCCTTCCGTGCAGAACGCAGGCCGAAGAGAGGCCTTGGTGAGGTCTGGAGGATGTAGGGTTTTTGAGCTAATGATGTGTTGGTCAGAGATGGGATTCCAAAGGATACCTCGGCTGAGAATAAAAAAGCCCTCGCAGCCCCGGCCTGGGCGCCGCGCCCGCGGCCTCTGCAATGAGGGAAGGCCGGGCTGGTGCGGATTGGATTTCTCCGGCGGCGCCCTTGCGGTCACGCTGCCGCCTCCGGGTCATGCCGGTCCGTGCAAAACAGGCTCTCCCGGGCCCGGAGGTCGGAACCGGCGGTTTGCAGTGACCTGCCCGGGGCCCAAGCCCTGCCGTGGGCATTCCGCAGCTTCCACGGCGGACTCTCTCCGCAGCCGCCGCAGGGCCACGGGGGCCGCGCTGTCACCATCAGGGACAGTGCTGACCTTCCCCCCCGAATGGACCGGGTGCCCTGCCCGGCCCTCTGAATGGAAACCGCTAAAAAATCCTGGTTATAGATTTCAAATCGCCGTACCCTGGGGCCATACACTCATACACATAACACAGGAGGCACCGCCGTCACCCGCAGTAAGGGTGCAGTTCAGCGGCGCTAAGTGCATTCCCACGGCTGTGCAACCATCAGCACCACCGTCTCCAGGACTTTTTCCTCTTGCAGAACGGAAACTCTGTGCCCAGTAAGTCACCCACCTTCTCTCCCCTCCCTCCCACCCCCGGCACTAACTGCCACTCCTTCTGTCTCTGCACCTGACCACTCTGGGACCCTCATGTAAGTGGAAGGACTTCGTGTTTGTCCTTTTGTGACTGGCCTGTTTAACGTACGCTACGTCCGTCAAGGTCCGTGCTGTGTGTAGCATGCGTCAGAATCTTTAAGCTGAATACTATCCTACTGTATGTGTATGCCACTTTTTTTTTTCTCCCCATTTGCCTGTCCGTTTGGATTGTTTCCACCTATGGCAATGTGAGTGTCGCTATGAACACGGGGAGTGCAAATTTCTCTCTGAGACCCTCTTTCCAATTCTTTTGGCCACTTACCCAGAAATGGGATTGCTGGGTTGTATGATAATCCTATCTTGATTACTTTGAGGAACCTCTGCACTGTTTTCCAGAGAGGCTGCACCGTTTTACATTCCTACCAACGGCCCACAGGGCTCCAATTTCTCCTCCCCCTCATCAACATGTTATTTCCACACTTTTTTTTTTAAAAAAGTAGCCATCCTAGTTTACATTATTAGGTGGTGTCTCATTGTGGTTTAAAAAAAAATATATATATATATATATATATATATATATATATATATATTATTGATTTTTCACAGAGAAGAAGAGAGAGGGATAGAGAGTTAGAAACATCGATGAGAGAGAATCATCGATCAGCTGCCTCTTGCACACCCCTTACCGGGGATGTGCCCACAACCAAGGTACATGCCCTTGACTGGAATCGAACCTGGGACCTTTTAGTCCGCAGGCTAACGCTCTATCCACTGAGCCAAACCGGTTTCGGCTCATTGTGTGTGTGTGTGTGTGTGTGTGTGTGTGTGTGTGTGTTTTTAATATATATTTTATTGATTTTTTACAGAGAGGAAGAGAGAGGGACAGAGAGTTAGAAACATCGATGAGAGAGAAACATTGACCAGCTGCCTCTTGCACACCCCCTACCGGGGATGTGCCCGCAACCAAGGTACATGCCCGTGACCAGAATCGAACCTGGGACCCTTCAGTCTGCAGGCCGACGCTCTACCCACTGAGCCAAACCGGTTCCGGCGGCTCGTCGTGGCATAGACGTGCAGTGCTCTAGTGATGAGTGGGGATGTGGAGCCTCTTGTGCGGAGTATTTGGTCATTGGTAGGTGTTCC
This sequence comes from Vespertilio murinus, assembly GCA_963924515.1. NCBI lineage: Eukaryota > Metazoa > Chordata > Mammalia > Chiroptera > Vespertilionidae > Vespertilio > Vespertilio murinus. Next base: position 30,427,663 of record OZ004715.1, on the reverse strand, counting down.
TTGGAGAATGTCCGCCCAGGCCTTTTGCCCATTTTTAGCTCAGGCTGCTCGTTTTGCTGTTGGCGAGGTGGAGGAGTTCTCTGCGTGTCCCGGCTGTTAACCCCGGATCAGATGCGTGGTTTGCGATCGTTTTCTGCCACTCCGTGGGCTGCCTTTCCATTCTCTTGTCCGTGCCTTTCGGTGCACGGAGGTGTTGAGTCTGGGTGAAGTCAGTTCATCTGGCTTCTCTTTTGTTGCCTGTGCCTTTAGTGTCACATCCAAGAAACCACTGCCAAATCCAACGTCATAACGCTTTTCTTCTAAGAGTGTTAAAAAATACTTTTTTAAAACATGTGCAGCCTGACCGGCAGGTTGGTGAGGCGTAGCAGGGGGGAGCCTGGAGGAGGCCGCGGTGTGGAGCCGGCTCTCCCTGTGGGAGCACCGTTAGAGCGGGGACTGTGCCTCTGGGCAGCCGATGGGGAAGAAGAGAGATGAAGCTTAGCTATTGTATTTGTGAAATTCACAATGCCTGTGCCTTAATAAAGTGTACTTCATGAAATATACAAGGATGTCAGTTCTATTATTTTCTGTACTTTTACCTGTTTGAATGGTTTCATTAAAAATACACTGTTTCTTTCTTTCTTTTTTTTTTTTTTTTAAGAAAACCTTGGTGAGCCGTGTGTCCCAGGGGGCCGTGTGCCCCGGGTGAGCCATGTGTCCCAGGGGGAGACATGTGCCCTGGGAGAGCCGTGTGCCCCGGGGGAGACATGTGCCCCGGGAGAGCCGTGTGCCCCGGGGAAGCAGTGGGACCCGGGGGGAGGGGCGGTGTGAACCAGAGGAGGAGTGGACTCTATTCGTGTGATCCTGAGATAGTCACCATAAAACAAGCAGATTGTCAAATAAGGAGCGGACTCTATTCATGTGGTCCTGAGATAGTCACCATAAAACAAGCAGACTGCCAAATAAGGAGCGGACTCTATTCATGTGGTCCTGAGATAGTCACCATAAAACAAACAGATTGTCAAATGACAGCGGGGAGGGGAAGGAGACCTGGGGGGAGATAAGAGAACAACCGAAGGACTGGTATGCATGCATATAAGTACAACCAACGAACACAGAACTCTGGGGAGGGAGGGCATGAATGGGAGGTGGGGGGGAGTGCAATGGTAAGCTGTGTACACATATAATACCTTAATAAATTAAAAAAATAAAATAAAATCTATGTCAGCCCTAAAACAAAACAAAACAAAAAAAAACCTTGGAACATATCAGTCAATAACCAAATAAATTATAGCTGGAACACATGATGTAACATGTTTTCTGTCAATTTTGAGATTAAAAACATGGGATAAAGTTCGTGACTCACGAGTCTGGCCACCTCTGGGCTGCTCAGCTGGAGTCCCCAGATGCAGAGCCGCTCCCCCAGCTTGTGACACTCGTCTCCGATTGTCCAGAGCAAAGGCTCCAAGGAAATGGGTAGGGCGCTTGGCTGAGAGTCATCGGGTTTTACAAGCACAAACTGGTGTAAGAGAAAAACCACAGGTGGGTATCATAGACAGCCAGCCCTTGCCGGTTTGGCTCAGTGGGTAGCGTGTTGGCCCTAGGATTGAGGGTCTGGTTGGTTTCCAGTCAAGGGCATGTACCTCGGCTGCAGGCTTGGTCCCCGGCCCTGGTGGGATGAGTGTGGGAGGCAACCAATCGATGTGTCTCTCTCACATTGATGTTTCTCTCTCTCTCTGCCTCCCCCTCCCTTCCACTCTCTCCAAAAACATCAGTGGAAAAATATCCTTGGGTGGGGATTAACAAAACAAAACAGAACAAAAGACAATGAAGAGACATCCATGCATCTGAATATGTGGGGGGAGAACATTGTCATTAGACAACTTTAGAAGAACATTTAAATAGCTATTAATCTTGGGACAGGAGTGTGCGTGGTGTGCACTCAACACAAACATATGAAGTTACTGCCATTCCCAGACGCCCATGAAAAGACCTATAGGCAGAGATGTTTCCAGCAGGCTACTACCCATTACTGGGCCAGGAAATCAATTTCATTCATTTCTTTAATGAAGCAGGAAAAGAATGAATTACCTGAATGTATTATAAGCAGTAACAAATAACTGTCTTATAAGACTTTTAATGACATTCAAAGTCAAAATGGAACCCAACCAAAGCAATCCACCAGACCTTCTATACTGGGTCCAGATGTTAATTGTACTTCTAATGGTGATTGCAACTTATTTTTTTTTTAAATTTGTTTTTGTTAATCCTTACCCGAGGATATGTTTTTCATTGGCTTGTAGAAAGAGTGGGAGAGATGGAGGGAGAGAGACACATTGATTGGTTTATGCCTCCTGCACGTACCCTGACCTGGGCCTGGAATCGAATCCACAGTCCGTCAGTGCGTGGGCCAATGACCACAGGGCGGTGACTGTAACTTAAAATGTTTGTTGGAAAACATTGCTGACGGGACTACACATCTGAACCAAATTCATAACCAGCCCCTATGGTTTGGTAGTGGAGGCTATTATAAAAATGGCAGTAGGAAAAAAATCAGGGTTTATTTTACCACCAAAGGGAGGACTCTGGGCAGCTGCTCCCTGGGGATGAGCAGGACGTAGAAAGGCCTGGGAGGGCAGAGCGGGGAGGGCAGAGGGGGATAGGGGTGAAGGGAGAGGCCAGGGGCAGCTGCCTGGGAAGTGAACGTTTCGGTGGGAGAGGAACTTGGGGGTTCTTTGTGGGTGGTGGAGTGCCACGTGGTCACCCTCCCGTTCCCCTAAAAACCGCCAGGAAACACACGGGTGGGATGGGTTTGGGTCAAAGTCACCTAAATAAGGAACTTTTCATTTTTTTTCTCTTAAGTACCCAATTTTGTTTAATGTGCTGTCTTGGTAGCGCTCAACATTTTAGGGAATCCGTAGGTACTTGATTATTGGAGCAGGGGCTGTCTATCTGTGCTGGGGATAAAAGTGTTGTCAAGTTGGCCAGTGTGTCCTTGGGTGGCAGACTCCCCCTTCCAGCCTTCCCACAAGCTGACCGTTTAGGTTCAGTGTCTCTTTCCCCTCACACCCCATCCCTAGGTGTCATCGCGGAAGTAAACATTAGATATTTTTTGAAAACCCAGTGCTTTTGGATCAGAATTATGTGTTTGCTGACCTCACTCCGAGTGAGATGAGAGGCATGGGCGATGCCGGTCTGGCCTGATGATGTGGACCCGTCGGCGGCGGCGGTCAGGGAAGAGGAACCGAGTGGGGTAGCTGGCTGCTGGGGAGGGAGGTCCTGCCATGAGGACGGAGTGATGCTCGGGGGCCGGGCTTTGCAGATGTAGAGTGGGGGGCAGGCCGGCCATCCAGATGTGCAGGGGTGTGAGAAAAGGCAGGCCTGCAGGGAGCACTGGGAGGGCCAGCTCTGGCGGTCGGTCGGAGTGGCTTGGCCGGGAGTCACTGGGTTTCACAAGCACAAACTGGTGTAAGAGAAAAACCACAGGTTTTTATGTCTCCTAAAGAGACATCCAGCCCTAGCCGGCTTGGCTCGGTGGGTAGAGTGCTGGCCCTAGGACTGAGGGTCCGGTTCGTTTCCAGTCAAGGGCATGTACCTCGGTTGCAGGCTTGGTCAATGTGCCTCTCTCAACATCAACAATCTCTCTCTCTCTCCCTCCATTTCTTCCACTCTTTCTACAAGTCAATGGAAAACCTATCCTCGGGTAAGGTTGAACAAAAAATAAATAAAATAAAATAAATTACAAGGCAGGAGAAGGTCTGAGCGGGCTCTCGGGACCTGAGCCAGGCAGGCTCTGGTCTTCAGGCGGGAACACGGAGGGGGCGACACCCCCGGCGCAGGGCTCCGGGGACCGAGGACCCACGTTCCTTGGGAGGAGACCCTGGTCAGTCTGTGTCAGAGAAGAACGGGGAGAGGAGACCACCGCTCACCTCCCCGAGGACCTGGCCATCGCGGATGCTGGTTTTCACGTCCTCTCTGATGGCCGGGCACACAGACGTCTGTGCCTGGGCACAAGACTCCTCGTAGGCTTTGAGGAACCTTTGAAGAATCGCAGCGACGGGCAGGGGCCCCTTTGCTGCTGTGTGCTGCCGCCTCCTCTCTCGGCATTGCTCTAGAGCGCGACGTTCCACCTGGAGTCTGGACGCCGTCACTGGCCCTGAAACCCAACACACAGGCATCTAAATTTTAAGGAGCAGCTTACACTTCCCCCCCACCCCCCCAAAACTGGCAAATATTGCTGCACACCCTTCTCTGACAATTTTAAGGAGCTTCATTTGTCTTAAAAATGGGAGTGGGGGAAATTAAGATAGAGATAGCCAAGTGGATATTTTTCCATTCCCAATTTCTGTATTCGTGAATCCATGCTCTCTCTTTTAAAACGAGGGCAGCACCCACGGAACTCACTTATAAAGGAACACAGTTCATCTGAATAGTGGGTACCCAGTGTTACCAAGGACACACATAGCTACTTAAAATTGGCATAATTCTCCGTGGGGACCTACCTCTTGCCAGGCGGTGTCACAGTGGCTAAGAACACGGGCTTTGGGGGGAGCAGGCCTGGATTTTAGTCTTATCTTTACTGTGACCTCCGCTCCGCCTCCACACAGCAGTGAGGTCAGGACTCTGCATAAAGTCACTGGTTGCTAGAAGCCAGTCAGGACGGCCCTAGCGACCAGTTTACGGTAAATTAATTTTCATTCTGAGACAGAGCCTGGGGGCCTTATTTTCGGGGGGATGCCTTATATTTCACTCAGAAGGAAACCTGTAAGTAGGTCTTATTTTTGGAGGATGTTTTATTTTCGGGGAAACACGGTAGGAAGTGCTTGGGTGGGAAACCGGAGGCAAAGCAAGGTTAAGGGATCTGCCTACGGACAGACACTGGTAAGTGGTGCAGCCAGTCTGGCTCCAGAACCCAAATTCTTAAGCATTCTGAGGTATCCCCTGTAAGGTAGCCATGGACTGAATGCTTGCATCCACCCAAACTCGTATGTTGGAGCCCTAACCCCCACTGTGGTGGTGTTTGGAGATGGGCCCTGAGGGAGGCAATTAGAATTGGGTGAGGTCATGAGGGTGTTAGGATTAGTGTCCTTATAAGAAGAGACATCAGAGAGCCCAGTCCTTCCCTCTTCTCCACCCCCACCTTCTCCTCTCTTACCCTCCTCCTCCCTCTTCCTCTTCCTGCCCCCAAGCTGTTCAGATGACCACCAAGAGAAAAGGCTCCAACATGAAACCCACCTTACCGGCCTCTTGGCCTTGGATTCCTAGTCTTCAGAACTGCGAGGAATAGATTTCTGTTGGTTAGGCCCCCCGGTCTATGGCATTTTGTTATGGAGGCCGAAATGGACTGAGACAGGTGCTGTCCACAATATTACTGTCTGTGATACAAAATATTTATCTCTAGCCGTTTCCAGGCATTTACAGAAGCACAGAGTATACACACATACCTTCTATAAAAACTCAATTGTTAAGGCCCTCTTAAATAGTGAGTTTTCACTTAATATCTTCTCAGGAGCATTTCTTGATGTCATTTCCCTGTACCGTGATGGGTGGCCCAGGTTAGAAATTACCTAGGTGCTCACGGCCAGCACCGATTGGCTGATTCATTAATGAATACTTATGGAGTAGGTTAGGGTTAGGGTTTTTAAAAAATATATTTTATTGATTTTCCACAGAGAGGAAGGGAGAGGGATAGAGAGTTAGAAACGTCAATGAGAGAGAAACATTGACCAGCTGCCTCTTGCACACCCCCTATCGGAGATGTGCCCCCAACCAAGGTACATGCCCTTGACCGGAATCGAACCTGGGACCTTTCAGTCCGAAGACCTACGCTCTGTCCACTGAGCCAATTCGGTTTCGGCCGCTGGGGTCTTCCTCACCGGGAGGGCGTGTCCACGTGATTTACCGATGAGCCCCTCCCTCCTCCTCAGGGCAGGGCCCTCGCCCCAGGGGCCTATGATCACGTACAGAACATTTCCACTCTCACGATGCTCGCCCCTAAATAAATAAATACCAGCACCCCCCACAGATGTGTCCTTCTTTGCCGAGGGGGAAAAGAAGGTAAACACCGTTATTGTGACTCACAATATTTGTGGAAAAGGCACCACGCTAGAGCCTCCCCAGGTACTCCCAACAATAATATTTTGGGAACTTTAATTTCTTTTCTTTTTTTTAAATCTCTGATGGCTCCGTGCCACTTTGATTCAGCTTCGGGCTCCTCCCCCCAGCGCTAACATCGAGGGGAAGCCAGAGAGGTTTGGGGCTCTCAGGAATCACTTTCTCCCCCGGGACCTGGAGGCTGGTTTCTGCTCTTCAGCGGTGTGTGTGTGTGGGGGGGAGGGGCACCCAGAATCCACAGCCCGGGGACCTTTGCAGACCTGCCCACAGAGCGCCAACGCAGGGCTCTCCAGCCTGAGCGCCTGGCACACACCCCTAGGCACACGCACCTGCAGGCTGGCCCCGCCCCCTCCCCAGAGCTGCCACTCAGGAGGGCTGGGCGGGCCTGAGCACTTGCTTTTCACCAGGTTCCCAGGTGATGGAGCCCCTGCTGGCCCTGGGACCTCACTTTGAGAACCCCTAGCCCAGGGGTCGGCAAACTCATTAGTCAACAGAGCCAAATATCAACAGGACAACGATTGAAATGTCTCTTGAGGGCCACATTTTTTAAACTTCAACTTCTTTTAACTGCCACTTCTTCAAAATAGACTCGCCCAGGCCGTGGTATTTTGTGAAAGAGGCCAAAGAGCCGCAGTTTGCCAACCACTGCACTAACCGAACGCTCCTCTATCTTTCCAAAGCCGCCTAACATGTGAGCTCGCAGCTGGGGGACTGCCCGCAGAGGCCGGAGACTCTCCTCCTGGGAGTTTGCACTGAATATGGGGTTAGTCCAGCCGTGGGCAAACTACGGCCCTCGGGCCAGATCTGGCCCGTTCAGCTGTTCTATCCGGCCCGAGGAGCCGAAAGAGCGGAGGGTTCTCTGGCTCTCCCCTCCGCTCCTTCACCAGCAGCCCAAGATGAGAGTGCCAGCATGGTCAGGCTGCTTTTGTTCCGGCCCTCCGGTCCAGTTTAAGAACCCACTGTGGCCCTTGAGTCAAAAAGTTTGCCCACCCCTGGGTTAGTCAGAGGAGGAGGAAAGGCCATTTTGATGGTTATCTAGGCCTGGGTTAAGTCTCAAGGGGTCAGGCAGGAGTCGGCCTAGTACCTGACAACTTTCTGGAAGGTACCTAGGCCTGTTCCCTCCCTGAAGGACTCTGCCAGTCTGAGGGCTGCCTGGGAGGTGCCCCCAGGCTGGGCGCAAGGCTGTCGGAGAAAGGGAGCCTGAGGCCCGCGCCTGGAGGACCGGCGATAAGTGCACCGGTCAGGGGTCACCCGGAGGAGCTGGGCAGAGTGGGGACACGAAGGTGGAGAGGGCTTGAGGGCTGGGGTGACTCAGGTCCCCTCCCCACAGGGCCCCGCACATGAGGCCCAGTGCAGCTCTCAGTGCTTCCCTCCTGGCTTCCTGCTCCCGTCCTGGGCCCCTGGCTGTGACGTCTGATGCTCCTTTCTGTGGTTGTCTTCCACGCACTCCCCACCCACCCACCCACTGCCTGCCCAGGCCCATTACTGGATTGTTGGGTGTCAGACCTCCCTGGGCCTTGTCCACTGCTTCCCATTTCTTAAAATATATATATATATATATATATAATTTGATTTTTTACAGAGAGGAAGAGAGAGGGATAGACAGTTAGAAACATCGATGATAGAGAATCATCGATCAGCTGCCTCTTGCACACCCCCCAATGGGGATGTGACCGCAACCAAGGTACATGCCCTTGACCGGAATCGAACCTGGGACCTTTCAGTCCGCAGACTGATGCTCACTGAGCCAAACCGTTTCGGCCACTGCTTCCCATTTCCTCATCCCCTCTCCCCATCCCTGGTCCTGGATGCCCCCGGGACCCCCATTTGGAGGCTGCACCCTGTGTCGGGGCTCCCTGGTCTGCTCTCGAGTCTTTCCAAGCTGCACTCTGGCTCCCACCCACCCGCCTGCCAAGCGGGGCAGGTCTGGGGCTACAGCCTCCGCCCTGGGAAGGTCACTGAGCTTCTGTGGGCAGCGTCTCCCCTTGTGTCGGGCCTGTTGTGGGGATCGCGTTAGGGAAATGCTCATACGGTGAACACAGATGTGCCCCTGCAGCCCCTCCCCCTCCAGAGCTGCGGGCCACCCTGACCCGGTGTCTCCCACCCCTCCTGCCCTCCCGCCGGGGTCTGCGGCTTGGGCTGAATGTGGGGGTAGGGGGGCGGGGGCGGGGGTGAAGGGGTGAGGCTGGGAGGGTGGTCTGGGGTCCCCCATTCCTCCCTCCAGACACGAACGCTCAGATGACGGGGGGATTGAAAAAGGGTGGATGTTCTGAAAAGGCGATTCTTGGGATGTGAAAAGATTCAACAGCGAGGGCCCCGGGCCTGGAAGGAACCGAGGGGCATTTTCCTACTCTGATTGAGCTGATTCTGGTGTACCCCGGCTGGCCATCTCTCTGTAGAAGGATGTGAAGGGGCCTTGGAGCCCCTCTCCTCAGCCAATCTACACACCACCCTTCTTTGTTGTTGTTATTCTCACCCGAGGTTCTTTCATTGATTTTCTTTTCTTTTTTTAGAGAGAGTAGAAGGCATGAAGGAGAGGAGAAGAGAGGAGAGGAGAGAAGAGGAGAGGAGAGTAGAGTAGAGGAGAGGAGAGAGAGAGAGAGAGGGAGAGGAAGAGGGAGAGGGAGAGAGATCAATGTGAGAGAGACATCAATTGGTTGCTTCCTACACAAGCCCTGACTAGGGTGGGGGATTGAACCTGCAACCCGGGTACATGTCCTTGACTGAGAATTGAACTCATGACCCTTCGGTGCACGGGCCGGCGCTCTAACCATTGAACGCACTGGCCAGGGTGACACCGTTCTTTATCCATTATCTTCCAAATGGGGAAGAGTAGATAACAGAGTGGGTGTCCCTTTGGGCGAACTTGGATGTAAGGACCCAGGGAACAGTAACCACACCTAACACAGGCATCCTTTTTTTCCTGTTGACCCCACATCCAGTGGGACTGGCTTACAGAGGCAGGGCCGGGGGCAGGGGGTTGAGGGAGGAAGAGGAAGAAGCTGAGAGGCAGGAACGGCTTGCAAAGTAAGAAATTTCCTCCTGGCCCGGAGCCACCGTCACACGTGCCTCCCCCTCAGAGGGGTTCTGCCCATCGGGGCCCCCGGGGGCCAGATCCCTCTTCTCCGGGGAACCCCTTGGCATTCTGTTCCCGGGTCCAGGGCCGCCCGCAGCCCTTCCTGGGCGCGGTGTGGGCGTCTCGGGTGGGCCTCAGCCCGCCTGCGGGGCGAGCACGGCTCCTGGTATTTCAGCCAGGGCCAGCTCACCCAGCAGAACCACCTTCGCTGTGTCGAGGAAGCGACACGGAGGGTCAGAGGCCAGGAAAACTGCTTGGCACCAGGAATGGGGAAACCGAGACAGAGAGCTGACCAAACCGGCTGAGCCATTTCCAGCCTCCCAGCCAGACACAGAAGGTCCCCGGGCGGAAAGCCCGGGTGCCTAGCAACAGGCCAAGCTGGTGCCAGCCCTCGCCCCGGTGGCCTTCCCTCCCCTGACACATCGCTGCTCAGGCAGCCTGGACCCCGGACCTTCGCTCCATAGAGATAACATCCGGGCCTCAGCTCCAGGCCCCGGCGAGCAGCAAGCCGGGCGGGACCAGCTGTGCTGACTCCTGACCCGCCCCTGGCACCGGCCCATCGGAGGAGACCTCCATCCTGAAAGGGCACACCTGGGAAAGCTGATGGATGTTGTACCGCCATCTCCCCTGAGATGGCCCCTAAGCCCCCAATCTTTTTTTTTTTCATTAAAAGAAAAATTTAAGGTATTATATGTGTACATAGCTTACCATTGCCCCCACCCCTCCCATTCATGCCCTCCCTCCCCAGAGTTCTGTGTTCGTTGGTTGTATTCATGCATACCAGTCCTTCGGTTGACCTCTTATCTCCCCCCAGGTCGCCTTCCCCTCCCCGCTGTCATTTGACAATCTGCTTGTTTTATGGTGACTATCTCAGGACCACACGAATAGAGTCCGCTCCTCCTCTGGTTCACACCGCCCCTCTCCCCGGGTCCCACTGCTTCCCCGGGGCACATGGCTCTCCCAGGGCACATGTCTCCCCCGTGGCACACGGCTCCCCTGGGATACACAGTCCCCCTGGGGCACACAGCTCACCCGGGGCACACGGCCCCATGAGTCCCCAACCTTTAAAAAAAACATCAAATGAAGGCCCCAGGGCACCCTCTCCCAGCCAGGTGCATGCCCTCGCCTCCCGCCCCTTCTCCCCCCACAGGTGTGCCTCTCCTAAACTCTAAGGGACCCCACGGACTTGCCACCCGGAGAGCCATGAGCAGCGGCAGCTGGTCCCGGCCCAACCCCCTGAACTTGTGTCCACGGCCCACTTTTCCCTGACTTCTCAGTGAGCCAAACAGTCCCGCCTCGTCTCTCCTGCTGCTGCCTCTGTCCCGAGCCCTTCCTTGTTCCGCTGTCCCCAGCTTTAAGAAACGTCCTCTCAATCACCTGGACCCCCTGTGAAATCTCTCCTGCTCCAAGAGCCACACACGGCAGGCCCAGTGACAGCGGCAGCTCCCAGCAAAGGAGGGGTTCCTCTGTGGCTTTTGGATGGTGCCAGCACAGTGGAGATTCCTGCGTGGCCTTCTCACCCCCAAGGGTCTCCTTCTCATGTCCGTGCACGACCATGGCTACCACTGACCAAAGCTCCCAGAGAAGAGAGGTCTTGGCCAGAGCCAAGACGAGGATCTGGCATCCAGAGGCCCCGATCTTTTGAAAGGAGGTCCCTACCTCTGGCTGAGCAAAGAGGGGTCCCCGCCGGAGAGAACCCCCAGGTTGAGTGGTTGTCGCGGGGCTGAAGGAAGTAACCCAGTGTTTGGGGCTCATCTCCTGAGACTGGGTGGCCTTAAGAGTAATAATGATCATGTAGAGGTTCAGAGGAAGCCACCCCATGATGTGTCCTAGCCGTAAACAGATTATTTTGAGCTTAAGGCAACCGAGACCCTGTGGGCTCAGGAGAAACTTCTGCTTCTCCTGCACCCTTACCCATCTAGATCAGCCGTTGGCAAACTACGGCCTGCGGGCTGGATCCGGCCCGCTCGGCTGTTCTATCCGGCCCGCGGAGCTGAAAGAGCAGAGGGTTCTCTTGCTCTCCCCTCCGCTCCTTCACCAGCAGCCCAAGAGGGGAGTGCCAGCATGGTCAGGTTGCTTTTGTTCCGGCCCTCCGGTCCAGTTTAAGAACCCATGGTGGCCCTCGAGTCAAAAAGTTTGCCCACCCCTGGCTTAGACCAATTCCATTTGCTAAGACCGAGAATCGAACTCATGACCCTTCAATGCACGGGCCGTCGCTTAACCATTGAGCGCACTGGCCAGGGTGACACCGTTCTTTATCCATTATCTTCCAAATGGGGAAGAGTAGATAACAGAGTGGGTGTCCCTTTGCTCGGACTTAGATGTAAGGACCCAGGGAACAGTAACCACACCTAACACGGGCATCATTTTTTCCCCGTTGACTCCACACTGCTGACCCCATATCCAGTGGGACTGGCTTATAGAGGCAGGTCCGGGGCAGAGGGTTGAGGGAGGAAGAGAAAGAAGCTGAGAGGCAGGAACGGCTTGCAAAGTAAGAAATTTCCTCCTGGCCTGGAGCCACCGTCACACATGCCTCCCCCTCCAAGGGGTTCTGCCCATCGGGGCCCCAGGAGCCATGTCCAATCTAGTAAAGGAGGGATGAGACAAGGGTGGAACTAGGTGAAGTACGTGCGGGTACTTACCAGGGGATTTAGATGGGCCTGGTCCCCGGGAGTCACCCACACGGACACACGCCTCCCTTGTCGCCATGTGCCCTCCTTTTTTCCAGTTGCTTGGGCCACTGGATCTTCTTCGACTTTCCCTTTCCCACATTCCATCTGTCAACGAGTCCTGTTGGTTCCACCATCAAATATAACTGGAGTCTAGCCGGCCTCATTTCCTGCAGTGCAATCACCAGGGGCCAGCCACCGCTCTCACCCCGTTAGGATGCCAGCCCACCAGGTCTCACACGCACTCCTATCCCCTCTGAGACTTCTCACATAGCAGTCAGAGCAGCCCAGAAGGTAAGTGGGTCATGTCACTCTACTACTCAAAACCTTCACCTCAATCTCCTATCTGGCCACACACATATTGATGTTTTGACCACACCATACATTTTTTTATTTTCTGCTTAAAGAGTCTTCTCTACATATTCTTATGACTCCCTTTCCTCACTTCTTCAGATCCTGGTTCAAGTATCTTCTTCCTAGCGAGGTCTTCCCTAACCACCTGGTTTACAATTCCACCGCCCCCTCTTCTAGTCCCATACACAGCACTTCCACGCTCCTTTCCCTGCTTAGCGTTGCTCCACTGTACTGATCACCACCTGACACAATACTTGTTCACTTAGGGTTTCTTCTCGCCCCAGCAATGACCAGCCTCAGTGATTTGGGCTGTATGCTTACGACTGACACATGATTTGGTGTCGAGGTTAGGACTGAGATGTGGGGTCGGTATTTCCCAAACTTTAAAAACAACTGTCCCACAAAAACACAAACATCTCAGGCTCCTTACTGGAAAAGGCCTCCAGGTAAAAATTAAGGCTTCGCCTATACATTTGCGTAAGTCAAGACTGTGCTGAGCTTTTTTGTTTGAATTACAAAATTAGGTGTTAGTTTGAATTCTTAAGTGTAAAATCATAATATTGACGATGACTTTTTAAACCATATACCTTCCCACCCTGGATGGAGCCCGCTATCTTCTTAGGAGATGCCAGTATGCCTCTCCAGGGGTCACTGACCCATCCTGCACTGAGAGTCTGTCTAAAATGGTGGGTCTTTTTTTTTTTTTTTTAAAAATCTTCACCCAAGGATATGTGTATTTTTTTGAAGATTGATTTTAGAGAGGAAGGGAGAGAGTGTGTGAAAGAAACATTGATGTGAGAGAGAAGCATCGATCAGTTGCTCCTGTACATGACCCCACCGGGGACGGAACTGTACATGCCCTGACAGGATGATGCTCCAACCAACCAAGCCGCCCGCCCAGGCCTTTTCTTTTTTTACAGACAGTGCGGGCAGTGTGGCCTTCTCAGTTCTGGGAGGAATTGAGGAATATGTTAAATTGGGAAAACACTCAATATTGTTCACAACAGATAAAAGAATTATTTCTTGATGAGCAAAAATGTTGCGTCGAAGACTGAATTCCATGTTAAAAGTAGATCAACACAAAGAAAGTACAAAGATTTTGATAATATGCAACAAAAGAGGACTGGAAACACAAGGCAAAAAACTAAATAACAGGACTGTAGTAATTAAACCGTTTAATTACATTTTATTTTATCATCCCGAAATGCATGATAAGAATGCAAAGGCATGCCAAACTCAAAGGCTAATACGGGCCAAATAAACAAGGTTTAAGTTTACGTGGGCTGCAAAAAAACAAAAGCTTGAATTTTCATAGAAACGTAGGTTTATTTCGATAGTGACAGACTGGATTCAAAGGGCTGAAATAAATGAGTCATGGTTAATGAAAATAATACATTTTAATAAAAATTAGTATTTTTTTCCTTGAACATTACCTGACACTGAATAACCGCACAAATTAGTAAGCAAAACGCAAATAAACCTATTTTTCTTGTTCTCCGAAAGTGAAGTATTTCCTGTGGCGCACACCAAACAAGTCATTCCAGGCTAATGACGTGGCCATCGGCTGCTAAAATGTTCGCTGCTAGTATTAATGGAGAGAAATGGTGCACCTGCGCGTAAGACACGTAAGGGAAATGAATGCAACACAATTATAGCAATCAGTCATTATCGAATGTTGCAGTTCATTATTAATAATTATGTGTAACAGGATATTGTAAAAATTAAGTTACGAAATATTTATTAAAACATTTTTTACATACCGTTACATTGGCTGAGCCGCCAAAAACATTCGTTGTGGGCCATAAGTTTGACACGCTTGGGTTACACCTTCTCTGCTAATATTAAATATAGGCATAAGCTTAAAAAATGGTAGTAAGCGGTGTCACCAAACTAAAATGTCAAATGCAAAATGAAAAAGAATGAAGACCGAACCTCAGGTGAGGATGTGTATGAGATGCCAGTTCTCTAAAGACTGGTCAATTTATTTTGAAGCTGGGATCTGGTATTTCGATACAAATAAGATCCTTAGAGATTCAGAACCTTATTCTTTCCTCCTTGTTAACCTCCTCTGGAGTCCTGCGGGCTGTTTCATGAAGGTTGATTTGGAGATGCTCAGAGTGCTATTGAGGTTCTACTGGGAAGGATTCTTGCCCCTCACCTTGGGGGTACAAGTACTTGACTGTCACTCTATGTTCTCTAGACAAATTAGCAAAGTGGCACGACACGATCGAATCCCGACACCCAGAAGGTGCACAGAAAGTTGAGCTCTGTTGCAGGCTCACCTGCAGAGTCGGTGCGGCACCTGAGCCACCAGAGACTATGGTGCCGGCCTTTTTGAGAAGAGTAGAGTGTGAGATTCTTCAAAAAGGCTAACATAGGCTGAACACTCAGCTCTAAGTTATTTACCCAGACAGGAGTGAAATATATTCCTGAACACCAGGTGCGCATGGCTCCAAGGAGCGACAGGGCCCTGCATGGCACATGGCAGGCCCTCAAAACAAGTCTGTTGAATGAATAATAAAAAAAAGACCACCATACATCAAACATCAGCCTGGTTAAATGCAAGAATACTGAGCCATTTCCAAACTGCTTCGTTTTCTTAGTAGCTGAGGATTCCTCACTTCCGCCATTCCCTTACTACTAATAAGCAAGGTACAGTATTTTAAACAAGAATTCCTAAATCAGTAAGAAAGTAAGGTCTCACAAAGAACGGACGGGCTTCTTGTAATTTATTTGAGTTATTCCCAAGCAACAGTTACAAAAGTTTTTAATTTTTATAATACTCTTGATAAGAAAATAAAATTTAAATAAAAATACATTCTCAATAATACAATATGGTTACACAAATGCACTACATTAAGTTTTGATAACTTACATTTTAAAACTGGACACTGTAAAAACCGATATTTACTAGCAACACATTAATTTCCAAATTCAATTTATAAAAATGGAAGCAAATAATATCAATCAAGGCTGGTAATTTAACTGGAGAATAAGTCCTGTATTTTTCACACCAGCAAGCACGCCTGAAAAGCTCTGTTTCATTCTGTCTTTGTAGTATGTACCGTTAGGACAAATTAAAGGTGCTTTTACTTTTAAAACAATCTGTTTTCTAAAACCTGGTATGAATGAGCCTTTCTGATAAATGTATGAAATTAGGCTTCAAAATCAGAGACAAAAGCCACAGCATGTCTTTTTTTTTTTTTTAATAATAAGGAAAGCCTCGTTTGCCACTTAACCTGTTATTTTATAAACATACTTCTTTGGCAAATAAAATCATTCAATTTGATAAATTATATTTCTGGGGGTGGAAAATTTGCTATTACCCATCATCTTATTACATGAATATTAAAACACAAAGTTGAACCAAAAACAAAACAAACAATAACAACAAAACAAGTGATTACCTCAATGTCAACTGATGGAAGTGGCTAATCTAAGAGCCAGAACTGGCATTTATGGCAAGAGTAGTCTGTATCGTCCTTTTCTCTCCTTCTTGGGGTTTCCAGGTTTTTAGGGTGAAGTGAGCTGCCATATATTTTTTCAAGTGTGGAAAAGGCAGAGAAAGCAGATCAGGTAGTAAAAATCAAAGTACTCCTGGGTAACGGCGGAGGAATGAGGCCCTTCGGAGCCAGACAAAAAAAGCAGTACTAGCCAGACTTACATTAATAAGTCACAGTTTTAAACCGAAACATGTAAATACTCCAAGGTTCAAAGTACCACATTTAGAAAATGTTTCAATTTAAAAAGACAAAATAAAAGTACCGTGGTTTTTAATACTGATGAAGCAAAGTATGTCCCTCTTGACTTCAAGTTGGCAACTTGCTTCGATTGCTTATTTACAGGTACGGTTTTTAGGATAAAGGCAAACTAATAGAATAAAACAGGATTCAAACAGTTGCTTGCCCAAATCCCATTTGGCTAGCAGGCAGTAAGGAAATAGCAATGAAATATATAAACATTTTCAGGAAAGCACTATTTCTAGACTTAAACACCGATCATTGAACTGATCATAAGGATTAGATACCACAGAGTATCTAAAGCATAATCTGGGTCTGGGAGCCCAGATTATTAAAGTGCGCTGGGCGACTGTTCTGGAGTTGGCTCTCAACGTGGTAACAGTCACACGGGGAGAGGGCGTCCGGATGATGGCCCTTATATAACAACATGGGATAGCGGGTGACGTCGAGTGATCTTCCCACCACCTTCGTTCACTATTTACTTTCTCCTTTTTCAGAAGAAATGTCCTTAAAAGTCATGTTAACCTGAACTCTCAAATCAAGAAAATGAGTACCTGATATTTAAAACAATGAAAAAAAAATTTAGTGGTCTCATTTTATTTCATTTGCCACCATTCATCCCGAATGTAAACAAGATGCACCCGGCAGTGCATGTTCCCTGGTTCCTCCTATCTGAGTTCTGTTTACGTCTTTAACAGGCAGTTTTCTGAAGTTTCTGTCGCTGCTCTTAATGTAATCTGTAAGACTAATGGACCAAAGGAAAATCTTGTATTTTTTTTTTTCTTTTTTGAGGCAGAGGGTCTAGGTGAACTAAATAAATGGAAAGCTCTGAGTTATTGGCTGGGATTTCCTAGAAAAACAACACAACGTTGGCAGTATAGAGCAGGCACTAATGGTAGTGAAAAGTCCACAGAACACGGAGTGTGTTACAAAAAGAGATGGTACGGAGGAGTTCTCCTTTTGTTATAAAGCTTCGTTAGGAAGATTCTTTCTATTTAAAAAAAGTTGCAGAAACATGGCTTTCGATACACAGATATGAAGGGAATCTTGGATTTAAAATTCTATAGCAGTACAACAATACGGGATCCCCAAACAGTTGATTCCAATTATTAAATATTAAATACAAAGTGAATGCAGATGACACTGAAGCCAATGTTCATTCTTAAATACTATAAACAAAACATGTTGAATTGAAAAACTCCAACAAAAATAATATTTTCCAGTTCTGAATCAATTGGTCAAACTCTAAGATGCTTTCCCACCAATTGGATTTTCCCTAGAAAAAAATAAGAGAAAATCATTTTTAAAAGTTAAAAACATATCATTTTAAAAAGTGACAAATATCACATAGTACCTATTATTTATAATTTTCCCTTGGTAACCTCTTATGCCAAGTCTTATTTCATTAATTCAACAAATATTTGCTGACCACCTAACCACCTATTAAATGTCAGGCCCTGTTTCAGAAGCTACAGCTACAACAGTGACCAGAACTGACAAAACCTTTTGTCCTCCTGGAGCTTACATTATGGGGAAAGGAAAATAAAATGAACAAGTAAAATATTTAGTATAAGAGAAACTGGTATTTTTTGATAGAGAAAACAGAGCTGGAGAGGGGCACAGTGCGGGGGGCACAGGGGACCTTCTAAGGAAGGATGGCCACACTGGTTAGGGCTCATGTGGAAACTTCCTGGGCTCCAAACCACATGCCACTGTGGGAAGAGAACGACCACTCTAATGTAGAAGGGACAGGATTAGGATGTTTACATACACGGAGCCTTCGATCCAGGGAGAACAGAAACATTTATACCTGCCAGACTGATTTTTACTGTTCAAAAAGCACAGATATAATTATTAATCTGCATAATTTAAAAAACACACACACTTAAGGTGGTGGGGCCAGGATTCAAAGTCCCCTCACCAGTCAGCTGTGCGACCTTGGGCAAAGCACTGCTCTTGCCTGAGCCTCAGCTCCTTTAGCTGAAAATGGGATTATAACCACGTTAGGCGGCCGTGAGGACCGATGAGAGAGGGTACCTTGTGGCATACTCTTATTTGCTGGTCTAAGGACTGTCCCCTCCCTACTTACTTCTGTGTAAACAGAAAAGACTCCAGTGCTAATCCGGGACAGTCCTGCAGCCGAGGGGAAATTGGGGTTAACATTGGATAAGGTTCTTTTTCTCTCGGTGAGAATAAAACAGCTCCTTCTACCTCTGGACACTATTATATAAAAATGTGAGGCTCTGAACTATTGTAGCCCATCTGTGAGCACCAGGGGACAGCTGGGGACAGAAATCACCTGTTGAAGCTGAGTGGCTGGATGCACTTCAATGAGAGCACTGAGCTGGTGAGCTAAACAAACGTAGAAGTTAGGACTCAATTTGTGAGATTAAAAGATTTCTTATTGGTTAGGACTTCACCTGGGATTTTCAGTTACTTGCTGCTAAAACAATTTAGGTGATCTGATGTAAAGTACTGGGCACAGTACCTGGCGCTAGAATAAGCTCCTAATAAATGTTAGCTGTGTGTTATCCACTGTAGTATCCATCTACAGCTGAGATGGATCTGAAAACCCACTTATTATAAAGTACTCTGGCACTTTGACATCACATTTTTTTTAGTACGAAGTATGTATAAGGCACTGTGGGGGATACTAAGGAGGATGAGGATCAATAAAAACAAAACAAATAACAAGCTACTAAGTATTCAACTTAATGGATAACGTTAGGATGTAACAGTAAAAGCAGAGGTGAAGTACAGCACCAACATGACGGAGTGATACCAGAACTGAAAAGTCAAAGATCACAGGCAGGGAGATTTTTACACAAGAAGAAGGTTCCGAGCTGGATCTTGGATGATGAAGGTAGGAGGCCTGCATTTCAGGTGTGAGCACAGAGCAATCTCAAACTATGTTTAACAAGTACCTTAAGAAATACTTACTTGCTCCCATATTTTGCACTACTTGATCTTTTCTTCCTATACTTTTCATGAGGTTCATCTAGCTTCTCTATGATGCTTTTTATTTGCTGAATTGTCTTAAAGGTTGTTACAGAATCCTCGATAACAAAGTTAGAATAATCATCAGGCTCTTTCTGTGGTCCTTGATACACTGCTATCGTTCCACAAGCCTCTACAAGGAGCAGCAAAATCTCTGGTCAGACAACTATGTCCATGAATGTAACTCGTAGTAGAAATAAGAACGTTTCAAGTGTCTCAACCTGGGGAGATTTCCCCTGGAAATGCACAGATATCCAAAATACATTCATTTTATTAATTATGCAAAAATAGCATTTTTACTTCATGAATATATCTGTGAGAAGTTCTCCCTGCTTTGACAGGTTGTCAACTGTCATATAAGTAACATTTTGGTAAACATGATTATTTCCGACTTTAAGATAATGCCAAAGCAATTCTTCAGGAATTGGTAATTAAGGAACCTTGTTTAAATAAAAATATTTTAATCATGTATTACCTTCCATTTTCTGTAGCTTAAGTAAACTGAGGGTAAAAAGGGAATAGATTCTTTCTGTTTCTCTGTCTTCATCAATATCTATCTGGATGTCTGCAGGAACACCTCTACGGTAAAAATGAAATTAAAGACATTGAAAAAATTTCACTTTGTTAACACACCAAACACTTTTGACAGTTTGAGACTAAAAAACAAAACCACAGAATTTTGCAGAAGGAACTTAAGGAATCTAGTCACATTTGGTAATTAAATTAAACAGGGCCAACAGAGATTTGGTTATTATGCAACTTGAAATCAAAAGGAGAGGAATTTAAAAGTGAAATCATTTTCATAACCTATGCTTCACCTCAATAGTAACATATTACTTCTTAATTCAATAGCTGCTCTATTCAATCAAAAAAGGGAGTGCTTAGCCCAGCCAGTGTGGCTCAGTGGCTGAGCACTGACCTATGAATCAGGGGATCATGGTTCAATTCCCAGTCAGGGCACATGCCTGTTTTGCAGTCTTGACCTCTGGTGGGGGGCATGCAGGAGGCAGCTGATCAATGATTCTCTCTCATCATTGATGTTTCCATCCCTTTCTTCCTCCCCCACTTCCTCTCTCTGAAATCAATAAAAACATTTTAAAAAGAGAATGCTTAGTTAGCCCTTCTTCCTTGATATTTTGGCTCAAGTTTACGTGACCCTTTTTTTCTGACTTGTGCCAGCCACTATTAATTTGAGGACATTTTTATCACTTTAAAAAGAAATTCTTTATCCATTAGCACTCTCCATCCTTCCTGCCCTCCCACCCCATGCTACTGCTAATCTACTTTCTGTCTCTATGAATTAACCTATTCTGGACACTATATAAATATTATCATAAGGTATATGGTCTTTTTGTCTGGCTTCTTTCATTGAGCATGTTTCCAAGGTTCATGTGTATTTGTAGCATATAAAAGTATATAATTTCACTTTGTGGCTGAGTAATATGCCATTGTATAGACAGACCACATTTGAAACATTACTTTTTAATTAGGAAGAAACTTACGCAGTACATGGCTTGCAGCCGAGAGCATTTTCACTGGTCTCCTGACAGCAGAGCCAGCTGCCATTTAGATATGCAGAGGGGTGATAAGAGCTGAGCCTGTTCTGATTGCACCGGCTCACCCTGCAGAGTACGTCTATCCATTCATTAGCTTCTACACAGTTATTTGCCTGGACATAGAGTGGTTTCTCCGTATGAATTACTTGGAACATCTTTATAGGCAATTAAGACAAAAAGTTAGTGACAGTCTAAAAACCAACACACAGTACAAAACAGAAAAAGGTATATCACAGAAATAGAGTTTGCTTGGCTAGATAACTGTTGCTGAAGTAGCTTATAAACTGTTCCTTTTCAAGCAAGGACGATCTGAGTCACATGATACTTAACTGTTATCACTGTCTAACTTCTGAGTCACATGATACTTAACTGTTATCACTGTCTAACTTTTAGAAGCCACATATGGCCAAAGGAACAGACTATCATATAAATAGGAATAAAGGCAGAAAATTTCAGATGGGGGAAAAAGTATAAATAATGGCACAGCAGTGGGAAATAGAGCAAAACAAGGAAATCACCTTGGTTGGCTGGAGTATAATGGTATGTACTGAATGGCAGCAGAAGATAGGATTGCACAGATTGGTTGAGAATATATTACTAAAGACTTAAAAGTTAAGCTGAGAAGTTTAATCAGGTAATACTGAGAAAAGTGCCATTAACTTAATAGGCTAGGCAGACTCCTCCAAGGCATCAACAATAACGGACAATTTTAAGACAATTCTAAATAGCAATTGTAAAATATTAATGATTAATGGCAAGCATTAAAATGACCAACCTCTGGAAATTTTTCAACTAAGTAATTATAACCAGTTTAAAAAAGCTTTAATTATTTCTGTACTTACATTTTTCTTGTTGAAAGAGCTATCTTCCAGTTTTTCCACAGCAAGAATGTTTTTCACTGGAATTGTGTAAAGTGCATCTTTACCTAAAAAGAAAAGAACAACAAAATTAAAATAATTTCCTCAGAATTATAAAGCTAAGAGGCTAATTCTGTAAGGTTTAAGTTCATTTTCTTGATGGTACGAGTGTAAGTACAGATTTCCAAACTGCACACATATAAATATTCTTTGTTTTATGGAACAGATAACTTTTGATTGTTTTCTATAAAGTGACTTCCTCTTTACTTTTTTTCAATAGAAAATTAAAACATTTTTGACAAAAAATGTGGAAATAAATTTGATCTCTATATAGAAAATAAAAATGTTATAATTTATTTTACTGTGAGGTCATACTAAAAAAGCATTCTTAGTTGATTAGAACAAATTCTCATAAATATTTTCTTTTTTTTTTTAATAAACATATTTTATTGATATTTCACAGAGAGGAAGGGAGAGAGATAGCCAGAAACGTCGATGAGAGAGAAACATCGACCAGCTGCCTCTTGCACACACCCCCACTGGGGACGTGCCCGCAACCAATGCACATGCCCCCGACCGGAATCGAACCTGGGACCCCTCAGTCAGCAGACCGACGCTCCACCACTGAGCCAAACCGGCCCCGGCTCATAAATATTTTCTTAACATTCAATATAATTTGGTAAAATGTTATAATAGTTTGTAATATTAAATGGAGACTGAAAAAACAACAACTTAGTGACAGAGGCCTATTCGAAACTTAATTTTCATTCATGGAGTTATTACCTGAGCAGTGAATCTGTCTGTATCTAGGTAAATTTTTCTGGCTTTCCATATAATTAAGGGGTAACCCTCAAAATAATGACTTTTCTTTGAAAAATTGTTCATTACTATCACATGTTGGCTGGTCAGCTGACTTGAGCTACCAAATTTACTCTAAGAGATAGAGGGAACAAAAGTAAAAATTTTATTTCATGCAGTAAATCTTTAACCCAATTTAAGAATTTAAAAATTTGAGTTTGCTAAAGAAGTTCCAGTCCTGGCTGGGGTAGCTCAGTTGGTTTGGCATTATCCTGTGTACCAAAAGGTTATGGGTTTGATTCCCAGTCAGGGCACAAGCTTGGGTTACAGGCTCGATTCGGAGAGGGTTGGGAGGGCGGGGGGGCAGGGCAAGCCTAGGAGCCAGCCAATAGATGTTTTGGTCTCACATCAATGTTTCTCTCTTCCTCTCCCTCTAAAAAGAGAAGCTCCATAATAATATGGCAATTTACGTGAGAACAGACTTGATCTCATAATCATAGGAACTATAAACAAATAGGATTATGACCTTTTCTGGTCATTTTGTAATGTTGTTCTTAGAAAGTCAAAGCATTGTTTTCTTTCCCCAAACTTTGTTTAATGACATGTAGAATAAAGTGCCAGAGGTCAAGACTTTTACGTTTTACATTAGTCCATGTAATGTACAGCTTTTTGGTTAAAGGCAGTTATTTGTTTATTAAGGGCTTTCTGTCTTAAACAGAGAGGTTAATATAGACTATTTGCTAAGCCTAGTTCCTATTATAAAATCTAAAATGTGTGTAATTCAAGCATATATGATATATAATTTAAAAAGAAAACATAAAATCACTTAATTCAACTATTGTATTGAATGTGTACTAATACCAGACACTGTATCTCACTTGGGACGAAGCAGTAAGCATAGCATAATAGGCCCCTAATGAAGTTGACGTTTACTAGTAGGTCTTGAAAGACTGACATAGACAAATATGTATTAGGTGGAGATGAATGCTATAATGAAAATTACCTGAAGTGATGTTATAGAATTTCGAAGTTATTTTAAATAGGGTGGTTAAGGGGAAACTTTCCTAAGCAAATGACACTTTACTTAAACAGATACAAATTGTAAATGCACAGGATGATAAGAAAAGACTAACAGCAGTCTCCTGAAAGCAGACATGGTCAAATTTATGGCAGGGGAAATGGGGAAGGAGGAAACTCAAGAAAACCACAGGCGACTACATGTAGCGTAGAAGACGTCTGCAAAAGTAGGCTGGTTAGAAGACAGCTTTAAGCCAGAGTCAGCGGACACACTCAGACACACATCAGGATGATTAGTCGGCAAGCTGCATCTGGAACAGCTGGGCCAATTAGGTCCTCCTATCTCCCCCCCCCCCCCCAAGCTTGTGCTAAGCATCAGTCAACAGAGGCATATATCCTGGGCTAAAGCAGCAAGAATGCATCCTGGGCTGGAGAGCAGTGCATGTCACAGGTAGTGCCTCAGGAGGGAAGAAGAACACCCACACCAGGAAGCAAGCACTAGCATCCTTGCCCCTCCCTCACAATCAAGGGCCATAAGCCACTGAACACTCCAGCAGTGATCAAACTGTAAAACACAAATATGAGCAGATCACAAACAAACCACCAAAAATATGAACAAATATGAGCAAATCACACACACAAGACAACATCACCAAAGAGATGAGGAAATCATCAGACTCTAAAGGAGAGACACACATAGCACAACAAAGAGGAAATCGAAGGAAACTTGTGACAAATTATGGGGCAGAAGACATGTCGTGGGTGCCGATCTTATACTACAGGGGGCACCACAGAGGTTACAGAGAATTTAAAAATTTTGCAGGAAATTTCTATTTTTAGATTTATTGAATATACAAAGAATGCACATACCCTAGGATTGCTATATTTGTTAATTTCTGGGCAAATTATAATATGGCATACATAGAGAAAGCACACTGCTCCCAGGCACATATATTGTCATGTCATCAGAGTTAATTCACAGTAAATAGAATTTCAAAGTAAATTACTAAAACAGAAGACTTTACTGAGGACTCTCTAAAAATATGTACAAATAAGACAAAAAAACTGTAAGTAAAAAAGTTAAGAGCCAGAGTAGATGGATTTAGAAGTTTCAATAGCTGTCTAATAAGAATTCCAGAAACAGAAGAGAAATAGTGTTCAGGAGGAAATTACCAATGAAAATGTCCAAGAGAAACAGGGAGAAACCTTCAGACGACAAGGATCCATCAAGTACTGAGCAAATAGAAGCAAAACGGCAACACATACAGTTGATTGTAAAATATCAAAACTTGAAAGTTAAAGGAAGTCTTAAGTTTTTTATTTTTTTTTTATTTTTATTTTTTAGATTACAGAGAGGAAGGGAGAGAGATAGAGAGCTAGAAACTGTCAATGAGAGAGAAACATTGACCAGCTGAATCTTGCACACCCCCTACTGGGGATGTGCCCGCAACCAAGGTACATGCCCCCGACAGGAATCGAACCCGGGACCCTTCAGTCCGCAGACCGATGCTCTATCCACTGAGCCAAACCGGTTTCGGCGGAAGTCTTAAGTTTTTAGGAAGAAGAATAAAGATTGAAAATTAGAGGACTAACATAAAAATTCTCACCAGCAACAAGGGAAACTAGCAAACCATTGAGTATTGCCTTTTAAAAAATATATACATATTTTTATTGATTTCAGAGAGAAAGTGAGATAGAAACATTGAGAGAGAATCATTGATAGTTTGCCTCATGAATGCCCCCTCCTGGGGGTCAGGGCCACAAGCTGGGCCTGTGCCCTTGACTGGAACCTAACTTGGGACCCTTCAATCCCCAGGCTGACACTCCATCCACTGAGCCACCAGCTAGGACTCCATGGTGTAATATCTAATAATGTTAAATTCAGTCTAACTATCATTTAAGAGCAAGGATAAAATAAACACTTTTTAAAAAATATGCAAGGAGAGAGAAACCAAGATGATGGCATAGGTAAACACCTAAACTGCTGCCTCACACAACAATTTCAAAACTACAACTAAAAGACAAAGTGTCTATCACCCAGAGCCACAGGAAAGCGGGCTGAGTGGAAGATCTACAACTAGAAGGAAAGAGAAAAGAGCGTAAGAGCTGGAAAGCTGAGGTACAGAGGCGCGCCAATCAGGCTGGTGGCGGGCGACTGGGTGCACTGCTTTTTCTCAACCTGAAGGAGACAAGCTCCCAATTACTCTGAAATCCAGTTTCTGGGGAGACAGGGGGGACCCAAACTCCTACAGGGAGAAGCTGGACTGTTGGTCATTGGGTCGGAAAGTGAGGGTGACTTTCTTGCAGAGGTGCACCCAGCAATCATTGTTTACTACACTGGGATGCGGGACACAGGGACTTGGAAATGCGGAAAGGCAGAGAAGGCTGACTGGCAGCCATTGCTATTTGCCAAGCCCTAGCCTAGTGATTCCCTGAGACCCAGCCCCACACATCTACAAACACACCCAAGCTCTGAGCAGCGGCTTTTATATATAAATGGCCTGCCCTGTCGCAGCTTAACCAAACTAACTGCAGCTCCGGTCAGATAGCTACAAAACCTCCAAACCCCAAGCAAAGAGGAGAAAACTATAGTTCTTGCTGTAGCTCCTGCTGAGTGGCCTCAGACAGTAGCTGACCTGCACCCCATTGGAGATCCAGAAGCTAATGTATCTAGTGATCTGTGTGAGATGACACCAGATTTCAAATACTCTCATAAGGAACACATTCAAGAGGCAGACTCAGTGAGCACCAAAGCCCTACTGGAACAAGTCTTGCCCCATAAGCGTGTCTCTAGCACAGTAATTCTTCTGTTATAGACACAGCAGGTCCTCACAGCCAATTGACCTGGAGGTCAATTCCTCCCAGTGATACCAACAACAATCAAGACTTAACTACAAGGCTGTACAACCAGTCCATAAAGAGGTGCACCAAGAGTGTCCACCTCAGGTAACTTGGAGGCTAACCCACTGAACCATATAGGACACCTAGCATACAAAGCCACCCTACCAATTCAGGGAAGCAGCGAAAATGAGGAGACAAGGAAACAGATCACAAATGAAAGAAATGGAGGAGAAGAAATGACTGGATATAGAGTTCAAAACCACGGTAATAAGGTTTTCAAGAATTTCCTAGAAAAGGCTGATAAATTTAATGAGATCCTTGAGGATATGAAAAAGACCAACTAGAAATTAAACATACACTGACTGAAATAAAAAATATTATAGAGAGACTTAACAGCAGACTAGAGGAACGCAAGAATCAAGTCAAAGGTTTGAAATACAAAGAAGCAAAGAATAATCAACTGGAAAAGCAAAAAGAAAAAAGAATCCAAAAAGTTGAAGATAGTGTAAGAAACCTCTGGGACAACTTCAAGCATACCAACATCAGAATTATAGGGGTACCAGAAGAAGAGAGAGTGCAAGATACTGAAAACATATTTGCAGAAATAATGACCAAAAACTTCCCCCTTCTGGTGAAAGAAATATACTTATAAGTCCAGGAAGCGCACAGAACCCCAAACAAAAGGAATCCAAAGAGGACCACACCAAGACACATCATAATTAAAATGCCAAGGGCAAAAGACAAAGAGAGAATATTAAAAGCAGCAAGAGAAAAACAGTTAATTACCTACAAGGGAGTACCCATCAGATTATCAGCTGATTTCTCAACAGAAACTATGCATGCCAAATGGGAGTGGCAAGAAATATTCAAAGTGATGAATAGTAAGAACCTATAACTAAGATTACTCTACCGAGCAAAGTTATCATTCAGAATTGAAGGGCTTATAAAGACCTTCACAGATAAGAAAAAGCTAAAGGAGTTCATCACCACCAAACTAGTATTATATGAAATGCTGAAAGGTATTCTTTAAGAAGAGGAAGAAGAAGAAAAAAGTAAAGATAAAAATTATGATCAACAAATACATATCAACAAGTGAATCTAAAAATCAAGTGAATTAAAAATCTGAGGAACAGAATAAACTGGTGAATATAATAGAATCAGAGGCATAGAATGGGAGTGGATTGATAATTCTCAGGGGGAAAGTGGTATAGAGGGTATGGGAAGAGACTGGACAAAAATTATACACCTATGGATGAGGACAGTTGGGGGGAGGTAAGGGCAGAGGGTGGAGTGGGAAGCAGGTGGAGGGGAGCTATGGGGGGCAAAAGGAGAAACCATTGTAATAATCTGAACAATAAAGATTTATTAAATTTAAAAATACACACAAGGACTCAGACAATTTATCAGCCATAAAGCTTATCTGAAATAATTCCTGAAAAAAAATAATGAATCCAGAAAAGAGAAGTTATGTTATATAAGAAATATATAACATTTCTGGGCAGGATCCTGCCTTTTTCTCTCACTCTTGATATCTGATCCTCTTGCAAATCCTGTGAGTACTATCTTCAAAACAGACCTGGGATGTGATCCATTTTTACCACCTCCATTGTTACCAAGTGGCCCCCCTGCCCCCTCACTCCGGGTTACTGCAACAACCCCTTAACTGGTTTCTTTGAACCCTGCATTCTACTCTTCTCACAGCACTCCACATGACATGAGTGATTAACCCCATTAAATGTTATTTCTCTGCTTAAAACTCTCCAATGTCTTTCCATCTTAAGAGTAAAAGACTTCCAATGGTCCACAAAGCCCTATAAAGTCTAACTTCTCCATGATCTCTTGACATCCGTTTCTATGATTACCCCTTGGCTCGTTTCCTTTTCCCTAGTTGCAAGAACTTTCTCATGTTTCTTGAATACTCCAGGCAAGCTTCTGTTTCAAGGCGTTTGTACTGGCTGCCGTTAGTTACATCTGCGTTATTACTACCCCAAATATCCACATGGCACATTCCCTCATCATCTTTCGGTCTTTGCTGAAATGTCACTTTCTTAGGACATTAAAAAAAAATTTAATATCACAACTCTACTTAATTAGCCCATCATTCTATGTTCCCCTTACTTTTTTGTCCATCTCATTTATTATTATCCAATACACAACATACTTTCTTTTTAACTCCCCCCCCCCCCCAATGACATGCTGAGAGAAGAGAGAGAGAGATATTGGCTGCTTTCCATACTGCCCTGACTGTTAATTGAACTGGCAACCTTTCAGTGCACAGGTACATACTTTTTTGTATGTATTGTCCATTACTACTAAAAGGTAACATCCACAAAGGCAGGATTTTGGTATGTTTTATTCACTACTGTGTTCTCAAAGTCTAGAACAGTGTGAAGATTAAAAAAACAAAAAGCAGATGAAAATAAAGTCAATCCAAATGTATTGAGATTACTGTTTAAAGCTTCATGGAAATTTCTTTTACAGTGTCCAAAAGCTATATGAGCTAGAACAGAACATTTGCTATCACATGGGAGTTATGTAGGCTGTATGTATGTACCTGAATATGTCAGGTCTCCAAAAAGTAGATAATATCTAATTAAATTTGGAGAACACAGGATAAAATATCAGAGATTAATTTGTTAATAATCTATTATTACTATGCTTGGTGAACAGTTTAGAAGCCTAGAGCAGTGGTTCTTAAAATAATTCAGATGACACCATTTATTAAAAACATTTACTAATGCATTAATGAAGGTAGTAAAACATGGCCCTAACCACTAAGGATTTTAAAGACGAGAGAAAGAGAGAAAAGTAAGGACCACTTATGTAACAGAAGTGATCACTAAAGCCCTAAAGAAACAGTAAAGGAATAGCTCAACTGAGGTGGCTGGAAGCTTATAAATGACTTCTGTAAAGAGCAAACACTGGATTTGATGCTAAAGAACAGCAAATTACACACGTGAAGAAAAGGGGATTTTTAGGTAGCGCATATGCAAAAGTACAAGTGTAAAAGAGTACAAGTTAAAGAATTGCAAGAGTAGTCTGGTGAAGTGACATAGGGAGAATGCAAAAGGAGAGTCTGGGTGAGACAGGAAGAGGCTGGAACACCAGTTACTCCCCAGGTCCCGCACACAACGGGGAGAACTTCCACGTGTAGATGACTGCATCATAATACAGCAACATAAAACCACAACCCAAGCACACAGGCCCATAAAAAATTGTCAATGTAAGCATGACTGATAACTGATCGAGTGACCCATAATATTCATTTGCCACACATTCATTTAGTTGTATTGAAGGTTTGTTAGTAATTCTCTAAGCAGGCACCAAATGTTTAATAACTTATTTGAGAAATACCCTTACAAATGAGAAAATTCTATTAATTCAGTTCCCAGTAATTTGGGAAAAGACAATTTTTTGATTCTAAGTGGCAGAAAAATTCTGAATACTAGTTTCCAGTAACAGGATAAAGTGAAACTCAATGATTCGGAGCTAAATGATTCTAAATTTGGGAGGCACTCTTTCAGACACCAAAGTCAGGCAGTAAGTGCAGCAAGAGATTTCACTAGCAGCCATGGCTATCCAGAAAGCAGTAAGGAAACAGGAAGTAAACAAAACATTTGCTTAACAACCAGAGAATCCAAAGCCCATGTATGTTATTTATAGAGGAAGTTCCTGAAGTCTTTCATCCAAGACTTTTAATCTTATGCATAATTTTAACAAACAGAGAACCTGTATCCTCACTCCTAGTATATTAGCCTTAAAAAATGGAGGTGGTGATGGAGGTGGAAGTGAGATGTTATGTTATGGTCCACTGACAGCACAAGAAATTAAGTGACAGCCTAAACATAAAGAGAAGAGAGAAAAATCATATAAAGCAAACACAGGAACACAAAAAGCGACAGCAGTCCAAGGCATTTAGCTGGGGAATAAGCAGCTGCACACACCCATAGCAGCCCTGAAAACATCACTAAATCAGAGCATTATGTAAGAATTAATATTATCAATGACAGATCCAAGTCATCCAGAAAACGTTAACTTACGTTCAATGAACTCTTTTTTTAGAAGGCAGGAAAGCATGTAATACATTTTGGAAAAATCCATCAAAATAGTTAAAGCAACAAACATGGATGCTTAAAATTGTAGCCTTTGGTAAACTTCATATAATAGAGCTCACTCCTACACTGTCATTCCATCATGTTAAATTTCTTAACGCCTGAAAACAATTTAACTTCTAATGTGTCTATTTTATACCTAGAGCAGCCTAATCATTCTACACAATTTTATGCTCATAAGATTACTGGGTAGAACAGAGGTTCTTGAGAACTGTGAATAGACTTTGGGTCTATGAACTCCCTGAAATTACATGAAAAGTTTTGTGTTTAGTTTGTATGTGCATTTTTCTGGAGGGAAGAGTCCAAAGCTATCATCCGATTCTTAGAGTCCAAAACCAAAAAAGACTTTACAATATTGGCTTGGATTAGAAAATACTTTGAATTAGAGAAAAAACAAACAAAACTAATTTACTCATGGAGAAGGACTCACCTTAAATTTTATTTCAATGTACTTGTTCCTGTAATTGGCACATTGTGACAACTATTTTAAGAATGCTGCTATGTATGTGAGAACATATATATAGGAATCAACATAAACTATAACTTCTAAATCCCTTGAAGTAGGCCTAGCATAAGAAAATGCTGTCTGGAAGGGCAAGTATGTAGCCTATTGATCTTCAGTCATATTTATGGATGCCTAAAAATAAAATGCACTTGGTTTCTTATGTCTTGCTAATATATCTGGACATATATAGTCTTCTGGCTAGGCCATTCAAAGAAATTATGAAACAAAACCTTTTTCTTATCACTCTATTCTTCAAAAAACACTCTACTCTACTTGGCACTGTACGTTCTCTTAAAAGTAGCCTATGTTTGGTGTTTATCATTTCAGAACTTATGGCAGAAGCTCTCTTATTTTACCTAACAGATTTGATGGATTGACTGAGACTCCCCATTTCCTCTGTAAAACATACTAAATGATGTTCATGGGATGCTAAATGCTGGTGGTTGCTAGGCAACTATCTATTAATCCTGTATCTTTCTGTTCAATTGGTTCAGCTTTTTTGTTTACAAAGTCTGTTGGTTTTGTTCCCAAACCTATTTATGCCATTTTCCATGTCATAATTATAATTTACTGAAATATATTTAAAGTGTCTGTCCCCTACTAACAGATTTACTATTTATTTGAAAATTAGGCAAGTGCTTTGAAAAGCTTCAAAAAAGAAAACCTACACAAATAAAATTGATTTACATGAGATTGAGACAGCTGTAAAAGATTAGGGTGATTATCCTGAAAATCTAAAAGAACTTACATGCATATATGCATAACCTATGTACACAGACAGTAGTGTGGTGAAGGCCTGAGAGGGGAATGTGATGCGAGTGGGGAGGTCAATGGGGAAAAAAGAGGGGACATATGTAATACTTTCAACAATAAAGATAATTTTTAAAAAAGTATTCTGTACTTGGATTATCTTTCAAGTATTTAAGTTCTAGCTCCAGTTTAGAGAAATCAACTGAAAACTGATGCACTAGAGGTATATTTGCACAAGAAAGACAAAGGGGAAATTCAATCTATAGGACCATATTAAAAAAAATCTTTAAATCAGTCTAAAATTAATCTGATAAGTTTACAGGAATCACTACCTATGGTATAACTGAGAATTTTTGATCGACATTAGCGAGCAAACCACTGAAATAGTCTCATTTATTAGATACCGATTCTTACCAATTTGGCTCTGAGAGTTAAAAGAAACTTCCAAGTTCTAAGAGGTCTTAATTGATTATTTAATTAGTTATTTCTTATTGATTATAACAGCAGGGATTTTTAAAAAACAGAGCATGTGAAAGAAAAATATAATTTACATAGTGTTGTGAAATATTTATTGCATTCTTAGTATGTGTGCATCACTGTAAGAAACTATACACTATAGTATTAGTGAAAAGGTTCACTGGAGTCACATTAAGCAGCAAAAAGAAACCTTTACTAAGAACCAGGAACAGACCCCACAATAAAGCATAAACACAACTACCTGGCTGTTTGTGGTAGGTGAGCTCTCTGCTTGTTAAGCAGAACCACCGTTTCTTGAAATTCTTTTTTCCAATCCGAGTTCTTCCCTGAGCTCTTTTATACATCTCACTGCCAAAACAACGGATGAAAAACAGTTAGCTACAAATATTAAAAAGTTAATCCAAAACGAAAAACTGTCCTTTCATTTTAAACGATATTTATAACTGTGCCATCCAGAACTAAAAGGGCCAAATGAGTGATTTCCCCCCTTAACTTTCAATGATAATAATACTTTAAGACTGAATAGTACTGTTACTTTTCCAAAATATTAACTCTAATTTGCTTAATACCCACAATCTTATTATATTTGCAAAAACAATTCCAGGACTGTACAGACAAGGAGTCATGCCCATCTGACAAAGTTCACAGGACAGGGGTCACTTACCTGATGGAGCTACTGAGGCAGTTGTAGCACAGAAACCAGCCCTCTCCCGCCGACTTCCTCACTCCCAGACCCATGCCTTTTGTACTTAATTAACGTCTATACTAAAATGTGACTTCAATGTCTAATTTCATTGAATTACCCTTCTTTCAGGTGCACAGGCTCACTCGTACCACTGGACTCTTTAGTTTCAGTAGATGAAATTTCATCCAAGAACTAAATGGGCAAATAGGCAAGTATTACACTTAGTGATACGATACACATCATACATTCAGCTTATTTTAAATGCCACTCATAATATTGTAAAGTTCTTCAATATTAAGAAATATACATAATTGTAATTTATAAAGCAAAACACATATTTAATTGTAGAGTAATTAATAAATGATATTCTAAAAAGGTTAATCTTAAGTTAATTAAAAACCAGAGTAAGCCCTAGCTAGTTTGGCTCAGTGGATAGAGTGCTGGCCTGTGGACTAAAGGGTCCCAGGTCCAATTCTGGTCAAGGGCTGTACTTCAGTTGCAGGCTCCTCCCCGGCCTGGGCCCTGGTCAGGACATGTGCAGGAGGCAACCAATTGATAGGTTTCTCTTACATCTATGTTTCTGTCTTTCCCTCTCTCTTCTACTCTCCCTAAAAATCAATGGAAAAATATCTTTGCATGAGAATTTAAAAATAAAAAATTAAAGTAAATAAAAACCAGAATGTATTTCCCTGTAGAAAGAATTCAATCTATAATCTCTTAACTGTAATTCTGATATCTCTAAAGCTCTGAATACAAAGAGTTTTTTTGTTTTACTTCTGATTTACAAACTCATTCGGGGGTATAACAAATGAGTTACCCCTAAATTGGGGTAAGGCTACTTATAATCTGAATTTATTTACTTAGTGTGAATATTCATACTTTGTGCTACAAAAATATTGATGTGTTTGATATCAATGGTGTAAACCCCAGACTCCACTGGGGGTGGGGGTACTATATAAAATATAGCATATCCCATACACAAAAATAAACTCAAAATGGATAAGGTCTTAAAATAGAGGCAGGAAACCATAAAAATATGAGAGGAATCCATAGGCAGTAAAATCTCAGACATATGCTGAAGCAGTATCTTCACCAATACAGGGTCGTGTGTTAATGTAATGCATTAATTCAATGCATTTAGAAACTAAAGAGAAAATAAGCAAATGGGACTACACCAAAATAAAAAGCTCCTGCACAGCAAAAGAAACCATCAACAAAACAACAAGAAAGAAAGACCACTGCATGGGAGAACATATGTTATCACCGATCTGGGCTTAATTTCCAACATTTACAGGGAACTCAAACAATTTAACAAAAGAAAGATAAACATCCCAACCAAAAAATGGGCAATAGACCTACCAGTAAATAGATACTGTTTGAAAGAAGACAGAAAGCCAAGAGACATAGGAAAACATGCTCAAAATCACTAATCATCCAAGACATGGAAATCAAAACACCAATGCGGTACCTGTCAGAATGGCTATCATCAACAAAGACAAGTGCTAGCGAGGATGCGAAGAAAAAGGAACCCTTATGCACTGCTGGTGGGAATGCAGACTGGTGCAGCCATTGTGTAGAACAGTATGGAGTTTCCTCAAAAAACTAAGAATGGAACTCCCATTTGACCCAGTGATTCTACTTCTAGAAACTAGAAACACCAACCAGAAAGGATAAATTCACAGCACAATTTACAACAGCTAAGATTTGGAAACAGCCGAAGTGCCCATCAGAAGATGAGTGGATTAAAAACTGTGGTATATCTACACAGTGGAATACTACATTGTGGTTAAAAAAAAGGGGGGGGGATTCTTACTATTTGCAAAGCATGGATGGAACTAGAGAGCATTATGCTAAGTGAAGTAAGCCAGTCAGAGAAATATAAATATCATATGATCTTACTCATTTGTGGAATATAATGAACAATATAAATTGATGAACAGAAACAGATCCAGAGACAGAGAAGCAATGATCAGACCGTGAGGGAAAGTAGGGGAGGGGAGGGACAAGAGGAGAGATCAACCAAAGGACTTGTATGCATGCATATAAGCCTAATCAATGGACACAGATACCAGGGGTGAGGGGTGAGGGCATGAGTGGGGGTTGGAGGAGCAATGGGGGATAAGTATACATATATAATATCTTAATCAATAAGCCCAGCCTGCCCCCCTCACAGTCCGGGAGCCCTCAGGGGTGAGAGGCGACCCAGCGATTAAGGGAAAGCGATGCCCACATCTCATCTCTGCTGCTGCCACTGCTGGCAGCACAAGCGTCGGCCAGTTCTGATTACGTGAGCCTTGGGCAGCCACCATCTGAGGCTTGCCTGCACCTCAGGCCAGCCCTAGGTGGCTGGGAGCTGAGGATACTGGGGGACTCTGGAGGCAGGTGCCTGGCCTTGCGATGTACCTGCTGCCCTGGCCGGGCTAAGGGGACTGGGTGCCACAATCTTTGAGGGCGTTACAGTCAATTAGCATATCCTCTCCTTATTGGCTATGGGCACCACCAGTTTTGTGACAGCGTGAGGGTCAATTAGCATACCCACTCTTTATTAGATAGGAAAATTGACTTTAGCCCTGGCAGTACCTCACAGGAATGACTGAAGTACAACTGAGTTCTCTGGAATAAGCTGAATCTAATCATAATTTATAAACTCCCTGTGAAAAATGTGGGAATTTGGTGGCTCAGGAAAAATCTCTAGCAATGGCAAGCCACCCAATGAAAAGCATTTAGCTTTGTAAATATGCTCTGGGCTTGTCAAGAGCTTCTTGGCATATGGCTTTCATGGGAAAGGCAAATTAGTAGTTCAAGAAATAATTCTTGTTCTTAGAGAGGAATCCTATTGTGTCCTATAAATGAACTATATTTGCCTTTTCATTTTTTTTGAAGATTTATTATTTTATTTTTAGAGAGACTGAAAGGAAGAGAAAGATGGAGGGAAGGAGGGAAGAAAGGAGAGGGAGAGAGAAAGAGAGAGAAACGAGTGGTTGTCTCCCCCACGGTGCCCTGCCTAGGCTGGGTATTGAACCTGCAACCCAGGTACATGTCCGTGGCTGGGAATCATACCTGAGACCCTTAGGGACCAATGCTCTAACCACTGACCTACACTAACCAGTGCACTCCTTACTTTTTCCATTGTATTTTTCTATGTTGTCCCATTTAGAACTTATAAACAAAAAACAACCAAAACAAAGTACATTCTAATAGGATGATATTGAGGCACCAGTGCCTAATGTGAAATAGAATTTGTGGGAACAGCCATTTTCTCCCTAAAACTGCCTGCGAATTACCTGCCAGAACCCACATTCTTCAGTGGGATGTTTATTGCTAATATGCTGGAAGGAAATCTTGGCAAATGAAAGAATGAGAGCAGAGTTTCTCCTGCATTACACATGTGTGGGTGATACAGAAGGCATATCTAAGGGAACTAAAGAAGTGTCCTATCACATCTTTAGTTCTCGCTCAGACCACACGCTAATGGAGTGTAACAGACTTATCTAAAGGTTTCATTTCTTTTTGTTGTTGTTGTTAAAATATATTTTATTGAATTTTTACAGAGAGGAAGAGAGAGGGATTGAGAGTTAGAAACATCGATGAGAGAGAATCATCGATCAGCTGCTGTCTCTTGCACACCACTTATTGGGGATTTGACCGCAACCAAGGTACATGGCCTTGACTGGAATCGAACCGGGGACCTTTCAGTCCCCAGGCCGACGCTCTATCCACTGAGCCAAACCGGTTTCGGCAAGGTTTCATTTCTTAATTTTGCCTCAAGGCACTAACTTATTTGTCAAATATTTATGATAATTACATTTTATTTGTTATATACATAAGGAACTATGGGGTAAATACAGTTAGACAAAGTGAAAGGAAACATAATAATTAAGATGGACTATAGATTCCAGTGTGCTCAGGGCTATCCTTATCTATACCTGTGGTCCCAACATAGTCAAATAGGATTCCTTTTTACCCTTGAAAGTATCCAGGTTTGGACATAAAATTATATGGTCATTTGTTTACAGACCTATCCAGGTTCACTTCTTAAACTCTGTGGGACTAGCATAGGATTCAGAGTTATAACCTATTCTCTTCTGGAGCAGTGGCCAATGTCACTAGTAAAAATAGCTCAAGTGAGAAGTTTGGGTTTATAAGCTTTTTCCCCTTATAGCACTGCACATATCCAGACTAATAAAGAAAACTCCTATATCAGGGAAAAATGGCCTGTGCTAGCTTAGGAGCCTAGAACTAAATCTGTGGCAGGAGATAGGCTATGGTGATAGCCCATGAGAATGTGACTCAGGGCAGACGAGGAACAGACTAGACACCTGGCATCCTTACATACTTTCTCCACTGACCTTATAAACTCAACACATTCTGATTATACCAGGGAAAATAAAATCAGATGCTGCTATGGTCTAGATCATAAAAAATGGAAAAACAACTGTAAAACAGCCAAAACCGGTTTGGCTCAGTGGATAGAGCGTCGGCCTGCGGACTAAAAGGTCCCAGGTTCGATTCCGGTCAAGGGCATGTACTTTGGTTGCAGGCACATCCCCAGTAGGGGGTGTGCAAGAGACAGCTGATCGATGTTTCTTTCTCATTGATGTTTCTAACTCTCTATCCCTCTCTGTAAAAAATCAATAAAATATTAAAAACAACAACTGTAAAACAAACACAGTAGATCATAATCTTGCCAATCAAAGTTTGCCTATACTGTCCCACAATGTCCCATAAATAAAAGGTTAGCTTTTTCTCTGCCTATTCTTTTGAAATACTTTCTCCTCAAAAGCCTTCAATGGTTGCTTAAAATAATTTTGGTTGAGCTCGCACTATTCTAGATGAAAAGATTCCAACAGGCTTTAATTTTTTTAATTATCATTTTCATTTACTGAGTCCTGTATGAATTTTAAAAGTACAAACAAACTTCTACAAAATATTCTCTTGGCAATCAGCTGTGAATCATGTTGCAGAAATTGAATGAAAGCTTTTAAATTTGTCGTTGCTAATTTGAAGTCACTAAGTTAGAACTGTGAGATATAAGATACAGTATCCTGTTTTCCCGAAAATAAGACAGTGTCTTATATTAATTTTTGCTCCCAAAGATGCGCTAGGTCTTATTTTCAGGGGGTGTATTATGTTTCCATGAAGTAGGTCTTATTTTCGGAGGATGTCTTATTTTTGGGGAAACACGGTACTTTTTTCAAGGCAAGTTTAGATATATACTTCAAAACAATTTTTCTTAACCAATTTTTAGGTTATTATAATAATGCTACATTTTGTTTAGAATGATTCAAAACTAAAGACTTGAGAAATTTTAGATCCTTTCAAAACATTTTCAGTTTCTAAGATAACAATTTTTGTATATAGCTATCATAAGCCTATATTGTTTATAAAATGTCCAATAATTCATATGTTTTTTACTACTACATATCAGACATATAATAAGTCTTTATCCCTATACCAGAGGTTCTCAATCAGAGGCAATTTTTGTCTTGAAGGGGTCATTTGGTTGTTTAAAGAAATTTTTGGTTGTCAAATTAGAGGCATGTTACTGGTGTCTAATTGTGGAGGCCAGGGATGCCGCTAAGCATCCTAAAACATACAAGACAGCGCTTCACAATCTAAAATTACCTGCACTAAATCGCCAACAGTGCCACTGTTGAAAAGCCCTAAGTCTGGACACTTACAATTTGTGTTATTAAGACATGGGCAATAGTAGCTATTGCCAAAACTCATTTAGGTGTTTTCACAGCTAAAAAAAACCATGGATGGAAGGAGAAAGTGGGGGAAAAGACAGCCTTGTTATAGTTGATGGATAGTTTTACATTATTTTTTTAAACTAAAGATTAACTCTTAGGAATATTATGAAATGTTATTTCCCAAATGCTCTATGATAAGAAATGTTAATATTTCTAGAGTAAAACAATCATACCTTTTTAACTGCTAGAATGTATCCTTCCTCTTGAAACATTTTGAAAAATTCACACATGAATGTCTCCTTGAAACTTGACTAAATAAAAAACACACAAAAGATTTATATATATTAAGTAGAGAACTAAGAATATAATGGACTATATTTTTTAATAAAGCTGAGGATTAAGCCCTAAAAGGAGTCAATCATATATCTTAAGAGAGTTATAGGGCCTGGAGCTCAAGATCGCCTCAATAGCTGTTAGATGATTATGGTGCAGACGAATAAACAGGAAGCATTAGCATCTATTTACCAGACCTGCTCCCCTTTGTAGAGATATTAGTTAAAATTAATCTGTCTTTAACAGGTGACTAAGACACAGAAATCTACCTAAAAGCTACTGCATCTGTACATACTATGCATTTTTGGTTTTGCTCTGCTTTTAATTTAGAAGGGAATGAGTTGAGAGAGAAGGAATCACAGGGTAGAACTACATTTAGAAGTGTGAATACAAAGCAAGAGATGGAAAGACTTACCTTGCTTTTGGACAAACTACCCCAGCTTCCCAAAGTCTGAATGGTTTTTGAGATGAGAGTTAATGTTCTAATTGTCGGTGCATCCTAGAGAATGTAAAAAAAGACAAAACTCCCATTAAGTTTAAAAACCCCAGAATTTGTATAAAAAGTAGAATAGAGTGAATGGGCTACATTGCTCTACAAACAATGACTCAAAAATGTTCATCCAAAGCAATGTAGTTAGAATCTTGCTAAGGATGGGCACAATTCATTGGACTAAGGAATAAAGAGACTAAAGAAGCCACATATAATTGACAATTCCTCCAAAAGTAATTATATTTATGATGTGTCACTTTTGAAAGCTATAATTTAATCAATATTACATATATGTTGTTTTGTATAGTATGACAGCTTGAATTACCTAATAAATTGTATTCACTTTTGAAATGTCAATAGCATCTCCTTTTTTCTATCTTATAACTTAAAAAGATAGTTCCCAATCCACTTCTAAACACATTCAATAATTTATATGGCTTATGCAATCAAGACTTTCCACCTGGAAGCAAAGACCTAAATTCAAATTAGGCAATGAGAAGTCACCACTTCATATCAGAGGGTAACTATTTGGGTCTATTATCCAAGGTGGAAAGAGTGGAAGGTTTGTGTCAATGTTAACATAACCTATGTTTTAAAATTAGTGTTTTTTAGAAATTATTCATTCATGTGTGTACACACACTCGTGTACATGCCTGAGTGCCTGTGTTTTAGCGGCAGTCCTAGCTCACTTTTGATGTATTTCTTAGTAAAACTACACTCACCTATTTATTCTTTAATCTTCTGCAATCTCATTTTCTTCTTCTCTCTTACTATACTAAAACTGGCTTCCCAAAATTCACAGAACTTCTAAATGTAAAATCCAATGAACTTTCATTAGTTTTCCTCCCCAGCTACTTTATAAATTTCAGCACTGGTCTTGACAAGGCCATCACCCCAGGTTCCTGAGGCCATCACTAGCTCTCAATTTGTATAGTATGAATTGTCTATGCTTCTTACCTGGTGCTAATCAGGTGTTAGTTTTAGATTTATATATGTAGCTTTAGATTATGTACTTTGTGTATTTGCCCCATTTCTCCTATTAGAATGAAAGCTTCTTAAACAGAAGGGATAAGGTTATAAGTAAACAATATTTGCCAGTATGAAGCAGTCATCTGGCATATGAAAAGTGATATAAAAAAACAAGAGTTTATGCTTAGAAGGACTTTATCACAACATCTGTACAGGAATACAGACTAAAGTCTGAATATAAGGCAGGGTCATAAGCTCAGAGGTAGGGGTTCCATTTATGCCCAGAGCACTGCTGCGAAGCTTTTGCCTCACGAGTTCAGTACAGCTTCAGCGACAGAGTCACAGACAGAACAGCACGTGGACAAAGGACACTGGCCCTCTCACTGCTGCAGCGACTCACAGACCATTTGTTCTTTGACAAGAAAGGAATGTTGCTGCCAAGGCAGCATGGCCCATTCTGTTCTCAAAGTTAAATGAGCAGCCAATGTCTAGAGGAGGAGTAGCCCTCAGAGCTGTTTAACTGCCAAAACCACGGTCCTCTATACACTGTATCAGTCAATGAGTTTCTTAAGGGCAGGGAGGTCTTTCTCATCATGGCCTCATGGCCAGTGCTGAGTAGTGTTTGATGCAGTATAGGTGCTCCAACATCTGACTGCCTAAAGGGGTAAGCTCACACACTGGGAAGGCTGACTGAGTCAGAACTTGATTTAATTCCATTCCAACTGAGTGAGATCAAATAATAATTTATTAGTTGTTTGACCTTGGAGATGTTACTGAATTGTGATTTGCTTATCCGCAAATGGGGATGGTAATAGAATTTACCTCACAGGGTTATTGGGAGGACTAAGTTAAAATATATAGAATACCCAGAACAAAGCCTAGTACAAAGTAAGAACTAAATAAATTTTGGCTATTATTATTTGTTATACATATCAACAACAAAAGCAATCAGGTAAGATTATAAAATATTTGGGACATAAAAGGTTAAAGAATTAGCAGAAATACACTGTATGAGAATGAAACACAAACAGAAAAACAAGGAATTTTAAAGTGTTAAGAGATGTACATCTATGTGGTGCAGACTCCTGTTTAAGTAATTAAATAGGAATTCACAAAAAAAGATTATATGCTATAAGAGTTTTAAATTCATAATTACAATAGCATCTCAGGTGAATAAAAAGCAAAAATAGGGAGATATGAAAAAAATTATGTTCCAATAAAAGTTTCTAAACATTATAGAAATGAGCCTCTTTAAACTTCTGTAAGATTTAAAAATATCTGCAAGTTTAAACCAAACATATAACTAATTTAAAAAACTACCCTTGTATTATGGAAATTTACAAACGTACACAATAGCAGATGGAAAATGTAATGAATCTTCTTTGCTTCCATCACCAAGCTTCTGTAATTATCAATATTTTATTACTCTGTGTAACATGTTTTAATAGCAATAACAAAACCAGAATTTTCAGCCTTCTCTAAAAGACTAAAATGGTCAAGAAAAATGCCCAGTGAATTTAAATATAAGAAAACATAGCTAAGTGAAAGTGGCCTATTTTACCTTTTCTTCATTTTAATAAAAATTTAAAAAAATGGAATAAAGCTTTGAGAAGAGCAACACTTACTGGATGGTGAGGTCGCAAATGAAAAGTATGAGGTGATACTACGGCTACAGCAAAGAAACGAAGAAATACAAAGCTGCTCACTGCAGAATACTGAACATGAGGGTCATCTGCAGGGAAAAAACGGTGAAATGTCATGCACAAAAACACCGAATTAAAAAACAAAGATGACAAAGTAAAAAATATTGAGAAAACATGTAAACTAAATAGGAAATCAATATAATTTGCCTAGTCAGGATTGAATTGATGAAATGATAGTGATGATTAAAAGAAAAAACCCTATGACTAAAAAAAGAAATCTATAAGCACTAATAAAATGAAAGGCAAAGCTGCTAGATTTTCAGAAATATTTTAGTTTGGAAACACTTCTTTCCTCAATCTGCAAGAAGAGTCTCCTGAAATTACAACAAAAATAAAAGCAGTATCTAGCTCTACCTAGTGGCAATACTGAATTCCTGAAGATCTGGATAGGAAATTCTCAGTTTTAGTTATTGTTTTAATTTTCCCCTCAAAAATCTAAATATCAAAGACTATGCCATTAAAACAATTAGGCTAAAATCTTTACTTTAAAAAAACTATCTACATTCCATACAAAACCGCAAACAAAATGGAGACAACTTGGGTTTGACCATTAACCTACAGCTTTCGTTTAAGACTGGAGTCTATACTTAACCCAACTATCAGATGGGAAAGAAGCAGGTGGGGAGAGCAAGAATGTCTGGATTTGGTTTGAGTTTTAATTCTTCTAAGTCACTCAAAAGGCAGTCATGGACAAGTCATTTATTTGTAATTCTTCAATACTACCTGTTCCCCACTCATTGCTTTCCCCCTTCCCAACCAATCTTCTTCCAGAGTTATAAGGACAAATGAGAAACTATAAAAATACTTGGTAATAAAAATATCACTACTGTAATCAACTGAGAATATGAAAACATTAGTATTTAAGTCAACAACAAGTCAGTCAAGGAGATACTTTTGCACTTATGAAAAATAAAAAATGTGTTTTAGATTATTTACATAAATAAGAATTAAACCGATAAAGCATATTTTAGGCCAAGATCACTGGGTAGAGTACTGTGACTACTGCACACTTTGGAATAGACTAGACCCAGGTTTGAGAACCTGCTTGCCCACTGGCTATGTCATGGATCTCGTGCAATTTACTTAAACTTCTCTAAACCTGTTTCATTATCTACCTAAGGGGACCAATACCTGCCTCATGTGGTACTATGTAGATGAGAGTAGGAGATAATACAGGCTAGCATCTATCTGTTCAGTCATTAAGCATTCAATGTGTTTACCATGATCTAACTCACCAAAATGTAATTTCAGTCAGTATTTCATCTTTCCATATGTTAATGTCTCTGCTCCTCTTATTTTTGTTTCAAAGTACTAAGGAGAGGTTTAAGTATTTACATCTTCACTATAATTAGTAGTTGGACAATTCAGCCACACCACTTTAGCACTGGGTAACTTTAGTGGAAGATCAGGTAACTGCACACACATGTGTACACATTCATACACTTAAAAGAACGTAACATGCCTTAGCTGGTATGGCTCAGTTGGTTGGCATGGCATCCGATACACCAAAAGGTTTCAGGTTCAATCCCCAGTCAGGGCACACACAGGAGGCAACTGATTAATGTTTCACTCTCAAATTGATGTCTCTCTCCCTCTCCCTCTCTCTTTTCCTCTCCCCCTCTCTCTTTCTAAAATCAATAAAAATAACATCTCTTCAGATGGTTATAGAAATAAACTTAAGGTTTCACACAGCTGGGTAAGACTGATAATTTAAGTAGCTGCCTTATCTCCTCCCCCTTTGCCCTATTCCAGGTAGATTGGGAAAGACAGCTATAGCACGTTTACTTACTTAACAAATATGCATATAATTAGAATACTTCCAAGTATTGACAGAGATAGCAACTCTTAATTTTATAAAATGTTTCCACTAAGCAAAGCCTTGACACTGCTGCTGTGCAAAATTAAAACACACCAGTTACTGACATGTACCTCAAAATTCTATGTATATTACAACAGAGAATTTTTTTGTTTTTATTAAATGTATTATATTGATTTTTTACAGAGAGGAAGAGAGAGGGATAGAGAGTTAGAAACATCAATGAGAGAGAATCATCGATCAGCTGCCTCTTGCACACCCTCTACTGGGGATGTGT
Source organism: Vespertilio murinus (assembly GCA_963924515.1). Classification (NCBI taxonomy): domain Eukaryota; kingdom Metazoa; phylum Chordata; class Mammalia; order Chiroptera; family Vespertilionidae; genus Vespertilio; species Vespertilio murinus. The sequence continues at coordinate 30,383,855 of OZ004715.1, read as the reverse complement.
CCGCAACCAAGGTACCTGCCCTTGACCAGAATTGAACCTGGGACCTTTCAGTCCGCAGGCCGACGCTCTATCCACGGAGTCAAACTGGTTTCGGCAACAGAGATGTTTTTAACGTCTAAAAACCATTTCTGTAAAAATCTATCACCCCAAAACCTATAATTCTCAAACTGTCAGATCTAGTCAGTTATATAGAACTAAAATTTTTCACTATCTGAATATATGTAAGTAGAAAAGGGAGTTGGTACAAATAACAATGGTGTTTTGTATATTATATTTAACCATCTCATAAGCACCTGGTATAAAGGTTAATTTATATAATGTTATAGTTCTAAATTTTGCATTTCTTAAAAAGAATGCTGATTTTGATTTGTATAAAGTTGTCATTATATTAAAATAAAACATAATATATGTTGTGAGATTATAAGAAAATTAAATCGGGTGTTTCATTAAAAAAAAGAACTATTTTGAAAAACTAAATAAGACTGTACCTATAAACCACAAATCCTTTCACATAAACCAAACATACAGTAAATCTACAAAAAAATCTAATACTGAAAAAGAAAGGGCATGTTTCAGTAATACAAGGCACTTACTAGGAAATCTCTGAGCAGCCATTTGCCGTAGGGAGTAAAAGATATCACACATTACAGTGGGGCAGCTCATACTTGATTTTATAATTGTACTGAATAACTTGTCTACATAGTAGCGCAGATTTTCCTGTAGGATTTAAAAAGGTAAACATTAAGATTTCGGCTTTTACATATCTTCAACAGACTTCATGGGAAAAAATGCAATGAAAATAAGCTCAATTGGGCAGTCACTAGCTAGTATTCTAGAGCTCTGCTTCCCTTCTCTAAACTCGTTCAGTTAAAGGGCAATTTACATCTTGAACCCATTTAATATATTAGATTTGGACTAGGCAGACATAAGTGATGTATAGGTTAAACCGCACAAGAAGCAACAGAAAATGTAACGACCCCAGGGGAAATTAGAAAAACAACTCAGATATGCAGGCACACAGACATTGTGGCACTGTTATCTGCTGCACTGAAAACTTGTGACTCTTCCCAGAGGCAACTTTAAGTGTTGGCTGACCAAGTCATTGTTCTACTTAGTTTGATGTTTGAACCTAAAGGACCAATCAGAATGAGGCTGCAACTAGCTGTAGCCCTATTCCACTACTATTACTAGAGCCAAAAAAGAGACTATCAAGAACAAAAATAAAGTGAAACTTGATGAAGAGATAACATTCTAAAAACTAGACATAGGAAATGCTGCAAATGGCATAGGCATTATGTAAAGAATAAAAAGAACTATTCCCTCCACATAATATTACTATAACATAAGTGGGAGCTATACTTTTAAGGCCAATTTTAACGGAATTATGACAAGGGCTTACCTTATTATTTTCTACATTATCTCCCTCTTTCAATCTAATAGGGTCAATTTCACAAGATTTTGAGGACTCGCATATCTGAAGAATAAATTAATTTTTCATTTAATGCTTTTTAAAATATTTGGCAAAATGAAAATATTTTTCTAATAATACATATTGTAAAAATTAAAACTATAAACAAAGTTTAAAACCCCCATCCAGAGATAATATATACAATATTCCCAAAGAATTATATAGAAAAAAATTTCCATATATTTGAAACTCTAGCTAAACAGAAATCCAATTTAAAAAAACACACTAATTATGTAGATTATACTATAATATGTCCTTTGGTAAAATTCCACTGGTGATTCAATAGATAACTTATTTTACTTCTAAAGTGCTCAGCCTTATTCTTTCAGTAATACATGAATGGGTATATCATCCCCATCTATAGGTCACTAAATGAAACACGCTGTAAGGCCATGCAAACTGTTGTTATCCGAGTTTGTATATTCATTCCGTACCTCATCTAGAATAGGTTTTAATGTTACTTTCAGGTAGTGCCCTCCCACTATTTTCATCATCTCATCTAGACATCGGGTAGCCAAGGAATTTCCTCTGAAAATTGTGTTTGCATCTCTGAAATACAAGTAGAAATAAGGTGAAAACAAGTGTACTAAACAGTGGCTGTCAAATCAATAATATGAGATATGTGACTTGATCATATATACAATCTTAGTAATTTTTACCATCCATTTAAAAGCTTGCTGCCCTTAGGATTTTTAAACTTATAAAAACTATTTAATGAAGATATAAGAAAACAATAAAAAATAAAAAGCATCAGATGGAGTAGCTCAGTTGGTTAAGTGTTGTTCTGTGCACTGAAAGGTTGCTGGTTTGATCCCCAGTCAGGGTGGGTTACGGAGGGTAACAGATCAATATTTCTCTCACATTGATAGTTCATTCTCTCTCCTCTCCTGCCCTCTCCCCTCTCCCATCTCTCTCTTCCCTCCCTCCTTCCCTTTCTAAGGATATCCTCAAATGAGAATTTTAAAAAAAGCAAACATATTTGTGTGTATCACAACAGTGTAAAGACTGTGATGGGAACAGGAAGCCACCAGATTTTTTTTTATAATGTCACCTCTGTGCACATAAGGGTAATACATAATGGACAAGGAAAAAGAAACTTATTTTGCAGCATGTAAATCATTATAATAAGAAGCAAAGACTAGAAATAGAAAATTTTGACACTGAATTAAAAAAAACACACACACCTGTTATTAATTGTTAATTTTACTGTTGGTGGATACTGTTTGCTAAGTAAAAGAACTCCCTTTTATTACACGCTAAGCAGTTCTTTATATTATGATACAGTAAAGCTGATCAACACAAAAGATTACAGAAACAGTTTGAAAAACTAAGGTTTAAATTCAATAACACACAATTAATATTTAATATAACTCTTACTGTGTATCCTTCAAGTCCAATTCAGCCACTGCAGTGGCAAAAGGAACAAGTTTATCATGGTGCAGCAACAATCGAACAAGGGGCAAAACAGCATCATTTTTATCTCGACATATTTCACCCAAAATGTAAGCAGCTGAGGCAGATATTGGCTGGAATATAGAAAGGTAGAAAACAGCATAAAATCAAGAAAATGTAACTAAATGTTCAATCACTAGCCTACAAAAGTAATTCAAATATGTTCATCCTATCTAATAAAAAGGTAATATGAAAATTGACCATCATTTCAACAAGACGGCCACCTCCTGTGGTCAAAGATTACTCGCCCTTGTGGACACAAGATGGCTGCCACAAGATGGCCTGCAGGGAAGGACCTTTCGGGGGGACCCAGGCCTGCAGGGGAGGGCAGTTGGGGGTGATCAAGCTGGCAGAGGAAGGCAGTTGGGGGCATCCAGACTTTCAGGGGAGGACATTTGTAGGGAGACCAGGCCTGCAGGGGAGGGCAATTGGGGGCAACCAGGCCTGCAGGAGAGGGCAGTTAGTGGAGACTGGGCCAGCGGGGGAGGCAATCGGGGGTGACCAGGCCTGTAGGGGAGGGCAGTAAGGGGTGATCAGGCCGGCAGGGAAGTGGTTAGGGCAGTGGTTGGCAAACCGCGAGCACATGAGATTCTTTGGCCTCTTGAGTGTGGCTCTTCCACAAAATACCATGTGTGGGTGCACACATACAGTGCGATTGAAGCTTCGTGGCCCATGTGCACAAGTCGGTTTTCGACTTGGGTGAGTCTATTTTGAAAGAGTGGTTCTAATATCGAGCCACACTCAAGGGGCCAAAGAACCGCATGTGGCTCGTGAGCTGCAGTTTGCTGACCCCTGGATTAGGTGATGATCAGGCTGGCAGGCAGAAGCAGTTAGGGGCAGAGGGGCAGGCAGGCAGGCAGGCAAGCAGTTGGGAGCCAGCAGTCCTGGATTGTGAGAGGGATGTCTGACTGCCCACCGGGATCAGGCATAAACAGGCAGTTGGACATCCCTCGAGGGGTCCCAGATTAGAGAGGGTGCAGGCTGGGCTGAGGGACACACCACACACACACACACACACACACACACACACACACACACTTTGTGCACCAGGCCTCTAGTCTATATATATAAAAGCCTAACCAACAATTACAATGGAACGACTAGTTGCTGTGATGTGCACTGACCACCAGGGGGCAGGTGCTCAATGCAGGAGCTGTCCCCAGGTCAGTGCCACTTAGCCTGAAACTGGGGCTCACCATTGGCAAGCACAATGGCAGTGGTGGGAGCCTCTCCTGCCTCTGTAGCAGCGTTAAGGAGTGGTGAACCAAGTGGTAAGGAGCCAGCAGGCAGGTGGTTAGGAGCAAGCAGGCAGGTGGTTAGGAGCAAGAAGGTGGGTGGTTAGGAGTGAGGGGTCCCAGATTGAGAGAAGGATGAAACTGGCAATTGGTCATCCTCAGAGGGGTCCCGGATTGCCAGAGGGCGCAGGCCAGGCTGAAAAGCCCCCCCCCATCCCCCATGCAGCAATTTCATCACCGGGCCTCTAGTTAACTATAAGAGATAAATTTAGAACACATATAGGAATCCCAGTACTGTCATTCAGATGAACTAAATATATGTATGTGTATATAGGGATGGGCAAAAGTAGGTTGAAGTGGGTTTACAATAATTAATAAATTAATAATATAAGAATAAAGTCTGTTGCTTGTACTCACACCTGTAAACCACTTTTCCCCACTCCTGTATATATATTTGTATTATCTTAAAACTTGACAATCTGAAATCTTTTCCTCCCCTTTTACATAATTATTTTAGCTTTTTAGTATTAAATTATATACTTCAACTTTTTAAAGTACCTGAACATCTGGTGATTTTAGCAGCAAAGTTTTCAAAGGACCATAGTACTCTGAAGGAAGCACATAATCTTCTGTGTAACATATATTCAATCGAAGAGACCCCAGGTCATCAGTTTTAGATGATTTATTTCCATTGTCTCTTGGTTGTAGCAAGTACCTAAAACAAAAATGCAGTCAATTCCATGTGATGGTAATGACCTGAGTATCCAAGTTGGTGAGGTACATAAACAGCTAAGCTATAAAAAACTAAACCAAAAGTTATCTTAATATTTAAGGTGAGGACAATTCATAAGAAGCAGACTATTAATTTTCAGAGGCTTAATATTGGTTACATATTGAACTAGAAAGCTATCAATAGATTTTTGTACAAAGATTAAGATCTCAAAGGGTTGAATAAGAGTTTGATAAGCTTGTGGGTTTAGAAAAAAATTTAAATTCAATTATTATCAAAATCATTTCTTTTGCTATCTAAATTTAAGAAGTATGCATTTAGTAGAAATAGACACACTACACAAAAAGGCATAATTGGTCTTGTTGTAAATTCTTTTTAAAAATTTTTATCTTTATTGTTGAAAGTATTTCAGACGTCCCTTTGTTAGTTTGTTTATTTATTTTTCTATTGACTCTCTTCACCCTGCCCCTGCTCCTCACAGGCTTGTTTTAAATTCTTTATGCAAAAAATTTGAACTTATTTTTTAAAGAAAATTAGTGATTAAAAGTTTATAAATAGATTTTTACATGATTAGAGTAACTGTGTAACTACTGAAAATGTTTATTTGTAAAAATCAGATTTACTTTTTTTTGTTAAAAGTAAAAAAAAGTAAAAATAGAGACAGCTTAAGTATCCATTTAAAGAAAAATGTTTAGAAATCAAGATGTTTGTAGGACCAAAACCTGAAATCTAATAGGCACTTTCAAAATATTTCATTGTCCTACCTATTCCTTGGGGGGAAAATCATTTTTTTCAATGAGTAGAGAGCATTTCAATTTTCTTTTTTAAAAAAAAAATCTTTGTTGTTCATATTATTACAAATGTTCCTTATTTATTTCCCCCTCCCTTGCTCCCCTCCACCAAGTTTCCATCCCACCCTCTGCCCTTTCCCCAACCCCCACTGTCCTCATCCATAGGTGCAGTTTATGTTCAGTCTCTTCCTGCCCCCCCCCACCACTCCCTATTTCCCCGAGAATCATCAGTCCACTCCATACTTCTGATTCTATTATATTCACCAGTTAATATTGTTCATCAGATTTTTTTTAATTCCCTTGGTTTTTAGATTCACTTGTTGATAGTTACATATTTGTTGTTCAAAATTTTTATCTTTACCTTCTTCCTCTTCCTAAAGAACCCCTTTTAGCAATTCATATAATTCTGGCTTGGCAGTGATGAACTCCTTTAGTTTAAATTTATTTGTGAAGATCTTTATCTGGCCTTCGATTCTGAGTGATAGCTTTGCTGGGTAGAGTATTTTTGACTGTAGGTTCTTGTTGTTCATCACCTTGAATATTTCTTGCCATTCCCATCTGGCCTGCATGGCTTCTGTTGAGAAATCAGCTGACAGTCGTATGGGTGCTGCTTTATAGGTAACTACCTGCTTTCCTCTTGCTGCTTTTAATATTCTTTGTCTTTTGCTCTTGGAATTTTAATTATGATGTGTCTTGGTATGGTCCTCTTTGGATTCCTTTTGTTTGGGGTTCTGTGTGCTTCTTGGACTTGTAAGTCTATTTCTTTCCCCAGGTAGGGGAAGTTTTCTGTCACTATTTCTTCCAATATGTTTTCAGTATCTTGCTCTCTGTCATCTTCTGGGATGCACATAATCAGAATTATGTTGGTTCATATGTTGGCTCGCTTGAAGTTGTCCCAGAGGTTTCTTACACTATCTTCAACTTTCTGGATTCTCTTGTTTTCTTGCTTCTACGGAGGAGTGTCCTCTGGCTCTTTTGTGTTCCAAATCTTTGACTTGATTCTTGCAATCTTCCATTCTGATTTTAGGACTCTGTATAATATTTTTATTTCAGAGAACGTATTCTTTATTTCTTGTTGATCCCTTTTCATATCCTTATAGGTCTCATTTATTTTATCGGCCTTTTCTAGGAGATTCTTGAACAACCTTATAAGCGTGGTTTTGAACTCTATATCCAATAGCTTTATGTCCTCCATTTCTTTCGTTTGTGATCTGTTTCCTAGTCTCGGCATTTTTGCTGCTTCCCTGAGTTGGTAGGTTGGGAGGATCGGCTGTGTCTATGCCAGGAGACAGCCGTATTCCACTAGACTTGGAAACCTGCAAAAGCCTCTGTGTTCAGCTTGGATGGGGCGGAGTTTCAGGGTGGAGCCTTCAGCCTTGGCTTCTGGTTAGCCCCGCCCTCTGAGGTTTCTGAGTCTCAGTGTACCTCAGTGTCCTTTGGTATTCACTGCAAGCACCTCTGAGAGAAGGGCACCCTAGAGTTTCGCCCACTACCATACAGTCTAGTCTCTCCCCCAACGAGCCCGCAACTGTGATTCAGTGCAGTTGGAAGTGGTGTTAAGAGCAGTCCAGAGCTTATGTCTCCTTCCCACTAGGGCAATCCAGCGGCCCAATCAACCCTCTGTCCTCTGTGGGAAATGTGCGAGACTCAGGGGCTCTGCCTTTCGCCACTCCCCTGAGCTTCCTTCCGCCTTTTAGCCCAGATTCCCTCTGTATGAGCCTAGGACCCCAGGGTCTCGCTCAGAACTGGGGTTCAGCACAGTCCGGAGCTTTTATCTCCTTCCCGCTAGGGAATGACAGCCAGGCACTCAGCCGCCCCTCCTCTCAGGCTCTGTCCTCTCCCCACGTGCACACTGTGTCTTTCCGCACCTTAGGCATACAACCTTGACCAGAACTGAACCCAGGACCCTTCGGTCCACAGGCCGATGTTCTATTCACTGAACCAAAGCGGCTAGGGCTAGAGTCTTAACCACAGTCAGAGAGACAATACTTACTGAGATTCTACTAAATCGATAAGTGAAAAAAAACAAGGTACAGAATATGTCCCTTTGTGTAAAGAAAGGGAAAGAAGAATATATGTATATTTGTCTGTATATACATAAAATATTTTCAAAACTCAAAATAGCCCTAATCCTTACTCAAGGGTCCCAGGTTCGATTCCAGTCAAGGGTATGTATCTTGGTTGCGGGCACATCCCCAGTAGGGGGTGTGCAGGAGGCAGCTGATCAACATTTCTCTCTCATCGATATTTCTAACTCTCTCTTCCTCTCCCTTCCTCTCTGTAAAAAATCAATAAAATATATTTAAAGAAAACCAGAAAACTCAAAACAGTAGCTGCCTCAGAAGAAGGAAACTGTTTAGCTGGAGACAGAAGCAGGTGACATATTCTGCTTTTTGAACTGTGAACCGTATATGTATATGTATTCAAAAAGTCAAATAATTCTATATCTATATAGATTCAAGTTAAATTTAACTAATATCATCACTAACAAGCTAATCTTAACATTTCATAGAAATTTTAGAACAAAGAACACACATCATTACTATGGAATTGAAGAGCCAAGAAAGGAATGGGAAATGACTGAATCATGTTTAATTTGAGGATAAAATCAAATTGGAACCATCAAAAATCAGTTTTCAGACAAGGATTATAATAGATAAATACTAAGTAGAAAGTCTATAAAAAATGAAATTGATGCTTTTAAAACATTACTGATCATTATTCTCTATCTTTCTTAATATCAAGATTAGAAAGAATATGCCTGAAGCCTTGTAAGGTAAATAAAGCTTTTCTTCACTGTTCCTGCAGTTGCCATCAATCCCACAAGGGGATGCTATAGCTCTACAACTGACAAAGGAGGCTAAGAGTTTAGTAATTTCTACTTAAAAGGAATTTAGTTTCTATTGTATATCTATGGGAGTACAAATAAGTTAGCAGATGTCCCTATTTCATACTAGATAAATTTTAGCACATATACTTTGGCAAGATATTTTAAAATACTAATGGCAAAAAATAAATAAATAAATCCTAGGAATAAATTTAATTTCTGTTTGTTAGTGTTCTTCCACCCTGCCAAGGTAGTTGGACAAAGTTTTGCCACATTTGGAGGGCGTGCCTGGAGACAGTCTTACCTACTATACAGACTGAGTGGCACATTTCAATTTCACTTTGAGGGACTCTTGGAGGCACAACTTACTTTTTATTTTGTAATGAGTAGTTTGACATATTTTAAAGACTAAAAAAACTGAGTTCTAAATTTTCATTTTAAAATGTACAGTACTTTATGGAAGGTGAAAGAAGACATGGGGATAGGGGTGGGTGGGAAGGTAACAAATGTTTATTAATTTTTCACCATGACTAAGTTTAATTTTTCCCTTTTCTGTGAATGCAGTTTAGAAATTATAACATACAAAACACAACCACAAAGGCCAATAAATCTTAGATCTGTATTAGCAAGAGCTAAGAATAAAAAATTTGAGTCTAAAAATCAGTCTTCAAGGGATAACTGCTTGAGGACAACAGAGTCCAAAGCGAGGAATGTCTGAGGCCAATCAGGAGAGGCAGGCTCCTCTAAGGACAGGCGAGATTGGTGCCCATGGTAAGAAACATCTAAACACTCATTTTCAACTCCTCTTCCAGGCAACTGAAACTGAGTTCTAAAAAGTGGGCCTTAAAAGTTTAGTAATTGAGAAAAGCATGTTCTTTCACACTCAGCTGAAACCCAAGTCTAGCAAGAGGGCTGTGGGGCACTCTATTGGAAAGGACAGGGCATAGAGCTTCTAAGTATCATAAGCAGAACAGACAATAGCTGCAGACCAATTCTGCTAAGGAAGCGAACATCTATGTAAGGCCCAATCATTAAGTTTCGTTTAACACCAGTTTAACGTCTCTATTAGAGTCATAAAAGGTAAAATAATGTTGTGACCACTGCCGACCCACCAGAGTCCTGAAAAGTGTATTAACTGAATCAGCTCAACAATTCCCAGACATTTAGAAAATAACACCAGGGGCATCTATAGTGCGTTTCAATGGGGTGTGGTGAAGAACCACTGGTTAGATCCCATAAACAGCTGATTCCCTACAATATACCCTTTGCCTTCAAACATCCATAGTTTTCATGACCATTAATGAAACTTCTCAACTACAGATGTTAATTTGTGACCAAGCATCGTCTTACATGGGCAACTCTTATGTAATGTTTAAAAGGTTTTCCATTTCCCCTTAGATATAGGATTTAGTTTTTGAACAGAGTCATACTCTATCTTTTTAAGCTTAGTTCCCATTATTCCCTACATAAACCTTCCAGTCAAATTACTACTTGCTATCTTTGGACACAACTTTCTGTTTACCTCAAAATGCTCCTTCTCTGTAATTCTCTCTTTCCTCTGACTTCACTAACTCAGCTGGAGCAGAGCTCATCTGGTCCCCAATATCTCCTTTAGTTTTTGAATTTAGACAATTTAGTACTCTTGTCTCAGTAGCAGAGGTCAAGTCACAAAACTATCAATGTACTTATACAATGAGTGGCCAGATTATTATGATCTCTGAACATATAATAATCTGGCCACTCAGTGTATATCCTATAGAATAAAAGGCTAATATGCAAATTGTCTCCTCGATCAGGAATTCGACCAGCAGGCAGGCCAGCCAACTGCCTATGTCCCCTCCCATGGCCAGCCTGGCCGAACCCCACCCATGCACGAATTCATACATTGGGCCTCAGATAGATAAATAAATAAATCTCACACATTGAGTAGCCAGATTATTATGTGTTCAGATATCATAATAATCTGGCCACTCAGTGTATTTCTGCAAGAATAAATTAAGGACCAGATCAATTAATGTTAATGATTTTGCTTATTTCTTTATGATTATTGTAAGCATTTATTTGCATGTACAGAGTTCACTAGAATGTTTTTCTTCTTACCAGGCTTGATGGGAGGTATCATTTCTTAACACGTTCACAGGAACCTTAATCTCCCCTAGGAAGATATCTTGGACCAGGTTCCCATTGTTCCACAGGTCAATCCTGAAAATTTAAAACTGGCTTTATTTGTTTGCAAACAATGCTTAAGAGAACTCAAACCACCAAATAGCTTCAAATTATTTTGATTGGGATTACAGCATTAATTTTACATGCTTAAAAGAGATGTTAGCATCTTCATATACCTCACTATCTAAACTAAGAAAGCAAAATATTGCAGTACATTTTATTTATAAGCACAGAAAGTAACCATTTTAAATAGTCTAAAAGAAATCACTTAGTTTCTTAGTTTCAAAGTCTAGGTTTTATATTAATATTTTAACCTGTGACAATAAGGGCTACAGAGTTACTTTGTTGAATTGGAAAAAAGAAACTATAGTTTCTTAATTAGAATCAGTTAATGTGTAAAGATAGACAATTTAGAAAAATATACTACCTGATCATTCCAAACACGTGATTAACATATCCTTTAGATGAACACACTGTTAACACCACACCTATACATGCACTTACAAAAACTTTCCCCTTCCAAACAGCACAGGTATTTAAGATCTAGGAAATGCACAAACTTCAAACACATGCACCTGTTGAGTTATCTTACAAGACTTCTTACCTCACTGAAATTTCTGTTAGACAGCAGATATGTTAAGAAGAATAAAAACATTATTTCTAATGTGTAAGGCTAATATTTAATTACTTTTATATATATATATTTTGTATCCATTATGCTACGATTCAGAAATTTAAGGAGCAATTAAAATTTAAAAATATAATAAAATAGGTGAAAATTAGTTCATCTTTGTTTATAAAGACTATTTCTATTATAAAGACTGTTCTGTCAAGAATCGTATTTTGGAAAGATAATTTGGATTGAAGTTAGATGCATGTTCCTCTAAGTTTCATCAATCAACTTGCTACAAAAGAGAATTCTATTAAGAATGCTTCACCTTTTCCAGTTAAATTTAGGATAATATTTTGGCACAGAAAAAAGAAATTGTATAAAACTCCAAGACACTTACCTAATTTCTAGCTTTTCAATGTCCTCCTCTTCTACCTGGAACTGGGATTTTCTGGTGTAACTACTGGATCTGGTTACCTGCAAACAGAATATTCTAGTAAAAAATTTTTTTTGAAATATCTTTTTCCTTCATGAACTTAAAGTCATTATCTTTAAAATCTTTAATTTTATTATAAACAGAGGAAAATGCCTAGCAATATTTTAGCCCAAAAGCTAAATATAAAAATAGCCATGGAAGAATAAGGTGGTATAAAAATATCAAAAGCAGTTCTGGCAGGGTGGCTCCATTGGTTGGAGCATCATCCCATCCCCCAAAAGGCTGCGGGTTTGATGCCCTGTTGGGTACATACAGGAGGCAACTGATGGATATTTCCTCCCTCCCTTCCATCCTCTCTCTGAAATCAGTAAGTGTATGAGGATCTAAAAAAATTACCAAAAGCCTCCACACCCTTCCTTATCAACTCAATACAAAGCAACATTAGGTTCTCTGGCTCATCTGTAATCTGTTGTCTTTCAGTGAAGCTGCATTGTCCCGTATTTCTCAAGATCCCTATGCCACCCTTATACTTCCTTCTCACATTTTTACTGAAAATATCAAGGCCATTGGCAGGAACTTCCTTAACTACAATCCACATGAATATGTCCATTCCCATGAAGTCCTCTCTACCTGAGTTTTCTCCATCCTCTTCTCAACAAGATAATATGATCCTCCTTCTTTTCTTAAACTACTCCACCTACACATAATACACAGTAAGCATTCACTTTTTAAAAAGAGAATACTTATTTGGTAAATCACAGAAGTAGAAAAAGTAATTCCTAGAAGAAATGGGCTTTGGAAACACATTACAGAGCAGGCGTGGGGAGCCTATTTTCGGCCAAGGGCCATTTGGTTACTTATAACGTAACTAGAGGCCTGATACACGAAATCTGTGCAAGGGGCTCAGCCCTCACAGCCCCGGCTTTGTCCAGAAGGACATTCTGTTGTTTAGTCTAATTAGCATATTAGCTCTTTATTATATAGGATTGTTAATATAATTTACTTAGTAATATAAATTTATGTTGTCATGAAAAAGCTGCTAGATTTATTGAATTTCAAGTCCAGCCTGTGGTTGCCTTGGCTGGGCCAGGCCAAATCCCACAGGCAGGATGGTTCCCCATCCCTGTATAGAGTAAAGGAAGGGCCCAGGGAGTCTGGGAGTCAGGAAGTGAAAGATGAGACCCCTGGAGGGTAGGGAGGAAGGGAAGAAGGGAAAGGCATGCTCCCAGGAAGGAGTGTGCACTGGGTCCTTTCCTAAGGGTTTTAAGGGTGAGGATTTTAGGGGAGATTCCGGGGAAGATCCCAACAGAACATTCAGCAGCTTTCCAGGTATGTCCTTTTAGGGTTGTGGTCTCCACCAGTTGATTTAATTACAGCTTTTTTTTACCAGTTTGACATGTCACTGAAGGCTAAGAAAAATTCTCCCCTTAAACTATGGTCCCTTTATCGCCTTCCTTTCTCAGACAAATATCTGAAAACTATGAACCATCTCACACCCTCCACTTCCTCACCACCCACTCATTACAGTAACTCTTCAATATCTGACTTCCTCACAGGGCACCCGCCTAAAACCCTGCTCTTAATCACCAAGTCGGATGATGGATTCTTAGTTCTCACCTTCACTGACCCCTCTATCTGAAGGAGCAATCACACAACTATATCTCCTTTTCCAGAAACATCCTTTTCTTTGCAGTGCCCAGGCACTATCCTGGCAACCTTCTGCTCTCTCCGCTTCTTCCTCTGGTACCTCTTTTTCCACAGAACTTATAAGTATGGGCTTTCTCTAAGGTTTTGTTTCTTATTTTGTCCTAAGACCTGCAAGTGCTGCATAGTTGACAACGTGCTTTCAGATCCATTATCTCCTTTGTTCATCAGATCACCGCTCTGAAGCAGGCAGCTAGATTTATTATCCTCATCTCAAAAATGAGGAAGCTGAAGTACAGAAATGAAGAGACATGCTCCAAGTTGAATAGGGGTGAGTGCCAGAACTGCCTGTCTTCACTTCCCGCCTTTTCTGTGGACCCACCTCTACCCCTGCCTTTCCGGCCTCTCTGTAAGCAAGTCTGGAGTCTTTATTTGCACCTATCCCCCATTTTAAGTGTCAGTCATAAACTGCTTATTGGAGAATTTTACATCCCAGACCACAAGCTAATTATGCCCCCAAATGAACTACGTTTTTTTCCTTCTCTTAATTTTCCTCTTTCTCCAGATATGAAATCATGAAGACACAGCAGATCCTCCCTTTGTCCTGGGGTCTATAACTAATCCATTACCTTGCCTTTGTTATTCCTTTCTCATCTGCCCCTTCTCCTTTTCCATATTACTCTCTTGGATCAGATCCACTTCCTCCCCCTCCCCCTACCTTTTTACATCACAGTCTCTTATCTCTGTTTTCTCTACCTCAGCCATTTGGTCCACAGATCATGGTTAATTCTTCCCCAAATACTGCATTACTCTTACAGTTTCCAGGCTCAAAAACATTTAATGGCTAGCATTTAAGAACCTTGGACAGGCACCCAGGCCTCTGATTAGGTGGTTTTATTCTTTTTGTTTGTTTGTTAATCAACACCTGAGGATATTTTTCCATCGTTTTTTAGAGAGAGTGAAATGGGGGGGAGGGGAGAGGAGGGCACACGCGCGCACGCGCGCGCGCACACACACACACACACACACACACACACACACACAGAAACCTCAATATGAAAGAGACACACTGATTAGTTGCCTCCCACACGTGCCCCGACCAGGGTCAGGGATCGAGCTTGCACCAAGGCACATGCCCTTGACCAGAATCAAACCAAGGACCCTCCAAATCTGTAAGTCAACACCCTATCTATTCACTGAGCCTATCTTACTCTATCTTTTTAAGCTTAGTTCCCATTATTCCCTACATAAACCTTCCAGTCAAATTACTACTTGCTATCTTTGGACACAACTTTTGGTTTACCTCAAAATGCTCCTTCTCTGTAATTCTCTCTCTTTCCTCTGACTTCACTAACTAGCTGGAGCAGAGCTCATCTGGTCCCCAATATCTACTTCATTTTACTGCTGCAGGTACACTTGCTCCACTAGCAGACATTGAATCTTAACTTTATAATCAGCTCAACAAAGTGCCCCTTGAGTGAACGTTTCAGGCCTAATAGGTATGCTTGGATATAATAAGCAGGTCAGGTCTTGACTTTCAGAGGGCCATCTGCTTGCTCTAAGTTGCCCCTACCTTTTCTCCAGGCTGGATGTAACAACCATTAATGAACGCAGAGCAACAGAACTAAGCTGTTCTGACTTCACTGTGGTATTCAAAGAGTACTCTGCAGAAGAGTCCTGTGGTCACTGTTGTCAGGGGTGTGAGTGCGGGGAGGGTGGAGGGTGGGGTGAGCTGGGGGGATGCACAGAGAAGGGTGTGATATTGAGGATGACTGGGAAGTGGGTGTGCCCCTAGAACTCCCCATCCCCAATCAATCAACCAATTAATCAGGGCTCTGCCTTCATTTATTTTACACATTGAGCCTCAACTGCATTGTACCATGGTTCTCCCGCTTTCAGAAGAGAACTGTTTAGTTGCATTAGTTGGTGAAATGATTACTATGGCAGTAATTTGAAAAAAGAAGTAAATCAACATTCAGTATTAAATGTTAAAATTTATATAAAACAGAAAGTTACCTCAAAATAAAAGATTTCATTAAACTGTGGATTGCTTGTTTTCTTCTTTACTTTAGTCTTCTTTTGGTCATTCCTGTTCCAATGTGGTAGAGTTTTACCTTGTAGAACTTAACAGTACACAATTATAAAACACACTATTTCCAACCAGGGAGCCTGACCTCTGTTTAGTTGTCAAGATGCCTCAGGGAAGACTGCAGTTTTAAATATTACTTGGGGGAGGGGGTTGGCAAATGAGGTGTCTAAAAATTCAAATCTAAGAATACACAAGTTTTGTGTATTTGAAATTTAGTAAAATTGTATGATTTTTCTCTGTGGCTATACCAGATTAACTGCTAAGCTTAAGCTAGAGGTTTTAATAACACATTCTAATATATAAGCAACTTAGAATAAAAGGCAGAAGGAAGACAATGAGATTCAGGGTGCCTTTACCTATGTTGAAAAATACCCGAGAAACCTGAAAAGCACTCAATTTAGTTTCTGGGCTTCAGCTACAATGTGGCTTTATATAAAAAAAACAAACAAAACAAAAAAACCTTCTTATTTTGAAGTAATTATAGATTCAGAGAAGGTTACAAAAAAATAAGGAAGTCCCACACAGCCTTTCCCCAGCCTCCTCCAAAGTTAACATCATATACAATTAAATTACAATATCAAAACCAATATTGATTTTTTTAAATAAAAAAATTCATATGCCAAAGAGTTTCTACCTGTATGTCACTAAACAATTATTCTTAAGAATTTGCTTGTGAGGTATAGATTACAAAGACAAAAAACAAAAACAGCTCAACCAGGTTAAATATTTTTAACATACAAAATTAAATTTGTTCCTGGGAGGAAGGAACGTGTGTCTGTGTGCGAATGTTGTGTTTGCTTAGAGCAGTGGTTCTCAACCTTTCTAATGCCGTGACCCTGTAATACAGTTCCTCATGGTGTGGTGACTCCCAACCATAAAATTACTTTTGTTGCTACTTCATAACTGTAATTTTGCTACTGTTATAAACTGTAATGTAAATATCTGTGTTTTCCGATGGTCTCAACCTGTGGGAACTGCTAGCAGGATCACCTAAGACCATCGGAAAACACAGATATTTACATTATGGTTCATAACATAGCAAAATTACAGTTATGAAGCAGCAATGAAAATAATTTTATGGTTGGGTGTCACCACACCATGAGGAACTGTACTAAAGGGCCGTGGCATTAGAAAGGTTGAGAACCACTGGTGTAGCGGGAATATTGTGCTCTGTTTCCTGATTCTAAACCTTTCAGTTGTAGATAATTTTCAAACTAGTCAGGCTCTGAAAAAAACCACAATGAAGTTATAAAGAACAAAACAGTACAAAGTGCTACAGGCTTCCCTTAAAGGAGCCTGATTAAGTAAAACCCATGATTTGGTGGGTGCGCTCCACGTCCTGGCACTTGAGCACTTCATCTATTACTCGGATTCTCTCAGCAGATGCCATGAGCAGATAAGGCAGTTTTGGTCTTGAGCTGCTTTCTAAGTAACTATGTAAACTGCCTTATTCTGAGCTGGTCTTTACCTGCATAAAACCTAAGACATTTGCCAGTAGGAAGGCTGACAATGAATAAAGAAAGTGAAGTTTATGGTTTCATGTACATTTTAACTACTATAAAATTGATGTTCTTTCCCCACAACCTAAGAGTCTGGCAGATTTGAAATGATACCCATTTTCTTTCTATAAAAATAGGACTTGGTTGTTTACAAGTGTATAATAGAACTCATAAAGATTTTTCTTTCAATGCATTACTTTGTGTCATAGTTATTTAGCATTTGCTTTTAGAACCTTGATTTTATAATCTTACATCAAACTTTAAAACTTAAAAATCTCATAATTTAATAAATATTACCTAGAAGGGCCCACTAGAGAAACTGTTGCATAAGGGTCACAGCTTTGTCCATTTATGAGAGGCAACCCGTGGCATGCCTTGATGCTAAGAAAGAATAAAAAAAAATTAATATATAATATTCAGGTTAGGCAATACAAGACATTATTTTTAAATACAAATTAACATATTCAAAGAGTGAAAATTGTTTTCCACATGCTTGGTGTTGTATGCCTACATACAACACCTACCCCAAATATATGTATGTATGCATGCATTTATTTATGCTAGAATTCCAAAACAGGATTATACAATAATATTTAGCACACATGATCTGAGACTACCAAATAATATTTAGCACACATATCCCCACTAAATATCTAACAAGGTACATTTTGTGGTTTGACAATATATTAAAACTGCTGTGGCTTCTAAAAAGGAAAAGAAAGCGGTGTGAACCTTAAAGGTGAAACTACAAAACTTAGCCAGATCTATGGCGGCACATCCTCTGCTAAAGCATGAATGAGAAACAAAGAAACAATTGTGGTTTCCTCTTAAAATCTGATTCATAAAGGAACGATGAACGATGCCAAGTACCTGCCAGAAGGGGGAAAACCCAGCTTTGTGGGCCCTTGGACATCCTGGGTGGTCCAGGGTACCCTGGCCGTTCTCTGAAAACTTCCATCCTGCCCTAATGTTGGTTGTACCTTGAGGATCTACATTTGAACGTGATGGGAAGGCCTGTGCATCACATGGAGCATCACAAGATTCATTGACTTCACAGCCCTGTTTCTCACAAGTACACCAGACCTGTGATAGGAATAACTTTCACTGGTTTCAGTGAAAATGTTTCTTAATCATGTAAATTTTCAAATTTCATAATTGTTAGATATCTTTAGGAATTAGAGGGGCCAAGTCAATACTTGAAAAATGGGAATTGTAACTTGGCCTCTTTTCCTTTAAACTTATCCTGAGCTACCCTGTTAAATAAACTTGTGCTGCCAATTTTTAGATGTTCTATTCTCAAAGCAACAGGCTGTGACGTCAGAGGGTTATTTACCACAAAATTGATTTTTAAAAAATGCTAGGCTGTGAAGCAAAAAGCTCTGATTTAATTGCATGTTATTCAACAATCATGTTATATAAATAAAAATGGAAATATAGAAAATAAAAAAACTCAAAATTAACAACAACAACAACAAAATCTTGTTCATATATGAAGGGCAAGCCTCAGATGATGCTGTATGTAGCCTTTTATCCTGATTCTCAGGAACAGCTCCTGCATCATTCTGTTGAAAATGTTTTAAACCATAAAAACCAAAGGCATCTAGTAATCCATTCCATGGGTAACAGCAGTTGGTATTTACAGAGATCACAGAATCTGACTCAATGACCTGCTCCTCAAATTTCCTCATGAATTATTACTGAGTTCATGAATTCAGATTAATATCTGCATTTCCTAATGCCTCAGAGAAACTCATCAGTGCTGCTGAAAAGTATTCTTCATTGAAAGACGTGGGCTACTGAGCAACATCCTATTTCTCTCCACAACCCACAGATCACATATGTGGTGAAGTACAAATGAGGTACTGCCGAGTAAAGAAAGAAATGATAATATGACTCATTTCTATTAACTGGGGTATCAAAAACAAATTTTAAAAATTTCTGAAACTAACCAAAGAAAGCACAGGCCAAGATAATGATTCTGGTTATTAATGTTAGGCTTAGGTACAGTCAAACTTTCCCACTGTACATACTGTGTGAAACTTACATTTCTCAGACTAAGCCTCAGAATGATACTTGATTTTTATATAGCATTTGCAGTTTACTATGCATTTTCACAAAACACATCCAGTTCTCACAACTGCCTTTGAGAAGAGCATCAAAGAGTACCATCATGCTATTTTAACGAAGAAGGCCCAAAAGGTTATGTGAGAAAGCAACAAAATAAGGCTAACAAGATAATAAAATATTTGTAAGAAGTAGGCCAAGCCTCAATTTCTACTTTTTTAATTGTGTCTAAAGTCTAGCATACTTCTACCTTTTTCCAGTGCCTGAATATATTGTATTACTCTCCTTGTAATACAAAATGTGTCTTATGTGAACATTAATTATGAGGAATCTAAATTATAGGAATTTACTATAATTTTATGAAGTATACAAAACTGAGAAAAATGCAGTATACAAAGACTTCTATGATAATACCCCAAAACAATGATACTTACAAGTCTATAAAAATCATCAGAACACTCATTTTTTAAATGTAAGAGTTTTGTAAAAAACAAGTAATATTATAAATATAGGTTATTTCTAATACATAGGATATAACTATTCTTCCAATTGGTAAACCTTATCTTATATCTTGTTTATACATCACATATAAAGATTGGATATTAATACATTAATTTTAAAATTTACAAAGGAAAATACATTTAGTCCAAACTAGTTTATAATATAGAGTGATCTGAATCTTTTCCTTGGATATATATATATATATATATATATATATATATATACACACACACACACATATATATACATATCTTGTGCATATATATATTTAAAAATATATTTTATTGATTTTTTACAGAGAAAGGGAGAGGGATAGAGAACTAGAAGCATTGATCAGTTGTCTCCTGCACACACCCCACTGGGAATGTGCCCACAACCAAGGTACATGGCCCTAATTGGGATTGAACCTGGGACCCCTCAGTCCACAGGCTGACACTCTATCCACTAAGCCAAACCGGCTAGTACCCTTGGATTTTTTTTTTTTAAACTAAAAGACAAATGTTAACTTCTACATATAGCCAAGATGAAAGAACAGGGAATAGATTTACCCTCCCACCATAAAAAAAAACAAACACTTTATTAAAAAAAGGACAAAATCAGTAGCATAGGATAGTCATTTCTGAGGAAGGAATAAACAAGGTGAGCCCTCCAAATGTCCCAGCTTACAGTTATATAGTTTTCCTGGGAAGAAGAGGGGGAACTGTCAGTTGGGGAAGGCCAAAGTGACTTGAGTTTTCAGGGCAGAATGCTGAAGGAAAGAAAACTGCACACAGAGAAAACAAAAAACAAAACCCAGAAAGGCACAAGGATGCTGAGTGCTGATAAACATATACTTATGAGGAAACTACCTGAGGCTTGGGAAAAGAGCAAAGGGAACAATTCCTGACGCCCACAAATGGCTAGAAGGAGGTCTGACCAGCCACAGAAAACCTGGGAATTCACGAGTTCTACCTCAACAGTGGGAGAATATAAGCCCCAGACAAAAGACCAACTCTCTTCCATCTAATAAAGCTTAAAAGCAAAACACAAAAGCATCAAACTATTTTGAGGAAACTTAACTGAGTCCTTAAGTATATTCATGGGAATATATACAATAATATTCAGCAACTTCACAATGTATAGTTCCAATAGAAAATAAGCAGATACACAAAGAATAAAAAAAAATATGACCCACATGAAAAAGAAAAGCAATCAATAGTAACAGGACCAAAAATGACATGGATGATAGAACTAGTAGATAAGGATATTAAAAAAAACTAGTTATTATAACTGTGTTTCATATGTTTGGTATAGACACAAATGATAGTAAAAATTTAATTAAAAATGTAAGTCTAGAGACGAAAAACACAGGCCTCACAAGAAAAACACACTAAATGGGAATAACAGAAGATTCGATATGGCAGAAGAAAAGATTAATAGACACAAAGACAGAGCAATAAACACCTATTAAAAAGATGTGTAAATGGTCTAAACATGCCAATTAAAAAGCAGAGATTTTCAGATTGAACAAAAAGAGAAAATTATATGCTACCTATAAGAAATTCACTTTAAATATAAAAATTAGGTTAAAATTAAAAGAATGGAAAAATACATACTATGCTAAAACTTAATCAAAAGGATGCTCAGTATGTGTATGGGTAATAACAACCCAAATGTCCATCAGTAGGGCTCTGATCGAATTAGCTATAGTAAATCTTTATACTGGAATCTATGCAGGTGTCAAAAAAAAAATTAGGTAAATGTTCTCTAATTACTCTGACATGGAGTGATTTTCAGGTTATGTTATTAAAAAAGAGGAAGTTACAGAACACTATACTTTGTGTAAGAATTGAGCAGGAAATGTAAATATGTTTTTATTTTTATTTTTATTTATATATGTAGGAATGTATATTTGCTTATATTTTCAAAAATAATGGAAAGAAAATCCAAAACTTTTAAATATAGGAGTAAGGAGGCTATAGAGTTGGGGATGGATGTGATACAAAATAGATTTCACAACAGAGAGTAAGAGGGTCATTTTATAACTTACCAAGGGGACATAACAATCCTAAATGCTAAGCTCCTAACATCAGAGCCACAAAACAAATTAAGTAAAAACTGATAGAACTTCAGGGAAAAACAGACCTGATATAATTAACATTTATAAAAAATAGTCTTTAGGGGCAAAAAATAAGTCTTGGTAAATTTAAAAGTATTCACATAATACAAACTATGTTGACAACAGCAGAATTAAGTTAGAATTCAACAACAAAAAGATATATGAAAAATCCTCAAATATTTGGAAACGAAGTAACTCACCTCTAAATAATCCAGAGGTTGAAAAATAAAATAAATTATAAAGTATTTTTAAATGAATAAAAATGAAAATTCTATTAAAATTTGTGAGAGGTAGCTAAAGTAGTACTCAGAAGAAAATGAATATAGGCAGTCCTCAGGTTACGTTGGACTTGACGTACATCATTTCGTGGCTATGTCACCATCTCCCATTTATTTATTAAAAAAAGTTCCCATCATTTTGACGTACATACATATGTACTTTATGGTTTTTATTATTTATTTACCACAAGTAAAAGTCAGGAATTGTTATCTTTCTTTTAAATCTTTTTACTGTTTCGTATGTGCTCCATGAGAGGGATGTAGGTGGGTTCCGACTTGCGGCGATAATTGCGTTAAGTAGCGCCGTAGGAACGGATCTTGGACATACCCAGAGGACCTACTGTATCCTTAAATATTCACAATAGGAAAGCAGAAAGGTTTCCAATCACTGGCCTCCGCCCCCATCATAAGTTCATATGGTACATAAGAGCCTCAAGATTTAGCTCTAGCCTACTTCACCAACTTCAGACTAATCTTTGACTCAAGCTACATATACTAAGTCATATCAAACTGCTTTTAATTATATACACACAAACACTCATCATGCTGATTCTTGCCTCCATACTTTTGCCTCTATTGTTCTTTCCTTCTGGGGTAAAAAAGAAAATCTCACTTTTTCTAGGATAGCTATTTTCTATTCATTTCTCAAGACAAAGGCTAACTTCTTTCTTCATTTAGTTGTTTCAAAGATTTTTTTTTAGTGCTTATTAAGTGTCAGACAATGGGGCAATGAGGTGAACAAACAAGGCTGTTTGTTCCCTGATCTCATGGAGCTTAGAGTCTACTTGAAGGAGTAAATGATAAGAAAAAAATAGTAATGACAAATAGTGGTAAGTGTTACGAAGGAAAAAGAATAGAATGCCCTATTTTAGAGTACCGTATTTGCCGGCGTATAAGACGATTTTTTGGCCCTGAAAAATATGCCTCCAAGTGGGGGGTAGTCTTATACGGCGAGTATATAACAAACTGTATTTTTAGTGGAAATGTTAGGGGGTCGTCTTATACGCCCAGTCACTTATACGCCGGCAAATACGTATTTTTCAGGGCCAAAAAATGGTCTTATACGCCGGCAAATACGGTAAGTGGTGTTTAAACTGAAATCTGAAGGGTGAGAAGGAACCAGCTTAAAAAAAAGAATGGCCAAAGGGCATTCTCGGTAAGAAGAGCAGATTTCTGTAGAACTCTAAACTGGAAGACTGTCACATCTGAGGAATTGAGAGAAGGCCAGCAAGCACAGGGACTAGACGAAGCATGCCGCAAGATGAAATCAAAGAGACAGGCAGGGTCAGAACATGCTGAATCTTGCGGGCCAAGATAAGGGACTTGCACTTTATTCTAAATGCGATGGGAAATCACTACCTGTTTGAGCAGGGGAATGACATAATCTAATTTATGTTTTAAAAGATTACTCTGGGTTGCCATAAAGAGGATGCATTACAGAATGAAAGACTAACTTAAAAACTACTGAAATAGTCAAGGTGAGAAATGATTGGTGGTTTGAAATAAGGATGTCAGTAGATATTATTAAAAATTAGAAAATTCATGAAGTTTTGTATAGGATCAATAAGAAATGGATCCAATGCGTGAGGAGATTTAAATGCCTCCCAAAATTATGCTTTGAGCAATTAGGTGGATGGTGATACCATTTGCTAAGGCTGTGGGGAGAAGCTGGATAGCTATGAGGATCAGTACTTCAGTTTTAAATGTGTTAAATTGCAATGTTGTGAGATATCAAAGTGGAGGTACCAAAAAGGCAGGTGGACATACAAGGAGGTACTGGGTATCTCATTACAGATGATATTAACTTTGATCATTCAGTTAAAGGTGACATCTATCAGATATCTTATGTGGATATTGAGACTATGCAGTTATGCTATTTGTTATCATACTTATGCCCACTTTTTTAGCAACTAGATTTGTCCCTGCATTAATTATTATAGTGTTTGCCAACGGTGATATCTATTTCTATCATTTGTCCAACATTCAGTAATTAGAATTCCATTATAAGGAAAGGCAGTCCTTTCTCCTCCAGGTATTTATTTATTTATAGCAGCACTGACTCATATTAATTTATTTCATTCTACGGGTTTTATAAAACAAACCATCATCATAGTTTTTCATGTTGATGTTCAAATCATCTCAGATTTGGTTATCTGGAGCTCCTTCTAGTTGGCTTCAATGTCCTTTCTACATACCCTCATTATTTTTTAAGCTCTTTCATACTTTGACTCCACAGATGCTCTGGGCTCATATTTTCTCTGCCCAAGCTTTGAAATTAGCCACTGCTAAAAAGAAGTCCACGTTCTTTTTATTGGTGCAGCTCTGGCGAATATTGTAACTGTTAGACACTTGTAGTACTTAAATTTAATTAAAGTTAGACAAAATTAAAATATTAGTTTTTTAATAGCGCTACCCATATTTCAAGTTTTAATAGTCACACACATAGCTGTCCTGGCAGTTAAGATACAAAACATTGTCATCTCCACAGAAAGATCTACCAGACAGTATTGACTGGAGAATGCTATTTAGAAATCAAAATATGGGTGCTAATTATGCTCATTGCTACTGTGGTGACACTGTTTCTAAGCCTTCTCAGTAAACTGAGCTAGTGTGTACACACACTTACATTTATTAGACAACTAGAGGCCCAGTGCACAAATTCGTGCCCAGGTAGTTCCCTAGGCCTGGCTGGCAATCAGGGCTAATCTGTAAGGCTAATAGTGGGGCGATAGGGGGGCCCCTGATGGCACCCACCTGGGCTGGCCTGGGGCCTGCAAGCTGGAGGCAGCTCCTGAATTAAGCGTCTGCCCCCTGAAGGTCATAGCGACCAGCTGCTCCACCATTCAGTCAATTTGCATATTAGGCTTCTATTATATAGGGCTATACTTTGAGAAATCTGTCTTTGAAGGAGAACAGAGAAATAGGAACGAGAGTGGTGGAGATGAGGTCTTAAAAGGTACGTCTTTTAGAATGGGAGACCCTAAAATACGTTTACATGATCACAAGAACAATCTAAAAGAGAGGGAAAGAGATGAAACAGAAGAAGGGATATCTGAAGAGCAAAGAAAGCCTCAAGGGGAAGGGGGGGGAATAGAAGGAATCCAGAACTCAGATGGAAAAATTCACTCCCAGTTAGAAAAGGGGCAACTCCTCTACTATTACACATAAGGACAAAAATATGGGTGCCAATACAGGTTTGCAGATTTATATTCAGGAAGATGTGACCATATAGAGTCTGTAGTGATGGAAAATCTCATTGGTGCATTAGAGCACAATACAACTCCAGGGCAGTTATAAGGTTTGTGGTCATGAATTTAAAGTACAATCAATCTGCCGAAACCGGTTTGGCTCAGTGGTAGAGCGTCAGTCTGCAGACTGAAAGGTCCCGGGTTCAATTCAGGTCAAGGGCATGTACATTGGTTGCGGGCACATCTCCAGTAGGGGGTGTGCAAGAGGCAGCTGGTTGATGTTTCTCTCTCATTGACGTTTCTAGCTCTCTATCTCTCTCCCTTCCTCTCTGTAAAATATCAATAAAATATATTTTAAAAAAATAAAGTACAATCAATCTAACTGTGTGCCTTTTCTACAGCAATATTCAGGTGCAGATTGAATGCAGAGAAGAATTTAATTAATATTAAAATTTTCTAGATAAATATGAAGAGAAGAGCAGAGGATTTAGGGAACCTGCAAGAAAATAATTCCAGTGGTAGATTTAAAAAAAAAAAAAAAAAAGACATAAAGGGAAGTGAAATAAGAGCAGGTAAGAAGAATGTGGTAAAGACCAGTGGAAAATGGTCTTACTGACATATAAGAAATGCTCCAGTGAGGAGCTTCTATGTCTGGAGAAAAATAACAACTGCTAAGATATGAATCATTCCACACATAACCCCTGCCTGCCTTCCTGATTGCCCCTAACTGCTTCTGCCTGTCAGCCTGATCACCTTCTAACCACTCCCATATCAGCATGATTGATGTCTAACTGTTCCCCTGCCAACTTGTTTGCTCCCAACTTCCTTCCTCTGCTGGCCTGGTCATCCCTAACTGCCCTCCCCTGCAGGCTTGACCAACCCAACCTGTTTGCCCTGCAGGCTTGAATGCCCCCAACTGCTCTCCCTTGCAGGGCTGGTGCCTCCCAACTACCTTCCCCTACTGCCCATCTTGTGGTGGCCATCTTGTGTCCACATGGGATCAGGATCTTTGACCACATGGGGGTAGCCATCTTGTGTGTTGGAGTGATGGTCAATCTGCATATTACTCTTTTATTAGATATGATAGAGGCCTGGTACATGGGTGGGGCCAGCTGGTTTGCCCTGAAAGGTGTCCCAGATCAGGGTGGGGGTTCCTTTTGGTTTGCAGGCTGGCCATGCCCCCTCATGACCCAAGTGGTATCTGGGTTTTGTTTATCTTCTACAATTGAAACTCTTTAGACTGGAGCAGAGCCAAGCCTCCTGCTTGCTTCGTGGTAGCAGCCATTTCTGTTGGAGTTTATTCACCTTCTATAATTGAAACTTTGTAGTGTTGATTGGAGGTCTGGGCCTACCAGGGTGTGTGGAAAGCTTTGCTTCCTCCATTGGTGGGGAAACCCAAGCCTCCCTCCTGCTCTCTGTGGCCGCAGCCATCTTGGTTGGGGGTTAATTTGCATACTCTCTCTGATTGGCTGGTGGGCATGGCTTGTGGATATAGCACAGTAATGGTTAATTTGCATATCATTCTTTTATTAGGTAGGATGGTGGGTGTTAAAAGGATTTTTAAAAAGGTGCAATGTGATACCTAAAGCAACCACTAAAAAAACTACATAAAGAAATACACTATAGATTGAAAAACAATATAGATAAATCAAAATGAAATTCTAAAAAATGTTCAAGTAATCCACAGGAAAAAAAAAAGACAAAGAGGGAACAGAAAACAAAAGATGACAGCTTTAAACCAAATATGTCAATAATTCCATTAAAAGTAAATGGTAAACTCATAAATAAAAGACAGAGCTTAGGAGAGTAGATATAAAAAGTGAACCAATTACATTCTATTCACAAGAAACTCTGGTAACCAAAGGTCATGGATGGTGATAGGGAACTAGATCTATACACATAAAAGCCCAGTGTGACCTAATGGCAGAATGACCAGAATGATAGGTCAACCAATCGCACTGACCACCAGGGGGCAGACACTCAACACATTAGCTGCCCACCGGTGGTTAGTGAGCTCCCACAGTGGGAACACTGCTCGACTGACCAGAATGAGTGGTGCTCCCGCAGTGGGCCAATCCCTACAGGCCCCACACCAGTGCACGAATCCATGCACCGGGCCTCTAGTTTGACTATAAAGGAATCATATGAGGGAGATCTTTAAGGTGATAGAATAGTTCTATATCTCAACTGTGGTGGTGGTTACACAGATCTAGATATGTGATGAAATGATATATAATACACCATACAGTGTACAATGCCCATTTCCTGGTTTGTATACTGTATTATAATTATGTAAGATGTAAACACTGAGAGAAATTGAGTGCAGAGTACAGAGGACCTTTCTGTAATTTACAATTTCCTGTAAATATATGACTATCTAAAAAGAAAAATGTTATTGTTTTTTTTAAACCAAACTGCCAGAGTTCAAATCCAGACTCTACCAGTCCCTGTATAAAGTTGGCATATTTAACCAATCTGTGCATCATTTTATCATCTGTAAAATGAGAAAAACAGTATCTATCAAGTAATGACAAGAAAATAAAACCTAAAAGAGGATAACTATTGATATATGCAACCATGTAAATTAATCTTAAAAGCAGTATGCTAACTAAGAAAAAGAAGCCTGACACATAAAACTACATTAATCTATAAATATGACATTTTGGAAAAGGCAAAACTATAGGGACAGAGCACTGGCCAGAAGGCTCAGTTGGTTAAAGAGTTGTCCCGTACACCAATTGTTGCAGTTTTAATTTCCAGTCAGGGCTCATACAAGAGGCAGCTGATCAATGTTTCTCTCACATCAATGATCGCTCTCTCGCTCTCTCTCTCTCTCTCTCTCTCTCTCTGCCTTCCTCTCTCTCTAAAAATTAATAAAAATTAATCCTTGTCCTTGGATAAGGATTAAAAATCAACACTCTAGCAGTAGAAATCAGGGTATAGAGAGCAGGGACTGAATACATTTCTGAATAATGCTTTTTGGTGTAGTTCTGACTTTGGAAGTCATGCTAATAATATTCTACATATTCAAAAAATAAAAGTAAACCAACAAGGATTGGGGGGGGGGAGGGGGAGACAACATTAAACTGAATGCAAACAAACCAAACCAAACCAAACCAAACCAACTAATTGTGTTTCAAATGTATAACATGATCAAACTGAGCATAGGAGTATGCTTCACTATATGCTGTCAGTCTAGGTGGAACAACCTACAAATAAATCTTCAACTGTTTTTAGTAGATAAATCTAAATGGAAAAGTAACTGGTCTGTATGCTTTAAAAATCTTAATAGCATGACAAAAAAAAAAAAAAAAAAGCTAAAAGCCAGCATAGGTTAAGAAAATTAACCTATAATATGGTGTTTATGACAACCTATAATATGGAGACATAACAATCAAGTGCAATACATGCTTTTGGACTAAATTCTTTCATGGAGAGAAACAGAATATCCTAAAGGACATTATTGGAACAGTTAATGAAAGTGAAATATAATAACTGTAGATTAAGGTATTAAATGTAATAACTACAGATTATACTTTTACTTGAACAATGTTAAATTTCCTGAGTTGATAACTATTTAAGAGAATATCTTTATTCATGGGAAATAAACACTAATATACTTAAAGATCATAACCTTCTTTTGAAAGAGTTCAAAAAAATTAACTAAAAAGATATATATTAATTAATGTACTTATAAAACTAAATATCCTACATAATCCTGTATATAATAAAAGCCTAATATGCAAATTGTTGCCTTGACTGGGAGTTCGACAACTGGATTGCTCTCTATGACGTGAGCTGAACACCAGGGGGTGGCATGGAACATGGTGGGCATCAGCGACACAGCACTGGCAGTGGGTGGCAGCAGAGGTACTGCTAGCCCTGATGGGCCCCAACGAGAGCTGGACTAGGGCAGAATGGTGGAGGTGAGTGGGCAGCGCCAGGTCAAGGCAGGTGCAAGCAGGGGCCTGATCGCCCTGCAGATGGCGACCAGTGGTGGCAGCGGGGGGTGGGGCCACAACTCAACTCCCAGATGCTGAGGGAGCTGGGTGGGGGCCTGATGACTCAGGAAGAGGGGGGTGCGTGGGGGCCCAGGGACCTAGGTGCTGCTCAGGGCCCAGAGGTCAGCTGGGACCTGCTCTTCCACGCCAGATGGTTGCGCTTCGATCACCAGCCGGGGCTAGGGACCACACCTGTGCACAAATTTTATGTAGCAGGCCTCTAGTTAAAAATATATATTTAGGGCTGAACGAAGATGGCAGTGTAGGTAAACACACCTAATCTGCTGCTGTGCACAATTTCAAAAATATAACTAAAAAACAAAAAGTCTATCACCCAAACCCAAGGAAAAGCTGGCTGAAAGGAAGCTCTACAACTAGACTGAAAGAGAAAGAGGAGAAATCAGGGCACAAGCGCTGAAAAACTGAGGTAGGGGGACCCGGACGCGATATGGGCTGGCAGCGGATTCTGGCTGACGGAGGGTGTTGCTTTCTTCAACCCGAAGAGAGACAAGCTCCCGATCTCTCTGAAATCCATTTTCTGGGGAGAGGCTAGACCAGCCGTGGGCAAACTATGGCCCGCGAGCCAGATCAGGCCAGTTTAGCTGTTCTATCCGGCCCGCAGAGCTGAAAGAGTGGAGGGTTCTCTTGCTCTCCCCTCCGCTCCTTCACCAGCAGCCCAAGATGAGAGTGCCAGCATGGTCAGGTTGCTTTTGTTCCGGCCCTCTGGTCCAGTTTAAGAACCCATTGTGGCCCTCGAGTTAAAAAGTTTGCCCACCACTGGGCTAGACTGTCTCCATCGGGTTGGAAAGTGAGGGTGGCTTGCTTGCAGAGCTGCGCACAAGAATATTTGCTTGCTGTGCGGGGGGCACGAGACTTGGGGAGATGGGGAGATGCGGGGATAAGAACATTGGATGGAGTTGGGAATCAGGTGGAGGGGAGCTATTGGGGGTGGGGGGAGAGGAACACCTGTAATAATCTGAACAATAAAGATTTATTAAATAAGAAAAAAAGAAAAAAAAGAAAAAATATATATTCATATGGAAAGAGGATGCTTCAAAGGAGTTGGGGTATTGACAATTAATAGAATAAATTATAATCTGGAACAGCAATAGAAGAGTAACATGTATCCTACTTCCTGGCTTCAAAGTATGTGGGTATAGTAAAAACAAACAAAAAAAACTGATTAAGAAAGCAGTAGAGAAAACGGTATCTCAAGGGATAGCCAGATACCAGTTAAGACAAAAATAGAGAAAACATTCAGAGGAAGTCAGGGACGTTGTATAGTTTGTTAATAACATAAAGGAAGAATCTGAGTGGGAGGAAAAGGGTTGTGGGTAGAGCTGGAACAGATTTCTAGAACAATTAGAAGGTTAGAGTCTGGGTGACAAAAAAAAAATGACTCAAAGGCAAAAGAGGAGGAAAGGAATTCAAAGTCGGTGAAAATTAATACTAGTAATCTCAAGAGAGGCACTTAGTTTTAGAACCCAGGTCCCTAATGCTCTGCTCTGTGGTGTCAGAGTTCCTAGAGGCCCTCCACTAGGAAGCCTTTCCACTTCCCTCCTGCCAGGTAGTTAGACACACTTACCTGTGATACTCTAACACACTGTTGCCTGTATCTATCATTTAACTCACGTGCAATAATAAATATTAATAAATTAATTGATATCATAACCTGATTAGATATAAGAAAATAAATTGGAAATCAACTTGATAAAGAAATGGCATACTTTCATTTCTGAAAAAAGTTTCTGAAGTATTTAAAACTAGAGGCCCAGTACACGAAAATTCGTGCACTTGGGGGGGAGGGGTTCTCTCAGCGTGGCCTGAATCCTCTTGCAGTCCAGGACTCCTTGGGGGATGTCCACCTGCTGCTTAGACTGCTCCCCAGGGGATCAGGCCTAAGCTGACAGTCAGACGTTCCTCTGCCAGCCCAGGAGCCCTTGGGGGATGTCCGACTAAAGGCTTAGGCTCAACTCCCCTACCCTCCACCACATCATACCCAGTCGTTCCCAGTTGTTCTGCCATTAGGATCAATTTGCACATCACCCTTTTATTAGATAGAATAGCATGTTGGCTTAAGATTAAAAAAATACAAAATGGAGAATTATTTCTAGTTGATTTTATGTAAAAGAAATATGCTTACTGTACAACAAGCTGCTGGCATACAGTTCCATTCTCTGTTATCAGCTCATTCAGCTTTAATTCAAGGTGAACTTTACCCTATAATGACAAAAAATATTATAAATTGAGTAATCTATTTTGTTGAAAAAATATTAAAGGTGCATATTTTGTCAAACTAAATTCATTATATTTAGTTATGCACTAACTAAATATTAGTGATCCCTAGCACATGATTTTGCCCATATTAAGTACCTGTTAAATGACTAATACCCAACAACGTAGATCAAAATCTGAAAGATAAGAAGCAGTCAAAAGCTTACATCCAACATTTGAATGCTTAGGTTTTCAAATCTAAGAACTTTATGCCCAATTCAACAAATATTTATATATCTCAAATATCATGGATTACAAAGACAGGTAATTTTGAAATAAAAGCTAATTATAAAGTATAGAATGCTTTCCCCAGAAAAGACAAACCATCAATAAGGGCAGAGGAAATATCATTTAAAGATGAGAAATAATACAATTCTAAAATAATAAAACTAAGTTAAAACTAGTAATGTAATTTTGTCAATATTGAAATAATAGATTTGTGGGATATCTACTATATTTTAAGAGGCACTGTGGGAGTGGGTAGGTATGCATAGATGTATATAACACATAGTTACTACTTATAATAAGCTCACAATCTAGTTGGGGAAACAACAAACTAAAGATAGCAATATATCACCAAGAGCACTGATGGAAAAATGGAATACTAAAAACAATGGAGCATCTTCATAAACAGCCATTAACAAATGGATTTTTAAAAATTCAGTAGTGTAAATTTAAAGCAAGCTATCAACTTCTAAAGAAACTAAGGCCTAGGAACAATATAATCTAGAACTTAATATTTCTACTCTGCCACTGTGATGAGCAATTCTAAACTGGTTTATGGGCAATTTTGCACTGGTTAAGAATCTGGTGCTAGATTATCTCCACCCAGCTGACAAGACAGATTCCCATGGTGCCACATGGAGATTTCAGGGGTGTGATGTTCAGGGGCTAATGACATAAGTAATTTCATTAAAGGTAATAAGGTTCATTATCTACTCACTGTTCCTTTTTGAAACAAACCCTTTCAGATATTCTTTCACAGAAATCTAACCTGAATCAGCCTCACTATTTTATGAGGATTTATTATACAAGAGTGGATCTGAAGTTCACTAAATACAAAGCTCAGGGTTAGATTGATAGTTAGTGATGAGCAATAAATATTGATGGGTCTCAACACTAGCATGAGAAAGCCAAGCTCTAAAGAAAGGCACCAGTGGTAGTAAAATTAGCAGTTAGGTGGATTTAGAATTAAATTAAGCAAATCTTCCACTAAAAATCTTGGCACAAATATTTATAAAGTCATATATAATTAATAAAATACGTCTTTTGTTAGTCCTACATTTAATATTCACAACCCTGCTATTCAAGCGTGACCTTGAAGAGGCCCGTGATCTGCAGTAATCTGTAATATTACTCAAGTAGAAGATTAAATCATGTCTGCTATCCTGTCAGCATGTGTATGTCACTTGGTGAGCCTAGCCAACTATACCAACATTTGCATCTCAAGGCAGTTTTACTATTTTAACATGTGTGCATTTTACGGTAGAAACTGTATGGTGACAAGGCACTCTCTACTATTTCCAAGGAACGTCTAGAATCTCTATTTCTAAGTCAATAAAAAGCCTTTGAAGTGGAGTGGAGAAAAAGTATAATAATTTCATTCATAACTAAAAATCATTGCACTGTATCAAGCTGAGTCTAGAAATAAGATATTCAAAGGGATTCTACCAGGAATCATTGCCACTGAGTCAGAGTCCACTTAACATGTTCATTACTCCCACTGGCTGTTAAAAATAACATTCCTTTGGTATTAGCCAACAATAACATAATTGTGTGTTAACCTGGTCAAGAAAAGAGTTGGTACAGAATAGGAGACACAAGACACACTGTTAGTGTGGAACACTAAAATTAAAAAGCATTATGAATTAAGGAAATTATAACTTTTAAACTGTAAAACACTACCTCAATGTATACTTTAATATGGAAATATGTACATGATAATAAAAGAAACAAGTTACAAAATAGGGTGTATAATATAATGTTAATTTTTAAAAATAAAATACACTTGTGCATATATCACTATAAAATTACTACAACTCCATCTACTAAAACATTGATAAAAATTAACTTTTATTGGTAGGATTTCAGATTGTTTTCTTTTTGCTCATTTAGATTTTTTTTTAAAGTTTCTACTACCAATGTGTGTTACTTTTGTTTAGTAAAGAAAAATGAAAAAAATGTTTTAAAAAATATGTGAAGCTACTTTTCAATGTCAGAAACCTAAATCTTTGAACATTTTAGAAAATTTAGTATTCTTTAATAGTCGCACAAAAGTTCACTTTTACTTACATCTGTCATCATTTTGTGTATCTGGATTGTAGCAAAAAAGGTGTTTTTTGAGAAGGCAGTTATGAGTTCAGCAAAATATTTTTTAGTCTCTCTTGAAGCCAGGAATAATGGCTAACGATATCCATTTTGATACAGTTCTGGCCAATGAGATATAAAACAGAAGCTGCTACCCTGGCCAGTGCTATTAAGTGGTTAAAGCATCAGCCTGCCCACTGAAGGGTTGAGGGTTCCAGTCAAGGTCACATACCTGAGTTGCAGGTGTGATCCCCACCCCGGTAGGAGCACTTATGGGAGTCAACCAATCTGTGTCAGTCTCACAACAGTGTCTGTCTGTCTCTGTCTCTCTGCTCTCCCACTTTCTCTAAAAATCAGTGGACAAAAAATATCATCTGGTGCGAATAAACCAAACACCCCTCTCCCCTTCCCCAAACACACACGCAAAAATCAGAAGTTGCTGGTAGGTTATCTGAAGAAGCTTGTTGAATGGGACTTCCTAACTTCCCATGGGCCTGAGGTGCCAAGCTTAATCAAAGCATTCCACAGCTTCATGGTGTTGGGCAGATAAAAACTGGAGATGGTGCTCTGGCTGGTTTAGCTAACTGGATAGAGCGTTGGCCTGTAGACTGAAGGGTTCCGGGTTCGATTCCAGTCAGAGGCATACGCCTGGGCTGTGGGATTGTCCCCGGTGTGGGGCATGCAGAAGGCAGCCAATCAATGGTTCTCTCTCATCATTGATGTTTCTCTCCCTCTTCCTTCCTCTCTGAATTCAATAAAAATTATTTTTTAAAAATTGGAGATAGTAAACACCTAGGTTTTCTATTAGAATCTCTGAGGGACAATGCCTGAGGAGCAAGAATGAACCCAGACCAGCCTTACAGGCTGAAACCTAGCATAGAATCAGCCAAAGCCCTAACTGGTTAAGATAAACTACCTCTAATCTACCCACACGCCAAAAGCAAAAGTAAATCTCTAGAGCAGTGTTTCCCAAACTTTTGACATGTGTACCCCTTCTATAATTTTTGTAACACTGAGTACCCCTTGTCAAAAAAAAAAAAAAGGATTTTTATAACAATCAAAATATATTTATTTTTTATTTTTTGGCACATACACAAAATAATAATAAATGAAAAATAAAATTATTCATAATAAAATATAAATAAAAGATATATTATAAATAACATTTACTTGCACACCGGACCATCTCACGCCTCACAAGACTGTCTTGACTTGACTCATGAGAACGTAGAATTAGGCGCAACTAAGCACGGTGCAGGGCATATCCGCACCAAACTCCGGTGCAACGCGTACCCCCACCAAACTCTTCCCGTACCCCTGGGGGTACTTGTACCACACTTTGGGAAACACTGCTCTAAAGGAAGAAAAAAAAATCCAGAGCTTCAAATTATCTCTAAAGTATTTCATATTTCAATGTCTAGCATTCCATCAAAAATTACTGAAC
Source organism: Vespertilio murinus (assembly GCA_963924515.1). NCBI lineage: Eukaryota > Metazoa > Chordata > Mammalia > Chiroptera > Vespertilionidae > Vespertilio > Vespertilio murinus. The sequence continues at coordinate 30,348,753 of OZ004715.1, read as the reverse complement.
ATACCAGAATATAAGAGAAACACCAAAAATAAAAACAAAAAACTGACAAAAGGAAGCAAACTTACAGAAGATGCAGAATTTGGAGTAACTGATAGAGGTTAAAATAGTTGTTTAATTTATAATAATCTAATGTCACCCCCAAAAATTCAATTTCCTACATATGATAGGAAAAAAATGTTAAAGATTTATAAAAAAAAAGATCTAGCAAATAAGTAGAAGCTATTAAATGCATCAAATGAAAATAATCAAAATGAGAATGTATTTAACAGCAAATTATTCACAGCTACAAAAAAGATTAGTAAAATAGGAGACAGATTAGTCAATAGTCATCCACAAATGAAGCAGAGACAGACAGAGAGCACAAATGGTCTATTATTCATGTAATTATAGTCCCAGAAGAGAGGAGAAAGAATAGGAAAGAAAAAAAAAGACACAAACAGATGAAGAGATAATTGCCTGGAATTTTCCAAAACTGAAGAATGACATTAAGGCAAAGATTCAAGTGCCCCCAGTAACACCCAAGTATGATAAATATAAAGAAAACCACAAGTAGACAGAGCACAGTAAAAACTGATGAAACCATAAGATAAAGAGAAAAATCTTAAAAGCAACTTGAAAAACAGAGCTATTGTCTACAAAACAGGAAACTGTAAGACTGACAAGGATTATGTTTGATCAGAAACATGCAATGTGATTTGTTCCACAACTACTTTTTTTATCCAATATGTAAGGGAGATTCAATAACACAATAATACACCTTTTAAATATGTCAGAAAACATTGGAATGATCAGATATCTGGCACTATATTCTCTATTTTTAATTAAAAATTGGAAGGTATTATTCTTTATTCCACAGTATTGTTAGGTTGATATATGCAACTGTTATCACTTTAATCTATATTAGCATATTTAGGAACTTGTATTATTCTGGTACTGTCTGAAAGGTTAATATTTTATATGCTAACTTTATTTCAATTAGTTTTACAAAAATTTCACACAGAAAAATCTGTTATGTTAATTTTATATTGTTATTCTTGGTATGCTATAGAAGATTTGTGAATTTCTGCATACCGTTTGGGAAACTCAGATGAATATAGATATTTGAGCAAAATATAATGCATGCTCTTAAAATCTCTTGAGTCTAAACACTTTTTTAGTTTTTATCACAAAATATTAAATTTTAACAATATTCTACATAAAAGAACTCAGTATATTTCAACTGGTAAAGTTTTTTTTAACATATGAGGGGAAAATACCTCAACTTCTAGAATTCTGACAGATGGTTTTCATATGCAGTAATTAAATCTGTAAACCGTTTTGGATACAACTACTTGTCAGATGCAAAATAAAGGTTTTATTTACCACCTCTTATGTATGTATGGATAGATTTATTTTTCTCCTTAAAGAAGTATTTATTATTATCTAGAAGGTTAATTCCTTTGCTATTTCATGTTTACAAATTTAAATTTCTTAGTTTTTAAATTAATTAATCCTTACCCAAGAATATGCCTTTTTAATTATTATTATTATTTTGTTTTGTTCTGTTTTTTTAATCCTCACCTGAAGATATATTTTCCATTGCTTTTTCAGAGAGAGAGAGTGGAAGGAATAGACAAAGGGAGAGAGAAACATCCATGTGAAAGACACATCAATTGGATGCCTCCCCTGCACAACCTGACCAGGGGCAGGGAGAAAACCCATAACCCAGGTATGTGCCCTTGACTGGGAATAAGAACCTGAGACCCTTTGTTGCCCAGGCCAATGCTCTAACCACTGAACCCACTGGCCAGGGCAATATGCTTTTATTGCTTTTAGAGAGGAAGACAGGGGGAGAGGGAGAAACATCAATTGGCTACTTCCTGTACGCTTCCAGACTAAGGATCGGACCTGCAACCTAGATATGTGCCCTGGCTGGGAATGGAACCCAGAACAGTTTAGTGCATGGGACAACACTCCAATCAACTGAGCCATCTGGCCAGGCCTAATTTTTAAAACTCAACCTGCAACATTCAATTTGTCTTAATGGGCATATTAAAAAAGTCTCAATTTATTTTATTAGTTATAATCAATGCATTTCTTTTTTAAATTCTTGTTTAAAGAGGGAGGACAGAAGCCAAAAGAAAAACTACAAAAACAATAACTTATGGCATGACCCAGAAATTCAAGATCAGCTTGTTGGTAAAGACTTATTAACTAAGTAATTACATCAAAAGGATGTGATTGACAGTATATCTGGATTTACTGCTTATACAAGTTGTGTAAGACAACCACCCTTAATTAATGAGAGTACCAACTTCTACATATGAAAGTTACTTTAATCAGTCTTATGTAAAGGCATGCTCTTTATCATAGCACCTAAGAAATAAAGAAAGAAAAAAAAATTTAGTTTATTATGAGTTCCAGGACCAAATAGCTAACAGCATGGCTGCAGATCACTGAAGCCAAAAGAGGATTTATAGGAAGAGGCACCAACTCAATCCAATTTAACTTCACTTATGCAGCAAAGAATATCTCTCTGTATATAAAAGTCTAAGCGATCAGCCGACTGGCTGACTGGTAGCTATGATGCGCACTGACCACTGGGAACAAACGCTCAATGCAGAAGCTGCCGAGCTACAGCGACTTGGCAGCTGCAGTTCTCGGGCGATGCACCAGGAACCAGAGAGGAGGGGCCTGATCCCTGGGTGCGTCACTGGAGAACTGCCCTCTTGCATTCCAGAAACACCCAGGGGATATAGGAGAGCCCATTTCGACCCGATCCCCACAGGCCAGGCTAAGAGACCCTACTGGTGCACAAATCCATGCACCGGGCCCCTAGTGGACAAATAATTCCAAGTGAAGTAGGAGGATGACCAGAAAGTAAAGAAGAGAATGCTTCAAAAGGAAAGAGTAGCCAACAATATAAAAAAAAAACTGCTGAAAAGTCATGTATGAGAAGGACCAAGTCCATTAGACATAGTGAGACAATGTCATGGGCGATACTAGTGAAAGTTGTTGTGCTCCGTCTCTGACCCACTGTGGGGTCTGAAGGCAGATTAGAGTGATTTTAGAGTTAAAATAATTAACATTATTAAAAGCAATAATAAAGCATCTGGGAAACAAGTCCAAGTAAGAGATTAGAGTTCTTAGCAATTTTTCAACTGCTTTGGTATAAAACCCATCTTACTACTACTGGGATCTTTTCATTTCAGGGCTAAATTACATTTTCTCTTGTTACTAAAACTGAAGTGAATCATGGGAAATTCTATATACTGAAGTTCTTATTTCACAGATGAAGATCCTCAGACAGTTTAATTGTAGGTTAGCAACTATTTTGGGTACAAATGACTTTTAGTGGTAGAACTAGGAAATCAAACATCTTAACCTCTGAAGTAGAGATACCAATCATTTCCTCCACCCAAAACCCTTTCTTGGGGAACATGCCTACCCAAAGCCACCAAAACAGACTTTTCTATAGGCATATCAAATCAGACTGCAGTAAATATCTGACCCAAATTTGACTAGATTCTCTCTCTAAATTGTGGCAGAGAAATGAGTCAGATCTTAGAGAGTGAGCGGGCTTTATGGTCATGCAAACTCAAAGGTGGTTATGGCTTTTTTTTTTTTAAGTAAAGCTGTTAACAAGAAATTAAGACTGTATTTATGAAGAGAAGCCTAGGGAGAGACATGTAGTCTCATTAGACATACAAAAAGAATATATATAGCCTTGGCCAAGTAACTCAGTTGGTTAAAGTGTCATTCGATATGTCAAGGCTTCGGGCTCAATCCCGGGTCAGGGCACATATAAGATTATACCAATGAATAAATAACTGGAACAACAAATCGATGTCTCTCTCTCTCTCTCTCTCTCTCTCTCTCTCTCTCTCTGACTCAATCCCGGGTCAGGGCACATATAAGATTACACCAATGAATAAATAACTGGAATAACAAATCAATGTTTCTCTCTCTGTTTCTTCTCTTTCTCTTCTCTCTCTTCTCTCTCTCTCTCTCTTTCCCCTTCCTCTCTAAAGTCAATAAATAAATAAAAATTTTAGAGAAAGATAAATAAATAAAAATTTTAAAAGAATACAACAGAATTTCATCACAGAGTTTTTTCTTTCATTTTGCAAAGTGATAATAAAATGAGAGAGAAAAATTAACTACTCACTTTACAAAGGAAAAGAAAAGGAAAAGAAAAGAAACACTATTTAAACAGTGAGCACTTACACTCAATGAGCACAGTGAGCATAAGAGTAGGGAGCAATGAATCAGAGAGAATCAGGTCCCATGTGCCTCCTGCAATATCTGCTGCTCACTGAGGGGAAGTTTACAGATACAATATATATTTTACCTATACCATGGTCCCAAATGCAAGCCAGTTGTCTTATGTAGTGGTCAACAAAAAACAAACCCACCATCCAGTATTTTATGAGAAATTAAAGTATTTTAAAAATGACTACTTGAACTGTATCTAGACTATTATTGTAAGAACCTGACCTCCACTTAAGATACAGCTCCTCTGTAAATGCCTAACAATTTTCTAGCTCTTACTGGCCAAACTGAAGTTCCTGTAATTATACTCTAAGAAGTTCCCTATGAACTTTCTAATGTCCCTTCCCTTTTCTTTGATCTTTTTGAGTAGGCTTGTGTTCCTTATACTCAGATGTTCCCTAAGGGATCCTCCTACTGTTTACAGAACAGTAAAAGGCAGTAAAGCACTGTGGTTAGAGTTTTAGAATCACACAAGATCTCCATTGTAATCATGGCTCCATCATTTAATAGTGCTGTGACTTTGGAGAAATCATTCTACCTTTAAGAATCCATTTCTTCACTTGTAAAATGGAGGTAATGCTACCTATACCTCATTATCCCATTCTGAAGATTAAATGAGATAATGTATATTAAGCACTTGGTTGGTATAAACTGACATAATTACCAATGATAATTATTAGATGGAATTCTTGCTGAATTCAATCTGTCTTATAACTTTTTCATATGGCTCCATCAATAGCTCTCATTTCCATACTTTTATAAAGTTTACACAAATTAAAAAATTTACTAACAAGTAGGGTCTATATGAATCACAGACTACTTTTCTATGTTTTCTAGACTCACAAAATTAATTAACTATTCCTAGATCAGTTTTGGGACCAAATAACAATATTCTCAATGGTGCCATATTAACTTTAAAAGTGTTATAGATTCTTCCCACCCCCTAATGACTTCTTCTTTCCAAATTTATTTTAAATAGTGAGCTCCTAAGTAAGTTTTAAGAATAAAGAGCTATAAAGATTATAACTCATGTTCATGAAAATAACTCATAGCAAATAAAAATTGCTGGCATTTCTATTTCTTCAGAGCTAGAGCTCTTAAATCTTTAGCAAATTTGCATTGGTCATAAGAATGGATTTTTGAAAACTGCATCTTAAAATAACTCAAAGTTCATTTAAGATCAAATTCTCATAGCCTATTATCTTGCTTTTTAAAAACTAGTACTTTAAAACTTTCATATCTACCTTTTCATAGAGGTGTATATAGGGAAATGGTCACTGGATCAACTGCTGGTAAACAGATACTTTATATTTGCATAGTATGTAATAGCTTTCAAAATATTCTTAAAGATAGTTCACTTAATTCTTACATCAGATGAGTCAACATGTTAGCTTTTATTTCCATTTTATTTATTTAATTTTTAAAATATATTTTATTGATTTTTTACAGAGAGTTAGAAAGAGGGATAGAGTTAGAAACATCAATGAGAGAGAAACAGCAACCAATTGCCTCCTGCACACCCCCCACTGGGGATGTGCCCGCAACCAAGGTACATGCCCTTGACCGGAATCGAACCCAGGACCTTTCAGTCCGCAGGCCGACACTCTATCAACTGAGCCAAACCGGTATTGGCTTATTTCCATTTTATAAAAATAAAATTCAAGGTCAGTAAAGTAACCACATATGACATTAGGACCTAAATTTTCTGACTTCTAGTTTAAAACCCTTTCCACTTCATCATTTTGCCTCTCATTTGGATCATTTACCATAGTGCATAATTGGAATCTGAACAACAGTTATTGTCAAGAGGAAAAATAAAGAACATTAAAATGGGGTACAGTGGATAAAACAGGAAAAGTTTAATTATATTTTGTACTTGAGAATGGGCTTTATTATACCAATGCTTAATTTTTTGAGAATTTAACCAAAGAGAATGCTTGAGAGGTTATGAGGAAATAGAGACCCAGACACTTTATTTGTAAGTATCTGTGGATGTGTGCGCAGCACTTTTTTCTTGTCTTAAAACTTCTGTTTGAGTCACAGTAGCAAATAATAGCTTCTTCTTGAGAGGAAGAATTCTGCTTGCAATTATGCCTTCGGGAAATGGTTTCACAATCCTTACCATATTTTACAAATAAGTAAGGTTATAAAAAAAGGATTCCTTTTAGCTAGAAATAACAATTTCTAAAAGAAACTCAGATTTATCAGAACCAAATAAAAAGTTAAGATACATTGCCTACCCTGGCCAGAATGGTTCAGTTGGTTCAGTTGGTTGGAGTGCTGTCCCATACACTCAAAGGTTGAGGGTTCGATCCCCGGTTGGGATGTGTATAGGAGACAACTGATTGATGTTTCTCTCTCTCGCTCATCAATAGAAACATACCATATTTGCTGGCGTATAAGACGATTTTTTGGCCCTGAAAAACACGTATTTGCCGGCGTATAAGAAGACCCCCTAACATTTCCACTAAAAATACAGAGTTTGTTATATACTCGCCGTATAAGACTACCCCCCACTTGGAGGCATATTTTTCAGGGCCAAAAAATCGTCTTATACGCCGGCAAATATGGTATCCTGGTGTGAGGATTTTTTTTAAAAAAAGGAAAGATACATGGCTAAATACCCATCTTTAGTCACATATAGAATCTGTAAGACCTCTTACTTTGGCAAGAGGAAAGAAGAGCTTTAAAAAGAGTAATGATGCCCTTTCAAATTAAAAAATAAAAATAAAATAGGAAGGATGGGTATGAGAATAAAGGTACTCTATAGTGAGCTCAAGCCTGGTTTGAATTAATAGCATTTCCTAAGCCTAGTTAACTAGAGAATAAAGTAAAGCATCCAGGTCACAACAGATGAAATCACAGACATCTAGGGATTCTCCTCAAAGTCAGAGTCAATAAAACATGTTCTTCCTTTAAAACTTTTCCCCAACTGAAAAAGCTTTAGTAATTTGTTACTGTGACTGAAACAAAAGAACTAAGGAAGGGGGAAAATGTCCCCCTAATATAACCTTCCCAAACTCATATATGCACACTCATTTGTATTATTCTTGAATTCATGTGGTAAAGAATTCCTTCTAACTATATATTACCCAAAGGTCTATAGTATTTGGTGTCAGAAATTAAAATAAGGTATAATAAGCTCTATGTATATGAACTAGTATAATTTGTTTTTCATTCATTTTCTTTGTGTGATAATCTCTTATACCACTCAAGTCTTAATATTTACCTGAACCTCTGAATTGGAGTCAATAGGCTGCAGTGAAAACCAAGTTTCTTTACCACTGTGGTTACACAAGTCTTCTTTTTTGATGGCTACTTTTCCTATAGGAAATAAGTAAAAGCATGAGGAAACATTTTGTATAATTCTTAGCACTGTTATATTTTAATACTTTTCAGAAAAAAATAAAATTCATACCTATTAATATAAAAAATACATTTTTATAAAGTATTTTTCCATATTTTAAAGATTGAAAAGTGCTAATTTTTCCTTGCCCCTTGGCAGGCCCTTTTCTGGGTCATTTTGAATTAGGGGATTAAAAAAACTCAGTTGTATTTACTAATACATGCAATTGCATTTTTTAGTATTTATTACACTCATGTTTTCACCCAAAATACAATCATTGCAAAAAGCAATATACAATGATAGTACAAACTAATCCTTCCAATTCTTATGCTATGAATAAACCATGTTTTATATTTACATTTAATAAGAGTTTATAAATTCAAACTAAGAGAAAAAGAAAAACATCATACACCATGACAATATTAGAAATTAACTTGAAAATTATGGGAAATTAAAGTTATGATATTAAAAATTTGCTTTTATCAAAATATTGCAAACACTGCTTATGCTGCTTAAATGCATATTAAAAAAATCAAGGCAGCTCCTTAAAGAGTTTCTACCTCTCAGAGAAAGATACAGTACAATGAATAAAGTATTATGAAGAGGAAGAAACAGAAATGTTCTGATTATAATGAAGTATTTGCCATGTTGGTGCAAAGCATTTCCTTCCTCAATTCAAGTTTTAAGAAGTAGACATAGTTTTGTATATTACTGACAACTATTCGAAGATTCAAAACTTCAACAAAGTATATGCACTAAAAGTCAAAAACAGTTCACTTTCTCTTATATACTAAGTATATAAAATAAATATATATACTCTGTTAATATACTAAAAACCAATGAATTATGGTATGTGAATTATACCTCAATAAAGATGTTATTTAAAAATTTAACAGTATTAAAAACTTTTAAAAGCTTAGCTTCCTAGTCATGACGAAGTCAAACCACAAAGACTACCTGTATATGTATGTATAATTTTAAGAAAAATATTAAAATACATAGCCACATATACTTTCACAAGTGGCAACTGTATTATTATACAACCAAAAAGAGAGCTATTGAAAATTCAGTAGATATATTTATTAACACTTTTAACACTTAAAAGTATTAATCTTTCCAATGTTCTTTTAAATATGTTGGATGAAATCTAATGTGAAGGCCAAAATCTTTGTGTAAATATATAGCATTTATAACTCATTCAAATATTGTAGGAATTGATACTAGAAAAATAATGTATTTCAGCTTTTCGGGAGGGTTGTATTTAAGATAGAAATTAATGGGAGAAAAGGAAATTCTTCCAGTACTAAATATACAGATTACAAGCCAAGTACAGAATTCAAGCACTAACTGGAACACCCAAATATTCTTCATGCTGCTGAAGAAGTTTAGGTTAAGAGCCAAATCATATAAATCTCTTGATATTTTTTACCTATAGATTTTATCAAATTCTTGGTAAATCAATATAATACCAAGAATGGCTTAGTATACAGAATTATGACAAAGTATTCAATACTGTTTCATCACATATGACTAAGATGATCACAGTGAAATGGATTACTTACCATTGTTCACACCAGATATAAGCATTAAGGCAATATATAACAGCTGAATATATATATATATATATATACATATATATATGTATATATATAATATAAATATATATATTATATAAATATATATAAATATTCTTTTAAAAAATATATTTTATTGATATTTTACAGAGAGGAAGGGAGAGAGAGAGAGAGAGAGAGCTAGAAACGTCGATGAGAGAGAAACATCGACCAGCTGCCCCTTGCACACCCCCTATCAGGGATGTGCCCGCAACCAATGTACATGCCCCTGACCGGAATCAAACCCGGGACCTTTCAGTCCGCAGACCAACCTCTACCACTGAGCCAAACTGGTTTCGGCTATAAATATTCTTAAAGACGGAGGTGAGTGGTTCTCAAAATATATGAACTTCAGCTCTAGGACATATAAGATTAATGTCTGTGTGTGTGTGTGTGTGTGTGTGTGTGTGTGTGTGTGTGTATATATAATATAAATATATTTATATATACAATTATGTATCTGTGTGTATATTTATACATACATACATACATATACATATATATATAAATACACACACACATACAGACATTGATCTTATATGTCCTAGAGCTGAAGTTCATATATTTTGAGGACCACTCACCTCCGTGTTTAAGAATCTTATTAACTATGAATATTTTGTGTTCTCTCCCTAGAAAAAATGCACAGATATTATCTGGCATAGAATTTTAAGGAGGGTTTACCCAGCAGCCAGAAACTCACTGGTCCAGTCCTGATTAAAATCCCTATTTTTGCCCTGACCAGTGTAGATCAGTTGGTTGAGTGTTGTCCTGAGCTCTGAAAGGTCATGGGTTCGATTCCAGGTAAAGGGACATACCCAGGCTTTGGGTTCAATCCCCAGTCAGGGTATGTGCAGCAATTGATTGATGTTTCTCTCTCACATGGATATTTCTCTCTCTCTCTCTTGCTCTCTCTAAAATAAATAAAAATATCTTTAAAAATTCCTATTCTAGCCAAAACCAGCTTGGCTCAGTGGATAGAGCGTCTGTCTACAGACTGAAAGGTCCCAAGTTTGATTTCGGTCAAGGGCATGTACATTGGTTGCGGGCACATCCCATGAGGGGTGTGCAGGAGGCAGCTGATCCATGTTTCTCTCTCATCGATGTTTCTAGCTCTCTATCCCTTTCCCTTCCTCTCTGTAAAAAATCAATGAAATATATATTTTTTTAAATTCCTATTTTATAATTTGTAGGATTTCTAATTTCATAGGTGATTTATGAATATGTATGTAGGTGTAACATGTGTACACATGTAATATATGCAAACATCACTAAAGCAAGCCCCAAACTTAAAAATAGGGCTTTTAAAAATGTTTATTTAGAAATTTACTGGTTTAATTTATACATTCAACAAATAATCACAGTGGCACTGTGTTTTTAATGGTGATTTGATTTCCAGACTCTCCTAACCAAAGTCTCAGGGTAATTCTTAGCACTGCTATAGTTAATACTTTTACATACTATCCAAACATAATACTGTTATATTATTAACCAATTATTACTAACTAATGTATAAGTATTAACAAATAATGCATATAAAAACTATAGGAACTAGTAGGAATCTACCAGTTCTATTTATGAGTCACAATTCCAGATCAATGGAAATACATCTTTACTTACAAGTGCCTTCCCAAAAGAGAATCTTCTCTCTTAGTTCACAAAAAAATAAAAAATAAATAAATAAAAAATCCCAGAAGCAAGTGTCCTCTTTCTCCTATTTAATATCTTAGGTATCCAAGTTATTCACTGTCATGAAAGAGTTGAATGGTTCTTGTGTTTTGAGAGAGAAACCCTTCTCAGACTAGCTGCATAAATAAACCATTCAAAAATTGAGAAAAACCTGCAATTTTATTGCCAGCTCTCTTTTTTTTTTTTTTAATTATTTTATTGAGTTTTTTCAGAGAGGAAGGGAGAGAGCCAGAGAGCCAGAAAAATTGAAGAGGGAGAAACATTGATCAGCTGCCTCCTGCACACCCCCTACTGGGGATGTGCCTGAAACCAAGGTACACGCCTTTGATTGGAGTTGAACCTGGGACTCTTCATTTGGCAGGCCGACGCTCTATCCACTGAGCCAAACTCAGAAGGGCACCAGCTCTTAGTCTATATATCAAATTCCTTTCTAAAGAGATGTCAGTTTCTGAAATGCAAATATTTAGTTGCACAACACTAGCAGTGACAAGTACATGATCACAAAGGAAATTTTATTTAGGGAAATAAAGGAAATTCCTAAAATCATTAGGCATTAGGATACCTGCAATATATTCAGCACTTTCTTAGGCAATATAACATGAAAAAGTCATTATGTCTAAGGAATCAACAGGGTACAGAGAGGAGAGGAAAGGGAAGGGAGAAGGGAGAGAGAGAGAGAGACACGGAGAGAGGGCAGGAGGGAATGTGGAAAGGGCAAGGGAATGTGGAAGAGGGAGAGATTTGGGAAGGAGAGGTTGAAATACAAATAAGGCCCCAAACCCCTCATCTTATTTGCTGTTTGGAGCTACCCTTTAGTTAAACTGCTTAGATGGCAAGTACTGATTGTAAAAGGTAGGCAGCCTGATACAGTTGAAAGAGCACTGAGAAAAAAGCCAGTATCTACTGAATATTCACTAGATAATAGATATTCTTTCATATTTTCTGGTTATTTTTCATAACAATCCTGTGTGTAGAGGGTATAATCATCATCTTACAGATGAGGAAAGCTTACTGAAATTTAGAAACCTGACTTCTAATAAGTGCTAAGCCAGATTTCAAAACCAAAGAACCACTGTCCATGTTCCTTTCAACACAGACATTCATTCAGTAGCAGAGTGTCAGTTCTGTTACTTGTTAGCTATGCGCTCTCGGGTTGTTTATTAAATGTTACCCCTCATTTACCTCAACTGTATTAGAAACAACTTTTAGCTCTAATGATGTTAAAAACTTATTCTGTGTCTCTAATGGTCCCAAAGATTGTTTTAGTTTACTGTTCACTGTTTTAAACAAAATGAACTTGTTACTTCACTGGCCATGAAATCATCAACCTCAAAAATAATATTTTTATTATTGATCACCAAGAAGCAACTACCCCAACAAATTATTTACAGATAATATTGCATTTCCTCACTGTCCTAACGAACTCATGGACAGAAAGAGCTTAGACCACACAACCCAACACACACCCACACATACACCTACACACTAGATACTCTATTAGTTCCTTAAAATAAGGCAAGGAGAGGGAACACAAAAAGAAATGAAGGAACTGTGGGCAAAGAAACCATCTTTTTTGGTTTCTAACTAAAAAAAAAAAGTATTCTTAGCTTTTCAGCAGCACTTTCTTGCCATCTGTAAATACTGTGTTATATTTGGGCCCCATTTTTAGACAAAGCATATTCTTAGAAATTTCATCCTGATACAGATCACCAACTGGCAAAATCTCGATAGTCCCATTCTTATTTGGACACCAAGAGAAATGGCTAAAGTCCTATCTAATAAAGAGGGAATATGCAAATTGACCATCATACCATCACAAAGATGGTAGCGCCCATAGCCACAAGATGGCGGTGCCCAGTCCCCTCAGCCCAGCTGGAGTCCCCCAGTGCTTTCAGCCCCAGCAGGTGGGGGATGGGTAGGCACGGGGTGCGACCAAACCTGCCCTCAGCCCCCCAACCGCCCAGGGCCACCAGAGGCTCAGGTAACCAGGGCCGGCCAAAGCTTGTGCTGCCAGCAGTGACAGCAGCAGAGGTGTGATCGCCAGGTTGCCTCCCACCCCTGAGGGCTCCCAGACTGTGAGAGGGGGCAGGCTGGACTGAGGGGACCCCCCTCCAGTGCATGAATTTTCATGCACCAGGCCTCTAGTAGTAGATAAAAGTAATGACATGTGTGACTGCCTATACAAGATGAAATAGGACCAAAAGACTGAATAAATTCTGATAGTCAATGGCAATATAATGATGCCTCAGTATATAGGGTTTAGGTGGGTACACTTTGGTTTCCATGGTAGACTTGTATGTTAATGGTCTCCTGGCGTATGCCATTGTGTAATACTCTCCAGCACAAACTCGGTTTGACCATGTCACTTGCTTTTGCCAAAGGGACATCAGCAAATGTGACACAAACAGAGGCTTAATAAGCACCTGTGCATTTGGGCTTATTACCCTCTTGGAACCCACACAATGCGAACAGGAAGGCCCAGATAATAGCCAGTAGTAGCCATGGGACATATGGGTCTGATGGTCCAGCCCAGCCAATCTGCACAGTATGACCCCAGGTGAGACCAGCAGAACCACCCAGTTCAGCTCCACCCTAGTTGACAAACTACAAGACCATAAGCAAATATACAGTTGCTGTATCAAGCTACTAAGTATTGGAGTGGGTTGTTACTTAGCAATAGATAACTGTTATAGTAACTATGCAAACAGACACAAAAATGTAATCTTAAGACAAATTTTAAATAATAGGTTTGACTTAAGAGCTAAATGACAGCAGAGATTACAATTTAAAGAGCTGGAAAAGAAATGTCTTAATCTCAGCCTTATTTTATGAACTAGGCCTAAGAAGGTAAAGTGGCTTCAGGTCATACAACTAATTAGTTGATAGTCATGCCTGGAATTCACATCTCCAATATCCTAGTAAAATTCTCTTATCAAATATCATCCCAAATCGGGGGGGGGGGGGGGGGGGGGATAGACCAGAGTCTACTAAGATAACTGCAATTCACTTGTTTAAGCCTAAACTCCTCTAAAAATGAAAATAACTCAAAAATTCACATTAGGAAGTAAAATATGTTTTAATTTAAATGTTATTAGGATCTTCATTGGAACTGGAAATACCTTCTTACTTTCTTTTTAAATTGACCTATTTTGTTCATTAGTTTATTTTATTAGATTCCACATATAAGTGAGGTCATGCAATACTTATCTTTCTCTGGCTGGCTTATTTCACTCAGCATATTACTCTTCAGGTCCCTCCATGCTGTAGCAAATGGTAAGAGTTCCTTCTTTTTTACAGCTGCATAATATTCTTACATAAAGTTTTTCTTTTGCCTTTTTCTCAGTTTTTAAGAGAAGACACTATACCTTAAGACAATATATCAGCCAAAACCGGTTTGGCTCAGTGGATAGAGCGTCGGCCTGCGGACTGAAAGGTCCCAGGTTCGATTCTGGTCAAGGGCATGTACCTTGGTTGCGGGCACATCCCCAGTAGAGGGTGTGCAAGAGGCAGCTGATCGATGATTCTCTCTCATCGATGTTTCTAACTCTCTATCTCTCTCTCTTCCTCTCTGTAAAAAATCAATAAAATATATTTTTTAAAAGACAATATATCATACTTTTCAAGCCTCAATTTTACAATTTCCTTTCTTTGTGTAAAAATGGTTCCTAAGTCTCAAGTTTTTGATTAATACCTAATCAATCTTTTATACTAACTGTTCGTGGCATATAAAATGCCTAATATGAACATTTAAGTAGTAACAGTTATTACTTCTGGCAAAGGGATTGGGGGGGGTGGTCAGTAGTCAAAATTAATTAGGATTATCTCTAATACTATAATTAATTTTTTTACAAAAAAGAAAAATATCCATTACTTATACAATTAAAAACAAACAGGCTTTTAATTATATGTGACAGTACACATTCTCTGATCTCTAATTCAAATTTCATTTCACACACTATGGCACTGTTAAATCTATATTTAGACAACTCAGAGTTTAAAATAATTGAAGGAACTCAATTTCCAATAACTCAAAATAAAAAGAAATTACTCAATTTTATGAGCTAATGACAAAAGAAAATATGTCAAACTACAAAAATGTAAATATTTATAAATGAAAATAGCAAGATCATTTTCCAACTTTAACAGTGTACATATGGCCCTGGCCGGTGGCACATTTTTTAACTATAGTTTTTCCTGTGCAGTCATTATTAGCACTAAGATTACTTAATAGTTTTAAAATTAAGAAAAAACTATGTTGTTTTTAAGGTTACTTGATTTTCCCTAAAATGATTTTTGCAAACTTAAAGGAAGAATATAAACCATTTGTTAAAAAGAGTTCAATAGCAAAGCAGAAACAAATGGTGGTTAAGAGGATTAAGTCAAGTGAAGCGTAATCATTTAAACTGTAGGAGACATGAAGATATGTCAAATAAGAAAGGAGAGATGCTGCTGATGAAATTCGGGATACTAAAAGGGGAGAGAATAACACATGTAAATCATAGACCTCGGCCTGTTATTAGAATACAAAGACACTGGGTACAAAGAGCATGAGTGTAACACACATGTACTCCACTGAGGCTCAGGCAATTATTTAATAAATAGAGGTACTGGTCACAATATAAACAGCCAGAAAACATATTATCATATTAGAGTGCATTAATTAATTCTATTAGAAAAACTTCAAAAACAGAAGTTCTTTGGGGGTATCAAATACTGTAATCTTTGTATAAAACATTCTTGAACCATTTATCATAATACGTATTGAACATTTATTAAATGTAAGACACTCTGTGAGCAATAGTCTTTGCTCCATAAAGATCATATTCACCCAGAGAACCTAGACATTAAACAACAAGCTGATAACAAGAGCAGTGAGTACTCTGGAAAGGGCCCATCAGGTATAAGGAAACATATGGCACCGTGACAAGGAGGGATCAAATTAAAAACCAGATTCACAAACGATCGTGAAGACTAGAGAAAAGGATTAGAAATGCTGAGCATATATTATACTGTTGTTTACAATACTTTATACTTAGAAAAATATTGAACATAAAAACCATTGTTGTGATTAAAGATAGTTATGAATAGTACTTACCTATACGAAGGTCTCTTTGTAAAACATTCTTATCATAAACATAGAAAGACAAATACTGAAAAGTTCTTGGAATATCAAAGTAAAATTCTTCACTGAAAAATGGGCTAGAGAGAAAAAGGGGAAAGTTCATCATTATAAATTTAACAGTGTCTTCAAATAATATTTCAATAAAATTAAATTACACACTAAAAAAACATAAGAAAAGCTTCAGAAGCTCCAAAATAATTATCTATGCTAAATTTCAACCAAATACTGTGCAACTAAGTTGAACTCTGAAAGGACCTCAATTGCAAGGTTGAGCTCTGAACACACAGCTATTCAGGAATCATGCGAACAGAAGACTGAGTAACTGCCTAGGTTCGTGCTCACCTAAAGTGGACACAAATGAGAGCGGAGGACAGCGTCATCATCATCTCAGAAGTAGTAAAGCTACATTCATTACAATAATACGTAACACCTAAAATGTGTGTTAAGTAACATGCTACTTCAAAATATATTTTAAAATACAAAACAAGTTATTTTTTAATCAACTTTACTGAGTTATAAAATACATATAATAAAATTCAAAGTATAAAGATTAATGATTTTTGATAAGCTTATAAACTGTGTAGCCTCCATCTCAATTAAGATATGGTAACTATATCCCCGTAGTTTTCTTATGCTCTTCTGCAGTTACCTTACCATACCTGCCACAGGCAGTAAGTGATCTGATTTCTATCACTATAGATCAGTGTTTCCCACACTTTTGACATATGTGTTCTCCTTCTATAATTTTCGTAACGCTGAGTACCCCTCGTCAAAAAAAAGAGGATGTATTTTAATAACAATCAAAATATATTTATTTTTCTTTTTTTTGGTACATACACAAAATGATAATAAACAAAAATTTAAATTATTCATAATAAAATATAAATAAAAGTTATATTATAAATAACATTTATCTGCACACCAGACCATCTCACACCTCACAAGACTGTCTTGACTTGACTCATGAGAATGTAGAATTAGGCGCAGCTAAGCACAGTGCAGTCCATATCCCCACCAAACTTCAGTGCAACGCGTACCCCCACCAAACTCTTCCCGTATCCCTGGGGGTACATGTACCACACTTTGGGAAACACTGCTATAGATAGACCTGGTGTAGAATTTCATACAAATGAAATCAAATAGTATGTATTCTTGCATCCAGCTTCTTTCACTCAGATAACGTCTACAAGATTTTTTTCCATTTTCTGTGTATATCAGCAGTTCATTTGCTGAGTAATATTTCATTTATGAACATCCCACAATCCATTCTCCTAGTGATATCATTTATTTCCAGTTTGGGCTATTAAAAATTAAGCTGCTATTAATATTTTTATACAAGGCTTTTCTTGGATATATGCTTTCAATTCTTTTGGGTAGGTAAATAAGAATGGAATTGATGGTTTAAAGGGTAGGTGAAATTTTAATTTATAAAAAATGGTCAAACTGTTTTCCAACATGATTCCCAACCTTTTTACATTCCTACTAGAAATGTGTGCGAGATTCTGGTTGTTCCATATCATTGTCAACTTTTGCTACTAAAAGTCTTTTTAAAATTAGCTATTCTAGCTGAAACCCATTTGGCTCAGTGGATAGAGCATCAGTCTGCGGACTGAAGGGTCCCAAAGTTCGATTCCAATCAAGGGCATGTACATTGTTGCAGGCACATCCCCGGTGGGGGGTGTGCAGAAGGCAGCTGGTCGATGTTTCTCTTTCATTGATATTTCTAACTCTCTATCCCTCCCCCTTCCTCTCTGTAAAAAAATCAATAAAATATATTTTTTTAAAAAATTAGCTTTTCTAGCCGAGACCGGTTTGGCTCATTGGATAGAGCGTCGGCCTGCGGACTGGACTGAAAGGTCCCAGGTTCGATTCCGGTCAAGGGCATGTACCTTGGTTGCGGGCACATCCCCGGTGGGGGGTATGCAGGAGGCAGCTGATCGATGATTCTTTCTCATTGATGTTTCTAACTCTCTGTCCTTCTCTCTTCCTCTCTGTAAAAAAATCAATTTTATATATATATATATATATATATACATATATATATATATATATATATATATATATATATATATATTTTATTGATATTTTACAGAGAGGAAGGGAGAGACAGAGAGCTAGAAACGTCGATGAGAGAGAAACATCGACCAGCTGCCCCCTATACACCCCCCACCGGGGATGTGCCCGCAACCAATACATGACCTTGACCGGAATCAAACCCGGGACCCTTCAGTCCACAGACCGACGCTCCACCACTGAGCCAAACCGGTTTCGGCTAAAATATTTTTTTTTAAAAAATTAGCTATTCTAGTGAATATGACATGATAAACTTATACACCTGTATAATCTCTACCCAAATCAAGATCTAGAACATCTCTATCTCCCAAAAAGTTCCCCTCCTCACTGTCACGGGAACCAGTGATCTGATTTTTATATTGATACATTACGTTCAAGAATCTATAGTGACAAAAATGGTTTAAAAATAGCATTTCCCTGATAACTAATGATGCTGAATATTTTTTCATGTGCTTGTTGGCCACTTGTCTATCTTCTTTTGGGAAAATCTATTTGGGTTTTCTTTCTTTTTTTAAACGGGTTGTCCTTTATTTAAAAAATAAATTCTGGATACAAGTCTTTTGTCAGAATATTTTCTTCCAGTTGGGGCTTGCAATATCATTTTTTGTGGTAGCGTCTGTTGTAGAGCAAAAGGCTGAGTCTTTTTTTTTAAAATGAAATCCGGTTTATCAATTTTTCTCTTTTATGATGAATATTTTTTTATCCTAAGTAATTATCTTTGCCTGCCCCCAAGTTTCTAAGAGTTTCTCCTATGAAATAGTTTATTTCTTTTTTTAAAATATATTTTATTGATTTTTAACAGAGAGGAAGAGAGAAGGATAGAGAGTTAGAAACATCGATGAGAGAGAAACATCGATCAGCTGCCTCTTGCACACCCCCTACTGGGGATGTGCCCGCAACCGAGGTACATGCCCTTGACCGAACCCGGGACCTTTCAGTCCGCAGGCCGATGCTCTATCCACTGAGCCAAACCGGTTTCGGCTGAAATAGTTTATTTCTACAAGTGTATTTGAAGAATGTTATTTTGATATTTAAATTATTATGTGAAGACAGAAATCACTGAAATACTAGTGAACATCTTGTCAAGCATTCCTCTTTCCTGAGAATGTTTAAAGATACTTTGAAAATGTCACCATTAAATGCAATTTCTTTAGGATGTGACAACTTAAAGAGAAGCTGATATGCAAAGTAAAATGCTCTTTGAGAAGTCATTTCCAAATGTGTCCAGAAAACAGTTGGCTCAGCTTTTCAGTTGTTATAATGCCTCACCAACTTTTTTCAATACTTGTTTCACATCAACCGTAACGAAACTATTAAAAGTTGGTCTGTCAAAATAATTAGTTTTATGTAACATGCTATAGAAATTGACATAAAAACAACTATTAGGCAAAGGTATGACATGTTCAGATTTTTCTCCTTTGTACCATTTTATAAACAATTATAAAATGGAGAATTTCTTTTATATATCATACATCCACACTTGAACATTATTTTTAAAACACATTCTAAAGCCAAATAATAACATGAGATGTATTTACCAACTAATTTATCTGTGTCACTGTATCATCCCAATCTCAACAATACCTATATTTGGTTGGCCACATTTTTATTTTATAATAAATTAATCAACCAATCCATTTGAAGAAAGCTTTTCAACAAGGTTCATAAGAGCAATGACTAGATCATGCACATGACTCTCCTAAGGAAATTCCTGGTGTGGAGAAGAGGAGCCCCAGGCAGAAGCTGTGCTGCCAGTCCTCAGCTTGATTATATATTACCTACTTTTAAAAAGGATTTGACCCTAGTTGGTTTGGCTCAGTGGATAGAGCGTCAGTCAGCCTGCGGCATGCGGGAGACAGCTTATCAATGATTCTCTGTCATCATTGATGTTCTCTCTCTCTCTCTCTCTCTCTCTCTCTCTCTCTCTCTCTCTCTCTCTCTCTCTCTCTTCTTCTCTGAAATCAATTATCCTAATGAAAGGATAATATACTAATTAGACCAGACGTCTTCCGGAGGTCCATCCGGACAAAGCCACAGCAGCTGCGAGGGCCGAGGGGTGTGGGAGAGGCCACGGGAGAGGCACCTGCCGCCACCACCACCCCTTTTGCAGAGGCAGCACGGAAGAGACCTCGGCGCAGGCCGGTCCAGCACTGCGGCCCCTTTTGCAGAGGTGGCGCAGGAGGCAGCAGCTCCATCCAGGTCCCAGTGCTGCCTCTTCCACAGAGGCAACCACAGAAGCAACCAGAGACAGCAGCGCTGGCTGGTCCCAGTGCCATGCCTCCGCAGAGGCTGAATGGATGTGACCTGCTGTGCAGCAACCTCCACAGCCCCTCCCTGAGCCAGCCTGGCCTCTGATCGCACCCTCCCCCACCCCACCCCAACACACCAGCGAATGGGGCCAGCACTAAGAAGTGAGGGCCTTGCCAAAACCAGTTTGGCTCAGTGGTAGAGCGTCGGTCTGCGGACTGAAAGGTCCTGGGTTCGATTCCGGTCAAGGGCATGTACACTGGTTGCGGGCACATCCCCAGTAGGGGATGTGCAAGAGGCAGCTGGTGGATGTTTCTCTTTCATCGACGTTTCTAGCTATCTCTCTCCCTTCCTCTCTGTAAAATAGCAATAAAAATATATTTTAAAAAAATAAAAGAAAGAAGTGAGGGCCTTGGCGGCTGGCAGTGGCAGCAGCAGAGGGGTGATGGGGCGGTGCCTTCCCATACTGTGGCTTACGGGCCTAAACTGCAGTAGGACATCCCCTGAGGGCTCCCAGACTGTGAGAGGGGGCAGGCAGGGCTGAGCGACACCCCTAACCCAGTGCACGAATTTGCTGAGGGACTCCCCACATCAGTGCATTAATTTTTGTACACCAGGCCTCTAGTGTGTGTATATGGATTTGAGTGAGGTAAAAATTTAGGAGCTATAGATTCCATATGTAATTCCTTCTTACCTGTCATGAAAACTCTATACACAGACTACCTATACAAACTATAATATCCAGAACCCCAAAGATATAAATGGTATCTACTGATTTTTGACCTAACAGCTTATCATAAATGCAAAAGGAAATAAAACACTGAAATGAACACAATGTGAACAAGTGTTTAGATTCTTTCACACTATTTCACAAGCAAAAATGCTAGGGGACACTTAGACTTAAAGAAGTACTTAGTTTAACTAGTACATAATCTGTACTGAATGACCTAAAATAACCACTGCTAATTTTAAAATATCTTCCAAGTTGCTATGTATCTAGAAAAATAATTTAAGATGGACAAAAATTATTGTTTTATCATTTCATTTTCCTTTACACAAATATCTGGAAAGGCCAGGATTTTAAAAAGTAAGCTAATTTTAGTTGCTCATTTACAAGGTTACATAATAGAAATTACCACAAATATTCAATTTATGAACAATTACTAGTTTTATCACTGATTTTTTTTTTTTTTTTTTTTTTTTTGGTGTGTGTGTGTGTGTGTGTGTGTGTATAGAATCAGTATACCTTAAGTAACAAATTGAGATTTTAATAGTTTCAGGTCCCAATCTTAGTTTTGCTTCTAACTTCCTTTATTATATGCACAAATTATTCAGCCTTTTGGTGACTCAGTTTCATCATTTATATCAACAAATAACAATTCTAATATAATAGAGACAGGTGATTTATAACTAAAGATGTGTGTAGTGTATTACTTTAAATCTTTTTGAGTTACTAAAGTATCTTCAGCTTTATACAATGTCTTTCTTATGAAGAATTTAATAGACATTCTAAATTATAAATATTGACAATGAAGACATAATGGGGAAAACTTCAGAGAGAAAAAAAGGGCAAGTATCAAGGAAAAATATATGAAACTGAATAAAAAATATATATGTGACATACAATTTACCTGACATGATACTCAGTATTTCATCCACCACGTTCATTCCAGCAACTCTCACAGGTGCCCTTGTTTTGACTCTCTGTCTGAACAAGACTGCACCCTTCCAGCTCTGTTCTGCACTGCACTGACCACAAACACTGCCTCACGGCAGAGGTGGCACACTTCAATTTTATGAGTTAGAATTTACTATGATATTCTCAAAGTGTTATTGCACCTTCAAAGATGAGAAATCTACCTAAGAGTTCATTCCTTTACAATGCCCTACTTAGTTAAGGGCTTATATAAACTGTAAGGGATTATTTATTTTTAAGATAAATAAAACAATGATGTAGTTTGAGAAAAGTTCAAATGAATGGGTAAAATTCAGCCTGGAGAAAGACTGAGGTATATGACAGTTGTTTTAAAAAACTTGAGAGTGTTAGGTGAAACTTGTTCTCCTGAAATCCAAGGGACATAATTAAGAACAGTTAAGAGGAAGATACACTTTGAGCAATGAAAAGCCACGCGAAAGCAAGCAAGCACTGTGTCTATCTTGTTGTCATGGATATATATTAACACACAGCTCCCAGCACTTTCTTAGCATATAGTAAATTCTTTCATTAGACATTAACCAACTAAAAATAATAGTTTTCTAAGAGTCAGAATATTTCTAAGACCAGACAGGCTGCTTAGGAGCAGTAAACTCCTTGGTCACTGGTACATGATCAAGCAAATGCCAGGGACCACCTGTCACAGATAACTGTCAGAAGAAAACAAGAATAAGGCAGCTAGTCTAGCTCAATGACTATTAAGGCTCCTTCAAACTCTGAGATTCTGTAATTCCAAAATTGAATTCAGAATGTAAAAGAAAAATAAAAAAGTTTCATATGAAGTCTTTTTGATGAAGTCTGAAAAGTGCATACAATTTATTAATAAATATATCATATGAATTATAATTTACCAATTTTATACAAACCTTAAAGATTTTTCAACAACTTGAGTACGATAAACTTCTTCCTGATCCAAATTTATGGTGCAGAAACAATCCCTCATTTTGTTGGGTCCAAGATAAGGCAATAAATTTTTTGCTTCACCTGTGGGCATAAAAATTGAAACTGGTGTTAAAATATCACTAGCTGCTTCATGCTAAACCTTATATAGGATTAATTCATCCAAAAGAACATAGAAGATGTGGCACAGGAAAAAAAAATTAGTGGTTAGAAAAAGATGATCAACTTGTAAAGGAGTCTGGTGATGCTGAGGGAGGAGCTATGTTTAAAGGGGCGTGTGAGGTCATATTACATCACTGTATCCCTGGTCTGAGAAAGGGGCAAGCCCCCAGTGTGTGCTGTCTATCCCATCCCACCAGCACCAACTCAAGAACTTGACTCTACAATTAATCCTTCTTTCTTATATCCTCAGTAGTTTTCCTTTCTAGTAAATTGATCCCATCCGCACATAAACAACCTTTGGTATTTCCCAGTTTTAAAAAAGCACAAAAAGAAAATCTCCTTTGACTCCACCTCCTCCTTTGTGGTATCATGCCATCTTTAGAGTTCCTTTCACAGCAAAACTTCTTGAAAGCAATTATCTCCAGTCATTCTCTAATTTCTCATATTTCATTCATTCTTCAACTCTTTCCAATCAGCTTCTAATTCCATGATGACATTGAAACTGCCTCCCAACCAGTGGTCAAGGACAATAGGGGGTGGGGGAATGAGTGGGGAGGGGTGGGGAACTGGAATGGGGGGTTGAGGACAAATATGTGATACCTTAATCAATAAAGAAATTTAAAAAAAGAAAATAAACTGCCTTCCATATTGCCAAGACCAATAGTCATTTCTCTGTCCTCCTACCTGATCTGGCTGCACTATCCTATGTAAAAAAGGGTAATAATATGCAAATAGGCTGAAACAACCAACGAAAATGACCGGTTGCTATGAGGTGCAATGACCACCAGGGGGCAGACGCTCAATGCAGGAGCTGCCCCCTGGTGGTCAGTGTGCTCCCACAGGGGAAGCACCGCTCAGTCAGAGGCCAGAGACCCACGGCTTACAGCTCCCACTTCCGTGGCAGCACTAAGGGCTCCCGGACTGTGAGAGGGCACAGGCCAGGCTGAGGGTCCTCTTCCCCTCCTGCCCTGAGTGTATGAATCTCATGCACCAGGCTTCTAGTTTAAAATAAGTTTTTAAAAAAATGAGTTAATACTAACACCCATCCTTAAATTGTCCTCTTTTCTTGGCTTCCATAACTCTGGGATTCCTCCTACATCACTGGCCCTCTCTCCTGATGTCTCTCCCTCCTCACCTCTAAATCTTACAATGTTTCAGGGCTCTGTTGTGGACCACCTTCTTTCCTTTCCCAAGAAAACTCCTTCAGTATATGGTGTTAATGCTGATGCTTCCCAAGTCTGCATTTCCACGTCTGCCACCTTCTTGTCAACACTAGCTATGAATACCCAAGTGCCTCCTTGGATTCTGTAGGCATCTCAAATTTAACAAGTCCCAGACAAATCATCTGCCTTCCTCCCTTAAAACAGGATCTTCCCCCAGTCTACTACCACCTTCCCCTTTTTCTCACCATCCTCCCCAAACCTCCTACCCACACATTGAGTCCATCAACAAATCCAACAAACCCTCCAAATTAAATCCTAAATCCAAACACTCCTCAGTCACCTTCACTGGTTGCACATTATAATCTGCTCTCCTTCAAGCAGTGTGTGTGATCTTTTAAACACATCATTCAGGTCAGCCACTCCTCTGCTCCAATACCATTCCATTTCACTTAGAATATAATCCCATTTCTAAATTCCCACTGTCATAGTCTCTAGACAGACCTACTGAATTACCTTCTCCTCCCTGACCTCTTCTCCTCCCACTTTCCCCAGTGTTCACCTTCTTTCCATTCATCAACCATGCCAAGCCTGCTCAAGCTTCGGGCCTTTGCCTGGAGTGCTCTAACCCATAGCTGGCTCTTATCACTCAGGTCTCAGCTCAAATGTCACTTCCTCAGAGAAACCTTCTCTGACTACTGTTACCACATTTTATTTCTTTGTTTCTTTTCATGATAGCATTTATAACTATCTGAAGTTGTTAATATTACTTAAGTGTCTATTTTCTGATTCCTTCATTCTTGGGGCCTGAGAATTTGTTGATCCCCAAGATCTAAAATAGTGACTGCCTCCCAGTGAGGAAGACCCTTGAGAGAATTTGTTGCATGCACATTAAGGAAACCAATACGTCTAGCTTGAAGTTCTTGTAAGATGTTCTTGGGCCACAAGGACACACAAAAGTGTGGGTGCTGAAATCAGACATCAATGTACTAAATTACAAAAGCAAGATAGCTGGCATAAGGAAAAGAGCTTTGCCCTAACAATTATGAAACCTCTGTCTTACCTCTGCTAAGTGGCTAAATGACTTGAGACAAATCACTGAAGCACAGCTTTCCTGGTGAAAGTTTGGAAGAGATAAACTTACCGTATTTTTCGGACCATAAGACGCACTTTTTCTTCACCAAATATGCAGTCCCCAGGGACACGGAAGGTCCCGGGGGACCCGCTGCCGCTCTGCAACTTGGACCATAAGACGCAGGCACTACTTCTATTCGGACCATAAGACGCAGGCACTTTTCCTCCCACTATTTGGTGAAGAAAGGGTGCGTCTTATGGTCCGAAAAATACGGTAAGTCTCTTATTGTTTATCAACTTTAAAATAAAAGGCCATTTAAACCAATATATTTTAAAGAAGTTTATCAGAAAGTTAAGGAGCACCTATTAAAAAAAAAAACCTCAATACACAAATACTTTTAAAAAATTAAAATGAGAAAATCAATGAAAAGGTACCAGTTAGATAATCATTGTTACTAAACTTGTCATTGGGAAATTAGAAAAAAATCAATTTGCCACTTAAACAGAATATGTAAAAATACTTGTGTTCATCTCATGTAAGAATCAAGGAATCTAATCTTTTAAGTGACCCTAAAATTGCATCATATGGGTTGGGCTGTTTCTTAACAGAAAAAAGAATATATATTTGATTTTGTATCCATCCATTCTCTTCCTCTAGATGTCCCTCCTCTCAAGCAAGGCTCATCTGGAGTTTATTCATCTACCTCGCTCTCTCTACCCCATCACTTCCCTTTCACTCCAAAGCACTCAGCAATTCTGTTTTCATTATTTTCAACCTTCTGTTCCTTTAAGTCTCTCCTTATTTGATAACTCCCCTCTGTATAATCTGTGTTTTATTTTAAACCAAAAGCCAACTAGGTCACTCTATAGGGCCTAGAACAGCAGTAGGCAAACTACACTGGCCCGCGGAGCAGGAAGAGGGGAGGGTTCTCTTGCTCTCCCCTCCGCTCCTTCACCGGCAGCCCAAGATGAGAGTGCCAGCATGGTCAGGTTGCTTTTGTTCCAGCCCACCAGTCCAGTTTAAGAACCCATTGTGGCCCTTGAGTTAAAAAGTTTGCCCACCGCTGGCCTAGAATATAAACAAATTTGGAATTAAATCATAATAGGCATGCTCCATATCTAATGAGAAAACCTGGAACACTAAATCATAGGCCTTGAATATGTTCCTGTTTCATTCACATAAAAGTAAAGTTTAAGAAAACTACACTATTAAATGTACACATTTCCAATGCCTTCTTTTTAAAGAGAAAATGGAGATTATGTTTTCTGCAGCATCCAATAAACTTGACACTAACAGATATTTACTTAGAATAAAAACTTAAATTCTATATAATATATAAAATGCACTCACATCACTTCCTATAAAAGCAGTTAACATACTCTTTGTTCAATAACGTTCAAATAAATTACATTGAAAGTGAATTCATCTAATCAGTGCCTAACTCACCAATCATAATATATAATAAATAGGTAATATGCAAATTGACCATCACACCCTCACAAGATGGCTGCCTACAACAGGCCAGCAGGGGAGGTTAGTGAGAGACAACCAGATGACTGAACAAGCAGGCTGCATGGGGCAACCAGGCCAGCGGGTTGGGGGAGAGGGAGTGTTAGTGAGAGACGACCAAACAATTGAACAGCAGGCTGCATGGGGTGACCAGGCAGGCAGGGCATCATGAGGGGTGACCAGGCCAGCAGGGAGGTCAGTGGGGGGCAATCAGGCTGGCGGGGGGGTGCAGTTAGGGGTAACCAGGCAGGCAAGGTGGACAGTTGGGGGCAATTAAGGTGGCAGGGGGGTACAGTGAAGGGCGACTAGGCCGGCAGGGGAGGGCAATTGGGGGTGACCAGGCCGTGAGGGGCTATCTGGCCAGCAGGGGGGGGGGCTGTTAGGGGTGACCAGGCAGGCAGGCGAGCAATTAGGAGTCAGTGGTCCAGGATTGTGAGAGGGATGTCCGACTGCTGGTTTAGGCCCAATCCCTGAGGGGTCCCAGATTAGAGAGGGTGCAGGTTGGGCTGAGGGGACCCCCAGGCACAAATTTCATGCAACAGGCATCTAGTCCTATATAATTAAAGCCTAATATGCAAATTGTCCTCTTGGGCAGTTGTTTGACCACTTGCTATGATGTGCACTGATCATCAGGGGGCACTGCAGAAAATGGGGAGCATTGGCGAGCAACGTGGCGCTGACAGCAGGCAGCAGTGGAGGTGCTACCGGCCCCAATGGGCCCCGATGAGAGCGGGACTGCAGCGGGATGGTGGAGCGGGTGAGCAGCACCATGCCAAGGCAAGTGCAAGTGGGAGCCTGATCACCCTGTCCATCGCCCTGCAGACAGCAACCAGCAGCAGCAGTGGGGCGGCTCCTAGGCACTGATGGACCTGGCATGGGGCCTGGCCCCAATAGATCACCCTGCAGGCGGGATGGTAGAGCAGGTGAGGGGGCGGTGCCAGGCCAAGGCAGGGTGCCAGGTGGGGCTGTGGGGCTGTGAGCACAAGCTGAGGCCTCATCTCTGTAGGCCACCTGGAGGGACACCTGCATGAATTCGTGCACTGGGCCTCTAGTACAAATATGTTGATTAAACCAGCTATCAAGACTTTAAACTGCTACTCCAAAATATAATGGTATTTAATTGGCATTTTATAAAAGACATAAATTGAAATAATTAACTGCCATTTTGTAAAAAGAATCATCAAAAGTGAAGGTTAGGGAAAAAAGGTAATATTGTTCCCATTATATCTCTAAGTAAAAAGAGATTGTCTTAATAGCATACACTTTTCATCAAGATACACAAAAAGAGAAAACTGAGGAAATTTGGAAGATTGTACTTGTCTTGCATGTGTATTTTCTTTGGGCCTCACTAGTTCTAGTTAATTATGGTATATAAATAAGCAAGCGCATTAAACCAAAAAACAACAAAACAAAATAACTACTGCTCCTTAAAAGGCAAGCTTCTTGAAAACTTGTTCTATAAACTCTGCTCCTACTCAAAGCCTGAACCTGCAATTTGTGGTGTTTCTTAACTAGATCCTGCAAGAACACTAACTACCAAATCAAATGATTGCTTTTCAGTTCCTACCTTATTTAACCATGCTTCAGTATTTGATAGCACTGATCTAGCCTCGGTTTAGGGAACCCACTCCTGATTTTCTTTTACTCCCTTGTTCAGGCTTTTCATCTATTACCCACACCATAAATGTGAGGCAACTTTTGGCATCCATATGCCACTAAATATAGGTGGAACACCAATTTTAGATATAATAAAATATGTCACTATAAAAAAATATACTAAAAAAACAAACAAACAAAAAAGCTCTATCTGGTTTTGCTCAGTGGTAGAGCATCAGCCTCAGAGCGAAAGGTCCCGGGTTCAATTCTGGTCAAGGGCACATACCTGGGTTGTGGGCTTGATTCCCGCCCCCCCCACAGGGGAGGTGTGCAGAAGGCAGCCGATCAACAATTCTTTCTCATCATTGATGTTTCTATCTCTCTCCCATCATTGATGTTTTTATCCATCTCCGAAAAAAATAAAAAATTATATATATATATATACACACACACACACATATATATGAGGCCCAGTGCATAAAAATTCGAGGACTCGGCAGGGCCTGGGCGGGAGGGGGGTGTGTGTGTCCCTCAGCCCAGCCTGCGCCCTCTTGCAGACCAGGAGCCCTCAGGGGATGTCTGACTGATGGCCAGCTCTCCAGGCTAGCCTCCCTCTATGAGAGGCAGCTCGCGGCTGATCGGGGCATATGCCCCGATTGCCCTGCTGCCACCGCTGCCAATGGCCTCCCTCTGTGGGAGGCAACTGGTGGGGTGACCAGGGACGGCCAGTGAGCGACTGTCCCTGCCTCCCACCCTTGATTGTCCCTCCACCACCACAAGGTCACTGCCGCCCCCCAATTACTGTCCCCTCCCTCTGCCCGCTGGCACCCGTTTTGGCTGGCCTGGCGCTGCCTGCTCGCTGCCCCCTCCCCCACAACCGATGTGTACTGATCATCAGGGGGCACTGCACTTTGTAAAAAGAGTCATCAAAAGTTCTACCTTTCAGTTGATTTGCATATTAAGCTTTTATTATGTAGTGTGTGTGTGTGTGTGTGTGTGTGTTTATATTTGTGTATGTATATACTAAAATATAAATAGCCCAGCCATGTGGCTAAGTGGTTGAGCGTCAACCTATGAAGCAGAAGATCACGGTTCGATTCCCGGTCAAGGCACATGCCTGGGTTGCGGGCTAAGTCCCCAGTGTGGGGCACAGAGGAGGCAGCCAATCAATGATTCTCTCTCATCATTGATGTTTCTATCTTTCTCCCTTTTCCTTCCTCTTTGAAACCAATAAAAATTACACACACACACACACACACACACACACACACACACACAAATACTTATACATTTCTCAACATTTGATGGTATTATCTGCAAATTTTCTCAATTTATCCACAGCCCGTTCAATGGTGGCTATTCTTAAGGAGAATCAGGATCTATATCTGTGGTACGTATGGTGGATCAGTATTCTTCACCCATTCCAATGTCCTTTGGTGTATGACTTAATGCACTGCAGAGACTAGAAAGCTAAAAACTACATCCTAGCCTCTTTTGCAGTTAGAACTGTGAATGTGACTTAAATTCCACCAACCAGATGCACTCATTAGAAATTTGGAGGGCAGAAGAGAAGAGAGGTTGCATTAAGGCTGCTTCTACTGACAAGCACTGTCAGGAAGATGTCCAGATTTTTCTGCAGCAACATCTGCAGAAGTCCTTGTGTCTAGTTACAGGTTTCGTAGGTATCAAGAAGAAAGGCACAAGGCATCCATTCTGTCATACAGGTTGTGGCAGGTGTAGCTTGGTTCTAGAGCCAGCTGTAATGACAACAGATTACTGAGGAAGATGGCTGCTTGCTGATGGCTATTTCCTAATAGTGGCAGATTCCTGATCATGGCAGAGGTGGCGAAGTTGTAAGACAAGCAGCTAAAAATTACAGCTTCCCAATTCTGCAGGCACGTTTTTAATCCTAAAAGACACAGTAACTCTGTTGGTGGTCCAGCTGCAATGCGACTTTAGTATGCCATTCCTGAAAGTTCAACATAGAATCCATTTCCACAGTCTTTCCAACAATTCTATAAGCCACTTAAAATATTTTACTAAATCTCTTTCTGCTTAAACTAGCTAGAATTGATTCTGTAAACTTAATCCTAGACTGGTTTCTTTTTTTGCCCTTTATTCCTAAGCAAATTAGAGAACTCCATCCTACATTACTAGTCATCAGAGTTTGGCAAATCTTTCAGCTAGATGTGGCTATCTGGATCAAACATGGACTCAGAAATGACAAAGCAGTATCTCACTAAAAGCTATTTTTATTGTTCCGGTAGATAGTGAGTTGAATAGCACAGCATGATCAAATGGTATATGCTTCAACCTGAGAAACAAAGACAGATGGATCTTAATTCTCTGTATAGTTGTATCTGTCTCTGACAAACATTTCTTCATTTCCTACTGTACCATTTGGATGTGGTTTTTAAAATAGGCTCAATAATACAGTGTTATGTTTCCATGAATCTGGGAGTATCAACTTTTCAACATTCAAACCATGTGCAACATTTTGGTACCTCCATCTTTTAAAAAAATATTCTTTTTTCTAACTTAAAAGTTTTTATTTATTGATTGATTTTAGAGGGGGGGGGAGGACAAAGAGACAGAGAGAGAATTGTTGTTCTACTTATTTATGCATTCATTAGTTGATTCATGTATGTGCCCTGATTGGCAATTGAACCCGCAACCTTGGCATATCAGACCAAATGAACTATCTGGTAACTCTTTTTTATCCTTAAATTTATACACATCATGTTTTAAAGTAATAAGTATTCCAGATATTCAATTTATTGCTGAGATAGGTCACTTAAGCAAGACAAATGAAATAATGGAAGTGGTTTTTAGTTGCATTTGAATGAAAGAAATGTTTTTAGCTTATCCCTCATTTAAAAAAGTATGTGCATGCCAGAGTACTGCAATATGCAAAGGCAGATATTTGTCTACAAAAGCAGATGTACTGACCCTACAGCAAGTAGTACAGACCTGATTATATTTTCAAATGTCACTATTTCCTTCAACAGTGACTTAGGATCAGGAAGTATATTATTGACAAAACAACTGTTCCTTTATGAAGAAAGGAAGCTGGTTTTCAAGCTCAACATCTTTTATTGTGTAACAATATCCTTTCTTGTTGGATTCATAAATGGTACTCCTTAAGATCTTTTCTAGTCTACATTATGACTTATGACATAACTAAAATTTAAAAAAAAACTTTCTAAAGCATGGAATTTTAGAGATGAGCAAACTAATCTCCACAGGGCATTTCTTCTCCCTCATAGAGGTACTGCAAGTATGCCAAGAACACCTTCACACTACACATCAGTGGTTTTTGTCCAACCATAAAATGAAACGGCCTCTTGCCTACTCATGTGATAGTAACTGTTCCTCCGCAGCATACATAGCTTGCAACATCATATATACCTTAAATAAAATGCCCTGTTTTTATTTGGCACCCCATCTGTCAAACTGTTGCCAGTTACCATTTTAATATGTTAACATATATATCATCACCCCTTGCTCAAAAATCTTTAATGGTGCCACACTACCCACTCTGCAGAATGAAACCTAAAATTCCTTAGTCTGGCATAAAAACCCTTCATAATCTGACACCATCTACTACACATTTGGCCTCTTCTACTTACTTAATCTTTACATCCACAAATTATCCTCTAACAGTATTCAACTATATTCTCCCATGCCTAATTACATCTGCAATGTTATTTTCATTGCACGGAATGCTCTTACCTGTTTCCCCCCAAAAAAGGGCATCCTCATAAAGTCTTCCTTCAATTCCTAGGTAGTCATGTCACTCTTTTCTTATTTCCTCGTATGTACATCTACCATAATAATCGCATTGTATTGCACTTGTTATAGTTTATTCAGCAAATATTTATTAAGTGCCTACAACATTCCAGGAACTTTTCTAAATGCTGGGGATATAACAATGAATAAAAATAGATCTCGGCCCACAGAACTGTTGTATAATCTAGACAAGGGAAACAAACATCATAAACCCTTAAACAAGTAAATAAGTAGTATTTACTGCCATGGAAGAAATAAAGTAGGGTAAGAGGGTTAGAGAGGTAAAGAATGGGAGAAGAGCACTGTTAGTTTATACAGGAAATCAGGGAAGGCCTTCCTATTAAGGCATTTGAGCATACACCTGAAGGAAGTCAATAAAAGACTGAGCCAGGTGGATATCTGGGGAAAGGGATGAACAGCAAAAAGAATAAAATATATAAAGGCTCTGAGACAGGATAATTTGGCACATTGAAGGAATAGCCAGTATGACTATAAAATAAGCCAAATGGAGAGAGGGAGGAAATGGTACAAGATGAGGCAGAGGTGGGGGAAGAAGTTAAATAGGTCTTATAGACCAATAGAAAGCCTTTGAGTGAGATGGAAAGCTATTGAAGGATTTTGAACAGAAGAATGGCACCATCTAACTTTTGTTTTAGAAGACTCGTTGCAGAAGGGAAAAGGTGGAGACAGAAGATTACACAGGCTATTGTAATAATCACGATTAGAGATAAGCTGGGTGGGGGGCAGTCCTGACATGGAGAGAAGTAGTCACCTGAGTATACATACTGAAGACAGAGCCAACAGGATTTTTGATATTTTGGATGTGGGTGTGAGAGAAAGAGGGGTCAAGGATGACTTCCTGTAGTTTCAGCCAGAGCAGCTGGATGAACAGAGATGCCATTTCCAGAGGAAGGAGCTTCTTGTTGGAGGAGAGGGACTAAGTTTGTACTGGGGCCCAGCTGGCTGGTGTACCTCAATGGCTGAGTGTCGACCTATGAACCAGGAGGTCCAGGTCAGGGCACATGCCTGGGTTTAGGCTCGATTCCCAGTAGAGGGCATGCAGGAGGCAACCAATCAATGATTCTCTCTCATCATTGATATTTCTGTCTCTCTCTTCCTCTCCCTTTCTGAAATCAATTAAAAAATATTTTTTAAAAAGAAAGAGATGCCCTAACAGGTTTGGCTCAGTGGATAGAGCATTGGCCTGCAGACTGAAAGGTCCCAGGTTCGATTCCAGTCAAGGGCATGAACCTTGGTTTCAGGCACATTCCCAGTAGGAGGTGTGCAGGAGGCAGCTGATTGATGTTTCTCTCTCATCAGTGTTTCTAATTCTATCCTTCTCCCTTCCTCTCCATAAAAAATCATATATATATATATATATATATATATAATTTATTTATTTTTATTTTAAGAGTTTGCACATTAGCTATCTAAATGCAGATGTCAAGAGGGCAAAGTTGGTTGAAGCATTATCCTGATGTGTTAAGGTTGTAGTCACATACAAGAATCAACCAATGAATACTTAAATAAGTGGAACACAACAAATCAATGTTTTTTTTCCTCTCTCTTTCTCTCTCTCCCCTTTCTCTCCCGCCCCCCCCCCCACCATCTTCTCTCTCTCTCTCAAATCAAGCAATTAAAAAAAAATAGGGCAAAGAAGTCCTGGATGAAGATAAAAGTTGAAAATCATCAGGAAGTACATTAATTTTTATAAAACCATAAGACCATGCAAGATCACAAGGAGAGTAAATATGGATGGAAAAGTAAAGAGATTTGAAGATGGAGCCTCAGAGGTTTCCATCATTTTTAGTAGAGATGAGAAGGAACTGCTATGTGTCTCTTCATTGACTAGTAAACTTCTTAAAGGAAAGGATCAATTCTTAGAACCATGCTTAGCTAATAATAGATATTGAAATATCTACTAAATAAGTATAAGAGAGTGTTTAGAACTTTAACATGGGCCAAAAAAAAGTTTATCATATCACAAATTACAAAACTGCATATAAGCTTCTTTTTTTCAGTTTATCTAAATTGATCTATGTCACTGCTCCAAAGGTTAAAAAATGTTTTCTGTATACAGTTACCAAAAGCACTAACTATAATAATCTTTATAATGTTAACACAGTTATTATATTGAAAATAAACAAGCAAATCCAGAAATCCACACATCCAAATATTTACTGAGTGTCTACTAATGCACTAGAGATACAACAGTGAGAAAAAAAGACAAAATTGTATCTTTATTGAGCTAACATAAATGGACAGACAACAAATAAGATAAACAAGAACGGTATGTTACTAACAAGGGTTAAGCAGGAATGGGCACCACATGACAGGCAGAGGAAGGGGGAACCAAGAAGGCTCCACTGAAAAGGTAACGTCCGCATAAATACCTAAAGAGGGGAGACAAGTAAATATTTTCTAGAAAATGGCTTTTAGTCATTGTCAAAAAGTAAACAATTTAAACTAAGAAGATAAACACCACTGGGAATCAAAACTGATAACAGGTAAACAGAAATAGAAAAATGGCCAACTTTCTGTGTACAAGATCAACGATTCTTTGTAAAGGTCGTCAGGACAGTAAATACAGATCTACCATATAAATTCTACCTAGGACTAGAATTTCAAGTATCAGGCTACTGGGTACAGATTCTGGCATATATGCTTCTGGACATGTGTTCTAATATGCACATATGTGTTTTGTGTATGCTGGGGGGGGGGAATATATACATGCACTTATATGTATAGGTTTGTATGTATGTTTCTGTGTAGCCTAGAGAAAGACACTACTGGAATAAGAAAGGAAAATAAATATTTATCAAGTAGCTAGATACCCCAAGATTAATGCCAAACATTTTCTCAAATATCTCATTAGATCTATACAACAACCTTGAGAGGTATTACCATTCCTTTTTATAAATTTTTAAAAATTAATTTTTATATCTGGTAAGGTGATTTGACAAAAATCAAACTTCAAAGCTTAGTCTTTCTATTACTCTTAATGTCTTTCTGAATAGAGAAGTGCTGAGAAGCATGGACAGCTATTCCTTTCTGAAATTACCCTAAGAGATCCTGTACACCCATGTCTATTCAAAGGATAACTTAAGAACAGGGATAAGAGCCAAGACAGAGCTCAGTAGGATTAAATCAAACCCCAAGAGAAATTGCAAAGGGCCAGAATCCTGGACAAGATAACCATAAAGACAAAGATTGATGTGGGAGGAAAGCTAAATTGTAAAAATAGATACCCTTTACTGAATAAGTTAATACATATACCACACATATATATTTTTTTTTAGGGACTTCATATATGTTACTTCACTTAATTTTCACTATAACTTCTTCCAACCGATTCCCCACCCCCCAAAGTATAGACACTGAAGATGGAGGGATAATATTACGGAAATAAGAGGACACAGTCTGGAGTTGGAAACAGCAGGAGCACCTTCAAGGAGGCAGTGAATAGTACAAATTGGTGCAGTGTTTCCCAAAGAGTGGTATGCATACCCCCAGGGGTACGGGAAGAGTTTGGTGGGGGTACGCATTGCACCGGAGTTTGGTGGGGATATGCACTGCACCGTGCTTAGCTGTGCCTAATTCTATGTTCTCATGAGTCAAGTCAATTTCAATCTTCTCATTGATCCAAATAAATGTTATTTATAACTTTTATTTATATTTTATGAATAATTTAATTCTTCATTTATTATTATTTTGTGTATGTACCAAAAAAAGAAAAAATAAATATATTTTGATTGTTATTAAAGTACATCGTTTTTGTTGTTGTTTTTTTTACGAGGGGTACTCAGCATTACGAAAATTATAGAAGGGGTACACATATGTCAAAAGTTTGGGAAGCACTGGGTTAAAGCATAAAGAGAATTAAAAGAGGAATGAGAAGGAATAAGATTGTAAAGGAAGGGTGAAATCAAATAGGTCCTAAAATGCCAATCTAAAAAGTTTTAACTGTATTCAGTAAGCAACAAAGGTCACTGGAAGTTTGTGTGGTCAGGACTATGCTTCAGGGAAATCTCTCTGACAGTTAAATGGCCTAAACTAAAGTAATGCATGGGCAATGGGAGGAAAAGAAAAATGGAAGAGATACTACAGAGATAGAATAACTTGGCTTCTGTGACTCAGGAGATGATGTTCTAATAACCGAATATCAACTTAAACAGAGGAATGGAACTTTAGATGGAGAAAAGATACAAAAACATGCAAACTTTATTATTTAAATTCACACACACACACATACACACAAGAAGTGATGTATAAAGCAAATGTATACTTAATATAGTCTTGGTGTTGACAAGTTTAGAGTAAAATTAAAATTTTTACTCTAAATTAAATTAGGTAACTGTTACGCTCTCTAATCCTATATAATAAAGATGTAATATACAAATGGTAGTTACAACGTGAAGCATGACAACTGACTGCATAACGACCAGATCATGGATCAGCAGGAGGGTGGGGCAGCAAGCTACAAGCGGCCAGCAGAGAACTACAGGAGGGGGCAGGGCAGCAAGCTATGAGGGGGATGGGGGAAGGTACAGGAGGGTGGCAGAGCTACTGGCACACGGATTCGTGCGCAGGGCTACTAGTTACACATAAACAAGACAATCCTAAGTAATGGTAACACATCATAAGGTCTTTCAATTTTTCTTATAAAGTTTAATTGAAATTTCTGCAATAAAAGGGGCATATAATTCTGAAAACATTCAGTATTGGTAAAGCATAGCAAGTTACATCAATTCATTTTGGAGACAGAGATTTGAGTTTCAATATAAGCTTTGTATTTCACCTTATGTCTTTAATCTCAAACTCTTCTATAAAAGGGTAACTATAATGTTATAGGGTTGCTGAGCATTAACTGAGGTAAAGCACTTGCCACAATATCTAAACAGAGTGAGCACTCAGTAAATAGTAAGCAGCCGCACCCTTCCTTGGTTAGAGATTCCTAAAAATTAGCATCTGCACAAAATTCCCTTTACCCAAGCCATTTAGTCCTAACCAAAGATAACCTGCTATTTAATAACTGGATACACCAGAAGAGCTCATTTATTTTTTTAAATTAGATTCTTATGTCAGAAGTAATACATTTCTATTTTAAGAAATATGTGGAAAAACACCTGGCCTTTCTATAACTCAGGCTGCAAATCTCTAAAATGAGGGACTTGAATTATTTTAGAGGACACAAATTGGAGGGTAGGTAGCCAGAGATTTGCTTGGCCTGCATAGTATTAAAAAAAAAAAATGGAGCCAACATCTAGAAATTGGGAGAATTAATACACACACACACACACACACACACACACACACACACACACAATTATTTCTGGTTTCTATTTAATATAAGACCCAGCAACATGGTTTTGAGTAGAAACTGTAAATATGCACCCCTTACTAAATCATGACAATACCTATTCCATCGTGGAAATAGGTACCATGCAAACATCAAGGTGCCTAAAATCAAGGTAATACCACAGAGCAAGAACCTGAGTGGGCAAAGGACTCTAGGAATCCAACATAATTTAGGTGGTTGGCCTAAACTCAGTGAACAAAGAACTGTTTTATGGCTATATAACCTGAACAATAAGTACAATTCTTGACAATACATAAAGTCAAAGTTAGAGCATAAGTTACAGCAACTCCTTAAAAATGTCCTACTAGATAAGATGCAACTTCTCAGTGGGAAAGTCTACAGAACACAGTTAGGGGCCAGTTCTTTCATAAATGTTCTGTGCACAATAATTGCACAGTTATCTATATTGCTATTGTATTAATCACCTTTGACTGAAGCTTAGTACAGAACAAGAAGTTAGGAAACCACTGTACATGAAAAGGCAAGTTTCACAAGGTACTGCCAGGAAGCGTCCTTGGGTTACACAGATACGTCACCAAGATGCAGGCAGGATCTTCCTGTGGTTTGTTTGCCTTGCCCACTTCCTATTTCAATTCTGAACGTGCTGATCCCTGAGCTTCCTACAGCCCCCTTCTCAAAAGCAAGCCAAACTCTGAAGCACATATGGTAAGAATTTCTCCTAGGATAGATTAGCCAAAGGTTCCTGTAGCTATGTGAAGTTTAGCAAGGCTCCTAAACTGACCAAGAGGGCCTCACAGGGCAAGCAAACAAAAGCCAGGTGGTGGCAGAACTAAGGGCTCCATGGACAGGCCATACCTGGAATACGGCTACTATTTCTGGTAACAGCATCCAGGGAGCCAAATGGGAACTCGTTAGTGCTTTTCAAAACAAAAAACAAACAAACTGGTACTTAGATATAAAAAAGGTGTATTAAGTGTATGCGTGTGTATGGGTGTTCTAACAAGACAAATCCACATGAAAATAGGCAGAAAGAAAAGTAAGATTTTGTGTGCATGTCAATCCCCAAAACAGTACTAAAGATATAGCATTCCAGCATTCTAATTTTATTGACTATCCATTATGTTAGACCACAACCAATTTAGGGATAATTGTCAACTTCTTTTTTTTTTTTTAATATATTTTATTGATATTTTACAGAGAGGAAGGGAGAGAGATAGAGAGCTAGAAACGTCAATGAGAGAGAAACATCGACCAGCTGCCTCTTGCACACCCCCTACTGGGGATGTGCTCGCAACCAATGTACATGCCCTTGACCGGAATCGAACCCGGGACCTTTCAGTCCGCAGACCGATGCTCTACCATTGAGCCAAACCGGTTTCGGCAATTGTCAACTTCTTGAACAGAGAAATGTACTCATCAGTTCTTTCCAATATACCATCTGATAGGCAACATGGTAGAGAAAATAATACGGACTTTTGATAACTTAAAGACCTTCTGAAAACCTGGCTCTGTAGCTATAAATCCTGAACGAGCAATCTTTCTGTATGCTGCTTCTTCACTAAAAGAGGAATAATACGCTTCTTCACAAAATTGGATTAAATGAAACAATTTGAAAAAGTAGCATAATATAGTACCTAGAAAAAAGTAAATACCCAATAAATGTTAGTTCATTTCCTCATCCTAAGGAAATGTTATCTAACATACGATTGTCCAAATTAAAGCATTCACACAAATGTTTTAATATTTTAAAGGATCAAGATTATTCTTTTTACTCCATTTCTCTGAAACAAAACATTGGTTTTGCAGTCAACTTTTTTAACACAAATGGTGAAAATAGGCAAGATATAGGAAATAAAGTTACCCCAAATCTTGACAGAAAAGTGGACTCTTCTGGAGTCACATTTCTATGTGCACTCAAAATGTTAGGAAGCTTAACACTTGGTTACCCTTATTTTTGCAGATAGAATATTCTTCAACAGTAGAGCAAGAGAGGCTCTCACAGCTTAATATTGTATCAAATTCATTTATACAAATGGTCATTTTTTATAACACAGCTAATACATAAATACACACTGTAGAAAACTTAACCATTATAAGGCTAATTTCTCTTTGTCTGCCACTGAGGTAATCAATGTTGTACATCTTTTAAAACCTCTTTCTGTGCAGTTCTCATATACATATAGAAAAAACAAAACACATGATACTATACATATGATTCTGACAAATTGCTTTTTTTTTTAAACTCAACAGTATGTCAAAGTTGTTTCCTTTCATACTATGGATACAACTCTTCTTTTTTTTTAGCTACTATAGAAGATATTTGTGGATATATTATTTAGCTATTTTCTACTGATGGACACTTAAGTTGTCTCTAATTGCTCTGTTTTATCAACAAGGCAACATTAAACATCTCTGTATATGCCTCTTCTGCAAATGTACAAGTGCTTCTGTAAGGTACTAGATATGCAGACATAGAAATGCATAGGGTACTATATACATTCAAAAAATATTTTTGGTTACCTGTCTTTATTTAATTTATTTTTTAAATAACTCTTTATTGCTCAGATTATTACAACTGTTTCTCCTTTCCCCCCAGCTCCAGACCCACCCTCTTCCCTCAACTCACCTCCCCTCCCCACCATTGTCCTCATCCATAGGTGTATGATTTTAATCCAGTCTCTTTCTGCACCCCCCACACCCCTTTCCCCCTGATAATTATCAATCCACTCCTTTTCTTTGCCCCTGATTTTATTGTATTCACCAGTTTATTCTGTTCTTCAGATTTTTAATTCACTTGATCTTCTTCCTCTTCTTAAATAATACCTTTCAGCATTTCATATAATATTGGTTTGGTGGTGATGAACTCCTTTAACTTTTTCTTATCTGTGAAGCTCTTTATCTGCCCTTCAATTCTGAATAACTTTGCTGGATACAGTAATCTTGGTCATAGGTTCTTGCTATTCATCACTTTGAATATTTCTTGCTACTCCCTTCTGGCCTGCATAGTTTCTGTTAAGAAATCAGCTGATAGTCGTATGGGTGCTCCCTTATAGGTAACCAACTGCTTTTCTCTTGCTGCTTGTAAGATCCTCTTTTTGTCTTTTGCCCTTGGCACTTTAATTATGATGTGTCTTGGAGTGTTCCTCTTTGGATTCCTCTTGTTTAGGGTTCTGTATGCTTCCTGTACTTGTAAATCTATTTCTTTCAACAGGTGGGAGAAGTTTTCTTATATTATTTCTTCAAATAGGTTTTCAGTATCTTGCACTCTCTCTTCTTCTGGCACCCCCATAATTCTGTTGGTATGTTTTAAGTTGTCCCAGAGGCTCCTTACACTATCTTCAACTTTCTGGATTCTCTTTTCTTCTTGCTTCTCCAGAGGAGTGTCCTTTACCTCTTTATATTCCAACTTTTTGACCTGATTCTTGTGTTCCTCCATTCTGCTGTTGGATCTCTGCATAGTATTTTCCAATTTAGTCAGTTTGTGTTTAATTTTTAGTTGGGTCTCATGAAATTTATCAGCCTTTTCTAGGATATTCTTGCATAACCTTATAATAGTGGTTTTGAACTCTATATCCTCCATCTCTTTCATTTGAGATCTATTTCCTTGTCTCAGCATTTTTGCTGCTTCCGAGTTGGTAGGGTGGCTTTGTGTGTTTGGTATCTTATATGGGCCTAGTGGGTCAGCCTCCTCAGTTACCTGAAGTAGACACTCTTGGTGCTCCCCTTTGTGGACTGTGTGTACAGCCTTGTTGTAGCTAAGTATTGTTGTTGGTATCTCTGGGAGGAATTGACCTTCAGGCCAATTGGATGTGGCTACTCTGGGATACCTTCTGTATTGGAGACAATCTTATAGGATCAGACTTGCAAAATTGCAGAAGCCTCTGTGCTCAGCTTGGATGGGGCAGAGTCCCAGGGCTAAGTTGACAGTATTGGCTTCCCTTCAGCCCTGCCCTTGTGCACTCACCTGAGTTTCTGCCTGACCGTCCCAGATTCCCCATGCAAAAGCATGGGTGCCCCAGGGACTTGCCCCGGAATTGGGTTGGGTCTCTGTAGTCTGGAGCTTCTGACTCCTTCTGCTATGGAGAGGCCACAGCGACCTCAGAACTCTCTGCGCTTACTCACTCGCACATGACTGTAGACCCTGCCTGCTGCGGCTCCCAGCTCCCCCGGTCTCCCAGTCTCTGAGTCTCTCGGTGCCTTTCTCTACAGTCCAGACTCCACCTGTATGAGCCTGGGTCCACGGGTTTCGGCCAGGGCTGGGGTTCAGTACAGTCGGAAAGGGTTCAGTGCAGTCGGGAATTCCTTTCTCCTCCTGCCAGCCAGGCATTCGGCCGCCCTTCCTCTCTGCGTGTGAGTGCCTCCCTACTTCAGCGCTTTGCGGCTCCCAATCCGATCCGTGAGCCTCGCTCCTTCTTTGTAGTTGTAGATTTCCCACTCGGTCAGCTTTCCTGTGTTTTTGGATGAAGTCCGTTCTGATTTTTGTTGTTTTTTAAATTGTTGTGCGAGGCGGCAGCTTAGGTGCTTACCTAGGCCACCATCTCGACCTTTATACATTCAAATTTTAACAGATACTATCAAAATGCTCTTCAACACTGCTTTACCATTTAAATTTACAGCAACAGTGAGGAAAGTACCTTATCCCTAAATCCTCACCAAAACTGAAATTAACAAAGTTTTGGTTTCACAAATGAGTGACTTTTTAAAATTTGTATTTTCTTGGTTAAATTCTGTTAAATCTCACCAGTATTTTCCTTTGTTTCCTAAACTTTTTATCTTCTTTTCTGTGAAATGCCTAGTCATATCCTTTATTTTTCTAATGGTCTTTTCCTTTTTAAAGTCTGCATGAACTTTTTATATCATGGACACTAACAAAGGCAGATGCAGTATAGCATAGAAGGTTCAAAGTAACTATAAAGCCAGCCTGCCCAGTTCGATTAACAGTTACAACACTAACTGTCTGATCTTGGTCAAGTTACATAGTTTAGCTATTCTGAGCCTCAGTTTCTTCATCTGCAAAATATGGACAATGACTGTTCTTATAATTACTGTGAGGATTAAGTATGTTAATATGCTTAAAGTGTGTTAAAAGTGGCTGGCACAGAATAAGTGTTATATGTATTCTTTTTGTCTGTAGGATTTGCTGCAAATATTTTCTCCCAAGCTATTGTTTATCTTTTAACTCCAGTTTATAAGTCTTCACTTACCTTTCCTTAAATAGTTCTTTCTCCATCTCTATTCTAATTTCAGAAATTACATAAGTAGGTGAAATCAACAACGAGTGCCCTCATTGATCTCACAATCAAGTTCTCAAGAATCAAGTTCTCTTTGATTACAGGCAACAAAGTTTTCCATTAAAAGAAAAAGATAACTTCCTTATTGCATAAAGCTTTCCCATAACCAGAAAAAATAATAAGCCAGTAGGAAAAAGGACAAAAGAAATAAACAGATAAGTTTACAAAAAAATGGAATAATGGTTCTTAAAAATATGAAGCAAATAAAAATAAATAAAGCAATGCTTGACCTCATTTAGAAGTGCAAATTAAAACTACAAACTAGAGTGTTCTTTTCATCTTACAGACTAGGAAAGATCAATTAGTTTTAAAATACACATTATGTGGGTATAAAGAAACAGGCATTCATACACTGCTAATAGGAGCATAAATTGCTATAGTTTCCCAGAAAAGCAGCTTGGTATTATCTTTACAAATAAAATGTACATACCATTCAATTCATCAATTGAATTTATCCTACTGATAGGCACATACACTCATATTAAAAACTAGAGGCCTGGTGCACAAAATTTGTGTATGGGGGGGTGGAGGGGTGTGTGGTGTGTGTCCCTCAGCCCAGCCTGCACCCTCTCCAATCTGGGATCTCTCTCACAATCCAGGAATGCTAGCTCCCAAATGCCTGACTGCCTGTCTCCCTCTAACCGCTTCTGCCTGCCAGCCTGATCACCCCCTAACCAATCCCCTGCCAGCCTGATTGACACCTAACTGCTCCCCTAATGGCCTGATTGCCCCTAACTACCCTCCCCTGCTGGCCTGGTATCCCTAACTGCCCTCCCCTGCTGGCCCAGTCACCCCTAACTGCCCTCCCCTACCAGCCTGGTCACCACCAACTGCCCTTCCCTGGAGGCCTGGTCCCCCCCAACTGCCCTCCCTGCAGGCATGGTCGACCCCAACTGTCCTCTCCTGCAGGCCTGGTTCCTCCCAACTGCTCTCCCCTGCTGGCCATCTTATGGAAGCCATCTTGTGTCCACATGGGGGCAGTCATCTTGTGTTAGAATAATAGTCAATTTGCATATCACCTCTTTATTATATAGGATGACATACATACAAGGTTATTTATTATAGTAATGTTTGTAAATACAAAGAATAGAGACAACCTAAATGAGTATCATAGGGTACTGGTTAAATCAACTGTGGTATATCCAGATTATGGAATATTATGCAGCTGTTAAAAATGAGGCAGCTCCCTAGATAGAGATGAAACATCTTCAAACTACTATTGTTAAGTATAAAAAAACAAGCCCTTGCCAGTATGCTCAGTGGTTAGAGAATTGGTCCACACACCAAAGGTTCACAGGTTCGATTCCTGGTCAAGAGCACATGCCTGGGTTGCCATATCGGGGCACATGTGGGAGGCAGCCAGTCGATGTCTCTCTCATGCCACACTCTCTGAAAAGCAATGGAGAAAATATCCTCAGATGAGGATCATCCAAAGGAAAGATAAAGAAAAGAAGCAAGATGCAAACAATGTGTATATTCTGCTATTACTTGTATGATGTGATACTCATGGATTTATGCATGTAAATATTAAATAATCTCTGTAAGGATCACACAAAAAACTTGTAATGCTTGTTTCTGAAGAGGGAATGGTTAGGTGGACAACAGAAAGAGACGTTCTCTATCTTCCAGCCCT
The DNA here is from genome assembly GCA_963924515.1 of Vespertilio murinus. Classification (NCBI taxonomy): domain Eukaryota; kingdom Metazoa; phylum Chordata; class Mammalia; order Chiroptera; family Vespertilionidae; genus Vespertilio; species Vespertilio murinus. The sequence goes on along the minus strand of OZ004715.1, from coordinate 30,304,266 downwards.
AAACTTTTATAATTCTCTAATACAGGGGTCTAAAAAGCACCTATTGCTTAGTTACACTTTAGGATAAACTAGTAAGGAACATTTTCATTCCATTCACAGCCAAGGTCCAATTCACAGTCCAATGAGCTAGTGCCCTACAACTCAGATATGTACTATGTACTGCTGAATAAAACAATTAACATAAATTAATTTTAGGATTCAAACAATCTGATCTAATAAACTTAGATATTTTTAAAATACTGTATCTTATGCCAAAAAGGCATACTAAGTAAGTTTAAGAATTAAAGTAAAAGCATCTGATGCACTGTCTTAAAGTAAATGGGTCAAATTTAAAAGAAATAATCGAAGACTAGGTGCTAAAAGGGACCTTAAAGACCATATTCAAATCTCTCATTTTATAAGAAAATAGGGACTCAGAGAAGTTAAAGAATTTTTTCAAAGTCATTCTGTCATTAATTATATTCTTAGAAACATGCTCTTAATAAAAATTTGTCAATTATTATTTACTGATGTGTACTGGTATAACCTTACAAAATATTATAGAGATTTTTGATATCTAAAACTAAAGCTATATGATAAGAATTTGTTACTATCCATAAAAAGTCTGTTAATTTACCTTAATCAATGGCTATACAATAAAACTGTTAGAGCATAAAACTTCATTTATACATAAAACATGTAATTTGATATTGTCAAATAATTTCATAGAGAACATTAACTAGGAAATAGGATTAGCATCTATGATTAAAGGATAAAAATAGTTTTATTTCAGCTAGGTTAGTTCCACAGTCTCTTAGAGTCTACTCAAAGAGTTCTAAGTTAAAAAAAAAGCACACACACAAAGAAAATCTATGAACTCATTGAGGTTTACCTCCTGTCTTCCGCAGAGCAAATGATTAGCGGACTGCTCCGTGAACTTTTACAAAGAACCCTTTTCTCTCATTTCTGTCCCTCTGAAAGATGGATTCTTCCTTCATTCTGAATAACTCATCTCATTTCAAATTTCTGACAATAATAAATTCTTAGCATGAACCAACCCTTTTTAAATCTTTTCCTCTATTAATTTATTCAATAACTTATCTCATTTCAAATATCTGATAATAATGAATTCTTAGAATGAATAAGCTCTTTTTAATCTCTCCCTCTCAATTGTATTGCATAGTCAATAAAATGTTTTGATTTATATTTTATTACCAAAAATTTCTCAAACCTGCCATGACAAATAAAAATATTTAATGGGTAAGGTGTGATTGTGAGACTTTTCTTTACTAGACTCAGGACCAATTAGTAATAATCATGGATTTAAATATTGTCAGGTAACAATATTCAAATCCACTAATAAAATAATGAGAAATCAAAGCATTTAGAAAAATTTAATCCTTTTCCTAATGAGGCAACTTTGGCAACAGTTCAAACCTAAGCTCAGCGGGCACTGTGATTTTGAAAGGGATGAACTTTCTGCCACAGATCATGCAGTTTTCTCTTAATACTACCATCTCTTCTTTTTTGTTTGGTTTAAAATTTACAAAACACTTTCCTATCTTGTGTCTCAAATCCTCCTCAGGAAAACATAGTGAGAGGAAGGCCATTTTCAACAGGCCTATTCTGTTCTAGGCACCATGCTGACACTAGGATTGTTTTTTTTCCCCCCTTTTTTTTTAATGAGTAAGAATAAATTAAATTCTACCTTGGAAGAGCTCATGGTCTAACAAAGAAAATAATTTTTATGAAATGTGCTAAATAATAAGGAAATGGACAAGGAATTTTTATTCCTCTGCAATACAGTCTTAACACCTTCTCCCTAGGGTCGGGGTCTGACAGTGCCCCAGAGAAGAGACGTGAGGTGGAGATGCCATGGAGCAGGCTTTTGAGGGATGAGCAGTTCTCAGACATAAATGTATGGGGTGGAAAAAAGGAGAAAGACACTCCCCGGCAGAGGGAACAGCATGTACATGAAGCATTATTATTCCCATTCTAAATGAGGAAGATAAGCTGCCTAAAGTCATCACATGAATAATAATTAACAATATAGAAACAGAATACAGCCTCTCATGATTTTAATCAGCTTTGCACACCAAGTAATGCCAGCGCATGTTGGGTAAAGATTAATTTTTATCTCCTATTTGACTCCTTCGAGAATCTGTCCCAGATTCTGGGGGAATAGATTTATTTAATCCTCAAATCAATCCTGTGAGAGCCGTGTTTACTATCCCCATTTTACCCATGAGAATAGAGGCACACAGAGATTAACAAAAGTTGGGAATTAAGTGACTAACCTGACCAAGTATCCATCTATACTCCAGTATACCCTACAGATCCTTCTTGGCCAAATAGCCTGAGTCATTCTTCATCTACAGATGATGCCAGGGAAACAAAATAATGTTCCCAAATTTGATACCATACAACACGTCTCAATGTTCACACAAATCCTCAAATTTGGCTCCCTTATAAATCTGGTCTCTCTTGAGCAGGTAAACCCATGAGTGAGGTGACATGGGCCCTTTCAGGAAAGTTTTACAATCCGATTTAATCAGACAAGAACCAACTTAACAAAAAGCAGTAAACAAAAAGGACAACAAAATAACAGGCCAAAGCCTGAAAGTATAAAGGAGAAAGCCCAATTCCCTTCTTTTGCTTGTGTGTGGGTTTGCGTTATTTTTGGGAGCAATGCAAAATTGCTTCCTCTGCACTAGCATATCTGCCACTCACTGCACCGGAGTTCAGACCAGAGGATGGAGTCTGAAGTAACCCTTCATTTCTTTCAAGGGTTCACATGACAACAGCAGGACATCCAACAACCAAACCTGCCTCTTGAATATTAACCAAGCAGACCATTTGGAACGGCCATGGTTTCCCAGGGCACTGAAAGGACCTCGGGGAATTTGGGATCAGCCTGTAAGACAAAATGTTGTCAGCAACACTGTATTTGCTAATGTCGATAATTTGAAACTGACACCACAAAATGGTTTTTCCATCTGCCAACCGAGTATTTCACCTCATACAGTATATGGGAAAATTAATAAATACTGGAATGAAACCTCTAGAAAAGGCTATGGACTGTTAGCTCTAGAACTTAAATATATATATATATATATATATATATATATATATATATATATATATATATAAAATCAACCCACCCCACTTTTTCGCTGGTATGACCTGAAGATGAAGGGTCCTACCCCAGTTTAGGAAAAAGGACATTTCCTCTCAGGCTGCCTCTAATTCTCCAGATCAGAGTCTCAATCAGCAGTGCGGAATCTGCCAGCACATCTCCAGGCTAGTGGACACTATCAGGCTTTCCTCCAAGCGCCCAGTATGATGAAAAGGGAAGCTGACATGATTCCCCAAGCTGCTTAGTATCTTTAGCGTCACCACCACCCTCGTCCCATTTCTGTGCCTTTAGCACCTGCTAGTGACTCTTCCACCCCCCACCCCCCACCATGCAAAACCCACATGTCAGTTTCAGGGAAACAGAAAACTGCATCTCTTCACCGTGTTCTGAAGGGCAACCAACTTGGCCCTCCTTTACACCGGCGAAAAGGAAGGCCAAGAAATGGCGAGGGAGGTGGGGGAGCTTCATATATGTGTCCTGATACATTTTATTTTCTATGAAGCAGACACTCTATGATCTGAGCTATAAACTCAGCAATTAAAAAAGCAAGAAACTGGGCGGAGATAACAGAATACTTTGACTATAGTTAGAGTGGTAATATTCCTAGCAATTGGATGATCAATCTTCACATCTGGGTAGTGGGGTTGCTAAACCATAGAAACAAATTTGTGGGGTTTTCTATTTGTTGGCCCAAGTGCACCTACAGTGGTATCTCTTACTGTGATATCTTTGCCGTGGAGCGGAGCAGGTGAAAGTACGGGGCAAGTAAACTCTGGAAAGAGCCCAACCCTCAATTCCATGGTATAACCTGCAGCCATGTAAATCAGCGAGGCTCCAATGGAGAATGCCTAGCCCTAGCACCTCCAAGTGACAATAAAACGTAAAGGAGTAAAAATAAATAAATAAATAAATAAATAAATAAATAAATAAATAAATAAAAACCTGGGAAAATTAGATCGAAGGGGAAACTCTGGCCCACTTATAGTTTCCCCAAATATAAAATTATAAGAGTTTATACCCTAGAAGGTAACTTCAATTTGGAGAAGTTACAGACAAGACCTCCTTTTCCGGCGTCATTGTCCTGGTTTTAAAAACTGTACTTGGGTGAATAAAAAGGTGGAAAAGTTTTTAACATATCTGCCTCTGAGGTTTAATAAAATCAGAAACACTTGCAACGGGAGAGCAGCTTGAAAAGAGGCAGGTGGGAGAATCCAAGCTCAATGAATACTACCCCTCGTTCAGAAGGAGGAAAGACTTTACATCCTGTGTAGGGACCAGCATTGTTTGCCACGTTAATGTCACTTGCTTTCCTCCCTACAAAGAAAGTAGCAAGCACTCCTCATAACTCAGGGCCATTTCCACGAAGCAGCAGCACGCTGCGTCTGAGAATTCGGAATCAAGAAAACGTGGCCCCTGGCAAAGGCAAAAATAAGTTTGATTGATATAAATGACAAATAGGGGGGGAAAAAAGTGTTTCCTCTGCATACAATAACCGTGAAGAAGGAAAAAAAAAGAAAAAGGCAATCTGACGCCAAAGGGTGGTTTTATTTCCAAAATAAACGCCCGAACGACTGGACCCCATAGCGTCGGTCCGTGGTTAATAACGCTCGGAGCCTCTAAGCAAAAAAAAAAAAAAAATTCTGTATTAAGTCAACTCGCAGGGCTCGTTGGTTCACAGGAGTAATTAAGTGCACGAGGAGGAAATGAATTAAGTGGGTTAAGTGCCGGCTGGAGGAGGAGGGTGTTCGGAGACCTGCTCACAGGAAGCCACTACATCCTGCCCCAATTCACGGTCAGCCACGCCGCCGCGCGACTCCAGCCCCCGCCGCCGCCGCCGCCGCCGCCGCCGCCGCGAGCCGGGGCGGGCGCAGGTGTCCGGCCGCCGGGCCCTCCCCGCGGCGGCGGCCCCCGGAGCCCCGCTTCCTCCGGGTCCGGGCGCCTCTTTCCACCTCCAACCCAGGCTCGGGGGCCCCGGAAACGGGCAGCCCCCTCCCCTCGGGCCACCCGGCTTCCCCGCCCTCCTCCTCCTCCTCCTCTCACCCTCCTCCCTCGGGCCGCGCCTCCCGGTAATTACCGCCCGGCTCCCACCTCCGGGCAGCTCCCGGGCGCCCGCACCGCCCGCAGGCCCGCGTCCCCGGGCGGCCGGAAGCGCCTCACGCCCCCGGCCCGCGCCCCCGGCGGCGTCCGGAGCCGGGGCGTCCCCGCGCCCAGGCCGCGCCCCCGGGCCGAGCCCCTCACGCGGGCGCTGCCCAGGCACCCCCTCCCCTCCCTCCCTCCCTCCCTCCCTCCGGGACGACTCCCCGGCTCCGCTCCCTCCGGACAGGACGCCCCAGCCCACGCCGCCCCGTCCGGGCGCCGCCTCCCCCACCACACCCCTCTCCCAGCCGCCCCGCCCGGGCCCCCGCCCGGCCCCGCGACCCCGGCGGCGGCGGCGCGGCGCCAGCACCTCAGCGCGCCCGCCGCCCCCTCAGCCCCGCCGCCGCCGCCGCCGCCGCCGCCGCCGCGGGGCGGGTCCCGCCAGCCCAGCCCCCGCTTACAGATCTTGCCCCGCAGACTCTGCAGCACTCGGACCTCGCGATTGTCCTCGTCCCCGGCCTCGGGCTCGGCCGTCGCAGTCGCCGCCGGCGCCTCGGAAGCCGCCGCCGCCGCCGCAGCAGCAGCATCAGGCGCCGCCGCCGCCGCCATGGTGCTGCCCGGCCCGTGCCGCAGCCCCGCCGCCTGCGTAGCCGGCGAGGCGGAGCCCGGCGGCCGAGTGAGGGCGCCGCGCGCCGGGCCCCGCCCCCCGGCCGCTGGCCCCGCCCCCCGGCCGCTGGCCCCGCCCCGCGAGGCCCCGCCCCGCCCCGCCCGGTCCGCGCCGTCCCCGCCGTCCTACGGCGACCCAGCCCGGCCCGGCCGCCGCCCCAGCGGGAACTGCGCTCCTGGCTTTCCTGCTCTTTGCCCCGTAACAGCCGAGGCGCCGGCCAAGTGCGGCTCCCAAGTCCGGGCTATGAGCGGCCTTGAAACCCACTTAGAGAGGACGCCGGCCCTCCCGAAACCCCCAGGTCCCCTGGGAAGGGCGCTCTGCACCGGCGGACCTCCCTCTCCTAACTAACTGCACGTGGAATAGGATGGAATCAGGCCGGTGGACCTCAAAACCCCCATATGCAAAAGGAGCAAGAGGTGCATTAGAGAGTCCCTCAATAATATCCGTAGGTCCCCATACCCCCTAGCCACACACTACACACACACACATCCTTATTTTTTTTAAAATTAAACTGCTTTGCAAAAGCTGGTGCAAAAAAAAAAAAAAGGATCATAGTCCCCAGTTAGCACGTGAGTACAGTGCCTGACACCCACCCGCAGAGAAACCCTGAAGCCTTTATCCTCCCTTGTGTATTTCGGAAACAGAAGGAAGAAGGGTTGGGTTTCTCTGGCCCCCACCTTCCAAAACCTCCCCCACAAAGTGGGTGGGCTTGTTAAAAACGTTGATTGACACTGGGAAATTCGTCCATCGTTTGACTAGTCCTTAGCTTTATTTCAAGGGAACTCTATACAGTGAGTAAACTGCATGAATAATAGCCTGGTATGTGGCGAGGAAGGTGATTTCCTGGTCTTGAGGTTGTGCCCTGCATTGCCCTAAGAAGGAAGAAACTGGGACTTAACCGGGCACGGTATTTGTTTTCCAGGGCAACAACAATCGGAAGCAGTCAGTCTGTCAACAAATATTTTTTTTTTGGAGAGGCAGGCTTAGTGATAGCCTCGAAGACTGCACAGCGGGTGAAGAGAGACCCGGTATTCCAGCAGCTCGGTCTATGGGGAGACAGACAGGGACAGAGGCACTGGGAGGAAAGAACTGAGATCTCAGGGGAAACTGGGGGGGGGGGGGGGGGGCTTCCTGGGAAATGCCCTGTGGGGTGAACTGAAAGCCAGGAGAGGCAGAAACGTGACAAGGAGGAGAAGCCACTATGCGGAGGCTGGACAGCCAGAGAGGCTCGCCTCAGTGGGTGTCTGTGGTTGAGGAGCGACACTTCCAGGTTCGGGGCGTGTTGCTGGTCATCTCTATATGGGTTTTACAACATTTTGGAGGAAGTCAACTTACCTCCTCTTATGTGGGTGTTTTGCTGGCATTTCAAACAACAAGTCCAAAACTTGATTTCTTATTTTTCTTTCCAAGGCTGAGCTCACAGCCATCTTCTGTTATCTGGGCTAAAAAACTTGGGCTGCTTTTTTTTTTTTTTTTAAATCCCTTGTCACCATATGTTTTCAGTTGCCACATCCTTCTGACTCTGCCAAGAATCTCTCCTCTCCCTTCCCTTCCTTCCCATTCTGTCATTGTCCTTGTTAAAATCCTCGCCATTTGAACAGTTCCGACATGTTACAGTGTTTGTTGTTGTTTTTTTTTTAAGACATGAATTTATGAGACAGGCCAACTTGGGTTGGAGCCTAATTCTACCACTTTTACATGTGCAACATTTGGGCAAGTTACTCCCTCCGCCTTTCTGCACCTGATTTTTTTTTTTTTTTAGCATTTAACAATAAAGTGGAAATGCTACTCTTACTCTCCCTTCTCCAAGGAGCTGTTCTGACCGTGTGTGTGTGTGTGGCTCATGTATATGTGCGGAGCATGTATGTGTGCGGAGCATGTATGTGTGCGGAGCATGTATGTGTGCGGAGCGTCTGATGGAATGCTGGGCGTGCAGTAGGATGCACTCAGTCAACACCGCCTCCTGCTCCTTTCTGAGCCGTCTCCCGTCCTCCCCCACACCACTTCAGCTAATCCTCCCGAAACAAAAAATTGGAGCTTGTCACTCGTCAGCCCCAGAAAAACGTCGATGGCTTGATTCATCCCTGGAGCCAGCCGGTCCGCTCCGCGGCGGGTCACGGAGAGTGCTAGAAATGACAGCAGAGGGAAGTCAGGATCCCTCGGGCAAATGTCCTCCGTCGGAAATGGACCCGGCCTTCCTCCCTCCTCTTACCACCGGCCACACTGAGTCACTTTTCTCTCTCGGGCCCGACTCTGTTTAGGGGCCACCTTCTTCCTGCCTGGCCAAATGCTGCCTCCGCCATGTGTCGCCTCCTCTCCCAGACAGAGGTTCTGCTCCGCACCTTTCTGTGGCGCTGGGCGCTTTCCACGTGGTGTGATGGACCTGTGCACCCGCTCATCTCTCCTCCTAGCTTCGTGTTTTTAACTCCCTCAGAAAAGGATCTGTTGAATAAATGGACCTAATCATAGTTGCTCATCTCCTTCCTCCACTAGGCCGACTTGGAAGTTTTCCTGCTTTGAAGATTCTGATGTGTGTGTAGTATGCATTAGCATGCCCGTCCAAATGGTCAAAACGGGAAACTTGAACAGTAGTCTGTAATTTGAAATTAAAAGCTAGTTTTTAAAGTGTTTGTTCCCTTCTTTAAAATATCAATATCTCTACCAGATTCTCCTCATTTCTCTTCCTTTTCACTATTTTAACCCCGAGTCCATAGCTCTATTAATAAATTGTCGCCCTAACCGGTTTGGCTCAGTGAATAGAGCCTCGACCTGTGGACTGAAGGGTCCCAGGTTCAATTCCGGTCAAGGGCATGTACCTTGGTTGCGGGCAGATCCCCAGTAGGGGGTGTGCAAGAGGCAGCTGATTGATGTTTCTAACTCTCTATCCCTTTTTGTAAAAAAACAAAAAACAAAAAAAACCCCAATAAAATAAATATTAAAAAAGAAATTGTCACTAGAGATATGAAAACAATTTTATATGAAGTGCATCCTCCACTTTTTCCCCCCCTCTCAAGCAGCCTTCTTTTTGCACACCTCAGAATTATCACACTGTTTCACTAACACCCCATTTTCCTTCCTCTAACGTGATTCGCAATTACTCTGACTTTGATCAGACATTTGAGGACAGTATTCTTCTTCTACCGATGCTGGGCTGACGGCAGGGATCTTTGGCAGAGCCAGTGTTTCCTTCAGGTGAAATATTTGGGGAACAGAATTTTACAGAGACTAATAACACTTACTCACGGCGCAATCACAAGAAGGCTGTCACACCTCCCTCCCTTTATTGCCCTTGCGTGGTGTGTTAACCTCGTCTGGAGTTCCTCTCATTTCTTCACGATGTTTAGTAACCGGAACAATATTGCATCATGCACAAACTTGCACTTCACTTCCTTCCTCAAATTATTAATGAATGTACTTACAGGCCGCCTCTCTCCTAACCCTCCCCCCTCGGCTCTGATGAGCAACCATTCACTACTTCTGTCCTTTTCCTCTTTCTTCACCGGCGCTTAACCCATTCAGTCATGTTCGCCCACTGCTTGCCCTCGCGGTGCCCGAGGTGGGCACGCTGCTCCCCTCCCCGCACAAGACGATGTCCCACAGCTAGAAACGAATCCCAGAACGTGGGGTTGCACGGCATGGCTTTGCATCAGCCACCCTCCAACCTCTAACAGGGCAGTAAAAGGGGCATCGCGTGGTCCAGAGTTATTTATTACCTTCCCTTCTGGTGAGTCAGGAGGAGAAAAATGTGCTTGCTTTCTGGTATTCGAATGCAGATCCCTCTTCTGGGGCTGCCCACTCGCGAGGCAGAACTGCTTCCAGGGGACCTCTTGGTCACGGGTGACAATTTCCCCAGTGGCCTCATCAGAGTACCATTGGCATATTAAGCATCACTCATTCAATTACATTGTAAGCCAATCAGCTTTTTTGTTGTTATTGTTTTGATCACGTTGCAGTGGTGGAAGGTGAGGCGAGACCTTAAAAACTCAGAATATGTTCGCAGGATATTCAAAACGTACTTTTAACATTTTACCTTAAGAGCAAACCTGGCCATAATAAGGGTGTGCCCCCCCCAAAAAAATTTTATATAGGGTCAAGTTTTTATCCTAAAGCTCCCAGTTCCTCCATTAAAAATATTTTCAGATTTGCCTGGTGCCTGAGGAAGACACTGAAGGCCCGAGTGCTAGAGCTGGGACAATTGGTGATACAAGGCCGGCCTGGCTCCAGCTGTTTCTCAGCCTCCCTGTTTCTGAGCTGGATGGCGTGCCCACTCCACCTCCACCGCGCTCCTCCAGTCACTCCAGGCTGGTGAAACCACGGCTCTGAAGAGAGAGCGGGAGCGTTGGGCAAAGATGCCCTTGTGTCCCCTGCTGCTTGCTCTGTGCTCAAGGAGTTTCTCCGTCGGGGCAGGCCTGTCCCTCCCCGGGAGACCTAGGGAAATGCTCCATCCAGCCTGTCCCTCCCCGGGAGACCTAGGGAAATGCTCCATCCACCGACCGGGCCAGGGCCCAGCTGATTTCCATAATGTAAAGGCATAGCTGAGGCCTCCGGAGTCGGAGAGCCCTATCACTCACCTGGTGGACACACACATTTGAATTTGCACCTCCAGCCAAGGAGGGAGGGGCTGGAGGCCCAGCGGGCTGCGCTCACAGCAGGTTAGAAGCCAACCTGTCGCCTCAGCCCTCTTCTCAGCGCCACCGTGGGAGGGCGGTGGAAGCGTGGTTGGGTACATCGTGCCCTTGTGTTTTCCCAAACCCTGAGGATGCAGAAAGGAGACCTGAGTGGAACTAGGAAGAAACTGGCTGACAGAGCTGGCCCAAAGCCCCCTCTTCCAGCAAAACCCAGGGTGGGAAAAACACCAGCAAGGAGAGAGTCAACAGTGCAGGCCCCAGGGGGACTTCTCCGAGAGTATCTCCGCGCTCTGGCAAAGCACAGGGGCGAACAACGCCACGAACTAGGAGAGCCACGTACATAAGGCCACGTACGTCATGTGGACCTGTGTGTGGCTGACGCCACGGCTGTTTATTGTTGTTTTTTTTGCTGTCGTTGCAATTCCTCTCTGAGAGACGCTGTCTCTGAGCGCAGAGGGGCGAGGAGACTTCTGCGGGTCGGGCAGCGAGTACGTAGGACCCTGGGCCTGGGCCTGATGCGGCCCCCAGGCACGCCGCTCCGGTGCCGTCCTAGGAGGAGCCATCTCCCACTGGGCAGCTTTCCCAGGGTTGAAGGTTCGGGTGAGTCCTGCTCTTAGAGGAAGTCATTCCTGGTGGCGAGAAAAACCTCTGAGCAGCTTCCACGGCATTTTGAAGGTGAAACGGCTGGTGGAGGGGTTGGTCCCAAAGGGGAAACGCTGGCTCCAGAAGAGAATCACAGGGGAGTCTTATTTGAGCCAAGAAGGGCACAGGTTGCTCCTAGAGACACAAAGGAGCCCACGAGGAAGGGCCTGGAGCAGCTGGGCCGTTCAGAGGAGGAGGAGGGGGAGGAGGAGGAGGAGGAAGAAGAGGAGGAGGAGGAGGAGGAGCCAGCGATTCCTGTACTAGTCATTTTAGGGCACAAGCAGAACGCTGAGGGTAAAAGCCATTTTATTTCCTTCTCCATTTCCTTTTCCCCTGCTCTGAGACTCCACTGCTCTCCTGCCCTTGGGTGGAGAGTACCCAGGACACTCACGTCAGTAAAGCGCCCACTGCAGGAATAATAACCAGAACTTCTTATTTCAAAGTAAAAGCATCTCCTCTTCCCCGGTTCAGATGTGACCCAGACACAAAAGACAAACATGTGTGGTTCCACTTACATGAGGTCCCTGTGGTGGTCACAACCCTAGAGACAGAAGCAGAGCGGTGGTTGTCAGGGGCTGAGCAAGGAGAGGACTGAGGAGTTACAGTTTGATCAGAACGGAGTTTCAGTTTTGCAAGATGGAAAGGAGCTCTGGAAATGGATGGCGGTGATGGTTGCACAATGATGTGAATATAGTGAATGCCTCTAAATGGTACCCTTAAAACTGGCTCAGAAGGTCACTTTTATGTTCTATATATATTTTACCACAATAAAGCTTGAGGGGAAAAATGGCCTTAGGGAGGATTAATTCATCAACTCAATGACGGCAAGGTTCTGGGTTCTCTCTCTCTCTCTCTCTCTCTCTCAAATCTTGGAGGAGAACCCTTCTCAGACAGTATTTTCTGGAGGTCACCTCCCTCTTCCCTCATGCTCCTTCCCACCCTGTCCAGGTATATTTTACCTAAATTTCACTCATAATCATCACGAATGTATAATTGTCTCAGCCTGACCAATCATAGTCCCTGGGTCGGGCCCTCGCTGGTTTGGCTCAGTGGGTAGAGCATCGGGCCTGTGGACTGAAGGGTTCTGGGCTCGATTCCGGGCAAGGTCACCTGTTGGGTTGAGGGCTTGACCCCCAGTGGGGGGTGTGCAGGAGAAAACAGTCCTTGGACTAGAGATGGACTCCTCTCGTTCCAAAAGTGCCAATGCTGCCCGAGACCCGAGAGCTAAACCAAGCCAATGTCCTCCAGAGAAAGAAAGGAAACCCAGAGCCGTGGAGTAGGCAGCCACCTCGGACCACATAATACAACTTCTTTTTTTTTTAATATATATTTTTGTATTGATATTTTACAGAGAGGAAGGGAGAGAGATAGAGAGCTAGAAACGTCCATGAGAGAGAAACATGGACCAGCTGCCTCTTGCACACCCCCTACCGAGGATGTGCCCATAACCAATGTACATGCCCTTGACCAGAATCGAACCTGGGACCTTTCAGTCCGAAGACCGACGCTCTACCACTGAGCCAAACCGGTTTCAGCATAATACAACTTCTATTTCAAGAGTAAGTTCTACTGAAAAGGTTTCAATATGTGTAACTCCCAAGATTTACCTCCTGGCTTGCCTCGTGTAACTGGCCTCTTCTTCCTTTGTGCCACTAGAAGTACACTGTGCCGACATCCACTGGAATCCCCATAGCCCACCATTCCTATCTGTTTGCCGATACGTAAGAGTCTCAAGGACTGGACAGCATTTTATTTGTCTTCGCCTCTCCAGAGCATGTAAAACAAAAGAATGCAGAAGGCACTGTGTGGTGAATGTTTGATGAGTGGCGAATGTGTGAACGAATGAATGAATGAATGAGCAAATGAATGGGATGGCCTGTTCAGAGAAGCTGCGAATGAGTGAACTCGGCATCCTGAGCTTACAACCCACAAGGGAAACCAGAGCAGACCACATAACCATGCTGGGCTGGGCCTGGGCTCTGCAGGAAGCTTGGGTGCAGAGAAAAGGCAACACCTCAGAACTCAGATGAGGAAGGAGAAAGGGAAGGAGGCAGGGTTTGGGGTTTGCAACCCTCCCCCTGGGCTGGGGCTGTGTATGTCGTAAGAAGCTCACTTCTGGCAGAGATACCAAGGAGAGAGAGAGCTCACAGGTCATGAACTGTTGTTGTCTAGGGGTGGGCTAGCTCTAAACAACTTCCATATGTGTGGGCTGTTGGGGAAGCTGGAAAAACGTATTTCAAAGTAGCAGGTGGTTTTTATACTTTGTATTATGGTCGAATTTCCCAGGCAACCCTATCAGCCTGTGACTACACATGAAACCTTGCTAACATCATTAGCCCGAAGTTCCTGATCTTGCCTCTGACTTGTCCACTTGCCTGAATTGTTCAACCCTTCCCCAGCGATGTATCTCCAGGAGCGCTCACGTGGTCCGTGGGACTCCCCCTGGCAGCGAGGGGGCCGCTGGGTCGGTGATGTCCTTCCCTCCCTGCTCTGGCTTCCCTCCATCACTGTGAGCCCTCAGAAAGTCGCCTGAGGGAATCTCACCACCTTGTGGCGGCTGCTGTGAGAATGTCCCAACCCGAGCGCCCTGTCTTTTAGAGCCTGGTCCCCTTCCAGGTGCCAGCGGAAGCCGGTCAGAAAGGCCATCTTCCCGAGGCCAGGCCCCCCGATCCGCACAGCTCGGGCTCAGAACCTCTCTTCAGATCAACGCCCAGCTCCCGTTCTCGTCTCTCTCCTCCTCTCACCTCCAAACAGTGAGAAATGCCAGGCTGGGAGCAGGAGACTTCTATATGGCAGTTAACAGAGACTTCCCGCCTCTAGATAAAACTAGATAAGGAAAAACAAAACAAAACAGAAATGCTATACGCGTTCCTGTTGTAAAGCGTCGGGGGTTCATTTCCTAAGTCCATTCCTGAGCTCATCCCCTCTGGGCTGAAGGCAGGAAGGAGACACCGCGGAGAGGACTCACAGCCGGGGCCTGGGGAAGTGAGTTGGTGCATCTCCGCTCCCCTGGGGTTCACAGCCAGGAGGGCTGCTCTGCTCTGCCGCCTTCAGGGCAGGGGTCCTAAAGGCAGAGGTTGCTGTTCCCGCCTCCCTGGCGGCTGGAGTTGGTTCTGCGACCTGATGAGACAGGAGAAGGAGCCTGACCTGATGAGACATGAGAGGGAGGGAGCCTTGCTGGGGCTCGGGAGGCGTTTGCTTTCCGTGGCAGCAGGGACGGGGAGGCTGCCACCTCAGCTCCTCCCTGAGGCCCCCTTGCCTTCCTCCTTCACTCAGCGGGGCACAGTGTTTGGGAATGCAGCCGCTTTCCCAGGACCGTGATGAAAAGGCTGAGGTAGGCCAGTTACAGAAAGACAAAAGCCACATCTCACGTGTGGCGTCTAGTGAACGAAATAAACGGACGAACAGAACAGAACCAGAGGCGTGGACACATGGAACAGACTGGCAGCTGTCAGAGGGGAGGCGGGTGGGGGGGGGACTGGATAAGAGAAGGTGAAGAGATTAGCCGAAGGATATACACTGAGTGGCCAGATTATTATGATCTCTGGCCACTCAGTAAATACACACACACACACACACACACACACACACACACACACATTAGAGGCCTAGTGCATGAATTTGTATATGGGTGGGGTCCAGCCAGCCTGGCCAGGGGGAGGGGACATGGGCAGTTGGCTGGCCGGCCTGCCTGCTGGTCGAAACCCTGGTCGAGGGGACAATTTGCATATTAGCCTTTTATTATATAGGGTATACACTGAGTGGCCAGATTATTATGTGTTCAGAGATCATAATAATCTGACCACTCATTATATGTATGCATAGCCCATGGATACAGACAATAGTGTGGCGAAGGCAGGGGGGGGGGGCAGAGGGAAAAGGGAGGAGAGGGGGAAGGGGGATATTTGTAATAGTGTCAACAATAAATACATTTTTTAATAGGCCAATTCCTGTCCCGAAATCTCCCAGCCTCTACACCAGCTTTGATCTGCTTTCCTCCAGGCTTGTTACGAGAGAGAGAAACACAGATGCCCATTAGTTTAAGCTACCGCTTGGCGGTTACTGAAGCCCAAAGCATGATCCCAGGTGCTGCGAGCTGGACTTTTGGACATTTTATGTGCTGATACCGTGAAACCGCCTCTTAGAGTCCAAGTTGTTCATTCACGAGTCACCTGATGGGCGGTGCCCCCGGTTCATCCCTGGGTGGCCCTGCCTGCCATTGGCTGCGACTGGAGGAAGGAGCCGGGCCTGCCATGAAGTGATGGAGGCATCAGAATGCAGTCCCGATAGAAATTCTGCTCTTAGTCTCAGGGAATATGAGTGAGGTCCAAGCATGGAACCCTTCCTCTCCTTGAATGTCCAACCCTTCTGCTCCTCACTCTGCCGCCTGAGTAACGTGCTCTCTGCTGCACCTCGCTCTGTCCCCCTCCCACTCCCACCCGGTGCGGCTGCACACATGGCCCTGCTCTCCACGGCTGCTCGCAAGAGGAGCTTGTTTCTTTATTCTTTTCTCCTTAGAATCTACCCATGTGGCTGACACCACTTCCCTCCCTCTCGCGTGTCTCCAGCTCTGCATCGAAAAATCCCAGAAATCTGGCCTGGACCCTCCGCGCTCTTCCCCACAGTTGGGTGTGGGCGGCCGGGAGGAACTGAGCAGGCCAAGCGGCGCCGAATTTAGCAGCAGGAGGAGGAGGAGGACGCGGAAAGCTGGCGATGCCGACATGTGTGAGGGGGGCAGGTTTTTGCACCCTGCTCACAAATGTGCAGAGAAAATGTACCGTCTTCATGTCCCTAAAAGTTATTCTTCTCTTCCTCAGGAGCCTCCGAATGGGAAGTACTCTGGCACAACAATTTAAATAGATATGTTAGGGCCCGGCTAGTGTGGCTCAGTGGTTGACTTTCAACTTACAAACCAGGAGGTCAACATTTGATTCCCAGTCAGGGCACATGCCCAGGTTGCAGGCTCGATCCCCAGCGTGGGGTGTGCAGGGGGCAGCTGACTAAGGGTTATCTCTCATCATTGATGTTTTATCTATCTATCTATCTCTCTATCATCTATCATCTATCATCATTATCTATCATTTTTCTATCTCCTTCACCCACCCTCTCTAAAATCAATAAAACATATATTAAAAAATAAATAGGCAAATGGTCATCTCTTTTGAGATATAATATATATATATATATATATATATATATATATATATATATTCCTTTACAGAAAGAAAGGGAGAAGGATAAAGAGTTAAAAAACATTGATGAGCCGGGACCGGTTTGGCTCAGTGGATAGAGCGTCAGCCTGCGGACTGAAAGGTCCCGGGTTCGATTCCGGTCAAGGGCATGTACCTTGGTTGCGGGCACATCCCCAGGGGGTGGGGGGTGCAGGAGGCAACTGATTGATGATTCTCTTTCATTGATGTTTCTAACTCTCTATCCCTCTCTCTTCCTCTCTGTAAAAAATCAATAAAATATATTTTTAAAAATTGATGAGAAACATCGATCAGCTGCCTCCTACATGCCCCCAGCTGGGGATTGAGCCCACAAGCAAGGTACATGCCCTTGACTGGAATCGAACCCAGGACCCTTCAGTATGTGGGCCGATGGTGCATCCACCAAGCCAAACCAGTTAGGGCTGGTCCATCTCTGTATGTAAAACATGCTTCGTGTCTAGATATCTGTATCCTCCCTCCCTGCCTCTGCCAGGTGGTGTCTGGGCTCTGGGTGGCGTGTGGCTCACGCGCTCCCTGAGCTCGGAGGGAAGATGGGAGTCTCAGGCCCTTAGCGCCTTCTGCATCTCTGCTGCTGCTGGCTGCTGTGGTGGGGGCCCGCACACGCCCTGGGCTGCAGCCAGCTCACCCCCCGGAGTTCTGTGAGCACCGGCTGCTGGGCTCTATCCGCGTGTGGTTCCTCCCGGGTTGGAAGGGGCTGCTAGCGCTTCTTCATGACTCAGCCTCGGCGCCGACGGCCGCCGCAGCCCCCACCACCCTGGCTGACTCTTGCCCAGAATGTCCACCAGGCGTCTTATTGCTGACTCACCGTTCCCTCTGCTGACTCACGGTTCCCTCGCCATGGCTGATGCCTGGAGGCCTGCTGGCTGTCAAATCGGCCACTTCCCTGGCCTCTAGTCAGGAGCAGGTGAGAACTCCTTGCTGCGGTTTATTCCCTGCTGGTCCTGGGGGCAGCCTAGGAAACGGTATTCCTCCCCCCTCTCCCTCTCCCTCTCTCTCCCTGCAGAGCCACGTGGTGCTGTTGGGTTAAACCCAGATGCAGCCACTCCCAGGGTGACGCCAGCCAACCTGCCCGAGGAGCCCCTCCCAGAGGCCCTCGCCTTCCCCGCCCGCTGAGCACACCTCCCACCGTGGGTGGGAGCCGGAGCCGTCGGGCAATTAGAGTCACCTCTGACGCCCCCCTTACCTCTCTCTCCCTTTTCCTGTGTATCCCACCAGGACGGACAGGGGGGGGGATGTTCCTCTTTCCTTTCCTGCCTACTCCAGGACTTCCCTGCGTGAAACGGGGATCAAGTTAGGTTTTGATATGCCAACAAGAGAAAGAAAGAAATCTAGACCATCTTCCCTCTCTCTTACAGAGCCCAGCCAGCCATGGGCAAACTAGGGCCCAAGGGCCAGATCCGGCCCGGTCGGCTGTTCTATCCGGCCCTCGGAGCCGAAAGAGCGGAGGGCTCTCTTGCTCTCCCCTCCGCTCCTTCACCAGCAGCCCAAGATGAGAGTGCCAGCATGGCCAGCATGGCCTTTTGTTCTTGCCCTCCGGTCCAGTTTAAGAACCCATTGTGGCCCTCGAGTCAAAAAGTTTGCCCACCCCTAGGCCCTTTAAGAGAAGTCGGCTGAAAAATCCTAAAATCCTATGTGGAAGCGGATGCTTCACTTCTTCTCCCCCTTCCTCCTTTTGTTTCTATTCTTTCTGTACCAACCCCAACCCTCCTCAAGGCAGATGGAAAGCTCCGGAACACGGGGCAAGGGGAAGGAGAGGTCAGTATAAGGAAATATGGGGGTGGGCAAAAGTAGGTTTACAGTTGTGAACACAGGAAACAGAGTTTACTCTTGTATGATTATTTATTAATCATCATATTTATTATTATTATTCTATATTATTACTACCCTTACGTTTGCCTACACCTGTATAAAGGAGAGCAGCATATGTAAATATTTCAAAGCTGTCATCGCCATTACATAAATTGATGATTCTCCCTCCCACAGGTCATGCTTTAGGGTGGATGTCCCATAGAGGCCTGCAGGGCGGGGCCACAGCGAGCGGCCAGAAGAAGATGTAGGTCTGCAGACAGGAAACCAGAGCTCCGAGGACAGATCTCAACAACTAGGCGAAAGGGCTCTTTCCCCTCCTCCGGGTCCCTTGACTCACAGGGGCCTCGGGACGGGGCGGGCTGCCCGGTGTGGGCTCATTCCCCCCAGGGGAGCCGGGCCCTGGGCCTGCAAAGGGAGACCTCGCGGTGGGGTGGTGCTTCCCCATCCCTGCCGCGTGGAAGGTGGGTGCAATGAGATGTCGTCAGGGGGAGGACTGGCATTGCCGAGCAAGTACCTTTAAAAGAAACCACTATTGCCGAGACCAGTTTGGCTCAGTGGTAGAGCATCGGTCTGCGGACTGAAAGGTCCCGGGTTCGATTCCGGTCAAGGGCATGTACATTGGTTGCGGGCACATCCCCAGTAGGGGGTGTGCAAGAGGCAGCTGGTCGATGTTTCTCTCTCATCGATGTTTCTAGCTCTCTATCTCTCTCCCTTCCTCTCTGTAAAATATCAATAAAATATATTTTTAAAAAAAAAAATAAAATAAAATAAAAGAAACCACTATTTTTACTGTCAAGGTTTGTTATCTTTTTTTTTTTTTTTAATAAAGAAAGGACTTTTTAACACCTAAAAAGTTGGTGGTTTTATTGATGAGACAGAAAGCCATTGCGGATGCCGGAAAAGCATGGATCGAAGGCACAGGAGAGAGTCGGGGAAGGGAGGGAGGCACAGCTTTTCCAGGGGTGTACCCTGTTTCCCCGAAAATAAGACAGTGTCTTCTATTAATTTTTGCTCCCAAAGATGTGCTAGGTCTTATTTGCAGGAGATGTCTTATGTTTCCATGAAGAAGAATACGGTACACATTTATTGTTAAATGAAAATAAAGGAAATGTATTACCTGTATACGGTACAGTAGTACCGTAGTTGTCAACACAAACCAGACAAACTGTGAATCCTACAGTATCAAGAATTTACTCATTTATTCAATCACAATCATGTAATCATCTTCTGGGACATCATTATAACAATCCAATTCCTGAATTTCCTGGTGATTTCATTTGTTTCAGAATCAGTGGACCAAATCTCTCATGTTTAGCAATAGCACTGTCTGTAAATGAGTACTTCTTGTCAAGGTAGCCTGCTCGCAGTGCATTTGCAATGCAACTGTCAGTGATTTTCTCCCATGAATTCTTCACCCAAGTCACAACTTCTTGCAGTTTAGGTTTCACCAAGTTTCCACGCTGATTTCTCTCCATTCACACAGCAGTGAGGTCAGGACTCCGCGTAATGTCACTGGTTGCTAGACGCCAGTGGGGGCGGCCCTAGTGACCAGCTTATAGTAAATTAATTTTCATTCTGAGACAGAGCTGGGGGCCTTATTTTCGGGGGGATGCCTTATATTTCACTCAGGAGGAAACCTGTGAGTAGGTCTTATTTTTGGAGGATGTCTTATTTTCAGGGAAACCCCGGTAGCTATACTTCTTTGCCTCCTGGATTTGTGCGGGGGGCCAAGGGGAGGCGGGACTAAAAGGAACTTAGAGCGAGCGTGTCTCAGTGATCCTTGAGTAATCGGGGGGGGGGGGGAAGAGGGGGGACTAAACTGTCAGCTCTGACAGAGTCAGAGGATCTGGCTGGTCCACAAGAAGGACCTGACATGAAGGAAACCATGCCTGGGAAGTTTAGGTTGGAGATTGTTGCGGCCTCCGGTGGAGTTTCTGCATTTTGAGGGCAAGAGGCTAGCGGAGGAAAGCCATTTAGGAGGGAAGAGCTGGAACCCACGCTAGACTTCAGCTGAAGTGTAAGGTCCGGTGAGAAATGAGTGGGACCCTTGTCCTGTGTCTGTTGGCTATTGTGCCTAGAGGTTATCGTGGCGGGGTTGGGGGTTGCGTTTATTTTATTTTTCATTGTTGGCCCTGTTACAGGTGCCCACCACTTCTCCCCCTCACCTCCCTCCACCTTCACCACACTACTGTCTGTGTCCATGGCTACGCCTATATGCATATGCTCTTTTTAATCTCTTCCTGTGCCCCCCTTTCTCCACACACCCCTCACTTCTGAGATCTATCCGTCTGTTCCTCTGGCCCTATTTTGTTCATCAGGTTCTTTGTTTATTAGATTTCACATATAAATGAGATCAAGTGATATTTGTCTTTCCCCAACTGGCTTATTTCACTTAGCATAATAATTTCCTGGTCCATTCATTCTGTCTCAAAGGATAAGAGTTCCTTCTTTTTTTACAGTCACGTAGTATTCCATTGTATATATGTACCATGTCTTTTTTATCCACTCATCTACTGAGGGGCACTTGGGCTGTTTCCAAATCTTGACTGTCCTATATAAGTAAAAGGCTAATATGCAAATTTTCCCCTCAGGAGTTCGACCGACCAGGAGTTCAACTGCTCACTATGATGTGTGCTGACCACCAGGGGGCAGCATTGAATGAAGGAAGGCCTCAGCTGATCGCTGACCAGGCCTAGGGACTCTACTCATGTATAAATTTCATGCATTGGGCCTCTAGTCTATCTATATACATAAAAGCCAAAGCAATCGTTGGACTGTTCCACCAGAAGCTATGATGCACACTAACTACCAGGGGCAGATGCTCTGACTAGTAGGTTAGGTTGCTGGCTGTGGGATAGCTTGCTGCTGTGGCCCTGACAGCCTTGAATCTGCTTCACCCACACCCTGTAAACAGAAAGGAGGGAGGAGGGAGCCCAATCAATTCCTTGCAGAATTAGCCATGGGTTAGCTTGCTGTGATATTAAAATATTTCTTCTAATTAATTTGCTTTCAATGTGCACGAATCCGTGCACTGGGCCACTAGTCCTATTTAATAAAGAGGGAATATGCTAATTGACCATCATGCCCTCACAAAGATGGCAGTGCCCACAGCCAATAAGGAGGGAATATGCTAATTGACTGACATACCCTCAAAGATGGTGGCACCCAGTCCCCTCAGCACCGCTGAGGCAGCAGCCGAGCCCACCCCCAGGCAAGTCTGGCTGCTTTGCACACCTGCCTCTGGAGTCCCCCAGTCCCCTCAACCCCCAGCTGCCCAGGGCCAGCCTGAGGCACAGGCAAGCCTCGGATGTGCCAGCAGTGGCAGCAGCAGAGGTGTGATGGGGACATCACCTTCTCCTGATCACTGGATTGCCTCCTGCTCCTGAGGGCTCCCAGACTGTGAGAGGGGACAGGCCAGGCTGAGGGACACCCCCTATCTAGTCCTATCTAATAAAGAGGGAATATGTTCATTGACCCTCATTCCATCATAAAGATGGTGGCACCCACAGCCAATAAGTAGGGAATATGCTAAATGACTGCCCCACCCTCAAATATGGCAGCACCCACAGCCAATAAGGAGGGGATATGCTAACTGACTGCCTGCCCTCAAAGATGGCAGCACCCACAGCCACAAGATGGTGGCACCCAGTGCCCTCAGCCCTGCAAGCGTGGCTCCCTGCACCTGCCTCTGGTGTCCTCCAGTCCCTTCAGCCCCCCCAGCCGCCCAGGGCCGCCTGAGGCATAGGAAGCCTTGGATGGCAGCTGCCCAGCCACCCAGGGCCGCTTGAGGCTCAGGTAACCAGGGTCGGCCAAGGTTTGCGCTGCTGGCATTGGCAGCAGCAGAGGTGTGATGGGGCATCGCCTTCCCCTGATCGCCCGGTTGCCTTCCGCCCCTGAGGGCTCCCAGATTATGAGAGCAGGCAGGCCGGGCTGAGGGACCTCCCCTCCAGTGTATGAATTTTCATGCACCAGGCCTCTAATGTGTGTGTGTATGTGTGTGTGTGTGTGTGTGTGTGTGTGTGTGTGTGTGTGTATGGCTACTATGCAAAGTGTCCCCTCAGAAGTGACCGGGAGACTGGGAGTTCGATCGCTTGCTATGATGTGTGCTGACCACCAGGGTGCAGCATGGAATGAAGGAAGGCCCAGCCAGCAGCCGAAAGGCCTTGATTGGCCCTGATTGCCAGCCAGGCCTAGGGACCCGACTTGTGCTAGAATTTTGTGCACCGGGCTCTAGTTATCAGTAATGCTGTTATGAACACAGGGGTGCATATCTTCTTTCAGACTGGTGTTTCAGGGTTCTTAGGATATATTCCCAGAAATGGGATCGCTGGGTCAAACAAAAGCTATATTTTAATTTTTTGAGGAAACTCCATACTGTTTTCCACAGTGGCTGCACCGGTCTGTATTCCCACCAGCAGTGCGCTAAGAGTGGGAGGTGATTTTAAATAGTACCACAGAGACTCCTAATAACATAATAGATATGTACAGGGTAGATTTTCACATTTTAGACAATTCCTATTTCATTCTGTACAACATTTAGTCCACATTTATATAGGTTTTCTACCTGGATTCTGATGTCTGTATTGGTATATGGCTTCTACTTTTCCTTTGAATTACCACAGTCCATGATTATTTCGTTAATGTGAGCATTTCAGTAATCTCTCTTCCCTCCACTAAACCATAAGGACCATAAAAACAGGGTTCGTGTATTTCTTTTAATTTTTAAAAATATATATATTTCATTGTTGTTTTTTTGTTTTTGTTTTACGGAAAGGAAAGAAGAAAGATAGGGAGTTAGAAACATCAATTAAAGGGAAACACCCATCAGCTGCCTCCTGCACACGCCCTTGACTGGAATCGAAACTGGGACCCTTCAGTCCGAAGGCCGACGCTCTATCCACTGAGCCAAACTGGTTAGAGCTCATATATATTTTTAAACTATTAAATCCCTCGTACCAAGCACAGGCCTGACATATGATAGATAACCCCAAAATACTTACTGACAAAGTAAATGAGTGAATGAGTAAATGAATTTACCTCTAGGGAGCCCAGTTTGTTTGAATCCGCGTCAACAAATACACTTTACGAAGTGCCTTCCTGTGTGTGTGGTCCCGTGTTGCTAGGGTCTGTGAGAGAGTGAGGCTCTCGGGGGCCACAATCAAACACAGACAAAAACTGGGTCCCATGATCGGCTGCTACAGGAAGTGGTCTCGGTGGTTCCTGCCTCTCTTTCCCTGGGAGGGGTGTTCACAGGCAGGGTGCTGGTGCAGTGCCACCTGTGGGAGGAAAGAGGAAGCCCAGCGTCTCGCACCATCTCTGCAAATAAACACGGCCCCTTTCTGGCATTTAGGGGCTTTGTACAGTTTTTAAACTTGGCTTCTTGTCCTCCGCCAAACTGGCTGCTTTCTTACTCTTTCTCTAGGAAACAGGGGTTTTAAACAGTCAAAGGGGCATCATCAAGGAGTTTCAGAATACCTGCACACGACGTTTCAGGCAGGTGTGAGGAAGGGGAAAAGCCCTTCACTGTAAACCAGGAGGGGACTGGGCCGGCGGAGCACACAAAGGATCCAGAATCTCTTCAGTTCAAATCAGAAAACGAAATGCTACAGAAGAGGGCTGAGGCTGACATCCGGAATGGCGTCCCATGGGCTTAGAGAGCCCCACACTCTAAAATGAGACACAGCAGGCAAGCCAGGCAGAGAAAGATAAACACCACACGATCCCACTCATTTGCGGAACATAACGAACAACATAAACTGATGAACAAAAACAGATCCAGAGACAGAGAAACATCCATCAGACCGTCAAACCTCAGGGAAGGTAGGTGAGGGTGGGGGGAAAGGGGAGAGATCCACCGAAGGACTTGTGTGCAAGCATCTAAGCCTAACCAATGGATACAGACAGCAGGGGGGTGGGGGCATGAATGGGAGGTGGGGGGGGGCGGTAATGAGGGAATAAGGACACATGTGTAATACCTTGATCAATAAAGAAATTTTTAAAAATTATCACAAATTCAGGTTTACAAAAAATAAAAAATAAAAATGAATAAAATGAGGCAGGGCCCATTAACAGGCCCCGGGCTGGCGTCAGCGCTGTGCACCCTGGGTCCTGGGCTCTCAGACCACGGACCTGAGCTCACACCTCTGCACCTGGCTGGATGACAGACAGCCTTTGCAGTTTTGGGAAGAGAGAGGAAACAGGTTGGGTCCCATAGAAGTCAGCTGACCAACACTATAAAAAATAGGGTTCACGCTATGTTTTGTCATCATCATTATACTCTGTGTTTTTATTTGGTGTTATTGGAAAAAAACGAAGTCTTTCATTAGAAAGTACTTTGATAATGTTAAGCCCGTAAAGAGTTTGAACGCTTAAGTGAATTTGATTTAGCACTATAATTTTCACTTAGCATACTATGTATTACTTTTTGATGAGTTTACTATGATTTTGTATTTTTAAATGTATAACTTCATTCTGTGAGGCAACTGAAATGCCTGGGGGGACCCAACATTTCCTTTGGGAAATGCCTATTTGGATCCTTTGCCCATTCTTAAATTGGATTGTTATATTTGTCTATTTTTAAATATATATATATATATATATATATATATATATATATATATTTTATTGATTTTTTTACAGAGAGGAAGGGAGAGGGATAGAGAGTTAGAAACATCGATGAGATAGAATCATCAATCAGCTGCCTCTTGCACACCCCCTACTGGGGATGTGCCTGCAACCAAGAGGTACATGCCCTTGACCAGAATCAAACCTGGGACCTTTCAGTACATAGGCCGACGCTCTATCCACTGAGCCAAACCGGTTTCGGCTGTTATATTTGTCTTTTTATTACTGAGTTGTAATTGTGCTTTATATAGTCTAGATAAAAGACTGTTACCAGAAATAGGATTTTCAAGTATTCTCTACCATTCTGGGGGCTCTCTGTCTTTTCATTTTCTCGATGATGCCCTTGGGAACACAAAAGTCTTTAACTTTGACGATGTCCAATGTATCTATTTTTCTTTTGTTGATTGTGATATTGGTGTCAGTTTTAGGATATAGTTCACTTCACAAATTTACGTGACAATATTTTTTCACTAGGTGATAGAAGTGAATATGTATTACTTGTGCATATATATTTTATATAACCTATATGATAAAATATTTTATAATTACATAAGATGTAGGCTTATGCATTTAGAAAACACTTTACATACCTTAAGTTTATCTGCACAGGCTTCCTGGGGGGAATTCTTGGGGCCTGGGAATCCAGAAACAAGGTGTGGCCGGGGCTCAGGTGCCGCGGAGAAAGAGACGTGCTCTCTCCGGGACAGCTGCTGTAAAAGGTTGGAGGAGAATGCGGGGGGACCGAGGGGGTATATTTTATTCATGCGAATGGCAGCCCGGCTATAATAAGAACACTGCACGTGGGAAACATTTCTTGAGCTTCTGAAATAGGAACATATTTTTCGCCTGGGAAACTCCTTGGGTTTCCAAGATCGGGGGAGGGGGAGGGGGGAAATTCAAGTTTTGCTGTCCAGTACCCTAACGCAGATCTGGCGAATTACTTAAACCTGGAACCCACGGACGTCTGTTTTTCTTACAACCGGACACTAGGTGTCTCAGTTGCATTGAATCTGCAACGGGAAGAGAGGTATTTACAAGAAAGATCGCCACCCCACGTGGGCTGGGCCACCTTCCATGGGACGGAGCTTGTCCTGTGGGGGCACTGGCGTGTAATGTCAGTGAAACTTTCTTTGAAACCAGGCTCCAGAGAATTGTCTCCCTTTAAATTCCCAACCCAAAACTCACCAGTATGTCAGCCGTGTCCTGTAATTTCCTGGAGGAGGGAATGAAAAGAAAAACATAGTTAGAGACGTGTGAAAAGACCTAAATGAAAGTGGAGCTAGGAATTCAGGAACGTACGGCCCCCTGTGCTGCCCCCTAGAAAGCAGCTCTTTCCGCTCACTTACAGGATCCCGTTACTGTAGAGACAGAAAGTGCCTAAGACGAGACAGATGTATTTAACACACGTCTGGTGGAGGGAGAGGGCGTTCTGTTAGGAGCCCAAAGATGTGCTTTTTAAGTACTGAAGCCATTACTCTCATGCTCCAGGAGGCCATTCAGACTCTCCCCATCTGGGCGTTGTTTTTCTCCAGCTTCTGGGGGACGGTCAACATCCTTCTATAGGGAGAGCTCCAGAACCAGCGAGTCTCACGGCCTCCTCACAAACTGTGGTTTTCATTACAGCTTTTTTCTTCTTCTTGGTAATGAGAAGTAAACTTAATGCATAACCTATTAAACTATGACATGTTTGGTGTGTCCCCCTGAGATGATCCTGGGGGCCCCTAGTGGTACACATACTCCGGTCTTGGGGGCAGCGGGTTCCTAACGGCAGCCATAGGGAGAGACAAGGAGAGAGGACGAGAGCAGAACATGCACCAAGGGGGAAAGAAGCCAAGAGAGCCCATGACAACGATCATGGCCCTGTCTGTCCTGTCACCCGGTAGGTCCCATGGGCTTCTCCCCACCCTCGGACGGAGGGGACACAGTGGCCTCCCGTGGAACCAGGTGGTTCCTGGGAGGTGGGGTAAGTGCAATAGGCACAACGCACTCTCTGGTCCTCTGGTCCTGCCCACTTCCCTCCCACTCATGCACATACCCAGACCCTGTGCACTGTAACACACGTACACACACACACGTACACACACGCATGCATGCACGCACATATGCATGAACACACATGCACGCACACACGAACACACACACATGCACACACATGGACACACATGTATGCACACAAATACATGAACACACGCATGCACATGCATGGACACACATGAACACACATGCATGCACACGCACGACACACGTATACACACATGGGCACACATGTACGCACACACGAACGCACACGTATGCACACACATGCATGAACACACGCATGCATGCACACACACATGTACGCACACACACGGACACACACACACACAGAGTCTCTACCTGCAGCTAGGATGGCCTTCGTTCTGCCTTCATCATCACTCTGGACGAAGAATGGAAACAAAAGGCCAATTGTTGTTAGTTCACGGGCCTCTTAGGTGACATTCTTTGTCACTTCCTGGGAAACCACCCCCCCTTGCCCCCAACCTCGTGCCCTCCCAGGGTCATTGCCAAGCCCACATGCCCCCCCCCCCCCACAGGGCCATTCTGCAGGCTCCGTGGGCGTGCTCTGGAGGTGTGGCCGGGGCAAGGAGAGCTAAAGGGCGCCCCGTTCGGTGCCCAGGCCGCCGAGTTTCGCGGAGGAGAAACAGACGGCGCCTGTTCGGCGAGGCCACACAAAGAGCCGCTTTCTCCCCCAGGGGTGACCTTTCCCGGGCAGCGGCTGAGCACACTTATCGAGCCGCTGCCTCTGCTGGAGAGAAATCCGTGGTAAACAGAGCAGGAAGGCTCCGATTGTCACCAGGGGCCTCCGAAGGCCACCGGAGCTCTCCGCACAGAACCCTCGGTCGCTGGTCAGTGGCTGTCATCGATACTTTGCTATGGCAGCGGGTTATTTAAAGTTAAAAAAAATAGTTTGTGTAGTTGAACTGGGAGATCGCCAAGGTGGCCATCCCAGGACAAAGATGTTGGTTGGTCGCCCCCTCAAAATCCACGTCTCCTCCTCCCACGCTCAAAGGTCCCCAACTTTGTACAGTTATTTGGTGATGGTGAGCCCAGCCCCAGGTGATAGATAACCCACATTATGGCCCTCTCCTCCCTCTCTGCCAAGAAGTGGCCTACATTACGGGTTGCGGAAGGCCTTTGAGGAAGAGGATCGGTGTGCTCTGCTGCTCTTCTTCTTGCCCTTGGACGTGTGTGAGGGCCGGATGGTTGGGCTGGCTTTGTCCGCCTTCTGACTGCGCGGGCAGATACCACAGACAAAGCTGACAGAAGCGAATGAAGGTATGGGATGTCCGGAGTGGCTTGGAGGACACCTACCCTATCTCTGCCACCCCAGCAGGCACAGGAGTGAGGCTCTGATTGGCCCAAGGGGAGATCACAGGCTCACTGAAAACCATCCAGTCAGGAGTGGCTGGATGCAGGGCTCGACCAATGCTAGCAGGACTCCGTGTCCTCTGTCTGGAGGTGCTCCCGTCGTGCTAGTCGCGGTCTTAGGAACCCCCAGGTGGTCCCACTCGGCTCCCGGTGTTCCTCATGCTGACAAGGGAGGAGGCAGGGTCTCCAGACTCTGTACCTCCTCAGCTTAAAGTCCAGGATGAGGAGAAACATTCTCTCGCTTACAGCATTCCAGGGGCTAGGGCAGCCGTGGGCAAACTATGGCCCGCAGGCCGGATCCGGCCCGTTCGGCTGTTCTATCCAGCCCTCGGAGCCGAAAGAGCAGAGGGTTCTCTTGCTCTCCCCTCCGCTCCTTCACCAGCAGCCCAAGGTGAGAGTGCCAGCATGGTCAGGTTGCTTTTGTTCCGGCCCTCTGGTCCAGTGTAAGAACCCATGGTGGCCCTCGAGTCAAAAAGTTTGCCCACCCCTGGTCAGAGAGGCGCAGTTGCCTGGCTGCCCGGGTGAGGAACAGGCTACACATCCTACTGGCTCAGGGAGTCGGCATTCTCATCCGGCTTCTGTGGACGGCAGCCTCTTCGCCCTGAGAGACGGGCGCTGTCAGGTGGCAGTCCAGTGGTTTTCGGGTGCCCAAGTACGTCCTCCCTCACCCTAAACATGCAGTTGCTTCCCCTCCGCCCTGGGTGGCCTCTTTGCTCTATCAGCGGCCACCGGAGAACCCTGGCGAGTCGGTCCATGGTGCGCAACTGTTGTCCACGGCTAGCCCTGGGCCCCCGGGCGGCTCCCCGGTGCTTCTCGTCCTCTGCGGGCGTTCCCCAGGTGCCTTCCCTTTTCACTCCCATCCCTGGGCTGTACTGCTCTGTGCTGCCCCACAGCGCCCGCCCTCACTCCGTTGGGGTCTTTGCACGTTGCCTCAGGCCGGGGTGTGTGTGTGTGTGTGTGTGTGTGTGTGTGTGTGAGAGAGAGAGAGAGAGAGAGAGAGAGAGAGAGAGAGAGAGAAACTCATAGTCACCCCGGCAAGAAGCGAGTGTGACTTAGTCTATGGAATGGACTTCTCCTGGCCAGGCACAGTCCAAGGTTGGAGCAGAGCATGTTCTGTGTCTCGTGTTAGCGCCTGTCGTGTTGAGCATTAACGTTAAACAAAGAACCCGCAGGTTTGGGATATCAAAGGGTAAAGCACCACTGAGGAAAACCGGCCGGTGTAATAGCACGCACAGACCTGGTTAGGGCAACACGGACCTATCCGTGCCCAAAGCTAGGCGGGGAGCACGTTTAATGGAGAGGCAGAGACCGGGAAGGCGCCTGACTGTGGTGGCTCCGCCGCTGGAGCGCCAGCGCCCTCTGCTGGCAAGATCGTCCTCTGGTCCAACCGAGGCCGGGTCCCCTCAGGGTCTGCTCCTCTGATTCTTAGTTCTTCAGAGACACTGCGAGCCCCGCACTGGAAGCAAACCAGGGGTTTGGGGGTGGCAGCCGGTGGGAATTAAGCCCAGGCCCGGTCCTTACCCCCACCAGCTTCCTCTCAAACGCAGGCGGCTGGCTGACATGGCCCATTCCCAGACACAAACACGTTTTCTTTTTGTAAAAATGCTCCCCCCCCCCAAAGACCATATTCAAAAACAAGTCCCGCACATTCCAGATGATGGCATTTCTTAGGAATAGCACGTTTGCAACTTGACAAAGTGAGGTGAAGACACCCTGTCAAAATAAGCTCACGCTTTTACGCCCGTAGGTCAGGGGATGAGGCGTCATCCTTCACAAGAGCCTCCTCGGAGCCCGCGCTTCACACTGCCAGGTGACATCCCACCCACGAGCACGTGAACGCTGCTGTAGGATAGGGTCCGAGCCCGCCGCTCAGCCAGGCAGCCCTTCCTATAACCCGACGGCACAGCCGAAGCCACCGTGACCGGCCTCCAGGAGGGACAGGCCTCCGGGATCGCACCGATGCGGTCACCGACTGCGCAGCGCTTGTCCCCGGGGCCACCTGGTGGGCACTGGAGGGCGCTCCCAGCCCTCTCTGCGTTCATTCTCTCTGATCACTGAAGTTTGTCCTCGGGGCCTGGCCTCTGCAGCCATCTTCTTCCCAATAGGCTCTGTCCTTTAACCAGGAGTTGAACTAACCGAACCAGGAGTAAACTGACCAAGGGCACCCACCTAAGGTTGACGGCAGGGTGGAGGGGGTGGAGGGGGCAGAGGAAGGGGTGGGGCTGTCAGATAGCCTTTTCCAGAAACTGGCAAATGGGACCCAGGGATGACAGTCCGTTTCTGACGGACACTCCGCTGTAAGGTCCCGTGGGGCTGGCAGCATCTCCCACGGGAGCCAGGGAGAGGCAGGGCAGGCTGGCCACAGGGAGGAGGAGGAAAGGTGGCCACGGAGGAACCGGGAGCCCCGGCATCACTCTCGGGTACCAACATGCTGGTGCGCAGGCCACGCCCCTTCTCCGTCCCCCTGCCCCCGAACCCGTGCTGCTCCAGGAAGGCCAGGCCTTCTCTTCTCCCGCCTTTATCCGGCCAGTGGAGGCCTCTACAGTGACCCCAGCGGGGTGGACATTTATGAAGATCCGTCTACTCCAGTTTCCAGGAACCGTCACAGTGAAGGGAATAACAGGAGAGGAGAGCAGGCGGATGCGCTGGTAAGTGCTTACATATTACGTGTTAGCGAAGAGCTACCACATAAATACAGCAAAGACCCCACTTCTCAACAGAATGTTAAAGGTCGTTTTCCTCTCGTTCTGTCCCCAGGTTTCTCCCTAGCGGCCTGCACTGTGGCGGAAGCCCGTGGCCTGGGCCTTTCTGCTTCTGTTCAGCGGGGACAGCAACCCCTTCTTCCCGGTTCTGCGGAGGAAGAGAGACCAGAGCCCCCGGCGGAGGGGGCGCCGGCTCAGCCGGGCGCAGCGGCCTGCAGTGTACTCTGTGGTCACTTTGATGGACGTTTCTTCTTTGTGTCCTAGAAGGGGGTGCGTCCTCTCTCTGAGGGTGTCACTGTGGGGTTGGGTGTCACGGGTTTAAATTCAGGCTCTGATGTTTAGGGGAGATTATTACCAGAGTGTCCTTCACGCTCTCTGGAGGCTAATTTGTTTTTGATGGGGGGGGGAGAGGAGGGTGTCATTTCCTTAAGCGTGACTATCTTTGCCATCAACTGGAGAGAACCAGCCTGATACTGAGACCAACATGGGGGAGAAGTAGGGCAGAGAGAGAAGAGAGAGATAGAAGGAGGTAGGGAGAGAGGGAGAGAGGGAGAAAAAGAGGGGGGAAGGGAGAGAGAGAGACAGAGAGACAGAGAGAGAGAGAATGAGAATGAATAGGTTTGTTTGTTTGAGCCTTTGGGCCCAGCTCTGCTTAAATCCATTTTTTCCTGTCGATGGTATTTGAGAAGACTCTGACTCAGTTTCCTGTTCTTGTGCTGAGGTGTAGAGACACAGGGCACTAGAAACCGGGTCACGTGTTTCTCACTCACCCAGCTACCCCCAACCTGATCCACGCGGTCTGAAAGGAGGGCCGAGGAGTAAGGGGGTGAGGGGTGGTGTCTAAAGGAAGTTCAGGTGCTTTCGTCATAAACAGAGCAAAGGACCCCTCGGGAAGACCCATCGCCAACCACCACGCTTAGCAGGACGGACTGGGGTCGGGTGGAGGGGCAGGGAGAGGAACGCAAAGAGTGGAACCACCCCTTACGCCGAGAGTGGACGCCATGCGATGCTTTGTGTGAGCAGCTGGAAGCTGAATGGTGAGCCGGGTTCCCCGGGGGGCCAGCAGAGAAACGAGAATTAGAGGGAGTCTATGGGAAATAAGGAAAGGATTTTAGAAGTCTGGAGGCGGGGCCCCATGCTTGCCCCAGGCTTGGGGGGCGGGAAGGAACATTTAAATATGGCCAGGAGCTTCCACACAGACGTGGTGTGATGAGGACCAGCCACGTGGGGGGACTAGTAACAGCCCCCCTGCCCCTCACCAAACATTTGCAGGGTCAAGGGCGGCCCATCGATAGAAGCCTATGTGTCACGTGTCTAAATATTTACACAAAGTGTGAGTCGGGCCAGCAGGCTCCTACATAGAAATGCTCTATTCTCTTCCCTTGACAAACACACCTTCACAGGCCCCTGGGAGGCCAGGCCTCTGCTGTTCTGGCTGGAAGGAGACCGCACAGAAGGGCGGAGGTCTTGTCCCGTAGCTTCCTCCGGCCCCCACACCCTGCTGGGGCCTCATGTACACACATGTGGACCCCGGCACCGCATCCCAAACTCTGTCCACGTCCCTGCAAGCAGCTTGCTCAGGAGGGAAGAGGCCTGAGCTGGCCCTGGAGGCGGGTGGGGCTCTCTCAGGTCCTGGGCACTCAGAGTGTGGTCCGGGGTGGGCACACACGCTGGGTGGGCGCACCCCTGTGGGCCCTGCAGGCTCTCTGCCCCGTGGAGTGGGGACCTCGGGACGAGGCCAGGGAGGGGCCTTCCTGGACACCGAGTGGTCAGGAGGCCCCGGCTGGGACGTTGACACGCTCAGCATAAGCAATGGCGGCGGAGGCGGCTGGTCCCCGTCACCGGGAGAGATGACACAAACAGTGACCCTGCGTTTGGCTTTTAGGAGGAGAAGCGTCAGAAACGGCCTGGGAAACGGCCTGCCGTTCTTCTCAGGCACCACGTTTCCACAGAAGTTGGGCGGGTCGGAGCCGATGGGGGAACCCGGCCTTTTGGCCCAGTGGGACGGAGATGCCAGAAATGAAGAGGAGCCATGCCCCATCCCGGGGGTCAGGGTTTGGGAGGGAAACCGGCGCTTGGACGGGAGTCCGCTTCTCTGGCGACGTCCCCTGGCTCATGTGAGGGGAGAGCCTTCCTGAGGCAGAGATGTCGTGTCTGTGCTCTCCCAGTAGAGGAGCCAGGGTGTGTATAAAGTGAGCAGCGCCCAGACTCTCGGGGCTCTGCCGTTAACCAGCAGGGGGCACTCAAGGAGCTGGATCCTTCCTGAGGCTGCTGGACGCCCCTGGTCCTAACTCCCTGTCCCAGCCACAAGCTCCCCATGCCCTTTGTAAAGGCTGACTAAACGTTTCAGATTTACTTAGAAAGGAAAAACACCACCACCACCACCCACACACACACACACTTCCATTCTTTCCTAATTGGGTAGAGACACAGAGCCTTATTTCGTTAGCCCTTCAAATCTGTGCCCGCATCGTCTCTTTCCATCCCTAGTAGTTTTAGAATGTCTTCCTCTCTCCTCTCCTCTCTCTCAGATCCCTGGAAGCTAACCCCGGGACTCCCCGGGTGTGCTGTGGATAAGGCCGTGCCCTCCACCACCACCGCGCTGCGCCGAGAGGCTGCCGTGTGCTATGGGCTCAGGAACCGGGCCTCACTGTCTGGGGTTCACTCTGTTCCTCCACCGACGGGCCGTGTGACCGCGGGTAAGCGATGCACCTTCTCCGGCCTCGGCTTCCTCACTGGGAACCGTCCTCTGCAGCAGCATGGCACCCTTCCCTCCCCTCCCCGAATGTGCCCGCCACCCCCACCCCCACACCACGGAGAGGTACAGTCCAGCCCTCCACCTCCCACACGTGGGCTGGGGGGTGGCTGCTGGCCGCCCAGGGCTGTGGAGGAAGAACTCTGACCTCACCGATGGCTGACTGCAACTACCCGGGAGGCCCGCTCAGCTGATCCCAGGCAAACCACCGAAGCCCGTGAGATAAGAATCAAGGGTTCCTTTACGCCACTAAGTTTTGTGGCACCGTGCAGCAAGAGAGAACCACACTACACATGGGCGGGGGTGATGATAATAATGCCCCCCTCAAAGGGTTGACATGAGGGTTAAGTGAGCTAATAATATTCATTAGATGCTCAGAACAGTGCCTGGTAATTCCAATGGCCATGCAAGAACATTTTGGACAACAGCAGAAGAATGACCTAGTACTCTGAAGGTATTAGAGTTTCAAGCTAACAGATACTCATTTTGAGGAAAGTACAGTAGTTGTCACTGTCCCAGTCCTGGTATATATATATATATATATATATATATATATATATATATAGCCAAAACCGGTTTGGCTCAGTGGATAGAGTGTCGGCCTGCCGATTGAAAGGTCCCAGGTTCAATTCTGGTCAAGGGCATGTACCTTGGTTGTGGGCACATCCCCAGTAGGGGGTGTGCAAGAGGCAGCTGGTTGATGTTTCTCTCTCATTGATGTTTCTAACTCTCTATCCCTTCTCTTCCTCTCTGAAAAAAATCAATATAAATATAAATAAAAATATAAATATACACACTTCAGTCAATATGGAGTCAGTTGTTGGTGGTGAAAATACTGTCCTGAAAAGCAAAGGCACTGGCCTTTCTCTGAGCCCAGCAAGCCCCTAACTCCCTTACGGCTCTGCCACCACAAGGCTGCTGTGAGGGAGAAATAGGAAAACAGTTGAGAACGGGCTTCGAAGAACATAGATTCTTTAGCCTTTGCTGAGACACCTCATTTCTGACACACACACACACACACACACCCCATACTGAGGCCTGCACTTCCTCAAACCCAGGCCCCATAGTTCTCTGCTACAACTAGTCCCTTGCCAATACCTCAACTCCCTTGCCTCTCCATCCTTTGTTCTTCCCTCCCCGCAAATGGTGAACCCTTTCTTTTTCTTCTCCCCATACATAGCTAAGCTTCTTTATCTAACATATATTTTTATTGATTTCAGAGAGGAAGGGAGAGGCAGAGAGAGATAGAAATACCAACGAGGAGAGAGTATCATTGATCACCTGCCTCCTGCATGCCCCACTCGGGGGATCGAGCCCCAGGGTGTGTCAACAATTCTGACACCAAAAGGTTATCCTCATCCCCTCCCTTTCCGCATCAATCCACCACCAAGTCCTGGTGATTTTATCTCCTAAATGGCTCTCCATTGCACCCCCCTCCTCTCCACCATTACTGACAACTCATAATCCCAGCCACGCTCCCATGGGCCACTGCAATAGCTCCCTAACTCTCCCGCTGGCTTCTACCATCTTCCAAGTCCCTCTCTCTATTTCAGCCACAGTGACTTTTTCACGACACAAATCTGATTAAAATGCCTCCTTGTGTCCCAGCCTATTTTAAACAACTCACTGGCTTGTTATTGCTCTTAATAGAAGACCCACGTCCCGGGAGGGCCTTGCATGGCGCGGCTCCTGTCCTCGGCCATTTCAGACCCGTCTCTCTTGCACTCGGGCCACCTTTGGCTTCTGAGGCCCCGTGCTCCTTCCAGAAGCAGACGCCTCTGCACGCGGCTCCCTCTGCCTGGACGGACACCCTCTTCTCGTTCACTCGTACTCCTCTTTCAGACCTCAGCTCACGTTACTTCCTCAGGGTGACTTCCTGTGAAATTCCGGACTAGGTTAGGTCTCCCCATCAGATGTCCTCACAGCACCACGTGGCTCTTCTGCACAGCACTCACTGCAGTTGTAATTACCGTATTTGCCGGCGTATAAGACGACCCCCTAACATTTCCACTCAAAATACAGAGTTTGTTATATACTCACCGTATAAGACTACCCCCTACTTGGAGGCATATTTTTCAGGGCCAAAAAATCGTCTTATACGCCGGCAAATACGATATACGGCTGTTGTGATGCCCAGTAGGTCTTACGCTACCTAGCTCACATGACCCCAGTCAGGGGACAGGCCGAATTGCAGGCTGGATTCCCAGTAGGGGGCGTGCAGGAGGCAGCTGGTCAATGATACTTATTGATATTTCTCTCTCTCTCTCCCTTTCTCTAAAAAAAAAAAAAAAAAAATCAATAAAAACATTTAAAAAATAGCTATGAATTGTTGATTGTTGAAATTGGATAATAGGTATACACTGGGTTTCACCATAGTATTCTACTTTTGCATATGTTTGAAATTTTTCCTATAAAAATATTACATAGTACAGTCACTTTCAACTGGAGTGCCATAAGAAATTAAAAAAAAGAATTAAAAAAAAAGAGAAATATCTATTTAGTCAGGGGCACTGACCAACACAATAGAGGTCCAGTGTGAATGAATCAAAAATTATACCTATTTGTCAGATTGGCAAAAAATATAATTTTTGGTGTGCCAAACATTTTAGTTATTCGCTCATGTGTGCCATGAGATGAAAAAGGCTGAAATGACTGGCCTAGAATAATGTAGACGTAATAATTTTCAAAATTACTTTAGGAAAGGGTTGCTGTTGATTTCTCAGCCAAGCCTTCTAAAAAAAGTAGAATCATCTGATGTCTTAGATGTCAAGAATTACGTAATAGAAATGTAGTCACATTTCTGTTGTAACCAGCCCTTTCATTCCTTGTCTGAATTTGGAGTGTTTCATTTCAAAAATTGCGCATCTGCTCGCGGACCATCTTGCCTGAAGAATCCTGAGCCAGGGCTGCAGGCTGGAGGGGAGGGAGGAGCCTGCTCTCTTCCAACGGGAGATTAACAGGCGGCCGGGATCAGGGGAGGGGAAAGGTGATGGGTCCTCAGATATGGAGGAAATTGAAATGGGGGGAAAAATCACCTGTGGTCTGCAAAGAGGAACTGATGGACACAGAGGGAGTGGGACCAAATCAGTCACCAGGTGATGAGGAAAGGGGAGAGTTGCAACAGAAATAAAAAGAGCCAGAAGAATAACTAAGAGAATAGGCACCGACAGGACTGGATTCACGGCTACCCTCTGAATCCAGTTACCTTCACAACGGTTACACACACTCTTTTACCATTAAATCTGTTTTGCTAGAGAGTGAAGTTAGTTTTAGCAGACAGCAATTATGAAATTTGGGGGGGGGAATTAGTTTAGAATTGACCTTCCAATACAAAATTGACGCTACCAGCCAGGACTGGAAACGTGAGCTCTTTTCCACAGCCCATTTGGTGAGGAACCATAATGCCTGAGCCACCCACACTCCCTCCCACATTGCCCACTGTGACTAACTGCAAGCTTTTGAAGGTAATTAGCTCGAGTTCAGAGTACCGGGTGTGATGATGGAACAGCTTTTAAGGTGAAAAATGTTAGCGTAAAATAGCATGAAATTATCATTTCAGTCCATAGTCTTTTAAAAAAAAGTGTACCGACTCTTAAAACCGGGATTTATTGGGGGCAATACCCCAGGATATAAAAAAAAGCCAAATGGCCAGAGTAGTGAGGCCTCAGGAAGGAGATTCGTGATGAGTCTCGGGAAGCTGAGCCTCACGGCCTCTTCAGAGCTGTCGTTGTAACAGCTACGCCCCTGAAGCTGAGTCACTTTGTCAAGTCTTTTCTCTTCCCTCTCTGTTCCGTTCCCATTCAGCACTTAAGGTGTTGAGAAGGGACAAAACATGGGCTGGGATCTGGCTTCTGCCTGTCTCTGGGATCTTCCCAAAGCCACTATGAAATGCGAATGACATCGACGTCCCAGGGCTGTTGGGGAAGGACGGGGTGAAACAGCCCACGAAAAGACCCCGGCCAAGTGCCTGCACTCCACAGGTGCAGTTTGTTTCCTGTGGGTGAGTCCCGAAGAATACGTCCAATACTCTGTGATTTATCACGATACCACCAGGCCTATCCAAATCACTAAGTTACCAGAAGACTTCAACTTCTCTTATTCTGCCTTAAAAAAAAAAAGATTTTTTTATTGATTTCAGAGAGGAAGGCAGAGGGAGAGAGAGAAACATCGATGGGAGAGTATCATTGACTGGCTGCCTCCTGCATGCCCCCTACTGGGGATTGAGCCTGCAATCCCGGCCTGTAACCTTGACTGGAATTGAACCCAGGACCCTTTAGTTGCAGGCCGATGGGCTATCCCCTGAGCAAAACCAGCTAGGGCTGCTTTTTATTTTTTAAGTCATATTGCATTTGAGTAGTAAGCATGTAAGTGGGTACCACGGAATGTAAACACATGAGGAGGTAAAAATGTATGGACGACTAATACGCAACATGATGCTGTGATGCACAACAATGAAATAGCTGCTTGGCTGCATGAAAGAAGTAACATCAAAGCATTAAAAAGAGACTTAACATAGGAACAAGCTATTTTAATCAAGCAAAAGCAAATTTATATTCATTATTTCTAAAAATAAAATTAGACTTTTTCCAACCCTTAACATCTGCATTTAATAATATCTCCTAAACAAAATACAGATGCTAAAACAGCAAGTTACAATATATCTTGTACAGCATACAGTATGTTCACTGTTTACACTTACTTGAATTCTAGTTGGTCGTTATGTACTCAATGCATACTTAAACATCACTCAAAATAAAAGTTCTCACAATTAACAAAAAAATGTGACAAGGCTGTCGTAAAACGGCTCTGCTATAAATTGTGTAGAATATACAGAATTACAAAGTCAAGTATTTTTTTTATATCAAAATATACACCCCTCCCTGAAACTAACACAAGCTGTCAACGTTTTAAACGAATAATACAATTATAGAAAATATTTGCAAAATTATTTTTTTTTTCATGTATAAATATTCTGCCATATTTACTTTGGTCTAGAATTATCAGCATACGAGTCCACTTAAAAAATACCCACATGTAAGGGCTGGGAGACTTCACTACGTGTAAATAATTGCTTATTTGGAGTTACCTCAAATCAAAATGACTAAAATACACAATTCTTTTTTCTTGATTCATAATCCTAATTGGGATCAGACAAATTAGACCACAGGATTGCTTATTCAGTATTCTAATGACCAATGCTTCAGCCCTTGGTGACTATCTCTGTAACAAAACCAAATGAAGAGTGCAGGTATACATATATATATATACAATGTGTAAAATAAAGTTGAATTTGCTCGCATCTTTCCCATTTTCCTCTGCTACGTAATACTGTATGTAACTGAATGTGTCTGAACACAAGATAAATGCAGGTACAATACGGGGGTTGCTTAACAGCAAAGTACTACAGTACTGCAAGGCCAGCTTTGATCGCGTCCTTTTCTGGGTGTTCAAATGCTCTCGCCCACCCAAGTCCGCATTCACTCTTCTTCACGAAGACATCCCGTTTGGAGAGAGAAACTGGAGTCCTTTGAGCTACTTCTTCATAATGGTAAGCTTGGGTAGCCTTGGGTTTCCATCTATCAAATCCCATGAACATGAATGACTGACTGCAGGTCACCCTGGGTCCCATTTCCGGATTCTGCTCATACTGGTGATCAAAAGGATGGGGATGCTTTCTCTCCGCCTCCCATGATGGCAGCTTAAAAAGCAAGAATCATGAGTTCCAGCTTCCTGGGACCTAGTGCAGATGATGGACCACCTGTAGGGCAATTAGACTTTGAGGGCAATGTTGAGGGTGTGGGTCAACATAAAAGAACATTAAAAAAAAAAAGTGGGCTTTTTTTTCTCTTTTAGCAAGGGGGCTAGATGTCTGTAAACATGAAGACAAGGCATCTGACTGTGGATATATTTCTGAGTCACATTAAGTGATGGAATCTTATCACCCCGTATTCCACCTCCCTGGCCACCCCAAACAAAGCTGTTTGAGGCAAGGACGGGTCATCCATTCCCGGTGGCCTACTCAAGTCCGGAACGGGTGGGGCCGAGTGTGTGTTTCTGTTGTCCTTTTGTTTTATTCTAGTATCTGCTCGTGGACTGCAGAGTTATCATTGCGAGGATCAGGCTTTCTGTCCCTTTCAAGCGCTGGGCACTCACCAATGTATGCGTGCTTTGCGTTAAGTTTCCTAGACACCCCTTCAGTGGAGCCGGAGGTGCCAGGTTTTACTTGCCCCCTTTGAGACGGGTGAAGTCTGTCTGGAACAGACCTCCGCATTTGCGGCCTTGTGGATGGATGGGTGACTGCAGGGAGTTTCAGAAGAATGTGAACCTTCTTCACTTTCTGAGGTGAGGTCATTGCAAAGGAACACACAGCACAGGTGACCACAGGTGAATTCTGGGAAGGCTTTCCCCCCATGGATAAGGCGTGACCTATGTTTTCTGCCGCTTGAATAGACCGGTTCTAAAAACAGCTCAGCCATAACCTCAAGAGAACAGCATTCCCTCTAAAAGCATATACATGCTCTTGTAACTCGTATTCAAAATGCTTTCTACTGGTTTTCACACCGGTCCTCGTTACTGGCAGATCTGTTGCTCATTGGTGTGATTCTCTACAGGGGACGCGGGCAGTTAAACGTCAGGGTGATTTACATATGCATTTTACAAGGTTTGTGTCGCAGAAAAGTAGTTCTAATATGTGGATGTCTTAGGTTACTCATCTCACACACAGTTATTTTTTTTAGCTATGTTAAGTGTTTAATATGTACCCATTAAATTTAAACAACTTTTCAATAGTGCAGAAGCTGAACGGGAATGACTGTCAGAGCCCATTTACCTTTGAACTTGCTTACGCAGTTGACGTTTTCATGATGTCTGACCTTTTTCCTCCAGTGACTAAAGACAGTTTAGCAGCCAGTTCCTAACAGCACTAACCAGAAAGTTTTAAATTAGGCTAAAGTTAAACTCCCCCCACCCCCACCCTCCCCGCGCCCGCCCCACTGGCAGAAATACCACAGCTCAGAACTTCATAAACTTTCACAAGATACTTGGGATACTGGTGGCGTCAGCCATTTCACGTTTGCGCGCACTTTGTGAGACATTAATGCTATAAAACCCAGAGTAGATACTGGGATCCTTTTTTTTTTTTTTCTGAAATTTCCGCAAATGAGATTTTCTTGTTTACAATTCACTCCTTCATGACTGTTATGTGAACAGAACAAAACCGAACTTTAAAAAAAACCTCTCTCACACACACACAAAACAGCTCACTGAAAAAAACAAACAACAAACAAAAAAACCCCCCACCAATATTTATATTTTTGAAGAATTTTTTTTTCCCTCTCTCCCACTACTCAAAGGACATTTCCAACCATGGTTTGTAGATGATCCTTCTGGTCACTGTCTTCCGAATCCATGAAATGCGGGTTCTCCAGCGGAGCCGAGTTTTCGTGGTACCCGTCCCCTTCCATTCTCTCCTGCGGGCTCGGGCTTCTGAACAAGTGTTTCTTCTGGTGCATGCCCAGGGCCGCGGCGGTCTTGCAAATCTTGGGGCACTGGAAGCAGGCGAAGCCCTTCCCGGTGTGCTCGCGAACGTGCCTCTGCTCGTGATTCCTCTTGGTGGAGAGGTACAGGAAGCTCTGGAAGCAGAACTGACAGTGGTAGCGCTTCTCGCCCGTGTGGATCCTCTCGTGGATCTTGAGGGTCTCGTTCAGCGTGAACGCCTTGCTGCAGTACCGGCAGATGAACTCCTTGACGCCCAGGTGGATGCGTTCGTGCTTCTGGAGGTTCCCCTGCACCGAGAAGCAGCGCCCGCAGGTCTTGCACGGGTACGGCTTCTCCCCCGTGTGGCACCTCATGTGCATCTTGAGCGTGGAGGGGTTCTGGAACTGCTTGGCGCAGAACTCGCAGGCGTAGGGCCTGGCCGTGAGGTGCCGGTGGGGCCTCCCCGGGCTCCCCGTCCCCGGGGCCTTGTCTCCGCCGTCGCAGAGCTCGCACTGCAGCTTGGGCATCTCCTTGTTTTCGTCCTCCTCCTCCTCCTCGAAGGCCTTCTCCGGGGGGGCCTTGCCCACGGCACAGTCCAGTTCGGCGGGGTACTTGTACCTGGCGCCGGGGCTCCTGCCCCCCGTGTGCTCCTTCCTCCAGTTGGCCTTCCTCGTCTTCCGCAGCTGCCTCGATTTCTTCTTGGGCTTGTAGTTGTAGTAAGGGCGCCACGGCTTGTCCGTGGAATCCTGGTCGCTCGCCTCGTCGAACATCTCGCTCATGTCCATGCACTCGGACTGGCAGAGGTCGAGCGGGCTGTCGCCCCTGGGGTCCGGGTCGCCGCCCTCCTGCGGCAGCGCCTCCTCCTCCTCCTCCTGCGCTTGGGCCTTGGGCCTTCTCCCTCTTTTGTAGAACAGCTTGGATCCCAGGATGTGCCGTTTCACGATGGCCTCGTTGCCGATCTTGACCGTTATTTGGCAAAGGGGCGCGACGTTGCTGTTGGTGGAGGTGCCGGGGAGGGCGGGCTTCGCGATGTACGTCTCGATTTTACCGCCGGTTTCTTTGCTGGCGCTCGTGGCTTTGCTCAGCGGCCCTCCTCCGGGGTCGGCGGCGGACCTGGATTCCTCCGGGACGTCTCCCCTGTCGCGGGGCGCGGCCTTCTTTCTCTCCTTCATGCCTCTGTGTCTGCTGCCCGCTCTGCCCGCTCTGTCGGGCTCGGGCTTGCTGTCCTCTTTCG
This sequence comes from Vespertilio murinus, assembly GCA_963924515.1. Taxonomy (NCBI): domain Eukaryota; kingdom Metazoa; phylum Chordata; class Mammalia; order Chiroptera; family Vespertilionidae; genus Vespertilio; species Vespertilio murinus. Next base: position 30,261,899 of record OZ004715.1, on the reverse strand, counting down.
CGGCCTGGCCGACAGCCGGGCCTGGCGGGGCCCTGTGGTCGCCGCCGCCGCCGGGCAGGGCGGCCGCCGTGCCGCTGTGCACGATGACCGACGAAAACTGGCTGCTGTGCACGATGACCGAGGGCGCGGGGCCACCGTAGCTGATGACAGACGCCGAGTTCTCACTGCCGTGGCTCAGAGACAGGGCGGGCATCCCCCCGGCCGGGAGGCTGGCGCCGACGGCATTTTCAGGGAAAGGAAGGGACACCTCCTTGGGGTAAAAGTTACTGTCAAGATCAGCTTTCAGCGTCTCCCCTCCCCACGCGGACCCCTCTGCGCTTCGGACGCTGGCAGAGGTGGGTCTGTTCGGGCCCGCGGCCCTGTCCAGCGGGGCAGCGGGACCGTGGGTCACGGGGGGCATGCCATCTGGGAAGCTCAGGGCAGGGAGCTCCGAGCTGCGGGGGTTCTGAACCGCGTAGGGGCCAGCCGCAGGCTCACTCGCCCGCCTGCTCTCTCGGGCGTTTTCATAGGAAGCACTCCGGTAGCTCTTGTAGGGGGCCCGCTTGCATTTCATGGGCAGCAGCCTGTACAGTTTGTAGGGATAGACGCTCGGCTTCAGGCCCCCGTTGGCCGTCTTTTTGCCGATGGAGAGTCTGTGGTCGATGGCGTGGAAGGACTTCTGGTGGTTTTTGAGGATGTAGTAGGTCATGAACGTTTCGAGGCAGAAGATGCACTGGTACCGCCTCTCCCCCGTGTGCCAGATCTCGTGCCTCGTCCGGTACTCGGCCAGCGCGAAGACCTTGTTGCAGTAATGGCAGGGGTACGTCCTCCTCCAGGAGTGGACGTTCGCGTGCCGGCGGAGGCTGGACAGGGTCACGTAGCTGCGCTTGCACACGGTGCAGCTGTAGAGCATCTGCCCGTTCACCAGTTTCACCAGGTGGTCCATCTCGGGCAAGGTGCTCCCGGGGCCCGGAAAGTCACCGAGCCTGCTCCCGGGTAGCAAGGACCCGGGACCTGCGAAGGAGGCCCTGCTCCGTCCGAGGGTGGGGTAGTTTTCGAGGAAGCACTGGTTGCCTCCGGGGCCGGGGATGTGGCCGGACCGCATGCAGATCTGCTCGTGCCGGTCCAGCCTGTTGGGGGTGCTGAACTCCTTGTTGCAGTACCTGCACACCAGGGGCTGCTGGGTGGGCTTGTGCAGCTGCATGTGGGCGCCCAGCAGAGTGCTGCTGTCGAAGGACTTGGAGCAGGAGCTGCAGTGGTAAACGAGGGGCGGGACCTCCGCCTCTGGCGGCCCGGGGACCTCCGAGGAGGAGGAGGAGGGTGCGTTTTCGTCTTCCCTGGGAGGACGGACGACGTCTCCTTCTGCGCCGGGAGGCGTCGAGCCGGGAAGGGCCGCGGCTGGCTGCGGTGGGCTCCTTTCTCGGGGAGCCTCCACGCTGGGTCCCGGCAGGGGCGGGGGCGGGGTCTTCTCGGGGGCCGGTGCGGGATCCTGGGGAGCTGCGGAGAGCGCCCTGGGCTTGCTGCAGGCCGTCAGGTTTTGGGCCACTGCCTCCCCGTTCTCCTGGCCTGTCCTGCTGGGCGGGCCGGGCGGGCCGGGCGGGCCGCTGGCGGGCTGGCTCTCGGGCTGACCGCGGAAGGCCTCGGCGGAGGAGACGGAGGAGACGGCGTACGAGTGCTCGGCCAGGGTCCGCACGGGCTCCGCCTCGTGGCAGCCGTCCGGCCTCCCCAGGCAGAGGCTGGCGCTCCTCATGGAGTCCGAGACCTTTTTGAAGCTCGCCCTCAGGTCCAGCGGGGAGAACATGCCGCCGCCGCTGCTTTCCGTTTCGACGATGGAGAACGCGTTTGTGATCCGTGGCCCGCTGGTGATGGCCGGCTCCTCGGGCTGCGGCCTCTTCTCATGTTTCTCGTCCTTGACCACGCCCTTCTCCGTGATGCAGTACACGTAGGGCCCCGGGGAGTGGCAGAAGGTGCGGTTGGTCAGATCTTCCAGGAAGGAGATCCCCAGCTTCTTCCCCGCGGCCGCCAGGTCGGTGACGGTCTCCTGCCTCCTGACGACCACCGTGGAGCTGTAGATGTAATTGAGGATCTCCGTGAACACCTCGGCTTTGAGGTCGTCCAGCTCCAGGACGTGGCTGGAGATGCAGATGGCGTGGCTCCAGAAGATATTCTTGAAATACAGGCTGGAAGCGGCCAGGACATTGCTGTGGGCCTTGAATTTGGTGTCTTCCACGATGATGGTGACGTCGCACAGGATGCCCCGGATGCGCTGCTCGTTCAGAATGGAGAGCACCGTGTCACTGTGGAAGTCGTCCCTGAGGTCCCTGGAAAGGGACATGACTGTCATCTGAAACGAGAGGAGAGAAATGGTCAGGGACCCTTCCACGAGGACCTGCTTTGTGTCTAGATTATTTCCAACCTCTCTGAAAAAAAAATTATTATTATCATTTTGTTTTTGCATGAAAAGACAGGTTTTGATGCCATTCTGCTGTTGCTTCCAAGACGTGGGAATCAACACGAGAAGCTAAATCTTTCTTGTGCCCCAGCCGGTTTCTCAGGCCACTGCTGAGAGTTGCACAGTTGGAAATCCTCTCGGGACTCTTTCTCCGAAGTTGTAGCTACACAGACATGTCCCAATCGGGGGGAGCAGGGTCCCCTCCCAAAACGTTAAGGGGCCTCTCATCATCATCGTTCCGGGCTGCTGCGTGGAACTCCTAGCGCTGGGCCATGCCACGGTCCTGCCACAAGCCTCCTATCGTTTTCAAAGACGGGCCTGGCGATCTGACCCAAATGGAGTTCATGAAGCAGGAAAACGGTTTTTCTTTACCTTTTCCCTAAGTAATCGGTGCCCGTACGTGAAGGTCCTATAACCTGCTCAGAGCAGAAGCAAGAGCTGGAGGAGCAGCCGTTCCTAATTGGTGGCTTCCGAGGGTCTTTCAATGCCAAGCCACAGCCTGCATGACCACATCTGACCACCAGGGGCGCCCTGCCCCTCTTTGGGACCCACCTGGTTGCTTCTCTGGTTTCCCTTTCTTTACAGCCCAACGTGAGTAGGGTTTTCAAAATAGAACCCTGTGAGCCACTGAAGGCAAACAAAACATATGGAACCAGGAAAGTATGTTTCTGAGCCCACGACGCTGAGTCTAATCACAGGCTCCCAAACGAGCACAATTTAAAGGCACAGTGGCTCTGGTCTGAGGATCCCAGCTCTGGTTTTTCCCCCAGAGACGAGTTCTTGTTATTCTCCACACACGTTCTATAATCAGTCTGGAATGGTCAGGGCCTGCCAACTAGTACCCTGGTGAGGGGCAGTCAAAAGCAGCGGTGTTCGTGCCGAGCGTGTACAATAAATACACGGCATACCAGTGACCTAAGTAAGACGCAAATGAAATTAATTTCACCGTACAATAAGATACCACCCCTGCAGGTAAAAAAAAACAAAAAACAAACCTACAAAAACTCACAAAAACCCCCTCTGGTCCAAAGGATACACTAACCAGCCACTCATCCAGTCTCTCTATCCCTTGTCACGTGACATCCGGAAAGCCACGGAGCTTGCTGGCATTTCTCTATCTCCCGGTGGCAATGGAGTCTTACGGTTAGCTCACAGCGCTGATTCAGTTGGACAGGCCAGATGGCCACATACACAATCTCTTTTTTGCCCTTTTGCGGAGCTGATCTAAGCTGCGCCCATTATGTTACTCAACATCCTTTATGTAAGGGCCCATTTGATAAATTTTTTAACCATTTGTACGCCATAGGCGTCTGCAGAGGCGAGCAGCGGACCTTTTTAAATTACATTCAAAATACCGTGGCAGTTAACTGGTTATAAATTTCATTCAGCCATAAGAAAAAGTACAGTTCTACTAACAACTTCTTCAATTCAGGCAATGAGAACAGTCCAGTCCCCATGTTTCTCTTAATTCCTGAGACAAGTTAGAATTAACCTTTCTCATCAATTGTGATAGCCACTGTCAGCCTGGGCTCCTGGTGTGACAACTGTCTCACTGTCTTTGCTTATCGTAAGTTCTTCTACCCTTGTTTAGCCTGCCTTTACTTTTTATCTCCCATGAATCTTTTCTAGAACTCTGGAGGGGGGAGGGGGTCTAAATCTATAATAAAAAGGAAATGAAATCTTTATGGCTTCCTCTGTGCCCCCAAACAGATCACGGGAGTGTGTCCTTCACATTTATTAGGTTGGAAACCATTAACACACTCTGTCGATGTTTCTTTTGCCTTCCTTGAGGAGGTCTCTCTGTTCTGGGCCCTGTAGGGTCTACTTTGTCTCCTGACTCATATATTCTTTTTTATTTTTATTTTTAAAAAATATATGTTTTATTGATATTTTACAGAGAGGAAGGGAGAGAGATAGAGAGCTAGAAACGTCGATGAGAGAGTAACATCGACCAGCTGCCTCTTGCACACCCCCTACCAGAGATATGCCCGCAACCAATGTACATGCCCTTGACCGGAATCGAACCCGGGACCCCTCAGTCTGCAGACAGACGCTCTACCACTGAGCCAAACCGGTTTCGGCTGACTCATATATTCTTATGCAGTTTGGTTTTTGTAAGGCCTATACATTATTTCAATTCTTTTTATTTTTTTAATTTAATTTTTAAAATTTAATTTATTTTTAAAATATATTTTATTGATTTTTTTACAGAGAGGAAGGGAGAGGGAGAGAGAGTCAGAAACATGGATGAGATAGAAACATCGATCAGCTGTCTCCTGCACACTCCCTACTGGGTATGTGCCTGCAACCAAGGTACATGCCTTTGACCGGAATCGAACCTGGAACCGTTGAGTCTGCAGGCCGATGCTCTATCCACTGAGCAACACTGGTTAGGGTTTTTCTTTCTTTTATTATTTCAATTCTTTATTCCAGCCTGACTGAATAGTCTCAGATCTGGTAAAACACCTGCTATGTGATTAAAAAAGCTGCCTTCCATCTTGGCTTAGTTCTATGCTGTGTCATCTATTTTGTGTTTTCACCTCATAATTACTTCTTGTTCCAAAACACCCCACTTCACAGCACTTTGAACCTTCCACAAGGCTCTGCCTTCATCTGGGGAATACGGTATTTCACATCGAGCTCCAGGGTGTCAGATTATAAGCCCCACTGACTTCTGTGGGATTGTCTGATCCTTCTCTTAGACCAGTGGCCGGCAAACTCATTAGGCAACAGAGCGGCAAACCGCGGCTCACAAGCTGCATATGGCTCTCGAGCCACAGTTTGCCAACCACCGTCTTAGACTGTTCAGTTAGAATGGTTAACAAAAGGCCAACTGTTAACATTACATACGATCTTAGTCTCACTTATAGTTAGAATAACATAAGTAGAGGCCTGGTGCATGAATTCATGCACTGGTGGGGTCCCTTAGCCTGGCCTGCTCCCTCTCACAATTCAGGACCCCTCAAGAATGCCGGACAGCAAGTTTGGGCCTAATCCCCACAGGCTTGATCCAGACATGGGGGAGCCTGATCCTATGCTTTGAGCATCTGTCCCCTGGTGGTCAGTGTGTGCCATAGTGACTGGTGGACCGGTTGTTTAGGCTTTTATATAGATAGATAGAAAGCATTTTTATATTTGTTATTGAAACATCCTCATAACTTTGGAAAATCCAAGTATGACATCTTTCATGGGACTATCTACCATTGGTGGTAGAACCTTTTAAGAAACTAGCACTTACCGAGTTTTAGTGTGGTATCAAAGAATATCCACAAGTAACTGAAAAGATTAAAAAAAAAACTCCTCCTTTGTCCAATTACCTATTCATGTATGGCTAGATTTTCTTTACATATTTAAACTAAAACAGTATATTTCAACCAATTCCAGAAGCAGATATGAAAATCCAGCTGCAAAAATGTAAAACAATACCACTTTTCCCACTATATGTTTTTTGCTTTAGAAAGTAGTTATTTTTTAGACACCCGGTTTTATCATAGCATTTTTTTCAGAAGTTAATAGTTTTTTTTTAAACTCTTATTTTAAATTTTGAATATGGTAAATACTGATAGCTATAACTCAGATAAACAAAAACTTTTTGGACCCTTAATGATTTGTAAGAGTATAAGGGAGTTCTGGGACCAGAAAAATTTGAGAACTGCTGCTGTAGTCTATGAGAAAACGTTCAAAATCATTTAAAAAGAAAATATTTAAAAAGCATTTTACTCAATAAAATAAATCATTTATACTAGTAAGCCTGAAAGAACTGAAGACAACGCGAATGCAAATGTGGTAAAATACAAGGCAGAAATCTTCAAGAGACAGGAGAGACCAAGGACAGAGAAACACAGATGGATACGCGCAGTCACACAGATACACACGCTCATTCTCCAGGTTCAAAGTATCACAAGTATATCAAGTCCTCACTAACTCTCCAGAGCTCTCGCCAGCGAAACACCAGAGGCCTTGTCAGAATAGGAGGGGACACGGGGACCTCCGTCCAAACTGGAACTCCTGCCCTTCATGCTGCTCTCCTAACCTCCGCCCTCTCACTCCCCGTGAAAGCAAACGTCTGTCCCGACCTCTCTGACCTTCCCACCTGCGATTTCTCTGCCCCCTCACTGGCCTCCTTGCTGTTTCTCCAAGAAGCTGGCATGCCCCCCTCAGGACCTTGGCATGTGCTGTTCCTTCTCCTTGAATGCATGTTCTGACTGGGAACCCACAGGGCTCCCTCAGCTGCCTTGCACCATCAAGCACGGCCTTCATGGTGAGGCCCACCGTGACCACCCTATTTTCAGTTGCTCAGTGGATAGAGTGTTGGCCTGTGGACTGAAGGGTCCTGGGTTCGATGGTGGACAAGGGCTCGCACCGTGGTTGCAGGCTCCATCCCCCACCCTGGGTGGGCACGTGCAGGAGGCAACCATTCGATGGGCCCCTCTCACATCGATATTTCTCTCTCTCCCCCTGTTCCTTTCAATCTCTCTAAAAAAATAAATAAATAAACAGAAAAATGTCCTCAGTAAGGATTAATAACAACAAATAAAATAAATAAATGATAAAATCGCAACTCCTCCCCCAAGCACTTAATGTCACCCATAGGTTCTTGAAAACTGCAATTTTAAACAAAATGACACAGAAGGAAAACAATTTCACCCTAGGCCAGTGGTCGGCAAACTCATTAGTCAACAGAGCCAAATATCAACAGTACAACGACGGACATTTCTTTTGAGAGCCAAATTTTTTAAACTTAAACTTCGTCTAGTGCCACTCCTTCAAAACAGACCCGCCCAGGCCGTGGTATTTTGTGGAAGAGCCACACTCGAGGGGCCAAAGAGCCGCAGTTTGCCGACCACGGCCCTGGGCTACTTGATATAAACAAGAGTTAAGTTCCTCCAGCGTATTTCTGGTCACAAAAGCATCACCAAACTTCTTAAATAAAGACCCAAAACGCGTACACCATTAATCATTTAAGAAAATGTGAGCTATACATACATTTTTAAGAGATTCATAGGAAATAGCAAGATCGTTCTTTTCCAACCCACGCCCTTCAGCCCAGGGTGTCGGGTGACCCAGGCCTCTCCCAGCCGCTCAGGGCACAAGGCGGGACCCGCACTGGACAGGATGTCCTTCCACGGCAGGGCGCGCTCGCTCCCACACGCACCCGCGTTCCGACGGGGACGATGTGGACACTTCACGTCACGTGCACATCTTCAGGATGTGGGAGGAAACCGGATCCCCAGAGAAAACCCACACAGACATGAGAGAATGTGCACGCTCCATACAGACAGCGGCCCCGGCCAGGAGTCGGATTTTTTCCCCTGTCAGTGTTATAATGGAACTTTTCTGAAGGACTTGCTGCACTGGGATGTGAGCGCGGCTGAAGAGCCAGGCGGACGGACGGTCCTTTCTACGCTGCGCTCGGGTGCAAACGGTGCCCGCACTCTGTCTGCGCCACCCACCCCGGCTTGCACCCTGCCCTCCGTCTCCAAGGTTAGCTTGATCACAGCACTGTTTGCCTAAATGATTCTTCCTCTTTTTTTTTTTTTAAATCTTTATTGTTGAAAGTGTTACATAAGTCATTCTTTTGCCCCCATCAACCTCCTCCAGCCCCCTCCTCTCCCTCCCACCCCCGGCTGCACTCACCTATTAAATTAGCCTCCTCCCCAGTATATCCTGGATACCCTCCTTTTAGTATTCTGGGATCGAACTCGAAAACAAAAGAAACAAAGGCTGTGGGTTCAATTCCCAGCCGGAGCACGTAACTCCTGGGTTCGATCCCTGGTTGGGGCGCACATAGGAGGCAACTGTTAGATGTTTCTCTCTCATATCGATGCTTCGTGCTCTCTCTCTCTCTCTCCCTTCCTCTCTCTCTAAAATACATTTTAAAGAAAATCCTTGAATGAGGATTAAAAAAAAAAAAAGAAACAAATTTTTGGCAATGATCTGACCAAGTAAATTCCAGTATTTCCAGCTTAATTAAATCTCCCTTCCCCCAATTCCTCAAGGCAACTTTATTAAATACGCAGATGTCGAAAACCTTATATTGATAGTTTTCTATACAAATTCTAATTCTCACCATGCAAAAAAAACAAAAAACAACAAACAACCCAATCTTGAAAAACCTCTTTAAGCTGATAACCAGCATATCTACCCTGTAGAACTCCATAGGGCTTGTTCATAAAATTTGGTGTGGTTTCATCAGTACATTTTTTTAAGACATGGCAGACGGAGAGTGCAGTAACCCTATCCCGTCCGCATTCTCAGTGAGAACCAGAAGTCACTCATTCGAGGCCGCGCTCCGGGGCCGGGCCGAACCCCCTGTCCCCGAAGCTTCTGACCGGAGGGCAAGGCCGAGGGTTCCGCGGCGCCCGCCCGCCCGGGCCGCTCAAGCCCTCACGCACGCACGAGCGTGACAACGAAACTGCACAGACGGAGCGACGTTCTCCCCTCTCTCTCTCTCTCTCTCTCTCTCTCTCTCTCTCTCTCTCTCTCTCCTGCGAGTCCTCTTCTATAAAAAGAAACTTAGACATAAAACCCGACTAAAAAAAGAACGCGCGCGCGGCATGGGGACACTGACCTGGAATCCTGCAAAAGTCAAAGCCGCAGTCCGTGCTGGGCCCGAGCGAGGCCCATGTCGCAATGGAGCCGACTGCCCGGCCGGCCCGGTGGCCCCGGCGGAAAGTTCCTGACCGCGGACGCCGAGCGCTTCAGGGGCCCGGCTCCGCCTTCCCACACATCCTCGCAGGACACTTTCTCACAGTCGCGTCGGGCGCCTGCGTCAGACCGCCCCACGTGACGGGGTGTTAGAAGCACACGCATCAGATCTCGCAAACAGATTACAAAACAGAAGCCCTTTATAGAATTCCGCTGTGTCTAGGAAAAAGGCAGATCCTCTCGGCGCGCCCTCCCCGGGCGGCCCAGAAGGGGGCCCGGGAGGAGCGGGGTTTATCGGGCCTCCGTGCACTTAAGCTATCAGATTCGAGAAGGCGTAGGATGACAGGGGAATTTTGTTTTTCTCCTGAAACCCGGGCCCTTCCGCAGGCCACCACCGGGAAGCCGCTGGAGTGCGTTCAAACGAGAGAGGGAAGCTGGCTCGCACGGCCTTTACCTGAATATATTATTTTGAAAAGGTAAACATTCGCTCTCTGGACGCGTAGCTGTGTGCAGACGGGACTGTGAGAACGAGTATTTCCGGATTCATGAGCGATGCAATGTGTCCAGCTAAATATTCAGGCTGCTTTCTGGAAAGAGGAAAAGGGGGGAGGGGGACTGGGGGGAAGTCCTTGGTTTTCCTTTTTCTTCTGGAAAAAGTATTCCAGGGCGGCCCGTGTACCTTGGGTTCACCTCAGGACCAAGCTTGCCCAGACTCCGCTTGCTTAAGAAACCTGGCAAACAGGCTTCGAGCTTTTCTCTCTGAAGCCCTGGAGAGATGTAACCGTTTCTTGTCTCCACCAAATTCCACCGGCACGCCAAGTCCCTGGCGAAGGCATTTTCGCTCTGGACGCGGCAGGGACCGAGTTACCAGAATGGCCAGGGCAGGATTCCTGACCCTCGGGACTTTTTCATTTTAGGGGAGAGCCCCACACCATCAGGAATTGGTTTCAAGAGCCAAAGTCCACCTTCCCGTGAGCCGAAAGGGGCCTGCTGCCCTCGGTTGCCCGCCAGCCACCTCGAGGGGAGGCGGAGGGAAGACCGGCTGTGCCTTCTGGCTTCTGCACAGGAATGACCCTCCGGCTAGCGGCAAGGACGGGCTCTCCTAACATGGGCCGAGCACCAACTGCTTCCTTGGTGTCCAACTAGCCCCGCCTACCTCCCGTGGCCCCCTCCTTCCCCACCCACAACCCGCTCTGCACCCCAGAGCTTTCTGGGGACTCCTGCAAGGCGACGAATCCACTGTAGGCCGGCCCTTGCTGGTGTGCCAGAGACCGGGCAGAGAGGCGTGGACGGGGTAAAGGTCACTGAGAGCACAAGGCGCGGTGCCGGACACACGGTAAGGGGTCAGCGAGTGTCGGCCGGACTCAGCTTGAGAACTGACTGTGCGGCTCAGCGGGTGGCCCTGCAGAGAACCGCTCCGGCTGACCGTCCGCACCGAGTGCCCCACGCAGGGCCATCTTTTAGAGACACAAGGGGAGGTCCAGTTCCCCTGATGTTAGGACACAGCCCAGACCCTTCACCGGGGACTGCAGGGCGTCCTGTCCGCTCCCTGTGCTCGCCGCGCAGGCCTCCCTCCACCTGCTCCACTCGTTCTACCTGCCAAGGCCCCACGGGCCCCGGTCCCGCACACACTGTTCCCGGCGCCGCCCCTGGTGGCCTCACGCCCCGGCTTCGGGTCCAGCCCAGACGCCACCCGGGGGGCCACCCCGTCTCTGTGTGCTCCGGCCTGGCCTCCACTCGCCCTCCAACGGTCCGGCTGATGTCCTCCGTACTGCTCAGCCTCACCCGCCATTACCGCGTGGGTCTGTGTGCAGGCTCGCTGTCCACTCGGCCCACCAGGAAGGAAACTCCAGGAGGAGAGAGACCTGAGCCGTCCTGTTGACCGCTGCGCCTCCGGGCCACAGTGCGCGGCGGGCACTCAGGAAATGGCTGAGGAATGAACACGTCGGGGGTGTGGGGGGCGCTACGCACAGAAAACACAAGAAGGCTCACCCCGACTGACCAAGCAGCAGCCTGCTCCCGCCGTGCACTCCTGATCCCCTCACGCTGCCCTGCTCTCCTCCCTCCCACAGCGCTCACAACGTGCGTCATTATGTACTGCCCAGCGGCCTGCCCGGCGGCGGAAGCCCTGCAGGGCGGTAACGTGCCTGCCCTGACGTATCGGAATGCTCTAGACCAGGCCTGAGCCATGGTGGGCCCCCGGTGCGCGCTCCTTTCCTGAGGGAACAGCCTGTGCTGCAGACAGGCATGTTTTCGTAAACGAGCCTTCTGCGTGGACAGGCGCCGTAAATACTGGCGTTGCCCTTTTCCCTCCGCCAGAATCTGCCCCCGACGGTTTGGGATGAAATTGCTTTCGTGTGACCCACTCCCCGTATTCCTTCGCTTGGTCCCCTCCACGATCCTGCGGGCGTGTAATGCGGAGGAACGGCTGCTGCGCAGTCACAGGGTTAAACGAGTTACAGAGTCCGAGCCCCACGCACGCCCGCAAGCACGCAGGGAAGCTGACCTTATCCCACCCCCGGGGAAGGGCCGGCTGGCGGCGCCCTGTCCCCCCCGCCCGCCTCACGTGCACCTGCACATGCGGCGGCCCAGGAGCGGAGCAGCTGACCTGCTCCATCTGGCACGCAGCGGCCTTGCGCCGAGGCCAGCCGCGGCTCCCGGGGCAGGGTCAGCGCTGCGGAAGCCCGCGGCAGGAACAGAGCCGGGCTGAGGGTCACGAGCTCGGGCTGCCGGGGCAGCCGGCCTGCGTCACGTGCCAGGAAGTCACTGAGAAACGCTGCCTGCCGTGAGCAGAATGTTCCAGAGAGGCCCCCAAGAAGGGCGGCTGAGGGTCAGAGTTAAGGAAGGCAAGCAGACCCGCCTGGCCCAGGGGCAGCGGGGACCAGGGCAGCCTGAGCAATGCTGGACGACGGGCCTCGGGCCTCGGACCCTTTGAGGCTAGTTGGCTCAACCGGCGTTTTCACCCCGGCATGCTGTCAATCGCGGCATCGCTTACGGCACAGAGTGTTCCCAATGCCAGGACTTTACACTATACCAGCCGTGGGCAAACTACGGCCCTCCGGCCGGATCCAGTCCGTTCGGCTGTTGGATCCGGCCTGCGGAGCCGAAAGAGCGGAGGGTTCTCTTGCTCTCCCCTCAGCCCAAGATGAGAGTGCCAGCATGGTCAGGTTGCTTTTGTTCCGGCCCTCCGGTCCGGTTTAAGAGCCCATGGTGGCCCTCGAGTCAAAAAGTTTGCCCACCCCTGCACTATACCCATATGTTGTCGACATAAAATTTTTAGTATTAAAAAAATTGATATTGAACACTTTGCTGCCAACTCAGTTGGATAATTCAGGAGACAGAGGATCAGGATGTGCTAATCTGAAGTGAATTCAGGTGCCTCCCCTCCCCACCACCACTGTTGAGCTTTCTCTCTCACTTGGGCCTGGGGATCATGCAGCCCGGACCAGGGGCCCTGCTGGGGACCCGTCAGTCAGGGCGCAGAAGGAGATCCGTGGGCATGAGCTTTGGGTTTGAGCGTCTCTAGGACAGAGCAAGGGTCTCCCTGCCGACAGGAAGCTGAGATACAGTCTGCAAAGCTTGTTGGAACCCTAAATCCAAATTCCAGCACCTTTACCAGGGCTCATAAGATCCTCTGACAAGCGTGTGCTTTGATTACAGGAGGATAAAACTCTGCGAGGTCGGAGACTGTTTGCCACAGCCGCCCTAGCTCCCGGCACCGCAGGCGGCACAGACCGGGTGCTAACAGGCCTTTCTGAGATGCATGCAGACAGAAGAGGAAGCCACACCCTGAACTTGACCCACCACCGTGGGCACTGTTACTGAGCTCGCTGGATCCAGTGGTAGGTTGATGCTATTTGTCAACTATGCTAAAAGGGGGAATATATTCGACAAACATAAAAAAAAAAAAAGTCAAGAAGGCCATTCTGACTTGGTAAAAGGAAAAAGAAACACACACACACACACCAATCAACACTGCCTGAAGCTGAGCTTCATAAAGACAAGCCAGGGCCGTCCACGACCCCAAAAAGTCATTCCTCTTCCAATAAGTTAAAACCCGGAAACACAGCTCAGAAACACCAAAAATGTCTTCCTCTTACTGCCTTGGCTCAGAAGAAGGGAAGGAGCAATCCTTCCGGCTTTCCTGATGAGCTTTGTTCCGTTAAAGACAAGACCACAGGCCCGAACGGGAGGTGCTCAGGTCCTTCTATGTCTCCCTCACGGCACCAAGAGGACACGTCGCTTGGCTGTGGCTCTCCCAGAAGCGGAGTCTCAGACAAGCCCACCAGAAATGGACTGGCTGGCGTCAGCGAGGCCACCTTCCTGACACCTCCCCCCCACCCCCCCACCCCGGCTGTCGCCTCTGCGGAAGGGAGCCTTGCAGTAACCAGTCTGCGCTCTGGCTCCGCGTCACTTCCTTGATTTGCTCCCTCTGCCCGGAACGTCTCTGGCCTTTCAGTGAGATTGGAGGCTGCCCGCCTCATGAGTCACGCAGTAAATCCAATCAGACCTTTCCATTGTGCTGAATTTTGTCCTTTTATCCTTTAAACTCCAAGCGTTTGGTTTTTGTCTCCTGACTGCCTGGAATGAACTGGCAATGGACTTTTTAAAAATCAACTTTTTTTTAAAACAAAGATATATTTTATTGATTTTTTACAGAGAGGAAGGGAGAGAGATGGAGAGCCAGAAACATCGATGAGAGAACATCGATCAGCTGCCTCCTGCACACCCCCGACTGGGGATGTGTTCGCAACCAAGGTACATGCCCTCGACCAGAATTGAACCCGGGACTCTTCAGTCCATAGGCTGACGCTCTATCCACTGAGCCAAACCAGCCTTGGCAACTTTTTTTTTTTTTTTTTTAATACTAAAAATTTAAAGTTGGCAATATGTGAGTGTGAGGCCTCGGTGTGGGGTGTTTGTGAAGAACCTTGTTTCCACACGATGCTTTCCCTCCTGGCACCCCCAGAGATCTTCCTCCCTGGACCCGATTGTCAGACCTTTCCAACCCCCCCCCCCCCCCCTCAGCCTCCTCTCGCAAGAAGCTGATTGGAAGAGGGTACTGGGCTGAGCAAGGCACCCCTGGGCCCGGGGCCTGCTTCTGGGTCCCTGACCTTGGGTGCCCGTGCTTCCCAGCGCACTGATATGTGGCCCACCCCAAAGCAGACACAAACCCTCTCCCCCCACCAGGCAGCCAACAGCCAGAGGGAAAGGCATTATAACGCATGCCTATGATGGCAGTTCTCAGCAGAGCTGCATGGCAGACTCGCCCGTGGAGCCACGGCAGAATAGGAGGTAGGCAGCCCCCGACACTGAGTCAGGGTTATGGCAGATAGGGTCTGGGCAGCGGAGCTTTCTGCATTCTGCGGAAAATGACCGCGCTATGCTGCGCAGCAGAGCTGGCCCCCGGCTTCCGGCTGCCCTCTGCAGAAGCAGGCCGGCACGTCCCTTGCTTGTGACGGGGCCCCTCCCGGCGGCGTTCCTGAGCGCTGCCGTAGAGTGACACTGCCGCCCCACCACACTTGCGTCAATGTCCCCGACGTGGCTGACTCATCTGGCAGGCGAAGGTCACCCAAATATGCCAGCCACGCGCTGCGCCTCTGATACCTGGCAGGCACGCGCACGTGCCCGGTGCCACTCACACACACCCAGCCCGCTTAAGCCTCCCGGCAGCCTGACGTAGCTAACGAGGACACCGAGACCCAGAGGAGTTGTGCAACGTGACCAAGGTCATTTGGCTACCGGGCGGCAGAGCTGGGGTCCACCCCGGACGCTACGACTCAAAGCCACGCTCTCCGTGTCGGGTTCAGGGGCACCAGGAGATAAATGTGGCTTTTCCACACCTTCTTACTATCGATCGAAGCCTCATCAGCTCAGACCCAGCCTCCTCACCAGTGTGTGCACGGCTGGCAGACGTGCAGCCTGGCCCTGAGCGGGGCTGCCACGCACAGGCGGGCGGCGTGGCCAGTAAAGTGCCCAGGTGAGGGCTGCATCCCCTGGAGGGCCACATCTTTAACATGGTCCCTGGGGCGGACACTTAATGGGGCATGGATAATTTCCCGTAACATCCTACTTTTATTTTCTTAAAAAAATATACACTTCAAAGTAACGTATAACATTCAAAGATGTTATTTGGGTTTTGACCCACTTCCATCTCAAAATCATATTTATCGCATGCCTATCATCCACCAGTCACGGAGCTATCAGACACAGGGGCTACTACCGGATGGAGGCATAGGAAAGGCGGAATGGGGAGACGAAAGCTACTGAACGGGGAGAACTGAGACCCCCAGGCACTGGATGGGTCCATTCATGAGACAGGGCTCTCGCTAAGGGTGATCTGGGCTAATTCAGGGTCAGCCAGACCAGGCCCCGTCCTGCACGGGGCGGAGAGCCTCAACTTCATTGTCAGGTGGACCTGGCTCTGTCACCTCTGGCTGTGACCTTGGGTACATGTCTTTCTTAAAAAATGTTTTTGCTTGTTTTTATTGATGAGGGAGAGAGAGAGAGAGAAACATGCCCTGACTGGGGATCGAACCACCGCCTTCTGGTGTACTGGGACCAAGTGAGCCACAAAGCTAGGGCAGGACAAGTTTCTTCATCTGCAAAATGGAGCTGATAAAAGAACCTACCAGGGTTAACTTGAGGATTAAACGGTAATACTCATGAAACATTTGGCGTAGTGTCGTGCACAAAATCAAGCTTCAATAAATATCAGCTCTCACTGGTGTTACTGTTACTAATTCTTTTCAGTCGCCTATTCCCAGGCCCCAAATCCAGGCGCAGTGAAGCCCCTCGATGGCAGGGAGAACTTTCCCTCTGTGTGCCCGGCTCCCGCTCCCTCACAGCGCTTCACGCGGAGGGCCACTGCCTTCCTCCCTGAAGCAGAGGGCGGTGACATCTGAGACTCAGCTCGTATTCGGGCATTCAATTACTATGATCCTCTAATGATTTTCTTTTCTTTCTTTAGCTGCACTGTTTGTTAACACTTCTTTGCGTGCAGAAAAAGGCATTAAGAATTTAAATAGCTCTGGTAAGGGGCTCAGTTGGTTAGAGCACCTGTTGCCCTGTTTCCCAGAAGGTTGTGGGTTCAATTCCTGGTCAAGGCACATACCTAGATTTCGGGTTTAATCCCCCGTTGGGACTCATACAGGAAGCAACTGATCTGTTTCTCTCTCCCATCACTGCCCGCCCCCCTCTCTCCCTCTCTGCATATCCTCGGGTGAGGATTAAAAAGAGAATTTAAATAAAAAATCATTCAAATTGGCTGCTTAACTACTCATTCTGGTAGGAAGCTCGATAGGAAGGGGACCAACATAATTTGTGGAAGACAAATACTTAAATCACTGATAAAGTTCCATCATGTGCACTTCCTTGCCCCCCTGAGCCGGAAGATCCTTCCAATCTGGCCAGATAAAACAAAGCTGGGCTACTGTGTTTTGGATCATGCGCCTGTTTTACAAAGCGTCATCTTCCCCTTCCTAAAAAAAGGCTCCCTGCGCCTTGCCTCCCCCTCTCCCCCATTTTACCGGTTCCTGGCCAACCTTCACACCAAGGGGATGTTTGGGGGGCAAAGTCTCGGGGTCTCTTCCCTCTGACTGCTATAGTTATAATTGTGTGAAGTGTGTTTAACATTTAGCATTATATAATTCAATACCTAATATATTAATTTGTTATATTTAAGAGTGAATATTAACCCTGATGGGTTTGGCTCAGTGGATAGAGCGTCGGCCTGCAGACTGAAGGGTCCCGGGTTCGATTCTGGTCAAGGGCATGTACCTTGGTTGCGGGCACATTCCCAGTAGGGGGTGTGCAGTAGGCGGCTGGTCGATGTTTCTCTCTCATTGATGTTTCTAGCTCTCTATCCCTCTCCCTTCCTCTCTGTAAAAAAATCAATAAAATATATATTTAAAAAAAGAGTGAATATTATACCTAGTAACTGTGTGAATGCCCTAGTAACTGGGTGAATGCCTCAGTAACTGAGTGAACACCCTAGCAACTGAGTGAACGCCCTAGCAACCTTGCTTGGAACGAGAACAGTTAAAAGCCTGAGGTCCATGCTGACAGACACACACAGGACACAGTTGCAGCTGCAGCTCGGTGTCGGTCGAGGCCTCGAGGTTCAAGGCCCATGGAGAGCTCAATCGAGCTGGGGCAGAGCTTCGGGCAGGAGGAGAAGGAGGAGCGGAGAGCGACCGTCGGTGGAGGAGCCTTCGGGCCCCTCTGGTTGATGCCTCCAACCTTGCTTCTTTTATAGCCGTTTCTGGGCGTCCCTCTGTCCTCTGTAGGTGTCACCAATGGGTTTTCAGGGTGTCTTATCAGTGGGTCTCAGGCTTGTAACGGTTCTGGTTCCAGGCGGGGTTGCTAGGGCGTTCACTCAGTTGCTAGGGTGTTCACTCAGTTACTGGGGCGTTCACCCAGCTACTTAGGGCATTCACACAGTTACTAGGTATAATATTCATTCTGAAATATAACAGATTAACATATGTCAGGTATTGAATTATATAATGCTAAATGTTAAACACACTTCCCACAATTATAACTATAACACTTTAAACCAGGATCTAATAAGATGTCAGTTTTGGTATGATTTTTGTTTTTTAGTGAATACTTTGTTGTTTTGGTTGTTTATTCTTTTTAGTAAAGTCTCATTTTAATGGATTCATTAGATTATCATTTGTTCAGGAAAAAATATGAAAAAAATGTTGGTACCGTTCAAGGCTTAGCACACTTAGGTGCTTATTTTAGATTTTGGTTCAGGTTTCCACTGAAGCCCTTGATTAAAATGTTTGAACAACTTTCAGAAATAGTCAATAGCTACAAGCTTCCCTCTTCCTGTTCCACTCCTCCCGGCTGGCTACTTCTGGCCTCAGAGGGTAGAGCTCTGCTCACACACTCCTGGGTTCCAATTCCAGTTCTGCCACTGAGTAGCTAATTACCATCTCAAGACCCATTGTTTTTGTTTTTTTGATTTGTTTTTCTAATCTATTAAATGGGAGAAAAGTGCAACTTAGTTCTTTTTAAAAATATATATTTTATTGATTTTTCACAGAGAGGAAGGGAGAAGGATAGAGAGCTAGAAACATCGATGAGAGAGAAACATCGACCAGTTGCCTTCTGCACGCCCCCTACCAGGGACGTGCCCGCAACCAATGTACATGCCCTTGACCGGAATGGAACCTGGGACCTTCCAGTCCACAGACTGATGCTCTATCCACTGAGCTACACCGGGTTCGGCTGGAACTTAGTTCTTAATAGGAATAGATAAGACAATACAGACACAATGTAGCATCTCATTCTATTGCTCTTTTTCATCCTGATGATTTTTTCTATGAAAATTCCAGAAAACCAAACAATACCTACAACTCTTTCTGTAGCCCATCCTGTTATGGCAACAGCAACCAATTTAATGCTTGCTGGTAGGAAGGGTGTTGGAAGCCGGGGTATTGTGTAAGTTGGGGTTTCCCTGCAGCTGAAGTGGAGAATGAGTGGCTTGGAGAGTCTCAAGCTTCCAGGTCTTCAGAGAACCCGGGCAGGTCAGCTCTGCAGGCTGGACCGTCAGGAGCCACTGGGCTCGGGCCAGGCTGACCCCAAAAGAAGGGAGTCAACTAAAACATGATGAAGGAAGATAAGTGCAAAAGCAAATATTTAGGCCCAGCCGGGCATGGCTCAGTGGTTGAGCATCGACCTATGAACCAGGAGGTCACGGTTCAATTCCTGGTCAGGGCACATGCCTGTGTTACAGGCTCCATCCCCAGTGTGGCAGGAGGCAGCTGAACAATGATTCTCTCTCATCACTAATGTTTCTCTTTCTCTCTCTCTCTCTCTCTCTCTCTCTCTCTCTCTCTCTCTCTTTCTCTCTCTCCCTTTCTTATAGGAATTAAAAATATTTTTTAAAGTAAATATTTAGCAAAATAAAATTCTGTTTAAATTTTATCATGTTCATTTAGAGTGGGTTAATTATAGATATGGTAATGTAATTGAAAAAACATTTATGTAAAGAATAGGCACATGGATATATTACAATAAATAAAGCCAATAATTATGCATTAACTGATACAAAATCAGTAATATATTGATCCCAGGAATCCTGCATGCCCATTAAAGATATTGCCTCCCTCCTCTACCGTCCTGAAGCCCTACTGGGAAGGGTAAGTAGAAAATAAGAACTCTGAACAGCCAGAGAGCTCCTATCCCCTTAGGTCAGTAGTCAGCAAACTCATTAGTCAGCAGAGCCAAATATCAACAGTACAATGATTGAAATTTCTTTTGAGAGCCAAATTTTACAACTTAAACTTCTTCTAACGCCACTTCTTCCAAATAGACTTGCCCAGGCCGTGACAGTTTGTGGAAAAGCCACACTCAAGAGGCCAGAGAGCTGCATGAGGCTCAAGAGCCACAGTTTGCCGACCACGGCCTTAGGTGGTTTCTCTAGGTCCACAGATGGCTCCTGCCTGTCTGGGTAAAGCCTGTGAGTCAGCCCCCAGACCAGCATCTTAGCCCCAGATTGCATTATTACTAAGTTTCTTCACGCAGAGAAACCACGCAAACATAGAGTTAGGAGACAAAGCTGGAAGAGGCAAAGCATGTCACAACCCGAGGGCTCTGTTCCCATCACACCTCATTCTGTTCCATCCTCAGCTGCTGGCAAGGGGACCTTTAAGCACGTAATTCACGTGATGCTCTGAGTGGCCGTCTATGCCAGCAGGGAGGGGAGAGAGGAGGCAGGGCAGAGGGGCGTCCTTGACCAGGAGAGGTGGGCTGGAGGCAGGGTGCAAGGGGAGGGAGGCCACGGAGGAAAGGGTTTGGGACTCCCTCCTCTGTACCAATGCCCTCCCTAGTAATCAGAACCCCAGTAAACAGAACCCCAGGTGCACGCAACTCGTGGGAAGGCCTGGCTTATTGTGCCACCGAGCCTGCCCACTCTGTTCGTCCAGCTGCCATGGGGTTAGTCACAAAAGGAGGTCCCACAGGCAGTTCCTAGCTCCAAGAGTGAGCGACCCCTTAGACTGAGACAGTCTTAAAACCACGACCCCTTAGACTGAGACAGTCTTTCCCTGGCAGAGGCTTTTTCAGGGCTGTGTCTTCTGGTTCCTTTACGCTGGATGGCCACAGCCCATTCCGGCCCACAAGATGGTGCTGAGCCCACACCCAGAAATGCCTTTGTATTCCGAGGGGCCGGGAATCCAGTCCCCGGACTCATTCCCGACATGGGCAGATGAGTAAGCATCGCTTCCACACAAACAGACCTCGGGTGCTTTCGATAACAAGGAGCAGAGAGCGTGCTTGTCAGCGGAGCGTGAACTCTAACTCGCCTTGATTTGCCATACATGGATTCTAGAGATTCTTCAGATCTGGGGTGGGGGCCGCTCCACCCCGGGCGGGAATTTCCCCCTCCACTGGGAACAATCAGGGCGCCCGGCACGGTCACCCCTGCCGCACACACCCCTTTGGAAGTTTCCTCCGCTTCTTCAGACCCTGGGCCACGCGTCGCAAATTCCTTCAACCGTTCCCCGGTAAGAAGAATGTTACGGACAAAAGGAACTTGTTTTTTGTTTTATTCCAATCCTTTCATTCCCGAGATGAGAACGTTAAAGCACAGAGAAGCTAAACGACTTGCCCAAGATCCCACGTGAGACCAAAACACACGTTTAGATTTCTGTTCCACACCATCCTCCGCCGATGGCTGGCTCCGCTCTCCCCTTGCTTTCTTTTTCCCCCTTCACTTCCCATCTAGCAAGGCTGACATTTTTAACCGAAACTCAAAAACTCCCTTCTCTATTCTGGTTGAATTTTACCAAGTCCATTCAGCTCACACTGTCTCCAGTCCGACGGAAGGTTTACAATGTCGGTTCTGTCTTAAAATATAATCTCTGGACTCCTTCGACATGTTATGCTGACTTCTGCTCTAGAAACTTCCAGGTGAGGTGAGGATGGTGGTGTCCGTGACAAAAAAAAGGCCGTCGGTTCTCTCTGCGCACCTCCCACTCAGATCATCATTTCAAGGTCGAGACTGTTATACTAATGACAACTTGGAAAAATATGTTTAAGCCGGTTAGAATAAAAAAAATAAATAAATAAAGCCTTGGCTTCCTCTTTAAAGAGGAAGGGGGTTGAATCCACGTTGGCAGGAAGGAAGTGGCCCTGTGAGGAGCAGCGGGGGCCACGACAACACGTTCCTATGCTTGGGACGGAGATGCTGAGGCCACGGGGTGGCGGAGCGCTTGCCCTGAGACCCAGGACACGTTAAGAGCTGCTGAGAACAGAGTGACTGGGAATGACCTGAGCGCGAAAGAACAAGAGGTCAAGTTCCCGGGAGCTGACCGTGGCCCTGCGGCTGGTCCGTGGTCGCAGGTGACCGGATCTAACCCCTGACTAGTTACATTCCCTCTTATTACTGCTTCGGGAAGCACAGCGAGCCTCTGTTTTTCTGGCTGTGCTTCTCCATCCCTGCATCCTCCCTGCGTCACTAGCTCAGGCCGTCTGTTTTTCTGGGGCTCTTACCCCAGCATCATCGAACCCTGCCTCAGGCAGCCTGCAGTGGCACAGTGCCCCCATCCACGGCCCCCGAACAGCACCTTCCCCGAAGCCAATATCTTGGACCCAAGCACCACACAAAAGCAGGAGGACCTGTCCTTGTTCCCGTCTAAGCCTCTACCATGTACAAGCCACTTTCATGCACTCCACTGCGTTTTCTACCTCACGGACACCTGTCCTTTAATTCCTGCTTAACCCTCTACCGTTTACAAATTATTTGCATGCACACCATCTCGTTTCCTTCCCACGACACCCCTGTGGACTGTGACATATTTCCATTTCAAAGATGAAGACAGTGAGGCTCAGAGAAATGAAGCCCGAACCCCAAAACCACATAGCTCGTCATTGGCAGGGCTGGGTTTTCACCCCTGGTCTTGTGACTCTGGGTCACAAACTTTTCTCAGCGCACTTAAAGGAGGCTACGTTTATGGGATTTCACCTGTTAGGAGACATAAGTCACGAATCTCATCTTTTGATGTTTTATGGTTGTGCTTGTTTTATGACAAAGTTCATGCCATAAATTTATTTGTATTTGCCATTCAAACAAACGAACAAACAAAACAACCCCAAACACTTATATATCACTACCTTTTTTTTTTAAATAAATCTTTATTGTTCAAATTATTACAAATGTTCCTCATTCCCCACCCCCCGCATTGCTCCCCTACACCAAGTTTCCATTCAATTCTCTGCCCTTTCCCCATGCCCCATTGTCCTCATCCATAGGTGCAGTTTATGTTCAGTCTCTTCCCACCCCGCTCTACTCCCCATTTCCCCAAGAATCATCAGTCCACTCCCCTTCCATACCTCTGATTCTATTATATTCACCAGTTAATATTGTTCATCATGATTTTTACTTCTCTTGGTTTTTAGAGTCACTTGTTGATAGTTACGTGTTTGTTCATAAATTTTATCTTTATTTTCTTCCTCTTCCTAAAGAACCCCTTTCAGCAACTCATATAATTCTGGCTTGGCAGTGATTAATTCCTTTAGCTTAAATTTATTGGTGAAGCTCTTTATCTGGCCTTCGATTCTGAGTGATAGCTTTGCTGGGTAGAGTATTTTTGGCTGTAGGTTCTTGTTATTCATCACCTTGAATATTTCTTGCCATTCCCGTCTGGCCTGCATGGTTTCTGTTGAGAAATCAGCTGACAGTCGTATTGGTGCCCCTTTATAGGTAACTACCTGCTTTTGTCTTGCTGCTTTTAATATTCTCTCTTTGTCTTTAGCTCTTGGAATTTTAATTATGATGTGTCTTGGTGTGGTTCTTTTTGGATTCCTTTTGTTTGGGGTTCTGTGTGCTTCCTGTACGTGTAAGTCTATTTCTTTCCCCAGGTGGGGGAAGTTTTCTGTCACTATTTTTTTCAATATGTTTTCGGTATCTTGCTCTCTGTCATCTTCTGGGATGCCCATAATTCTGATGTTGGTTCGCTTGAAGTTGTCCCAGAGGTTTCTTACATTATCTTCAACTTTCTGGATTCTCTTATCTTCTTGCTTCTGTGGAGGAGTGTCCTCTGGCTCTTTGTGTTGCAAATCTTGGACTTGATTCTTGCAATCTTCCAATCTGTTTTTAGGACTCTGTATAATATTATTTATTTCAGAGATTGTATTCTTTATTTCTAGTTGACCCTTCATTATTTCTTGTTGATCCCTTATCATATCCTCATAGGTCTCATTTATTTTATCGGCTTTTTCTGAGAGATTGTTGAACAACCTTATAAGCGTGGCTTTGAACTCTATATCCAGCAGCTTTTTGTCCTCCATTTCTTTCGTTTGTGATCTGTTTCCTCGTTTCGGCATTTTCGCTGCTTCCCTGAGTTGGTAGGTTGGGAGGATCAGCTGTGTCTATGCCAGGAGACAACCTTATTCCACTAGACTTGGAAACCTGCAAAAGCCTCTCTGAGTTCAGCTTGGATGGGGCGGAGTTTCAGGGTGGAGCCTAGAGCCTTGGCTTCCGGTTAGCCCCGCCCTCTGAGGTTCCTGAGTCTCAGTGTACCTCAGTGTCCTTTGGTACTCCTGCAAGCACCTCTGAGAGAAAGGCAGCCTAGAGCTTCGCCCGCTACCAGACAGTCTAGTCTCTCCCCCAACAAGCCCACAACTGGGGTTCAGAGCAGTTGGAAGTGGGGTTAAGAACAGTCCGGAGCTTATGTCTCCTTCCCGCTAGGGCGATCTCGCGGCCCAAACAACAGTCTGTCCTCTGTGTGCGCAATGTGCGCGACTCAGGGGCTCTGCTTTTCGCCGTTCCCCTAAGCTTCTGTCTTACAGCCCAGATTCCCTCTGTATGAGGCTGGAGCCCGAGGGTCTTGCCCAGGGCTGGGGTTCAGTGCAGTCAGAACTGGGGCTCAGCACAGTCCTGAGCTTTTGAGTCCTTCCCGCTGGGGCAATCCAGCAGCTCAGCGAACAGTCCCACCTCTGCGCGCAATGTGCGCGACTCCGGGGCTCTGCCTTTCTTGCCGCTCCGCTGAGCTTCCGCCTTACAGGCCAGTTTCCCTCTGTGTGAGCCTGGACCCCAGGGTCTCGCCCAGAACTGGGGTTCAGTGCAGTCGGAGTTGGGGTTCAGCACGGTCCGGAGCTTTTAGGTATCTCCTTCCCGCTAGGGAACGCCAGCCAGGCACTCAGCCGCCCCTCCTCTCCGCGCAATGTGTGCGGCTCCGTCCTCTCCCCGCGCGCAGCACCGTGCCTCCGTACCTTAGGCTTTTACAGCTCCTCTGGTTTTCCTTCTGGTTTTCTCTTTCCTTCTAGTTGTAGAATTTCCAGTCAGTCAACTTTCCTGTAGTTCTGGATAGTGTCCACTCTAGATTTTAGTTGTATTTTTTGAAATTGTTGAGTGCGGCTGCAGTTAGGCGTTTACCTCTGCCGCCATCTTGTTGTCTCACTCACTACCTTTTTTTTTTAACCAATAACACCGATTTTTCCTGATCAGTCTATTCACCATTTAACACACTGCTGGCTAGGTCAGTGGTTGGCAAACTCATTACTCAACTGAGCCAAATATCAACAGCACAACGACTGAAATTTCTTTTGAGAGCCACTTTCTTTAAACTTAAACTTCTTCTAACGCCACTTCTTCCAAATAGACTTGCCCAGGCCATGGTATTTTGTGGAAGAGCCACACTCACGGGGCCAAAGAGCCACATGTGGCTCGAGAGCTGCAGTTTGCCGACCATGGGGCTAGGTGATGATCATCTGTGCATTCTTCTTTGTGAACTCTGCCGTCCTGCATTACCTGACTGCACCGCATGGTGCTGAATTCACGCTGCAAAATGCGAATGACTCCTGAGATGATCACTGTCAGACTTAGATGAAGTGATGACTATCGAGACGTTAGCGATCAAATGTTCAATTAATGGCATGGCTCACATACATACATATGACCACGGTATACTATTACTACATCTTCATTGCATTCATTCCAACCAAGTACTTTCGTTTTCTTAACAAGCGTCTGACGAAGCATAAGGTAGCAAGGCCCAATAACTCAGAAAAGCGGAACAACTATTTCATTGCCTAGGCCTGAAATTCCTTAGTTCTTCCCGCATTCAGCAATCTCTGCAGTCCACAGTCCAGGGGAGGAAAGCGACAAGCAGACTTAACAGCCCCTCCCTCCCTCGTGACTGAAACGCTCTAGCGAGAGGCAGCTTAAACTGGGTGTGGGGAAAGGGTCAGTAAAAAAAGAGGTGGAACTGAGTCTTGAAAGTCAGGGGGCATAAGAGAAATAAGTCAAAAACAGCGAAAGACAAATACCGTATGATTTCACTTGTATGTGGAATCTAAAAACAAAATAAACGAACAAAACAAAAACAGGCTCATGGAGACAGAGAACAGACTGATGGCTGCCAGATGGGCGAGGGATGAGGGGGGGGGGTTGGGTGAAAAAGTTGAGGGGATTAAGAAGTGCAAACTAGTAGTTATAAAACAGTCAGGGGGGTCTTAGTAGAGCCCAGAGAATATGGTCAATAATATTGTAATAACCTGTCTGGTGCCAGGTGTCTACCCACTGTGTTGTACACCTGAAACTAATACAAAGTAATATTGACTGTCAACTGTAGTTGAGAAAAACAATTTACCTAGTTTCTGGGTGCCACCCGAGACTGGCTGAATCTGAACGGCCAGGACCACGGCCCCAGAAACCCGCGGGTAGCAAGTTCCCGGCGCTTCCGAGTCAAGGCTGGGCTCGGACCCCGTGTCAGTCTCCTGCGGCTGCCGTAACTTACGCATTGCCATGGACTTGGCGACTCAAAACAACACGAAGTTATTCTCTCAGAGTTCTGGAGGCCAGAAGTCCAAAGTCAAGGTGCCCGCAGGGCCGTGCTCCTGGTGGACCCAGGCGTTCCTTGGCTCATGGCTGCACAGCGCCAATCGCTGCCTCCACCTGCACTTGCCCTTCTCCTCGGTGTGTGTCTCTCCTCTGTGTGCCTCTCACAGGGCCCGCCCCAGAATCCGGAATGGACTCACCTCCCGATCCTTAACTAACTTACCTCTGCAAAAGCCTCCCCCCCCCCCCGGCCCCAAATAAGGTCACATTCACAGCGTTGGGACCTATCGTTTGATTTTGGGATGGCCACCATTCAACCACTGCCTCTACCAGGACTGGGCAAACTACGGCCCACGGGCCGGATCCGGTGAGTAAAACTATTGAGTTAAAAAAAAAACCAAAAAGACCATATACTTTTATGTAATGATGTTGACTTTGAATTTATATTGGTTCACACAAACACTCCATCCATGCTTTTGTTCCGGCCCTCCGGTCCAGTTTAAGAACCCATGGTGGCCCTCGAGTCAAAAAGTTTGCCCACCCCTGTTCTAAGCGCTTGATATTCCAGAAAGCACCCCTGGGCCAAGCAGGTGAACACCACAGACAGGTAATTACGACGTGCCTGCTGTCTTTCAGCGCCATCCGGGTAGCCTCCGTGGGCGTGGCTCCCTTCAGCTGCCTGGGGAGTGCCGTGCCCGCACAGCGAGGGCTCCCTTCGGTGGGCTCCCGTTCCGTCCCAGGGTGGGCACACTCGGCCCTGGGCAGCTCCTCAGGGCTGTGCCTGGTTCTCGCCCGGTGTCCTCCAGATGTCCTGGGTCATACATGCTGTGTTCCGCTGCTGACTCGACTGACAAATCACTTTGCCTGGATGACACACACGGACACGGTTTACGCCCAAAGTGGCTTCTTTCTTTGCTGTGGCTTTTCCTTGGGCAGGGTCTTGGAGATCGTCAAACCCAACACCCGGCAGGAAAAGACTGGGCGGGCTGCCCCTGAGGAAATCCAGACTGGAGGGTTGAGTCAGATGGCGTAACCCTGCAATTGTCAACCGCTGACCGGTTCCACTCAGCCCCACGTTACTTTTCTAAAATGTCATGCCCTCCCGTTGGCCACATTCTCATCACTCTTTCTTCTCATACCCAGCCCACGTTGAACATTCGTGTCACCTTCCTGTCCCCGTAATGTATCTGAATTTCAGACTCTAATCTATACTAAAATAAGAATAAATCATTTATAAGTGTTGGTCTGCTTGCAACATTTCAATATCTATACAATGATTCACTGTTCCCCTAACGTGTAAATGATGAGGTATAAGCAGTCAAGCTTTCAAAACAACCATGTAACAGTTCTTTAGGACCCCACCGGCTGCTCATTCCCACGTGGAACATTTCTTCATACACGGATCCTAGGAGGCAGAGGGGCAAATACCAGATTCTTCACTCTGCTTCGAAAGTCACTTTGACGGGGTCAGCCCGAGCTTTGAGAAGGAAATGACACTCAACTCCTAACAGGCACTGCAAAAAACCAGACTCCTCCTCCCAGAGGCACCCGCCCTCATTTTTAAAGGAGGGTCCCCTCTTCATCGTTAGCAGGTGATGCAACGAGACAAGCAGCAACTGCTGAGAAGGCACAGACCTTCTGCCACTTGCTCGGTCAGAGCGTTCCGAGTTGGCATCACGCTCCATCATTGCGACACTCGAAATTCAGGTACATTGCAGGGACAACAATCCCAGAAACTAGATCACAGAACCGGGGCGTGGGCTACCTGGTAGTTGGGACTTCAAACAATGGGGCCAACACAACAAAATGCATCCGCCGAGATTACCCGTGTCCTCGGGGAATCTTCGCAGAAGGGGACGATGGTGGCCAACCCGAGGAAGTAAATTCTGCTCCAGAGACGTAGGATGGGGGGGAGAGGGCACACTGCTTGGTGTGGAGCGCAGCCTACCATCTCGTGCGACCCCTTGGAGAGAGGCTGCCGGTTCTGCCTTGTCTCCTCGGACAAGATTCTGATTTCAGAATCAGATTCCTAATGCTTTCACTGTCAGCGAACAGCCCCACATTTGCAGCAGCTTCCCACCTGGCTCCGGCTGCAAAACGCACGGAGGTCATTTCTCCGAGCCCGGGCTCTGCTGTGTTCACCTGCGTCCACGCCCTTGCTCTCCTTGTCCACGCACTGCCTTCTCCCCTGTTTTCCCACCATTCCTCCGCCCGTGTTTTCCATCGCTTCTCTCTCACCTCCCATTTTTCCAGTTTGAAGCCACTGCTGCCAGCACCGCAGTCTCCGGAGGGAGGCCAGGCGTGGCCCTGCGGCCGAGGCAGCCCAGGAATGCGAGGCAGCCGCCCTGCCGAGGGGTCAGGAGATGCAGGTGACTGGCAGAGCTGTCACGCAGCCCAGGTAGGTCTGCCGGACACGCAGAAGCACAACAGCTTCCCCAGCGTGGAAATGCTGCAAAAGCTCCGGCTGGCCACGCAAATGCACGCACCCTCGTTTAGACCAGGGGTGGGCAAACTTTTTGACTCGAGGGCCACCATGGGTTCTTAAACTGGACGGGAGGGCCGGAACAAAAGCAACCTGACCATGCTGGCACTCTCCTCTTGGGCTGCTGGTGAAGGAGCGGAGGGGAGAGCAAGAGAACCCTCCGCTCTTTTGGCTCCGCGGGCCGGATAGAACAGCCGAACGGGCCGGATCTGGCCCGCGGGGCCGTACTTTGCCCATGGCTGGTTTAGACAGAAGAAATCGACGAGGGTAAGTGGTTGGGCGGGGAGAGGGAAGCATATTACAGTTCCAGTTGGCTTTTGACAACTTTACCCCAAAACAAAGGTAACTAAAACGAAATGACGGTTTCTGGCCCTGGTCAGGTTGTCCAAACAGTCACCCTGTTCACCTGTTTTAGAGTGAAATTATCAGGGGCTGCGGGACCAGGGAGCAATGGCATAATAAGCTGTTTAGTTTTAAAAAAGTTAAACATTCCCCAAACAAATCCCTAAACACACTGCAGATAAAAACACACCAACAGGCTGTTCAGAAAAATTAGGCTTTAAATATACTGACCTGAAAAAAAACCCTAAAGAACAGGCTGTTCTGTGGAACAGCTCGAGTTTCTGCTTGTGCTTTCATTTTAGAAAACAAACACTCAGACGCCACAGTGGGAGGAGCTCCACCCGGGGATTCAAACTCACAGAAAATGGCCCCCGGTTCTGGAAACCGAGCACAGCCGCCGGGGCACTGGCCGGACTCCGGGAATACAGGCCCCTGACCTTTCACGGGAGTCATTATCTAGGGGACAGAGATAACTCTCCCCCCGCCCCCCTCCCCAGTAACATAAATCATGGTCTTCAAAGTGTTTGCTGAACGCCACAGTGACTAATCACCCCACTTTCATCCACCCCTGCTCAGGGAGCCTCCCAGGGAGCAAAGAGGTCATTTTAAAAGCAAGGTAGCTGCTGGGTTTGGAGGTGAGACTCCCATTACACTTCATGAAAGAAAGAATGAAAGAAAGCAAGGCCTCAAAAAGTATTTCCTAAAATACAGAGAAGTGCAAATCATCTCATCAGAGACTCGTATCGTTAAACAGGGAAGAGAGTGTTAAAATAGATCAGTCGGATGCAGCAAAAAGCTCTTGGTTATTTTTAAACATCAAAATAAAAAGCAAATTTTAGGAATATGAAATATACAACAAGCAGACCCTGGCCAGGTGACTCAGTTGGTTGAAGCATCATCCCGTACACCCAAAGGTTGCAGGTTCAAGTCCTGATCAGGGTGTGTGCGTACGGGAGGCAACCGACCGATGTCTCCCTCTCAAAAAAAAAAAAAAAAAAAAAAAAAAGACAGAGCAAAAATAAAAACATATCCGTGGGTGATGATTAAAAATAGATACATATACAACAAACAGGATGAGTGTAATGGTAATAATTTTCTAGTTTATAAGTTTGTAATTTTAGGGTGAACTTTTAGAGGGACATACTGAGGGTCAGACTCGACCACTTAGGTAGCCACCCCTGTGTGTGTGTGTGTGTGTGTGTGTGTGTGTGTGTGACACAGATAAAACTTACCCCATATTCCTTCTGTACTCCATCCATAGGAATGACGCATGTTACTGATAACCAGCTTGTACTTTGCTTAACACTTGTATGATGACGTATGTTACTGATAACCACCTAGACTGCCGTGGGCCAGAACAGACTTAGAAAACGGGTCCCCGACTTCAGACATCGATCAACACCCCATATTCCCATATATACCCTACCTGGACAATGAGAGACTCACTTTGTAGTCTATATTCATTTAGGAAAGAAAAAAAATGTTCTCTCGGGAAATTTACGGTGCTTCTGTGCAAAAAGTCAACCTACAGCGTGCAGTGGCTCAAGAAACGCCAAGATTGCTCGACCTTGAATGGAAAAAAAAAATGTTTAACCCAATTCATTAGCATAGCGCTTGGGGTAGGCCGGGTCTCTAACGCGTGAGTAAAACCCCATCCGGGGCTTCAATTCACTGCCACGTCATCGCTTTTTCCGTCTATCCTAGTGCCTTCTGCTTCCGCAAAACGGTCCTCCCTTGGAACCGCGTCAGTCCAAGCAAAGGGCAGGACACACACAGGCACCCGGGCCGCAGGGGAGATGGTGGCCGCTGTGACACGGCTCCCACCAGTGAGCATCAGAGGCAGCAGCGAGGCCCCCGAGACACTGCTCTCGGAGCTATATGGCAGGGACTGCAGGGCCAGACAAGCCGGCATAAAGCAGGGACAGACCAGAATGCCGAGTCGGTTTGTAAAAAAGGAAATCTCGCGTTGGCCTAGGGGCAAACCAACGTCCTATTAGAGCCGATCAGAAACCTCCAGGCCTGAAATGAAAATGCACGTGAGCTGGGGGCGCCTTAGATCGGAACGCGAGCCTCTGGCGCCGGGTAAGGCCGTGCACGCAGCTCTGTGCTGACCGGGTTGCTGGCTGGCCTTCTGGCCCAACTGTAATCAACTCCACAAATAACCAGCGGTTGTTCTGACTCGGGAACAGGAAGAAGAACACAAACAAAGCGGAGCCGGGAAACACTCGTGGACGCACGGAGCAGGAAGCGACAGCTCGTCTCCACCTGGCGAGCGCACGGCGTGCCCTCCCCGCTGCGCACCGTCCCGGGTGCCCCTCCGGGAGCACCGGATTTCTCACGAAAAACCGCACCCGGGGCTCAACGTGGCTCAGGGCAGTAAGCCAGCAAACTGGGTTGTGCAAGCCGGGTCTTCTTCCTCACCCTCCCTGAGAATATGTTCAATGCCTTCCCCAAATCAAATCAGTGTTTGGCTTAGTCATTTTCCTTTCCATGAAAAGGGAAAAATGCCTTAACAAAAAAATGGGGAAGAGCCTTCTGCTGCTCCCAGTTTAAAAAGACCTTTTCTTTAACCACCTTAAATGGCAACCATCCCAGAGCTCCCGGGGTTCGGCAGGATGGAAGTCTGCGTCACGGTGTCCGACCGTGGCTGCTAGGAGCCCTCTCCAGCGGGACAGGCAGTCCCTCCGAGCTCTGCCTGCAGGCGGCCGCCTCCGGCTCTCCGGATGGGACCTGCCTTAGGACAGGACCGGCCCGCTTCTGCAGAGCGTGGGAGGCTGGCCACGGGACCCTGGGTTCTGCTCCCAGCTGCCCACTAACTGCGTGATCCGGAGCACGACTTCCCGGAACTCCGTTTCCCAGTCTGGAACGTGAGGAGGTCGGGCTAGTTTGTGTCTCAGGTTCTTTGGAGCCATAACATGTGGAAACCAGGATTCCCTACCTCCCGTGTTGCTACCTTGTGATGGACTCCCAGCTACGTCTGGCTAGTGTCAGGGCATCCCCGAGGACAGTCAGAGGAGAAAGCCTGAAATGGGGGCCACAGAAAGGCCTCCGATGTGGGTTTTCTCTGCTTTCTCCTGCAGGAGAGGAAAGAAAGCACTGCTGGCAGGAACCCTGGCCGTCACGGAGCCAAACCTCTGGTGACAGGTGAGGAAACCAAGCCGGCAAAATTCCTCGACTTTCTTTCCCAGGGTTGCAGATGGGGCAAGGGAGCAAGCCCAGGCCTCCAGGCCGCTCTCCCCCACGGAGGACTTGTCGCCTCCCTCCACAGGGCCTCACGGGGCAATCGGCAAACACTGACCGAACACCTCTGGGCAATCCCTCAAGGAACTCGTTCAAACTTTCAACTGGCCCGGCCACTCCGGGAACATGTAGACAGGCACACAGGGACAGCAGCAGCTCTGGTGAGACACACACTGGCTGGTCTTATCGGTGCAGAAATCCGCTAGTATTCTGCCTGTAAGAAAAGCTTGCAGCCGAAACCGGTTTGGCTCAGTGGATAGAGCGTCGGCCTGAGGACTGAAGGGTCCCAGGCTCGATTCCGGTCAAGGGCATGTACCTTGGTTGCGGGCACATCCCCAGTGGGGGGTGTGCAGGAGGCAGCTGATCAATGATTCTCTCTCATCGATGTTTCTGACTTTCTATCCCTCTATCTTTCTCTCTGTAAAAATCAATGAAAATATATATAAAAAAGAAGAAGAAGAAGAAGAAGAAGAAGAAGAAGAAGAAGAAGAAGAAGAAGAAGAAGAAGAAAAGCTTGCAGCGGCACCTGGGCAGTAGATAAGGGTCTGGGAGGGAGGCAGGAGGCCCCGAGAGATGGGGTCCCACTCTGGTACCTGGCACAGAGAGCTGATATTTACTGGACAGATCAAGTCTGCCCAATTCCTCCATTCCACTCGCTTCTTATGAAAAAAAAAAAAAAATCTGAGCTTAGAATAACAAGGGAAACAAGGGTCTCTAAGTTTCTAACCTAAAACCAGAAACAATGACCTACTGCATACTCTCAGTGTGCGGCTGGGGACCCCACCCGGGGTGGGGAGAAGAGGCAGGGCTTTGGAGTCAGATAAAGCCCAGGGTGCGAAAAACTCGACAACACTGGCCGCATCACTGAGCCTCTCCGCCTCGTCCACCGCACCCGGTCATCCCGGGTTTCTAACAAGACGGCTGGGCTCACGCGCACGAGGGGCAGAGCCGACTCCACGGAAGTCAGTCTGTCTCCGGAGCTACGGTGCAGACGAGAAACCCTGCTTCCCGGCAAAGCTCCCGGCCGCCGGCATCCTCTTCCAAGAGCAGCAAACCCTCAACGGATGCCAGCAACATTATAAAATGACTCCGTGTCGTTTTAATAAATATATTCCCATTAAGTCATCTGACTTTTCAAACAGGTACCACAAGCATAAAACACAATTCAATATATACAAGTAAACAGGTTTTACATCTTCCGTACGTAGCTTAGACACCAGACCTATATGCATGCCGCAACCTTTTCTGGTGAGTAAGCAGAGAGCGAGGACTAGGAGGGAACTAATCATTTTCTCATCTCATAAAATGAGGTTGGGATAGATGAACAACATGAACTAGCCTCAAAATACACGATCCCGAGATGCAGAGAATGAGGGAATTATGATATAATGACAGATGTTTACTGACCAGAAGACACGGAGTCAGAGGGATAAATGCACTAAGATGTTTCAGTGGTCTGACTGTACAATGTTGCTGCCGTCTATACTAACAAAAGGGTGACATACTCGTTAGACTGGATATCTTCCGAATGTCCTTCTGGACAAAGCCACAGCAGCTGCGAGGTCCAAGAGCCGGTGGCCCGGAAGAATCAGGGCGGTGCCGATAGGCCCAGGCCAGTCCCACCCGCACCCCAGGGCCCTTCCATCAGCAGAGGCGGCACTGGTGGGCCCAGGCCCATCCCACAGGGGCTGTGCGGCCCCTCCGGGAAACGGGCCTAAGCCATCAGTAGGACAGCCCCTGAGGGATCCCAGACGTGAGAGGGGGCAGGCCAGGCAGAGGGACCCCCCCCCCAGTGCAGGAATTTTCATGTATGGGGCCTCTAGTTAAATATATTACTGGTAACAACAGTTATAGTTACATTGGTGTTGCAAACTCTGAGCCTAGGAAGAGGGTCTCGCCACGCACTCCGTAGGAGAGGAAGCAGACCTGGGGGCTGTGTGTTGCCCCAGTCTGCTGGAGACTCGCTGCAGACAGTGAAGGTGAGTGTGATAATGCCGCTGTTCCTTAATTATGGGGTCTGTTCATTTTCATCTTATTACAAATATAATTTATAGACATTATGATACAAATATAGAACTTTTGAGCACAGAATGTCTCTAATAGAAATTGGAGTTATAATCAGTATATCAAGTCTCAAGTTTATCCCTTCCTAGCAACTGGCATTTGTTAATATTCATCACAGCCGTGATCCTTTAAAATTAAAATTCCCAGGGGCCTCACCCTAAATCAGCTACATCAGAATCTCCGTGCCCGGGGTCTGGAAACCTACATTTTAGCAAGTTCCTCAGGTTGATTCTTATCCATTCTTATCCAAACTGTAAGCCACCTGAACTATCACAGGATAGATTAGCGTGGTGGGAGGTATGCTCTTTCTATGATAAAACTAACACATTAAAATGAGTCATAAAGATAAGGCTTTGTGTATAGATACACATTATGCAGAAATTTGCATACATACACACAGAAGGCTGTCAAGGGAAGGGAATCAACATTTACTAACTGCCTACGATAGTATAGCTCTTGACCAAATTATGGCATATTACTCAATCTTCAAAATAATCCTATTTGAGTTATGGATGGAAAAAGTTAAGGCTTACACAGATTAACTTTTCTGAAGTCACAAGCCTGGGATAGGGACCAGCACGGTTGTGAAACTAGATTTATCTGACCCAGTCTTCTCATTCCATTGTACTAAGCTCATGTGCCTATGAACACACACACACACACACACACACACACACTCTCTCTCTCTCTCTCTCTCTCTCACACACACACACACACTCACATTATAAGATAGCCATATGGTAAAAAGGCATAGGAATTAAATTATTTTTAAAACTTTTTTTTTTTTTGCATCAACAGAAATGTAGTTTTAAAGAACTTACAACATCAACGAGTATTCTTGGGTCTATCTGCTGACAACAGAATAAAGGGTATGACTACTCTCAAAACCACATTTAACAGCCTGACTGTTAGTAATCAGAAGTGTGTTTTGAGTCTTGCTAGGGTCAAATTTAACAGCGATTCTTGATTTGCTCAAACTATAAATGTTTGCAAATGAAACATCTTCACATCCATTCTGTAACTCGTATAACCTTACAAAGGAAAACGCCAACCAACGTGATCTAGCACATGTCAATCCGATAACCATTCCGGGCTCCCCTCCCCCTCCAGCATCTGACACCCCAGGTCCTTCCACTGGGAAACCCCCTCTGCTGGCTTCTGGAGTCATGTTCAGCCGTGGTTCTTTCCTGCTCTTTTGCCAAAATTCTCTCTAGATCAGCCGTGGGCAAACTACGGCCCGTGGGCCTGATCCGGCCCGTTCGGCTGTTCTATCTGGCCCTCGGAGCCTAAAGAGTGGAGAGTTCTCTTGCTCTCCCCTCCGCTCCTTCACCAGCAGCCCAAGATGAGAGTGCCAGCATGGTCAGGTTGCTTTTGTTCCGGCCCTCCGGTCCAGTTTAAGAACCCATAGTGGCCCTCAAGTCAAAAAGTTTGCCCACCCCTGCGCTAGATCCTGCCTAGGTCCTTCCTCCTTTTCTCATAAGGCTCCATCGCCAGCTTCTGCCTCCATACAGTCTTTCTGGAAACAATCTCTTCTCCCTCCTCTTGTTCATATCGCAAGGACTGCCAGGCTAGCTCTGGCCTTCCTCTGGAGCAGTGGTCGGCAAACTCATTAGCCAACAGAGCCACATATCAACAGTATGATTGAAATTTCTTTTGAGAGCCAAACTTTTTAAACTTAAAATTTCAAGTTTAAAAATTTAAACATCTAATGCCACTTCTTCAAAATAGACTTGCCCATGCCGAAACCGGTTTGGCTCAGTGAATAGATCGTCGGCCTGCGGACTGAAAGGTCCAGGGTTCGATTCCGGTCAAGAGCATGTACCTTGGTTGCGGGCGCATCCCCAGTAGGGAGTGTGCAAGAGGCAGCTGGTTGATGTTTCTCTCTCATCGGCGTTTCTAACTATCTATCCCTCTCAATTCCTCTCTGTGTAAAATCAATAAAATATATATATTAAAAAAAATAGACTTGCCCAGGCCGTGGTATTTTGTGGA
This sequence comes from Vespertilio murinus, assembly GCA_963924515.1. Classification (NCBI taxonomy): domain Eukaryota; kingdom Metazoa; phylum Chordata; class Mammalia; order Chiroptera; family Vespertilionidae; genus Vespertilio; species Vespertilio murinus. The sequence goes on along the minus strand of OZ004715.1, from coordinate 30,225,908 downwards.
AGAGCCACGCTCAAGGGGCCAAAGAGTCGCATGTGGCTCGAGAGCCGCGGTTTGCCGACCACGGCTCTGGAGCATAAAGCCCCCATCTGTCCGGGGGACGCCATACTCCAACACTTCAAACTCGGCACCTCTAAAACACAGCCCCTCACCGCCCTCCAAGCTCCTTCCACAGGTGTCACCGCTCTGGAAATCTGCTGGCGCTAGCTGCTGCTTCTCCGCTGAGATGGCAGGTTGTGTCAACCCTTCCTTTTGCATCACCCATGTCAGGCCTTCCCCCATCCCTTCTCACTGGTCTTCCTGCCTCTAGCTTCTGCCCTGCCTTTCCTCCCCGTGTCCCCGCAGCTACCACAAGGACACTCCTCATGCGCAGCCACGGTACCCCACTGTCCAAATATCTTCAATGTCTCCTTCTGGTTAATCCACTCATGTTTCCTAGCTTGGCATTCAAGACCAGTATCGTTTGGTTCCAAATGTTCTCCAGGTGTATTTCCCACCAGATGCCTCTATAGACCAGTTCTAACTCAACTGGGCTTACTACCTTTCCTTGAATACGCTCTGTGCTTTCCTAGTCTGCTACTTCTCCTGTCTCAAATGCCTCCTCATCTCTTTGATGGAAACCACATTCTTCAAGGACTAGCTTAAATGTATTTTTCCCCCTCAAAAAAGAGTCCCCTGACTCCCAGAAGACCCCTTCCTCTTCAAGTCACACACACACACACACACACACACACACACACACATATATATATATATACACACACATATACATATATATATACATATACATACATACATATATATATATATGTATGGCATTTACCATGCAGTTTTTTTGGTGTGTATTTTATTTCCTCTCTTACAAAATTGTCTGACAGGCCAAGCCCACAGCTGTGGCTCAGTGGTTGATGGTTGAGTCATGAACCAGGAGGTCACGGCTCCATTCCCAATCAAGTTACATGTCTGGGTTTTGGGCTCGATCCCAATAGGGGGCATGCAGGAGGCAGCCGCTCAATGATTCTCTCTCATCATTGCTGTTTCTCTCTCTCTCTCTCTCTCTCTCCCTCTGCCTTCCTCTCTCTGAAATCAATAAAAACGTATCAAACACACACACACAAACGGTCTGAAAGGGAAGGAACCAGATCTCTCTGATGCTGAATCCTCCATTCTCTCTCGAGCAGTGCCACACTCATAGCAGTTACTCAAGGGGCATTTTCTGCATTACGTGGATAGGACTCCTAAAAGTTGGCAAAGCGCATTTACATTCAACATCTCATTTGTTCTATTTGGAGCTTAAGTTTGTTACAAGTAGCATTCCAAGACTTACAACCTGATTTCCGTTGCTTAATGCAAGTATTGGCACTTGCTCTAACTTTGTAACTTTATTATTTTTGTTGTTGTTAATCCTCACCGGAGGATATTTTCCACTGATTTTTAGGGAGAGTGGAAGAGAGAGGGGAAGACAAAGAGAAACATCCCTGTGAGAGAAACATGGATTGGTTGGCTCCTGCACGAGCCCTGGCCAGGGCCTGGGCTGGGTCTGCAACCGAGGTACCGGCTACTGTCCGGAATCAACCCGGGGATCCTTTGGTCCACAGGCCGACCCTCTAGCCACTGAGGCACAAGTTGCAAGTGTTTAAAGGTATATAACGTTGTACCTTTAAGTGAAAGTATCTCTTAAATTGCTTACTTTGAATACTCATAGTGCCATGTGGCCTCCAAAGCTACAAAACAGCATTTTGAGTCAAAGACAGCCCACTCGCCAAACTGGTTTTTCTCTCTGCCTACAGGGTAAGTACACACACACACACACACACACACACACACGCCTCTATAAGCAGATGAGAGTAACGGCAAAATCAAAATTTTAAATTCCTTTCTGAAAAGATTCTCCTATCTATCCAGTTGGAATCCTATTTCTGCATCAGTCACCAACATTCTTGGCGTTGGCATTCTAGCATGTTCACAATAACAAGCCTCTCGCTGCTGGCCGATCCTTGCTAAGAGGCTGACTAGGGCTAATAACATGATGGTCTTCAATAGCCGCGTGCCTTGGAGGAGCTCCATTATCATTTGCTGAATTTGTTGAACAAGTAAATGAACGAATTCAGAGAAGGCCTTCCTGTTGTTTATAAATTGAAAGTGTAAGTTTTATAGATGAATGGAAGGATGTGTTAAATCTGGGGGGGGAAAGGGGGAAAAGTGCATTGAGCGGCAAGAACTGTGACCTGTCAACTCTCCCTGTGACGGGTCCTGCTCTGGCTGCTGGAGAAGCAGGCGGAGGAGGGGTGACAGTCAGGCACTGCGTCAGACTAGGTCTCTTCGGAGTTTAGGTGGCAAGTTCCTACGGGGCAAGCACCCGGGGGCCCTCGCACTGGGCTCTGCATATGAAATGTGCACCGTAAGCACAGTATGAGATGCAGCGGCCTTCGTGAGCTGCCTGTGCATGTTTACATTTCACTCCTTCACATCTATTCTTCTTTACCTTATGCAGTGTTTCCCACACTTGTGACATATGTGTACCCCTTCTATAATTTTCATAACGCTGAGTACCCCTCGTCAAAAAAAAAAATGGATGTATTTTAATAACAATCAAAATATATTTACCAGTAGTTTTTCTTTTTTTGGTACATACACAGAATAATAATAAATGAAAAATAAAATTATTCATAATAAAATATAAATAAAAGTTATATTATAAATAACATTTATTTGCACACCGGACCATCACACGCCTCACAAGACTGTCTTGACTCATGAGAACGTAGAATTGGGTGCAGCTAAGCACGGTGCAGTGCATATCCCCACCAAACTCCGGTGCAACGAGTACCCCCCACCAAACTCTTCCCGTACCCCTGGGGGTACGCATACCGCACTTTGGGAAACATTGCCTTATAGGAATAGTTAAAAATACAACACTTAATCCCATAACACACACACACACACACACACACACACACACGTATTGCCAACTGGTAGTTGTTATCATCATTATCTTTGGGGCTTTGTATATGCCTCACAGGTAGCATTTACTGGACCGTGCTGTCAGGACTTGTCTGCACACGTTACAAGCGTCCTGGGGCGGGCTTTTCCTCCTTTTATGCTCAGGGCCTCGTGCGGTGCCCCCTCCACAGCAGGCCCGGAAGCTGGTTGCATGACTCAGCAATCCAGGTCCCAGGTTCAAGGCCTGCCTCTATCCCAGCCCACTGGGTGTCACCTTGAAGAGTCATTTAAACTATCTGGGCCGCGATGTCGTCTGTCAGTCCTCCCGAACCTCGAGAAGCCAGCAATCTGTAAGGAGACTTACAGAAGCTCCCATGACAGTCACTGGCAGCACCGAGAGGAGAAACCAGATCCCGGAGCCTCATTCACTTAGTTCACCCGTTGTCACAGAGGCCTAACACACACGCGTCTCCTGAACAACAACTCGCTTAAAGATCACTGTCACTTTGTGCAATCCCCAGACCTGGCGGACCACTGGCACAAATCACATGCCCCTGGGGGGTCCTTCCGTCCCTCAGAAAAAGCATTTCCTCTGTCAGGTAGACTTCGGAGACACACAAACTTAGTTACCTCAGGTAGAACGGATCAGCCTCAACGAAATTAGTTTCTCGTGCTTTGGAAGAAATCACTTGGAAATCCTTGGTTCTGAGTCCTCCATCTCTTCCACATCAAGACCTGAAAAAGAAAAGCGCAGAGTCTCAAGATCAGCTGCCAGGATTTGATGTGTCGGCAACAACAGGAATTACAATTAGCGTGCGTATTGAACACCTACTGTAAGCCAAGCACTGAGCAAAGTGATTCACATATGCGACCTCATACAGACTTTATAACACCCCTGAAATATAGCAGACACCCCCCACTTTACAGCCATACTAAGAGACTCGGAGAGGTCACAGAATACGCTCAAGGTCACACCACTAGGTTACGGCTGATCTGGGACTTAAATCCAGGTTCAACTGATTCCAAAGCCTGGGTTATTAACCTGTAAGTCGGGGTTTTGAAAAAATTTTTGGCAGTGACTCACCGTTTTTTTAAAAAAAATTACATAAACAAACTCCAAAATCTCAAACATCAAAACAATGCTTACGTTTACTGTGTGTAATGCATTAAGACTCGATCCTTCTCTCTATATTTTTTTAAAAAAAATCCCAAGAGTAACCCATCAAACTGATTTCACATTTCTTCCAATGGGCCCCTACTCCGTTGGAAAAACACCACGCTTAGATACAGCACCTCTCTAGAAGTTTCTCGGAAAGCACGCACTAAAAAACCCTCCTACGCTGTTCAACCTTGGGAACCTGACCGAGTCGTTGAGCTTTCTCATGAGGAGAAAAGCCTTTAACCGTTAAAAATAGGCATAAGGCACCGTAACGCATATCATCTATAACGTATCCTTAAGAGCTATATTCAATCAGGGCCAACGTCCAGAATAGTATTAATCACTTACCTAACAGCAGGGCGGAAGTTATAAAGCGGAATCGCGGATGGACTAACATCTAAGGTGATTAGTATACACTCTGCAAAAAAAGTGCCTAGCAGCGGGCGGCGGGGTTGGACCAACTGAGCAGACCTATAACTCGACTGCAGGCGGAGGAGGAGGCTGGGATTGCACCCCCTGCCTTTGCATTTTCCATTCAATTCCAGGGTTTGGGTGTTGAACCAGGGAAACCATCAAGTCTCCGCAGGGTGAGGTGAGGTTCCCGGGGTCCGAGTCGCACGCAGTCTGGGGGGTGGGGAGGTGCGACTGACTGTCAGCGCGGCGCCCGAGCCCGCTGGACCCGCGCCCAGAACGTCCCCTGGGTGCGCAGTGCTCCGCGGCCCCCCGCCCCCGGCACAGCTGCGCAGTCGGGCCGCTAGTTGCAGCGCAACCTGAGCGACTCCGCGGCGGAGCCCCCTCCCCGGCGGCGGCGGCGGCGGCGGCGGCGGCGGCGCAGGCCCGGAGCCCGGGCACCTGCGGGCGCGCGCGGTCCCTGCAGCGGCTCAGCCCCCGGCGGCGCCGGCGGAGCCCACAGCCCGCGCCAGGCTCCCCAGCCAGGTCTCTATCCCCCCCCCCCCCCGGGGGGACGGGAGGGGCCGGCCGGCCTTGCTCGGAGCCCGGAGCCCAGCGCCCACCGGCCGCGCACGCAGACCCAGCGACGGGCACTTACGGGGTTGGACGCCGCCGCCGCCGCCGCCGCCGCGCGCGTTTCCCGGGGGGTCCATGGCGCTTCCGGACCCGCCAGGCCGCCGCCGCCGCCGCGCCGCGCAGCACCGCCCAGAAAATGGACGCCGGCTGGGCTCTGCCAGCCCGGCCCGCCCCCGGCGCCGGGCACTGGCCGCGGCCCGTCCGGGGGGAGAAGGTCGGTCCGACCCTCTGCAACCGCGGGCCGGGGCTGCAAGGGGGCCCGCTGCGCCCTGACCGGGGGGGGGGGGGCCGGGAGGGCAGCAGCGGGACCCGGGAGCACCCACCGAGGCCCCAGACCTACCCAGCGGACAGCGGCCTCCGCCTCCACCAGCCAGAACCCGCGGGAGGACAGAGCACAGTCGCCATCAGAACAAGGCCCGGGCCCGCAGCAGGGTCCCTGGGTCCCTGACCCAGACCCCGGACAGCAGCCAAATCCTGCGCGTTGGAGAGAGAGAGGCAGGAATCGGAGAAAGTCAAGTGCAGTTGCAATTCAGTTACGTTCTCAGGTTCTCAGGCCGAGGGGTATCACCTGCGCTTTCCCATGGCTGTCAGGGCCTGGATTGATTTTCCGCACGTGGTGGAACCGTTACGGCACGCACAAGATCCAGCTCTCTGCCTTCGATAAAGGCTACCGACTGCTAGCTAGGCGCTTCCTTCTGAGGCCCGGGGGCTGCTCTCTGAGCACGTTTGTGCTGCGGGAGCCTGCCGCGCACTCGTCACGTAGCTAACAGCCTAGTGCACGAACGGACGGGTTTTGTTTCCTTGTTTTCAGAAACCCATCCGTGAGTCCTGCGTCTTGGTAGCAGGCGTCTTATTTAAAACGTTTCTTTAGAAAAGATTCACTCCCCGGTGACAATTTAGGGTGGAAGGTCTGTTCTTGGCTCCGCTTATATCCTGTTTTTAGCTTGGAGCGCCGTGCTCGCAATTCTGCATCGCAGGGCCTGACCACGTTTTCAGACCGTGATCGTTTTTGATGAATAAAGTAGATTCCAACATTAAATACAAAGCCAATAAAACCTTTTTTTAAAATTTTTTTAAATAATCAGGGAAACTATATTGCCTTAAAATAAAATTAAAGGGCCATGAGATTTAAAGAAATAATAATACAGGCAGGATTTAGTGCCACAAATAAACCTTATCACCAGACCTCATAACTAAATAAATAAATAGGCAGGGTTTTGAAGACGGGCAGGTTGGACAACATGCACACACATGTACACTAGCAGCGCCCAACCCCCTCAAAGCCAAGCACCCTTTATTCTCTCTCCCTGGGCCACGTGTCTAGAAAGATCTACGCCACCAAGTTGCATGTATTAACTAATGATCCGTCTTCCCACTTAGCAAAATGATCCTGCAGTGTTTTTGTCAATGTGATAGTGACTGCCAATCAGAGCTTCTACAAAATTTGAGCTAACCTATTGTTAATGGTGGATTCCAACCTAATGAAACCTGTGGTTTGTTTGCAAGTCTGTGTGTTTTCTACGGAGGCTTTTGGAAACAGAAAATCACATGGACCTCCAACAAAATGGAGGCACCTGAATTAGGAGCCACGGGCATTGCTCTTTGGTCTTCTCTGAGATTGGAAGGTAGGAGGTGGTAGAGCAAAGTAATTTGGCCTTTGGATTCTGTCTGCCTGGGTTTAAAGCCCAGCTTTGTCACTTACAAGGTCACCCACGATGTAATTTTAGGCAAACGACTCACTTTCCCTGAGCCGTGGCTTCCTCGTCTGTAAAATGAGGCTGTTTTTAATATTACACGTGCCTCGTAGGGCTTTTTGATGATTAAATGGGATAGCGCATAAGAAGCACCTACAGCAGGGCCTGGCACATAGTAGGCGCTCTGTACGTGTAAACAGTTGTGGCTTTAATGCTGCAAGTCAAGTATTCAGAGCTCTAAGTCCAAGCGGTCGGAACCATAGCTTCAGTGGGTAAAGCAACCTTTCTACCCCAGAAATTTTCCACGGGTAAAAGCTGCCAGGGTCACGTGGAGGCTGACATAAAGGGATTTAAACACAGGTCTGACTCCACAGTCCACTTTCTGTGCTGCTAACATGTTCCAAGGTGGTACCTTGATCAGAAGCTGTCAACAGCTTGTTGAGGGTGAAATCGGCTCTGGCTTTCCTAAGAGGCTTAGCAAATGAATGGCTCCTAACATCCACCTGGGAATTCACGAACAGTGGCATTTCTTTCTCTGTGGAGCTAAATGTTTCCCCAGAAGTGAGTAGATTTCCCCAAATTGTTATTAATAACTAAAACATCATGGCAACAGTTTTAAACACCGCAACCTATACCTTACATAATCAGCCTGTCCTTCAAAAATTTCCACCCTTCCTCATAACCGGTCGCAGATTCTCTCTCTTAATCATTCTCCTGACCATGGGGAACTAGCTGGAAATTTCCCGGAACGTCCTAACTTGTCGTGATTTTATTCTTTTCTGGAAAGGTTTATTCTTTTCAAAACAACTCAATGCGATTTCTTCTTCTACAGCTTTGGAATACTTTTCATTGTAATACATTTGCTAATCACCAAAAAAACAAAAACAAAACAAAAACAAAACAACAAAAAACAACAACACCTAAGACTTTAAGATTTCCTCCTCTCTCCTTAAATTTCTATCCATTCTTCAACATCCCCAACGTATGGCTCCTGATCCTCTCCCAGTGGCCTTTTTAGGCGTTGCTTGCTTCCTACCTAATTTCTTTTAATTCCCGCTATTTCCGTTACGTTACAGCTGTCTGCTCGCACTTTTTGATTTAGGAGTATTGGCCAATTTAACATTTATTGCCCCCCTCTCTTTATTTGTTAAGGTTTCAATATCATCATAATATATAAATAGATGTAAGCGGTGTCTCTATTAAATTCACTTGCTTCCTTGGACTCATCCTGCCTCCCATATTTGCAGCACTCTGTGGACTCAATTTATTGTTTCACTTTCCCTCTCTTTCCCTCATCCTGGGTACAGATTCTATCACTCGGCCTCCCCCAATGTGGCTGCTTATCTCGTTTCTTCAAGCGTTTTAAGAAAGTGCCTGTCTAAACCATTTTCTCTAATCTCCCCCACATTTCTAAAAGGCCTCTTGTGATGCTCTGTTGAGAAGTCTACCAGAGCCCAGGGAGAGACAGTGTTTAGAAAAGGGGTGTCAACTTCCAATGCCCACGGGAGCCAGCAGGAAGTAACGCGAACCGAGGCCAACAGGATAACCGGTGTCCCACCTAGAAGGGGAGTGCGGGTGGTCACCACCCGGCCCCAGAGCAACGGTGGCCAGGTGGCAATCCCAGGTCCGCATAATTTTCCAATGAAGCCCAAACCGGGACTTTTACATAAAACATATGAAATGTCGAATACTTGAAAAACAAAAGGAATCTGAATCTGATCAAGTCTCTACTTGTAACTAGCCATTTACAAGACATTTCTGAGACAGAGGAACATGTAAAACAGCACCAAGAGACGCAATGATCACATTTCAGATTGTGGGAAACTATGGGTCAAATGTGTTTTTTTCAACAAAATTTTTATAGCAATGGCAAGAATAAAAGAAAGAGAGGTAGGAAAATCTATAGATTAAATGAAAGTTGAGGAAATATTAATTGCACTGTATGAACTTTATTTAGAATTATATTTTGAACAAATTGTGTTTGTCTTTTTTAAATGACCAAACTGGACAAATATGAATGCTGACTATGACATCTGATGTTATTTTCTTAAAATACATATTTTATTGATTTTTTTTATAGAAAGGGAGAAGGATAGAGAGTTAGAAACATCGATGAGAGAGAAACATTGATCAGCTGCCTCCTGCACACCTCCTATGAGGGATGTGCCCGCAACCAAGGTACATGCCCTTGACCACAATCAAACCTGGGACCTTTCAGTCTGCAGGCCGCCGCTCTATCTAGTGAGCCAAACCAGTTAGGGCGATATCTGATGTTACTAAAGAATTATTGTTTTTGTTGGTGCGGTAATGACACTGTGGTTATTTTTGTTTCTTAGTAACCCACATTTTAAAATGTATTTTTTAGTAATCTACATTTAAAAAACTATTTTAGAAATATTTCAGTTATAGAAAAGTTGAAAAAATAGTACCCAAAATACTTAATAGTATCAAAAATATTCTACCCATATCGATTTATCTACTAGAAGCCCAATGCATAAATGTTCGTGCCCGAATGGGCCTTCTTTTCCCTGGCTTTGGGCACCACCTCTGCTCCAGCCCGGAGCTGCCTTTTTGCCTCCCCACACTGCTCAGAGGCCCTGAGCCGCCCCGGATGGTGCGGGATGCCTGCATCATCACCATGGCAATGACGCAAGCATCCCATCCCACCCATGGCTGCTTGGCTATAGCATATGCAAATTAACCCACCAGCTTTGTTGGGTTTATTTGCATACTCACTTCTGATTGGCTGTTTGGCCCACGAAGGTACAGTCAATTAGCATGTTACTCCTTTATTAGGTAGATTTTTTTTGTAAGTTGCAGACATCATTCTCTTTTATACTTAATTACAACAACATTTATTCACCTGTCCCCCCCCCAAAAAAAGAAGGGTTTTCTCTTAGTATCTTTATATTTTAGAGAATGATACAAAAATATTTTGAGAAAAACTTATATGATCTGGAATTTGTTTCAAAATACTACAAGAGAGGATTTACATGAAACAAGATTGGCCAGCAGTTGAGAATTGTTAAAGCTGTGTGATGGCTACCCAAGGGTTCATTTAAACTGGTGTTTTCATCTTTTTAAAATGTTCATAATAAAGTTTTGAAAGACTATGTTAATTAAAGACTTTAAAATGACCTAAAATGCTTATGATATAAGTAAATAAAAAGATACACAATTATCCATAAAATATTATCTCAACTATTTAAAAAAATCACAAGGCATAGATAAAAGACTGAAAGAATAAGTGCCAAAATGTTAATATTCCATATTATTGAATTAATAGTAAAATTTAATTTTATAATTAGGAGAGAAAAGTTAATGCAATTAAAATATTAGAGCCCTGGCCTGTTTGGCTCAGTGACTAAAGCGGCAGCCTGCAGATTGAAGGGTCCCGGGTTTGATTCTGGTCAAGGGCACATACCTGGGTTGCAAGCTCAATCCCTGGTGCCGGATGTAGGAGGCAATCAATCCATGTGTCTCTCACATTAAAGTCTCTCTCTCTTGCCTCTCCCTCTCTCTTCCACTCTCTTTAAAAATCAATGGAAAAATATCCTCTGTTGAGGATTAACAACAAAAAATAAAAACAATAGTAACTGATTCAATTAAAACTATTGTTAAAGTCAAACAAAATACATATGTGGACTAGAATGGCCAATGAGCCACCAGTTTACAGGTTTTGACTTAGAAAATGGGTACCCAAACTATGGTCTCTGGACCAAACTTGCCTGCCACCTGTTTTTGTATAACCTACAAGCTGAGGATGTTCTTAGCATTTTTAAATGCTCGGGGGTGGGGGTGGTGTGGGGGGGTGGGGGGAAGAGAACCAAAAGGAGAATAATATTTCATGACATGAAAATTACATGAAACTCAAATTTCCATGTCCATAGATAAACTTTTATTGGGACCCAGCCACAGTCATTTCTGTATCTATGGCAGTGCATAGATTATTATTGTTATACTTAATATTATATACTAGTGGCCCGGTGCATGAAATTCGTGCATGGAGGAGGGGGTTCCCTCAGCCCAGCCTGCACCCTCTCCAATTAGGGACCCCTTGCGGGACCAGGCCTAAACTGACAGTCTGTCATTTCTCTCATAATCTGGGACCACTGGCTCCTAACTGCTCACCTGCTTGCCTGCCTGCCTGCCTGCCTGCCTGCCTGCCTGATTACTCCTAGACCCTCTGCCTGATTACCCCTAACCTCTCTGCCTGCCTGCCTGATTGCCCCTAATTGCCTCTGCCTGCCTGATTGCCCCTAACTGCCCTCTCCTGCTGGCCTGATCTCACCCCCAACGGCCCTCCCCTGAAGGCCTGGTTGCTCCCAATGGCCCTCTCTTGCAGGTCTGCTCATCCCCAACTAACCTCCACTGAAGGCCAGTTTATTCCCAACTGCCCTCCCCTGCTGGCCTGATCGTCCCTAACCCCCTGCCAGCCTGATCTTGCCCCTAACTGCCTCTGCCGTGGCCCCCACCACCACGGCTTTGTCTGGAAGGAAGTCAGATGTCCGAAGATGGCCAGTTGACTTGGTCTAAATAGCAAATTACCCTTTTATTAGTATAGATTATATTTTTAATTTCACCATTAAAAAGTTTTTGGAAATTTTTCTCTGTTGTTATATAAATACATAATATCTTCTTCAATTTTGCTTTAACCTACAAAGCCTAAAATATTTACCCTCGCCCAGCCAGCATGGCTCAAAGGTTGAGCATCGACCTATGAACCAGGAGCCATGATTTGAGTCCGGGTGAGGGCACGTGCCTGGTTTGCCGGCTCCATCTCCAGCGTGGGACTTGCAGGAAGCAGCCAACTGATGGTTCTCTCTCATTACTGATGTTTCTATCCCTCCCTCCCTCTCTCTTCCTCATTGAAATCAATAAACATATTTTTAAAAATATTTGCCCTTTATAGAAAAAGCTTCCAGCCGAAACTGGTTTGGCTCAGTGGTAGAGCGTCGGTCTGCAGACTGAAAGGTCCCGGGTTCGATTCCGGTCAAGGGCATGTACATTGGTTGTGGGCACATCCCCGGTAGGGGGTGTGCAAGAGGCAGCTGGTGGATGTTTCTCTCATCGACGTTTCTAGCTCTCTATCTCTCTCCCTTCCTCTCTGTAAAATATCAATAAAATATGTTTTAAAAAGAAAAAGAAAAAGCTTCCAAACCCCTAGCTTAGCACTGGACTTCCTCTGTGACCTAAAAGCATTAGTGGAAAGAGCACTGGACCGAGAATCAAGCATGGCTCCTTAACTCTCCCAGTGACCTGGAGTGACAACTTCCCCGGGCCACCGTTCTCTCAAAGACAGAACAAATGGGCCTGAGGGCCACACTGCCACTGACGTGTATGGCTCACATTCCCGCAAGAGCTAAGCAAGAGTGCTGGGATGGTGACAACAGTCAGTGCTGGTGTGCCAGCCAGGAACAGGTCTCTGGGAGACCAAAAAAGACATAAGGGCTTGTTAGACTGGAAAAGACGGTGAAGAGCAAGGAAAGGACCAGCTTTGGGCGCTGCAGAAGCAGAGCAGCATGCCTGCTGTGGGCACCATGCCTTTGGGGAAAAGAGTTTCTAAGCTCTGCACCTCAGTGCGGGCATGTTGGGGTCTGTCTCCAGCCCTAGCCTCGTAGAAGACCAAAAGCACTAGGTCACAGCCCACGTGAAATACTCGGCTCGTTGGATTTAAAGGTTAAACCAGATTTAGCCAAGCGATACGGGGTGGGGCTCTCTGGCATCCTCAGCATGTGGAATGGAGGAGGCCTTGGGACGGAGGCGCAGATAAATCACCCCCGAGACTGCGGGTTCTTCATAACAGCCCACGGGGGAGAGCTGAGCAGCGGGGCCACTGTCACGACCCAAGCCAGAGAGAACAGCAGAACCCTCAGTCCCTATGCAGCGGGCCGGTAGCCTGCCTCCCAGGGGCCCTCCCCAGCCTTGGTTTTCTAGCTGAAACTCCTCCCCATTCTTTCTCCCGGGCCGGGGGCAGGGGTTGGGGGAGGAATCACACCTCCCCGCTTCTGGTGCAGCCCGGCAGCGTCTGCTTTTGTTCGCCCACTGCCCGCCTGCCTCCTGACCGCTCCCTTTGTTCCCGCTTCCTCAGTGTCTGCACCCCCTCGCCGTCCTCTCGGCCTGCGGCCACCCCCGTCTCCCCGCTGCGCCTCTCAGATGGCCACCCTGTTCTGTTCCGCATTGTTCCCCCATATCCTGCAATTCCTAGAGACTCTTTCAACGGTGCGACCCTTTCCTTTCCCTACGAAAGGTTCCCCTCTTCTCTTCCCCAGATCAAGAAACACGAGGAAGGGGAGGGAGGGGGGAATTACAAGGGCACTGCCCTTCTGGGATTTAACCACATTCTCAGCTGGTGGCTTTTGTTTTCTCATCTCACTGGCTTGTAAGGCCCTCGGGGCAGGGACTCCGCGTGGAGCTCGGCGCTGGGGAAGAGGGGCCGGACTGTGAGGCCTTAATTAGAGCAAGGCCTCCGCCGGGGCAGGAGATTTTAGCAGGCGAAAGGCAAATAAATGTCAAAATGTCCATTTGGCAGCAATGACCACGGGGCAAGGGAAGAGAGTTGTTTATTTCATTATGTAAAGACCATGAAGGGTCTCACTCTTTTCACGAACACAGAAAGAAATAGTTATACTTTACATTTAAAAAAACACAACAAAACAGAACCAGGAAACAAACCCCCTCCGCAGGCCGAAGTCAGGGAGGGTAGTAGACATAAGCGCTGGTCTTGAACCCTGAGCAGGAATGGCTGCAGGAGCAAGGAAGCCATGAAGGGAAAAGATGTAGAATGAGTTATAAGATCAAAAAGAGCAATTGTCTGGCCATTGTGACAGTTAAGGCCACGGAGAGCCACGCTGGGGTCACCTAACAAAGACAAGTGCTTTGGTGACTGGTCTTTGATTTACCTGCTGCCCGCAAAGCCAGCAAGGAGACCCCTCGCTGTCAGCCGGGGAAGGTGGGGAAAAAAAAAAACACAACAACACAAAACTAAACAGAAGCATCTTGCCTGCATCACAAATTCAAATTTTTTTGCATTCAAGGACTTTTCGGCTTAACATCTGCTCATGAATGCGGAAGAGTGGCAGCCGTTATCCAGGTCACCGGCAATGCAGGCAGACCAGCCCGCAGCAGGGACGCCGGGCATACATACGGTGGCTTATTAGGAGCCAAGACATCTTGGGGGGGGGGGGCGGGTAACGAGGATGAGACACTGTGTCCCGGGGAAGAGCCATCGGTGCTATTAGCTGAGATGCCCCCAAACGGAAGGCTGGCTTTCAGGGGACAGTATAAAAGGCCACTGAGAGAACAGCACACCATTCATTCTCTCTGGAACAGAGGATGCACACCATCGTGCCTGTCCGCACAATGTCCTGGCCTGGTGTGGGAACCTAGACTAGAGCTCCGTAGGGCGTTTCATGTCAGATTGCACTCTGCCTGAGCTACAGCCGTGTCTGCCACACAGCAGAAGCTCAACAAATGCTTGAAGAATCGAATTGCATTGTGGGAGCTCCCTCTCCCACTAATGGGTGACACCCTACCATGAAGGACTGGATTCTAGAACCACATTTGGCTTGGGAGCCGCAGTTTGACGACCCCTGGACTAGAACAGTCTTCATGCAGTGGGATGTTTCATGGCCAGGCGAAACCAAAGTATAAAGAGTCAGCCAGGCCCCCTCTAACGTGTGATAAGCAAAGTCCACTAAATTATGAATCCAGCCAAAACCAGTTTGGCTCAGTGGATAGAGCGTCAGCCTGCGGACTGAAAGGCCCCGGGTTCGATTCCGGCCAAGGGCATGTACCTTGGTTGCGGGCACATCCCCAGTAGGAGGTGTGCAAGAGGCAGCTGATCGATGATTCTCTCTCATCGATGTTTCTAACTCTCTATCCCTCTCTCTTCCTCTCTGTAAAAAAATCAATAAAATATATATTTTTAAATTATGAATCCATTTTAGAAGACACTTCTGAAACATACATATAGCAAACCTATCCCTTTGTTCTTGGGTCTTCATCAGGCAATAAATAGACTAACCTATAAGGCATAAAAGAGTTCTGGTTCTTAGGAAGAATTTTCTTAGTGGTATGTGCTGAAGTAGAGAAATATCACTCCAAGTAGGAAGGTCTTTAGAAAGCCACCAGCTGTCAAAGAGGTTTGCAGAACTGAAGAGTTTTAGGTAATGGGAGACAATGACAGTTTTTTTGCAAGATGGGATAGACCAGTGGTCGGCAAACTCATTAGTCAACAGAGCCAAATATCAACAGCACAACGATTGACATTTCTTTTGAGAGCCACATTTTTAAAACTTAAACCTCTTCTAACGCCACTTCTTCCAAATAGACTCGCCCAGGCCATGGTATTTTGTGAAAGAGCCACACTCAAGCGGCCAAAGAGCCGAATGTGGCTCATGAGCCATGGTTTGCTGACCACTGGGATAGACCTTTCTGCCTTTGAAAAAAATTAAAAGTAATGACAGCTCAACATTTGGCCCTAATGGCTGGGATTCATATGGAAAAATAAAACAAAAGGCTTCCCAGGTAGTTATTTTGCTCTGAGAAGCCTTTCTTCGGTGGATTTCTTGAGTTAGCACTGAGCCTGCACCAAAATTTCATCGCCACCTGGGATTGCCATGTGCAGAATTTCAGTGTACCTTCTTAGGTGTTTCCCGATGGGACTGGAGTACAGGCAATGACCCACGGGTGCCATGTCCTGGGAATTTGTCTAAAACCAGCGAGGAGGGCCTGACCCCCCTTCTCACTGCAGGGGAAGCTTACCTGAATAAGGCTCAATCCACGAAGTCATCAAACCTGGCTCTGACATCGTGGTGGTCACACTAGGAAAGGCAAGTTTGCAATTTGAGCATGAGCACCCCTCTGGCTGCCGATGCTCCCTCCAGCCTATCTTACCATGTAGGTCTCCACTTAGATGCCTTCTCTTTAAGAAGGCTTTCCCTGGCTCACCATTCTGAAGTGTCTCTCTTTCTCCCAACATGTCACATTGCTTTTTATTTTTTAAATGTTTCTTATTAATTTTCTTTTTTCAGAGAGAGGGAGGGAGAGGAACAGAGAGATCAAAACATCGATGAGAGAGAGATCTCAATCAGTTGCCTCTAGCATGCCGCCTACTGGGGATTGAGCCCAAAACCTGGGCAAGTGCCCGGACCGGGAGTCGAACTAGTGACATCTTGGTGCACCGGTTGACACTCAACCACGGAATCATATCTGCTGGGGATCACATTGCTTTTTTAAATTTAATCTTTACTTTTTGTCTTTGTACTTGCCTTCTTTAATTAATTGTTTACATATTTATTTTCCTCTATCACACTAGCGGCAGGTCATTGAGAAGCAGGCTCTGGTACCTCTTCTTCATTACTGTATTTCCAGCCTCTAAGATATGCCTGGCGTATATAGAAGGTGCTCAGTAAGTGTGTCAAAACCAGGAACTCAAAGGCTTAGCATGATTTAGTACTAAAGAGAAAGATGCTAGATCTTTGTCCAGATTCTTTTCCCTATATCAGCTCTAAAACATGGCCTGCCTACCATCTGTCTATGAGGAAGCCACAACAATGGCTGAGGTAGATCAACATCATTCTGGTAGGAAGAGGTGAAATCTCTTTTTTTGAAAAATACATTTTTATTGATTTCAGAGAGGAAGGGAGAGGGTGAGAGAGAGAGAGAGATAGAAACATCAATGATGAGAGGGGATCATTGATTGGCTGCCTCCTGCACGCCCCACACTGGAGATTTGAGCCCGCAACCCGGGCATGTGCCCTTACTAGGAATTGAACTGTAACCTCCTGGTTCATAGGATGATGCTCAACCACTGAGCCATGCCGGCTGGCTGGGTGAGATGAAATCTTTTCATTAGAAGATATAATACAATAAATATCAACCTGGATGAATATATTTTGGATGACTAAATGTAATATTTCCCATTTACATGACTAAACAGATCATTACCAGAGACAGGTTAAAAAGGAAAAGAAAAAAAAAAAAAACCAAGTTAAGATTTGGGAAAACATTTCCTATTTTCCAAAGAAAAAAGAGTTGAGAATTTTATATTATAAATCATTCAGGCAGAAAACCACAGATTTCCCCATTTCATTTTGGTGAGAACAAAGCAGTTGTTTGCACATTCTTCACGTCGCACCTGCTCTGGCCTGCCCGGCATAAACCCCTTAGCCAAAAAGGGTCAATTAGTTAAGCATGGCCTTCTGAACAATGAGAACGACTAAGTGCCACCCTTAATAATTGACAGGCAGTGTTTTTTTTTAATTTTTATTAATCTAGCAAATTTAATAATAATAATTGTAAATGGGTAAGTTTAGAAAAGCATTATGCCTTGTAAAGATTTCTGTGAAATATGGAGGCAAGACATTAAGGCGAAACACACAATGTAATAAATAATAATTAGTCTCCCATTCACTGCTCTATTTATTAGAATGACAATAGTACAATATACTTCAAGCTCCTTGAATTGTGTTTAAAATTCTTCTAGGCAAGACCAAGAGCGACATAAATGAGTAATGCCTCAAGAAATTATTAGGGATGAAAGTCCCCAAGAAGATGCAATCACAAAATGATTGACATTTTATAAAGAAGAGATACACTGTTGAATCTGTCAGGCGTCCATTTTTACGGTAAAACAATTCCATTGCATCCATCTAATCTTGTGACTAAGATTGAAAATTATTAATCTGTACCAGCCTATCAGAACAGAAGGCATTGGAGTTGTATTTTTCTGAGCAGCAATAGTACATTAATTACAAATGCCTGGCTCACTATTTGCTCGAGAGCGAATGACAATTAGCCTGCTCCTATTGCAACTGCTAATGCTACTGGTATTAAAATAAGTAGGAAATACTGAATCAGGTTTCTGACAGCTCCCTTCAGTTTGTGATCTTCTGATTGACGCTATATTACAAATGTACTTAAGTCATTTAAGTCACAGGCAAGGAGGAAAATGGCTCCCGAACAACCAAAAAAAAAAAAAAAAAAGAAGTGGGGGAGGGGTGTTGAGGTGTTGCAGGAAGGATATTTTCATGGCAGCCCAAAGAACGAAATCACTGGGAGATGAATCATGAGCTCTTATAACTGAGCCAAACAAAGACTCTAAGCAAAATATTTAAGTTGGCCTCTAAACAACAGCAGCAACAAACCTTTAGCTCGCAAGAGGTTAGATTTTACAGGCAGTGCTTTCGAATACGACAGGCTGCTAGAATACACTAACGGTTCTGAATCTCAAGGTTCTTCACATCGGAGCAGACCTCAGGGAGGTTTGGGCTTTACAGCATCTTTCCCCCGAACACAGCTACAAGGACGCTTTCCACAAAGGCTCAATGTGCCCTCGCCATTGGGGTGGGCTCGGCTCTGGGTCTTTCTCTAGCGAGAGCTCCGACATTACCAATGGAGGGCTCCAGGAGAGCAAGAGCACAAGCACTTTCTGATTCTCGGAATTTCTGAGATGCCTTTTGTTTCGGTGGTGCTGGTGAACTCGTGATAATGAAACTACACCTCTGTACACAAACCTTGACCAGCATTCTAGAGCACATTTCAAAGAAAACCTTAATTTTGAAAGCACTGAGCACAAAGGAGAGAGGAAAAAAAGCTCTCACCGTGCAAGCTTTCTCTATGTGTACAGAGATATGCATTGTTTTTAAGGCTTGAAGACCGCATTTAAGAAATGTCTAAAAACCAGTTCAGACTCTATATCAGAGGAAAAAGAACTATAAATTTTTTCATTAAGCATGTGTTTCTTTTTTTAAGACAATCTTTTGCATATCTGTTATTGCATTTAAAAATAAGATCTGGTTACCAAGGAAACAGGTTCTGGACCAGTGTTAATTTGAAAAACTAAAATATATTTGAGAAGTTAACCTCAAAGAAAAGAGCCCATGAAATTATTTTGAATAGTGCCAGAATTTGGTACTTGCAGAACCATAGCTGTATGATCTGCAATGAACCATCCTAGACACTGTTTCATTCAATGAAGCTCCTTTTCTTCTAACAGGACCATCTACATTTAATATTTCCTCCTTTAAAAATTGCAACTCTTCCTCCCCCTGGTAATAGGTATATAAAAGTGCATTTATTTTTGCATATTATCTAAAATTAATTTTCAGGTATATGTTATTTTCATCTTTCATATAACACGTTTAAAGACCGCTTCTTAAAATTTAAATATTTTAAATGTTTCATATTAAGCTTGTTTCCGCTCTTAGAAATTATCTCCAGAAACCCATTTATTTTTAGTTTCAAGCTAAAATGGAGCTGGATCAACAGACTTTTCCAAAAAATTCTTTTGTTGTCTAACGGCGCCACACCTACTATACATATGGCTTTTAAAAAAGAAATCATCTTATTGCAGAATCATTTTACAAGTTTATAAGAGCTACATATTTATATACTCTCTGAATAGAAAAGGCTAGCCAAATTAATACCCCCTCCCCTCCAAAAAAAATTACAACTGTCTTATTTAATTTTTTAAAAAGTCATATTTTAATCCATAACATTCTTGCTGCATGGCTCAAATTCTATAAAACATGCAAATTTCAACCTACCTGTATGTATCACTTAGTGCCATGCTAGCATGACAAGACACTCAGCCATTTTTATGTGAAGCGATGGAGACCGATTTCTCCGTCTTCTTGCTCACAAGTTTTAGATGCAATTGTCACACACAAAAAAAATCATACGCAGAACAGCTTGGATGCACTGTGATCACGAGAACTGAATTTATCAACAGGAAAACAGGATTGGAAAAAGGAAGTTTCTCATCCAAGGGTTTCTCTGAGGCTGCAACCAAGAAGGTGGTGTGTTGAATTTTTCCCCCTTCCTCCTCTGAGAGTTCAAAGCCCGAAGCTGACCACCGCAAAGGCCACTGTCACATTTGCTGAAAATCAAACCACTGAGACCAGCACTGAAAATACAAATTTGAGAACCACGTTGTTTGCACACCACGGCGTGCGTAAGAGTTAAAAATAGGTCCCACCTTAACCTCCTACCTGCATAATAAACACGGAAGTTTCAAGTGTTTAATTTGATATTCACATTAATTAACAATACAACATACATTATTTAAAAGACAGCAAATGCAAGAAGAAAGGGGAGACACACCATCTGGTAGCAGAGTTTTGTTGTTGTTTCTGTTTTTTTAGGGTTTTTTTTTTTTTGCTTTGTTTAAAAAAAAATAAAAGGTCAAATCCTATTTTGAATGGGATGAAAAGCAAACATCTAGAAGCAAATGAATCGGAACTGAAAGGTGATGCTGAAACATCTAAGGCTGTAATGAGGCAAAAACAAGTCTTCGCTACCAGATGATATGGCACACACAGAGCATTTACATACTCACATCTGAAATACTGGGCAACGTGTAATGAATTCTATACACAGCATGCACACAGCCACCAGCACAGCTAATCCTGCCTGCCATCTTAGGCTCGCAGGAGCAAGACACGCAATGCATGCAGCACACGAGCACTGGGGGAAGGAGGAGGCAAGAAACGGCTCACCTTAAATGCAGTATCTGATTAATGTTGGAAGTGACATTGCATATCAGCCTCAGAGTCCTGGTTCAACTGGGTAGGAGGGAACAAAGAAAAATGTCATCAACTGGTGATGCAAGATGAGCCCAATCACTAAACACTATTTAGCCAACTCCGAATTCTGCAACCAGGCAGTAGAAGGCACTTCGTACATTTAAGCAGAGCTGCTGCACGGCGACTGTGTCCTTCTGCTTCTGAGAACCACATAATCCTTTCGCTAAGGAAGAAAATCAGCTGGAACGGATACTGTCATGTCATCTTCTCGAAGAAAGCTTTCACTACAGTATGTATCTGGTTTGGGATGCATTTTATATAGACTGTTCATTTCATAGGGCTGCTGATAATAACAACAACAAAAAGGCAAAACTGTTCAAGCTGTAGCAAAGTCAAAAATAATATTATCAAAGGTGTAGCAATTCTAGATTATTTTTTTAAAAATCCTAATTGGTGCCGGCAGGCTTGTAGTAGAAGAATGCATGATCAGCTGTCTGTATCAGTGCTATATAACCTCTAACCACAAGCGTGTAAATGTATCCTGCTAAATGTATCGGCAGCACAGAGCGGCAGATACCTCCTCAGCTGGAATGGTATTTCTAACGTGAATAAATTTGCTTAAACTTAGAAGCAGGATACAATCGGGACAGAAAAATAAATGGATGCTGAGTTCGTTTGGATACATAAGCTGACCAGCACGGACGATAAAAGCTAAGCAGGATACTGACCTAAATAATGGTGACTTGCAGCAAGCAGCCTACTGTACTTGCTCACAACATAGGACGTGCAAAATTATTCCCTTCCCCTCCCCCCCCCAGCAAAAGCTGAATTGTAAAGTAACAAGCCATTAACGGAAATCCAAAAGGCTGTATTTATAGGGAGGGGAGAGCACATACTGTAAGGGAAGGAATGGTGTGGTGCTGAGATGCAACGTTTCTTTGTTTCACTTTGAGCCTTATCTTCGCTACGCTTGCACGCTGACATTGACATCATGGAGGTCAGGGCTGACACTGGGGTGCTATCCGTTTTATGAGTGAAATGTTTTCTGAAAATTAAATCTCATCTCCTCGAACACCAAATTTCACGTCTTCTTCAACACCACCTCTCCACCCTCGCTGCGCAAGATTGATGGGATCTAGTTGGGCTGTATGTAATAAATTGGAATCGCCTTCTGCAGAGATTCCAACACATAATTGTAGGAATTCATTTTTTAAGACAAAAACCTTTAAGAATTCTTATGCATCCCCTTTCAATCCTTTCTATCAACGCACACAAGCACGCACGCGCGCGTGCGCACACTGACACACAGACACACACACACACACACACACACACACAATTGAAGCTCAAATTGCAATGAAATGTTTAACATGTGCAACAAAAAAAAATGTGGAAAGAGCTACTTATTCAGGATTTTGAAGTAATGCATAATAAGCAAATACTGTTTTTGCTACAGAACCAGTGTCCCCATGTCCCCAAAGAGAGGAAAACAGCATAGCGTGCTAGAAAAATGTCCTCTATTTCCTGCCGGCAGGTAAAAAACAGAAAAGCATTTGCCACACTGCATAAAACAAGAAGTCTTTTATTTTTAAGGAAATAGAGCAGATTCTTTTTCATTCCTTCTTCAGCTACAAAAAACAAACAAACAAACAAACAAACAAATAAAAACAAACCACATACCCACCCCCACCCTTAGATCCTGGACATAAGCCAACATTTTTATAAAATCCTATGAGACTGATTTTAAATACATAATATTTACTTTCCGTCTTCATATCTCTTCAGAAGTCTTTCACTGCCTATTGCATCACTGAATATGCTAATGTTAGTTAATCTTAACTCGTGCAAAAAGAAATTAATATTTTCTGGAGTTGCTAGTTTTCCAGCGCCTCTATTTTCTATAAGAACTGGCTAAAAAAAGAATTGGGTTAGCAAAACATTCAAGCTCCCCAGAAAATTCTTTTTTAAAGGAGAAAATGTATTCAAACATCTTTCTTCGGTGCTAGGTTTCACAACCCAGCTTTTGTTTCCGGTTTTCATTCTCTCTCCTCTCGCAGAATCCAAGTGATTTTCAGCTCAGTGTGTGGAAGGTACCCCGCCCAGCTCTCTCCCATCCATTTTAAAATATCCGCACGGCGCTGTGCCGATGGCCGATCATACCTGAACCACACCGAGTGAGTCCTCTTCTCTTTGGAGCACCTCTCTCCCTCCCACAACTATTCCAGAAATAAACGCGGCTCTAACGGAAACACCCATGGTGGAACCATCTTCCCCACCCCCACCCCGTGGCCCTATGAGCTCTGGTTAGCATTGACAGCGACAGAAAATTAGAATGGAGTGTCCTTAGGCTAATTCCTGCTGCACCGTGGGGGTCGGGAATTAGAGACAAGGTACCGGTTTGACAGAAGGTCATCTGGACGGCAGAGTCCTGAGGGTGGGGGCGGAGCGGGCTGAAGCGGACACCTAGGCACTGGGTTCGATGGGTGTCTGTTCAGATATTCCCCCACGAATAGCACCTGAAAGCTGAACACTCGCATTAAAAATACCCACAGATTATTATCCTGCAGGCTAACTAGAATCAACCCTAACCCCTTGGAACTGAGGCGATGACGCCTCTTCCGGGGAAAATAAATGACAGCGACAAGGACAGTAATCCATAGCAGGCTCTCAGGGGACGAGTGAGCAGTGTTATGCCCCTGGCACAGGAGCAGGGTGGTGAATGTGGTCAGGTCCCCTACGGGTACTGGTAAGCAGGGGCCTGGGCAAGTGGTTCCCAGACCTCCCTGTGGGGTTCGGTGCCCACGCCCTGCCATGATAAACCCACAAGCTACGTGTTGGCTATTCGGCGGTGTTTCAAAAACACCCCGAGAGCTAACGTGGTCTGTTTACCAAGCCCGGTTGTGTTAAACGAATTTGAACTGTAGCTGAGAGCGCTCGGATGGATGAGCTTGTTTAGGCAGACATTCTCTGACTAGTAAATCCTGTTTTGTACTTTAAAAAAAGAATCATGTGCATGCCTGAATTACGCAAGCTCTGTCACGATTACAAGTGGCAAGGGTAAGCATTTATTTGCGATTTTTGTCTTTCTTTTGCTTTATTTTATTAAACTGAGTGGGGGTGACACTGGCCCACACGAACGCATAGGTTTCAGGTGTGGGTTTCTATATCATAAGATCTGTATGTGGCACCGTGTGCCCACCACCCAAAGTCAAATCTTCTCCTGTCACCTCCTGACCCCATTCACCCCCCACCCCCGTCCCATCCCTTTTCCTTCTGGCAATCATCACACTGCTGTTTGTGTTTATAAGTTTCAGTTTTATATCCTACCTATAAAAAGCTTAGTAGCTTTTTTTTCTGACGGACTTATTTCACTTAGCATAATGATTTTTAAAAATTCATGCTCCTCACCATCATCCTCGGGGCTTACACACAAACGTTAATGTAGAAGACAAATCCCTCCCCCGTGTTGCAAATGCTGACCTGTTTTTGCACTGGGAACCCCAAATAATCTGGCAGGAGCAGGCGGGAGAAGGCAGCGCCGCAGCGAGGAAGCGCCTCTCACTTAGATTAAGGCTCTCACTTGCTCCCAGTCTCATTGTTCTGCCGCCTGGGCTCATTTTATTTCCAGTCCTGGAGGTTAAAATTAAATTGCATGGCTTACGCAAAGAACATAATTCAAGCACGAGCCAAGCTTGAGTCTCCATGTTAAAAAAAAAAATGTAGTCAGGGCACGGAGTCCCAGAGGGATCCTTAGTTGATAAACATTTGGATCGGTTTGCACATTTCTTTATTCCACTCACTGCATTAAAAATTACAGCTGGTTTCCGTTTTTACCTAATATAGATATTTAACATCTGTGGGTGAGTTTGTTATCGGGTTAGGCCGTTTTGATCTAAATGCTTAAAAATAAAATATTTACCAAATATAACATTTTTGTTTAAATTCTTAGAGTTTAAAAGTTTTAAAAACTTTTGATGAGCTTGGTTATTATATCTATCTGTAGCAACAAGGTTACAAGCTCTCAATGGCGGAAAATGTGCATTTGGATGATATTTTAGCCCAAATATTTTGGAAAGTCCAGTGCTACTTCGATCATCTACATTTTGCCTAGAGATCTGGCCAGGAACTTCTATTTTCTACCTTGATCAGAGCTGTCTATTAGAACTGCCATTTATTGAGAACCTACTATATTCCTAATATTATTTAATCCTAGTATTATTTAATTCTAAACCAATAATCCTGCAAGGTGGAAGTTAGTTATCGTCAACGTTAGGTGAGGAACAGATGAGACTGCTAGTCACACAGTAAATAACACAGTGAGGGCCTAAAACCTAAGTCTGACTAATTCCAAAGTCACATGCTCCTCTGTGGTCTTTCCACCAATACTGACGGGATAAAACCTCCTCCTTCTGCATTCTGCCCTGACGTAGGAATCTCTTTACTGTGTAGACGCCTAGTTGAGGGGAACGCCCTCCCTGAAGCCACAACCACCCAGGTTTATAAGAACCAGCCTCAACTCCCCAGTTCCTGAGAATTTGGGGTACCCTTTATACCGGACCAGGGGGTGGCAAAGACAGAATAAAAGAGGAGGAATGAACTAGACTGTGTTGGAAAGTGAAGGTTAGAAAGCAGTAACGAATAAGCAGTAACAATTTTTTTTCCAGATGTTTGTCATAATTTGGAGATGTTTCACGAGGCAGAATAAATGGAACAGCTTACATTTCCATCCGAGCAAACTGCCTCCCCTGGTGAAGCCCAATATTTTCATGTTACAGATGGGGAGACTGAGGCTGAGAGAGATCTGGTCATTTGTATAAGATCGTACACATAATACGTGAGTTGACCCATTTGCTGTATTAAAAAGCATATGATCAATTAAAGAAAAATCATTGTAACAATCAGGACTGACCTGGTTCCCACAAAGAGTGTTTTTTGGCCTGAACAGGTAACCCAATTGGTATTCTAAGTTCCTTCCCCAACATATTTTGAAAATGAGCTTTTAAAAAGCC
This sequence comes from Vespertilio murinus, assembly GCA_963924515.1. Classification (NCBI taxonomy): domain Eukaryota; kingdom Metazoa; phylum Chordata; class Mammalia; order Chiroptera; family Vespertilionidae; genus Vespertilio; species Vespertilio murinus. The sequence goes on along the minus strand of OZ004715.1, from coordinate 30,200,551 downwards.
TAAATTTTGAATAAGAGATGTTTCTCCATCGCAGTCAAATTGCATCATTTTGATGATCGACTCTCTGCTGACAACTATGCATTTTGCCCCGGTTCCTAAGCTCCCTTCCACCTCGGAAAGTGTGCGATTCTAAAAATTCCAGCCTTGCCTGCTTTCTAGGTCAGTTAGGCCACGCGCTGGACTCCAAGTCTCCTGCTGCCTGGCTCCATGGCCAGCTGACCATCTCCCTCATTGGCAGTAATTTTATATGCCGACCAGATGGCTCTCAAAGGGGGCTTTCCAATCAACTCTATCAGCTCCAGCCTGCCTGGGAACACGAGAGGAGGATTATCTTCCTCTGCTCGTGAAGCAGGAGAAGGAAGGGCTGGGTGAACAGACATGCCGGGGACGTCTGAATTCCAGGAAGCCCCCTCCTGGCCTCGGGCAGGAGCCTTCTCACTCCCGTCCATGAGCATCTGTGTGGAAGACGTGGGAAGGGAGCACACATTTGGTGGCAAGGATCTGGCAGCAAGCCTTGGGGACCAAACTAAAGTTGCCCTCCAGGAAAGAGCTGGAGGGAGCAGGGGAACGTGGACCGTGTGGTTTGCAACAGAGAAAAACTGGTGACTTCGGGCTGCAAGGGAGACTGTGGTGGATACCATCCCACCCCAACCTCAATTTAGCTCAGGCTCCTGTGGGAATGTCTTCAAAGTCTCACCACCATTTCCGATATCACTGCCTCAGCGTTAGCAGCAGAACAGTTCTTGCTCTCGTTTCTCAGTGCACTTGAGATGTGGCACTAGCAAAGGCCTTGCATGCTCTCGGAGACCCAGAGCTTTCCTGCGTCCCGAACCACGTGCTCATGGGTGGCCACGACCGTGTGCCACTCCCGAAATGGAGAGCAAGCAGAACGACAGGGTCTTCTAGATCCCGAATTGGCAAAATAAAAAATAATAATAACAAACATAGTCATCAAGAAGACTGAGTTTCTTCTTTCTAGAGAGAATGGCTGTAAATGGAGGTGGAGAAGGAAGAATTCTTACAGATTAGCAAGATCCACCCCATGTGAGTGCATAATCCTCTCCTTGTGTCTTTCTTCATCTTGGGCAACAAATATTCCAAGACTCCCCCTGGGAACAAGCTCGTTTGCTTTCTTTTCCCCCAGATGAATGGCTTTGTAGTTCAGAAGGGCCACAACCACGCACTTCTTCTCCACAGAGCAGCTTAACAAGCCTCAGTGAATTTTCACTTCCTTTGGGCCGAAGATAAAAGCGCAAGAAGTTTGTGTGGTATCGAATTATCTATCTTTACTCGTATCTCAGGGCTGCCTCCGGCAAGATCTATGTATCTCCCACGGTGCACAGAACATTGACGGGTGCAAGGGGCTCAAGTGGGTAAGCTCTTCACCGACCAACACCAAATAGGCTGGGGCGAGGGGGAGGAGGGTGGTGCTTTCTCTGCTTCCACCGCTACCACTGGAATTTTCAGCTCTGCACCATGAAGCCACTTCCTAGAACTAGAGAACTCACTCCGGGAGTTAAGGCATAGACCTGGGGACTGACATTACCAATGGAAGTCTTTCAAACAATCACTGTTTACTCAGAGGAGCCACACGTTGTCTGGAAAGCTGACCAAGGCTCTGTTGAAATCTGTCCCTTTTAGAACAGGGAAAGGAAGACAGAAGTCAGGGTGATCCCACCTAGACATCAGCAATAGCATGGCCTTTACAAGAGGCTTCAGCCTTTCCTCGGGCCCTCGGTGGCATTTAATAGAGCATGTCACTGGAATTCTCTCTCTGAGGGAGGAGAGAGTCAGGTTCAAAGAGCCTGTTGAAACTGAAGTTCTCAGCAAAAAGGTGAGGATAAAAGCCACATTACTCAATCTCTGGCATTCTGCTCTTTGTAATTCAACATACTGGCTCAACTTTTGGAGACTTTTATCCCAAACTTTCACTTAAATAGGTACTTAATGAATGGCAATAGAATAAGGGAATTAATGGATAGATGCCAATATAGAGGGCTTCTGACTTATTTCCCCAATTCCTCTCAGAAGAAAAATGTTATACTTGTTTGATTTTGTTTAATAAAAAAAGCCCAACTAAATATAATTTTGAGCAAAATAGTAAACATTGGCCAAAGTATCACCTGGAACAAAGAGTCCCTTGAGAATATCGGGGACATAGGCTTGATTGCTATATTAAGTCAAGCGGATTAAGTTTAGCCAGCGGAAGTAGCCTTTATCCTATTTGGTTTGCAAAGAAAAATCTCACGAGTTATCGTGAGCAGCTAAAAATAAGTTGTAGGTTTCATTTTCCACCCTTCGGTATGGTTTTGAAACCAAAAGGTACATAACTAGGAGATTCACCAACGCCTACTGAGGTTCAACAATTCAAACTGTTACCTTTCTAGCACGCCGTCCTGATCTGCGACTCACCGCCAGCCCAAGGAATGTACACTACTGTCCACCTCAGCATGGTCTCTTGAGAGGAATCCCTCTAGTAAATAAGGCGTGGCAGGAAACTGGGGGCTGAGGCCAGTCTTGGGGGAACAGTGGCTTGTGTGTGTGTCTTATATCCGGACAGGATGCCACATAGACATCAGCCTTGTTTGCTCAGCCTCGATATTAGGTGACGCTATGGACCCCCTTGTAGAGTGAGGGGGTTAATAAAGCCAGAATGTCATGAAGACGGGGCCCTAACGCAGTGAGCGTGGCAAGTGCCCCTTGCCCTAAATGCCCAGGGGCCTTGTGCAATTCCATACTGCGCACCCGGGCGGCTCACGATACGTTTCATTTCAAAACCGTCTCTCCAGGGCCAAGTGTGGCAAGAAGGTGTTTGACGGAGGCTAAGTGCTTCTCGGGGAAGGCGGCCATCTCACACTCTTCTTCAGCTGGGCTCGCGGCCCGGGGAGAGAGCCGCGCAGCTCACACAAAGCCCGCCGCTGACGGAGACGGAGAGGGGGCAGAGAAGGGTTAATCTGCTTCCATTAGAGGAGGGGCCGTTTGGCGAAGGTGAAGAGAATAATCTGTACGAAGAGCAGAGAAGACAAAGCGCCGTCCTGGAAAGGAAAGGCAACGATTGTGCAGGGCGAGGAGGACGATCTGTCCTAGATTCCCACCGTGAGGCCATTTCTGAGATCTGAGTCTTTACCTCCCTTTGAAGTTACAGCCTCAGGGAGGGGAAGGGGGCACAGTCGCGCTCAGGGCTGGGATACTGGAGCTTTGATTCCCTCTGAGATGGGTGTCTCGGAGAAGCAGAGGGTGAAGCCAACGCCACGGGAGCACTGCCATGGAAGCCTACCCATAAATCAGAGAGCCGCAAAGTAAACAATAGGAGTTGCTTGTGAAAGAGAAACCAGCGGCCGATCCCTGTTTCCTGGGGCAGGGAACACCCTATTTTTTTTTTTAACTTAAAAAAAAAGCTTAAAAATGTTGCTTTTAATAACGTTTTTTATTTTGTTTTGTTTTGTTTAATACTTTAAGATTCACAAAAAGTCACAAAAATAGTGTGGCGATCCTAGGCACATCCTTTGGGGCCCAAGACTGTGGACCAATGGGTGCGGCAGTCACCTTTGGGTTCCAGCTCCTGTGCTTCCCGCGGTGCCATCACAGGAGACGCGTGTGGACTTGGGGATGGTGATTTACAGAACCTGAACATAAATGGGACTGTTGGCAGCTGAAGAGTCTGGAGGTTGAGCTTGAAGGTCAAATGATCTGATTGTTTGTCCCCCGGAAGCTGAGGGAGTGGAGTGAGAAGAAGGGCAGCCAGATGTTGTCAGGTGACCGCTGGGTGTGCGCTGATGGGTCTGAGCAGAGTGTTGCAGACAGGACAAATAGTCACACTGCCTTTGAGAATCTAAAATTTAGACGATGGTGAGAATTTTTTTCAGTTTGGTTCTTGTTTGTGTACCACGTTCTCTGCTGCAGCAGAATGTTCCAAACTTCCATTTTCAGGTGCCTCTTCTCTGTCCCGTTGCCCCTCCTTCGGCCAGAGGAGCTGAAGGCAGCCTGGTGCACAGCGCCTTTCAGATTTAAAGAGGCAGGCGCAACTTGGGGGCAGGTGCCTCCCCTGATCATGAAGTTATGTAACGGGAGCTCCGATCGTTGAGGCTGAATCCATGGCAGTTCCCGTCTAGCTCTAAGTTTGTCTTCTTTTCAACTCATGCCTGCCTTGACCTACAATTTACCCACAATGTGGGTCTTGCCCTTGCCCTGTCCTTGCTCTCTTGGCTTCTGACTGGGGACCCCACCTCTTACTGTGCTCTCCTGGCATGGATGTGCATGGTTGACGATGTCCTCTTCCATCTTCCTTTAGTGTCACCACCTCTGGTTAGGGCACATTGTGGGCTGACCCCTTTAAGTGACTAACGTGGACGGCCCCCGAGGGCTGCCCACACATGTCCCGAGATATGGCCCATCAGAAGGCAGATAAGAAGTCCTCTAGCTGAGGCAGGAGATCACTTCAGGAGTTAGTCTTCTCGCCGGTACCTTGTCTCTGCCCCTCTGAGGCTGGGTGGATCCAAGTTATTTCTCTACTCAAGTTCCAGTTCTACCTCTGCCACTAAATCTCTGGGTAACCACAAGGAGGTAAGTGAACTATTCTGGGTCTGTTACTCATATTTATAATAAGGTTTTCTGACTTCCTAGCTGAGACTCTTTCAACTATACCATACCATGAATAAGGGAAATCTAACATTTGGAGGCCAAAAAAAAAAAAAAAATCTTAAAGTTAAATTCTGGTTTAGATATACTAGTTCAGGGTTCTCTAACTTTTTCTCTAATAAGTATCTGCTGAAATGAATGTTGACTTGCACACAACATACCAATAGTTCTCAAGCTCTAATGTACATAAGGATTGTACATTAAAATGCGTGATCCTAGGTCCTCTCCTCAGAGCATCTGGAACCACTGGAGCCTAGGAGCATGCATTTTAATATGAGAAACTGAAGAGGATCTAGGATTTGAAATAGACACTGGTAACTTTTTAGAGGCTAATTTATCAATATGTACTAGGAACCTTAAACATAGGTCATTTGATCTACCGATTCAATTCCAGAAAATTTCCCTAGGATGTCCAAAAAGATTTATCTTTAAGAATGTTTACATATTTGTAATAACAGATCACTAGAGGCAGTCGAAATGGTCGTCAATAAAAAGAATGGATAAAGTAAGACGTTTCAGTCCAATGAAAGCACAGTCGCTAAAAGTCACATTTTCAAAGACCATTTAATCACTTGGAAAATGTTTACAACATACCAGTTAAGTGGAGTGAGAAAAATCATGTAAAATATCATTTCAACAATTTTAAACGAAGAAAAAATACATATGAAAAATTGGAAAGAAATACATTGAAATGTCAAAAATGATTTTTTGTTGGTGGTTTTCATCTCAATATTTTTCTGTATTTTCCAGATTTTGTGTAGCAACTAGTTATGGCTATTTTTATTTGAAACATAGTGATAAATTTTTTAAAAATATTTTATTGATATTTTACAGAGAGGAAGGGAGAGAGAGAGAGAGAGAGAGAGAGAGCTAGAAACGTCAATGAGAGAGAAACATCGACCAGCTGCCTCCTGCACACCCCCTACTGGGGATGTGCCTGCAACCAATGTACATGCCCTTGACCGGAATCGAACCCGGGACCTTTCAGTCCGCAGACTGACGCTCTACCACTGAGCCAAACCGGTTTCGGCGATAAATTTTTTTTTTTTTTTAAAGAAAAGACAAGGAATTTGTCTCATGTAGAATGAAAACAGAAGGAAGAGAGGTCTCTTAGGAGTCCAGGCTAGCAATAGCCTGGCTGCTGAGGAGGACTCACATGATGGACAGTCTGAGTCCAGTGTCTGGAGTGAATTTTGAGCTACATTCTCTTTTGCAAAGTAGTTTGGTATAGTCGATGTCCAGGAATTTGGGTCAAGGAGAAAGTCGTTTTCATTGGATACTACTTTCTGCTATATTCAAGGATAACAGATTATTGGGTCTCGGACACAGCTGAAATGACGTCTTCACTACTCTTGGGTTGAACTCATGCTTGCTGCCTCTGTGTCTAATCCCCCCGCCTTATACACACCCTTACCCATAACACCAAGACTGTCATGACTACAGGCTTCGGACAGATGGTGGGCTCCTTTCTGGCATGAGAGACACCACCCCGGGTCAATGCGTCTATGGGGTGATCTCAAAGCTTCCTTTGGCCAGTGCACTGGGAACTCCAGAAAAATGCCAGGAAACAAATGTTTTTGGCAGAGAGATGTCCACAGATTTCAGTGAATCCTAGTCAGAACTCTCTCTGATAAGATTAGAAGACTTGCAGTTAGGCCTCTGGCATAGTGTCAAACCTTTCCTCACCGCATGCTTTGGTGAGTTAGGGAACGGTGCCAAAGACCTCAGATGAAAGTCAATTTAGAAAGACCAAAACAAAAAAATTAAAATAATGATACTTACAATACTAATAGCAATATCAAAAGCCAAAACACCAATGCTGACCATAATTATGGTAATTATTTTCATTAACATCTTGACTTGCCATGCATTTTTCTAAGTTGCCCACACCGTTTCACATTTATTACTTTACTTACTCTGACAGAATCTCAGTTTTACATTTAAAAAAAAATACCATTTCAGAGGCGGGAGGAAGCTTTAAATTTCTCATGAAAACCGGACGATTTTTGAGTTAAAAACAAAACCCTGAAGTCTTCGTGTGGTGTTTTCCAACTGAGTTCTTGACAAGAAATCAGGGGATTTCAGCATGAGACATTACGAAGCCCTATTACCATGAATTCTTAGCTTTGAGGACTATGATGTGGCCTTATTGCAAAATTCTCTAAAGGGAGCAACAGAAGATTTATATGCTGACGCAGGGTAAGAAGGGAGCTTGTATTTGTGTGCTATAAAAACTATAAAACCTCTGGGGGTAAAACAAACAAACAAACACCTGACTGGTCTGTGGGCACGGCCTATGTTAGCTGCTACGCTCAGTCCACATCTGCTCATCGTGAATCAAAAAGTGCAGGCTAAGCCCCTTGGATGATCAAGGTTCTGAAAAGACAATGGTGCCTCAAATTTGAACTCTACTCCTCATGTGGAATTAAAAGTTTAAAAATAATGAAATTAAAATTTAAAAAGCTCAAGAAAACCTAGCTTCTCCCATGGTGTCTACGTTGATGCTGTTTTGACAATGTGGGAGACCCAAATGTTGACAACGCGGGTATCTGATACCCCTGCCTTGGTGGTGAGTCTGTACCAACACTGCGGAGGGGTCATGCTGACAGCAGTGGAAGTCTGATTTGGCGGTCGCATACCTCTCCCTGCCATGCCTTTCAGCTAAGCATTGGAAATCAGGAGGTTGACCTCACCCTGCCTACACCTGACACACACTCGTCAGTCAATCCTGCGTGTTGAGTGCGTGGAGGAGTCAGGATCACATGGCAGCTGAAATGAACAAGCTGCATGGACCCTGACGCTCTTCCTCTTGACTGTGGCCTTTGGCCCTGCCTTTCCTGGTGCACTCAGTCAGGCTGGGGCTTTCAACAACAGATCATCCCCACTGGCTCCAGCTTTTGAAACCTGGCCCTTGTTCTCAACTTACTCCTTTGGCTGAATCCACCCAGCAGGCATTGCGTTCCCCCATCAACCTGGTCTTATCGTTAGCTTTACCCCACTAGCCCAGCCAGCTCGAGCTCAGGAGACACTTTCAGGACCCAGAAAACGGACTTTCAGAGGTTGTAGCATTTCTGTAATACTTCAGCTTGTTATTCTGTTCCACTCCTCCTCCTCGGCCCACTCGGGATGGAAGGCAGGGGGGTCAGGGCCTCGGCTTAGGCCAGGCAGCAGTAATAGGGGATCAGACACCAGACTCCACGAGGGCCGGAGAGGCTGGGTCACATCAGCAGTAGCTGGTCTTCCCGCACACGGACAATGTGTATTCTTCAGGGTGTGGGTGCCAGAGATGTCCAGCCCAGGGTGACATTAAATCAGAAACCAGAGTGTCTGGCCAGACACTGACAACACACCTGGAGAACTAGCTACCAGACAGCTCAGGCAAAGCCTGTTGTCCACTTTTAGTGTATGTGCTGCTGAAGCAAGCATATATAGTCCATTTTTATTGCAGATATTTATGATGCCTTAGGGCAGTGGTTGGCAAACCATGGCTCGCGAGCCACATGCGGCTCTTTGGCCCCTTGAGTGTTCTCGCACCACTTATTTAAAATAGACTCGCCCAGGCCGAAAACCGACCTCTGTGCGTGGGCCACAAAGTTTCAATTGCACTGTATGTGCACACCCGCACGTGGTATTTTGTGGAAGAGCCACACTCAAGGGGCCAAAGAGCCACATGTGGCTTGTGAGCCTCGGTTTGCCAACCACTGCCTCAGGGGCATCACAAGGCATCCTCCGTGTAGTGTTTACCAGTGAGGGGAATACTGCACTAAGACCCACAATGGCGGAAAGGCTAAATAAAATAGGAAATTAGTTTCAGGGTTCTCCAAACAGGACTTAAAACTTTATCATTCATTGTTTCAGTAAATATTTCAAACCTTGTTCTGAAAAGAAAAAAGCTAGAATTATATATCAAATCCTTAGGGTAGCAATAATCTCTCCCGCTTGAGCCTTTCTGGCCTACTTTTTTTTTAAAAAAATATATATTTTATTGATATTTTACAGAGAGAAAGGGAGAGGGATAGAGAGCTAGAAACATCAATGAGAGAGAAACATCGACCAGCTGCCTCCTGCACAGCCCCCACCAGGGATGTGCCCACAACCAAGGTACATGCCCTTGACCAGAATCGAACCCGGGACCCTTCAGTCCGCAGACCGACGCTCTACCACTGAGCCAAACCGGTTTCGGCTCTGGCCTACTTTTAAATGCTTCTCTCACAACTTGGTTTGGAGATCCGATCTTAGTCAGGGATTCCCTCTCCTCTCTGTCTCCACCCCCAACACCCCCATGCCAACATTTAAAAGTGTGCCAAGATCTGGAGCAGATCAGTCAGTCAGAGTAGCTTCCTGAGCTCCCAGGGGCAGTCAGACCTTACCAGTATAAGGTAAAGAAACCTCGAGCTTTCCTATAGCCCACTGGCCTCCAAGTTGGGGGAACAGAATTCTGTTGGACAATTCCAATTAGCATGACTAGACCCAGGACCAGGGAACAAAGCCAGAACGACCCTACCCCTAGGGGACCCTGTACAGGAAAATAAGGGGAAGAATGTCCTTCCTGGCTCACTGGCCACTGGAGACATGGTGGCGCTCATGGAAACACTCAGGGTCAGAAGGGGCAGGGGCGTCTTGAAAGATCCTACCCACTGCTCTTTGTCCACGTAGCCAGATGTTACCTAAGAGTGTCAGTGAAAGGAATTCTAAATATCTGATAAGTTTTTACTTCTCCTGCTGCTTCATTCTGCTTTCTTGTCCTTGAGAATCTCCAAGTTCTGTATTATGCTGGGCCAAAGAGGACTACCTCCTCTCCAGAAACACTCCAGGGCGTCTCTGGGAAGTAGCTCCCACCCCCACCCAGGGACTACATTTCTCAGACCCATTTGCAGTCAGCTGTGGCCATGTGATAGCATTTTAGTCAACCAAATGTGAGCAGAAGTGATGTGCATCACATCCTGGCAGGGCCCATGAAAACCTCCCGTGTGCACTTTTTCATGCTTTCTTCCTCGTCTGCTGGGAAATGGAAATAGTCCCAGATGACCATGAAAACAACATGCTGACGAAGGCCTCTCTCAATCTCTGTCTCTGAACGTATGAAAGAGAGATGCCCCACTAACTTGCACTGTCACATGAACAAGAAATAAACTTCTCATATTAGCATAATCAATGGACATGGACACTGGGGCAGTGGGGACTTGTCCTAGGGGGTGAGAGTGGTAGGGGAAGGGGAGTCAATCGGGGAAAAAGGAGACATATGTAATACTTTAAATAATTTTTTAAAAAAGAAGAGAAAAAAGAAACACTTCTATTAGAGCTATTAAACATTTTTTGGTCTATTATAAAAATTAGCCTATTCTAATTATTACATATCCTTTTTATTTTCTTCTTCTTCATTTTTGTTTGTTTGTTTGTTAATCTTCACCAGAGGATATTTTTCCCATTGATTTTTATAGAGAGAAGAAGGGAGGGAGGGATGGGGAAAGAGCGAGAGTGAGAGAGAAACATCTATGTGAGAGAGACACATTGACTGGTTGCCCCTGACTGGACTGGGAATGGAACCTGCCACCCAGGTACATGCCCTTGATCAGGAATTGAACCCTGTGACCCTTTGGTGCCCGGGCCAAAGATCTAACCATCGAGCAACACCAGCCATGGCTACATATCCTTTTTGATACTCAGCTGTTATCATGTGTGCAGAAGTCCCCATGCCTTCTCCCTTTTCCCTAAATTTCACTGCAAACCAAAAGAACTGAATTAGTAAACTTACTTTAAGTAGCCATTAGATACAAATGACACTCACCAAGTTGGTGGCCACAGTATTCAGATCTTGTAGCCAGATGAACAGGAGTTTGGCAGAGCGTCGCTTCAAGACAACCTGATACATGAAAATAAAACAAAAAGTAAAATATAAGATCTATCAAACAGGTATTTCAGAGTGTAATGGTTATTTCCTAAAGGGATTTGCCGGTTTCCAAAGGAATTCACCAGTTTTGCAGTAAATAACAAGCTTCCCCATTGCCTTTAAAATAAGGTTCATTTTTAATATACCCTCCACACACCAATCATTATAAAACAGAATTTATTAAAAAAAATTTTTTTATTGATTTCAGAGAGGAAGGAGAGGAAGAGAAAGAAACATCAATGATGAGAGAGAATCATTGATCAGCTGCCTCCTGGGGATCGAGCCCACAACCCAGGCATGTGCCCGTGGCCAGAATCGAACCTAGGACCCTTCAATCCACAGGCTGACGCTCTCTATCCACTGAGCCAAACTGTCTAGGGCTAAAACAGAATTTATAAAGAACAATTCTGCTGAGCTAAGTAAGCTCTACAAAGAGTAGATGCTGACTGAGGGAATGATTTTGGAAGCTAGGAAAACTAGGTATGATTTCCATGCCTACGTGCACTGCGGTTCTTTTATACACATTATGACTTTTTTTTTCTCAGGGACTGACCTTTCCTGGGTAGGAGCTTCCAGAGCTGGTAAAATTATAGGCCATGCAAAGGCTTACGATTTTTACAGGTGAAGTTAAAACAGGGATACATTACAGTGCCTTTGTGTTTTATACCACCCTAGATGGCACGAGAAGGAATGAAAACAAGCTCTGTGTAAACAGGGCGATGTGACACGGAGGCGTCTGCACCAGGACACCCAGGGACAAACAGAGACACGCTCTGTAAAGGCGGCAGGTTGGGGATGTCGTCTTATCAGAGCTGCCATCGTTTATCCGGTCAAGAGCGAAAATACCATTTGACGGCACAGGGCACATATTTGCCTAGAACAGGGTTTATTTTTGTATCCGGTTACTCGGTATAAGCTCCAGGAAGCAAACAGTTCAGAACTCTGGCAGTCCAACACAGAGCGCCGGGGCGGGCGGGCAGGCGGGAGGAGGAAGAGGAGACAAAACAAGAGTGGCGATGGGGAAGGCTCGGCTTGGGCCATTTCCCCCGGGGTTTCAGTCTTAGTGTGCAGAAATGTTTGTGAGAGGAAATGTGTCCTTGTCGGGGCCTGTGGAGAGGACAGAGATTAGACAGGTCCCTTCAGCGCTGTCTTTGGAGGCGTCCCCACTCACCCCTCTGGCCTGGGCCTGCTGAGCCTTAGGTGTCAGGGAACAAGATGGCACCCATGTGAAGGTGCCCACGTGAGGGGCATGGAGCGAGGGGGCCCGGCTGGGCCTTCACTTACTCAGAGGCGCCGTCTCTTCTGACGCCCAGATGCTGCCAACTCCCTGGGCTCAGGGGCGAGAACCGCTTTCTTGCTCTGGGCTCTTCACTTCTCGTCGAAATCGGCTCCACATAGTTTTCTCACAACGTCAACCATTCTGACTCCTCACGTTCTGAGAGTTAATCTACAAGCAAAACCTTCCGTGAGGCTTTAAAAAAAAAAAAAACGTACACGAGAAAAAAGAAAAGTGTGCTGTGGAGGAGATGGCGGGGAGCAGAGAGGCAGTGCCTCCTGATTTTGAGGTTTGCTGCAGCTGCGAGTGCCACTCCCCAGGCAGTTTCCTGGCTGCAGAGGGAGGCCGGTGGCCGGCGTGGGTGACGTCAGGGCCAGGCCTGAGTCATCACCAGAGGCCGGGCTGCCCTGCCACTCGGAAGGGGACAAAAGGAACCTTTGATGTCCAGGGCCCTCCTCTCGGCTGCACTGAGCAGCAGGCTAGAACATTCCAGCCGCTTCCCCACCCCCCGGGGCCACCCTTCCTCCTTCCGGAACAGTACCAGGCGGTTCAGCAGCGAGGCCTCCCCGAGGGACGTCGCCCTCCTGCGTGGCAGAGGCATGGCCGCTCGCTGCCGCTGCAGAGAAGCAAGGGAGAGTGTTTCTCGGGGGATTCTCACCTCCCCCTCTTCCTGGTGGCACTCCCTCACCCGGGGAGCTGCCGGGGTATTAAAGGAGACGTGGCGATGCAGAGGACGGTCCTGTCGCCTTCGCGGGGCAGTGCCCAGGGGTCAGCGTCTATTCTCATCTGCTCGTGTGCGAAGGTCCCGGGCTTCCGTTCTCTGCTCTCTGGGTGTCGGTGTGAGCTGGCACTTCCTGGATTTAAGAGGGAACCGCTCTTTGGGAGGGGTATTTATATCCCAGGGCTGGGCTCGGGGCTCAGTAAGTACAGGATGGGTGAATGGGCGATTATTTTTAAAACATAGGAGAGAACACGTATATGGAATACTCACGGTGAATGTTTGAGCTTTCTGTGCCAAGTACGTCATGAAGATTATTTCTTTTATAACCCGGTTATCATTTCCCGTTCTCTGGCCGAGAACGCGAATGCTCAGAGAGGCGCGGACACGTCTCTGACGCCTCACAGCTGGGCAGGGGCAGAGCCTGGATGGCCTGGACTCGAATCCTGTGCTCTTCCTCACTGTGCTGAGTGGCCGGAGCAAGTGGCTGGAGGGTGGCCAAGGGCAGCCTGTCCAGGGGAGGGGGGAGGAAGGTAATGATGGGGCTTAACACCGAATTCTTCAAAAGCTAGTGGAGCAATTAGGGATGACCTGTCTGGGGGAGAAGGCATCTCCATAAGCCAACAATGGGTCTGAGGGTTGGTGGGATACCCACAGGGACAGGAGGGCACACCTGCCTGCAGGTCCAAGAGGGGGTGGGACGCTAGCACGAGAACAGAAAGCCAGGCAGGTCTGGTGGCCGGTGGTGGGTGAGGAGTTGAGGACACAGTGGACAGTGTCCCTTCGGAGGTGTGGCTGGAGGGTCTGTGTGCAGCTAAAGGCCCAAGTTTGGGGCCGGCCCGAAGACTACATGATAGCTCGCTCAAAGCCTGAAGAGAGAGAGAGAGAGAGAGAGAGAGAGAGAGAGAGAGAGAGAACAATGATGTGGTTTCCAAGTGTGGGGTGGGGCTGGAAGTGACAGGGAGCAAGACAGGACCTGACCCAGTGGTTACTGTCCTTAACTCCGGCCTACCAGGACTCAGCCTCCTTGCTGGGACTGTGTGAGCGTGCTGTCAGTGGCACCGAGGGGTGGCTTCGGAGGTACCTTCTCCCTCTGTGGTTTATGATTCTGTGGTTTGTACTTTTCCACAATTCTTCTAGGAAAAGCCAGGAAGTCCCAGGCCCTTACGGAAGCGGGTAGGGAACTGTTGGTGGCCTCAGGAATGCCACGCCATAGCTTTCCTTCCCACGGTGGGGCGGATGGCTGGTCACAGGACCCCTCTCCTTGGCTCAGGACATGGATGCAGTTGCCTGGTGCTGGGAGCTCTGCTAGCTGCCACTCTGAGGAATTAAACCGTGTGCTACGGGGCCAGACTCCCCAGCAGGTGGGATCGGCGGAGGTGAATGTCAGAAGGGAGAAATTCACCACCATTTGATCAAGAGAGTAGCAACAACTGGCCAGGGTCACTGTCAACATGCACACGGAGCCTGACCTTGGGCCGAGGAAAGCGCTTCAAGTTCCAGGCATTTTTGGCAGAAGGACTTGTTTATTCTTCTCTACTCTCTCTGCAGAAAATGCCGATGGGCACCTCCCTACTCTGTTTCCGCAAAGGCTCAGCGGCCTTGCTAGCTTCACGTACACAGGTATTTATTCCTTTAAATGAACAGAGGCTGATTATTTTTTTTTAAGCCTCTCTTGTGGGACCAGGATAACGTGAAGAGAAGAAGAAAGGAGAAAAGAAATGACGAGTGAAAGCTTAAGTGAGACATACACTGAGTGGCCAGATTATGATGACCTCTGTCTGAACGCATAATAATCTGGCCACTCAGTGTATATCCAACATAATAAAAGGCTAATATGCAAATTGTCCCCTCGACCAAGAGTTTGATCAGCAGGCAGGCTGGCCAACCGCCCATGCCCCCTCCCCCTGGCCAGGCTGGCCGGACCCCACCCATGCATGAATTCATGCACTGGGCCCCTCTAATAAATATATATTCTGAGTGGCCAGATTATTATGTGTTCAGAGACCACTCAGTGTAGATCCTTGCACTGCATGCTCTGGGGTTGGTTCAAACAGAAGATAAAAATCAAAGAATTGGACAATTTGGGGACAAAGAGGAGTAAGTGATGACACCCATGACCTCTACTCCATCTGGAGAACCCACCTCCTTGGTTACAAAAATGAAGTTATACTGATAATTATAACAACAAAATATTTACAAGTTCAAAGAATTCCTTGAAAGACTTGCTTATACTTGCTGCCCCCAATTTCTCTTATACTATTCACTTAAAAAAACAAACAACACAATTTGCTAAGATATTATTTACACACCATAAAATTAACCCATTTAAAATGTGTCATTCAATGGATTTTAGTATATGTATTTACAGAATTGAAGTTTAACTCATCAATCTTCTCTTTTACGACTTGTGCTTTTGGCATCAAATCTGAGAAACCATTGTCTAACCCATAATCTAATTTTGGAACATTTTTATCACCCCAGATAGAAGCCTTATAACCATTATCAGTCATGCCTCCTTTGCCTCCACCCCCAGCCTTAAGTAAACATTAATTTTCTTTCTGTCTATATAAATTTGCCTATTCTTGACATTTCATATAAATGGATTCATACAGTATGGTCTTTTAAGTCTGGCTGCTTTCACTTGGCATAATGTCATCCAGGTCCATTCATGTGGATGATATCAGTATTTCATTCCTCTTTATGCCCACATAATATTCCATAGTGTGGGTAGACCACATTTTGTTTATTCATACACTGATTGATAAAACAGTGAAGTTGTTTTCATTTTTGGCAGTTATGAATAATATTGCCACAAATGTTTGAGTACAAGTATTTATAAGGACATATGTGTTCATGTCTCTTGGGAATAGAATTGCTGGGTTATAAGGTAACTGACTCTATGTTTAACATTTTGAGGAAATGACAAACTGTTTCCCTAAGTGCTACATCATTTTACATTCCCATTAGTGATGTGTGAGAGTTCTGATTTCTCCACATCCTCAGCAAAAATTATTTTTATTAAATTATAGTTGACATACAATATTATATTAGTTTCATGTATACAACATAGTGATTTGACATTTATATACCTTGTGATATGATCGCCACAATAAGTCTAATAACCATCTGTACCTTACAAAGTTATCAGGATACCACGGCCTATTTTCCCTATGCTATACATTACATTCCCATGGCTTATTTATTTTATAACTGGAATGTTGTACCTCTTACTCCTCTTTACATTTTCACCCATCCCTCCAGGCCCCTCCCCTCCCCTATACTATCATTGTCTATCTTTTTTTATTCTAGCCATCCTAGTGGATATGATGTGGTATCCCATTTTGATTTTGATTTGCATTTCCCTAAAGACTAATGATGTTGAGCATCTTTTCATGAACTTATTGGCCATTTCTATATCTTCTTTGTTGAATTATCAATTCAAATCCTTTGTCTATTTTTAAATTAGATTAATTGTCTTATTTTTTGAGTTATAGAGATTCTTTATATATTCCAGATATAAACACATATGCTTTATAAATATTATCTCCCTGCCTGTGGGTTACCATTTCACTTTCTTTATGGTGTTCTTTGAAGTAGAAAAGTTTTTCATTTTGACGAAGTTTAACTCATCAATCTTCTCTTTTACCACTTGTGCTTTTGGCATCAAATTGAGAAACCATTGTCTAACCCAAGGTTGTAAAGAATTACACCTAAGTTTTCTTCTAAGAGTTTTATAGTTTTAGTTCTTACATTTAGGTATGTGATTCACTTTAAGGTAATTTTTATGGTGTAAGATAGGGATTTAAATTATTCTTATCATGTGGATATCCAGTTGTCCCAAAAGCATTTGTTGAAAAAACTATTCTCACAATAATTCTGTACATCTAAAACTGTTCTAAAATTAAAAGTTTATTTTAAAAATAATATAAGGTGTTCTCATATATACACACTTCAATAGCTGATAACTCTATTGATGTTTTTTTCTTTTCAGCCATACTAAGCTTTGAACAAAGGAAATTCATCCTAAAATGCTACTGGAAAACTGAAAACGCAGTTGAAGTATAAACACTGCCTTTATAATTATTTTGGGACACCCTCTGTCCCCCAAAAATGTTTACACACTTTAATAGCTGATAACTCACTTAATTTTCTCCCCTTTTCAGGTTTAACTGACTTCAAATAATGGGTGAAGCCAGACTAAACTTCGAACAAAGAAAATTTAGACTTTTTATGGAGATACATAAAAGATAAAGTTTACAGTACAAAACCAACAACAGTTGACAAATTGAGGGCATACAAATACCAAACAAAATGACTGTTGATGCTTTGCGATTCCATTGCTTCATGTTATCAGCAGTGTCTGGACCAGAAGGGTGATCAGTTTGAAAACAGACAGTGACCAAAAAAAATTTTAATTTCTGTAGTTTATTTTAGATTTTGAAAATAAACTGTATGTTAATAAACACTGGCTTTATAATCAAAGTGTGTGTATATATATTTTTGGTACACACTATGTATTCTCTTCCCCATTAAAGTGCCTTGGCCCTTTGTCAAAAATCAACCAACCATAAATTTTAAAGGTTATGTTTGGACTCTTAATTCTATTCCATTGATCTAAATATCTGTTGTTATGCTAGTACCATGCTGTTTTGATTCCTATAGCTTCATATCCACCAACTTTGTTCTTTTTTAAGACTGTTTTGTCTATACTGGGATTCCTTGAATTTACATATGATTTTTAGGATTATCTTTTCAAATTATGAAAAAAAATCTAGCTGGGATTTTGAGATTGTGTTCTATTTGTAGATAAATTTGGGAAGGATATCTGTCTTAACAATATTAAGTCCTCTGATCCATGAACCTGGGTAGCCTTTCCATTTATTTAGATCTTTAGTTTCTTTCAATGTTTGGTCATTTCCAGTGTACAAGTCTTGCACTCCTTTTATTAAATCTCATCCTATGTATTTTATTCTTAATTAATAGTATAATATTTGCTTATGATCTTGTTAAGAGTTTATAATTTGGAGATTGGAAGGCCTACATTTTAGTCCTGGCTCCACCATTTATGGAAGCTCTATGGCCTTACGATTATTTAGCCTGTGTCAGTCTCCTTTCTGAGCTAAGGAAATAAGGTATCACCTCATGGTTGGTTATGCAGATAAAATAAGATAATGGTATGCTATCCTACTGAAACCATGACCCACATGGGCCAGTCTCAGAGTGGGGCTGCAATCTCAGAAATCCAGTCCAGTCACCAAGAAGCAATTTTAAATTAACTCACATTCAATACTTGCATTTCTCAAGCACTGTATAGAGGCCCCTGAAATCCTTCCTACCGTGTTTTCCCCTTTTATCTAAGCCTCTTACATCCCACAGCTTCAGCATCTCCTCTCTCCAAGCTCCCTACTAAGCTTCTTCTCCAGCCCTAACCAATGTTATTCCAGTCCTTCTTCTTCTGCCCAGTACTGATGGGGCAGGAGAAGAAACTGGACAAAGCCAGGACCCTTTTTAGTGGGCAGGAAAAAAAAGAAAAGAAACACTCAAACTTAATTTATGTCACTTATATAGGGTGTTTAGTGCAATGTCTGATATATCATAAGGGCTCAATAAATGTTCAGGCTTTAATTTTGTTGTGGTGGTGGTTGCATTTTGTCAGTGATTTTCAACTGGTGTGATGCAAGAATTTTTTAAATGCAATACCTGACTATTTAGTCAGGAGCACTGACCTCTTTTCCCTTAGATTGTCGTATTAAAAAATGACAACAGCCAACACAACCTTAGCTGTCCGGTGTGAATGAATCAAAATTGTACCTATTTTTTGTAATATTGGCAAAAAAACATTATTTTGGTATGCTGCAGAATTTTAATAATTAGTTGTGTGTGGCATAAGATAAAAAACGTTGAAAATTGTAGCATTATGCCCATCTATACGTTAGGTTAATTGTGTGGGCTTTAGATCATCGCTTCTGAGAATCTAGCCTAAAGGCTACTACCCTGGCGCCCATCCTCACTCATTCAGATAAATTTGTGGTTAGTGTTCATCTTTCCTCCTCTTACATCAAGCATGTCAAACTCTTGGCCTGAGGGCCACATACCTTGTTTATTTAGCCTGTGTTAGCCTTTGAGTTTGACATGCTTGTCTTACATCATTCCTCAGAGAATTACTTCTAAAAAATTGTTAAAAGTTTATCTTCACCCTAGCTGGTTTGACTCAGTGACTAGAGTGTCAGCCTGTGGACTGAAGGGTCCCAGGTTCGATTCCTGTCAAGGACACATGCCAGGGTTGCGCGCTTGGTCCCCAATAGGGTGAGTGCAGGAGGCAGCCAATCAGTGATTCTCTGTCATCATTGATGTTTCTATCTTTCTCTTCCTCTCCCTTCCTCTCTGAAGTCAACAAAAAATATATTTTTAAAAAAGTTTATCTTCAAGCTTCCTGAGTAATGTTTGGGGATCTATCTCCTATTTCTTTCCACCCACCTAGAACCAGAACCCTATGCTTCCTTCTCTCCTCTCACAAAACCTCCTAGTGCAGTGCTTCTAAAACTGCAGGTCAGAGGCTTTCAATCAAGATGGTGGCGCATAGGTAAATGCAATACTTGAATCCTCCCACAATCACATCAAAGATACAACTAAACTTGAGAACAACCATCATTCAGAACTGCCTGAAATATAGCTGAATGGAAGTTTTACAACTAGGGAATTAAAAGAGAAGCCACATGGAGACTAGTAGGAGGGGTGGAGACACACAACAGGCTGGCCCCATACCCACGTATGGCAATTTATAATTGATAGGGATATCTTGGCTGTGGAGACCCTTCCTGAGGAACAAGGGGTCTCAGCCCCATACCAGACTCAGGGCTTCAGTGCCAAAAAGAGAAGTCCCCATAACTTTAGGCAATAAAAACTAGTGGGTTATTGTGACTAAGTGACACAGAGGCTGCTGGAGTCCCAGGCAGTTCCTCTTAAAGGGCCTATGTGAGGACTTACTCAAATTCCAGTGTTGGGGCAACAGCTTGAAAGGACCCGGGGACATATGGGGAGGTAATAAATTGTTTAGTTATTGGAGTGAAAGCTGGAAGGGAGCAGCTTTCTGCCAGACAAAAGTGCTGGCACCTGCCACTGTTTCTTTGTTGAACCCTCTCCCCAAAGAACAGATATATGAGTCATTATCAACCTGGCTCACATTGTTTGCCCCACTCTGGCAATTCCTTGAGACCCTGCCCCCATCTATTTTGTGCTCACCTAAGCTGTTTCCAGTGTTTTTCCCCATATAATTGGCCTGTCTTGGCTCATGCTTCAAACTTTCTTAAAATCTCTCAAACAAGCAGCATCTAGCCTCTGCAATACCCTGTACTTCTTGCTAAGTGGCCTCATGCCTGACACTACTGGCAGTCAACCTTGGTTCACAGCTTAGCCTCTCATAGGCCACTCCAAGCCCAACACAATTAGCAGGCATCTGTAGATCACTCTATAACTTGTGCCAAGTGTCCCCAGGCAGGGTGATTTTACACCTCCCAGGATGCCCCAAAGCCAGGGCATCCAGTGGAAAACTTTATTTTAAATATATTTTATTGATTTTTTACAGAGAGGAAGAGAGAGGGATAGAGAGTTAGAAACATCGATGAGAGATAATCATCGATCAGCTGCCTCCTGCACACCCCCCACTGGGGATGTGCCCACAACCAAGGTACATGCCCCTGATGGGAATCAAACCTGAGACCTTCCACTGAGCCAAACCAATTTCAACAGTGGAAAACTTTAGACTACACTGGATTATAACCCTACTGCCTCCATAAGTGACACCTTCAAGGGGCAAACTCGGTGAGCACCAAAGCCCCACTGAAGCAAGACCTGCTCCATAGGGTCAACTCCTGCACAGCAGTTCTTCCCCTTTAGTCACATCTGGCCTTCACAGCTGATTAGCCTGAGGGTTAATTCTTCCGACCTGGAGCTATAAGGTGCACCCCTATCAGTTGATGAGGGAGGCTTCATCACTGGGCCCTACAGGACAATTACCACACAAGGCCACTCTACCAATTCCAGAGCCATAGAAGCTCTACTTATACATAGAAACAAATACAGGGAAGCAGCCAAAATGCAGAGAAAAAGAAACATGTCCCAAATGAAGGAACAGAAGAAATATACAGAAAAAGAACTAAATTAAATAGACGTAAGCAAACTATCAGATTCAAAGTTCAAAAAAATGGTTTTACGGATGCTCAAAGAACTTAGTGATAACTTCAAGGAACTCAGTGAGAACTTCAACAGCATGAAAAAGAACATACGTACTATTTAAAAACCTAGTCAGAAATGAACAATAACTAACTGAAATAAAGAATGACTTACAGGGAATCAACAGTAGAGTAGAGGAGGCCAAGAACCTAATCAGTGATTTGGAATATGAAGAAGCAAAAAACACCCAATCAGAACAACAAGGAAAAAAAAATCCCCAAATATGAAGTTAGTGTAAGGCGACTCTGGAACAACTTCAAGTATACCAACATTTGCATCATGGGTGCCGAAAGAAGAGACAGAGCAAGGAAATGGAAATCTAAGTGAAAAAAATCATTACAGAAAACTTCCCTTACCTGGTGAAAGAAATAGACATACAAATCTAGGAACTGCAGAGAGTCTCAAACAAGATAAACCCAAGGAGGCCCACACCAAGACACAAGATAGTTAAAATGTAAAAATTTAAAGACAAAGAGAAAATCTTAAAAACAATAAGAGAAAAGCAGTTAGTTACCTACAAGGGAGCTCCCATAAGACTGTCAGCTGATTTCTCAAAAGAAACTTTGCAGGCCAGAGGGAGTGGCAAGAAATATTCAAATTGATGAAATACAACCAAGATTACTCTACCCAGCAAAGCTGTCATTTAAAATCAAAGGTCAAATAAAGAGCTTCCTAGGCAAGAAAAAGCTGAAGTAGTTCGTCACCACTAAACCAGTATTATATGAAATGTTAAAGGTCTTCTTAAAAAAAAAAGAAAACTATAAAATATATGAACAATAATATGGCAATAAATACATATCTATCAACAACTGAATTTAAAAATCAAAATAAATGAGTAAGAAGAACAGAAACAGACACATAGAAACAGAGAACATTTTGATGGTTGCCAGATGGGAGGGAAGTTGGGGGGATGGGTGAAAAAGGTAAAGGTATTTATAAGTACAAATTAGTAGTTACAGAATAGTCATTGGGTTGTAAAGTACAGCTTAGTTTATATAGTCAATAACCTACAATAATAAAAAGATAATATGCTAATTAGATTGGATGTCCTTCTGGACGAAGCCAGAGCAGAGCAAAGCCTGGGTTCTGGGTACCAGAGGGAAGCCAGTGCCAGCAACCAGGGGAAGGAAGGCCTACTCTTGCACGAATTTCGTGCATCCGTCTTCTAGTATTCTAATAATTATGTATGGTCTCAGATAGCTGTGAGATTATTCAGGATGATCACTTAGTAAGTTTTATAATGTCTAATCACTGGAGTGTACGCCGACACTAATATAATATTGTATGTCAACTGTAATGAAAAATAATTATTATAAAAAAACTATAGGTTAGGACCCATTGCTTATTGAGTCAGAACAAGCATTGATTCAATTGACAAAATAAAACAGAACATAAAGTGTCCAAGTGCATTCATTACAAGTAAGACTTCTGTTTCAGTTTTGTGATGTGTGTGTAAGCTGGGTCTCTCTGTGAAACATTTCTTACGGTGGGGTACAGGGTTTTAAAACATGTTTAAAAAACAGTGTTAGAGATCTTTCACTTTCATTGCTTCAGTATTACAATGTTTAAATGACTCACAAGAGCATAAAATAACACTCCACCAAGTGGACTGTCCATTTTGATGGGGATCAAACCCTTTTGTCCCAGGGATGAAGTTTCAGCAGCAGTGAAGGATTTGGGGGGCACTGAAGACTTTTCCTGCATGTATAAGACCTAACTTTTTAGAGCTATGACTCATCTATGACTGCCTGATGAAGAATGTTTAAAAAGCAAATAACATTTTGCTCCCTTTCCCCAAGTCTAAAAACACAGACTTTTATGGCACAAAGCACAAAGACAGATAGCTCCTCATGCCTTGTGGTGAAAGGTTACCACCCTTAACATCAAAGGCTATTTAGGAAAGGCCAGGCCACCACCGGAAACAGAGACAACCGAGTCTGAGAGGAGAGGAAAGCCAAGTTCCCCGAGTGCTCCGCTCTGTCCTTGGTGTGGCAGTGTCCCCTCTAGTGGCTCTGGAGGAAAACAGCCTCTGGAAAACACGTATAGAGTCAATGCTGATGCAATCAGAGGCTGTTAGTGCTTCCAGGGAGCTCAGGAGCATTTGGCTGAAGGTCTCCTGTCATGGATGAAAACTTGAGGGCAGAGCAGTGGTTCTTAACCAGGATTGATCCTGCCCCAGGGAACATTTGACAACTTCTGCAGACATTTTTAGCTGTTATTTGGCTAGGGGGTGGGGATGCTGCAGTCATCAACAAGTAGAGGCCAGGCATGCTGCTACAATACACAGGACAATGCCCCACAACGAAGAATTACCTGGCCCAAAATGTCAATAGTTAGGTGGGTTAAAGAAATGGTGTGATCTAACCTAGGCCTTGCAGCTTTCCCCACCAGCTTTATGAAGATACTAGAGGCCCAATGCCCGAAATTTGTGCAAGAGTAGGCCTTCCTTCCCCTGCTGCCGGCACAGGCTTCCCTCTGGCACCCAGAACCCGGGCTTCCCTTAAGAACACGGCTTTGTCCAGAAAGTCATCCAGGCTAATCTGCCCATTACATTTTTATTATTATTGATAATTGACATATAACCAAAAACTTGCAGCTTATTCAGAGCATTTGGCAGCTCAGACTAAGTGCTCTCTTTTAGAAAAAAAAAATTCTTTTAAAATGTTTTTATTAGGATTGTGAAAAATTCAGGAGTAATGCCTGCTTATAATTGAAAGCAATATATTAAAAGGCTTTCTATCACCACTTCCCGTAATCAATGTTAACATCCTTGGTGATTTATTAGGTGGGACCATATTGAAATCCCAACTTTAGATCATTTTTGACTTACAATAATGGCAATTTCCCTCTGGTTATATTTAAGATGTTTATCCACTTCTCCATTGTACACCGAACAAAAGGATTTGTTTGGTTTTGCTTGCTGTACAAAAGTTGGATTAAAACACACATTACTTTACAACTTACTTTTTCTATTTAATAAATTGTAAATACCTCTTCAGATAAAAAATAAGGATCTCCTGTATGTTTCCAGAAGTTTGGAATGCTCAGTAATATGGGTTCCAAGAAGCTAAGATGGTTTATGGTGGGGCATTCAAATAACACTGAATCACCTGGTGTGTTCCTTTAATATTCATCTCTCCAACACTTGAGATTTCACACTTTTTCTAGAGAGCTTGGCTCAGGATTAGAATCTTCTGTAGGCCACGATAATTAGTAATAAGTAACAGTCCCCCCCTTTTTTTTTGCCTTTGTATTTATTATTACAGAAACTTTCTACTTTGATCAAATAATGCTGGTTTTCTATTGATTGTGGTATTATAAAACGTCATTTTATAACAAATTTACATGTACTGGTTAATGTTATTCGTCAGTCTGACTGGATCACAGGGTGCCCAGATATTTGGCTAAATATTATTTCAGAGTGTGTCTGTGAGGGTGTTTCTGGATGAGATGAGCATTTGAATGGGTGGACTGAGTAAAAGCAGATGGCCCTCCCAGTGTGGGTGGGCCTCAGACAATTCGTTGAGGGCCTGAATAGAACAAAAAGGCAGAGGCAGGGGGAATCTGGCCGCTCTGCCTGACTGCTTGAGCGAAGCCATCCTATTCTCGTGCCCACAGGCTGAGATTTATACACTTACGCCACGTCACGCCTGGTTCTCGGGACTACAATGGCTTTCCTGGGTCTAAAGCTTGCCGATGGTGGAACATTGGATGTCTCAGCCTCCACAAAAGTGTGAGCCAAAACCTCATAACCAATTATCAATCCCCCTCTCTCCCTCCCTGCCTGCATTTTATACGTACCTATTAGTTCTGTTTCTCAGGAGAACACTGGAGCCAATTCAAATAGAAATGTTTTAAGACTGATTTAAGTTTGGTTAAGATGGCTATCAGTACTAACTGAACAAATAACACTTTTTTTTTTTAAAAAAAAAGGGGCAAAGAATATGAACAAGAAATTTGTGTAGAAAAAAAATAAAATGACAAAATATCATAGAATAGAAATTCAACATTGGCAGCATCAGGGAAACAGAGAATAATACAATGAGAGTCATCTGCCTATCAGGCAGGCAAACATGGAGAAGATTGAGACTGTCCATATGTGTCAAATGTATGAGGAAAAGATCTCACATAAATAGTAGCATTGTATATACTATATTATAACATAGTATATACAAGAGCAATTTGGTAGGATCTAATTATTTTCTACAATGAATAGTAGTACATTCATAATTCCCAAGTGAACTTCTAAAAAGCCACTCTTAATGATTAATGAAGGAGATCTCAAATCCTTTCTTTCTCAGTTCCCTCGTTCTAAGAGGCTTATATAGAACACACTTTTAGAGATAATTTTCAGGTTGCTTCTATTACTGAGTAAGGAAGTCTGGCAGTGATAACCATCTTTAAAAGCCCAACTCTAGCCCTAGTCAGTTTGGCTCAGTGGACAGAACGTCGGCCTTCGGACTGAAGGATCCTGGGTTAGATTCTGGTCAAGGGCACCTGCATGGGTTGCAGGCTTGATCCCTAGTAGAGGGCATACAGGTGGCAGCCAATCAATGATTCTCACTCATCATTGATGTTTCTATCTCCCTCCCACTCCCTTCCTCTGTGAAATCAATAAAAAATATTAAAAGAAAAAAAAATCCCAACTCTATCTAAGTGAGAATTCCTTATAAGCATTCTCCATATTTGCCTGGACAATATTAGCTGTTATTTGGCTCTTAACAGGGTGCATCACCCACTGACTGGCTGTCCAGGAAGAGGAGGATTGGGGGTGGCAGGGAAGGAGGGTGCAAGATGAGGGAAGGGGAGGGGAGGATGGGCAGAGCTACTGCGTCTGGGTTTCTCTCTCCCTGGCTTCCCTCTATCAACATTCAGTGGTGTAAATGCTTTTTGTTTCCCAGCTGTTTGGTTGAGCTTTCATATAAGGCTGGGTCTTAGAACAGAGTTTTTACAATCTTTACAGCCAACCAAATGCCCAGACTTTTCCTGAGCCTGGCACATTCCCTTAACCCACTCTCCTTTCTAAACAGGATCTCATCAGCCCTATAACACCTTTATATGAGCTAGAAAAGTGTCAGCCAAGCTGCCACAGGGCTTTGTGAGGGGCGGGAGTCCAGGCCCCCTTGTTCAGGGGCCTCTGTTCTAGCAATCCTGTTCCTCATACCAGCCATAGTCCAACGGCTGCACAGGAAACCTTTGCAAATTGCCATTTCCTCGTCTCAAATGGTCACAGGACACAGTGGCACCTGCTACAGTTAATGCTGCAGACACGTGGCTCAGGTTTCTTTCCATGGCTTCTCCTTCCAAGGGGCCCTCTGAGATTTCATCAGGGGTCCTTTGTGAATGTGTTTAAGTCCCCCCGCCCCCACCTTCATCACATACACACTAATACACCACTGGCAGGCTTAGTGCTCACCTAGGAGACAGAATGTGATGGAGAAGTTAACTGGTATCTCATCCTTTTACTGCTGAGCTCTTATCAGCAGAGAGGAATGATAAGGTAATTTGCTTCTTGGCCTTGAGTTTTAAGTCCTAGGCTTCCCTTCCTCAGAGAAAAACAAACGGCCCTTTGTGCTTCAGAGTCTTAAACAGAGAAGTTTCTAGGCCCCTCCACTCCGATCTTTGTTCAGAAACTATGTTTATTAATCATTACTCAGGATGCAGAAGACAGTTGCGGCAATTAAAGAAGAGACGTGTGACCTAGCCCTATGGTGCTTCCCTGAGATGGAGAAATACCCGTGTGTGTGTGTGTGTGTGTGTGTGTGTGTGTGTGTGTGTGTGTGTAGGGGTATTGGGTGCAGGTTTCCAGGGAGGCAGGGGTCTGTGTACCCCTACCCCTGCAGATGGGAGGCTACCTAAAAGCCTGTGGAAGCTGGACACTACTCTCTCCTGCTTGACAGCCTGGGTGAGGGTTTCCACGGATAAACTGTGGCCAGTGGAGAGAGGAGCACAGCACCAAAAAGCCTCTCCATGGTCCTCCCAGGGCCTTCCCTGACGGGCAGAAGAGGCTATCACAAGGGTTAGAGGAAGAAGCAGTGGTAACCATGGCACCCACCATGGTACCCATCAGGATACCCCACTTTCCTGGGAGACAGGGACAGGGAGACCCTGTAATTCTGATATTAAACTCTTCCCCGACCTTGGGGAGCAGGAACTTGAAGCTAAGTTTAATTTGATCTTAGATACACATAGAAATGTGGCATGCTTTGCACCACAAAGGGTATTGTGTAGCAAGTCTTATCTGGTACCCACATTTCTCTCTATAATGTAATCCATGGAATGTCTCCTTCGAAAGAGAGGGGCTCCCGCATTTTGAGCAGAGCTTCCTTCACTCCTTCCTCTCATCATAATCTTTACCTCATAGAGATCCTCCCTTTTCTAAACAACAGATATAGTTATGCATATTATGCAGGGGTAGGGGTAACAGACCCCTGCTTCCCTGGAAACCTACAACACACACACACACACATACCCCTACACACACACACACACACACACACACACACACACACACACACCCCTACACACACACACACAATGCCAGTGAGGACATTCAATTATAATATGCATATGTTAATTTATCAGAAACACGAGTTCTCAGTACCTTCCCAAGTGCTCTAATCCCCACTTAAAAATAGACAAAAACAGATCTTCAAGAAGAATCACGAAAATGCGGCCTGAAATTGGGGCCTGCCAGCCTACACCTAGATCTTGATTATACTAGGGATTCTCCCAGTGCCCAGTAGGAACCAACTGGGAAACAACTAAGTGGACTGCAAGACCCTAGGCAAATGGATTGAGTTTCTTTGACTCCAAGTTTTAAAGTAACAGTACTACACAAAAAGGAAAAGAGCTAGGCACCCTGAAGATACCAAGAAGAAAAAGACATGGGTCCTGCCAGGAGGAAGGCATCCGCTCACCGGAGATATAAGGCTGCGAACCATGAAGTCCTCCATGGGGCTGAACTTATAGGTAGAGCACGGGAAACTTAGAGAGCCAAAAGGACTGGATGAAGTCAGAATGTCTTTCTAGAGGAGGGGTTCTGGGAAAAAACACTTGCCCATCCAAAGTCCTGATTTCAGTTGGCTGGAAGAGAAAGTAGAAAGGGAAGAGGAGGACGTTTCAAGGACTTGAACAAAGTGACAGATGTGAAAAAGTTCATTGCTTGGTTATGAGGTAGACAATGAGTGTTGGGAGTAAAGGGGATACATGGAGTGGGACCAGCTTGTAGATGGCTTTCATCACTGGGCAGAAGAGTTCAGACATAAGCAGCTGGGTTTACAGCATGGGGATTACATGATGAGCAAGACTGAAGGGTAATTAGCAGGCAGCTCCCATGGGAGATACCAAGTGTTAGCAGTTCTCAGGGTTTATAATGATTTCTTTGTAATGATGCTTATGGTGTTTCTTAAAGATGCAAACATTGTGTGTGTTTGTGCATAGAACTTCTAAAGAGGTTTATTCCATGGTAAACTTAATCCATGCTATTAGTAAGAGAGAATGGAGGGATTATTGACTTATGAAATCAACAAGTGCAATCAGGGGAAGCTGGGTTGAAGAAATTTGGGAGCAAGCATAAGACCAGGTGCACAAATATTGATTTCATTAGGAAGTTATGAAAAACTGCAGAAGTTGCTGATACCAAGTTGTTCTGTAAGACCACACTTGCAAGAGAAACAACTGGAGTGTCCCTAGTGTCAACTGCTGGAGTCTAGGAGAGCTCCTGAGAAACCATCGATATACTAGTATATAAAAGGCTAATATGCTAAGTGTCCATCGACTTGTTGCTATGATGCACACTGACCACCATGGGGCAGATGCTCAACACAGGAGCTGCTGAGCTGCAGTGACTTCGTAGCAGTTCTCAGGTGATGCACCCTGAAACCAGAGAGGGGCCGTGCAATTCCACCTTTGGTCACGGGTTATGTTGTTGCTGGGCACTGTTGACCCCGAATCTGGTTTACTGCACATTTGCATTTGCATCCCACACCCTGTATGACAGCAACTTTGCAGAGTGCCCTCTCACACTTTGGGACCCCTCAGGGGATGTCAGAGAGCCAGTTTCGGCCCACTCCCCACAGACCAGGTCGAGAAACCCACTTGCTGGAGGGACCCTCACTCTACAGAAGCCCTTTGAGCCACAGATGCACCCAGCCAGCTGGCTGGGGAGGGACTATGGGAGGTTGGCTCTAGGGCATGTCCAGCCCATCTCACCCAGTCCCACTCCACCAGCCACCTTCTAATTAATTTCTTTCAATGTGCACGAATATGTGCACTGGGTCACTAGTCTAAGATAAAGGCAAGTAACGTAACATCCGGGAGCAGCCTCACTGCACTCAGTGTCAGATTTTTCTATGTTCAGTTATTCACTTGCTCATTCACTCAAATTCATTCATTCAAGTATTTATATCTGCTGAGGCACTGTGAATGGTGCAGACTTCAACAATCAATGGCAGAGACAGACATGCACATGAATAGGATAGTTCAGAGCCGTTGTTCTCTCCTTCCTTCATCCTCCATCCGCTTCTCCCCCATGCACTGAAAAAATGAAATATTTGTTGTGTTGGTAGGTGATTGGTTCTCAGTTGTCCTCCATGAGTTCCAATGTCAACTTTTGCTTTTTGGTTAGTAACATGTGTGAGGACATTCAATGAGAAGTTTCTAGAATTCCTTACTTTTCCCTTCCTTCTAAGGGATGTAGGTTGGAGGAAGGGTCTTGGTTTGTCTGAGCTAAGGTAAGGGATGCAAAATGAAACAGGTTGGAGAAGGGGGATCACAGGATAAGATATATATTTCCAGTGATTATTAACAATACAGCAAACAATATTTTCATTGCATCCGATTCTCTCAGGATGCAATATCTCCTCAGATATCTCTGAGAATATTAATTGGAGGTTTCTTTCTTCTCTTCTGTTTCTTCTCTTTACTCTTTCCTTTGGGTCACTCTTGTGTTGATTTTTACATATTTTTTCCTGTTGTGGTCTTTCTTCAAATATCTGGTCATCTTCAGTTGTCTTTACTTCAAATGAGGCAATAAGATGCTAATTGATATTAGTCTAAGTGCTTTTGGCACGTGGGTGGGGCTTGTTAGTTGGGCCTTTACTTGTGGTACTTTAGCTCCATCAGTTCCTTGCTGTGTGGTGTTAGGCAAGTTATCAAAGCACTCTGTGCTTTGGTTTCTTCCTATAGTTGTTGTGAGCATTAAATGAATTAATATCCTATATAATAAAGATGTACTATGCAAATGGTCATTACGCCGTGAAGCATAATGACCGACAAGTAACGACTGGATCACAGATCAGCAGGAGGGGGGGCAGTGAGCTACAAGCAGGTAGCAGAGAGCTACAAGAGGGGGCAGGGCAGCAAGTTATGAAGGGGATGTGGGGGGTGGGGGGAGGGAGGATGGGAGGAGTTACAGGAGGGTGGGGCCATGGGCAGAGAGCTACTGGAGGGTAGCAGCGAGCTACTGGTGAGCTACTGGTGCACAGATTCATGCACAGGGCTACTAGTATAATATATTTACTATAATGCTATGTAACTATTTGCTACTTCTATTACTTTTCTATGATTATTTGGCAGACACCTGCTGTTAGCTAAGGAACTCCTCAATGCCAGTATGTCAGAAGGTTTATCCTTGGGACCACTGCATTTTTTAGAGAATAAGGTTGTTGTGTTTTATTGGGGGAGGGGATGTAGAGGGGAGAGCCCATCTGGCTGCCAAGTAGGGTGAGAAGCCAACTGCCCCTTTGTGCTATTTTGTCAATCACTATAATTTCAGCCCCGTCACTCACTCAGTTGATGTTAATGAATTGCTTCGTGTCCCTAGTTCTGCTTTGCCAAAGATTTCCTTCTTGTTTTTATCCTTCTCCAACCTTCCACTTACATAATATAAGTTTAGCTTCCTCTGTTCTCTTTCTTCTGCCACTGCTCCTCCATTCTCTATTTACCCACCAGAAATTCTTTGAAATCTCTTATCTGCTGAGAGTTCCTCTGCCATAACTGGGTATTTATCACCTTTTCAATGCACTTATCTTTTGGGGGGAATCTCAGTGAGGATAAAATCAAGCATTTCTTAATCTGGCATCTTTAATCAGTCATATACTCTCTTGACAGACACAGGGCCAGAACCCATGTTTGAAATCCTGGCTCTTTTACCTGCTACACTTGTAGAATCCTTTAAGCTTGGGCAAGATGAGGAAGGGAGGAGAGAAAGGAAGTGGTAGCCAAAATGACTTGCTTTTGTTGAGGGCTCTTAGAAAACAGTGTACTAATGTATTCCCCTCCTGGAATGATACAGTCAATTTGAATTTGCAGTTAGCAGGAGAGAGGGTTTTAGGCAAAGGTTCAGAAAAGATATTGCAAGTAATGATCAAAATAAATCACTTAAAGAGGGAGATATAAAGTACTTCTGAGTTGCAAGTTATTATGAGCATTTTACTGTAACTACTACCCGGTCATTCCTCCAGGATGTTATTGCTGGAAGCCAGTACGTGTATCAACTCGAGAATGGACGTGGGCTATTTCTGCAAAATACAATAGTAGTTCTATTATGAAAAACATAATAATGGCTTATGACTCACTATTGCCATTACATTTATCCTATGAACATACTGAGTAAAATTAGGACACTGCTTTGAAGCTGAGACGGTGGAATTTCACACACATTTATGAAATGTAAGTATTTTAAAATCTTATTGGCAAGTAATAATAACTCCAACCAATTACAAACTACCCTTCAGGAAAACAATTACAGATAATAACAGATTGGTAACCACAACCCTAATTCAACAATTTGCTAACAGCTAATCTATGTTAAAGGAAAAGGTGTTTTAAACCTGACACATTGTTAGCAGTCAGGGTCTAACCAGAATAACAGAAACCACGGACGTATTGATAAAAGAGGGAATCCAGTGCAGGGGATTGGTTACACATTTGATGATGACCTACAGAGTTTAGTGAGAATAGAACGTCACTCCCAACCCGGGGAAGAAGAGATGGGAGCGTCACGGGAGCCCGGGGGTGGGCATCACTGATGACAGCTGGAGCCACAGAGGGCCTTTCTGGCTGGGGCTGGAGCCTCTCTACAGCTACTGTGAGAGATGCCAACCAAGGGCAGGAAGCTTATTGAGAAACACCATGGCCTTTCCCTTCCTCATCTGTGCTTCTCAACGGCTGCAGTGGTCAGCTCCCCTGAGACACGGAGCAGAGCAAGTGAAGGTAAGAAATGGATCTGAAAGCAAATGGGCCCACCCCCTGCACAGCATACACGTAGTATTCTACACAGTGTGAATATTCTTCAAGATAGATGACAAGTGTGGATGTCCAATTATAAGTATATGTACATATACTTCTGCTCTGTATGTACTCAGATTAAATTGAAGCCATGGTCTTGGTCAGTTGAGGCAGGACTATCTTTTAAAAAAAGATTTGCTCAGTGATTTCAGAGAGGAAGGGAGAATGAGAGAGAGAGAGAGAGAGAGAGAGAGAGAGAGAGAGAAACATCAATGATGAGAATCACTGATGGGCTGCTTCCTGCATGCCCCCCACTGGAGATCGAGCCCGTGTGCCCTTGGCCGGAATCAAACCTGGGACTCTTCAGTCCGCAGGCTAATGCTCTAGTCTAGGGCGAGACAGGACTATCTTAATGGATTAAAATTTGGTTCAAATGAGCCATATGTTGGCAGCAAAATGAAAACAGCACTAGATGTTATAAGAGAAAGTTTATTTAGAAAGTCAGAGAGGTAGAAGAAGCTAGCTGTAGGATAAATGGGCTCAGGAAACAAGTTACGGAGTCAAAAGAAGGGCCCTTGGAGCTTAGGAAAAGAGAGAGGCAAAGAACACATTCCTGGGGGCAGGGAGTACAGGGAGGGAAAGGCATGGGCATGCTCCCGGAAGGGAGAGCTGCACTGGGTCCTCCAGCTAGCTTAAAGGTATTTCTCTGGAGGTCTCCGGGGAGGACCCCAATCAGCTTTCCAGATGTGACCTTTCAGGGTCCTGGTCTCCACTAGGTCAGCGCCAGGGCAAGAGGTCATTGTTAATGGAGCTGGTCCTGACGTTAGCCATGGCATTGCCTGCCTGGTTTTGCTGCTTTCCTGGGCCTAGAACTGAAACACAACTGAGGCCTAGATGTATTTGATGAGGATTAGAACCTTCTTGTCTTAGGGCAGTGTTTCCCACACTTTTGACATATGTGCACCCCTTCTATAATTTTCGTAATGCTGAGTACCCCTCGTCAAAAAAAAAAGGATGTATTTTATAACTATCAAAATATATTTATTTTTTCTTTTTTTGGTACATACACAAAATAATAATAAACGAAAAATAAAATTATTCATAATAAAATATAAATAAAAGTTATATTATAAATAACATTTATTTGCACACCGGACCATCTCATGCCTCACAAGACTGTCTTGACTTGACTCATGAGAACGTAGAATTTGGCGCAGCTAAGCACGGTGCAGTGCATATCCCCACCAAACCCCAGTGCAACGCGTACCCCCACCAAACTCTTCCCGTACCCCTAGGGGTACGAGTACCACACTTTGGGAAACACTGTCCTAGGGGTTTAATGCTTAATGGCTATTCTCCAGCCCTCTCATTTGTTCCCTCAAAGGGGACTAGCAACATGCCAGGGGAGGAAAGGTTAGGGGAGGGTCTGAACTGTATGACCAGAGATATGAAAGGTCAGGGAGTCTAAACCGAATGACCCAGCGATGTGCTGGGGAGTGGAGGGTGGAGGGTAAACCTGGGGCAAGGGCCTTTTTTCCCCAGTTTTGCCTGTTGCTAGGCACCTGGAGCTTCCTGTCCTGGTGACTTTCTGTACTGGCCTGTCATACTAGCTCTGCTCATGTTTGTCTAACTGTCTACCCCACAGAGACTATTGTTAATATATCTATCAATTAAATGACAATTTATTTATATATTTTTTAACTCAGGAAACACATCAACCAGACACCTTTGGATATGGCAACTTTTCTTCCTCTCATTTTATCTCTAATCCTACACCAGGGGCAGGCATCTTAGACTATATGACCATAAATGCCCACCCATATAGAACTCACAGACTGTATGGCTCTTTTTAAAAAATGTTTTGTTTTTTTTAATTGATTTCAGAGAGGAAGGGAGAGGGGGAGAAAGATAGAAACATCAATGATGAGAGAGACTCATTGATCACCCTATACACCCCCCACTGAAGGTTGAGCCCACAACCTGAGCATGTGCCCTTGACCGGAATTGGACCCAGGACCCTTCAGTCCGCAGGCCAACGCTCTATCCACTGAGCCAAACCAGCAAGGGCCTGTATGGCTTTTAAAACCAACATCACCTACACTTAAGATTCGTTGGTAAACTTCATGAGACTATAAAATAATAATACTCTGAAAACTTTCCACAAATAATAAGAAGAATCGTTGATTCCTCCTTTACAAATGCGAGTGTTGGAAGTGCTGAGCTGGCTGTTTTCCCACACTCCTTTCCTCCTGGCAGATGGCAGAATAAAACAGTCACAGTAGACAGTGCCCTCTTTCAGGGACTCGGAAATATGCGAGATACATGGAGAAGTCTTGAGTCTTGGTCTCCTTCAGATTTGAGCACAAAGTAATAAAGGAAACCTGGAGAGTTTGAAGAAATGCCTTCAACCTGTGCTTGTTAGAGAGTCGGCTGCTGGCTACGTGGAGTGGCCCAGGCTGAGCCCAGCTGGACACTGACTCATTTCCTATTTACTCCGAGTCCAGCATCTCACCCCCAGCTTTCCCTCTGCTCCCTCGGCTAGACTTAAAGCCAAAAGGAAACAAAGACATTAAAGAAGCTGTAGATTGTGCTGCCTTTTCATTCACTTTTTGTTGCGATGAAATAATGGCTTGGATGCACAAAAGGGACCTGTACAATGAATTCCAAATAATTATAATAAAAATGGGTAGAAGGGAAGAAAGAAGAAAGAGCAGAATAAATTAAAGGAAGGAGCTAATGAAAAACTTGGCCAGTCAAAGGGAAGCGTTTATTTCAATGCTGCTACCCTCACCCTCACCCCAGCCTTACCACCATTCACAAAGGAAGTCTCCTGCTAACTGGTCACCAGGAACATGAAAATAGTTGCTCCAAGCAGTTCAATCAGATTCTCTAGGGCAGTGTTTCCCAAAGTGTGGTACGCGTACCCCCGGGGGTACGAGAAGAGTTTGGTGGGGGTACGCCTTGCACCGGAGTTTGGTGGGGATATGCACTGCACCGTGCTTAGCTGCGCCTAATTCCACTTTCTCATGAGTCAAGTCAAGACAGTCTTGTGAGGCGTGAGATGGTCCGGTGTGCAAATAAATGTTATTTATAGTATAACTTTTATTTATATTTTATTATGAATATTTTTATTTTTGTTTATTCTTATTTTGTGTGTATGTACCAAAAAAAAAAAAAGAAAAAACAAATATATTTGTTATTAAAATACATCCTTTTTTTGATGAGGGGTACTCAGCATTACGAAAATTATAGAAGGGGTACACATATGTCAAAAGTTTGGAAAACACTGCTCGAGGGTGAAACCCAGGTGATAGTATTTTTTAAGAGATCCTCTGGAGGTGAGCCCCAATTGGGTACAG
Organism: Vespertilio murinus; assembly: GCA_963924515.1. NCBI lineage: Eukaryota > Metazoa > Chordata > Mammalia > Chiroptera > Vespertilionidae > Vespertilio > Vespertilio murinus. The sequence goes on along the minus strand of OZ004715.1, from coordinate 30,165,203 downwards.
CATGGCCATACGCGAGTAGCAGGAATTTTGGGGGTGATTGTGTTAACTGGTAAGAGATCACAGCCGCTATTTAGAGCACCGGCTCCCAGTTGGGAGTTGTTCTAGGAAATTTCCCCCCACACTGCGCCCTCAATAAACCGGAAAGTGCCACCCCCATCCCTGCTGAGGACTGGCATTGCCTTCCACGCACGTGCTCTGAACAGAAATGCTTAGTAGGAATGTTCTTGCCCCCTGGGAGGCCTTGGCAACTCCCCTTGGGGCTGTTTTTAGTTGCCACCCTAATTAGTGGGCCAGGGATTGGGGAAAGCTAGGCTGCCAGAATGGGTGAGGGTAGGGTCTCAGAAAGGAAACTAACATTGGAAACCTATTATTTGTTAGGCACTATGGATGGGTCCTTGAGAGAGATCTACCCTCCCACTTCTTCACCCCAACACACACTCACACACATCACATTATACAGTGCTTCTGAGTACAGGGAAAAGTAATATGCCAGTGCAGGGAAGCTCAGAGATGGAACCCAGGGAAGAGATGAGGGAACACTGTCCTTGCATGATAAGGCCAGGACAATTATGCACATGAAATAGGGTCAAAGTTGAATTAACAGACGCCCTGTGAATGTCAAATGCAGATGAAAGGGGTTGGAAAAAGAAAAATCTAGCCTGCAGCATGAGGTCTGCTTCATTTTAGATACACAGGACATCATGAGCTACAGCCCAGGCATAACTCCATCATTCCTTAATGCTCACATCCCTGCACCACCCCCTGCGCCAGAGTTCACCTTTTCCCACACATAGTCCAATACTAGCTGCCCAGGCCCATACATTCACCCACAGGCAGCCCTGTTATCACTCCATACCTGTGTCCCCAGGACGGACCATAACCAACCTCCCCAAAGCCTTTTTTGATGCTCTGCCATCCTAAGAACATTGCATCTTTCTTTCTCGTGGAAACCACCAGAGCTTTTTTCATTCAGGGCCAGACATCTATCTATCCAGAGTGGAGCCTCATCTTTTCAACTCAGCCAAACACAGTTTTATCCAGTTTCTTTCTTTTGCAAAAGTCCTCAGTAGCACATCTACAGGTGGTTGCTCACTCTTGACAATATACAGTAAATTCTGGATCCATGATTACAGGAAGGGTCTAGAGAAACACATCAGGTCTGCCTATCCCTTTGAGATGATGGGAAATAATCTTTACTTCTTCCCTAGGATTGGCAAAATCAGCTGCGGTAGGCAGACTAACGGCTCCCTGGAGATGTCCACATCCTAATCCCAAGAACCTGTGAATATGTCACTTTACCTGGAAAAAGGGGGCTTTGCAGACATCTTTAAGGTCGTGAACCTTGAGATGGGGGGTTATCCTAGGTGATCTGAGGGAGCAAAGTGTAATCACGGGAGTCCTTAAGAGCAGAGGCTCTTTCCCGGCTGTGGTCAGTGAGAGGGAGATAGAGCTATGGAAGAAGGGCCCCAGGGACACAACATCGCTGGCTTTGAAGATGAAGGAAGTGAGCCATGAGCCAAGAAACAGGGGCAGCTTCTAAAATCTGGGTGGGCAGGGAACTGGATTCTCCCCTAGAGCCTCCGGAAATATACACACAGCTCTGCAGTCTCCCTGATGTTAGCCCAGTGGGACCCATGTCAGACTGATGACCCATAGAACTATAAGATAATAAATGTGTGTTTGAAGCCACCAAGTTCATGGCGATTTATTAAAGCAGCAATGGAAAACTAACGCAGAGTTGATTAAAACATGGCTAACGCTGACCACAGTTTGAGATCTCCTCTACTGCTATTACTAGAATACAAGTATACCGTACATGTAGATAGATTTTGTGCTTTGGACTTACTGTGAGAGCCATGTAAACAGTTTTGAAATAGTAGATTTTAAAGAAACTTATTATTACTTAATAATAAATCACCTGACCTCTCTGGGCCCAAGTTTCCTCGGCTGTAAATTAAAGAGAGGTTTTGGAGTTTCTGCTTGCTCATCTCTAAGCTTGTTTTTATTCTAACATTTAATAAGTTTAATAATAACAAAAGTCAAGACCACTCCTGGTGGCATGCTGGGCTAAGGGCAAGCCGCTACAAATAATCAGCATGACTGTTTTTCTTGCTGCTATGTTCCCAATAGTACTCCCTCACAAAACACTGTGACCTACACAAGTTTATTAGGCAATAAACTAAATTAATAGTTCTATTCATCCCCCATTAAACTAATTAAGTCCCATACCTATAAATATGTTGATGACCTCTAAACTTATCTCTCTAGCCTGGGCTCTTTTCCCAATGGACTCACTGCCATCCTAGCACTTCAGTCTGCAGGTCTCCCTCATCCCCTACATCTTAATGTGTCAAAAATAGAACTCTTGCTTCTCCGCCTCCCCAAACTTGCTCCCCCACTCCCCATCCCAGATCAGGCTTTCTCATTTCATTAGATGGTACCTCCTCCAATGGGATGCTCAGGCAAAACCCTGGCAGTCATTCTTAACTGCTTTTCTTCCCTCCTTAGAGGTTATACTTTATCAAAAAGCCTTACCAGTTCTACCTTCAAAACCTCTCAAATCCAACCACACTTACAGCTGACCACTCTGGCCCATGGCACTATCTTCCCTTCCCTGGATCCCTATGGTGGCTTCCTAATTTACGTCCCCGAATCTAGTCTACTCTACCTACAGTCCTTTCTTCACACAGGAGCCAGGATGATTCTCTAAAATCTGAAGCCAGATCATACCACTCTCCTGTTCAAAACACTCCAGAGACTTCCCATCACAGTCAGAATCAATCCAAAGTCCTAACCATGGTCTAGAAAGCTCAAGTGATCAGGGCCCAGTTTCCTCTCTGATTCCCCTCCACCTCTCTGTCTTGCCAACTCCAGTCTGGTTCTACCAGCTTCTTATGTTCCTTGAACATGTCCAGCAGGCCCTACCTCAGGGCCTTTGCACCTACTGCCCTCTGCCTGCAGCATGGCTCTCCTGAGCCGGCAGCATGGTTCTCCTGCGCCGGCAGCATGGCTCACTCTCTTGCTTTATCCAGGTCTCCTCCTCAGGGAGGCCTCATCAACTCTCTTTCTAAAGAAGCCCCCTCTGCAGCTCACTATTTTCTTATTTTGCCTTATGTTCACTCATGGTACCTAACAGTCCCTAAATTACATTATGTGTTTGTTTGCTTCTTAATTGTCTCCCTCACTTGGATGTAAGCTCTATGAGGACAGAGATCTCATGTTTATCACTTTGTTTACTGCTCTGTTGCTAGTGCTGAGTACCATTTGTAGCATGTTATGCAGGCTCATGAATACTCTTGAATAAGTAAATAAATTGATGGATCATTATGAATCATCTGAGATCAAGCCCAGGGTTTGTGCCCCTGACTCTCCACTTACTAACTAAACAGACTTAGATAAATCACCTAATCTCTCTCTGTCTGTTTTCTCATCTATAAAAATGAGCTAGTAATACTGGGAAAGACTGCTGTGAGGCTTAGAGATGGGATGAAAATGCCTGAGATAGGCATTCACTTCACAGACAAATAATTAACCATGAAAGCCAACATTCCTCGCTATGCATTATTTGGTTTAAGGGACAAAGATGATCATCAAACTTGCACTCTTAGAGCCAGAACCTATTGACAGAAAGCAGTATGTGAGAGGCTAGGGCAAGAAATTAACCCATTTTGGTGCGGGAGATGCAGAGCTGGATGTATACAGCAGCTGGAATACCTGAGGTTAGAGATGCTACTTCAGATTCAAGTCAAGGCACTGCTTTGTCCTGGGGACAGCAGCACGACTAGAGGCGATGATTCAAAATGACCTCAGCTTTTGTCTAATCCGGTCCTGTGACCAGACCACAGGGGACACCTCATCCAGGGTAGCGATTTCCTTTGCAGATCTCACCAGGAGACTCAGTGACACAGTAAAATATGGCGCTGTGGCGACAAAGCTCAGGTTGAGATGAAACGCACAGTCCAAACACACACACACACACACACACACACACACACACACACACACACAGAACGCTCCACTCTACTTCTTTTGTATACAGGTTTCTATATGTGTATGTAAACATACAGAAAAAGGCCTGGAATGATAGAAACTAACCAGTGGCACTCATTTCCTCAGAAAAGTGAGGAGGTTATTAAAACTGGAAGCAGACATCGAAGAAGGCTTCAGCTTTATCTGAAACAGACTTTTTCCAAGAGAATGCATTTCTTCTGCAAGTAACCAATTTTTAAAACTGCCCAAGCGAGATGATACCAAAACACCACCTTTAAAGTAAAGTAAGTGAAACAATTTACTTGCCCCTAACTAGCAGCCCTCAGATGGGGCATTTCACCCCAGGGGGTGTGGAGGAATGCTTGCTGGCAGTATTTGGCTCCCAGGCTGCTGGCATTTAGTTCCCCAGGGAGGAGCGTGAGCGAAAGTCCCACTCCACGAGGTAGCATCCCAGGCCCAGCAACAAAAACTTGGCTTGGTTGTACTTATAAACTCCTCTGTGACCCCTAATGAAGAATTTCCTGTCTTTGATTTGACTGCTGAGATGTCAGCCCATGTTCCATCTGGACGTACAAAATGTTTTAACAAACGGGTAGAGAAGTGAGCTGCAGAGCATGGCAGGTGCTCTGGCCAGGAAGCCCAAGAGGCCTGGGTTTCATGCCTCCTTTCAGGAACATGCAAAACCTTTGAGAATAAGGGCTGTCCAAGCAACTCTGTACTTAGCTAGGACTTTAAGGCGGAGGTCTCATGGAGCAGCAGTCAGGCAAAAGCTGAGAGCCTTCCAGAGGAAGCTGGGAGGGCCCTTCTCCAGCGGTAGCTGTTGGCACACAGGACCGTCTGCCTTCAGACCCCCAGGTCTTGGGAAGCAGCTTTTAGCACCCACTAAAGAGAGACAGAAGGGTGATAACAGGCAAAACAGAAGAATGTGTTCTATGTGCGCTCTCAATTCCATACTCTCTGACACTACTGGGGTGTAGGCATTCAGCAAATACTTATGGAGCATCCGCCAAGTGTCAGCACGGTGCCAGGTGCTGGGACACACAGAATGGGACAGGTATGCTTACATTCTATTGGCGAAGACAGCATATATATATATATGCTGTATATATTACATATATATTATATTATATATTCAGATGATTTAAAATTTGTTGTTGTTGTTGTTAATCACCTGAGGATATTTTTCCCCATTGGTTTTTTTAGAGAGTGTAAGGGAGGGGAAGAGACACACAGAGAGAAACATGATGTGATAGAGACACATCGAACGTGCCCTAGCCAGGGCCAGGGATCGAGCCTGCAACTGAGGTACATGCCCTTGACCGGAATCGAACCCAGGACCCTTCCGTCTGCAGGCTGACGCTCTGTCTGCTGAGCCAAACTGGCCAGGGCTCAGACGATGTTAAATATTGATAACTGCTATGATGAAACAACATGAGTAATGGGACTGACAAAGACTGGCGGAGACAGCATATGATAGAGTTCAGCAGAGACCTCTCTGGGCGGGGAGCTGAGGCCATGGGCTGGGTTCTGGAGAGAACGATAATTGTGCAGGGGGTGGCCACTGTGGAAGGCGTATGCCTGTGGGGGCTGCTCCCGTCTCTTCCAGCCCAGCCAGGGCATCCTGCCATCTGGGACAGCAGATGTGGGCTCACGTCTTGTGGGTGGTCTGTGCTCCTGGGCAGTTCATTGTAAACTCATCACAGCAACATTCATGCTGCTTCTTATTTCATTTTCCAGCTGATCCCACCCAAGATTTCACACGCATCTTGAAGAAGCTGATTTCATTTGAATCAAAGGTGTAGGAATAGAGTGTAACTGGCATGGGATTTCAAAAATCATTGTTACTTTAATAATTAACACTCATATGGCACTTACTTAGTATCAGGCACTGCTCTTAACACTTTGTTGAAAATGTTAAATAATTTTGTTGTCACAACAAGCCTGAATGCCAGACCCTGAGGAGTATTGTTATCATTACTAGTAGTTCTTGCATGAGAACATGGGACTGTTTCTCCAATCATGGTCCAGAGCGGGGGTGGGCAAACTTTTTGACTCGAGGGCCACAATGGGTTTTTAAACTGGACCAGAGGGCCGAAAAAAAGCAACCTGACCATGCTGGCACTCTCATCTTGGGCTGCTGGTGAAGAAGCGGAAGGGAGAGCAAGAGAACCCTCCACTCTTTCCGCTTTGCGGGCCGGATAGAACAGCTGAACGGGCCGGATCTGGCCTGCAGGCCGTAGTTTGCCCACGGCTGGTCCAGAGTCACTACCCTTTATGTAGAGATGCAACTTTGGATGAGGCCTCATATTTTCTGACTTTTTATATTGCCAAAGCAGAGAAACTAGCCAGCAGGCCCCATCCTATGCTGCAAAGTCCATGCTATGAGGAGAAGATGAAGTCTTGGAGGAAGGGCCTTACAACTGTTGATGAAATCTGTCAGTGAAAATACTGGCTGCGACGTCACTGTACTTGCCACATAGAGGTGCTCAAAACCCACGCAAACTGCAGTACCGGTGTCTGTGTCGTGAAAATACAGTCAGGGGGTCACTGCCACCCTAAGCACGGTTTTCCCACCGCACTTCTGGTGAGCTGGACAACCAGGGCTCCCACCCTGCACCTCCTGCAGCTGGCCTGCCCCCTTGTGCTTCTTGACCCTGTGCAACCCCGCCCTCTCCACTGACCGGGCAGGAAGTGAACCACTTTGCCCTCGTTCAAATGAGACCTGAGAGGTGATCAGATGGCGGCAGGCTCTGCAGCCAGGAGGACCTGTAGTTTCTGGGCTGGCGGTCACCATAAGCACACAGAGGTGGATGAATGACAAGCAGAGACAGGCAGAGAGAGGCAGGGATGCAGGGAGCCCTCAACCTGCTGAGCGGCTCTCCCACCCAGTGTTCCCTGCCTGGGCGCACCTCACTCCCTGCCCTAGGTCTCCTTTGCCTATGTCCTCATACCACCTCACCCCCGTGTTATGGAGCTGGCTGGCCTCGGATTCTGGCTCCTGCATACAAACATGGTTTTACTGGAGCGAACAGTATGAGGCCTGGACTTTACACTGTTCCCTGCGTGCCTCACACTGTTTCCTGGGGATCCAAAGGCCTGTGAAGGCCTGTACTGAAGAGACAGGTCTTCTAACCACTTGGATGCTTCACTGGGAAGCTTCCATCACTTGTCATCTAAAATGAAAACTTCTAGAATTTAGATGGTTTGGGCAAGTGCATTTGCCTAAGAAATCCCATTCTACGGGACAGATATTTTTTCTTGGGACCAAACACTTCCTTTTCTGATGGCTTTTCAGTGGTACCTGCACACTCTTTAATAGCGAGTATGAATTTCTCCTCCCACATTGGTTTTTGAATTTTCAGCACAGAATATATATTTTTTAAATTAATTAATGTTACTTGAAACCCCAGTACAGAAGCGATATAAGACAAACCACCTCTGGGTTTCTTCTCTCTGCACCCCTCCCCCCACACTCTCAGCCAAAGGTTCTTCCAGAACCCAGGTGCTCTGGGAGCAAACATTCGGTGCACTGCTCAGGGTGGCAGATCCTTTCATCCCTTCTCACAATTACCCAGGGGCACCCAGCACATGTCATAGACATACTATAGCCCATCCCAAGCTCTCGAGATGCTCTGGAAACACAGTGAAATGAAAGGCATGTCCCCAACACAAAGGAGAGGAAGGGTAAGTAAGATGCCAGCAGCCCACAAACAGAGCCAGTGCCCAGTCAACAAGGCAGCCACACGTACAGGTAGGCCTCCAGGCTCAGAGGTGGGAGAGGTGGCCAGGGCCAGAGCAGTTGGGAGCTCTGCGGAGCTAGTAGTGCTTCAGTAGGATTTCAACAGATTTACATTAAAAAGAGAAAGTGCCGAAACTGGTTTGGCTCAGTGGAAGAGCGTCGGTCTGTGGACTGAAAGGTCCCAGGTTCGATTCTGGTCAAGGGCATGTACATTGCTTGCAGGCACATCCCCGGTAGGGGGTGTGCAAGAGGCAGCTGGTTGGTGCTTCTCTCTCATGGACGTTTCTAGCTCTCTATCTCTCTCCCTTCCTCTCTGTAAAATATCAATAAAATAAATATATTTTAAAAAGAGAAAGTAAACTGAGGGATGGGGGTAATGGGTGCGTCCAGACAGGAGGAGAAGCAACAATAAGGGTGAAAAAGGGGACCAATTAGCTCATGAATTAGGTCAGGTAAGAGGGCATTCCAACTGGGAAGATGAGATCGGCCCTATTTTGAATGACTGGTTAGGTCCCTTAGGAAAATCCAACTCATCTGGGAGACCAGCAAAAGCCCTGCCTGACTCAACGTAGAAGGAAAAACACATCGGGGAAAAAGAAAAACAAGGTAAGACCAATATCAGACATCCAGCTGCTCAGATGTGGTGTTTGAAAGACGAAGGGTCAACAGGTGATGACACATTTCCCCATTGCTGACTCTCCCCGCCAAATGGGTACCAAGCCTTCTGGACGGGGGAAGGCAAGCTTCATCATCTTCCCCTTGTTCTTCAGGCACGCAGAGCAAGCTGACTCATGTGAAGTCACCCATTAGAGGAGTCGGGCGTCCTGACTCACAAGCCTTCCCAGAAGAACCCTCTCCAACACGAACACCTGGTCACCAGCAGCAGTGAGAACAACCTGTGACCCGTGCTTCTCAGGTCTGTTTCCTTCTGCTCAAACCGGGTAAAGGGAAACACCCAGACTCTCTCCCAGCCTCAGCCTGAGCCAACCATGGCACACTTAGAGCCAAAGAATTCAGAGAAAAAACAGCCCAAACCATCACAGCGGAGCACTCATGCAGGTGCACACAGTCATCCCTGAAGCAGGCATGAGCATCAGTGCTGAACTGGGGAAGTGGGGGCTGCATTCTATCCCGCCTGTCCCGGAGGAAGGGCCGGACGCTACAGACTTCCGTGGGAATACAGTATAAGATGTTCCCTCACCAGACGCAATTTGATGGTGACACATTTGGGTTGGTCAGCTTTCTTTCTCTCTCTCTCTCTCTCTCTCTCTCTCTCTCTCTCTCTCTCTCTCTCTCTCTCTCTCTCTTCATAATCCAGAAACATGAAGAGGGCACATTGGGGATGGGGATAAGGCATCAAAAGTCTGAATGCCCTACACAAGGCTCATGGACGAGGTGGTGAAGGGCCACCCTCTTGTCCCAGTCAGTCCTCCAGTCCCAGACACTGTGCTCTGTCTAAGAGCTCTGCAGGGCGGATGAGAATGACATCATCAGAAAAGGGGACGAAGCAGAAAGAAGAGAGGTGCCCGTACATCCTCTATCAGCAGAGGAAGGCCTTCCAGGAGGTCGCACCGGACTTGCCAGCACCTCCCTCTGAACTCGCAGGAGCCTGTTCCCGAGGCGCTGGGGGGCCAGGGGAGGGAGCACCTGGGGTGGCCTTTCGGTCAGGAGAGCGTGTCAGCCACAGTTCAGCCAGTGACTCAGCACTGCTGGGAAGCTGAGACCTCTCTGATGTCACCAGCCGCTGTCAGCACTGGACTCACCCGGCGCCGGTCCCGCGCTCAGGAGGAAACTCTTAAACCAACTTCCCGGAGACTGAGGCCCTCTTCCCCAAGGAGCATGCCATCTCTCCTCCACTGGTTTTCTGTGCCAATTAGTCTTCCAAAATTTATGAATACAATGATGTATATCTGGTTTTAAAAAGCTCAAACAGCACCAAAGGCAGTCCAATGGAAAAGCAAGAGTCTAAGTATAATTTTCTAGTTCTCAGTACATCCATTTAAGTAGCATCACGTGAGCCTCAATTTTGTAGATGAACAAATTAACCTGCTCTGCACGTTCTTCCCCTTCTGCTCCCCTCCACCCTGTCCTGCCCCTAACCGCTGGCCGCTTTACCGTCACTGCTACATGGCACCAAGGTTTACAACTTCTATGTTCTTCTGTTCTAGAAATACAGGTATTTGTGCTTCATCTAGAGCTTGATCCTTTTTTTTTTTAAATCCTCACCCGAGGATATTTTCCCATTTATTTTTAGGGAGAGTGGAAGAGAGAAGGAAAAACAGAGAGAAACATTGCTGTGAGAAAAATAAATTGATTGGTTGTCTCCTGCATGAGCCCCAACCAGGAGCCTGCAACCGAGGTGCGTGCCTTTGACTGGAATTGAACCTGGGACCCTTTGGTCTGCAGATCGACACTCTATCCACTAAGCCAAACCAGCTAAGGCTAGAGCTTGATTCTTAAAATAAAGAAACAACAGCAACAATCAGCACTTACAATATTTTGATTGTGCCAGTTGCTCCCTCCAGAGGCAAGTGGAGACCCTCAGAGGAAGACATGCAGACAAGCCATGAAGATGTGCTTCCCAGAGGGAATAAAGCCAGCTGAGTTGGGGGGAGGACTCGGGGAGGGGATGGAGAGTGTATGAAAGTTATTTTTCCTCAGAAGTTGAAAGCATTTCTCTGACTCTGATCTTGGAGGATGGAAGGAACAAAACTAGGGGCCCTCATTTACATATTCCTCTGTATTTTTCAAACACCGACTATGTGCAAGATACAATGAGAAGCACTTAGTATGCACAGGAGAACATTTCCTGCCTACAAAGAGGTCCTAAAGAAGAGAAAGGAAAATCAAAGAGCGAAAGTTCCTAGAAGGCAGGAATTTTTTTTCTATTTTGTTAATTGTTGTATTTTTTTTTTAGTTAGACTAGCCAATGACTTAATGAATGAGTGAATGAATGAATGTGCCAGAGTTAACAGTGGAGAGAGGTTAGGGAATGTGGAAGGGAGAATGAGGGAGGAGGATGCCTATGGCATCAGTAAGAGAAGGTCTGAAGGGCATGTGATCAGGCTTTAATGCTCAGAAACAGTTCCCAAAGAGAGTTTAGGTTGAATACTGAAGACCAAGTGGGAGGCAGAAATGGGAAAGGGAATTCCCAGTAGTGGGATAGAAGCAGAAGGTGAGTATGGGAACATGGCAGGAAATGAGGTGAGAATGACAAGAGAGAGCATTTCAGGAAGGGACTTGTGTGCTGGGCTGACAAGACGGGCTTTACTCCGGGGGTGAGGGGAAGAATCTTGGAGGACTGTCAGCAGGGGAGCAGCATGGTCAGGTCTGTGTTTCAGAGATACCCCTGCTTGGGCAGAGCTGGGGTAGATGGGGCTGGAGGTGGGAGTCCAGCTAGGGGATGAACTGTCTCTGGAATGAGACTGAAAGGTAAGAAGCTGAACTAAGGCCTGAGGATGGAGAGAAGAGCTCATCCCTAAAAACACGGAGAAGGTAGAATCCGGACAGTTTGGTGGCTGAGGGGCTTTGTGGGTGAGCTCCTGATCTGATGGGGTGGTGGCATCATTCATAAAGAGAGGGACTGAAAGAAGAGCAGTGGGTCCGACTGATGTGGCTCAGTGGTTGAGTGTCGACTTATGAGCTAGGAGGTTGAGGTTCGATTCCTGGTCAGGGCCCATGTCTGGGCTTTGGGCTCAATCCCCAGAAGGAGGTGTACAGCAGACAGCCTATCAATTATTCTCTGTCATCATTGATGTGTCTATCTTTCTCTCCCTCTCCCTTCCTCTCTGAAAACAGTAAGTACCACTGTATGTTGTGTACATGGGATATCCAATTAGGAATGTCTCTATTTTTTGTTTCTCCTCAACTGAGGATATTTTTTCCATTGATTTTTAGAGAGTGGGAGAGAGAAGGGGAAGAGAGAATGAGAGAGAGAGAGAGAGAGCGAGAGAGAGAGAGAGAGAGAGAGAGATCATTTGGTTGCTTCTTGCTTGCAGCCCAACCGGGGCCAGAGATCGAACCTGCAACTGAGGTACGTGCGTGCCCTTGACCGGGAATCAAACTCGAGACTGTTTGGTCTAAGGACTGAGACTCTAATCACTGAACGAAACCGGCCAGGGCTGGGATGTCTTTAGACAGGTGGGTCTATTTACATATCAGAGAATTATTGGGTGAGTGGTAGGTAAAGCCACAGGCAGAAAGCTGTCGGGTGGTATGAAAGTGAATGAGAAACACTACCTATAAGGATGGACAGACTCAGAGAAGTCCATGAAGTAGACTGGGATTGCTGAACTGGGAGAGGGTGTCACTGTTTCCGTGCAGAGTGCATGAATGAAGGAATGGGTACAGTGTGGGTCAAGGGTAGGTTTATAGTTGTGACTACTCAGAATACAAAGTTTACTACTGTGTTATTATTTATTAATCATTATATTATTTTCTGTATAAACAAATGCAAGCCTACTTTGTCCCACCCTCTACACCTTATCCCTGCCTTTCCTTCTGGGTTTCCCTCCCTGAAGTAGCTTCAAGCACCAGATTGTAAACCAGAATCAGTCCCTGTTAATCTTGGATTAATAGCCATGAGAGACACAACTTAGTTCTGGATGTGATTATAAAGTTTTTCTAGGATTTTTAGGAAATGTTGGAAGTCAATCATGGGTTCTCCAACCACAAGTTTCTCTGTTACTTCATTTTGGTTTTTTAAAATGTCTTTTAATTTTAAAATAGTTTAGGTATAGAGTACAAAAGACAGTACGGAGAATTCCCATATATCCAACACCCAAGTTTTCCCTATTCTTAACACCTTACCTTAGTGTGTTACCTTCATCATAACTAGTACGCTAATTTTGATGCATTATTAAATAACGTCCATACATTGTTCAGATTTCCTTAGTTTTTAAGCAATGTCCTTTTGTTGTTCTAGGAAAGCACCCAGGACACCACATTACATTTGGTTGTCATATCTCAGGGGTGGGCAAACTTTTGGACTCAAGGGCCACAATGGGTTCTTAAGCTGGACCGGAGGGCCGGAACAAAAGCAACCTGACCATGCTGGCACTCTCATCTTGGGCTGCTGGTGAAGGAGTGGAGGGGAGAGCAAGAGAACTCTCCATTCTTTCGGCTCCGAGGGCAGATAGAACAGCCGAACAGGCCGGATCCGGCCCGTGGGCCGTAGTTTGCCCACGGCTGTCATATCTCCTTAGATGCCTCTGGGCTGTGATAGTTTCTCACATTTTCTTTGTTTTTGATGATATTTCCAGTTTTAAAGAGTACTGGTCAAGTTTTATAGAATTTCATTCAGTTTGGATTTTTCTGATGTTTTTCTCATTATCAGACTGGGGTTATAGTTGTCAAGAGGAAGCACATAGAGGACAGATGCCATTTTCATGATATCATATCAAGGTATGTGCTGTCAACATGAGTTATCACAGTTGATGTTGACAGTTGGTCACCTGGCTGAGTCCTGTCAGGTCTCTCCCCTGTATAGTTACTTCCCACCCCCCGCCCACACTGTGCTCTTTGGAAGGTCACTATGTGCAGACCACACTTTCGGAGTAAAGAGTTTTCTCTCCTCTTCTTGAGGGAGGAGGACGTGAGCTTTCTAAATCTCACCCTGCCTTGCCCTGGCCAGTGTGGTTCAGTTAGCTGAGCATCGTCATGTGCACAGAAAGGTTGCTGGTTTGACTCCCAGTCAGGGCACATGATGGGATTACAGGCTGGATCCTCAGTGGGGCGAGAGGCTGGAAGGATGTCTGATCTAGGAGCCCATCTGAAAAGCCATCCTCAGTGTATTTGTTGCTATTCAGTTCATCTACTGAATTGTCATGCCTGAGGCAGGCCTAATTTGAAAGTCAGGAATAAGTTAAGAACCCCCAAAAGAGGAGGAATTGGAAAGAAGTACTTGAGAAAAATAAGGATGTTTCATTGTGTTTTGCAGATAAGGTCCTTCTTTGTTACATTAACAGCATTTCTATAAACCAAGAACATCGCAATAAAGGCACACAATCTGACCAGAGACTATATCACTACAAAAAAAGTAAGGTAGAGAATTTCACCCTGGCCGGATGGATCAGTTGGTTGGAGCATCATCCCATACGCCAAAGGTTGCCAGTTTGATTACAAGTCAGGGCACATCCATAGGCTGCAGGTTCGATCCCTGATTGGGGCATGTATGGGGGCAACTGATCGATTTTTCTCTCTCACATCAATGTTTTTTTCTCCCTCTCTCCTTCCCTTCCTGTCTAAAAGTCAATAAACATAACCTTGGGTGAGGACTAAAAAAAATATTTTTAACAAGACTAAAGGAAAGACTATAATTTAAAAACACAATGACACTCCAAGAAGAATACTTGCCATGTAAGGGAACTTAACATAATACATTTTTATAATTTAATTAAAAAATTATTGTATTTTGGTAAGCTAAGACCCTACCATCCTACTTGGGTTTCCTCCAGAGTTTGTGTCCTCCTGCCCTCTGGGGCCTCTCCACAGAGTAAGGAAAAGCAAAAAACATAAACCGTTTTTCTCTTCCACTCGTTTTCCTCCTTATTGCCGGGACTTTGAAGTTCAATGTCATGTAAACATTAACTAGCTTCTTAAGTAAAGCCACAAAGAGCGAACTGTGACCTGAGCATTTATCGTAATGCTTGCCCATGAGCTCTAAGGACTCTAATTTTCTCTCTGCCATCATGTCTCTATCGCATAGAATTAGTTTTAAAATAGCCTTGCTTTATCATCATCATTATTATTGTAATTGTATTGTATTGTAATTGAAGTGTCTTCCAAAGAATGTCTATCAGAGATGATTTCAGATGGAAATCTCTATTAAGTTGCTTTTTAAATATATTTAAGGTAAAAAATATAGTCATTTGATTTTTTAAAAAAGCATGTTAAACAGCAGAACAGATGGGCAAAACTGATCACACTGGCTGAAGTTTGGAACCCACTGAACTCTTATATCAATCTGTTTCATAGGTCTGCACACAGAAAGCCTGAATCATCATCGTATTGTAACTTTGGGACGAACCCACAGCAGCTAAGATGCTACCTTTCTATTGCTTTGCTCGTCACCAGTCATCATCTAAACACATTAATAACACATTTATAATACAATTGTCTTGATAGCTAGACTCTTAAACCACTCGGGCAAATCCTTGAAACCAAATCACATGCCTCACGAACACAACCTTTGCAAGATTGATATGGAAAAGGGAGGTTTCTCTGCATTTGCTTTGGATATGTTTTTAGATTTCCTCCAAGTCTACACTTTATTTGCCACAAATTAAAATAATATAAGATTATATAGTGACATTTCCTAACATTAGTTATGTTGCTGAAGAATCTCTTAGTTCTGAGTTGTTGACTTTATAAAAATGATCTCTCTCACTTGTTCCTCTCTACCTCCACCATGGTGGTGTGCTCTTTTGTGACGTATGTGTCATTTAGCGTTTATTGCTGAGCCTAAATTGTGCAGCCCCTATGATGACAAATAGCTGCAAGACTAATATTAAGAAGTTGTTAATTTCCTTGATATTTTTCTGCACCAAGATGTTCTACCTTAACACATAATTACATATGCTTGAACGTTTGATGAATTACTATGTGGTTAATCCCTCTCAACTGCAGGAAGCCTGGATATTTGTAAATTTCCTCAGTGCACCACTTCTGATTAGTTAACCTTTTCTAAATACCAAACCAGCCAGTTGCCATCAATTCTATCACCTCCCGTGCGCCTTGCATCTATCCGTAAATAAAGTTCTTGGTTGTTTTCATTTGCTTTTGAGAATTGGGCATAGACAGAACAAATGACTATCCCATCACCGATTTTTGAATTTATCCTAAAAGATAACCAGTTATTTATCGTTATGCCTAGGATCCAGAGTATATTTGTTGCTATCCTGGTTGTCTACTATTCTTTTACCTTTATAAATACACCCTTCATTTTACAAAGTGACTTTATTTGATTTATGGATTCTAGGTGTGGACTTGGCTAACTTTGAAAACACAACTGTTATCGTCATATTATTTCTGAATAATACATTCACATCCTTTCCATTCATGCCAATTCTTTAATTCTCTTCCTCTCTCTCTTTCCCTTCTACCTTGCTTTCCTTCCTTCATCAAACATTTATTGAGAATCTGCATGTCAGGCACTATGTTATATGTAGGGAATCGATGATGGATAAACTCTCTGTCCTCCATGAAGCTATCTATTGATTTAACACCTTTCCTTCCTGTTTATTCCAAAGGTCATGTGGAGAAAATACACTAATGAAATTCATGGGAAAGAAAGCAAACATGGGCATCTTTCACTGAGTTGGAAAAGAAATAAGTCACCAACCTTTAGCTGTTGCAGAGTAATCTTTCTTCTGTCGGAGCTCTGGTTATATCAACAATTCTTCTTTTCTTCGAGAACTGGCCCTGGGGAGGGCATTCCTCATCTTCTAGCATAAATACCATTGGGTGGGAATACTTGGATGGACACCAGTTTGATGAAACCCAGAGCAGCAGGAGAGCCTTCCTAGAAAACGTAGGAGCCCACACTAGTTTGGAGCGGCTGCTTGAGGCCTCTGGTAGAGAGCTCCTGTAGAAAACCACAAATGCACAGGAAATTGGAGAAAATCAGATAAAGGCAAGCCATTAAATGACACATGTACAGAAAGGAAACAGTTAAGAATTAACCCAAATTCATTTAAGGCTATAAGAGCGAGTGGTGCAACGGTTTAGTTAATAAATAGCTAGTCTCCAAAGCTAGCGTATTTGAACCAAATGACTAAGGGCTTTCATAACTATGAGGGGACAGGTGGATGGAGAAATGAAACCATCACAGAGAGAATCACAAATTGCTGTGAGAAGTAGGAGCAGGCACTGAACCCGGACCATCATAGATCTGGACATTCATTGCTCTCTACATAGTCATGCATACATCTATTGATAATTTCATTAAATACTTGTTGAGTTCTACTGCTTTTAGATTATGGTGTTTGGCCAGACATCCTTATTTCTCTTTTCCAATTTATGCTTGGAAACTGGCTCAACCTGGGAGCTTTAGGGGAATGTAAGAGCAAGTAAAATGTGTATGGGAATGCAGCAGGGGCTCTCCCACACGTAAAGGAAGCACTTCCAAAGAGTTCTCAGTAATAGCGGGAGGACTTGAATTACTTTTTATTTTCCCTAGAGCCTAAGCCTTCCTATCTGAAGACCCTGTATTAGTTTGCTAGGGCTGACATAACAAAATACCACAGGTTTAAACAACAGAAATTAATTTTCTTATGTTCTCGAGGCTGGAAGTCTAAGATCAGGTGTCAGCAGGGTTGACGTCCTCTGAGGTCTTTCCCCTTGGCTTGCAGATAGCTGTTCTGTTACTGTGTCCTAACATGCCTTTTCTCGGTATGTACCGGTACCCATCCCTAGGGGGCCTTTTTGTGCTCAAACTTACCCTTCTTAAAGAGACAGGTAAGCTTGAATTGGTGTGTTCACGCTCATGGCCTCATTTTAACTAAATCACCTCTTTAAAGGCCTATCTCTAAATGCAGTCACATTCTAAAGTACTAGAGGCCTGATGCGCGAAATTTGCACAAGAGTAGGCCTTTCTTCCCCTGGCTGCTGGCATCAGCTTCCCTCTGGCACCTGGGCCCCAGGCTTCCCCCTCAGCCCTGGCTTCCTCCGGAAGGTCATCTGGAAGGACGCCCAGTCTAATTAGCATATTTTATTATTATAGATTAGTATTTAAACATCTAGATTTGGGGGAGACACAATTCAGTCCATAACAGCCCCCCTCTGCAGGTTCCTGCTAATTGCCTTGTGGCTCATTGAGTGGAAAGCAGCATGCAACACAGAGAAAGCCATTGGCCACAGGGCCCTCTGCTTCATGAGACAATGCCTACCTCAAACCAAGAGAGAAGTGGAAGTCTTGGGTTCTGCACCCCCTTATGCATACCTGCACTATATTGCAGAGAGAACCTCCTTTCATGACCTTCCAGGATTTGGGGCATCTCCCTGGCAGTTTCTACTAGAGACAACTCAAACGTCTCTGTATTTTTCTCCTTAGGATCACATGGGAAAGACATAAACCAATGACTATCAGAGGCTTCCGACAAAGGCGTCTTCAAAGATCTCAGGTTGCTCTTATAAACAAACTACAGTGTGCACACAGAGTCAAGAGGAGAGGAAGCAGAAAGAACTCTGCAAGGCACAGTTAGCGGCACTATGAAAGTTACTGTTTCCTGTTTGCTAACAAACCTCATTCTTCCAAAGGGGCCTTCTTCAGCATTAACAGGTTCTGTTTGCCAGTGGCTCTGGGTCAATTTTACTGAAAACCAGTTGTTTCCATTTCACCTATGTAGTCTGGGCCAATCTCACCCCCTCCCTTCTTAAACTAATTTTTTATCCTTCCCAACAAGTTTCCTCACTGTTTCTAATCCTTCCATTGCCATTTGTTTTCATTTTCCCCAATCCTTTCAAGTACCTCTTGGTTCCTCCAAGCCTTTGTCACTTTCCCACTTTCTTTATCAACCCTGGTCCTAAATCACTCCCAGCCCCACAGATCCCTCCCTTCAACCCCAGTCGTTAGCCCCTCGCATTAAACCTATTTCCTCTAGTCTAGGACCTCCCATTACATTAAGCATGTCAAACTCGAGACCCCGTGGCCTGCAGGCGGCCCATATCGAATATTTTTGGGGCCCAGCCAATATAACCTATGTAAGAAACATTTTAATAAAAATTTCATAACTTAATCTTTACAGTATCCTGTTATACGTAATTATTAATAACGAACTACAACATTCACTCATGACTGATTACTATAATCGTATTACATTCATTTACCTTACGCGCCTTATACACAGGTGCACCATTTCTCTCCGCTAATACCAGCAGCGAACATTTTAGCAGCCGATTGCCACGTCATTAGTCTTGGACTGACTTGTTTGGTGTGCACCACAGGAAATATTTCGCTTTCAGAGAACAAGAATAATAGGTTTATTTGCGTTATGGTTATTACCTTGTGAAGTTATTCATTGTTTGGAAAGTTAATGTTCAAGAAAAAATATTATTTTTTATTAAAATGTTCTATTATTTTATGTTAATAATTACTCATTTATTTCAGTCCTTTGTATTCGGCATGTCTCTATTGAAATAAATTTACGTTTTTATAAAAATTGAAGCTTTTGTTTACTTGCGGTCCACATGAGCTTAAACTTTGTTTACTTGGCCCGTGTTAGCCTTTGAGTTTGACATGCTTGCATTACATCCATTCCCCTAGCACCTCCCACTAGTCCTTGACTCTCCCACTGCCTCAAAGGGAACACAGGCATTTTAATGGTGACAAATAAAGCCCAGTTGCCTTTCAAAAAAACACTGTACCCATTTATGCTCCCATCAACAGAGAATTATATGAAAGAACTTGATCTCAAGCCTCTTCACCAACATTATTACTCTTTTATAACAAGCTGATAATATTTTTGTGAAAATAAACATCTTACTGCTGTTTTATCTTGTAATTTTCTTATTAGTAATGTTGAAAATCTTGTCATATGTTTTTTGGTTAACTGTATTTCTAATGCTGTGAATTGCCTGTTTGAATTTGTCCATTTTTAAATTGGGTTGCCTTTTTCATTGATTTATATATTTGGATTATTAGACTTTTATCATTTATATATCTCATGAATATTTTCTCCTTGATGTCCCGTGTCTGGGCCGACAGACTGAATATTCGTTAAAATGCTATCACCTAAGCCTAGCCAGCTTGGCTCAGTGGTTGAGCATTGACCTCTGAACTAGGAGGTCATGGTTCAATTCCCTGTCAGAGCCCATGCCGGGTTGCAGGCTCAATCCTCAGTGTGAGGCATGCATGAGGCAGCTGATCAATGATTCTCTCTCATCATTGATGTTTCTATCTCTCTCTCCCTCTCCCCTCCTCTCTGAAATCAATAAAACAATATATTAAAAAAAATTCCATCCAGTATGAATTGCTGTGAATTTTATAAGGTAAAAGAAACAAGTGAATATGGTACATTGATCAGTGAACTGGATTTCAACAAATGGGTCTGCTTCCTTTCCAGGATATCTATCTGAAAATCTCACCGTGGGACTGCATTTCTTAGTTTTATATATGCATTTCCCCTCATGTTCATTACCTTTCTTTCCTTTTTCAATCACACAAGCAATATATTTTATTGTGGAAATGTGGGGTGTGGCTACCGTGTTTTGGACAGGTTCAAGCCTTGGGCTGACGAGAGGACACAGTCCTCTCGTGGCCACGTGCAAGTCCCAGCTTGGAGGGCAGAACTCTCCTGGCATAATTATAGCCAACAGCTGTAGCTGTGAGCTTGAACCTATGGTCCGAACACGTGGCCCCCTGTACCTAAGTGACATAGGCTGCAAGTAAACAAAGCTTGATCAGGTGCAGGTAATTGAGTAGGATGGAAACCCACGAGAATGTTGTAAACGTCTTGACCACGCCCTTACTTTGCCTCGTGGCATCTGTTATAAAATAAAGACACGGCGTGTAGTCCGTGGTGCTGTCCATCGAGGCCCACCTGTCATTCTCTTGTCTGTCTTTTCAAAGCCTTTCAGCCGCCCCCACTCAGGTTCTCCCTTAGCCATGCTGCCAGGGCACATAGGCGCCCTGGGCTGAGTATGCCATGGCCACGCTGGTGTGCCACACGAAAAGATTTTTAAAATATATATATTTTATTGATATTTTACAGAGAGGAAGAGAGAGGGATAGAGAGCTAGAAACGTCGATGAGAGAGAAACATCGACCAGCTGCCTCCTGCACACCCCCCACGGGGGATATGCCCGCAACCAAGGCACATGTCCTTGACCGGAATCGAACCCGGGACCCTTCAGTCTGCAGACCGACGCTCTACCACTGAGCCAAACCGGTTTTGGCAACACACGAAAAGATTTTAAATATGCATATGCATAGACAATAACAGACATTTCTTTCTGCCTACCCAATAGTCACTCCCCCTTCTTTCATGGTGGTAAAGCCCAGATTTTGTCCAGACAGCCTCTCAAACTTGTTAATTGGATTATGTAATTCTCTAATTTTATTATTTGATTTGTGAAGTTCTGAAAAAAAGTTACATTAAGGAGAGGAGTAGGATAAACCAAAAAACCTAGCCTCAGCCGAAACTGGTTTGGCTCAGTGGTAGAGCATCGGTCTGCGGACTGAAAGGTCCCAGGTTCGATTCAGGTCAAGGGCATGTACATTGGTTGCGGGCACATCCCCGGTAAGGGGTGTGCAAGAGGCAGCTGGTCGATGTTTCTCTCATCGACGTTTCTAGCTCTCTAGCTCTCTCCCTTCCTCTCTGTAAAATATCAATAGAATTTTTTTTTTAAAAAAAACCTAGCCTCAGGTCCTTCAGTGAGACTGAGGGGCCTGGAACTATGGGGGGTGGGGGTGAGCGTACAGGGAGAAGTTTACATTTAACAGTGTAGTGAGGCTGCCTTTGTATCTGTTGTGGTTCCAGTTAGAAGGTGCTCAGATAAATTCCTAAAAGAGGTCTAAAATGATTCCGAGTGGGACGGTTTTCAGAACTGGTGGATCGGCAAGCCCGGTAGACATCTACTCTCGTGAGGGTGTTAGGTGAGAGAACTTGGCGCGCGATGTGACAGAGGACAGATGTTGGTATCTTGCCTGACCCTAGGGAAGAGAGGGACTAAATCAGAAGCAGAGAACATCTTTTTATGAGGGACTTTGTGTGGCTTGAAGTGGTAGTCTTCTTGTTAATGTGATGAGATTGCCTATGTGGCTAGAGGTCTGGGGGCTGGTTCCCAGGTTACAAGTAAAATATCACAAACATGTTGCGGACACAGATTGAGAGAGCCATGAAATGTGTACAAAATTCTTTAGAGCCAAACAATGCACATTCAGGTCCAATATTCAGGATGAATATGCTGCAAAATAGACACAATGATGTAGACTCTCCTTCCACATGTTCTTTTAATCTTTTTCTTATAAAATATTTCACACCTCAAATAATTTAATATGCAAGAGACAAAGAAGGCTAATAAACATCAACCGGGCTTAAGAGACAGAACATTATCAATCTCTTTGAAGACCCAGGTATATTTTTCTATTTAATACCCTAAACCAGTGGTAAGCAAAGTTCAGCTTGAGAGCCACATGAGGCTCTTTGGCCCCTTGAGTGTGGCTCTTCCACAAAATACCACGGCCTGGGATAGTCTATTTTGAAGAAGTGGCGTTAGAAGAAATTTAAGTTTAAAAAATTGGGCTCTCAAAAGAAATTTCAATTGTTGTACTGTTGATATTTGCCTCTGTTGACTAATGAGTTTGCTGACCACTGCCCTAAACTGAAAACTGAACACCACACCTTCACTTTGGATGTCATTGGCAGAGTTGCACCACATGCCCATACCAAAACATGTTATTTCAATAGTGACAGGACCATCGGGATTGCTTAAACAAGAGGTTTTTTAATTTTTTGGTTTGCAAACCTCTTTATAG
This sequence comes from Vespertilio murinus, assembly GCA_963924515.1. Classification (NCBI taxonomy): domain Eukaryota; kingdom Metazoa; phylum Chordata; class Mammalia; order Chiroptera; family Vespertilionidae; genus Vespertilio; species Vespertilio murinus. The sequence continues at coordinate 30,142,998 of OZ004715.1, read as the reverse complement.
TCTTAAAAATTATTAAGGACCCCAAAAAGCTTCTGTTTATACTAGAGGCCCTGTGTACAAAATTCATGCACGGGGGGGGGGGAGGGGGAGGCGTAGTGTCCCTCAGCCTGGTCTGTGCCCTCTCACAGTGTGGGAGCCCTCAGGGGATATCTGACTGCCAGTTTAGGCCTGTGCAGGGAGCGGCGGGCCTAAGCTGGCAGTCAGACATCCTTAGCGCTGCCATGGAGGCGAGAGAGGCTCCTGCTCCCGCTGCTGTGCTCACCACCCCTGAGCTCAGCTTCTGGATGAGTGGTACTCCCCCGGTGAGAGCACACTGACCACCAGGGGAGCATTTCCTGTTTGAGCATCTTCCCCCTGGTGGTCAATGTGTGTAATAGCAACCAGTTGTTCCACTGTTTGGTCTATTTGCATATTAGCCTTTTATTATATAGGATTGGTTATATCTAGCAGTAATTACCATATTAGAAATTAAAACAGAGCATTTAAAAATATTTAATTCATTTTAAAAATCCAATAATAAATCCAATACATGTTAATACACATGTGCATGCACACATACACACCCTACATAAAAAAAAAAACCCACATATTTTCCAAAGCAAAAAATAATTAGTGAGAAGAGCCTTAGTTTTACAATTTTGCAAATCTCTGTTTGGTTCAATATCTGACTCTGCATTCCAGTCTGCTCTAATGTTGCTTTGGTTGAAGTACATGAAAAAAATTTGGCTTCACAGGGATATGTAGTTGGAAATGATAGGAGTGTTTTAATAGTCTTTTCAGATAAGTATGGATGCTCTTTTTTGATACTATACCAAAACAAAACAAAAAAATGATAGCTTCTTATTGGTTAGTAGCAATGTAGAATCTAAAACTGTATCAACGAACTCTTTTCAAGCTGTCACAATAAAAATCCACTGTGCCATTTTGCATTGGAATAAAGCTTTTACCCGTGCACCCTGGTTCTGTTATTTCATGCAGGTCATTTGGAAAACACTGGATCGCTAAGTGAAGTGTTACTAGAACATGTCCATAGATTCTTTGGGACCTGTCCCTTTAAGAGGCGGAGCTTATTTTCCCGTTCCTTGCGTATGGACTGTGCGCATGACTCACTTCTAATGAGCAGAATGTGGTGGGAATTACACACTGTGTCTTCTGAGAGTAGGTGATAGGCTTCTATGTTCCTCCCTCTCTCTTGGGTCACTGCTCTGGGGGAAGCTGGCCGCCATGTTGCGAGGATACTCAAAGCCCCATGGGGAAGTCCAGGTGGGGGACTGAGGCCACCCGCCAACAGCCATGGGAGCGTGCCTCTTGGACGCACCAGGCAGCCAAGCTTTCAGATGGTGGCAGCCTCCACCGACATCTTCCCTGCTGCTGCCGGAGAATCCCTACCTCAGAACCGTCTCCCCGAATCAAATTCTTGACCCACAGAAACGGAGAGATAATAAATGATTGCTGTTTTAAATCACTACGTTTGGCGTAATCTGTTCTGCAACAACAGATATCTGCATTATGCAGATCTTCCCAGTGTTGACACATTATTCAATGTAAGAAAAAAAAAATCACACTCGCAGATATCATCACCCAGCTCATCAGAAGAATCTTTTAAACATTGGGAAACTGTCAAGTTACGTGGCAGATGTGGTTTTCAAAATTCTAATGTATGCCTGAAAGATCAACTTTTATCCTTAGCAAAAAATAACGTCAGTGATTTCCCTTGAAGGGACAATCTCATTTTGTTCATTTTGCTGGGGAAATGTCCACCAAACACCAAGTCCAAATACTCACACCGTCAGTCAGCCGATAAAAGAGGTGTGTTTGGGGAGTCTAGTCCAGCTAGCCTATTGAACAAGCACAGGGTTGATTTCTGCCAACCAAGTGATACCTGTGACTCCCTCCCCAGGAGGAGGAACCCCACTGCAAAGAGCATTATAGTACCTGCCATTAGGACCAGCAGTCCCAGGACTTCACCCCGCTCCATAGTCTACAGCTGCTGAGGTTGCCAAGGAAGGCCAGACTCACACAGGCACTGGATGGAGCAACACTTCACTCACCTAGAGAAGAGCAAGAGCAAGATCAGCTTCCTTCATGAGCTTTCCCCATGGCCAGCATGTCTGAACCGCATGTACTCCTCTCTTTGGCTGCAACGGAAGGACCTCCCCTTCCCTTCCTGCTAGGAACAGAGACAGCAGTAGGGCTGGTCAGGTGCCATAGGACACACAGGCTTTAGCAGAAGGAGGAAGGAAGCATCAAGTCCGGAAGAGGGAAAGATGTCCCCGGAAGAGAGGTGGCCAGCACGGGCTGTGAGAGCCCTTTCTCTCTGTAAGGAAATGCTCTAGGCACAAGGTGTGTTCTTATGCAACTGTGCAGGGATCGAAAGACTGCATACGTCATTGCTTTCCCCAGCACTTATCCTCAAGACGAACACAGAACACTGGTATGCAGCAGACTTGCTTTACGCCTATTTTTCACCCTGCCACACAGAATATGGAAGGACATGGACTCAAGACTCAAAGCTTAGTGTAATGACTACTTTCAACGGCTTCGTTAAGGGCATTCTTGGGTGAAATTGGCTCTCCCTCCCTCCTTCCAAGAGCATTGGTGAAAAACACAGTAACTGCAAATAGAGCTCAATGTCATGGCCTTGATTCATGCCAAGGTGCTAGCAGTTTTATATAACATTTTTTATTTACTTAAAACGTTTTCTTATTTGTTGATTTGAGAGAGGGGGAGATTTATTATTCCACTTATTAATGCATTTATTGGTTGATTCTTGTATGTGCCCTGACTGGGGATTAAACCCAACTTTAGTATATCAGGACAATGCTCTAACCATCTGAGCTACCCCACCAGAGCCTACATAACATTTTATTATTTTTTTTAAAAAAATACATTTTTATTGATTTCATAGAGAGGGAGAAACATAAATTGTCTGCTTCCTGCACGCCCCCTCTTGGGGAGGGGGGTACACACCATTTTAAAAGTAAATGTCAATACAATGAAAAATGCAAATAAATCTTTGTATTGCTGTGAAACAGTTTTTAACCTTGCAGGTCCCCTAAACAGGGTCTCTGGGACCTCCACAGCTAGCTTGGAGGAGTGTGGCGATATTGAGAAACTTAGAATTACTAGCAGAAAAGGTGGGGGAAGTGGGTTTTTAACTCCCACAGGCCCCTAGGCAAGTGTTTACTTCACCTGAAATGTTTGGAACAAAACTAAATTACTGACTTGTGCCTCTCATAAAGAAACAGAGCTCTCATAAACGTGTTCATCCTCTGCCTGCCGGTATTTCTCCCCTTTGAGATACACAGCGATGACCGGTCACATTCCCTCACTCCGTCACCCCTGCACCCTACACCCTCCTATTCTGACCCAGTAACTTTCAGCCCCACTGTCCTGCAGGTGTTCCCTCCCAGTCACTCCTTCCTTCCAGTGCTCCAGACTCCCTGTCTCAACCCCAGGCCCACCAGGGGCTCCCATTTCTAGGTCGGTGACCTAAGTGACCTCTGAGGGGGAAAAGGACAAACAGGCAGTAAGTATGACCTCAGGCGCTGCTGGGGTCTGAGGAAGGAGGCTCTCTCCGGAACCCAGGCCAGTGTCCCAGGAAGTCATCTCCTTGGGAACCATAGACCTTCGCCCTCCGGCTGCTGTCCACTCCGGCCCCGGCCCCATAGCGCCCTCTCCTGAGGCCGCGGCTGGAAGGAGCGGCGGAGCGGAGGGACTCACACGTGGAGCCCCGTGGGCCGTGCCCTTGGGGCCACGGTCTTCATCTCTTCCCACTGGGAAGCGGGCCACGTGGGGCTGGGAAAAGGGGCCCCAGGAAACATTTGCACTCGCTATTGGCCTCTGTCCCCGGAGACACCCGGGGGTGGGCAGGGAGTCTGCAGCGGCTTCAGGCCCACAAAGCCGGAGCCGCTGACGGACCGCGGGCGGCTGGCGCGTGAGGGAACCGGGGCGCGGCGCGGGGAAGCGCGGGGAGGAGGGCCGCGGCCCCGTCCTCTCCCCTGAGCTCGGGTCTCTCTGGCTCAAGCGCGACCCCTGGAGGTAAATGCTCCGCGGCACCTCGCAGCGTCCGGCCCCTTTCAGAATCCGTCTCCACTGTGAGGTTTGCCTCATTTTCCGCTTTGGGGGAAAAAAACCCCAGCGTAGTTCCGGAGTAGGAACCCCAGGAGCTTTCTGGGAAATGGAGTCTCGGTCAAGAGGATTCTGGGAGTCGTAGTTCACACTGTGCATTGCGCATACGCATTTCCGTTTTTTTAGCATAAAGCAGGGGAGGGCAAACTTTTTTAAAAATATATTTTTTATTGATATTTTACAGAGAGGAAGGGAGAGAGATAGAGAGCTAGAGACATCGATGAGAGAGAACATCGACCAGCTGCCTCCTGCACACCCCCCACCGGGAATGTGCCCGCAGCCAATGTACATGCCCTTGACCGGAATCAAACCTGGGACCCTTCAGTCCACAGACCGACGCTCTATCACTGAGCCAAACCGGTTTCGGCATGGAGGGCAAACTTTTTGACTGGAGGGCCTCAATGGGTTCTTAAACTGGACCGGAGGGTCGGAACAAAAGCATGGATGGAGTGTTTGTGTGAACTAATATAAATTCAAAGTAAACATCATTACAAAAAAGGGTATGGTCTTTGTGTGTGTGTGTGTGTGTGTGTGTGTGTGTGTGTGTGTTAATTCAATAGTTTTATTCACCGGATCCGGCCCGAGGACCGTAGTTTGCCCACGGCTGGCATAGGGTCTATGCTCCAGGATGGTGGCAGGGGGCCAGGGCATGGGAAGAGATCTATGCGTCCAAGCCCACTCGTCTGCCCTTGGGGTTCCTTGTCCGTTGAGGAGAGGACCTGGGGTGGGATGTGACAAATGGACTTGGGTGCCTGTCAATTACAATTGCCAATTGCAGCATGCCGAGATGACCTAGGGGCATCGTGTTACTGTCAGAAGAAGCATCTGAGCCGAATTTTGGTGGCATAGGACCAGGTTGAGGGGAGACACACCCAAATTCTGGGCAGAGTCACCAATGAGTAAGGCTATGACCTTGAAAGGACCCTTGAGACATAGACTGTAGAGATGGGCGCTATCCCCCAAAATTGTAAAGCTGTTGTTGATTTAGGCAGGGGTGCGCTGTTACCCTAACATCATGTTACTGAGGTCACTGCGGCTGTTTTCGGCAGGGTCGGGAGGGGAGGGCATTGAGGACCTAGCACTAGTCCAGGGAGATAAGAGCCAACCGTGGCAATGGCAGTGTGATGATGACTCAGGGAGAGGGAAATGTTGAGGACTTCCAGATTTCTGGAAATATTTGCATGTTTGCAAATATTTATACTTAGTGAAATTCTTACTACTCATAAGCTGTCTCAACCCCTCCCCTCCATAAAACAAAACAAAACAAAACAAAACAAAACAAAACAAAACAAAACAAAATACTTGAGGGGGTCAAGGACTGAGCACCCACGTGTAAATCCATTCACAAAACTATTGAGATGCACACTTTGACCCAAAGGACATTCATGCACAGAGCTGTACAACTCCCAGATATACCCAGCCTTGTGATCACACTGGTATGAAAATACACACAGCCACATAGTTACTCATGATCACACACACACATACTTGCTGCCTCAGACACGGGTCCTGGTAAACATATCTTTCATCCCAGCTCAAAGACAGTCTGCCCAGAGCTGAGCGTGCCCTGTCATCTCGGGCTAAGTGTGTTCTCCCAAAAGGACAGTGGTTGATTTCTTTGGGCCTCTTTCTGGAAACGTCACATAGAGCTCAGCCTTTGTTCTTCCAACTACATCCATGTCCACTGTGACTTTGACTCTTCCTAGTCACCGTCCTGCCACCTGGCCTGATGGGAGGGAGAAATGGTGCTTGAATTCAGGCAAAGGTTTTTCATATCTGAGAATGGATTTGCTGAGAGTCTTCCCAGAGCGGTAGTTCTAAACATTTGTATGTGCCGGACTCTTCGGAGTCCACTGAAAGCTCTGAGCTCTTTTCCCAGGTAAATAAACCACATCTTCATATCCCTACGATGAAAACCCATCTGTGAGGCTCTGGTCAGGAACCTCAGTAGAGGTAGGTCAGAAGGCATTCTCCTGGTTGCTCTCTCTGCAGCCTTCCAGTGGCTCTGGAAGGGAGAAGAGGAGGGCTCCAAGCACCTAGAGGAGTCAGGGTGTGAGAAAAAGGCACCTTCTCCTCCCATCTATGTTACTCCAGGCTGTCAGTCTTACAGGCCCTCTGCTGGGCATTGTCATTCGGTGGGTGAGTGGAAGAGTCGGCCGGGTAAGCAGTTCAAACTTATCAGAGGTTTAGTCATTTAGGGTTCGTAGGTCAATGAGAGGGCCAGTAGGTCAAGCGAATCACTTGTAGTTTAAAAAAACGTAATCAGCCAACCATCCTGAATTAGTTTTTCAGATGGACGGTATCCATCCATCAGTGTAGTGGTTGGCCTGCCCGTCAGGGAGCCAGTGGTTGGGAAGGCTGAACAGCTGGTTCAGTCGTGAGACAAAAGGGCAGCTGGGGTGAGAACATCTGGCTAGTGCCTCTACCTTTACATCCTGAAGGCAATGTAGGAAGGCGGGGAGAGGAACAGACTCTCGGGAGGCTCCAGAGGAGCCACCAGAGGAGGCTCTAGTTTGCTGGAAAACACGGCTCAACTGGTGCGGGGAACAAAGGAGAGGAAACGCTGCAGAGCGAGGGCCAGGCCGAGCTGTCACCAGAGGGCAGTGTGGCATCCCTTAATTCCCACGCTCGGTGGCACACTTTTGGAGCTCCAGTCTCCGGCCAGCCTCCAGAGAAAGACTCCTGAAAGGACTTCTCATCTGAGGAATGCCTAACCAAGCAAGACACACTTGGTTCTGAGCTGGGAGGAAACTGGTCAGCTGCCCACCTGGAGGAGGACTTGCCTTTCTGGGCACTGCCTCATCCAGGGTCACACCAGCACTGGGGAAGAGTGGGAATGGAGGGGGAGGGCGCCTCACCAGTCTGCCCCGGGAGCAAGGAGGGGAGCGGCTCCCTGAAGCTGAGGCATGGAGGGCAGGGCCTGTCACCTCCCAGGCTACATCCCCTTCAGCATCTCTAGGGGCCAAAGAGGAGCCAGACCAATGGCCCTGAGACCTCCAGACTCCCATTCCTTAGCTGCACTCCATGGTTAGCTGCTACTTCTGCAGTGGGTGGCAAATCTGACCACAGCGGGAGTGTGGCGGTTAGCTACTGACAATGAAGGAAATATGGGGAAAGGACACACAGTGAGTTTCATTTACCTTGGGAATCACAGACCTATATATATATATAAAAGCCTAGGCAACCGTTATGACCAGACAACCGGCCAGAAGCTATGACGCGCACTGATCACCAGGGGCAGACGCTCAATGGAGGAACTGCCCCTGGTGGTCAGTGAGCTCCCACAGCCAACCTCCTGCAGCCGGCCCACTTCCCGTGGTCCCTCCCCCCTGATGGGCTCCGATCACTGGCCAGGCCAAGGGACCCCACCTGTGCACAAATGTGTGCACTGGGCCTCTAGTATTTTTATAAAGCGTCAAACGTGCCCCTGGGCACAAAGGAAAGAGTCAGAATGTTTGAGTTCTCCTGTAAAGGGAAAGTGCATGAGGCCAGAAAGTAGTGTCTCCCAGTCATGCTTAGATGGTAAGGCTAGGCCTCCCGGGGGGGCCTCCTGGCTTACAAAAATGGGCGGGGACATGCTCTGGGTCCAGCTGGTTTTTGTGACTCAGAGCCGTTAGCAGAAAAGAGTAACGTGGGGCACAATGAGTGCTGCCGTGGCAGAGGCACCCGCGTGCCTCGCACTTTGTCTACGGTCTCTTGGGAGAGGCGTCATTCCTGGCTTACAGAGGAGGATCTGAGGCCCAGGCTTGGAGGGTACAGAACCGGATTTGAACTAAGTCTGCACAGCTCCCAAGTTCTTTCCTTTGCCTGGATATCACGCTCTAGACACGGATGGAGAAAGGGAGGAGGAGGAAAGTTGGGGAGGTTTCTAGGTTCTGAGGGGGCTCTGGATAGGCCTGAGGTTCAGAGTGATGGGTCTGAGGTTCAGAATGTGTAGGAAAAAAGACAGTACATAGAGGACTCAGCATCTGCAAGTCTGATATGCCCTGTGATGGCACTGACACCCCTTTCTCTCCCTCCCAGGCGTGCAAGAAATGCAACACCGCCGTCTGGATACAGCCCCTTCCGCGCTGTACTGTTGCAGGTAAGGAAGCTGCAGCGGTAAGTGGGAGCCAGGTCACGAAGGGCCTTGTGAGTCTGATGAGGGCGCATGGATCTTCTCGAGAAGGCAGTGGAGGGCCCAGGATGTTTAACAAGGAGTGGCCTGACTTGATTTGTGCTGACACAATGTACAACCTATATATGTTGGAGGGAAGTAGTGAGTATGTATTTAGTATGTAGTAGTAAGCCATCATACGTCCTTAAATTTGGCCCTGTGAGAAACGTTTACTATAATGGGACAGGCGTCTCCCCCTGAACCGTGGTTGGTTTCGCTCTCCAGTTTCCGTTACCCACGGTCCGAAAATATTAAAGGGAAAAAATCCCTTTAAAGTAAGCTTTATCCGCTTTAAATTTCCCACGATTGTGAGTGGTATGGTGGAATTCCGCACAGTCCGGCTCCATCCCACCCAGGACATGAATCATCCCTTCACCCAGTGTATCCACGACTCGCCTGTCAGTCATTAGTAGCCATCTCGGTTATCGGATGGACCGTTGTGGGATCACAGGGCTTGCGTTCAAGTCACCCTTATTTTATTTAATGATGACCCCAAAGTGCAAGAGTAGTGGTGCTGGCGATTCAGATAATGCCAAAGAGAAGCCTTACGTAAAATACTTCCTTTCAGTGACAAGGTGGAAGTTCTCAACGTAATAAGGAAAGAAAAAAAAATCGTATGCTGAGGTTGCTAAGATCTCTGGCAATAAAGAAATTCACGCTAATTTTGCTGTCGTACCTCAAACTCAAAAGTTGTAGCCATAGTGCATGCTAAGTGCTTGGTTAAGATGGAAAAGGCATTACACTTGTGGGTGGAATGTTTTAAAAACTTACATTTTTGAGAGAGACCACATTCACATAACGTTTATCACATAACGTATATTGCTATAATTATTCTATTAGTTATTGTTGCTAGTCTCTTGCCGTGCATAATTTATAAGTTAAACATTATCATAGGTCTGAATGTGTAGGAAAAAAGAGAGTACATAGAGGACTCAGTGTTATCCATTGGTTTCAGGTGTTGCACGTGACCAAACAGTCCCAAATGGTTGAGAGAGGCATTCTCATATCTTGCTAAACAATATGATCCTTCAAGTTAATGGACAGCAGCTTTGAGTCCAAGCTCCGACGCAGACTAGTTAGCGACGTGAAACCTCAGGTTAGTCACTCCATCAAGCTTCCCCATTTCTATAAAGTCTGAACAGTGGCATCGAATGCATGTCAACAGTAAAGTCATCAACTTGCCCCGGTTTTTCAGTAACTTTTACTATTTTTAGCACTGGAACTCCTTCATCCCTCAGCCCCAGACAAACCGAGATGACTTGGTTGCCCTATTAAACACAGCACAAAACTCCTCCTTTACGGGGAAGACTGGGTCCTGAAGGCCAAAAATTATATTTAATGCTGCCCCCTAGTGGCTGAATATAATATAACACCGCTGCAAAGGCTAGTTTACATGATAAAAGTTTTTTTCTTAAAAATAGCAACCAACCCCCTCCAACACACACACACACACACACACACACACACACACACACACACACCAAGCAACAACAATAACAAAAACCAGCAATCACTGCCCTAGCCAGTTTGGCTCAGTGAGTGATAGAGCGTCCACCTGCGGACTGAAGGGTCCCTGGTTCGATTCTGGTCAAGGGCACATGCCCCGGTTGTGGCTCTGTCCCCAGTAGGGGGTGTGCAAAAGTCAGCTGATTAATGATTCTCTCTCATTGATGTTTCTATCTCTCCCTTCCTCTCTGAGATCAATAAAAATATATTTTTTTAAAAACAAATAAAAAAACAGCAACCACTGATGTTAAGAAGCAGGGTAAGGATATTGTCCTAACCATTTAGTTTTAAATTTATAACTGATGCAACCCTACTATGTTTTAATAGTCACTGATATTCAGCAGCAAATACAGTATCTTGTATGGCTCTTGGGAAGACTAATAAATTTGTTGTTATTCTCTGGACTTGGACTTTTCCTTTAGGAAAAGTGACCTCACACCTCTGAGCCGGTTTCTTCATGTGTATCAGGGGTAATAGAACCTTCCTCAGAAAGTTGTGTAAACTGTCAGACGTGCCTTTACTACTGACAGTTATCCGGACGGAGGCCAGGGGCTGGGGCTCCACAGCTCCATGCTGGCCCCTCGGGGACATTCCTCCTCCTCCTCCTCCTCCTTCTCCTCCTCCTCTTCCTCCTCCTCAAGGCCACTCTCCGCTCCAGAGACCAGGAAGGCCTGGCCAGCCACGCTGGTGAATTCAGCTGGTTCCTCTTAAAACAGAAGCTATTATTAGTCTTCTGAGCTGGCCACTGGGCAGGCACTCTGCAAGTGTACAAACCCCAACACTCAGGTCAGTGGCCTTGAGCGGTGGGAGCTAACTGGTGCCCAGCCCAGAACTCTGTGTCAGCCACTGTCAAAGCCGGGACTGCAGTGTAAACCCCACCTGCCCTCTGCTTTCTGCTGCGGTTGTGTTTAAGCACGCTGGGTCCACCCGCCGTGGCCTGGGCTGCTGACTCCATTCTGAAGGCTTCCCGAAGACGCGGAGAAACAGAATCCTGCAGCCCTGCAGCCCCTGCATCCGGCTTGATGAGCCCTACAGAAGGGAATCCCTCAAACCTTTCAAAAGCCTAATTCTGCTGCAGCTGCGGAGGTCCTCAAAAAGGCTTCACAGCAATATCAGATTAAGTTCTTGGGTTCTGTTTACTAGTGAAATGAGGGAAATGCACCGATTGTATTAGTAAACACCTATAGCTACACTGGAGAGAGGTTATCTGCTCAGGTAAGCTAGAAAATCCACACACACGTTTGCTGGCCTCTGCTTTCCTCTGTGTAACTTTGATCAAAAGCCTTGTCATCCTGTTTTGGTGGCTTGGTTTTAAGGTTGATCTTTAAAGATTTAAAAATGTTACATCTCTATCATGAGATATTATACAGTGGCTATAAAAAGAGCTTATTCTATTTTCTATCTATCTATCTATCTATCTATCATTTATCTCACTATGGAGATATCTCCCAGATTAAGAGGAGCAAGTTAATAAGGCACATTATTAAAGGAAGCAACCAGATTAAAATATTGCTAAGGAAAGCAAGTCATAGAATGAATGATTCCTGTTTAAAAATTATACAATTCTGCACCTGCATGGAAACTTTATGTAAGAATATCTGCCAGGCTCTCACAGTGTTCCCTCTGGAGGAGGGATTACATGAGAATTTCACTGAGAAGTTTTCAGTGTTATTTGTTTTCCAATGTACACTGTGTTAATTTTAATAATAAAAACCAGAAAGCTGAATATCCCCAAGTGCACACACTTGCTATGCACTAAGGCACCGAGCCCACTGCCCAGACACCAAGAATGAAATCCACTCCGCTCTGCTCAACGCTCAGCATTTGTTTATGGAATGAAACGTCTTAGAACTCGATCTGAAGGAAGGCATTTTATTTTATTTTTAAATATATTTTATTGATTTTCCACAGAGAGGAAGGGAGAGGGATAGAGAGCTAGAAACATCAATGAGAGAGGAACATCGACCAGCTGCCTCCTGCACAACTCTCTCTGGAGATGTGCCTGCAACCAAGGTACATGGCCTTGACCGGAATCAAGCCCGGGACCTTTCAGTCCGCAAGCCGACGCTCTATCCACTGAGCCAAACCGGTTTCGGCAAGGAAGGCTTTTTAATGCTGTGCACATACAATGTCTTGGGAGGCTGTGTTGGGAAGCTGGAGCTGCACATTGAGAACAGTACAGCCCAGCCGTGGTGGCTCAGTGGTTGAGCATCGACCTAGGAACCAGGAGGTCATGGTTCGATTCCTGGTCAGGGCACATGCCTGTGTTACAGGCTCCATCCCCAGTGTGGGGCTTGCAGGAGGCAGCCGATTAATGATTCTATCATTGATGCTTCTCTCTCTCTCTCTCTCTCTCTCTCTCTCTCTCTCTCTCTCTCTCTCGTAAAAATAAGAAAGATAGTATATAAATGTCTAAGCATTGTACCTTAAACTAGTATAATATTGTATGTGAACCATAATTTAAAAAATAAAAACTAAAAATCTGGGGAGAGGTGGGAAGAACACACAGACTGGGACCTGTTGAAGAGGAAGCACAAGTCGCCCCCACGGAGGTGGCAGGTCGCTCCCCCTGCATCCCAGCGCCCACTCTGGGGAAGTGAAACCCACCCCCGGGTTGTTTTGATTGAAGGCCCAGTTTCAATACGTCCACACGAAGGAAGTCGTCACAAGATGTATTACTTACAGGTCCCAGTTAGGGGGATGCCAACGAGCCGGGGGAATGGCCGTGACAGCTAACCTCCACCTGGGGCACGTGCAGCAGGAGGCAGAGAGCAGCGGAGCAAACACCTAGGACTGACAAGGTGGCTGGGGTGGGGGCCACGAACCCTTGGCAGGCTTAACTCTAAGCGGCTGTTCTCAGAGGCGCCCTGGAAAAGCAAAGCGGGAACTGTCGATGGGCGTCCTAAGCTCACATTCTCTCCTAAGCGTCCGGGCTCTGGGTGTGAGCAGGGCCGCTGTGTTATAAAGGGCCATGGCAACCATTCGGAAAGACAAAGCTCTTTTCCTCAAAGGTTGTTTTTTTCTCACCACAGAGGCAAAACCTGTATCTACCACACACACACACACACACACACACACACACACACACACACACACACGTATCTTTATTGTTCAGATTATTACAGGTGTTACTCTACCCCCCTCCACCTGATTCCCAACCCCACCCCACACCCTTACCCCCGCCACTGTGTTCATCCATAGGTGTAAGATTTTTTTATCCAATCTCTTCCTGCACCCCTCAGACCCCTTTCCCCCTGTGAATTGTTAGTCCACTCCCTTTCTATGTCCCTGATTCTATGATATTCACCAGTTCATTTTGTTCTTCAGATTTTTTTTTATTCTCTTGATTTTTAGATTCGCTTGTTGGTAGGTATGTATTTGATGCCTTTTTGTTGTTCATAATTTTTTACCTTTACCCTTTTCTTCTTCCTCTTCTTAAAGAATACCCTTCAACATTTCATGTAATCCTGGTTTGGTGTTGATGAACTCCTTAACTTTTTCTTGTCTGTGAAGCTCTTTATCTGACCTTCAATTCTGAATGATAGCTTTGTTGGGTAGAGTAATCTTGGTTGTAGGTTCTTGTTGTTCATCATTTTGAATATTTCTTGCCACTCTCTTCTGGCCTGCATAGTTTCTGTTGAGAAATCAGCTGACAGTTGTATGGGTACTCCCTTATAGGTGACTAGTTGTTTTTCTCTTGCTGCTTGTAAGATTTTCTCTTTGTCTTTTGCTCTTGGCATCTTAATTATGATGTGTCTTGGTGTGTTCCTCTTTGGATTCCTCTTGTTTGGGGTCCTGTGTGCTTCCTGAACTTGTAGGTCTATTTCTATCACCAGGTATGGAAAGTTTTGTCATTATTTCTTCCATTAACCTTTCAATATTCTGCTCTCTCTCTTCTTCTGGCACCCCAAAAATCCAGATGTTGGTACATTTTAAGCCATCCCGGAGGCTCCTTACACTATCCTCACACTTTTGGATTCTTCTTTCATTTGCCTCTCTGGTTGGGTGATTTTTGCTTTCTTATATTCTAGATCTTTGGTTTGATTCTTGGGGCACGTTGATCTATAGTTGAGTTTCTGTATATTCTTTATTTCAGACTTTGTATGCTTAATTTATGGCTGGTCCTTTTCCAATATTTTGGTATTCTCATTAAGGTCCTTGTAGGTCTCACAAAGCTTCTTAGAGGTCTCATCAAGTTTCTCAAAGGTTTTTAGGAAATTGTTTAGTAACTTTATAAATGTGATTCTGAACTGTGTGTCATCCACTAGTTTACTCTCCTCCATCTCTCCCATTCATGTCATGTTTCTGTGTCTCCTCATTTTGGCTTCCTCCCTGTGTTGATGGAGTGGCTTTTGTGGTTGGTGACCTATAGGAGTCAGTAGCTCAGCTTCCCCAATCACATGAGGTAGTTGCTTTTGGTATATCCCTTTGTGGGCTTAGTCCAAAGTCTTGGTGTAATTAAGCCTTGATTGCTGTTGGTACACTGGGAGGAATTGACCTCCAGGCCAATTGTCTGTGAGGATGTGCTGTGTCTATAAAGGAAGAACTGCTACGCTGGAGACATGCCTTGTTACAGTGGGGCTTTGGTGTTCACTGAATTCATCCCGAATGTGTCACTTATGGATGTGAGGGGTTGAAACTGAGCACCAGAACTCTGGTTTCTGGGTCTCAATGAGGTGCAGTTAAGCTACTGTCTGAGGCCAGTACTGTCTCCAGAGTGCTACAGCATGAACCACAGTCCTATCCTCCTTGGATCTGTTTGCCCCAGGTTGCAATTTTGCTAAACTGCAACAGAGAGGGCCATTCATATGCAAAGTCCGCTGCTTGGAGCTTGGATGTGTTGTGAGGGGTGGAGTCTCAGGGCATCACTAGGCTGGGGTGTGGCCAATAGCGATGGCTGCCCGCCTACCGCCTCTCCAAAGGTGTCCCGTGTCTCCCCGCGTCTCGCACCACAGCATAGCAAACAATCTCAGCTCTGCAAGCAAGCTAGCCTCACTTCCTGACCCGATGGCAGACAGTCTAGCCCAGGGATGAGCAAACGTTTTGACTCGAGGGCCACAATGGGTGCTTACACTGGACCGGAGGGCCAGAACAAAAGCAACCTGACCATGATGGCACTCTCATCTTGGGCTGCTGGTGAAGGAGCGGAGGGGAGAGCAAGAGAACCCTCGGCTCTTTCGGCTCCGCGGGTCGAATAGAACAGCCGAAAGGGCCAAATCTGGCCCGTGGGCTGTAGTTTGCCCACGGCTGGTCTAGCCTCTCCCCAGAAACTGGATTTCAGAGATATCGGGTGCTGGTCTCTCTTCGGGTTGAAGAAAGCACCGCCCTCTGCCAGCCTGGATCCACCACCAGCCCATATCGCGTCCTCGCCCCCCTACCTGTTTTTCAGCACTTGTGCCCTGGATTCTCCTCTTTCCTTTCAGTCTAGTTGTAGGGCTTCCTCTCAGCCAGCTTTCGTTTGGTTTCGGGGAGACAGACGTTTGTCTTAGAGTTGTTTTTGAACTTGTTGTGCACAGCAGCCGTTTAGGAGTGTCTACCTACGCCGCCATCTTCGTCTCTCTCTCTCTCTCTCTCTCTCTCTCTCTCTCTCTCTCTATCTCTCTCTTTCTCTCTCTCTACACTTATAATGTGGGCTCTTCTCCAAAATATTTACCTCTACCAACAGATGTTGCCAATTAATTTTTAAAAACATCTTCTGACTCAATTCTACGTTCTTCAAGATGTGTTTAGCAGCTCTCATGCAAATAAAGAGAGAGAGAGAAAGAGAGAGAAACCCACACACCTGTTTAGGCTTTAAATACTCCAGAGACAACACAAGATGGTCAGCAACAACAGAAGCAGGTAAGATAAACGCTCACCTGGCCCTCGGCCACCGGCTGGGACGCGTCCTCCTGGCCCAGCGAGCTCGCTGCTGCCCTGAAGGAAGGAGAAGGACCTCCCTTTCCGTTGTCCCTGCTGAGCCCAGCACAGCCTGTCAGCGGCCACAGCGCTCCACAGGGGCCTGGCCCTCCCTCCCCCACGTGTGCTGTAGTTTTCTGATTTAGCACATTTTTATTTATACACAAATAAAGGACGCATCTTAAAAATATGGGTACCCACTTGAAAAGAAGAACCAGAGTGACTCAAGAGGTACAAACCGACCTGCATTACCACCATTTGCCCACCATCCAGAACTGAAGTGTCATTGCTGACACGTACACTTAAGGAACTGTTTGACATTGAAATTGTGTCTCCAAAGAACTGGTGGCCCAGAAAGAAGCTCACTACAGACTGATTCATAGGCCTTTCAGCATAACGATTGTTGCTTGTCTCATTTTTTATTCTTATAAGTATATTTCCAGTAGGACATGATCTCACTCATCTAGGGGAAATGGTGAACAACATAGACTGGTAAACAAGAACAGACCCAGAGATAAGGAGCTATATAGGTCAGACTGTTGGACCTCAAACCGAGGGTGGGGATAAAAGGGAGAGATCAACCAAAGGACGTGTGTACACATATATGAGCCTAACCAGTGGTCAAGGACAACAGGGGGGTGGGGGCATGAGTGGGGGATTGGAATGGGGGGTTGAGGACAAATATATGATACCTTAATCAATAAAGAAATTAATAATAAAAAAAGAGGTACAAACCGTTAGTGGCACGTACACGTATTCATCAAAATTTATTCATAGAAACACTGGGTAGAAACCAAGAGAAATGACAGGAACATCAATGACGCCGGAAAACCCCATTTGCACGTTACATCTCTTTGCACAGAACGAGCACCATCCATTCAGAAACCACAGATTTCATCGCTGCTTCTAATATATAAAATACCTTATAAAGACTATCTCGCTATCTAGTACCAAAGTTCTTCCAAAATACGTACCTAAAAATCAGTGAGGATGTACCTTTTTGAAACTCACACACACAAAAAAAGGGTTGAAAAGTTGATCCGACTCTATGGCCCGTCCAAGGGAAAGAGCCGTGGTCCGTTCTATGGGAAGGAAGTGGCTGTGTTCGGGGTCTGGCTCCCCTTCCGAACACCAACCAGGGACAGCAGACGGGACAGTACGTAGGCATCGGAAGCGCGTCTAAAACCGGTCTCAGAAAATATCTTCCTAGGCTATAAAAATACCCAACTGGGATACAAAAAAACGTCAGCGTGTACAGCAAATAGACGAGAGCGGACACGTGTGTAAAAACACCCTTAAAAACGATCGTACCACAATCATCGCGAACGTCAAGTATCATTCTGGCAACTTTCCCGGGACCCCTCCTGACTCAATGCGTAACCTCCCTCGGTGTTGTCGTAACAGAGAGGGACCGGATTCTGTGTTTCTGGCAGAAGTGACTGGAGGCACCGCTGAGTAAGTCTTGGCATCCGCCCGGTTCTCAAAGTGCGGAGAGTGCGATGGTAGGAGAGCCTGTGTGTCAGGCCAGGGGCCGGCCGGCGACAGCCCCGGGGCCATGCCTGACCCACGGCCTGTGTGGTGGGTGCGGCCCGTGCACGCGTGGTGTACCGTCTGTGGGTGCGTTCCCGCGGCAAGAGCAGAACGCAATGGCTGCGACATTGGCTTTCTGAGAGACCGGACGTGGCTTTCTGGCCTGCGCGGTCTACGCGATGTCCTCGCTGGCCGTGTACAGAAAAAGTCCGTCGTTTCCCCCGTTTTACGTACGTGACTCGGGGACGTTTTTCACGGGGCGAGGATAAAGGTAAGATGGTCCCAGGTTAAGAACGCGTGGGCTGAGGCCGGCGGGTGCCCCTCGTACAGGAAGTGCCGCGGCGGGCCAGAAGAAGACACAGGTGTGGGTTGGCAGCTTGGGGCATTCCAACGGTCTGGCATCGTACGCCAAGCCTGGCTACGATCACGTACCTTCCTTTTTTTTCCTTTCCCCTGTGAATTGGCTCTTGTGTGTATCAAGGAACTCCCGGAACCTGAATTCAACAAGGCGCTCCTTGTTCCACCGAAGCCACCTGTGTGGCTCCCAAGCACAGTTCCTAGCTACGGAGACCAACAGCCCGGCACCCTCAGCGAGGGCAGGGCCTGGAAGGGTCCCTTCCCCGCCGCCCCTCCGTTCCCCGCACAGGTCCCGTCAGGGCTGGACCCCGAGGGCCTCGGAGAGTCCTTTCCGGTGGCAGGCCTCGTAGTAACTGGAGCCGCCGCCGGTCCCCAGGGCCTCCAGCATGTCCCGCCGGACAAAGCGGACCAGGTTGCCCAGGGGGCACATGGGCCCGGGCCAGCGCGCGCCGCCGCCGCCGCGGCCGCGGTCCTGGCAGAAGGAGGTGTGGCGCGTGACGTCCGCGCCGTCGTAGAGGACCCGCACGCCGTGCTCCGCGGGCCTCTCCCGGTCCTGCCAGAGCTCCAGGACCAGCCTGGCCGCGAACCGGGGGAACCTGGCCTCCGTCAGGCCCAGGGCGCTGAGCACGGGGGACAGGGTGACGTCGTGGGCCGAGTAGAGGGCGAAGACCTCCTCCCCCCGGCCCTCGGCGGCCCGCAGCATGCGGCCCACCGTCTGGTTCAGGAGCGGGTGGGCGCCCAGGAGCGCGTACCCCAGGTACAGCTTCTTCTCCCGCCGCTCCCGCTCGTCCTCCATCTGGTGGGCCTTGATGGCCCGGAAGTGCTCCATGCCGATGCAGCCGGCCCGGGTGCAGGGGAAGCTGAGGTTGTGGCAGAAGTGGCAGAGCAGCGAGTCGACGGGGTTGGCGGCCCGCAGCTGCTTGGCGGGCACGTCCACGATGCGGGCCATGTCCCCGTAGGCCCGCTCCAGCGGGCCGCTCCTCAGGCGCAGGAGGTACTGCCGGCGCTGCTCCTTCTCCAGGTAGTGGTTCCTGGCCGGGCAGTAGCAGCTCCCCGAGCAGAAGAGGGCGCTGGGCTGGTGCCGGAAGTAGACCTTCCCCCAGTCGAAGTCCGGGAGGAAGCCGTATAGCAGGGCCAGCCCGCTCTGCAGCGTCCGGCTCTTCCCCGTGGTCTCCAGGTAGAGCTGGCCGGGGGACCAGTCGGCCGGCAGGAGCTTGTGCTTCTTCAGGTAGATGTCCCTCAGCAGCTGGCCGTTCTGCAGGTGCTGCACGACCCCTGGAACAGAGCGACACACACTTTCCTGACCGGACCGGGCGGCTCAGCCCAGGAGGGACGGCCAGGGGACCGGGCCGGCGCCCCTTGGCGCCAGACCCCCCTGGCGCAGGGTGAGATGCTGCGGCCGAGCCTGCTGCCCGCTGGCTGGGTGGGAGCTGTGAGAATGGGTTCCCGCCAGCCTGATGGGGGGGGCGCCTTGGGGAGGCCTGACCGTTCTGGGGAGCTCAATGACCATCTGCCTCAGCCCTCCCTCTAGACCAGCCCCTTCCCCGTGGGAGGCCCCCTGACTGGCAGGCCTCGGGCGAAAGGAGTCACCCGGTGGGTGGGTGGGTGGGTGGGTGCCCAGGCTGGAGGTGTCACAGGTCTGAGGAGCTTTGTCCCTGGGCCCGGGGACCCGGCATTCCTCAGCCTGCAGGGAGAACTCGGGGAACTCAATCAGGAAGGAAGAAAAGGCCGCTTGCTGGCTGCTTAGTCTTCTCGGTGCCGGGAAGTCCCCTCTGCTGGCGTGTAGGTACGTCCTGCCCAACCTCGTGGGGGCTTTACCAGCTTGTCCACAAGGAATCTCTCTCTGAACGAATGTGGAACGATCTCCCAGATACACAGAGAGAATGTGCGGGGGGGGGGGGGGGGGGGAAGCAGAGTGCAGAACAGTATGTTTTTGTGCTCCTTTTAAATAAAAATGGGGGCACTGGCCGGTGTGGCTCAGCAGGTTAGAATATCATCCCATACATCAAAAGGTTGCGGGTTCGATCCCTGGTCGGGGCCCATTTGGAAGGCAACCGATTGATGTTTTTCTCTCATATTGACTTCTCTAGGAACATGGGATTAATGGTCCAAATGGGGGCCCAGCCGCAGGGGGATAACATGCAGCAGCCAGAAATGCTGCTGCTGATGATGAATAGGGAAGGATGATCACAATATACTAAGTGAGAGAGCGGGCAATGAAATAGTGTGTTTAGTGAGAAACCACTGTCAGTGTGTGTGTGTGCACATACACACACATGCACACACACACACATGCACATGACATGCATGAACACAGAAAGATAACTAATTACTTTGGTGGCATTATGGGTGCTATTTTCCTTCCTTTCGCCTGTCATTCCCAGTTTCTCTTCCATGAACCTATACCGCCTTGGTAATCACAAAATAGTTTTTATTTTTATTTTTTTTTTAGAAACCCGATGTTAACTGGGAATGCGGTGGACTCGGAGCTGTGGCGTGCTCGTCCTTTGCCCTGTGTGCCCCGTGTGCCCCGTGAGCCCCGTGCGCCTGGCCCAGGAGCACCGGCTCTCCGCTCGGGGTACGCGGACGGGGCCACACACACACACACACACACACACACACACACACACGTACCTGTCTGTGTGAGCTCGCCCATCTCGCAGAGCGGGTGGTTGGGGAAGAGCGGCAGGGAGTGCAGGGGGCTTTCGAACGAGGCTCCGGTTCCCTTGGACATGTGGCTGACGAAGGCTTCCAGCTTCGGGTGGTACGGTTTCCTGAAGAGACAACGCAGACCTGGGGGTCAGCACGCGCCAGGGCAGCCTGTGCCGGTTTCAGCTCCAGCAAACAAGACCCCAGGGTGGGTGCCCCTCCTCCCCCACAAAGGCAATCGCTCGATCGTTTCTACATTCCAATCTCGTATTGCCCACTCCTCAAGGCCAGCGAGCGCTCCCTCTGCCGAAGTGCCCATCACTCTGGGAGTCAGCTTTGCCCTCCACGGTCAGTTCCCAACCTGCGCCCCTCCAGGCTCCCTCCCCAGACGCCATGCCTAGGCTGGGAGTCCTCGATCTGTCCCTCCCCTGCCCCTACACAGGCCACCTCCCCCCCACATCCTTGCATCCTGCACATGTGTCCTCCGGGGGCTGCACACCTCTCCCCTGCATCCCCGCAGCCACCAGCGGGCTTCGGACAGGCAGCTTCTGTCTGGATGGCACGGGTTCCCTTTGGGTTACCTGAGCCTCTTCCTGCCCCTCCCATCTGCCTCCTCCACTGCCAGCAAGATCTCCTAAAAGGCACCCCGACTGGTCACTGCCCTTCCACGTGCTGCCTTCTGGAAGGGGCCACGCGTGCCCGTTGGTGGCTCTGGCCCCACCTCTCACGGAGGCTGAGGGCTCCCCACTCTAATGCTGAGCTCCGGACACACACAGCCACCAACCGACGTCTGCTCCCCCAACACACTTGTTCCCTCACGCTTCCAAGACTCCCCACATGCTGCCTCTTCCTCCTGCCTGGCCAGTGTGGCTCAGGGGTTGAGCATCAACTCATCAACCAAGAGGTCACTGGTTGAATTCCAGGTCAGGACACATGCCCGGGTTGTGGGCTAGGTGCCCACTAGGGGGCGTGTGGGAGGCAGCCAATGGATAATTCTCATCAATGTTTCTATTTCTCTATCCATCTCCTTTCCCCTCTATCTAAAATCAACGAAAACATATATTTCTTTCTTTTAAAAAATATATATTTTATTGATTTTTTACAGAGAGGAAGGGAGAGAAAGAGGGACAGAGAGCTAGAAACATCAATGAGAGAGAAACTTCAACCAGTTGCCTCCTGCACACCCACTACCAGGGATGTGCCCACAACCAATGTACATGCCCTGGACCCGAATCGAACCTGGGACCTTTCAGTCCGCAGACCGACGCTCTATCCACTGAGCCAAACTGGTTTTGGCTGAAAACATATATTTCTTAAAAAAACAACCCCCCCCCCCAACCTTTACCTGGGTAACTCTTAATCCTTAACTCATCTGACCTCTGGAAAGGCTCTTTCGAAGAAAATTAACGGATGAAGATAACCAAGATCTCTTTAGCTCTCTACAACTCGCTATGTATTTTGCACACGCAACATGTATCTCATGGGGGGTGGTCACAAATAGCAAAACAATAACAGCACCGGTGTGTTCATGAGGCCTGACTTTTTAAAATATTTCTCCCGCTGAGTGCATGTGGCAAACCAAGATTTAATCTAGACACTGATACACAATTTCCCCGAAGAATGAAATGAGCTATGAATATATACATATTTTCTCTGAATAATGAAAATGACCCATGAATAGAGACACAATTCCTCTGCATAAATGAGGTGACTTATGAATATTTACGCCTTCTCTTTGAATAGTAGAAGGGCCTGCGAACGTGTGTCCGTTTTCCAGCCGAACAGAAGAAGCGGGTAGAGCAGTCCCAGCGAAACCAAATCGGCGTGGAAAGCAGCCAAGAGAAATCATCCTGATGGCCCGATTGACACTGACAATGCTTTAGAAATGGCTGCCAGGATGGGTTTAGTATCTTTTCAAAAACATAAAGCTTAAAAAAAAAATCTGCCTTTCATAAAATGGGCTTTGGAACCAGGGAAAGCTAGTCCCGTCGTGCAGGATGGTCTGGTAATGCACCGGGACTGGGCCGGGCGGGGCTGTCTCTGCATGCAGACAGAGGGTGTGCTTTTCACCCCGAGGCTGAGACGTGTAAATATTTGCAAACTCGGACATAAAATCCCCAACTGATCGCGAGGCCGCCGGTGGGAACGCTCTCGCGCAGGCCATCTCCGGGAGGCAGGTGCCCCGCTGCCGGCCCCTCCTTCCGGCCGCCATGTCTGAGGATCCGGGGAGTGTGGCCGCCAATTTTAGAAACAGAATCTCACGAGTGGAAGTGTTGGCTGAGATGTCCTGGGTTTTCAGGGAATCCAACGGCTTGATGGGGCCGTCGGATTCTGCTTCTAACTGCATTCCTGAAAATTTGCTTTGGGTGGGGCGAGGTGAGGAGTCACAGGAGAAAAAACGTCGCTTACGGAAGAGAAGACAAATGGCTGATGTGCCATGCCAAGGCCCCCCGAGGGCAGCCGCCTTTAAATCCTTAGCAGCCCATTCTCCCCGCCACGCCTCGCGGCCAGCCAGGCACTAGTCTTACTGTTCCCCACGCACGCCCCCGCTCTCCCAGCCTCAGGCCCTCGGCACTCGCTGTTCCCCCCGCCATCGGAACCCTCTTCCCCCAGAGCCTCACAGGGCCGCTTCTCTTCTCTTCATTAGGTGCCTGCTCACATGCCCCTTCCTGGACCATGAGCCAGGTACATGGATGGCAGCACCTGGCACACGACATGCATTTAAGAATAAAACTCACCGGAACCATTTTGGCTCAGTGGATAGTGCGTCGTCAGCCTTCGGACTGAAAGGTCCCGGGTTCGATTCCAGGCAAGGGCATGTACCTTGGTTGCCGTCACATCCCCAGTGGGGGGTGAGCAGGAGTCAGCTGATCAATGTCTCTCTCTCTCTCTCATCGATGTTTCTTTTTTTAAAATTTATTAAGGTATTATATGTGTACATAGCTTACCATTGCCCCCCCCTCCCATTCATACCCTCCCTCCCCTGTCTCACCCGGGGCACACGGCCCCCTGGGACACGCGGCTCACCGGTCATCGATGTTTCTAACTCTCTATCCCTCTACCTGCCTCTCTGTAAAAAAAAAAAATCAATAAAATATATTTTTTAAAAAGAATAAACTTCACTGAATAAAAATATTGATTTATATTTTCTTCTTAGGGTGTAGAAAAGAGTATCACATTCATGTTCATGAATGCAAACAGAAGCCATTTACTACACCTGTCAGTGGCTAATAACCTTACTGCTGGCTAAGCGTGGGCCCGTGAGGGTAGAAGGAGCCCCTCTGTCACGAGGCCCAGGGCGTTCGCGCAGACACAGCCTCTACTACGGTGACTCGGGGAGCCACGCCGTGAGTCCCTGTGAGGGGGAGCGCTGGGGTGACCGGCTTGAACGGGCATCAGCTCCTCGCTGTGCACGGCCCAGACACCCCCTTCCCCGGGACCAGCGTCTCGGCCACACTCCGGCGGCCCTCAGGGCCTCTTAGGAGCCGTAAAAATGAGTAATTCCTGACGCCGAACTGGCGCCTGGGGAGGCGGCAGGCACTGCTGGGGGCCCGATCCCACAGTCCCGGGGGACCCCGAGGCCTGAAGTGGACTCTAATGGTTAAGAGTTCCTGTCCACTCTTATGAGTGGACATTTATTGGTTTTATTTAAAGACGGACTTACTGCCAAAACCGGTTTGGCTCAGTGGTAGAGCGTCGGTCTGTGGACTGAAAGGTCCCGGGTTCGATTCCAGTCAAGGGCATGTACCTTGGTTGTGGGCACATCCCCGGCAGGGGGTGTGCAAGAGGCAGCTGATCGATGTTTCTCTCTCATCGACGTTTCTAGCTCTTTATCTCTCTCCCTTCCTCTCTGTAAAATATCAATAAAATATATTTTTTAAAAAATAAGAAATAAAGACGGACTTACTTAAATGACACGAATTAACTACACATGCACGCCCCACCCACTTTCCGCAAAGGACTTAAAAGTAGCTCCTAAAAATACAGTGATCAAACCAGGCCGCTAGATCAAGGCCAGGGACAAGGAGGGCAGAGGCAGCCAGGGCAGCTGGTCCCAGAAACTACGCCTCTCCAATGGGAGCCCCCAAAACAGCTCCATCCGTGCAGCCTGCCATCGCCCTGACACACGAGGGCCTGGGACCTGTCCTGGCCGCATGCCCACGGCACTCGGGGAGGAAGAGGGGCTGGCCCTAGGAGGCCTCCCGGCTGCGTGCGGTGCTCAATGACATGCCTCCTCCCCCCCCCCTGACCCCCCTTTATCAAGCTCTCAGCACGGACTGGGCTCAGAGCCTCGCTCTCCCGCCTCCGCCAGACGCCACAGGGGCGCGGGAAGGGAGGCACCACGGCCCCCATGCTCTAGGTCTGCACCCTGAGGCCCAGGGAGCACAGCCACCTTCCCTACACACACACACACACACACACACACACACACACACACACACACACACGGGCTGATGGGCCTCACAGGCTGATGGGCCTCACAGGACTCCCTGCCGAGCCTTCGATCTGATAGGAGCCCACGACAGGCAATTATGCCTTGTGGTTCTCACTTAGATCCCGGGTTCACTCAGCAGCCAAACCCGTCCACCAACTATTGCATGCCAGGCTCGGGCTGGGCCTGGGCGATACAGGAAGGAGTGAGACCCAAGGCCCGGGAGAAGCTGGTGATGCGGGGAGGGCGGAGACAATCGCGCTGGGAAGGCAGGCTGCAAAGTCCCGGGGGGGGGGGGGCTGCCCAAATGGGCCCCTTTTCTGGGAACAACCAGAACGGCCCCCAGAGCTCCAAGTACCCGGGGACCTTCTAGCAACAGTGACTGACCCCTGGTCAGAGCCGAGCCTCTCAAACTCTCACTTCCGAGAAGCGGAAGCGCAGGCAGAGGAAGAGGACCAGAAGCTGCACGGAGCCGGGGACAAGGCAGGGCGCTGCCCACGAGTCTGGGAGGCTGTCCTGGGTCCGGCCAGCTCACAGGCCCAGGGGCCTCTCTGTGCCCGGGCTGTTCGAAGGGCGGGTGTCCAGCCAGCATGCCAAGGTAGGGCTATGCCGGCTGTTAACACAAAGAAACTCTGCTGTGCCCGATCCAGCAAACCCACACGTCCCTAAGCTGCCTGCCCTGTCCCCGCCCTGGGCCCTCCTGCCCCTCCGGATGCTCTGCCCCAGTGGCCGGCAGACTACAGCTCGTGAGCCACATGCGGCCCTTTGGCCCCGTGAGTGTGGCTCTTCCACAAAGTACCACGTGCGGGCGAGCGCTTACAGTGCGAATGAACCTTTGTGGCCCAAGCGCAGAAGTCTGTTTTCAGCTCTCAAAAAGAAATTTCAATCATTGTACTGTTTTTTTTTTTTTTGTTTGTTTGTTTGTTTTTTTAAATATATATATATTTTATTATTGACAGTATTTTAAAAAAATACATTTTATTGATTTTTCACAGAGAGGAAGAGAGAGGGATAGAGTTAGAAACATCAATGAGAGAGAATCATCGACCAGCTGCCTCCTGCACACCCCCCACTGGGGATGTGCCCGCAACCAAGGTACATGCCCTTGACCGGAACTGAACCCGGGACCTTTCAGTCCGCAGACCGACACTCTATCCACTGAGCCAAACAGGTTTTGGCATGTACTGTTGATATTTGGCTCTGTTGACTATTGAGTTTGCTGACCACTGTTCTAGCCCAACCCCACGATCCAGGAGTTAATGCTCAGCACAGCAAGTGACCTCCGCCCTTGCCCTCGTCCTCAGCTGAGAAATGTTTTGTTCAGCGACCGTTCCCATGGGTGTCTTCCTGGCTGTGTCTGATACAAGCCGAGGGCCCGTCCTCACACACACAGGGGGAGGTGTCTAGAGGAGCCAGCGTCTCGGGGGGCCCTGCAGGGAGCTGTGGGAGTGAGCCAAGCAGGCGTGGGGGGACAAGCAAGCCAGGTGGCGGGTGGGAAGGTGGGGCTGGCAGGGGCAGAGGACCGCCCGCCCCGGGAAGGCTGACGCAGGAGGCCGGAGAAGGGAGGAGGAGAGCCGGTGCCGGCGTGGCACCCGGGCGCGGGCTCTGGGACACGCCTCCGGGCTGGCCGAGCACAGAGGACACAGACACCCGGAGGTCGAGCGCCGTGACCTCCGGCGGGAAGTGAAACAAGACAGGAAAGCCCGCAGTCACCCAGGATCTCGTGTTCCCACCGAAGACGGTTCACTTCGCCTTCTCCGTGACGCTGGACCACGAGACGGCCCGAGGGTCCCAGTGTCAACCGGAACCGCCCGGGGTTCCCACTGTGGCCACTTGGAAAGAACAGCCGGGGGGCGAGGAGGCAATCCAAGGTCCCACCGAGCTGCCCGGGGCCAGGCTGGCAACCAGGAGCGTCCCATCGACCCGGCATCTTCCCCACGGAGCACGCCCCGCCGGCCCCTCTCCGAGCTCAGCACCTTCTGGGAGGGGGGTGACAGAGGTCATGGACGTGTCCCCAGACATGCTGGCTGGGGCCTGGCCCATCCCTTTCATTGCTAGCTGTGCCTCCGATGGCAGAGCCACGCCGTTTCCGTGGGCACTGTTCCCGCTCTTCTCCGTGATCTTTCATCCCGAGGGCTCGCTCTCAACCGAGCGCAGGCGGTCTCTCTCTGCCCCCGCAGACGCTGGAGGCAACATCATCCATGTATGCGGCTCCGCAAGTACATGATCGTGTTCTTTCTCCTCGGTCATCTCACGTGCTCACCCCAACTCTGCGCCGTCAGCATCGCCATCCCATTCCGGAGACAGAAGGCTGAGGCTCACTGAGACCGAGGGGCTTACCAAGGTCGCTCGGAACGGAGCATCGGCGCCAGGTCTGAGGACTCCTCCCCCAGTGTCCCCGGCTCCACATCCGGCCGTGCCTCCCACCGAAGAGCAGCAGGGTGGGAGCGAGGGCCTCAGGCCGGCCAGGGCTCTCCCTGCTGTGCGGCCTCACGCAGGTGTCCCCACCTCCCCGGGCCTCTGTTTTCTCCTCCGTGAGGCGGCGGGAACACGCAGGATGGTTCTGAAGACCAGACTCCTGGTGAGCGGTCCTCACTCCGTGACAGGCCCCTCCCTCCCCATCCCGTCACTCGATGCCCCATCAGCATCATGGTGAGAACAGAGAGAACAGATTCTCGAGAGGAACTTTTTTTAAAAAAAGTGCAATTTACCTGTTAGCCACTAGGGTGCAGTCAATCTCTGGTCGCTTCGTTTTGGGGATGACATAGAGTGGGTACCTGTCCCCGTGCCGAATGAACACGTGCACCGAGACCAGCTTATAGTGATGCGGAGCGTGACCTGCGGGGGAGACGGACAGACAGACAACGAGAGGTGGATGCGTTGTGTTGTTACCACTCAGAAGTGTCGGTTCTTTTCACTGCACTGAAGGGAGGAGGGCTGACTGGGCGCAGGGTGCTGGGCTGGGGCCCGGGTGGGTCTCTGGCTCTGAGGAGACTCGCGGGCAGGGCAGAGGGACGTGAGTGGGCTGGTGATGCCCCAGGCCACCGGAAGCCACGGGGAGGCGGTGGTGGCCAGCTGGAGGCCAGGGCAACGTGGGCGGGAATGTTCCCGTGCCCTCGCTCACATCCACAGACTACGGGAGGCCTAGAAACAGTGAACAGGGAACACACGTCCTCTTGAAATCTCTCATTGTGCAAGGCGGGGCACAAGGAGATTCAACACCATTCTTGGGTACACTCTCAAAAAAAAAAAAAGCCAAATTCAATATGAAAAATCACATTTCCCCACACCTTTCCTGCAGGACACCAGCAGGACATCCTAAGCCCCAGAGTATCTACTTAGGAAAGCTGGGGGCGATGCACTAGCAGTGTTTCCCAAAGTGTGGTACGCGTACCCCCAGGGGTACGGGAAGAGTTTGGTGGGGGTACGCGTTACACCGGAGTTTGGTGGGGATATGCACTGCACTGTGCTTAGCTGCGCCTAATTCTACGTTCTCATGAGTCAAGTCAAGACAGTCTTGTGAGGCGTGAGATGGTCCGGTGTGCAAATAAATGTTATTTATAATATAACTTTTATTTATATTTTATTATGAATAATTTTATTTTTCGTTCACTATTATTTTGTGTGTGCACCAAAAAAAGAAAAAATAAATATATTTTGATTGTTATTAAAATACATCCATTTTTTTTTTGACGAGGGGTACTCTGCGTTACGAAAATTATAGAAGGGGTACACATATGGCAAAAGTTTGGGAAACACTGCGTGAGAGGAAGTGCAGACCTGGGGACTCACTCAAGGGCACAGCCTAGTGGCAGCTGCAGGAATTGCGCCCCCGGCCCGGGAGCTCCTCACCACCAGGCTGTGCTGCCTGAGGAACCAGTTCCCAGAGGGGTGTCCGTCCGGGTACCGCGCTGGGCGGCGCAGGCAGGCCTACCTTCCATGCTGCGCTCGGCCACGCTGGGAATGTTGCAGTACAGGAGGGCCTCGTACACCGGGTCCATGCCCGGGGGCTCCGTCACCGGGTCGGGCATGATTCTCTTCCGACTCTTGCTACTCGCTCCATTCTTAGCTGGGGACACGGGGATCAGGTGGACTGCAAGGGAAGGCAGGCAGGTCACGCACGGCACATGCAGTCCCGGGCGGGGTTTCCGCCTGGGATAACGATTCCTCCCCTCGGCACAGACGTCGGTGCAGCAAGGGGCCGGCGTCCCCCCCAGGAGCTGCTTCTTGAGCCCCCACTGTGCCTCCTCGCCGCCTTCCCGATGCCGTGGCCCTCTGCTCGCTAATAATTCTGCGACACCCGTGGGGGCCCCCCTCACGGTGGCGAAGGAAGAACTAGCCTCATTCAGACGGATGACCTCCTTCCCAACACCCTTTGAATTCTGGTCAATCCCAAGGAAGGAAACCACCGCCTTTTGAGTATCTACGGAGAGCTGGGCACAGGGGTCTGACCTATCTCCTTTCATACCACCTGCTGTGCACGGTGTGTGGCCCCCACAGCGCCCCGCACCACGCACGTGTCCGGAAGGAGATGGCTCATCTCGTGATGACTTGCTTCTTTTCATTTTTGTTCCCTGTACTGATGGCCCCACGGCACAGAGGAAAGGAGAGAAAGGCAGGGCCAGGACCTAGCCCACAGCCCCTCTCTGGCCCGGGGCCGCAGGCCGCCCCGGTCACTTCCCCAAACTCGGCGATCGCCAGGGGCCGCAGGGAACGGCACGGCCAGGTGTCTGCAGCCAGCTGGTTGGCGGGATGTCTCAGGCTCGTTCAAAGACAGGCCAGCGCCTTTCCTCCGGGGCACCACGCCCGTGCCCGTGGCCTCTGGCTCGTCTCCCCGTGTCGGGGTCTGGCCAGGGCGGGGGACAAACATCTAGCTGCCCACCTGGCCTTCTTCGTCCTTAAGAACCTGCTGAGCCCTTTGCAAGTGCCTCAAAACTGATTTCTTGCCGAAACCGGTTTGGCTCAGTGGATAGAGTGTCGGTCTGCGGACTGAGGGGTCCCGGGTTCGATTCCGGTCAAGGGCATGCACATTGGCTGCGGGAACATCCCCGGTGGGGGGGTGTGCAAGAGGCAGCTGGTCGATGTTTCTCTCTCATCGACATTTCTAGCTCTATCTCTCTCCCTTCCTCTCTGTAAAAAATCAATAAAATATATATTTTTAAAAACTGGTTTCTTCCCCTTTAAATAGGTCTGTATTGATTTTAGCAAGAAAGGAAGAGAGAAAGAGAGAAGCATCGATGGTTACCTCCTGCATGCTCCCTAACTGGGGCTTGAGCCTGCAACCCGGGCACGTGCCCTGACCGGGAATTGAACTGGCGACCTTCTGGTGCATGAGACGGCACCCACCCAACTGAGCCACACCGGCCAGGGCTCAAAACTGACTTCCGTAGAGCACTGCGGGGGGCCTCCACCCCTGGGTCAGACTGCCACCCCTCCTTTCCTCCCGTGGAGTGGCTCCTCCCCATGCCAGCTGCCCGGTGTGTGTGTGTGTGTGTGTGTGTGTGTGTGTGTGTGTGTGTGTTGGGAAGTGCCGTGCTGCTCCTCCAGGCCCCTGTGCTGGCCATGCTGACAGCTCCAGGGATGGGGGGCTGACACGAGCCAACTGGGCCAATAAAGGCCCTTTCCAGAGAGAGAGGCTCCGACAGGGAGAGTCCGCTTCACAGGGAGCTGGGCAGCCTCCAGACCCTGCCTCCCGCCGTCCATGCCTTGAGCTGCCCCCACCCCCACCCCTGCTCCTGTTGTTCAGCCAGCTCTTGTCTGATCTCCCAGACACCTGGCAGATGGAAGGCAGCCGTTGGGGATCCATGGGTGTCCAGCGAAGGTAAGCACGATGGGGCTGGCGTGTTGGCTCAACTCTGTCTCGATTGCTCGGGGCTCAGGTGTCCCCCCAAGTCACACCAGGGACTGCACCAGAAGAGAGCAGGGGACCCAGGCGTGGCCCCTCCACCGGCTTTTACCCTCCCGGCTCCCCGGCCTGCCTCACCCTCCGTCTGAGCTGGTTGCCTCCTTGGGGGGTCTTCCTTGGGGCTCCTCTTTTCCGGTGTCACCATAGCCTGCCCGCGGTAACCCCCGCCCCACAGCTGGCCGTGGTTCTGAAGGCAGGGAGGCAGCGTGGGGCTGGGGGCTCACCGTCGCGAAGACCTGGGGTCAGGTGCTGGCCCTGTGACTGCCCCGCTGCCCGTGACCTGGGGCGAGCATCCCCGCTGGCGGTGGATCCCTTCCTCCCTCTGTACCACGGCCCCTCGCGCTGCCACCCGGTTTCTCCGATTTCTTCCTCCCAGGAATCCACGGCTCCTCCATCCCCTCTCCTCTCCTCCGCCCGCCCGCCGAGGAGTAATGATTTGTTCTCGCAGGCAATTCCCACAATTCCCTCAGTGCTCTTCAATCCACTAAGTTGCCTTAAAAGCCCAATCTGTCTCGACCGTGCGCTGAATATAAACACGCCTGCGTGGGATTCTCGAGGGCCAACCAGAACCACAACGCCGGAGCCAGCCGCGCTGCTGCTTGCCTCGGGCTGTTTGTTTGGAGAGGCCTGGGCGGAGGCCGGGTTTCCAGGTGAAATGGGAAAACCAGACCCCCGTCGGCACGTGCTGAGACACCCGGCTTCACACAGACCAGGCGGAGCAGTCGCGTCCACGGTTCCCACTGTGATCTACCCACTTTGGGCCTCAACGGAGGAACCTTTTCTGGTTCCCCACTGGTGTCGCCTCGTGGGGAACCACTGCCAGAGTCCAGCCAGCGCTGTGGGCGCCAGTGACGAGATCCAGGAAATCACAACGGGGGTGCCACGCCCGGGGTTGGGGGCTCAGCTCCTGCCCTAGGCCGTTCCCAAGCTCTTATCTCCCCTCTGCCCAAGCCCTCCCTCTGACATCTGCCACTGAGACCCACGTCCCCGGGGCTTCCAGAGTGCAGGGGCAGAGCCCACCGCGGCCTGCGTCCGAGCCCGTGTGCAGCCTCTCGGGGGACCCGGATGACTGGCTTCGACCTAACGGGGCCCTCGGGGTTACGTGATGCAAGCACTAAGGTCTCCAAATCAGACAGAAACCGGACATCACGGAGGTTCCAGAACAGGACCTCACTCCCTTACCCCCTCCCTCCCCACAGAACCGTGGAGAGAAGCTCAGCCTCCTTAACCGTCTCAGGGCCTCGATCCGCTCTGCCTCGCCTTTGAGGATCTTATCAAAGCTGCTGCTCCTCACCCTGGAAATGGGACCACATATGCAATCTTTTGATTTTGGTTTCTGGGGGTTCATGGGACCCCTGAGAACACACGAGACAATATGGACATCTGTGCACTCAGGCCAAGGACCCAAGCGTTCTGTGTGCACACCTGACTTCACCTCTTATTCAGGGTTCAGATTCTGCCCTCGTGGATAAAAACAAAAACAAACAAACCTGTGGGATATATGCACCCTATATATGGAATATTGCTCAGCCATAAAAAGGTTAAATCTTACCATTTGCGACAGCATGGATGGACCTCGAGGGCATTACGCTAAGTGGAATAGGTCACCCAGAGAAAGACAAGCACCGTATGATGTCACTTACAATGGGGGATCTCAAGGACAGAGTAAACTGATGCACAAAATAGAAGCAGACTCACAGAAACAGAGGACTGGTGGAGGCACTGGGTGGAGGGGTGAAGGGACCAAGAAGCACGCGTGGGTAGTTACAAGGCAGCCACGGGGAAGTAGCAAAGCACAGGACATACAGTGGGTGAGACATATTACAATGACTGTGGATGGTGCCAGGTGGGGTACCGGAGACATCAAAAGGAACACTACGTGAAGTATATGATTACCTAACCACTAAGCTGTACACCAGAAACCAATATAAAATAAAATGTTAAAAAAGAAGAGTGTCTGCCCTCAAGCACTCCTTCCCGATCAGCCTCACTGCCCCGTGCAAACCCTTCCCTCAAGGACGGGTCTGATGACCACTTGCTGCACTCGACACGACTCTCTCTCTCTCTCTCTCTCCCCCCCACCCCCCAATCCGCCCAGACCTCCTCTTTTCCCGGGGTCGGCACCTCCAGCCACCACGCCCAAGCTGAGCCGAGGAGGCCGGGAGGGTGGGATGCGGAGAACGAGGGCTCACTCTCCCGAAGGGGCCGCCCCACCAGCTGCTCGGGGACTGTGGGCGTTGGCGGCTTGCTGGGCAGTCTGGTTTCTGAAGGAGGGGTTGGAGGTTTTGGTGAAACTGCCCAGTTTTAAAACATGGGTAAACAAACTTTAAAATGTGAAAACATGGCTGAGCCAAACAAAAACAAACTGGCGGGCTGTCGGTCTGGAGCGGCCGCCACATGCTGCTGGGAGACCCGGTCTCCCCACGAGGATGCCACGTCCCCGAGCAGGAGCTCCGGAGAGGGTCTCTTGGGCTCGTTCAGTCCCTGAAATCCGCCCTCTGGCGGGACACCACCCCCATCCACACCCACCCCCGTGGGCCTGCAGGACCCCGTGCCCCCGCCCGCTCTCCCTGCTGCTCTGGACCCTGTGCTGCCTCTCCCCTCGCTCCGCGTGCTCTGCCTGGGCCTCCTCCTCCAGACCCGAGAGCCACCAGCCCTGCACGGCTGACCTCCCAGCCCCGTGGTCGGCAAACTCATTAGTCCACAGAGCCACGTATCCGCAGTGCAACAACTGGAATTTCTTTCCAGAGCCAAATGGTTAAAACTCAAACTTCTTCTAACGCCACTTCTTCAAGATAGACTCGCCCGGGCCGTGGTGTTTTGTGGAAGAGCCACACTCAAGGGGCCAAAGGGCCACATGTGGCTCGCGCGCCGCAGTTTTGCCGACCACGGTCCTAGTCTACATCCGGGGCATTTCCTTCAGCCTTCGGCACACGTGTCCCCTGTGGACAGGAGACGTTTATGTGAACCAATGCGTGGACACATGGGTGAAGGAAGCATCTACTGAGCTCCCCGAGCCGAACTCCCACGTGCCCCCGGGGGGCCTCCAGCATGACCCACCCACCAGCCTCTGACCAGGGGGCCCCCAACACTGTGTTCTCCAGGCTCACCCCGGGGGCCTGTGAGGAATGCCGATTCTGGGGCTCCCTCATCCCAAGACTGCGGGTCTGCTTCGAGGGGTCAGGAGGATGCTCTCCCTTTGTGTCTCTGGGACATGCGTTCCAACGAGCTCCTAGCCGCTCCGGTCAGGTGCTCGGGAGACCGCACTTGGGCAAACGCTCTACCGAACCGGGGCCTT
This sequence comes from Vespertilio murinus, assembly GCA_963924515.1. Lineage (NCBI taxonomy): Eukaryota > Metazoa > Chordata > Mammalia > Chiroptera > Vespertilionidae > Vespertilio > Vespertilio murinus. The sequence continues at coordinate 30,109,136 of OZ004715.1, read as the reverse complement.
TCCCAGACACAGATCTGACGGTGACACCCCTGCCTCCGTGGCTCCCCGCACCAGCAAGATGCAAGGTGATGGTGGCCGTGCCCTGGCCTGTGTCCACTGCTACCGCTGCCCACGGGTGGCTGGCCTCCTCGCCTCCCGCTCTGCCTTTGCATCCCCTTCTCCTCCCGCCAGGAATGCCCATCCCTACTTCCTCCTTGGCCAACTCCTACTCACCTCCGAAGGCCGGAGCTCAGATGAACCCTTTCTGGGAGCCTTCTCCGACCTCCACGGCGGGCTTCTTGTCCGCTGCCCTCCCATACCGCCCTGCCATAAATTCCCTGTTTCATTTTATTAACAAACGCGCACACAAGCGATTACTGTGTCGGGCGCTATCCTAAGTGTTGTACAAATACCACTTCACTTAGTCCTTGCCGACCTTGTGAAATAGGAGCTCTCATCATCCCCATGTTACAGATGAGGAAACTGAGGCACGGAGAAGGGAACTAAGCGGAGGACAGGGATTCGGTCGTCGAGGCGGGCTGGCTCCAGAGTCCCCGTTCTTTCCCACGCTGCCCCCTCTGACCGGTCCCAGCACCCTGCGCCCTGTGCCCTGGGTACCTGCTCCTGACCCTCCGCTGGACAGAGAGCTCCTGCAGCCCCGGGGAGGTCCACCGCCCAGCCCAGGGCCTCGCAAACTGCAAACGTGAGGAAACTCGGCTGAGGGACATGGCTGTGCACGCTCGGGACCCTGGATCGACAAGGGACACACGAGTCACAAAACCGCCGCGTCTGAAGTGACCCCCAATGGCCTCAGGTGCAAGCAGCTGCCTAGCAGCCTGGTCCTCAGAGAGCTCCGGGCGCTCCGGGGACGGCACACCACCCGCTCCTCCTCTGAGTGGCGCGGACGCGTGACTGACATGTGTCTCCGTGGCCACGCAGGGCTGGCCCGCCTCCTCCTGCAGGAGGGCTCCTGGCCCTGCAGACAACCCTGGCCTTCCCGTCTGCAGGGCAACTGCCCGGGGATCGGATGCCCCCTTGGAACCTGCTCTGGTCAACTGGGCCAAAGAAGGTGACCCCAGACATGGGTGCCGCGTGCCAATTTAGATGAACTCCTACCACGGCCACTGAACTCTGATAATAAAAAACAAATAAAAGTATGACCTCTCTCTCTCTCACACACACACACACACACACACACACACACACACACTCAGCCAAAGTAACATAAGCCTCGGCAGGCAGCCCTGGCTTCTGAGGACGGTGCGTGGCCCAGGACTCTGCACCGTTGCTGAGAAGGTTTGTGCCGATGAGGCTTCCGGAGCCAAGGGGTTTCCCACCAGCGCTCTGTTCGCACACCCACACTGCAGAGCAACAGCCATGGCAACAACAGCAAGGATCAACTCCATTTTACAGGAGAAACAGAGTTTGCAAGGCCCTGGGCTGGGAGGTGGATCTCCCCCGGGCTCCAGGAGGTCAAGCTTGCCCCCAGGGCACGGCCCAGGGGCGCACCGCTGCTCAGAGGCAGAGCGCCCTTCCAACCCAGGGCGCGGACTCCAGAGCCTGCCCGCTCCGTCCCGCTGCCATCTGGGGAAGGCGGGTTGGAACGGTGAAACGCGCATGAAATAAGGGCCCAGAGAGGCTGCGGAAGCAGGAAAATGGACGATGACACACAAGCAGGAAAAAGAAAAACAACGAACTGTTCACGGGGTCTTCCAGCCCGATGGCCTTTCCCTGTGGCGCTCAAGGAGCCCTCAGCCTGCGGGGTTCCTTCCCCCTTGTGCTCACTTTAACCGGAACAACTAAAGATAGGCAGGACTCGTCGCTCCCTTCTATGATTTAAAAACCAGGAATTTCGGAATGTCCCTACTTCAAAACTCAAACACACCAAGGACTTGAAAATATGAAATGAACAATTTTCATTAAAGGCTATTAGCATATAGCAAGATAGCAGTCCCACTTAAAACAAACATATTTTGGGAAATTATGAACTACCTTAACCTTTTTTTAATCCTTTCTCGACCACCTCTACCCCTGACATTGTAGAGCAGTGTTTCCCAAACTTCTCTCATGATGAGAATCACCTGGTGGAGTTGTTAAAATACAGATTCCTGAATCCCAACTAAGAAGTGCTAAAGTAGAATTTTTGGGAACATACAGGTAAAACTGTATACACATAAGCACTTAATAAATATAGGTGGGTTCACAGACACACTTTCTGCATCAAGGGAGAGAGAGGGGAAAAAACTTATTTGAAAAACCTGATTTTTAAAATTGTAACCTGCGTCATAACTTTCTCACGTTCAAAACTCCAGGAGAAGAAAATTACCCACGGGACAAAAGAAAATCCACAGTTCCATTTGCAGAAGTTAAAACTGTACTGCTTACTGAAAGCAAGAGAAAACCAAGTTCTATCTGATCGCCTCCACCGTATTCCTTAAAATAATCTGATATTCAAAATTTTGTCGAAAGAAACGGCGAAGAGAAAGTCGCCGTATTTCAGGGTAGGAATAAAAAACGTTAAGTGGCAGGCAAGCATATATCTTTGTAGCATAGCTCAGTGAAGTTTCTAACACCATAAAAATGAGCACCCGGCCGAGCAATTACATAAATAAAGCAAATTACACTCCATCGCCACCGACGCGAGAAAATGCCAAAATCCCATGTTACCTAGAAGCAGAAGGGCAGCAAGAGCATCCATATCTCAACGGCGTTCCGAGCCGCGACGCATCCGAGAAGGAGAGAGAGAGCTCAGCCCCCACGCAGGCTCCTCTACCCTGAACACTTTTCCTTTCAGAAAGTACGGCTGCAGGCTGGCTCTCCTAAAACAGAAGGGACTTTCACAAGCGTTATATAAGCAAAACACACAAGCCAATTCAGTGACGTGGGAACCACCTCATGCGAAAGCTACGCAGCCAACACAAGTAACCCCCATTCACGTCCCAGATCCCGGCGGCGTCCCGGAGTGAAAAGCCAGGCCGGCCGGGACCTCCCACCTCTGCAGCCAAAGGATGGAAAATTTTTAATGAAAAGTTTCGCACAATTAAACAACCGGGAATCCTAGCACGCTTTTTTGGAAAGGATTCCTACTTTATGGTGCGTTAACCGTCTGGAGCGTCTTTAAACTTCCTGTGTGCGCCTAATCTTGAAGGCTTTTCCAGTTCTGGACGGATAAGTGAGTGCTTTCAATTCTTCCTAGGGTTAGGAAAAGGCTGTCAGAGGCACCACCAGATGGGTGCGTGGAACCTGCTACACACTGGAGGTAGATCAGGGAAACTTGCTCAAAGCCTCCTTTCTTCAGACCACTTTTTCCAAATGCCAAATCTTTATATATATATATATATATATATATATATATATATATATATATATATATATATAGTTGATTTTTTACAGAGGAAGAGAGAGGGATAGAGAGTTAGAAACCCTGATGAGAAAGAAACATTGACCATCTGCCTCCTACACACTCCCTACTGGGGATGTGCCCGCAACCAAGGTACATGCCCTTGACTGGAATCGAACTTGGGACCTTTCAGTCCCCAGGCTGACGCTCTATCCAGTGAGCCAAACCGGTTTCGGCAAATGCCAAGTCTTTCCCACGGTCCTCGGCGCACGTGGAACATCCCACCCGCCAGGCCACCTGCTCGTCTTCCATCATTCAAACTATGGCAGAAACGCCACCTCCTCACAGAGCCATCCACCGAGGCGGTGATGGGCGCCAACAACTTGTCTCCCGCCCACGAGGGTGAGGAGGTAAACGGAGGGAAGGCAGGCGACAACAAGGACACCATTCCCAGCATGATGCAGACGGGGAAAGGAGAGCAGGTGGAGATTCATCCATCCCTCTCACAGCCATCATGACACACCTACTGTGCGGTGGGCAGTGCAGTTCCTCAGGTACCGAGGGGCACATGGTGTGGACCCCTCTCTCAGAGAGCAGACAATCGCGTACTAGGAAAAGATACAAGAACTGAAAATGACGGCAGTGCATGGTTTAGTGCAAGAAGGAAACAGAGTCAGTCACTATGCTCAATTAATATTTAACAAAGGGAGGCAAGAGCATCCAATGGAGTCCAAACAGTCTCTTTAATAAACGGTGCTGGGAAATTTGGACAGATACATGCAAAAAAATGAAACTAGACCACCAACTTACACCATACACAAAAACAAACTCAAAATGGCTGAAGGACTGGAATGTAAGACGGGAAACCATAAAAATCCCACAAGACTCCATAGGCAGCAAAATAGCAGATATACATCACATCTTTACAGACACAGCTCCCAGGGCAATGGAGACTAAGGAGAAAATAAACAAATAAGACTACATCAAAATAAAAAGCTTCTGCACAGCAAAAGAAACCATCAACAAAACAAGAAAGCCCACTGCATGGGAGATCATATTTGCCAATAATATTTCTGATAAGGGTTTAATCTCCAAAATGTACAGAGAACTAATACAACTTAGCAAAAGGAAGGTTAAGCGACCCAATCAAAAAATGGTCAAAGGATCTAAATAGACACTTTTTGAAAGAAGACATACAGAAGGCCCAGAGACATATGAAAACATGCTCAAAGTCACTAATCATCCAAGAGATGTAAATCAAAACAACAATGAGGTACCATCTCACACCTGTCAGAATGCCTGTCATCAATAAATCAACAAGCGACAAAGGCTAGAGAGGATGCAGAGAACAGGAAGCCTCCTGCACTGCTGGGGGGAATGCAGACTGGTGCAGCCACTGTGGAGAACAGTAAGGAGTTTCCTTAAAAATGGAACTCTCATCTGACCCAGTAATCCCACTTCTAGGACTATATCCCAAGAAAGCAGAAACACCAATCAGAAAGGATATATGCACCTCTATGTTCATAGCAGTACAATGTATAATAGCTGGGATTTGGAAATAGCCTAAGTGCCCATCAGCAGATGAGTGGATTAAAAAAAAACTGTGGCACATCTACAAAATGGAATACTATGCCACTATTAAAAAGAGGGAACTTTTACCATTTGCAACAGCATGGATAAAACTGGGGAGCATTATGCTAAGCGAAATAAGCCAGTCAGAGAAAGGTAAATATCACATGATCTCACTCGTAGCTACACTAATAAAAGAGAAATATGCAAACGACCATACCTTCATGACATCCACCAGCCAATCAGGAGTGAGTATGAAAATTAACCCAACAAGGATAACAGGTTAATTTGCATACACAGGCACCAAGCGGCCAGGGTGGGACACTTGGGGACTCAGGCATCCCACATTGCCCCAGCTGCCCTGGGCCTCTGGGCAGTGTGGGAAGGCGGGAAGGCGGCTCTGGGCTGGAGCAAAGGTGGTGCTGGTAGCCAGGGGAAGGAAGGCCAGTTCTTCTTTTTTTTTTTTTTTTAATATATTTTATTGATATTTTACAGAGAGGAAGGGAGAGAGATAGAGAGCCAGAAACGTTGATGAGAGAGAAACATCGACCATCTGCCTCTTGCACACCCCCTATCGGGGACGTGCCCGCAACCAATGCACATGCCCTTGGCAGGAATCGAACCCGGGACCTTTCAGTCCGCAAACCGATGCTCCACCACTGAGCCAAACCGACCTCGGCAGGAAGGCCAGTTCTTGCACGAATCTTCGTGCATTGGGCCTCTTGTTGGGATATAATAATTAACATAATCTGATGAATAAGAATAGCTCGAACTAGAGAAAAATGGGAGGGGGGTGGTTAGAGAGCAACCAAAGGACTTATTGCATATTGTGCTAATATGCATGCATATAATTGCATAATATGCATGCATATAATTGCATAATACGCATGCATATTAGCATAACCAATGGACATAGACACTGGGGTGGTGGGGGCTTGCCCAGGCTGGGAAGAGATGAGAGAGGGGATCAATTGGGGGAAAAGGAGACATATGTAGAATTTTAAACAATAAATAAATAAATAAATAAATAAATAAATAAATAAACACTCTAGCCAAAAAACAAAAAGGAAACAGAGTCAGGACGATGCACATCAGAGAAGCACCAGACTCAGCTGGGGGCCGTGGAAGGTTCCTGGAGGCGAAAAGGGCCGAGTGAAGGGGGGAGGGAGAGGAAGGTAGGGAGGTGAGGAGGAGAGCACTCCAGACAGAGGGACTGGCGGGAGCCGGGCACAGAACAGCTGGACATGGACAGAATGCCAGGCAGCTGGGCAAGGCTGTGCCATCAAGTCCACGGCGAGAGAGGCCACAGGATGGCGAAGGGCCTCCGAGACCGTGGGCCGCCACCGAGAGCTGTAGGGCCGGCTCTGTGTCTGAGGGTGGCGCACGGCTCTGGGCCCAGCCTGAGCTCAGGCTCCCAGGGAAGGGCCACGGGCTGGGCAGGGAGGTCTGGGGCCTGGCTTCCCCCGCCGAGCCCGTGCCTCGCCACACGCAATTCCCCGGCTGCCCAGGGGGCTGGGTTTCATACCTAGTGCCCCCACCCGCCCCAGCCACTCCGACCCACCGCCCACTGGACATAAAGCAGACACAGCCGCAGAGGACCAGCCAGGGGGTCACAAGCCTCAGCTCTGAGCGGCTCTGCATGCCGAGAAAGCAGGCTGGGCCACTCGGTGTCTCCGGGAATCTACTAAGAATCCGGGAATAACCAGGCGGTTTGGGAATCTGTGCAGAAGCCAGACCTGGGTCACGAGGCCTAGTGAGCGCGCCTGTCCCTGGGCCAAGAAAGACGCCAGAACCATTCAGGGGTTGAGGATTCCTGCTCCCAGCCACCCGCCCCCAGCACCAAAAATAAAGAGACGTGGCTGTTTTCCACCCCGCTGCCCACTCGGAGGACAGGGGCTTTGGGCCTACTTGCTCCCCTGGAGGGCCCTCTGTTTCAGAGGGGACCCCCCCCCCCAAACTCCGGGATACTCACAGAACTGCAGGCTGAGGCTCAGGAGGGCCAGCAGCGCAGCGAGCGCCAGCAGCAGCAAGAAGCGGTTGCGGAAAAGCATTATTATTCGTTCTGTCTCCTCCTCATGGCTTCACCTCAAACCAGGAGCATGCCCTGGGAATAAAGCAGAGGCGATAAGCATGTGTTCCGAGCCAGGAAACCGCGTTCGGCAGCTGGTGAAAACAGTCCAGTGAGCCCAGGCCTCCGGCAGGTCAAATTAATAAGAGGAAACCGGTTCGTGAATGGTTCGTTTATCTGATATCGACGGGGAACGAGATACTTTACAGAGCGACCTTTCCAAAGAAAAAGGTAAAGGAAGTTTATCGAGCACTTATTAGTACAGTGTGCCAGACAGGGAAGTGGTTCTGGGACCAGCTCACGCTCACCCCATTCTGACCCCCAGCTACTCTCTCTTTTTCTCTCTCTCTCTCTCTTTTTTATAACTACCCTAGCTTCCAGTCTTATATTCTTTTTAAAAATATATTTTTATTGATTTCAGAGAGGAAGGGATAGATACAAACACCCATGATAAGAGAGAATCATTGATCGGCTGCCTCTTGCACACACACACACACACACACACACACACACACCCTACAGGGGATTGAGCCTGCAACCCAGGCATATGCCCTTGACGGGAATCGAACCCAGGACCCTTCAGTTCGCAGACCAATGCTCTATCCACTGATAAAGGCCGCTAAGGCTGCCTCTTTTTTATTTTTTTATGTTTTGCTAAGATGACTCCGGTCTTCTTTATTTTTAGCATTAATCTGAATGTCAATCAATGCGATGCATGCCACAGTAATGTCTTTAGGGACCCGGGGGGCGGGTGAGGGGGGGACAGGGGGTGATATCTGGGGACTTGTTCCTATAAGCAGCCCTTTCTGTTAATTGGAGACCTTCCCCCCACTTGACCACTGAGCTATTTCAGCTGCATCCACAGGTCTTCCTGCAGCCCCACCCGCCGCAGAACTGTGTATAGGGCTCTAAAAAAAATGTTGCAAACGGCCCTAAATGACCCCGCTGTGAAGGAAAGGAAAAGGGAATGCTCCCTGTGGGCTTTTCCCCATCGCTCTCAGATACCATGCTTAGTTCCTGCTCTCGTTTGCATTTGAAGTGGAACGTGAACATCACCACGCTCTTTAGAAACGGGTGTCTTCCGCCAGAATAAAATTAGAACAGTCATTTCCAACTGCATTTTGTCAGCGGAATCTTTTCCGCCTTCAAACACAACCTCTTTCAGAGCCCAGACAGACACGGTCAGATGAAAGCTCACCTGCCGATGTGGCAAGCATCGCGCCACTTCGTGAATGAATATACGGAAAACCACTAAGTTGTACACCAAGTGACTCCTACGCTATTTGGATTCTAGCTCAATAAAGCTGTTTTTGTTTTGTTTTGTTTTGTTTTGTCCTGTTGTTAAAGCCTAGCTGCAGGGCATGAGGCAGCGGCCAGAGCCCTGGAGTCCCCTGGTCCCCACCCCCATCCCCCACGGGCCCTGCAAAGGAGTTTGAGAACCACTCCTTTCAGGGTTGTGCCAGAGGACGTCTGCTCAGAGACTGATGTAAATACACACGTACCTCACAGTGGGGTCTGGACATCTGGCAACCAGCATCTCTGTTAACAAACAGAGCCCAATCTTACACCTTCAGAGGAACATTGCTTCTGTCCCTTTAGTGACTGAGCCCATGCCCCCTCCCCCCCATTAAGAGCCAGTGCCTCGTGTCCCATGACATCGGCACCTCTCTGGGGGACACCCCCTCCGTGCCTGGTGGGGTCTCCTGCGTCAGCCCCCCAGAGAGCAGACCTGCCTCTCGGTCGCTCTGCACTTGGGTGTGGGCGGTCAGGGCCTGCCTTCTGGTGCTGGGCCCGCTCTGGCCCCTCCACCACTTCCTGCCTCCCGTCACTCGGGGGATTTTTGCCACCACACTTACCGGCAGCTGCGGCTATTAGAGCTGCCAAGTCTTTGGTTTTACCAGACACTGCCTTTGCACACGGGGAGGAACCGCAAGATGGTTCAGAGCTGGCTTCACGAGGGCATCAGGTGGAAACAATTGCTACGTGCTGAGGACAGTCTCAGGCGGACGGCATGGTGCATTCATTGCTGTGGTGACTCCCAGTTTGTTCGTGCCTTTCTGGATCCATGGCCTTGTATAGTCTCCTCCCACACTGACTCTACGCTTAGCATAGGTGTTGGCCTTGGCCAGGGGTCGGCAAACTCATTAGTCAACAGAGCCAGATATCAACAGCACAACGACTGACATGTCTTTTGAGAGCCCAGTTTTTTTAAACTTAGACTCCTTCTAACGCCACTTCTTCAAAATGGACTCGCCCAGGCCGTGGTATTTTGGGGAAGAGCCACACTCAAGGGGCCAAAGAGCCGCCTGTGGCTCACGCGCCGCAGTTTGCCGACCCCAGGCCTTGGCCAATGGGACAACAACTAGCGAGCAGCCAGCAGAGGCTTGGAAAGTCCTCATGCCTCGGGGCTTGTCCTCCTTGGCTGCTTTTGGAACCCGAAGACCACCAGGTGAAGACACGGGACTAGCAGCTGGCGGGTGACAGACAGACCAGGGGCAGGCAGGGCTGCAGACAACCAGCCTGCCGGTCACCACACATGTGAGCAAGGCCATCCCGGACCATCCAGCCCAGCCACGCCACCGGCAGGTGGATACCCGGAGGGTCAGCCCAGACTCAAAGAACCATGGGGCAACCCACACAGCACAAGCAAATATAATGGTGGTTGTTTTAAGCCACTACATTCTGGGAGCTTGGTATGAAACAAAGACACTGATACAATGAAGAGGAAAGGCGTAGCACCTTTACTAGGAATTTCTTCTTCTTTCTGAATTGATTTCAGAGAGGAAGGAAGAGAGAGAGAGAGAGAGAGAGAGAGAGAGAGAGAGAGAGAGAAACTCATTGATTGGCTGCCTCCTGCACACCCCCTACTGTGGATCGGGCCTGCAACCTAGGCATGTGTCCTTGACTGGAATCAAACTCAGGACCCTTCAGTCCGCGGGCCGATGCTCTATCCACTGAGCCAAACCAGGTAGGGCACTAAGAATTTCTAAGTCAAGGCCAAGTCCCTACATCCTCATCTGCAGGCGTCGTTTGCAAAGCTCCCTCTTGTCTGCATTCTTCAATATGCTGAGCGCTTTTTGGAAAAAAAGGGCTATATTTAGTTCTAGACTTAAAATACCGAGGACGTGCTGGGTTAACCAGATGGCCGGGATCACGTGACCGCCTTACTGCTTTTAGCTCTCAGGCATCTCTGCGTATCTGATGCTTGGCATTTGACGGCACAGGCCTCCATCTGGGAGCACCCACCCCTCCCCTTGATGCCGTCCGGGTTTCTGTGCCCCCCTCCCCCTCCTGACTCTCCCGTGGCAGAGTCTCGCTGCCCCCGCTTGTGCGAGGGACCAGCTTGGCATGACCACAGCCCCGGGAGTGAGAGACACATGCTTTATTCTGGAGCCTATTTCCTCAGGTAACTAGGAGAGGAAGGCCATGCTTTGTCCTTAATTTAAAAAAAAAAGACTATAATGATGACATAATCCAAAATTCACATGGACTGGAAGATGTGTGTGTTTGCAGCTGGAACTAGGACGCCATCCAGTGTGTGTGTGTGTGTGTGTGTGTGTGTGTGTGTGTGTGTGTGACCAACGTGGGAACAGGGGACCTATGGACATGGTTCTGCCTTAGGGTGTGTCTTCACGGGGGACCATTCCTTGAGAGAGAGACTGACAGGAGCCCTGAAGCAGTGGAGAGGGGACTGGCACCTCTGTGACAATTCCCTGCCCGGCCACGTGGTTTCTGGGTGCCCTCCTCACAATGGACTGACTTCGCTGCTCAGGCTCTGGGATCCGCTCCTGAACAAAGGAGGGGGCTCAGAGTGTAACAGAGCAGGGGTGGGAGGAACAGCTGTCATCGCACTGAGGTGCTGTGCTGTGCTGGGCTCCCCAGCTCTGGGGGACTCATGGAGACCCGGGGACTCCGCCCCAGCCTCAAAACCCAAAGATCTGCCCGCTCCCCGGAGCTGCTGCTCCTGCCCCGGGCTGTTCCTCTCCCCAACCCTGGCCACTGGCCACGTCCCCACTCCCCGCCCAGCCCCAGCGGTCAGGGCAGGCGGCCACGTTTGCAGCCGGTTCCTGGCCAGCCTTCCCCGGGGCTGACTCAGCTGTGGGGACCGACGCTGCCGCGGGTTCTCCTGCCGGGCACATCCGTGCCCACTCCTGTGGGGCCCCGTCCTAAGAAGCGGAGATTACCAATTAAAGCCCTAAATCCTGTAGATGGTGTGCAGAGTTAGGGTTTTAAAAATGGCCATCACTGCTTGTAAGAAGACTGTACATTCAATTATCTCTCATTGGTGTCGTTAAAATGCCATTACCAAGACAGAAAGGTGGTGCTAAAGAAAAGGCTTTACATGTATTATACGCGTTTGTTTTACTTTTTTTTTCTCTCTGTCTCTGGCCCAAGCTCGGGCCCCACTCTCCACAGACGCCTTTCTCTTTCCCATCCCTCGCAAGGAGGCTCGGGTCGCCATGAGGGAGCCACACCATCTGGGGGTCCCTTCTGGCCACATGCCTTCCACGGGGGTCTACACACACACACACACACACACACACACACACACACACACACCCCTGGGAGGCTGTAGCTCCTCTGGACTCTCCACCAGACCCGTCCCGTCATGCGAAGTGACGGCCACGTCTCTGGGTCCACGGCCTGCTCACTCACAGCCCAGAGGATAAAGCCCCCGGGAAGAGGCACTGGCCCCTCGGCAGGCGGAGACGCTGGGAGCGCCACCTACCTCGGCCTGGCTCCCTCGACTCCTAACCCCGACAACCTCTCAGGCCCCAGGCCTTGCGTGCAGAAGGTGCTCTGGACCCAGTGTGGCATCACGACCAAACCCAATTCCTGTAAACACTTCCGCGGAAACAACTATTTTGTGTCCGAGGCTGAACAGACGGCAGTGGCCAGTCATCGGATGTGGCCCTGAGTCTGAGGTGCTAAACCCCACGCGGTAAAAATATCTTAAACCCAGAAATAAAACCGTTACCCTGAATTCCCGATGAAACGGCAAACGATAAAACAGCCAACTGCAACGCAGCGTTACGACAGATTGGAACAGTGAGAGGAATTCTTTTCGAATGTGATTTTGAAAAAAAGAAGTGCTAGTTAGTAGGCATTCCCCCATTCTAGTATGGCAAATAGTATTTCTGAATTAAGAGGAACACCTCAGCGGCATGGGTACAAGCTACCATTCTGCCACCAGAGACGCCCCCAGCCCGAGCCCTGGGCTGACTGTCACCGTGTCAGAGCTAGACACGCCAGGCCTAGTGACGGGCCTCAGGGTCCCCTTGGATGTGTGCAGACGTCCGGGTTTGAAACACGACCATAACTGCTTGAAAGAAAAATATGCATCCAATTATCTCCTCTCGTTTGGGTTGCAAAAATACCGTTGCCAAGAGAGAAAGGTGGTTTTAAAGAAAATGCTTTCGATGCATTATGCACTTTTATTTTTTGGGTCCTAATCATTTTGGCCTATGTAAATACAGTGTTATATATAATTTTTAAAAACCCAAACCCAAGTCTATAATTGTGAAATAAATATGAACTTAGCAAAGGTCAAGTCTGTATCTTAAGAGTCCTCCCTGTCCAAGGTCACCTCTCAAACCAGAGTTTAACCTCGGAATGGAAGATGCCTGGCTAAGAATAAACCAGCGGTAACATCTGCTGAATGACAGGTTCCAGAACCTCCGGAACACCCCAGGCAGGGGCACCGGCACCGAGGAGGCCCTGGGCTCCCGGCAGTTACGCACAGCCCAGCTGTTCAAATCCCAGCTCCTGCGCAGGCTCAGCGCTAACGGCGGAAAGCTATTTGTTCATCTGGTCAACCAGTCGATTCAAAACAACGCATTTCCCAAGGGCCGGTATGTGTCGGGCAGCATCTCAAGTGCTGAGGACGCGGGAGGCAGGACCCTGAGCCCAGGTTCTGCCGTCTTAGAGGGCACAGCTGAAATGCACAAAAGTATGTATGGTAAAAAGTATAGGGGAGCTAGGAACTGCTTTAAAATATTGGGGGGTGGGGAGTGGGCGGTGAAGGAGGAATTAATGAAACGAGATTGGCAAAATGTTGACAACGGTTGAAACTGGGTGAGCATTGAGGGTGTGTTATAGGATCTGCTCTGCTTGTGTGTACATTTAAAATAAAAAGTTTTTTTTAAAAGAAAAAAGAAAAAAAGGAAGCTCTGATCAGGGGAACAGCGAGTTAATATAAGGAGACCAGTAGGCCGTATGGAACCAGTGGCAATGGGAAGCAGGATCGGGGAGGGGAGGAGGCCTATCCAGGCCCAGAGAGGGCGGGCAGTGTCCTCGAGGAGGCTCAGCAGAGCCCATTAATGAGGAGCAGATTGGAGCGACTGCATGTGTAGCTGCGATTTAGAGAAACAGAAGGAACCAAAGAAACAGCGCTGAGTAAGACTGTACTGATGTGCGGACTGTTGGGGGGAGCGGGGGAGTTTGCCTCGTCTGTGAACGGGAGGTGGGTGAGTTCAGATGCCACTCAACAGCTGCATGTGCATGGAGTCTGCAATGTCAGGGGCGAGATGGCTGCCCAGAGGACCCTTGGGACAGGGCAGGGGAACCCCTCCCAGTCCGAGTCTGCTTCCCCATGGGAAGGGTTTGCCTTTGGCCTGGCACCCACAGGCAGGGGAGCTGCAAAGGTCTCACTCCCCCTGCCCAGGCCAGCACGCACACTGACCCCAAGGAATGGCATTAACAAGGGGATCCAACACCCCCTTTGGAGTCCCCTCAGGACATAAAGCCGCTGACCTCCAGGTCTGAGAGGGGATAGGGGATTGGTCCCAGGATCCATGCCACCAAGCAGTGCCAGCTCCAGAGACAGAACAACCTAGTGGACTGAGCCTCACTTTCTAGCCAGGGTCCTGTCTCTTCTCTCACCAGCCTCCTTCGGGAAGACTGGGCAGGAGCGGGTCCAGGGGGCTCCCTGCTCCCGAGCAGGGCAGCACCTTAAGGGATGCCCGTTAGTCATGGGGGCTCCCCTTGAACATGCAGCGGTCACTCCCAGGGCTCCTCTCTCACACGTGTCCTCGCTCCTGTGGAATGGCCCGTCTCCTGGGCTAGTGAGAGGCGACGTAATCCGTGACAGCAATGGCAACAACCCCCTCCTGGCTATGGGGTAACCACTTGGGGTGGGTGGGGGGCCATCAGTGCTGCAGATCCGTCCCAAAGCTGGCTCAAGGCAAAGGTAGCATCAGGCCCAGTGCTCTTTGGTCCTGCTTTTTAGGGCTCATTGTGATCTGGCCTCGCCCCACAAATCCCACTCCATGTCCCCGCCCTTCCCTGACCACATAGTTAGCACACGGGCTCGGGGGTCAGCGGGCCAGGCCTGAAGCCCGTCTCCAACCCTTACGGAGCCACAGTTTCCTCTTCTACAAAATGGGAACAAGCATAGAGTCCACCTCATAGGTTGCGTAAGGGGAGGTTAACACGTGTAAGGGACACAGCAGAGTCCCTGGCTCCTAATAAGCACTCGGTAAAAGTTAGCAATGATTGCCGAAACCGGTTTGGCTCAGTGGATAGAGCGTCGGCCTGCGGACTGAAAGGTCCCAGGTTCGATTCCGGTCAAGGGCATGTACCTTGGTTGCGGGCACATCTCCAGTAGGGGGTGTGCAGGAGGCAGCTGATTGATGTTTCTCTCTTATCAGTGTTTCTAACTCTTTATCTCTCTCCCCTTCCTCTCTGTAAAAAAAATCAGTAATATATATATTTTTAAAACGTTAGCAATGATTTCTCCTATGGCTTTAATGCCCACCACCCACGTGCGAAATACTCACCTTTCTTGCCCCTGTCTTTACCCCCATTCGGAAACAGAATGCCCGTGGGACCATGGCAGGCAAAGTCAGATTCTGAGAGGCTCTAAACACCACTTGGTTCAAGTCCCTTGACTGACCAGCAGAGAGGCCAGGCCAGGCCAGAAGCAGCACCAAGCTCCAGGTGGCCCGGCGAGCCTAACCCTAAGCCTAAGCCTTAGACCAGGGGTGGGCAAACTTTTTGACTCGAGGGCCACAATGGGTTCTTACACGGGACCAGAGGGCCGGAACAAAAGCAACCTGACCATGCTGGCACTCTCATCTTGGGCTGCTGGTGAAGGAGCGGAGGGGAGAGCAAGAGAACTCCCCACTCTTTCGGCTCCGAGGGCCGGATAGAACAGCCGAACGGGCTGGATCTGGCCCGCGGGCTGTAGTTTGCCCACGGCTGCCTTAGACCCTGGCCGCACACCGGAGGGTGGCACCCAGCACCCTGTCCCATTATTCCCCTTCACTGTGGAGGACACACTGCCCACCAAAGTCTCTCCTCTTCTTCTTCCTAACAGAGTCCACCAGGCTTTCGCTGGATACAGGGCCACCCCACTCGAGATCCTATTCCCCAGACTCCCTTGCAACTAGCTAGCTCCACAGCCCGGCAGACGGGGCAGGGGTCCAGTGGCAAACAAAGGCAGGTGGAACGAACGTAGGCAGGGGCAGACACGGCAGGGTGAGCAGCCTAACCACAGAGACCAGCCAGGCAGGAACAACAAAATGCTTTCGGCCTCAAAGCGGGAGGAATGTGGCACGAGGGAGGGGCTGCTACAAGAAGGAGAGCTGACGCGCAGGAACAGGGAAGTAAGTTCAGGGCTGTTGCCGGGCAAGGACAGTGAAGGGAACCGATCAGGTGGCGGCCCAGGTGGCCCTAGAGCAGGCTTGCAGCAAATCTATCCCCCTAGACCACAAGGCTTCAAGGGGGCAACCCGTTATCTGGGCCCCCTCCCTGCGGGAAGTCTGAAACTGCTCCTAATGAATTTTCCACGCTTTTGCATGAATCTGGTCCATGAAGCTCACAAGACCCCGGGGGAAAACACCGCGGCTCACGGTTCCGGTCACCACCAGCTGTGTTATATGACCAAGTCCTGGCCGAGGAACAGTGACTGGAAGAGGAGAGTGAGAATCCCACGCTGACCGTCCTCTTCCCCTTCCCATCCTCTGAATCACGGGTGCGGGGCCAGGCCAGCTTTCTGGCAGCACATGAGGGGCATCCTCATGGATGACCCCAGGGTGCAGGCCACCCATGCCCTCGACTGCCTGCTGTCTCTAATTGTTTTTGCGAGAGAACAACCCATCTCACGACCTATTTTAAAAAAATATATTTTATTGATTTTTCACAGAGAAGAAGAGAGAGGGATAGAGAGTTAGAAACATCGATGAGAGAGAAGCATCGATCAGCTGCCTCCTGCACACCCCCCCCCCCCCAATGGGGATGTGCCTGCAACCAATGCACATGCCCTTGACAGGAATCGAACCTGGGACCTTCCAGTCCACAGGCCGA
Source organism: Vespertilio murinus (assembly GCA_963924515.1). Classification (NCBI taxonomy): domain Eukaryota; kingdom Metazoa; phylum Chordata; class Mammalia; order Chiroptera; family Vespertilionidae; genus Vespertilio; species Vespertilio murinus. The sequence goes on along the minus strand of OZ004715.1, from coordinate 30,092,874 downwards.
CGCTCTAACCACAGAGCCAAACCAGTTTCGGCCCATCTCACTACCTTTTAAAGGTGATATTTCAACTTACGTTACAGCAGCCAAGCCAACACCCTCCCCCGAACGGGCCTGGGCACTGGGGGCACTGGGAGCACTGGACCCCTCCTGGGCCCCTCCCGGGCCCCGCCTGGGCCCTCCTGGGCAGTGAGGAGCAGCACGTACTGTGCAGTTGCGATGAACTCACTGCCCTGGGCAGGGCGCTGGGTCCCTGACCGGGCTGAACGGCACTCTGAGGTGCGATATAAATGAGACATGGTCATGTGACCTTCGTCCTTTTGTGGTTTTCTTTTTTTGTTTTATCTTAATTCATGCATCTATGATGATGGCCTGGCTACAGGGAACAGGAAACACATTGTTCTCACACCGGGAGCCACGGTGTTAGCGAGAGTGGCTCTGGGGTCAGGGAATTCAGCAACTCTGAGGCGTCATCGGGAAGCCAGGCTCCTTCCATCTCTGGCCTCTGCCATCTTCTGTGTTTGTCCTAGCCCAGAGGGGCTCATGAGCCACATGCGGCTCGGGAGCCGCGGTTTGCCGTCTGTTGACTAATGAGTTTGCCGACCACTGTCCTCGCCCTACGAAGCCACCCTCAAGGATCATGAGAGGGTGGCCACACAGCCCCGCTTGGCAAGCTGCACATTTCTACTGGGAGCACGAAGGCCTTCCGGAAACTCTCCAGCGGACTTCCCCTAACGTCCGGGGGCCAGCGCTGGGTCGTGGGCTCGTGCCCAAACCAATCGCTGGCCCCGGGAACCAATCGCTGGCCCCGGGACCCACCTCCTGGCAGAGGCTCACAGGAGAGGGAGGGCGGAAGCCGGAACGGAATGGGAGTTCTGTTGGGAGCCAGGGAACCAGGGGGCGTCGGCAACAACCTGCACATGGAGAAGACAGGACCATACACACGATCATCCTGGAAACTCATCCTCAAACCCAGCCTGCCGGTGACGGTCCCAGGGCTTTTCAGACCAAAGTGCGTACAGTCCTAATTGTGTGTTTAAGAAGCATCCGTGCCGATTGGCTCAGGCGGAACTCGGCAGTGACAAATGGCAGAGCGGCACCCGTCAGCCTGCGGGTGGTGCACATCCCACGAGCAAGGCCTTTGATCCCTATCTGACGGGTTTAAATGGGCGGCAGGAATTATTTACCCGCCGTTTCTCTCCAGAAAGGAGCAGAGAGGCGGATAACCTGCAGACTTAGATTTTTTTTTTCCAGGTCTCTGAAACGTGAATGCTTCTTCCCTTCATGTGTGAAGGACACGTTCCAACCGCTCTCACCTTTGAGGGTTTTTTTTCCCCCCTCCAGTTCAAGGTGGCTGAGCATTTCTTAGCACCAGACCAGACTGCCAGACTGAAGTAACTAATTCATCAAGCCAGGATTTCCACTTTTATGTACTTCAGTGTTTCTTCTACCTGCCCTCCCACACACCCCCACACACACCCTGTCATTTTGGGAGAAGCTGTGTTCCATCCAACTTCGCTGCTTTGTTCTTTCTTAAGCTTTAGGAATAGCTACATATGAAACCGACATTCTTATTTTATTTTATTTTTTATATATTTTATTTATTTTTTCTTTTTTTTTACAGAGAGGAAGAGAGAGGGATAGAGAGTTAGAAACATCGATGAGAGAGAAACATCCATCAGCTGCCTCCTGCACACCTCCCACTGGGGATGTGCCCGCAACCAAGGTACATGCCCTTGACCGGAATTGAACCTGGGACCTTTCAGTCCCCAGGCTGATGCTCTAACCACTGAGTCAAACTGGTTTCGGCCCCACATTCTCATTTTAATAGGCCGAGGACGACTCTGAGTACGTCAACAACGAAAAAAAGAAGAACACGCCATTGGCAGGATTTTCTCACCACAAAGCCACTTTAGAAACATGGCTGATTCTCCACACGTTGCCAGTGAACTGTTTCAGAATGTCCAGGAAAACACGCGAGGGTTAAACAGGCAGGGCCGTGAAACTACAAGGACAAGTGGCGTAGCGTGAAGGTTCCTGCGGTGAAAGCCGCGTCTCAGAAGGCAGAAACGGAGCGCTCACGCAGCAGGGCCTGAGGACCACAGCTGGGCAGTGAGAGCCGGGCACACCCGAGAGGCCGGGCTGCCGAGGCCGCTCTGAAAGCGGCACTTCCTATGTTCACAACGCCACGCCGAATCCGGATTCTGCTCTGGCTGGATACCTGATCCGGAGCGCTCCTCCTGCACGCCACAGATCAAGGCACTGCGCCCGACCTTCTTCAGGCTGGGAGCGCGCTCAGCGACAGAGCTTTTGACAAAGCCCTGTGCTCCCTGCCAGCCCACTCCAGGGCCTGATCGTGACAAAGCAAGGGCTCCAGGTTGTCTAGGGACAGTGATCAAAGCTGGTGCCCGCGGGCAGGCGCTCCATGCCCTGAAAATCTCTCTTAGAGAACGGCTGGATGCTTCGGTGGGAGGCTGGCGCCACCGACGTCAGCACAGAGAGGTAGTGTGGGCAGCTACTGGCAGGGGGGGTGCTCTGGGAGCTGGCATGGGTCACCTCTAGGAGTCCTCCATGTGCTGAGATCCAAGGATTCTCTGAGTCAGATACCAGATCAAGCTTCTGAAACCTTTTCCCCTGCCGTTGCATTTATGAAAAGACAGGCAGAACAAAGAGAGCGAAGAGTGATGTTACATAGGAGTCACAGACGTTTAGCTCGGGGAGGAATGCAAATTACTATCTAGCTCCAGCTCTCCATTACAGTAAAACGGGGAAGAACACTGTTATAAGCTCCAAAACTCTGATTTAGCTTAGGTTAAAGCTGTAATGACACACAAGCCTCAAAAATCAGTGGTTCTTATCACACACGGTGGTGAAAAAAAATGAAACCCTTTCTTCCAAGATCAGGAGCAAGGCAAGGATGCCCACTCTCACCACTTTGATTCAACACGAGTGTCCCGGTGCATGGATTCGTGCACTTCGAAAGGAAATTAATTAGGAGAAATACTTTAATATTGCTAGTTGCCCTTTTTAATAGAAGTGTCAACTAAATTTACAATTGACAATGACAGATTGAAACACACGCGTGAGGTTGGCACCAGCAAGAGCTTTATATGTATCATGCATGTACGAGTCAACTTAGCCATATATATATATATATATATATATATATATATATATATAATAAACTTGCTTAATTAGATCTGCTTTCTGATGTAGCTAAACTTTTTCCAGCCCAGTGAAGCACCCCAACTTCTCTTTCAGGTAATTGTCAGCAACACAGCAGTTAAGTATCAACACAAAGCAGATTATTATTATAGATCACGCAGGGAGAATAAAGGGTAAAATATTTAACTGCAGCAGTGTTTGACTATATTTTGTGTAGTGAGAAAACCTGATGTCATTTTTAAGTTCCACCATTTCTTACTTCTTTTCAGTCAGGTCAAGTTTTTAAACTTTCTAAATCTCTGTTTTCTGGCTGATGAAAAGAAAATGGGATTCTACCAAGTCTCCTACCTACCTACTCCAGGACTTCTATGAGGATCAAATGAGATGAGGCACAGAAAAACACTTCACAGACATTTGGTTAAACTGTAAAATGGCCGAGACCGGTTTGGCTCAGTGGTAGAGCATCGGTCTGCGGACTGAAAGGTCCCAGGTTCGATTCCGGTCAAGGGCATGTACATTGGTTGCGGGCACATCCCCGGTAGGGGGTGTGCAAGAGGCAGCTGGTCGATGTATCTCTCTCAACGACATTTCTAGCTCTCTATCTCTCTCCCTTCATCTCTGTAAAATATCAATAAAATATATTTAAAAAAAATAAAAAAATAAATAAACTGTAAAATGTTTGCACCTGGCTATAAAGCAAGTCGGGTTCCTGGGCTGAAGAAACTCCAAGGATGCTAGTGGCTAGGGAGAGGAAGCCAGGTGTTGTTATGTGATGTCACTACCCAGTGCCCACAGAGACCGTTTCCAGGCTGGGTTGCACTGTGGGCCACATTTGTCCCAGGGAGTCTTGGCAGTGTTGGCTGCGATTTGGAGGGGGAGGGGGTCACTCCAGGATGGTGGTGGGGCCTGTGTCCCACTTGGGGGAAGCTGAGAGTTGGTTTGTCAGTGCCAGGTCCGTGGTGCCATTTATTTTTAAATGGCCAGTGTGCATCATGGCAGCTCCTGTGTTGGGTGTCTGCTACCCCTGGTGGTCAGTGCGTGTCATAGCTACCAGTCCGATGGAGATATAGATATAGATGTAGATGTAGATGTAGATGTAGATGTAGATATAGATATAGTTATATAGGTATATAGGTATATAGGTATATAGATATAGATAGATAGTACTGAAAGTACTAGCCAGAGCAATTAGGCAAGATAAAGAAATAAAAGGTATCCAAATCAGAATGGAAGTAGTAAAAAGGTCTCTACTTGCAGATGACATTTTATATACAGAAAACCTTAGAAACTACCCCCCCCCACAAAAAAAAACCCCATTAAAATAAACAAATTCAGTAAAGTTAGAAGATGAAAATCAATTGCATTTCTATACACATTTCTAACAATGAACTATCAGAAGAGAAATTAAGAAAACAATCCCATGCCTGGCCGACATTGCTCAGTGGTTGAACATCAACCTATGAACCAAGAGGTCATGGGTCGATTCCCTGTCAGGGCACAAGCCTGGGTTACAGGTTCGATCCCCAGTAGGAGGTGTGTAGGAGGCAGCTCATCAATGATTCTCTCTCATCATTAATGTTTCTATCTCTCTCCCCCTCTCCCTTCCTCTCTGAAATAAATAAAAATGTATTTTTTAAAAGAAAGAAAATAATTCCATTTATAATAGCATCAAAAAGAATAAAATACTTGGGAATAAATTTAACTAGAGTTGAAAGACCTATACACTGGAAACTATATTACACTTAAGAAAGAAATCAAAGACACAGATAAATGGAAAGATGCTCTTTGCTTATGATTTGGTAAAATTAATATTAAATGTCCATACTAACTAAAGCATTTCTATCAAGATTCCAATGGCATTTTTCACTGTAATAGAAATAAAAACATCCTAAAATTTATATGGAACCACAATAGCCAAAGCAATCTTGAGAAAGAATAATGCCAGAGGCATCATGCTTCCTGATTTCAGACTGTATTACAAAGCAAAAATCAAAACAGACACATAGTTCAATGGAACAGAATAGAGAACCCAGATGTAAAAAACAAACAAACACGCATATGTGGTCAATTAACTTGGGACAAAGGAGCCAGAAATGTATAATGGAGAAAAGACAGTCTCTTTAATAAATGGTTTTGGGAAAACTGGACAGCCACAAGCAAAAGAATGAAATTGGACCCTTATCTTGCACTATAAACAAAAGTTAATCACAAATGGATTAAAGACTTGAACGTAAGACATGAAACCATAAAACTCCTGGAAGAAAACATAGAGGTCAGCTCCTTGGCATGGGTCTTGTCAATGATTTTTTTGGATTTGACACTTAAAGCAAAAAGAAACAAGTGGGACTACAGAGCTTCTACACAGCAAAATAAATAATCAACAACATGACAAGGCAACCTATGATATGTGACAAAACATTTGCAAATCATATGTTGGGTAAGAGGTCGATATCCAAAATATATAGATAACATACTATTCACCCACTCTGTGTGGTTCAGTGGTTAAGCATTAACCTATGAACCAGGAGGTCATGGTTCAATTCCCATCAGGGCACATGTCCGATTGTGGGCTCAATCCCCAGGGGTGCATGCAGAGGCAGCCAATCAATGATTTTTCTCATCATTGATGTTTCTCTCTCTCTCTCTCTCTCTCTCTCTCTCTCTCTCTCTTTCTTACTCTCTGAAATAAATAAAAAATATTTTTTAAAAACTTATACTACTCAACAGCCCCCCAAAACAATAGCAACAACAACACTCTGATTAAAAATGGGCAGAAGAACAGAATAGACAAATAAATACAAAGACAGCGTAAAAATGGCCAACAGGTACATGAAAAGATGCTCAACATCAGTAATCATCAGGAAAATGCAAATCAAAACCACAACGAGATACCGCCTCATACCTATTAGAATGATTATCATAAAAAGCAACAAGAGATAACTAGTGTTGATGAGGAAGTGGAGAAAAGGGAACCTTTGTAGAACTCCTGGTGGGAATGTAAATTGATGCAACCACTATGGAAAACAGTATGGACATTCCTAAAAAGAACATAAAAACAGAAATACCATATGGTCCAGCCATTCCACCTCTGGGTACAAATCTGAAGGAACCAAAATTACTGTCTTGAAGAGATATCTGTACCCCATGTTCACTGCAGCATTACTTCCGGGGATAATTACTCAGCCCCATCCTGATACCATTGTCTTAGAACCAAACTGGACTGTTTTTATAAAGGGGAAAATAACCTATTATGGTAAGCCACTGAAATTTGGGGATTTATTTGTTATAGTAGCTTAACATCAATACTAACTAATACTTGTCCATATATAGGCTTTTGATAAAGATTAAACAAAATAATATATTTTGTTACATATTGTTATTTTATTATACCTGAATCATAATAGCCCAGTAACAGTTGATTCCTTTCCATTCATGGATTTTCCAATCAAGTGAAAATACACCAATCAAATCAATTTTGTTGCTTTGGAGTAACAGCTTTCTAGAACAGATTTAAAGGTCGAGATTGAGACTACCCCTTTAGGCTTACTGTCAGGCAACGTTTGGGAAGAGTTCTGATCATTTACTGTGGTCTGGGCTATGAGGCTTACCTTGAAACCTAACTTGAAACTGAGGTAGGTAGAGATCCTGAAACTAAGAGAGCCACCCTACTCAGCGGAGGGTGGGCCCTTTCGAGTTTTCCAGAGCAAGTCACACTGACCTGTAAATGACTCGGGGTTCTAAAAAAAAGTCAACAGAACTTAATGAGAAATGCGGAGGGGAGAAGCTGTTGACGCAAGTGATTTTGAGACTGCAAAGCACTGGGGTGGGTGGTCATGATCCTTGTTTACACAGCGTTCCCACAGACCTAAGCAAAACGAGCAAGTACGTATTCTGCATTACCCCCACAAAATTTAGTTTCTAAACTGTGTTCCTGAGGATGTCTGCTAAACAGGGTAAAAGAGTTATCCTGCAATATTCAGAGGGTGTTTGGTTTAAACAATCATCTTCCCAGGGCTGTTAGCTGGGCACTACTCATGGTCAGCTGTTGCATCATTAGTTGGGCGTTACAGGACATCAAGCCATAGATGGTGTCTAGTAACGGTCTGGGCCCAGTCCACCTCCGGACCAGGAAGACCACGGTAAAAAGCTGGTTGTTTGAAGCCACCAGGTCTGGGATGACCTGTTATGCAGCAACAGTGAGTTCCATGAGGCAGGGACTTTGTCAGTCTTGCTTCTACTCTTGTATCCCCGGTGCCTGGCCCGGAGCAGATAATCAGTATTTGTTGGACGAAGGAATAGGATAGATGAATGAACAGAGGAGAGGCTCACTCCAATCAACAGCAATCCATCTGCTTGGCCTTCCCCCAGCGAACACGCTACTTCTCCTCTGACCCTCCACCTTCCCCTCCCGTCTTGCTGACTCCTGATCAGCCCTTGACGTCAGCTCAAAGGCCACGTTCTCCGGGAAGCTGCCCTTGAACTCCCCGTCTGGATCAGCATCCTGCCCGACACTCTCAAGCCATCTTTGTATATTCCTTCTTCATGACACTTCCCAGGACTGTCATCACACAAGCAAATAACCACGTTGAAATTCTCAGCTGGCTGTCTCCTGCCATTAAATCGTAAGCCACCCGGCAGCAGTGATGATGTTGGCCTGGTCACAAGCATTATCTCCAGGGCTGGACGAAGACTGCACCGGGCTGGCTGACCACGTCAGAACATTCCTGGAGACCGGCAACATAGAGTTTAGCTGTTTTTTTTTACTCACAACAATGCTGACACCAAATGTGTGGGTTTCCTCTGTCTCACAACTGATTTTCCGATTTTCTGGGCGCCAGCTGGGTGCCCTCCTCCAATTCAACTCAATCCTGAGCCTGACGACCCCAACTGGGCATCAGACTCCACAGGTTGAAGGGCGCAGTCCCAAAGACAGCCCCCACGTTCACGTGCCAGTTGCAAGTATGGGATCCTCAGGTTTCCCATTTCTGTCAACGTGGCTACAAATTCTGGGGAGGGAGCCGGGGGTACGATTTCCCACAACCCCCACCCCTTTCAGGCTCAATCATTTGCTAGAACAGCTCGCAAAACTCTGGGAGACCCTTGACTTACGGTTGCTGTAGATTTATTATCGAGGATACAACTCAGGAACCGTCCAATGGGAGAAAGGCACAGGGAAAGGTGTGGGGCAAGGCAGAGCGGCCATGCCCTCTCTCCTGGCACGGCCCCGGAAGCTCTCTACACCCTAAATGCTCATGGCCCCGGAAGCTCTCTCATGGCCCCGGAATCTCTCCCCACATAGGCACCATGGATCCAATCACTGGCCACTGGTGACTGAACTCAACCTCCAGCCCCTCTTTCCCTCCCTGAGTTTTTCTGTCAACCAGCCCCCATCCTAAAGCTGTTTGGGGGCTCCCAGTCTGCAGTCACCTAACTGGCATACAAAAGGCACTCTCAGGACTCTGGCGACTGCAAGGGTTTTAGGAGCTGTGTGCCGGGAACTAGGGAGAAAGACCGTTATTTTATATGATGCCACAATAGCCAATTCCATTATCAGAAGGTGCTAATTCTCAGAATCCTCAGTAACGTGGAGCTAGAACTGGTCTCTAACTGCTTGCCTGTCTCCTCCCAGGCTTCCCGAACCTGCACCCCGGTCATCCTCACCACACAGAACCCAACAGCGTGCGTGTCTGCTTCAGGCTCACACCACCGTCAGAGTGAGCGCTGGAATGTGCAGCCAGCTCTTCTGACTTGCCAGTTCAAGACTGCTTCCGTTACACCACACTGCCTCCTGGGTATTTTTTGCGGTAGGCAGTTGGACAGACATGAGCAGAGCAAGGATGACTGCCCGGGTACAGAAGGTCCTCGGGGTGGAAAGAACATTTGGCGAACAAATTCTTGCTGGGCCCCCCCAGAAGCATCGGGACACAGAGAGGGGGGGTCTAAGAACAGACTCTGCGAAGTCGCTCCCTGTGGGCCAGACTTAGTTCATGGTATGCTAAGGTGGCAGCTAGTTCCCTTGCTTCAAAACAGGTGTTTGTTTGTTTTTTTAAATTTTATTTATTTATTTTATTATGGTATCACATAATTGTCCTTATCCTTTCTATCTGAAATCCTTTAGGCAGGTAAGGGGAGGGAAGCTCTTCGTTAAGTTTCTTAGACTTTGTCTTGAGCTGGAAATAATCTGCATGCTAGGGTGACAGATTCTGGGAGGCGCGTTCTGAACCTGTTACAGTGTCTTAAAAGTAACCAACTTAAGAGAGTCACGTGCCCACGTGCCCAAAAAAGGTAAATCGGCGGTTGGCCAACTGCTCCTGATAGGGATGGGCTCATCATGAAGAACAGAGCCGCAGTTACTTATTCGTGTTTCACCTTACTAACTATAGACATGTGGGGAGCTGCCCTGAATGCAGGGGTCCTATATGCCTGAATGCAGGCACGGGTATAGGACACAGCTCTCATGTGCCCCCCCTTTCCACCTACTAAGTGGAAAATGATTACCCCTAGGAATGCTGCTATCTGCAGATGTCTTTGCTTTAGGAGCTGCGAGATAAGAGGAAGTCAGGTGGTCGCAAAGGCCAGGTGGTTGTACTAGGTCAGGTGCTGAAGGAACTTGTCTGTCCAGGAATTCATCATGTGAGGAGAAATGGTCACTTGCATAATTGCCTGAAATAAAATGGCCACCTGCATGATTGCCTGAAATAAATATTTCCTCCTTCAGAATGATATTTAAAGGTTGGGAAAATAAAGTTCGTGGCTGGAGACCTCGGGTCTGAGCCCTCCTGACGCCCTTCTGTTCTCGTCTGTCTGTTTTTTTTCTTAGCCTCACCCCCTCAATCAGGTACTGTTCGTTGCCGGCAGGTTCCGGCATAGACACGTCTTCCTACAGACCTTGGGACACCGGAGGAGGTGCTGCAAGAAGAAACCCAGAGCGGGAGGAAGATAAGAGACGCCTGGAGGCCAGACGGGTCCATTGCTCAGAAAAGAACAGACGTTTGGAGAACAGACAGAGGCCAGGCCGTGCTGTGATATGGTTGCTGTGCCTGGACGCTGGCCCTCTCTGGGAGTTTGCTTCAGGAATCCTGACCATTCCTGAGCTGGCTTTAACACCGCTGAAAATTAACTACCTTGTTTTTGGGCTTCAAGATCCTGGGAAGAGATACATGGACCACAGACCCTGCAACTCTTCTCCCCCCACTTTCCCCTTGTTCCCTTTTCCCTTTGCATACAGCCTCTCTCTCTCCCTTTTCCCTATATAACAGCCAGCTAGTAGGAGGAATAGAGCAGATTTTCGTGGGTGACCTGCTGTTCTCTCATACTGCCGGCATTCCTGGAATACTCACGTATGATTCAACCCTGTCTCTGCTGAAGGCAGCCCAGACCCATTAGTTGTCTGGTTTCACTCCCCCTCAGGGTTAACTAGGAGAGAATTCATGGAAAAAGTGGTGGTCTCATTAAAACAGTAAACACACAAGAATTCACATTCTGGTCGAAACCGGTTTGACTCAGTGGATAGAGCGTCGGTCTGCGAACTGAAATGTCCCAGGTACGATTCCGGTCAAGGGCATGTACATTGGTTGCTGGTACATCCCCAGTAGGGGGTGTGCAAGAGGCAGCTGGTCGATGTTTCTAGCTCTCTACTCCTCTCCCTTCCTCTCTGTAAAAAAATCAACTATATATATATATATATATATATATATATATATATATATATATATATTTTTTTACTATTTTTTAAAGAAGAATTCACATTCTGGCTATCCTCAAAGTATGCCCACTCATATGTGCAATGCAGAAATGGGACTAATTATAAAAATGTTCATCCTTAGGGTAATGGTGGAAAAATTAAAGTTTGTCCATACACTGAAACATGCTTCAGCCATATAAAGAAAGAGGTGGACTTAGGTGAGCAAGTAGACAAACCTCCAGGAGATACCACCAGGTTAAAAATACATGAGGAGAAGAAAGCTAAGTGTCCATGGTTGGACAAATGAGGAAAGATGTGCTGCCTAGATACAACGGAATATTACTCAGCCATAAAAAGAATAAAATCTTACTATCTGCGACAACACAGATGGGCCTAGAGCAGGGGTGGGCAAACTTTTTGACTCGAGGGCCACCATGGGTTCTTAAACTGGACCGGAGGGCCGGAACAAAAGCAACCTGACCATGCCGGCACTCTCATCTTGGGCTGCTGGTGAAGGAGCGAATGGGCCGGATCCGGCCTGCAGGGTATTGTGCTAAGTGAAATAAGTCAGACGGAGAAAGACAAACACCATATGATTTCACTTACACGTGGAACCTAAAAAACAAACAAACAAGCAGAACAAAAACAAACTCATAGAGGTAGAGAACAAACTGATGGTTGCCAGGTCGGAGAGGAATTGGGAGGATGGGTGAATAAGGTTAAAGGATTAAGAAGTACAAATTGCCTATTATAAAAAATAGACAAGGGGATGTGAAGTCCAGCTTAGGGAATATAGTAATTAATCCTATAAGATAAAAGGCTGATATGCAAATTGACCGGACGAAGGAACAACCGGTGGCTATGCGTGCACTGACCACCAGGGGGCAGACGCTCCCACAGGGGGAGCGCCCCTCAGCCAGAAGCTCTGAGCTGGGCTCACAGCAAGCACAGTGGGGGTGGTGGGAGCCTCTCCCACTTCCGCAGCAGCGCTAAGGATGTCCAACGGACGGCGTGGGCCCGCTCCCTGAGCCGTCAGTCTGACATCCCCATTCCGGGGTCCTGAACTGTGAAAGGGCACAATCCAGGCTAAGAGACCCCCCCCCTCCCCGAGTGCATGAATTTCTTGCACCGGGCCTCTAGTATTATAATAACTATGTATGGTGCCAGATGGGTACTAGAATTATTGAGGTGATCACATTGTAAGTTATGTAAATGTCTAATTACTATGTAGTACAACTGAAACTAATATAATACTGTGTGGCAAATGTAACTGAAAAAATATTTTTTTAAAAGTGAAAAAAATACATAAATCTATACACAGCAGCATAACAGATACAGTATAATCTCATGTAGGTAAAGCATACACTTGTATATCTTGATATATATATATATATATATATATATATATATATAGACACTAAGAAAACATATAAACTTACAGGTAAAGGTCTGGAAGGAGACAGCCCCCAAATTAACAATGATCATCTCCCTTATGGACTTTTTAGAATTTCACTTATACGTTTCATGCCTTGTTTTTACAAAGCGTTGTATACAAATAACAAAAAAGTAAGATTTGTAACGACAGAAGAAAATGTTCTATTAAGTCAAAAATTCAAGCTACAGTACATCATGTATGGCTGAAGCTCAATTATGTTATAAAAAGATATGTTACAAAACTGGACTGAGTGGTTTGAAACAGGGTGGGAGTGGGACTTTTTATTCTATACTCTTCAGAATTTTGAGCCTATTACTATTTTGTAAGGTGAGTGAATGTAACAATTTTTTTTTTAACTGGAAAGAGAAAAAATGCCCTTAACGTTATGTGTGGTTATGGCTGGAACGACAAGTAATTTTCATTTTCTTTAAAACAAATTACAAGATGTAAGATTGACTTACAACCCTTAAGCAGGTGATAGGATCCTGGAAGATTCATTTTCTCGTTAGCAGATGTCTGCATTTTCCAAATTTTCTTAAACAAACGTATTACTTTTATTTTTCCATTTTATTTGTTTTTTTCACATTTACAATCAGGAAGAAGGAAAAAAAAGCTGTAAACTCATTTAAATTATGTTTCAAGAATGCGGTCAAGCAAGAAGTCACCAGGCAGGTACGTGATAAATTACAGAGAGATCAGATGTCTTGAAAGCGCACCTCCTGTCCTAACCGGTTTGGCTCAGTGGATGGAGCGTCAGCCTGCAGATTCAGGGGTCCCAGGTTCAACTCTGGTTGTGGGCATGTACCTTGGTTGTGGGCACATATCCAGTAGGGAGTGTGCAGGAGGCAGCTGATGGATGTTTCTAACTCTCTATCACGCTCTCTTCCTCTCTGTAAAAACAAAAAAAAATCAATAAAATATATTTAAAATGAAAGAAAGAAAGAAAGAAAGAACACCTTATTTCAAAACTCAACCCAACATGGGATGTGATGTATAAGAGAGACAAACGCAGGGTTTACTGGGAGGGGCCTCGTGCCCCACTCACGTGCAGAACCCAGGTTCCAGGACACCATTAGCGAGCGCACTGTGATAGACAGACGAGGCTGCAGAGCCTGGGGGCAGGCTGAGTGCAGGGATGGTCAGGGAGGGCTCCAGGGAAGAGGCAAACACAGCGTGAAAGCTAAAGGATGTCCGTGGGCATGCCTGATGGGGACAGGCATTTCGAGGAGGATCAATGTGTGCACGCCGGTACAAGCCCTCCCCCCGGGCACTGCTGACTGGCAGCAGGCTTTCTGCAGTGACTCATCTGTGATCGGGGCGGAGAACCGCTGGGGCCAGACTGGGTTCCCTCTAGGAACAGGGAGGCACAGAAGGTTCCTGAACGCACGCATGACAGGACGAAGGAGCCGCCGATGAACACGCGCCCGCATATTCATTCCCTCCCCTCGAGCGGCAGGCATTGGCAGCAAGAAGACCCGCGGCGACCTTCGAGGCCTTGCTGTAAGAGGGCCTGCAACTCTAGGGACCTTCCTACAGTCCGAGCCCGAGGCCACCTACGTCCTCGGACAACCAGGCCGGGTGCCCCAAGTCACAGCTCGTGGTGCGCACCTCACTGGGACTGGGACCAAGGCCGCCTACTCCACTCCTTGGCAGCGGTGGCACCGCGGGCAAGTTACTCTCTCTGAGCGGCAGTGTCTGCTCCTGTCAGTGGTGGTTCGATTATTCATACAAGAAGTACTTACCGCCGAGACCGGTTTGGCTCAGTGGCTAGAGCGTCGGTCTGCGGACTGAAAGGTCCCGGGTTCGATTCCGGTCAAGGGCATGTACACTGGTTGCGGGCACAGCCCCAGTCGGGGGTGTGCAGGAGGCGGCTGGTCGATGTTTCTCTCTCATTGACATTTCTAACTCTCTATCTCTCTCCCTTCCTCTCTGTAAAATATCAATAAAATATATTTTTTTTAAAGAAGTACTTACTGAGCACCTGCTGTATGCCAAGTACAGTCCTAGAAACTGTGATGGGGTGACCAAATCATTCCCAAACCCCTACCCTCTTGGAGCTGATATTCTAGTGGGAGGTGAACTAGCCACTTCACGGGGTTGTGAAAGAGACTCGCTGGGGTATTTCCTGGCGAGCACTGATGGCCGTTACAATTCTGCACCTAATTCCAACCTGTGTGAGCTTCTCCCCTCCCTTCCCCACCCCGACATCACCACCAACCAATTCTCTGACACCAGCTGGGGGTCCCGCGGTTCATCTCAATTCTGACACTATCTACCGGGAGTCGGCATCAGAGGCGAAGGGCTCAGACCCCCAAGACTGCCCCCTCACCACACATCCGGCTGTGCCTGAACTTCTGACCAGCCAGCTATCACCCAGAGTCTCCAAGAACCCCCCTCCTGGGGTCTGACTAATTGGCTACGGTGGCTCACAGAACTCAAAGCAGCATTTACTCAGCCCAGTGTTCCCCAACGTGTGGTACGCGTACCCCCAGGGAAGAGTTAGGTGGGGGCACGCGTTGCACCGAAGTTTGGTGGGGATAGGCACTGCACCGTGCTTAGCTGCGCCTAATTCTACATTCTCATGAGTCAAGTCAAGACAGTCTTGTGAGGTGTGAGATGGTCCTGTGTGCAAATAAATGTTATTTATAATATAACTCTCATTTATATTTTATTATGAATAATTTTATTTTTGGTTTTTTATTATTTTGTGTATGTACCAAAAAATAAATATATTTTGATTGTTATTAAAATACATCCATTTTTTTTTGATGAGGGGTACTCAGCCTTACGAAAATTATAGAAGGGGTACACATATGTCAAAAGTGTGGGAAACACTGCTAGTAGATCACTGGTGTGTTGTAAAAGGACATAACGCAGGCGCAGCCGGATGGACGAGAGGCACAGGGCAGGTGTGTGGGGAAGGCTGCTTAGTTGTCATGCCCTCTCCTGGGGAGCCACGCTCCTCAAACCTCCACGTGTTCACCAACCTGGAAGCTCTCCAAACCCCATCCGGGGGGCCCCTCTAATTGCCCCGTCGGTCACCCCACAGAGGGAGGCGACTGGTGGCAGGGGGGGGGTGGGGGATGAGGCCGGCAAGTGGGCGGCACCAGGCCGGCCAAGGCGGGTGCCAGCAGGGGCCCCCCAATCAGGCCCCCGATTGCCCCACTGGTCACCCCACAGAGTGAGGCGACCAGTGGTGGCAGTTGGGGCTGGGTCTGTGAGCAGGTGGCACCAGGCCAGCCATGACAGGTACCCGTGGGGGCCCTTGATCTCTCCACCAGTCGCCCCACAGATTGGTCCCAATTGCCAGCCGGGCCTAGGGACCCTACCTGTGCACACATTTCATGCACCGGGCCTCTAGTGTGTGTGTGTGTGTGTGTGTGTGTGTGTGTGTGTGTGTGTGTATTACTATGAATCACAATATCAAAGTAGTAATTTACTATTATGCATTCCCTACAGCCCTTCGTACCAAGGAGGCACCCAGCAAACAGCAGCAGCGGTCTGAACGTTTTCTACCCGGAAACAAAGTGCCCTACAATTAGCACTGGCCCTACTGAGACTAGCCCCGCGGGCCTCCCTCTGCGTCCATCCCCGCCTTGCCCCGACCCCAGCACTGTCAATTCCACACTAATAAACAGGGCAGGGTGTCGAGAAGGAAGGCGCTCACCCTGTGGCCATTCATCACAATAAACACTGCTGCCGGCGCTTAGAAACCAAACCCTCTCAGCCCTCAGGTCCGCAGGGAGACGGAGTGAAACTGTGGGCCGTCCCTTCCCAGGCAGCTCAGGCCGTGCGGGCTGTCGTCCTCAACGCACTGGCAGAGAGCCCTCAGGGCAGCACCTGGGGGCCTCGTGCGGGTGACCTGGCCCCCCCAAGCAGCTGGCCCAAGGCAAGGCAAGCCCGCACTTGGTGGATTTCAGGGTGAGAGGTTCGTTTCGTTGCGCCCCTGGAGTGAGTGATGGGCACAGGCAGCACATGTGCTGAGCCGAGTGAGTGGTCAGGATTACTGGTACGAGTTGAAAGGGGAAAAAAAAGGAATGGCAAGCCAACCTCAGAACCGTCTTTGGGGTTCCAAGAAAGCAACTCTGTCAAAAAAAAAAAAGCTTGCTGGCGCATACGGTGACATGTTAATGACCGTTTCAGCTTTCCCCACCAGCTACAGGCGGGCGTTCTGGTGCCAGCCTCTATTTCTGCCGCCTGAGCAATGCCCGGGCAGAGGACCAGATGAGCATCGGAGACAGGGGGTGTGGGGCAGGGCGAGAGAGGTGATGGCACAAGAAATGGGGCCCGGCTCCCGCCCAGCCTCCACAGCCAACGCCGTCTGGGACGGCAGCCAGGGGCTCCTCAGACCCTGGCTAACCTCCTCGGCGGCCTCGTCGCCCTCCCAGCCCCAGGGCCCGAGCTCCCTTGGGGCTGCTACCTCGCCTGCCCGACGTGGTCAGCACTGTCTTCAGTGGGTGACCGGCCACACCACAGCAGCCCGCCTCCGGGACGCTGCTCCCGGAAACCCCACTGTTAGGTGGAGGCAGGGGGGGGGGGGAAGCCCAGAGCCATGCCCCTGCCCAGACTTTCCAAGCAATGTAAAGCCCCTGAATCCCTGCCCAGACTTTCAATTTTTTTCTAAATATAATCAGAGAGTCTGGAGTGAAAGGTTCTTCCACCCCCAACAGGTGGGCGGAGCTAACACATGACTGGCACCTGTCACAGAGGCATCTCCAAGACATTGAACCACCAATCAGCACAGGCCAAAGTGTCCTTAGAGCCCACCCCTTCCTGTTCGCCCTGGGCTCAACCCCCCATTCTGTTCCAGCCCTTAAAAGGTCCCCCAGACAAGACACATGTTGCTGATCCGCCATGCCAGGAGTCAGCCCGGCTGGGTCCTCCCCACTCCTCCAATTCTGATTTCTCTACCTCCCTCCGTAATGGGCTCTGCCCATTACCGGGGAATAAACTTTACTTTAAAATTCCCTGGTGGAGCCGGACCGGTTTGGCTCAGTGGACAGAGCGTCTGCCTGTGGACTAAAAGGCCCCAGGTTCAATTCCGGTCAAGGGCATGTACCTTGGTTGCGGGCACATCCCCAGTGGGGGGGTGAACAGGAGGCAGCTGATGGGTGTTTCTCTCTCATCCATGTTTCTAACTCTCTATCCCTCTCTCTTCCTCTCTGTAAAAAATCAAGATATATTTTTAAAAAAATTTTTTTAATAAAATTCCCTGGTGGTCTGTTTCCTGCTTCCTTTCAAACCTAACACCCACGTTCCCCTTCTCATAACTCAGAGTCTGTGCCCATGTCACCCTCTTGGCCCAGATGCCTTCCTGAGCTGGTTAACTCCTGCTCATCCTTAAACTCAGCTCCAATGCCACCCCCCCCCCCCGGAAGTCCTCCCTGACCCTGGGGTTGGGTGAGGTCCCCCAACACCGAGCAACCACAGCCCTCCCACCGCCCTCCCCACCACCACAGGCTCCAGACAGTCTCGGCTTGCCTCCCCCGGGCTGGGTGGGCACAGGGCTGAGTAACCAGCAGGTGCTCAGTGGGTGTGTGTGGGAAGGAAGGAGGTGAGGAAGGAAGGGCACCAAGAACGGGGCTGCCACAGAAACCTACAACAACCCGAGTAAGAACAAGTCACTCGCACCACGCAATAGATCAAGGGACCGTGCACTAATGTGACTGGGGGGAAACAGCAGGAAGCAATGGGGAAAGCATTTCTCAACGCATTTGAGTGGGAAGCGGAGGTCACTATTTGCTGTGTCCTCACCTCTGAACCTCTGTACCCTGCCCCCCAGACGTGGGCCGTGGCTGGGGCTGAATCATCGCAGGAGAAATTCTGGAAGGCTGGGTGAGTGGGGGCACTTGCAGGCTCGCGAGCAAGGAGCTCCCACAGGCCTGGCGCTCTCAAAGGCTCCTCTAGCCTCCTGTGTATTTTGTTGTTGTTGTTTTGTTTTGTTTTTTTCCTGGGGTAATCTACAACTGCTGAGGAACACCGATTAGTGCTCATTCCTACAAAGCTGTTAAGGACAGGTCCCGGTTCAAGAAACCAGGGGATCATGAGGACCTTCCACTGTCCTGTTGACCCAGTTCCCAAACGTGGGAGCAGAAGCAGGGATCGAGGACAGACGATCTGGGAATAAAGCCTGTTCTTGGCTGGAGCCTACTTAGCACAGCACTTCCTTCTCAGACAGGCACCCACGTGCCCATCAACGTTCATTTCTCCTTCCCGGCAAAGAGAATCCTGGTTTGGGGTGGGGAAGAACAGTGTCACAGCGACTGCCAGCGAACCGTGAAACTCACCTCTCCCCCTTCTCCTACGCACAGGGCTGGGCCCCCTGTCACCGCCTCTGCTGCAGGAGGTGCGGCCCTGTGACAGAGCACCGGTTAATGGGCTAATTCACACCTCCTCCCCCGCACCCGCCTCCATGGGCCTTCCTCTTCTGCTGATGAGTGCCAACTGCACGGCAGCCTTAAGAGCCTGGGCCCCTAGTTCACCTCTGGAAGGCACAGCCATTTTGACCTCGACGTGAACAAAGCGTAAACGCCCATCGCATCGGAGCCACTCAGCATTTCGGGGCCACTTTCCAGCAGTGAGCCTACCGAGCGATTCTGTGCCGCGCCGTGCCTGCGCCAAACACTCCCCCGGCCCTTCTCACCAGGAACGGCCGCGTGGCGGTCCTGGCCATGACTTCCCCTGGCCAGGGGAAGTCTGCCCGGCGCGTGGAGGAGGGTGTCTGCTCTCCTGACAGACGGTGCCGCTGTGGCCGGAGCCACCACTCTGCCACCCGGAAGGAAAGGCCACGGCAGTAACAGAGGTGCCAGCCCAGACAGACATCAGCTGCCGACGCCGAGGCCAGCAACCACCTACCTGCAGACGTCTTATCTCTTATCTCACGAGGAAAACAAGCCTTGGTTTGCTTACGCCATGGAGGCAGGGCTTTCCGATACTCAAAGCCACGCACACTCCTGACTGTGTGGCAACCTTTACCTAGGCCTATGTCATGCCAGTCCTGAGCTGAGGATGGAAGACCCAGCGATGAGCTGGGGTGGCCAAGGAGCGCCCAGTCGAGCTGGTGGTGGGGTGTTGGGGGGGGGACAGCCCTAATGCGGACAGCCCTAATGCGGTGGGAACTGGACACCGTGAGGACACGCTCACCCCAGGAAGTGTGAGCACTGGGTGGTGGGTGGGCAGAGGCAAGGAGCTCCCAGCTCCCTTTCCGGCAGAGCAAACAAACTCCCCTCGGGCTAAAAAGCGAGTGAGAGGAATGTGCTGTGCTCAGTCAAGCCAACTGCGCTCACTCGCTGTACATCGAGCTGTTCAACACCAGCAATTAACGTTTCAGAATAACCAGCCGTCGTTAGAGCAAGGGGAAGAAGAGAAAAAGAAAAACAAAAATTGCACCCCGTTAACTTGGAAATGGTGTGAACTGTGGATGAGGCAGCCTTGATGAGATCTTGCCTGCTGATGCTAGCCATCGTCTAAAATATAATTTCTTTTTTCAAAGAAGACACTAATGTTCCACTTAAAAGACAGAGCAAACTAATAAATGCACGCGCGCGCGCGCACACACACACACACACACACACACACACACACACACCACAAACCAACAACTGCTCATGCCTTGACCTCTGACCATAAATGTCCAAGCTTTGGTGGCTCAGGACTGTGTTTCCGTTAGGGACTTGGATGGAGACAAATTGGCGACAAAAGATGACCCGTTTGGGAAATCAAGAGGCAACCGAGACCAGAGAGGTCAGAGCACCCGGGGAACTGTTTGGAGACCAGAGAAAAGGTTTTCCTCCTTTTAATTCAAGTATGCTTTCACACAGATAAATGGTGTTTTGAAGACATGGGTGGCATTATGTGTCACTTTCTAAAAGATTTTTTAAAATTTGATGTTAGAGAGAGGAAAGGGAGGGAACCATCAGTGGTTGTCTCCCCCCACATGCCCTGCCCAGGTATCAAACCTGCAACCTGGGTATTGTACCCTGACTGGGGATCAAACCCACCTCCTTCCCCCCCCCCACATTTTTTAAAAATTGATTAAGGTATTACATGTGACCATATCTTCCCATTGCCCCCTCCCCCACCCCACTCCCACCACCTTCTGATGTTCTGAGGACACTCCAAATCGAGCTACATGACCAGGGCCGATTTGCCATTTCTTTATTTTCCTAGTGTGGGATACGTATTAAAACAAACAAACAAAGACAAAGCCCCATTGACTCCAAAGTCTGGCAGATTAAACACGAATACAAATAGGCAGGCTCCCGTTAAGAGAGCTGGTGGCGGGGTTTCTGACCTGACTGCTCCCCTGTTGGCCTGAAGCACTCCAGGGCCCAGCTGGCCACACTCACAAGGCAGAGCAGCGCTCCGTCCCCGGGGCAGCGATCACGGGAGGACCCCCCAATCCTCAGCCCATCGCCGAGGCCCTGCGCCAGCTCTGCCATGGCCGGGGCTAGCTGGGCAGGCTGCCGTCGGGAGTGTCTTCGTAGGACACACACGGAACGAGCAAGGGCGAGTTCTGGGGAGGAAGGACCTCCCTTTCCAGGACCAGCTTGTGAAACCCACGCCTGCCAGCCCAGTTTCCCAGAGACCTTCCTGCCAAGGAGATGCCGGCGGCGGCAGACCCAGGAAACAGGGTTGTCTGGCCTTCCGCCTCGGGCCCCCTACCTGCCCCCCGAGCAGCTGCACCGCTCCTCACTCCGGGAACCGGGTCTCCGGCGGTCTCGTGGGCTTCGGGGGCTGTGGAGGAGCCAAGTCCAAAACGGGGCCGGGCCAGCACGCTGTCGACCTGGACCCAGCACGGTGCTGGCAAACCAGGTAAGTAAATATTGAGTTTATGGTCTCGTGTTACACTTCCCACTAGCAGCCTTAGGCCAAGAGGGAGGGTTAAAACATGAACAACCAGCACGTACCAATCGCCGGTCTTAAACAGCTGCCAAGGGCACATCCTATTAGTGTGTACCAGGTAGAGACCATCTCACACACCACCCCCTCGTGCACCCTCTGCAGGCCACGCCCTCGGCTCTCATGGCCATGACAGGTGGCCCAGAGCCAGGCGAGTGCCTGGGACATGTCTGCCTGCACTCCCGTTCGTGCCCTGTGCTGTGAACTTAGGTATAATGTCCGCCGTCCCATGAGGACAGAGTCTCTGTGTGTCTTATCCACTGTCATATACCTGTTACATCAGTACAGCTGGTCGCACGGAGGATGTGTTTTTAAGGAACGAATAAATAGTAGTAACAGCTAACATATTTTTAAGCGCGTAGCATGTGCAAGGCACAATTCCAAGTCCGGTCATGTACAGTCTCCTTTCAGCTTCACAACCATACCGTGAGGTAGGTATTGTTATTTTATAAATTCCCAATTTTATAAATGAGAAAACTGAGGCACGGAACGGTGAAGTAACTTGCCTAGTACAAGGTTAGTAACGGTAGATCCGGGATTCAAAGCCAGTCCAGCTTCAGAGTCTACTCTACACGCTTAACCACTGCAATGCGCTGAATGCACAGCCAAACGCAGGTGCTCTAGTATCAGGAAGTCATCGGCGGAGAACAGCTGACAGCCACAAACCCGGAGACATCCTCCCAGGAGGCTTCTGGGGGTGCTAAGCACACACTGTTTCTGTTTGTTTGATTTTTAGAAATATATATATATATATTTTTTAATATATATATATTTTTATAATATATATATATTTTTTAATATAATATATATATATTTTTATATATAATATTATATATAATATTTTTTAATATAATATATATATATATTTTTTTAATTGATTTTTTACAGAGAGGAAGGGAGAGGGATAGAGAGTTGGAAACATTGATGAGAGGGAAACATCAATCAGCTGCCTCCTGCACACCCCCTACTGGGGATGTGCCCGCAACCAAGGTACATGCCCTTGACCGGAATCGAACCCGGGACCCTTCAGTCCGTAGGCCGACGCTCTATCCACTGAGCCAAACCGGTTTCGGCTATTTGTTTGACTTTTAATGAAAGCTGATACCTAAGCAGGAGGCCACCTGTAATTTTCAAATAACTATTTTTTAAATATATTTTTATTAATTTCAAAGAGGAAGGGAGAGGGAGAGACAGGTGGAAACATCAATGATGAAAGAGAATCATTGATCAGCTGCCTTCTGCATGCCCCATGCTGAGGATCGAGCCTGCAACCCAGGCAGGTGCCATGACCAGGAATCGAACCAGCAACCTTGTGGTGCATAAGTAAATGCTCAATCACTGAGCTACTCTGGCCAGGCTCAAATAACTAACTTATCTAATAAACAAGAAATATGCAAATTGACCATACCTCTGCTACACCCACCAGTCATGCCCACCAGCCAATCAGAGCAAGTATGCAAATTAACCCCAACCAAGATGGGTGCAGCCACAAAGAGCAGGAGGGAGGCTTGGGTTTCCCAGGCAACAGAGGAAGCCAAGCTTTCTGCTTGCCCTGGCCAGCCTAGGCCTCCACTCCAGGCTACAAAGTTTCAATTATAGAAGGTAAACAAATCCAAACAGAAATGGCAGCAGCCACAGAGCAAGCAGAAGGCTTGGCTCTGCTCCAGGCTACAAAGTTTCAATTGTGGAAGGTAAATAAATTCCAGATACCAGGGCCTCTGACCTCTGCTTGGGTTTCCAGGGGGCGTGGCTGTCCTGCAAACCATCACAGGTCCCTCACCCAGGCCACCCCACTCCCCAACGGAACCCCCACCCTGATCTGGGACACCTTTCAGGGCAAACCAACTGGCCCCCACCCATGCACCAGGCCTCTATCCTATCTAATAAAAGAGTAATATGCAAATGGACCATCACTCCAACACACAAGATGGCTGCCCCCATGTGGTCAAAGATGGCTGCCCCCATGTGGACACAAGATGGCCACCACAAGATGGCCAGCAAATGAAGGAAGTTGGGAAGGACCAGGCCTGCAAGGGAGGGCAGTTGGGGGTGATCAACCCTGCAGGGGAGGGCAGTTAGGGGTGACCAGGCCGGCAGAGGAGTGAAGCTAGGGGCAAACAGGTTGGCAGGGGAGCAGTTAGACATCAATCAGGCTGGCAAGCAGAAGCAGTTAGGGGCAATCAGGAAGGCAGGCAGGCGAGTAGTTGGGAGCCACAGTCCTGGATTGTGAGAGGGATGTCTGACTGCCCATTTAGACCCAATCCCACCCGATCCCATCAGGCCTAACCAGGCAGTCAGACATCCCTCGAGGAGTCCCGGACTGGAGAGGGTGCAGGCTGGGCTGGGGGACACTACCACCCCCTTCACCCTATGCATGAATTTCGTGCACCGGGCCTCTCGTTAAGCATATTTGATTATCAAGCCACATCAGCAGGAATATCTAGGTTTACATAGTATTTGCTGCTCAAAATACGTGAATTCCAGGGGGAGTCTTTTCAACACCCTGAGGTCCTGTTTTCCCATCTCTATGAAGGCCTCAGACCGGCTGGAAGGATTGAACCAGATCACAGAGATGGTTGCCTCTTTATGCCACAAGGTATTATAGGAGCATGATGGATGATCATAATAATCAGTACATTTCAATACAATGGTGGATCAAAATTTCTGTACTCATCAATCCATACTTGTCAAAATTCTATACTTACCTATACTACTCTGAAAGTTCCTCTTTATCTCTCCACGTTTTAGGAACCACCATGCTTAAAGCTTAAAATTTATTCCTACAAGATGGTTTCCCTTTATTGTTATCTCTGAGCAGCTTCTGCACATTTCCACTATAACTTTAATGATTTTTCTCTACCTTAATGCAACTGCTTCGTTCACTTAAGAAGCAAAAAGAGCTGAACAGCGTGGCTCAATGTTGACCTTTGAACCAGGCAGGAGGTCAGGGTTTGATTCCCTGGCAGGACACATGCCCAGGTCTCAGGCTGGATCCCCAGGAGGGGGCCTGCAGGAGGCGGCGAGTCAATGATTCTCTCTCGTCACTGATGTTTCTCTCCCTCTCCCTTCCTTTCTGAAATCAATAAAAAGATGTGTTTTTTTTTTAAAAAAAAAAGCATAAAGAGTTAATAAGGCAGTAAATGTTTTAGTCTAACTTTAGATTCTCCTATATTAGCAGATGACAAAATGAGCAAGCAAGAGCTTCCTTTTTTTTTAAAAAAATATAATTAAAAGGCTCAAAGCTCAAAATGATATTGCTGTAGCCCTGAAAGCCTGGAGTCTGGGGCTGGACCCAGGAATGAGGTAAGTCTGGGAAAGCCAGCTGTGGTTCCGTTGGCTGGAAAGGCATGCGTCTCCATGTAATTGAGGGGGAGGAAAAAATCATATTCAAACTATTCATAAGCTTGATATGCATGATGCCTCTAACCACGTAAGAGGGGAGGGATGGGGGTGTCAAAACTCGGTGCGATCATTTCCAACTCAGTCTGCTTTTCAAAGCTCTGGTCTCTAAGGAAGTCCGTTACACACACACGGAGGCAGAGAGTGGCGAGCAGGTGACAAAGGACACCTAGTATTACCAACACGTGAATGCATAAGCTGGGGAAGTGACTGTGTAAGCAAACAGAATGTTCAAGTTCCTACCGTTGCTAACCACTCGGTGGATGAGTTGCCCAAACAACTCCCCCCTACCCTGAGCCCCAGCACAGAGATGGCTCCGCTGGCGTGTTCAGTGCAGACGGACAGGGCTGGGGGAGAGGGAGGAAGAGGAGGGGGAAGGGCAGAGGGATGCGCAGGTGACCCAGCCAAGAGGTTCCGGGTGCAAAGCTACTTCACGAGGCTCCTCCAAGTTCTTTTCTCGGTGCCTCTGTTGGATATTTTTCCCGTCGCTCTTCAGAGAGAGTAGGGGGGAGGGAGGGGGAGACACACACACACACACACACACACACACACACACACACACACCCTGACTAGTTGCCTCCCACTTGCTCCCTGACCAGGGGCAGGGAGCAAAACCACAGGCTGAAGCTCTAACCACTGAGCCACTGGTGGGGCTCTCGGTGCCTCTTTAATCACTACCTTCCTCCGTGCTCTGGAATAAAGCTGGCTGGCCTGGTCCTTTCCAAAAGCCAGTGGCTGCCCCACTGAAGGCCGCAGCATGCAGAGCTGGGGGTGGAGGCTCGCAGGCCAGAGTCTGTGGCCCCACTGGGCGACCCGGACCTGCCTACCTTGTGGACCCCGCAGTGTCATTCCTGCTTCCTCTCAGCGGCTCTGCAGTGTCGCCAGGCCACGGTCCATCTACAAAGCTGGCCGGGAGGTTCCAGAAGGGGCCGTGGGAGATGGCTTCTGTCAGAATGCCACAACCCCAGCCTAGCAGAAGGCAGCTGATGCCAATCCCCTGGGCATCTCCCTTCAGCCTCTGAGGTGTAAGGTGGTTCCCCCAGACCAGTGGTCGGCAAACTCCTCAGTCAACAGAGCCAGATAGCAACAGCGCCACGACTGACATTCCTTTTGAGAGCCACATTTTTTAAACTGAAACTCCTTCTAACGCCACTTCTTCAACATAGACTCGCCCGGGCCGTGGTATGTTGTGGAAGAGCCGCACTCGAGGGGCCAAAGAGCCGCATGTGGCCCGCGAGCCGCAGTTTGCCGACCACGGCCCCAGACCAATGCTACACAAGCCATCACTTCCAAAGGGGCCACAGCCCTCGCTCAGTGGCTCTCCCACCTTGCTGAGCTCAACTCACCTGGCCCTAACGCCGTCCAGAAACCAGGAGGGTGGGCCCGGCAAACCTTACTGCAGCTTACTGCAGGGCCGTTCCCCCTCAGTGACTTTGCTCCTACAGGTGACCCTTGCCCCAGAATGTGGACACAGTCCTAATCCACCCTGGTCCAGGGCTGAAGTCTTCCCCGCTGAGTGTGGAGGGCCTTTGCCTGCCCGCCTCCAGATAGCAGAGTCAGTCTCAGTCCCTCCCTCCCTCCCTCCCTCCCTCCCGCACCCACAGCTGCAGGCATTAATTAAACCTCCTCCAGAAAACAGCTTTTTTCACCAGCTTCAGGAATCCTGGGGAAGAGCCAGACCAGGAGACAGACACCGTCTGGGTAAGAAAGATAAGCCCACCACGGCGCCAGCCTGTGGGCACAGCAGGTTCCGCATTCAAGGGGGCTGTTCTGAAATCCGGCTCTTCCGGGGCCTCTGAGGAAGGGGGCCCCGGGGGCTCCCCCCCCCCCAGCCTCCGGCTGTGTTCTCCAGAGCTGACCCTGGACAGGGGGGGAAGCGCTGCACTTGGCTCCATCTGCCAGCGGTCACAGCCACCTCTGACAGGAACGCCATGCAAAACCACCTGCCTCCCCCCCAACCTCCCACACGGAGCTGCCAGCCGCACTGCCAGGCCCGTGCGATGTGCCAGAAGGGGCTCTCCCGGCTCTGAGTGGGGAGCGGTTATTTGGGGTGCCCAGTGCCCACCTGAGTGAGGATGGTGCAATCGGCAGAAGCCCGCAGGCTCCACAAGCACACTACATACATCTCCAAGTGCTCCCTCCATCGTGGGCAGGGAGGGGGGACGCAGGAGGCTGTGGCCACAGCTCACGGCCCTCTTGACCCTCTTGGTTACACTGCGGAGGACTCCCCTCTCAGCAAACAGCCTTAGCTCCCCAATTCCGTGATAAGGACGACCAATTCCCTTCCTGGGAATGATGGAGTCCCCATGCAGGTCAGAGACCCAGCTGGCAGAGCCTAACCCATAGACTGAGCTCTCTGCCCCAAACACCCACAGAAATGAGTTTGTCTGCAGTAAGACAAATGTGTGTGTGTGTGTGTGTGTTTGATTAATTTAAGGATAACATTTTGAAAACAGTGGCAGCACAATAAAAACATGGGTTATGGTCTCAGACTGCATTTAAGAGGGTGCTCCCTTTTTCTAGACAAACACTGAGTACCAGCACTTAGAGGGTGCCAGAGGCTGGGTGCAGGGGGCCACACAGTTTCACCCCGTCTCTGGCCAGCAGGGCATCCCAGAGTCAACACTTATCGTGGTGAGGGCTGAGGAGATGCCCACTGGAATCTGTGGACACTCAGAGGGAGTCCTCTGTGTCCCCACTATGATCTGGGGCTAATTACTTTATTAATTCACCATCCAGGGGTGAATGGATATTGAGCTAATCACTATGCACGCCGATCAATAAAAACAAAACAAAAAAATAGCTGCTGACCCCGCAGTTTCACAAACGCTCCAGAGGCAGGTGGGCCAGCCTGTCCCTGGTGCCCCAAGGCAGCCTCCCACGCGCGTCCTCCGGGAGGGTGGGCTGGCCAGGAGCCAGTCCCTAACGGAGATGTCCCCCCCCCCCCCCCCGCATGCCATTTCTCTGCAATAGGCAATTAATTCAGCCCGGGACCTAATGAAGGCCAGCAGTGGGGAAGGGAGGGGAGGGATGCAGGCGCTGGCTTTCGGCCTGCAGCTCTGCCTCTGCACCTCCGTCCGCTGTGAACTCTCCCCACAGCAGTCCGGGCTGGCCACCGACACCTGAGCAGGAGGCGCTGTTGCCAAGCCCCCCTCTGCGGTGACGTCACGTTTGTAAAGGCGGGGCTGGGCACTATCAGCGCCACAGATTGGGGTTCATCCGAGGGCATTCTGCAAAAATAAAAAAACGAATGTCCCCACGACGAGAAGCCCTCTGAGCACACACCCCCACCCCAACCCCCTCTGGGCCATTCGCCTCACACTCCCTTCCTCCCCCCTCGCCCCCATCTGACGCCACCTCCCTCCTGGCCTTGACTTTTGGGATGCTCCCCGAGCATCCCTGCTTCCCTACGCAGGCGGTGCAGCCTCAACGCCCGGCCCAAAGCGGGAAAATATGGCTCCCGGTCCGCGCGCATCCTTAATCCCCCGGCCGCCCACGGGTACACCCGAAAGACCGCGGCGGCCACCGAGACAGCCACCTGCTCCCCGCAGATGCAGTTTAGTGTGTGTGCGGGGGAGAGAGAGACAAAACCGGCTTCTTTAAAAAAAGAAAAAAAAAAAGATCGCGACACAGTCGAGCTCACCCGCAAAAGCAACCGCCGCGGGGTCGCAGCCGCGCCGCCCGCCCGCGCGCCCCGAGTGGCCTCCCCGCGGGCGCAGGCCGCCGCCCCCCGCCCACACCCCCGGGGAGGCCGCGGAGAAGTTCCGCCGCCGCCGCCTTCTCGTCCGGAGGCGAGCGGGCTGGGCACCCACCGCCCCCGGGAAGGGGTCCCCGGGAAGGGGTCCCCGGGAAGGGGTCCCCGGGAGCTCCAGTTCGGGCTGGGATCGGGCGGCAGGAGCGCGGGGGCCGGGCGGGAGAGGGCTGGGGGGCGGGAGAGGGTGGAGGCTGGCAAGGCAAGAGGGGCGCGGGACTGGACCCCGAGAAGCGGGGGGGGGGGGGGGAGGTGGGGGGGTGGACGAGGGTGGACGAGGCGCCACCGGCCAGGAGGTGGGGGGCGAGAGCTTGGGGCGAGGGCGGCGGAGTGGCAGGCGGGGTCCAGGCGCGCGGGGGCTTGGAGAGGGGGCGGGGTGGGACCAGGGCGCGCGGGGGAGGCTGGAGGGAGGGGATGGCATGCCGAGGGGGGGGGCGAGGAAGGCTGCGGTTTTGGGGGGGGGGGGGGACGCGGGTAGGGAGGAGAGGCAGCTCAGTGGCGGGTTCAGACCCGCCTGGCTGGCTCTCCCACGGGAGACACGGGTCGCCCCGGCCTCGGCGCGTCCCGAGGAACCCCATCGGTCTCCCAACCCCGGGCCCCGGGACGCCCGCCCGCCTGCAGCCTCCGCGCCGCGGCTCGGCTTCCACGGCGACCCGGCCCGGCCCGGCCCGCGCCACGCTCACCGCCCATCGTCCCGGCCCGGACTCCGGAGCTCCGCGCCGGCCCGGGCTCGCCGCCTGCTCGCCGGGCTGGAGGGGAGGCTGGGACCCCGCGCACCGACCGCGGGGCAGCGCGACGGCCCGCAGCGCCCCCTGCCGGCCGCGCCGCGCCCCGCGCCCGGCCCGCCCCGCGCCCGGCGTCCCCCGAGCTCCGCCCCGAAGGCGGAGAGGCGGCCCCGCGGGCAAGGAGGGTGCACGAGCGCTTGTGGAGAGGACACTGTCTCTTGGGAGCCAAACGGGGCCCCCCACCCCCAAAGACGGTCCGGTGTGCAGACTCCCCCGGGGGGGGGGGGGAGCTACGGTCACTAAGGGCCCGGGGACCGCGGCCGCTTGCGTGCAGGGCCGCCGCGCGCCCCCCACCGCCGGGCTCGGGACCCGGGGCTGTGCGGGCGGACGGGGTGCAGCGCCCCGGCCCGGCCCGGGCCTGGACCGGGCCTTCTGTGGGTGCCTGTGGGCCGTGCGCCTGGCCTGGCGCCGCCCTGGGCCCGGGGCCGGGCTCGGCGCGCGTGTTTGGGGTCCGCCACGGCTGGCTGGGCGACCGCCGCCGCGGGCGCTCACACTGCTGCGGGTCTCGTCCCGGTGTCCCCGTTCCCCCTTTCACCTACCCCAGGCCTCCCTTCCGGCGCCAACCACTTCCGGCCCGGGAGTCAACTGGAGACCTCCCCGCGGCTCCGGCTCCAGCTGTCCGCTGGCGCCCGCCCGGGGAGGTCGCGGCCGAGCCGCCGGGTCTCCCCTCCCCCTCCCTGCTCCGCGGCTTCCCCCGAGGCCACTGGCCTGTTTCTGTGACTAACTTGGGCCTCCGGGAGATTAACTCGATTTGATACCATAATTTGTGGGTCGTTTCTTCCAAGGATAGGTCTTCGGTGTCAGTGGGAAGTCTGCAGTGGGCCTATGTGCCTAGCGCAGCTGGCCTGGAGCAACATAGATACTCATCAGTGTCACCACGTCTTCCCTCCCAGGCGCACTTTCTGGAGGAGCTGGTCGTTGGCCTCCCAATTCCACTCCTGCATTCATGGCTCCCAAAGCCACACACGACCCCCCACCCCCTGCAGAGTGATAGATTAATTAAAGAAGGTAGCTGAGCCTGGGAGACCAGGACACAGGCTTTTATTGGAGATGGGTGGGACCCCCGCCGGCTACTTCCAGAGGGAGAGAGTGGAAGAGACTGGAAGAGGCCCGTAAAACACCCGGGGGTCTGCTTTTATGGGGAAGATTGGGGACGGGGCTTAGGGTACTTGGCAGGTGCTGATTGGTGGTTCAGAGGTCAGGTATGTCTGGCCACAGGTGGGGTTTGTGTCTGTCAATCAACTGGGGGAAGGGAGGATCTATCACAGAGTTTACCCATACTCCTACCTACCCTGGTTTTCCGCTAAGAACGTCCCATCTCAAGTCAGCAAATCCTACCTCTTCCCCAAGGCCCTACCCCATCGACCCTGTGGTGTCGCCATTGCCCCTGCCACCTAGGATGCCGTCCTCACTTCGGGGCTCCATGTCCAGTAGATGTTTGCTTCCAAACTCCGCTAACCTTCCCACGGTGCGAGACTGTCCTCAGCTCCTTCGTGCCCTGGCCACTGACACCCCCTCCCAGGGAGCCTGTGTCTCCCAGCACAAAACCCTTCACTGTCCCATCAGCAGCACCCCAGACTTTTCCACGTGGCTCTCCGTCAGCCCACCACACCCAGCACTTCTCCTTCCATACAGGCTTCTCCCCCGGGTCCTCCCCTAACCCCAGGCCCTCCCCCCGGCTGGCACCACCTCCCTCTCCCCTGCAGACCTCAGCCAGGCCACCTTCTGCTGTAGATGACAGAGGAGCCAGCTCACACTTTCTTCACAAAGAACCGGCTGACTCCTGTGAATGAGAGGCCCCGGATTTGGTTCCGGGGACTGAAGATGTCGGGGACGCTCCATCTCTCTGCTTTGCTTCCTTCCCGGGGAGCGACACCCTCGGGCATCACGTGAGAGAGCCTGGCAGACCCAAGCTCACCGCCTCCCAGCATCAGGTCCAGCAGAAAAACAGCTTCTCTTCGCCAGCCATCCCACACGCCTCGGGCCCTGGTTCGGATCGGCACCCACTGAGTCACCTGTCCATCCTGCTCCCCGGCCACTGTGAACCCCACAGCCAGTGTTCCCCACCCCTTCCATCCCCCCCTCTCGGCTACCTCCTCCTCCCTCACAGGGAACAAGTGGCTGCTCCTGGATCCCTGCCCTGTCACAGGGACTGGAGGGGACTCAGGGACACCACCACCTGGAACCTTTCCCCCACAAAACCTGCCACACTACCACTTCAATGCAGCCCTACTGTGCTGGTACAGGGCATCCTGGGGGTGAGTTCCAAACGGGGGGGGGGGGGGAGGCACAGGCTCTCTCCGCTTTCATCAAACCACCTGGTCCTCCTCAAACCACCTGGGACGTCTGCCTCCCTGGGTGGAGACCCCGCACAGAGGTGGCCGCGGCCCCTCGGGGAACCTGGCAGACTCTCTCCCTAGACAGAGCTCTCTCTTCAGTCTCCTTCCTCATCACCCCTATTCCCTGAGAGCTTCTGTGCCCTCCCATTCTGCAGGAAGTGTCCACACCCTCCTCCCTGTGGACTTTGGGTTCTGGGTGGTAACCACCCCACCCTGCCCTGCCCCTTAGGGCAATAACACCTCGTGGCTGAGCCATGAAGGAGGAAGGGGCTGTAGGAAAAGGTTCCTACAGGGAAGTAAATATATATATATTGGTTTCTAGTTATAAAATGAGAGGGATGGGGAGAAGGCGGCAGAGTCGCAGGCAGGATCAGGGCAAGCTGGGGCTTGGAGAGGGGGCAGGGGCAGGTCGAGGCTTGGGACATATATATATATATCCCAAGGCCATCACCTCTGTCAAACCTCTTTCCTTTGTGGTTGTTGAGGAGGTAGGTAGCCAGTGAGCATCTGGCTAGCACCTGGGGAGGCTGTGTCGGAGACTGTCGCTGACCCAAAGGAAAGCAGAGTCAAGAGACGGGCGGCTTCCTGTCGTGCCCGGAATTAGGACCTGGGTTTTTCAATTTCATGTCCAATACCCCCCAACCTTCTCTCCCTCCCGCCCCGCCCCCCATTTCCCCCCATATGTTTAGAATTGGTTTTTCTGTCACTTGCAAGCAAGAAAGCAAGAAGTACGTCAAGCCCAGAGCTCAGTGCCTGGCGCATTGGTTCCTGCAAACACAGTAAAACCATCATCATCATCATCATTCATCTGATAAAGGAGCAGACATGCCCACCGATGACGGTAAGACAGCAGCAGGGAAAAGTGCGGTGTCTTTGGCTTATCGCCACGGTCTCTCCTTCCATCCCCAGCCTGCGGCTTTTGTCCTTTCCACGTGCGTGTGCTGGCCCCAGGGAACATCTCAGAATTCCTCGGAATCTGAACCCTCCCATCCTGTCAAAATAGCCCCAGGCTCACCCAGGCCAGGCCGGGGCCTTTTCCACAGGCAGGCCTGCCTGGCAGAGGGCGGCGGGGAGCAGGTGCCCGTCTTCAATTCCGATTCGAGCCATTGAGCAAAAATTGAGCAAATATTTGCACAGCCTCCTTTGATTCGTGCTGCGGAGCTAGAGGAACAATGGACTTCTGTCCTCACCATTAAAGGGATTTTCCCGTTAAAGGGGAAGACGAGTCGTCGTCTAGGACGCAGATGGAGGTAACAATGCCAGGGTGTCCTTTGGGGGGAGGGAGTGGGGCGCTTTACCGGGACCAGGCTCTCAGCGCCGAAGCCTGTGCCGAGTGCCGCCCTGCCTTCCGACAGAAGTACACCTCTGCCCAGAACATTTTTACTTGTGCCTCCTACAGTTTCTAGGTGACAGATATTGTTAAATCCCATTTACCATGGGCTTTCTTTCTCTGATTATAAAAGGAGTGCCCATTCCTTATTAAAAACACACACAGCCGAAACCGGTTTGGCTCAGTGGATAGAGCATCGGTCTGCGGACTGAAGGGTCCCAGGTTCGATTCCGGTCAAGGGCATGTACCTTGGCTGCGGGCACATCCCCAGTAGGGGGTGTGCAAGGGGCAGCTGGTCGATGTTTCTCTCTCATCGACGTTTCTAGCTCTCTATCTCTCTCCCTTCCTCTCTGTAAAATATCAATAAAAAATATTTTAAAAAAACCACACACACAAAACACACACACACACACACACACACACACACACACCACCCTGGAAAAAGACAGTTCACAAAAATAAAGGTGAAAATAAAAATTATCCAAAATAAATTTGTGTTGCTTAATATAGTAGAGATGATCAAACCAAGATATTCTTCCACACCACTGCTGATAAACCATGGTCTTGGGGAGGTCTAGATACCTTGTAAAAGGCTAAAGGTCATTTCTTAGGTTTTTGCAAAAATGCCGGATTCTCCCTGGCACCTGTACATGATTAAAGACCGCAATCTGAGCCGCCCGGCTCCAGGGTGGTCTGCGCTCCATTATTTATGTATGCATGATTCATTTTCCCAGCCACCAGCTGCAATCCCTTCTCCCCGCCCCCAGCAGGCTTATTATACTAGCCCCTTCTCCTCCCGAGAGCAACGAGGGAGGGCAAACTCATTTTACCATTTCTTTCTGGGCGAAACTTAATTAGAAAGGCACACACAGAAAAACAGAACACAAAATGAGCATGCTAAATAGAAATAAAAGATGGCTCCCAAAACTGACCCCAAGCAAAAAAAAAAAAAAAAAAAATTATAAAGAACTGGAGCAATTTGCTGAATCAGAGGTCTAAATATTCATTCATTTTGTCCTCTAAACTCTTGAGCCCAAGCAAAAAACAAAAAAAAATGTTTCTAAGGAAAAAAGAAACAAGCACTTGGTGAACTCACAAAAATCTCAGTGAGAAATCATAAAAGGACAACAAGGTTTTGGGTGATTTCATCAACAGCAGTGCCCGGCACATGCTAGATAAAAACTGGCTGAACAGATGAATGAACCAAGAGTCCATCCCTCTCTTTTTATAATTAGAAACCAACCAGGAAGGAGACCAGAGGAGAGTGGGCATCTTCAGTCTCATGGGCCCCTGGGAGACAAAGACTGGAGTTCCCCGTTGATGAGAGAGCTGGGGACCAGACAACCCCCCCTAGACTTCCAGACGGGACCCAAAACGGAAAAGATGGAAGCTTGAAAACAACCTGAAAATGCTGGAAGTCATTGCCGACGCAGAATTCTAGAGAAAACAAGAAAACAGTGGGTCATCTACTTGTTCAAAACCAATCACAGTGACATAATGCAAGAGCCAGGACTGGGACGTAGGCTCCGTGGACATGTCGGTAGCCTGGAGCGTTCCTGTCGCAACGTACCAACCCTGGGGTGTGTCAGTGTTTTAGATTTCAGTCGTTCTGATGGGTATGATTTCTGACTTGGGAAGGGGGTGGGTGTTAATTGTCAGGCACCGAGATAAGGGAGACAAGTGTTCTCTGATGAGAAAAGGCATAACAAGAGGACAGATTGAAGCCCGGCCAGCATGGCTCAGTGGTTGAGAGTTGACCTATGAGCCAGGAGGTCATGGTTCGATTCCTGGTCCAGGTACATGCCCCGGTTGCAGGCTGGATCCCCAGTAGAGATAGCTCATCGATGTTTCTATCTATCACTCTCTTTTTTTCTCTCTTTCTCTAAAAAAAAAAATCAAAAAAAAAATCAATAAAAACATTTTTTTTTAAAGAATCCATTTGCAGGTCAGAACTGTGCAGTGTGCACATCGTGACACCATGATTCTCCACTCAGGTCCCAGGTCCCCCAGGGTCTGCGCCACCCGGAGGTCAGCACCCACATGGCTCACGTGGCTGTGACTTGTCACCACCGTGAGCCTGTCAACTCCTCGACGACTCCCTGAACCCTGCAGAGTGCCTCGCACACGCCTGGCGATCGATGTCTGTTGATCAAGTCGCTGTTAATGAATAGAGATGGCTTCATCAGTGAATATTGATGAAATGGGACGGCTGCTCCCACCGGACAGCGAGCCGGGGCTTCTGCCGACAGAGGCAGCAAAGAATACCTAATAAGCTGGATGCGTTCCAGCAGCCCTCTCCGTGGACAAATCGTTAATCAGATCTGGGAGTGCAGGGGGGGTCCTCTCTGTTGTCATGGTGATTTTTAAAAAAAAACAGGGGGAAAAAAACCCAAAGGCTTCTTCTTTATTAGCATCCCAGACATCGAGACTCTGAAGTAATGACTCTTTGAAAAAGGAATCATATTAATAAGATCTACTCGACTGCACAATGTGTTTCTTTCTTTCTTTTGATTAGATGCATTATTAACTTGGTGAGCAGCAAGACCTCATCAATGCAGAGTGCCCATTCATAAAGAACACCACTTGCAGCATGGAATAAACAAGGATGCAGCTCACCAATCTCAGAGATGCCGGTGGATAAGGAAGAAGCCCTGTGAATGGTGGTCTGTGGGCTGTAGATACTTGAAGGGCTTGGACTCTGTGTGTGGGTCATTTCTGTTGGATGAATCTTCAAACGCCGGGGCAGCCCGCACAGGCCAGCGGATCAGAGGAAAGCTGAGGACAAGGAAATCTCACACTAGCTTTACATTGTGCAAGAGCTGACTTGCAAGAATCTTGGATTTTTACTCCTCTCCTGTCTGGTATCACCTTTTGACACTTGGATTTAATAATATTCATTGTTTTTGGGTTTTTTTTTTAGCTAATAATGTGGTGAATAGACTTTGAAATGGGCCCCCATACCCCTAACTACTGGTGTTCACAGCCTTGTAAACGCCCCTCCCCTTTGCGTGTGGTCAGGACCTGCACTTTCTTCTAACCAATAGAATATGGCAAAGGTGATGAGATGACAATACATAAAATCTAACTGCTGTCTTGTTAGCAAACTCTCCCCTTGCTGGTATAATGAGGGAAGATACCATTCTGTGAGCTAGTCAATGGGCAGACTCCAGCCAACAGCCAGCGAGGAACTGAAACCCTCAGACCAACAACCCACAGGGAACTGAGTCCTGTCAACAACCATATGAGCTTGGAAGTAGATTCTTCCCCAATCAGATCTCCAGATGAAACGCCAGCCCTGTCCAACACCTTGATTGAAGCCTCATGAAAAATCCTGAAGCAAAGGTACTCAGCTAAGCCAGACCCAGAATCCTGACCCACACAAACTCTGAGATAATAAATATGTGTTGTTTTGAGCCACTGTCTTTGTGATGACTTGTTACACTACAATAGATCTTTAATGCAAGCACCCACTGATGTTCCAAATGCCATGGACATACCAGTGAACAAGATAGACTATTCCCAGCCTTTATGGACACTCCCTCCTTGTTGATTTATCTATACTAATAAAAGGGTAATATGCTACTTCGATTGGGAGACCTTCAGGACAAAGCCATGGTGGTGGGGTCGAGGCAGAGGTGGTTAGGGGAGATCAGGCCGGCGGGTGGGTGGGTGGGGGACAGTTGGGGCAAGCAGACTGGCTGTGGGGGGACAGTTGGAGATGAGCAGGCCCACAGTGGGAGGACATTTGAGAGCAATTAGGCCAGCGGGAGGAGGAGGCAGTTTGAGGCAAGCAGGCTGGCAGGGAGGGGGGCAGTTGGGGGTGAGCAGGCTGGCGGGGGAGGCATTTGGGAAATATTAGGCTGGCAGGCAGAGTGGTTAGGGGCAATCAGGCAGGCAGGCAGGCAGGTGAGCAGTTAGGAGCCAGCAGTCCCAGATTGCAAGAGGGATGTCTGACTGCCAGTTTAGGCCCCTTTCCTATAGGGGATTCCCGAGGTGAAGGCTGGGCTGAGGGACACCCCCCATGCATGAATTATGTGTACGGGGCCACTAGTTTATCAGTAAATCATTGCCAAAAAAGAAAGAAAGAAGAGTGAGGGACTAGAGCAGGAGGTGGTTGGTATTTTAGATAGGGTTGGTGAGATGGTTCTCTATGAGGAGGAGGCATTTGGGCAGAGAACTGAAGAAGTGGAATATCAGAGTATATTCGGCAAGTCCAAAGGTCCTGGGGTGGAAGCAAGCTGGGTAAGTTGAGTCCCAATTAGCAGAGGGAATGTCGTAAGAGATGAGCTCAGTTAGCAGAGTCAGATCCCAGACGGTCCTGCAGGGCCGTGAGAGGAGGTGGCAGAGGCTTCTGAACAGCCGAGTGACGGACTGCATGTTTGAAAGAATGATTTTCATCTAATATCCACAGTATGAATTTCACAGAGGCTGCACAGGGCCTGGGAAGTGACAAAGAGCCTCTCGTCGATTTTCTTCAGGGATTCTTTCAGAAACCCTCTGACGTAGATGGGGCAGGCACAGGAATTCATTCCCAACTGTACATCCCTCTAGTTCCAAATGCTGGTCTCTGTGGCTGGACTTCCGGGTCCTTTCCCCACCCTCAGGAGTTATTAGTATGGAAGCAGGACAAACGGTGAGTCATCCAACTCATGACTGATCATAATGTCAAAGAGGCTCTGAGCATTTGCGTGGAAGATGAAACAGATGAAACACAGTGATTCTCAGATGCACAGTATTTGCAGCCAGGATGTTTAGTGGGTGAAATACTTTTATTTCATTTGCAGGTATCCTTTTTAAAAATTCTTTTTTTTCCTCCTCTTCCGAATGGGTGTTTTCTGGTCCCTTGCCTTCTGAATAGTTGATTCAATTCTTTGCTTCATCTGATCTGCTATTAATTCCTTCTAGTGTATTCCTCATTTTGGATATTGTATTCTTCATTTCTGACTGTGGGTGTTTTTTTAAATATAATTTCTATGTCATTTTTAATGATTACTATGTCTTCTTTAAAGTTCTCACTAAGTTCCTTTTCAGCATCTTTATAACCAGTGTTTGGAACCTTGTATCTAGTAGCTTGCTTGTAATCCCATTTCATTTAGCTCTTTCTTTTGGAGATTTCTTCTGTTCTTTCATTTGGGGCATGCTTCTTTGTCTTCCTTCTGTTCGGCTGGTCTTAAGATGGTTATCCAAGTGGATTGTTCTATAACTTAGTTGTAATTTTGCTGTGGTCATGGGAGGAGATGAGTACAATATCTACCCACTCCACTATCTTGATTAGATACCTAGTCGGTAGGAATCTTTTTGAAATTTAAGAGAAATAATATCTTGAAAATATTTCTTTTTTTTTTTAAATAAATCTTTATTGTTCAGATTATTACAAATGTTCCTCATTCCCCCCCCCCATTGCTCCCCTACACCAAGTTTCCATTCAATTCTCTGCCCTTTCCCTATCCCCCATTGTCCTCATCCATAGGTGCAGTTTATGTTCAGTCTCTTCCCACCCCGCTCCACTCCCCGTTTTCCCGAGAATCATCAGTCCACTCCCCTTCCATACCTCTGAATCTATTATATTCACCAGTTGATATTGTTCATCATGATTTTTACTTCCCTTGGTTTTTAGACTCACTTGTTGATAGTTACGTGTTTGTTCATAATTTTAATCTTTATTTTCTTCCTCTTCCTAAAGAACCCCTTTCAGCAACTCATATAATTCTGGCTTGGCAGTGATGAATTGCTTTAGCTTCAATTTATTTGTGAAGCTCTTTATCTGGCCTTCGATTCTGAGTGATAGCTTTGCTGGGTAGAGTATTTTTGGCTGTAGGTTCTTGTTATTCATCACCTTGAATATTTCTTGCCATTCCCGTCTGGCCCGCATGGTTTCTGTTGAGAAATCAGCTGACAGTCATATGGGTGCCCCTTTATAGGTAACTACCTGCTTTTGTCTTGCTGCTTTTAATATTCTCTCTTTGTCTTTAGCTCTTGGAATTTTAATTATGATGTGTCTTGGTGTGGTTCTTTTTGGATTCCTTTTGTTTGGGGTTCTGTGTGCTTCCTGGACGTGTAAGTCTATTTCTTTCCCCAGGTGGGGGAAGTTTTCTGTCACTATTTCTTTCAATATGTTTTCGGTATCTTGCTCTATGTCATCTTCTGGGATGCCCATAATTCTGATGTTGGTTCGCTTGAAGTTGTCCCAGAGGTTTCTTACATTATCTTCAACTTTCTGGATTCTCTTGTCTTCTTGCTTCTGTGGAGGAGTGTCCTCTGGCTCTTTGTGTTGCAAATCTTGGACTTGATTCTTGCAATCTTCCAATCTGTTTTTAGGACTCTGTATAATATTATTTATTTCAGAGATTGTATTCTTTATTTCTAGTTGACCCTTTATTATTTCTTGTTGATCCCTTATCATATCCTCATAGGTCTCATTTATTTTATCGGCCTTTTCTAAGAGATTGTTGAACAACCTTATAAGCGTGGCTTTGAACTCTATATCCAGTCGCTTTTTGTCCTCCATTTCTTTCGTTTGTGATCTGTTTCCTCGTTTC
Organism: Vespertilio murinus; assembly: GCA_963924515.1. NCBI lineage: Eukaryota > Metazoa > Chordata > Mammalia > Chiroptera > Vespertilionidae > Vespertilio > Vespertilio murinus. The sequence goes on along the minus strand of OZ004715.1, from coordinate 30,053,552 downwards.
GTCATTTTCGCTGCTTCCCTGAGTTGGTAGGTTGGGAGGATCGGCTGTGCCTATGCCAGGAGACAACCTTATTCCACTAGACTTGGAAACCTGCAAAAGCCTCTCTGAGTTCAGCTTGGAAGGGGCAGAGTTTCTGGGTGGAACCTACAGTCTTGGCTTCCGGTTAGCCCCGCCCTCTTAGGTTCCTGAGTCTCAGTGAACCTCAGGGTCCTTTGGTACTCGCTGCAAGCACCTCTGAGAGAAAGGCACCCTAGAGCTTCGCCCGCTACCAGACAGTGTAGTCTCTACCCCAACAAGCCCACAACTGGGGTTCAGAGCAGTTGGAAGTGGGGTTAAGAACAGTCCGGAGCTTATGTCTCCTTCCCGCCAGGGCGATCTCGTGGCCCAAACGACAGTCTGTCCTCTGTGCACGCAATGTGCGCGACTCAGGGGCTCTGCTTTTCGCCGTTCCCCTAAGCTTCTGTCTTACAGCCCAGATTCCCTCTGTATGAGGCTGGAGCCCGAGGGTCTTGCCCAGGACTGGGGTTCAGTGCAGACAGAACTGGGGCTCAGCACAGTCCTGAGCTTTTGAGTCCTTCCCGCTGGGGCAATTCAGCAGCTCAGCGAACAGTCCCTCCTCTGTGCGCAATGTGGGTGACTCCGGGGCTCAGCCTTTCGCCGCTGCTCCGCTGGGCTTCCGCCTTACAGCCCTTGAAAATATTTCTTATGAATTATATTGGGCCCATTACTGTTAACCTAAAATGTTTCAAATACCATTAAGATTGGATTGTTGTTTATATGTGTGTGTGTGTATGTGTTTTAGTGGTACTCTATACAGGGTGAGGCAAAAGTAGGTTTATACTTGTGAGTATTTGAAACGAAGTTTATTCTGGTATTATTATTTATTAATTATTGTATTATTTTCCATTTGAACAACTGTAAACCTACTTTACCCAACCTTGTATTATTCTTTTACAGGCTATATACATATATTATAAATTTTATATATTCACATATACTATTAATGCTTTGACCTTATTTTTTGTAATATTTGAGTCCCACATGTGCAATATTTCTCCGAATGTAAACATCAGGTTTAAAAGAGACACCTGTATTAGTATCTCTGAAGTTCAAGAGGTTAAGTAAAGGACCTCTGTGTTTTCTTAGTGGGCCACAGGAGAGGAGGGAACCAAATCTAACCTCAGTGAAAGATAAGTGACTGAAACTTCACCCCACTCTCCATCTGCTCCCGCATCCATCCATTTACCCAGTTAATTCATACATCCACTCAACCATCCATCCAGTATCCATCCACCCATCTATCCATCCACTCACCCACCCACTCAGACACCAAATATCTACTAAGAACCAAACAGAGCCCTATATGATACATACGATAGAAAACATTGTAATAGAAAACGGGAGACAAGGCAGACATGCCCTCTGCCCTCAGATAGTCTGATCTTGGTTCTCCACACCAAGCTGGGAGCCTTCCCTAAAGCGCCATTTCCTCCACTTCCCTCGAGCTCCCATTTATGCAGTCACACGTCTCGGTCTTGCTGGGTCACTCCAGGTAAACTTTGCTCCCCCCCCATCTTTGGGAAGCAGACTCTTTGAAGAGATTCCTTCAAAGCACTCTCTGAGTTGGATGGGGTCAGAGTGGACAATCAGAGACCTCAGCATCTGGCCAAAAGTCCTTCTGGTGCCCAATGAATGGGGAGGCTCTTCCGGGTACCACAAAGCCTTCCGAAAGAAACATTCATGGGTGTTGGCTGATCGTCACATGTTGGCAGGATGGACAGGTATGTTCATATTTTCAAAAAGCGCCTGGTTCTCTCTAGGTCCTGCTTCTCCATCCACTCTGCCTTAGAATGTTGGTGTGTTCCCGGAGATGAAGTCCTTGCTCTGTTTTTATGGACCCTGAGTGATCTCATCCATTTCCTTTACCAGATCTGAGTCCTGGTCTGACCTGATCTCCTAAGCTCTGGATTTGTGTTATCGATTTTCCTACTGGACTCACATGTCCCAAGGGGGATAGAAACGCCATCTGTCCTAAACCAAACTCTTTTGGCACATACCCCAGAGCTCTACGATCTGATGAGTGTAATCCACTGGGAACATATTTTGGGCTGGCCAGATTAGCATAGAGAGACCATAGCTAATTCAGGAACAGGAACTGATCTTAAGAAGAGAGAGGGTGAGCAGCAGAGAGAACCTAAGAGAAAACTATGTTATTGTCCAAGGAAGACAGACCCTGGATAGAGGGGTCTTGGGCAGTGCTCCCACCAGAGATGACCTCAGCGCTGGAGTGGGAGATGATGTTAGGACTTTCCGGTTCAGGGTCGATGCTTCCTAAACAGCCGGATAATGAAGACTTTGCCTTCTCAGCACACTGACACATTGAGAACCTTCCCGATTCCATATCAGGATCCCAGGGCTATGAAAAAATGCCCTCCTGCAGGAAGCGGTCCGCAGTGTCTTATGAGTAGGATTAGAGTGAGCCAAACTCGGAAAGACATTATTCGGAGTGGCCTGAGGGGCTGAGCCCAGGCCTGGCCTGAATTCCCAGGGGTGCAGGGAGCCACTGTCCACTGTCCACGGCACAGGTGCCATCCAGCTATTCGTGTTTATACCAGGCGGGCGCACCCACCTTCTTGCTGCGATTTCCAGGCCCGTTGGTTCTGGCACTTCTCTCGTTTACTAATTAACACCTGCGAGTTCACCTTTGGAGGCCGTCACTCCAGTAACTAAGGTTTCCGTGCCATTTAAATGAAGTTTGTGGGTGGGGTATAAGTTGGTTCAATACTGTGGGAAACTGATTGGCAGTACTTATGAAAGATAAATACCTACTCCATAGTCCAGAAATCCCAAATCTAGATGTATATTCAAGAGCAGGGGTGGGCAAACTTTTTGACTCGGGGGCCACAATGGGTTCTTAAACTGGACCGGAGGGCCGGAACAAAAGCAACCTGACCATGCTGGCACTCTCATCTTGGGCTGCTGGTGAAGGAGCGGAGGGGAGAGCAAGAGAACCCTCCGCTCTTTCGGCTCCGCGGGCCGGATAGAACAGCCGCACGGGCCGGATCCAGCCCGCGGGCCGTAGTTTGCCCACGGCTGTTCAAGAGAAATTAGTGCATACACCTGTCACAAGACATGTATAAGAATGTTCACCACAGCGGTTTTCGCGATAGCCCAAACTGAAAACAGCTCAGATGCCCATCGGTAGGAGAACTGATTTAAAAACGGCCTCAGCCGAAACCGGTTTGGCTCAGTGGATAGAGCTTCGGCCTGCGGACTGAAGGGTCCCAGGTTTGATTCCGGCCAAGAGCATGTACATTGGCTGTGGGCACATCCCCGGTAGGGGGTGTGCAGGAGGCAGCTGGTCAATGTTTCTCTCTCATTGACGTTTCTAGCTCTCTATCCCTCTCCCTTCCTCTCTGTGCAAAATCAATAAAATATATTTAAAAAAATAATAAAATAAATAAAATAAAAACTGCCTCAGCTGTTTTGGGCTGGAGCTGGGGAGTCGGTACTCTCACAAGTGCCCCAGTTGTCCCAGTTAGTCCTGATGCTCGGTGGGTCTAGGACTGGCCCGGCCTCAGGCCTCCCTGCCTCTCAGGGCCAGATGCTGCCGCTTCCCCTGGCACAGCGGGGGAGGCCCCTCCCTGGGCCCGACCGCAGCTGCAGCCCTGCCTGGCGGTCTGGCCAAGGACGGAAGCCTGTGCCAGCAGCAGGCCCAGCAGAAGCTCCCGCAAGGTGCCGGCAGGCAGCTGTGCCCCTTTGCCGTTCCCGCCCAACGCCAGTTTCAGGGATTGTTACTTTGAATTTTGTGCGCATTTGACCAAATATAATCATTTTTTCTCATCTATCCTGCGCAGAGAAGCCAACTTAAGCTTCCGTGTACAGCATCTACACTCCTCCTTCCACTTGAACACTTTCATGGGCTCCTTCCCATCCAGAGGTGAAACTCCTGGCCCCGGGGTGGTACGGCCTGACCTCTGCTCTTGCCTTTTCCCCAGGTGGTCTCTTTCACAAAACCCCTGGAGCCTTGCTCATTCTTCCCTTTTTTCCCCTTCCGTGATCCGAAATACCCGAGATCTTCCTTATTCTCTCCAGATCCTATCTCAGCTTAACTATCCCCTCCTCCAGGCAGCCCTCCCTGACTGGCTTGGCCCATAGTCCTTCCTGGAATACCCCCTGTTTTTCTGGCCTCCTGCTATGCTGTGTCCTGTGACCTTCACACATCTGAGTCCTAACAACAAGCAGAGGCCACTTCTCAAGGTCATCAGGCAGTTCTTGAATGTCTTCCTGATTTCTTAGCTACACCCCCGCCCCCCCCCCCCGGCCCCCACTATGCCCCTGGATTGCCTAACCTCAAAACTGACCTGTTCTGTGGCCCTTCACTCCTCTATGAAACTGATAAGCCAGTACATACCGTAATCATTTAATCAGGCTACTTAACTTTTGGTTTTGTTAGAACTGGGGCTAAATTTTATGAATCATCTGCCTTATGCTATATGTTTCACCTCAGTTATCTTATCCATCACAAAAATCCTCCACGCCCATTTTATCAACGCAGAAACTAACCTTCAGGGGAGTTACGCGATGTGACCAACGCCCGCCGCACAGCCGGTGAGGGATGGAGCAGGGAAGCGAGATCTATAAGCAAAGCATTGTAGATTCTTTCTTTCCTGCTCTGCAGAGTTCATAACAGTCACTAGAGGGCGTCTCGTGGCGACCTCGAGCCAGGCTTCCTAGGAAGTTCGGTAATGTAGATGGGATGCTGAGCCTGAGGTGCCCATATTCGCCACCAGGGGGCAGCCGGGGAAAAGGAATGGCACAGAGGGTCGTCACAAGGGGCAGCCTAGCTGCAAATAACTGGGGACCCCGTTTCCCTCCACCTGGGGAAGGCCAGGGTAGCTCACTGATGATTTTAGTTATTCTCAACAAACTTTTCAAAATGTGTTCTTGAGCTCTTCCTTACATATAACGAAGCACCAAAGTCTCAGACAGAACTTTAATATTTTTTCTTAATGTAAAGTCATCAGTGTGGTTAACAGGAAAAAAAAAACAAAAACCCAGAATCTCACTGTGTAACTTCTGGCTTAGCAACAAAGAGAGCCATTAATTACCTCCCAGTGCCGGAGACCTTACCTGCGTTGTCTCATCTAATCGTGGACAGGTTCTGAGAGGTGAAGAAACTCGCCCAAGTTTACACAGCAGGACCAGGATTTCAACCCCAATCAGTCCAACTTCAGAGTTTCTTAGCCTCTTTGAGCCTCAATAGCCTCATCTGTTAAGTGGGCACAATCACAGTAACACACATCGCAGGGTAGAATAAGACAATGTGGATGAAGTGCCTCAGAGAGGGCCCAGATGTGGCTGCGAAGGGGGGTGAGGTAGAGGATGCTAGTTACCTGAGGTCTGTCACGTGGTGAATCCTAAAAGGGGTCCCCAGGCAGTCTCCCTTCGGCAGCACCAGGAGCAGTGTCAATTCTGACGGCGGGTGTTTTCGTACCTGATTTACACAGAGAAACTGAGGCGCAGAATGGGGAAGATTTGGCTGAACTTTCTGAATTGGAGGTGTTCATCAATTCTCATGGACTCACGTACTTGACGTCTTTTGAAGACTCCCATGTGTCAGGCCTGTGCTAGGCACTGGAATACAGGGATGACCCACGCACTGTCCCCTCCTTTCAGGTGTTCTGGGAAAGGATGATTGTCACCATCAGGACTATGTTCTCATCCCCACTGCCCTCTGTACCATCACCTCACTCACACATCCATTTATTTGACCTGTCTACCAATTCACCCATTCATCCACTCACCCATCTACCCACCTACCCACCTGTCTATCCATTCATCCACCTCCCTTACCTGAGGTCTTCATCTATTTACCCATCCATCCATCCATCCATCCACGCATCCACCAATTTTTAAAAATATTTATTGATTTCAGAGAGGAAGGGAGAGGGAGAGAGGGACAGAAACAGCAATGATGAAAGAGAATAATTGATCCGCTGCCTCCCACACACCCTCCACTAGAGATTGAGCTTGCAACCTGGGGATGTGCCCTGACCCAGAACCGAACCATGACCTCCTGGTTCATAGTTGGAGGCTCAACCACTGAGCCACACAGCCAGGCTCCACCTATTTTTTCATTCATTCATTCATTCATTCGCTCACTCATCCATTCATCCATCCATCCACCCACTTGTCTGTACATCCATCTAAACAATCTTTTGGGTATTCTTTCCTCTGAGTGAAGTCTCTCCTTAATGCTCCCACAGTCACCTATGCTTACCCCTGTCACATCACTGGTTACTGTGGTTATAATAGTCTGTTCTCGCAGCTGTATTCCCTTCCAAACAGTGAGCTCCCCGAGAACAGGAGATTGGGAGGTACGAGACAGTAAATGCTGTGGAATAAAGCAGGGAAGCCCCAAGTGGGAGCTGGCACCTTAGGGTTTGTTTAAGGTGACCCACTGGAACGCAGGAGGACAATATTAGAACCTCCATTTGCATCTCATTTTTTGAGTAAATAGCAAGAGCATAATTAATCATCCCCTGATATTTAATATCCTGATCAGTAGTGGCACCGCTGATATATTGGATAGTCCTGCATCGCTGACTTTCAAGCAATTGCAAATGCAGTGTTTCTTCAGCCATATTATGTCACTGAGGTTAACTTTACAAAGGCGAGATTTTTAAATATTAGAATATTTATGTGACAAGATGTCAAGTGATGAACATTTTTTAATTAGTTGGTGTTCAAATGTGTTTAACCTGATCCCCTGAATTGAATATCAGAGGGCAAAACTGGGTATTATGTTTGCCAAAAGAAAGAGGGTAAACCAGGACAGAAAATATGGAATTTAGGACACAGCATAGCAGGGCAGGGGGGTCCAGAATGGCCAGCTCCTGGGCAGCAGGTCCCAGAATGACCTGCTGGAGATTTAGGGCCAGAGAACTCAAGGAAAAGGACTTTTGGCAAGCCCGGTGTGACAGGACGTGCCAAAGGGAGCACTGCTGGACTGGTGGTTAAATCGCAGCGAACCTGAGCCACTCTTCTCTCACTGCCAGGCCTTTTCCTGGGGTCCCCTGGGCTCCCCCCAGCGCAGGTCCTGAGGAGGTCATGCCTGAGAGCAGGGGCTTCCGCTCTCTGCCCTGTGCCCTGCTGGCCAGTGCTTTGTCCATCTGGCTGCTCTCTGCTAGAAATCATCCAATTTAATTATTGAATCAAATTGGGTTGGTTGGTGATTCAATATTTTTAGTGTGATCCCCTGGTGGTTAGGACATCTGATAGGATGGGAAGTTTGAAGAAAGAATGAGGAGGTCTTATAGACAAGTAGGACAGGAAAACAAAGGCGAAGAGAAACTCCAGGACAAACAAAAGGCTTGTAAGAAAGACAGGGTGTAGCCCTAACCCGGTGGTCGGCAAACTCATTAGTCAACAGAGCCAGATAGCAACAGGACAACGATTTTAAGAGCCAGTTTGAGAGCCAATTTTTTAAAACTTAAACTTCTTCCAACGCCACTTCAAAATAGACTCGCCCAGGCCGTGGTATTTTGTGGAAGAGCCACACTCAAGGGGCCAAAGAGCAGCATGTGGCTTGTGAGCCACAGTTTGCCGACCATGGCCCTAACCAGTTTGGCTCAATGGATAGAACAAAAGCCTGTGGACTGAAGGGTCCCAGGTTTGATTCCAGTCAAGGGCATGTACTTTGGTTGAGGGCATATGGCCAGTAGGGAGTGTGCAAGAAGCAACTGATGGATGTTTCTATCCCTCTCCCTTCCTTTCTGTATATATATATATATATATATATATATATATATATATATATATATATATTAAAGACTCATAATATAGTACCCTACCTTGCTAAACCCCCATCTATATTTGCCTAGTTGTAATCATGTGAGCATTGCTCCCAGATTTTCCGTTTTTAGACTCAAGCTGTAAACAAAGAACAGAAACCATTCTTGTAGTTACAGAATTAAGCATTAATCTTGAAATCATAAAGTAAAGCTGACCAGGCTTGGGAGGAAGAGACATTAAACAGGGAGAGAAACTAATATCTTCACCTCCCCAAGGAATCGTCATGAAGATACTGTGGGAGGGCGGTGGGCCTGTGAGTAGAAAGATCCGAATACTTACACTTACAAAGGAATGCATATGCGCGTTTAAATTCAGGTTAATCAGTAAGCTAACCGATAATGCCTAATACTGATAAATCTAAAAAGCATCTTAAGCCCTAACCGGTTTGGCTCAGCGGATAGAGCATAGGCCTGCGGAATGAAGGGTCCCAGGTTCGATTCCGGTCAGGGGCATGTACCTTGGTTGTGGGCACATCCCCAGTAGGGGGTGTGCAGGAGGCAGCTGATCGATGTTTCTCTCTCATTGATGTTTCTAACTATCCCTCTCCCTTCCTCTCTCTAACTATCCATCTCCCTTTTTATTTATTAAAAAAATTAATAAAATGTTTTTTAAAATGCACCTTAAAATGATATTTTCTGGGCATATGGAGTGAATCACCAGCAAGAGCTCAGAGTGGCCCCACTGGGAGCCGGGGGTGGGCGGGTGGGCTTTCCCTTACAAGCTCTTCTGTGCTCTTGACTTTAAAACCAGCCGTGTGCATGTGCTAAAACTTCAGAACGAGCAGGGCTTTCTTGTGGTTGAAGTGGGTGAAGTGGAGGCTATTTGACATCACTCCGCTCCATGGCGGTTCTTGGAATCTAAAACGTATTGACGCTTCGCTTAGAAATCTGTTGCAACTCAACACCCTCCCCCCAAACCTTGCCCTCTCTCTCCCTGTTGGGCCTCATCAGATGAGGTCTGACAGGAGGGGCAGGTGGGGTCCCGGGGCTGGGAGGCTGCTGCTCACTTGAGGGCTCTTCTCTGGGCTGCATACTGTGTGTGGGGGGCAGGGAAGGAATCAGACCAGATCCCACACAGTAGGCACTCAGCAATCCAGCCTCTCCTCCCCTCATTCTGTCCCCCCTGCACCTCCCACACACAGTATGGGATAAAGGGTGGGGGGAGTCTGGGGTGAGGGTCATTCCTGGCCAGTGACCAAGGACCAGGGCTGCTTGCTTGCTGGACCTGCTGCCCCAGCCCCTACCCCATTTTGCAGCCCCAGCATTCCTCCTGGCAGTTGTCAGCCAGACACACGCCCCCTGAGACAGGCCTGTCCATCTGCAGGTGGGGGGCAGGCCCCAGGAAGACTGCTCCTTCTCTCCTCTCTTCCCCATCCACCCCGATGTGAAGAGCTGAGGACACCAGTCTGTACTGATCCTCCAGCCCCTCCGACTACTCCCCTCTGCCCACCCCAGGCCCCGCCCAGACACCCAGATTCCGCCCAAGGACAAGGCCCCTGATTTTAAAATAATGCTCCGCTACTCCCCACCGAACCCCCGACTCTCAGGGTTCTGCTCCTAGTTATACAGAAACATGCTATGCAAAGGGCGGTTCTTGGACCAGCAGAACGGACATCACCCGACAGCTTACTGGAAATGCAGAATCCTGGGCTCCATTCTAGACCCCCTGCATCAGAATCTGCATTAAAAGTAACACCCGTGCCAAAACCGGTTTGGCTCAGTGGATAGAGCGTCGGTTTGCAGACTGAAGGGTCCCAGGTTTGATTCAAGGGCATGTGCCTTGGTTGCAGGCACATCCCTAGTAGGGGGTGTGCAGGAAGCAGCTGGTCGATGTTTCTCTCTCTTCGATGTTTCTAGCTCTATCCCTCTCCCTTCCTCTCTGAAAAAAATCAATAAAATATTTTTTTAAAGTAATACGCATGTGATTCACATGCACACTAATGTCTGAGAAGCAGTGAGTTAGAATACACCATCTGATAAATCAACTAACGCTGTTACAACTAGCCAATGTTTCAAAGTGCTTCCTGTGTGCCAGGCTGTGTGCTAAGACTCTTCACGTCTCGTCATATTTAACTCTCACACGGCTTCACACAGTAGGGACTCTACTGAACCCAGATGAAGATGCTAACGTTTGGAAAAAGATCAAGCAACTTACCTAAGGTCACACAGCAAAGGGCAGGGATCTGAAGCCTGGTGGTCTGACTCTAAAAAATAGGGCTCAAGCCTGAGGTGAAGCTTGGCCAGTGTGGCTCAGTGGTAGAACATTAACCAGCGAACCAAGAGGTCACGGTTCAATTCCTGGTCAGGGCACATGCCTGGGTTGTGGCCTCGATTCCAGTAGGGGGCATGCAGGAGGCAGTCGATCAATGATTCTCCCTCATCATTGATGATTTCTCTCTCTGAAATCAATGCACACACACACACACACACACACACACACACACACACGAGGTGAACCACTTTTTGGAGGGTGACTTTGGGCATGTCAATAGCCTCATCTGTGGAGTGAGAACGATAGTGTCCACCACTGGGGGTTTTATTTTTTTCAATGAGAAGGTATGCAAGTCCCTAACCCCGTAGTCGGCAAACTGTGGCTCGCGAGCCACATGCGGCTCTTTGGCCCCTTGAGTGTGGCTCTTCCACAAAATACCACGCCCTGGGCGAGTCTATTTTGAAGAAGTGACGTTAGAAGGAGTTTAAGTTTGAAAAATTTGGCTCTCAAAAGAAATTTCAGTCGTTGTACTGTTGCTATTTGGCTCTGTTGACTAATGAGTTTGCCAACCCCTGCCCTAGCCCAACAGACGTTATTGGGCTCCCATCCTGGAGGCCTGGGCCAGGGAGGTGGATGGTGAGACGGGGGATGACTTCCTGCCCTTGGAGAGGCCAGAGCCCCGGGAGAAGCTGGCAGAGGGGTCACAGGTCAGCGCGCTCCTCGGCGGGAGCCTTTGTGCAGAGCCCACCTGGCGTCCTGATGCCCAATCTCCCGCCCTTCCCCCTGCTCAGACAGGGAGCACCTTGAGGGGGAAGGCACTGCTGTTGACCTTAAATAAACAGATAGCCAGCCATTTCCCCAGCAAAATGAATGGTAGGTGAGGGACACGCGGCCCATGGACAAACCTTGCAGAAATCCAGAGGAACACGGAGAAGAGCGCTCTTCTGGGGGCTTGGGAGAGGCTGTTGTATGCGAAGCGATCATCGGAGGAAACGGAAAGGTGGCAGTGTGGCGACTTTCCATTGGCAGAGTTATGGCGCCTCCCATTGGCCCAGCTGTCGGCAAGGAAAAGTCTTCTTTGCCTGCCCGGGGAGTGGAGCATCACTTCCTGGGGGAGATGCACTGCTACTCTCCTCCCCGCGGGGTCAGAGGTGTGCATTGAGGGACAGGTGGGTGGACGTTCTCTTTTAGCCTTCCACTTCCGCACGGCCATATTCGTTTCTGAGGCTCAGTGCCCAGGAACGGGGCCTGGCACACAGTGGCATGAATGGGTGGCCTCCCGTCCGTATCGCAGCCCAGCAGCCAAAGTAAGGGCATGGATGGACCGCACCTCCCGGCCACCTGCCTGCCCGATGGTGCCAGGGCCACAGCGGCTCAGCCTCCAGCTCCCTCATCCCCGGCTCAGAGCACCTCAAACCCCCCCCCCACTTCTGTCCCCCAGAAGGACCCGGTCTAGGCAATGTACCTGAGGCTGGAGGTGGGAGTGGGGCGTTCCAGGCCTTTCTACCCAGAGGAGGATCTGCTCCCCACAGCAAAGGGGGGACAAGGGACAGGCCCTGCCAGGGGGAGGGAGAGCCCGGGAGGGGAGACAGATTTGTGGTGAGAATACATACTGAGTAACGCAACCCCGCTGATCATTTCAGGGCCAAACCCTATGGTTCAGGCCTCCCAGACTCCACCGGTGAGGGGTCTCCTGAGTTCCTGCCGGGGACCCCTGGGGGAGCGCCAGCACCGCCTGCTAGGAGCTGGGGGGCTCTTTGAAATGACTTGTTTATTCTTAAACCATTCATGAGAATTTTGCACGCTCCTCCTGGACTTGTTTTAATGCACCATCATGCGTTAAATTACTTTCCCCGTGAATGAAATAGAAGCTGTGGACGGGTGCCTGAGTCCCCGTGCTCCCCCTCCGCCTCCCCACCACCCGTGACTTTGCAGTCTGCCGGCACCGGCTCGGTGAGGAGGAGACAGGCATTCTGTTGCTCTTCCTTCCTGGCTTCCATCACTTTCTGGCTCCAAGGTCCACTTTCCTTTTAGGGGAATTAGCCCTCCTCTTTCTTTGCCCACAGGCTGACCCTGCCCTCTGTCCCGGGGGGTAGACCCATAGCTCAGCGTAGATTCCTCCGAGCACAGTGACTGCTTCAGGAGGGGACGAGAGGCCTGAGCTACACCACGGAGCATCAGCCCTACGGCTTCTGCTGCTTTATATCAGACCAGCTGTCCCAAAGGCCTGTGCAGCGAGGACGGTTAAACTTCTAGGAAACAGCCTAGAAGCTTCGAGGCCACAGAGTACAGAAAAGCTGCCTTGGGGAGGAAGCAACCCCAAGGAAAGCAGAACTGAAACAGGGAAAGAGGAGAAGTCCCCACGGGCCACGTGTGAGTCCCTGGGTCTAGCCATCTCTGAGGCCGTGTAATTTGTTTGTTTGTTTGTTTGTTTGTTAAACTGGTTTGCGTTAAGCTTCTTTCCCTTGGAACCTAGAGAGTTCTGACTAATTCAGCTGGTGGACACATGCCCCCGTTGGGAGGCCCAGGCTTGCTGGGAAGACGGTCAGAGCTTTGGCACGGGAGCCAGGAGACTGGATTTGGGTCCTACCTTTCCCACACGCTCGCCGTGTGACTTGAAAGGTTGGATTCGATCCCCTCCAGGGTCTTTTCCCAGCTGCAAGATCCGCTGCCTGAAAATTTCAGGACATTTCAGCGAAAGGCAAATTCACCCCCGGACTCGGGATGGGATTCCTGGGCTGCGAAACTGGAGGTTCTGGCGCTGCGTCTGGGTGGGGCTTAGAAATCTGGAGTGTGAATGCCATGCCCAGGTGGTTTTGACACCTAGCCAGGTTTGGAAACCACTCAGATGCTTAGATTCTTTTTCTTAAGGCAGCCATTTAAAGACCCGTCCGAAAGGAATTTACTTAGCACATACTATGTGTGCGTGGCACCCTCTTCGGACAATGGCCTTCTTGTTGCGTGGGGCGGGTGACCTCCATCCTCACGCTGGACTTTCTGTAAAACCCCAAAGCTGGCTCTGAGAAAGAACACACTTTACTGGCACCACGCTTCCTCCAGCCATTCAATTGCTTCATAAATGGCGTTTAAAACTTTTATTGATGAATAAGCTATTCACTGTCCAATTGGTTCATTTATAAACAGCGAGTAGGTGAATGGGCGCATTTATGTCGCTGTTGCTGTTGACGTCTCATTTTAAAACCTTAACAAGACCGCGCCATGGCAACCGTTACCCCCATATTACTAGAATTCAAATGGCTTATTATCAAGATAAACATTTATTATATTAAGGTATGCAATATGAGTGTCATATTTTATACATGCTTACTTGTAGCCCGGTTCAGCTCGGGGCCAACACCATATTGAATTATTTAAAGCCATTTCTCCTTGGGTTATTAAAAAGCTCAGTAAAATATATATTAGTGCATAAAATTTTAATGCAGGGTTCACATTGCAGCGTTTGCAGGCTCGTGGGCCTTTAGAAGAGGGAGAGCGAGGGGAGCCAGGCTCCAGACAGGCGGTGGGTCTGAGATGGTGCTCAGTGCCCTCGCCCTAATCCTCTCGGCCTTAATCCTCGCCATTACCCCACTTCCCCGTGCATCAAAGCCACGAAACCAAACACAGCCCGCGCTTGGTCTCAGCAGTGACCTCCAACCTGCCAGGCCCCCTGATATATGTTACAGGTGAGGAGGTTAGAATCATGCTTGTAGGAGGCCCTCACGTTCCCAATCGCAGTGACTCGGGCCCCTGCTGACTTGAATACAGAGACGAGTCCACCAGTTCCTTCTGCTGTGTATGACCCTGTAACCCTGGGGGTCACTCAGGTGGGCAATGGGGCAGGCGCTCCCCACACTGCTGTTCACCCATTTCACGAGTATTCCTTTTTTTTTCTTCCCTGAACCACACCTTCCCTAGAAGAGCGAGGTGGGGTTGGAGTAGATGTTTTTAAAAAGCTAGCAAGTGGGGGGCCTGCTTAGTGCCACGGTCCCCGCCTATCTGCCCAGAGACCTCAAATCAGGGTAATACACTCTACAAATGTCTGGTTACACCAAGGTTGGAGCTGGTGGCCAGCAGCCTGAGCAGATTACTGCCTTCCTCGGAGCTCCGGTTTCCCCAGTCAGTACTTGATGCTGTGAATAGAAGACACACCACACAGGCTAGGTGATCCCCAATCTTTCATTCCCACTCCACACACGCGGATTCTCTTCTCCTGAGGTCTGGGTCATCGGCGAGTTCTCTTTGTTTTTCTTATGGGGATCAAGCCGGACCTGCAGTGAGTATTCAGTAAGTAACTATTCTACGGCAGCAAAATGGGCCGTGCTGTTCATTTCTCGTCTCCTCTTCACACCCGGAAACTCTCAGGAGGAGGAAAAGGTAGTTTTCCTTTGGTAACAGGTGAGGGCAGGCTGGGTCTGCACGCCTTTGCCTCTGGACATGCTTGGTAAGAGCTTTGGGAATTCAGAGCTGGAACAGAAACTCCCAGGAGTGTTAGGTTGGGCCCCAAGAAGCAGATCCTAAGACAAGCATTTGGGGACAGTCTAGGGCAGTGGTTGGCAAACTCATCAGTCATCAGAGCCAAATATCAATAGGACAACGATTGAAATTTCTTTTGAGAGCCAAATTTTTTAAACTTAAACACATAGGTAGGTACATTGTTATTAACTTAATTAGGGTACTCCTAAGCTGGCCTGTGCTAAAAACTCAAGGGGCCAAAGAGCCACATGTGGCTCGTGAGCCATAGTTTGCCGATCACTGGTCTAGGAGGTGATTCCAGGAGTCACTGACAGGAAAGTGGTGAAGTGAGAACACGAGGAAAAGGCAGCCAGCGCAGGTGTGTGAATGAGCAGGTTACACGCTCCGGGGTCCATGCTGCTTGGATGACGGGGAGGTTGTGGGAAACACGGCTCTGTGTCATCCCACCCAGGCGCCAGGAGCTGGCATATTTATCAGCCGAGTTGGTTGAAGTGGCTCCCAGCATCAACACATGTTACATACTTAGAGGTGAATCTCACACACAAAAATGTATAAAACTTGTCCACTAACACTACTAAACACCTGTGAGGGAAATTAAAGAAGAAACCAAATAAATGGGGAAATCTATGTTTTTCATGAGTTGGAAGACTCAGTATTGTTAAGATGTCAATGCTTCCCAAATTGATTTGCAGATTCAGTGCAATCGTTAGTGAAATCCAAGCAAATTTTCTTTTCAGGAAAAATTAACAATCTGATTCTGAAATGTATATGGAAATACAAAGGAACTAGGATAGTCAAAATGAATTTCATAACGAATGAAGTTAGAGGACTAATACTAACTGATTTCAAGACTTGTTATTATGAAGCTACAGGAGTCAAGACAATGACTACTAAGGCATCAAGGTAGACAAACAGATCAATGAAACAGAATAGAGTACACAAAAAGACCACACATATTTTGACAACTAAATTTTTACAAAGATGCAAAGGCTGGAACATTTGGATATCCATATGCAATACTATGATTTCATCAATGCCTTATACAATATATATATATATATATATATATATATATATATATATATATATATTACCTTAAAATGAACCAAAGAACTAAGTGAAAAACCTAAAACTTTAAAACTTCTAGAAGAAAATATAGGATAAAATCTTTGTGATCTTGGGTAAAGCAGAGATTTCTTTAATAAGACACCTAACCACAGTCTATAAGAGAACAGATTAGTAATTTGGACCTTATTAAAATTAAAGATATTGCTAAGAGAATGAAAAGACAGTCTACACACTGGGAGAAAATAAAGCATACATCTGATAAAGAATGTGCATCAAGAATATATAAAGGACTCTCAAATTAATAATGAAGACACACCAATTAAAAATGAGCAAAAGATTTGAACAGATATTTCAGCAAGCAAGGTAGATGGATGGTAAATAAGCACATGAAAAGATGCTCAGCATCATTAGTCATTTGGGATCTACAAATTAAAAACCTCAATCAAATACCACTTCAGCCCTGCCCGTGTAGCTCAGTGGTTGAGCATCAACCTATGAACCAGGAGATCACAGTTCGATTCCTGGTACATGCAGGGGTTGCAGGCTGGATCCCAAGTAGGGGGAGTGCAGGAGGCAGCCAATCAATGATTCTTTGATTCTTTCTCATCATCTGATGTTTCTATCTCTCTTTCCCTTCCTCTCCGAATTCAAAAATATATTTTCAAATAAAGAAATACCACTTCATACCTAAACTTCTAAAGGCTAAAGGCTGGGAAGGGACTGGAACTCTCACATGGTGGAAAGGTAAAATGACCGAATAACTTTGGACAACTTGGTAGTTTTTTTAAAAGCTAAATATACATCTACTATATGATCCAGCATTCTACTCTTAGGTATTTTTACCCAAGAGAGAAGAAAGCTTATGCCCACAAAGCAGCTTTATTTGTAAAAGCCCCAATCCAGAAGCAGCCTAAATGTCCATCAATGGTGAAGGACAAACAAGTCATAGTATATCCATCCATTTGGATGCTACTCAGCAGTGAAAAGGAATGAATTGTGGCTGCACAATAAAAATATGGAGACATCTTAAAATAATTATGCTGACAAAACAAGAAAGCCCACTGCATGGGAGAACATATTTGCCAATGCTATTTCAGATAAGGGTTTAATCTCCAAAATTCACAGAGAACTCATACAACTTAACAAAAGGAAGATAAACAACCCAATCAAAAAATGGGCAAAGACCTAAGCAGACACTTTTTGAAAGAGGGCAGAAGGAAGGCCAAGAGACATATGAAAACATACTCTAAGTCACTAAATCAAAACAACAATGAGGACCATCTCACATCTGTCAGAATGGCTATCATCAACAAATCAACTAATGACAAGTGCTGGTGAGGATGCAGAGAAAAAGGAACCCTCCTGCACTGCTGGTAGGAATGCAGACTGGTGCAACCACTGTAGAAAATAGTACGGAGTTTCCTCAAAAAATTAAAAATGGAACTCCCATTTGACCCAGTAATCCCATTTCTAGGACTACATCCCAAGAAAACAGAAATACCAATCAGAAAGGATATATGTACCCCTATGTTCATAGCAACACAATTTACAATAGCTAAGGTTTGGAAACAACTTAAGTGCCCATCAGCAGATGAGTAGATTAAAAAACTGTGGTACATCTACACAATGGAATGCTATGCCGCTATAAAAAAGAAGGAACTTTTACCATTTGCAATAGCATGGATGGAACTGAAGAGCATTATGCTAAGTGAAGTAAGCCAGTCGAGAAATATAAATATCACATGGTCTCACTCATATGTGGGATATAATGATCAACATAATTTGATGAATAAAAATAGATCCAGAGACAAATGGCAGGGGAGGGTGGGTTAGAGAGCAGCCAAAGGACTTGTATGCATATTAGCATATCCAATGGGCACAGACACTGGGCTTGTCCAGGGTGGGAATGGTGGTGGTGGTGGTGGTGGGGTCAACTGTGGAAAAAGAAGACATATGTAAAACTTAAGATAATAAAAAAATAATAATTATACTGAATGAAAGAACTAGACAAAAAAGAGCACATTAAAGCCCAAATATGTTAGTTAGTGATCAAAAATGGAAATAACAAGTTACTAAATTCCGAGCTAAGATGCCAGTCACTGGAGAGCACATGGATGATAGAAAATTATTAGTGACCTGGAGGTCAAACCAGGGGATTTTATTTCTATTTTCAAAGGTTGGTGAGAAATGGCAAGTTGATTTCAACCGAGTCTCCTTGATTATTAATTAACTCATGTGATCAGATGTAAATGTTCATCTTTCCAAACCAAGTCACCTGCAGAGCACGCGTTCTTTTTTCCAATTTTAATCAATACGAGTAGAATGAATGTTATAATGAACTCCCATGCTCCTGTTCTTCAGCTTCAACAATTGCCAGCTCATTGCCCATCTTGTGTCATGTCTATCTACCCTCACCCACTCCCTGTGCCCGCAGGCCCGGCACCTGGCCATTTCACCTGGAAGGATTTGTTTGTATTTCTACAAAAAACAAAACAAAAAAAACCCACAAATTATTTTCAGTCTTAGTTTTAAATTTCTAATAATTCAGAACCAGTCCTGGCAACTTCATCTGAAAGTCTTGGCGGGGTTTAGAAAGAATGTGGGACTCTCCTCTCTCACACATTGATAAAGGAGAAGGGTTTACCTGCCAAGAAATTTTTCTTAAAGGGGGGGGGGGGCGCTTATCCTCTCTCTTTACTAAAAAAAAAAAAAAAAGTTGGTTTTTCTGAAGCGAGTGGCGGTGATATCCTCACAGGCTCTGTGTGGAAGTCCCAGAGGCCGTGGTGAAACACGACCATTATCCAGGAGAGGAATGTGCGTTTTTAGATGGAAATGTGAAACTCTAGACTCTAGTCCCCGTGTGCAGGCGGCTCGGAGGGGCATCGGCACTCGCTGGAGGAGGCCACCTGATACGGGAAATCGCGGACCAGATGTGCTCCTGTGAGTGCTTCTAGGACTTTGGCTCTCTGGAGATGTTTTCATGAGACACTGGGATTCTTTGTTCTTCAAAACCTTCAAATCTCTCAGCTTCCCTTTTTTTTTTCCTGCTGTGGAACCATCTCTCTTCTCAGATGCAGTAACTGCTGAAGTTGCTGCCAAGGGAAATACTGCATTGCATCCAAAGCCTTTCTAGTGTGTGGAAGAAGTAACGTTTTGAAAACAGAAATTTAGGAATCCTGCTCTTTCCCTCCTTGTGTGTGTGTGTGTGTGTGTGTGTGTGTGTGTGTGTGTGGCACTTCAGGAAAGAGAACACTTAAATCATAGGCCAAGTGAAATGTGTTCAGAGTTGATGGAGCACCCAAAGGCGATCAGAATTGAACTGTCACCGGTTAGTTCCAACCCCAACAGCCTCGGTTGGGATCCTGGAGCTGGCTCTTGCAACAGCTGATGGTTAAATGTCAGAAGTTTTGCAAAGCTGGTTACTGATTACATTAAAAATTAAATCATATAAATTCACAATTAAGTAAGCTGCATTAAAAACAAAGGTTAAAACAACACACAAATACTCAAAATCCATCATGTTTTGATTCGTTTACTATCATCTTTGCCCTCCGGGTAATTTCCATTTATTGAATCTTTATGGTGAAAACACGACTGATCGCCCTTTTCCAACTCTGCATTTAGTGGCATCACAGAGGAGCTGGAACTCGGCTGTGGTGGGCGTATTCTCACCTGCCAGGGCTCCTGCAATAGCATTTTAAAAACCCAGGCCCAGGCCCCGGCCCTGCTGCTTCTCGCTCCACCTTTGGATGCACTTTGGGAAGAATTCGGTTGTGATGGTAGCCTAAGGCGCCTGGAGAGCCTTCAGGTGTTTAGCATCTGACGCTCAGATGGGAGAGCTACAGGGCCCTTAGCACACACATTTGGAACAAATTAGCTTTTACTTATTTATACACTAAAGTTTGGGATCTTTGCCATTTAAAAAAATAAATAAACATAGCAGATCTGTAGGATAAAGTGCACCACATAGTCTTCTCATGATACCCACAGGTCTACTATCCTTCCTTCCCTGCCCTGCTCTCTTAGGACCTCTATGGATGACACCAATCAGAGTCCCCGACCTGCTAGGCTGCCAAGGGTTTCAGCCAATGGGAGGCTCTGATGGAAGATGGGAGGCGGGACGAGAGACAGGTCAGGGTATTTATGCCTGGCTCCCCACTCCTGGCCAGGCTGTGGTTGGCATTGGCTGTTGAGTGGCTCTCTTATAGGTACAGTTTCCTTTTTCTAATTACTGCTTCCTTCTCTTAGCCCTCTGCCCCTAGGGGTAATAAGCTTTCCCCTTCCACGGACACCAGCCCAGGTGTTCCACCTGTTGTTGGCTTCCTGAACCCCGCCCATGCCCCGTCCACAGCCCCTTTATTAAACTCTCCTGAGCCCCCCTTTTGAGCAGGCTGGCTGTCTCCTCCTGGATTCTGACCCAGACCAAGCCTTTATCTTGTGGGGCTTACAGGGTCCCCATCCTTCCTCACTGCACCCTCTCTCCATACAGCTTGCCTCCATCACCTGAGACTGGTCAACGTTCCTCGCACACTCTCATCCCTCCTCACCTGTATGCATTGCTTCTGCTGTGCCTTCGCTCCTCTGGGCCCCGAGGCTCATACTGGCAGCAGGAGAGGAATACCCCTTGGGTCTGGCACCATCCAGACACAGAGCCATTTTCTGGCTTCAAATGATGGCCAACAGGCAATTGTTTCCTTCAAATGGCACCCATGTGCAGCAAGTCATTAGCGTGTTTTCTCCCTTGGATGGAAAAGTACCCAGGCACAGACAGCGTGACGGAGGCCTCTGAGCTGGTTAGAAGAGTGGGAAATGCTTACCGTGCTTCTCCCACGGTCGCCGACTGGCCTGGGCGCTCAGCCAACAGCAGGGCTGCTTCTGGGAAAAGACCCCTATTTGTTGGGTCGACAAAGTTGAGGACAGTCCGTCAAGCCAGGGCTGGCTTGTCACTGGCTTATCTGCTCCCAAAACCCGTCGGAGAAGGGGTGGGGGAGCCCCCAGATCCACCATCTGGCTTGAGGAAGCAGGGTTTGGAAGTACCAGGAACCAAACCATCCCTGTGGTCAGGTCTCACTATCTCAACTTCTGTTCAGCGCAGGACATTCAAGGGCAGACCATTTGCAGTCCACACTGTGCTCACCAGCCTAGGGTATTCTGATGGATGAAGACAATGCTTTCTGGGAAATTCTCCACACGCCACGGGCCTCCCAGGTCAGGAGCCAATTACTCAAGGATTGTGCAGCACCGGGGCCCCGAAGTGGCCGGCCCCTCCTCCCTCGGTTGGGAGAGAAACCAGTTCAGCATCACCGAAGGAAGGAAGGGCTCCCTGGCTTTGGACTTCATCCCACGGGTGACACCGGCATTTTCTGGTCACGCTGGGTGGGCTGGGCGGCTTTCTCTGGCCTGGAATGTACACTCTCACTAACAGCAACTGCGTCCCCACGGGCAGCCGTGACTCAACTAAGCAGCTCACCCCCGGGGCTGTCCATTAGAATTGCCTGGGGAGCCACCACGGCGGCCCCGCCTCCCGAGGGCGGCCTGGAATTGGTCTGGGGGAGGACCTGGGCACTGGGACCTTTTACCAATGTCCTTGTGGGATTTTAGTGTGCACGCGGGCTTGTCCGACCCTATCGGCCAGCTCCTAAAAGAGGACCCAGGAATCCTTGTCCTCGTCTCGTGGGAGTTCACTGTTTAACTAGAGACACAGACCACTGTGGTGTTCGGGCAGCGGTCCGGGGACTGTGGACTTCTCAGTGTCTAAGGCTGTGAGGCCCGTCACAGTCAAGTCCACAACCAGCAGACTCCCCCTGAACCCTCCCAGGGTTAGGGTGTGTGTGTGTGTGTGTGTGTGTGTGTGTGTGTGTGTGTATTCATCACCCCCTGGTGTGTGTTATGGTTATAGTCTAGAGCAGTGTTTCCCACTTCTCTCATGATGAGAATCACCTGGTGGAGTTGTTAAAATACAGATTCCTGAATCCCAACTAAGAAGTGCTAAACTAGAATTTTTGGAAACATAGGTAAAATTGTATACTTAACTAGTGCTCTAAGCTGGGATTCAGGAATCTGTATTCTAACAACTCCACCAGGTGATTCTCATCATGAGAGAAGTTTGGGAAACACTGGTCTAGAGCAGCGGTCGCCGACCCGTGGTCCACGGATCACTGGTGGTCCACGAGGTCCGAAAGGTTGGTGACTGACTGCTGGTCCAGAGTCCAACTCCGAAGCCTTGACCCAGAGCCAGGCAGTGACAGCCCATGAGAGAGGTTGACTATGGATGTCCTGATGCTTTGCGGTGGGACTCACACCAGGGCTCTGGCCCCCTAAGCCTGAGGCCAGGCCTCTGCAGGAAGCTGCTTCTCACAGACCTAAAGGAAGGACCACCCCAGAGGCTGAGCCAGGCTCCAGCCCAGGTGGGAAGGTGGGGGAACACGGCCCCTGGCGGCGTGCAGCATGCCGGTTGGTTGGGTCTGCCTCACCTACGTGGTCTTCCCTAAAGCAGGTGTGGAGAGCGCCTCTCCCTCCTGGAAGCCTTCCCCGCAGGCCCCTGGTGAGCTTCCTCCCGCTTTCTCAGGCCGCACCGTCTCCCCTGGGGATGGGGCCTATCGGCATCACTGCTGGGTCCTCGGTGTTCATCCTCTTGGCGCGGTGCGTGTTGGTGGGCCATTCGGCTGAGAGGAAGTCGTGCGGGTCCTGCCCCGTCTCTCGGTCTCCATTGGCTCCTTCCGGCCTTGCGCCTGGCTGAGCCACACACGGACCCTTCAGCAATCTGCACGGCACTTCCAAAGTCACCCCCAGCCCCACCACTGGGCCACTGTGACATGGTTGTCCTATAGGGTTTGCCCTGCTGGGCCCTGTGTCCCTTGCAGAGTTGCCATTTGGACATCACAGCCTGGCCTGGCCTGGGAGCTTGCCCTGTGTTCCACCAGCACAGCCAGCTTCCCGTGGGCCCGGGACCCGGGCCCAGGTCTCTTCCAGGTCAGGCCTTCGTCAAGTGGCTAGAGTGTGGGCTCGAGTGGGGACAAGACAGAAGAGACGAGAACAGCAGGGAGAGGGATCACATTCCTGCCTCTGAGGGTCTGGGGAAGACCAGCCAGGTTGAAAGAAGCACCCCCTCCCGCCCCTCCCCCCCCGCATGAATAAACAGCTGAAGGACTGAATGATACACTTTATTAGAAACGTTCCTCATTCATCAGTCAAATTCACATTAAAGTGGGGGCGGCAGTGCCGTCTGGGGCTCTGAGATTCCACTGCTGGGACAATTTCCAGTTAAAAAATGGGCCTGGGCAGGGAGCGTCGGAAACACTCGCGGGATGCCCAGAGGAGGCGGTCTCAGCAGCAGCAGCAGCATCCTTCCGGGAGAGGGCCAGGTTTGGGGCAGGCGAAGAAGGCGCCTCCCACGGCCACCCTTCCTTCCGGGGACAGGGCTGCCCCCGCGGGCCCCACGCTGATAAATAAACAGCACGTCGTCACACACACACACACACCCCTTGGAAACGGACCAGCTCGTACAAGTCTCCCTAAAGTGAAAAAATAGTTTGCTCAAATAAAGCTTTGTGGCAACCAGGCTGCATCCTGAGTGGATGGTTGCCTAGAGACCCCCCTGGGCATCATCCACCAGGGGGGCTGCAACGCCCCCAACCAACCTCCCCATTAGCACCTTTGGACTAAGTAACTGCCCTCACTGCTCACACTCCTCTCTTAAAATGCACCTGCTGCTTAACATAATAATAATAAAGAAACGCTCTGTCCCTGCGGTGGGTGAATTCGTGAGACTCAGCTTCCCTGAATGAGAGGTGCCTGGGGCGAAGGGGGCGGGGGCAGCGGGTGGGTGGGTGTGGGGCAGGAAGGCAGTGGGCAGGGGTAAGTAAACGACTGTCAGAGGTAAGCCAGAAGGCGGCTAAACACAGCTGGGGCCACCTGCCAGCTCTGCCCCGGGGCGTCCCTTTCCGAGGGGCAAAGTCCCGGAGGGAGAACCCCTCCCTCCGGCTGCCCTGCAGGGGGGTGAGGGCCGGAGGGGGCCCCGTGGCTGCTGTCCTCGTCCATCAGGCGGGGGCAGCTTCTCCCCCAGCCGGCCCCGTCTGCTCCGGGCACACCACAGAGAGTCTCCTGCCCCAATGTTTTATTCATTCTCTTGAATATGGAAACAGGCTCTCGGATCAATAGGATCCGATCCGATCCGGCGGCTGCGGAGTCCGGCGGGCGGGAGGGCCCCCCTCCTCCTCCGGGCAGAGGCCCCGGGGCTTCGCGGCGGCTTCCAGGGCGGCGTGGGGACTTGGGGAGAGAGCTGCTTCTCTGGCAGCAAATACTGTTGGCAACAGACATTCATTTGTAACGTTGGGAACGCGTACTGGCCTTTCGGAGAACAAAGTTCGGGGGGGGGGGACCGGGGCGAGAAGACCCCTTCCTTCCCGTGAGTGTTCTGTGTGCCCGGAAGGAGGCGGGGCCGGCGCGGCCCACGGCTGCCCGTCCGTCAGCGCCCCCTGCGCCGCTCACTGGTACTGCAGGTAGTTCTTGAGCGCCGGCGGCAGGGGCAGCGAGCCGATGTCCGGCAGGCGCTGGCGGCCCAGGGCCAGGCGGATGGATCTCCGGCACAGGTCCATCAGCGGCAGGGGCTCGGCTGCAAGAGAGGGAAGCAGGTTAGAGTCTCGCCAGTGCCTTCTCGCACCTTCTCCCCACCCGTCCTCCCACCTGCCCGTGGCGTGTGCACTGCTGGCCCATCGGTAAAGCGGAGCAGCAGTCCGCAGGTTTGCGGCGGGGGTGGGAGGACAGGACAGGCGCACAGCGCCTTGCCCGGGGCCACAGAACGCAGTGGGAGCTCGGGAAGCGTCGGTCCCTGCTCCGGGCCTGTTGGCACCGAGCACCACCCCGACCGGACGGACGTGCCCTCTTCCTCCATTCAAACAGCAAGGATTTTCCGTTTCATTCACTTAACGATGAATTAGTGATTTTGAACTTCCTAAAGGACGTGACCCTGACTCATCCGGGCCAGGCCCCAGCCGAGCCCGTTACCGGGATGACCCAGCGGTCACCGTTAAATGAATGAACCGACTTGCTGCTCCGGCCCTCTCCTCTGCAGCTGCTGGAAGCGACTGAGACAAATTGCTCTTACCGGCAGCACCCCTGTCCTGGCTCCCTCCTCTCCTGCCCCGTAAGCTCACCGAGGACAGGGCACGTTTTAACGGACAAGAGGCGTGCGGTGAGAGTTAAATGAGTTAGAGAGTGTAAAGAACTTAGCACAGTGCTCAGCATATGGGAGGTTCCGTATACACCAAGCCTGGCGTTCACTCTCTCCCCCATGCCCAGGCCTTGGTTTGGTTGCCCTGGTGAGGCAGAGCTCGGGAGGACTGTCACAGGCCAGGCTCTGGCTGGCAGACAGAGCGGTTCCTTTTCTGATGGGAGATGGGCTTGCATTTTATATCAGGGGAAGAAATTGAGCTGTTAAAGTTTGATAATCGCTGTCCAAGCTTAAAAGCTTTCTGCGTCACGCTAATGCTGCAGGCACATCCTAGGGTCCCCAGCGCCCCACGCGCAGCCTTATCAGCGCGCTCGGCTCCCCGTGTGCTCCCTGCCTAATTAGGAGCTGAACGGGAGGGGAGGTGGCCTTTTATCTTCGCTCCTCCGCAATCACTGAAATCAATCCGGAGCCCGGACTCCAAAGGCAGAGAGAAAGGAGGGGCTGCAGTTCAGAGGACCTCTTCAGATCTCAATGTGAAATATCAATCCCCTCGCCTCATTCCCATGGCCGCACGGCAGCCCCAGTGTGCAGAGAAAGCCCGGTGCCGCTAGGAGCTCCCAGCTCCGAGGACGCCAGCATCGCCGACCATCCCATCCCGTCAGCTCCTCCTTGGCTTTGGAACTTCCCAGAACTTCCGATATCGAGGTTTAGAAATGGTGGGCAGAAGGGGCCACATGCTAATCTGACTGGCTCAGGGAAGGCCTGACTGGCGGCCTTGCAGACTGAGAGACCCAAAGTAACCACAAAGGAGGGTCTGAAATGAAAACTTTTAGAATTAAAAAGCAATTTATGGTGCGTGGTCATGTCCTAGGCCGGAATTTCCCCTGATAAAGGTTAATCTTTACTTCAGCTGGGCCTATTGTCTTTTTCTCTATTGTCTTTTTCTATCTATGGTAGCTTGGAATGTCAAAGTGATTTTCCTTTATCTGGGCCCCTCAGAAGCACAGGCCCTGCTCTGTGGAGACCACAAATCCCCTCATTGTCACTGAGTTAATCGTTGACTGTTAGCTACCCTGTGCCCAGCGAAGTAAAAGAAGTGTCTATCCTTTTTACTTTTTATCCAATCCCAGAGGTGTCCCCACCCTGCTTTCTCCCGCCTCCCTAAACCATCACCAGTGGATTTTGTGTAACCCACTTATGTCTCCTCTTTTGATTGTAATGCGAAAAACAAGGTGCAAAACTGCCAATCTCCGGAGCATTATCTCAGTCCATTGAGATTCTGCTTCCTGCCAATTGTCGACAGTCTGGCTCAGATAAACTCAGAAAAAAAATTCCTCATAGGTTTGAATGTTTCTTCCGTTAACAAAATGATCAACAAAGTGATCAGAGGCATTCTCAGAAATGTTTTCTGACTAAAGGCAAAATTTTAAAAAGAATCATTGTTTGCAAAAGTGAATATCCAAATGGCCAATAAATATATGAGAATGAGTTCTACTTCCCGAGCCACCAGGGACATACAGATTAACACTGTACTGTGACTCTCCGAGATGCCAACCAGGATGGCTAAAATGGGAACAAGACAATAGCAAGTGTCGGTGAGGATGTGGAGCAACTGGAATTCTCATAAAGCTGCAGGTAAACAGGGACGCCCACTTGGGAAAGCGGGAGGCAGCTCCTAAAGCTGAACCCTATGGCCTGCAGTTTCACTGCCGAGTGTGCACATGTTCACCCAAATGCACATACATGAATACTCATGGAGGTAACCGACTACAGACAACAACTTTCCCATCCACCAGCAGTGGGATGTCTACATAAATGTGCATCTTCACAGAGTCAAATACTAACCTACCATGAAAATGAAGAAACCACAACTGCATGCAAAAATGTGGACAAATCTCTCACACACAAATACGAATGAGAGAAAAGTACATTTTGTGTGGCTTTATCTGTACCAAGTCCAAACACACAGAGGGATGACGTCAGGCAGGGGTGGCGTGGGGGGAGCAGTGATTGGAAGGGGGCACGGCACGATGGAGCTTCTGGGGGGCTGGTAGGGCTCCCCTTGATTTGATTTGATTTGATTTCTGCCTGTACCAGTGCGTTCCATTTGTAACAATCATCAGGCTTACTCACCTCATTGTCATTGTACTTTCTGCATAAATGTCAGGAACAAATTCACAGTGAAACAATGAGTCCCTGAGCACAGAGTGCTTCGTTCAGCTCCCTGCCGCTTGAGAGTGGATACACCACAAGTTGGGGAGGGCAACGTAGGAAGGGGGGGCTGGCTTAGGATCCTGGCTCTCACTCCCAACACCAGTAGCCAGAGAGCTGGAGCCACGTTTTCCTCCTCCGTGGAGTGGGGACAGCTGAGGCCTCTATCGTGCATTGTGACGACGGCAAGACAGAAGAGCATGCTCCTTCCCTTAAAGGCGTTCTCTTATTTCATGTCGTGAATCTAAGAAGTACGTTTAAAAATAGTAATAATTTGCTTATTGTGGCTCAAGAACGCCTCGGTACATCATCCTAATTGTCTACAATGCTATGCTCTGGTTGAAGATTTATTGGAGCCGGAGCTGGATGTCTGGTTCTGTGTTAAAAATATCACCAGGCGATCATTCCCAAAGTCCTTCGGTGTCCTATATTCCCCATGATTCCCCATCACCACCCCCCTGCACGGCCCTGAGGACTCTGTTGTGCAGGCGGTAAAACGGGGGCATTGGCTATCGGGCTATGACGGTCGATGACTGTGACAGGAACGAGGAGATGTGGGCACAGGGACCGGCAGCTTCGGCTGCTTCCCTGGGCCCCTCCTAGTCTCCCCTGCACGCAGTGGGGAGATGCTAAGACACGAGCCCCCACCCTACCTCCACCCCTGCATTTATAATTTGGAAAAAATATCAACATTTTAGGGTCAGGAGGTGCGATTCTTCTGCAACAGTTGAAGACAATGATCAGCAGATGGAGGAAGGTTTGAGCAACGGCCCTGAAATCGAAACTTAAGTAGACCAGGCACTGTTGTTTTCAGGAAGAGAAACGAGAAGACACACCTATGGGCACGCAAACACACTCTATGGGTCAGACACATCGCTAGCCACTTATCCACAGCCCGTGGCTTCGGTGTCCGAGGACGGAATTGCCCCCTGGCCTCTGGGCCGCTCCTGCAGCTCCTTCAGCCGGAACTCTGGCTTTGCACGGCCTGCCTCGTCTTTCAGGACCAAAATCAAGTGCTTCCTCCTCCCCAGTGACTTGGCTCCTCTGCCCTCAGCCTGCATCTGGCAGGTGTCAACCCACTGAGGTACCTACACAAACGGACACGGGTATCATTGCCCACTCACCTCTCCACTACAGCATCCCCGTACCTGTTGGCCCTGGCATGGCCAACAGAGAGACTCAGCTCATGTCTAGAAAGCATTTGGGGTTTTCTCTTGACAAGCCTCACCATTTCCCCAGCAAAGAGGGTGGTGATGACAGGTGGGACACAGCAGCATCTTCCGATGAACTCTGTGCCGACAGGTGTCATTGGCCCGGGTGGACCCCAGAGCCCAGGCCCCCATGTTTCCCGGGGATTGAGAGTGAGCAAGTCCCTTCACGTGCTCTACCCAGCCAAACAGTCCAAATCAGGCTTGGCCTTCCCTAGCCACCCTGCCGGGCAGGGACACGGGGATCTCCAAAAGGGCAGAACCCAGAATAGGGAGTGCTGGAAAATGCCACCTGAACTGGGGGGGGGGGGGGGGGGGGAAGGGACAGCCCCCTCCTACCCAGCCTGTCCCTGAACCTACAGAAGAGATATGTGTGTGTGTGTGTGTGTGTGTGTGTGTGTGTGTGTGTGTGTGAGAAGGCCCTGAGAGCAGTGCTGTGAGGCAGGAAAGGCAGTCAGCAGGCTAGACGTCGGGATGGGGGAGGAGGGTGGAGATATCAAGCAGAGGACAGGTAGCCCTACACACCAGGGGTGAACAGGGCTCTCACCAGAGGGGCCCTGGAGAAGCGCCAAGCTCCTGCAAGCAGAGGCAGAGAAAGGGGAGAGCCAGTGGAACTCAGAGAGAAGGAAGGTCGCTGAATGATGGGAAGATCCATTAGGTCTTGATGCTTAGAAGAGCCTCCTCACAGTGGCCGTCATTTCTCTAAAGCCCCTCCATCCCCCCCCCCCCCTCACACACACAAGGCTCTGTGCCTCCTCACCTGACCCCAGCCCTCAGCTTCCTCACCACTCACATCTCCCACTGTGCCCGCTGCACTTCCACGTCTCTGAGAGCTCCCTCCACCCCCCGCCTTAACGGAACCGCACATTCTCTCCCAGGACACCACTGCCCTTCCTTCCACCTTCTGGGCTGTTCGTGCTCCCACGCTTGTGGCGCGTGTCAGGCGGGCTTCTGAGGGAGGCGGGGCCGGACTCCTGGCTTCCTTTTGCCACATTCAAGGCGCCTCCGTCTGCTTGTGAGAAATCCAGCCCCTCCATCACTCAGCTCAGTCATCACTCCCTCTCCTGGCTGCTGCTGCCTCCTGACCTCTGATCCCGGTTTGGCCTGGCCTGGCCTCCCAGGCCCCCTCTCCACCATACCTGCCTCGACCTCTGGACAGAATCCTCCACAGACACACCCTCTCATCACTCAGGCTCCTGGCTGTAGACTGCCTCATCCTCCAGACACCCTCCTCTGCCCCCCAGGAACCCCCTCTCTGAGCCACACATGAATGTCAACATCACCCCCAAATGCCCTTTCTGGTACTTTAGTCTCTGACCACCAGATCAGCCACCCCCATTGTGACCCTATTTCCCATCACAGAAACCTCTAGACTTCAGAGGCCCCCCCCACTTTTTTTTTTTTTTTTTTTTTTGCTCAATCCATCAGCATTCCATTTCTCCACCTTCCCTCTTCACCCAGCTGATCAACACACTATTCCCAGAGACACAGGGCCTGGAGCAGGTAGGCATGACGGGGTGGCCAGTGAATGGCTGGGGGCACAGGGATGGGGCCTGGACAAGGGGGAACTGCAGCCTCTGGAGTTCAGGTTATCTCTATTTGGTTCCGTTTCCGGGCCTCCTCTCCTCAAACCTGCCACACAGCTGGCGGCCCTGGTTCAGGCCAGCCTAGGCCAACAGCTATCGGAGCGGTCTGCCTGCCTTCCCAGGACTCCAGTGCTGCAGTGCGGCAAGTGGCTCAGCAGAAAAGAGGCAGGGTCCTGGCCACCAGCTGACACTTGGCAGAGCAGAAATCACAGATTAGGTTAACATGTCCATGAAAAGTAGATGGCAAGCCAGTGATATAAATGTTAGCTGACTAGAGAGCACCTGGGAAAGGCCCCTGCGCTGATTGTCGTCTGAATCCAGTGGCGCCTGGCAGAGCCAGCCCTGGAAACATACCTCGCCACGGGCAGGTATGTTGTCAGTCTGACCTTTTAGCTCAGGTCTGGGGTGAATTTCATTATCTACATCCAGCCAGGCAGAGGAACAAACACAATTATCTGGGCCCACCCACAAGAATGCACATATTTTCTTTATCTTAAACTTTAGTAAAACTCTCTGGTATCTTCCTGTATAAAATAAATGCACTGTATCGTCTCTGGGTCCCTGTCTCTCCATCAGAGGACAGCTGTCCCACCCGGTACCAGCTTTCCCTACTGTCTTTGTGTCTGTCTCTTTCATTCTCTCAATCCCCCGTCACCCCTACTCAGGACTCCTGTCCGCTCTGTAGCTGTGCTGGTCATGGAAAAGAATTATTTATATCTGCCACCTCAACACGGCCAACAGTGAACCTGAGGAGGGGTGGTGAGGATTAAAGAAGACAGACAGAGCAGATCTCCCATGCCTGGAAGAGGACACAGAAAAGACCAGGCTGCAAGGCGATGCTTTATTTTATAGTCTCATTAAAACAAGGGTAGATTAACATGTATACAAATGTTCTTGTTTTGGCAACACTTGCTGCACCTCCATAGCCCATTAGCTACTTAGAAATGGAATTAGGGAGGGCTACAAGGTCAGGCTTAATTACGATGAGAGAGCTCTGCCCTCCAGGCTGGGACTTGTTTGTGGCCCTGACACAGGTCAGTCCGAGGCTTAATCCTATAGCTGCTCCCTACAAGCTGAGCCTTAGAGACCCAGGGTTGTGGTTCCCAAGTTTGTGGCACAGGCCAGGTGGGCTTCCTGGAGGAGGTGGTGCGGGAGAAGGCTGTGGGACCACCCCAGCTGGAAACATCCCGTCGTGTTCAGACGTCATCACCTTATTTTCAGTTCAGGAAATGTGGTCTCCCTGCCCCTGACCTGGGACAAATCCCTGACTGCCCCAGGGTGCTACGGAAATCTTCCAGCAGCTGGTGTGGTCTCGTCCCTGGAGACTTCGGGCTACCACAGGCAGCGACTGGCTCTTGTCCTTGCCAATCAGCCCCGTACAGGCTCTGCCTTGACATCACGGGGGCCGGGGCTCGGAGGGGGGCAGCGGCTCCAGTGAGCCCGGTCTCTACAGAGGCAACGGCTGCGGGCAGAATTAGAAACACTGCGCCAGTTCCTCCGTCTGGTGGAAGGTGCTCCTGACTCAGCTGAAATGTTTCCCAGAAAATCCGACTGTTTTCAGTTTGGAGCCCATCCTGCTGGCTGCACGAAGGCTGGACGAGGGCAGCCGCTCGTCACATGAGGACCTCGGGGCGGGGCCCTGAGCTGGCGTGCGCCCTGCACCACGGGACACGTTCCTCTGCCTCTGCAGCCGGGGACAGCCTGGCTCCGGGTGGATGCTGAAGGAAGCACGCGGGACGTGGGGAGACGGAATGGGGGTGGGGGAGAGCAGACAGCCCTGCAGACAGTTGGTGCTCGTCCCACCCAGGCAGGGGCAGGCCCTCAGGGATGGGACCCCCATTCCTCCTGGCGCGCCCCCTTCTGAAGAAGGAGAATAAGGGGGGTGTGGGGCCACAGGACATGCCTACCAGAGAGCAAGACCTGCTTAAAGCCACAGCAGTGAACACAGCGTGTGGCATTGCCACAGGAATGGACAAACTGGGAAATTCTAGAACAACCAGAACTAAGCACGGCATGGTTTAGAGTTTAGACACACATCTAACTGTGGAAAATCAATAAGGAAACAAGCAAAGGCGTGGATGTCTTGAGCGGAGGGTGGGGTTGGGGGTGAGGAGGGAGGCGCACAGAGGTACCGGACAGTCTATGACTGGCCCTCGGGCTCGGGGGCGGAGTCATGGCGGCGATGAATTGTAAAGAAGGAAACACATCAATAGCAAACTAGGGGCTATGCATGGCACCGACTGTGAGACTATATCACAGCCAAGGGTTATGTTTAGCCCAATTCTGTGTATCAGAGGTTCAGCTTGAGAGAGAGAGAGAGAGAGCGCAAAGGTGAATGAGAAAAGTTATGAGTTGGTCTCAATTTGCCTCTAATAAGAGCATGGCTAGAAGATGGGCGCTAGTTAAACTCTGGTTGATAAACAGGAGTGGAGTCACCCTGCCGGAATGCTTAGGCTGCACAGGGGACAGCGTCGCGGGCCAGGGGCAGCCGCCGCGGCGGTGAGACCTGGAGTCACCTCTGGCCGCAGGCTCAGGGAAGGTGCCCGATGTCGGGGAGAGGCCAGGTCCCCACGGGGCACGGGGCATCAGTACATGAAACTGTTGTTTCGGCGCAGTCAGTCCTTCAGGACCAGGCGAACGCAGAGGCAGCTGGTGCAGAGCTGGGGACAGGACACCCGGCGGACGCCTGTGTCCACAGCCACAGGTGACTCTGCCCAGAGGCCCGAGGGGGGCCGAGCAGCGGGTCAGGGAGCCGGGTCCGAGGCCCGTTCTGTGGGGTCCCAGCTCCAGCCCTGTCCGTCAGCCCCCGCTCCATACAGGGTGTTCCTTCCCACCTTTTCATTAGGAGCAGGGGCATGAGGAAACCCATAAACACGGGCAAACTTTCAAAGTCCAGGCTGGTGGTCTCCCTGGGCACCTCGGCAACAGTAACAAGTTACAATGGGAAGAGCCGCAGCAAGGACTCACACAGCCCGCCCCCGTCATGAGATGCTCTAAGCACTCACCTCCTGTGCTTCTCACCGCGGCCTGAGGAGGCAGCTAGGCCCGATTACAGGCTGAGGAACGGGGCACAGGGGAGCTAAGTCTCTCAGTTACCTCGGCGAAGGGGTAAGAGGGAAACTGGAACCCGGGCAGCCTGGCTCAGGACCCACCCTCTGTTGCCAGACTTTCCCGGGGAGGCGGGGGGACCCAGCCCCACTCATCTGCCACTGGTCCGGGTGCCCGCCCCTGCCCCTCAGCCTGGCCCCATGTGCTGGCGCGGCTCACCTCTGTGTTCTGAGGCCCCGAGGGCACCGAGGTGGGCCCCGACCCCGCACAGCCCTGCCATGGGCTCGCGGGTAAGCCGGGAGTGGCCCCGACGCAGGACCCTGCCTAGTGGGGGACAGTGACTACGGGGTCGTCCCACCCGCCTGGTCCTGACGGGCATTTGGCTGAGGGGTTTGGAGGGAGGAGGAGGCCAGTGCAGGCGGCGTGTGTGGGGGGGTCTTCCCCCTCCAGGCCACCACCAGGCTCCGCTGCCAATGCCGCCCCCGCTGCGCTCGTCCCACCCCCGGGGCTGCCGGGCACGGCTGGCTCCGGGTCTCGGGCACAGAGCCAAGGTCAGGCGCGCTTCCTTCCACTTGGGGAACGCCGCCGCCGGGTTAGCCTCTTGCTAAGCAGCACGAGCCCCTGGGGCTTAATGTGAAGGCTTTCTAATGGATTTATTGTGTTTGTTTGACCTTTCCGAGTGCGCGCTCAGGCCAGGCCCAGAGGAGGGTGCCGAGCTCCTTTTTCTGAAGTTAAGCAAAACTGATAAGTGAACGGACTCTAGGACGGAGCCCGCCCGGTGTTCTCGGCAGAGCGGCCTCAGCGAGAGACCCCGCGAGGCTCAGGAGGGGCTGTGCTCACGGAGCGCTCTGGAGGGGGCGGGGGGGGGGGCGGTGCCCCTGAGAAAGGTGACTGAGGAGGCCGGTAAATACAGGGTTTTCGGCGTGGAAAGAGCCATGCCTCAGAGAAACAGCTAGCAAACTTGGGAACGACTGCTCCAGTTTGACTTCTAGTGTCAAGGCCAAGAGCTCCTTGTTTTAGGAGACTTTTTAAAAAGTTAGTGGTCAGCACGGCCAGTGTGGCTCAGTGGTTGAGCGTTGGCCCATGAACCGGGAGGTCACGGTTCGATTCCCAGTCAGGGCACATGTCAAGGTGTGGGCTTCATCCTCAGTGTGTGTGTGTGTGTGTGTGTGTGTGTGTGTGCAGGAGGCAGCCAAACGATGATTCTCTCTCATCATTGATGTTTCCAGCTCTCTCTCCCTCTCCCTTCCTCTCTGAAATCAATTTAAAAAAAAATATATATATATATATATTTAAAGTTAATGACCAGTGCATGAATGAGAATAACTTCTAGTCATCACAAATACGTTTGGACTTTAGACCAGAGGCTGCAGACTCCAACGCCTGGGGGCTGGGCAGCCACCTAAGTAACTACAGGGAGCCGGTGTGAGCAGTGGGCAGAGGGAGGGGGGGGGCTGTGGTCCCCACAGGACATGCAGGAGGGTCCCCCTCAGCTCCAAGCAGGAAGGTGGGCCCGTGTTCCAGATACCCTGCTCTTTCTCCCCACCTCTCCCCTAAAAAAAAAAAAAAAAGGCCAGAAATTAAAGATTTGTATGTGCTGTCCAGGTTATTTTAATTTAGTGTGGCCAAATAAAACATTCCCAGACACAGCCTCTTCTACTTCAGAGTAAACCTCACCTGCCACCTTTATGGCAAGTCGGCACCTGCCAGCCAGCCCACTTGGGGGCAGCCATATGCCAGAAGCTCTGATCCAACCACAGAGACACGGCTCCCCCAGATCCAGGCACCGGCTCACTCTAGCTGCGACCCCCATAACTCTGTGCAGAACCCAGAACCCGGCGAAGACGCCCTCTCCCCCTGAGGTCTCCCAGGGCGGTTCTCAGCATCCAGCCTGGGCAGCGCTCCCCCTCTTGCTTTTAAACTAAACGTGTGAGAACAACTTAGGTTTACAAACATGCTGTCTTTTCCGAGGACCTTCACAGGCATCCTGTTGGCGGTGAGAGAATCACCCACAAACATTCACGGATGTCTGAGGCCCCGAGGAACCTGCACTGACCAGGAAGCAGAGAGAGAGGCTGATTTCAGTCACGTGCAAACCGGAGCATTCCACTTTCTCCTGCGTCGGAGCCCGCTCTCGTGGCAGTCTCTCCCCAGCCCACGTCTCTCTCCTGCCTCATCAGTCCACACTAGGGACCTCAGAGAGCCATGTACTACATGCTGGGCCCTGGGCCCCAGATCTCTGACGCATCATTTCCCTCCATCCTCACTACAAGCCCGTGAGAGATGCTACAGAGCCACAGCCCCTTAGCCAAAACCCTAGGGCTCAGAGAATTCCAGAGCTTAGCAATGTGGCTGCATATGCCATACATATATATATATTGCATAACATCCCAGTGGTCCGAGCAGCAGCGCCTGCAATCAAACACCTTCCTATTTCTATAGTGAAACCCATGAATATTCATACCGAGTGAAAGAAGAAATGTCTATAAATAGCGTTACACCAGTTCAGGTTGAGTGTGGCTGCCAAATGAGTTTGGCTCAAACTTTAGGAATAAAGTTTTGGTTTTCAGAACACAGTCCTGCACGAGAACCTTCATTTCACAGGCGGACGACGACGCTGACAGGTTAAGTCCGTGGTCGGCAAACTGGGGCTCGAGAGCCACATTGCGGCTCTTTGGCCCCTTGAGTGTGGCTCTTCCACAAAATACCACGGTCTGGGCGAGACTGTTTTGAAGAAGTGGTGTTAGAAGAAGTTTAAGTTTAAAAAATTTGGCTCTCCAAAGAAATTTCAAGTGTTGTACTGTTGACATTTGGCTCTGTTGACTGATGAGTTTGCCGACCCCTGGGCTAAGTGACTTGCCTCGCGAGGGCTATCCTGGAGACGGGATTCAAGCCAGAAGCTTGTCTCCGGAGCCCACGTCTATACCCACGTTGTTACACGGGGAAAGAGCACAGATTTCTGTGGGGAGTAGCTGAACGTTCTAATCCCTGCTCTGCCACTTAGGAGCTGTGGGGTGTGGGTAAATCTTCACCCCCGAGGCCCCCGGTTCATTAGAACTCTTCTCAAATATCCCAGCTCTCACACACCGGATCAGCTCACCCTTCCCCACTCCCTGGGAGGTAGGTGTGGCCATGAGACTTAACTTTGGCTGGAGAAATGTCAGTGGAAGTGACATGCGTCACTTCAACTGGAAGTTTAGGAGCCGGCGTGCGCATTACCGCCTTTTATTTTCCATCAGTGACCACCGGGGACTGCTCCTCCTGCCCTGGGCCTGGAACGTGGACACAAACCTTGCGCAATCGGGCCTTCTGCTGAGCAGCAATAGGCCTGCAGCAAGGGCAGAAACAAATGGTGTTTGAAGCTAGTGCCATTGGGGCTTGTCTGTTACTGCAGCAAGACCGTGGCCTATGCTGACTGACCCAGCTTTCTCTATAAAACAAGTCATGTGAAGACATTAACTAGTGCCTGGCAACAGACATGAGTTAATTCCCTCTCCCATTCTCAGCCAGAATCTCCCAGCTGTAAGGAAAGGGGGTGATACCCTGTTTCCCCGAAAATAAGACAGTGTCTTATATTAAGTTTGGCTCCCAAAGATGCGCTAGGTCTTGTTTTCAGGGGATGTATTATGTTTCCATGAAGTAGGTCTTATTTTCGGAGGATGTCTTATTTTCGGGGAAACACGGTAGTTAAGCTGCTCTGTTTCAATGCGTGAAACTGCTCGTTGGCCCACGAGGTATTCGTGGAAAGGATTCTCCAACATCCACAAAAATGTGAATGTTTGCTTATGCATTCAATCCTTCATGCCCCTCATGTCACTCTGGTTTTAATGAAGAGGCCGAGAAAGATGGTGGGAGGTTGGGGACACAATCCCAAACCCGAGGATCCCAGGATGTGACAGATAGCGTGGTCCGGATATCCCCAAAGGCGGGACCGCAGAGGGCAGGCAGTCAGGAGAGCCCACAGCCCGCACACAGCTGCGCACAGAGGAAGCCCCGTCTCCCCGGAGGCTGCTAAGCGGGGGCTGCGCAGGCGGACAGATGGAGGGGGGGAGGCTCCGGGGAGGAGACTCTCAGAGATGAAAATGTTCAGTTGCCACAGAACTTGCATTAAGACCCCATTTAGCAACACTGATGAGGGAGCTATAAATAGCACCTGGGCTCTCATGGGCCATAAAACACTTCCCCGCGGGCTCCCAGCCTATCGTCTGCCCTGCTTAATTGGGGCTCCAAATAAAATACCTGGAAGGCCCTCGTTGTCATAGTGACCAGCTGCTGGGATAGGGATGGGGCTGAGGTTAGACACGGGGCAAAGGTGGGGAGGAGGAAGCTGGGGAGGAGGAGAGAGAAGGGGGGGAAGGGGGGTCACCGGTAAAGGTTACCGTGAAGTCTGGGATCACATCAAGAGGCTGGCGGGTGAGCAGACTGCAGCCTGTAGTGGCTGCAAAAAAAATGGCAGCCTCACCCATCTCCTTTCCCAGCCAAAGGCTGCCGAGGCAAGGCAGGGGCCCGGCTGGCGGCCTCGGGTAGATGTGAGGGGCAGCAGATCCGAGTTTGAGTCCTGGCTTGGTCACTGACCAGCTAGGAGACCCTAGTGGGCTCCCTCCTTCTCGGGGACTCTGGTCCATTCCGCTGTAAAAGGAGGGGCCAGGTGGGGGGGTTCTCTAAGCTCTTCACGCACTGCTGGGGCTCGGCAACTGGACCCCACCACTGCGGAGAGAACGGAGAAGCCCTCCGTGTTCTGAGTCACCCCCGAGACACGGAGAGCGAGGGAAGCAAGGCGCACGTCAGGGCGTGAGGGGAATGCTGCCGTGGGTGTGTTTGCAGAAAATATCTCAGAGGAAAACACAAGAATCCGACAGCATCTGCTGTCTCTGGGTGTGTGTGTGTGTGTGTGTGTGTGTGTGTGTGGCTGGGAACAGGGTGGGCAGGAGACTTGTCACTGTCGTGCTTTAATTAAGCTTATGAATGTATTTCACATCAATGCAACCTAAATTGAACAAATACTGGACTTCAAAAGGCCCAGGTTTTAATGAATAAATTACTCCAGTGGTCGGCAAACTCATTAGTCGACAGAGCCAAATGTCAACAGGACGATTGAAATTTCTTTTGAGAGCCGAATTTTCTACACTTAAACTTCTTCCAACGCCACTTCTTCAAAATAGACTCGCCCAGGCCGTGGTATTTTGTGGAAGAGCCACACTCAAGGGGCCAAAGAGCAATCTGAGGGGGGGCCCAGGTGGGACCCCAGAGTGTTCACCGGGACCTAGTGCTGCTCGGTACAACGCTCTGCATCCCCGAAGGACCACACACAGAGTGTCCATTCCAGGTGATTCCCTTGTAGTGCACCTGCAGAAATTCAAGTTTCTGCTCCCATACCACCTGCTCCCTCAGCCTCATTTGAATATGCTGGGGAAATCCGTTTTTAACGTTAGCCTGAGCTAAAAACTAGGAGGAAGGGCTGCCCCCAGCAATGCACGCAGTGAGGGACCCGCGCTACTGCTCTGCCCGACTGTGGATAATGCATGCTGTGGGTTGTTCGCCACAAAGATATCTCCTGGGCAGCCTTCCCGCCTGCTAGCTCGGGAATCCCACGGTGATGAGGCAGCCATGGGAAGGGGCTGCCAGGCTGTGGGGCCTCGGCAAGACCCTGACTGACCCTTGCTGGTCCCCATCGGCAGCAGGACGGGCTTGGACCCGAGTCCCTAAGGCCCTGCCCATTTGGACAATCTACCTGGAATCTTAAATATCAACCCAAGCAGGGCCGAACAGTGAGAGAAGTCCACTCTAGATAAACAAATAAAACCCCAAATGATGGTCAGAGACCAGAGGAGGGAATGAAGGAGGCCCCAGCGATTATAGGATGAGATTTATGTGTAAGACACACTCCCATGGGTAAACCCAGAAACCTAAGGAAATCTCTCTTCTTCCAGGACTCCGAATTGCGGTCACTATTGAAGTGTGTCTGCAGCCATTCTGCCCCCTGGGCATGGCGTGTGGGGAGGACAGGACACGGATGACACCCAACCCCTCTCTCTGCTACCGAATGAACTTTCCAGACTGAATGAAGTGACGCTGTGATCAGGACAGCCTTATCACCCTGACTGATCCGAAAGATCAATCGCTTGTAAACTTTCACTCACTTAACCCTTATGTTAGTTACTAATGGATTTCTGATGGTTTCACGTTGAGGATCTTTTGCCTCCTTTAATTCCCCTGGGGAGGGTGTTCATCCCAGAGACTGCCCCATCTCAGCTCCAGGGGTGGAGCCTGTGACCTGGAGCCACGTTCAGGGTGGGTTATGCCACCCAAGTGGGCCCACTCAGAATGCAGTCTAGAACTGTGCTGGATGCGGCTGCTGCAAGCATGCTGATTCCTCATGGCTAAGAAGGGAAGGGGGGGCCCAGGGCTCCTCACAGTCACGCTGGACCTGAGAAAGAAGACCCCGGGGGTCCCCATCCTAAATGGGTGTCAGAGGGCCTTCTGTGTGATGCTCTGTGGGAGGGGAGATATTGGGATCAGTGTGGAAAGATATTGGGATCAGTCTGTATTTTCATGTAGGTTGACAGTATGGGAACCTACGGCCCTATTAGGTACCCTTTAGGAACCACGGGACACAAAGGATGAAAAAGCTGAGAAATGCAGAGAGATAGGATCCAGGTGAGGCTCAAGCCAGATTCACCCCAGGACTAGTTGGTGAAAAAATTCCATACAGCCCCTTTATCAACGTAGGCATTTTGGGTAAGATTTCCTGTTTCTTACTCAAGAGAATACAACTAATAAACCGCCCCTCTGTGCTAGGACGTCTCTAGACCCTGGACTTGAGTTCTTGAAGTCTGATCAGAAGTAATTCCTGGTGGAGACACCCTGGTGTATGGAAGTTCAATGCAACCCAAGAATAACAACAGCGTCAGGGGGTTAGGTTAGAAGGGATCCCCAGAAACGCAGACTCACTCAGAGAGCTGAAGTGCCTGGCACACTGGCAGTGTGGCCCGCCTAGGGCAGAGAACAGACCAGCGTCCCCGATTCTCACTTCCAACATGGATTCCCTCCGGGCGCCCACAGTGGCTCTCCGGCTAAGCCTGTGTTTCTCTTTTCGATTTCTCTTCCCTGCTATGCAGAAGCTCTGCCACCAGGTGGCGATGTGGAGTCACTGCGCACGGTGTGGGGTTGAGGCTGTGGCCATGGATTGACATTTAAGAAAATGTATCTTTCTTCATCCCCAAAGATAATTTACATATAAAGTTATGATCTATTTAAATATAACTTTGAAGACAAATCAAAGAATTATAATTGGGGTTATTTACACTGTTTCTTTCCTAATTTTTGCCTCTCTCTAACCCTGCCCAGGAGGGCGTGAATGCAGGCAGCCCTGCCATGAATTAGCTGGATGTCTTTGGCAAGCTATTTCTCTAGGAGCTCAACTTATCCACCTGTACCAATGGGTTCACTGGTACTTGATATAGGGCTGTTGTGAGGGAGAATGTCAGGTTACATCCTTTAGGGGCTGGCACAGAGGGAGGTGTTCAATGCATCTCGGGAGAAGAAATAGAGGTGGTACCTGGTGAAATAGTATAAGCAACTGCTCCATAAATGGCAAATTACTAGAGGCAAAGGGAAGCAGGTCTATTACAGGCCATCGGCAGTCAGAGGGGTTGGGGGAACTCACTGGGAAGCCGTAAATCACAGTGCGTCCATGGCTGCCCACTTGCTGGCCCCACAGAGCTCCCCACCTCGCGCCCCGGCCAGAATCCTCTCTGCCTTGTAAGCTCTGCTGGAGAATTCCTCTTCCCCTTCCTCTGTGAGCTCCCGGGGCCTCGCCTCACCTGTGAACCGGGGGCTAACAGGTCCCTGAAAGTGCTAAAGGCTCTCAGGGAACTGGGTCTCCTCGTTTCGCACTCTCTCCCCAGCTGCCTCTCCAGGCTCAGGGCCTCGTTCTCTGCCTCTGTAACGTCTGCCCCGGCTTGGATGGTGCCCACACCTCCTCCAGAGGGGGGACCCTGGGAACACCCTCTCCTCGCCCCCCTCGGGCCGCCAGGCCTCCCCAGGGGCACAGAATTCCCTTAACTTCAAACCTCCTCGCCTCTAACGGAACAAATTATGTGACGCTTTATTTTCCCCAGCTTGAATGGGCAGAGCTAGCACCTCATAAAATGACAGGGAAAATATTTGGCTGGTTTCGTAGGCCGGGGCCACAAAGGCTCGCTTGTGATGGGCGGCCCTGCCCAGATCTGGGCAGCGAGGTCTGCAGACACCGGTGCCCGCCTGACACGGGCCAGCTGTGTGCAGCCCACGCGGCCCGGGAGCCTCTCGGCACACCAGGCCCTCTCCCCCCACAGCCGGGTCACCGGGCCGGCACAGGGAGCCTCGTGGGCATGCCTGGGAGGCCCCCAAGAAGCGTCTGTGGACTGGTCAGCACAGCCACCCGGGAGATGTGTGGGGCATCCGGGTCACAGTCTGGCCCCAGCAGGACCCACCCACACACACACTTCCTTCTTGCCAGACTCCAGTGCTTTACGGCCTCCCTGCCTTTGCTCCTGCCATTGCTCCTGCCTGGAACAGCACCATTCCCGGCCTTCTCGGTGGAGCCCGGTCCTACCCCGCCCCGCCCCGCCCCAGGTCCTCCTCAGCCCGCCCCTCGGTGACTGCACACGCAGGCACATGCCCTTCCACGAGCTGACGGCCCCACTGCCCGCGCCCCCTGTTCCACAATCAATCACACCCTCCTCGGGTGCCCTTTTATTGATGCCGAGGTTACTGATTCACTGACACCTCATTTATCTGAAACGTTGAGAAAGAGCTTTTTCAACATCAGTGACTTTTTTTTCTGGAAAATTATCCTGCTAAGGATAACCCACTTTTAGTTTGATCTCTTTGGGTGAAATTTTTTCTAAAATGCTTTATGCCCTCATCTTTTTTTCCCCTCAATTTATCTTTTCCCCCCAGTTTTATTGACATATAAAACCATGTACATTTAAGGTGCACCAGAGGGACTTGATATCTGCTTATATTGTGAAATGATACTATGCCCTCATCTTTTTTATTTTTTTAAGTATTTCTTTATTGATTTCAGAGAGGAAGGGAGAAAGAGGGAGGTAGAAACATCAATGATGAGAGAGAATCATTGGTTGGCTGCCTCCTGCACGACCCCCACTGGGGATTGAGCCCGCAACCCAGGCATGTGCCCTTGGCTGGAATCGAACCTGGGACCCTTGAGTTGGCAGGCTGACGCTCTATCCATTGCGCCAAGCCGGCGAGGGCTATGCCCTCACCTTAAGCCAATCACCTTACCCATAATGGAATCCATTTCGAAGATTCAGGATTAGAAAAGGCAATGCCACTTTGGGTGCTGACTGTGTTCTGCCTGGTTCCTGTGGGGGGTGCTGCGTGCCCTTTTGCCGAATGGCCCAGACCAGTGGCCGGCAAACTGTGGCCCGACAGCCACATGCGGCTCTTTGGCCCCTTGAGTGTGGCTCTTCCGCAAAATACCACGTGCGGCCGCACACGTACAGTGCGATTAAAACTTCGTGGCCCATGAGCAGACGTCGGTTTTTGGCTCTCAAAAGAAATTTCAATCGTCGTACTGTTGCTATTTGGCTCTGTTGACTAATGAGTTTGCCGACCCCTGGCCCAGGCTGGTGTGCCTTAAGGAACAGCCCCGACTGCTGGGCCTGCAGAGCTCGGGCGTGTGCCCTCCCTGTGGGAGGGTGGTCCCTGCGCCTGCCTCGGGTCCCCCGCCCCAACTCCCCTCTGCTGTTTCTATTCTAT
The DNA here is from genome assembly GCA_963924515.1 of Vespertilio murinus. Taxonomy (NCBI): domain Eukaryota; kingdom Metazoa; phylum Chordata; class Mammalia; order Chiroptera; family Vespertilionidae; genus Vespertilio; species Vespertilio murinus. Next base: position 30,010,953 of record OZ004715.1, on the reverse strand, counting down.
TGGAGAAAGCAGTGGGAGGAGGATGGCCACGCCCACGTAAGCTCAAGTAGGGTGTAGATGAACAGTGAATCGCATCGGAGATACTTTCTGAACTTCAAACCTGAAACTGGGTTCCTTTCAAGACCCCGAGTGAATCTCTTCATTCATTCTGGGGGTGTGTGGAGCTGAGGTGCCAAATAACTTTCTGTGCTGATGGGTCCTTGGGGCGATGAGTAGGCCCCACAGTCCCCACCCTGTGTGTGACCCCGCCTGGCTTTGCAATAAGATCCAGATGACTCGTTTTGGGCAATGCGTGGCCAGGGCGTGGCTCACCCCAGAGCACCGTTCGTTACCAGCTGTTGCTTTAGGATGAATTGTGTCGTGAAAGGGGGGCCTCCTGGGCCTACAATGGGGCCGGCTCAGAGGGGCGTGGCTCCAGGCTGCTGGCAGCTGCTGTCTCCAGAGGACGCACCTTGGGGATGAGTGGGGACTGACTGCTGAAGCCTCATTGCAAATAGTCTGACCTCTGGCTCTCGGGAAATAAGAGATGCCAAACAACTTTATGTAGCTCGCAGAATCGCATGGCTACGTAGGACCCATTTCTTGTAAGTTACGATAGCTGGTTTGGGATGCAGTTAATCCTCTTTTAAGGCCTGGGAACTGAGGGGCTGGACAAAGAGCTGGGCGTGGTGGCTGCACAGCCAATCAGCATTCAGGGACAGCAGGAAGCAAGGGCCCGGAGCCCAGGTGGGAGGTGGAGGCCAGGGGTAGCCTGTGACCCACCGGTGGGTAGCCCGGCTGCCCCGAGGCTCGGTGAGTCCTGCCAAGCAGAGTCCTCCTCCCAGTGATGCCTTCCTCGGGCAGCCACCTTGGCCAGGAAGCATCTCACTTTGGCACCTGGCCTTGGGCACTGTTAATGCGTTTGTAATCTCACCCTCACTCAAACTTCTTATACACACAAAGCTTTATCCTGCTGGCTTCCTTCAACCTTCTTGAGATCATATCTGTCTCCCCAGCTTTGTTTCCTGCCCCCCTCCAAGTTGTGCCACCTGCTGTTTCAGTTCTTAAAGTGGACAAGACTCCTGCTCACCCCAGGGCCTTCACATGCCATTCCTTCCGCCTGGGATACCGATTTCTTCACTCCTGCTCCCACAACAGACACCTTGCTAGGTAACTCCTCCTCTAAGCTGAGAGGTTCCCTAGATTTGCCTTCTCTGACTCCCAAGAAGACCAGACCCTCTTCATGCACTGTCCCAGCACGCCCTGCTTCCCTGGTGTGCCACCCGCACCATGTGACCAGCGGGGAATTCCGTGATTGGTTGTAACGTGTCTCCCTGCTCAGTGATGAGTCCTCTGGGCTGGGTTCCCGGCTGCCTTGCTCACTGCCTTATCGTTCGCCCCCAGCACAGGCCCGGGCACCTAGTGCAGGGTCAGTGCAGTTTCACTCAATGAATCGGTCACTGCGGCCTCCTCTCCAGCACCAGCCACGGCGAGCTGCATCCGGGTCCTGAGCCCTCTCACCACGCTGATTTCTTGCTTTTCCTGCCAGGTGCATCTTTCTTGCCTGAGTACGTCCTGCTCTTCGATGAATGAGTGAGTGAATCACTCAAACAAGCCATTAGAATTCGGATAAGCTGCCTGGGGAATCAGAGGCCCTGTGCACAAGGGGAAGGCGCTGGACGTGGGCGGAGCAGCCGTGGCAGGGGGAGCCCTCCTGTGGGGCCTGCCTGCCACGGAGCTCATCGGCTTCACAAGCATCCCTCTGAGACGCTTCCGGGAAATCCTAAAAAGTCCCCGGTGAGCGAGGCTGGTGGGTGGAAATGAATAGTGCAGGTTCCATTGCGATTAATTTAAGATGGGCATGCCACTGTCGTTCAGTTCAGCCGAGGGAAGGGGGGGATATTCATCAGGTGGGAAGGACCTCGGTGTCCACGGCCTCGGGGATGCTTTTGGAGGGAGCCACCAGAGCTGCCTGCCGTGCCCACGTCTGTGTGCCAGCACCATGCCGGGCAGTCACATCCACTACATTGTTCAGTCCCCAGGAGAACCAGGACAGGTGGCAGTTGCCTCCATTTTACGGACGAGAAGCTGGAGGCTCAGCCAGTGTGGCTGGCTCGGCCACGGTTGCAGAAGGAGCTTGGCAGAGCGGGGCTTCGCCTCTGTGGCCACCCCAGAGCCTCTGCCCGTGCAGAGGGAGGTGGGGGCAGAGGTCCTTTGAGCTCCAGGTGAAGTGCTGCCAGGGAAACAAGGTTTCCAGCTTCGGGTCCAGGCGGACCTGGAGCCTTCCGTGGGGCCGCCCCAGCCTCCCAGCTGGACTGCAGCGGCCCTCGGCCCCCAGGCCAGTCTGGGCCACTAGAGCACGCAGGCCGGCTTGCGGAGGTGTGGCAGTCTGCAGGGGGCGGCACTGGGCTCTGAGGTCCCCACCCTTCTCCACAGGGACCTGCACCGCTGGCCCTGGAAGGTCTGGATGGCAGTGCCATTCACGGATGACAGTCCTACCTGTCCTCCTGCTCTGGCAGAGCTGCAGGTGTCATGCTAAGCCAGCCCTCTGCCTCCCTGAAGAAACAAGCACAGTGGCCCTGCTGGTGTGGCTCAGAGGAGGTCATGGTTCAATTCCCAGTTAGGCCACATGCCTGGGCTGCAGGCTTGATCCCCAGTGTGGGGTGTGCAGGAGGCAGCTGATCAATGATTCCCTCTCATCGCTGATGTTTCTCTCTCTCCCTCTCCCTTCCTCTCTGAAATCAATAATTTTTTTTTTTAAAGAAAGGGTTGGCCCAGAAAGAAACTCACTACAGACTGATTTCAGCATAACCATTATTGTTTGTCTCATTTTCGATTCTTATATTTCCAGTAGGACATGATCTCACTCATCTAGGGGAAATGGTGAACAACACAGACTGATGAACAAGAACAGACCCAGAGATAAGGAGCCATGGGTCAGACTGTTGGACCTCAGAGGGAGGGTGGGGATAAAAGGGAGAGATCAACCAAAGGACGTGTGTGCATACGTATGAGCCTAACCAGTGGTCAAGGACAATAGGGGGGTGGGGGCATGAGTGGGGAGGAGTGGGGGATTGGAATGGGGGGTTGAGGACAAATATATGATACCTTAATCAACAAATAAATGTTTAAAAAGGAAGAAACACAATGGGTCCCAGGGAAGGAAGCTGCATTGCCTGTGTGGGATCCGAGGGTGCCGGGTCTACAGACTCCCTTACCTCAGGCCCCTCCTCACCCCTGGCCTCACCTGGTCATGCCATTTTGACCGGTCACTCTGAGCACACACTCTGGGGCCGTGGCTTTCTATTGTGGAGCACAATGGCCTTTACCCTCTGTCCCGGTCAGCCGGCGCTGCCATTTCAAAGCGCCACAAGACTTGGAGGCCTAAGCAACAGCTTTGTCCCCAGGTCTGGAGGCTGCAAGTCTAAGATCAAGGTGCCGGCAGGGTTGGTTCCTCCACCGGGAGGGGGCCTGTTCCCTGTGCTCTCCCCTCCCTTGGGGGACAGGGGTGTTTGCTGGCAGTCTCTGGTGGTCCTCAGCCTGCAGACCCCTCACCCCGACCTCTGACTTCACACAGTGTTCTCCCCGTGTCCGTGCCTCCGTGTCCCAATCTCCCCTGCCCACAAGGACAGTCGTCATATTGGATCAGAGCCCCCTCCAATGACCTCATCTCAACTTACTGCATGTTATTACAGCTTATTTCCAAATAAGGTCTTGTTATGAGGTACTGGAGGTTAGGACTTCAACATATGAATTTTAGGGGAACACAATTCAACCCATCATACTGTTTACTCTCTGTCAGAAAAGACGAGGGCTACTGGGGAAGAATAAGACGTGGCCCGGCAGTGACTACTGTGTGGCTGGGTGGACAGGACCCCCAAGGACACCCCCGGAGAAGCACGGCATAGAGAGAGAGACGTGTGCAGAAGGCGGCACAGAGAGGCAGAGCCATCGGACCACAGGAGGAGACCACGCGGCCGCTGTGTGGCTGACCAAGCCCCTGCCACAGACGTGTGGCTTCTGGGCCTGGGCCTGGGCTCATGTCTGACGGCTGCGTGGTTTACAGCGGCCTCTCACCGAGGGGGTTCTCCGAGGGAGACACACATGGGCTATGGTGATCGGTGTTCAGCTACGGTGAGCCCACGAGGCCAGGCTCAACCTCTGCACCAGCCCATTCTGACGCCACATTAAACCTGAGTTCACAATAAAATGCCTTCCCAACAAGACCAACAACCAAACTCACTCCATACGAACCCCCCGAAGAAAGGGTCCCCCAATCCTGAGATGCTGCAAGGCATTAGCCAAACCTTTGGCACCCCCTTTCCAGGGCCCCAGACTGTAAAGTAGCGTGTTACCTTAATTAACTGGAGAAACCATTTCTGGGAAATCCGTCGGCATTTGGTACCAGCAATCTCAGACACACTTCATAGTCCCCAACCCGCTATTCTACTCCCAGCGGCCCGCCACGCTGAAGTAAGGAATGGGGAGAGCGAGCAAACAAGCACATCCCCGGCAATGCTGTCTGTAAAAAGGGAAAACCGGAAACAGCCCAAATGTACAAACCAGAGGCCGGTTAATTAGATCATGACATTACCAAATGGTAACATAGGACTCAGTCATTAAAAATTACATTATGCCACCACCACTTATCACTGTTCTGGAAGTCCTGGCCAGACAATTAGAGAGGAGAAAGCAGGCAACAACATTGTACTCAGCAGCAGACGATGACTGCAGACCCAGGCCACCCAGGAGAATCCAAAGAGAACCTACCAGAGAAATAACTGTGCGCTGAGGCAGAAAATTACTGGCAACCCAACACCAGCAGCTCCCCTCCAGGCGTGTAACAAGGTAGAGGACACAATGGGGGACAGGACTCTCCCCACAACAACAACAAAGATGGCATGCCTTGGAATCCACATGACAAGAGACCTGTGAGACTCGTTAAGAGCAAAAATTGAAATCATACGGAGGCGAGTAACAGAAAACCTGAATAATGGAAAGACATGTTTTATGCTTGGGTTGGAGTACTTAATAACTCAAAACCACCCATTATCCCATAACATAAATCTATAAATGCAGTATGATCCCAATTAAAACACCGAGCGGATTTTGGGGGCACTTTACCAAGGTGATTAAATTTACCTGGAAAAGTACACACACGGGAAGAAATGGGAAATTACTAAAAATAAAGCGCAATGCGCCGGGAACTGTCTGACTGGCTATGAAAACGGCGTTTCCATCATGGCTTGGCAGTAATGAAAACCACTCGGTGACGGTCTACCAGACGGACAGAGCAAAGGAATGCTGCGCTTCTCCCGGAATCGGGGCGTACCTGGGCCTTCGCAAGATAAAGGTCTGACGGAGAAGAAGGGCCCCGACTGAGAACCAGATGGCCCGGGCTGTCTTCCCCGCCTGTGTGGTCCCAGACGCATGTTTTTATTTCACGTGACGCCTGTGAGAATTAAGGTGAAGTATGTAGTGTTCAGAACAGGGTCCCAGGACAGTCAGTGGATACTATTATTATCAACAATATGTTGTTATTTTTTATTTTACAATGGTTTTGACTATTGGCTATGACCACACTGCCACCCAATCGGAGGCCTTCTGACCTGTGGCATCAGCTACATCCCAGCTCTCCATCGGGTCCCTCCTCCCAAACAGCACTACCCCAGCTCTCTGAGCCCACCCCTCCTCACTTAACAGACGGGGCCCATCTCCTCCTCCGAGAGACAAGCGGAAAGTGGAAGGGGAGAGGCCTCAGGAGCTATTTCCACGGGAGGACGGAGACTGTGGGAGGCGTGCCTCCGGGGAGAAGCGTGGGCAGCCTCGGGAACTCGGTCTCTGTTGCTCGAAGGCCTGGGACAGAATGACCGCGGCTCTCCCATTCTCAGGGTGCGTCGGGGCAGGGGCAGTGGTGGCGATGGGTTCAAGGGCCAACAAAGGCCGGCCTGACTTCAGGAATGGCCTGTGTGAGGACAGAGGGACTCGAGGCCACGGGGAGCTGGAAGCTGGTGATGGCGAGGCCCCCCCCCCCCCCCCGAGTGCAGGCCTGGTTCCGGCCCTCGCACAGATGGTGGGGAAAGGACGGAGCCAGAAGAAATGGTGTCTGAGAGGGACGAAGCTGGAAGCCACGGACCAAAGATGCCAGGGGGAGGACAGGGGCCCAGAGACAGGAGGGCCAGCCAGGACGCGGATGCCGCCGACCAGGAGAGCGGCTGTCCCATCCCTGGGGCACGCCGGGCACGAGGCTCCGGACGCCACATTTTTTTAAGGGCCTCGGAAAACGTTGGAGACCTGGCATGAATGTATTGGTTCAAAAATGACTGGGGCAGGGGCAAGTTTGCAAAATTAATACACGTTTAATTCACTACCTACTCCAAATAAAAGAGCATTGCATCAAGAAGTCAATTGCAACTTAGCACAATTCAGCTCTCAATGATACCTTCGTTATAATCAGTGCAGGATGGTGTATATTTTAACATGCTAAGCAGCACAAGCTAAAAAGGAGACAATACAGAGTCTGGAGTTAGAAAATCAAAGAGCCTCCAAACTCCAGGAAATCTGCCATAATGTAAAAAGATGGAGCCCACCAGTAATGCCTGCAAAGCCCTCTTTTACGGCCTCGGACGTAAATCCAGCTGGCAGGCGGAGAGAGCCTGGCAGTGTGAGCAGCGGAGGAGTTACAAGCTCCCTGAGACGGGATGTGGGAGCTGGCTGCCAGTTGGCTAAACCACCAGGAGCATCCAAAGAAGCACAGGGTCCAGAGACCAGGAAGCGGTCCCACCAGAACCTGGGTCAGAGGGCCCTGGCTGTCCACCATCCATCTGCCTCTTCCTGGCACTAAGATCACCCGCTCTCCGCTCGCCTCTTCATTGCTTCCCCCTGTGGCCTGGGTGGTCACCACATCCCAGCTTTGGCTCTCCTTTCCCAGGAGCTTAGAGGAAGCTTCTGGTTTGGGGGCTTCTGGTTTGGGGACTGTGTCTGCCCCATCCATGGGCTCCCGGCTTCCTGAATCCAGGCCCGGACTCATCCCCGACTCACTCACAGGCATCGCCTCACTGCTCCCCACTTTGGATCCCGGATCTCAAATGATGCCTCATCTGGATCCTGGTTTCCTTCCTTCCTTCCTTCCTTCCTTCCTTCCTTCCTTCCTTCCTTCCTTCCTTCCTTCCCCCCCCCCCCCTCTCTCTCTCTCTCTCTGTATTTTATTGACTTTTTTTTATTTTTACAGAGAGGAAGGGAGAGAGTTATAAACATCGATGAGAAACATCGATCAGCTGCCTCCTGCACGCCCCCTGCTGGGGATGTGCCCACAACCAAGGTACATGCCCTTGACCGGAATCGAACCCGGGACCCTTCAGCCTGAAGGCGGACTCTCTATCCGCTGAGCCAAACCAGTCTCGGCTGGCTCCCGGTCCTTTATCCTTTGGGGAGTCCCTCTGCCCGCAGTGCCAGCTCCACCCTCTTTGGGCCATTGTCCCCTCGCTCGCTATGCGTTTCCCTGTGGCTGCTCGCTCTGCCTCAGAGAACATGTGGGCCGAGAAGAGGCCCAGCCACTCGTGCAGGAAGCACGGGGCGATTACCTAACATGTTCCCGGGGGCAGGCACACCGCGTCCCGAGCCGCCCGCCCGCCCGGGACTCCGGTCCCAACTGCTTCCCGGGAAGTTGGGGCAGGCAGCCCTCCCCGCCTCTCCTCGCACCGAGCGAGCGAGCCGTGGGCCGTCTGGGGCCCGCTGACAGCGGAGCCAGATGACATTAGGATTTATATGCGTTTTGACAACATCGAGTCCCAGCAAAGCCCCGGGGAGCGGGAAGGGAGCAGGTGGGGGAGCGGGATGAATAGTCTGCTCTGAGCCCGGGACAGCTCTTCCATTATGCATTTGTATTCGCCCCGTAGCCATGGCGCTCCAGGCAGAGGCCCAAACAATACAGAGGACACAGCTGTTGAGGAGCTTACGGTCTCAAATTTTCCGCCTCAGAGCAGCCCGGAAATCCCTTCCCGAACATGCCCTCCGCAGACTCCGCGGCCGCAGAGCCGCCCTCTCCGGGGGCGCGGGGCTGCCACATCACCCGCACACCTGGCGCCGGCACACGGCTGTGCCAAGGCCCCTCCGCCCCTCCGCCAGCCGCGGCTCCCTGCCCCCACAGCGCCGGCTGGAGGTGCAGGGCCAGCCAGGCCGGGTGGAGGGAGGGAGGCGGGTGGCGATGCCCGGGCCGCAGGGAGCCGGAGGGGGAAAGCAGGATGGAGCGGCGTCCAGGCAGAGTGACTACCGTGCCCCGACTGGCCCAAAGCAAGGCTGCAAATATTGTCCTAGAAATAGAGCGAGCAAGCCCAGCTACCACCAAACAAAGGAGCCAGGCCGGGCCAGGGCGGCGTTTGTTAAACGTGGGCTGTGCGCTGGGCACCTGGGGGGTTGGACATCCCCCACAGAGCCTCCTGGCCTCCTAGGGGGGAAACCACGACCCTGCTGGCACCCACTTCCCCGGAGAGGGAGCTGCAAGGCGGTTTACGTGGAATCAGGAGCGGGGCCGGTTGCCAATAGTTCGGTGAGGCCTGGCTCCGGCTCGGGAAGCTGGGGACGGGCACACGGCCCCTCACACCCCGCTAGTCAGGATGGCCCGGGCCTCCCCCTGAGCCTCTGGCAGAGGTTGAGATGCACATAAACATGCATCTCAGGACACTTTTGATGGTCAAAATAATAGCAAGTAGATGTAAACGTTGAAAAGCACTTGTAAGTGTGAGGCACTATGTTTGTTGAGACAGTAATTTCTATCCTTACCAACAACTCGGGTTTATGGTACTTCCTCCGTGCCGTGTCTTATTATGTACTATGTCACATAACCTCCACAACAGCCTGTGATGGTTTTTTAATCCCCATTTTAGGAGGAGAAGCTGAGGCTTGGTGTCTAAGCATTACAGTGCCCCAGGGCTTGGATCATGGCTGTCAAGATCCTCTGGATGCTGCCCCTCCCCTCGGCACCCCTTACCCAACTGCCCACGCAGCACCTCTCTTACATGCCCGATGGCCATGTCAGCCTCGCAGATCCAAGGTCAATTCCCAGCACCATCCGTCCTGCCCATCTCGGTTAATGGCACCTCCATTAACCTGTTGTCGGGCCCCAAACATGGAGATCATCCTTGACTCATAGCTCTTTCTCTCTCCCCCACCCCCAGCAGATCCTGCTGGTCTTTCAGAATATACCCAGCATCCCGCTACTTCTCACCACGTTGACGGCTACCGTCCTAATCCGAGCCACCGCCATGAACATGGCCTCCTAACTGGCCTCCCTGCTCCTTTACCACTTATTCCCAAGACCACAGTTAAAGCGACCCTGCTAAAACCACCCGAGGCGAGTCTTCACACCTCTGCCCAGACCCATAGACTCTTCATGCCACTTAGAGAGAAAGCCAGATGTCATAGTCAACCTGCCTACCCCCGGGCAAATCAGTTCCTCGGTGGCTTCACCCGGCTCCTCTTCCCTTTGCCCGTGGGGTCCATGAGCCTCAGGGCCTCTGCCCTCCTGTGACTTCTGCCTGGATAGCTCTTTCCAGATACACCCGCATCGCCTTCCTCGTTCCCTCTCCTTTCAAGTTCACTTTCTCAACAAAACCTTCCTCAACACCTTATTTAAATCTGCAAATTCCAGCTTCTTCCAACTCACTCTAGCCCCTTCGGTACTTTATTTCCCTCTATGGCACTTATCATCAGCTAACATCTTATTATCTGTGTATTGACTGGTTATCTACCTCCACCTACTAAAAAAGTATACGCTTCGTAAGGACAGGGATTTTTGTCTGTTTTGTCCCTGCTGTGTATGCAATAGTGTTTGGTGCATAACAGATGCTCAATTAATATGCGCAGAATACATGAATTTAAAAAAACATTACCTGTCTAGGGTCATACGGTGGTAGAGCTGGGGTTTAAATTCTGTGCTGACCCTAATGTTTATTTCCAATCTGGGAGGTGGAGGAGAGAGGAGGGCTGGGGGAGAAGAGGGAGAAAGAGAAGGAGAGAGGACAGGAATGAGAACTGTTCTGCTTCGTGTTTCCCTACATTTCTAAGTGGACTGAAGGGGGGCAGAGGCAGAAAAGGGGGAGGCGGCCAGCATCCTCCGAGAGGATTCCCATCCTCACCAGGAGACACACCTAGGTCTGACCAGCCGCTCTAAGGGAGCAGCAGAAAGCAGTTCCAAAGGAGGCTCTACGGTGACATTCTCAAGGTCGCCAGCTAATGAGGGACAGAGCTCTCAACACCCACACGTCCTGGCAAGATTTCTGTGAAATCCCTGAAAATTGGTTTCTCAACGATAACTGGCTTTTGGCAAACTCTCCAAAGAATAAGGCCAGGGCTTCCGACGGAATGCGTCCAACTGTCCATCATCCCACCTGGCTTCTGACCTCGGGCTGCAGGCAGACTCAGGCTTGTGCAAGTCTCCAGTAAGAGCAGCAGTCGGGGACGATGGAAGGCTGAGCGGACAGAAACACCATATCCGCTCATGTCCTCCGCGCCTCCGCGCCCTCCCAGGCCCTCTGCCCACCCCCCCCCCCCCCAGCCTTTGCTCAAACTGCCCCGGGGCCTGCCTTGCTCCTTCGGCTCTCCTTCCAGACAGAGGTCCCCTCCTCTGCAGAGCTGTCCTTTCCCCGCTATCTGTGTCCCCGTGTGCTCTCTGTGCCTTTTCGGAGGTGGATGTAAGGGCTGGACCCTGTCAGCCCATCTTTGCAGCCAAAACACCCCGCCCAGGTGTGGAGGTGGCGGGGAGAGGGGAGAGAGAGGTAGAGAAGGCTTGGCCCGTGTTTGGACAGTTCAGTCCTGGCCTGCTGGACGAGGACAAGGTCCTCACACACTCCCTCCCTTGAGGACCGGGCCTCTAGCTGGGGTCAGTCCCATCCTCGGGGGGTGCGGCAGGAAGCAGGCCGTCTGGAAGGGCTCCTCGGTGCACCGACTGGCACCCGACATTCATTCAGCATGAAGCATGAAGTTTCAGAAGGGTAAGTATCGTGTGGACCCGTTTATGGCTTTTCCCCCTGCTTACTCAGGGAATTTATTGTGTGGCTGGAATAAGACAAGCATAGAGGGAACAAGCTGTGAATCTAGCAATCAGGGTTCGAGGCGGGTGCGGATGTGCCCGTGTACGCCGGGAACGGGTCCGAGGGGCCTGCGAGCCATCGGTGACAGCGGCCACGTCTTACTGGGGGGTCTCCTGAGACAAGGCTTTGGGTGCAGGTATTTTGGGGGGCAGGTGATCTCAGGAAATAAAGATGAGGGAGGGGGAGAGTCAAACAGGGAAGGGAGTGAGACAAGAAAGGGTGCGTTGATCCGTCGACACCGTGGGTGACTGGGGCTCATTTCTGTGGGGCCCTCTGGCCCGCTGTGTAGAGCGCGCCTCAGACGGTCCCCCTGGAGCTGGGGAGGAGGGGCACTTAGCCACTGAGCCCCACCTCGCAGGGGGTGGAGGGGTACCCCCAAGGGAATGTCCTGGGAGGGAGCAGATGCCACCACCATAGTGTGGGAGCAACGGGCCGGGACAGTCCACCACAGCGGCCCTGAAACCAGGGGGGGGGGGAGAGGGGAGAGAAGGGCGGTGTGGGGTTCGAGAGGAGGCGGTTCCCAAGAATCTGCTGGGAAAGAAGGATGGGGAGACGCCTGGGCTTTCCCCAGTGACACCTCTGAGGGGCTGGTTTGGGAAGGACATTAAGCACAAGGAAGCCCGGCAGTCACCTCTTCCCTGCCGTCTAGAAATAGCCCTCGGTCACCTGCTCGGGACAGCCTCCGCGCGGCATTGTTTTGCCGAGGGAATTTGCAGCAGAATCGACTTTGTGCCCTTTGTGTGCCCGCATACACTGGTGACACCGTCCCTGGAACCTGCAGGCCAGGGAGCGGGTGGGCGGGCGCGGGACCGGCTCCAAGGCGGCTCTGGGAGGGGGTTCGGGTCCAGCGGGGACCCGGAGAGCAGGGAGGCCCGCGGGCCGGCCCCCGCCACGGCGCACAGCACACGGTGCACTTATCACTGCCGCCAGGGTCCCCACCATGACACGCGGTGCTGCCTAAATGGCCACCGGGGCCTTAAAGCTTCGCTCCAAGGTCACTTCCATTTTCCTGCTCACTGAGCACAACCAAACACTGGCTTCCTGAAGAAGTCTATCTCTTACGTTTAAGCACAGAAGTGACTCACCCCCACCCACCCCCTCTGCAGAAGAGACAGCAACTTCTCAGGTTGCAGCTGGAGACACTCACCATCCCCCTCCTCTGCCTCCCGCCCCCGGGCCCCCGCCCTGACCCCGAGGTCGGCCTTGGCAGTGCGGGGCGTGCAGGGCTCTGAGGCGGGAAGGCACTCAGCTCCGGGCCCCTCTGGAGCGTCTGCCTCCACATCTGGGCAACGGGTACATCACGCCCACTCCCCAGGACACAAAATCGTGGGTGCAAAGCAGCAGCCACTCTGCCTGACGATGCTGGGACCCCAAAACTGGGGGCTTCGCCAGCACACCTGGACTTTCTGCCTCCTGCTGGGTCTGTCCGTCTGGGTCACCTCCCCGCGTGACCTGCCTGCCTCCCGCTCCTCCAGTCTTGTCTGCGCCACGTCCACGGTGCTCCGCACCCTCCACGAACTGGCTCCCTCTGCAGATGTGGCTTCATCAGCTCCTCCGGCCCCTCCCGTGGCTCCCACAGCCACGGCAGCCTGAAGTCCAAACCCGCAGCCGTGAGCTCCATGCCTGTCTCAGCCCCGTCCTGTCAACCTCTGCGTCTGTCCCCCTCGCCACAGCCACACGACGGACCACACGGCCTATCCCATGAGCCCCGTGGTGAGGGCAGGCCTCCTTCTAGGCAGGCCTGGAGGGCTCATTCTCCGAGCGAGGGTCCGGCTCCTGTGTGCAGATTCGACCTCGGCGCTGCGTCACCTCGGGGCAGCTGTCCCCAAGCTCTGGCCATCGCCACCCCCAGCCCTTCCCCTCCTACTCCCGGGTCTGCTCTGCTTCAGCACCGGCGTCCCCGCGCAGCGCTCACAAGCTCTGGGTCAGGTGGGGTCAGATCCCAGCTTTGATTTTCACCAGCTGTGTGATCCTGGGCCACGAAGTCCCCGTGCCTCGGTTTCCCCGTGGTGTTCTTATCAGGTAAAGGCCCTAAAGGCAAAGCCTGGGGCCCGGCATCACCATTATAACCTTCCCCATAGTGCCGACGTACGGAGCGTGTGCTGGGTGTCACTCTGCCCTCACCCTCACTCTGCAAGGCGGGGCACACTCTTCCCGTTTTACAAACGCGGCAACCAGGTCCCAGAGGGGCGAGGCACCTAGGATCCCAGCCCAGGCCCTCCTGAGCCCCAGCCCTGCTCCTCAGAGCCAATGCCCGCTACATGCACACACCAGTCGCTGGGTCGTAAGCTCTTTATGTATATTACCACGTGGGAGAGCCTTGCAATAGCCCCACAAGGTAGGTACTATTATCATCCCATTTCACAGAGAAGGAAACAAAGGAACAGAGAGGTCTGGCAGCATCCCAAGGCCACACAGCAATCAGCAGCGCAGCCAGGACTGGAACCCAGGCAGCGGAGGTCAGGGCCTAACTGCTCCCTTCTGGGTCTCATCCCCGCTCTGCCCTCTCCCATTTCCTGTGATCCTCTTAACTACCCCCCAAGGCACACGGGACTAGCCCTGCTTCGCAGCAGGTGAGAAATTAAACCAGGACACAATACATTTCCAGCTGTGAAAATAAGATAGCTCAGGACTTTCCTCAAATTCTTTCTGCAGTATTGCATTCTGGGAAAGCGCTGGTTGGGAGCTGCGGCAGCAGCCACCTTGGCGACGCTGTCTTTCTTTCTTGTCCGTCTGGTCCACGCTTTGGCCACACGGACTGCTCTGCGGACTCAGGACTCGCAGAGGGGCCAGGGGCACGTTGCGGAGGCCACAGGTCAGGAACAAAATCAGACGGCAGAACACCGAGAAACCCTTCACCTAGGCTTCAGCTCGGTGCTGGGGCTTTGGGGGTGGCTGGCCGGGTGCCTAACCCTGTTTGCAGGAACTGTACCCAGCACCTGGGGAACCCCTGGAGGGGGGAGGACCCTCTGGTGTAGCCCAGCACGGCAAACACTCCGAGCGCATGCTGCTGGCTCCCTGCCCACAAAGAAGGCAGGCGTCCTTCCCTGTGCTCAGGGTTCTTCCCCAGAAGCCAGGGGAAGCCTCGGGATCCTCTGCAGAACAGTACTCTGGGCAGCACTCAGGACGACCTGTCTCAGCTTCCCTGCAGCTCAGAGTGGTACGTGATAACCTTCTGGCCAATGAGCTGTAAGCAGAAACATAGTGTGGTGTTCCTGAGACATCATTTGAAAGGGAGACAATGTGCCCTCCCTCAGCTCTGCTTTCATCCTTCTGCCTGGAATGTGGATGCAAGGGCTGGAGCTCGGGCAGCCATTCTGGACCATGAGGCACCTTTAGGAATGGAAGTCACAAGTTGGGAAAGTAGAGCTGCAGGCAGAAAGGGTTTGGGGTACTTCATGGGGCCCCACAGTATCCCTGAGCTGCCTGCTTCCAGGCTGGTCTTAAACGAGAAACGAACCTCCATTCTTATTTAAGCCTGCTCAGTATTAGGGATTTGGGGTTGTACCAAGTCCAACCAAACTCACACTGACATCCCCCTAACACCCACTTCCTCCCCGTGTGCACCTCCAGCACGCTGTCCAATCTGCAGGCTCCTGAAACTATCAAGCTGCTCCACACCCCACGCCTGTACCTGTTACATGCTGCTCCTCTGTCTGAAACACGCTCTCCCCTCCTCTAGTTGGCAAACACACTCCTCCTCTAAGGCTCGGCTCACGTGGGAAGACTCCGGGGGAAGCTGCCTGGCTTACAAGGTTATAGTGCATCTACCCCCTGAGTTTCCACGGTGCCCTGTGTCTCCTGCTCAGCTGTAGCCCCGTCCCCCTCTCCTGTCACTGTCTGTGACCAGAGCCATCAGGGGAAGCTCCCGGTAGCAAAGGCAGTGCCCAAGCTTCCCCGTGGGCCCAGACGGAGGAGGCACCGCGAATGTCAGCAGAAAGGACGAATAACATACGAATGAGGTCGGGAGGGGGTCACACATTCTAGGCTACAAAAGCTCCAGCAGCAGCCGCAGCCAGGGAAGGCTCCCGGAGGAAGAGGTGGTAGGCAGGAGCACAGAGCTCACTAGCTTGGGCTATGGGGCCAGGCTCCTGCCTGTGGCACAGAAATCAGACACCATAAACCCTCCAGAGATCTTTATGTGGCTTAACAGAGTGTCTCCAAGAGAGTCCCCAGGCATCTCTGAGGGGTCACGGCCCCCAGCTGCCGGATCGCCAATTGGTGGTGATTGACAGGGCAGCTGTCTAAATGAGCTCCAAGGCCCCGGGTCGGGCAGGGGAGGGGGGGGGGGTCAAGCATTGTTGGAAACGGAGCTTGCTCCGCTGGCGTTGTATAGCCATCTGGTTTGGGTCAGAGGTCTCTGGGGACAGGTTTGATTTATAGGCCTGTGTAGCCGGCCAGGCGGCATGGGGGAGGGCACCGAGAGGCCAGGGCAGGGGTGTGGGGGAGGGGGAGAGGGGGCCGGGCAGGGGCCCCTCAGAAGCTGAGCAAGCACCACGCTTTTGCTCTGGGCCTCGGAATGCCTCGGGTTGCTTTTAATAGAGAAACATTGCAAAAGCAAGTACCGAGAAAGCCGAGAAGTCTTCGTGGGGCGCCACGCCCAGGGCTGTAGCACGGGCTGCGGTCTGGGAGGAGACACGGACCCACGTGAGCTCCGCGCAGTGAGGCCCCGCGGGAGACGTGCACGGGGCCCGTCACCCTGACCTCTTTCTCTCTCACCCTCCAGCGCAGCCATTCTGAGCCACATTTTACAGCTGATGACACCGCAGCGAAGCCCAGAGATTCCCACAGCCTGGAAGGGCGGAGCTGAGATTCAAACCCCGGCCCTCTCTCTGCCTAACCTCAGAGCCTTTCCCCTCCTTGGGGCCTCCAGAAGTTTCTGGAGTTCAGCGGAGGGAGGGTAAGCAGGTGCCACAGTCCGACGAGGAGGAGCCACAGGGAGCTGCCAGCTGCCGGGACTGGCCACTAACACGGTGGCCGTGCCTTCCTCCTTTCTGGGTTTAAACCCCCCCCAAATCCCTTCCACCCACCCTAAGGTGCTCCGGCAGCTCAGAACAGAGCTGTCCACGTGGACCGAGACGATCGAAGAGGACGTTTAAAAAGAAGTGGGCATCTCTCTGAGCCTTGAGGGAGGATCGCGTTGGGCAGATGGAGGAGCGGGTCTGGCCTCGGGCAGGGGGCACCGCACAAGCAAAAGTGCGGGGGGAGATCTGCCTGCCGAGACGGGGGGGTGCTGGCCTGCGGGCTACAGGGCCAGCTGGGCCGTGGAGGGAGCCCGCACCGGGGCACATCCCCTCGGGTCAGCCCAGAGAAAAGCACAGCTCAGGCCTCCTCCTGGGGCAGAGCCCGCGGCGGCCTTTCTCCTGGCGGGAGGCGGAGAACTCGGGCCAGGAGGAGCTGATGCCTCTCTGTGTCTCTCCTGGACATGACCTGCGACCGAGAGAGGCCACCACCAGGGTTCTCCTAGGGGTGGCGGGACTGGGTAGCATGGGGACAAGCGTCTCCTCTGAGAAACCACGGAACCCGGTTCCCACGGGCCTCCCACGGGCCCCCCACAGAAGCCGGGGGGGGGGGGGCATGTGCCTGGCACTGCGCCGCGCTCCTTGGCCATGATATGTAAGGTGGCCCCTTCCACTGTCTGGGGAAGGCGCCTGGGTCTCAGGGGAGTGCCGTGGCTGGCCCAGGTCACACAGCTCGGCAAAACCTGCCTTAAACCCTCATCTGGAGAAGTTCAGATCGTCATGCCAAGCCTGAGCACGGGGAGCAGGTCTGTAAGCACCTCAGGGGCGTAAACGCCTGGGGCAGCTCCTCAGCAGAGGGAAGACACCAGGCCCAAGAAAGGGAGACCTGGGACCTGGGAATCAGAGTCGGGTCCCAATTCCACTTCTGGCCCCGCCACCTCTCACAGCCCCCATGTCTTCATCCATGAAATGGGGATAGTAACACATACCACTCAAAAGGGTCTAATGGGTTGCATGTGCATATGCAAAGCCCTTCATTGGGGGCAGGGAGATGTTCAACAAATGGCTCCTCTGACTTATCTTCACCGACAGTTTTGTTGGGAAGCACACCCATTTTGGGGTGGGGAAAGACGGCTCTGGAGGCATTCGAACTGCCCTCTCTGTGCTACAGTCCGTGGCGGGGACTTCATGAAACGCCAGAGCCGGGGCCGAGCTGGTGCGCAGCCGGCAATCCATCACTAACAAGTCAGCCAGAATGTCACCTAGGAATGCAGATGAAAGCCTATTTCAGCCGGGGACGGGCTCGACTCGTGAAACTGGACACCGGGCTGCTTCCTGCCAAGCGCACACCCCTGTGAGGGGCTGGCGAAGCCCAGCTCTGGCCTTTGACCTCTGCCCTTGATTTGTTTATATGCAGCAGCGGGGCGGGGGGTCGGAGCCTGAGATGGGCCAAGGGTCCAGAAAATGACAACCAGACCCAGCCAGAGACACACATGTGTGAGGGACAGGGAGGGAGGACATGAGGATGCGCGGGTGGAAGGCGGTGGGCTCAGGAGGAAAGCAGAGCCAGCGTGGCCCTCTCGGCCCCACGGCGGCTCCACAGCATGGACGGAAAGCCACCCGCGTGCTCAGGGCTGTGGGGGACACGGGAAGAACACACTCGTCGCCTTCCCCAAAGAGCCTACCGCCCACATGGAGAGAAGGAAGGGAACCCCAGGGCCTCTGCGGACAGCCTATGACGACAAGCCAAAATGCATCACCCACAGCCCCTCACGTGATCTGGACCGTACCATGTGCAAAGGGCTTGCAAGGGCCTGATTTAGTGCGTTTCCATAACAACCCTCTTTCTTGTTCCTTCCCTTTCACCAGAGGAGACGGAGACCCACGGGCTCAGGACCTCACCCAAGGACCTAGGAATGGCCTCGCTGCTCCCCGACCCGAACCAGGGTGTTCTGGGCTACTGTCTCCACCACAGGCTGCCTCCCCCTCCAGCAGGGCTCTTGGCCCCTGCTGTCCCCCTCCCCCCAGCCCCCTCCCCCAAATTCCTGGCATACCTCTTGTCATTGCCCCCCTCGTGGCTCTCCCCACCCAGGGACTCCGGCCTTCTGTGAGGCTGCCCGGGCATCTGCACTGCATCTTCCTCCCGCACCCACCCCCTCCTGCTGGGGGCCTGTGGCTGGGGCATTTCAGTGTGGCTAGTGCAACTGAAGAGCTGAATTTTCAGCTTAATTTTTTAAACAATATTTTTATTGATTTTAGAGAGGAAGGGGGAAGAGGAGAGAGAGATAGAAACATCAATGATAAGGGAGTCATTGATCAGCTGCCTCCTTCATGCCCCACACTGGGCACCGGGCCTGAAACCTGGGCATGTGCCCTGACCGAACCGTGACCTCCTGGTTCATAGATCGACGCTCAACCACTGAGCCACGCCGGCCGGGTCTTAGCTTAATTTTAATTACGTTAAACATAACTGTAAATAGCCACATGGCTACTGGATTGGGCAGCGCAGCATGTAAAGTGTGTGTCGTCGCCCCAGTTCAGGCATGCAGACAGTTTCTCAATATTTGACTCCAATGAATAATGGCGGCTCCTCGAGGTCACCTTGTCCTTCTTTTGATGGAGAAACAGGCACAGAGAGGGGAGGTGGCTTACCCAAGGCCATATAGCCGGTGGCCAGGTTTCCTGGCTCCCAGTCCAGTGCTCTGTCTCCTTCTAGGACTTATCTCTGTTTATTTCCTCCCTCTGTTCCATCCCAAACCAGACTCGGGGTAAAATCCAATTAGTTCAGGCAGAGAGTGCTTTTTCAGCCTTCACACATCTGAACAACCCATTTTGGCAAAACGCCTTGGAGAGCCGAGGGAGGCTGCCCGTGCCAATCAAAGGGAAACAAACGCCCTCAAACCACCATGTCCCTGCCGGGTGGCTTGCCCAGCCAGGAGGTGACATGCGCCCAGGCCAGCAGGAGCCTGTCCGAGCCTTGGGGCTCCGCCATGCTCGCTGCCATGGCAGCGAGACGTGGAGAAGCCACAGCACGGTGGACAGTGGGTGGCTCGGTGGTTGAGCATCGACCTGTGAACTGGGAGGTCGCGGTTCAATTCCTGGTCCAGGCATGTGCCGGGGTTATGGGCTTGGTCTTTGGTGGGGGCATGTACTGGGGGGAAGGTTGGTGGTTCTCTCTCATAGCTGATGTTTCTGTCTTTCTCCCTCTCCCTTCCTCTCTGAAATCAATAAAGATATATTTAAACAAACAAACAACAGCTACAAAAGAACAGAGTGGGATGGGGACTCCTCAAGACCACATGGCCCCCCTCCCGCTCCGTAGAGGCCCTTCTCCGGGCTGGACTGCCCCGTGGCTCTAGTGGACCCATGGAACTCTGCGCTTCAACATATACACACCTGAGTTCTGCTTCCGGCACAACGACAAGGCACAGAAACAAACGCTGGGCTTCCAATCAGCTCTCCCAAACCAGCTCATGAGCAAATGGAAGTGACAATATCCACCTCAGTGGAAGGCCACCCCCACACAGTCCCCCAAACGTGTCCTCTTGTCCCCGTGGAAAAGAAACTTCACCTATTGCTTCTCTAAAATAAGGCTATCTATGACTTTCCTAAGACGGTAACGTGGCTGATTTCACGGCTGGAAGGCAATGCCGGGCCCTACAGCCCGGAGCCCCACAGCCCTCGCCTGCCCTGCACCCGCCCGGCCTTGCTGGTCCCCACTGGCTCGCTCTCCCCCCGGATCTTCCCACGGCTCTCACGTAGGTCTCACTCGCAAGCCCCCTCCCCAGAAAGGGGCCACGGGAGTGGTTCAGCCACACCCTGCATCACGTCTCTGAACTAGACCTAACTTCACCAGGGCATTGGGGTTTTTTGTTTGTTTTCTGTCTGTCTCTCCCCCTGAACAGTCATCGCAGCATCGCCAGTGGCTGGCACAGAGCGGGTGTTCAGACACTAGCCACCGAGTGCCCGGTGGACGGTGGGAAGCCCCTCCTGCCGTGGCCGTGGCTCCGGGTCCAGGCGGCGCAGACAGGCCCCTCACCAACGCCGAGTGACGGGTAAGTGGCTGATGTCTCCGTCCCCGCCCACTGCCAGCGCAGGACTCCGCGTGGCTGTGGAAAAGCATGGCTCCTTTACTCGCAGATCAAATTAGTGCTGTGGGAGGGTGCGCCTGCTTCCCAGGTACTGTTTCTAGTAACTGGAACCTTCTCGGGAGTCCCTCCCCCGAAGTGCAGTGAGAAGCGTGCACACGCTTTCTGTCCTGTGCCGAGGCTGTGGGAGGGGGTGCTCTCCCCCCGGGCCTGCCCTCCATCCAAAAGTGGGGGCTGTCCATATGCTGTGCGGACTTAGTTACCGGCCACTCAGACAATAGACGCTGACTGAGAGCCCCCCGCCCCCCCACGCCAGTGCCGGGACACAGGGCAAAGGGACAGTTTAGCCCCCACCAGCGGGGCAAATGCAGCCACTCGGGGACTCCCGGCTGCACCTACGCCATCTCGGGGGAGGGCACAGAAGTGGCGCACACAGAACACACGGCTCCCAGGACCCTGGCCGAGGGACTGACTTTGGGCCTTGCTTCTGTCCCTCCTGAGCCCCCCGGGGATGCTCCAGGAGGAAACGGAGGGGCAAAGCGGCCTTTCCTAACTCAGCACCCAGCACTGACACAGCCACACGGACGGGGCGTCTGTCTCCTTGGCACCGGAGCTGCCAGCACCGTCCTCGGGTCCCCCGGCCTGACCCAGTCCAGAGGGGATCCCGAGCTCTGCTGCCTGCAGAGCACTCCCCACAAGCAATCCTGGGGGTCAGGATATCACTGCTCCCCCCTCCCGCACTCAACACACGACCTTGCACCCACCCACCAGCAGCCTCCTCCCAGCCAGCCTTCTGGCCGGTGCTGATTGATGACAAGATCACCTGGGAAGCTGGTAACACACACACACATACACACACACACACTCCACGGCCCACGGATTGAATAGGTGAGAGACAGCCAACATCTGTGTTTCGCGTTCCCCCTGAGGGATGCTGGTACAGAGGCAGGTGCGCTAAGTGACCCGCAGGCAGCCGGTCGGAGGAGGGGAACCTCTGGCTGCACCGGAGAAGCTCTGGGCCCCTCAGCGGCTCTCAGGACTTTAGACAGGACCCGGGACAACACCGTGCGGCCAACAGTGAGGAGGGAGGGAGCCATCAGGGCGCAGGGCTGGGTCAGGGCCACCTTGAGCTAAAGCCAAAGGACGCCCACATTATGAGGGAAGAGAGAAAAAATACAGGGCAGGTCAGAAACAGAACGGGGGGTCAGGGGAGAGATCCATGGAACAGACGTGCAGCTGAGGCAGCAGTGGGGAGCCTGGGCACACTCCCCATCCTGGGCCTACCCCAGTCCTCACGGACCTTACCCTCAACCCCCTTCCTGAGGCAACTTTAGTCTTCTGTGCACTTCCACAGGGGCCCCAACCAAACATCCAGCCCCCTTCTTGGCGCCTGGCCTCGGGGTGAGCGCTGTGAGTGACCCTCGGCCGTGGTTCTGGCCCCTCCCTCCGCCCGTGGGACCCCACCTTCCCCTCCTGGTGAGGCCCAGGCATCGGGCAGAGAGCCGGCACCCTCCTAAGTAAACACCAGAAGCACCCGGCTCTCACCGGGCGACGTCCTGGTGAAAAGCACGGGGAGGGAGGAACACCAGCAGGGAGGCCGACATCTGGAACGTGGCTGAGGCTCCACATGGCTCCGCTCATGATTAGACGATCCTAAGCCGAGACGACAGCGTCTCTGCTGGCAGCTCCGGTCCCTCGCTGCACCCCGGGGGGTCACTGGCCCTGGAGGCGGGAGAGATGCCCCCTCACGGGTGGTCTCTGGGGCCAGCGACAGGGGAAGCCTGTGCCCTTCGCAGCTCCCAGCGGTCGGGTCACAACGCGGGGCTGGCAGCTCTATTTATAGAGGCGGCCGCCGCTGGCGAAGATAAAAAAGCGCGGAGCCGGCACGGCAGTATTTTCCGAGCTCACGCTGCCTCGGCTTAATTTCACCCCGGGCACATAAATCACCGAGGAGGCGCGGAGTCCTGGAAGACCGGGTGGAGAAGGGCTATTAAACAGCACAGCCTCCGCTTGAATTATGGAAGGCCGCGGACGAGCCGCCTTATTAGTGTCTGGGCTCGGCCGTAACTCACGCTAACCACCCCCTCGCCTCGTCCCAGGGCCGGGACTGGGAGGACCCGCGTGCGGGCTTCCCGGCCCTCGGCGTTGGCCACGCGTCCGGCCGGCCACGTAAATGCCCTCCTGCGAAGTGGCAGCCACGGCTTTCCCGAGCAGCACCCACTCAGCGTCAGCACCCGTTCCGAGCCGCAGGGTGAGGATGCAGCCTGGCTGTCTGGTCTGTACTGTACTGTACTGTACGTACCGAAGGGCATTTAAACAGAACCTGCCAACGCTAGCTTCAGTAAACCCGCGCTGTGACCAGCGTGCGTGGAGGTTGGAGACGTGGGCAGTGGGGCTTGAGGCCCGGGTGCAAGTCTGCAGGTGGTCGCCTCCCCAGCAGGTGCCACCGCCCTCGGCCTCAGTGTCCTTGCGTGTGAAGTGGGAGGTCAGCTCCTTCTCCTCCTCTGTGGGGGGACAGGGGAGCTTGTGTGTGGACGGGGCGTGCTAGCATTGCCCTGGCCGGCGGAGGTTTAAATCGGACGATGCCCGCAGCCCGGAGCGGAGTCTGGCCTTTTGTAAGAAGAGCTCAATCAATGATATTTAACAAAGAGCCATTTCTATTGGCGATAATCCCTTCCCAAACAAAGGGGCCCTCGTGGGAAATCCGTGGATAATGGTGTGGATTGGCTTGTGTTGACCTTGCTGGCAACTGTGAGGACCTGGGTTCCAGGACACACGGGTTGAGTCACGTGGCCGCGGGGAGGATGGGAACACGAGGGCAGCGGGCTGGGTGGGGAAGGGAACGGAGGCCGAAGGCTCGGGGATCGCCCTCACATCGGTGGCAGAGCCAGGCCGGCCAGGGGGGGCGGGGGCAGAGCCAGGCTGGGTGACGCGGCCTCGCTGGAACGGGGGAGAGGCCCTTTCCAACAAAGCGGCCAGCACAGACCAAGGAGGGATAAGCCGGCTAATGTGGCTGCGGGATCAGAGTGGGGTTTGGCGGGTGGAACGTGGGACTGGGGGGCACCCCAGAGTGCGGTGGCCTGGTCCTCTGCCCACCTTCCCCGGGCAGCATCATGGGCATCACCTAGGAGCCGATGGAATGCAGAAGCTGGGACCCCTCCCTGCTTTCCTAGGTCTGAGTCTGCGCTTAACAAGACCTCCTCCCAGAGCCCCCGCCCCCCGGCTGACTCCGAGGCACACCGAGGCTTGAGAAGCACTGGTGACAGGCCTGGGGCTGAGTGCCATCACCAAACTCACTTTGCAGGTATGAAAAGGCAGGAAACCTAGGTCCAGGTCATCCAGGAGTAAGTGAAGTGACCATTATCTCTGGTCTCTGATGTGCTGGACCGCATAGTTCTAGGGCCTCGAGCAAGTGGGAGGCACGGAGAAGCCAAAGAGGGTCTTCGTGTGGGTCTTACGTGGCCTGCTGGGGACCACCTATCTAAATCCTGCCCACGTCCCAAGGCCACCCCCTAGCAAGCCCTTCAGCGCCTCCACCCCCACCCTCACCCCCAATCCTTCTGCACCCCAATGTCCTCCATCATTTGTGTCAGGGCTCTTCAAGACAGCCCTGTAAACTGCACGGAATCCTCACGCTCTCATTTCCGACCAGGCGTGTTTTCAAGGGGGATCGGAGGCTGGGGGTATTTTTGATCAGCAGGTAACTTTGGAAAAGTTCTCCCAGCTCCCTGGTCCATTCGGCTCCCACCTGTGACGTGAGGGTCTTGCATTGGCTGGGGGCCCCGGAAACCGGGACAGACAGCCTCTTTCCCCTTCCCTTCCCTCCAAAGGTCCGGGAGCCGACAGCCCGCAGCCCGGCCCAGACACACCTGTTCGGAGGCAAGAGTCTGCCCTCGGACCCGCCACCTCAGCACTCCTCTCCCCCAGACACGCCTGGGCACAGCGGGAGGTGGGGGGGGGGGAGACACACTGCCTGTTTGCACACCCGGCAGACACACTCATCAGGAAAGTCACCCCTAGGAGCTACAAAACACTTGAGCCCAGCATTACGCTGGATCCTTTAACACGGTTCAGAGTGAAGGCGACACGCTGTCAGCTCATCTGTAACACATTCGCGGTGGCCTTTGAACCTCAGACGGCATTCCCATCGTATCCACTGAAGCGTCAAAAACCACCCAAATCAACATACTTTCCGGGGCGAAATCCCTCCTACTTCACAAATTTAATAACGATAATTGTTTCCACGTTTAATAACACTAAGTAATTTTACAATCGATGGGAGCTCTGAAAGTCAAAACGGGCGTTTTTAAACCACCTTTTCCAACACCTACTCTCTATCAGGCACCAGCCTCGTCGTTTCGTACTGGGACGGCAAGGCCCTGAGTTGAATTGCGGGGCCCGCGATGCGGCGTCCGCTTGGCCTGGGTGCGGGGACAGGTGAGCCCGGCATGGCACGCAGGGCAGGGCGGAAAGGGGTCACTCAGGAGGCAGGGTTTCAAGGCGGCGGCGGCTGATAGCCAGGCCCCTCTACTCCAGCCAACCGTGGCTCAGGCCTTGCTGCCCTGCAGGAGAGAGCTGGGCAGGGGATGGGAGGCCAGTGCCTGACCGTGCATTTATTGAGCACCTACTATGTACTCTGTTCCAGGGGGTGCGGTGGGGGTTGGCCAGGAAGGATACAGTCTCCACTTGGAAGAACTGCCACTTCCAGCAGGAGCGGCCGCGGCACTAACAGCAGCAGAGCTCACTAGTGTGGCCTCCTGTGGGCACGTCAGGGCACAGGAGTCCTGCTCTGCTGACGTCCTCCTGACACTAGGACTGACTGGATTATGCAGCTCCAGGGGTCTGAGTCCAACCATGTGTTTAAACCCTCCTTCATAACAAAGTAATGCTATCCTACTGCATTTTACACAGGAAACCGACTCGTTCACAAGCATTCCTCGGGCGCCCACGACAAGCTCGGCACTGGGCATGCTCCGCTTGGTAAAGCGGAGAAGCTTCATTTCTGCATCAGTTTTAAGACCCACAGCGACTCTGCAAGGCACGCACCACTATTCCCATTGCACAGGTGGTAAAACTAAGGCTCCGGGGGTGTTGATTTGGCAGAAGGGGGGTAGACATGGAATTCAAATCAAGATCAAACGTTTATTCCCAAAGTCTGGAAACTGTCTAATGTCCAAAAATAGGGGACGGAATAATTAAATTGTGATACAGCCACACCATGGACACCCAGGTAGCTGTTAACAAAGAAGGAAGCAGCTCCGTGCTAATCACATTAAACAATCACCAAGGTAGATCAAGAGGGGAAGTGAGAGGCAGAGCAGTGTGTGCAGCGTGATCACATTGTGTAAAATGTCTGTGTCATAAAATTCCGGCAGGACACGCGAGAAACTGCCGACCGTGGTCGCCGGCAGGGAGAGGAGCTGGGGAGCTGTGGGGGGTGTGGGGACCCCTTGGGTCGGGTTTGAATGCGCTGCCATTGCACACAGTTCGCCTCTGGGAAGTAAACGCATCCTATTCTTAAGTCCCTCTCTGTCCGCTTCCCCACATGTGCCTCCCGGGTCACCCTCTGTGCCCCAAGCAGCCTCATCTCCGTCCGGGGGAAGGCAGGCCACGTGGAAAGTGAGGGGATGGGGTGAACAGGGGGAGAGCTCAGTGCTGAACAGAGGGTGAGGGGGACAGAGCCCTGGCGGAGGGCTGGGGGGTGCGGCTGGATTGGGGGCAGCATCGAGGGGAAGGGGGTGGGGGGGAGCCCAGGCCTGGCCCTGGTGGGGAGGGAGGAGGAGCCGGGTCCAGATGTCAGCCGGGCTGCGAGGCCGCGCCACCCGGGAGACACGGGGAGCGGAGCAGGAAGGTCAGGAGTTCAGCGCGCACTGGGAGGGAAGCTCTGGCGAGGGCACGGTGTCCTTGTGGCCATCCCGGTGGACAGCTCTCTCTGGCCTTCATCAATCCCGGAACCCTGGCTGGCCGCCAGCCTCCTCTGCTGAGCCATCGCGCCAATAAATAGTTGTTGGCAGATCAATTAAACCATCTAGGAACTGCGTCTGGAAACACAATTTCCCCGGCTCGATGCAGGCAGACAAGTCTCTCTGCCAGGCAGGCCCGAGATCCCACGGCGCCCACTCTCCGCCCTCGGAAAGTCAGCCCGGGACACCGGCACCTGCTCCGGGGAACCGGGCCTGCGCGGCGGGGGAATGGAGGCGGGGCCGGCCCGGCCTCGGGGCCGGCGCAGGGGCGGTTATGGCCTGGGTGTAAGTACAGCTCTGCTGCGTGCTGGCTGTGTGGCTTTGGGCAAATTCTTCACTTTCCAACAATCACTTTCCTTTTGTAAAATAAGGATGATAACAATCACCTTGCCTCAAGGTTTATTGTGTGACACACACACACAGACATACACACACACAGACATACACACACACACACACACACACACACACACACACACGAAAAAAGAATAACATGAGCACAACACTTAGCCCAAGGCACAGAACATGGGTGGTAGCTTTGAAAAGGCATAATTGCTATGACCCCCAAATCACAGCTGCCCAGGACTCCAAGCCCGCTTGTCTGCCTGTGGCTCCTCTCAGCTTCCTGTGTCACTCACATACCACTCACCACCCAAGAGCTCCAAGACGGGAGACAAGGCCGGTCTGTCGGCCCTCCTGGCAGCCAGCGCGGAGGAGGAGGAGCCGGGAGCACGAACCCAGGAGCGATTCCTGAAACCAGCCCAGAGCTGATTCCAAAGGCCTGGCCCAGCCCGGGGGACCAAACCTCACAGCCTTTGGGACATTTTCAGCGACATTATCCCGTTAGCAATCAACGCATGCCTGATCCATGGCCGCCGCTGGGGCCCCCTTTAGGCGGCTCGCTTTTGGGAACACCCAGAGGAGCTCCATGCCGAGCCAAGAGCTGTGGGCGCTGGGAGGGAGGAGGAAGCACAGGGACAGCACCTCAGGACCTCCCCGAAACCCACAGCTAAAGGAAAGGGCCGCCCTTGGCTGCACCGGGATGGGGGGAGCAACTTCTTCTGTCCGTCCTCTTCCTGCCTTGTCTGCAGACGGCTCCACAGGGGCCCATTGGCCCAGTCAGCCGATGTGAATCCTGCTTCCCCCGGGTCCTAGCTGTGTGGCCGTGAGCAACTCACTCAAGCTCTCTGCGCCTCAATTCTTCACCATAAAATGAAGATGGCAATACGGGTGTTAGCTCACAGAGTTGTCACAAGGACTGAGTTGGAATTTGTAAAGTGCTTAGAACATAGTCCAGCGCGGACTAAGCACTGTATTCGTTTTTTGCTGCTGTTACATACGTACATTATTATGTTATTGCTGCGGTCGTTATTTGGGCCCCGGACCCCAAGCTGTCACCGGGAGACAGCTTGCCCGTTTGCCCGGCCTGGCTCCGTTTCTCAGCTCACTCAGGTAGCAGAGGCCCCGGGAGGCCTGCAGCTCTTTAGAGCAAACCCCGGGTGCTGAGCGGTTTCACCTACATTTGCAACGGGGAGAGAGAGCACTTCCGGGAGCTCTTCCCTCAACGAACGCGTGCTTCAGAGTTAAATGCAGTTAGCACTTTCTAAGTCTTGCTTTTGCGGTCATAAATATTCAGAAATTCAGAAAATGGAACAGCTTGCTTTAATCACATCAGAGGAGGAGCCTCTGCCAAGGCCATTTCCGTTTTCATCCGTAAGTGAACCCAGGTCACCTGGTTACTCAGAGCAGAGAGCACCCTCGCGGTGCCGGCTCTGTGCTGGCGGGCTCTGAGCGTCGTCGCGCCCCGTTTCCCAAAGGAGAGCAATGGGGGCAGAGAGAGGAGGGGATCGTTGTCCCCGGCCTCCTGGAGGGCACTGGGCTCTGTGAGGGCCCTGGGCTGGGTTCTGCCCCATGATCTCTGCTCTGGAGCCTGTCTCTAACATCCCAGGAGGGTCTGGGTTCGGGGACCTGCCATCATTCCACGACCACTGTGGGCTCAGGATTGTCATGCACAGAATCCCACCTTGGGTCACCGTCCCTGCCCGGAGACTCCCTGGGGCCAAACCCTTCCCGCTGCCCAGGGTCCCACGGGTGGACTCCACCCAGGTCACCAGCCATGGCATCACAGAGTCCCTTCCCGATTAGCTCCTGCCAGACCCCACTGCAGCCTGCGTGATGGCCCACCCTATAGTCAGGTCTTGTCCCACTGACCATGGGCCTTTAGAAGCCCAGAGAAGCTGACCTCCCCTCTCTGCAGGCATGCCCTGCCTGACTCAAAGAGCACGACCTCTATCTGTGGGGCAGGCCGGTGGCACAGCAGACAAGCCAATCCTGTCAACGAATGGGAGGTGCCAGAGGCTCACATCCCATGACATCCTGGATGGGCATTCCAGCTCCAGCCCACCCTGAAAAAAATCACTTCCAGGTGGAGGACGGAACACTCCAAATTTCAATATCGAGTTTCGTTAGCCACCCGAAGGATCCAGGAGTTCAAAATGCCCCAAACACAACTGTCCTTCCCCACACAGACCCCCGCCCCCGGCAGCACACACACCGAGGAGGACACCGCGGCTAGATTGTTCCGATCCTATCGTGTGTGGGAGAGCCACTGGCTGCAACCTTGCTGGCACCTTAGCTTTGAACCTGAAAACCAAGCACCAGATGACACCCCAGTGTGAATCAATGCCCAGCAGGAAACCCACCTCGGGGGGACCCAGCTGTTGGCTCAGGTAGCTCCCACAGGGTATCAATGCCAGCCTTCCATCCCAGCTACCATCTTATTGGTGCCCCCACACCAGATCTCACCGTCGCTATGAAAAGGATCTGCTACTGTCCCAGTTTACGGATGAGTAAAATGAGTCGCAAGGCATTATGGGAGTGACTGACTCGCCAAAGACACGAGGATGCTGCAGCGTTAAGGACGCAGTTGGAAATAAGGCGGATCGGACTCAAGAGCCGTACACCAAGGCCACCTGTCTCATCCAGGGATCAGTTCTGGCAAGTACATTTCCCAACTCTGATGTTAGCAGAGTGTTGTTGGTGTCGTTTTTCTCAGTCCTGACGTGTGCCCGGTCACCATGCCCCAACATTCGCCACAAGGCACTGGGATGACTAGACCAGCCTTCCCAGGACACACTCATCTGCTCCTGGATTTAACCCGTTAATCAGAGCAACAACACTGTGCCCTTCAACGGCAATCTCAGTCCAGCAACTACCGGCAGAAAAACAAAATAGGAGCACAAATGCCACCGGTTATACCAGGGAGCTGAGCATGCCAGCCACGTGTGTTGGCCTGAAACCCTTGAAAAGCCAACCCACCCTGCACCTAAGTATAGATCTTACTTAAGTAAAAACCTTATTCTTGGCTTTCCTTGAGTGTTACTCTCAGTCCCTCAACTTAGGGGGGAAGCGTGGAAAAAAAGAGTGGGCTCCAGAGGCTGACACACGCAGGGAGACCTGGTGCCAGCTCTCTGTGGCCCCACCCTTCAGCTGTCTCATCTCTGAAATGGGGACAATCATGGCTCTCATTCAAAACGAATGAATACAAGTGAAATTCCGGCGTTCAGCGCCCACCTCTGTGAGTATATATCAGGGGTGTGAGCTTTATCAGGGGTGTGGCAGGACCTCTGTTTGGACAGGGAGCGTGTGAGCCCACAGGGCCCTGCACTGTTATGGGACAGACATCCTTGTGCCCCTCTCTCCAGAGGCCAGCCTGCCTCCGGGGGTGACTCCATCCTGAACCCAGGAACCACTTGTATGTCATCGCAGGATGACTGTGTGTGTGTGTTCAGTGCAGGGAGACCTCAGACCTCTTATGGGGTCAAACCCAGCAGCCTACGGGCTTGCCTGCAGCCTGCACGGGTATTTTGTTGGCCCACGTGCTGTTTTCAGCAGCGACCAACTTTAAGACTGGGGTAGCTCACACAACATCTAGATTTCTGGGTCCTCTCGAAAAACCACAAGATTCCGCAACGTGCAGCTCCCCTTCCCATGGAGGCGCTGATCGGCCAGGGAGGAGAGGCAGCTGCCCCCTTTACCAGACAGGTCACCAGGAAGAGCCGGAATCGGGGTGTTTAGCCCCACGTACGGCAGGTGGCTAATACATGGCAGCTGTGATCACGACTTATTGTTTATCAGTAAGTTCCATGTCCGGCACTGAAGTACAGGGGCTGTGCCTTCTACTGGCCACTCCCCTCCTGCTGTGAGCAGGAGGTCGCACAAGGGAGACCTCGTTGTGCATAACCTTTCTGCAGGCCGGAGGATTCAAAGTCAGCATCCACACTCAAAGCCCTTAGTAGGCCGAAACCGGTTTGGCTCAGTGGATAGAGCATCAGCCTGCGGACTGAAAGGCCCCGGGTTCGATTCCGGTCAAGGGCATGTACCTTGGTTGCGGGCACATCCCCAGTGGGGAAGGGGGGGTGGGTGCAGGAGGCAGCTGGTCCATGTTTCTCTCTCATCGATGTTTCTGACTATCTCTCTTAACTCTCCCTTCCTCTCTGTAAAAAAAAATCAATAATATGTATATATATATATATATATATATTTTTTTTTTTAAAGCCCTTATGAGATGCCAGTCACTCTGCTAATGACTTCACCTATATAGCATTATCTCACTTGGTCTTCACCACAGAACACAGCCCTAGCCATAATTACTAACGTTGGGGAAACCGAGGCACCGCGCGCAAGATCACAAAGCCAGCCAAGGAGAGTCCCAGGGGTGGGCAAACTTTTTGACCCGAGGGCCACAACGGGTTCTTAAACTGGACCGGAGGGCCTGAACACAAGCACGGATGGAGGGTTTGTGTGACCTACTAATATAAATCCATAGTAAACATCATTACATAAAAGGGTAGGGTCTTTTTTTTTTTTTTTTTTAAATTTCAATAGTTTTACTCACCGGATCCGGCCCGCGCGGGCCGTAGTTTGCCCAGCCCTGGTACCACGACTCAACCCCAAGAGCGTGTCCGCAGAGTCCACGTTCTCCCCACACTCTCCCCACACCACGGCAGGGTCACCCCACGTGCGGACGGAGGGCGGCGGCAGGGCCTCTCACCTGTGTCCAGCCTCCCTCGCCGACCCCCACCCCCACCCCCCAACCCCCCACTGGCCCCGGAGCCAAGCCGACCCCGGGGGGGGGGGGGCGGGGAGGGATGATGCACTTACGGTCCAGGCCGTTGATGTAGCGCATGGTGACCTCACAGTGGCCCCACACGGCGCTCACCACCGGGTACAGCTTCTTGCCCTTGAGCCCGCGGAAGGCCACGCCCAGGTACTGGCCGTCCACCACGAAGCTGAGCGTGCCCTCGTCCATGTCCAGCACCACGAGCAGCGAGTCCGGCAGCGCGAAGGCCTCCTCGGGCTCCAGGAAGGCCGGGTAGGCCACGCCGGGCCGGTTCTTGCCGTCGTGGTAGAGGCGGCTGCGGCCCAGGTCCCAGCCCCACGACTCGGCGTCGCTGCCCACCAGCGCCGTGTAGCCCACCGAGTGCAGCGGCGCGCGCGCCGTGGCCACGCCCACCACCGCGTGGGTGCCGCGCTGGCGCACCGGCCAGTGGATCTGCCAGGCGTGCAGGCCGCGCGCGTGGCCCACCTTGCCGCGGATGCCGTCGGTGCTCTGCGCCACCGGGTGCCGGTGGAAGGTCAGCCGGTCGTCGTCCTTGACGAAGACGTTGAGCGAGCGGTCCTCGGGGTTCCACGCGTGCCGCAGCTGCGCCGCCGGCCCCGCCGCGGGCATGTCCAGCAGCTGGTCCAGCCGCGCCGGCCGCTCCGGCTCGGCCCCGCGCAGCTCCCGCTTGGCCGGCCGCAGCGCCGGCTCGCGGACCTCCACCGACTTGAGGCTCCCCGACAGCTTCTGGCCCATGGCTCGCTCACGCCCGGGAAGAAGGGGGCCCCGCTACCTCGTGGGAGCTGCCGCCGCTCCCCGATGCCAGGGGTGGGCCGGGCGCCTGGGGACCACCACCACCACCAGGCTGCCGGACGACGGTCTACCTCCGCAGCCTCTGCCGGGCTGGGGCAGGGGCCCAAGCTCCTGGAAGGAAGCAGAGGGCACAGGTTGTCACAGCAGCATCGATGCCATCGACGCCCGTGCCTTTGGCTGAGCCCCTTAGCCATGCCTTCATAAGGAATGAATGAATGAATGAATGAATGAATACATCTGGCACTTAGCTAATACTTGCCCTACGCCAGACACTGTCCTAAATGATTTGCATGTATGAGCTTATTTGATCCTTAATCCTCCCCCAGGACATAGACACGACTCCCAAATTATAGATGAGAAAGCTAAAAGAGGCGGGGTAAGGAATTAACTGAAGTCCTACAGCTAAATGAGGGGCGGAGCCAAGACTCAAACGCAGGCCACCTGGCTTCAGCGTCCATGGTCTGTACTTGGAACAATCCTAGGTCATTTCCTTTTAGAAATGTGGACTAACCCCAGAGAAGTGACTTGTCCAAGACCACCGAGGCTGGAGAGGAACCCGGGTGCCTTTGCTTCCAGAGGACACGCCCCGTGCCAAGGCTGGGGGCACAGCTGCCTCTTAGGCATGGGGGTCGGAGACACAGAGGACATGGCCCCTCATCTCCCGTTCCTGGCTGGCCCGGGGGAGCTTGCATAGCATCTAAAGAACCGTCAAGCCCTAACCGGCTTGGCTCAGCGGATAGAGCGTCGGCCTCTGGGCTGAACGGTCCCAGGTTTGATTCCGGTCAAGGGCATGCACCTTGGTTGCGGGCACATCTCCAGTGGGAGGTGTGCAGGAGGCAGCTGATCGATGTTTTGTCTCTCATCGATGTTTCTGGCTCTCTATCCCTCTCCCTTTCTCTCTGTAAAAAAAAGCAATAAAATATATTTTAAAAATAAAATAAAGAACAGTCAGTGTTGAGAAGTAAGATGCAGGGCGAGGATCCAGCACGATCACCCGGGGACCCGGAGATGGACACAAGGCAGCCATCTGAGGATGGGGTGGGGTCTCCGTGGGAAGATGGGCAGGAAGTGGGGGGATAAGGGAGCTGGTGTCCAGGCTCTGGACCCCAACAGAACTGCATCCAAAGCCCTCCATCTCTCTGAGACTCCAGTTTTCTCATCTATAAAATGGAGATAAAATGCTTCCCCTCCAGGTGGCATGGGAGTCTGAGACAATAATATGAAGGGCTGGCTTTCCTCTCTGGGTCTATCCACTGGGCATCCCACGTGAATGCATTTTCTTTGGAGGGACAAGCTCTTTCTTTGGGCATATAAACCCTATCATTCACTCTGGGAAACCTCCTGTGAGGCAGGATCCTAGTTCTCGGGGAGGGGCACTTGGCCGCCATCCCTAGGAGACCAGCCAGACCCAGGGTTGCTTGGATGGGCCCTGGTGTGAGTTGAGATGGGGAGCTGAGCCCTGCAGCCTGTCCAGGGCAGGGGTCTGTGCCCTCTCCACCCCAGCCTGAGCGCTGCTGGGCTCAGAAAATCTCCCCCGGAGGCAGGCCAGGAGACACGCGTTCTTCATCCCGTGGCCCGGTGGGCCGTGGCCTCCCACCCAAACAGTGGCACGGCTCCCAGCCAGAGGGCAGGCGGCGGGGGAGGGACGCCTGCGGCCACCCAGCACAGGCAGAAATGCCGAGGGCTTCTTCTTGAACCCCCCTACTTCGTTCCCCGCTCCCATGTCCTTTCCTATCGGTGGTCAGACCCCAGCCCCAGCCCGCGCCGACGCCATCCGGGGCGCTCTGGCTGATGTTGAATCTG
Source organism: Vespertilio murinus (assembly GCA_963924515.1). Classification (NCBI taxonomy): domain Eukaryota; kingdom Metazoa; phylum Chordata; class Mammalia; order Chiroptera; family Vespertilionidae; genus Vespertilio; species Vespertilio murinus. Next base: position 29,977,155 of record OZ004715.1, on the reverse strand, counting down.
GAGGAATACCACAACACGTAGCAAGGAAAAATTCACAGCCCCAGACTGTTCTAAGTCAGCAGGATAAAGGTACACGCCTTTTGCTATCCCAAATCACCCACGGTAAAAAAGAGGAAGAGAGACGCAGGCATGCAGATTCTATCTTCGGCAAAACCGGAGCACATTTGTAACCTGAACCACAACGTCTGAGGGGAGGCTGCCAAAAACAGTATAAAGGGCTGCCAGAAGCGGTGAGGATCCAAGGAGGTGTGAGAGAGCACCCACACAAGCCACCTGTGGTTGCAACGCGTGGATAAAGCTGCCTGATCACTCTGGGATGGTACTCCCGGAAGGAAAAATCAAATCAAAACAAAACAAAACAAAACAAAACAAGGGTTCCTAACCAGAAAAAAATGGGAACAGGGCGTGTGCCCTGGCAATGGGAGCTGCCTGTGACCCCCAGGTCACCCAGGAACCTGGATGGGAATATAAGGCCAACCACCTGAGGATGGGGTGGGGTCTCATAGGAAGGTCGGTGTGAGGCCGGGGGATGGAGGAGGGAGGAGGAGGACAGGGCTAACAAAGAAAACCACAGACCAGCCATCTTCACAGGGAGCAGTGCGTCGGTGAGGCAGAGCGGGAGAGGGGCCTGATTTGGGGGAAAGCTGTAGTTGCGGGTCTCTGCTGGCTGGGTAGAAGCTAAAAGAAGTCACTGCCACAGCCCCGTGAACAGTTACCAGGAGCCTGAGAGCGACCCTGCCGTCCTAGAATACTCCCATGAGCCTCCTCTACATGCATCCCCCGCAAATGCTGGTCTGAGAAGGTTCGCCCTTTTCAAAGAGCAACCAGCACACAATATAGTCCAGGTTCGCCCCTTTCAAAGAGCAACCAGCACACAAGATAGTCCAATGCTAGAGAAGAAATCAAGGAGGAAAAGAACAAGGGGGAAAAAAATAAGGCAAGCCAAGAAAACTCGCCAGAAAAAAAAAGCTGCACAAAGCACATGCAAATCATGATCACATTTGTAAACTAATTTTATGATCGCTTTTTCAAAAGGGAGACAACCAGTCTAGTCTTTAAAAACATTTTAATGTGTTTTATGTGGTTCTTAAAGGCTACCTCCTCCAGAAGAACTAAAAATACAAGCCTTCCAGTTCTTAGAAGGAACACAACACAAAACAAAACCGTACCATGAAAGGGTTTGTTTTTAAAAAAAGCAATGGAAGCAAAAAGACATAAAACCACTAAAAAGAAAGGATCCTAAGATCGGGGAACAAGACAAAGCCCTCAACAGCATGCTTCCTACCAGAGACATCCCCAAAGCAAAGTGACTTGACAATTTTGAAAATAAAGGAAGAGTAAATATATACCAGGTATGTGCTACCTCAGATTAAACAGGCACTGCCACCTTCACATAGGCAAGTAAAGTTGAATTCAGGATAAATGGTTCCAAATAAGACAAAAAAGTACACTTTATAATGATAACGAATATGTCCCTAACCGGTTTGGCTCAGTGGTAGAGCGTCGGCCTGTGGACTGAGGGGTCCCAGGTTCAATTCTGGTCAAGGGCATGTACCTTGGTTGTGGGCACATCCCTGGTAGGGGCTGTGCAGGAGGCAGCTGATCGATGTTTCTCTCTCATCAGTGTTTCTAACTCTCTATTCCTCTCCCTTCCTCTAAACTTCAGTTCTTTAACATAATAATAATAATAATAATAATAATGAATATGACCCACAGTTGAAGATCTAACACACCAAATGACAGCACCAACATTCAGACCAAAAGCAACAGGAAACACGAGGAAGAACAGAGAGATACCCAGCAGGGGCAGGTGATTTTCATTCACCTCTTTTAGCTGGTGAAGATCAAGAGACCACATTAGGTAAAGTCAGAAAAACCAAAATTGCATAATAAGGCGGTTTTAATTGATGTACACTTCGAAAAAAATTTCCCATATTTTAGGCCACAAACAGAACCTCGCCAAACAAAGCTGAAGTAACACAGAATCTGATAACATAGAAGCAAACCTAGAAATTAATCACAAAATTGTGGGTCACAATACTCTACCACATGGAACCTTTTTAAGAAAAACTCTCCTTTAGTCAACCAGTTACTCTGTTTTTCTCTGTTACTTACAAGCGACTGGCTTTCCAGGCACACCAGGAAATCCCCCTCAGGAGGCAGGTGGTCTCGGGCAGCAAAAGCGGCCAGCCATTGCCGGAGCACCTCCTTTCCCACCTCTCGCCCCCTCGGCGCTGTGGGCAGGCGGCTGCAGCCAGCCCAGCCCTGTGTCACCACCGCGCTTCTCAAGCTTCAGGGAAACCACCCCTTGTTTTTCTGTGAGTGACAGGTCCCTGTCCTGTCTGCCATGGAGCAGTTTTGCCAATTTAAATGTGACTACGGTATAAACAGTAAGTAAAATGGGAGTAAACAAACTCTCTTTTACACAATCCAGATTTTAAAAAGAGAGACCTAGATAGAAGTGGCAGAATACCTAGAGATTAAGAATAATAATAATCCATCTACTAGAATCTGTGGGATCTCACTCAAATTGGTGCTCAGAGGCCTTTATGCCTGTTTTACTTATACTAGCAAATAAAAAAAAGCACAAGAATACATGAATTAAGCATAATAAGATAGAAAAACATAGAACTAATCAAACAATCTGAGCACTGGTTCTTTTTTTTTTTTTTTTGGGGGGGGGGGGAGGTGCGGAGAATACAGTACCAGAAAAACTAACCCAATAAAACATATGAACCATTTAGTCTATATTATGTTATCGTATTATTATTAGATTATATCTATATTGTTAATCTATCATATTGATAATACTAGTATGTACCCTTGGTATGATGTAATGAAATAACACATCACCTCTATGGTTGTCCGCCTACAAACCCCTGAGTCTGACCATGAGAAAAACATAGGACAAATGCCATCAAAACACCCCACTAGTCCTCCTCCAAGCTGCCGAGGCCATTAAGACAGTCACAGCCAAGAGGAGCCTAAGGAGACATAACAACCAAATGTGATGTGATGTCCTGGATACGATCCTGGAGCAAAAAAGGACACTGGGTAAAAACCAAGGAAATCTGAATGAAGTATGGCCTTTGGTTAATAACAATAATCAATACTGGCTCATTAGCTGTGATAAATGTAGCACACTAATGTAAGATGTTAATAATAGGGGACACTGGGTGTGAGAATATGGAACTCTCTGTACCATCTCCTTAGTTTTCCTATCAATCTAAATCTAGTCTAAATAAAGTCTATTTAGTAAAAACATTAATTTCTAAATCTTAGATAATACCAAAAAAATGTACAGAAACTTGAAATCAACTCTATCTCATTAACCAGATATAAACATTGTTAGTATTTGGATATATTTCATTTTATTCCTTTCTTGTCCATAAAATATTAATAAGTTGTGTGTTTTTTCATTGGCATCATGGGACTTTATTCAAGTTATCTCACCTAGAATTTAAAAATTAACATGTTCATATATTACTAAATATACTTTATTTTTTAAAATATATTTTATTGATTTTTTTACAGAGAGGAATAGAGATTTAGAAACATCGATAAGAGAGAAACATGGATCAGCTGCCTCCTGCACACCCCTTACTGGGGATGTGCCCACAACCAAGGTACATGCCCTTGACTGGAATTAAACCTGGGACCCTTCAGTCGCCAGGCTGACACTCTATCCACTGAGCCAAACCAGTTAGGGCCTAAATATACTTTAAATGCATGACTTTATGACTAAATAAAATAATAAACCTTGTAAACCACTTAATCATTTAAAAGAGAAGAGCAGAAGACACAAATACGTAAAATATGAAATAAAAATGTGAAATAACCAAATGGCATAGCAAAAAACACCCTTAAAATAAGTTAGACTTGTTTGTTGTTTTAAAATGGGGAGATATGTGCAACACAAATCATGAATATGACAAACTCCTACAAATGAGTCCAGGAAGACCAACCCAATACAAAATGACAGGATACCACAGACAGTTCACACATGAAAAGCAGCTTCTTTGAAAAGATGACCTATCAAATGTGTAATAAAAGAGAAACAAACTAGTTAGAACGACAATGAAATGCCCTTTTGGTGTATTAGTGAGGATCAGAAAGCTGGACAACACTTTCCTGGAGAAGCAGGCAGGTTCCTACACTGCTAGACGGAAGGTTAAAGGGTGTAACCTCAGTGAATGGCAAATTAGCACCTTCTCTCGGAATTACAAATGCACATACCCCTGACCTAGCAAGTCCACTTCCAGTATTTATTCAGATATGCTCTCAAATGTGCAAAACTTCATATATACATATACATGTGTATATGTAATATATAGCATGTATGTATAATATATATAATATGTAAAACAAGTATACGTCAATTACTGTATGTGTCATCTATATAAATACGCAGCATTGCTCGTCATAGTAAAATATTGGGAGAAACCCCAAATGAAGACGGGATAATTTTTTTTGCAAGAAGTTCTGCTTTTATTGCATTGAAGGCTGTAAATGATAAGACTATAAATTATGGCAAATCCGTATAAGAAAAAACTAGACAGCTGGAGAAAAGAAGGTGCTGATACGGAAGATCCTACCTATAGGTGAAGTCACACAAACAAGGGGCTGTGTCCGGTTTGCCACCATTCATCACTGCGGAGGGCGAGGGAGGGGTGAAGGAGGGAGAGGGAAGAGAGAAGGAAGGGAGAGGGAGAGGGGCATTTAACCCAAAGGGTTTCACCCAGCCCTGGAGGTTCATCTAAGTTATGAGAAATACGATAACATGGGAGCCCTAGCCAGTTTGGCTCAGTGGATAGAGCGTTGGCCTATGGACTGAAGGGTCCCGGGTTCGATTCCGGTCAAGGGCATGTACCTCGGTTGCAGGCTCCTTCCTGGCCCTGGCTCTGGCCGGGGCTCATGCAGGAGGCAACCAACATCAATTGCTTTCACATCGACATTTCTCTCTCTCTTTCCCTCTCTCTTCCACTCTCTCTAGAAACCAATGGGAAAATGTCCTCGGGTGAGGATCAAAAATAATAATAATAGCCGAAACCGGTTTGGCTCAGTGGATAGAGCGTCGGTCTGCGGACTGAAAGGTCCCGGGTTCGATTCTGATCAAGGGCATGTACATTGGTTGCGGGCACATCTCCAGTAGGGGGTGTGCAGGAGGCAGCTGGTCGATGTTTCTCTCATTGAAGTTTCTAGCTCTCTCTCTCTCTCCCTGCCTCTCTGTAAAATATCAATAAATATATTTAATAATAATAATAATAATAATAATAACATGTGAGAGGCACAGGGCGTGTTGTGGAGACTCAGTCCGTTGGGCCAGCACACTCACCCAGGGTCCTCTCTGGAAGATCCCACAGACTGCCCGCGGGCATCTGCGTGGGAGGTCGGGGGGCGGGGGGGGGGGCTTGGAAGCTGCCACTTTGGTAACTCACGTGAAGGCACCTCTGCCGGCATTCTGACAGAGCGGGAAACCCGGCTCCAAGAGGAAGCGGCCTGCCCAGAGCCACACACACCGGCAAAGCCAGCCGGGCCGCTCCGGCCTACGCAGCCCGAACCCGAAGTCGCCCCCGCTGCCTCTGCTCCTGTCCCTTCCCCATCCATCGCTAACCTCGAAGGCACGTACTCACACGGTGCCTGGCGGCGGCGTGCCAGCTGCTCCACGGGAACCACGGGGCATGGACCCCTTTACTCAAAAGAGGAAACGGGCTCCCAGGGAGAGGTTCCCGGTGGCGAGTGGCAGGGCGGGGGCGGACCCCAGGGCCACGGCAGGACGAGCCTGAGCTCTACCATCCTCCTCCTCCACGCTGTCAGGACACAGCCTCTCCATGACGCCCGCGCAGGACATGCCCACGACCATGCCAACCCCGCTGCTGCTGAAGAGACGGCCGGAAGGTGTCCGAGAGCAGCAGGCTGGCAGCGGCCTCAGAGACCACCCATGCGGGGGGTCATGGAGGGCAAGGTGCTCTCCCTCCTGGCTGCGGCCTCAGGCCCTCAAAGCCTCTGCCACCGCCCGTGGCAGGCGGGCGTCCCGAAGGCTGCCCACGCTGGGGACATGGCAAAGGGGGACATGAAACAGACGGCCCCTCCGCTGCCCCCCTCCCCCCAGACAGGGGCCAGGACGGAGTGTTGGTGCCCGCTGGGGGAAACTGGTGACCTCACAATGTAAGGAAGGGCAGGTGGGGGTTGAATTCCTGCCTGTCCACGGGGCCCGGCCACGGGGTTAGGTTAACCTCCCTGAGACGCATGCGAGAAGTGTGGCTAGCCGTGTGCTAACCTCGCGGGCCCCTGCAAGGATCGGGGTTGACGTCTGTGAGGTCTGGGATGGCACGGGGGGGCCCAAGAGGCCTCCAGAATGTTAAGTGCTGTTTTGAACTGTGTGCGTCTCCAGCATTGCCCTCTCTCCGTCGGAACGCATCCTACAGAAACAGCCACAGTGTGCCCCAGGATTCAGCTGCAGAAGAACCTTCAAGGGCAGCGGTCAGGATCAGAATCAAGAAACAGGATGAGCCGAAACCGGTTTGGCTCAGTGGATAGAGCGTCGGCCTGCGGACTGAAAGGTCCCACGTTCAATTCCGGTCAAGGGCGTGTACCTCGGTGGTGAGCACATCCCCAGTGGGGGGTGAGCAGGAGGCAGCTGATCCATGTTTCTCTATCATCGATATTTCTAACTCTCTATCCCTTTCCCTTCCTCTCTGTAAAAAATCAATAAAACATATTTTTTTTAAAAGAAAAGAAAGAAAATGACCAGCCTCACCCGCATAGCTCAGTGCTTGAACCTTGACCTATGAACCAGGAGGTCACAGTTCGATTCCCGGTCAGGGCACGTGCCCACGTCTCGGGCTCGATCCCCAGTGTGGGGTGCACAGGAGGCAACCAATCGATGATTCTTTCTCATCGTTGATGTTTCTATCTCTCTCTTCCTCTCTGAATTAATATATTTTTTTTAATGTAAAAAAGAAACAGAATGACCAGCTGAAGACAGGGCCGAGGCCGGGGCTAGAAGACAGGAAGCGGCAGAGTCCCAACCCCTAAACTGGGTGAGTCACCGGTGAGTCCTCATGTCTTTGTCCAGGTGTGTGGGGCCCTGAGTCCATCCTTCCTCCCCTCCCCAGTCCTGCCTGAGAGCCCCACCTCCTCCAAGAAGCCTGCCCCCTGCCCCCCACCCTGTCACCGGGCCAGCCGGGACTCCCTGGTCCCGCTCCTCGGCATTTTTCAACCTTGGGGGGCCCTCCGCCGAGGACAGGGAGCCTTCACCGGCTTCCTCGCTCCCCTCGCGCAGACACGGGCTCAGCACCTTGAAGACAGGGCCGAGCACACGTGTGGGTGTGGAGGGGCAGCGCTGGGCTTCGGGGAGGTCTCGTCGTCCGCTCTCTTTGGAGTCACAAGGTGGGGATACGGGGCCCCGTTCTGCCACTGGCCTTAGCCAGGCCGCCCCTTTGTCAGGCACCGCTGCTGCGCACCCTTCCTGCTGGCAGTCCTCATTTGTTTGCTCAGTGGACACTTAGTGAATGTTCGCCATGTGCCAGGCTCTGTGCTGCTGAGAGCTAGGGGCACAGCAGCGTCCACGGTAGGCTCCATCCCTGCACCCTCTCTCCAGCCAGAGGGGGTGGGCACTTGTCACCTTTCTCTTTCGGTCTCACCACAGCGCGTGGCCCGGGGCCAGGCTCACGGCAGACACGGGAGAGTTCACTTCCTGATGGAAACCACATTATCTCTGAGCCCGGGAAGCCGGGGGCACACTGAGCCAAGCCTAAGGCGCCTCCATCATATTCTCCCCCACCCCAAACCAAACTCACTGTCCTCAGATGCTTACTGGCATTACGGGGAAGGATCCGCCCCAGGACTTCAATGATGGCAGAGCAAGAAAACAGAAACTCAGACTGCCCATCGCCCTTCCCCGGACCCTGTTGCGGTTCAACAGGGAAATGAGAAGACACGAAGCATCGATGGTGCAATGCTTAAGAAGCCTCAGCTGGCCAAAACCAGTTTGGCTCAGTGGATAGAGCGTCGGCCTGCGGACTGAAGGGTCCCAGGTTCGATTCCAATCAAGGGCGTGTACCTTGGTTGCTGGCACATCCCCAGTAGGGGGCGTGCAAGAGGCAGCTGATTGATGATTCTCCCTCATCAGGGTTTCTAACTCTCTGTACCTCTCTCTTCCTCTCTGTAAAAAAAAAAAAATCAATAAAATAGGTAGAACCATACTCTATATAAAAAAAAAAAGAAGAAGAAGAAGAAGAAGCCTCAGCTGTTTGCAAAATGTGACACTCGGTCTTCGAGGCCGAGGACTCGGAATCCCTCCTGGGAGGCCCTGTCTGGCTGGGCTCGCCCAGGCAGGGGGGGTGCCAGGCGGCATGGCTGCTGCGGGAACTGGCAATGACGGGGTGCAGTGCTCCCCTCAGTGTGGCCTTTGGCCTCAGACTTGCTGGGGTAGCGGGTGGCTGTGGGTTTCGTCCCTTCTCTTAAGCAGATCAACGATGCCTCCTGGATCTGAGGCCACAGGAAGTCTGAGCCCCTATCACTTCCCTCGAGGGAGCGCTGACGGCCCGGTTCCAGGTCTGGAAAGTGACAAGGTCTGTAGGAAGCAGTGCAGGTTAATGCCTCTGGAGCTCCTTTAACGGCCTGCACACTGCTTTCACAGACACACCCCAGCACCTGCACAGCGCAAAGCCGGTCTCATCACGCCCCCTGCTTGAGATCCTCCCGTCTCTCCACCAGATCAAGTGCAGACTCCTGACCCTAACCCTCCCCAAATGCTCCCCCCCGCCCATCTTCCTCCGTGAACCCCTTCCCCATCTGCCCTCCCACATGCCCTGAATGCTGCTGCCCTTGTTCCTTCTCTCTCCCTGCTCACCCCCTCACTGCACACATCTGGGCCCCCCTGTTCTCAGAACCCTGCCCCTGCCTCCATCACAGACTAATAATCACAAGGGGCCATGATGTCCTCTGAGCTGCCTCCCACACACCCGCCGGGAACACACAGCGTCCCCAGGACTCGGCGTGGCTCTGGCCCCGGGAGAGCGGTGGGTGACCGTCTACACAGCGCACCGGCCCGGACAGATGGAAACAAAGCCACCTGCTGCCCCACAAAGCACCCCGCCGAGCCGGGAGCCGGGGGCACAGAGCTCCGGAGCCCCGTCTTCCCTCCTCCTCTTCCTCTCCGTGCCTCGGGGAAGAGACAGCGATGCCTGCTCGGACTGGGGTCTTGTACGGTTTTTCTTAGTACAAACATTAAGCAGACGAGCTGCTTTATGAAAAAGAGGCTCGTTCAGCACGAACCTGCCCATGACGAATGAGCCAAAGGGCCCCCGGGTTTTATTCCCAGGCGACCATTAGCGTTCCCCCTCTGCACGTTCCCCCTCTGCACGCAGGCACAGAGCTCCCCCCCCCCCCCCTGCAACTGGCCGGGCGAGCCCTCTCTTCCCAGGAGCTCACACAGAGGGCCATCTGCCCGGGCCCAGGTGCGACCGTCTCGCGCCTGGCTCTCTGGAGCGGAATCAATGAGGCTTCCCCGAGCCTCTCCTTCTTGTGGGGTTTCCATGGGAATCCTCCCACGCGTGACTGAGCCAGGAGCCCCCGAGGCGGGAGCTCGGGCTGCCAGCCAACAAGAGGAGCAGGCGCTGGGATGAAGGAGGTTTGCAGGCCAGCGGGCTCCGCAAGGTCATTTGAAAGAGACACACCCTCCCGGCAGGCCTGGTCCATGCTGCCGCGGCCCCTGGGCCCAGAGGGCTGCCCCGGGCACACTCGGGGGGCTCTGCAGGACAGCTGGTCTCGGGGAGGCCCAGCGAGGCTCAGGCTGGAGCGAAGCTGGAGGGAGAGGGGTGGGGGAGGGGTGAGGGAGGGAGAGGGATAGGGGAGGGTGCTGCATAGTTCGACCCTCTTGGGAAGACCCCTGTGAAGAAAACACAAGAATCTCCGTTCTCTCCCAGGCTGCACTCTGCCCATTAATATAGCCAGTTGTCTGAAAACTCGGATGCCTGAAAGAAAAGCGAACCTGTTCATGCCTCAGACTTATCTAGGAGATCATAATGGGGATCTGCTGAGATTTCTGAAGGCCCCTCTGGTACGCCTGAGGGGTGTCTCAGATCATTTTTGAGATACCAGGGAGACTGGAGAGGAAGAGGGGATGGTGAGGAAGCAGGGAGCGAGAGCGAGAGCGAGAGAGAGAGAGAGAGAGAGAGAGAGAGAGAGAGAGAGAGAGAGAACCAGGTGGGAGGGAGCCACTCCGCCCCAGGAACCTGTGTGACTTGCATGTCGCACAGTGTGTGGCTGACAGGTCAGATGTCTCTGTGGCCCAACTCGCTGGACTGAACTTCGCTTTTCCCCGGAGAAGGCAGAGCGCCAGGCTCACCCCAAATGACATTCGGCAGCGTGAACAGCCAGGTGCCGGTGTGGGCCTCTTCCCTGGAACATAACAGCCAGGAAGGCGTAGGGCTCACGGCGGCCCACCTCGCTTGCCCCATTACCGGCTGCCCCTTAGGTCACATCTTCAGTCTCTGCTTCTGCTTCTCTCTCTCTCTCTCTCTCTCTCTCTCGGTCACATCTTCAGTCTCTGCTTCTCTCTCTTCTCTCTTCTCTCTTCTCTCTTCTCTCTCTCTCTCTCTCTCTCTCTCTCTCTCTCTCTCTCTCTCTCTCTCTCTCTCTCCATGCCTCTTGGCTTCACTGGCATGTCCAGCCCTTGCAGATTCTCCCAAACTGGGTCTCCAGCCCCGCCTTCTCTCCTCAGCACCCAGCGTCCTAGAAGCCTCAGGGGCCCCCCAGACTAGGGCTCCTTCAGAAGGCCTTTGTTCAGGCCGGCTGGCTTCTTTCCGCCATGAGCCTCCACCCGCTCCAGATGTCAGACACGGAGGCCCCCACTGGCACCCCAGAACCCACACGCCAGGGCTGGCCTCAGCCCTTCCCCTCTCTGGCATACCAGGTTCCTCTCTGCCATGGCCCCCCATCTCCCTGGCTCCCTCCCTCACTGTCCTCGGCTTCCTGGCCTGGGTGACTGCAGCCGTCTTCTCACCGGGCTTCGGGGGTCCAGTCTGTGCTCCCCAACTCACCTTCCCTGCAGCCCACCCCCCTTTTCTTTCCGCTCTCCGGGGGGGGGGCTTCTCCGGGGAGAAGGTGCACCCCTGAGCTCAGTGCATAAAGTCCCGTTCTTGCTTATTTCCCCGGCCCAGTCCCCCTGCATGGCCCACAGCAGAGCAGTCACACCAGACCCCCCAGGCACCCCATGCCCTGGCAGCGTCCCGGGAGCCGCCCCACCTCCTCCTGCCTGGCTGGCACACATCAACCCCTACCCCACATCCAAGCAGGCCGGCCGCCGCCGCCTCAGCACCCTCCTTCCTCCTGCGTCGTCAGTCTTAGAAATAAAATAGAAATACAAACGGGGAAGATGTTTAAGCGGAGTAGCTGGCAAGCTGAATTTTGGTTGCTGTTTGCCGAATGTAGCTTACCTTTCATGTATTACCACTTTTAGGGAAGAGAAAAACAATGCAAGCAGGGCCCTGGCTGGGTAGCTCAGTTGGTTAGAGCTCGTCCTGATATGCTTGCTAACGATCGAATGTGGGTTCGAACCTCAGTCAGAGCACATGTAAGAATCAACCGATGAATGCATAAATGAGTGAAACAACAAAACTCTCTCTAATCAATAAAAAAATGTAAAGAAATAGAATCAATCAGAGAGCTATGCCCTTGTGTAAGGCTTGCTTATATTATGCCACCCATACTTTGTCTTTCTAAGAACTCCGTAACCATCAGTGCCTACAATAAATGAAGGATTTGGAAGATGAGGGAGGGATTCCCCACCAGCCTGAGTGACAGAAGCCGCAGGATCTGGTTGGAGGGTAGAGGCCCCACAATGGGAAAGTCCAGTGTCCTGATCCTCCCCTCTTGGCCAGGTGCAGGGCGCAGGGACTGGCAGGGAAGAGGGTGGGCAGATCCGGAACTGTAATAGCGTCTATCCCAGGCTCAGCGTCACGTTTTAAGTCTTCCTGATTTAGACTCATGGGAGGGAGGGGGTGTTGGGAGGATGGGGACGAAGATTCCTGGAGAGGAGAGAACTACCCTGACCCCCACCTCCAACCTCTTCCGGATGAGGAAACCGAGCTGGGAGCGACCACAGTACTTGCCCAAGGTCATCCCACAGGCGGGCGGTGGAGGCAGGATTTGAACTCAAGCTCTCCATCTCCTCGTGACGGCATACAGAGGCTCCCGCTCTCCCTCCCAGCCGGTAACAGCCCCGGCTGCAGCTCCCACTGCAGGGAGGTGGGGGCGGCCTCTCCCCCTGCCCTGTCCCCTCCATTCCCGCCCGGGCCCTCGGTGCCTCCTGCGCCAACCAGACCCACACGTTTGCCGCCCTCCCGGCTCAAACCTCCTCCCTCCCCCCTTCCCAGCCCCCAGCCCCCAGCCCCCAGCCCCCTGCCCGCCACTCCGGAGCCGGAGGAGACCCCCTCCCTCCCAGAGCCGCGCCGGCAAGTTTGTCTCCAAGCCAGCAAGGCCGGGACCCGGCGCCCAACAGCGCTCAGGCCGGGCGGCCAGCCACACGACCCCGGGGTCCAGCCGAAAAACAACAAATAAGTAACGGCAGCTACCACTTCGCCAGAGCCCGGCGCGTGCGTGCGGGAGAGGCTGCCGCGCGGAAAAGTTGGGCGGCACTGCCGCTCGGGCTCACGCCGCCGAGGACGGTGCCAGTTGGCGGGTGACGATGGGGGGCTTCCCGGGCGCCAGGCGCCGGGCTGCGGGCGTTACAGGCGCAGATCCCGCCAGCACCCCCAAACACGGGCACCGCCGCTGTCACCCCCATCCCACGGGGAGAAAACCGAGGTGTGGAGACTTGCCCAAGGTCACCCAGCCAGTGAATGGCAGGCAGATGGTGGACCCAAACCCAGGCAGGGTGACCTGGGGGGCGGGGGGAGGGCGAGGAGGGGGGAGGAGAGGCGAAGGGGGGGAAAGGGGAGAGGTTGGGGGGAGGGATCAATTTTTGGTGCCGTCTCCATGGCTCAGAGAAGTAGCAGGCTTCAAACCCGCAGTTCCGGGGGCTGGCCCCAAGCACCCCAAGGCTGCGCGCAAACCACCGGGCTCCGGCTCCGGCTCCGGCTCCGGCTCCGGCTACTCCGGCCGGCGGGGAGGGATTCCCGGGGACCCGGGCGGGACTGCAGCCAGGCGCGCCGGCGGTGGCGAGTGCGGGCTCGCACGCGGTCGGCGCGGCCAGATCCCGGCTCCCAGCTCCCGGCTCCCGGCTCCCCGCTCCCGGCTCCCGGCTCCCGGCTCCCGGCTCCCGGCTCCCGGCTCCCGGCTCCCGGCCCCCGGCTCCCGGCTCCCGGCTCCCGGCTCCCGCGCGCCCCGGGGCGCCCCTCCCCAGCAGCCGGAGGGAGAGCACTCACCATAAAAGAGAGGGCGAACGCCCGCGGGTCTGGGCTCCCCGGGGAGGCGGCTGCCGCCGGCGCCCACTCCGGGGCGCCCGAGCCTCCCCTGCAGACGCCGGCTCGCTCCCCGGGGCCGGGGGTGCGTCCTCACGGCCGGTGCCCGGCAGCAGCGCCCCCTCTGCCCGGCGGGGCGGCCTGGAGTTGGAGCGTTCTTGGGGAAGTTGGCGCTCGGACGCCGCTGGGAAGGTGCGAGAGGTCGGGGTGGGAGCGGGCCCTCCTGCGCAGATCCCGGGGGAGGAGGGCGCGCCGAGGCCCTCGCCGTGGCCGCTCCTCAGCGCTGCGCCCCGGACCCGGAGGGCGGCGAGTCCCGAGCTCAGGGCTCACGGGCCGCGCCTCGGCCGCCGGCCCCCGGCACGCCCTGCGTCTTCCCCCTGCGCCCCGAGCGCGGGCAGCGGCGGCGGCTGGCGCGGGGCCCCGGGCGCGGACTGCGGTGCGCTCATCGCCCTCCCCAGGGGCCGGGCGCCTTTGTGCGCGGGGCGCGCCGGCCGCCCGCCGCGGCCAGCCCTGGATGCTGCAGCCGCCGCCGCCGCCGCCGCCGCCTCCCCCTCCTCCACCGCCGCCCGCCCCCCGCCTCCCCGGCCGGCCCGGAGGCTGCAGCTGAAAGCCGATCCGGCTGAGCTCATCCCCGAAGGCCACTAATCCAATAGCCGCGGAAGGCGCGGCCGCCGGGAACGCCCCTTCCCCCACCATCCCGCGCCCCGGCCCGTCCCAGCCCCGGCCGCCGCCGCCGGCGCCGCCGCCACCGCCTTCCCGAGGCCACCAGCTGGCGGCGGAGGGAAGTGGAGGAACCCGCGCCCCTGTGCAGAGCCAGCCGGCGGCACGGTCGCCATTCACTCCCTCCCTCACTCACGCACTCATTCATGCGCGCGGGGCCTCCCCCATTCATTCAAGCGCGCCCGGGTGGGCACCCCCGAGGGGGAGGAGACACCCAGAGCCATTCCGGAAGCTTGGGCGTCTTTACCCAAACGCACGTGGGAAATAGCCAGGGGGGAAAAGGGGATGGTTTTAATATCCTCTTTAGCGAGACACATGGCCACACTTCATTTATTTTTAAGATCAAGCTCCAACTCCTCTCTTGAAGTTCATACTGCACTTGCTTTCGCAGGGCCTTCCCGGCCCACCGGAGCGGCTGGGAAATGGATTGCTCTGCTCAGCCGGCTACCCAGCGCCGATGGTGGGCCGCTGCTTTGTGGGTTGGAGCGGAGAGATAAGGAAGACGGGCGGGGTGGCCAGAGCGGAGGCCTAGGGGGTGCTGCTAGCCCTCTGAGCTGCCTTGGGGAGGCTGCAAGTTCCTATTTGGGGAGCCATCCTTTGTGCGCCCAGACTTGTCTTCTCTTCCATCCCGCAGTCCTTTGTCTCATCCCAGCTGTCTCTGTGCCAAGTACTGGAAAGCCTCGCTCCAGAGCTCCCGCCTCACCTGGGACACAGACAAGTAAAAACAACTCAGCCAATGGGCTGAGGGGCTCCTTTGCCCAGACTGGGAAGGGCAATCTGGGAGTGCCTCCTAGTGGAGGTGGCTACACAAAGGAGCTCCTGGGTGGTCATTTGGGTCACCTAGCACAGCGCAGAGCCGCCTATGGTAGCACTGGAATGTGGGCAGAACGTGGCGAGATGAAGCCGGGGCGATCGACAGTGGCTAGGGTCTTGGGGGCCACCCCAAGAGCCTGGCCTTTTCCCAGGACCATTTGGAGAAGCCGTTAACCAGGGGAGTGACATTGTCAGATCTGCATTCTGGAAAGATCTCTCAGCGGCCAGAGTGGATGGAACCAGCGTGGAGGCTACTTGAAATAGCCCAAGCCAAGATGACGTGTCTTGAATCAGGGCAGTCGTGGTGGGGGGATAAAAGAATGGATTGGTCACGTTTTTTACGGCACTTATTCCGTGTGGTTATTGCATGTGTACATCCGTCTCCCTCCTAATGCTGCGAACCCCCAGGAGGGCAAGTCTCTGTTCTTGATAGCTCTGGATCCCCTGTACCTCTCTCCCAGAGCAGATATTGAGTAAATGGGGTTGAACTGACCCGCATGGCAGTTCAGAACTCCCTTCACACTGACTGTATCTCCAGCGATCTCCTTCCTCCCAGAGCACCTACTTGACAAGCAGCTGTGGGGCCAACGGGCACGGTTGGGGAACAAGAGAAGAAAATCTGAGGAAAGAAGGTCAGAAGCAAAGAGGCGTGTAAAGAAGACTTGTAAGTCTGGTGGTTTCTCCACCTGGACCCAACCCAATCTGGCTGACCGGGTTGCCCCTTGCTTCCCACTCCTTGCTAGAAAACATTATAGCAGCTTCAAGCACCAGATGGGGAGGGCGCAGTGGCCACAATGTGAGAAACTACCTCCTCTGCTGAGGATTCCGGATGGGCTCACCTCAGGGGCTGTATCTGAGGCTATGCCTTAGGCACAAAGGAGTGTCCACATCAGCGCCTCAGGTCCCTGAAGGCCCAAAGTACTCCAGCCCCTGGATATCCAGGGAGAGAACTTGCCATTTTGGGAGAAGCCAGAATATCCAGATTGAGGTGAGCAGCCGCTGAGATGGCTCCCAGTGATCCCTGACCTTTAGTTTCACACCCATGTGTAACCCCTCCATCCCCCCTTAGGTGTGGGCTGGCCTTATCAACTTGATCCTCAGCAATAGAACACCATAGAAGTGATGGGATGTCCCTCCAAGATCAGGTTATTAAAAACTTGTGGCTGCCTGGTGTTGCTCAGTGGTTAAGCGTCGGCCTATTCACCAGGAGGTCACGGGTTAATTCCTGGTCAGGGCACATGCCCAGGTTGCTGGCTCTATCCCCTCCTGCAAGCCCATCAATGATTCTCTTTCATCATTGATGTTTCTATCTCTCCATCTCTCTCTCCCTCTCCCTTCCTTTCTGAAATCAATAAAAAAACATATTTTAAAAACAAATCCTGTGGTTCTGTTTTACTCATCTTCTCTCTCTCTCATTCTTGCTCTTGCTGTCTTTTGGGATCACCTCTCTGGGAGAAGTCAGCTGCCACGTTCTGAGGCAGCCACGGGGAGAGGCCCAGGTGGTGCGGGACTGAGGGCGGCCAACAACCATGTGAGTGAATTTGACGTTGGATTGCTCCCTAGCTGAGCCTTCATATGAGACCGCAGCCCTGTCTGACACCCTGACTGTGATTTCACGAGAAACCTTGAGTCAGACATACTCATCTGGGCTGTACCCACAGAAACTGTACGGGAATAGATGTTTGTTGTCTTAAGCGGCCGGATTTTTGGGATAATTTGTTGTGGAGCAATAGGTAATTAATACAATATGGCCTTGCGTGTCCAAGGATGATTCGAAAAATAAACCCTCGAAGAACTAGCCAGTCTCCCTCACAAAAGGAAGCACAATATTTTCATCAACATAGCCAGGCAGTCCTGGGCTTAAATTTCAATTCAGATTCTTTGGGCCTTAGCTTCCTCATTGTAAACAGGAACAGAAGAATCTCCTGCACATGGTTATCTGTGGTAGTCGTCTACTGTCTACTTCTCACCAAGATCTACAGCAGCCTCGGAACTCCTGAGCTGAGGCACAGTCCTGCCTGGAGCAGAAGGTCCATTAGGGGCCCAAGCAGTCAGGGTTACAGAACTGCCGCTCATAATGCAAAGCCGTGAACACCACCACGGCTCGTCTCTTCTCCCAACAGGGCTTGGTTTGCCATCTTACTTTCCAGGTTTTAGATACAGAAGCCCTGGTCTCCTGCTCTGTCTTCCGCAAGTATCAACCCTGGTTTAACAGAAGTTAAGGAAAATCCTCCCTTCTAGAACATCCTTGGAGCTTGGAGCTTGCTCCAGAGATGCGCAAAGCCACAAGAGAAGAATGTGTGGAGTGTGAGGTCTGCACGCCTCTGCCCTCCATCCCTCCTTCCCTCTGAGCCCAGCCCACAGTGTGGTATCACCCATCAGGTGCTCATCTCTCGGATCTCGTTCCTCTTTAACAGCTCGGCAGGATATTCCGTCCTTCCCCACCCAGCAGCAGCCTCCTCACTCTGCCCTAGGGCCAGAGCTGTCTTCATCAACTTAAACTCTCCCCTCAGAGGTACCCCAGGGCCCACAGGTCGGTTTTCCCATTCCCAGCTGAATTTGGCTCCTGTGTGCTAGTCTCACGGCTGTGGTCGGACCAGGCCACACTGAGACTCTCTCAGCGACTCCGGTGAGCCACGCTCTTCCTCCCTGACACGGGCCTCTGCACACACTGACCTCTCTGTCTGGTGCGAACCCCCCGGGGAGCACTGACTCACCCTCCAGCTGCCTGTGTGCTTGGTCTGCCCCGGGAAGCCTCCTGCCACCCCGGGCTCAGTGTGCTTCCTTCCCTCTCCCTCAGGGGCCCAGGCCCGCTGGGGCTGCTGCCTCTTTTCCTGCTCCCCCTCCTGCTCCCAAGATGTAAGCATTTCCTAGGGCAAAGCTGTCTCTTTTCACCTTTATGGCTTTAGCACCCCCACCTACTCATTTTCATCTTCCTCATTTCCAAGTCCAAAGCTCTACAGCCTTCCCAAGTAGCCCCGGGTGGGCCGGGGGCACCGCACTTTGTGGCCTGACCCCAGGCACACTTGGCCAGGCCTTCGGGGACGGTCAGGCTCCTGCAGCAGCAGACAGCGAGTCTGTCAGGACGTCGGGGCTGGGCCTGATTCATCCCAGCGCTCCCGGCGCGGCACCTCGCCCAGGGCCAGGCTCACAGAGAACATCTGATGCGTGTTTATGGGATGAATGGCTGAAGGCAGAGGGGCAGGAAGGGAAGGCAGAGGTTGGAAGGAAGGAAGAGAGGCTGGCTCTACTGGCATTCTTCCCTCTTTCTCCTCTCTTCCTCCCTTCCTTCTCATTTAATACATTGAATGCTGAACATTGGATTAATCAGGGCCCTTGGTTCCTGACACGCCGTCGTCATCAGCCTGTGCACAGCCTTTATTATTTATGTATTTGTTTATAATATCACAAATACCCAGGAGCCCACCCACCATCCAACCCCAGGCACCTGCATCTCCATAGCATCGCCTTCCCTTCTCATACAACTGCTACCCTGGTTGTTAAGGTTTATAAGTTCCTTGTAATATATATATATATATATATATATATATATATATATATATATATATATGGTATATATGCCCTAAGTGGAAAAAATACATATATATAAAGTTAGGCAAATGTACATGCCTAAACATTATTTTATTTAGTTGTGCCCTTGTGTTTTTAAACTTCATTGAAACACATTATAGTGCATCTTGTTTTCTAGTGCTTGCTTTTTGGAATTGACAAGGCTCATCCATGTTGATGCATGTAACTGTAACCCCTTCATTGTCACGGCTTGTAAGAGTTCAGTAGGTGGACAAACAGAATGCTCAGACATCACTTGTGACATGTTACAGATGGTAAGGGGCGCTCTATTCGGGGGGGGGGTACTACAATGAGGTTTTGTAGTTGAGGGGAGAGGTCAGGCCCCATGTTGAACACAATGAGGACAAGTGGGAATTTTTAGCCAAGGAGCAGGGTGGAGGTCGGTGGATAGAAAATTACTCAGCGCAAACATCGGGGGTAAGGGAGGATTCTGGCTAACCTGACCTCACAGGGCTTTTGCAAGAGGCAGGGCAGGGTGAGGGATGAGGAATTTGAATCAGCGCTCGAGGGTGGTCAGATTTTCACCAAACTAACAGGATTCTTGTTCAAACTGGATTCTGGAAGGAGAGAGGGGAAGTGCAAAGACAGGTCTGTGCAAACGGGAACCTGATTAACATTTGGGGGAAAGGAAGAGCGTCTCTGTCAGCAATTCATTTTTTTTTTTTCACGCTCCTCTCAAGGGGCGTTTGGATTGGCTTTTGGTTTGGGGCTATCGTGGACGGCTCTGCTGTGAACATTCCTGAACGTTCCCCGAGTGCATCTGTGCTAATGTTTTCTTAAGTCTATTCTTAGGAGTGGAATTGTTGATTCACTGTCTAGCATGGGTCAGCCCACCAAAATGAAATGCTGAAAACTGTTTCACTCCTCCACATGACACGTCATCCGGGAAACGCAAATTAAACAGCAGTGAGCAACCACGACATACCTAGTAGAATGGCCAAGATCCGGAACCCGGACAGGACCGAATGCTGGCAAAAATGTGAAGACACGGGAAGTCTCGCTCATTGCAGGTGGTTTGCAAACTAGTACAGCCACGTGGAAAGGCAGCTTGGCAGTTTCTTACAAACTAAAAAGCTCTTCCCATCTGATTCAGCAATCAGGCACCTTGGTATTTATCCAGATGAGTTGGAAACTGATGTCTACACGAAATCCTGCACGTGGATGCTGATAGCCGCTTTGTTCATAATTGTTAAGACTTGGGGACATGGCCAAAATGTCCTTCAGCTGGCAGATGGACAAACTGTGGCACATCCAAACAATGGAATATTATTCAGCACTAAAAAAAAAAAAAAAAAAAAAAAAAAAAAAAAACAACAACAACAACAAAAAACGAGCAATCAAGTCATAAAAAAGACATTGACCTAAATGCCTGTTGTAAGTGAAAGGAGCCAATCTGAAAAGACTACATACAGTATCCACGCAGCTATATGACATTCTGGAAAAGGCAAAGCTATGGCGACGGCACAAAGATCAGCGCTGCCCTGGGCTGCGGGGAGGGAGGGAGCAGTGGGAGGGACACAGAAGATTTTTAGGGCAATGAAACTACTCTAAACATTCCCCATCTTACTGCCCTTTACTTCTTAGATTGTTAGAGCTAGCGGGGCCCAGGGATCTTTGGAATACACCTACATTAGTCTGCAGTAAGAAAGAAGACAGCGGAAACCGGTTTGGTTCAGTGGATAGAGCATAGGTCTGTGGACTGAAAGGTCCCAGGTTCGATTCCGGTCAAGGGCATGTACCTTGGTTGTGGGCACATCCCCAGTAGGGGGTGTGCAAGAGGCAGCTGATCAATGATTCTCTCTCATCGATGTACGATGTACCTAACTCTCTATCCCTCTCTCTTCCTCTCTGTAAAAAATCAATAATATATATATATATATATATATATATATATATATATATATATATATAAATGAAAAGTCCTCTTCCCTCTTTTTTTAAAACAGAAAGAAAGAAAGAAAGAAAGAAAGAAAGAAAGAAAGAAAGAAAGAAGTCAGGTGAAACTCAGTGAACAAGACACCCAGATTCATTCAGTGAGCACTGAGCCTGGTGCAGGACAAGATATTAAGGACACACACACACACACACACACATGCACTAGAACACGCATACCTACATCCAGAGGTCTGGAGATTTCTATTGTCATAAAATGCCTTGCTACACGGTGATGAGGTGGCAGGATAGGACAAATCATGTCAGGGTCACACAACAGATTTTTAGTTTTTAAATTCATTTATATAATCTTCATTTTTCTCTTATATAAAACTAGAGGCCCCTTGGCCTGGCCTGCACTCTCTTGCATTCCGGAACCCCTCAAGGGATGTTGGACTGCCAGTTTTGGCCCCATCTCCACAAGCCAGGCCAAGGGACCCTACGATGCACGAATCTGTGCACCGGGCGTCTACTACATATTCCATCTTTGGTTAATCTCTTCCTGCCCCTCCCCTTCCCCCTTTCCCTCTGAGATTCATCAGTCTAACTATTGCAGGTTTCCATGCCTGTGCATTACGTATCTGCCCCCTGGTGGTCAGAGTGCATCATAGCTACTAGTCAAACAGTCCAATGGTCCAATGTTCGCTTGGGCTTTTATACGTATAGACTAGAGGCTCAGTGCACGAAATTCATGCACAGGTGCAGTCCCTGGGCCTGGCTGGTGATTGAAGTGTGAGCGCCTGGCATGGAAGAGCAGGTTCCCTGAGCCCCCGTGTACGCCCTCCGCCTGAGTCATGACACCCAAGTCCCCATGTGGAGATTCTGTGAGCACAGCCAAATGCTGGGGGCCACCCAGCAGCCCTGCACGGAAGCCGAGCAGGCAGCATGCTCTCCTGCTGCTGGCCTTGCAGGCCGGCTCCTGCACGAACCCATGGGGTGCCCGATCTGCCCCTGTGGTCCCGGTGGCTGTGGCCCGGCTCACCCAGAAGACACTGCACGGGTGTGGGGCGGGCTCCTTGCAGGCCCCTAGCATCTGAGCATAGGGGCTTCCCTGGCACGTGAGCCCTCGTGTCCTGGGGGAGGGTAGCAGGGGGAGTGAGAGTAAGCTAAGTGGACACCTCACCTTCTCACTGCACCTCCATCCTGGTCACCCCTGCCCCCAGGTAGCCAGCAAGAGGTTGCAGCATGTCGTCAATGCCCGCCATGTTCCACACCACCCCCCGGTGGTCAGCACGTGTCATAGTGAGCAGTCCAACGCCTGGTCTAGGGGACAATTTGCATATTAGGGTTTTATGATATAGGATGGGTGGTGATATCTACCACATGGAGTTGTGAGGATTAAAGGAGGTGATGTCTGTGAGGCCTTGTCCCGCAAGCGGTGCGCTTACATAAGTTATCAGATGCCTGGGAGCTCAGCTTTCCGGTCTGTACATTGGAACTAGCAAAGTGCCTTGTCCTAGTGACATCTGTCACGTTTGGACTCAGAGCAGCCAAACCACCTTCCTAAGCGTGAGGAACTCCCCACCACAAGGATCTGGGTAGGAAGCAGCGTCACTTCCCAGTGATGGGCAAAAAGCCCAGCACTTGGTCCTCCGGGCTCTCAGATCTCCTGCAAACCCTGTTCACGTTTTGCTTTTGGTGAAATCAAACACCCAACTCCCCTTCCTTTCCCAGCTTCCTTTGCTGCTGGATGTGCTGGAGGCAGCGTGATCTAGGTTCTGCCAAGCAGACACACCAGCCTGTTTTAAGAAGTGAGCTCCGCGGGGAAACTCGGGGCCTCGGCCATCCCTTCTGGCTGGTACGTCTGGGGAAGTCGAGGCAGCTCTTCTCCGACCTCAGCTGTGGCAGAAGCTCCCTGCCCAGGCCAGGTCTGCAGTGGAGGTACAAATGTGTTCCTGAAAACTCGGTACAGAACCTCCTTTTCCATAGTCCTGATGATTCTGTGAGTTACTTAATGTTTTGCCACCTCCCAATCTGCACAAACTAGGCGCCCTTTCTGTTCCAGTCCCTTTCCCAGGCTACCCGGCTGCTCAGCCAACCAGAACCTTCCTCTTGGGTCTTCAAAGCTGGAAGCAGCCCTAGCCGGTTGCTCAGTGGTTAGGGCGACGGCCTGTGGACTGAAGGGTCGTGGGTTCAGTCCAGGTCCAGGACACAGACCTCAATTTAGGGCTCCATCCCGGGCTTTGGCTGGCGTGCAGGAGGCAACCTGATATGTGTCTCTGTGTTTCTCTTGCATCAGTGTTTCTCTCTTTCTGTCTCTCCCTCTCCCTCCCATTCTCTCTGAAAACATCAATGGAAAAACAAATATCCTATGGTGAGAATTAAAACAAACAAACAAACAAAAAACTGGAAGCAAGCATTCAAAAAAGGATGGTGAATTTATTCTGATCGGGGGAGGGGGCAGCCACAGCAACCTTCAGACCCCAGGGACAGTATTAGCAGTGGTGCCTACCCCCGTGGTCAGCTGGGAGTGGCATCTGTCTTCAACAGATTGGATTTGGGGTGTGATTCCAGCTGTGGTTCTGCTGCCCTGAATTTGTTGCTGATTTTATTGTCCCTGCCTGCCTTTTTTAGATCTGGTTCTCCAGCCTTCCCAGTCATTCTGTGATTTCCCAATTTCCTTTCTTTTTGTTCATACTGTGAATTGCATTGATTGAGTTTTCCATGTGGAGCTAGCTTTGCATTTCTGGGATAAGTCCCACTTGGTCATGATATTTATTCTTTTAACTAGAGGCCCGGTGCATGAA
The DNA here is from genome assembly GCA_963924515.1 of Vespertilio murinus. NCBI lineage: Eukaryota > Metazoa > Chordata > Mammalia > Chiroptera > Vespertilionidae > Vespertilio > Vespertilio murinus. The sequence goes on along the minus strand of OZ004715.1, from coordinate 29,953,943 downwards.
TTCGTGCACGGGAGGGGGCCAGCCACCCACCCCAATTGGGGCCCATCAGGGCCAGACTGGCTGTGGGGAAGGGGCTATGGTCCATTGGCTGGCTGGCCCTGCCCCCAATTGGGGTGGGGGGGCAATTGGAGGCGGGGCTGGCCAGGGCAGGGGCTGCGGGCAGTTGGCTGGCCAAACCCTCCCCAAATCCGGGTAGGGGGGTGATCAGGGGTGGGGCCAGCCAGGGGAGGGGCCGTAAGAGGTTGGGGGCCTGACTGGGGCCCAGATCGGGCTGGTTGGCTGCCACAGTGCATGTCATAGCCACCTGTCATTCCGGTGGTTCCGGTTGCTCTGGTCACTTGGCATATATATATATATATATATATATATATATATATATATATATATATATATATTGGTCTGGGCTTTTCTTGTAATATCTTTGTCTGGGTTTGGTCTTCAAGAATGAATTAAGAGCCCTGGCCAGTGTTTCTCAATGGCTGGGGCCTCAGAGGAATGGTCACAGGTTTAATTCTCAGTCAAGGGCATCTCCCTGGGTTGCGGGCAACTGAAGGATGTATCTCTCTCACATCGAAGCTTGTCTCTCTCCCCCCCCCCTCTCTTTTCCTTTCACCCTCTCTAAAAATCAATGGAAAAAATAACCTCCAGTGAAGAATAACAAAACAAAACAAAAAAAAGGGCGGGGGGGAGAATTAGTTAAAAAGTGTATCTTTTTTTTTCTTTCTATTTTCTGGAAGACTTTGTGCAAAATTGGTACTATTCCCTCCTTAAATGTTTCACAGAGCTCACCAGTGGAATAATCTGGCCCTGGCATTTTCTTTGAACTTCTTTAAAATAGAAACTCAACTTCTTGAATAGATATAGAGCTAATGTGGCTCTCTGTTTCTTTCTTTGTGAGCTATGGTTATTTTTTTTTTTCATTTTTAAAACTAATGTTTATTGAGTATCAATCACAGGAAAGCTAGTCCAGGAGGGGGAAACAGCGTGCACAAAGGCCCTGTGATGGGGAGGGGAGGGTGCTGCAGTTCCAGCAGAGTAAGGAACTCAAATCCCCTGTGACTGAAACACAGGGGTGAGGACAGACAGGCCCGAGAGGAGGGTGGGGAAATAGCAGGCAGGGCCAGACCCGGTAGGATGTGAGAACCTGCAGAGCTGGATCTTAGCCTTTACACTGGGAAAGCCGTGAGCATGTTTTAGATCAGTACGAGATGCAACCCATACTTTTTGTTTGTTTGTTTGTTTGTTTGTTTGTTTGTTTTGAATAAACACCTTTGTTACATGAGCTAAGATAGGAGGGCAGATTATTTATTTGTTTTTCTGGGGCTGTGATTTTCCTCAGCTAGAACTCCAGCCCCTTGCCCGCCAGCACATAGCCTTCTGCTCGGCCACGCTGGCCCGGTCTGGAAGCGGTGCATGCCAGAAGCGTGCCCGGCTGAAACTGCTCCTCGAGAAGACTGCTGATGTTGGCATTCTTTCTTTCCTTTCATCGTAGTTCTTCTGAATTTTCTTTGATTGTTTTTTTGTTCAAAATCTCTTCCTCAGCCCAAACCGGTTTGGCTCAGTGGATAGAACGTGGGTCTGCGGACTGAAAGGTCCCAGGTTCGATTCCTGTCAAGGGCACATCCCCAGTAGGGGGTGTGTAGGAGTGAGCTGGTCAAGGGCACCTCCCCAGTAGGTCGATGTTTCTCTCTCATTGATGTTTCTAGCTCTCTATCCCCCTCTCCCTTCCTCTCTGTAAAAAAATCAATAAAATATATATATATTTTTAAAAAATCTCTTCCTCTTCAGGAGTCAGCCTGGCCCCCTGCTTGCAGCCCAGTGGCTGTGGGTAGTGGGATGTAGTGGGACTCATACCACTGTCGGTGCGGTGTGCTGTCAATGAGAGCGATGCGGTTCTTCACTAGGGTCTTGCTGGGGACCAGTCCGTTGTTGGATGCAGTGTAGACATCAATAGCCCTTGTTCTGCGCGTACAGCACTCTGAGCTCGGGGAAGGTGCCCATGCCCAGCCTGGAAGCTAGGAACTTCCTGCTGCCTCCGGGCGCTCAGACTGTGAGTTTGCGGAGGGGTCCAATCTTGGTGCTGTCTCGCTTCTTGTGGCAGGGCTTTCTCTTGCCCCTGGTCTTGCGGCGCTTGTGCCAAGTTGTCCCAAGTGACACCCCCCCCCCAACACACACACACACACACACACACACACACACACACACACACACCACAGCGCCGCCGGCTTTTTATCAAAAGCCACCTGCGCATGAATAAATTCCGGAGGTGCAGGAATAAACTCCGGAGGTGCAGGAATAAACTCCGGAGGTGCAGCCGGCTGAGGTTCACCGTTAGAAGGGGTGCCTTACTGGCCAGCGCCTCCAGGTCAGCCTGGGATAGCTGGCCAGATGCCCTGGAGCCGGGCCCCGCCCATTCCAGTGGCTGGACCACAAGCCATTGCATAGCCATGCGGGTAGTTCAGGGTCCGGCTTCTTTGGAAGCCCGTTTTCCTGGGGTCCGCACAGGACGTGCCCGGGAGAAGGGGCAGACCAGGCTGGGGTTGGACATCATGGCATCCGCCACGCCGCCGCCGCCGCTGCCTTGGAAGGACTTTATCCTCCCTGGTTGCCCGGGCGACGTGCGTGCCCTGATTTTGGGTTTCTGGCGTTTTATGGTGACGCCAATCAGCGCCGGCACCTGCGCGCGAAATGCTATATCTTTTTAAAAAATGCATTCATTTGCCGAAACCGGTTTGGCTCAGTGGATAGAGCTTGGGCCTGCGGACTGAAGGGTCCCAGGTTCAATTCCGGTCAAGGGCATGTACCTTGGTTGTGGGCACATCCCCAGTAGCAGGTGCGCAGGAGGCAGCTGGTTGATGTCTCTCTCTCATCGATGTTTCTAGCTCTCTATCCCTCTCTCTTCCTCTCTGTAAAAAAAATCAATAAAATGTATATTTTTAAAAATGCATCCATTTTATCTCATTATTGGGTACATTAGCATTCGGTTGTCCATAGTATTTCCTTATGATCCTTTTCATATATGTGGAATCCATAGTGATGATGTCTGTCACCTCTTATTTCTGATATTTGTGATTTGGATCCTTTCTTTCTTTTTGCCTGCTCAGCCTGGTTAGCAGTTATCAATTTTATTGATCTCTTCAAAGAAGCACCTTTGGGTTTTATTTATTTGGACTTTTTTTCCCCCTATGTTATTGATATGTACTCTGATCTTTGCTATTTTTTTTTTCCTGCTTACTTTGGCATCCATTTGCTTTTCCTTTTCTAGTCTCTTAAGGTGAAAGCTAAGACAATTGATTTGAGATCACTTTTCTTGCCTAATGTAGGTGCTTTAGTGCTACAGATTTTTTTAAAGGGTTGCTTTAGCTGCATCCCACAAATTTTGCTATGTTGCTTTTCATTTTCATTCAGTTCAAAATGCTTTGTGACTTCAAATTCTCCTTTGACTCCTAGGTTACTTAGAATTGTGTTATTTTGTTTCTAAATATTTGAAGATTTTTTTCCCAGAAATCATTCTGGTATTGATTTCTAATTTAATTCTGCAGTCCTCAGAGAATATTCTTGGTGTGACATTAAGTTTTAAATTTACTAAACTTTGTTTTATGGTTCAGCACATAGTTGATCTTAGCCTGTCCAGTGTGGCTCTGTGGTTGAGCATCAACCTATGAACCAGGAGTCCCGGTTCAATTCCCCGTCAAGGCACATATCCTGGTTGTGGGCTTGACTCTCAGTAGGGGGTGTGTAGGAGGCAGCCCATCAGCAATTCTTTGTCATCGTTGATGTTTCTATCTCTCTCCCCCTCTCCCTTCCTCTCTGAAATCAATGAATATATATATTTTTAAAAGAACATAGTTGATCTCTGTAAATGTTTTGGGTGTACTTAAAAAGAATGTGTATTTTGTTGTTGGGTGGAGTGTTCTGGAAATAGCAATGAGGTCAAATTAGTTGTGTGAGTCAAGTCTTCTACCGACTTCCTGTCTACCTGTTCTGTCAATTAGTAAGAGAAGGGTGTTGAAATCAGTTTTTCTTTCACATGTTTGTGTATGACATGTGACGTCCTTTGAGTGACGTCCCTTTATGAAATGGCCTTCTTTGTGCCTGCTCATATTCACTTCTCTGAAATCCGCTTTGCTTGATTTTATTATATTCACTCATCTAGCTTCATTTTAAAATGTTAGCCTCATGTATCTCTCCCCATCATTTTATTTGTAGCCTATAGTATTTGTAGCCTATAGAACAGTATATAAAATGTATATGTAGCCTATAGAACAGTATATTTAAAATGAATTTCTTCCAGGTAGCATTTTGTTGTGACTTGATTCTGTTATCTGATTGGGTAATCTCTGCCTTTTGATTGGGGCATTTAAACTATTACATTGAATTCGATCATTGATATGCTTGGTTTTAAATCTACCCTTTTGCTATTTGTTTCCCCCCCCCCTCTTTTTCTCTTACTTTTGATTGGCATTTAAAAGTTCATTTTGTTTCCTCTGCTGGTTTATTGGCCCTAAGTCCTTGTTGTGATATTTTAGTGGTTGCTTTGCGGTTTATAGCACACATCTTTCCCTAGTCACAGCCAACCTGTAAGTAACATACTGCTTCACATGGAGTATAAGAACTTTTCACGTCTCTCCTCTTGGCCTCTGTGCATGGCTGTCATACATTGTACTCCTGTCATGCATTTTACAGACGTTACAAACCCCTTAATACATTTTAATTTGTGCTCCAAACCGTTGACTATCTTTTCAAGATATTTAAACAATCATTTAAAAGTCATTCTATTTGCCCATATAGTTACCATTTCAAATACTTCCCATTCCTTTGCATGGACCCATATGTCCATCTGCTATAATTTCCCTTCTGCCTGAAGGATCTCCTTGAAATGTTTCTTATAGTGCAGCCAGCTGCTGATGGTTTATTCAGCCTTTGTATGTCTGAAAAAAATCATATTTGCCTTCATTTATGAAAGATATTTTCTCTTGGTAAAAAATTCCAGGTTGATGGAAATCCCCCCCCCCAACCCCACCCCATTTTAGCACTTTAGAGATGTCGATGCTTGCCTTTTAGCTTCCATTGTTTCTGACAACAAAAATCCAGTCATCCTTGCCTTTGTTATTCTGGAGGTAACATGTTCCCTCCTCCCTCCGGGTCACTGGTAACATTTTTCTTCAGCAGTTGTTTCAATCCATTTGATTGTGATATGTCTGGGTGTGGTCTTCTTCGTGTTTCTTGTGCTTGAGTTTTGCTGAGTCCTTTAGATCTGTGGTTTATGGTTTTCATCATCTGGGGATATTTTTTTTTTCTTGGCCATTATTTCTTAAACTATTTTCTCTGCTCCCTCCATTTCCTTCAAAGGTTCCAGTTGCGCACATGTACGTCACCCAAAGCTGTCCTGCAGCGCACTGTCCTTCTGTTCGCTTCCTTCTTCTGTTTCATCTTATGGCTTCACTTTTAGCAGGTCCTATTTTTATGTCTTCAACTTCACTAGCACTTCCTCTGCTATAGCTAATTGGCAGTTAATCCCATACAGTGTGTTTTCATCTCAGATACTGTAGTTTTCATTTCTAGAAATTCAAATTGGGCCTTTTTAAAAAATACATCTCCCGTGTCTATATTTAACATATGCAGCTTTCCTCTAGGATCTTGAACGTATGCAACACAGTCATAATAATTTTTAAAATGTCCTTGTCTACTCATTCTATTATCTGTGTCATTTCTGAGTTGGTTTCAATGGGTTGATCTTTCTCCTCCCTTTGCTTTGTGTGTGCCTGCTTCTTTGCATGTCTGCTCATCCTTGCCCTCTGGAGGATTCTGTTTGACATCCAACTGGCTGGTGGGAATTCAGGGTGGGCAAACTTTTTGACTTGAGGGCCACAATGGGTTCTTAAACTGGACCGGAGGGCCGGAACAAAAGCAACCTTACCATGCTGGCACTCTCATCTTGGGCTGCTGGTGAAGGAGCGGAGGGGAGAGCAAGAGAACCCTCCACTCTTTAAGCTCTGCGGGCCAGATAGAACAGCTGAACGGGCCAAATCCGGCCTGTGGGCCGTAGTTTGCCCACAGCTGGAATAGATCCTGTTTCTCGTTCTAGGGGAGCTCCAAGGATCGTTCCCTCTGGCCTTCTTGGTAGTTATTTCCCAGGCCTTGGATCGTATCCTCTCTCTCTCTCTCTCTTTTTTGTTTTTAATATATTTTATTGATTTTTCACAGAGAGGAAGGAAGAGGGATAGAGTTAGAAGCATTGATGAGAGAGAAACATCAATCAGCTGCCTCTTGCACACCCCCTACTGGGTATATGCCTACAACCAAGGTACATGCCTTTGACGGGAATCGAACCTGGAACCCTTCAGTCCGCAGGCCGACGCTCTATCCACTGAGCCAAACCAGCTAGGGCAGATCGTTTCCTCTTATGCACATCGTGGTCTTGACTCAGCGGAATCCTTCAGGGGCCCCTTTGCAAATCTCCATGGTCCTCTTCCTTTCCTGGACATTTCTGTCACCTTGCTCCCTCCCACCCCCCCCCACCCCCCCCTGCTCTCAGCTCCGTATTCCTAAATCAAGGAGAGGACCAGGCTCTGCCTGGCTTCCCCCTTTTTTAGTGCCACGGCCTGGAAATTCTCTAGATAGTAAGCCGGGCCAGCTGTTTGTTCCCACCTCTTCGCTGCCGATTGTCTAATTACCCCGAGAACCGTGGTTTCACACATTTCATCTGGTGTTTCAGCTCTTTCAGGTGGGAGGGGACATCCAGATACTGTTGTTCTGTCTGGGCTGGAAGCAAAAGCTTTCCTTTTTGCACTTCCTTTTGCACGCAGAGTGCTTTTCCGATGTTTATAATGGAAAACCTTTACTTGGCGAATGTGAAACACTACCTTACATGACGAATGTGAAGATTAAATAAGGGAACACATGCACATGCTCAGGACAGATGCCAGCACAGAGCACGTGTTCCATTGATGTTGATGGTCAAGTCAGCTTCTGCTGTGACAACGAAAACCTCCACAGCTCAGTGGTTTACAAACGTCAAACATTTCTGGTTCACGGGTCTGCTGGTGTGTTTGCTCTGCTGAACGCTGTTTGTCATGACTCAGCTTGTGGGTGGTTTGCCTGGAGCACCAGGCTTTCTCATTCTGGGACCCAGGCTGGCGGACACGGCCTCTGAGATGACGAGAGAGATGTGGTGCCTACGGCATCCTCTCATCTCCCATTGGCCAGAGCAGGCCCCACGGCCTTCCAGAGAACCAATGGGCTGCCGCTGTTCTCTGCCCACAGAGAGTCCTGCAGAGAAGGGTTGTGTGATTCTCTTACAGAAGAGGGAGCTGGTCCTTGAGGACAATGACCCAGTTTGCTACAGCTGGAGATTGTTATTAACATCCTCTCCTGCAAGTAAATTTCCTCGTACGATTTTGTTCAAAGCAATGTTTTAGGTCGCCGTGGTCAGCAAACTCCTTAGCCAACAGAGCCAAATATCAACAGGACAACGACCGAGATTTCTTTGGAGAGCCACATTTTTTAAAACTTAAACGTCTTCTAACGTCACATCTTCAAAACAGACTCGCCCAGGCCGTGGTGTTTTGTGGAAGAGCCACGCTCAAGGGGCCAAAGAGCCGCATGTGGCTCGGGAGCCGCCGTTTGCCGACCACGGCTTTAGGAGAACTGAAGTGGATGCATCTCTGCCCACTAGCATTTTCTTTACTGTGGACAGATAGCTGTCCTCACGTGATTTGTGATTGGCTGTGGACTCTGATTGCTGCAGGAGGAAGGGCAGTTCACTCACAATGGGCTGGCGGGCCACTGAGACAGGTTGGTGGAGAGAACTGGCAGTGCGAGGGCAAGCAGTGGCATGGATCTGAGCAGCGGGTGGGTAACTGAATGTCTCGGTTCAGTCGTGGATGTGCCGCTTCTAGTTTAGGTGCCCAAGCCTTTATTTATTTATTTATTTATTTATTTGCCTTTTGTACAGGAAACAAGGACCCACGGCCAAGGCTCCCATGATGCACTTGAGAAAATCAGCCCATCCCTGGAGGATGCCAGTCACTTCCCTCTTCATCCAGGAATCTACCCTACCCACCCCAGCCTGACTGGTTCTGCCCTCCACTGAAATCAAAGAGCCTTTGTTTCAGCCTGTATTTCACTTGGCAATGACTTATAGGCCTTCACGGAATAGATTTTCTGTTACATTAATTAACTACCATGTGGTTCGAGGATGAAGGAACTCAGATTTCCCGAGCGCTTCCTCTGTGCCAGGTCCCCGGCATGTGGAGGCTGTTCTAAAACTCACAATGACTTGCTGACGTAGGCCCTGGCGGCTCTGTTCTACAGGTGTGGAAAGAGAGGCGCGGGGAGGTTAAGTTCAAGGTGACGTAGCTAGGAAGTGGCAGAGCTCTGATTTGAACTCCTTTAGCAGAGAGTGGCTGTTCCATTCCATTTCGTTATCAGAACCAGGAATCTGGGGGGTCACCTGATGCCTCTCTCCCTTACTCCCCATCACCAGTTCCATGGGTTTTGCCTCCAGATAACTTCCTCACGTGTCCTCTTTAGGCGAATTTACCGCCGCCTTTCACACTTTAACCATTCTCCCTGTGCCTAATCTTGCCCTCTCGAGACCGTCTCTAGTTCACACAGCAGCCACATTTACAACGCCAGTCAGACCATATCACTTCCATGCTGAAAGCCAGGCAAAGCTCCCTTTTGTTCTTGGACTTCCTTCAGGAAGCCATAAAGGAAAAAAATTAATTTAAGTAGGAAAAAAAATCTATAAAGCTCTCAGAGGCAAAAAAATAATAATAATACATATAAATTGCCATAAAGCAAGCTAAAGAACTAACAACTTAGAGGGAACTTTTTATAATACCACATGACCAACAAAGAGTTTTATTCCTCAGTATATATAAAGACTTAACAAATTAACAGAAAGTGATCAACATCCAATAGCAAAATCACAAAAAATTTTGTTTATATTAAGAGAAATGAACCGTGTGTCCCAGGGGGCCGGGTGTCCCGGGTGAGCCGTGTGTCCCAGGGGACCATGTGTCCCGAGAGAGCCATGTGCCCCAGAGGAGACATGTGCCCCGGGTGAGCCGTGTGTCCCAGGGGAAGCAGTGGGACCCGGGGGAGGGAGCAGTGTGAACCAGAGGAGGAGCAAATTCTATTCGTGTGGTCCTGAGATAGTCACCATAAAACAAGCAGACTGCCAAATGACAGCGGGGAGGGGAAGAAGACCTGGGGGGAGATAAGAGAACAACCGAAGGACTGGTATGCATGTATATAAGTACAACCAACGAACACAGAATTCTGGGGAGGGAGGGCATGAATGGGAGGTGGGGGGGGGGGGCAATGGTAAGCTATGTACACATATAATACCTTAATAAATTAAAAAAAATAAATTAAATTTAAAAAGAGAGAGAGAAACGTGACCTATAAATTCATTTAAAAAAATGTTCTACTGCTCATGTAATTAAATAAATAAGAGACAAGCAAAAGGGTTGCCTGCCATGTTGGCATATATTAAAGTTCTGAAGACACACATGTTGATGAAGTTGTAAGGATCCACGCAATTTCCCACAGAGTCTGTACAATCAAGGCTATTTTAATGTCTTTGCAGACTTCAGGCGCTCTGCCTCGGAAGCCATGCTGCCTACGAAATATATTGAGATGACACACGCGTCCTGTATTAAGCATAATTTGTGCGGATAGTGAAATATTGAAAGAATTTTGTAACGCTGCCTTTGAAATCGCTCGGCTATCAGTAATTCTTACGATCGCCTGTTTAACCTGTGACAGGCTGTTTCTCAACAGTCATTACACATGCTTGCGAGTTCCTGCAAAATGAGCCAAATATATAACCTAATGATTGTTTTCAAATAGAATCCATTTTTTTAATGAGTAAGAACAGTGTAAGTGATACAAGGTAGAGATAGATAATTAAATATTGATTGGTCTCAGGCTTGCCGTTTGCCTTTGTGTCAGGAAGTGAATCTGCACTGTTCACCCCCCGGCACTTCCTGGGCCCGGAAGCTGAGCTACACCTTTAGACCATGCTCGTGGCGAAAGGGCCTGGACAAACATCTCAGGGGGACAACTGGGCGATGTCTCTCAGCATCACAACGTGCAGACTCTTTTCCTACACATCTACTCACCCATGTGCCCAAACATGCCTTTATCAGAGTGTTCCTGGCCACATTGTACATAATAACAAAAAAACAGAGGAAACTTAAATTATGCATTGGTATGGACGGAGTCATATAAAATGCCACCCACTGCACTGATGTGGAAAAGGCTCTTTGTGCATTGTCAAGCAAAACAAATGAAGGTACAACACACTGTTTAGAATCCCATCCTCCTCCCCGCCACACTAGCGTCTTTTTTTTTTTTTTTAGGAGAAGTTCTTACATATGTGTGTGCATTTGTGAAATAGTTCTGGAAGCACACATGGGAAACCTTGGCCGAGGTCATCTCTATGGAGTAAGGCAGGGATGGTGAAGGCATTGAGTTCTCTTGGAATACAATCCAGGAATTATTTATAATAATAAAAGCATAATATGCTAATTAGACCAGACATTCTTCCAGACAACATTCTGGACGAACCCAGGGCTGAGAGGGAAGTCAGGCCTGGGTGCCAGAGGAAGCCAGTGCCAGCAGCTGGGGGAAGGAAGGCCTACTCTTGCACGGATTTCATGCATCGGGCCTCTAGCTTTTCACAACAGTTTAACGAAGGGGTAAGAAGAGGAGGACAGGGAAGGGAAGGAGAAGGAAAAACAAATTCTTAAACCGGACTACAAAGTTGCATGTTCAGGATCCTGCCCGCTCAGGATCTATCTTGGGCTCCTTGCCCTCCCTGTTAATGCTCTAGCTCACCCACTCTCAGTTCTTCAAATTTCTAGTTCTCCCTCTCATCTCTGGCTCTTTGCACATGCTGTTCCTTGTGCCTGGAACTACCCCCACTAGCACGTGTGCGCGCACACACACACACAGACACACACACACACACACACAGTTAATTTTCATCCCTCTTCCCAAAGATTCCTTGCCCCGGAGGGAAGCCTTCTCTGAAATCTGGGGATGGGCCAAGCTCCCTATTATGTACTTTCGTAACACCCTATGCCTTTTACTCACGACACTAATCCCAGTTTAAAATTCTATGCCTGTAGGGTTTTGTTTCATGTCTGGGTCCTTTAGTAAATTGCTGATAATCGTATCTCCGACATCTAACACCCGGTCCAACATGTATTAGGTGCTCCGTAAATATTTATTGAGGAAGTGAATCAATGAGGGAGGAAGCAGGGGAGGGCGGGGCATTGTTTTTCCTACGTGGCCCCTGTCAAGTTCTTCCCACCCAACAACAGCCTTATAATTTGAGCTAACAACCTTGCCTTCGTCACAGGAACGCATCTGCTAAGGACTCCCCCAGCTCTGTTATAACACAAGAGGGAACACTCTCTAGACCAGCGGGCATGACTCAGTGGCTGAGCATCATCCTGTGAGCAGGAGGTCACAGTTGGATTCCCAGCCAGGGCACATGCCTGGGTTGTGGGCTCCATCCCCAGTAGGTGGTGTCCAGGAGGCAGCTGATAATAATTCTCATCACTGATGCTTCTATCTCTCTCTCCCTCTCCCATGTTCTCTCTAAAATAAATAAAAACGTATTAAAAAAAAAAAAAGATTGAACACTTCCTTATGGAGAAGGGGAAGAGGTGTCAGTGGGCTTCCTTTTAGCAATTTTAGATTTTTGTTGGTGTCATGGTTGTTTAAACTCGACAGAATAAAGGTCCATTTCATACTGGATATTATTTTGTCACACATGCCAGACAGGCTTAACATAAATTTAAAAGGAGCAACTACGTAGACAAAACAAAGATAAAGGGAGATTCCTACTGAGACTATGGCTGACAGACCTGACTCTCCCAGAGAAAACAATATAAACTTTGGATAAATTTACTTCTCCCAAAACATACCCTCAACCCCACCCCCCCCCCCAAAAAAAAAAGACCTGATTACACAGAAGAATGAACAAAGGCAGATTCCTGACAAGAGTCAACATTTGGGGAAAAATGAAAAACTCAGAGGCCTTACTCAAATTCAAGGCTTTTAGTCTTGGCCTCAACCTAACTCAGCACCACACAAGGCAGCGAAACCCCCGCTAGAAATCCTGCATTTTTCACCTGGGAACGTAGAGGGCAGAGTTCGGGACAACCTTGGCCACTGGAAAGGGAAGGGGAAACCTAGAAAGGAGTGGGCCAGAGAGAGAAAGTCCTAAATTTGTGCAAAATCTCTCCTCAGACCTCTGTGTGACACTTGGTCTGTGCACGCCTGGGGCCGGGTGTGAGCAGCACAGTTAAGGGACCGCGCAGTGAACTGAGGTTGGAGCTGCTACCCAAGGGGAAGAATTTGCAGATGGAACCCAACCAAAGTAATTGCCGGCAAAGGAAAACAAGCAAACATACACAGCAGAATCTCAAATCTCTGCAACATAATCGCCACAGTGTTGGGGATACAATCCAAACCTGTTTGACATGTGAAGATTAGGAAAATTGGACCCATCATCAAGGAAAAAGAAAAATGAGCCTGGTTGAAGTGGTTCGTGTGCCTGAGCATCATCCTGGGCACTGAAAGGTTGCTGGCTGAATTCCCCGTCAGGGCATATATCTGGGTTGTGGGTTCGATTCCCACTTGAGGCAAGTACAGAAGGCAACTGATGGATGTTTCTCACATAGATGTTTCTCTCTCTCTCTCTCCCTTCCTCTCTCTAGGCATGTCCTCAGGGGAAGATTCAAAAATAAGAAAAAGGAAAATCAACGAAGACTAACCTTGAGATAGCTCAGATGCTCAAATGAGAATATAAGGATTTTAAAGCAGCTGTTGCAATTATAATTTTATACTATAATTCTAGACAAACTCTTCCAAAAAAAAACCAAACAAACAAGAAAGAATGAGATATTTCCCCATTCATTCTGAGGCCAGCATTACCCTGATAACAAAGCTGAAGACACAGCAAGAAAAGAAAACCACAGACCAATATGAACTTAGATGCAAACATTCCTTTAAAAATTAAGTGAATTTAATTTAACAGTATATTTTAAAAAATAATACATCATGACCAAGTGGGGTTTATACTAGGAATGCAAGATTGGCTCAACATTCTGAAGCCAATCAATATAATTCATAATACAGATGAAAAAGACAGCTATGTGATCATGCTAATAAACACTCAAAAAAGCTTTTGAGAAAATTCAGTTCTCATCTGTAATAACTCTCAGCAAACTAGGATAGAAGACAGTAAAGGAAAATTTTTCAACCGGATAAAGGGTATCTACTAAACACCTACAGCTAAACTGATACTCACTGGTATGTAGATAAGAATGCTCACTCTCATCATTCCTATCCAGCATCATACTGGAGATCCTAGCAAGAGCAATGAGGCAAGAAACAGAAATGAAAGATATTTAAACAGGAAAGAAAGAAAGAATGAATGAAAGAAAAAAAGAAAGGAAGGAAGGAAGGAAGGAAGGAAGGAAGAAAGGAAGGAAAACTGTATTTGTTAACAACATGATCATCTGTTCTGCCTGATTTTCTCAGTGGTTAGAGTATCAGCCAGCAGACCAAAGGGTCTCTGGTTCGATTCCCAGTCAAGGGTACATACTTGGGTTGCAGGTTCAACTCCTGGCCCTGGACCAAGTGCGTGGAAGAGGCAACCAATCAATATGTCTTTCATATTGTTGTTTCTCTTCATCCCCTCCCCCCACCCCCACTTCTACTCTTTCTAAAAAAACAATGGGAAAATATCCTTGGGTAAGAATTAACAAAACAAACAAACAAACAAAAAGAAAACCAAAAAAATAAAGAAAAACACAAAATTCCCTAAAAGCAAAACATGATCATCTAGGTAAAAAGTTTCAAAGAATCAACAAAATAAGCTATTTAGAATTCTAGGTGAGTTTAATGATATCGGAGGACAAAAAGTCAACATACAAAAATCAATTGTGCTTTATATACTTTCAATGTACAAATATAAATTGAAATTTAGAAAAGTGTCATTTATCTATATATATATATATATATATATATATATATATATATATAATATGCAAATTATCCCCTTGGGAGTTTGATGGGGAGTTTGATCGCTCGCTATGGCATGCACTGACCACCAGGAAGTTGCACGGAACAAAGGAAGGCCCTGGTCAGCAGCAGGAAGTCCCTGATTGGCCCTGATCTTGGGCTAGGCCTAGGGACCCTACCCATGCATGAACTTTGTGCACCGGGCCTCTGGTAAGATTATAAAAACCAATATATGTGGTGATAAATTTTTAAAAGTATGTGTAAGATTTGTCTGAGAGAAATCAAATAGGACTTAAATTAATGGATAGCTATACCATGTTCATAAATCAGAAGACTTATTAGTAAGATGTCAGTTCCCCTCAATTGATATATAGACTCAACACAACCCCAATCAATATTCCAGGAGGCTTTTTGACATTGACAAGCTGATTCTAAAAGCAATATGGAAAAATAAATAAAAATCTACAATAATCAAACCATTTGAAAAAAAGAACAAGTTAAAGGATTCAAATTATCTAGTTTCATAACTTTTAAACTATAGTAATCAATATTCACTAGTATGGTATTGGTATATAAGTAGACATATAGATCGATGGAACAGAATAGAGCCCAGAAATAGACCCATTCATAGGAGTCAATTCATTTTCAACAAAGGTGCTAAGCTAACTCAATGGAGAAAACAATCCTTTATTTTATTTTATTTTATTTATTTTATTTTTAATCCTCACCTGAGAATATTTTCCCAATGATTTTTATAGAGAATGGAGGAGAGAAGGAAAGACAGAGAGAAATATCGATGAGAGAGAAACATATCAACTGGTTGCCTCTTGCACCAGCTCCGACCACAGCCAGGCTGGGGTGGGATGGAAGAGTTGGGGGGGGGGGGGTAAGCATGCCCTTGACCAGAATTGAACCGGGACCCTTTAGTCCAAAGGCAGATGCTCTATCCACTGAGAAAACTGGTTAGGGCAGAGAAAATAATCTTTAAAAAAATGTTTCTGACCTTAGATTTAGGCAAAGATTTCTTATAAAGGACACACACAAACACGGACCTAACAAGAACAGTTGGTAAATTCCTCAAAATGAAAAGCTCCTATTCTCTGGAAGACTGTTAAAATTATGAAAAGACAAGCCACAGTGGGGAGAAATATGTGCAAGACGCATATCTGATAAGGGTTTGTTTCCAGAATTTATGAAGATCCCTCACAGCTCAATAATAAGAAAACAAATAAGTCAGCTTAAAATATGGGTAATAAAATTGTATGTGTACAAAAAAACCCAGAATGTTAATAGAAGTATAAATCACCCTACTTTATACTTAAGTGGGGTCTTGGCAGTTTTCCTTGCTCTTGGGGGTGTGGGCTGGGAAGAGCATGGGACCAGAAGCCGGATGCGGATACCCACCGGTGATTTGTGTGTCCATTTGGATGGGGACGTGCAAAGTCACTGGAAGGTCAAGATGCTAAAATAATAGCTTTCTTTCTATAGTTTCCTTCCTTTTCTTTCTTTCTCCCTATATTTTCCTTCCTTCCTTCCTTCCTTCCTTCCTTCCTTCCTTCCTTCCTTTCTTCCTTCCTTCCTTCCTTCCTTTCTTCCTTTCTTCCTTCCTTCCTTTCTTTCTTTCTTTCTTTCTTTCTTTCTTTCTTTCTTTCTTTCTTTCTTTCTTTCTTTCTTCCTTCCTTCCTTTCTTTTGTGTGTGTTTTTCCCCTTCTGCTACCACGCCTCCTTCCTGGCTCTGGGATGCACCTTATCCCTCTAGCCCTGGCCTGTGGCCCGTTCTGCCTCCTCATCTTCATGCCTTCCTCTCTGGAGCCATCACAGTCAGCACCTGGCATTTCTCCCTTCTCTGCTGGGGGCTCTCTGAGCCACCGCAGAACGGAGCGTGCCCGGGCTGTGAATGCGGTCAGTGAGGTGACACCACAGGGCTCCGGGTCGGCACACGAAGCCGCACCTGATGGGGAACAGCTGCTCCCGGCTTTTAAAGAGCCTCCGTGATATCTCCTTCAGCCTCAGCGGGGCCTGTGTGATGGGGTGAGTAACACCCTCACTTCCAGGGAGGAGGCCCGGGGCCTTGCCACAGCCGCCAGAAGGCGTGAGCAAAGGAGAGCCGTCTGCCCACGGATGCCCCCGGTCTCGCAGGAGGCTGGTGGGTGCTGAGCTGAGCCGGCGCGGCAGCCGGGGAAACTCAGGTCTGAGCTGGCCCCTCACTTGCCCGCTGTGCGACGCTGGACAAGCCCTGCACCTCCCCGAGCTTCCCTTCCCGCGCTCTGCTGGGAGAACGCCGCCACCTCTCAGAGTTACTAACGGTGACCAAATGCACACCAAGATAACGTTCTTGTCTAAGGAGCTCCTTTAATCTACTTCTCAGTGAAGACAAACCTGCTTCTCCGTGGCTTTTCTCTGTGTCTGTCCTCGCCTCTTTTTGAAATATTAAAACCTAAACTTTGGAAGCCTCCTTTTACGTATACACATAAAAATGGAACTATTCCCCCCCCCCCCCAATTATTTGCAACTCTTCTTCTCCTTCTCCACCTTTCCTGCTTCCCCTTTCCTCTTCCCTCCCCTCCAGCTCCCTAAGCATAACCACACCCCCTGGGCCCAGGAGTTCTCCCCGCTCTCAGAAAAGATGGGCAGAAGGGAAGGGAGCCCTTAGGCACTGCTGGGGGAAAGGAAACCAGTGTGGCCGCTATGGAGAACAGTGTGGAGGCTCCTTAAAAAAATGAAAAATGGAGCGAACGAAAGTTCTAGCAATTCTGCTTCTGGGAACATACCTGAAGGATAAGACACCACTATCTCAAAGAGCTGTCTGCCCCGCCGTGTTCAGTGCAGCGCTGTTTACCATGGCCAGGACCCGGAAGCCACCTAAGTGGCCATCAGCAGATGGATAAAGGAAATGTCTGCCCTTTATAATAAAAGCCGATTGTCCCCTCGACCGGGAGGTTGTCCTGAAGATCAACTAGGGGATGGGGCTGGGGCTGATGGGAGCGGGAGGCCCCAGCCAGCAGCCGGCAGCCACTAGGGACCCTCCCAGCACACAAATTTCATGCACTGAGGAGAGAGAGGGGGGAGGGAGGGAGAAGCCCAAAAAGTATATAAATGCATTTGGAATGATTATAAAGAAATGAATAATCTCTTTTGTCAATGCCTGTTTTCAAACTGATAACCGTTTTGGCCCAGGCACTGCTAACTGGAATTGCAAACATCAAGAATCATTTTGTTCAGTATTTGTGTGCCCTCAATTTGTCAACTGTTGCCAGTTTTGAACTATAAACTTTCTCTTTTATGTATCCCCATTAAAAATAGTCTAGTGGATGCCAGGACCGGTTTGGCTCAGTGGATAGAGCTTCAGCCTGTGGACTAAAGGGTCCCAGGTTCGATTCTGGTCAAGGGCATGTACCTTGGTTGCGGGCACATTCCCAGAAGGGGGTGTGCAAGAGGCAGCTGATCGATGATTCTCTTTCGTCGATGTTTCTAACTCTCTATCCCTCTCTCTTCCTCTCTGTAAAAAAATCAATAAAATATATATATTTTTAAAAATAGTCTAGTGGCACTTCAGGATAAATTTTCTTTGTTCAAAGCTTAGTCTAGCTTCACCCATTATTTCAAATCAGTTAAACCTGAAGAGGAGTGAACATTTAGCTGTTAAAGCCTGTACACATTTGGGGGGGGGCACTATGTATTAACAATATATATTATTATGTATATTAATGTGTTAGTATATTAACATTGTATTATTATATAACCTATATAACAATTGTTACATATATCATTCAGCCATAAAAAGAAAAAGAAGAAAACCTTGCCATTTGTAGCAATATGAATGGACTTTGAGGACATATGCTAAATAAAATAAGTCAGACAGAGAAAGACAAATCCCATATGATCTCATTCATGTGTGGAATCTAAAAAAGCTGCACGGACAGAAACAGAGAGTAGAATGGTGGTTACCAGGGGCTGTGTGTTTGTGTGTGCGTGCGTGTGTGTGTGTGTTTGTGTGTGTGTGGAGGGGGGAGATCATGGGGGGAGATTTTGGTCAAAGGGTACACATTCTCAGATAATAAGATGAATAAATTCTGGGGAATCTAACGTACAGCATGGTGACTACAATTAAAAAATACTGTGTTGTACAACTGATAGTTTTTAAGACAGCAAATTGTATATATGTTATCACCACACACACAAAAAAATGGTAATTATGCGAGAGGGTGGAGGTGTTAACTAATCTACTTGTGGCAAATATTTTGCAATATATATGTGTGTATCCGATCACCACGTTGTACACCTTAAACTTACATATAGGTCAATATCTCGGTAAAGCCGGATAAGGAAAAAGAAAAGACCCCAGTCAATGCCAGAAAGTCACACGTGTGCGCTGACATCCAGAAGGGAGGGGGAGGAGACTGCCTCCCAGGAGGCAGAGTGGGCCTGGCATAGAGCCCTCGGACACCCGGACACCCTGGCGCCTCGGGGCCTAATCCGTCCCCCGCACACTCAGAGCCCTGCCTGCGCAGGAGACCAAGGCCTGCAGAGGTGAACAGGGGGAGCGTCTGGGGACCACCCCTGTCTTCTGTCCCCACACCCCTGCCCACAAAGCCCCTCTTTAAATCCTCGGCAAGGGCCTGGACCCCGGGCCCATCTGGGCTTGGTGGACACAAAGGGAGGCTGACCCCGGCCCCCAGAACAATGCGTCCCTGCATTGTCCCGGGGGAGGCCCTGGAAGGCCCCAGGCCCGGGGCAGGAGCAGCTGGGGCTCGGGCGGCAGGCGGCACCCTCCCGCCAGCCAGATGGCGAACAAAGGGGCGCACAAAGGAGGCAAAGGCACCGGGCAGCCCCGCCAGGGCCGGCCCGCTGCCCTCCGAGCATCATGACACCGGGGGACGGGGAGGAGCCGTTTGGCTGTTAGCATTTCACAGCCAAGGCCCAACGCCCGTCTCACAGACAAGAACACCGGGGTGAGAAAGGCGTGTCCACAGCCGCGCGTCGGGTGTAAGGCAGGCAGCCTGTTCCCGGCGCCTGCGGTTTCCCATACGGTGGATACGGAGCTCCCGGCCCCCTGCCCGCAACGCCTGGCCAAGGCCAGACGACAAAACTCTAAAATTTTTTTAGAGCCCGTCTTATGCAGAGCCAGGAAGTTCTCTGTGGGGGACAAACGGATCGGGATGCCAAATGGCTTGACCAGAGGCCTTCAGACGTTTGCAGCCGTGGCTTTGAAAAGGGGAGACTCTGGGACCACACACAGATGTGCCGAAGCACAACCGATCCGCACAACGGCGGGCTCCCGGGAGCACGCGTGGCAAACATCTGGAGGGTGGAGGGTCCCCCCCCCCCGACCGCAACGGCCAGGTGTCGGCCTCCCTGAGGTTTTGCCAACATGAGGGCTCCCTGGGACCAGGAGGAGGAAGGGCAGGAGGTGGCTGTCACGCAGAGTGCAGGAGGAAGCAGAGAAGCAGAGCCATCCCCGCGCGGGGAGGGGAGAGCAGCTCCTCTGGCCACAGCTGAGCGCCAGGTTCACGGACCCCAGGGGCTCCTCGGTGTCAGCACCGTCTCCATTTTACAGGTGAGAAACTGAGAAGTCCCCCTTCTTCTGGCAAAGGCGACGCATGTTCCCTTGCCCCACTCACAGCCCACTGGGGTTCAGGCGGGCCGCCCCCTCCTATTCGATCCCCAGGATGCAGTGATTGGGTCAGGAGGGTGCAGGTGCCTCACGTCGGTCAAAGCGATTTGGTCCTGGGGCTTGGTGGCCTCCTGGGGACGAGGATCCCCCTATCGGTGGCCAGATGGAGGGGTGGGGGCCTCAGAGGGGAGGGGCGTGTGGAGTCAGAGCCTTCCTGAGAGGAACTGTCCGGAGTAGGAGCAGGAGGTGAGTGGGACCCAGTCCCGGGGCCTCAGGTCAATGAGCAAAGCAATGCCCAGTTTTGATTAAATTCATTGGTTTCCTTCAGCTGCTGGCTTCCCCTCAATTCCCCGCCCAGATGGCGGTGCTGATCGTCTTGCTCCGCCCTGTGCTGTCCTCATTAGTCACTGGAGGGCCCCGCCGGCGGAGGACGGGCACCTGGGGAGGCCAGACTTCCCAGCCTCCCTTGCAGCTCGCGGGGCACGTGACCGGGTTCTCGCTCTTCTTTCAACTATCCCATTTGCCCTCCACTCCACTCTTTCTGCTTTTCCTGCGTTATTCCAAAGGAAATTCTAGACATCTTATCATTTCACCCTCAGATAAGGTTGTTTTTTTTAAAAACAACAACAACAACAACACACTATCACAATACCATTATCACAGCTAACAAAACTATGATATTGTCTTAAAATCATTAACTACCCAATCTATGGTCAAGTTCCCCAATTGTCTTAAAATGTCTTTTTGAAATCAGTTTGTTCCGATCAGAATCTAATTATCCTCCTTTTGCATATGGCTTCTGTGTCTGGATGTCTTCTGTGTTTATTTTTCCCTGTACTAATAGCTCCTGTCATTCTCAACCCACGTTATTTATTTCTCGGGGAAACAGTAATTTATCCTGTAGACTTTCCAACATTCTGACCTTGAAGGATTGCATGTTCACAGTGTTTCTTTTCTTTTCATTTCATTTTTTTTTAACATATTGTTATTGATTTCAGTGAGAGAGGGAGAGGGAGAGAGAGAGAGAAACATCAATGAGGAGGGAGAATCGTTGATCGGCTGCCCACCCCACAAGGGGGATCGAACCTGCAACGTGGGCGTGTGCCCTGACCAGGAATCGAACTGTGACCTCCTGGTTCAGAGGTTGACGCTCAACCACTGAGCCACACCGGCCAGGCCACTGTATTTCTTAACATGTCCCTCCATCCCGTGTATGCTCTATAAAGTACAGGAAGACCTAGAGGTGCAGTTTAGGATTCAGGTTCCTCTCTCTTTGGCAAGAGCACTTCGCCATGGTGCTGTGTGATTTCTCTGCAGTCACACGTGGAGGCATGTCACATGTGTGATGTTAACATTGACCAGGGCTGAAGTCTCAACCCGACGTGTCATTATAAAGCACCCTCCCCTTCCACCTCATGGTTTTAGCGGCATTGATGATTGTGGCTTAGATCCCTGATTCTCACAGGGGTTACAAGTGGTGGTTTTCTGATTGTTATGTTTTTTTTGCTCCTATGAACTATAATTCTTTCAGAAAGATACCCTTTCCCCATGGACTATTGGATATCTCTGAAATATAGTCCATCTGGCAAGGACAGAATGGAATGCTTATTTATGTCCATTTTATTTCCTTTTATTTCCCTGTTTCCAGGACAATGACTTACTTATTTCCTACCAAACTTAAACAAAACCCCCACAATTTTTATTTATTTATTTTTAACATATCTTTTATTGGTTTTTCACAGAGAGGCATAGAGAGCCAGAAACATTGATGAAGGAGAAACATCAACCAGCTGCCTCCTGCACACCCCCCACCGGGGATGTGCCCGCAACCAAGGTGCCTGCCCTTGACCGGAATCGAACCTGGGACCTTTCAGTCCACAGACCGACACTCTACCACTGAGCCAAACCGGTTTCGGCAGCCCCCCCCAACCTTTAAATGCGCATTATGTAAAGGGGGTTAAAGTAGATGTAATATTTGAATACGTTACAATCATTATTCGTTTTTTATATATTTTTTATTTTATTGATTTTTCACAGACAGGAATGTAGAGGGACAGAGAGTTAGAAACATCGATGAGAGAGAAACATCGGCCAGCTGCCTCCTGCACACCCCCTACTGGGGATGTGCCCTCAACCAAGGTACATGCCCTTGACCGGAATTGAACCCGGGACCCTTCAGTCCGCAGACCGACGCTCTATCCACTGAGCCAAACCGGTTTCGGCCATTATTCGTTTTAATGCTCTTTAAGGTGACCAGACGTCCCGCTTTGGGTGGGACAAGTCCCAATTTTCAACTATTTGTCCCGCGATTTTAAAACGCCGCGGGACGCGGGACAAATTGTTGAAAATCGGGACTGTCCCGCCGAAAGCGGGACGTCTGATCACCTTACAAGTGTCTCCTCTTCGGCCACGGAGAGCCCCAGGACGCTGCCCTCTGCGCCTCCCCACAGGCCCGGGGCTTCCTCGCTTCCCGCACAAGGTGTCCCGGGCTCATCTGGTCTGTGTCCGGCCCCACCCCGGGGCCCTGGTTCCTTTGGGCGGAGAAGGACGCTTAAAACAGCACGGCCGTCTCCCAGGCCCTCCCCCGTGGAAGTGAAGCAGACGAGCCGTGCCCACAGTGGCCGGTGAGATCTTTTCTGGGCGGCCGGGGGAGGCAGACGCTGCCGAGCCGCCCCCCTGCATTCAAGACGTTGGCCTCTGGCTGGCCCTGCCGGAAAGGACGGTGGAGAGGAGCCCAGAAACGCCAGGCCCAGCTGTCTTCGCATCCTTCCCGCTGCCGAGCCCCCGGCCAAGAGCTGACAGGTGTGAGGCGGCGGCTTCCTGGAGACCTGCTTCCTCTGCTCGCCACGCTGGTGTCTGAGACAAAGCGGGCCGCTTCCTCCGCGGGGCTGCGTGTGTGTGTGTGTGTGTGTGTGTGTGTGTGTGTGCTTGCGTGTGTGTCTGTGGAGGAGCAGAAGATGCTGCTGAGGGCTCTGGGGAGGGGCTTTACAAACAGTTAGAAACTGCGTAAGCCCCTACCAGCCACCCTAGGAGCTGGGACCATTCCTATCCTCACTGCACAGAGGAGGAAAATGAGGTTCAAAGAGATGAAGTCCCTCAACCCCCTGTGGAAATCACGGATCTAAGCCACATTCATCAACGCCGCTGAAACCAGGAGGTGGGAGGGGAGGGTGCTTGAGGAGGGACACATCGGGTTGAGGGCTCCGCCCTGATGGATTTTAACATCACCACACGCGGCGTGACTGCATAGAAAACACATAGCTAAGGGCATCGTATAGGTAAGAGGACCTGAGGCTCTTGGACTTCACAATAATGAAGCTCCCTCAGCCCTGGCAAGGAGGCACTGCGACAATCTCAGATAATACCAGTGCCCGCCCGGTGTGGCTCAGTCAGTGGGTTGAGCGTTGGTCCCATACACCAGGAGGTCATAGGTTCAATTCCTCGTCAGGGCACGTGCCTGGGCTGCAGACTTGATCCTGAATAGGGGGGAGTGCAGGAGACAGCCAGTCGATGGTTCTCTCTCATCGATGATTCTCTCTCTCTTCCTCTCTCTGAAAACCATAAAAGCATATTTTAAACACACACACACACACACACACACACACACACACACCAAAAGCAGCTAGCAACAGTGACTGAAATTGCTAAATGCCACTCCAATTCTCCAATATTAATTTCCCAGCCTTCCTTGCAGTCCAGGGCAGCCAATGAGAGGTAAGCAAAGTTGTTGGATGGGACTTCTGGGTAAGCTCCTAACTAGGGGAACAAGAGCTGCAGAGTACCCCGCTGCCCTCTTTTCATTCCTAGCTTCCGGCTTACACTTCGGCCAAGATAACTGGACAACACTGCCATCCTGAATTGTAAAAACAGCTTTGAAAATGGAAGGCACTAAGGGTGAGGGGACAGGCAGACAGAAAGAGCCTGGGCCCTTGATGGCAGAGGAACGGCCATGCCTGTTCCAAGACTCTCTCCTTGGTCACATCTGACCAGACTCCCCTGAACTCTCTTTGCAACTAGGCCCTGACTTTTGAGTTTCTATGTTTCTCTCTGCACTGTCCAATTGTAGCAAGAACCCTGCTAACTCAGTTTAGCCAGAAACCCTTCATCCTCAGCACCTGACCACCCAGGGCACAGGGTGGGCTGACTCATCCTCCACCATCCTCCAGACCACCTGGCCTCCCTCAGCAAGAACCCTGTGAGGTCAGCCAGAACCCTCCCTTACCCCTGATGTCCACCCTCAGTAGTTTTCTATCCACTGACCGCATCCACCCAACACCCTGCTCCTTCGCTGGAAGTTCCCTTCGCTACGCTGTCCTTGTTGGATGTTCAGCCTGATCTCTCTCCATCTACAGAACCCCATCGTAGTAGACACCCTTGGATAGAGCCTTCCTTCCTACTATCTTTATTTTTTTAATATATATTTTATTGATTTTTTACAGAGAGGAAGGGAAAGGGAGAGAGAGTTAGAAACATTGATGAGAGAGAAACATTGATTAGCTGCCTCCTGCACACCCCCCACTGGGTATGTGCCTGCAACCCAGGTGCATGCCCTTGACCGGAATCGAACCTGGGACCTTTCAGTCCGTAGGCCGACGCTCTATCCACTGAGCCGAACTGGGAAGGGCCCTACTACCTTTAACATGTCATAGTTTTTTTTTCTTTGACATCTGCCTTTGGAGCTCATTTATGGGAGAGAGGAAGAGATCTCCGTGTCGTCTGAGCCCTTCATTGGGGTGTTTTGTTCAGGGCGGGCGAGTCTCATCCCCATTGTTACAAACAGCAACCTCAAAAGCAGAAGCAGGACCGGATTCTGCGTCTTCACGGATGCCCTCGCTTGGAGGCTCTCTGCCTTCCTCATAAAACTTTCTCTCTTTTAGGATAGATATCTTGCAAGGCTCTCTTTATCATCTTGAGACACATGAGACACATCTTGAGACCGCATGCAATATATCCAAATCAATACAAAATCCTTCCGAGATCATAATTCTAATATAAAGGAAAAATGGAAGTAGTTGGTGAGAAGAAAAAAAAAAGAGAGAGATTTCAATATATAAACGCTGGGCACAGTGACACCAGCAGACACAATAAAGCAGTCAGATGCCAGCACCTATACGTAAAATCGCCGCCGTGCGTGTGACCACTTGCGATGCAGGCCTCCCGGGGGGGCGGGTTATTAGTGACTCAGGCTCAGGAGTGGTATTGTCCTTGGGGTGTGACTTTCTGAAAAGGCAAACAAACAGCCCTCGGCCAAGTTTCAATCCCAATGAAACACAGCATCGCCTTACCCTGGTTTACACAGCGGGTGCATTTCTGGAACAGGTGACGCTAAACCACACAAAAATAATTTGTGAGGAAACATAAAACAAAAGTGCTTTGGGTGTATACATTACATCCAAATACTTTGTGTTGACGTAGGACACAGAAAGTTCTAGGAGGAGCTAATTTACAAACAGGTTCTTCCACCTACGTGAACTTCCGGCCGGACACTGAGAATGCAGGTGGGGTGCAGGGCAGCTGTGTTACACGAGAGTGCCCCGCAATGGACCCCACACCTGCCAGGACTCCCCTCCGAGGGGTCAACCTGAGCACTGAGAGCACTTCTGCGACCTCCCAAGCGCCCCCTGGTGTCCGCACTGAAAATTGCTGGCAGAGCACGCGCTCTTGGAAACGCAGACCTGAACGTGTGCGGTCCCAGGAGGGCAAAGGCAGCCTCCAAAATGAGAGTGGTGTTTCTACTTCATCCTGGTCCCCGTTTGCCAGACTAAGAAGCAGAAGGCGCTGGGCACTCACTGAGCTAACAGAGCTGTGCCCTCAATACTTCCTTTCCAAATCTCCCATCTAACAAAGAAGGAGGGACAATAACCACCCACACCGCTCTCTGCTTTGCATACAAACACCTAGCCAACCTGCACATTTTTTTTTTTTCTCAGAAGACACTTGCCCGGTGCTTTGGGCTGGCTAATTAATCCCTGGATGGATATGGGATTATAACCCAGTGATGCTGGTAGGGACAGAGAGGGCATGCCCTGTGGCACATTTCTGCCACCCATCAATCTCTCGGCCCGCATGCGGCAGGGATGAGCAGGAGGGCCGTTAGACCCACGGTCCTACAGCCAGCCCGGGGCTGATACCCAGCGGCAGAGGAACGTTATTGAAGATGTTCCCGAGAACAGCGACATGAGAGGAATCGATACAAAACGCAAACATTCATATTCCTTCTACAGAAAAAACTCTAATAACATCTGGCCAGTTTTTTGTTTTTTTTTCCATCTACCAACATCAGATTGGCATCACCGAATGTAAAGGCATGGTGAATTCCATGGTGCTTTCTCTCCTTCCCTCCATCGGCACGGGGTGGACACTCAACTTTCGGGCACGTCCCTCTCATTGTTTCCCTATCCGTTTTACATTTTAAAGTAAAAGAAAAAAAATGCTTGCTTTACCCAACACACGTGTTTGCATTTTTCTTGTAACAGCAGAGACAGGCTGGCAGGAGTTTCTGGAAGCACAGGCCCCGCAGACAAAGGGTTTCCAGGAAAGTGCATTTCCTCCCCGCTGACCCGGCAGAGGGAGGGCCCGGGAGGATGCTGCCCTTATGGGCCTTCTCACACGTGTTATCACATGTAATGCTCAGGGTGGCCCTGTTCGGGTGGCATCACCACTGTCGTTTAGAGATGGGAAAATGAGAGAAGATGACTCGCTCAGGTTCCCAGGGCAGGTGCTCTGAACCCAGGTGGGCCTGAACAAGGAAACCATGGCGAGTCTATGCCACCCTTTGAAAATCACTGGCTTGAGCAAATAAATGCCCTCCTCACCCCGCTGCCCCAGGGGGCCAGGGATTCACTGCCCACCCGGCATCGTTCCTTCTGAGGCACAATGAGCTGGACTTCCTGCCCTCCGAACCTGTCGGAGTCCCCAGATCTGGAACTCCAGGGCCAAAACTGTACATGGAGGATTCTACCTACAAAAATCCTTTGCAAAGTAGCTCTCTCCCCCTTGGAGGCCCGTCTCTCTCACAAACACAACTGGGTGCAACTCTACTGGTCTCTCACTGTGAGGAGCTGTGGAAGGAAGTTGTCGATTCCAGGGAGCTCTGCCAGGATTCCTCTGTATACATTTGCTGAATAGTAATATATATATAAAAGGCTAATATGCAAAGTGTCCCCTCGGGAGTTCGACCGGGAGACTGGGAGTTCGACCGCTCGCTATGACGTGCGCTGACCACCAGGGGGGCGGCGTGGAATGGAGGCAGGCCCCAGGTGGCAGCTGGGGAACGCCCAGGGACCCTACCAGTTTACAAATTCTGGGCACCAGGTCTCTGGTAAGCGGATAAACAAGAAAACTGGTGAATATATCCCAATCTTCCGTGGACTTGAGAATACATTCCCAGTTTTACGGCTGGTACCGGCCTGCTGCAGCCGCTGGCTCTACTCCTCTCCCACTTGCTTTAACGTGAAGCCCTCCAGGAACAAAGAGGAAATTGCCCCAATAAACACAATATTACTTTATGTCCTTGATTTCCTCTGTGACACAGCAGAGCATTTACTCTAATGCCTACTCAAGTCAGCATGAAATCTCACACACACACACACACACACACACAACCCCCCCCCCCCCAAATAAAAGAGAGAGGTGAGACAGAGAAAGGAGGGGATTTGTCTCAACTGTAATTAGGCTCGGCATCAAATTGTCTTAAAGACACCGTGTCAATGTTTTGCAGACGATTCCCCCCGTGCGGTGGCGAGCCTGGGAGCACCCGGCTGCTATTTTTAACTTCATAATCTCATTCCGGCTAAATGACGCCGTTAAGTCATAACAGGCGGCCCACGTGTGCACGTCGGCAAGAGGAGCGACTAGCACCTTGGAGGACAAGTACCTGATGGTGAATACATTTCTTCAAATTACATTTCATGTGCCCTGTGTCATCACAGACGACTATGGAGCCACTCTTTATTTCTCTCCATGTTTTTTTTTTTTTTAAATATTTTATTGTGTGTGTGTTTGTTGTTGTTGTTGTTTTTACAGAGAGGAAGGGAGAGTGATACAGACCCACAACCAAGGTACATGCCCTTGACTGGAAACAAACCTGGGACCCTTCAGTCCACAGGCTGGCGCTCCATCCACTGAGCCAAACCGGTTTCGGCTCTCTCCATGTTTTAACATCTGTAATTGATCAGGCCTTTGGGGGACCCCCATGTTTCCAAAAAAGGTGAATGTGATGGATTTCTGGGGGTGCTCCTCAGCGGGTGAACGCTGCTTCCAGGCTCTGAGGGCTCCGGCCCAGCTCAGGAGGGGAAGAGCCGGCTGTGGAACCCGAATCCCGGAGACAGAGGAGGTGACAAAACGAAGGGGCAGGACACCTTTCTATGTAAGCCTCAAGCTAATTCTGTCCCTGAGGCCTTTTCTTCTTCTTCTCCTCCTCCTCCTCCTCCTCCTCCTCCTCCTCCTCCTCCTCCTCCTCCTCCTTCTCCTTCTCCTTCTCCTTCTTCTTTTAAATATATTTTATTGATTTTTTACAGACAGGAAGGGAGAGGGATAGAAAGTCAGAAACATCGATGAGAGAAACATCGATCAGCTGTCTCTTGCACACCCTCCACGGGGGATGTGCCCGCAACCAAGGTACATGCCCTTGACCGGAATCGAACCTGGGACCCTTCAGTCCGCAGGCCGACGCTCTATCCACTGAGCCAAACCAGCCAGAGCCCTGGCCTTTTCAATCAGGAATATGTTTAGGTGGAAAGAAACATTGGGGTGGATTTCCCCTGTTTTTCATGTAAACTGAGGGTTGGGTTGCACTGGCACTCGTTTCTAGCTGTTTCAGGAAGAGATGATCAGCTCTCCAAATGCACGGCAACCACACAGCGTCTCGTAGGCGGTCTTCCCTCCCAGACTGCCTAACCTCACCTACTCCTGAGGACAAACCAAGACAAAACCAACTGCAGGTCATTTTGCCAAACACCTGGTCTGCGCTGACAAATGTTAGTGCCGTGGGCGTGAAAGGCTGGGAACTGCTCCCGAGTGGAGGAGACATGGCGACGAAGTGCCACGTGCGACTCTGAACGGGGTCTTTTGGCCGCAAAGGACTTGGCTGACGCACACGGCGATATCTGAACATTGCACTGCACTTCAAAAAAACAAACAAAACAAAACAAAACAAAAAAAAACACAAAAAAACCAGTGCTTGTCATGTTACTCTCCTTGAATGGGATTTATTGCACTGTTGTTTTATAAGAGAATGCCCTTGATCTCTAAAACTTACTCTTAACTGAAAGAAAAAAAAAAAACCACACACAACGAAACTAAAACAAAATGGAATGAGAATGCGCAGATAATATGCACACTGTATTAGTTTCCTTTGGTTGCTTCAACAACTTACCATAACTTAATGGCTTTTAAGTTAACACAATTTCATTACCTTTCCGTTTTGGAAGTCAAGTTTTAAAAATGGGTCTTATTGGGCTGAAATCAGGTGTCTGCGGGACTATGTTCCTTTTTGGAGCATCTGGGGGGGAGAAGGTGGGGTGGGTTTATTTATTATTATTATTATTAATTTTTTTTTTTTTTTTTTTTTTTTTGCCTTTCCCAGCTTCTGGAATCGCCCCACATTCCTTGGCTCATGGCACCCTTCCATCCTCAAAGCCTGTGGTGGCCAGTCGAGTCTCTGTCACGATGCCATTTCTTTGGTTCTGACTCTTCTGTCTCCCTTTTTCTCATTTATAAGGACTCTTGTGCTTACATTGGACCCACCTGGATAAGCCAGGATACGCCTCTACCTTAAAGTCAGCTGATTTGCAACCTTAAATTTGTTCTGCAACCTTAATTCCCCCTGCCACGTCATGTGCTATATTTATAGGCGTCAGGGATTAGGGTGTGGGCGTCTTGGGGGGTCATTATTCTTTGTAACACCCCCCCCCCCACACACACACACAAAATGAGAGCAAGAAAAAGAAAACAATGTGTTAAGATGTTAACAAGTTAACAATACACACCTGAAACCTGTATGTTCATGTTAACCAATGTCACCCAATCAACTTAATTAAAAAAAGAACCCCCCCCCACACACACACACAAACAAGTTAACAATAGATGATATGTAGGAGCTAATTGTAATAGCCTTTTGGGTTTGAAACTTTTTCAAAATATAAAACTTAATTTTAAAAAAGTCCCTCCTTACAACAGTGCTGGGTATTTTAAGAAGCTCGAACGCACAATCCCTCATCTGAAATTCAAAAGCTCTGAAAACGGACCCCTTTGGCTTCACAGCTCCCCCTGAACTGTCCCGTGGCCCTCACAGCCGCTCTGCACCCCCCGCTGTGCTGCTTGCTCATCACCCCCTTCACCCCCTCCGGCCTGCCTCCCGTGGGCGACCCCACAGGCCAGGCTGGTAGGTCCTGGGAGGCAGATCTGGGAGGCCGCGCCCTGCCCTCCAAGGCCCAGAGCTCAACAGAGCAAACGCCCAGGCCACCCCCGCTACTGCGAGGTCAGCTACTGCGAGGTCAGCGGAACTCAACCCCGAGGGCCAGCAGAGGAGGACTGAGGACCAAGACCACGGACGGCTTTGGGAGGAGGGGATGCTTTTTGGGAAGCGTGTGGGGAAGACCAGCCAGGAGGTCACAGGAGGGCCTGTGGGACCAAGTCGAGTCCATCAGTCTGATGGGACGGGCGGGGAGGTTGCGGGCAGACGAGGCCAGGCCGTGGAAGGGGCTTCTCAGTAAGGACACTGCCTTGATCCTGACGTTCCTGAGAAGCCACCGGAGGGGATTTTTATTTCGGGATACTGAACAAGAGAACACTCGCCCCCACAACTGCATGTGGTGGGCAGCTTTCACGTGGGATGCCCGTGATTCCTGCCGCCCGCACGCTGGGGTGGTTCCCATCCCTCCCCCAGGCCTGAGCACGGGCGAGGCCTGGGACTTGCTTCCGAGGAATAGAATCCGGGCCAGGGTCGCGGGCTGTCACTCCCCGGATTCCTTTATGAACACTCTGGCTTCCCCTCAGACCTCCTCTTTGGCTCCCACTCACCCACTCCCTCCGATGGAGCATCCGCCACGCTGTGGACTGCCCACTGCAGGGGCCCGAGGGCCGCTGGCAGGGATCTGTGGCTCTGGGGCTGACAACCCCGCCAGGGCGGCTGAGGGCAGATCCTTCAGCAGCTAGGCCTTGGTGCATGTGTGCATGCATGGCAGCCCCAGCCAACAGCTCGCAGCCTCCGAGAGTCCCTGAAATGGAGGCTCAGGCCCACGGAAACTGTGAGATACGTGATTTGCCGCTTTAAATTCTTAAGTTTTGGGGTAATTTGTTTTGCAGTGTTACCTCAAAAGAAATTTAAAAAAAAATCATTTGACCCACCAGTTGCTTGAAGAACTAGAGCTCCGGTTCCTTCAAAGCCTCCTGGGTCAGCCTTTCTTTATCCCCCCTCACCCCCTTTCTCCCGCCAGAGGTAACCTCCCTCCAGAACGTTGTTGCATTTGTGAACGAAAAGAGCCACGTGCCAACCCGACAGGCTCGGGGAAGGCCTGCATGGCAGTCTTGCAAACTCAGAGACCTAAAGTAACCACAAAGATGGTTTGAAAATTTAATATCTGACTATAAACAGGTTATAGCAGGTAGTCACGTCCCAGGTATTTCAACTGACAAAGATCAATTTGGATCTGCTTTACTGAGCCCATCTGCCTTCCAGCCTCTGAGATAACCTATCTGTGAGATGTCTGAGTAACTTGTAACTTCCTTTTTGCCCTGAGACATTTCCTTATTGTGACTGTTATCAAGTTAATTGTCAACTGTTAATTACGTTAGAGTATCCAGTATCCGTCTCTGTAAAAGAAGCTCATGCCCATCATTTCACTTTTTACCCTATCCCAGAGGTTTCCCCGCTTCGCTCTGTCCCACCTCCCTAATCCATCACCAGTGAATTTCATGTAACTCGTCTATGTCCCTTTCCTTTGATTGCAATGTATAAATACAGAAATGTAACCTGCCATTCTCCGGAGCATTATCTCAATCCGTTGAGGTTCTGCTTCCCGGCAATTGTCGACAGTTTGGCTCAAATAAACTCACAAAAATTCTTTACAGGTTTCAATGGTTTTTTTTCGTTAACACATTCATCACCCCCTGGCTTTTCCTTAGTGTTTGAACACCTGTATGATTGCCTAAAGAAATGGTGTTGACTGACTTTTGCAGGTTTTAGAGGTTTACACGAACAGTCACACTCTATATATGCTTCTGCCACTTTTTTTTTTTTAACATCCAAAACTAAATTCCTGTGACAGAGCCACGTTGATCATATGGTTCGTTCATTTTCACTGATGTGAATTGCTCCGTCTCCTGTCCTTGGACACGTACAATGTTTTCAGTGTTTTGCTATGGCAACCAGGCTGCTACGGACATTTCTGTGCATGACTCCTGGAACATATGAGCCGAGTTTCCTCAGGGGTATGCACCCAGGGGTGGAAGTGCCAGCTTATATGGTATAGGCATCTTCAACTTTATAGCATAGTGCACAGGATTTTCCAGAGCGTCATACGATACTAGGTTACACTCCTAGCTGGAGTGCACAAGGATTCCTTTGTTCTACATCTATTTGAGACTGTCGGATTTATTCATTTTTGCCTCTTTGGTGGTTGTAAAATGATGTCAAGATTTTAATTTGCAAGATGCACATGTTTTCACATTATTGTATATTAAGTTTTATTCTCCTGGGAAATACTTATGACTTTCGTGTAGGTTTTTATTGGGTCGTCTCACAGGAGTTCTTTATATATTCTGAGACTGTATCTTGTCAGCTATATATTTATGTTTTAAATCTATTCTCCTAGCTTTGGAATTACCTTTTCATTACTTTCGAAGTGTTTTGAAGAAGAGGCACTGTGAAGTTTAATGTAG
The DNA here is from genome assembly GCA_963924515.1 of Vespertilio murinus. Taxonomy (NCBI): domain Eukaryota; kingdom Metazoa; phylum Chordata; class Mammalia; order Chiroptera; family Vespertilionidae; genus Vespertilio; species Vespertilio murinus. The sequence continues at coordinate 29,921,395 of OZ004715.1, read as the reverse complement.
TCTAATTTATCAATTATTTCCTGTATGAAATGCACTTTGTGGCTTCCTTAGAAAACTTCCTTCTCCCACTAGTTGAAAAAGACTTTCTCTGTAACATTGCAAAAGTTTGGTCTCTCACAATTAAATGGATTCTTTTAGTATTGTGTAAGGTACCCACCAATTAGGTGTGACCATTTAAGTCCATAATCATTCACATGGAAAACCTTGTTGGATGGTCCAGCCAGTTCTCACTGATTTGCAATGCTCTGACAGTCAGGTTGCTGCATAAGTTTATGTCTGCTCCTGGGCTCTGTCTTCTGTTCCATTGTTCTAGTTATATATCCCTTTACCAATACCATACATCTTAATTCGTCTAACTTTATAATACTAATGTCACCTTACCTTATCCTCCTTCTTCAGACACATCCAGGTTATTGTTTCATCATGTACATCTTGCAATTATTTTAACTAAATTCCAAGAAAAATGCTGCTGAGTTTATAGAGTCCATAGGTTTCCTGGAGGTAATTAGTATTATTCTAAATATTACTTTTCTATCCATTATATGTTGAACCTTTCCAATTATTTGGAATTTTTATAGTTTCCTAAGAGTACTGTTAGTGAAGGCCAAACAATTTCAGCTTTATGTAAACTTTCAGAAATGAACATGACCAATTTGTCCAGGTTTCCTCACCTACAAAACCGAGTGATGTTTCATGGTAGCTATGATTTGGGAAAACTTGGATAAAATGTAGTGGGTCAGGTAGGTACCTACATAAAACATACCTTTGTCACTTGTATTTCAACCTATTACATGTAGATTCATTTTGTTATTCTAAATAAGTTTCCAGCTTTTTACTTTTAAATACCATAGCTTTCCTAAAAGCTGGAACTAAAACAAACAAAAAAGCTACTAATAAAAACACACATTACATCGTAGGAAGGTATTAATCAAATAATCTTGCTCCAATTCCTCAGATGTTCTTTGCAAACTGCATATTTAAAAAGTACAGGACTTAAAAGATCGATACACCTGTGTAAAATGTGGAGCAGAAATTTCTTACTGAACTATGAGTTTATTTGATCTTTTGACTTGCAGAGATTTCACCAGGCCTAGCAGATAGAGCCTAACATACAACTTGAAAATGGCTATGCATTTCAGTTCTACACAGTCCTAAGGTATGATTATATCCTCACCATACCAGAGTATTAGGGTCTACACTAATAAAAAAAGATACAAATTCATGACACCCACCAGCCAATCAGGAGTATGCAAATCAGCCCAACAAAGATGGTGAGTTAATTTGCATACACAGGCACTGAGCTTGGGGGGGGGGTGCTCACTTTGTTGCCATGGTGACGATGCAGGTATTCGCACAGCCCGAGCTGCTCCGGGCCTCTGGGTAGGGTGGGAAGGCGGGAAGGTGGCTCCAGAATGGAGCGAATACAGAAGGCGGCTTGGGGCTGGAGCAGAGGCGGAAAGGTGGCTCTGGCCTGACAAAGGCAGTGCCTGCAGTCAGGGGAAGGAAGGCCCATTCTTGTACAAAAACTCGTGCATCGGGCCTCTAGTACATGTATTAAAAAACACCGCCCTACCTTCTTTGGCTCAGTGGATAGAGCATCAACTGAAGTGTCCAGGGTTTGATTCTGGTCAAGGGCACATGCCCGGTTGCAGGCTCAATCCCAGTAGGGGGCATGCAGGAGGCAGCCAATCAGTTATTCTCTCTCATCTCTGATATTCCTATCTCTCTCTCCCTTCCTCTCTGAAATCAATAAAATATTTTTAAAACTATGATATTTTCATAAGCATATTTTAATTTTTAAACTTTCCACAATTCAAATAAAATTCAGCTAGTTAACAAACACAGAGGAAATGCACATAATTTACAGCCATGTACAGAATACAATAGCAATCCTCATATAAATGGTCAAAAGATATCAACTCCTGAAGTTAATTATTAGCTATGACTTTGAAAGGTCAAGACTTAATTGTTCACATATACAGGGGTACACATTCAAAATGTTTAACACAAAAACTGAGTGAAACTAGAATTTTCAGTTTCTAAAAAGTAACATAAAAAGCAGTATATAGCTTAATGAGAAATATAAGGGCATGACAGAGAAGAGATCGGAGTAGGCAGAAAGTTAGTACATTATATATCTTTATATAATTAAAATTCCTTCCAACTTAAATCACTCAGAGCTATCTGTTCTTAGGAATGTTGAAGTCATGATCAATATTAGAGGAAAAAGCTAAGCTATTACATCTATCAGACCCAAAAGGGTCCCTATACATAATGTTGTACTAACAGTCTGGGCAGAAGAGCATGTAAACAACCAGAGACAGGCATGACCACCACCAGGAGAGTAAAGGATAAATTGATCTCTAGCATTCAAATCCTTCAAGTTCAAATATTTTTAGTGATTTAACACAAATATAAAAATACTGACATGTTTATGCTCCAATAAGGTTAAACCCTCATTATTTTTAACCTAAACTCCGCTGATCCTAATATACGGTACTAATGCTTTTCTATAATGGGCATTGGGTTTTAGGGGACAAAAGGCTGGATTAAATTATCTGATAATATTCTATTCTTGGTTTTGAAGTTACAAATCAATTACTTGTGGGCCCCATCCAGAAAGGCTGGTTCCACAGTTACATACATAATAAAAGTTAAGACAAGGCTTTGGTGACAGTTTTTTTCCTGGATTTAAAAGCACTATATGGGTTCCCACAATCACAGGGTTGGGTAATTCTTGAATTTGGACTTTAAAATTAAGGGGACCGTTTTCTATGAGCCACAGGCACCAGAGTTCTTTCTGCTGCTCTGTGAGAGTATGCTCTTTCAGTATCTACTGCTTTAACCTGAAAAAGTTCAGTTTAATTTTCTACAATAAAAATACATACTCATTTGAAGAGTGCTGACTACCTCCATATTAGAAATAAAATGTTATCTGATAGAAAACAGATGAAAACAAAACACTGTTTTAAAAAAAATCCAATGCTTTAAGTATACGTTTTTCTTTTTAAACATTTGCATCAATTAAAAACAAAAGCTACAAAGAAGTGTTTTAGAGGCAAATTTTATAAATAACTTGTAGTGTTTTGTTTTTCAAATGATCTCTGTCACACATAAACTACAGCTGACTGTAGTACTTTGGGGGGAAAAAGAAAACAAACAACATTGCTCGTTTCCAGTTGTTGCACAAAGAAACAAAGCCTAAGACTAAGATCTTTTCCTTCCAGTGCATACATAAAACTCACTTTTAAAAGCTATGCACTAACGGTCAATGTAAATTTTACTTGCTAAATATAAACAGGAATAGAATACATGCTCATCCTTGAAGGACACTTGCTATGAATTTGCTACAACTAAATAATAAGATGTTCCTCAGCTGGTTTCCACATCATTCTTAGCGTTTATGGGCACTGAGATCAGTAAGCTACTTCAATACAACTAGTATTTACGAATCTTCACAAAGCAAATGGCACTATGTTAGGCAGGACGAGTGGCACCTGAAAAGGCAAACACTATAGATGGAGACTTTCTTTACAGATTTAAGTTAGAAACCCATTTTTTTTGTGGGTTGTTGTTGGGTTTTTTTGGCATGTTCCTCAATAAATATCAAAGCTGAAATTCACCATAAAAGTTAAGAATAATTCCAAAGGTAATGAAACTCAATTTTGCCTTTGGTCTCCAAATAGATTGGAATGTTTTCAATTCCAATCAAAGCACCTAAAAAACATCCAGTTTTTGTTGATTACAAGGAAGGTAAGAAGGGGAAGGAATTGAAGAGGGCACTGTGTTTCATTGGTGACAGCAGAGAAGCTTGCAATGACATGCTATGATTTTCGATATTAGGCCACTACAGTGTACATAGAATACTTAACCGTTTACATTCAAGATTTCCAAACAACATACCAACAGTCCAGAAAAAATGTTATGAACACTTTCTGCCTAATACATGACCAATATTTTTTTTAAAAAAATTTTTTTTAACATGGGATTCTCTCCTTTTACTACCCGACCCCCTGAAAGGCCACAAAGTGCATTCACAGAGTCATTCTTAAGGGAAAGCCATTGCACAAATGTACATTCATGTGTATTGAAATGAGTACCACATTGGAGGTTAACTGTAGAAATTTTCGTACACCAGTACGAAACACCAACTGTAAGCTAAAGTCTCTTAATAGAATTACAGTCAACATCTTCCTAAGGGGCATACATACGATACATGTAAAGTATTAAAGGGTGCAGTTGAACTCAACAGCAAAATGTAAAAGCTATATCCTGTTAACACACTTCATCTGAATTAACTTGAATCTTTCTGATTTACCATTCAAGGAACTAGGATAAATTCCTTTGCAAAAGCAGTTTGTCATTTACAAAATGATCCCATGTCAATTAGGATCACTCACCTGCTCAATCAGATAGCAGGCCCCAGGTACTTATGTCGCCTTAAAAAAAAACACACAAAAAAACTTGAGGGGCAAAACTGAAAATTACCATTTTCTCTATGAAATAAATGTAATCTATATAGATCTTCTGGGGAAAAATCCAAAGGTTCAAATTCTTAATGTGAAAGCAAATTGAGAAAGATCCAGGAGTGGTAAATTTTTTTCAACTTTAAGAAAATAATGTTTAGGTATGATATGTAATAATTCAAGTTCAAAACCAGTAAATCACTGAAAAGACAACTGCATTCATTCAAGAGAAGAGGATATGCTGAAATGGCCTAAAAATTAATATTTTTACTGGTTTATTTTGTTCCAAACTATTAACATTTGAGTTTGATACATAAATTAACTATTTAAGTGTCCACAGCAAGCACCTGCCGCAGCAGTAGGAACCAAAACATTTTAATGATAAAGATATCAAGATACTTAAGACAGTATTTCATTAGTTGTCAACTGATGCCAAATAATTAACTTTGAAAGTATTGAGCCAGATCCTCTCTAGGACTAATGTGAAAGTGATAGTGAGAATCACAGTATTCCTGTTATTTTATAAGAATTACACAGAAGCCAAAAGTTAGAAATTTATTACCGCCAATACTATCTTTGGATAGCTTATAGACTAGTATATAACTACGGATGGCTTTGTTTAGAAGACTGGAAAAGTATTCACGGAATAAATACTATACTCTGCCACAAATGAACAAAATGCAGCTGTGTCCCATGGACATGGTAGAGAAAATGGCAATTTTGAGGAAGGAGTGCTTCTAAAGGCTTTTCTTGAAGGCAGCCCGGATTTGTTCACATTACTGAAAAGGTCAAGTAACGTGATGATGATTATTTGAATTCCAACAACCAGACTTCCACTCAGACATAGTGACGCGTTCCCAAACCATTTTTCTTCTGTCCGTCATGCTGGTTCCGATGCTCCATGGTCCACTGTACTCTTTTGGTCTTCCCTCTTTGCACTCGGTGGCCTGACAGTGCTATCCATTGAGCAGGTAAACCACCAATTCGTAGGTGGCCATCATGATGGCTGTGTTGGGAATCTGTCTCACCAGATGAGTTGTTAGACCACGGTAAAGAGACCCGTAACCTTCCTCTTGAACAACCAAAGACAGTGTCTGAAAAAAAGATCTATATTTTGTTCCCTCTTCACGTAGTCTTGTTCTTACAACTTCTGTTTAGGAAAAAAATTAAGATCATTTTATTTAAACATTAGTGATATCTTTACATCCTCTTAATACTGAACACATCCCATTCACTGTAAGTGTAAGCTTAGGATAAATAAGAAATGTTGATATGTAACTTATTGAAGCTAGTCACATTATAACGTCACCAGACTTCTAAGATCGCTGGCTAAAGTCATGTGTCCTTATAAAAATTTCATAGATTCCTGAATGGTAAAAGAGTGAAATAAAAGGATCCTTTGTATACTAGATATAGATAAAAGGGAGAATAAATGTGATCCGAAAAAGGTGAAGGAGCAGGAAAGGGAGTGGAGGTGGTATCAGAGATGAAAGAAGCAGAAAAGTGGACAGCACAATGAGAAAATAGAATTACTAATCTGTCTAAATGGTCTGCATGTACCAACAAAAATTGCCTGTAGATAAGACTGAAAATGTTTAAAATACAAGCTGCTACCCAGCCAGTGTGGCTCAGTGGTTGAATCAGGAGATTGCATTTCAATTCCTAGTCTAGGCACATGCCTGGGTTGTGGGCTTGACCCCCAGTAGGGAGCTTGCAGGAGGCAGCCCATTAATTATTATTCTCTCACCATTGATGTTCTTTCTATCTCTCTCTTCCTCTCTGAAATCAATAAAAATATATTAAAAAGAGAAACGAGGACTTTCCTCAAGAAACTGAGATAAATTCATAGTCCAACTTGGTTAGAATTGTTTTTATTCATAAATTACATTTTAAAGCATATACTCATTTTTTAGACCTGTTCATTTTCCTAATACAGCTTTAACCACAGAGCCTTAGCTTTATAGAGTGAATATAAATGGTTATTAGTGTAACAAAAGTAAAGCAATTAGCCCTGGCCAGGTAGCTTAGCTGGTTGAGCATCATTCCTATATGCCAAGGTTGTGGGTTCAATCCCCAGTCAGGGCACATACAAGAATCAACCAATGAATGCATAAATAAGTGGAAAACAGATGGATGTTTCTCTAAAAATCAATCAATAAATAAAGAACAACAACAACAAAAAAAAAACCCACCAAAAACCTTTGCTCTGGAAAAAAAAAAAAAATGAAGCTCTTAGATTACAAACCTGAACCAAAACAAACCTCAAACACACCAAAATCAAAGACTACACTTAAAACAAAGTTACTAGAAAAACTCAGCATGTTGCAGACCAATTCTAAGTTATTTCCTTAGCTATCTATGAAACAAGATAACATTATAAAACTTATAGATATAAAAGAAACCACTCATATATACTTACTTGCCAACATGAAATAACGTAAACTAGCTTGGTCTTTGGGAATATAGACTTCAATTCAATTTTGGACTCTATGCCCTATCTGGTTTGGTTTAGTCAGCCTATGGACTGAAGGGTTCCACGTTTGATTCTGGTCAAGGGCACATGCCCGGGTTGCAGGCTCGATTCCCAGTAGGGGTGTGCAGGAGGCAGCCAATCAATGATTCTTTCTCATATTGATTTCTCTCTCTCTCTCTCCCCGCATCCTCTCCTCTCTGAAATTAATAAGTGTGTGTGTGTGTGTGTATATATAAAAATTGGACTCCATCACAGAGTATACTAAGTTACATAATCTTAGTATTTTTTGCTTCCCTCTTAAAAATGAAGACAGTTCTGGTTATGTTCTCACATACCTAGGCTTTGCAAGATTTTTATGTAAATTAGCAATAAAGTATATAATGTGTCTATAGCATGTATAAAGTATATATAGCACTATATCCATGTTTAAAATAAAATAATAAAATAACTTGCCCAAAGTCACCTGCTTGGAATCTAACTGCTTTAAAATGTGTCCAGAGCTCCCGCTATATGATTCCATGCTATTATAGCATATAGTTATCTATTAAAATTGCTTTGTACTTCTACATATTTAATCCCATTATGATGAGTGCTTAAGAACTGTAGTTTGGTACATGGAAGTTCAGTAAAATTCTAAATTCTCTAATAAGTGGGCTAATGGCTGGGGTGGGAGAGTATTTCTGAATTAACAAAATATTCCCCATAGAAAATCAACTTCTCTTACCGTGTGGGTATGCTATACTCGTGGCACAAGTTTTCGAGGTGGCAGCAGCCAGCATCATTCCCACAAAATCTGATGCTTCTTTTACAAACTCTTCATCATTTTCCATTGTTGAAGCAATCTTATATTCCAGTAGTTTTTGCTTAATACTTTCATAAATAACAAAATGGATAACAGTCTCTGATATTCCAGCATAGGAAGCAGACATGCCCCTATAAAATCCTCTCAGTCCGTCAGTCTGGTACACTTTACGAACACATTCAAAAGCGCCCATTTGCTTTTCCCCACGGTTCCTGAAAAGCAAAATAAAAATCTTTTTAATGTAAATAAAGTAGTATAGGTTTTTACATAAAGCAAATAAAATATAGTAGAAATGTGCCACTCTGATATAAAGAATGACTCCCTTGTGAAGAAATGAAATCAGAATTTTAAAACATTCATTTTAGATTTTGTATTCTTTTATCCCAAATGTGTCAGATTAGATGGGTAACATGTGTGTAGCTTATTTGACTGAATGTGAAATATATTGCACTGAATTTTCAATTTCATATCCTCACTGAAGTCTGTATTGTAGGGATAAGCAACAAAATCCTTTAGTTCAAATATACTGTGACTGAAGCTCAAGATAAAAACAAACAAAAAATGCATCATATTAAATCCAGTTCTAAGTTTTCTTTTGCATTTAATAACATAAAAAATGACTGAGACACTAATAACAGTACATCACAAAAGCACGATAAAATCTAATTTCTGTGTACTTGAAGGATTCTTCCACCACCACCCAGTTCTTCTCAAAAAGTGACTGGGTTGCCAAAACCGGTTTGGCTCAGTGGTAGAGCGTCGGTCTGCGGACTGAAGGGTCCCGGGTTCGATTCTGGTCAGGGGCATGTACATTGGTTGCGGGAACATCCCTGGTAGGGGGTGTGCAGGAGGCGGCCGGTCGATGTCTCTCTCATCGACATTTCTAGCTCTCTATCTCTCTCCCCTCCTCTCTGTAAAATATCAATAAAATATATATATTTTTTAAAAAAGTGACTGGGTGAATTTAAGACTAACTTACTATGATCCTTTAAAGGCCATGGCCATATCTTTCATTTCAGTATCCTAGTGAGTAGTGAACAAGGATCTCAAGTTATCAAGTATTTATCGAACATTGGGCCCAAGAAAATGTTCTTAGTGCTGCTTTTTACGGGCACATCTATTCTTACAAGTATAGAATTTTGAGTCTGTAAAAATATTTATAGCCTCACATATGGATTCCTCCAATAGAACCCCATTTACAAGAAATGGGTTTAAATGTTACCCACAGGGAAAGAAATAGAAGATTTACCTCTTTATAAATTATACATAACCTGTTTCTGACATAAAATAAAAACCACAATGAAGACACCTACCTCATAATCTACAAATTCTCCCAATTTTATGATCTAAGGCCTGTCTTCACGAATGACACGGAATAAATACTTAGTTGAATAACTCATGCAACCATCTGGAATGAGTTTCTGCCATCAGATCCTTCCTTACAGAGTTAAAAGAGCTAAAGTCCCAAAGGGTAACATGCAAACAAATACATCAGCTCTGTTCTTGATTGCAGTGTTATAAATTAGCATCTTTAAATCAGTTTCATGATTACCTCAACTTCGTCCCATTCCTCACTCCCAAGCTTAAGAAGATATGTTAACTTGTGTTACAATTGTAAGTGAAAGAATAATATTAAAGAATTTTTATTCATGCTTTTCCTGGATCCCCTATAAATCCATCCTATAACACACTGAAAAACATAACTAGTTTATAATAGTACAAAATAGCTGGCATCTCACACTTTGTCTAAACTTTGGTTTTTCTTATCCATCATTATTATCTTTCTTATTATCTTTTTTGGCTTTAATAAATACACTTTTGCCAAAATCATTTTGGCTCAGTGGATAGAGCAGGGATGGGCAAACTTTTTGACTCGAGGGCCACAATGGGTTCTTAAACTGGACCGGAGGGCCGGAACAAAAGCAACCTGGCCATGCTGGCACTCTCATCTTGGGCTGCTGGTGAAGGAGCGGAGGAGAGAACAAGAGAACTCTTTTGGCTCCGCGGGCCGGATAGAATAGCCGAATGGGCCGGATCCAGCCTGGGGGCCGTAGTTTGCCCATGGCTGGGATAGAGTGTCGGCCTGCAGAATGAAAGATCCCAGGTTCGATTCCAGTCAAGGGCATGTACATTGGTTGCGGGCACATCCCCAGTAGGGAGTGTGCAAGAGGCAGCTGATTGATGATTCTCTCTCATGGATATTTCTAACTCTATTCCTCTCGCTTCCTCTATGTAAAAAAATCAATAAAATATATATATATATATTTTAAAAGAACTACACTTTTGAGTTTTGCCACAAGACATAAGATATGTCATTAAAAAGTATTCCAGATGAAAGAATTAGACATTTCTTTTCAAATCTCCAAACATTATGCAGTTCAGCAAGAGAGAATTTGAAAAACAGATCTTTAATCAACTATAATTATTAATCATTTCTTATATGTTTTATTTATAGTCTATAAGATATAACACTACTTGCCTAGAATATAGCAGTCTACTTTAGACTGAAAGGCTAAGTTGGTTTCAAAATTATTAACATTATTTTTATACACCAGATGGGATCATGTCTCTACTTAACAGTATCAGCTTCTCTCCATCCTCTGCTCTAAAGGCCAAAAGAAACCGAGACGGCAAGATGCTAAGCTGCATTGCTTCTGGCCATTTCTCAGATCCCAGAACATGCCAATGGCCCTAAACTTAGAACCTGTATGGTTTGCACTGACTGTTGCCTCTGCTTAAATTGGGCTCAAAAAACCATTCTTTGACTATCCCATCAAAGTTGGTCACCACTGTTTCCTGGTATAGCTGTAGAACCTATCAGTGCCGGCTCAATATAGATCTGTCGAATGAATGAATCTTGCTACCATAAAGTTGTCAGTGGTAACAGATGAAGTCTATGAATAAAGGAGAGCAAAATCCCAAGCCAGGACTTTCAGTATATAAGGTTACTGACGTTGAGCAATGATCCTCAAAGGTGTGGTCTAGACTGGTTGATCATGTTAATTATTTAGCTGTTGAGATAGATTATAACCACCCATAACTACTTGGGCTAGGTTAATATAACCTTCTTCTTTCTTTCTCTCCTTTTATTTAAAAACACAACACATAATACACTTTCTTCCCTGAAAGTCTTATATTGCCAACTACTATATTGCTTTTGCTTCTTATGGTAGATCCACTTGGGGTCCAAGTAACATCAGAAATCACTATGCTTAAAACAAAAGAATTCAGCAGCAAAAAAGGAGACTCTGAAATCTTACTGATATAAATTTATAGAAAAAATTAGTTGAAACCAAGTTTAATAATTTTGTTTTAATTAAATAACATACCTTGCATCAAGCTGTAACCGAGTCTTTACAAGCCAAATGGGGTTGGTTGCAGTGATCGCGGTAAAACCTAAACAAACATGTTTAAAATGAACTCTGGTAAAAATGAATACACTAGTATTCTAAGGTTTTAAAAATTATATAAATCTATATTAAAGAAAATGCAAATAAATATTTAAATTATTAACTGACATATGCTTTATGCTTTTATTTACAAATCCATACAAACATGAACATTTGTACTTTAGTTCCAAACTACATTTTCAAATTTTGACCATAATAACTAAAACATAATGTTTTAAGAGCAAAATCTGACTATATATAAATTTCTCTCCCAAAATATTCAGAATATCCTCTGGAATGGCCTCTACTCTCTAACTAAATTCAGAAACCCATTTCTACAGACAAAAAGTTTGTGTGTTCTAGGGCTTTTTAGCATGCAAATACTACAATCACTAAACGTGGGGTCCAATTAACATCACAAACCACTTTGTTCAAATGGACTCAGCATTTACTAATATTTAATCTTGAGCTGACTGTATAGCAGAAAAGATTGTTGTTTGGCCTTATGAATGCTTTACATAAACATATGCTTAATACTGTTAAAATAATGGTATCAAAGAGGAAAGGTTTCTGTTAGGATTAATAGGACAGATCTATTTTTCATCCACTTAAACACATACAAAAACTCAAAAGTTCAAAAAGTTACAACGGAAACTTCCCTCTCACTTTTACAGACACTAAAGAGAGAAACTTGGGATAGAGGCACCTCTAGTTTACTTTTAAAACTGAAATAATACTTTCTATTGAATACTAGCCGGTCAAGCACATTATTTTTAGAAAGGTGGACTATAACCAACACATTTAATATGAGTGAAGTACTTTTGGAAACAAAAGTGCTGTGGTGTATATTAGGGATAAATGCAAAATAATTTTACTAAATTGTATACAAAATGGAATCCAGTTACACAGGTTCTTTTCCCTTCCTTTAATATCAGATAATTAGCTAACTCAAATTTTACTCCCTTAATCCACTGCTTTGATACTGCAGAAATAGCCAAATGTTTCACAAAGGGGTGCTCAAATCGAATCTATCAAGCAAATAAATGAAATAAAAGCTTTATACAACTCCTTTAAGAATCTTGTAATGGTTATATAGTCTCCTTCGCTCTAAGTGCTTTTAAATACTACATACATGTGTATAAACTAAAATGGGACCAGTAATTTGATAAGCATTAGTCAGTACTAAATTAAAAAAAATTTTAATTGTTGGGTAGGTTGCTAGGACTAAGATTTTTTCCAAGCTTATATTCTAGCAGCAGGAAGGAGATGAAAAATATGAAACTGTCAGGTCAGTTTAAATATTTTGTTTTGAAAAGATTTCTCTTGCATGACCTAGTCTGAGAATGAAGTTTTATAGTATACATATTTTTTCTTCTCTTAAACCTCATTTTTCTAAGTGAAAGTCAAACTAAAGATATTCAAAAAATTTTTTGAAGCTAATATGAACCAGACATCAGTATTCTGGTCATATCCTCAATTTAATAATTCTTTATTTTTAAACTTAAATATTTGTATTAGCTAAATGAATGTACAGCAATATTAGGGGGTTATTAGTAAAAAACAAACAAACAATAACTGCTAATCAAATCAACAAAATAATCTACATTACACATAATGGTTTTTATTAATTATTCAGTGAAAATTTAAAAAGGCCAAAATAGGGAATTCTTATATTAAACTAAATAAAACAAAAAACCAAACAAACAAACAAACAAAAAAAACCCCAGCCTGTCTAGGTAAAAATCTCATTCAACTTACTACACTTTATTTGAAAAGAAGATAAGCATCAAAGTATTTTTAAAAGTAATTATGTTCTCTTCTAAAAATATAAACTTAGTATCCAAAGCTTAATACTTTTCCAAGTTACAAAATTCCTCAGAGGCAGAAAAACCTCCAGATATGTAAACTTTAAAATGTTACATTAAACATTTATATTATAAAGAATGAAATTTAAAAATACCCATAAGCTACAATTTTAATTATTCTCTGTATATATTAAACAAAGACAGAAAGCAAACAACAGGTATTTCTCACTTAACTAAAATTCATTTCCAGACACAAATTAATTTATGGAACAGAATACATCAAAATTTGGGTGAGAGGTTGTCATCTAATCCCTATGTAACTGCTATTACCAGTGATCTGTGCTCACTATGTAGTTTAGCACTTAGTAAGGACACTAGCCTACCTGCCACACACCTCTAGGTTAAAGAATTTAGACATATCCACAGGTTTTCAAACTAATGATCTTATCTTACAAAAGATACTCCAATAAATTAAGTAGATATTATTAGGGTAATTAAATCTAGAAAAGTATAACCTATTAATTCAAAAAGTGAAGTAAGTAGGAAGTAACAAAAATGTATCACTAATTTAGAATTATATATGGTAAGGCAACTTGAAGTGGACAAACAGCCAAAACTAAACATACCTTCCTATTTTTTCTAAGAAAACATACACAATGATACTGGGAATGGTACCCTGAAATTTCCAAATACTTTTTATTTTGGCATTTAAATTTTGTGACATTTTGCTAATATGCTAATCCACAGTAATATTCTGAGAACCCTGTTAAATATTAAAACTGACTTAGAGTCTATGAAGAAGCTATTTGTGGGTTAAGAATTAATGTCGCTCCACAGTCAGTGAAAATAACAAAGTGGCAATAACACTGGCCATACTGTTAGTGTGGTTAGTGTTTTATTAGAAAGTTTTGAAAAACTTTAAAATACAATTTTAAGTTTTGCTTCATCTAAGACTCCACTTGATAACATAAACCCAGCAATTTTCAACCTTTTTCATCTCATGGCACACAAAAACTAATTACTAAAAATCTGCGGCACACCAAAAAAAAAAAAAAAAAAAGATAATTTTTGTGATTTTTTCTTTTAAATTTGCCAATATAAGGGAAAAGAGGTCTATGCTCCTGACTAAATAGTCAGATATCACATGTTTTAAAATTCTTGTAGCACACTGGTTGAAAATCACTGATATAAACCAATTAAAAAACCAGATTAATAGAAAACCCACTACTAGTAAACTTGCTGAAAATGTCTATTTCATTAAGTGAGTGATACCTGTAATGTTGCATTTTTCATATTTTTTATTTCAATTAACTTCTTTAGTAGTAACAAAGCCCACCCTAACTTCCTAAGGGAAATATACTAACACTACTGAAAGAAAATTAAAACAAAAACAGCTAAGATCCTATATAGTCTTACTGTGCATTTATTTGGAAAGTAATGGTAGGTATTAAGATCAATGTTTTTGTGAGAGTAGAAAAAAAGCCAAGTATCAACAGACAAGAGAATAGAAAGCGCTGTATTAGACATTTAAAATAGGTTATGCTCTGCAAACAATTATTTTTCTAGAGGTTGCAGGGTGCTATGATACCAGTTAGAACTATGTATATCTTAAAGAGTGCTATCCAGTTCTTTGGTGGTCAAACAATTATGGCCAACCTGAGGACCCCAGGCCTTTATTACATGATGATTGAAAAGTTACCCCATTTGTCCTTCTAGAAGGATTATAAAGGGATCAGAATTAAAGTTTTATAAAATATTCAGATAATGCACACACAAATTCCGGAAATACAAGTTCATTTCCCGCCTTCTATTAATTGCACAGCTATTATAAATTCCCAGGGGGTATTTCTTATAACTAGAGGCTGCAAGAGATGCTCAGATCAGTACTCACGAGGTTTAAGTTAGTCCATATTTCTACAGGAAGTGACCTGCGGATGGGGAGCATGAGATGACACGATCTCACTCTTTTCTCGGGAGAAATGTACAGTAAATGCCTAAAATAGACACAGGCTTTTCTGTATCATAACAACAAGCAGTGACCTCATCAGAAACATGTGTACAAAATGAATCCCATTGGAAGGATTTGAGAAATATTTACGGTGAGATCTAACTTCTTGAAAATTTTAAGTTAAAAAAAAAAAAAAAAGAAAGGAAGGAATACCAGGCCATAATTTTTTTTTTTTATGTACCGAGTACTGAAAATTTTGCCATCTGCAGCAATTTCAGAGTCCAAATACTTACCTAAAAGAAGAACAATTTTGCCTTAAAGAAAAAAATGCTAACCTTGTCAAAGGGAACTCTAATAAAGTATTTGGAGGGGATAATCCTATCGCATTTTCCTGCCATTATCATCTACCATGGTCCAAGTTGAAATCACAATAATCAGCTTACTTAGTCAATCTTAAAAGAAAAAAAAGAAAAAACCACCCAGAATATTCAAGTAACTTCATTTTTAATTATTTATAATTTTTAAAAATGAAATACAGTATAGTATATGCTGCTACAATAGTACCTTTCACCTTTTGCACTATGGCCAGTAATATTGACATCCATTTTTATGGAATATTTTGGGTTATTTTGTATTTAATTTCTTGTGTTCTACAAAACAAAAAACAGGAAGAATGTTTACAGACAAACACACTAAACACCTGTCCAGCCTTCAATCTGGCTGAATGAACTGCCATGGACAAATATACGCAAGACATAATTTATATTTAAATTTTTACTCAAAAACTTAACCTTTGATAGTCAACTTTGAGTCAAACAGAAAAATGTGTCTTGAAAAATAAAAGTAAATGCTATAAGCAAATTTAGTAAATGTTAAATTACATGTATTTTAAAAATTGAGTGATAACTTTTTGAATATATAACCCAATAAAAGTTGGAAGTCATTTTCTTTAAATCTGTAATGCTGTATATAAAAGTATTTATATTCCAGATAAAAACTTTTAAAAATTGGGAATTACTATAAAAAAAAACACCTTAATTCTATTTTTTTTTAATACACAGCTGTGTGTAGGTATATACAGAGGGATATGCAAGTTCATTTAAGTAAAAATATACAAATTCCCTCAATAGCTAAGTTTCATTTAGTCTGACAAAAGTCATACGTAAGAAGGGAAAAAAAGGCAGGTAAAGCACACAAAAAAATCAACGTTACTTAATTTGATTAAATAGCTTCACAATTAAAAAAAAATCAGTGCATGGACATTTAGAGCTCAATTTAGAGGTTTACAAATTCTTTTGTATTCCCTTGAAATACTACAACAAATGAAAATAAGATTCACTTCAAAATGTCCTTTTAGCTAAAAGCATTTAGTAACTATAGTTCATATGGATAAAATGCAAATGACTTGAGGATTTGAAATAAACATTGTGTACAAAGTTACAGTATTACTAAATCCTTAATGTGTGAGTTACTTGATGTGGTACAATATAGCAGGCAATATCATTAATGGACTTTTAGTGTATTTTTGATATTAAAGTGACAAGGTTAGCATTTTTTTTAATAGCCAATTAGAAAACAATTTTCACATGACTGCCTCTAAGCACTTTGCACCCCCAATTCATACTAATAAGGCCTCTAAAGATGATCCTGAAAAACCAGAGCAGTCTGGTTTAGGTTATTTCAAGAATGAAGGGGGCAAAAGGCTACCTTAATGAGTCTGCATGGGACCATTCCGTTCCACCAACCGTGTAGTTATGTACATAAAAACTGAAAAGCTAAATGTTAATGCTTGTAAACAGTGCAAGATAGTTCTGAAAGCACAATCTTAGAAAAAAATGTAACTGCAAACAAACTAAAGTATTTCCAAATTACACAAGTGCATAGTGCAATAATCTCTAAACAGGTATAAGACTATCAATATCCAAAATTCAAGAAATTAAAGTTGAGAAATAGTATCAATGTTTAGAATAAAAACAAAGTTAATACTTATATATATTTGGGAGAAAAAAAATCAAAAAACAATTCCACTGAAATTCTTTGCAATGTGAATCAAATACAATGAATTCTGATAAGAAACTCTAACGAAGAAAAAAAAATGTTCCAGTGGTTCTCAGGAAATTCTGAAACTGAATTTGCAATCTCACTATCTACCAACTTTCCTCCACTTAAAATGAATGCTGATCTACTTTATTGCCTTTAATTATTTCAAAAATAAAAGATTAATGTTTCTTTAAAAATTTCTGGGGTTAAAAAACGAAAATTTTTAAACACTGGTAACCCAGAAATATATTCTAAAGATCCTATAGTTTGTAATTAGCTACTAACTTTTACCTTATACCTGCTGAATGTGCAGAGGGAAAATCGTATCTATTCATATTCAACATCTATAAAAAGTACATTAAAAAATATAATTTTAAGTAGGTTACCTCTATGATACTGAAGAACTAATTCTCAAGATGCAAATCTACGCAGAACAACCTACTTATTCTAAGGATAAGGTAACAGAAGTTCACATAAATTACTTAACTTGCCCAAGAGCTCTCCACATTGGTAAATAAAGAGTATTTTGCCTTGATCTTTAAAGTTTTATCTTCCAGCTTTAAAATGTCAATGAGTTCATCAACAATTACTAACTATAAAAAGCCTTGAAAATATTTTATAAGGTATATGTTACATTATATGGCAATCGATCTTTCAGAAATTAGCATTTCAAACTTACACTTAGTTCGTTAAGTATGTGGTTCAAATTGATCCAATTTATTTCTAAACAGAAAATGGTTAACAGTTTAAGGCACTCATTGTTAAGCACATTACTGACAATTAATTGATCAACAAGTGAAGAAAGTACATATAATTTGCTTTATAAAGTCTAACATAATTTAGAAATGAGAGACATGGTTCAATATGCAACAAACCTCAAAAAACGGTAGAGATTTTTCTAATGAGAACCAAAGGTCATGGCTTTGTTTAACATGCATAGCAAAAAAATGATTCCAGAGCCAGACTGGCCAAACCAATCTACCAGTTTAGTGTCTCTTTAAGGCAGGGCAGAGAGAAGCCCAGGACTGGTTGTCTTAATTCAGAATCATACATACTCAATGATGACAGAATTCCTGAAAACAATTCTATGGCAAGCACATACATAACCAGTGCCTAGATTTCAAGTGCCATCCAGTGTGATTTATGTGAAATGCTAAACATATTTTTCAAGATTCGTACATTACAGTAACTCTTGAGTTATCAGTAATACATCACTCACAAAAATGTCAGCATTTGAGCACAGGACAAAATGAATACTTTACCAAGAACTGCCGGCACATTTCAGACAGAAGCCAAAACATGCAGCAGAAAGGAAAAGGCACTAACAGAAATTGAGGAGAGAAGAATAAATTACAGCTCCATAACTTACTGATACTGTAATTATGATTGGATTCTTAAAACTGTTCAAAGTGATGTTAAACATTCAGTAAACTACGCAAGACAATGTAAATAGTATATTACCTGTATGCTATCACAAATTCCTAACTACAAAATGCCAAATGACAACAGCTCTTACATATACGGCCTGGTCAAATTTATTATATACTAATAAATGCAAAAATCATGTTTGTGGATGCTAATCAATTAGAAGCACGTTGTCTTAACTTTACAAATTTATCATAATTCAATATATTAAGTCTCTAAGTTTCAGAAAATTTTTTTTAATATTATATAGTCATACCTGCCATTGCAGCTGAAATCATGTGTACCTGGGTAGAATCAGGATCAAATACACCATTCAACTTTTCCTTGCAGTTTGAATAAGCAGCGAAATATATTGCTCTAAAATAAAGATTTAAATTTTTATCAATAGACATATTGCTTAATTCATGACTTAAAAGACATGTAAATTAATCTTTATAATTTTAGAGTAGAGGCATTTTAAAACAAAGTATTAGCTATATGCTCATGTAACAGGTTAATTTACACATTTTTTCATGAAGATCCTCTTAATGAGTTTGTATCAACTCATTAAGAAAGACATGTGCCCAGGCCAGTGAGTTCAGTGGTTAGAGTGGGATCAATTCCTGGTCAAGGTACCTGGGTTGCAGGTTCCTCCCTGGCCAGGTCTGTCAGGCCATGTGGGAAGCAACCAATTGACATGTCTCTCTCACATTGATGTTTTTCTCCCCCCTCCCCCACCCCCTTTCCTCCCTTCTACTGTATCTAAAAGTGATAGAAAAATATACTTGGTTGAAGACTGAAAAGAAAAAAACACACCTAAAATCCCCAAATATAAAGTTCCTCAAACAGACATCCCTTCACCCTGCCCCAATACTTTGAGAACGACTAACTATAACTGAAAGTATTTGTATAAAATTTTGAAAACACATGAATAAGGCTGGAAGACTTAGTTAGCACTAAGGCTAAATTAATTACATTTGAATTAAGGAAATATGGTATGAGCACATACATATTTTGGGGGGAGGAGATAGGGAAAAGATAAAACTGACCCAATTGATCAAAATGTATGTTAAACAATTTTGAGATACTGTAGTATATTCTAATCTGTACTATATACAGATCACTTCATAATTTCCTTAAACAAGACAAAACAATTGTGAAAGAAATCAGCACCAGCAGGTCAGGTGATGTTTTCCAAGGGGAAGGTAAGCCCTGGCTGGGTTGCTCAGTTGGTTGGAGTGTTGTTCCATACACCAAAAGGTGGGGGGTTCAATCCCCAGTGGGGGCACATATGGGAGGCAACTGATTGATGTTCCTCTCTCATTGATGTTTCCCTTTCTTTTTCTGTCTCTCCATCATCAATAAACATATCCTCAGTTGAGAATAAAGAAAAAAGGGGGAGGGAGTGAATATAATTTAAAATAAAACGTTCTGTTTTATGAAAAAGGGAAATATAGGATACATTTAATGATGCCAAATTCTGAACACAAATAAACACTGCATTCTTAGAAATCAATAAAAAAGAGCCTAGTGGGTGTGGCTCACTGATTAAGCGTCAACTTATGAACCAGGAGGTCACAGTTCAATTCCTGATCAGGGCACATGCTCGGGTTGTGGGTTGGATCCCCAGTAAGGGGATGTGCAGGAAGCAGCAGATCAATGATTCTCTCTCATCATGGATATTTCTACCTCTACCTCTCCCTTCCTCTCTGAAATCAATAAAAATATATTTTAAAAAAAGAAAAAGAGCCGAAACTGGTTTGGCTCAGTGGATGGAGTGTCGGCCTGCGGACTGAAAGGTCCTGGGTTCGATTCTGGTCAAGGGCATGTACCTTGGTTGCGAGCACATCCCCAGTAGGGGGTGTGCAGGAGGCAGCTGATCGATGTTTCTCTCTCATCGATATTTCTGACTCTCTATTCCTCTCTTTTCCTCTCTGTAAAAAAATCAATAAAATATATATATATTTTTTAAAAAAAGACATTCTAATGAGAAAATAAGCAAGGAATATACACAGGTAATTCACAAAAGAGATATAAATAATTGCAAGGAGGGTGTGATTATACCAAAAATTAAACAAATGTATATTAAAACAGTGAAAAAAATCATTTTAAGTCTATTCGGCAAGTATCAAAAGACATAAATAGTACTAGCTGGTTTGGCTCAATGGGTAGAGCATCTGCCTGTGGACTGAAGGATCCCAGGTTCGATTCTGCCCAAGGGCACATGCCTGGGTTTCAGGCTTGATCCCCAGTAGGGGACATGCAGGGGGCAGCCGATCAATGATTCTTTCTCATCACTGATGTTTCTCTCTCTCCCTCCCTCTCCCTTCCTTTCTAAAACAAATAAAATATTATTTTTAAAAAGACATAAACAGTAACCAAAATTGGTATTACAGGAATAAAGATAAAATAATTCACTATTTAAGAATTAAAATGTAAAATGCCTTTTCAGAAGGCAGATGAGCAATATTTATTAATTGTAAATGTGCATGTGCCTTTTTATCCAGAAATTCTACTTTTAGGTAACTATCCTAAAGAAAGGAATATGTTAATTTAAGTACTCAAAGATAAAGGTACAGTGAAGTTCACAAAACCATTATTTTTGTTTTTGTTTTTGTTTTTTTTTAACAGAGGAAGAGAGATAAAAACATTAATTTGATGTGCACATACCCACAACCTGGGTGTGTAACCTGACCAGGAATCAGACTCACCGCCTTTTGGTGTGGGCTGATGCTCCCATCAACTGAGCTACACGGGCCAGGGAACAAAACCATTGTTTTCAATAGCAAAAACCTGAAAATAAATCTAAAGGCTTATCAATTTTAAAAAAGGATTATTAATAAGAGAATGGTCATACTATGCTATTTTGAAAATATTCTACACATTTTCATGGAAAAATCCTTCAAGACAAATTGGGCAAAATATTTTTAATATGATTAAATATATATAAAAGGGTAATTAAGTCTACATATACATTTTATGTACATGACAGGCCAGAAATCCACTGCACTGTTTATTAATAATGGTTTTGTAAAAAAAAAGAATAAGTGTGTGTGGGAAGGAAATGTGCATTGGGTGAGACAGAGGTGATTAAGGTAGAAGGACAAGTTTGCTATACCTGTTTTTTTAGTCTTTATAGTAAGGACAAAATTTGGGTTAATTTTTTAAGGGAGAAAATAGTGCATAAGGAAGTTCAAACCAAATAAATAATGAGAACGGGCCTGGTATATTGTTTGGATACAGAAAGCTGGGTATGCATTTTCACTCTGACTGTGAAATCTGCACAGCATTCTATCATGGAAGAAGCCGATTTAAAATAAAACTGTATCTGAGAAAAATGTCAAATTAATGTATGAAGGCCTTTTTTGGCTTCTTGAATAGGGACTGAAACCATTCTGTTTAGCTTGTCTCCTAAACAAAAAAAAAAAGGGTTAGTTTTGAAAATCCAGGTCTTCCCCTTTCTTTCTGCAGGCCCTTTAGTTTGTTCTTTGCTTTTTAAACTTGGCACAAAAACTGCTTCACAATAATCTCACTGAGTTCCTTTGCACCTCCACATGGTGCAACCTCCCCAACCTATCAGATGTTCCTGAGATCTGTCTGTCACACCACACTGCGTTACCCTTACCACCTGCTCCTCACCCTCTCCCTTCATCAAGCTTCAGACAAGAAAAGACTGAGACAATTTTGTTTTTTTGTTTTTACCTGGAAGGAGCCACCCCCACTAAATTGGGGCCTAATCCTCTAAACAAAGAACGAGGTCCTTCTTTCTCCAAAATCACCCTGAAAGAGAAAAACATTAGTTAGAAATAACTTTCAAAGTCTGGTACTATATTTGTATAGCAAACTTAGCATCTAAAGCCCACTACATTTGTACTATAATGTATTATGCTGCTCTGGTCAGTTTTTCTTACTTATGAAACATCTGTTTTTCCTGACAGTATAGTTACTGAAAACGGAAGATTTGCTAGTGATAATAAAGGGGGTGGGGGAGAGGGGTGAGGGGGAGAGGGGGAGAGGGGAGGGTGCCCAGAATCAGTTTTGATAAAACTAGATTAGACAGAAACTGAGTTAAGAATAACAAATTATATAGCACATTTAGAACCTTCAGTGTTTTTTAGCCCTTTCTGTACCACAGTCCCCTTCAGAAATTAAGGTAGCTGGCCTTTAATACACATACACACACACACACACACACACACACACACACACACACATTTGCAAATACAATTTTGCATACAACTTCACGTAACTTTTTAGACGTCTTGCAGCTCACCTATGAGCAGCTAAAAACCTAAGAGAGCCCTGAGGGATTCCTAAAGTTCCTGGTTAAGAAGCCATGAAACACTCATACGACCCCAATGTCCACAAACAGATGAGTAGATAAACAATGACATGTTTGGCAATATAAAGATTCTTGTTACAACATGAATGAGCCTAGAAGACATTTTTGTGTGACGTGAAAGAAGCCAGTCACACAAAAAGCACATATTATATAATTTCATTTATTTAGACAAGCTATCGTGACAGAAAGTAGATTAGGAGCCCTAAGGCTGGGAGGAGGCTAAGAGGGAAGGGGAAAATGAGGAGGGACTGCGAATAGGTTAAGGGTTTCTTTTTGTGGTAATAAACTGGTCTAAATTTAGAATGTAGTGATGGCTACAACTCTGTGAATAAGCCAAAAACAATTAAATTGTACACTTTAAATGGGTGAATTTTATAGTAAATGAATTATCCTGTATAATAAAAGGCTTATATGCAAATTGTCCCTTCGAGGGAGTTTTGACCAGGAGTTCAATGAGGGGATGGGAGCGGCTGGCCAATGGCCTGCAGCCTCCCCCGGGCTGGTCCCACCCCTGATTGTCCACCCCCGGCCATGCATGGGCTAGACCAGCCGTGGGCAAACTACGGCCCGCGGGCCGGATCCGGCCCGTTCGGCTGTTCTATCCGGCCCGAGGAGCCGAAAGAGTGGGTTCTCTTGCTTTCCCCTCCGCTCCTTCACCAGCAGCCCAAGAAGAGAGTGCCAGCATGGTCAGGTTGCTTTTGTTCCGGCCTTCCAGTCCAGTTTAAGAACCCATGTGGCCCTCAAATTAAAAAGTTTGCCCTCCCCCCCCCCCCCCGCTAGAATCTCAATAATGACGTTGAAGGGAGGGGGAGAAGCAGCAGCAGCCATGAAACAGAGTCCTAGAGTAAAGAGATGCTACGACAAGAGAATGAAGACTGGGAAATCAATTTTATACTGATGACAGGTGAAATATGATAAATTAACTCTTATATAAGAGGGCCTGAAAAAGTGAAAAAGTGAGAAATTAAAGCAGAGGCCAGAGGTCCTATAGTTCCTCTGAGGAAAGTCAGAGAATGCAGAACCATTGAAAAACAGAATAGCCCTGCCCTAGCCAGTTTGGCTCAGTGGATAGAGCACCAGCCTGGGGACTGAAGGGGCCCGGATTTGATTCCAGTCAAGAGCATATGCTGGGGTTTTGGGCGCCATCCCTAGTAGGAGATTGCAGAAGGCAGCTGATCAATGATTCTCTCTCATCATTGATGTTTCTGTCTCTCTCTCTCTCTCACCCTTCTTCTCTGAAATAAATAAAAATATATTTTAAAGAAAGAAAAACAGAATAGCCCTGGCTGGTGTGGCTCAGTAAGTTGGGCATCATCCCGTGCACCAAAGGTTGCTGGTTGGATTCCCCGTCAGGGTACATGCTGGGTTATGGGCTCGATCCCCTGGTAGGAGGCATACAGGAGGCAGCCAATCAATGTATCACTCTCACATTGATGTTTCTCTCTCTCCTTCTCTCTAAAAATGAGTTTTTTTAAAATCTTAAAAATAAAAGGCATAAAACACCACCACCATAATAAAAAAATAATAGTGTTGTCACAAAGGTCTAAGGGAGAACTCTGAGAGGTAATCAGTGGTAATAAATGTCAAAATCATATTAAAATATTATTAATCGGAAGTATTTACAAATAAGTATAGCATTTTAATTCAAACTTGTTAACAGTTTTGTTCTACCAATTGGTGTACTTAGGTAAGTTTAAACAAAGAGAAGACAGATAAAATCTTTTGAAAGAGAAAGTAAACACACAGTATGAACTTATTTGCTACTACAAAATAAACACTAGTGCACTAAGTTCAAACAGATATGTCCCAACTGAGCTGATAAGGCAGACACACAAGGCATCCAGTTACATACCTAAGTTTAAACATGTAAAACCTCGTTTCAATAGTTTTAAAATTTCAACCCAATTTGTAACATAATAAAGTATGGTGAAATGTAAAAACTAATCTTTTTTAAAGCATCAAGAATGCCAAACATTGAATCACATTTTAAAATCAGTAGAAGTCTGCTTTAATCTCAATTATTATTTAAGTTATATAAAAGTCACAAACTGCCATTAATTGGACTTACTTATTATTTAATTCAAAATAAAATACCTATAATAGTTTTAGAAAATAAATCCATTGGATAAGTGCAAAAAACATTCCAAATATATACAAGTTAGATAATACAATTTATATTATTCAAGATAATACACTTTATATTAGGCAATATAAAATGTTGGATGATCATTATTAATGAACATAATTCAGAGTAACTCTATCATTAAATTTTTAAAATTTTTAAAATATCAATATAAACAAACAAATTTATGGATATCATTAAGGTAGATAAACTAAAAGTAAAAATGAGCCGAAACTGGTTTAGCTCAGTGGATAGAGCGTCGGTCTGCAGACAGAAAGGTCCCAGGTTCGATTCCGGTCAAGGGCATGTACCTTGGTTGCGGGCACATCCCCAGTAGGGGGTGTGCAAGAGGCAGCTGGTCGATGTTTCTCTCTCATTGATGTTTCTAGCTCTCTATCCCTCTCCCTTCCTCTCTGTAAAAAAATCAATAATATATATATTTTTTAAAATGAGTACTGTGCTCTCACTTTAGGCAATGGAGAGGTCCAGGAGACACTACTCGGTTGACACTGGCTCCAGCCATGGTGTTCAGCTGAACTTCAGAGATATAAAGCGTCAGGGAAGATGACTGTAGCCGTGTTTTTACAACTTCCAGTGGACATGTCAGAATA
Organism: Vespertilio murinus; assembly: GCA_963924515.1. Taxonomy (NCBI): domain Eukaryota; kingdom Metazoa; phylum Chordata; class Mammalia; order Chiroptera; family Vespertilionidae; genus Vespertilio; species Vespertilio murinus. The sequence continues at coordinate 29,895,993 of OZ004715.1, read as the reverse complement.
GCTCCCACGGTACCACCACATCTACAAAAAATAAAAGGAACAAAACTTACCTACTTAATTCGTAATAATTCGTAAGTTAGTATACATGTAGGCAACTAGGAGTTTACCAACGTACTAAAATGTAACTTTTATTTTAGAAGACTAAATACTTTTTTTATCTTAAAAAAAATAAATCTTTATTGCTCAGATTATTACAATTTTTTCTCCCCCATAGTTCCCTTCCACCCGGTTCCCACCCCACCCTGTCCTTACTCCCCCGCCCCCCATTGTCCTCATCCATAGGTTATACAATTTTAAGATTTTAATCCAGTCTCTTTCTGCACCCCCACACCCCTTTCACCCTAATAATTATCAATCCACTCCCTTTCTTTGCCCCTGATTCTATTATATTCACCAGTTTATTCTATTCCTCAAATTTTTAATTCACTTGATCTTCTCCCTCTTCTTAAGAAATAATATCAGAAAACTTCCCTCACCTGGTGAAAGAAATAGACTTACAAGTACAGGAAGCGTACAGAACCCCAAACAAGAGGAATCCAAAGAGAAATACTCCGAGACACATCATAATCAATATGCCAAGGATTAAATACTTTTTCAACATTTCATTTATTTGACTGCATACAAAAATACCTTTGGTAGTTAGAAAGAACTAAGCTTAGTATCTACCTCACAAGAGTGTCAATAAGAAAGACTCAATAAATTCCCTATCTTGTACCCTTTCTTACACAGCTACTAAAGAATTTCATGCACTGGGCCACTAGTCCTATTTAATAAAAGAGCAATATGCAAATTAACCATCACTCCACTACACCTACTAGCCACGTCTACCAGCCCATCAGAACGAGTATGCAAATTAATCCCCAACCAAGATGGCTGCAGTCACAAAGAGCAGGAGGGAGGCTTGGGTTTCTCTGACAATGGAGGAAACCAAGCTTTCCACATACCCTGATGGGCCCAGGCCTCCACTCAAGGGTACAAAGTTTCAATTATAGAAGGTAAACAAACCCAAACAGAAATGGCGGCAGCCACAGAGCTGGAAGAGCAGGGGGTTAGGGTTGCCCCAGGCACTTGAGGAAGACAAGCTTCTGCAGCCCTGGCCGGCTCAGGCCTCCACTCCAGGCTACAAAGTTTCAATTATAGAAGATAAATTCCAACAGAAATGGTTGCCGCCTCAAAGCGAGCAGGAGGCTTGGCTCTGCTCCAGGCTACAAAGTTTCAATTGTAGAAAATAAATAAATTCCAGATACCAGGGCCTCCACTTGTATCTCTGAGAGATGTGGCTGGCCTGCAAACCACCACAGGCCCCTCTCCCAGGCCACCCCATGCCCCAAGGGGAACCCCCACCCTGATCCAGGACACCCTTCAGGGCAAACCATCTGGCCCCGATCCATGCACCAAGGCTCTATCCTATCTAATAAAAGAGTAATATGCAGATTGACCATCATTCCAACACACAAGATGGCTATCCCAAGATGGCTAGCAGGGGAGGACAGTTGGGAGGCACCAGGCCTGCAAGGGAGGGAAGTTAGGGGTGACCAGGCTGGAAGAGGAGGGAAGTTGTGGGCAAACAGGCTGGCAGGAGAGCAGTTGGACATCAATCAGGCTGGTATGGGAGTGGTTAGGGGGTGATCAGTCTGGCAGGCAGAAGTAGTTAAGGGCAATCAGGAGGGCAGGCAGGAGAGGAGTTGGGAGCCAGCAGTCCTGGACTGTGAGAAAGGTGCAGGCTGGGCTGAAGGACACCCCCCCCCCCCCGTGCACAAATTTCGTGCACCAGGCCTCTAGTATATAATATTAAGTATAACAATAATAATCTATGCACTGCCATAGATACAGAAATTACTGTGGCTGGGTCCCAATAAAATTTTATCTATGGACACTGAAATTTGAGTTTTTTGTAACTTTCAGGTCATGACATATTATTCTCCTTTTGTTCCCCCCCCCCCCCCCCCCAAGCATTTAAAAATGCTAAGAACATCCTCTGCTTGTAGGTTATACAAAAACAGGTGGCAGGCAAATTTGGTCCAGAGACCATAGTTTGGGTACCTTTTTCTAAGTCAAAACTTGTAAACTGGTAGCTCATTGGCCATTCTAGTCTACATATATATTTTGTTTGACTTTTAACAATAGTTTTAATTGAATCAGTTACCATTGTTTTTGTTTTCTAATTTTTTGTTGTTGTTATCCTCAACAAAGGATATTTTTCCATTGATTTTTAGAGAGTGGAAGGGAGAGGGAGAGACAAGAGAAAGAGACTTCAATGTGAGAGAGACACATGGATGGGTTGCCTCCTACATGCGGCACCAGAGATTGAGCTTGCAATCCAGGTACATGCCCTTGACCAGAATTGAACCCAGGACACTTCAATCTGCAGGCTGCCACATTATTCACTGAGCAAAACAGGCTAGGGCTCTATTTTAATTTAAATATATTGATATATTGATTTCAGGGAGGAAGAGAGAGGGAGATAGAAACATCAGTGATGAGAGAGAATCATTGACTGCCTCCTGCAGCCCCCCCACTGGGGATAGAGCCCACAACCCAGGCATGTACCCTTGGCCAGAACCAAACCCAGGACCCTTCAGTCTGCAGGCTGAGGCTCTACCCACTGAACCAAACCGGCTAGGGCATACACACAGTTGTTAAAAAAGCCACATGAAGAAGCTCCTATAATTACCTAGGTATGAGGTACTGAGGGCTGACAATCATTAGTTGCAACTGAAATAAAGGGACACAGAGGCTTTTTGATAGCCAACTATCCTCAAGTCTCACTGCTTCTACAATCAAAACTGCCTTTCATATTTCTCCTCATAATCCCCTGAAAGTGCCTTAAAGCAAGCCATCATTTTATTTCTTGCCTTCTAAGTGGTCGAGAGGCCCTCTGATCCAGTAATGTGGCCAATGAGTTAAATTTGCTACTAATAAAGACTAAATTGGACCTCTTACTATTAAAATAAAAAGTTATAGTTAAGTTGATCACTCCATTGCTTTAAATGCTTTGATTAGCAGAGAGAGAACAGTCAAAGCTTGATAGCCGAAGAGCACAGAGGTTCATTATTCTGCAACAACAGAAATCTAGATGGACATTTTCTACGGTTAAATGTTAATAACCTTGGGATATCCAGGTTAGAGCACCTAAACTACATATTCTTGGCGAAACTACTTGGATCAATGCTCATTTTAGAGTTATAGGCAGTTATCACACATTTTAAAAATATAAGAAAGCCAGGGTTGCTTTCTTATGCACTGATATTAGGGACTATTTAGAACTATTTAAAATTCTGGCATGTCAGGTGTTCTAACTACTTAAGGGCCTATGATCCCTTCAGTAAAGCAGTGGCTAAAAACTACTTAGCATGAAGATTTCTAAAAATATATCTTCTATTGATTTTTACAGAGAAGGGAGGATAGAGAATTAGAAACATCGATCAGCTGCCTCCTGCACACCCCCTATTGGGGATGTGCCTGCAACCAAGGCACATGCCCCTGACTGGAATTAAACCTGGCACCCTTCAGTCTGCAGGCCAGCACGGAGATTTTTTTAAAAAAAATGTTTTGAAGCCAGGCAAGACTGTTAAAGTTAAAACACACACACACACACACACACACACACACACACACACACACGAAATCAGTGCAAATACGTCTTATATGAAGACGCCTCTGGGGACCCCCTGGTGCGCTCCCCCACTCATAAATCAACACAGCAATAAGAAGTTAGAGTGTCGGTGAAGGGACAGGAGGGAAGAGAAATTGTTCACTAGGTATGAATAAGCAGCTTAGTCTCAGCCATTTTGCCACCAAGAGTCATCAGTCCCTACGTCGCTGCATAAACACAAAACCCCACCAACCGGATGGCCTCTAGCTGGGGAGCAAATCTGACTGTTTCTCTGGCTCCAGTGGACTTTTACTAGCCACGCCAGGGGAGGAACTCAAGGCACCCCAGGATCCTGCTCAGGAATAGGTGGGTCATGGAAAAGAACTAGGGTTCTAAGATTGTAGTTGTTAGACATATTTCTTTGATTTTAACCTTCTGAGCATGTATGGAGCAGGACACTTGTTTTTAATATGCAAGGTAATTTATAAACTGACAAAATCTATACTGATTGGGTCCACATTACTGTTTGGGGTGTGTGTGTGTGTGTGTGTGTGTGTACTTTAATATATATTTTTTTATTTTTTAGAGAGGAAGGGAGAGGGATAGAAAAGTCAGAAACATCGATGAGAGAGAAACATCAATCAGTTGCCTCCTGCACACTCCCCACTGGGGATATGCGGGCAACCAAGGTACATGCCCTTGACCGGAATCAAACCTGGGACCTTTCAGTCTGCAAGCCCATGCTCTATCCAGAGTCAAATCGGTTATGGCATATATATGTACTTTAGAAACATATGTATTAACTTGAAGCAAACCTATTTTGTTAAGACAACTGCAGTATTAGCTTTGTGAATAGACTGAAATATTTTGTCATTTTTCTGTCTACAGGTAACATAGCCCACTGTATTTTCCTAATTAGGGCATTAGTCAAATTAAGAAATACTACTGAGGCCCAATCAGTATGGCTCAGTGGACTGAGCATCATCCCATGCACCAAAAGGTTGATTCAATTCCCAGTCAGGACATATGCCCGGGTTGTGGGCTCCAGCTGCAGGGGGGGCAGCTGATAGATGTTTCTCATCACCAATGTTTCTTTCTTCTCTCCCTCTCCTTTTCTCTCTTTCTCTAAAAAATAAATAAGTGCACTCCCGCTATTCCCCTTTGTCCTGCTCCACTTTTTCATTTTTTCCATAGCAATGAACACCTTTTAATTATATAATTCAATCCACCTTTTCAGATAATTATGGGTATTTTTCAATTCTACATTAAAACTGACAAGTAGTAGATTCTTAAAGCTTAGTTGAAATTGGAATCTGAACTATACCAATAAACTTTACAGTTACATTAAAATCCATTAGTTTATCTTACATTAGAAATCTTTTATCCATGCCATGACTCTGTAACATCACACACTGATCATTTGAAAAATATTGGTTCATTGAGTTACACAGGTCTTCCAAGTGTTGATACATTTTATTATGCAATTTAAAAATTTACACTTCCTGTCAGTCCAAGATTCCAAAAACCATAATTTTTGCTTGAAAACTCGTATTTATCACATGGCAAAAGTTCTGTCCGTGGTTCTCCTTGAATCAACAGGCCCACTGCCTTCATTTTTTTGAGAAAATGTCTGCCAAATAGTCAAGTCTGAATAATCAGTCAATTCATTGTTCTTTAAAGTAAGAAAGATTATGAAAAAATAGGCTAGCTCAACTTGAGACTGAAACAACTACCAAACTACTTTGGTATGCAGAAGTACTTTATTCGTATTTCCCATTTTGTCACACAGAAATAAAGATGAGTTCACTCAAGAGTCAAGACTTAATAAAATTAATAATTTTTCTGCTTTAAGAACATTCGTAAGTGAAACTTTTTAAAATTGCTAGCGCCAACAACTACTAGTACCACAGGGCAACATGGCCTTGATGCATGCTAACAGCAGTTTTACCCATCACTGCTTATGAACCATCAGGACAAACGCCACACCGTGAAAAAGCAAATAGCGTCTTAGTATTTTTAGGAAAACAGCTTTTACCTCTCAAACCAATGAAAAGGTCTTGGGAACTGCCAGTGGTCCGTGACCCAGCCGGCTGCACTACACTAACACACTTACACAAAAATAGTTTCAAGAATACTCTACATTAGGATAAGTAACTTCCCTTAGTCGTGTAATTAGAATGAAAGTGCATTTTTACAAGGAAAAGAAAAGGTGGTAAAATTATGGAAGTAGGGCTAATAAAAAACAAAGTGGAAATAAATCACATTAATTATACTTTTAAGTATTCTACTTCTGCCCTGAATTTACAAAGAACCTGGTAAAGTAATTTCTGAAGAATCAACATATTTGACACCCAAATGGGACTTTCTTACTGAATAAATTGATGCATAGATTAATTCCCTAACAACAAAGTTTTTTAGATAATTTGAGATATTACTCATTACACTCTCACTGTCACAGCAGCTACAAAGGAAAAAATTCATCAACTTAAGTGTTGAAGGTGTAGTCCTCCCATTTGAGACAATCTCTCTCAAACAGGAAAGAAAACAGTGAACTGGCTCTTGGTGGGCATATGCAACTGACACAATACTAGACATTGTGTAGTTCTATTAAATAATTAAAAATATATTTCATATTTATATATTCATATAGAGACATAGTGTTCTTAAACGTGAAAGTAAACTTTACTGACACATCCTTTTGCAGGATGCTGTGAGTTGCCTCCAAAACTCAATTAGCATAACCAATGACCTTACAAACTCCGAATGTTAACTCTGGCAAAACATAATGGGACCAAAGGGTGTCTTAAAGAAAGCACGAGTTATGCACGTGAGTATGTCACCCAGACACAAGGTCCAGTGCTGCTGGTCTGTTTCAAATGTTCCTGATTTAATAATACAGCCACTAGGCTATTAGAAATCTCTCTGAGATCCTGATAAACACATACTTCAATAAATACTATTATAATCATCAGGAAAACAATCCAAAGGCTCCACATTCAGACAATTTTTGTCTAAGATTGAATGTCGCTGTGAAAAGTTACTTAATTCTTTTAAAATGTATTGTGTTTTCATAATTTAACCCAAATGATACTTGTGTTTGCCCAGGCAAACAGCTAAACAAAAAAAGATCTCTTTCCTTTTAACTACCTAGTTATTAAAGTAAAACCAAATTTTCTAACTCTCAATTTACTTGATTCTATCAGGACTTTTTAAAAAGGAAATCTAGTTTTCTATGAAGAACATCTAAAACTGCTTGCCTAAGTAAGCATTGTGAGGTATAAGAGAATTAGACATCTTCAATTAAGAACTATGACACGGACGCAGCTGATTTCCATTTCCACAATGCTTAGCACTCAGACTTCCAGAATATTCTACAGTGGATTTTATATAATAAAGAGCTGGAAGAATCTTTAGAGATTCTTTACATCTCATTTTACACGTATGGAAAACTGACCTTGGTAAGTCAACTTTTCATATTTCAGCATATTTTTCTGTATTTTGAAGGGGATGAAACAAATTATCTTTACCATCCTCCCTAGTTCTAATGTTTCTCTCATATCGATAAGCCAGGTTTTATAGAGTGACTTATGCAACTGCACTTAAAAGTAAAATCAAGACAACATGCAAAGGAAGGGGATATACAAGGCTGAGTACCTAGCTTATGTCAGACCCCACATCCCAGTATCTTGTTTAACACTGTAAATGGCCTGCACAGGCTAGGTTCTTCCAGGGAGGGCTCCTGTATCTATTTATGTTTAGAAGCTGCAAAAACTCTCCATTCCTGCCCTGGCTGGTTTGGTTCAGTGGATAGAACATCGGCCTGCAGACTGAAGGGTCCCAGGTTCGATTCCCACCAAGGGCACGTGCTAGGATTGTGGGCTCCATCCCAATAGGGGGAGTGCAGGAAGCAGCCGATCAATGATTCTCTCTCATCATTTATGTTTCTATTTCTCTCTCTCTCTCCCTCTGCTTTCCACTCTGAAACCAATAAAAATGTATTTAAAGAAAACCTCTCCATTCCTGTTTTTAAAGAAAAAGCTAACCAGAAAGGCCTTTATATGTATTAATATCAAAGTGACTGATTAATAACAAAGTTGATCCTAAACCAAACTGGGAAGTTAGTGCAATCAAAGCAATATTTCAAATAAATATGCTCTACTTTTAAAAAACCTTGATATATTGCCGAAACCGGTTTGGCTCAGTGGTAGAGCGTCGGTCTGCGGACTGAAAGGTCCCGGGTTCGATTCTGGTCAAGGGCATGTACATTGGTTGCGGGCACATCCCCAGTAGGGGGTGTGCAAGAGGCAGCTGGTCGATGTTTCTCTCTCATCGATGTTTCTAGCTCTCTATCCCTCTCCCTTCCTCTCTGTAAAAAATCAATAAAATATGTTTAAAAATAAAATAAAAATAAAATAAAAAACCTTGATATATGAATCTCAAATGCAGGACATATAGAGAAAGGCCTTAGAGATCACATGTCTTCCACATTTTATAGATGAAGCAATTAAAATTAAAGGTCTTGTCCATTTTTTTTTTTTTACTCAAAATAGTGGCCAGAAGTAGTGCAGCCTCCTAAATTTTAGGCATTTTTATTTTTTAAATTATATATTATATTGATTTTTTTTTTTTTTACGGAAAGGAAGGGAGAGGGAGAGAGAGGTACGGTAGAAACATCAATGAGAGAAACATCAATCAGCCACCTCCTGCACACCTCCCACTGGGGATGTGCCCACAACCAAGGCACATGCCCTTGACCGGAATCGAACCTGGGACCCTTGAGTCCACAGGCCGAAGCTCTATCCACTGAGCCAAACTGGTTAGGGCGATCAATGCGTTTTTAAAAATTGATTGAATTTGCCAAGATTACCAATAAATGCATCAGCGATGTGCAAAGCAAACTTTGCCTAAATTGGGTCTCGTGGGTTAAAAGAAACATTTTAAATGTCAGAGCAGCGGTTGGGCCACAACTGGTGTGCAGTAAAGCAAGCGTTCCATGAATGTGCCACAAGGCGAGGAATGGCATCAAACTGGCAACAGAGCCCACATGTCCAACTCACATGCAGACACTGAGAGTATAGGGCTGCGAACACATCAATTTAAGATTCTTAACAAGGCTGATTAAAGAACAAACGAGGGCCTATAGGAGGATGTGACTCTCTAAGGCCACATAGGCAGGAAAGGAACTGTGCCTCGACATCATTCACCGTAGCCATTTTTTGATGTAATTCTTTAGGATCCTAAACTTAAACATTGTGAAGGATTCTTCCAATAATTTGGATGGGGCAAACCCGAAAGGGAACCTCAACTGGCTCAACGAAATAGCAGCTGACAACCTGAAACTTCAGGCTCCGTCCTAACCCTGGAAGACACTAGCCACCGCCAGAGCTTCTGACCCGCCCCTAACCCGCCCCCCGTCCTCCAAAACCCCCCAAAATTTTCTCTTTCCAAAAAAAAAAAGGCCAAGCGGCGGGCGCCGCAGAGGCCCGGCTGGTTCTCCACAGAAGGCGACCTGCGAGGCATGGCTGCTTTCTGCGGCGCGCCTCGTACGTATAACCTTGGAGAAACCCGCGGAGGAGCATTTCCCGGAGCGGGAAGCCCGCGGCTGCGGCGGGAGGGAGGCCCCCCAAGCCCGCCGGGCGCCGGGAACCCCCGGGGCCGCCCGGGGAAGCGGCGGCGCGAGTCCGCGGCGCGAGCGGCCGGGGGAGGCCCCGGGGCCCGCGCGGCACAGGGGAAGGAGGAGGCCCAGGCCCGGCGCCCATTTTGTCGTCTTCGGCCTCCGCACGTCCCGCCCCGTCCTCCATCCCCCCCCCAAACCCCAAACCCCCCACCTTCCCGGCCCAGCAGCCACCTACGCGAGGCCCGCAGCGAGCTGCGCCCCCGCCGCGGCCCGCACCGCGCACCCCCGCTAGGCCTCGGCCCGCAGGCCGCCAGCCTCACGTCCCTCCTCGGCTTCATCCCCCCCAACCCTCCCCGATGGGGGCCGCACCCCGCCATTCTGCGGACCGATCCCCCCGATCCCCCTCGCCCGCATCCCAGGCCCCAGCCCTCGGCCTCCGCCCGGCCGCCCGGCCGCCCGGCCGCCCGGCCCCCCGGCCGCCCGGCCCCCCGGCCCGGGCCGTACCCCCCGGCAAACAGATGCACCAGCGTGTCCCTCTGGCTCATTCTCTCTCCCGCATGTCCTCCGGGCGCTGAGGCAGGACGCGGACCCGGCCGCCCGCGACGGCCCGCGGCTTCGGCCCGGCGCTGGAACCGCGCGGGGGGCGGGGGGGGGACCCGAGGTGGCGACGAGACGCTGGCGGAGGCGCGTCTGCAGAAAGTCGCCGGCGCGGCCCTCCCAGCAGCGCGGAGCGGCGCCGCCTCCCGCTCCCGCCCGGCGCTCGCGACCCGAGCCCCAGAGCGGGGGAGGCGGCGCGGCGGGCGGGGCGGGGCCGGCTGGCGGGCGGCGGGGCGGGGAATCTGCCGCGGCCCCGCCCCCTCCACATAAACAGAAGCTCCCATTGGTCCGCGCTGGCCGACGTCACGGGCCCAGCATGCCTCTTTCACGTGATCGCGAGGGGGTTTCTCAATGAAAGGGGCCGGGGGGCGGGGCCGGGGGCGGGGCCGGGGCGCGCGCAGGCGGGCGGGAGGGAGGGTAGTAGGTCACGGTGCCCTCGCACCCCGCGCCGCGTGGGTGGGCGCACAGACCCCCGGGCCTGCGCTCCCGCCTGGACTTGGGGAGAAACTGCCCTTGTTCCCGGTATCCCAGCAGAGTCAGGGGGTGAACCTGCCAAGTCTCTGCTTTACTTTTAAAAATATATATTTTAAAAATAATAATAACTAAAAAAATTTAAAGATTTGTTTTTTTTAGGTTTACAACAAAATGAGGAAAAGCGTGGGTGAGGAAAGATGAACCGAGGAATTTATATGCATATATGCATAGCCCATGGACACAGACAATTGTGCAGTGAAGTCCCGGCAGGGGCGGGTAAAGGTGGAAGGGGTTAATGGGGGGAGGGAGGTGACATCTGCAATAGTTTCAACAACAATAAAGGTAAATTTAAATTTTTTTTTGAGATTTCCTATTGAGTTCGTTTGAGTCACTTAAAATTTGGATTTATGACCCCATTTCTGCCTCTTAGTATCTACCTCAGTTATAATAAACAACATATAAAAAGGCTCCTACAAGGAAACTCAGGACCACAAACAACAGTACAGCGTTTGCAAACAATGCTTGTGTTAGTGGAAAATTGGCCTCAATAGTGGAATGGAGAATTAAATCGTGACACATTCCTATTGTGAATATTATGCAATTATGACAAGGGTGAGGTAGATCTGTTTTTTTGGGGGGGGGGGGAAGTCCCCAAAGCCTACTAACTAAAACAGCAAATACAATAGAAACACTAAGATTCGTTTTAGAAAGAATAAAGACACTCATTTTAATCAGCAAATGTTTTTATGTATATGGGTGTGTATATACAGGGTGGGGCAAAAGCTTATTCTTATATTATTATTCATTAAGCATTACATCATTTTTCTATACCAATAACCATAAACCTACTTTTGCCCCTTACACACACACACACACACACACACACACCAGGAAAGAAAATGTTTTATTCCTCCGAAACACAGTGATTAAATATTAAAAATGCTTGCTACTTATTTCTAAGGTGAAGAAACGTACAGAGAATAATGTAACAACATAATCTGCACTCATCACCCACACTGAACAAAGGTTGGTATTTCCCACCTCTTTGTTCAGTGACTTACTTCCATTCCACCTTGGAGGCCCTCCCCACGCTTCCCTCCTCAGGCGTCATTATCCAGGGCTCACCTTCCCTTCCTCCCCGGGATCCTTCCTTCATGGAGTTCCCCTGGCTGCCTCAGCTCTCTGCATTCTTTTCCTCTCCTACATTCCTACCAGACTTGCTGACTACGTGCCACTGGCCAGGAAGTGTTCATCCACTCGGCCGTACATGTACATGTCCATCTGTAAAATAGGCATACTAGGAAGAGGGCCCACCTCATTAGGGACTAAACATAAAGCACCCACGGAAGCGCTGTAGAAGGCCCACAGAGAATAATCAGTAGTGGTACTTTACTTCCTTGTATTCTTATTACTGCCTGGTTAATGCAAGTGTTGGGAAAGTATGGCCAGGTGCCAAGTTTTATTTCTACTTTTTTTGTGTGTTTGTGTTTTTAAAAATGCCCCCCTCTAATGGCCCGCCGAAGCTCTGAAATCAGATGGACTGTGCTGGATCCATAGCCAAAGCTCCTTCTGGTTGAACTGAATAATACTGGACAACTCAATTATTTCACACTTCAGTTTCTTCATGAAAAATCAGGGGGATAATATCGCCTCATGAGGTAGTTGTGAGAGTTGCCATTAACATTTAGTGGCCATCCCGAAGCCGGTTTGGCTCAGTGGATAGAGTGTCAGCCTGCGGACTCAAGGGTCCCAGGTTCGATTCCGGTCAAGGGCATGTACCTTGGTTGCGGGCACATCCCCAGTGGGGGGTGTGCAAGAGGTGGCTGATCGATGATTCTCTCTTATTGGTGTTTCTAACTCTCTATCCCTCTCTCTTCCTCTCTGTAAAGAATCAATAAAATATATTTTTAAAAAAACATTTAATGGGCATTTCTTTTTTTTATAGCAGCTTTATTGAGGTATCATTCACATACCCATAAAATTCCTCCGTTTAAAGTGTACAATTTAGTGGTTTTATTATATTCTCATGGTTGTACCACAACCACAATTCACATATCACCACAACTTAACCCCAGAACATGTTTCTCACCAAAGAAGAAATCCCACACTTGTTACAGTCACTCCCATTCTCCTCCATACCATCCCCTGACGACAACCACTAATCTTCTTCCTGTTGCTCTGGATTTGCATAAGCTGGACTTTTCCTATAAATGGAATCATGTAATATATAACCTTTTATGTCTGTTTTTGTGTTGTTTTTCTAAACTAAGCATGCTTTCAAGGTTTATTCATGTTGTAGCATGTATCAGTACTTCATTCCCTTTAATAACTGAATAATTTTCCACTATATAGACATGCCACATTTGATTAATCCATTCTCAATTGATAGCCATTTTGATTTTCTACTTTGGGGCTATCATGAATAGTGACACCATGAGCACTTGTGTACAAGTTTAGCCTCGACATAGGTTTTCAGCTGTCTTGAGGATATTCCTGGGGGTGGAATGGCTGGGGCACATGATAACTCTATGTTTAACCTGCAGAGTAACTGCCATCCTGTTTTTGCAAAGTGGCTGCACCATTTTAAATGTGTTTCTTTGAAGACTATAGCTTTAGCTCCATGTTTTTGACATAGTGAATGTCAAAGTTATTATATTTAACGCAGCTTCAGAAACTGGTAAAGAGTGAGCCAGAATGCTTATGTGCAGACCAGGTTTTCCCATAATAACAATTATAATTATAATGTGACCGTTTCCTTTTGAACCTCCTTCAGATGCCATCGTGGAAGGAGACTCTGCCCCAGATGGAGTCATGAGGGCAGTTGCTCTGGAATTCAGGTTTGATGTCTCATTGAGTCACCACTCCCATCAGCCACTCGGGGTAACATTCCCAGTCAATGATGGCTAAAGGTTCTTCTGATACACAGGTGACAGGCAGAGATAGCACTGGAAATAGATAACAAGCTTATAGAGATGGATTTTCCCCACAATGAATTAGCAGTTTGCTTGCAGGAAACAGTATCTCTCAGGGACTAATTCAGGAACGTGTCCCAGGAGGCTTGGAAAAACCCCAGCTAACCAACTTTGTCTACCAGCTAGGGGAGGAGTATTAGAAGGGTGGGGAGACCTTGCAAAGATAGATTTTGTTGAGATAAGAGTGTAACACACTTTTTAATTATATCTGAATAATGCCTGGGACTTCAACAGTTTTGGTAATACAGAAGTAGTAACCCCCGCTCCCTACTCCCCGCCCCTATTTAAAAACCTATCTAAGAGCTGAAACCAGTTTGCTCAGTGGTTGGAGCATTGGTCTGCGGACTGAAAGGTCCCAGGTTCGATTCCGGTCAAGGGCATGTACATTGGTTGCAGGCACATCCCCGGCAGGGGGTGTGCAGGAGGCAGCTGGTCAATGTTTCTCTCTCATCGATGTTTCTAGCTTTCTATCCCTCTTGCTTCTGCTCTGTAGAAAATCAATAAAATATATTAAAATAGACAAACAAAAAACAACAAACAAACCTATCCAAGGGCATGACCTAAAGTCCTTGCTTTGTCTGTTAGCATTCATTCTTTGTAGGCAAACAACCCAATTCAAAAAATGGGAAACCCATTTGAGTGATATTTCTCCAAAGATTTACAAATGGCCAGTAAGTACATGAAAAGATGCTCAACATCACTAATTTGGGAAATACAGGTAAAAATCACAGTGAGATACTAATTCACACCATTTAGATGGCTATTATAAAAAAAAAAAAAACACAAACAAACACAAAAACAAACCAAAAAAATACCTATTGTTATCCAGGATGTGGAGAAATTGGAATCCTCTATGTTGCTGATGGGAATGTAAAATGGATTTTTTAAAGCAATTTGAGACTTTCAGAAAAATTAAGCAGAAAGTAAGAGTTCCAAAATTCTCCCCTCCCCCTTCACCTCTATTTCCCCTACAATCCACACCTTGCACCAGAATATTAAATTTGTTGAATTTATATTGACTTATCATTATTGCTGAAAGCCCATAGTTGACATTAGGGTTCACTCTTTGTGTTTTACATTCTAAGGGTGTTGACCAAATGTATGAGATGCACCCACCTTATAGAGTCATATGAAATAGTTCCACTGCCCTAAAAATTCTGTATTCCAATTTAACACTCCCTGCTCCCAACCCTGACCCACCAATATTTTTACTGTATCCATAGCTTTACCTTTTCCAAAATGTCATACAGTAGCCTTTTCATATTGACTTCTTTCACAGAAATATGCATTTAAGGTTTCTCCATATCTCTCTTTTTTTAACTTGTTATTTTAAAATATATTTTTATTGATCTCAGAGAGGAAGGGAGAGGAAGGAAGAGGAAGAAATTGAAACATCAATGATGAAAATCATTGATCAGCTGCCTCTTGCATGCCCCCTACTAGGGGGTTGAGCCCATAACCTGGGCATATGCCTTTGACCAGAATTGAACCTGGGACCCCCAGTCCACAGGACTATGCTCTATCCACTGAGCAAAACCAGCTAGAGCTAGCTTCTCCATGTCTTTTAACAGCTTAATAGCCTTTTTGGCACTAAATATTCCATTGTCTCTGGATGTACCATAATTTGTTTATCGATTCACATACTGAAGGACATCTTGATGGCTTCCAAATTTTGGCAATTATGAATAAAACTGCTATAAACAAAACCAAAACAAAACAAAATAAAAAAGAAAATAATTTCCCCTTTGGCTTCTGTTAAAGTCGCCAAAGGAGGAACAAATGAGACCAACAAGGGTAAAGAATTATAAATTTACTAGAGGCCTGGTGCATGAAAATTTGTGCACTGAGGGGTCGGGATGGGATTCCTCAGCCGGGCCTCCTGCTCTCACAGTCTGGGAGCCCTCAGAGGATGTCTGACTGATGGCTTAGGCCTGCTCCTCTGAGGGAGGCGAGTGGGCTGATTAGGGGAAGGGACCGCCCCCATCATCCTGCTGCTGCCACTACCAGCTGTGGCGGCTGCAAGGCAGGAGCCCTGGGCCTTGCAGCCGCCAGGGCTCACGGCTGCCATGAATCCTGGGCCTCAAAGCCACTGTGGCTTTGTCCTGTGGACGTCCAGATAGACATCGGCCCTAATTAGCATAGTACCCTTTTATTAGTATAGATTAGGTCATCTGGGAAACCAGATGGGCTGAATCCCAAAATGGTGCCAGTCCCAAGGGACCAGGAGAAAGAGCTTTTAAAGGACTCTAGGTGGGCTTTTGGGGAAGAAGAATTCTCTGGTCAGGTCCACATCCTGGGAAAGTCTAGAGGGTGTTGATCCCATTATTTGATCAGACCTAACGGCTTCCAGGGCTAATATTGAGAAATTGGAGTCCATTTGTAACTCTGGTCTTTATACAGAACATTTTTTTTCTTTTCTCTTTTAACCTTTCAGGATCTTTCTTAAATCCCTGGTTTGGAGAAATGTCATGGCAAAGTGCCATGTTGGTGGTGGGGCCTCTTCATTTACTGTGCTGGGTACTCTCTGTGGGTCTTTGCAGCCTGGAAATGAAAATCTAGGATTTATCCTTGGACTGTTCTTTAATGCCTTCACATGCACTAATTTGGATTTTTTAGCCCCCAAAGCCAAAAAGTGTAGTTCATATTTTCTCTCCCCAGCAGTACCTGACAAGAAGTTAGCCCTCAATCAGGGTCAATGGTTCAAAGGTCAGATTTCTGTTTTGGCAACAAGGTGACGAGAAGCAGCCCCCGACAAGTATTTGGTGGAGAAAAGACTCATTTCTCAAGTGCAGTTCCTCTGAGTCTGGGGCAAGGAGAACCAGTTCAGCAGCTTTCTACCTGCACCAGGCCATGCCCTCAAATACCACTCAGTAGCCCAGGGAACAGAAGGGAAGTGGAGAACAGGACTGGGCAGTCTCACCGTACTTGGGTTAGGGTCAAAGATCAATGCTGGAAGGGAAAGTCCCACACTCTCGTGAGAATTACTGTGGGCAGCCCTTACGTCTCCCCGAAACACGGGATACTAAGAGCTTTCTGTACGTAATGTTGCTCTCTGCTCCTCAGTCGATCCTATGAATGTTTTCTTCTAGGATGTCAGTGAAACCCTCTCCATCCAGCTCCCTGCCACAGTTAAACAACTTGTTTTTTTTTTATACGTTTTCGTTGGCTGGGAAATAACCGAAAGTTATTTCCACAGCTTTTTCATAATTTTGGCTCTGTGAGACTTCTACTTCCACACAAGATA
Source organism: Vespertilio murinus (assembly GCA_963924515.1). Taxonomy (NCBI): domain Eukaryota; kingdom Metazoa; phylum Chordata; class Mammalia; order Chiroptera; family Vespertilionidae; genus Vespertilio; species Vespertilio murinus. Next base: position 29,879,494 of record OZ004715.1, on the reverse strand, counting down.
GAGTAGTAACAGGGATCAGAAACACCATTAAGACCTAAAAATAAATACGTAAACCGATGGTTTTGAAGACACCGGATAGGCAGTGAAACACGATTCCTAAGAGACGGGAAACAAACAAAGCATGCCATCGATTGCCCCAGCTTAGTGCCCGGAGAAAGTTTCCAGGCCACAGCGCAGGCCGGTGCAACAGGCAGAGCCTGGCAGGTTCTGAGGATTGGGGACACGCAGCCGAGAGTCCAGAGAGATCCAGGTAGCTATGGTTTGTAGGACAGAGTGCCGGGAACCCCAGATACCTGCAGAGGGTCCTCCTTAAGTTTTAGCCTCAATACTGATCAGTACATGCCCATGAGGAAACTGCCTGAGGAAGGAAAAAGGAAAACGCAAAATAGAATTTTGAGGGAACAGTACTTGGCATTCATACAGAGCCAGGAATATTCCCGTCAATCAGAGTGGGAAATCTTACCAATGATGGAGCCCCGGGTACAGTACTCAGAAGGGCCTTTCTAGTGGGGAAGAATTAGCCCTAAATTAAATACTGCTCTGGTCCTGTCAAGTACATCTTAAAAGTGATAATATGAGAGGATTAAATTGTGTATAATTAAATTCAAATAAAAATATTTATAGAAATACAAAAATATCTATGCCTGACAAGGTACAATTCACAATGTCTGGCATCAATCAAAGATTACCAGATGTGCAAAATATGTCATTGTAATTTTCATATACATATATATATAAAGATATATATATATCCTATCTAATAAGAGAGTAACATGCAGATTGACTGTCACTCTAATACACAAGATGGCCACCACCAGATGGCTGGCAGGAGAGGGCAGTTGTGGACAATCAGGTCTGCTGGGGAGGGCACTTGGGGGCAACCAGGCTGGCAAGGGAGGGCAGTTAAGGGTGACCAGGTCGGCAGGGGAGGGGAGTGGGGATAACCAGGCCTGCAGGGGAGGACAGTTAGGAGCAAAACAGGCTGGCAGGGGAGGGCAATTAGGGATGACCAGACCAGCGGGGGAGGGGGGTCAGTTAGGGACAATCAGGCCAGCAAGAGAGCAGTTAGGCATCAATCAGGCTGGCAGGGGAGTAGTTAGGGGGTGATCAGGTTGTCAGGCAGAAGCAATTAGGGGCAATCAGGCAGGCAGGCAGGTGAGTGGTTGGGAGCCAGGAGTTCTGGATTGTGAAAGGGATGTCTGACTGCCCTCGAGGGGTCCCAGATTGGAAATGATACAGGCTGGGCTGAGGGACACACACCCCCTCTAATATATATATGGCAAAACATGTCATTCAAAGATAAACTGTGCTAAATTAAAGCTGTATATTATAACCCCTTACACCCAGTAATATAACAAAGCTATCTATACTAATAAAAGGGTAATATGCTAATTAGACCAGAAGACCTTCTCGACATTCTTCTGTACAAAGCCATGGTGGCAGGGGCAAGGCAGAGGTGGTTAGGGGTGATCAGGCCAGGAGGGGAGGGCAGTTGGGGATGAGCAGGCTGGCATGGGGGATGAGTTGGGGGTGAGCAGGCCTGCAGGCAGAGTGGTTAGGGGTGATCAGGTAGGCAGGCAGGCAGGTGAGTGGTTAGGAGTTAGTGGACCCAGATTGTGAGAGGGATGTCCAATTGCCAGTTTAGGCCTGTTACCACAGGGATCGGGCCTACACTGGCCGTTGAACACCCCTCTAGGTATCCCAGATTGCAAAAAGTGGAGGCCAGCCTGAGGGACAGCCCCTCTGCCTTGTGCACAAATTTCGTGCACCAGGCCACTCGTAGTTGATAAGCCAACAAAAGAGGTAGAATTGAATCATAAAAAATATACAAAAAAAAAAAAAGACAGGAGAAGGGCACAAAGAGCACATGGGACAAATAGAAAACAAATATCAAGATGGTGGATTTAAACCTAATGATGGCAATAATTATATTACATGTAAATGGCCCCAATTAAAAGAAGGTGATTGTCAAATTGGACAAAGAGCAAGACCCAACTATATTCTCCCTAGTATTTAAATATTAAGACCCAAATATATTAAAGTAAAAAGAGGGACAAAAATATCCATGCTAACGTTAAGTCAAAAGAAAGCTGATAGAACAAGTAGACAGACAGCAGGCAAGGATATACTAGCTTTGAACAGCACTGTCAACTAACTTGTCCGAATTGACATTTATAGCATACTTCCCTCACAACAGCAGAACACACATATACACCCCTCCCCCAAGTGTACAGGGAACATTTACCAGATTGAACAGATTCTGGGCCAACAGAAAATATCTTTAAAAATTTAAGAAGGCTCTGCCCTGGCCAGGTGAATCCGTTGGTTGTAGCATCACCAAAAAACTTTCAGGATCAATTCCCGGTCAGAGCACATTCCTAGAAAACGGGTTTGATCCCCAGTTGGGGTGCATATGGGAGGCAACCACTGATGTTTCTCTTGCCCTCTTCCTCCCACTGCCTTCCTCTCTCTCTAAAAATCAATACTTGTGTTAGGGTTAGGATTGGTGAAACTGTGGGTGTGAATGAGAAATAGTGCACTATCCATTCAGACCAAGAAATAAAATATTTATTATAGTTATGCAACTTACTTTTATTTAAAAAAATACATTTTATTGATTTTTTTTTTACAGAGAAAAAGGGAGAGGGATAGAGAACTAGAAACATCGATGAGAGAGAAACATCTACCAGCTGCCTCCTGTACACCCCCTACTGGGGATGTGCCTGCAACCAATGTAGATGCCCCTGACCGGAATCGAACCTGGGACCCTTCAATCCGCAAACCAATGATCAATCCACTGAGCCAAACCAGTTTCGTCTAGCTTTTATTCAGCTGCTTTTTATCAATTAGGAATCTGACACATTGGTGGATGCTTTCACATATATAATCTCATTTAAGTCTTTTGACTTAACCCAGCCTTACAGCTATGAGGCTGGGTTAAGTCAAAAGACTTAAACCCTTGTGGAGGAGGGGAAGAGAGAAAGAGAGAGAGAGAAAGAGAGAGAGAGAGAGAGAGAGAGAGAGAGAGAGAGAGAGAGATTAAATCCTTTGGGCTTTCAGACAATGTTAAAACACTTCCTTGTCCTTCTACAGCCCTGTGCTAGCCTCTCCAGACCATGCCCTGTCCACTCCTTATACAACAGGCATCATGCTTCTCCAGGTTGGGAATCATTCCATGCTTGTCTTTGTGGCCTCTTTGGCACTTGATATCATGGACATTCAATAAATATTGTCCATGTGCCTGTCCTGAGCCAAGTACTGTCCTAGTAGAGCAATCAGGCAGGCAAGAGCAACAAGAACATATGCTCTAGCCTAGCTGGTTTGCTCAGTGGATAGAGCCTTGGCCTGTAGACTGAAGGGTCCTGCATTGGATTCTGGTTAGCACACATGCCATTTGTGGGCTCAGTCCCCAGTAGGGGGCATGCAGGAGGCAGCTGATCAATGATTCTCATTATTGATGTTTCTATCTTTTTTTTTTTTAGAATATATTTTATTGATATTTTACAGAGAGGAAGGGAGAGAGATAGAGAGCTAGAAATGTCGATGAGAGAGAAACATCGACCAGCTGCCTCTTGCACACCCCCTACCGGGGATGTGCCAGCAACCAATGTACATGCCCTTGACTGGAATTGAACCCGGGACCTTTCAGTTCGCAGACTGATGCTCTACCACTGAGCCAAACCGGTTTCGGCGATGTTTCTATCTTTCTTTCCAACTTCCTTCCTCTCAGAAATAATAATAAAAAAAGAATATATGCTCTCGCCTGGCCAGTGTGACTCAGTGGTTGAGTGTCAACCTATAAACCAGGATGTCATAGTTCAATTCCCCTTCAGGGCACATACCCAGGCTGTGGGCTGGATCCCCAGTAGAGGGCTTGCAGCAGGCAGCCAATCAGTGACTCTCCCTCATTATTGATGTTTCTAGCTCTCTCTCCCTCTCCCTTCTTCTTTAAATAAAAAACCCCATATGTGTGTGTGTGTGTGTGTGTGTGTGTGTGTGTGTACACATAATAAAAGCATAATATGCTAATTAGACCGGACATCCTTCCAATGACCTTCCAGATGAAGCTGGGGCTGCAAGGGAAGCCCAGGTCCCGGGTGTCAGAGAGAAGCCAGCACTGGCAGCTGGGGGAAGGAACGCTTAGTCTTGCATGAATTTCATGCATCAGGCCTCTAGTATATGGTGGTCAACAGATAAAATAATTCCATACTGTGAAATTATTTTACTGCAAAGAAAAACAAACGATGAGAGGTTGTAGTTTAGACTGAGAGGTTATGGACATACTCTCTGAGGATATTAATGTTCAGAGCTGGAAGTGATAGGAACCAGCAATGTGCAGATGGGGTTATGGTTGCTAGGGCTGCCATACCAAAAATTCCACAGCGTGGGTGGCTTAAGCAACAGAAATTTGTTTTCTAACCTGGATAATTTGACTAGAATAGTAAATGCCACTAACACATACTTTTTCTCTTTCTTTCTTTTTTTAAAAAATATGCTTGTATTGATTTTAGAGAGAAAGAGGAGGAAGGGAGAAAGAGAAACATGGTTGTGAGAAAGAAACATGAATTTAGCTGAGAAAGAAACATGAATTTAGCTGGGGATGGAGCCTGAAACCCAGGCGTGTACTCTGACCAGGAATCAAACCAGTGATTGTTTGGTTCACGGGATGATGTTCAACCAACAGAGCCACACTGGCCAGGGTAACATGTACTTGCTTTACATGTAGTTTCAGTTCATCCTCAGAACTATCCCATGAGAGGGAATGGCCGCCATCATGTAGAGACGAGGAACGGAGGCTCCAGGGAAGACGTTGGTGAACGTCAGAGCCGGAAATGCCTCTCCAGGCCCCAGGCCCTGCTGGGTACCCTGCCTCTCCCCGCCCCGGGCCCTCCAAAGGCTGCCCGCCTGGGCTCAGAGGAGGACGCGGGCTCTTTCTCCCCTGAGCCACTGACCCCATCTCAGACCGGCCAGCAGAGTGAGCCCCACACTGAAGACCTGAGGCTGTGGGCCTTTAATCAGACAGAGTTGCTAAAAGGGAACGTTTAACTGCATGTTTTATTAATTTGCTCTCTGTGAAATATTAATCACGAACTCTTGTGAACACCGTGTCTGGGAAGCAGTGAGCAGCTTTGAGTTATGACAATAGCTGAGGTACTGAGACTTGCCCAGTTCTGGTTTCTCAGCCGAGTTCTATCTCACGGCCTCTACTCTGTCTCGCCAGAGAGAACCACTCTACCCGGAGGACTCTTGCTCAACTCTGTCCTTCGGCCGTCCTGAGGACAGCTACAAGCTTAGTTTTATAAAAAAAGGAAGCATAGCCGAAACCGGTTTGGCTCAGTGGTAGAACATCGGTCTGCGGACTGAAAGGTCCCGGGTTCAATTCCGGTCAAGGGAATGTACATTGGTGGCGGGCACATCCCCGGTAGGGGGTGTGCAAGAGGCAGCTGGTCGATGTTTCTCTCTCATTGACATTTCTGGCTCTCCATCTCTCTCCCTTCCTCTCTGTAAAATATCAATAAAATATTTTTTTAAAGGAAGCATAATATTTGAAGGCAAAGAAAAAAAGAAAGGGAGCCCTAGCTGGCTTTGCTCAGTGGATAGAGCGCCAGCCTGTGAACTGAAGGGTCCTGGATTTGATTCTGGTCAAGGGCACATGCCCGGGTTGCAGGCTCGATCCCTAGTGGGGGGCATGTAGGAGGCAGCTGATCAATGATTCTCTCTCATCATTGATGTTTCTATGTCTCTCTCCATTCCTCTCTGAAATCAACACAAATATATTTTTAAACAAGAAAGAGAGGGGGAAAACCAGGGTGGGAAGGCTGGCAGCTGGCAATGGCTGGGAAAGCAGACGCCGGCCAGGATAAGGGGGTAAGGGTGGGGGAGAGGTCAAGCTGAAAACCTCCACTTCCTGCCCAGACCCCTGGGCAGAGGAAAGAGAACCGAGTTGAGCTGCCCCGCTGTGGGGTGAGGCCAGGCCACCCTCCAGCCCCGGGTGGTTGTCCGCTGGCCTGGAGGCATGCCGGCAAGGAACACCGAACAGAAGTGCTCTTTATTTTACTGGGACCACAGTGCACACTGCCACCTTCTCTTCAGAGAGCCAGGAGCAGCGTTAAGACATAGTCAACAGGGAGAAGGGAGTGGCCAGTGTGGGGGGCAGGTATCCAGTGGGTTTCAGAGGGGGTACAGCTTCTGCTCCAGGGCACTCCCATCTTCACAGGAGCACAAGGGCCCCTTTGCCCGGTGGGGAAGCAATTGCTTACTGTGGGAAGGCATGTTGATGTAGGAGGTAACTGGATTGCTGCCCTTAGGGAATGGCTGGTTTGAGGGAGTGGATACGTTTAAGGGGGTCCTAGGCTAATGGTCTCTGTTCTCAGGGATCCCCCAATTCATCCTTGGGGAAAATTTCACCAATGCAGCTCACACAACCATGATCTGTTAGGAACTCTATGATGTGGTGAACACACATGTGAAGAGGACTAGGGTGCCTTGTCACATATGAAGAAGGGTAAGGTAGTATCCAGGCATCTCTTGTTTTAAGTAACCAGTAGATATAGACTCTACAAAGCATTCTGCCTTTCAGCTCCAAATGCATATTTCAAATTAGTGGGGGAAATGAATTATTCAATATGTCATGTTGTGATTACTACCAGATGGTCACATCATTAGCAAACAAACAAAATTTGGATTCCCAATCTCACGACTTGGATCAAAACAAATTCCAGAGAGAACAAAGATTTAAATACAAAAAGGTTAAGTCAAGTGAAGACAATGAGAAGACAAGCCACAGGCTGGGAGAAAATATTTGTAAGACACATGTCTTATAAAGAAACGTTATCCAAAATATGGAAAGAACTCTTAAAACTCAACAATAAGAAAAACAATAAAATACAAAACATGGGCAAAGGAACTGAACAGACACTTTGCCAAAGAAGATTTGCAGATGGCAAGGAAGCATGTAAAAAGATGTTCAGCATTATACATCACCAGGGACACACAAGTCAAAACAATGAGCTCTCACTACACACCTACCCTGTTTCCCCGAAAATAAGACAGTGTCTTATATTAATTTTTGCTCCCAAACATGCGCTAGGTCTTATTTTCAAGGAATGTCTTATTTTTCCATGAAGAAGAATACGGTACACATTTATTGTTAAATGAAAATAAAGGAAATTTATTTCCTGTATACGGTACGGTAGTACGGTAGTTGTCAACACAAACCAGACAAACTGTGAATCCTACAGTATCAAGAATAGACTCATTTATTCAATGACTATCGTGTCATCATCTTCTGGAACATCATCATGACAATCCAGTTCCTGAATTTCCTGGTGAATTTCTTGGGACTCCATTTCTTTCAGAATCAGTGGACCAAATCTCTCATGTTTAGCAATAGCACTGTCTTTAAATGGGCACTTCTTGTTAGGGTAGCCTGCTCGCAGTGCATTTGCAATGCAACTGTCAGTGATTTTCTCTCATGAATTCTTCACCCAAGTCACAACTTCTTTTTTTTTTTTAAATATATTTTATTGATATTTTACAGAGAGGAAGGGAGAGAGATAGAGAGCCAGAAACGTCGATGAGAGAGAAACATTGACCAGCTGCCTCTTGCACACCCCCTACCGGAGATGTGCCCGCAACCAATGTACATGCCCCCGGCCGGAATCGAACCCAGGACCTTTCAGTCCGCAGACCGACGCTCTACCACTGAGCCAAACCGACCTCAGCACAACTTCTTGCAGTTTAGGTTTCACAAAGTCTCCACGCTGATTTCTCTCCATTCACACAGCAGTGATGTCAGGACTCTGAGTAAGGTCACTGGTTGCTAGACGCCAGTCGGGGCAGCCCTAGCAACCAGTTTACAGTAAATTAATTTTCATTCTGAGACAGAGCCTAGGGGCCTTATTTTGGGGGGATGCCTTACATTTCACTCAGAAGGAAACCTATAAGTAGGTCTTATTTTCGGAGGATGTCTTATTTTCGGGGAAACACGGTAGTAGAATGGCCAAAATCCGAAACATGGACATGTCAAATTCTGATGGGGATATGGAGCAACAAGAACTCTTCATTCATGGCTGGTGGGAATGCAATATGATACAGCCACTTTGTAAGACAGTTTGGCAGTTTCTTACAAAACTGAAATCTTCTTACCATACAATTCAGAGGAGTTGAAAAATCTATATCCATTAAAAAAAGACCCACACACTATGTTTATAGAGGTTTTATTCATAATTGCCAAAACTCAAAAGTAACTATGTCCTTCAGTAGGTGAACAGATAAATAAATTCTATTACATCCAGACAATGGAATATTATTTAGCATTAAAAGGAAATGAGCCGCTTAGCTGGTTTGGCTCAGTGGATAGAGCGTTGGCCTGCAGACTGAATGTCCCGGGTTCGGTTCTGGTCAAGGGCACGTACCTTGGTTGCAGGCTCCTCCCGGGCCCAGGCCCTGATCTGGGCTCCTGTAGGAGGCAACCAACCTATGTGTTTCTCTCACATCAATGTTTCTCTCTCTGTCTTAACTTCTCTCTTTCATTCTCTCTAAAAATCAATGGAAAAATATCCTTGGGTAAGGATTAAAAAATAAAATAAAATAAAATAAATAAAACAATCATATTTTCTTAAAAAAAAAAAAAAAAAAAAGGAAATGAGCCCTAGCTGGTTTGGCCCAGTGGATAGAGTGTCGGCCTGCGGACTGAAGGGTCCCGGGTTTTCAATTCCGGTCAAAGGCACATGCCCAGGTTGTGGGCTCGATCCCCAGTGTGGAGTGTGCAGGAGGCAGCTGATCAATAATTTTCTCTCATCATTGATGTTTCTATCTCTCTCTCCCTTCCCCCTCCTCTCTAAAAACCAATACAAATATATTTTTGTAAACGAAAAAGGAAATGAGCTATCAAGCTGTGAAAAGACATGGAGAAGTCATAAAGCATATTTCTAAGAGAAAGAAGCCAATCGGAGAAGGCTACGTACTGTATGATTCCAACATGCGACATTCGCATTCGGGAAGGGTAAAACTGTGGAGACAGTGTAAAGATCAGAGGTTGGAGGAGCGAGGGATGAGTAAGCAGAGCACAGTGAATTTTTACGGCAGTGGAACTATTCTGTATAATACTATAATGGTGCATATGTTTTATTATACATTCGGCAATGCCCATCGAATGCACAGCGCCATAAAAGAAACCTAAGGTGAACTATGGAGTTGGGATGATAATGATGTGTCAGTGTAGGTCCATCAGTGATAACAAATGTACTCTTCTGCTTGCGGGTGTCGATAGTGGGCTGTGATTGTGTGGAGACAGGGCGTAGATGAACATTCTCTACACTTAACACTGACTCTGTGCACCTAAAACTTAAAGTCTGTTAAAAAAAAAAAATTCAGCCGAAACCGGTTTGGCTCGGTGGGTAGAGCGTCAGTCTGTGGACTGAAAGGTCCCAGGTTCGATTCCGGTCAAGGGCATGTACCTTGGTTGCGGGCACATCCCCGGTGGGGGGTGTGCAGGAGGCAGCTGGTCGATGTTTCTCTCTCATCGACGTTTCTAGCTCTCTATCCCTCTCCCTTCCTCTCTGTAAAAAATCAATAAAATATATATATTTTAAAAAATCAAACCATCAGAAAGAAAATGAAACAAAAAAGTGAAGCCAAGCAGCTTTATTCATAATATCCCCAAACTGGAAAATATCCAGTTGGTGAAAGGATAAACAAACTGCTCACAGCCCTTCTAGCAACCTGGTTTCTGATTAACCAGAGTCTATCCCCTGATTAGACTGGCTGATCCTGCTGATCTCACGCCTGGCCCCGGGTTCCTTTCCCTCCCAGCAGCTAGATAAAGACAGACTGGCTTTTAGGTCAAGGTCAGTTGGAGTGGTATCATAGCCTACTTGAGATGCTGTGTCCTGTCCAGAGCCGGCTTCCTGGTCTCAGGCGTGGCCTTGGGATCCGAGTCGCCCTCCCCCGCCCAGTTTGCATGGTGGTTATGCGCTGAGGCTGGGTTGCCTTGGTCCCCGTGCTGGCCCCTGGCTTCTCTGAGAGGAAGTCCTTTTCCTGTGTGCCCTAAAGATCCTCCCTTGCTCTCAAGCCGGTCATTATTTTTTCTTTTCCGAGAACTTTCTATGACTCTGAGCTTCTAGAAGGCCTTCTAATCCCAGCATCTAGCTAAGTACTTGGCTCACAGTAGGTGCCCAGGAAGTTAGTTGTTCATAGTTTAGTGCCGCGGTCGGCACACTGCGGCTCTCGAGCCACATGAGGCTCTTTGGCCCCTTGAGTGTGGCTCTTCCACAAAATACCACGGCCTGGGTGAGTCAGTTTTGAAGAAGTGGCATTAGAAGACGTTTACATTTAAAAAAATTTGTCTCTCAAAAGAAATTTCGGTCGTTGGACTGTTGATATTTGTCTCTGTTGACTAATGAGTTGGCCGACCACTGGTTTAGTGGGATGGACAGACAACCAAATGGGCCATAGTCAGTCATGGCTGTGATAAGAGGACGCATGGGGAGGGGAGGAAGAGTGGGATATAGACAGTAGGACCCCAGCTGGGGAGATCAGGGAAGGTTCCTACAGGGGGTGATAGCCGAGCCCCGACCTGTATGGCAGACGGGAAGACATGCAGGGGGCGATGCACAGTCAGAAGGGATAACCGGTGTGGACACCTGAGACAGGAGAGCGAGCTTTGGGATCCGGAGCCAGGAAAACCCCACAGCTCCTTCCCCTCTTTGGGCCGTGTTTATCCGGGCCTTCTCTTCTACCTGGAGGGGAAGGCCCTCTGCTAGCCGGGTAATGTGAGACTTAGCAGCCTCACGCAGCGAATGTGCCTTATTTCAGACAGGCTCGGAGGTCAGGCATCAGCAGCTCAGCTGGCACTCAGGGTCTCTCCTGCGCTTGCAGGGAAGCGATCTCCTGGGCCAGGGTCTTGGTAAAGTTGGACTCAGGTTAGGGAATCCGCTTCCAAGCCCATCCCCGTGGTTGTTGCTAAGCTTCCGTTTCTCACCATGTGGCCTCTCCGCAAGGAATGCTTATAATATAGTAACTGACTTCGAGGATAAAAAGGGGGGTGAGGAAAGGGGGCACCTGTATGGGAGGCAACCAACTGATGTTTCTCTCTCACATTGATGTTTCCCTCCCTTCCCCTCTCTCTAAAATCAATACACATATCTTTGGGTGAGGATTCAAAAAAAAAAAAAAAAAGAGGAAAGGAAAGGTACGGCCGGTGTGGCTCAATGGTTAAGTATTGACCCATAAATCAGGAGGTCATGCTTCAACCACATGCCCAGTAGAGGGAATGCAAGAGGCAGCCAATTAATGATTCTCTCTCATCACTGATGTTTCTATCTCTCCCTCTCCCTTCCTCTCTGAGAAAAAAAATACTTGAAAGAAAGAAAGAACACAGGCTTAGGCTGCTGACACACCTAATTCCATCATCGGCCAAGGTCCTTAACCTCTCTGAGCCTCACTTTGTTTGTTTGTTTATATACTTTTTAAAATTTTTTTTATTAAGGTATTATATGTGTACATATCTTAACATTGCCCTCCCCCCACCTCCCATTCATGCCCTCCCTCCCCAGAGTTCTGTGTTTGTTGGTTGTACTTATATTCATGCATACCAGTCCTTCGGTTGTTCTCTTATCTCCCCCCAGGTCTCCTTCCCCTCCCCGCTGTCATCTGACAATCTGCTTGTTTTATGGTGACTATCTCAGGACCACACGAATAGAGTCCGCTCCTCCTCTGGTTCTCAGAGCCTCACTTTCTTCATCTTTGAAATCCGGTGCTCTGGAGATCCAATGAGATAATTCATACAAAGTATTTCGTGGAAATGGTTGTAAAATTGATACTTTCTTTAATTCCCCCTCCTCCCCCTCTATGAATGGTACTGTTTTTGGTCTTGTCACTGCCATCTTCCTTCAAGATCCAACTCAATTCTACCTTTACTCCAAGTCTATCGCAGTAATCAAGCCAACATCAGCACCTCTGTTCCCTAACCTCCAATAACACCCAGAATCAGCTATTCATAATTTAATACTTCATGACCTATCATCTTAGGTTGCTTTCTATTTATTTTGGAGTCGGTCCTGTCTTCACAGTTAGATTTTAACTGCCTTTTCCCAAGTGCCTCTAGTAAAGTCCGATACAGCAGTTACTCAACAATTGCTTGGCGGTTGTTCAAGATACCAAATGTCCTTGGGAAGTCAGTGGCAAAGTCAACCCCCTGCTTTGAGTTCAAAAACTTTCAGGAAGGGAAGGGAAGGAAAGAGGAGGAAAGGAAAGGAAGAGGGAGCAAAGCAGCTAAGTACAATACTGTCAGGAATCTCTGCATTTAAAGCTTTGCATGTTCTTTCCATGCCTATGATTTTATTGGGTTTCCAAATTAATTGCTAAAACTGTAAGCACTGTATAGCTCGCAATCAGCAAGGAAGCTGTCAAACGAGATTGGGTTCATTTCTTTACAGCAGTGTTTCCCAAACTTCTCTCATGATGAGAATCACCTGGTGGAGTTGTGAAAATGCTCTAAGCACTAGTTAAGTATACAATTTTACCTATATGTTCCCCAAAATTCTAGTTTAGCACTTCTTAGTTGGGATTCAGGGATCTGTAGTTTAACAACTCCACCAGGTGATTGTGATCATGAGAGGAGTTTGGGAAACACTGCTTTACAACAATGTGAATTGATCTTCTGCAGCGGAAAACAGGCTCACACCCTTTAAAACCCTGCTTACAATATACCAATTTCATATAAATCTGAAAATGTAATGTAAACAGACAGCAGTGGGACTATTTTAAGCACACATACACACAAAAACAAAACAACAAAACAAACAAACAAAAAACCCAAACAAACCCCAAACCACCCAAACCTACATTTTTTTGCTGCAGTTGATGACATGTTTATCAAAGTGGAGACTATTTTGCAATAAGAGAAGAATGGTTCCATTAAGGCATCAGCTCTATGGAATCCAGTGGCTGGCTTCGGGGGCTATTTTTGGGGCCTTCATGACATGTTATGAATGTCTGTGTTGACAGCTCTAGCTTCCTGTTACCAAATGTGAATAAAATTAGTCCTCATTTAAAGAAGGAACTCATTGTATAGAGAAAATAGAAGTTCAGAGTTGGTTTATTAGCGGATCCATGGCTTTTATAGAACATGCTGCCGCAAACGGGAAGGAGTCCCAGCACACAGTGCATTGTTGGAAGTGTTTGCAGAAGAACAACATTACAGCACTGCTCTGGGAGTGACCCTAAGCAGCAGGTCATTTTGTGGGTGTCTGATGAAGCCAAGGAAGGGACTGTTCCCCAGAAAGATGCATAATTATAAATAAAAACATGTAATCGTTCCATTGATTGCTTAAAGCAGTGTTTCCCAAAGTGTGGTACGCGTACTCCCAGGGGTACTGGAGGAATTTGGTGGGGTTACGCGTTGCACCAGAGTTTGGTGGGGATATGCACTGCACCGTGCTTAGCTGTGCCTAATTCTACGTTCTCATGAGTTAAGTCAAGACAGTCTTGTGAGGCATGAGATGGTCTGGTGTGCAAATAAATGTTATTTATAATATAACTTTTATTTATATTTTATTATGAATAATTTTATTTTTCATTTATTATTATTTTGTGTATGTACCAAAAAATAAAAAATAAATATATTTTGATTGTTATTAAAATACATTCTTTTTTTTTTTTTTTTTGACGAGGGCTACTCTGCGTTACGAAAATTATAGAAAGGGTACACATATGTCAAAAGTTTGGGAAACACTGGCTTAAAGAGTCAATGGATCCTAGGTTAAGATACTCTAAGGTCAAATTGACCGGGGAGTGGGGAATTTTTATTTATTTATTTTAAAAAATATATTTTATTTATTTTATTTATTTATTTTTACAGAGAGGAAGAGAGAGGGATAGAGAGTTAGAAACATCGATGGGAGAGAATCATCGATCAGCTGCCTCTTGCACACCCCCCACTGGGGATGTGCCCGCAACCAAGATATATATGTCCTTGACTGGAATTGAACCTGGGACCTTTCAGTCCACAGGCCAACACTCTATCCACTGAGCCAAACCAGTTTTGGCAGAGTGTGGAATTTTTAAGAGGCTAGGAAGTCAGTGATGGCTTGGAGGATATGGCTGTGTCTCACTGGCTGCCTAGAAGCCCGCAGGGAGTGCTCAGGTAATGCTTGAATGAATGATTAATGGCTACAAACATGATTAGAGCAGATGTCTCCAAGATCATAACAGAGTTGGACAGGCCAGTGGCTTTTAGGGAAGGACACCAGTGTATGTGACAACCTCATACAGGGGTGGACAAAAGTAGGCTTACAAGTTATGAGCACATGAATCACAGTTTATTCTTGTATTATTAATTTATTCTTGCATTATTTATTATTATTAACCTACTTTTGTCCACCCCTGGATATAATCTCTTTTGTCCTTTCTCATGTCTGTCCTTTTTTAAGATATATTTTTATTGATTTCAGAGAAGAAGGGAGAGGAAGAGAGAGATAGAAACATCAATGATGAGAGAGAATCATTGATCGGCTGCCTCCTGCATGCTCCCTACTGGGAATTGAGCCTGCATCCTGGGCATGTGCCCTTGACCAGAACTGAGCCCAGGACCCTTCAGTCTGCAAGCCAATTCTCTAGCCACTGAGCCAAACCGGCTAGGGGTCATGTCTGTCCTTCTGATGAGCACAGTTGGCCTTGGTGAATGCAGCCAGAGAGGTCATGCCTACACCTTAATCTCTGTCCCTATTAGTGGGTAGATAATCTAGACAAAGCGAGAGAGGCAAAACTGCTGTCCTTTGGCCGATCCTGGTTCCTCTCTAAGAATCCCATGCCCTCAGGTGCTTGGTCCCCCAAGAGGGCCCACCTTGGGAGTCTCCCCTTTCCACATGGCACTTGGCTGCCTGCCTGCACTTTCCTTTTCTTCCTGGCAGTACGCCCACATCCTTGCTGCTGTGATCTCAGGAGGCAACCTGATAAATGAATTTGCACCAGCCACTACATAACAACTTAACTCTGTTACTCAAAGGGATGACTCTCTCAGAGTGCTGATTTGATGGCGGTGGGTAGGTGTTTGTAAATGGAATAGCCTTGCCCAGGGTGGTGACATTCTTTCCTGCCAGTGAGCATCACATGAGATCTTGGCACACAGGTCCAGGTTTGAGCCCTGGCTCCGCCCCTTCACCCCCACCCCCAGCTGTGGGATCTTGGCCAAGTCATGTTCATTTCGTTGAGCTTTAATTTCCTCTTCTCTAAAGTGAGGAAATGAGTCTCCCAGCCCTCCCAGGGTGGCAGGAAAGAACAGGTGAGTGTGTAAATGTAAAAGAAACTTTTGGGCACTTGGCAAGTGTTGTAATTAATTTTATGCTCAGATTAGCCTTGTCAGGATGGGGGGTTGGGGGTGGCAAAGGTTGGAGTGTTGTGGAAATGAATCCACATAGTCCCATTGAAATTCTGGAATCTAGGGGTCAGGTTTGGAGGTAAATTTCAAAAATGATTGAACTCTGTGGGGTTCTCCTACCCCCCCACCCCCAAGCTCTGCCTCCATTGCCCCAATGGGGTCCAAGGCTTGTCAACCACACACTGGAGGCCACTCAGAGAATTCCTGAATGACTCCTCTAGGCCTGGGCACCTCAAAAGCAGGAGTCCACGTGGCAACAGCAGGCAGGACGTGAGACGTGTGACCGGTGCGTTGTTCCTTTTCTTGTCTGGGAGGTGGCTGGGGGAAGCATCCACGCTGTGTCTTGGACATTTGTGAAGGAGATCTGTGAATGAACAGTGTCAATGTCCGGTCACATGGGGTCAGCCCCGTTGGATTATAGCACAGAGCATTTTGAGGGCGGCCCCTGCTGACTTGCCCTAAAGATGAGAAACGGCACAGTCTCCCGGTAACTCTCTTCACTGCTTGTTGGATAGAGGCATCTCCTGAGGCAGAGCACAGAGGGGGAGAAGCAAGGTGGAGTTCAGGAACAGACCTAGGCAGGTATTTAAGTGGAGGCAGCTGGTGATGCCACCAGGGGAGAGACATTTGGAAGCCACCAGCCAGGAGATGGTGGGGGAAGCTGTGGGAGTTGTTTGGCTCTCCAGGGAAGTGTACCGGTGAGAGGAGGGACTCCTACAGCTAGTGGTGTGCCAGCAGGGAGGTGGGAGGCGGGAACCATTGTCCTGAGTGCAGGAACTAAGGTGAATGCCGTCTAAAGAGCGATCAACCCAAGAACTTGCATGCATATATGCATAACCCATAGGTAGGCTAGAAGGGGCCAATTTTTTTTTGGGGGGGGAGGGGGCGCACAGAAAGGGGACATGTGTGATACTTTCAACAATAAAGATTTTATTTTTAAAAACAGTAATCAAAATGGACTAGAAGTCAGAAAATTTTTTATTATCATGAATGATTCTACATAACGCCAGGGATAACATTTTTCTTTCCGCAGGGGCAGATGGTTCCTGCTGCCGCCCCATCCCCGGCGCACCACCACCCATGTCCCTTGCGTTTGTCCACTCCTTGCTTGGAGAATGACTTCCTGAATGGCACGCCACTCTCCAAGTGGGCTCTGACCAAAGAGCTGGGCCTCTGTTGGCCCAAGATGCTCAAACAGAATTGCAACATGATGGCTTTAGCAAAAAAGGAAGACAAGAGCTTTTAGAGATGGAGAGAGAGAGAGAGAGAGAGAGAGAGAGAGAGAGAGAGATTCCTGCATTGGGACCAACCCTGCCTGAGGATGCCCCTGAAATGGTTATCTATACTAGTAGAAGCCAACAAATTACCTTTTGCACCTAAGTTTGATTTGGGCTTTTGCCACAGAGATCCCAGTTATAATATCACATGAACAGTTACAGGCACAGGGAACGCCACAGCATTTGGTTGTACACAGGTGTTCTGATTCTCACCTAGGGGCTGGGATAGAGGCTGTGGCTTCTAGGTTTTTTCCTGACTTTGGTGACCCTTATCATCCCTAAGCAAACAAACACACTGGCAAGTCACAGAAATACCTTTCTGTGCACACCAGAACTCAATAGGAAGTTGCTTGGACCCAACCCAAGACAATTATTTACAGAAGTCCTCAAAGAACATAATTACAGGGCCACAGTTCAGGGACCTGTACCATGAGGGCAACTCCTGAGTGCCTTTTTCATCTCATGGCTCACATAAACTATTAAAATTCTGCAGCGTGCGCACACACACACATATATAATCATATATACATATATATACATATATATAAAATCATAATATATTTATATTTATTGATTTCAGAGAGGAAGGAAGAACGAGAGAGAGATAGAAACATCAATGATGAGAGAGAATCATTGATGGGCTGCTTCCTGCACGCCTCCCACTGAGGATGGAGCCTGCAACCCAGGCATGTGCCCTTGACCGGAATTGAACCTGGATCCCTTCAGTCCACAGGCTGATGCTCTATCCACCAAGCCAAACCAGCTAGGGCCAAAAAAAAAAAATTATTTTGCTGATCTGACAAAAACACTGTAGGTCTACTTCTGAGTTATTCATAACCTGGCGGCTATTGTTGTGTTGTCTCTTGTCACTTTTTTTTTTACAGATTTATTACTTATTTGCTGTACAATTATTTTTAATAAAGAAACAGTGAGTGGAAAGTACAAAACACGCGGCTGCCTCCTTCCCCGCGGTGAAGTACCGAAGGTGTGCATAGCCCCTGCGGAGGGCCGCGGAAGGGAGTCCGCAGCCCCGGCCGGGCAGGCCCGCGGAGTTAGTTCCCAGGGCCTGGACCATCCCTGAGCGAGAACCGATGGAGAAAACAAGGGGCCAGAACCTGCGAGGAAACCTGGGCTCCTGAAAACACGGCCAAGATCGTGCTACAAACAGCGCGGCGGCCGTGTAGCTGGGTCTCTCCCACCCACGGAAGCATCAGCAAGAAAACACAGGCTCTCAAGAAGGAGCGCGTCCCGCGCTGGGTGAGCAGACGAAGCCTGTTCTCCAAAGTCTCGCGTTGCCTCCCTCCACGCGCGGGACCAGGGGGACCAGGGGGACCCCGGGCGGCCTGCCCGCGGGCAGGGACTGGCCCCCAGGTTCCCGGAGGAGCTTGGCGGCCGGGTGCATGGCTGCCAGCCACGCCCCGCGGACTGCTTCCTGCTGCAGGTGCATCGTCCCCTGCAGTCAGCCTCGCCGGGTCATGCCCCCCGCCCCTGGCGCTGAGGACACGGGGACGGTCCCGCCAAGCCTTCTGTGAGGCCCTGCACCGAAGTGCATGGATGAGACGTGTGCGACTTTGATCTCGTGGCGGCTGTCCCTCTGGCTATTGGAAAGACGACACACCATCCTCTCTGCCCTCTCTGAGTTTGCAAAACTCACGAGGAAGGTGGAGGGCTCTGCCGGCCGAGCAGCGCGCGGAGCCGCTGGTCGGAGAACGCGGCCTCCCTGCGCCACACGCCCTGGCACCCGGCGTCCAGGAAGCACGGCTGGTCATTCTTTAATCTGACAGAGGCTAAGGGAAAAGAGGTCAGTGCCCCCGACTGAACAGTCACAGACTGCATGTTTTCTTTTTGTGTTTTGTTGTTGTTGTTAATCCTCACCTGAGGATATGTTTCCCTTGGATTTGAGAGTAGAAGGGAGGGGGAGAGACAAAGAGAGAGAAACATGGATGTGAGAGAAACACATTGATTGGTTGCCTCCGGCAAGCGCCCTGACAGGGCCAGGGATCGCACCTGCACCCTTCATTGGGGGAGCTGGGGGGCAGGGAAGTAAAGCTCTATCCACTGAGCCACACTGGCTAGGGCCACATATTGTATGTTTTAAAAATTCTTGCAGCACACCAGGTGAAAATTGCTGCTCTAAGCTATTACACAAGAAAGTCGCTGAACTAGTTGAATTTGCATGTAGGATTAAAAAAAAAAATTCCAATGCATAGTTTAGTAAGAGGAAGTCTGAATCAAAAGCATTTCACATGAAAATACTGTGAAGATAAAACGTTTAAAGAAGCAGAAGGAGCCGGGTTGGTGTGGCTCAGTGGTTGAGCGCCGACCTATGAACCAGGAGGTCAGCCATTTGATTCCCCAATCAGGGCACATGCCGGGCTTGCGGCTTGACTCTCTGTAGGGGGCGCGCAGGAGGCAGCGGATCCATGCTTCCCTGTCATCAATGTTTCTTTCTCCCTTCCTCTCTGAAATCAATAAAAATATATTTTAAAAAAATAAAATGACCCCAAACAAACTCGGCCCTTCAGTGGGAAAGGAAACAGTTTTTCCCATGGGCATGGGGGGCTTGCCAGGCCCCCGGGGGCGGCTGCACACAGCCTCTACCACGCTAGCTCCTGTCCTCTAGTGCCATGCTGGGTTCAGCCATGGAAAACACTAGCAGGGGAGGAGAGAGGTCAGGCTGTCTACATCTCCTCCCTCTCCTCCCCTCGGTGTTTGTTCCTCGAGGTAGTGGTTCTCCAAGAGTCACCACATCTGCGGCGTCTACCCCACCCAGGAGCCCGTGAGAAGTGCGAGCTTTTGGCCCTACTCCCAACCTTCGGGGACCCAGCAATCTGTGTTTTAACAAGCCCTCCGGTTTGAGAAGCGCTGACCCATGTCCACCGTTCCTGTGGGCAGACCTTCCTCTGCAGTCCTAGCAGCTTTTACTAGACTCAGTAATTCTCTCTTCCCCCCCTCCTCCCCTTTTTTTTTGTTCCTTCAGATGTGGGGGTAGAAAGGGCTTCTCAGCACAGGTAGTGCTTTGTTACTAGTCGCTCATGACCTCTTGCCGAGTACCTTTGTAAAGCCTTTGTAAAGTCTTCCCAGTTAAATCGTGTGAGTGAACTGCCTGATTCCTGCTGGGCGCGCTTGATGCAAAGCCACCAGCTGTGGGCAAAGGCTGGACACCAAAGTGTCCGTGGCGGCAGGGGTCCGGTCAGATCGGGCTGGTGGAGCGCGGGGTGAGCCTCTCCTGTGTGCCAGGCATTTACTCATTTAACGCCCACAGCCTCCTAGAGGTGAGCACGCATGTTTTACAGACAGTCAACTGAGCCAGACACAGGGTGCATCTGCTGTAGGAATGGGCTAGTTCTTCCTGCTGGTCAAGGAGACCCCTGGAACATCCGATCCCTAAGTCCTCACACAGATCACACCCTTCCCCCCCAAAGCCATCCTGAAGGTGTCAGCCGCCCGCAATCAGGGCGTGGGAATAAGGGGAGATGGTTAGGCCACTTATGAGCTGTGTGATAAATAAATAAATAGATAAACAGCTCTTTATTACAGGAGATTAAATTAGTTAACAAGGAAGAAATGATGGACATAGAAAAATCATCCTTTGACCCACAGCAGAGTAATAATTGTTGTAGGCCATACTCAGCAATTAATCCATTTAGTGGGCAAACGCATGAGGAGAAAGGAGATGTTTTCATAGTCTCATAGTATCTCCCGACAAGACACTTGTTCACTTCCCAGGGGAAACTCACCAATTTATGGAGGAGAGACCCCGGGGACCCTCCCTTAACCAAGTGATCGCTAGCAATGGGGGGAGCAACACCAGGTGCTTTCTGAGAAGATGGCTGAGAAGGACCCAGCAGCACTTCCGGGGTGTTCTTGCCAAAAGTGCACCACCTGACATTAGTCATGATTAACATCCGACAACTTCAAATAGAGCCGTTCTACAAACCAGCCTCTATTCTTACAAAATGTCAAGGTTATAAAAGACAAATACTGAGGAACTGACTCTGATTGGAAAAGGTGAAGGAGACAGGGCAACCGAATGCAATATGGGCTCCTAGACTGGGTTCTGCAGCAGGAAAAGAACGTTAGTGGGACGACCAGTGAAATTAAACTAAGGTCTATAGATTAGTTAATAGGGTATACATTTCTTGGTGTTGATGATGATTCTGTGGTTATGTAAGATGAAGAAGGGTACACAGGAACTCTTTGTATTACTTTCTCAACTTTTTTTTTATAAGTGTGAAATTATTACAAAGTAAAAAGTTAGACACAATAACGGAATACATTTTAAAAAATCACACAGAATATTGGGCTGGCTGCTGTGTGCAGGATGGGTTTTAGTGGGTAAGAGTGGAGGAAGGAGACAGGTTATGAGGCGTTTGCAGGTGAATGAAAGGTTGGGAATGAAAGGTGATGGTGACTTGGATGAGAGTGGTGGCAGTGAGAATGGGGAGAAGCGGAAGATAAAAGTTATATCCATATGCATTTTTAAATTGAGATATAATGCACACGCTACAAAGCTTTTCAAAGTGTGTAATTCAGTGGCTTTTAAAATACTCTCAGAGTTAAGCAACCATTACCGCTATCTAATTCCAGAACATTTTTCTCACCCTAAAAAGAAACTGCAGACTTTTGAAAAAATATATATTTTTATTGATTTCAGAGAGGAAGGGAGAGGGAGAGAGAGAAAGAAACATCAGTGATGAGAGACAATCGTTGACTGGTTGCATCCTGTGCACTCCCTACTGGGGACTGAGCTGGCAACTGGGGCAATGTGCCCTTGACCAGAATCGAACCTGGGACCCTCCAGTCCTCAGGCTGAGGCTCTATCCACTGAGTCAAACCAGCTAGTGCTACCGCACTGTCATGATTACTATAGCTTTGCAGTGGGCTTAAAGTTGGGAAGTGTTTGTCTTCCAACTAAAATGGATATTTTATTTATTTATTTATTTATTTATTTATTTATTTATAATTGCTATTTTAAAGAGAAAGCCAGTAAGACTTGTTTATGGATTTGATGAGGAATATGGAAATAGCACAACCTTTGGGACATTTTGGAATCTTTACCTTTGGGAAACTGTGTCTGCCAAAGAAGACCTTCCTTTTTCCAGTTTTTAGACAATGTTTAAGTATGTTTAGAATAACGAGTATGTGGCTTACTCTTTCAACTCTGAGTTTTATGAAGTATAAATACAGATCAGGTGTTTTAGATAAAAATATTTTGCACTAGATTGTTAAGTTGAAATGGGCTATATGTGTAAAATACCCACAAGATTTAAGGGCTTAGTATGAAAAGGGAATACAGAATGTCTTGCTGATGACTTTATATTGATTACATGTTAAGTAGATAATATTTTGGATACATTGGGTTAAGTAAGATACTTGATCACCAAGACCAAAGGTGTGTTATTAGAGACTAAGACTAAGATCACCCACAACCTTGTATGGATGTGAAAGTTGAACAGTGAAAAGGGCCGTTAGGAAAAAGAAAGACTATTTATTCGAAATATTAGTGTTGGAGGAGCTCTACTGACACCCTGGGCCACCAGAAAGATGAACACATGGGTCCTAGTGCAAATTTAGCCTGGAATTTTGCTGGAGGCAAAATGACAAAACCAAAGCTGTTCTTTGGGCACATCATGAGGAGGTAGTGGTCTTTGGCAGAGGCAGTATTGCCGGGAAAGGTAAAAGGCAGCAGGAAGCAGTAGGCCTGATGTGAGATGGATTGGCTCCATAAAAAGAAGCCATGGGCACGAGTCTGCAGGAGCTGGGCAGGGCTGCTGAGGACAGGATGTTGTGGACATCGCTCATTCACTGGGTCTCCAGGAACTGGAGCCGACTCAATGGTGCATAGCATATACAAGATAGATCACCAGATTTTTGTTTTTTTTACTGTTTAAAATGATGTCATTATAAAATGTACATTTTTTTCCCTAGTAGACAGAGCTGCTCTAGATGTTTAACAATGAGCCGCCAATGCCATTTCAACAACCAAGATAATCTCAGCCAGAACCAGTTTGGCTCAGTGGATAGAGCATCAGCCTGGAGACTGAAAGGTCCCAGGTTCGATTCCAGTCAAGGGCATGTACCTTGGTTGCGAGCACATCCCCAGTAGAGGGTGTGCAGGAGGCAGCTGATCGATGATTCTCTCTCATCAATGTTTCTAACTCTCTATCACTCTCTCTTCCTCTCTGTAAAAAATCAATAAAATACATTTTTAAAAAAAAGATAATCTCATAGCAGAGGGGCTGTAGGGACACCCACCACTGAGATTTAATGTTCCAGTTCAGTGGAGGCTATAGTGAGAGGAATAGGAGAAACAAAGGCAAAGACTGGTGATGACGAAGTGTTTGGGGTACTTTGCCCTCTTCTCCTTCCTCTTTCTTTCCTTCAGTGATAATCCCTCCCCCTCTCACAGGCCCTCTCTTAGTGCATAGCTTCTCTTTCTTAAGAGGAAGGAGGCCAAGTTCTGCAGTTCTCCCAGTCAGAACTCCTGCTCTCCCCTCCCTTCCCAGGGGCTCACATTCTCCATACTCTACATATCACCATTTTCTTTTTCTGAAGAAACATAGGCAGGAGACTTAACTTGCAAATTGGGTTGGCAAACTATTTCTGTAAATACTTAAGGTTTTGTTGCCGTGGTCTCTCTCTCTCTCTCTCTCTCTCTCTCAGCTGGTCTCTTTCTCTCAGCCAGTCCATTCTGCTGTGTTAGTGTGAAAATAGCTACAGATAATGTGTAAACAAGTGGGCGGGGCTAGGTTCCAATTAAAATTTTACTTATGGACACTGAAATTGGAATTGGAATTTCATATACCGTAATGTTCCCATGTCATAAAGTATTCTTTTTTCAACCCAGCCCCCACAACTCTTTCAAAAAATGTAAAAAGCCATTTGAAGCGCATGGGCTGTAGAAAGTGGGCCAGCAGGATTTGGCCTCCGGGTCTGGGTTTGCCAAACCTGCCCTAAAGTAAGAGTGAGGCCGAAACCGGTTTGGCTCAGTGGATAGAGCGTTGGTCTGCGGACTCAAGGGTCCCAGGTTCGATTCCGGTCAAGGGCATGTACCTTGGTTTCGGGCACATCCCCAGTAGGGGGTGTGCAAGAGGCAGCTGATCAATGTTTCTCATCGATGTTTCTAACTCTCTATCCCTCTACCCTCCTATCTGTAAAAATCCATAAAAAATACAAATGTAAGCCCTAACCAGTTTGGCTCAGTAGATAGAGCATCAGCCTGCGGACTCAAGGGTCCCAAGTTCGATTCCAGTCAAGGGCATGTACCTGGTTGTGGGCACATCCCCAGTAGGGGGTGTGCAGGAGGCAGCTGATTGATGTTTCTCTCATTGATGTTTCTGGCTCTCTATCCCTCTCCCTTCCTCTCTGTGAAAAATCAATAAAATATACTTTAAAAAAATATAGTAAGAGTGAGGACCTAGTGTAATGACATTTAGGGCAGGAGGATCCTTTTGTCACTGGGAAACCCCTGGTGGGATCAGGCTGCCTGTAGCAATGCCCAACAAGGAAGGCAGGGTTAAGTCATACAAGGCAGTGGTCGGCAAACTCATTAGCCAACAGAGTGGCAAACTGTGGCTCCAGAGCCCCAGTTTGCCGACCACTGATATAAGGCATTTCTCGAGAAGGCCAGCCAACCAGGAAGACCGGGAGTTTCTAAGGATGGGAATCCTGTCTTGAAGCAAGGTGCAGGGGACAGAATTATAAAGGGGGAACGGACGAGGGTGAGGCTGGGAACGGAATGTTGCTACATGCAGCCCTGGGGGTCTGCAGATTCAGTTACTGTTCTTCGTTGTCAAGCCATGAGATGATGTCGCTATTATTTCAAATAAATAACCTTTCTTCCCTTGACTCCCTGATAGGGACAGCCTGACCACGCTTAACGGTTCTGCTTGCTTGCTGGGTACATTGTCTGCAGCTGAGTCACCTCTTCAATCACTTTGCCTGGGCTCAAGGGGAGTATGCAGGTGCGCTGGCCTAAGAAATGAAACTCAGAAAAACTTAACCCTCTGTTCCCATATAAGAAACTCAACCTCCCCTGTTCACGTAAGCATATGAGTCCTAGAATCTAGAATTAATAAGATTATTTTTCAGATTAATTCAGGTGCTCTGTAAGTTCTCCCCCATCACGTTCATTCCTTTGCCGTGAAGCTCAGTCCCACGTGAACTGTGGGTATTCAGTACTCTGCCCGAGCGATTGAAATTTTAGGAGCCCTGCCCAAGTCGGTAGGGACGTTGACACCAAAGTCATCAGGAGACCTTGACAGCGGGAGGGACCTCTGGGCAATAATTGCTCTGAGGCCTGGGAGAGAAGGCTCCCTGCCTGAGCCCTGTGCTTTAAAAGGCTCCCTTTGGTCCTGGTCTAAGAATCCGCAGGGCACTGGAGACACAAGCACTTGGAGACTAAATTCTCTCTCCACGTTCCAGACCCCATAATTCCCTCAGGTCCACTTCTATGCTGGTGTGGCCTCTTCCCTGGGCACGTTCTCCAGTGCCCGGACTGAGACAGGCTGGTGAGCCAGGGCAGGTGGGGTAGGAGAACTGAGACAGATAGTTAAACGGCAATGCAGTTTACAGCCATCCAGCACATCACAAAATCCTATCTTCCCAGACCAGGGATATTTGGAGTAAGGGGTTTACACTTCTCCCCAACCAGAGGGTAAATAGCTTAGTATATCCCACTACTCTGCAAGATAGCAGAAATCCAATTAGTATCATTTTCTCCAGCTGTTGGCGGGGATAATGACACCACCAGGTGTGAGACCCGTGGAGTCAGACCAGACCTTGATTCAGCGACCTCGGTGCTTGAGTTCTGGCCAAGAAAGAATTCAGACCTAAGACTCAAACCATAAGAGAGAGAGAGTTTATTTAGAAAGTCACAGGGCTAGAATAAGAGCTGTGGAAGAGACGGGCTCAGGAAATGTTACAGAGGCAAAAGAAGGATCCTGGGAGCTTAGGGGAGAGGAGGGGCAGGAGAGCTCACAGGGGGAGAGCTGCTGGAGGCTCCACCCGTAGGTCTTTTAAAGATTTGGGGTTTAGGGGCTGTCTTAGGGGAAGATCTAAAAAAAAAAATCATCATCATCATCATCATCATCATCATCAGCTTTTCAGGTGTGTCCTTTTAGGATCGTGGTCTCCACTGATTGGTTGGTACCAGGGCAAGGGGTCTTTAGCCAATGCAGCTGCTCCTGATGTCAGCCATGGCATCGCCTGTCTGGTTTGACTGCTCCTCTGGGCCTGGAGCTGGAACACAACCGAGGCCTAGGGGTTAATGCTTCAGGGAGGGTTGTGCAAGGGCCTGCCTGGGAGCTGAATTGTGCCACTCGTCAGCCCCTATTCCTCCTCCGAGGAGGTCTCCCGCATGACTGGCGACACGCCAGGAGGAAAGGTCAGGGAGAGACCGAACCGCGTGACCAGCGATAAGCGAGGGAAGGAATGACTGTCTCGGGGGGAGGTCCTTGTGTTTTCAGTTTTGCCCGTGCTAGGCACCCGGGCTTTCTGCCCTGGCGACCTTTCATACCTGGCCGGTCATCCCTCTCTGCCCACGTCTCTCTCACTGCCTACAACCACTCCCAAGAATGGATGAAGTTAAGGGAATAAGTCTCATTTTAGGTCATCAGCATAGAGCTGATGAATATTCTATCGAGATCTTCCCCTGAGACCTTCCCTAAACTCCCAGCCTTTAACAACCCTCAAAATGAAGGAGCATTCCCGTGCCTTTTCCCTTCCTCCTCCTCTTCACTCTCAGGTGTGCATCTCCTAAACTCTAAGGGAACCCGTGAGACTTGCAACAGGGGAGCCGTGGGCAGATGCAGCTCGTCCAGGGCTGACCGCCTGAACTTTTCTTGGACTTCTCGGCGAGCCAGAACAGCTCCACCTGGTCTCTCTCCCAGTGCTTCTTCTATCCTAAGCCCTTCCTTGTTTCGCCGTCCCCCGCTTTAATAAATATACCCTCCAAATCTCCTGGACTCAACCTGTGAAATCTTTCCAACACCAAATCAAAAACCCGCACACGGCAGGCTGGCCAGAGGCAGACCCGCTCCAGGCGGGGTCCCCTTTCCGGAGACGTGACAACACTGTCAGTGTGCTCCAGCCTGGGCCCCGGGGATGGCCGAGGGGCTGTCGTTTGCATGGGATGTGATGGAGCTTGGAAGCATGGGCGAGGGCGTATGTGTGTGGGGGGTGAGAAGGGAAGGGGTGGCCAGGGATAGAGGGCCAGGGATGGCTTCTTCTGTCTGGCCATATTAGGCATAGGATTCTAAATTTAAACCTGGCTAGACAGGTAGTTATGAAGGAATATTTGTCATGTCGTGTCAGCATGAAACAGACAACCAATAGGTCTGTGCGGCCTGTCACTAGTGAGCCAATTTAGCAGAGACGGGGTTGAATCATATATGAGCGTTTATTCCAACACAGCTGGCAGTATGGGAGAGCAGCAGGTCATCCACGAAGATCTACTCTGCAGCCCCCCCCAAAACCAGCTGCTTATATAGGGTAAGATAGAAATGACATGAGGAAGTGGGGTTTATCGGCATGGGGAAGGAGGCTTTGCAAGCTGGGGTGGGACTCTTGTTGTTTTGGCAACAAGGCTGTTAATCTTTCCATGATAATAGGCAGTTCTTGAATGAACACAGATGTCATTCTCGAAGGTTGACTTCCGGCCAGGTTAGATGCCCCAGCGGGAGGGGGTGGAACTCCTAGCCAGTTTACAGCGTCCTTGCTTTAACCAGAACAAGGCAGTCCCGGTTGACAGAGCACGATGAATTTTGATCCGCTCTAGCAAGATATGAACATTGCCATCCTCAGACATTACGCTCGAAGAATACTTCTAAATTCAGATAAACAAGTGAAATGATTTCCATGGTTAATCCCTGGATTCCTTTCCTGGAAAGCACCCGCGGTAGCAGTCGCTGTGGCTTTCTCCTCTTCTTTTCCTCGCCTGCCCTCTGATGGTCAGTCAAGAGAAATGCAGTCAGATTCTTCTGAGTGTCGGATTCGGGCAGAGGAGGTCACACACTCAGCCACCTGCTGGGCTCAACAGGAAATGCAGAAGAATGAAGCCAGCAGGATGTGAGAATGGGGAGCAGTGGGGTGTATTGGCCTCTTCTGAAAGGGAATGGCCTGCTCACTCAGCGTCCAACGCTGCTTCTATAGGACTGTGTGTGAGTCTAGAACAGAGGTCATACATAACCTGGCAGCCTATACAGCTAGATGTCTGTTGTGTGGCCTTTACAGTGTTGGTGCATGCAGTGTCTCAAATAGTTTCATTCATTAAAATGTTTTTATTTCCAGCTCTTTGACACATATCTGAATATTTGGCAACTCCAAGTTTATACTGCCACCTACCTAGCAACAATCTGGCAATATAATGGCTGTTAGAGGACTTTTGAAAATGATGGATGACGTTCAATAGCAAGTTACGATATTTTTAGTCAGAGAAAGAGTTATCTCTGTGACATCCCCAACAGAGGTGGCCATATGTGTTATACTTTAGGAATTCCAGAAATAGGAAATACGTTAATTTTACTTGCTTTTATTTTAAATTAATTTTATTTGCGTTTAATGATTTATTATGTAATATTTCATACGAACAAAATCACACAAACACACACATATTATAAGGTATGGGCAATCATAAATGATCTTTTTTCCACCATCCATCATAAAAACACTCAGGAAGGACACCAGGCTGTGACCCCCCAAAAGGCCCCGGGTAAAGTTGACCAACTGCTGGCTTCTGTGCACATCTCATCAACTCCCACACAGGGCTCAGGATTCCTTCTTAAAATAGTAAAATAAAAGAAAAAACTTTTCAAAGTAATAGAAAGATAACATAGTAACTTTACAGTGAAGAAAACTGTTGGACGTCACCTTAATCTAATAATTAACATCACAAATCATCCTCAGTTGATGCATGATGTTGCACGCTGAGATGCAAATAATACTGTGTAGTACTCCTACAAAAAAAGTGCATAACTTAAAACAGGCCCGGCTGGCGTGGCTCAGTGCTTGAGCATCGACCTATGAACCAGGAAGTCATGTTTCAGGTTCAATCCCCAGTGTGTGTGTGTGGGGGGGGGGGGGGGGGAGGGGTAATGCAGGAGGCAGCTGATCAATGATTCTCTCTCATCATTGATGTATCTGTCACTCTCCCTCTTCCTTCCTCTCTGATATCAATAAAAATAGATATTTTTTAAAAGTGCCTAACTCAAGCCTAGCCATGAGGAAGCATAGGACAAATTCAACATGAGAGACATCTACAAAAATAACTATCCTATAGTCTCCAAAATACAAATGTCGTGAAAGACCAAGGAATCTCTAAGCGACTATTTCAGATTAAAGGAAATCTAAGAGCAATAACAACTAAATACAGCCTGAATTCAGTTATGGTATGGGCCACCTTAGCTGGTCTGTGTCACACGGACTTTCTGTCTGTGCCGGCAGCTGCCACGGCAGCAGCTCCTCACCTGGACTCCGCAGGTCCCTGGAGGCTCCCAGGACGGGCTCTGGGGACCCTGGGGCCATGCCTGCACCAGTCCCTTTCCCCTGAGTGCCAGATGCGCAGCTCCTACATGGTACCTGCCCGGAGGAATGGCCCTGCTCTTTGATGCTCCGTGACATGAACTCTGTTCAAAATTCCTCCAAATGTCTTCCCCACGCAATGGCAGGCTTGCTCCGACCAGCCAAGCAACCCCAGGGAGAGGTATCAGGAGAGATGTGCAATGGGCGGGTCTGGACACGCTGGTGAAAGCCACATATGCATCCTGATGTTGTCTACTTTCCAAAACATTTTGGCCTCCTGTGAGAGCTCCTGCTTCCTCCATTCTAACGTGAGCCAGGCTTGGTCAGTACAGTGGACTATGGGCCAGGGTAATTGCTACTGACTGAGGAGGCCTTAGGAACGGTGGACTGATGTAGCCCCAAATAAATGGACAGGATGAGGGCAAAACCTCTGAATCCAGTGGGTTGTTAGTTGTTATTTTTTACATTCAATATTATCCAGTATTTTCTTTATTTTACAATACTCTTCTTTGGATCTTCTTAGCTAGTCTGAAGAAAAGTTGGCACAAGGAGGGAAACCTTAGAATCAGCTGAGATTTCCACAACTCTCTAGCCCCATGGATAACCTCTGGAAATTTCAACTGCGGAAACTTCAGTGTTTGGGCCCACACTCCCTCTGCTATAAAGGACTCACTGTATATCAAGAAGGAAGTTAAAGGGATTTTAACACGAAATGTGTGTTGAACTGAATTACACGTGAAAAGCGCACCTCTTAATCCTGTAGCTTCTTTGAAGTCTGGTTTCTTCTAAGAAGGAAAATATTAGAGCCGACAGTCCTTGCCCTGTTTATTTTGTAGACCTTGGGACCACAGTTCTGGTTTCTAACACATTTGTTAGGCAAGCGGGACTGATAAACTTGTTAAAGTATTCCGCTCCTAACAGTGCAAAACCAGTAAAGAGCGGTATCTTATCCACATCACCAATTCCTTTCACCACTGTTCTGCAGCTGGAACGAAGACTGGGGTCCTGGGCTTCCGTTGCAGGGACAGAAGCAGTTCACTGTAGAGAGAGAGAATCCACAGCCTAACACTCGGGAACCCATGTGTAGTGACGGTATGTATCAATGGTAAATCCTGAAAAAATATTTTGATTGGAAATCTGTGAATTCATGCCAGCATAAAATTCCCTGGTCCCATGACAATATTTTAAACTGTTCTGCGGGTCTAAGAAAAATGGTTCTAGCCTGGCATTTCTGGCAATAATGCTTTTGTTCTCCACTCAGCCTTACCAGTCCAACGTGCGCCCGTGTACAAAACCTTGCATAGTTATCAGGAAATAGAGAGGGGACAAATATTGATGGATTAGACTTGACTTAGGGTGGTGAACACCGTGTACAGATGCTGTGTTACAGAGTTGTGCACTTGAGACCCATATAATTTTGTTAACCAGTGTCACCCCAAGAAATTCAATAAAAAGAAAAATGAGTAGAGATGAACTCTCCTCTCTATTGTCTTGATTACCTAATCGGATCAAGACAACACAGAGGATAGTGAATCCATCTTGCTCATTTTTAAAAACTAAAATAAACAGTATTCTAAAAACAAGGACACCAAAATTAATTCAAAATGAAGCAGGTGTATACAGAGCAATGGCAATAAGAAGACACTAGAAAAGTTGTCAAGACATAAATCCATTAAAAGACATTGTACCCAGAGTGATTCATGGGCAATTTCTTTCATATTTACAAAGAAGATATAGTTTTAATGGTATTTAAATTGATCAAGAGGGTAAAAAAGAGATGGAAATCTAATATTTTCAGTACTTTTAAAATATTTTCTTTTTGTATTGGATTTTTTAAATATATAAGAATCCATACCCTTTTTTTAAAAAACAACATTGGTAAATTTAACATTTCCATTTAATTTTTTGTGTGTGAATATAAGTTTTTCCCCCTTTTATTAATTAACATATTGCATATATGTCTTTATACCCTCCTTGTCCCCCCTCCCCTGCTCATGGCCTCACCCCCCTGGTGTCTGTATCCACTGGTTATGCTTATGTGCATGCATACAAGTCCTTTGGTTGATCTCTCCCCCAACCCCACCCTCTCCTACCTTCCCTCTGAGGTTTGACGGTCTGATTGATGCTTCTCTGTCTCTGTATCTGGTTCTAGTTTTGTTAATCAGTTTATGTTGTTCATTATATTCCACAAATGAGTGAGATCATGTGATATTTATCTTTCTCTAACTGATTTCGCTTAGCACAATGCTCTCCAGGTCCATCCATGCTGTTGCAAATGGTAGGCATTCCTTCCTTTTTACAGAAGCATAGTATTCCATTGTGTAGATGTACTGTACATTTTTTTTCTTATATAGTTAGAAGGAGCACACTCTAAAACAGTGATAAAAAGTATAGTATGGGAAATACATAAACCAGTAATGTAGTAATTTATTGTCATTATCAAATACTACATACTGTTCATAATTTTATGTGCTATGCTTTTATATATGTGCTGTATTTCTATAATAGGCAGCACATTTATACTTTTTTTTAAAAGGATAGTTTATTGATTTTAAGAGGGAGAGAAAAGGAAAGGGAGAGAGAGAGAAATATGCATGTGAGAGAGAAACATCCATCAGCTGCCTCCTGCATGCCCCCAATGGGGGGTTGAGCCCTCTCCGGGAATTGAACCCATGACCTTTTGGTACATGGGAGGACACACCAGGGTTGTAATTTTATTTGCTATAATTTTATGTGACTGGCAGTGTAGTAGGTTTGTTTATACAAGCATTTCCACAAACACAGGAATAAAGTGTTTTCCAGTGAGATTGTAACAGCTATGACATCATTACATGATAGGAAATTTTTAACTCCTTTATAATCTTACTAGAGACCCTGTGCACAGATTTGTGCACTGGTGGGGTCTCTCAGCCTGGCTTGTGCCTCTTGAAATCTGGGGCTCCTTGGAGGATGTCGGATTGCCAGTTTCGGCCTGATTCCCACAGGCCTGGCTGAGGGACCCCACCGGTACATGAATCCATGAACTGGGCCTCTAGTATGCATATAAAATCTTTGGTTAATCTCTTCCCATCCTCCCCCTTTCCCCATCCTTCTGAGTTTCATTAGTCTGTTCCATGTTTCCAAGCCTGTAGTTTCCACTCCTGCGTTGAGTGTCTGCCCCCTGGTGGTCAGTGTGTGTCAACTGCTGGTTGAATGGTTGCTTAGGCATATACCGTATTTGCCGGCGTATAAGACGATTTTTTGGCCCTGAAAAATACCGTATTTGCCGGCGTATAAGAGACTGGGTGTATAAGACGACCCCCTAACATTTCCACTCAAAATACAGAGTTTGTTATATACTCGCCGTATAAGACTACCCCCCACTTGGAGGCATATTTTTCAGGGCCAAAAGTCGTCTTATACGCCGGCAAATACGGTATATTCATATATATGGTCTCTCATTGACCATAATGTCAATGAGACATTATGCAGGGCCTGACTGTATATATGATGTCTGTCTTTTTTTTTTTTTTAACTTACCATAATGTCTGTGAGATTCAACCATGAATCTGTAATGTAGATAGATATAGCCATAGTATGCTGTTTCTTCTTGCTGGGTAGTATTCTATTGTGTGAACATACCTTAGTTTGTCTATATTTTTTAATTGAAGGACATCAGATTGTTTCTAATTTGGGACTATTATGAATAAAGCCACCATGCACATTCTTGTAAAAATCTTTTGGCGGATATGGCACTTATTTCTCTTGGCTTACGCCGGTCCAAATTAAGTAAATAGCTCCACGAATTGTTGCCAATTGCACACCCCTATTCGGCTCCCCAGCAGCCTTTGCCCTTTATTCTTCTGCCAGTACCCACCCTAAAGGTAGCCACTGTTCTCACTTCTGTTACCATAGAGTGGTTTTCTCTGTGCTTCAATTTTATATACATAGAATCACATATTATGTATGAGGAGGAGGTAGAAGAGGTGGAGAGGAGTAGGTGGAAGTAGAGGATGGTGATGATGAGGTGGGGGTGGAGGTGGAGGAGTAAGAATTGGAGGAGGAAGAGGTGGAGGTTGAGGGGGATGAGGAGCAGTAGCAGGTGGAGGAGGTGGTCATACATCACATGCTGGTTTTCCACCACCCTAACGTAATGCCTGTTGGATTTCTCCTTACACACTTGGTATCATTTATTCTTGTCAACAACAGTGAGCTAGATATTATCCTTACCAATGTTAAAAACAAAGCTAAGAGAATTAAAGTGATTTTCCACATAATAAGTGGCAGAGCTGGGATTTGAACCCACGACTCTCGTATGATGTTTTTTTTCTTTGAATTTTGAGTGAAACTCTAATAATGTTCTTTCTATAATAAATGTTACACTCATTCGGTCAAGGAAGTTCCCTGTGCCTGTTACTGTTTTTAAAAGGTACTCATTTTCTCTCTGAACATTGTTAGAACCGGCTGCATTGAAGAAATCTTGCCAGGAGATGGCAACCCAAAACCAGTAACTCAGGATACCCACCAAGGCTTCCTGCAGGAGGTGGTGGGCTCACTGCTGGGTCCTTGCCTGGGTCTGCCTTCATCTTGCCATTTCTGGGTTTCTGTCTTCTCAGCCTCTGCTACCTGGAGGCTCACCTTAATTTTCCGAGGCTCTCAGGACGAAGTCCTCACGCTTTAGACCCTTCTGGTCTGGTGAGTTTGAGTCCCCGCTTCTGTTGTCCTCTGTCTCACTCCCTTGTCTGCTAATCTTCTTAAAGGGCACGGTGCACTCCCGCACTCCATGCACTTGTCCTTGATGTTCATGCTGACGACCCACCCGAGAGGACCCCTTCTCCCTCCCCCAGTCTGGTTAATGCCTTCTCATTCTTGGGGACTCAGCTTAAGGATCACCTACAGGAGGCCCTCAGCTCAAGGGTCACCTACAGGAGGCCATTCTATTCAGCACCGCCCCCCCTCCCACTCCGCCCCCGGCAATATGCCCAGGTTGGTGGAGCCCTTTCTCTTGGGCACCTGCCACAGCACTGGTGGCCCTGGGCCCCACTCCTTTAGTGGCTGCTTTCCTCCGGGACAGTCCCCTTGAAGGTGAGCACTATGTCTTGTTCATATTCCTAGTGCCAGGCATGGAGGAGGTGCAGGAAAAAAAAACCCCTCAAAACTGTTGAGTGAATGAATGAACAAGTGAGTGTTTTACAGAGAGGGCAGTGATCGGATCTGGGGAAATCCTGCCCAAGGGCCTCTGTGGAGCCCTGGAGGGCTGAGCCTTTTAAAAATATATATATTTTATTGATTTTACACAGAGATGAATTGAGAGGGATAGAGAGTTAGAAACGTCAATGAGAGAGAAACATCGACCAGCTGCCTCTTGCACACCCCCTACTGGGGATGTGCCCACAACCAAGGTATGTGCCCTTGATCAGAATTGAACCCGGGACCCTTCAGTCCACAGGCCGACGCTCTATCCACTGAGCCGAACCGGTTTTGGCAGGGCTGAGCCTTTTGTAGACATGGATAGGCATCCCAGGGAGGGTGGCCCTTCCTGGCCTACAGGGAAGGGTATTTGATGCGCTTTCTTGCATCATCTCAACAGCCTCTCTGAATCTCCTTAAATACCTCTGAGGAAGGATGCATTTTCTCAAGATGTAAAAAAAGAGTAATTTAAATAAGTGGAAGGAAAATGCATTTTAATTGCATTATTATACTAATTTATGTCTTCCGCCCCCTTGAAAGAGCGCTTTTTCACAGTGTGGAAGCACATTAGGGTTGGGAGTTGAGACTAATTGTTTCGGATGGCTGCTGAGAGGAAATGGGCTTTGTTTCTACAGCTCTCAAAGCAGGTGGACAAACAGGTCTGCTCTATTCTCTCTTCAAGGCCAGACAGGGTTTCATGAGCCTCCCGGATCACAGCTGCGGTGTCTGTGCTCCAAGCACAGCATCTGGTGTATAGAAGGCGCACAGGAAGAATTTGCTCCGTGGATACATGAATGGATAATCGAAAGAGGTGGCACTGAGTAAGATTTAAGATGGTTGGGTCACTTCTGCAATGACATGCTGCGCCATCTGTTGTAGGGAGAGGAGGAAATGACTGAACATCTGCTGGACTCCTCGGGGCTGCTAGGTATGAGGTGACGCGTTTTCTTGCTTAATCTTCACTACCACCTAGTAAGGTTAAGGCCAGTTTTCAGAAGAGCAAGTTGAGGTGCCCAAGGTTTCAATGTGCAGAAGGCCGGAGTCAGTATGAAGAATGGATTCCAACAATTGGGCTCTTTCCTCCTCCTCAGGGAGGCTCCTTTAAGCAACAACTGCCACACATTGAACACCTACTATGTGGAGGCAATAAACTAGGCACTCTCTATGTTATCTCAGTATCTGGCACATCGAGGGTGTCAGGTAAATGGAAATAATTACTGTTAATAAGGATCCTCACGAAATCCTCTTGAAGAAGGTGTTGTTAACTTCCACGGTATAAGCCAGCGCTTGCTAGACTTAAAGAGAACACAGATTCTGGTTCAGTAGTTCTGGGGCATGACCCGAGGTTCTGCATGTCTGACAAGCTTCCTCATGCTGGTTGCACATTGAGAGGGGAATGTAGGTAATAGAGCTGAGGCTCAGAGGAAAGCAGCTGACTTGCTGAGGAAATCCAGTGGGATTCAGGAAAAAGCTCTCATCTTCCCCTG
The DNA here is from genome assembly GCA_963924515.1 of Vespertilio murinus. NCBI lineage: Eukaryota > Metazoa > Chordata > Mammalia > Chiroptera > Vespertilionidae > Vespertilio > Vespertilio murinus. The sequence goes on along the minus strand of OZ004715.1, from coordinate 29,843,657 downwards.
CATCTTAGTTTCCCAGACAGGGGTCCACAGCTCTGAGGGTACACCTCCAGGGCCATTCTGTCCACATGGTCAGGGCACCCTGCATGGGAGCAGGCACAATTCTAGACCAGAGCTGTCTATCTGCAGAACTGCTTCTGTTTTTGTCTAGTTTTTGTCTTCTAGTATGTCACCATTTCTTGGTTTTCTTCCTTGTAACAGTTTTATTGAGACATAATTGACATACAACATCATTTACCTAGTATTTATAGTGTAGGAGCCAATAGTTCTTACAGAGTTGTTCAGCCACCACCTCTGTCATTTTTAGAACATTTCATCACTCTGAAAAGAAACCCTGCATCCTGTAGCTGTTACCTTCCAACTCCTCTAGCTCTAGGGAACCAATAGTGTACTTTTGATTTCTACTGATATACACATTCTGGACACTTTCTATAAATGGAATGATATGTGATCTATTGTGAATGGATTCTTGCACTTAGCATAAAGTTTTCAAGTTTCACCCATGTTGTAGCACCAGTACATCGTTCCTGTTAATGACCGAGTAATATTCCACTATATGGATCTATCACATTTATCTATTCATCTGTTAATGGACATTTGGGTTGTTTTCACTTTTTAGATATTATGAGTAATAATACTATGAATATTTGCATTCAAGTTTTTGTGTGGACATGTTTTTATTCTTTTGGGCATAATACACCTAGGAGTGAAGTTTGTGTGTGAAATGATAACTGTATGTTTGACTTTTTGATGAACTTCCACACTGTTTCCAAAGTGGCTATCCCATTTACACTCCCACCAATAATGAATTAGGGTTTCTGATTTGTCCACACCCTTGTCAACACTCACTATGATTTTTTAAATTGTAATCATCCTAGTGGGTGTGACGTATGCATCACAGTATCTCAACTATTGAAATGTAAAAATTGCTTTTTATAATAGCTGCACTAAAGGCTGCACTATCTTGATCTCCCTTCTTTGCAGGTGTCATTAGCTGTCCCCTCATCAACATCTGAACTAGATTGTACATCTTTTCATCTACTTCTATATATTAGAAATATCTCACTTCAGTATTAAAGACTCAATCCTGTTCACTTAAAAATATGCAAATTCATGCCTGATTCTAAACTCCCCTTCCCTCTCAGAGCTGTGTCATCAGCCATCATACTAAGGGAAGGATAGTAAGAAGCTAGGAAATTTCCTTGGCGAATGGAATAGGGCAACTGAGACAATAGCTGATTCAAACTGGCCTCAAACAGCACCCTAACTGACCAGCCTCCTTCTTCCTTGCACAGCCACTCCCTTAAGCATTAAGCCCTCAGGACAAGGAAGTTCTAATCAGCATCAAATAATCTTAGGAACAAAGCCTCAGGGATGTTGGTCAAACTAGAGATAACCTCTAGGCCTCACATCCAGCCCCAGAAAAGTAGCAAAACCAGATAAGTGACACCAAGGCTGACATCAGGACCAGTGTAATGACCAATGACCCACTACCCTAGCCCCAACCAATGAGTAGAGACCGCCACCCTGAGCCTATATGTTCATTTTGATCCATCAGCCTATGAAAGGACACACTTGGAAAACTGATGAATATTCTATTGAGATCCTTTCCTGAGACCTCCCCTAAAATTCCTACCTTTAGGAAACAGATAAAAACCCTTAAGACAAAGGACCCAGTGTTCACTCTCCCTGGAGCATGCCCCGCCTTCTTTCTTCAGTCATGTATGTATCTGCTTTCTTTCTCTTAATCTCTAAGGGTTCAGATGAAATTTGCAACCAGGGAGCAGTAGGCAGTGGCAACTCATCCAGGGCTAACTTCTTGAACTTCTCTTCAAGGGCCCTTCTTTTGCTTCTACAACTGTTTTCTGAGTCCATGCATCATAGCTGGCTCACTTCTTCGGACTGTGACTTTCTAAAAGGCCAAGGCAGCTCTCTGAACAACCTGCTTGGATCTTCTCTTCAAGTGTACTTAAGCTTTGTGTGTTAAATAAACTTTCCCTTGCATTGGAGTTCTTGGCTCTGAATTATTTGTTGGCAGATCTCAAGAACCAAGGTCCAACATTGCCTCTAACAATAACCCCCTCTTCTTTTCTGTTCTGATCTGGCTTCTCCGGTGGGGCATGAGAGGGCACCTGTCTTCTCACTTGGCAGGAAGACTGCAGGCTTCTCTGTTAGTAAATGCTGGTTTGTCCACCAACACAACTGCTGTTAGGACTTCTGTATGGAGAACACCCAAGTGCAGGCTTTCTTGGGGGTGCATCACTGAGTCCTTTTGAGGGCCTGATGGATCTCCTCACTGTACATCTCCCTGGTGTTGGAGACCTGGCTCCATCTGATGGTTTCTGCCACCAACCCTGAGACCCTGCCCATGCAGCCCACCTCACAGCCCCTTCCTGTAGAGGTCACTCCTAATGGAGTCCCCTCCTTTGGTCTTGAAAGGGCTCAGAACAGGCCTCCCCAAGATGTGCTACTTTAGCATGTGGATTATTTTGAGCTGAAAGCATTTGAGACCCTGCATGCCCAGATTGCATGTATTTATTTATATTTTTAGTTTGTTAATCTTCACCTGAGGGTATTTTTTCCATTGATTTCTAGAGAAAGTGGAAGGGAGAGAGGGAGGGAGGTAAGGAGAAAGAGAGAGAGAAAGAGAGAGAGAGAGAGAGAGAGAGAGAGAGAGAGAGAGAAAGAAAGAGAGACAGAAAGAGACTGAGATTGGTTGACTCCTGTTTGAGCCCTGAGCCAGGACTGGGATCAAACCTGAAATCTAGGTTTGTGCCCTTGACCAGGAATCGAATTGGAGACCCTTTGGTCCACAGGCTGACGCTCTAATCACTTAACGACACTGGCCAGGCTAGATTAAACTTTTACCTCTCCCTTAAAGATTTTAAATTAGAGACCTTGCCCATAATAAGAGTAATTACAAGAAATAACTTTTTATGACCTACCTATAGGGCAGGGAAAACTTCTAATTACTGAACATCTGCTCTTCTTATCATCCTGTGAATAACCTTCCTCCCTTCTGAAACCTCAGGTGCCTTCCCTCATATTTAGCTCAGCATGTCATACGCAGTGGTGGGCAAAGTAGGTTTACAGTTGTTTGAATGGAAAATAATATAGTAATTAATCAATAACAATAAAAGAACATGCTGTGTTTCATGTACATGCAGCTGTAAACCTACTTTTGCCAACCCCTATATAACTCATTTTACCTTTCTTTCTCTGAACCTCTCATGTATATGGTCTCCATCCATGTATGTGGGGTTCCCATAAGCATGCATGTAATTAAACTTGGTTATTTTCTCTTGTTAATTTGTCCTATGTAGATTTAACAATTAGACCAGCTGAAAGAAGTTAGCAAGGTAGAGTAAAATCCTTCCTCTTCCCCAGTCTCAGCGCAGGAGATAAACTCAAAAGCTGGGGACGGATTGGCCCTTCTCTGTGATCACTGTGTATGTCCCAAAGCTGAGGACCCCACATGTTGCATTCATTTCTTTCCTTCCTCTGACTGGGGGTGGGCGGGAGTGGCAAGGGGTGGGTGAGTAGTGGAACTCTGGAACTGAAGGCCGGGTGAGGAATGCTGCCCCCACTGCTGAGACTTCCTGAACTGAGGACACGGGGAAATGTATTGTCTTTCCCATCTCAGTTTTGGGGTTCAATGGCGAAACCAAGAGAAAAGAAAGAATCCTACCTTCCCTCATTACTCTCCCTTTCGTGGGTCAGGGAGGAGGCCTTCCTGTGCGCCTGGGTGGGTGAGGAAGCTCTGTTTTCAGGAGGCTCAGGCTAGGCAAACACAATAATCAGTGACCTCCATGGCTGCAACTTTGAATGACATTCAAATGGAAATGCATGAAAAGTATTTCTTTTTTTTAAAAAAAAATATATATATATATTATTGATTTTTTACAGAGAGAAAGAGAGAGGGATAGAGAGTTAGAAATATCTATGAGAGAGAAACGGATCAGCTGCCTCTTGCACACCCCCCACTGGGGAAGTGCTCGCAACCAAGGTACATGCCCTTGACCGGAATTGAACCTGGGACCTTTCAGTCCGCAGGCCGACACTCTATCCAATGAGCCAAACCGGTTTCTGCTGAAAAGCATTTCTTAAATAGGGCGTCATGAGTATGGAAGCAGACACACAATGTTGGTACTGGTTGGTGATTGAGAGAGCCCTCCCCACCAGGCCCACAAGAACTCATCTGGTACCTTCTCAGAACGTGCACACCCAGCCTGGACAGGGTCAGTCTGCTATTTGCGTTTGCTATTTCCTATACCTTTTTCAGGGTCTTTCTTTACTTCCCTGGGACCTGGAAGAGAATTGCTGAATATTTCTAAGCTGTGGGGTCCTTGTCTGTGAAATGAGAATATGAAGACTGCTGACCTCATAGGCTTGTGGGGACTAGAAAAAGACCATGCATGTATGTTATAAACAACAGAAATTTATTTTTCACAGTTCTGGAGCTAAAAGCCCCAAATCAGGGTGTTGCCAGATTTGGTGTCTGGTGAGGGTCTGCTTACTGTTTGGTTCATAAATGGCTACCTTCTCACTGTGTCCTCCTGTTGTTGAGCGGGGAAAGGAGCTCTCTGGGATCCTTTTTACAAAGCCACTAATCCCATTCATGAGGGCTCCATGATCATGATCTAATAACCCCCAAAGGCCCCAGCTCCATTCTCATGAGGGCTCCATTCTCATGATCTAATAACTCCCAAAGGCCCCAGCTCCTAATAACATCATGTTGTGGGTTAAGATTTAACATTTGAATTTTGGAAGGATACAACATCCAGTAGCAATCTACCTTATTGGGAATTGATACAAATTAAGTAGTATTGAATTCTTCCTCTCCTAACTTCATCACAATTTTCAATTAATGAATAATTTAAATCACTGCCTTCTCTAATTGCAGAAGAAAAACTTATTTCCTGGTGTAGAGGAAGCCAGTCATCAGTTGGGGAGAGAGGTGGTGTGGAGAGGTGTGATGGGTACCCTCAGAAGCTTCTTGCCCTGGCAACCTGTCTTCCTCTCCCACCATCACACAGTCAGCCTTCCACCCACGACCTCCATCTGACCACACAGACCACACCAGAAGGGGTGGAGATGCAGGAAGAGATCTCATGTTTAAAGCTGCCTGGTTTAGCGCTTACGTGAAAACATTCAAATATAGCTCGAATCAGGCAGTGTAAGAGTAATAAGAAGTAACTCTTTCACAAGCTCTGCATTGTGCGTAGATCTAAAAAAGTAGTGGGAGCACTTTTAATTTTGTTTAAATGTACTATAAACTTCTTCAGAAGGAAAGTCACAAATTATTATTGCCCATTGCAGAAACGAAGACTGCTGAGATTTTATGGTTTGGAAAACCCAGAGAGTCAGGAAAAGGATTTTTAAATGTTCATTTTGAGTTACCATCTCAACATCTCAGTTTATGATAAGTCATAAATGCAATTAATGAACTATGAGTATCTCCTGCTCTTATTACATTTTATGGCATTCCACAACTTTCTTAAACAAGTTTCACACTTAGACATCTATGCAAATAACTGGCTGCCATTTAGGTCAGGAAAAATGTGCTCTGAAGCATTCAAAAGGGAATCTGGCAGCGAAGTACAGAGCAGGGAGGGTGTGGTTATGCCTCCTCTTCTTGAGCACCTTCACCTCTGTTAGTCAACCAGCTAAACAAAAGCTCTTTGCTTAGTTAAAAAAAAAACTTGAATATCCAGTTTTCTTACCATTTTACACAAAGCGTATTAATTTAAAAAGTGCTTTCGGGTCCTAGGAAATGGTTCCCTAGTTTCCTCCTCATTAGATATGATTTTCTTATTAGAGGGAGAGAGAAGTTCTCATCATTGAATCAGCCCGAGTTTCATCCCAGCAGGCTCTCAACAGCCAGCATGTAGCCTGTCGTCTTGTCTGGAATCCAGGAGAGGGCATGAGGTCCAGTTATCAAGGATTCTGGCTGCTTTTCAACTTAGGACTGGAGTTCCAGATGCCTCAGTGACAACACAGACAGTGCCTCCTCCAGCCCCATTGCTGTGTGGTATGTTCAGCTGCCCACCTGCCTGTATCACTCAGGGTAGCAGGCTTCTTTGTCAGTCTTCACTCTAGGGGGGGGGAGGTGGAGGGAGTTTATGAATTATGCTCCATTCTGTTGACTGTTCTCACACCATAGCATGTGGAGGTCACTGACATGATAACAGCATCACCTCTGAAGAGGACCAGGGTCAATTGATTGTGTGGGACCAGTTGTTAACAGCAACCCAGCAAGGCAGCCTCACAGCGACAAATGGGAATTTAGGCTTTCTTGTGAACAGGTCAGACGTTTCAGGTCTCACCCCACCTGGCCTTCAGAGGTGGGAAGGAGGCCCCCAAGTTGAATAAACTCCAGTGATGTAGGAGATTTGGGGTCTTGCATACCTAAAAACCACTCACAACTTGCTTTTCTCTAGAGAGTAAAAAGTGAACTTTCCTGCTTTGCTTGCAGGGTGGTCATGTGATCTAGTGCTAGCTATTAGGGTATAGGTTGAATTCCCATTTCAAATGACACGACAAAACCCTTTATTCTCTTCCTCCTTGCCTGGAGAGGAAGCAGATTTTCTGTGACCACAAGAATGAATCACAAACTAAGGTTGCTGAGCCAGGAGCCTGGATCCTTGAGGATATCTCTGAGCAGCATTCTAGCCCAGGACTGCTTAACTTTGGATTTCTTATCATGGGAGGAAAATGCACCTCATTTGTGTAAGGCACTGTTGGTTGGATTTCCTGTTGCTTACAGTGGAACCCATTCATTTAAAAAATATATTTTTAACTTATAGTTGACATACAATGTTATGTTAGTTTCTGGTATATAACATAGTGATTGGACTTTATAGTTCTTATACAGTGATCACCATGATAAAAGTCTGGTAGCCATCTGTGACCATATATAGTTACTCTGTGCTGCTCACCATATCCCTGTGACTTATTTGGATTATTCTATAACCAGCCGTTTATACCTCTTAGTCCCCTTTATCTTTTTTGTCCATCCTCCTACCCACTTTGACACGGCAACCATCAGTTTGTTCCCTGCATCTGTGAGTCTGTTTCTATTTGCTCATTTGCTTTGTTTCTTAGAAGCAGCGAAGCCCATTCTTAGCCACAAAGGCGAGGCCTAAGAGGACAGGCACTGTGTTGCTAAACAAAGGGCTTGCAGCTGCTCCAGTAATTAATTGGGGAAAACGAAGGAAACGTGCTGGTGTTTGTAACCTCAGCTGGCGAGGTGGATCAGGCAGTTTCGGGCATTATCTCATCAGTTCAAAAGTAGCACTATGACGGAGCATGGCAGGTGCGATCCACACTGATACCCGTGGAGACTGCAGCCCAGAGATATTCAGGGAGGGATTTTTCTAATTATAAACGCAATGCCGGCTCTTGGTACAAACAGTGGAAAGCACAGCACAGTCTAAAGAAGAAGTTACTGGAATTCCCCCTGTGGAACACTGTGATGCATTTAAACATGACCTTTATCCTTTATGCAAGTGTCCACATGCACACTTCTTTATTTTTATTTATTTATTTATTTATTTATTTATTTATTTATTTATTTATTTATTTTATTAAGGTATTATATGTGTACATAGCTTACCATTCCTCCCTCCCCCTACCTCCCATTCATGCCCTCCCTCCCCAGAGTTCTGTGTTCATTGGTTGTACTTATATTCATGCATACCAGTCCTTCGGTTGTTCTCTTATCTCCCCCCAGGTCTCCTTCCCCTCCCCGCTGTCATTTGACTATCTGCTTGTTTTATGGTGACTATCTCAGGATCACATGAGTAGAATCCGCTCCTCATTTGGCAGTCTGCTTGTATTATGGTGACTATCTCAGGACCACACGAATAGAGTCCGCTCCTCCTCTAGTTCTCACCGCCCCTTCCCCTGGGTCCCACTGCTTCCCCTGGGACACAGGGCTCACCCGGAGCACAGGGCCCCCTGGGACACACGGCTCGCCTGGGGCACACAGCTCACCCGGGACACCCGGCCCCCTGGGACACACGGCTCACCCAGGGAACACTGCCCCCTGGGACACTCGGCTCACCCGGGGCACCCGGCCCCCTTGGACACACGGCTCACCCGGGACACCCGGCCCCTTTGGGACACATGCACACTTCTTGACTTTTATTTTTCTTCTTTTTCTTTATTTCTTTTCTGCCAACACCGGTCAATTTATTGTGAAAAGCCATGGTTTTCTCTCTTCTCGTTTCTAAGAAACGAAAAGAGAGAGGACCCGAGAAGGTCAGGGAAGGCCATTCCTGGACTGCAGAGAGCAAAGTGCTGCCCTCTGCCCAGGCCCGTTTGTTTCTCACTCACAATTTCCTCTGTGGTGACCTGTCATTGTCACCACAAGATTGTCTTGTTCTTCAGGATGATCCAGTGGTCAAGGTCTCCTGACGGGAGTGCTGGAGGGATGGTCAGCACTCAGCGTGGGGACACCTGGGTCCCTTCCTGCTGATTGGGGCCGCAGGAGCCCTGGAGGAGGAGGAGGAAGAAAGAGATGACAGGAGGAGAGAAAAGGAGGAAAGGGAGAAGGGAGTAACAATACTGGAAGAGGCGGAGCACTGTAGTCCCGTGATGGATGGCTTTCTTCCAGCCCCACACCCAGCCCAGCTCTCCTGGGTCTGCAGTTTCTGGGCCAACAGGGTGAAACACACACAGGGACCAACTTCTGCTCCTGCTTCTTACTGGTTGTGACTTTGGGAAGGTCTTTACATTTCTTGAGACTCTGTTTCCTTTTGTTTTCCATGGATGATGGAGAAGGCCATCACAGCAGCGCCCTGGCTGCAGGGTGGTGGTAGGGACTGGACACCTGACCCTCCCAGGGGCTGGGTAGGGATGCCTGATGAGAGGCATTAAAAGGTGCCTTTGCTTTACTCAGAATCAGGCAGGGTGGCCTGTGCTTGCCTCTTTCTTCACTCAGAGCGAATTCATTGTTTTCAAACACGACGGGCATAAATCAATTGGGGGAGGGGGATACAGTTGTATATTGCTGTCATTATGTGCAAGTCTGGTGGAGAAGAGAAGCAACACCTGCTCTCCAAATCCTCTCAGTTCCTGCAGCCAGGAGGCAAGAGCTCGAGAGATGGGATTGAGGGACAGGAATGAAGTCGGGCTCCAGGAGCTTCCAGACCAGCCTCTTGGAAATGTGCATGATTGTCTCTCTCTCTCTTCATCTCTTGGTGTGGCTCCTTTTTTTGTATACATGCTTCATTTTCTTCCTGCAAAGTGACTTTCTTCACAGTCTAAAACAAGGCAGCCAGCACATTTTGAAAGTCATGTTACAGCCTCTGTGACCGGAGGAGGGTTGACTTGACCACTTCTCTGGTCAGAATTCCAAAACTCCTAGGGAAGGATCTCATTGGATGAACAAGTAGTGGACGGCCACACCTTGACCAATCACCTGCAATCATTGAAGAACTCTGCACCTCTCATAATTCTAGGATCCGTATGAATGGCTAAGAGGGAGGGGACTTAGAATTAGGGGTGCTAGTTGGCATGATAGAAAGGCTGGGGCCTCCAGAAACAGGTGGGCAGAAGCCCCCAGAAGACCCTGACAATATGAGCAGAGATGCCTGATAGTCAGTCTTAAGCTGTCTGCTTTGCTGGGATGTCCCACCACTCTGTCTCCCAACCATACTGCAAAGCCCACCACATGTTTTTATTATTATTATCATGCCTGTCTTAGTGATTTGGGTGAAATAAAAGGGTCTGACCTTATGTCTGGACTGGTGCCCAGCAGAATGGGGAGAGAAGCTGCAGGTGCAGAGTGGCTTTGCGTTCACTCATGGGGAATTTTTTAAAAATCTTGAAAAGACTGTAGGATTTGTCCATAGAATGAGAGGAAATCCTTGAGCCAATGTTTGGTAAATATCAGTGGACTGAGGACTTCAGCTGACATTGGTGTTAGTGTGAAAAATGGGGTAGACACTATGTCACAAATAAGAATTGATGGAACACACAGGGTGTAGTGTTCAATAAATATGCAGTAAGCAATCATTCCTCCTCCCTCACCCACCCCATTCCCAGTCTTCAGGGACATGACTTTGAATGCTTCCCAGGATTTACTTTTATGTGAAAGAAAATATTTTTGAAAGGACAGGGCTTAGAAAACAGACCTAGCTTTTCATCCATTATTGACTCTTAACTATCTGACTAGATTCTGCAATTTAACCTCCCAAACCCCAGTCTCTTTCTAGTGGGAGTGATGAAGCCCATGTCACGGGAGTGGGTGTAACAGCTGAGAGAAGGCATGTGGAGCACCCCATGCCTGATGCCCACTATGGCGATTCCACCCCTCCTGTGCTTCTTTCTCATTCCCTCAATTGCATTATAAGCAGCTGAGAGCATTTTATCTTTCTAAGGTACTCTAGTATTTGCAAAGGTTTTTTTTTCTTACCTCATATTTTCCACTTGAGTCTCATAATAATGATCTTGTAAGGAAGGGTGAACAGAGTCTCATCTCTCCCACTTCAAGGAGGAGCCGACTGAGGTGTGCTTAGTGTGGAGCCTGGCAGGTGTGGATGCCTCCTGTTTGGTGAGTGAATATTGAATGAGAACTACATGTGTAGGTGCTGCATGGCTGCTTAGTACAGAGAGCAACTCGGCACAAAGGAGAATCAGGAAGGTCCCCGGAGTTCCCATTATGTACATTTCTAACCGTAGGTACAGCATTGAGCGGATGCCAGATGCCTGTGGAGCCCTTACGTTCTAATTCTTAAAAGACAAAGTTTCTCTGCTTTCCTTCAACCAACTTTCTCTGTTGCTATCTTATTAAACACGCTACAGCATGAATTATTACGCCAATCACCCGTTTATTCTGTTATGAGCTGAGTATGATTAAATACACTCACTTTTTGATACAGTAGATCCTCAGGTTACATTTGAGATTCGTTCCTATGGCGCTACGTATCATTATTTTTGCCATAAGTCAGAGCCCACCTACATAAGCACCTATGTCACTCACATAGAGCACATACAATAGCAGTTATGAAGTGAAACAGTAAAAAAAATTTAAAAAGAAGATAGTAATTCCTGACCTTTACTTGTGGTAAATAAATAATAAAAAAACATAAAGTACATATGTACATACATTGAAATGACAGAACTTTTTAAAAAATAAATAAATGGGAGATAGCGATGTAACCACAAAATGACCTACATTGGTCCCACATAACCCGAGGACTGTCTGTATTGTTTCAGAAAAAGGATACTCCAGAGAGCTTTTAGCTTCTTCTGCCACATGAGGACACAATGAGACACGGTCATCTATGAACCAGGAAGCAGGCTCTCACCAGCTACCAAGTCTGCCGCCCCTCGATCTCGGACTTCCCAGCCCGCAGAAGTGTGAGAAATAAATGTGGGTTGTTTAAATCTATGGCAGTTTGATATGGCAGCCCACGTAGGCTCAGGCCCCAGTCTTGGATAATTGCTTTCTGACTTTTGAAAAAGGATTTCTTGTAGAAATTTAGAATGGCAGATATGGAAGGGCCCTTGGGGAACATCTTGTTTCATGGGTACACACTTTAAAAGCCTGAGAACACTGTGTCCAAATGAGAACTCACCACAGACAGCCAATTTATAAAGCAGATAAATTGAATCTACCTCCAACTCACTGAAACGCTCATTGACTTTGAATCTCTTCACAATCACAGCTTCGTGGCTCCCCCCTCCGAGAACCTTCTTTAAACAGCCTCTCCGAACAGCTCCCCAATTTCCCATGTCACGTCACCCTGCTTGTTTCCTTCATGGCCTCTGTCACAATTTGCAAGTATTTGCAAGTATTTATCTGTTTACCTCTTTATCCTCTGCCTCTATCCCTAGATGGTGTGCCCATTTGGACAGGGACCAGATGAGTCTTGGTTACTGAAACCTTCCTAAAGCAATATACCCTTGAGGAGTTGATAATAATGGATGAGGTCCAGCCAGAAGGTTGGCTTACTGGCCTTGGTGTGTTATAGCCTTCCTATCAGTGGCTGTCGATGCTACCGTTCTTGGTTGCCCAGCAACTGTTCTTACTGAGTCTAGAAACACACTCAGGTGGGAGTGGGTGAAGCATGCTGACCTGGCCGGGCAGACAATGGTTCTCCCCGGCATGGCCTCAGATGTGACCCAGGAATGGGCATGTGACCCAAGCCTGGTCAACCAGCATGCTTCCCCAAGGTTCTGCTGACTGAGGCTGGCAACAAAGACTTTTCCTCTCACTGATCACGAGGCTGTAAGGATGCTGGCCTGGAGCTGCTGAGGCAGCTGGCCCAAGAGAACGAAGCCAGAGAGGCAGATGTAAGAGGCAGAGAGTGGGGGAGTCCTGATGGTGTTGGGAGTCCCGGGCCCAGGCATTCAGGCCAGGCACCCTGCCTTTACTGGCCACGCCTGTCATATTTTGGTTTTCTTTCACTTGCAATGGTTGAATAATGAGCCTAAGTTTTCTCACCCGTCAAATCTGGTTAACGGTGTTTAACCGGGTTGATTGAGGGAGTTCTTTCGAGGCTCAAAGGAGAAACTGTTTACAGAAGTTCTTTGAGATCTTTCTCTGTGATCAGGGGAGTGTGCATTTTCTACTTCCAAGGATGATATCTGGAGTTAGCCTGAGCGCCTGGGCTGGGTGATTTAGGAGGTTACTTTGAGTCCAAAGGCCTCAGCTCCTGTCCGAGGCAGCTCCCTGAGCATGCTCTGATCATGGAATGACCACGGACTGTTAGCTCGTTACCCTTGACATTTCCTGTCCTTGACACACATGCACACGGAAATCGCAAATATCAAGAAGCAAGCTTCTTCAGGGTGAGTGTCAAAACCTTTAATTTTCATTATTTTTTGTTTTGTTTTGTGCCCTCCACCCACCCCCTTATTTATTTTGAGCTGCATGGAGACTTTCTTCTTCATTACCAGGGTCACAGTGCTTATATGCCACTGGGTTTGATCTAAAACTATTTAAAGTGAAAGCAGCTGCTTTTGCTAAACAGCCTCCCCCCAGGTACCCTGAGAAGGGGGTAACGAATGCAAACGGTTCGACCAGGGCTCTGCTGGTGGAGGATGCCCTGCCTGCTGCAGCAGCAACCGGCTGCCTAGTCTGCCCCTCACTTCTCCAATCCATCTGTCCTGTCTCTAGCCACCCCTCCCAGCCATTCCGAGCATCTGAGACCTCGGGGTCCACATGCACTGGATTTTTTCTTTCATCGTTACATGTGTTGAAGCCTTCACTGTCACCTCACTTCTGTACTGGGCCTGCTTCCCTCCCAGGGGCTCAGGAGTGCCTGGCGCCTCCCAGCCACCTGGTGATTGTTGCCCAGGCGCCTCACATCTTCTGAGCCCCAGTTCCACATTCTCCCTTCCTCATTGGTCTCAGCAGCCTCCTGTCATGTGAACACAGATGTACAGTGAGAGCCACTCTCCCGTTTCCCATCCAGCCTCTTCATTTCTCATAGCGCCCCGTCCTGCTGCCCTAATGCCAGGCTCTGACCTTGAGATGTATCTTGACCCTTCTCTTTAACTTGCTCTACAGACCCAGGCAGCTGTTCGTTTTCGCGATTTGTTGATTGATTGTTTCATCCAACCCAATAACCAACGACTCTGACAGGCTCTGCGTAAGTGGCAAGGAGACAGAAAATAGAGCTGCTGTCTCTTGGTCTATTGCTTGGACCACTGAGGCAGAACAGCTGCACCCCTACCCCAAGGCCAGATTAAAACTCCCTAAACTGGTGTGTGTGTGTGTGAACGCGCGCGCGTGCACTTATCTCCTCTGGTAAAAATCCATTAGCCCTGCCTTGTCCGTAGAGTGAAGTCCAACTTTAGACTAGAGCTGTGCTCTTCAGTGTAGCATCTACTGGCCATATGTAGCGATTGAGCACCTAAAAAGTGTCAGACTGGATTGAGATGTATGGTAAGTATATGATAATTACAGAATTTCAAAGAAAAACACACACACAAAATGCCTCATTAGGTTTTTAATTAATTACATGTTGCAATTATCATATGTTGGATATACTGGGTTAAATGAAGTATTGTTAACATTAATTTTTACTTAATTTTTAATGGAGCTAAAAGAAAACCTAAAATTAATATGTGGCTTGCATTATATTCCTATTTTCAGCACTGGTCTGGACACAGTATCTCATATTTTCCTCACAATAGACTGATATGGTTTGTATTATGAAACTAGGTTAGTAATACCTAGTTTAGTAACTATTTTCAGTTAACTGGAGAGGTATGAGGGGCTAGATAAATGGACGAGAAGGTCAGCGTCATGAACTAAAGCCTCAGGAGAGTCCTGCGTAAGTCACATTCCTGGCTCCTGCCTGGACCAGACCTCTATCAGATATGCTCCCCATACCAGAGGTAGTTGGCTACTGGCAGATTTTATTGGCTCTCTTCCACATCCTATCCCCTGGGGAATGGCAGGAGGGAGACAGCATTCCTGACTCCTGCCTGGACCAGCCCTCTATCAGATAGTATTGGGACATATCTGACAGAGGTCTGGTCAAGGCAGGAGTCAGGCATGTTGTCTCCCTCCTGCCATTCCCCAGGGGGTAAGATGTGGAAGAGAGCCAATAAAATCATGAAAATGCTGACTGGGACAGACCTGATGCAATGCTGGCAAGCCTGCTTCTGCTGAGTTACCTGGCAGATGCCCTATGAGGGATGGCTGGCAGACGCTGGGTGGGTGTGAGTGGGGCAGCAGTGGCATGCGCCAGTAGCCAACTACCTCTGGTATTGGGAGCATATCTGATAGAGGTCTGGTCAAGGTAACTTTGCAGGGGGCTGGAGTTCCTGTGCGAGCAGGCTGGGGGTGATGGGAGCTGTGAAGGTGTAGTCATTTCTGTTCACATGGCTCTACTTGGCCCCAGGGGCCCGGAGCATTTGGCGATTTTGAGTTTTCTGCACTAGGAGCACCCTCAGCTGTTTATTGATACCCAGGGGCTGATGGGAAGGGGTCTGTGGCATGGCTCTGTATGTGTGGCTAATTTCCTCTAGAAATCCAAGGAGGAATTCCTGATTTTGGTGAATCACGGTGGCTCCAGGATTTACTCAGGGAGCCTTTCAGGGCTGTTTCCCTTTCCTGTGATTTTAGGGCAGCTTCTCAGATTTGACTGTGTTCAAAAACTGCCTATTCAGAAATAATCTGTGTTCAAAAACTGCCTATTCCAAAATAATCTCCAAATTTGCCTCCGTTCTCTTTGTTAAGGAGGCTCCCATCTCTTACACACTCACCTACACACTCCGAACACTTTGACTCATCTATAGGGCCTAATGGAGAGACGACAATGCTGATTATAGCCGTTCTTCTTTAGTCAGTCTCTGTATGGGAAAAATTTAGAGCAAACAGAAATCTCTGAGATACTCTGATCTTATATTTATGTTGTACAGACGGGGGAGCTGAGGTTCAGGGAGGGGATGTGACTTGTATCATGGAGAGCTTCTAGCAGCGAAGCTGGGCCCAGGGCCCAGATGGGTGTTTATTGTCTCCCTATTGTAGGCACTTGGCTCATGCAGGGTATCCTGGTGGCCTCTGAGGTGCAGCAGTGAGTCCTGTGCCTGCATTCCATTTGTCCCTTGTCACCCAGGTGAGCAGCACCGACATGGGGAAGGCTCTAATCTGGTTATTAGGAGAGCTGGGCTCCTGACCTTTCTCTCTCCATCTTACCAGGCTGGATGGCCTCGGGTGCACTGTCTGGATGGCCCTGTACTTTTGCTACAACTCACTGAGGTCTGACATGGTGTCTCTTGAGGGTAAAATACAAAAACTCTCCAATGATCCAAAGCCTTCATGCATTAATCAATACATGGTGTCTCACCATGTCTTACCAATACATGGGTGATATAACAAAATACCATGCAGTGGGTTGCTTAACCACAAACACTTATCTCTCACAGTCTGGAGACTTCTAGAAAAGTCCAAGATTAAGGTGCGGGCAGATTTGGTTCCTGATGAGAGCCGCCCTCTTCCTGGCCTGCAGACAGCTGTGTCCTCACCTGGTGGAGAGAGTGAGAGCTCTGGTCTCTCCCCATCTTATAGAGGTGCCAATGCCATCATGGGGCTCTACCCGCACAACCTCATTTAAGTCTAATTACCTTGCAAAAGCCCCACCTCCCCATACCATTCCATTGATTAGATTTCAACTTGTGCATTTTGGGGGTCACAGACATTCAGTTTATCACACATGCACGCATAAGGCCGATTGATTGCTAAGACCCACTGTGTGCTCAGCACTAGGACTATACAGGTGAAAGACATGCTTCCTCTCCCCAGGGAGTTTCCAGATGAGCAGTTGAGAGCCATGGGTACAGCATCATCCAACTTGGCCAAACGATATGTGAGTTTCTTGAGCTCAGCATGGGGACAGGGTAGAAGGCATTGTGCCTCTCGTGAGATCCTTGGGGCAAGAGACAGATTCAGAAACCCTCGCCTCCTGCCTGTTGGCCAAGGCACCTGAAATGTACTGGCAACCATTTGATGATGTCCAATGTATCTCTCTTCTTCGTTGTTTGTGCTTTTGTCGTCTTTCCCAAGAAACCATTGCATTATCTAAGGTCATAAAGATTTATGTCTTTGTTTTCCCCCCTAAAACTTTTAATAGCTGTAGCTCTCACATTTAGGTCTGGGATACATTTTAATTTTCGGTTATGGTGTGGAGTAAAAGAACTAACTTTGAAATACTTCTTTGATCTGCTTTCCTCTTTAAAAAATTCATTTCAGCTTTTTATCTTTGATAATATCACTTTTTTTTACTCTTTAAATTTTTATTTTTAAGTTATTTAAGATGCTTAATTCATTCATTTGACTTTTATGTTCTATTTGTATAATAATTTAAGCATTTGAAATTTTTTCTGAGTATTATTTTAGTTCTATCCTATAGGTGCTGGTGTGTACTAGTAAATATTTTATACATTTTATTTTTTTAGGAAAATTATAAAAATGTAGTTTTTATTTCTTCCTTGAACTAGGGATTAAGAATTAAAAAATTTTAAAAAATCTTTTTTCTGTTACTGTTTTTAATTTCTTGTTTTATATTGTGACCAGAGTATTGTCTGTTCATTTCTGTGTTAGGATCTAGTGCTCTCTTGGTGTGTGACCTAAATGATTGTTGGTTTTCATGTTCATTGCAAGGGCATTTCAGGATAGAGTGCTCATCATATATCAATAGGGTCTACTGAGTATTTAGGTTAGTTAGGTCATTTATATGCGGATTTAATACTTTTATCTACTTGATCTATCATAGATGGAGAGAGGAATTAAAGTCTCCCTCCCACCCGTCATTTTTTAAAACCCATTTCTCCTTGAGGGTACTATAATTACTGTTTTTTTGACTCTTGCTTCTAATGTCTCTTGTTGCATAGATATTCATAACTATTATGTATTCAGTGTAAGTTGCACCCTTTGGCTTTACAAACAGTGCCTTTCTTTGTGTCATTTAATGCCTCATGCCCTGAATTTAACCTTGTCTGATACTTACATTATGCATTATACCCTCTGCTTCTTGGTTTGCATTTTCCTGTTTTACCTTTGCCCTTCCTTTTATTTTCAGCTTTTCTGAATCACTGTGCTTTTTTTGTGTATCTTTTATATATAACTTAGGGCTTAGTTTTGCTTTGTGATTTATCTGAAATATATTTTTAAATAGATAAGTTAAGCTCACTTATTTGATCCATATATATTTGATCTCAGTATGCCCTTTTATTTTATGCTATGTTTCTCTTTTACTGTTTATCAGCATGTTGTTACAAAATGAGTTTTCTTTGCTTTTAAAACAATTGCAGTTCTGATATTCAGGAGGATTTATACTTTTGTTCTCATGACTACCTTTGTAATTATAACGTTACATAAAATTGTTAGTGCTCTATTTCTCTAGACAGGATTAATTAGTTCTTTTGTGTGAATAATGATGAAATTGATATGCTTCATTTTCCTACCCTCTCTCTCATCCCACACTTTTATTTATTTATTTAAAAAATATATTTTATTGATTTTTTTTACAGAGAGGAAGAGAGAAGGATAGAGAGTTAGAAACATCCATGAGAGAGAAATATCGATTAGCTGCCTCTTGCACAGCCTCTACCTGCATAGGTACATGCCCTTGACCGTAATTGAACCCGGGACCTTTCAGTCCACAGGCTGACGCTCTATCCACTGAGCCAAACTGGTTTTGGGCTCACCCCACACTTTTAATTAATGTTAGTGTTTCCCCATAGTCTTGTTAAAGATGTTTACATGGACTCTTACTTGGTTTGTCAGCTTTGAATCATATCTTTGACTCCCACTATTACAAATGCAACCATCTGCAAGCTACTCTACTTTTTATATTGTCTACTCCTTCCCCGTTCCATTTTTATTACTTTATACATTGTCCAACTATATAGCATTTACATTCTACCTGTCACCTCCATCTTCAGCTTTGCTTAATATTTTAATTAATTATTTTTACTTTTTAAGGTGTAATGGACATATAGCATTATGTTAATTTCATATGTATAACATAATGATTTGTTATTTGTATATGTAGATAAATGATCACCACAATACATCTAGTTAACACCGGATGTTCCTTAACTTTGCAGTTGTGGTATATAATGTCCTTCACCCATCTTTTTGCTGTGGTTCGCCTCCTCTGTTATCTCTCGGTGGATGAATATTAACCTTTTGTAAATTCCTCAGGAAAGATTCATGGGACAGTATTATACAAATTCAGAAATAGAACAACTGTTATCTTTGTTTGCTTTTGGAAGGACATTCCTTGCTGGATAGAAAATCCTTAGCTCTCTTTCTTGTAGTTGTCTAACTACATCGTCTTCCTGTTTTGGATGTTGCCCTGGAGAAGTCTGAGGCATGTCTGAATCCCCCCCCCCCCCCATGTAGGGCTTATCTCTTTTCCTAGATGCCCAGAAGATTCTTTCCCACTTTCCCTTCCTTTATCTTATCCTCTCTTGTCTTCCCTCTGCTTTCCCTGCCTCTCTTCTCCCTTCTCTGTCTTCCTATTTCTCTCTCCAGCCTTGTAGGACATGTCTCCTGGCTGCCGTTCTGATTCGGTTCTCCCTGGTTCATGGTATGCCCTTACTGAGTAGAGTCAAGTCTTCCTTTGTTTATTCAGCATCATCGCTCCTTTTTCCTTCCTTAGGACTCAGATTTTGAGTGTGCTGGCTCTCTTTTGCTTATTGTGGCTAATATTTTCTCTCTAGTCCCCTTGAATTTTATCTTTATTCCATTTAATCTTAGTTGCATTTCTTTTTTTCTTAAAAACATTTTTAAAATTGATTTTAAAGAGGAAGGAAGAGGGAGAGAGAGATAGAAACATCAGTGATGAGAGAGAATCATTGATCGGCTGCCTCTTGTACACCCCCACTGGGAATCGAGCCCTCAACCAGAACATGTGCCATTAACTGGAATCAAACCCGGGACCCTTCAGTCTGCAGGCCAATGCTCTATCCACTGAGCTAAACCAGCTAGGACGGTTGCATTTCTTGTATCTGCCCTTTATATCCTTTAATGTATTTTTTGCGGTGTATAATCTGTCATAAACTTTCCAATTTTGTCTTCATTTTTCTGATGGCTTTTTAAACTGTTTTGTCAATTACTTTCTCTAGTTCTGCTAGATCACAGTTCACATTCTATTTTCTTGCTACAACTTTCCTGAATTCTGGCATTTCTATTTTGTGGTATTCTTTAAAGAGATAGTTGCTTTATTAATTTTTAAAGAAGTCATGTGAAATATTTACATACCTTTTCTCTGCTTCATAGCAGTGTGTGTGTGTGTGTGTGTGTGTGTGTGTGTGTGTGTGTGTGTGTGTATGATGTTCATCTGATGGTAAATTTTGATACTCTTCAAACTTTTTTAAAAAAATATTTTATTGATATTTTACAGAGAGGAAGGGAGAGAGATAGAGAGCCAGAAACGTCGATGAGAGAGAACCATCGACCAGCTGCCTCTTGTACACCTTCTATCGGGGATGTGCCCACAACCAAGGTACATGCCCTTGACTGGAATCGAACCCGGGACCTTTCAGTCGGCAGACCGATGCTCTACCACTGAGCCAAACTGGTTTCGGCTCTTTTCAAACTTTTACCTTACAGTAACTTTGTATAGATGCTGTGCCAGTTCACCTTAAAAAATTACTTATTAAATGTGTTGAGTTTTTCAGCACTAGCTATTTACATAAGGTTTCTGATGCCGTACTTCACAAATCAAAGCTTTCTCTTTCTTTGCTGTTCGCCCAAGAGACTGATTGCTGGAAACAGGGTTTGACTGCGCTATTCTTTGTGTAGTTTTACCTCTTCTGTTTCTACAAACTCCGTGGGGACTCCTCCTGTGATTTCTGCTTTCCTCCCTCCCTGCACCCTGCTACAAATAGGGTATGTAGCTTGCATACTTCATGGTGAGTTGTGTGCCTCTGGGAGTTTTATCTCTGCTGGCACTTTTAAGATGTGCCATCAGGTTCTCTTTCAACTCAATTTTTCTTCTTTCCTCTTTTCCCCCCATGTGGTTTCTGTCTGATTTCAGTTATTTTTGTCCACCTGTAAGCGTGTTTTGGAGTGCACAGATTATAATTGGCTTCTAGTTTCAATGAAAACGGAGGTTGTGGATATTTTTCAATTCTCCTTGCTCCTTTCACGTGATTTTTATGAAGAGGATGGACACATAAGCTGAACTATGCTGCCATGTTCATAGAAGAAGCTCCTGAGATGATTTTAAGGTTATTTATCATCAGGGGTTTTTCTTGTTATGAAACACTGAACAACTGTGATTTGAGAGTCCTTGGATGACCGCTCCCCATCCCAGACTTAGTAAAAAAGGTGATTACAGATTTAAAAAAATATATATATTTTATTTATTTTTATAGAGAGGAAGTGAGAGAGATAGAGAGTTAGAAACATCTATGAGAGAGAAACATAGATCAACTGCCTCCTGCACACCCCCTACTGGGGATGTGCCTGCAACCAAGGTACATGCCCTTGACGTGAATTGAACCTGGGACCCTTGAGTCCGCAGGCCGATACTCTATCCACTGAGTCAAACCGGTTAGGGCCGATTACAGATTTTTAAAAACACCCATGACTTTGGCTATCTGGAAAGTAAAGGAATAACCCTTATTATTTTAATAAGCCTTATTATTTTAATAACCCTACATACCCTTATTATTTTAGGTTAAAACTTTAAGCACTAATCTTTTCTTCTTGAATCTTTTGGGAAGGAAATCTTTCTAAACATTAACATATTTCTTGTGTTTTTTTTTTTTTTTTGGTTTTTTTTTTGAGCTTGAGGAACCTACTCTGTGTGGACGATTGGATACGAGGGGTTATTACAATATTTTGTGCTAAAACATGGTTATTTTATTAAAGGAGCGAAGGTGTTGCCTTCCGTAAGAATAGGCTCTGAAGTTTATGTTTGAGTGTTTTTGTCATACATAGTTTCCCCCCCCCCCTTCATCTTGGTTTTTTTTTTTTTTTTTAGGAAATGCAAATAATGCTTTTAATAGAAATGCATCTGTGTTCTGATCCTTCTTAATTCCTCAATGGAATACCCAAAGATCTGTGCAACATGTCTTTAAGTAGAGAGGCATAATAAAACATATTAAGGTCTCTGTTTGAACAAGGTATGATGCAAAGGCATTTTATGGGTACTTCTATATGAAAAAACACTGGGGTGGATTTTTAATTTTTGCACACTAGAAAATATATTTATTTATTTTTTACTTTTGCTTCCCCTTTTTATCTTGTGAGTACGTTTTTCTTTATGGGTTCTTTCCTGCTGCTGCTGTATATAGTATTGGCCTATCCTCTTTGAATTTGATGGAGGCTCATGATTCAGACAACAGAGATTGCTGGAATTACACATGAAGTAAAAGTAAGTATACTTTGGGCATGATCTGAGGGACTCTCCCATGAGCACTGTGACACTCACTGCCCAGGCTGCTTCAGTTGCCTGGGAATCAGTTGTTTCTTGGATCTCAGAAGCCTCATCCTTCCTTGAGGCACTCCACCTAGAAGAAGAGAATTCCCGAGGGACCACCTCATCAAACGGCGGGTGGGAAAGTGAATAATGCAATACAGTTAGACAGGCAGGTGCTGTAGGCTCCACAGAGAAAGTCAGTTTACCAGATTACACCAGCTGG
Source organism: Vespertilio murinus (assembly GCA_963924515.1). Classification (NCBI taxonomy): domain Eukaryota; kingdom Metazoa; phylum Chordata; class Mammalia; order Chiroptera; family Vespertilionidae; genus Vespertilio; species Vespertilio murinus. The sequence goes on along the minus strand of OZ004715.1, from coordinate 29,821,538 downwards.
GTTATGTGTGTAGACACTAACAAGGTCAAAGTCAGCTTGCTGACATTTAGCAGGGACATAACACAAAAGGTTAAGGAGGTTGAATAGTTACATTTATGACACATGAAGTGTTTTCCTAGTTTTGATCACATATACGCTTGATGATATTATTGTGGTGAACACTGTCATTTTAGTTAAAAATTCCATCATATTGTCTCCTCCCCCTGGAAATATTATGGAAAGGCCCAAAGAAAACATTTGCCATAGCATTCTACTGCCTTGCAGAGGGGGGCGTTTTGTGTTCTCAGTGCCCAGTTGTCCCAGCATCTGGGGGACGTGTGGGCATTTGGTATTGCTACGCAGGCCAAGTACACAGAGACGGTTCTAACATTGTTAAGTGCAAGCTGCAAGATTCTAAGATTAATTGTGCTTCACTCTCCAGTGAGATTAGTGCATTATAAATCATAGAGGCATATCCCATCAATCTGGAGTCTGGATCCAGGGAACATGGTAACCCCTGACTCAGCAGAAACGTACCTTCCATCCATTACGGCTTCTCTCCTGGAATAAACCGCGTGCTCCTCAGAAAGGACCAGGGCAACACACAACATTTAAAAGACATCTGCAAGATAAGGTCCCATCTCTTACAACAGGGAAACCATTTTTATGCTCCTTGGTTTTATTCTATAATAACTTTAAACAGGACAGGTTTTAAAAAACTGTTTGCTGGGTACTTAATTTTGTTTAGCCCTGGGGGAAGTTCTCTGAGGGAGTCAAAATAAAGAAAATGTATGAGCCCTGCCCTTGATAAGCTATGGTTTAGTTGGGGATAAAAGCCACATTAATTCTAATTATGTGATGTTGATGCTAATTGCTTTTGCTTATCTATTACTTACTATGTGCATACTGATAGAATATACTAAGAAATTACTCAGAACATATTTTGAAATAAACAATTAGAGGTCACAGGAAAGAGAAATGTATTGGCTGGATCAGTCTGGAAGTTCCCTCTAGAAGCTAGGGCTGTGCTGGGTCGTGTTGGTGGGAAGGCTTTAGTGAGCTTTACAGGCTGCATTGCCAGGGTGCGGATAGAGCTTGCAGGAGAGGAATGAGGTTAGATAGGCAGAGGAGCAACCTGGAGGTGCATGCAGGAGGCCAGCAGAACCATAAAACGTGCGAGAGTATCTTGCCCTGCACCTCTGCTTTCAGAGCCAATTCCATTCCACTTTGGGGACCTTGCCTCCAGGAAGAGAATTCCCATAGGGACATCTCATCAGAATGGCAAGTGGGAAAGTGAAGGCAGTACAGCCAGCCAGGCAGGTGCTGTGGCTGCATAGAGGACATTTGACCAAATTATGCCAGCTTGTGTGTATAGGCACTGAGGGAGCCAAAGTTAGTTTGCTGACATTTGGCAAAATATAAAATAATCTTTCCTCTCCTTCTTCCTCTCTCCTCTCTTCTTTCTCCCTTCACCTTTATCCTTCCCTTTTTCGTTTATTATTATGAAACTAGAGGCCTGGTGCATGAATTTGTGCATAGATGGGGTCCCCTGGCCTGGCCTGCGATGGGGGCTAATGGGGACTGGCTAGCCTTGGGGAGGGACTGCAGGAAGTTGGCTGTGGGAGTGATATGACCACCAGGGGGAAGCTCCTGTGTTGAGCATCTGCCCCTGGTGGTCAGTGCACATCATAGCTACTGGCCGATATTCTGGTCATTCAGTCATCTGGTTGTTAACAGTTGCTTAGGTTTTTATACATAAAGATATTTTAAGCTTAACACCCCCCTCCTTTCAATTCATCTTCTTCCTCGATGCCAAGCTCAGTTCCCTTAGCTACAACTTCATGGCCACACAGTGCTCATTCAACTTCATTCATCTATTCATTCAACAAGTATTCATTGGGAATTCCATATGTGTCTTCAGATAATATACAATATTCTAAGGAAGACAGTGAAGAAACAATTACAACATGATGTGATAAGTACCTTGGAATGAGAAACATAAAATACTATGGGAGCAGATAGCAAGAACACTTAATCTTATTGAGGAGGGAAGGGGGTCAGAAAAGCTGAGACCTAAAATTGTGACTGGAGATGTTCAGACCCTCCCTAAGGCTGTTGAGAGGTACTTCATTTGAGTACCTCTGCCATCATACAGAGGATATCAATTTATCTAGTCAATCAACAATGATTTTTTGATCAAATCTATAGTGTAAACATTTTCCAGGCTCTGTAAATCAAACAGCTGTAAACCAAATTAGCAAATCGCCTGATCTCACAGAGCATACATTCTATAGGGAAGAGTGGACAATGAATAATTAAATAAAAATAGATAATATATTAGATGTGAATGAAAAATGAAAGTAAGATGTTTGAGTTGTGTGTGTGTGATTTTAGACAGGGTCGTGTGGTCCTCTCCATTAAAGTGATACTTGAGTGAGACCTGATGAATGAAAGGAATTTGTGAGAGTGGCTTTCTAGGTGGCAGGCTGAGGGGGCAGCATTTTAGGCAGAAGGAACAACTAGAGCACAGTTTCCCTGGAGGACATATGCTAGGAGTGTTTGGGGAACTACAGAAAAGCCAGGAGCCTAGAGCTCTAGGAAGAGAGAAGAAATGGGTGAGGTTGTAGAGGTACCTATAGGCTTGATAAAGTCAGTCTTGTCTCATGCAAGATTTGCATTTAAGAGGATCTCTTTGTCTGTGGTGTGGAGGTCTGACAGCAATCGGGCAAGAGTGGGAGCAGAGAGACAGATTAGGAGACTGTTGCAATGGTCCAGGCAACGCAGCTTGTCACCTTGAGAGAGGGAGAGGTTGGTTGGATTCTGAGGATACTTAAAAGATAGAATGGCCAGGTTTGCTGATGATTAGGTGGGGGTGTGAGAGGAGAAAGGGATCAATGATGACTGAAAGGAATTTGTTAAACCAGAATTGCCACTGACTGAGTTGGAAAGACTGAAAGAGGAACGGTTTCTGAGAAGCAAAGATAGAAGTTTGTTAAGCCTGGCCATCTTCCACCTGGAGATTTTATGGAGGCAGATTATTACATAATAAGTAAGGATGGCAAGGGAGAGTTTGGGGAGTTATCATTTAAAGCCACGAGACAGGTTGAGATCACCAGCTGGGCAAGCCTGCAGAGAAAAGAAATGGGGTCTGACTCTTTGGGGAGCTCTATTATTTAGAGGTTGGGGAGATAAGAAAGATCTAGCAAAGGAGATGGAGCAGCCGGTGGGGTGGATTCAAGAAGTTATGTGCTGCCGAAACCGGTTTGGCTCAGTGGATAGAGTAGACTGGAGGGTCCCAGGTCAAGGGCATGTACCTTGGTTGTGGGCACATCCCCAGTTGGGGGTGTGCGGGAGGCAGCTGGTCGCTGTTTCTCTCTCATCGATGTTTCCAGCTCTCTATTCCTCTCCCTTTCTCTCTGTAAAAACTCAATAAAATATATTAAAAAAAGAAGTATATGCTACCCTGTAATCCAAGTAAAAGGGGGGTTTCAAAGGGAATAGCCAGCTCTGTTAGATGCTGCTGAGAGGCCAATGGAGATGGGGCCTAGAGGTCATTGTGGACCCACCACAGCGGATGTGATGGAGTAGTGGGCAAAGGCCTGACAGAGTGGGCTTGAGAGAGGATGAGCGGAGGAAGTGGAAATAGCAATTAGACTTATCTCTTCTATGGAGTTTTGCTGCAAAAGGTTGCAGGTGGGGCAGGTATGTAAAGCTATGGCTGGTGGAGGAAGTGGGGTCAAGGGAGGATATTTCCAAGTGGGTACGGAGCAACGTGTTCCTGTGCTGGTGGGAATGACCCAGTAGACAAGGGAAATGATGATGAAGGGCAGAGTGATAACTGCAGGAGTTATGCCCTTGAGCAGGTGAGAGAGCATGGGATCCAGTAACCAAGTAGACAGGAGTGGGGCAGCTCGTTCCCACAAAAGGCGCGAAGGTGGGTGAGAGCCTGGAGAGTGGGTGATGCAGAAATTCTTTTCTGATATTTTCTACTTTTCAAGTGAAATGAGACGCTAGGTTTAAGATGGGCATAAGGATGGGGAGGAGGTGTAGGAGGTGTGAGGAAAGAGGAGGATGTGTGAGGTGGCTGACTAGGAGAGCGGGGAGGGGGGGGAGCATGGTCTGGGATACGAGACATGACTGTGGGGCAGCACTAAGGGCCTCTTATAGAAGTGGTCATGAATTTAAAAACAGCCCAGTCAGAAGGGTTCAGGGAAACGTTTAACCAGGTAAATCAGATCTTGGACTTATTGAATCCTTGCCTTTTTGAAGTAGGATTCTCAAGATGGTACTAACGTCCATGGCTGTCAGCCTCCTGGAGGCTGGGCTGTACCCTCAATAGGTGACCGGCAGCCAGGGCCCTATAAGCAGGCACAGGGGACTTCATCTGGGCAGGCACGACCTCACATGATGGCCACATGTGGTCATTGCACAATTCGTCCTCTCCTTCCTTTAATATTGGTTAGAGGCATGCTGGAAGATTATAGGAAAGCCATTCAAGCATTGGGAAGTTGGTTAAGATCAACACATAGAATTTGGGGCAGAGGTGAGTCACCAGATACACTGAAGCTCATTAGGACACAAGGAGGTGACCGGGCAGAGAGGACGTGAAGGAGTTCCGGGCAGAGGGACTGCAAGGTCCAAGGCTCGATGGAAGGGGCAGGGGTGGGGAGTGAGGGGGAAGTGGCCACAGAGGAAATCAGGCAAGGAAAATAGAAGCTGTTTGGAAATGCTGGATTGTAGGTGCCTCCAGGCAGCTGTCCTCCACCCTGCCATGCTCACTTCAGCCCCTAGACCTTTCATCAGGCCAGATTCCCTGCCAGGGGTGCCCTCCATCTCTCAGGGTCACTGGGCTGCCCAACTCCAGGAGGTGCCATCAACACTGGATTTTATGTTTCCTTCTTGAGTCAGCCGAACCCCTGTTCTTCCATGACAGCCTCTGCTTTGGCTCCAAGTCGCGCCTAACTTTCCCTTTTCTGAATTCCTCTTATACCCAGAGCAGTGGTCGGCAAACTCATTAGTCAACAGAGCCAAATATCAACGGTACGACGATTGAAATTTCTTTTGGGAGCCAAAATCTTTAAACTTAAACTTCTTCTAACGCCACTTCTTCAAAATAGACTCGCCCAGGCCGTGGTGTTTTGTGGAAGAGCCGCACGCAAGGGGCCAAAGAGCCGCATGTGGCTCGAGAGCCGCAGTTTGCTGGCCACTGACCTAGAGGTAGGATTGTAAAATTTAGCTAACAAAAATATAGGATGCCAGTTAAACATTACATGGGACACACTCATATTAAAAAGTTATTGTTTATCTGAATTTTCAAGTTTAACTAGGTAGCCCACATTAAACCTGGCCATCCAGCTAGATATTGAAACACAGTCAAGCATTCATTCAACAAACTTTCACAGAGAAGGAATGGGTGAGGCCTTCTACTGGACACAGGAAACAGGAGCACCAGGCCTGGACCCCGCCCTCAGGGCCCCAAGGTACCAAACATATGTAGGCCGCCAGCCAAGGAGGGTCATGGGAAGTACATCACAAAATGCTTAACTTGATGAGCTCCAGAATATTTCAGTCATATCCAGAGAAAAGCTAGTTCAATTTCAGTGTACATGGACATTTTGTGACTTATTTTCACTGAGCACTATAATTTTTAATTTTAATGATATTTGGGGACAGGAGCATCGTTATCTTTTCATTGCTTTGAACATTTAAGAGTCTTCATTAAGTATTGTCTGCCTATGAGGCGTTCGTCATTTATTACTCTCTTCCTCCTCCTCCTCACAGCGCTGGTCAGAGCAGCAGCTGCTGGCAGAGGCGGGGCCGCCGGGTCGGGAGCTTGGGTCTCTGCTCTGCCATGAACTGCGGGACCTCGATAAGTGACTTCATCTCTCGGTGTCACAGTTTTCCCAATTCTATAGTGACATGTCTACTTTGGTTTTAAACTTTTTGGTAAAATTCTCCCCTTTCTCCAGTGCTTAGACTGAGGAGGGTGTGTGTAGTCTGAGTTAGGGATTGCCCCCTTTCCCCAGTGTATCTCATCAGGGGTGTGGGGGTAGGGAAGAGAGATGGGGAGGTGAAGGCTCCCTCTTTAGCCTCCTTCATGTTGGCCACGGGAAGTGTTGCAGACCCCACCCTGCTTCAGGCTGGCTCCAGCCATCGCTGAGGGCCTTTGCTGGTTGTCTCCATGATGGCGCTGTGTGGGGTTTAGGCCCAGTGCTCGAGGTGGCCCCTCCACCTCTAGGGAACCTGCTAGAGGGGCAGTCCTACCTCCCTTTGGCTCCTAGAGGTATATCCCAGTGATCCTTTATCCAGGCTGGGCATCCTGACCTCGGAACCATCTCTCTCATTCCCGTGAACTAGCCTCTGAGTCTGGTACTGGGTCCTGGCTGTGGAGATGATTTCAGGCAGTGGCCGTGCCCACTTCTCTCACTCATACAGAAGTCCCTTTGTGGGGGTACAAGGCTTGGGTCTTGGCTCCAGGCTAGCAGGCATCCCATAGCAGCCTTCCCGGGCTAGGTGTGGAGTGGGCTGGGGGTCCTCCTAAAGCTCTCTCCACCTGTCCCCCTCCGTGCCTGCAAGCCAGGCTCTTCCCTCCTGTTTCCAGGAACCACCACTGTGGATATTTCTTTCTTTTCGGCATCCAGTGCAGCTAGAGAGTGGTCCAGTTCCTGAGTAGGGGCAGCTGGGGATTGAGAAAATGAAAGAAAGACAGACACAGAGATGGAAGGAAAAAGCTGGCACCGGGTAGGACAGCTGCCCTCTTCTGATGTGGAGGGACAGGGTCCCAGAGCCCATGCAGTGTGTTTGTTTTATACCCCCAGATACCAGGAAGTTTTTCTATTCATTCCTGGTGCTTGACTGGGTTTACATAATAAAACCCACGCCCTGGCACCTGGGCAGAGATGAAGGTCAGGCTGACAACACTTCTACCTTTTGGCAGAATGTGTTTCCAGGGCGTGGCTTTGCCGACCGCCCTGGATTCAGCTGACAATTTAAAGAAATGCCCACGTGCCTTCCCAGGGGCTCTCTACACATCACTCTTTTTTTTAAAAAATTATATATATATATATATATATATATATATATATATATTTTTTTTTTTTTACAGAGAGGAGGAGGGATAGAGAGTTAGAAACATCGATGAGAGAGAAACATTGATCTGCTGCCTCCTACACACTCCCCCATTGGGGATGTGCCCGCAACCAAGATATATGCCCTTGACCAGAATTGAACCTGGGACCTTTCAATCCGCAGGTTGATGCTCTATCCACTGGGCCAAATCGGTTATGGCTACACACCACTCTTAGAATTCAGTCAACACACCTGGCTTAAGGCTCATGTTTCTCTTTATTGCTCCTCCCTCCCTTCCTCCCAGGTGAATCAGTCTCAGGGAAAGGAAGAGGTGAGTTTCACAGTACAGTCCTTGCTGTGTTGGTGCTGATGGCCTCCTCTTGCAGGGGTCCACAGTGGGTGGGGTATTTGAACACAAATCTCTCAGTCTAATTCATTGCGTAGCACTCGGAGCCATGCTCCCCCTCCTTCCCCCAGAACAGAACTCTGGCTGCGGGGCTGGGGTCTCCCTGAGGGATGCATTCCTGGCATCCCCTTGTGTTTTGGGCTGTCAGCTGTGCTCCTTCTACAGGATCTGGCATCATGCTTGTCACCACTGTCCCTCAACAGCAAACTCTCAAACAGTCACTTGGGAGGTGGCAAACCCGAGCCATTAAAAAGCAGGCAGATCTTTGTATTTGTGAGAGTTTGCAATTAATATTTCATGGAGAGAGGATTAATAAAACATCATGCAATTAGCCGCTTCCCTTCAGCAATCACATCTCATTAAGGGTGGTAGGAGGCAGGTGACAGGTCCTATGCCAGCAGCTGGCCTGGTGCTGACGGATAGGACAGGCCTGCTGGTTTATGGGAAGAGAATTTTTCTCTGGCAAGTGGTGTAGTAAATGGGGCTGGCTCGCAGCAGGAGAGCTTTCCGCAGCCACACCTTTATCTGTGTCTCCAGAATTTCCCGTTATTTACTCATTTATGTCTTCTGGGAGCTGGGGGCCATGCTGCGTGATGGGGACAGAGCAGCAGTCAGTACCCTCCCTCCCACAGCCCCTGTTGGCTCCCAGCAATGACTCTGTCTTTCCTTCAGGCCCCTCGTCACCTGGCTCCCCTCACATTCCTTCTGCTGCTGGTCATCCACTTAGCTCCATCCACTCCCCCCCCCGCCCCCGCTGTGAATATACCAATAGGTCCCTTCCCACTCTGCGCCTTTGCTCTCCTCCTGTGGTTGGCCCCCTTCCCAAAGCAGTGCCAAGGGAACCCCTCTCCTCCCTGCTTCATGAAGAACATGGAAAAGGCAGTGCTGAGGGTCATTAGAACCCTGTGTCAACACCTCCTTCGTGCTGAGCTGAAAGGAATGACGTGGACTTAGTCTTGCTCGTCTGAGCCTTTCTGTTTCCCGCTCTGTTTTCTTCTCTTTAGGGGGTAGAGTGGTTAGGAGAGGGAAATAGGTTTGAATGTGAATCTCAGGCCCCAGGCGGCTAGCAGGTGGCTTTCTTGAAGTCTCAGGTTCCCATCCAGTGAAAAGGGCAGAAAGCACCTACCGCCTGGTGTGGCAGAAGGACTCACGAACCACACTCTGTGGCAGGGATGCTGCCATTGTTAAATTTGGATAGAGTGGCGTGGGCATCTGGTCCAGAGTTCCTGGGCTGATCCAGAGGTTCAGATCTACCAGCTGTTTGGGGACAGGTCTTTCCTCTCTGATGAAGGGCACTTAGCTGCATAGCATATTATAATATTTATTGTTTATTTATTTTTCTAAAGATTTTAAAATTGATTTTTAGCTCTGGATGGTTTGGCTCAATGGATAGAGCGTCAGTCTGCGAACCAAAGGGTCCCAGTTTCAATTCTGGTCAAGGGCACATGCCTGGATAGCGGGCTTGGTCCCCAGTAGGGGGCATGCAGGAGGCAGCTGATCAATGATTCTCTCTCATCATTGATGTTTCTATCTCTCCCTCTCCCTTCCTCTCTGAAATTAATAAAAAAATATTTTTAAAAAATTGATTTTTAGAGAGAGAGGAAGGAATGGAGAGGGAGAGAGAGAAACATCGATTTGGGAGTGAACTATCTATTGGCTGCCTCCTGAACACCCCATAGCCAGGACTGCGCTTGCTGCCCAGCATGTGCCCTATCCCAGAAGCGAACCAGGACAATGCCCAGCCAATTGAGCCACCAGCCAGGGCCATATTGTCATGGTTAAGCGATGGCTCTGCTTGGCTGACACAGCCTCCGCTGCCAGCCCGATGCCCCTGTGTGAGGCTGTGGCTGTGTTCTGGCATCAGCATGTTGACATGGTCCTGCGGCCCCAGAGACAGCAGCTGACGGTGCCTTCTGTTTCCCATCAGGCTGCATTAGCTCCATCCTCCGGAGAAGTCTGTGATCGCAATGAAACCCAGTTAGACTTGTGGGTGTAAAGCGCACGGGCTGGGATGTCACACCTGGCAGCCTGAGGGTCCATTCACGTGTCAGGCCACCTTCCCGAGCCCTTCAGGGCTGGAGGCAGGAACACAGGGTCTCAGTGACTGAATCTTCAGAGCTGAGGTGACAGAGGAGGAGATGCCCTCGTTGGCTTTGTTTGAACAACCGGTAGAGAAAGTTTGGATCCCTCTAAAGTGAATGGATTAGGAAGTGGAATTTTCTGGATGAGGTGATTGCTTCCACTCACTAGCCTCACTTTATAAATGAGGGGAGAGGAGGGGAGGGATGGAAGAGAGAAGAGAGAGGGGAGAGAGGGGGGAGAGGGGGGGTAAAGGGAGAGGGGGAAAAGGAAGGAGAGGGAGGAGAGGGGAGAGAGAGAAAGGTTGATTTAATTTGGACTAGATTGTGATAGTCTTACATGAACATGGAGACAGTTTGGGCTATATGCCCCCACCCAGCCCAGTGCAGTTAGAATCGTGACAGTTTTAATTAAAGACATGATGAAATTAGAGAAGTTTGTGGGAAAGGTGTTTATAGTGGATGCTGATGGCGCCCTGTCCAAATCTCTCTTTCCTTGTGGTGCCATCTCCCCGTTTCTGAGTGTTTGCTGCTGTCCCCTTTCCCAAGCACCGTCCTTGACTCAGGCGTGTGCCACAGCTCTCCACCTGGTGGACATCTCCGTGGGCTCATTGCTCTGCTGGATTCTGTTCTGCGGAGAACTCCTTGTGTAATTTTCACGTGAATAGGGAATAAAAGGTGTTTGTTGATGAATTGCTGGGTTGGCTCTTAAAACTTTCTCAGAACCCTGGTGAACCCTCCCTGCATGGGCAGAGGCTTTCACTCTTAATATCATGACCTTCGTTTCCAGACCACTAATTTATTTATATTTCTTATCGACCTTGACCTTATTGCAAAAACAATTCATTTAAGATAAATCTCATTCATTTAAAATGTGCAATTCAATGAGTTTTATCAGTTATTTACATTCATACAACCACTATCCCAATCAGGACAAAAACATTTTTATCGCCTTTTTGTCTTATTGCATTCCATCCCCTTTTACCCCTGGCCCCATGTGACCACTGATCTATTTTTGGCCACGTATAGAATAGTTTGTATGCTACCAAAATGGAATAATATAGTATGATTTCTTTTGTGTTTGGCCTCTTTCACTGAGCATGATAAGTTTTAAGACTTATCCATGTCGTTGAGTATTTTAACCAGCCATTCTTTTTTAAAATTAACCTTTTTGAGAAATTGTAGATCCACCTGCATTGTAAGAAATAATACAGAGAGATCCTTTACCCAGTTCCCCCCAGTGGCAGCAGCTTGACAAAATACAGTATACTGTCACAAACCGGATATTGACTTTGAGAGTCAATCATCACAAGGTGGGAATCCATTTTATTGCCCTTTTCTTGCTACATTCCCTTTCTTCACACCTGCCTCCTTTTAAAGCCCTGGAAACAACTAATCTATTCGTCAAGTCTATACTTTTGTCATTCCCAGAATGTTATATTAATGGAACCATTTATATAACAGTATATAACCTTTAGGGAGTGCATTAAAAAATACAATTTTTAGAACAGTTTTAGGTTCACAGCAAAATTGAGTGGAAGGTAAGAGATGTAATCTAAACCATCTACTCCCACACATGAATAGCCTCCCTCATTATTAACATCCTCACCAGAGTAGTACACTTGTTACAATCAATGAACTTACATTGACACATGCTTATCACTCAAAGTCCATAGTTTATGTTGGAGCTCACTCTTGGTGTTGTACATTACTGGGTTTGAACAAGCCCATAATGACAAGTGTTCACCATTATAGTATTATGCAAGGTGGTTTAACTCTTCTAAAAGTCCTCTGATGAGTCATCTCTCTCTATTCTGTACCCGTTGGCAATCACTGATGTTTTTACTGTCTCCATAGATTTGCCTTTTCCAGAATGTCACATAGTTGGAATCATACAGGTTGGCTCTCCCCGCCCCCCTTAGTAATATTCATTTAAGTTTCCTCCATGTCTTTTTATGACTTGATAGCTCATTTCTTTCAAATGTGAATAATATTCCATTGTCTGGATGCACTACCATATATTTATCCATTTACCCACTGAAGGACATTTTGGTTGCTTCCAAGTTTTGGCAATTATGAATAAAGCTGTTACAAACTATGTGCAGGTTTTTATGTGGACATCAATTTTCAACTCTTCTGGGTAAGGAGTGCAATTGCAGAATTGTATGGTAAGAGTATGTTTCATTTTGTGAGGAATGCAGATCGGCAGAAGCATCACAATTAGAGAAGACATTCATATCCAAATACATGGCTAGTCTAGCGAGAGCATATTGTTGCCCCATTCATGATGACATGGGTGCAATATAACAAACCTACCACTAGGTGGCTGGCAGGTCTCTTTAGGGAATTGTGCCGAACAAAGGGCTCAGGGTTGGCAAATAAGACCCTTGGTAGTAGCAGTAGCTAATTCAGCCTTGGTGCTGAGCCTGTGTGTAGCCGCCATTCCTGCCAACATGCCCACTTTGTATAACATTTATTGAGCAAACATTAGGGTAGCTGATATCCATGGAACATTTCATCTTGTCCATGTTGTGAAGAGTCTCCTCTACAGTGGTTGTCCTTGCAACATAAGTATCTTCCTCTTCTGATCTCATTCATACAGAGGTTCATTCTCATATTTAAAAAAAAACTTAGTAAGGTTTTGGTCATTGTTTCCTTAATTTTTTTTTTCCACACCAACTTTTTTCTCTTCTAATTCTGGCGTTCCAGTGTTACAAGGTTAGACCTCTGGTATTGTCTCATAGGTTTCTGGGGCTATATTCATTTCTTAATCTTTGATTTTCTTTGTTGTTTAGATCAGATAATTTCTACTGACCTATTTTTAAGTTTGCTGACACTTTCCCTCTATCATCCCCATTCTGCTTTTGATCTCATTTTGGTGACCTTTAAATTTCACATACTCATAGCTCTAAAATTTCTGTTTTAAAAAAAGCTTTTATTTTTCTGCTGAGAATGTCCCCTTTCCCGTTCATTTTCAAGAGTTTTACCCATACCTCATGGAGCATGTTTACAAATAGCTCTTTTAAAGTATTTGATGATTCCATCATCTCAGAATTGGCATCTGTTGATGGCACTTTCTCTTGAGAATTCGTCACATTGTCCTGCTTCTTTGTGAGTCGAGTGCTTTTTCATTATAATAAATTTGGAAATTTGGAACAGTGTGTCGTGAGTCTTTGGGTACTGTTACATCCTCTGCAAAATGTTGATCCTATTATTTTAGCAGGCAATCAATCTGATTTGGTTCAAACTGCAAGTTTACCTCTTGCCAACACATGGGCAGCGATTTCAATGTTAATCTGGTTTTTAAAGCCTTTGTTATGCTTTGGGCCTGTTCCAGGCACGTGCCTCCCTAGGACACAGGCAGTGGATGATACTGTATTTCAGATTTCAAGGTCTTGGCTACGTGCTTTTTTCCCTTTAATTTTTTTTAATTGATATTTAGAGAGAGAGGAAGGGAGATGGAGACAGAGAGAGAAACATTGATGTGAGTGAAACATCCATCAGCTGCTTCCTATACCCCACCACCCCCCTGCTGGGAATCAAGTCAGCAACCCAGGCATGTGCCCTGACCAGTAATCAAACCAGCAACCTTTTGGTGTTCTGGATGACGCCCAACCAACTGAGACACACTGACCAGGGCCATGCTATGTGCTTTGGGTTGACCTTATGCACAAAGAGCGTGGAGGTGGTCCTGGGACTGTGACAGAATGAAGGATCCCTTTCTCCAGCTCTCTCCTCTCTAAGATTTCTCCCATACCCTTTTAGCTCCCAGCAGCCCTTTCCCACATCATGTGCTTGGTTTTTTCCTCTGTGTTTTAGGACCCTCGTCTACTGTGTAGTTCTGCAGTGACACAATTCTTTGGTCAAAGTCAGAAGAAAAAAGGAAAACTAGGAATCTCACTCACTGATACAGATCACTCTTAAAGTGTTGGCTCCCTTCTCTGATCTACTTGCTTTTGTTAACTTTTCAGAGGCTGCAAGTAGTTGCTTTTTGCATTTTACCTAACATTTTAGTTGTAATCGGCAGGTGAGAGGGTTAAGGTGGACGTCATTACTTTTGGCTGACACTAGAATTTCCAGACAACTGTGTTTTTAGAGGTATTTCCAGAGCATTGGAGTGTGCTGCCTGAGAGTGGCATGGCTTTATTCATGCTTTTGCACTGATGAACAGAACATGCTGGCGAGTGGGACCTTGAGTAGAGTAGGCCACAGAGAAACAGAAGGGCTTGATTTCCACAAAAAAGGGCTAGAACTGACTTTCTTGATCATTTATAAGGAAATTTCATCCTTTAAAAATTAAAAAAAATTATTTCAGAGAGAAAGGGAGAAGGAGAGAGAGATAGAAACATCAATGATGTGAGAGAATGACTGCCTACCTCTTGCACACCCCACGCTGGGAATAGAGCCTGCAACCCAGGCGTGTGCTCTGACTGGGAATCAAACCATGACCTCCTTCCTGGGTTCATAGGTGGACCCTCAACCACTGAGCCATGATGGCCGGGCTCTATTTTTTTTTGGGACATGCCATGCATGTCATCACACACTCGGGTACTTCTGGAAATATGAGATTTTTGCCCAAGTCATGATGTCTGCTGAGGTGTGAGTGACAGTCGGTGCCTGCAGTAGCTGAAGGGTGTGTTAGTATTATATGGGCTCTTTATTTGGGTCTTAAATTGGGCCCCAAACTTCTGGGATGGCCCTATCTGATGTTTCCTTCTTGTAAGAACACAGATCATTAAAAATTTTAGACTCCTGTCTTTAACTAAGGGAGGCTCAAACCACTGCACCCTGGCTTGGGATGTTCACTGGGTATCCACACCGGGGGAGGGAGAACATCTTGCTCATTCTCCCGTGTAAAGCTCCTATATTTAGAAAACCCACTTACTTAACCTTTTGATACGTCTGCAGTTTATAGCAAAAGGAATTTGTACTTGGTTTTTACAGCCCTACAGAAAATAATAAATGAATGAAAGAGAAATGGGTTCCTTTGACTCCCAATTAAAGTGAAAGGAAGTTACAGTTGGAGTTTGCCTTGGACCCACAGTTTCCCCCCCAGGAAAAAGGAATACAAAAGCATCATGGCATTGAAGTTCTTTTCCTGGACAACTTTCTTGGGCCTGTGAATTTCAGTTCAAAGTTGAAGGCAAAATCTTGGTTACCGGCTCCAGTCACTGAGGAAGCCTAGAGGTCAGAGCTGGGGTCAAGGACTTCTAGAGAAGGGAGGGAAATGGTTGGGCGAAATACAGGCTATAGCAAGATACTGCTTGGATTTTGCATTTGACAGAATTAAAAGACGTGTGAGACCTGTTAGCCAGTATCGATCACCTTGAGTTTTGAAAACTTTCATTTTATCCTAATTAAAAATAACCGAAGTATCACTTAGTCCGGGGAGAGGGGCAGCTGCAGGGTTGGTAGATGCTGAAGCATTAGACGTGTCTAACCCTCACAAACTTTTCTTTCTCCCCCTGGGTCCCTCCGGAGGCAACGCTTTCTTGTTGGTAATCCTTCTCACTGAGGCTTCAAGCTTCACGAAGAGCCGTAATGAGTGTTTGGAGGAGGAAGTTAAGAAAAGCTGCATTTATGCCTTTTTTTTTTTTTTCCAGACTAAGCAGCTCACTAATTAGGGTCCCAGGGTAGCCTGGCTCAAGCCATTTGGCACAATCTCACCTATGGATTAAATCAGCCCTTTTCTCCAAGAGCCAGGGTGCCCACCAGGGGGCCAGTACTGGGAGGGGCTTCTTGAGGTGATCTGGGTGGAAGTGATCAGAAACCATTTTCTGAGTCAAAGCCCAAATCAACAGCGAGACATGGCACAGGGGGAAGGATGTAAAAGAGGGCCTGAATGACAATCGGGAGTCAGGTTGGGCATGGAAGAAATGGGAGTGGTTCTGGAACACAGTGCTATGCTCTGGGTGGTGGCTGCTGGCATGGGGCACTCGAAGTTTATGTTTGTTGGTTGGGGTGCAGTGGGGTGGGGGTTGGAGGGGAAACTGATGTAGTTAGGCTTGTTAGGTAGTCCTAAATGTATAGGATCTGGTTAGACACTCTCATTGTTTATTTCTCTTTCCCTTTGTCACGGTTGTGGCTATAGAATCAGTTGTAAATAAACCACACTAAAATTAGCTTATTTTCCACTTCTATAGTATTATTTTAAATCATGTTATTATAAAAATAAAATGTACTGAATGGCCAAAAAAAAAAAAAAACACCCAAAAAACAAACAAACAAAACAAAACCCAACAACTTGGAGCACATGAAAACAAAGGGAGAAATAAGAAAAAACACACCAGTAATCAGACCGACCACCCAGAGGTAACTTGCACTGGTATTTTGGCGAATTTTCTTTATGCTCTTTTGGTTGTAAATAAGCAATTCTTGTCCTTGTCTTTTCAACCACGTGATCTGGCCAGGTGAACCCACGTTGGCCAGGTGAACCACACCACCCAGAGCAGGGGCAACCAGGGGCTGCTGAGGTGTTGGTTGGAGAAACCTCAGTAGATGCTCCCTGTTAGTGGTCCGACATTATTTTGTCGACATCTTTGCCATGTTTCCCCTTTTGTTAAATCTGATACCATTTAGGACCTAAGACCTGGGGAAGTAAATCCCAGGAAGTTCCCACGAAGGGAGGAGGATGTCTCTGCTTCTAGTGCAAGCCCAGGGAGGCCTGTTTTCCAGTCAATGTCATTACAGCCAGTCAGTGGGGGAGCATAATTCTCCAAGCGTCTTCTGCCCTAAGACCTTCCTATGGTGATGGGTGTAAAGAAATATCCACGAGACGTGCACATCAGAGGATAACGAGAACCCCACACCATGACACGTCCAGTGAACTGTTTAATTGGAAAGGACTTTATTGGAGATGGCGTCCGCCCTCCTGACTCTCCCGCTACGATGGGAAGTTACGGAGTGTCGCTCATCATCAACGCTGCCCACAACATGGCAGGATAAAAATCATATAAATGCAAATTGTGCTGTAATTAAAGAGGAAAAGGCAAGAAGCAAAAACATTGAGCTGAGCATGGCCTTCGGAAGCCTCTGCTGCCTTTGAGAGTCCAGCAGGCTCTGAGGGTTTGCTTTGAAGCCATCAACGCTGTTGATGGAAGCAGGAGGTTAATGAGGAGGAGACGCAACCATGGTTCCAGGGAGCCGGCGCATCGCCGTTTCAGACTGCAAGTCGCTCAGGGGGTGTCAGATGGATGGGGATCTGACCTCTCATACCATGGACCCTAACGTTATTTTCCAATACTTTTCTACTACCCAAGTGCCTAATTGGCTTGTCTGCCCCCTTTCTCCCCTACCCTGGGTTTTGAGCTCCATGAGGACTATGTCCCAGGCCTTATTCATAACACATAGTGCAGCATCTAATCCATATGGATGCTCAGTAAATGCAGATGTGGTTCAGTTAAATTGAGCATCAAAGAATCTCATAGGCAGTCAAGGCGAACACAGCCATCAGCCCGCCCGCGTGGGCAGTAGGCCTCAGAGGACCTTTATTCCCTCCCCCACTGAACTCTAAATTTTTTCAGACTTCCTGGATCAAACCTGAAACCCCTCTATTCCTTTTATCCCTCTAGCTTCCTGCTCTCACTTGTTAAAGAGCAAAAACTCTACCCTGGTGTTTGCCAGTTACTCACCTCTCGGGGGGGCGGGGGGGGTTTCCTCACGGCTCCTCTCTCCTGACCACATCATACATTCTGACTGATTACGAGGCTAAGGGACAGACACCAACAACCAAATCAAGTCAAAACTGGCTCTCACTTATGTTGCCAGGTGATCACTTACCAGGTTGGTTGGTCCAGGGTCTCAGAGTAGAGACTCTGGGCTCAAATCTCAGCTCTGCCATTTGCTAGTGGGTGGCATTGGGAAAATCACTTAATCTCAGCGTCTCCATTTCTTTGTCTGTAAGCTAGAGACCCTTACACTTGTCCCCACCTCACAGGGCTGTTGAAGGGCTTCAATAAGCTCACTCAGGTGGAGTATTTAAAACAGCACCTCGCACAGTGAGTGCTGTGTAAGGGTTTGCTCTTACTGTTATTGGTGCTCAGGGCAGGTTCCCGCTATCTGCTCAGTCTCTGCCAGCACTCCTAAGCAACCATTTCAAAGGGGAAGGGGATGGCACTCTCCTGATGGCTTTCCTGGGGCTAGAAATGTTGGGTCACTTGGTAATATCCAATTGACTTTCTCCTACTTTCTTCAACAACAGACAAAGGGGCATGGCTTGCACGGACCTGGCCAATGGTACACATTCCTTTCCTATGTTGCATTTGCCTTGTTAGTGTCCCGGGAATCAGCACACAGGTCTTGGAAGAGTTTTACTTAAGCGTTGTAAAAAGTAGCCAGAGCCTGTTATCCCCATCAGTTTTCCGGTTAGAAGGAGAGACCATGCCATGTGATAGTTCAGGGTCCCATAGAAGATTTGATTGAGGGTTTCCTGTAGCAGTGGTTTTCTTGAGACAGGAAAGGGAGTGAGAGACAGGGCTTGGTCGGGGATGGGGAGGCAGGGATGGTGAGGCCTGTACCACCAACTTCATATGAAACTGCTGGTGGGAGAGAAAAAAAAGATGCAGGCCATGTTTCACCGGCTGTGTGACACCCAGGCCAGTGGCCCTTCAGGCCTGAACCCCACCTCTGTCTGCATCAGGTTTCTGGCTACTTAACCACATGTGTTCTCGCAACATAGGATATCCTGAACATACCAATAGAAGCACATTCCTATGCTTCCGTACCTTTGCCAGTGCTGTGAGTTTGACCAGAGATGCCTTTGCCTCCTTTGCCGGATAACTTCTGAAATTCTTTTATTTATTTACTTTAGGGAGAGAGGAAGGGAGAGGCAGAGAGAGAGAGAGAAACATTGATCCATCGCCTTCTGCACACACCCCAGGGATCAAGCCTGCAACCTGGGCATGTGCCCTGATCAGAAATCGAAGTGGGGCTTTTGGTGCACAGGATGTCACCCAACCAACCAAGCCACACTAGCCAGGGCTGCAGTAATTTTGAGATTCGGTTCATGCACTACTTCTCCTGAGAATCTCTTCATCTGAGCTGAGTGTCTTTCCTTTGTCCCCCCAGAATGCCCACACTTAGCTCCATAGATGAAGGGAAAATGTTTGTTTTAACAAGTAGGAGATGGCTGTCCTTAGTGATTGTACAGTGCACATAGGTAGGGCTTATCCAATGCCTCCAAGACTTTCTAATAAAAGTCACCTGGGGCCTTTGGTAAAATTCAGACTTCTAGGCCCTACCACAGAGATGATTTAGGTCTGGGAATCTGTGATTTAATCTGTGCTGCAAGGGAGTCTTATACTCTGGTAAGTTTTGGGAACATTTGCAGAATAGCTAAGAGATTAGGCTCTTGTTAGATTTGGGTTTGAATGCAGACTCTTTCACCTACTAGCCATATAATGACATTGGGTAAGTTACTTCACTTGACTAAACCTCATTTTTCTCATCAGCTAAACAGGAAATATCATAGCACCCACCTCAAAGTTTAATGACTAGCACATCCCCTGCCACATAATACATTCTACAAATAACTAGTTTAATCCTGAGAACCACTCGAAGGGGTAGGTGTTTGATGCTCATACTGAGTTTGCAGACGAGAAAACTGACGCACAGACAGGATAAGAAGCCAGCCAAGATCACGTGGCCAGTCAGTGGCAGAGCTAGGCTCCACATCCACGCAGTTTCTGCTGCAGTGGCCCAGGGCAGACTTGGGGCCAATGGCATTGGAAAGGGATGGAGTGAGGCTTTGGGATGCGTGTCTTGCACATGTGTTGACATGTAGAAAAACTTTCAACTTTCCTATATGTTTGAAAGCCTTTATAATAAAAAGTTGGTAAAAGAAATTAAGGTGAAATAAAACATTTTCAGATAAAAGCTGCGAGAATTTGCTTCCAGCAGACCTATGCTACACTAAATGCAAAGGAAGTTTCTTTGGGTGGCATGGAGATGATATCAGGTGGAAATCTGAATCCATAAGAAGGATAGAAGACCACTAGAAATGGAGAATAGAAAATGCTGTTTTTATTTACTTTCTATATTCCTTAGTGTCAATTGACTTTGTTTAAAGCAAAAATAATGACAACGTATAGTGGAATTTAAAATTTATGTAGAAGTGAAATATACAATAGTACAAGGGTAGGAAAGCATGTAAAGAGAATTATAGTTTGTAAGTTTGTTCATTATGAAGAATGTGATGTAATACTAATTCCAGATAGATTGTATAAGGATGCATATTTTAATTATGAAAGCAATCACAAAACAAACAGAAAAGTTATATAGCCCATGGAGGAGATAGAATAAACTAAAAAATGCTTGATCAACTCAAATGAAAGGAGAAACAAAGGAAAAGAGAACAGAGGAGATAAGTAAAAAATAAGAATTACATTAACTGTAAATGGATTAAACATGCTGTTTAAAAGGCAGAGATTCTAAAACGGGATAAAAACGCAAGGCCCAAACCCAGAGTACAAGGGTTTAAGAGATACACACTTAAATACTATGTAAATACTAAGCATTAAAAATCAACCCTGACATAGCTATATTAATCTCACATAAGGAGCACTACCAGAGATCAAAGGATCATTTCATAGTAGTGAGGGGCTGCATTTTTGTTTAAACATCTCTATAAAGGATTTTGAGCTTCCGTCAGGTTGGTGAACTATTTGCCTAACTCAGCTGTTCTGTGTTTGAGTTTTTTACTTTTTATTTCTTTTCTTTTCATCCTGTCATCTATCTCCTTCCTCTTCAATATTATTGATTTGCCATAAATCAATACTTTGCCCATTTTTATTTCTTGAAAAACTGTTTTGCAGAAATAAAATTTAAATAATTGCCCATAGTTTCACCCTCCAAACAACATACCTGCTTTCTTTTTATCTTGTCTCTCTGTGGTCCTGGTGCATATGCATATATGGTTTTTATAGCTGAAGTTATAGCATGGACACAATTTAGTGCTCTTGTGGTTCACTTATATCAGTAAAGCACCTTGTTTACGTTGTGTGTAATGGCGGCAAACTTTATTAACCTTGGCACTATTGACGTTTTGCACATGATCATAATTTATTGTGAGAAGTTTTCCTGTGTGGTTATTATAGAATACTTAGTAGCACTTCTGATCTCTACTCACTAGATTCCAGTAGACTCCAACCCCCTCCCCCCAGTGTGACAATAAAAAATGCCTGCAGGTATTGGCAAATGTTCCCTGGGAGGCAAAATTGTCCCTGATTGAGAACCTGGAAATCATTTTTATGGGCTACCTAGTAACATATACATTTAGTTGAAGACTCTTTGTCAAGTTATTTTCTATTTCTGGACATCTAACATTTTGCCATTCAAATTGTACTGCAGGAGGCATGCTGATGGCCATTTCTTCTCGACTGTTTATTTGCTTTAGAGTACATTGCTGGGAGTGGGGTGTGTGGGTTCAAGGGCATTTGATCACCCCTCATTTTGGGACCTTTGGGAAGAGTGATCATAAGCGAGGGCATCCCAGGGTGTCATGCCCTGCCAGTATAAATCATTCGAATCATTTAGGACCCATCTGTGTCACTGAGAAAAGTACTAGGTGACTTACACATTTTGGTGCAGAGTAGACAAATTAGTTATCTGAGCTATAAATTACTGCAATGATCCATAAATTAGATCTGTATTATATAAATCAAAAGACATGGATGCACGATGGGAATTTAAGAATACTAATTTATAAAACACATTATGATGGATTGGGCCACGCAATAAAGGAAAACAGTGGTACATCCATCAATGCCTCCTCACTTGAGGAGATAGGAGATGCCCAGACTCGCAGGGGGGTTGCTGTTCCATAATTTAACGTCAATAGGCTCTGCAAGGAAGGAAAACGTTAGTGGTTCCTGCAAAACACAAAGGTTGTCCATATATATATTTTAACTTTCAAGAGACTTCTGAAGTGCCATTTTCCTTTTGTGTATTTTTCCCCTCCGTAGTGTCTGGTGGTGCCACTGGTTTTAGGGGCTGAAACACATGTTTGGAAAGAAGCCAAGCTTTTCCCTGCCTCTTGGCCATGCTGCTTCTCCAGCATGGAGTCCCCTCTGGTTCTCTCTCTCTCCCCCACTACCTTCTTTTCATTCTCCCGTTCTCAGCCTGAATGCCCCTTCCTCAGCGACCGGGTTCCTGACAGCTTTGCCTGCATCAGGTCATCCTGATATGGACTCCCCTGGCCTCTGGCTGTCCTCATGGCTATGTCTCCTTCCCATTCATGGTGCATGCACACGAAGACTCTCCCTCACTGGAGCGTAAACCTTAGAAAGAAAACAGCAGCATCTGTCTTGTCCTCTGCTGTGTCTCCAGCACCTGGAACATTGCTGCAGAGTACACACGTCTAAATGTTTCTGGACTAAATGAAAGAACAGGAGAGAGGGGAGGGGGTCTGCATGGCTGGGGGCTGGGAGACCCTGTCCCTGGCAGATGCTCGGTCAGTGATGCGTAGGACAGCATTTTTAAACTTCCTCAGCTGGTTGATGAGAACGTATTAAAGATCCGAACCGAGGGAATGTTGGTGGGTAAATAAGTTTCAAAAAGTGGCATATTTCGTTCCCCTCTAGGAGAGCTGAGGTGCACATCACCACCAGATCTGCTTAAAAAGGGTAAATACTGTTTAACCGAGGTCAAGGTTTCTAAATGGGGCCTGGGAGGCTATCTGGGTTGTGAGTTTTACTGACTCCAAGCATCTCTTTCTCCTCCACACTTTCATCCGACCAACCAACGTGGGTTTCTTGGGTGTTTCAGGGGCTCCCTGTGCAGGACGAGGTGATGTCAGATGCATAGGAGACACAACCCTTCCCTGTCAAAATCATAGTGTGCTGGGGATACAGATATTTATCTGCAACCGGGATCTTAGGTAGTCCGAACTCAAACTTATTTCCCAGACACAGCCTTCAAACATGCTCCGCCCTGCTTTCCTTCCTGACCCTTTGACAGCGGTCCTGGAGACCCCGTCATTTCATGGCCCCTTTCGCTGCAGGAATGGCCATCTTCCCCGCTGACACATTCAGGCAGCAGCAGTCCGCGGCGAACGAATTACCACTTCGGCCTGTCCCCCATCCAACGCTTCTTCCTCCCCTAGCTTAGCAGTGGCCCGTGAACCTTATGTCTTAAAAAAAAATGTTTTCCCCTTGTATTTTTATTGATTTCAGGTAGGAAGGGAGGAGAGAGAGATAGAAACATTAATGATGAGAGAGAATCATTGATCAGCTGCTTTCTGCACAGCCCCTATTGGGGATCAAGCCCGGAATCCAGGCATGGGCCCTTGAAAGGAGTCAAACCCGGGACCATTCAGTCTGTAAGCTGAGGCTCTATCCACTGAGCCAAACCAGGTAGGGCACTTCTTTCATTTGTCTCTTTGTTGTCAGTTCTTCTGGTGGGCGGCAGGAGGAGAGTAACATTAAAGGGCCAAAGCCTTTATGCATAAGGGGCTCTTAGCTCCTGGGCTGGCGATAGTGTCCCCAGGGACAGGCAGGAACCTGCTGGCTGCTTGCAGGTTCACCTGTGAGCTTTTCAAAGCCCATAGGAGAGGGCTGCCATGTCCCTGACCCTTTGTGACATGCCCTTATCACACAGGTCTTCCTTGCTCCTGAGGCTGCCCCCTGCAGTGTTGCCAGTCTGTTTCCTCCCTTGGCACTGGCTGGGGCCTCCACTCAGTGGCTCTCTCACCTCATGGGGCTGTCGTGGGCTGCTCTGCTCAGCCTCTTCCCTTCAGACATCTCCAGGTGGGACCCAAAATGCTGTGGCCCCTCTCCTCCAACGTCCTGAACAGCCACGGCCAGGCCTCCCCACATCAGCCTCCCCACGCACGGGGGCAGCCTCGAGGGAGGCTCCTTTTGGGCTTCGGTCTGGGGACACGCTTTCCAGGTTTCCTGATGGTCAGGGTTGCTCCTCTGCTCAAAGCCCTTCACTGGTATGGCTCTCGCCACCTCCAGGAGAAAGAAATCCCCAGCTTCTTTGTAGGACACACAGAGAGGGCCCTTTGAGACCCGATCCCTGCCGTCACCAGCCCCCTTGGGTGCTCCAGGACCACCACCCACAGGGTCCTAAAGGCACTCTGCCCTTAGGGCTCTGCAGTCTCTCAGCCTGGGCCATGCTGCTCTCTCTGTCTAGATACCCTTATGTGCCCTCCTGCTGACCTGAACCCTGCTACCCTTCTCTGTCTGGCTAACGTTTACTTGGTACCTATCCTATCGCTACACCCATGGGGCTTAGGAATTTCCTCCCAAAGAGCACCTTTAAACACACACACACACACACACACACACACACACACACACACACACACACACACACTATTGATTTCAGAGAGGTAGGGAGAGGGAGAGAGGTATAGGGGTATAAAAACATCAATGATGAGAGAGAATCATCAATCAGCTGCCTCCTGCATGCCCCCTACTGGGGACTGAGCCTGCAACCGGTGCATGTGCCCTGACCGGGAATTGAACATGACCTCCTGATCCATAGGTTGACACTCAACCACTGAGTCACGCCAGCGGGGCCCGAACAGCACCTTCAATCTTCCTTTAAGTGGAGCAGCCCAGCTGATAACACACTTTCTCCTATTTATTTCATTCTCTCTTAAAACTTCACAGGCAGACAGAGAGGAGAAAGAAGGCCCAGATAACCCAGCGTGGGTCTCGGAGAGGGAGGCCTGCCGGAAGGCATATTGAGCCTTTGTACAAATTAAACTTTACGTGCAGTGACAAACCATTACATGCTCTGCTGAGGTAGAAAATGGTATTCTTCTTTAAGCCCCGTTATGTTTGAAAGTTATTTGAATAAGAGTATACTTGTACATCGAAATCAATTCCTTGTTAGAATAACGCCACACTTCTGAAACGGCCTTTCAGGACACACGTATGTAATCTGGGTGGCCTATCTTTCCATTTGCTGACACCATTTGGTTTGAGTGTTCACTTGAGCCGGAATTAACACGAATGAGCTCCTCATTGTACTTTGTGAATCAACACCTAGAGAAGAAATTTTAAATGGCCTCAAAAAGAGAATAGAATTCTTATACATGGTGCCTTCTGGGGACCCTGCAAAACCTGAGATTGCTTCAATCAGCCAAGCTGGCTAGCCCATTTTTGCAATGAGTGATGGATGGCTTTCCCTTCCTGGGCATGGAGGAAGGTGGCTGATGAAAAGTGGTGACCCCACGGCTTTGCCCAGGACCCTTCCACCTGCCCCTGCCCCTGCCTCCCACTGCGTGGGATTCATTAGGTGTGCGCTGCTCTGATGGCAGTTCCGGCCACAACAGTAAAAACCTATCAGGCCAGACCGCGGGAGCTGCCTACTTGTTTGTATCCAATTGTGTGAACGTCCCACAATGCGCCTCTTCTGCACTGCTGTAGGCTTTCTTTGATAGATGATGCAGGGAGCTGATGGGTGAAACCTTCTACGATATTTATCGTAGCTTGTTGCTGCGGATATTGTCCACTAAATCAGTGGAGCCTGTTTGAAGAGTCACATGAAAAATTTAAGGCTTGAGTACAAGAAGGGCATTGTTTCATTTGAAAAACTACCATGCTTCATTTTCTGTGGACAGATTCAATTTTGTAATTGATCGTCTTGCTTTGGCTGCCAGGATACTCAGGGCCATGTTTGAAGTCCAACTTTTTTACCAATGGACGACCCTGGGAGCCCATATTTATATGTGTCCCTTGATTCATCTTTCCATTTTATTAACACCTCATCTTTTCTGATTTTACTTGATGTATATTTATATGCACATCTCTAGTTCTGTCTCCTTCTATCAAGCATACAGAATGAGTAGATCCCAATTGGGTGCTAGCAGAAGATAAGTGTTTTTTTTTGTTTTTTTGTTTTTTTGTATTTCTTTTTTTCCATCACTGTCCCAGCAGACCCACTCATGGACCATTCTCCCTCCACCTTAGATGAAATTGCTGTGAAGTCCCATAACATTTTTTTGTCACTCTTAGGGAAAATCATCCTTTGTTCACTTTCAATCATAAGATCGGTCTCATCTTAATAATGACAATGTTCAGTCCAGAGCAGTAACCAAAATTCATAACTGCCAGGTTAAATGTTTTTAGCTCTGAGCCTACTTTGGATGGGAACTTAGTTAAGGGTGGTTGGGGGTGGTCTGGGGGTTCCCAGCACCTACAGTCAACATCGCTCTTTCCCTAAATTGTTCTTCTAACCACTCCCCACCCTCTTCCAGACTGCTTCCTGCTCCTCCTGAGCTGGATGGGAGATCCAACTTCCAACCACGGAGGTTGCCTTGTCCTAGTATAGAAAACAGTCTTGGTTTTTGAAAATGAAACATTCAGCTTCCACGATATAGCCTGGGTAAAACACTACATGCTTCTTTGCCCCACTGTTGGTGGAGGGCAACTTCCCCCGGGCCATTCAAGAGAAGTTCTTCATACACTTCTTTGGACCAAGATGTTGCACCTGTCTCTGTACCTGTCACACTCCAGAAGCACAGGGCAAACTCCCTAAGTGGTCCTTACTTAGGGATGTTCATTTTGGATTTTCTCAACTTCATAATTTGGCTGTGGGCATTCAGAGTGCAACCATAGAGGGTTTAATGAAAGGACTATGGACAGAGGGGTGTCAGGGTAAGGACAAAAGGTGGTGAGGCTCCCAGATCCTAGCACTGTGTCCCCAAAGGAATAGAAGAGGAAAGGGTGTACTTGAAAGATGGGCTACTGGACAGATGTGGTGGCTATGAGGAACCAGCTAGAGCTAGAGCAGTGGCCAGTGGGGGTGTGTTATGATATGAATAGTGTCCCCCCCAAAAAGATATGTTGGCTGAAACCGGTTTGGCTCAGTGGATAGTGCATCGGCCTGCAGACTGAAAGGTTCCAGGTTCGTTTCCGGTCAAGGGCAGGCACCTTGGTTGAGGGCACGTCCCCAGTAGGGGGTATGCAAGAGGCAGCTGATCAATGTTTCTCTCTCATCGATGTTTCTAACTCTCTATCCCTCTCTCTTCCTCTCTGTGAAAAATCAATAAAATATATATTTTTTTAAAAGATATGTTGAAGGCGTAATCCCTGGTATCTGTGAATGTGACCTTATTTGGAAATAGGGTCTTTGCAGATACAATCACGTTAAGATGAGGCCATAAAAGTGAGCTCTAATCCAATGACTGGTGTCCATCCTTATAAGAAGAGAAGACAGAGACACAGATACAGACCCACAGGGGTAATGTCATGTGAAGATGGAGACAGAGATGGGAGAGATAGGTCAACAAGGCAAGGAGCACCAAGGATCGCAGGCAACCACTGAAGCACAGAACAGGTTCTTCTTCGGCCTCCAGTAGGAACCAACCCTGCTGACACCTTGATTTTGGACTTCCATCTTCTAGCACTGTGACAATACATACCTGTTGTTTTAAGTCATCCAAGGCTATGGTAGTGTTATGGCTGGCCTAGGGAACCGAAACAGGCAGGAATGGAACAATTCATTCATCACTGCCCTCTGCCTTCTCTCATGATGGCGACTCTCACTGGCCAGACCCTCCTGGAAGCAGGAGAGGGAAGAAGTGGCTATGTGGTCCTAGAGGTCAGCCTCTGGGCACAGGGCAGGGCAGAGTGAGTGGAGGGTGCCTGCAAGTGGAGATTAGGCACAGCCAGCCCTACCTCTGGCTTCCACATCCCTCAAGTTCAGAGTCAGAGCTAGCAGGGCATCCATCCCAAAGGCACCAGAGGAACTGCTGCTCTGACCCCTTTTTTCTGCCCTTTGACTTTGCTTCTCCTGTGAACACAGCAGGCTTGAATCACAGCTGGCTCCTCCACACTGCATCTCAGATCAGACGTCTGCTTTCCCGGGAGAACAATGTTATAAACAGGCGGAGGGAGGTATGTGCATGCTGAGGAAGGCGATGATGTACAGGCTAAAAGGCTGGGGAACAATAAACACAAAATGCTGCTCAACCTCATTTATAAGCAAATTCAAGCCCAAACAGCCCTGAGATGAATTCAGTTGTCACATTCAGGTTGACTGGCTCCCAGGGCTGGCTGTGGATTCAGTAAGGTGAAAAGACCCAGCAAAGTGCTGGCACATAGTAGGTACTCAGCAAACATGATTCCCTCTCTTCCTGCTCAGCCCCTGCCCCACCTCCCCTGATTGGCACTGTAAATAGTATGACATGGAACACTCACGGCACAGAATCAGTGTATCAGTGCTGCACAGTGTTCTTCGCACAAACATTCCCCTTTAACTGACGGAAGCCCCCGGGACTTTCACCCTGAGCATTCTCAGCAGTACGTACCGCGAGGGCAAAGTGGGCACTATCATGAGAAAATCAACTACATGGATCACACAGGTCTCAAGGGAAGTGGAAGGGCAGGGCGTGGGCTGAGAATGAAGAACAACATTTTCACCTTAGGACAACTGCATCGGCATTGTAATCCCAATGAGGAAGCCGATAAAAGTTCGACAAGTGTAGCTGTAGTGGGTGCTCTGCTCATATGTCCTCAGGTGCTTTCACTGTTTCACCTGGATGCCAGCCTGACACCTGGGAGCCAGCACCTGCATCTTTGTTGGGTTTGCCCCTAGGCTGCTGGAACTCAGTGTGTCCCTGTGCACAGCTGGCTGCAAGTGCCTATGAGTTAGCTTCCCCTGGGGTCAGCCCGCCACCTCTGGCTGACGGATAATCAGATAAGAGTTTCTCAGCCTCTTGGCGCCTTGGCTCGGTTAATACTGAGCCATGATTTTGTGCTATTTTTTTAGTTTTCCCATGTGACTTAATCTTCCACTGTGGTAGTTGGCTTAATAGCATGCCTTTACTGGTTGTCTTTGCCTCCCATCCCCTTGCCTTCTCTCCGACCCTGTTCTTTGCACATCCTCGTAGATGACTTGTCTCAAGATCTGCTTCTGGGGCAACCCAAGCTAAGCCAGGTGGCCTCCTGAGCCCATGTTCTTCAGATATTGTCCCTTCTGTGAGTCTGGGATTGGGCCAAGCTCGGCTACTTGTTCTTTATTTGTCTTGATTTGTCATCAATAGATAGCTCACTTATAACCTCACATAATGAAAACATGGAGCTAGCACTTATTATGGATTAGGGATTATTCTACCCACTTTACCTAAACTAATTCATTAAGTCCTTATAGAAACTTTGTAAGGAAAGTCTTATTCTCATATCACAGGTGAGACAACAGGAAGGGATTTACCCAAAGACACAGGGCAGGCTAGTGGCTGAGCGAGGCTCCAACCCAGTCTTGTGGCTTTACATCCTTCTTTCCCTGATGTGCGTTTTTACTCTCTGAGATGCACTTTTCATATCTGTGCATTTTTGTTAGCTTTCATGAGAATATGGGGTTTATTAGTAACTGAGTATATTTGTGGAAGTTACTAGCTCCTCATGGAAGAGATGGGGTGGGGGGAAGGAAGCTAAAGGGAAAATGCTATGAAGTGAATGTTTGTGTCCCCCAAACTCATACGTTAAAGTCTTACCCCCAAGTGATGCTATTTGGAGGTGGGGCCTTTGTACGGTAACTGGATTTAGATGAGGTCATGAGGGTGGGGCCCCTATGATGGGATTGGTGTCCATATAAGAGGAAGAGAGACCAGAGCTCACACTGTCTCCACCATGTGAGAACACAGCAAGAAAGCAGTCATCTGTTAGCCAGGAAGAGGGCCTTCACCAGGAATCAAATCTGTCAGCCTCTCAATCTTGCACTTTCAGCCTCCAGAAATGTGAGAAACAAATGACTGTTGTTTCAGCCACCCAGTCTGTGGTATTTTGTTACAGCAGCCTGAGCTGATAAAGACAGAAGAGAAGAGCCCACCCTGAAATTACAAGAAAGACAAAGGATGCTGAAAGGAGAGTAAATTCCAGCCCTTGAACAACAGTGAGTCTATTAGTTGCCAGGAAGGGTCATGGGGTGAGGTGATCAAAGTTTGACAGGCCTGCGCTTTGAGGAAGAGGGTCAAAGTAAAACACCTCAAAAGGGTCAAGTGAAGGTTTCTCCAAGTTGTTTCATGGTGGTTCTGGGAGTCTTGGTGTCTGAAGATTCCAGAGTGTAGGGTTAACCCCGTGAGCCACCACTGGGCATGCTCAGTCATCCTGCAGAGTTACCCGTATCTTATTGACACTGATGGAAAGGGAGCCCTGAGAATTTTGTTGCAAGGATTGGTAGGTATAAGTTTATTAATTTTAGTTTAACTGTAATTTTATTTTAACTATAATTTTAGTTTCCAACTTGTTAACTAACTGTGTTCTCCTGCTTTTAACTTAAGGCCTACAGGTAATTCATGATACATACTGATCAAAGGGAGAAAGTTCTCTTATAAAAATGCTTGCTTGGTTTATGGGTAGGAGTAAAGTGGGTCCCAGTCCCTCAAGTGATTGTTCCAAGATTCCACGAAAGCACAGGGCAGAATTTTCTCCCCATGTCAAGTCCTGCTGTCATTCTTGGGGACTTCAAAGTCTTCATGTGTGGTCCATTCTGTGCTCTGCCCCCTCAGAGTCTTGATCTTCATAACTGCAGAAGCCTTCATCTCCTCTCCACTTTAGCTGTCTATTCTCCTGGCCACACCAGAGGCTGTGATCTTGTTATCACTTGGGTCTCCTCCACTCTGACATCCCAAACTGTGGTTATTCTCTGACCACCCCTCCCATCTTTCTATACTTCTCACCCTCATCTGCTCTTTGTTCATATTAAGATTTCTATCCCCTAGACTTCTAATTTTCATCCTTCATTTACTCACTTCCTTTCCTATCAACTCCCAATCTTGCAGTCCATCACTTCAATCTCTCTCTTATCAGTCCTCCTTTTACCTAATTTGCCCTTCAGGACCACACACACCACAAATACCCTGCACACTGGGTCAAGTTTGGCTGTCTACCTTCTCTGTTCCATCGCTGGGCTGTCAAGTACTGCTGGACACATTTACACAACTTGGCTGATTGGGCCACCAGAAACTCATGGTCCAGTACTTGCATTACTTGAGTTAGGTGCTCAACTCTGCATGAAAAGACATGTTTCCCTAGTGATGCTCTCCTCTGTTCCACTCAGAAGCTCATCCACAGTTTCTCCTCTCTCTTCAAACCTTCTATTCCAGTATCTCTACCTTCAACATTGGGGATTGACTTGGTCTCTTACTGAGCTGAGAAAATAGATGCTCAGAGGGGATTCTTGCTCCATCTTCCAAAACCACCTGTATCCCCCACCAGGTTTTGTCTTTTTCTTTCTGGTCTCATAGGAAAAAGATTTCTTTTCTGGTGGAGGACCACTTGCTTCAACTGGGTCTCAATTTTCCTTTCCTCCTGTTTTCATATTCTGTTCCCTCTGCCTGATCAACACCACTTATTCTTCTCATCTTGGAAAGGTTCTTTGATCACCTTTGGCCTTCTCATCTCCTCATTTGCTCGGCAATTTCCCCATCTTTAAGTTCCCCAACCCCTATGTCATAGCACTTCAGAGCTCAAAGTGTGAGGCCAGTGGAGGGCAGGGCTGGGGTAGGAATTGGATCTTGCCAGCCCTACGTTTCACTCATACAGCAGCGTGGCCCTGCTCCAAATTTTTACCAGGTGTGTCCTAGAAACCTTGGTACTTGAGGAGAAATTGAGTTTTCTGAATTGTCTCAACAGTGACCTTAAAAAAAAAAAAGAGTTCGCTAAGAAGCAAAGAGGATTTGTTTCTTGATTTCAACCTCATGAACTTCAGCTGGAGGATTGCATTTAGGAAGCTTGTTCTTTGTAAGCCTATTACAAAAATAATATAGCTACATAATTGCAGGGGAAAATGAAATTTTATTCTCTTTCTGTAATGGCCTTGAGGGAAAACAGAAGCACACAGAAAATTCTCTGCTTAGGAAAAATAACCAGAACTTCCCCCCAAAAGGTGTGTAATTTAGTTGTGAGGTGCTTTGGAAAAAAAAAGTCTATTTATCTTAAAGCCCCTAAAGAAATATCTTCATGCAGACATTATCTCATTGAAATTTATTCTAAGGATTTATTTAAAGAACACTGGTCTTTCCCATCATTAATCACATTTCATTTGATCTTACTTTAGTTTCTCTTTAGTTACGGGTAATTATTTTAAGTCTGCTGATTGCTTGCCATAAAGGATTGGATTTTTATGTTATAAAAACATTTCAAATGCTCTATTGGCCTGAAAACTATTGAGGAGGACTGGGAGAGTTCTGGAAGGCAAATCGCTTTAAAGTCGATTGGGCTTGGTCCGGGCTGTGACAGAGAAGAATGAAAATGGTGCTGTGGGGAGGTTTGCTTTGGAGGAGGAATATTCCTCAAGCGTGGCAGAGGTTTTAAAGGCAGCGTGGGATTGGATTGAATCTTCGGAGATGGAGTGTGGGCCAGGCCCACTCTGGGGGAGTCTTGAAGCTCCAGCTCCAGCTACACCTCCCACACCATGAACGTCTCGGGCCTGTTCTACAACATCCTCCGCACAGCCCCAGATAGAGCCCAGATGGAAGGACACGTCCTCACATGTCCCCAGTGTTTTCCTCTGCTGGGAATCATGCCCCTAATTTTTCCAAACATCAAGGCAGTCCAGAAGTGCAAGCAGACAAGAGGGGGGTGCTGTAGAGGGAGAACCCCCATGGTGTGGACAATCAGATGTAGTGTTGGGACCTTGATCAAATCACTCACGTGTTCCCAGCCTGTTTATTCACCTCTACAATTCGAGAAGCAAGAATGCTTGAATCTCATAGGGTTGTCATACGGAACCAATGAGATAATGCCCGTGACACATTCAGCCCAGTACGTGGTCCATAATAGGTATTCAATGCATGTCATTATTGTTAGTGTCTGTTAAGTGGGCTAAAAATCACCATCTCAGAGGGTTGTGACGATTACATGACAGGACTTTTGTGAAAGACTTAGCATAGTGGTGGACACACAACAGGCACAATGCAAAGTAGTCAATGTAGATATCAATAGCTGTGCCTGAATAGGTATTTGATCAAGTCCCTGTACACTTGTCACCTCCACCCCCTCTCTTCTCATGGCTCAGTAAGGCTCCAGCCACACTAGCCTCCACCTGTCCCCCCCAGGTGTCCAAGCCCATTCCCTTCTCACCTGACCCTTGTATCTGCACTCATTGGTCCCTCCTCATCACTCAGGTCTCAAATCTAAGTCATCTCTTCAGAGACCACCTGGGCCCATCATGCCATCATGCCATCATGACTCATGACTCTGACATGGTGCAGCATGTGCTACCGTTTAATTATTATTTCTCTCTTCTCCATCAGATTGGAAGTTCCATGAGAACTGGGATCTCTCTTGTCTACTGTTGTGACCCACGGTGCAGGACAATGTCCAGCACAGATTAGGTGCTCTTGCCCAGCATCAGCCTGGTGGGTGTCCACTGGAAGGCCCCCTAAGGGGATTCATTTTGGAGTTGACTTCTTGGAGTCTTGAAAATGCTCAGTGTTCTTTGGAATAGGCTTCATAAGAAACCTCAGAGCACTAGGCACTAAGAAGGCCATGGAACAATAACTCCCCAAAGAAAACTGGAGCTGGAGTAGGGTTTGGGGAGATTGGGCTGAATAGAGGAGGGTGTTCTGTATTCCAGGAGTGAGGTGATAGTAGCAAGATCCGTCTGGAGTACCTGCTGCCCAGGGAGATGGAAGAGGAGACCCACTTATTTTCTGGGGGTGAGTGCTGAGGACAGAGCTGCACATAGCCACACCACAGGGCACCCTCTGGCCTGGGGTCTGGCTCCAGGGCTGTGCTTCCTTGAAAGGATAGGAAGGTGGAAATAAGGATAGAGGCCCATGCCACACCTATGGAAGGGCCATGCATGGACCCAGCAGTGATTCAGTCTAGATGTGGTGGCTCAGGGATAACCCAGAGGGTGTGCAGGAAGCAAGATATAAGGGGAAAGAGGTGGGCGTGGCCTGAGATGGTCAAAAAGGAAGGAGCAGGGGAGAGCAGGCTGTATCTCTATGTCTAACAGGTATAGAAAATCCACCCACCCCTCTATCTAGTCACCACCATCCATCATCCATCCATCCATCCATCCATCCATCCATCCATCCATCATCCATCCATCCATCCATCCATCCCAATATTTATTTGCTCCTCCTCCTTTTGTTTCCTCCTTCCCTTTCTCTTTTCCACTTTTCCATTTTTCCTCCTTCTGTCCACAAATCAATCTAGGAGCCAGTCACCTGCTGGTTGTGGGGACACAAAGCAGCGCCCGCAATCCAAACTCTCAGTGAACTCACAGCCAACTGAGGGCGGGGGAGACAATCAGAGTTACTGCTGGAGCAGAACCCATCGTTCTGAAAAGTTTAAAGAGGTGCTTGTTTTTTATTGAAGAAAAAGGTGCTTTATTTCTTTAAGTGAAAAAAAGAATCAATAAGTTTGTTTCACCTGAACAATGTGCCCAGCAGCCATGTCTCTTTCTGGGGGGAACTTTCTAGAATCCAGGTGGCAGTCCTGGGGCTGCAGGCACACACACACCCACCTACCACTGCTGGATGCCCAGGTTCCCTGCCTGGCCTCCACCTCCCAGCAAGCGACTGACTTAAGATCAAACCCTGAATCAGGGGACCTGGGAGTGGAATCATAGGTCCCAGAGCAATGAGTCCACAAGAGAAGAGAGGCCTGAAGTGCAATGGGAATAAGGCACGGCTGCACACCTGGGTGAGCCAGTGAACGCGCATGGGCCTTCTCTCCTGCGTGTGCACGAGGATGGCTGTGTCCACAATGGGTTTATGTCAGAGGTGGCTCATGGCTGCTGGCCCAGTGCACATGTGGCTGGGAGGTCTGGAGTTGACACACTGGCCAGTGAGCCCTCGGAGAATAGAGCGCATGTTTGGATCTCAATGACATTCCTTAGGTGAGGTGCCCTGTACAGTGCACAGTCCAAGCATCCCTAAATAGCAGCCCTACAGACAAGTAAAGATGTATTAGTACAACCAATGGGATGCCCTACGACAAAGGTGGTTGCAGTCTTAAAGAGAGCATGGAGAAGGCCCCCCCTTTAATTGTTTTAAGTATTACATACGTCTCCTTTTTCCCTGATCAACCCCTCCCCAGCCAGTCCCACCCTCAGGATAAGCCCCCACCACCTCAGTGTCTGTTGGTTATGCTAATATGCATGCATATAAATCCTTTGGTTGAACTCTTACCACCTCCATTCCCCCCCCCACACACACCTCCTCCCCTGCTTTCCCTCTGAGGTTGAATAGTCTGTTGTTTCTTTGTCTCTGTATCTATTTTTATTAATTAATTAATTAATGTTGATCATTATATTGCACAAATGAGTGAGATCCTGCAATATTTATCTTTCTCCTACTGGCTTATTTCATTTAGCATAATGCTCTCTAAGTCCATCCATGCAAATGGTAAAAGTTCCTTCTTTTTTATAGCAACGTAGTATTCCATTGGGTAGATGTACCACAGTTTTTTAATCCACTCATCTGCTGATGGGCACTTAGGCTGTTTCCAAATCTTATCTATTGTAAATTGTGCATATACCCTTTCTGATTGGTGTTTCTGATTTCTTGGGATATATTCCTAAAAGTGGGATTACTGGATCAAATGGAAATTCCATTTTTTACTTTTTGAGGAAACCCCATACTGTTCTCCACAGTGGCTGCACCGGTCTGCATTCCCACCAGCACTGCATGAAGGTTCCTTTTTCTCCACATCCTCGCCAGCACTTGTAGTTTGTTGATTTATTGATGGTAGCCATTTTGACAGGTGTGAGATGGTACCTCATTGTTGTTTTGATTTGCATCTCTCTGATGATTAGTGACTTTGAGCATGTTTTCATATGTCTTTTGGCCCAGAAGGCCCCTTTCAATGCTCTTGGACTGCCAGAGCCCAGTGATTCTGGATTAGGTACAGAAATGGTGAGGGAGGACTCCATCATCCTCTCCTACATCCTCTGGCTCCAAAATCAGCCCCAGTTGCCTTTGTGTCCTGGTCCTGGCTTGCTGGGGTGGGTCCTGGCTCAGGTCTGCAGTCTCTTAAGACTCTGAAACGGCTTCTCAGCTCCTTGAGCCGCATCCTTGGACAGGAAGTGCCAGGTGCCTACTCCTGTTCAGGCCCCGACACCTCAACCCCACTGCTCAGGGCCGGACAGGAGTGATAGTTTCTCAGCTCTGAGCCCAGGAGCACAGTGAGGTGAGAGCCCTTGATCATGTGTGTCCAGCAGTGCCTCTGCTGTCCTTTCCCATTGCTGCCCTGGGAGGCAGTCCACAGCCCTTAGGAGGGGCTGATGGTCCTGGGGCTGGATGTGGGACAAGGTGGAATCAATGAGCAAAACGCTGTGATTTAACAACCCCCACGCAGTGGATGGTGCCAGCCTTTGCATCAACCACACATCACAGAACAAGCTCTTGAGGTGTTCCGGAGTCCTCCGTGTTTGATTTATAAACGGTTCCCACGAAGAATTGATTGGGGCCGGCAGTGGATTGCTGCTGCTGGATTATCTTAATGTCTTCCTGCAGAAACTGCGTGCAGGTGATTCTTCTTGCTGATAAGAATCACATATCTATTTATCCATCTGCCCGGGAATAAAAATTCAGCATTGCCAAGGAACATTGTCCTTGCTGAACAAAACCCCGTCACTCCTGAGATGCATGCCTGTGCGCTCCAGGTGACTTATCGCAGGGCTTTCTGGGCTCCGGCTCTTGTTTGCATTCCTGATGCTCTGTCTGGGTTAGAGCTTAAAGGGGCAGCTTCCTCATATTTGCCTCAACTGTCTGCAGAGGACTCAGATGACTCCACGGCTGAAGGAAATGAAATTGCATGAGTCCGTTTTCCACCCACCCATCATGGCTCTCTCTGTTTTCAAACACAGTATCTCTACCAACATATGCATATATATGAGAAGGAAGAGTGGAGTGGTATGGAGAAAACAAAACAAAAACCTTGGATTGTGTGAGCAATACCTGGGTTTGAATCCTAGAGACATTTGCCCTAGTAGCTATGTGGTCTTTGGCCATTGTGGTAGACAGAATAGTGCCCCCCCCCCAAAAAAAAAGATGACCATGTTCTTATCCCTGAAACCTCTGATTATGTTACCGCACAGGGCAGAGGGACTTTGCAGATGTGATTAAGTGACGGATCTTGAAATGGGAGATTATCTTGGATTATCCAGGTGACCCCAGTGTAATCACAGGGTCCTTATAAGAGAAGGTGATGTGATGATGTAGGGGTTGGACTGCAGGGATGGGCAAACTTTTTGACTCGAGGGCCACAATGGGTTCTTAAACTGGACCGAAGGGCCGGAACAAAAGCATGGATGGAGTGTTTGTGTGAACTAATATAAATTCAAGATAAACATCATTACATAAAAGGGTACGGTCTTTTTTAAAATTTAATAGTTTTATTCACCGGATCTGGCCCGCGGGCCGTAGTTTGCCCAGCCCTGGGTTAGAGAATGGAGGATGGAGGGAGAGAGGGGAGAAGTTTCCCCCTGCTCTGGGACCCAGTGACAGCTCCCAGTGGCGCTTCATTTTCTACTTCTACATTTTTAAACGCCGAGGATTGGCCAGGCGCCATGTGAGGCGCTTTAGGTTATCGCATCTAATTCTTACATCAGCTCTATGAGTTGACCTGCGCATGGGGTATGCATTGATCTCCAGAGGGTAGCGCCATGATGAAGAGCTGGCTCTGGACTGGGCCTGGCTGGGGTTGAGTCCCTGCCCTGCTGCCTTCTGGGTGGCTGTGAGCAAGCGCTACTTTCAGGGTTCCAGTTGTCACCCCTGTCAATGGAAGGCCTGAGAGCCGGAGGGTCCTTCCCACATTGTCTGGGCAGTGTCAGGACCCTCGGCTGACCTGAAGGGATAACAGCCTTATTTCTTCTTACCATTGGCAGCATTAATCTGATTTTATTTTATTAAAAAATTTTAATATTTGTGGTGAAACACACATCATGCGAAACAGCTTAACCGATTTTTGGTGTACAGGTCAGTAGCAAGGCCTGTCATGAGGCGGGGATGGGAGAGCAGACGATAAGGAAAGAGTGATGCTGTGTGAAGACAATCAGTCAGGCTTTGCATTGGCTTCTTGAGACAGACATTAGGTGAGAAGCACCTTCTAGGCAGAGAGAAAGGCTAGAGCAAAGGCGGGCACAGGAATGGGGTAAGGGGGCCTGGCCTGGTGAGCGTGGCAGGCTGGTCTGCGGTGGGACTGGAGAGCTGGGCTGGGGCCCCACGTGGGTAGGGACTGTGGGCCATGGAAAGGAGCTTAGATTTGTTCCTGTGGGAATAAAAACCTCTGGAGGGTCTCGTGGGGAAACATTGCGATCTGGTTTAGAGTGGAACACGGTCCATCATTGCGGTTGTCCAGGTGAGAGCTGATGGTGGCTTGGACTCGGCGGTCGCAGAGGAGAGGGATAGGCATGGGCAAAGGAGGGATGGCATTGGAGGTGAAGGCGAGAGGAATTGCTGATGAATGTTGGGGGAGGGATACAGAAGAAGAAATGGATTTAAGAAAGATGCCTTGACCTTGTAGAAAGTGGTGATCTCACTGCCCCTGAGGTCAGCGGGGGCCCCAGAGTGGTTAGCAAAAGCACCTGCCCTAGGATTGGAAAACCTGATGGGTTCTGAGCTGAGGCCTCTCTTGGCCTTTCCCTCCAATGCATCAGAGCGTTGGGCAAAACCCCTCTACTCTCCTCCTCAGCTGGCTCACCAGTTGGACCAGGGCCATCTCTGGAAGCAGATCATCAAGGGAACGCGGGGTAACCGTCTTTCTTTCTTATCCTCAGGTGCACCTAAGTCTCTGGACAGCCCTGCTCTCAGAGCAGGAATGCCCCTCAGTTTCTGGGCCTCTCAGGTTCTGGAAGAGGTCACTGCATGTTCCTGGGCAAGTGTGGCCAGGCGGAGAGCTGCCCATGTGACACATTCCTTCCCCATCCACGCTCTGCTCCTTACACCTGTGCCCCTGCTCATGCTGCGCTCTGTGCCCGAAGCTCTTTGCCCACTTCTGAGGACTAACCTTGCTCATCCTTGGAGCCTTTTCCCACAGCCCCTCCTGCCCCAGGCCTCTCCTCTCTGTGCCCACAGCCTCTTGGTAAAGTTAATTAGCCTTTTCCTTGAGGGTCATCCTTTGAGAACAGGTGAATTCCTTGAGGCACAGGGACCATGTGTCTCTTATATTCCCGGTCCCCAGTGCAGGGGCTCAGTCACTGTTGGTCTGAAGTAGAAAGCGGATCCATCGCAGGCCACAGCAATCGTTGGCTGGAGGCAGAAGATTGCCTTTCTCAGGGGAGTCTGGCTCTTCTTCCACAAACGATGCTTCACACCCCAGCAGAACAAAGACAGTAGGCCAGCTTTATCATCATTCCCCTGGTTAGGAAGACCTACTTTTGAGTTTTGGTTGTAAATGAGGTGCTATGACTGTTTCTTGAATAAAAGGCCAAAATTGGCTTGAATTTAGGCGGTAAGTATTCTACTTTTACAACATGTTTGGCATTACCGTTCAAAGCAAAAGATATCAGACGTGCTGTAGTTCAGGCTTGGTGGTGTTGGGCTAAAATTCAAATGTGCTCACAGTAATGGGGAAAAGTCCGCAGCCTTTAATCCCAGCTGTGATTCAGCCCGGTTGACAGTGTT
The DNA here is from genome assembly GCA_963924515.1 of Vespertilio murinus. Taxonomy (NCBI): domain Eukaryota; kingdom Metazoa; phylum Chordata; class Mammalia; order Chiroptera; family Vespertilionidae; genus Vespertilio; species Vespertilio murinus. The sequence goes on along the minus strand of OZ004715.1, from coordinate 29,782,477 downwards.
TCCACTTTTTGACACCCCTGTTTTTTATGGGGGATGAATGACTCCTTTTTCGGTTTGCTCCTGTAATAGGAAATGGCCTCATTGTGGAGGAATGCCTCTCTAAGCAGCCTATTAAATAGTAAAATGTGACTTCTGTGCCTGAGTGGAATTTTCATCGGCGGGAAATGGCAGCTCGTTAGGTGTACAATCCTGGAGTCCGTGTCCCCAAACTGCTGAGCTGCAAGGCAATTTGCTCCTCATCTGGGGAGACATGCATTCAATACCATTGTCCTTCCCCTCTTCCCACTGAAACCTCCGTCTGCGTGTTAGTTGGGCTTCTTCTGGATGTCAGCTCTGGAAACGTCACTCCAACTACTTCAAGTGAAAAAGAACTTGGAAGAATCTCAGGGTGTGTTGCTAAATCCAGCCTCAGAGATGAAGCCAGGCAGCAGACCACGGCTATCCTGAGCCAGGATTCTACTCTGTGTCACTCATGTTTCTCTTTGTCCTTCTATCATCTCTTAGTCCAGCCTCCTGTGTTCCCCACTTCTCCTGGTGGGACACCGTCATCATTGCCAGCTCCTGAATTTACATGCCTCCCACAGAGTCTGGCCGTTCCCCAAATGCAGTGCCTTTCCCGGGACCAGTCCACAGTAAGCAGGGGGTGGGTTGCATCGTCACATGGAACTTCTGCTACAACTCTGTGGATGAGACGAGGAAGGGTCAGTTCCTAGGAAGCAATAGTAGGATGATAATCTAAGAAGTGTCCATTACTTTGCTAGCAAGAGCCCAGATTCACCCCACAAATGGCTAACTAGCTCTGTGACTCCTGCTACGCTGGAACTCAGGTTCTGACAGGGAAGTATATAAATACCTATGTACGGAAGGACAAAGAGCACGTATTTCTGATTCCAGGTGGAGCTATGACCAGACCTATGTCCCAGTGTTTATCATCTCATTCTTAGGGCTTATGCTATTGATTTAAGTCTTGGAAGCACCAGCCTTCTCATCCCCCAAACACCGCTCCTCCCACCCCCACCACCCAAAACTGGGTTCTCTTTTTCCTCCTTGGACCAGCTGCTCACTAGGTAAGGTCCACAACAAACCAGGAGCTTCCATTCATAGTGATGAAGCTGATGTCTCTCAAAAACATTGGTTCTATACATTACCTCTCAGACTGACAGATGTGGAATTGAGGCTTATAGAGGCTGAGCAATTTGTTAAGTTCACCTAGATAGGAAGAACATTCATATATTTTTAGATCTAAAGACTTGAATTATTTATTCTATGTAGCATCACATCTCAAGACCAGGTTGTTAACAAAAAGAAAACAGAGAAACAATGGACATAAAAAGGGGTCCATATTTTCTACATCTGAGAAAGGCTATAGAAATGCATGGTGGACCAGATATCTGCTGGCATTCTTGGTCCCTGGGACCTCAGGTTGGCTTAGAACCCTGTTCTATGCCATGTGGAAGCTCAAAGCCCTCTCTACCTAGTGAATTTCCAAGGGGCTTATGTGCCCATTGCCCCATGTGGCTCAGATTCTTGGGCCTGTAGGTGCTTTCTCCATGACCTAGATATGGAAACACATTCCTTTCCCTAGATAATTTCTTTTCTATGCACACAAGGCTTTCCATTAATGTGACTGTAGTACCTTTTCTGGATGATTTGGGGGGTGGATAGAAGATGGATTTCCATTCAGTAATACAGGTAGGTTTGACACTAGCCCAGGGGTGGGCAAACTTTTTGACTCGAGGGCCACAATGCATCTAGTTCTTAAACTAGACCGGAGGGCCAGAACAAAAGCAACCTGACCATGCTGGCACTCTCATCCTGGGCTGCTGGTGAAGGAGCGGAGGGGAGATCAAGAGAACTCTCCACTCTTTTGGCTCCGAGGGCCAGATAGAACAGCGGAATGGGCTGGATCCGGCCCGCAGGCCATAGTTTGCCCACGGCTGCTACACTTACATTATCTTGTGGTCATCATATCCAGGCACACTCGCTCTCCACCCTATAGGGTTCCCTCACCTCTCACCCCCAGAACTACCCTCTCCTCCTTTCCCACACTCTCTTGTGTTTCAGGGTAAAACACAGCCTTCTCATTTCCTCATGCTGAATAGCTGCTAGACGCAAACTCTCTCGCTATGCTCAGTCCTTCATATAGTCTCTGGCTGGAACCAGAGCCTCTGCTCATGGATCACTGCCCTCCCCTCTCTGCCCCTGGGGCTTCTGTCTCTGTTCTCCTTGGGTCCAGCCTCATCTGTTCACCCGGAGCAGCAGCCAGAGTGCAGCTGCTCACATATGTATCTGCTGTGGGAAGTCACTTTTCTCTAACAAGCTTGGCCCTCCCTGCCCAGAGCATCCAGAAGCAGCCACCCCTGAGGAGAGAAGGTGGAGAAGCCCAGGAAAGGTGTGGTGGCAGGCCTGGGCCTTGGTGCAGGGGGAACAGTGGGGAGGGGGTGAGAGGGCACAATGCGTTGGGGGAAGCAAGATGAAGATGATGCATGGCTTTGCCAGCCATGGAGAGGGCTCCAATGTCTGCACCAGGGCCAAAGGGAGTACTTATCTTCATCTTTTGAGCCATGCATGGAAGGTAGGGGCTGGTCTTTAAACATTTCTATGTCTCAGCTCTAAGCATAGTGTCCAGTTAATAGAGGCCAATGATAAATATGTACTGATGAATGAGGAAGCACAGGAACAAGGTTAGTCAACTGTGAGTGGAAGAGACTTAAGGTATCAGAGAGCAGGTGCATCCAAGAGGCTATTTTATAATCCCCGAAATCCCTCTCTGTAGACATCCACATTAATGTCAGCTCTGGGCTTTGCAAAGGTCAGTCCATGCTGCCCACCATGCAGTCCCTGGGGGCTATGGTTGATGGGAATTATAGAACTGGGACTAGTTAGGCCCATCAGCATGCAAGCCCCTTGAGGGAGGAGTTAGCCTATGTCAATCATTGTATTTCTGGCTCAAGAGTTGATGAAATGTGCCCCAAAGGAAACCCTTCCAGACAGAGGTCATTGTGGCCACAAGATGGTGCCATTGTTCCAGCCAAAGACCACGAAGCCTGTTGGGAAGACAGCATTGCTTGGAATTTTGAGTTGAATCCACACTCCTCCAAACATATCTCTTTAGCTCTAATCTCAGTGCAATGATATATTCTAATCCCATAACAAAGGAGATTAACAACACCACTGTAGCTAATTTGAATTGAGAAAATCTTTCCAAAAGCAGATTCCAAGACCGTTTCCATCCCTCAGCCAGTTAAGAAGGGCCCAGCTTATAGGTAGGAGATATTTCTGTATAAACTGGTGAATCAGTTTGCAGGCTGAGCTTCTCACATCTTTGGTGCAGATTTACAGAAATGCAGAGCTCACCGAGCACTCCAGCTCCTGGACGCCATCTTGGTGACAATCACAAAGGCCGCTGGGAACAAATAGAGGGAGGGTACCCATCCTGGATTCTCATTACTCTGCCTCTTTGCACTAAGCTCTGGATATAGGATGACTCTGTACTCCTCTCTGCATGTTAATGTCCTACCCTTTCTTCAAGGTCCAATTCCCAAAGAAGCCTTTTGTATACCGCCCACCCCAAGAACTAAGACCTTCTTTGAATTTTGGAAGCTTTTCTGACTCATTGAGCACTCAGAAATAGGACTGTGATCCACCTTTTTTTGCACCTGTTGTTTCTTGACTCCACATTGAGGTGGTAATTCCCTTAAGGGTAAACTTCATACTTTGAGCTTGTTACCTGCACACAATAAGCACTTGGTCAATTTTTGTGGATGTCCCAAAGGAAATAAAACATTGCTTTCCTATTCAAAAGGCTGAGAAAGAGAGAGAGGGAGAAGGAGAGGGAGAGAGGGATAAGGAGAGGGAGAGGGAGAAAGGAAGAGAGAGAGAGATTGAGATTTCTGTGGGTCATTGCTCTTGTTCTCAGATAGCTATAGATTATGATCTTAGAGTATAATCAGTAAACTAGCAGTATGACTTTGTATTACTATTAGTGTGAATAACATTTGTTGAGTAATATATAGTAATCACTGTACTATGTGCTTTATATGTGTATATCACTTAGTTTCCCCAAGAAGTCTAGGAGGTATTATTTCCATTTTCCACAATGGGAGAACATAAGGCTCAGGATATTTAAGTTACCCACTCCAGTTCTAAGTTAGTGCTGGCTAAGCTCTGGGGTTGACTATAGGGCTGGAAAACCCAGGCAGCTTTCCTGGACCCCTGCCCACAGGGCCCAGGTCTCACAGTCCCTTTGGGACTCGTGTTTGGGCCACGCCTCGCTACACTTAATCAGATCTGACTGTCAAAGGGCTCTAGGTCACAGAGAGCAACGTGCTGCTGGAGGAGTGGCCTGGTGGATGACTGGAAGCAGTGCATCTTGGGAACCTTGATTGAAGTGAATCCCTCAAATTATCCTTCAGTAAGAACCAGACAAAGCCCAACATACAGCCTCTGGTATTTTCCTAGTTGAAAATGTTAAAAGAAGGTGTCAGTGCCTATGTGGTATAATTTAAGGGTAACTTGGGAGACTTTCCTGCTCCCAAACATTTTCCTCTCTGGCCTGTTATCATGCCCCAAATGTCACCATTGGTTCTTATTTCCCTTGAGTTTAAAATGTTTCTCAGTCTCTCAACATCCTCTGGATGATCTATCAAACCTGGCAAGGGTTGAGCAGAGAGCCATTTGGGAGGAGGATGAACGCCTGGAAGTGGCAGGGTGCCCAGGCCAGCTTTGGTTCCCTTGTGCCTTCACTGCTGGAGAGAAGCCAATAGGCAGGCAGAAGGTCACTGGTGCAGCCCCTGGGAGGCAGGGAGAATCCAGCTTTTGGATTGGGACCACAGAGTCTTCAGGGCCCTGCTGTGCACCTGTTTCCAGTACCCTGGCTCAGCAAGGCTGCCGTTTCTGCAGCTGGTGTCCCTGCTACCATGGTTTGTTAAGCAAGTGTAGCAGGTGTTGCTAGCAAGACGAGGTGGAGGAGGGAAGGCAAGCCTTCAGCAGAATCTTCACTCAGCTGAAGATGCCTGCAATGGAAATGCATTTCCTGGGGGGGGTGTAAGACGTCTCTGGCTTAACTCCGAATATTTCCTTGGTGGGGAAGACATGCCAAGGGTCCTCATTGGCAGTCCGTATGAGCAGTAGGAAGCCCCTGGTTGGTCTCTGATGCTGGTCACCCCTTTGGCAGAGGATAAGGCCTTTCATTCTATATTAAAAATTAGGCTGAGGCTGCAAATCCTTGGCAGAGTAACTTCCTTATATCCTTCTCTTCGATAGTCTATTACTATGCAGGCAAGCATTGGAATGGGGGGACCCTGAGCACCCAGGTGAGCAGGCAGGTGTAGCAAGGCCAGCTGAGGTGTCTGGGACATCTTTGCACTTTGCTGATTTCATGAGTGTATTGTGGGTTGGCCTCCTTTCCTTAGGTCTAAAGTGTGCATGACTGGCTAGGCTGATTAGTCGTTTTCTGGGTTAATTCTCTAGAGCAGCTCCAAAGTTGGTTGGTTGGCTTTGTTTGGCTTCATAAAGTTATAAAGATTTGTCTGAACTGGGCTGTGGCAGGCTGAATAATGGTCCCCTTCATCCCTGGAAACTGTGAAGGTTACCTTATATAGAAAAAGGGTTTTTGAAGGTATGATTAAGTTAAGGTTCTAAAAATGGGTAGATTGATATTGGATTATCCAGGTAGCCCCTAATCATAATCCAAAATTTCCTTAGAAGAGGTAGGGAGACTTGGCTACAGGCAGAAGAGGAGAAGGCCATATGCCAGAAGCAGAGGGAGGCAAGAGTTAGAGTCAGAGAGAAGATACTGGCTTTGGAGATGAAGGAAGGGGCCATGAGCCAAGGAGTGCAAGGGATGTAGCTCTTGAGGCTGGGGAAGGCGAGAAAGGAGAGGTTAGTGTCTCAGAAGAGAGTGTGGCCCTGTCAACACATGGGTTTGGGTTAGTGAAAACACTTAGGGCTTCTGACCTCAGAACTGTTATGAGAATAAATGTGTGTTAAGGCACCAAGTTCATGGCAGTTTGTTACAGGAGCGACAGGAGCGATAGTACATGGGTTTAGGTGAGAAGTTTCATTCAAGGGATCCTGGCCTTTAAGGGGCTTTCACTCTAGCAGGTGAAATGAGACCCAGAGGAATCTTTGAAAGCTAACTGTGCACCTTATTGTTTCCCACACTCTCAGGTGTGGGTGGAGCAGTGGGAAGCAAATGGGTTCAGTCTCAGAGACAGGAGTCTAAGTCCTGATGCTGCTATTGACCATCTGATCAACTTTGAGAGTGTTCCTTGACCTCTGAGCTTCAGTGGCCACGTTATAAAATGGAGAGAAGGATATAGCTGCTGTGAGCATTAAATGAAATAAGGGCTGTGATGAAGTCATGGGTAGCTCAGTGTCTCATCCATCTTAAATCCCTCACCCTTCTCCCATACACAGATACGTATTGATATTCTGAGTAACTGGGGAAATGATTGTGAATTAGTACAACATCTGAATTCTAGTCTGTTCCTCACTTTACAGATGGAGAAACTGAGGCTCAGAGAAATTATGAGGGTCGCTAGGGTCATACTACAAGTCAGACAGAGCCTGACCATCACTGTGTCTCTGCGGTTGAACACTCTTACCATTAGTAAGATGTATTATATTTCCGGTCACCAAACCCAAGACTTGTTCTTTGACCTTGAGCTTTCTTGCTTCCTATAGGTGTGAAGAGACAGAGCTGGGGGTTGGGCACAGATAGACAAATTTAAAAAAAAGATTGTTTTTAAATGAGCATAGCATGGGCTCTAATGATACTAGGTAAGTAGACTCTGGTTTTTAATTGGTGTAATCTATTGTAGTGTAAGGAATAATGGCATCTAAATGTGAGCCTTGATGAGGCTGAAAGGACAAATGCTTCATTTTCCTTGACTACAGTTGACTTCTTTAATGCAGATTTTAAGAAAGCAAACTGTGATTGATCCCAATCGACGTGTGTAGTGTACATGTGTGCACACGAGTGAGTGGTGCAGGTGAGCATATGTGTGTGTGCAGCACCCATAAGAGTTGGCACTTGTACCACGTCCTCTGTTCACTTGGACTAGGAAACTTCAGAAAGCAGAGCCCACACCAAGAGTTTGTGTTCAGGTAGCTGATTTTGGCAAGTGATTCAAGAGAACAGGAGTGGGAGACAGAAAGAAGGAAAACAGAAAAGGTGGGAAAACCAACCCAAGGTGTGTCACCAAGCTGGTCTTGCTGTGGACAGTGGACCCAGGCCTTGTGGAACCCTCTGTGGAGCTGTCCAGGATGTGCCTCGAAGTGGTCCACTCTAAGAGGGAGTCCTTATCTGGCAGGTTTACCACCTTTGCTCTTCTCGCCTGGCTCAAGCTTTAGAATGGCTGACTACGTTGCCATGGGTGGATCACCAACAAGGATGGGAAAATCTGGGGGTAGGAGAGAGAGATACACAGCTGGAAAGAAAGGTGCTTGAGCTGCTGGCTACCCTGATGGGGGAGTAAAAGGCAGGCAAAGAGGATGTGAGATGTCTGATACTTTCTACTAGAATGTTCTTTTCTATTGCTGAAACCCCAATCCTGGGTTGTTATCAAATGCATCTTCCATACACTGGAGACCACAAGTAGGGACCTGATGAGTTTTGTCCAAGCTTAGGGAACTATTTGGAACCTTTCTGAGCTAACTGACATCACAAAGGATGTCAGCTAACTGACATCACAAAGGACCTGATGGGTTTTGTCCAAGCTTAGGGAACTATTTGGAACCTTTCTGAGCTAACTGACATGAGGCAAGGATCTAAGATGCAATGCACACTGTGCTAGAGGAAAGGACGAGGAGATGAATATAACATGAGTTCCTGTCCTTAGGAAGGTGCCATAGCAGAGTGGGGGTGCTAGCTTGTGACAATCCGATTGAGGTTGAAATGTGAAACTCCTCATCTACTAGCTCTGCAGACCTGGGAGTGCCACATTCCTTCTCTGAGCCCCAATTTCCTCCTTGGCAAATGGGAATGAAGATAACGTCTCCAGAGGTGTGCTACCAGAATTAAATGACACAGCGAATGGAAACTGCTCAGCGTAGGCCACAGCACATTCCATATGCTTACACATGGCGGTGACGAGAAGCCAGATTTCAAACGGGAAACTGTCAGGACACAGGTGATCCTGTGGAAGGTGCTGTGTGCCATGTGTGAGAGGAAGCAGGTTGAGAAGTGACGGCTGCTGGAGATGGTTCTGTGAAGAAAAACAGTTGACACAGTAATAAAAGAAAAGATGAAATGACACAGGTATTTTTAAACATAACATTCAGTCATGTCCATTGAGAAACCGTTAGAACTAGTAGCAAGTTCAGAAGTCTGAATGTTTAGGAATAAACCTGACAAGAGAGGTACATGGTCCATGCGAGACAAGTTTTGAGATAACAGACGGACATTCTAGATGAGAGAAGACAGTGAGGATGGCAATCCCCCTCAAAGTATTTTATAGATTCAATAACTTACATGCATTGTTAGTGTGAGAGTCATTGCTACTTCATTACTGGAAAGAGATTTGGCAGAATCTACCATCTCACACCTCTTGGCCTAGCAATCCCACATTTAGGAATCTATCCCTCCAGCCAGCCTTAAAGGAGCACAGACATGGCCAAGCTCTTGGCAATAGTTTGCATTAGTAGAGAACTGGAAACCATCTAATGCTTCTTCCATAGAGAAATGAGTGCATTTTATTAGGGAATGAAACGTAATGGCAAACAGGACCTCTGTCAATCTATATGCATCGATAGGGAGATTTTCTAAGATATGAAGTCACAGAAGAATATGTAGAGTATGATTCCAATTACGTAGAAAACAGTAGGCGTTTATGAATGAAGAAGTGACCTGGAAGGTCACCAGTCCCCTGGGGATTAAGGCAAGGTTAAACAAGGGACTTAGTTTTTTCCCCCCAAATGAATGTATGTTGTATTTGTTCATGTTAAAATTGAAAAGGTGAAAGGGAGTAAAGGATATATTTTCTTCATAGGAACAGTCGTAATGAAGTTTTGATACACAATTTCCCCAAAATTTGATTTTTAGGTGACACCTCTAATCTCATGAAAATAACATAGTCACTAAGTAAAAGCCGAAAACATGGGCATTCATTTCTAGTCTTCTTGATTCGTGGCCCAGTATTTAAAATGCAGCTTTTAGTCATGATCATTGAATATTGATCCTTCCATTTTCTTATACTTTTAGATTAATTTCCCTATTCACATAAAAATCAATGTTTGGGTGACTTATTAAAGTTTTATGTTCCTTTTTATTCTTTGATCCCCTATGATTTATTTTTCTTTTTGGGTAAATAAAACTTGAAATATGCTCTCAGTGTTCACACTGCACCTTCCACCCCACTGCACTGTTTAAACTCGTTAGTGGGCTCTCAGTCTTGCCCATGGCATCTGTGAGTTTTGTCCTCACGGATGAAGCCTGCTCTCAGAATTCGGGGGTGTCCATGCAAACTGTTTTCCCATTGTTCTCACAGAGACACGGGTTAGTCTCCCAGGTCCCTCCTGTGGGTGTTCCGATCTCCCTTTCATCTCATCGTTTCTTTCTTTTTGCCATCTCTTCTAGGGTCACATGATTCTTGGGAGTCCTGAGTCTTATGCAGCCCCACAGAAATCTTAGAGGTTCCAGAGCCTTCTAGGAGCACTGGGAGACAAGCAGGCCTTTCTCCTCCTACCACCAACAGCATTTCCCAGAATTCCATTGTTGGGCTAACATGATATTAATCTCTTCTCCAGGGAGGCAGTAGGTTGGATGGGAAGAAGGCCAGGAGAGGAGAGGCAAACCTCCTTCCCCCACAGCTTATGAGAATGGAAAGGATAAGCTAGGTCGAAGAGGAGATGGGTGGTCCAGGCAGAGGAGATGGTCAGAGAGGAGGAACAATGCAGGGAGGGCATGAGCATGCCAGGACCCCCTTCTCACCCTCCTCCACCTCAGCAAATATCTACCAGGGGCTACCTTGTCGAAGGCTGTGGATCTTGACTTCAGAGAGTGCCTCTCTTTGCCTCAGTTTCCTCATCTACAAAATGGGTTAATGCTAGTGTATATCTCACAGGTTGACTGTGAGGATTTAATACGTTAACATATGTCAAGTGCTTAAAACCGGGCCTGGTGAACCTTAAGGGCCAAATAAGAATATGTATTATTATGAACAATTTGTGGCCTCTAATTCTCTTGCCTTTTCCTTACATATAATGCACGTGCTTTAAAAATCTCCTTTAGAAAAATTCCTTTTCAGTTCGTGGAGAGAAAAGAACCCATCAATTTTGTACACTTAAGCCACGAAGTGGTGGTGTTTCAGAAAGAGCCCCCATTATGCTGTCTGAGCCAGAGCTTTTCGGCAGTTGTTTCTCAATTGGGTTCATCTGATCCAATAAAAGGTCGACTGGCCTCTGAGTCCACGTTCTTTCTGCTGGTTTTGCCTCTTGTTAGAAAATCAATGGCATCTGGCTATCAGTGGTCTGGGACTGGCCCCACGTAACCGGTTAAAAAGCTCTGCTTAATATGGAGGAAGCATGCTTTGCGCCCAACATTCCCCAGCCTCCTGCCTCCCTCTTGGGTTCTGGGTGGGCCTGGGTGAGTAGGACGGTGGAGAAGGGCAGCCCGCCAGCAGGGGCATGCTGGTGAACCGGCCTGGGGGGGATGGACGCTTTGACTCGTAGCATTGCTGAGTCCTATAGTGTCAAGATGGCCATGGCCGATATCAGCCTGTCAATAGGAGGGCACTGGACACAGAATTGGGAAGAAATGAGCACAGTGAACTCTCACATGCTGGCGTAAGCTGGCTGGTACCACCACTGTCGGTCAGGGAAGGGCGTGGACGGGAGGGAAGAAACCCTATTCTCATAGCAAAAGGCCTGGGGTGGGGTGTGGTGGGAATGTTCCTGTAGGGATTTCTTTATGAGCAGGGAATGCGGAGGAACCAGAGAGAATTAACATTTGCGGAGTGTCTCCTGAGTCCCTCCTGAACCGGGTGCTCTGCAGACATGATCTCATTTGATCTTTGTAATGACATTGTGAGTCAGCTCACTCCAACCCCGTTTTCCTAGGGGAGAGAGCCTCAGAGCCGGCAAGTAACTTGCCCAAGGTGACACAGTGGCAGAGCAGGGATGGAAACCAGTACCAGCGAACGCGTAATGCCTCCTGGGATTGGAAGCAGCAGAGAAAAAAACGGTAATGAAAAAAAATTATGGCAACTCTCTGTGGGCGAATTTGTTTTAGTATCACTCCATCACTCTGACATAAAAATCATGGATTTAAGATCTGGGAGGAACGTTTATTTAGTGCAAGCCTTCACAGAGCAGGTGAGGACAGTGAGCTAGAACAGCTGAATTTTAGCATAACATCAGGCTCAAATGAGCACAGGTGCTGCAGTAGTCAGGCGCTGCTCTGTGCTCTGGGAGGAAAGAGGCTGGGAGGAGGTGGTTTCACTCTCCCAGGCCCCCACCCTCCAGGGCTAGATGCAAGGGCATTGGTGCCCTAGTTGGGGAAAAGGGAGAGTGAGTCCTGGAACCAGGTTGCAAATGAGCTCACGGAGGATATACATCTTTACTTTTCCATGGGGCCTTCCTCCTGGACTCAGGAGATGGACTCACAGCCAAGGAGGGGCACGCTGCTTAGGGATGCGGATTATTTCATAGCTGCAGATGGGCGGTCTGTGTGAGCACACCTCGACACTGAGGACTCCCCGGTTTGGCCATCACTCTCTGCAGTGGGGGTAGGGACAGTTTCTGGCCCTCACCTCACATTTCAGCCGTTATCTATTTTGCTTTGACTTCCTCTCTGAATGAATACCTGGGTCAGTGGGGCCATATTGAAGTGGAGTCATACTACTGGGGGTGCTTCCCCTGTGTGCTGTGCCCAAGGGCAGTGGGCACCCTCTCTCTGCCTGTGGGCCCCAGGCCACTTCACCTAGACAGAGCCTCCCTCAGCTCAGGCCATCACTGTCTTTCCTCCACTCCAGATGGTTAAGTGATTAAGATGATTTAGGGCCACTTGTCAGGACCTGATCAGTCTAATGGTGGAGGCATATAATCGGTGCTCAGTTTAATAGAATTAGTGTTTTTCCTACCATACTACCTTCTGGTATAAGCTGCACATCCTATAATAAAAAGACTAATATGCTAAGTGTCCAGCCATCCAGTCATCCGTTCAACCAATCAAAGTGTAATATGCTAATGATATGCTAAGGCCGCTCAACTGCTCATTGTGACATGCACTGACCATCAGGGAGCAGACAGTTGATCGGTAGACCAGTTGCTATGACATGCACTGACCACCAGGGGAATGACTCTCCAACCGATAGGCTAGCTTGCTGCTGGGGTCTGGCCAATTGGGACTGAATCCTCCCTTGGTCTCTCCCAGGCTGGCCAACCTCCTGTGTCCCTCCTTGACCCTGATAGTGTACCAGTGGTGTCCCTCAGCCTGGCCTGCACCCTCTTGCAATCCAGGACCCTTCGGTGCAGAGCCGGTTTTGGCCCTATCCTGTAGCCCAGGCCGAGGGACCTCACTGGCGCACAAATTTGTGCACCGGGCCTCTAGTATCTCTATAAAATCTGCTGTTGAGCTATACAAGGTTCATTCTCTCTTTCATTCTTTTATGGTTTTATCAACATCTATTTATGTACACACTCTGCCAAGCACTCAGAGGTCTTGGAGGTTAAGCTCTCCATTCTTCTCTCACATCCCACAGGCCCCGGCTCTCAGCCAGTTACACAGGGGTACTCAGTAAGAAGTTGGCGTGTGTCCTCAACTTCAGCTTCTGGGGGCCTTTGGAGTTTAGCCAGTCCTCCCAGGGTGGCCTCAAGCTCCAATTTACAGGCTCTGAGTCTGTGCTGCCAGATTACCTGTGCTTTGCTCCCCACCCGCTGCAAGCCTGAGATTGAAATGAATCTCTGGGATTTAAAAAGATTCAGGCTTAATGACCTAGCTCTGGCTTATGTCTATAAAAGCCAGGGAACCTTAGCGAAGCCAGCCAGCAAAGCAGGCTGGGAGATCCGTGGGGACATGGGGGCTCATCTCAGCAGGGAGGAGGGAAGTTGGGGAGGAGGGAGGAGCTGGAACGTGGCTGCCCTTGCTCCTGGCAGGGCCAGGGTCTGAGCTAGCACAGCAGTAGGGAGCAGGTGAACCAGGCCGCAGTGATGGACAGCCTCCCTGTTTCCACGGTCAGAGCAGGCGCGGGGGGATTTGCTGCATGGAGCTGGAAGTCGTTTTCCTTTCCAATGAAAGGGCAGCTTGTCCAAGTGGAAAGGAGGAGGTAATTATCAGCTCATGAAGCCCTCGGCATCTTGAGGCAGAACAGCCGGGAAATGGCTGCCTGGGGGAATCCTCACAGCCCAGGCGAGGCCACAGGCGTAGAAGCCCACAGACCCGAGTTCAAGCTCTGGCCTGGCTACTCTGTGGCTTTATGACTTTGGCTAACCGCATCATCTTCTCTGCACCTCAGTTGCCTTTTCTTTAAAATGGGGGCAAGCACACCTTTCTGGGGTGGAATTTTTATAAAAACCTGGCAGAGAGCGCCAGGCACTTGATAAATGCTAACCTTCCCCTTCCCAGCCTTCATTTATTTTGGTGGTCAGTGGTCTCCAAAGATGGCACCCAGTGAACCGGGCCTCCCGACGTCCACACCTTGCTGGGCTGGCTGTGTCTGGCCCTTGAGCAGCAGAGGCAGTGGAGGTGATACTGTAATGCCCGCGGATGTGTCTCCGACATCACCCTGGGAATGCGTAGACACGTTATCGTGGTAATGTAGGGAGACACGCCCCAGGAGAGCACAGTATCAGAAGACTCTAAAGTTAACTCTACAAATATGTTTGAAATGAATAAAACTATTGAAATAAAAAAAAAGACCGTACCCTTTTATGTAATGATGTTTACTTTGAATTTATATTAGTTCACACAAACACTCCATCCATGCTTTTGTTCCGGCCCTCCGGTCCAGTTTAAGAACCCCATTGTGGCCCTCGAGTCATAAAGTTTGCCCACCCCTGAGCTAGCTGCTCCCAGACTTAAGTGATGCAAAAGAGAGAGAAGTAGAAGCCACAATGCCTGTAAGACCCCATCCTCAAAAGTCATGCTCTGTAGTTTCTACCACATTCTATTTAGTAGGAGCAAGACTCTGATACAGCCCACACAATAGGAGAGGGGAATTGGGCCCCACCTTTTGAAGGAGGGGGGTCTCAAAAATATTTGGACTTACTTTAAATTCACCACAGCAGGTTTGACTGGATCCAGGGAAAAAATATCAGTTGCAAATTCACATTTCCTCCCCCTCCCCCATCCTTTCTGTCTCCCTCTCTCCCTCACCTCTCTCTCTCTCTCTCTCTCCCTTTACTGTTTCACTTCCTCCAGCTGATGACATCTATGCATTGGAGGTGGAGGTAAGCTTTTGGCAGCCCCTGGTGTGCATTATTCTAGCTTCCTGGCCAAAGAGATCAGACTTCATTTAATAAAACCACAAGGGAAGGCTCTGATTTGCCTTATTTGGATCACTTGGCCGAACCTGGACCAGTCTCATTTCCAAGGAGAAATAGCTCTCTGGTTGACTGAGCCTGAGCCACATGCCCATTCTCTGTGCCTAGAAGAAATGAGTCTTGTTCGTCCCGCAAGAATCTCATGATAATGCTGATGGAGGAAAGTTCTCTCTGGGCTACGATTTCCATCAAATGTGATGGAGGCAAAGGAGGGACACCTCCTGCAAAGGTGACAGGCAAAGAAAAGAATGTGATAGACCCTGCTTAGCCAGTCTGTGTGTGTGAGTTAGAGTGTTGGTTGGCGGTGAGGAAGCTAGAGGTGACAGTAAAGGCCAAAGCTAAAGAGGGCCCAAGAGTATGACCATGCCGTCCCAAGGAACAGTATCTGCCTTGAAGCACAGGGCGCTAGAACAGGTGCGTGACAAGATCACACCTATTTGTAGGAAGGTGACCTTGGCAGTAATATAGACGCTGGAGTAGAGGAGGCTGATTGGAGACAAGAATGCTGGTTCAGCAGAAACCATTTTACTGAGACCGATGGAAAAAAACACACATTTTAATAAGAATTTTTAATGTCATAACGCAAGGTGGAATTTTACTTATTCTTTGTGGTTTGGGAGAATTTTCCAGTCCTTTTCACCAAGGTATATGTCAGAAATGCCTTGGCTACTCCTCTCCCTTCTGTCCCTCGTTTACTTAATGAATGTTTACGAGGCACTCAGACAAACCAAAGGGTAAAGCGGAGGGATGGGTTTCTAAAGGGAAAATACCAGGCATCTTGGCAGGTTCGTAGGAGAGATATTTTTGGATAAGAAAGATAACTACCTCCTTGTTCCATAACCACCCCAGGATAATTAAATGTCAGGGGCTGCCGCTTTCCGCACCTCTTTCCTTTCATCCTCACAGCACCAGCGGCTGCGCCCTCCTGCAGGGCACCAAGGGCCTGCCCATCAGAGTATGACTGTCAGTTTCTGCACAGGGTTCAATACCAGTCTAGGCTTGCAGAGCCAGGCCAAATGCCAACAACAATACCAGCAACAGCAAAATTAGTCATTTGAGAAGTTCCAGTCGCCATTCTAAGTGTTCCGTACACATTATCTATCTCATTTGGTTCTAACAGCAGCTCCGGAAGGTGTTATTGCTATTGTCATTTTGCAGCTGAGGAAACCGAGGCTCAAAGGAGTTGAGTAAATTTTTCACAGCCACAGACTGGGAAGTGGTGGCTTTGAACCCAGGCAGTGTGATTCCTACTGCACCGCGCTCTCCACTCTGCTGTGCTGACTGCGAATACACCGCCATCTAAGGCAGGAACATGAAACTCTGGGTGGAGACTCACTGATGTGGGTCGCATGTAGCTGCTCCATGTGTTGTTCTGTGGAGCTAGCAGATGGATACTATTGCAGACTCCACCCCCCTGCCTTCCCCCCCGGAACATTTTGTTCTCCGTGAATCTCCACGCAAGGTCAGGATTTCAATCACTGTCACTCCCCTGGGAAATGTCTTACAAGAAACAGCAAAGAAAAGCTTGGCAAAAAACATATAGCATATTAGAGCAGGAGAATATAGGATAACGGCGCGCATTTCCTCTCTGCATCTTCAAACAGGTGCTGTGCATTGCAAAGGGGCTCTGAAAGTGTCCTTGAGCAGAATCCCGAAAAAGCACGGCCAGAGTGTCATCACCAGGCACCCAGTTCTCTGGTGTTTTTGGTTCTTTTCCTCTGGGGCATAGAAAGGTTTCGCACACCTGCCCCTTTGAGGTTGGGTGTGGCCACGTGACTTGTGTTGGTCATGGAATGGGAGTGGAAGCGACGTGTCTCACTTTGGGGTGGCAGCCATGCTTCCTGCCTTTGCTGCAGGGCCCAGCAAGGCTGCTGGTGTCTCTTGTCAGCCCAGGGCTCAGAGCAGCAGAGCCCAGCCAGCCTGTGATAGGCACACACTGAGAGGTACACTCTTCTTAAGCCATCGATTTCGGGATTGTCAGTTACTAGATCGTAATCTGTCATGTCATGACTGATACGTCAAATCTCTGCTCAGCCAAAAGATCCCCGTGTCCTCCTGCTGGAGGCATTACCCCGGGTCTCTAATTGAAGTCGATCTCAGGGGCCGATAATGCCTTGGAGACCACCGCAGCTGGACTTGGGATGGAGAGAGTGCTTACCTCAAAGTCACACTAACCAAAGTAGATTGAAAATGGAAAGTTGAAATGAAAATTATAATGGCACTTGCTCGATGCACGGAGATTTAATTTTTCCAAGACTTTCCGTATCTAATTTTTGCCCAGAGTAACAACAAAAACCATATGTGACCATATTCTATTTTCCAATATCTGCCACCCCATTTGCTCTTCTGCAATGTGGACTTGCCATCATTTCTTGATGGAGGAATTTCTCAACTCTTGCTCCCAGGCTGGACTTTGACTGCATAGACCAATAGAATAAATCCAGCGGAAGTTACATCCTGCTGGTTCTGGGAGTAGTTCCTAAATGACAGAAGCTCTGCTTCCTGCTTACCATGTTTAGGCTCTAGGATGAGGTACCATGTAGGATGTACATGGGGAGGAGGGAGGAATGAGTGTGTGTGTGAGAGAGAGACAGAGATCAGTAGGTATTATTGTGCCAGGTATGTGAGTGAGGAAGCATTGTGGGACTGAATCCTCTAGCCCCAGAAACCCCACATGATGCCATGCAGGACAAAGATGAACCACCCAGCTAGGTCTCAACCCACATAATCATGAGCAAAACAGATGGTTTTGTTTTTAGCCACTGTGTTTTGTGATGGTATGCAGCACTATGTAACTGAAACATTAAAAACAGTAATATTTGGGAGGTTGCTAAAATGTGACTTATTTTAAGGCTAAGCAACCTGATGCTCAATGACTCTCAATTCTTTGCTTGGTGGAACAGAAGGACTAGCATGCACATGTTCTGATTATCAACCCAGTGCACAACAAAAGACATCCTGGTACACAGGATGTTCAGGGCACATCTTGTGGTGGATCTGTATGAGAGGAGAATGAAGACCAGAAAGCCCAAGGGACTTGCTTGAGGTCACATGGGGAGTCTAGGCCACTGACCAGACAAGAATCCCTGTCTTTAAACTCCGGGGTCCAGTTCTCTGCCCTACTGGGTTCTGATTCCTCCATTATTTGGAAGAAGAGCCAAATTTGTTGGGGGGGGGGGGGGAATGTGCCTTTGCTTCTTGGTGTTACCTTACGAATGCAAATGATCATTCTCAGGGGGATGTTGAAGAAAAAGCTATAAGAATATCTCATTGCCCAGGCTGTACATTTGAAGAAAGGTTTGCTGAGGAGTGAGCCATGTTGTTAGGACTTAGGGAACTGAGGAGAGAAGACAGCTGCAGTTTTTCCCCCAGTGCAGGAGCCCCACCCAACAAGACAATCCTGTCTCGGACCCAAAGCACAAATATCTTGACATGCTATATATATAATATAACATAATTAATACATAACTATATATAACATTATGTGGTAAAATTATATGTAACATATAATACTGTACCATTTGATTGAATCATTTAATCCCAACATTGTCTTCCAATCTGTTCTGTTGGATCTCTTTCTTTCTCCACATTTCATAGTTTCTGTCCGCTTCTTGGTTACAAGAACGCTGTTTTCCATGTTTTAAAAGGTGTAGTCAAATCTAGATAAAAGCTCTACTCTCACATTTCACTCCTCTCCTCCTTCCAGTTTAGAGTGACCCCAAGCTCAGGGACCCACCGTGGGGAAGGAAGGCATGGTGACCTCTTCATTCATCCTCACTGTCCTTCCTCATCTGCTGCAGCTCCTCTCCCTCTACTTTGCCCCGAAGATCTACCCGCCGCCTCTTACTGCTGGATTTCCCCACCTGGCAGATACTACTTTGTAGTAAGATTCCATCAGGATGGCTCAAACCCACTAACTTCTGTGTCCACTCAACACATGGGAATCTCACACATCCTGGCCCTTTTAAATGGCCACAGTGCAGCCTGCCCAACTCTGTCCTATTTCTCCTTGTCCTGACATGGTGGGCAGGGTTTTCCAGGCTCTGCCCTCGTCATTTTCCTGGCATGACACTCTAGGATCACTGTGTCATAAACTTGTAAAGTAAATTATCAAGGTATCTGAAGAACTTTCGGCACTGTATCGGTTACCTGTT
Organism: Vespertilio murinus; assembly: GCA_963924515.1. Lineage (NCBI taxonomy): Eukaryota > Metazoa > Chordata > Mammalia > Chiroptera > Vespertilionidae > Vespertilio > Vespertilio murinus. The sequence goes on along the minus strand of OZ004715.1, from coordinate 29,763,839 downwards.
GGTGCAGTAATGCTACATAACAAATCACCCCAAACTCGGTGACATGTAGCAATAAGCACTTATTTTCACGATCACGGGGGCTGAAGTTTGGCTGACACAGGTTTGCCTTGCTTGGGCAGCTCCGCTTCAAATGATGACTCCCAGCGGCCTTGGCTCTTTGCTGCTGGTTGGGCTCAGGTTTGTTCCATGTGTGTTCCACCCGGGCCCAAACTAAAAGTGAAGCAGCAACCGTGTGTTCATGAACCTGTCCTTTTATTTTTTATTTGCTTGAACCCTTTGCCTATCTCACCCAGTCCCCACCCCATCCCCCACTATTTCATATCTCATCTTTTTCTGTAACTTTAGTTTCTGTGACTTTAAGAGAGAAAGAAACAAAGAGAAAAAGAAACCCAACCCAAACCTTTCTCTCTGTGTATGAGAGTCTAGGCACGGAGACTGGCAAAGTGGCCGAGAGCAGAGTTCGTGACCCAGGGACCCTGGAAATGGGATTTATTTGCAGGATCTCAAAAAAAGGGGGCCCTTGGATGTGGCACAATTCTATTCTGTTTAAACTGTGCTCTAAAAGGTCCCCACTTTAATTATATTAGTTGCCACGGGAGGCCAAACTGCTCAGGCATTGCCTAGGCAACCCCCTGTCATGGATGCCTACCCCAAATGGGGCTTTCAGAAAGGGCAGCTAGACCGCAGCAGGGATGCCTGACCTTGTCAAGTTTGAGGTTCTCCCTAAATGTCAGATATTTCTGGTGCCTCCACAGGTTGGTGCTTGTGCTTTTAGTAGCTTTGTATTCTGTGTTTGTTGCCAAGGCAGTTTCCTGTGTTTGAAAAATGCAAGCTTGTGCATGGTGTGTGTGTGTGTGTGTGTGTGTGTGTCTGTGTGTGTGTGTGTATGTGTGTGTGTGTGTGTGTGTGTGTGTGTGTGTGTGTGATTTGTTCACATGGGGCCCGGTGTGCACCCCAGTTCTTGCAGCTCTCTGGTTGCTCCTGGCCCAAAGCTGGGCCTTCCTGGGCCAGGAGATCTCTGTAAGCCCTTCAGGGTGGTGTGGTGACTGGCCTTCCAAGACTGGCCTGAGAAAATGGACACAGAGGCCACCCCACTCTCACCTCAGCAGAGCATAGATGAGTTCAGACATAGGCACGTCCTCCTGCATGCAGGGCCTGAACTTGGCGTGCCCGCCTGGACCCCTGCAGGGTGGGGCAGGAGGTGGGATGAGGGACTTCCTGACTCCACTGAAATCCTGTGCCAAATCTGGTGCGTATGTGCTTTTTGCCAGGGTCTGTCACTTTTTCAGATTCTTGAAGAGGGGCCAGGAACTTGGAAAAAGTGCAGACTGCTTTTCCTTAAAAGAGGCAGTTCACATCAACTGGGGGGATGATCCTTGTAACTGTAGCAGCACATCTCAATTACTGAGCCTCTGCCCCAGGCCAGGCACTATGAGGATGTGTGCTTCTAGGAGTCCATGAGGGTATGTTCTTCTATAGCCTGATTGTCGTCATAACCGCCCTTCCCAAGGGGTGTTTCTATCCCTTTTAGGGATAGGGTCCTCCAGAGACAGAGTGGCAGAGACAGGACTGGGCCCTGGTCTGTGCCTCGAGACTGGTGCTCCCTCTGGAGCATCACCGAGGGGAGGCATCCCTCTGGGAATCCCTGCAAATGTGTCCTTCCGGGACTGCACCTCCCATCCTGCTTGTTCCGGGGAGCCGGGAGGGAACACCTGGTTTTTGGGATAATCCAGAGCAGAAATCCAGTCCTCTCAGGTGAGGCCTGAGTGAGGTCCCTCCAACCCAACAGTTGGATTCTCACCTTTAAACCCACTGGGGGGCTGGGCTGGTCCTGGAATAAGTTGACCCTCATCTTATTAAAATATTTTTATTGATTTCAAAGAGGAAGGGAGAGGGAAAGAGATAGAAACATCAACGAGGAGAGAAAATCATTGATCGGCTGCCTCCTACACGCCTCACACTGGGGATTGAGCCCATAACCTGGGCATGTGCCCTGACCGGGAATTGAACCGTGACCTCCTGGTTCATAGGTTGATGCTCAGCCACTGAGCCACACTGGCTGGGCGTGGCTCTCATTTTGATTAAAACCATAACTATTCACTTTTGTCTGTATAGGACCTGCAGCTTCTTTAAAACTGGGAAACAAATGCTAGTTCAGGGCACTGATTGTCTGACCCTTGGACACTAGTGTCCCTTTGGTTACTGTGGGGGGAGGAGGGTGCTGTTGGGATATTTCTCCATTGATTTTTAGAGTGGAAGGGAGGGGGAGAGACACAGAGAGAACTTGGGACCCTTCAGACATTGGCTGAAGCTCTATCCACTGAGAAAACTTGCTAGGGCTCATTTACCAGTTTGTGAAAGGACATAATAAAGGGTACAAATGAACAGCCAGATGAAGGGAACCTAAGGCGATTTCTGGGCAGGTCCGTGGAGTCGGGGGCATCGCCCTCCCAGCACATGGATGTGCCCGTCAACCTGGAAGCATCTCGATGCCAGTGCTGTTGGGATTTTACGGAGGCTTCCTCGTGTAGGCACGATGGGCTATTAACGCCATTCCCAGCCCCGCTCCCCTCTCTGGAGAATGGGGGTGGGGCTGCAAAGGCCAACCTTCTAAGTACCCTTCCACTTTTCTCAGGACCAGCCCCCGTCTCGGAGCCCACCCAAAGCTGTCTTATCAGGACAAGAGATGTTTCTAGTGCTCTTATCACATAGGAACCTACAAGGGTTTCAGGAGCTCTGGGCCAGGAGCTGGGGGCAGAGACGATAGCACATAGGTATTTCATACTCATGCATCCAACATACGAGTCCAGTCTCTACGCCTTTATTTGTGCTGTTCCCCACCGAGCACGCCTGCTTCTCGCTTCTCTGCTCCTTTGCTTCTCTTCCGTTCCCATGACCACAGGGGTGCTCCATGCTTTCCGTGAGGCCTGGCCTGGGCACCAGGGGCCCCATAGAGGCTGGGCTTGAGTTCTCCCGGCATTTCACGTGTGGAAGGAAGCTCGCGGCGGGCAGAGCCTGCTCGGTTTGCTCCGTGTAGCCAGGACCAGGCTGACGCAGCACTTGGTCAGTTTAAATTGAGGGGCTATTGTTTGCCTTAGTGCTCAGAGAGAAACTTCCCGTGCCTGGCTTTCTGAAGAGGAAAGACTCTTTATTTTGATTTTCTCAGAAGGAAAAAAAAATATCAAAGAAATAAACCCTGGAATAGCTACAGTTTTATATAGAAAGCATTACTTCTGAGCTAAATGATTCTTTTTTTTTCCTCCTGAAGGGAAATTTAGAAATTGTGGCTCCTCGTGGAATTAGAGGGATGGTAATGAAGCCATGCACAGATTCACAGCATCTGAAGAACTCTGCTTGGAACCCTTATTTCCCCCACGTCTACAGCTTGCTATAAAAAATTCACCCGTCGGGGCCCAGTCCAGCGTTGCAGTAACATGTGTCCCTTGGGCTTCTCACCAAATTGCACTTTTTCTTAGATGCAGTCAGTGATTTGCCTTGGAATGTATTAGCTTCTCTGAGGACTCCTATACCACCTGATTTCTCCTGGTTGTTTGCTGGCAAAAAAACCCCTTGATTTCCAACCAAAAACGGCCTCACAGATCCTTTGGAAACTGAGGTGACAGGGAAATGCCCCCCCCTCACCCCTCCCATCATGTCGAGCCTCCCCTTCCCCCGTCCTATCTCCTGTGGCAGATATTGAAGTGTTCTCTCAGAAACACACCTCTTTGATCTTCTGGCCCTTCAGCCTCAAGGCGGGTCCCTATTGGTTCAGAAACTTTTCGCTGAGCTCTGAATGGATGACATGATTCAGAGGTAGTGAATGTGGAATGTGTGTATATGCATCTGTGTGTGTGCTTGTGTGTAAACCAGTGGGCGTCTGCTGACGTGGCCTGTGAGTGTGTGTGTGTGTGTGTGTGTGTGTGGCATAGCTGAGTGTGGATGCCAGGTGCTGGTGATGGCTTGAACCAGGGAGGCATGGCAGTGGGCAGACACGGAGATGCTGTGTGTAGGAGTACCCCCACCCCCTTGGTGTTCATTATCTCTTTGCTCCCTGCCATACGTCGTATTTGTTTGGGAGTGGGGCACCTGTTGAAATGGTAACAGTTTAAACATCAACATGTCCCCACATAACCTGTTTCTCACGCACCATGTCTCCCTCTCTATGTTTTCAGAGTTATGGGTCACAACGCAAATCAATGAGCCTTTTTTTTTCAGTACCTATTGTACCCAATTCTTTTTATTTATTTATTTTTAACTTTAATTTTTAAAAATTTTCTTTATTGATTAAGGTATCACATATTTGTCCTCATCCCCACCATTCCCATCCCAAACCCTTCCCCATGCATGCCCCCAGCCCCTGTTGTCCGTGACCACTGGTTAGGCTTATATGCATGCACACAAATCTTTTGGTTGATCTCTCTCCCTTACCCCCACCCTCCCCTACCTTCCCTCTGAGGTTTGACAGTACCCAGTTCTCCATTCATGCCTGCCACCTGGTCTTCTGCAAGCTGTCCTCACGGCGGCCTTTCCTCTGGCCCGCACCTTACCCAGGACCTGCCCATTCTTCCAACTCTGCACCTCCTACGGCCAGGAGCCATCTCCCAACCATTCTGGCCCCTGTCCCGTGGGTCCCAAATGCTTGTTGGCCTGGGGAAGGGCTGCTCCTCGGAATCACTCGAAGGCTTCTAGAAAATACAAATGGGTTGCTTGGCCCCTGCACTGCATAATCTGATCGGTGGACTTGGGGTGGGGCCTGGGCACCTGCATTTTTAGAAGTTCCACAGAGGTGATTCCAGTGGGACCCATAGCTCCAGAGGCAAAGTGACAGATTCCAATGCCCAAGTCCTTCCCAGTTGGCCCTGTGATTGTCTCGAGCTTAGGAAGCAACCTAAAGACAGAACTGGCTTCCTGTCTCTCTAGGTTGCCCTGCAGAGGAAAGCTGAGTTCCTGGCACTCAATGGCATTGGTGAAGATGGCATCACGCCCATCGGTGACTCCTGAATGGGTGTCCCAGCCCAGGCCTATCCTTTGAGTTTTAGTCCCACCTAACTGTGCTGATCATGAAGCTGTTGTCTCTGGATGTGGTCTGTGATGCGGGAATGTGGCTCAGCAGATGGCACCTGTCCCTTGCCAGCTGACCCCAGGAGGCCCTGCTGTTAGGGGGCGCCAGAGGGAGCCTTGAAGGGGCAGAAGGGAAGTGCTGCTTTCTGTCTTGCTCACTCTTCCAAGCGGCGTCACTGCCGCAGTTCCTGGGCAGGTGAGCGGTTGCTGCCAGTCTCCAGCTTTTCCCTACGCCCCGGCCTGGCCTCCTGGAGCTCCCCCAGATCCGCCAGCACCTCCGGGAGCTCCCTCAGATCCGCCAGTGCCGGCCTGGCAGGGCTCCTCCTCTGGGCTTCCAGTTGTGCTAATTCCCCCTCCTCCCCTCAGTCACCCAGTCCTGGGGTGACAGGGGCTCCCTGAAATTGCCACCACGGTGCTAGCCCATGTCCCCTTTCCGTCCTCAGTCCTCCAATATCTGTTTAACCAGCACCCGCATTCAATCCTCTCTGTTAAAAGGTCTGGCGTGGTTTCTGTTTCTGACCGCATTAGCGGCTTTTATTCGATTCCACTCACCCCTCAAGCATCTTCATACTTTTAAAGGTTATTTTTTTACTTTGCAACATGCTTTCCCTTGTATTACTCATTTGACTCTGACCACAAATCCAGAGAGGCAGGGCTAGGAGCATCCTTCTCATTTTCTTAAAGATGGTCTGCAAAGCGTCTGATCAGACCACACCACTGTAGAGATGAAGCTGCCGACACCGAGGGTGACAGAGGGGCTTGCCCGAGGTCTCCAGCAAGTTAGCGTCACAGGACGAGGTAGTGTTAAAACCAGACCCTCGCCTCCCTTTTTATACTCCAGGCAGGGTCCTAGGAGAGGGGACTCCATGTGATTCAGACCTCAGGGACCACATGATGTGCGGGGGTTTCGGTGTCATTAAGAAATCCCATGTGGGCTGGGGAGGGCACGTGGGGGAAGGAGGTCACAAGGTGTAGGTACACAATTATAAGATAGATAAGCCCTGGGAGGTAATGTACTGCCTGGGGACTGCAGTTAATCATGCGGTGTTGTGTGTTTGAAAGTTGCTGAGAGAGATCTGAAAAGTCTTCATCATAAGAAAAACATCCTGTAACTATGTATGATGATGTATGTGGACTAAACTTAATGGGGTGACCCTATCACTCTGTATATCAAACCATTACGTTGGGCATGTAAAACTAACACAGTGGTATTTGTTAATTATAGTGTAATTAAAAAAAAGAATTCCATGTTGGATTTGGTAGAATGGCTCGCCTGCTGGTGAAGGGGGCCTCTCACCGAGTCCGGGTAGCCGTGGTGGTCCCGGCGTTAAAGTTTACGTGTTGTCTGGAGAGGCAGGATCCGGGTGCTGTGGCTTGCCTGGCTCTGGCCCTCCTGGTTGGCTCTGTGAGTGGGTGTGATCGCTGCGTTGCAGCATTCAAACCATTCTTTTTTTTTTTTTTTAAGTTTGATTTCATTTTGGTTTATTAGCAGTAAAATCCCCGCTGGCATGTCGTTTCATTTGCTCCCGGTGCTAATGATCATTCCGAAGCCTCTTACAGAAATGATTATATGGTAATACCAAACCTGACGGTGGACTCGAGCCATCATTTACAGTAATGGGGACATAACAGAGCCCCCCGGGTAGTCCTTCTTGTAACGCTGCGGGGGACAGGGCGGGAATCCGCTTGGCTTCCTTCCATGTTATCAGAAGGGCCTCCCTGGGGCCCTCCCTCCGGTAAAAGGCCTTTTCTGACTCCGAGGCTGAGCCTCTGGACAAAAGAAAGGGCAGCAAAGCAGCAGCCCTCTGGGAGAAGGTAGGGGGGCTGGCCAGGGGGCAGCTGCCAGTGGGACAGCTCACCAACAGGATGGGATCGGAGGAGGTGGGGACCGGGGGCTGCTATGCCTTTCCGCATTCACGCTCACATCTGTGTAAGCAGACACACGGCGGCCGGGTGTTCAGAGGAGGGTCAGTGTGTGCCTGCCTTCTAGCACCAGAGCCTTTCTCCTGGGTACCAGCGGGCAATGAGCCCCACCGAGCCTGGCACTGGGACAGAGTAAAGGAGACACCATCTTTGCCTAGAGACAGGGCACACGCAGAGCTCCTGAGTCCCATGGGCTGTACACCTGAAGCCTGTCTCTTTTGGGGGAAGGGGTAGGGAGGAGGAACATGTCACCCCCACCCGGAGAATCAGCCTGGAAGAAGTGGTTGAAGAAGATCAGAAATGGGGTGTGCTCTAGAAAGAGGGTCATTCCAGGCAGATAGGGCTTTGTCAGGCAGGAAACACGGGGGGGGGGGGGCCTCCCTAATTTGTTTTGCTCAGTGGGTAGAGCATCAGCCAGTGGACTAAAGGGTCCCAGGTTTGATTCTGGTCAAGGGCATGTACCTTGGTTGTGGGCTCCATCCCCAGTAGGGGGCGTGCAGGAGGCAGTTGACAGAAGTTTCTCTCTTATCAATGTTTCTCGCTCTATCCCTCTCCCTTTCTCGCTGTAAAATCAATACAATGTACTTTTTTTTTTTAAAGGAAGCGCTGGGGGCTTCCTGTTGTCTGAAGGGCCAGGACAAGCTCAGGGAGACTGCAGCTGACACGTGACTTTGCCGTGCTTTCGGTGCCTTGCTTCAAAACCGCACCGGGGAGCCTCGGCCTCACTCCGGGAGCCCGCTCCTCCTCCTCCTCCTCCTCCTCCGCTCTGGGGCCCAGAGGAGTGGAGCGGAGAAGAGGGGGCGTTCTCAGTCTTTGTGACTCAGAGGCGGACCTCTGACCGTGGGATTCAAGGTACGGAAAGGCAAGTTCAGGCCCAGTAACTGGGAAAAACAGTCTAACAGTGTGGCTACTTAATATTGAAACAGACTGCCTGGGGAGGTAATGAGCTCCCTGCCCATCAGGGACTTGTCCAAACACTGAGAGCCGGTTAGGGCGGCATTAGCATGCACACCCAGGGCCTGGCTCACAGAGCGCCCTTTCGCCACCGGCAGCCTGGCGGTGCTGCCGACAGGACACCATAGCATTCTGAATCTGTGGCCACACCTGAGCTCATGGCGCCATGGAGACTCGATGAATATTCCGCGTCTTTGTGTCATCGTAATGGACAGTGAGGCACGGCATCAGACATTTCCTTTTATTAGTTCTTAGAAGATTCCCGCTGAAACAGTTCTGGTTCTGGAACGTCATTTGCAGCCTCATTGAGGAATGTGGTGAGAAAATACATATACGTAATGTGTGTGCCTATGTATCTATTGGGTGGTGTGTCTCTGACGCTGCTGCCCGCTCCGTGGGGGGGCTCAGAAGCGCTTCTGGAGGGCGGACTGGATGTTCTTCAGCAGGCCCCACTTGGCTCGGTTCTTCCCATGCCCGTCGGGTGTCTGCACCTGCAAGCGGAAGCCGAGAGCCATGGCGTCAGCCACCGGGAAACCGCAGCGCCCGGGGGCGGGGCCCCTGCCGTGTGCCGGGTGCTAGGAACATCATTGCCTTAACAGCTCACGGCAATCCCACGAGGCAGGTGCCACCGACTCCATTTTATAGATGGAGAAACCGGGGCTCAGAAGGACTGGGTAGCTTTTTGTAAAGCCTCTCAGCTAATCTGTGGTGAGACTGGAAGTGTACAGACGAGGTTACGTGTTCTCTGCGGCACCTCGTGTGAGTGGGAGCTGATGACAGACAGTGTTGGGGCTGTGAGCCCAGCCCAGCCCTCTGGGCCCTCCGCAGCCCCTGCAGTAGGGACAGAGGATAAACCAGGACCAGAATTTTAGGAAATCCAGGTGAGATGACCAGGGAGGCCAGGAGACCCCGATCTATAGGTGGGTTCCATCCAGAAGGTAGCGAGAGCAGCGAGGGAGCAGCTCGGCAGAGACTCGGGGTGCCAGCACAAGTCAGACACAGGGTGGGGGTGGGGGTGGGGGAACTCCAGTACAGACAGGAGGAATCTGAGAGGATGGGTGGGGACGGGGTGGCACATTTCCTGAAGAAAGACCCAGAACAGTGCTGGTTTGTGACTACTGTTGGGTCTGAATTTTTACCTCCAAATCTGATGTAACTTGGGTCATCTGATTCACAGATTTGTGGTGGGCAGAATAATGTCCCCGAGAGATGTCTGTGTCCCAATCCCGGGAACATGTGACTATGCTATGTTACATGGCAAAGGGGAGTAAAGCTGGTAGTCAGCTGGCCTTTCGATGGGGAGATTATCCTGGATCATCAGGTGGGTCTAAGGCAAATGAGAACCAGAGAGATGGCAGGGTGAGAAGGACTCAGCCTAACGGCGCTGTCTTTGGAAATGGAGGAAGGGCCCTGAACCAAGGAAACATGTGACATGTTTCTCTTGGTTCTTGGCCCTGAACCAGGGAACGGGAGGTTGCTGAAAACTGGAAAAAGCAATAAAGCGAATTTTCTCTTAGAGCCTCCAGAAGGAATACAGCCCTGATGACACCTTGCTTTTTACCCAAAAAGGCCCATTTTTGGATTTCTGATCTCCAGACTGTCAGATAATACATGCAGTGAGACTTCTAGGAAGTTGGCTATGATTTGAAGCCAGAGGGAGACGGGCAGAGTCAGGAGACCGTTTCCAGAAATGGGGGTGGTGGTCAGCAGGGGCAATGAGGATGAGAGGGAGAGCAGGAGGAGAAACTGAGGCCAAAGGGCAGAGGACTTGCCTACAAACAAATTTCTCCCATTCCTTCAAAATTATCAGTCGGGGTCTTGGGTGTTAGAGGCTCAGAGCTGGGCCTGTGGGCCCAGGGGGGCGACTCGGGCCAGCAGGGGGCCTGGCCTCCCAGCGCTGGCAGCCTGGCAGCCTGGCAGCACTGCGGCGTGGGCCCAGGTACGCCAGCCCAAGTTCAATGTTCTTTCCAATGATGTTCTCGCCTCTCAGAGAAATAAAAGTCTGGCTCTCATTGCTGTTGGCTTCGATGATATTCTCCCAGAATGAGGTGCCAGGTCCCCAGGGCAGAGCCTGCCCTGCAGCTGATTATGGTTCAGAGGGGCAACAAATTTTTTTTTTTTTTTTTAAAGAGAGGAAGGGAGAGGGATAGAGAGCTAGAAACATTGATGAGAGAGAAACATCGACCAGCTGCCTCTTGCACACCCCCTACTGGGGATGTGCCTGCAACCAAGGTACATGCCCTTAACCGGAATCGACCCCGGGACCTTTCAGTCTGCAGACCGACGCTCTGCCACTGAGCCAAACCGGTTTTCGGCGAGCCTCGGTTTCTTTATCTGTAAAACGGAGGCTGTAACTCCCCACCTGCCAAGTGGTTGAGAAGATCAGTGATCGTGGACAGACAGCGTCTGACACAGCGTTGCCTTCAACACATGGCACCTTTAGAAAGCGTTCAAGTTAATTTTTCATGCTTCACGTGCCATCCTTCAAATAAAATCCCCTTTTTAAAAAAAAAATCAACAAGCCCCAGACTATGAAAATCAAATACGAAAGGTGCTGTTTCCACTTCCTCTACAAAAGTACATCTGATAGAAATATTGCATTTCAGAGGAGCCATGGTTCCGCGGCCTCATTACATCATTCTAAATGGAACCTTTCAGGAATGCCTGCCCTGAACCGACGCCGAAGGAAAAATATTTCGATTTTATAGGAAAAGACCTGAAGTCGTTACTTTTATGAAGCTTCATAAATGTCCTTCAAAACGCACCATCTTATTTTCATTTGCCATTGGAGCCTTTACTTATGCAAATCATGACAAATGTGAAGGAAGCCAGCGTTCCCCTGGAATGCTGATACAATCACAGAGAGGGAGGAAGAATTACTTCTGAAGGAAAAATCCATATTGTAGCCCTGTGACTCCGGTAAAAATGAGGCCCCCAGAAAACCTCATTAATTAGTGCTCTGCTCATTTAGAAATTGTGTTAAAAAGCAAAAGGATTGCAGTGAGTTTTCTTCCCAGGCACGGAGCTCGGATTAATCACATAAAACGCCATTTCAGGGGGGGTGGGGGGGAGAGTTATTCTTGACTGATTGTATAAGACACTTAGGAGCTTTCGGGCAGCTTTTGCTACTTAGTAATTATTAATTTTGCCTATCCATTTATTCCTTCACTCTTTAATTTAGACGTCCATTCATATGTCCATTTGTTTGCTCACACTTCACTCATGTATTCACTCAATAACCATTAATGAGCCTGCTTCGTGCACAGTGCTGCGGTAAGCATTGTGGGAGAAAGAAAGATGAATCAGACCTGACTTCTGTTCTCAAGGGGGGTGACAAAACATCTACTGAAAGCCAGCGTACTCCAGTTTTCCAGCCCCATCTCTGTCCCTGGCATCTAAAAATGACAGAGCAGCCCTGGCTGGTGTGACTCCGTTGGTTGAGTTTTGTGCTGTGTCCCTGGTTCGATTCCCAGTCAGGGCACATGCCCGGATTGCAGGTTTGATCCCCAGTAGCGGGTATGCAGGAGGCTGTTGGTAGATGTTTCTCTCTTATTGATGTTTCTCTCCCTCCCCCTCCTCTCCCTTCCTCTCTCTTGAAAATCAACAGAAATATGTTTAAAAAATAAAAATGTCAGAGGGTAACACTAAAAAAAAAATTAGTAACAGCACTGAGTGCTCTTCATGGGCAAGACAGTGCTGAGGGATTTTTTTTATTTTTTATTTTTTTATGAGAAGGCAGATGACATTAGATTGAAGGAAAAATCATGGTCGAAGGACATGCTGCAAAGCGTGGTAGCAGCTGTGGGTGTCCAGGCTCTGGAGAGAAGAGTAGCAACAAGAAGGGCTCTGGGGCAACTGACGGACACAGTGACTGGCTGGTGTGTGGCAGGAGGAACAGCCTTTCCTTCCCACTTCCTTCCCATGGAGTGTCTGACCTCCGGGGGAGAAGGATGGAGCTCATCGGGGTCTTGGGCTCCAGAAACAGAGCATGACCCCAGGAGCTGGCTATCAGGAGGGAGTAGAGAGCGCCCTCCACCCCCACCCCAGGAGATCTGCTACTGGTAGACTCCTGTCCCACTCTACCTCCTGCTTCTCTTTGTCACTAGAGGTAGCAACCCATCAGATTCTCTTCTGCAAACAATGGACCAGAAAGAAAGGGAATGTCACCAGTCAGAGAGAGAGAGAGAGAGAGAGAGAGAGAGAGAGAGAGAGAGAGACTGAGAGAAACAATGACCTTCTAGTCCCCTTGGATAGAGAGAGAGAGAGAGAGAGAGAGAGAGAGAGAGAGAGAGACTGAGAGGAACAATGACCTTCTAGTTCCCTTGGATATTATGCCCTGGCTGGAAGTGGTCTCACGAGACTCCCCTCTCTTGGTATTATAAATTTACTGTTTTAAAAAATATTATTTTTTCAATTACAGTTGACATTCAATATTATATTAGTTCCATGTATTCAGTAGAGTGGTTAGACAATTACATAATTTACAAAGTGATCGCCCTGAGAATTCAAGCACCCACCTGGCACCATACATAGTTTTTACAATGTTACTGACTGTATTCCCTAGGCCAGGGGTGGGCAAACTTTTTGACTCGAGGGCCACAATGGGTTCTTACACAGGACCGGAGGGCCGGAACAAAAGCAACCTGACCATGCTGGCACTCTCATCTTGGGCTGCTGGTGAAGGAGCGGAGGGGAGAGCAAGAGAATCCTCCATTCTTCCCGCTCCGCGGGCCGGATAGAACAGCCGAACGGGCTGGATCCGGCCCATGGGCCGTAGTTTGCCCATGGCTGCGCATAGGCTGTATTTTACACCCCCCATGACTATTTTGTAACTACCAATTGGTACTTCTCAATTCTTCCCCATTTCATGCCGTCCTCTCCTCTGGCAAACATCAATTTGTTCAACTTATCTATATAAATTTCCCTTTTCAAAAGCTGAAATGGATGGACTTAATCTCTTTTTAAAAAAATTCCCCATGAAAACATAATCTACTCAAACTGCAAAAATACTGTCGTTGTTGTACTGGAAGATAGCTCTGCACAGTCTTAGCATTTGTGTGCCTTTCCTCCTCTGAATATCCATAAAATCATACTCAGGAATGCATGTCCCTGGGGCTGTATGGAAGAACCAGCCTGGCATCACCAAGAGCGCAGGGATCACCTGGCACCTTGTTCTGGGGCGTCCATCCTGACCCTTTCAGTGGCTTTCCTTGACTTGCAGCGAAGCAGCAAGTGATTTTTTTAAAGCATATCTGTATCTGAATACACAGATACTAAAAAATACTTGTTGTTTGCCTGAGTTTCAACTTTAATTGGGCACCCTGCATTTGTATTTGTTAAATCTGACACCTAATCCTAACTTTCAGTCACCACCAGGGCTAGCAGGTAACTCTTTTTTTTTTTTTTTTTGTCCTTCTCACACCAAGACTCTTTGTTTACTAGACTCTGAAGACAAGGATTCTGTCCTATTCTCCTCTGAATCTCTACAACCTAACACAGTGCCTAGCACCAATGTTTATTTTTTTAATCAAACTGATTCTTAGGCCACGCTTGCAAAGTCGGTGGAGGCCCTGAGTTAATTAGGTTTTTCTGGCATTAGAGTGGGGGAGTCACATACAGGGTGGGTTCTGTGGTATGGTCCTCCTAACAGACCTGCACCCAGAGCATACAACGAAAACCTGTCTGAAATGCATGTGCACAGTACCTTGCAGACGTCACTCCATTGCCCAGGACCGCTATCATTGATGGCTCTGACTTTAAACAGATACTCGGTGTTGGGGGTCAGGTTGTGCAGCTCCAGACTCTGCTGCGTGATGTCCCGGATTTGTCCACAGAGCTCTGTCCGCACATTGTTTGGAGGGGAACAAACGACTTCATAGAATTCCATCTCAAAACAGTCCACGTCTTCTGTTGGGCATGTCCAGTAAAACTATGAAGAAATGAACACGTGGGTGTGGTCCTGGCACACACCTTTCAGCTTTCTTTCCCATAAAGATTTGTGTCATTGACTATCTGTGAGGGGAGTTTAAGCTGACCCCACCTCCTCTAGCTGCTGACTCTGAATTAGACCTTGTGCAACAGTATTGAACGGCTGCGTTATGAGGCCTGACTGAAGCTTGTGATGTGTTTCAAGCACAGAAAGGTATTCTTCGGAGTTCTGTTCCTGTCAGTCACCATGGAAGTGGCTGTAGTCCTCCTAACACCACTACTCAGAGTGCTAGTAACTACCATTTATTACACACCCATCATGCATCAGATTGTGTCAGACATTCTTAACTTTCTTCGTCCTCACAAGTCCCTGGGGAGACTTTAATATCCCACTTTACAGTTGAGGCTCAGAAACATTACTTTTAGCAAATTCCAAAGGAAGCACAGAATCCTAGAAGATGAAAAGTATATATATTCCAACCCTCTATTTTTATATACCAAAAATACACAGAGTCCCACAGAGGTGAACTGACTTATTTAAGCAATGGAGGATATATATTCATACTCAGAGCATAAAATATTAACCCTTGGGAAGAGATATATTAACAAGTGCCAATTAGCCGATTATACCTGGCATATACATATTTTATAATAATTGTATTTTTGAATAGATATCATATGCTTTATTTACATTTTAATAAATGTTACAATATTTATAAAATTAATTTATGATTACTCTTAAAAACAACAACAACATACAGACATTTATTTCTCACAGATCTGGAGGCTAAATGTCCAAGATCCAGGCACCTATAGATTCAATGTCTGGTGAGGACCTATTTCCAGGGTCATAGACAACCTTTCTCTCCCTGTGTCCTCACATGGCAGGGGGGCAAGAGAGTTCTCTGGAGTCTCTTTTTTAATTTATTCATTTATAAACTTTTATTAAATTTGTTGGGGTGACGTTGATTAATAAAATTATACAGATCTCAGGTGTACAATTCTATAACACATCATCTGTATGTTATATTGTGTTCAAGAACAGAAAGATGCCAAAATGAAATTTCCCTCCATCACTATTTAATTTCTATCTTCCCCTACCCCTTTCTCTCTGGTAATCACCATACTATCGTCTGTGTCTATGATATTTTTATTTTTATACTTGCTTTTAAAACTTAATGAAAGTTAAGTTATTTTTATGCTTATCAAGATAAATGTACTCACCGTGAAATACTTAGAAAATACAGAAAAGTTATAAGGGAAGAAAATAAATATTACATATAACCCCACAATTCAATTAATAATTAATTAGTATTTCTCTCCAATTTTGGAATATATACAAACACAGAAATACATATAATTTGGATTATATTGCTTTGATTCCTGCTTTATATCACCTATTATATATTTCCTTGCTTCATTAAAAATTTAATAAAGCACCATTTTAATAACTGCCCCACAAATGATTTAGACCTTCTGTAGTTGAACATTTAGGTTGTTTCTAATTTTATCCTTTAATAAATAATGGTGCAATAAACACGTTTGGGCATAAATCTTGATCTGAATTTTTAATAATTTCCTTGGGAGGAATTTCTAGAAGTAAAACTGAGTTTATAAAAACTCCATAGGATTTTTAAGGTACATATTGATAAGTTATAACTCAAATTTTAAGAATACTTTCTATGCCAAAAGCCTAAAGGGACTGTTAGTCAACCGTCATTTGAGAGATTTCATCTTCTGCATTACTGAGTACTATGATTTCAGTGTGAATTCCATTCCATGATCCTAACATAGGGATCAAGGATATTTTTCCATCAAATATCACTCTCTTGACAGCTTATGACTTACCTAGGTTTTCCTGTGTAGGCTTCTTTCTTTTGTTTTAAACTTTAGAATTAAAAATATATCTATAATAATAAAAGCATAATATGCTAATTAGATCAGACAGCCGAAAGACCTTCTGGATGTCATTCTGGACATCCTTCCAGACAAAGCCATGGTGGCAGGATTGAGACAGAGGTGGTTAGGGACGACCAGGCAGGCAAGCATAGTGGTTAGGGGCAATCAGGCAGGCAGGCATAGTGGTTAAGGGTGATGAAGCAACAGGAAAAGATGGTTATGGGTAATCAGGCAGGCAGGCAGAGGGGTTAGGGGTGATGAAGCAATAGGAAAAGATGGTTAGGGGTAATCAGGCAGGCAGGCAGAGGGGTTAGGGGCAATCAGGTAAGCATGCAGAGTGGTTAGGGACAATCAGACAGGCAGGCAAGCAGTTAGGAGCTAATGGTCCTGGGTTGCAAGAGGGATGTCTGACTGCCAGTTTAGGCCAAATCCTGCAGGGATATATGACTTGTCAATATGTACCTAAACCAGCAGTCAGACATCCCCTGAGGGATCCTGGATTATGAGAGAGTGCAGGTTGGGGTGAGCAATCCACCCCCCATGCATGAATTTCAAGCACCAGACCTCTAGTGTGTGTGTGTGTGTGTGTGTGTGTGTGTGTACACATATATACATATATATTCACACACACATATACATATACACACACATATATATGTACATACACATATATATACACACACATACACACACACATATATATATACACACATATATCAGGCAGGCAGGCAGGAGGCCCGACACATGAAATTCATGCATGGATATGATCCCTAGGTCTGACCTGCAATCAAGGCCACCTTTCCCAGCTGCCTGCAGCTGGCCCCAGGCCCTGCCGCCACCCACCCCAGGTTCCCCATTTGCAATTGGGCAATTGGAGCCTGCCAGCTTGGGGAAGGGACTAAGAGGTTGGCTGGCAGACTTCGATCGGGCAATCAGGGCCTGAGGACTAGGGATACCTTCTGCAATGAGTGTCCACCCCCTGGTGGTCATTGTGCATCATAGTGACCAGTTGTTCCACCATTCCATCAATTTGCATATTACCCTTTTATTATATAATGTGTGTGTGTGTGTGTGCACACTTGCTCATTCGTGTATAAATTTAGAGAGGGGGAAAGAGAGAGAAACATTGATGAGAGAGAACCATTGATCAGCTATCTCCTGCACATGCCCTACTGGGCATCAAGCCCACAACCGGGGCATGCGGCCTGACCTGAAATTGACCTATCAGTGCATGGGACAACACTCAACCAACTGAACCACACTGGCCAGGTTAGGCTTCTTTCTTGAGCTCATTCAGGGCCCACTAACAGGTGGCATGGAGTGACTGACTGTTCTCTAAGCCCAAGCAGAGGGCAGCCATCGCCAGTCCTTTCCTTCTGGGGCAAGATCCTGCCAACCTCCCAGGAGGTCTGAGTTGTGTGGGGATGAGACCTAATGTCATCCCTGAGCTAATGTCACTGCAGGCTTCGCTGATCTAGTACCATTTGGAAATGCAGGTTTAGCTGCTCACTTGTATCCCTCTTGTATACTCACTTGTATGCTCACTTGCATTTCTCTAAGCAGAAACACTTGGCTTTGTCTGGTGGCTTATGGGAGGGTATGTTCCATGTTGCAGCATAAAATCATTCTTAGTATCAATTATAGGCTCCAAAAACATAGATTATGATGCCTCAGGAGAGAGGAAAAGGAAAGCTTGGCTTGTACCTGGCTTTCATTGGATTGTTTTAAGGCCCTTGGACAAAGTGTGGCCTGCAGCTCGGCAGCAATGGCAACACTTCGATGTTTGTTAGAAATGAGGAGTCTCCGGCCCCACTGAGACCCGCCGAGACAGAACCTGCATTTCAACAAGATACCCAAGTGCACATTCATATTTGAGCACTCCTAGCTTAGACGTCAAGGATGCTGAACGCATTTGGAAGGGTTCTCAGATTATGGGGCAAAGGATGAGCGCTGCCACGGGGAAGCAGGCCGTGGGCTGGCCTTGGAGATGTCCTTGCAGGGAATCCTAAGGTGAGAGAAGATACGCTCGAAAAGAATATCTAGTTTCATGTTAATATTCTTTTTTTTTTCTTCCCTGTACTTTAACAGAGTATGCTACAAACAGTTCAATTTAGGTTCAGTTGGATTTGAAAGGAATTTAACAAGGGAAAGGCTATTTGTCTAAGTTAGGCCAAGAGAATCGAGTAGAGGTCACGACCCTGCAGCCAGATGGCGGCTATTGCAGAGTCTGTGAGAAATCCCACCCCTCGGCTCCCCGCAAAGCGTTGGATCTTACAAGATAAGAATTGGAATGCCAGCTGGGATTATTTGCCAATCTTTTCAAATCATGCTGAGACTGGGTATTTTCTTTAGGAATGGTAGCAGTTTAGAGGAATTATGGCTGGAAGGTAATGGAACCTGCAGTTCTAATCCCAATTTCTGGCTCTCTCTACCATTACAGGCCTTCCTCTAGGACAGTGGTCGGCAAACTGCGGCTCGCCAGCCACCTGCGGCTCTTTGGCCCTTTGAGTTTTTAGCAAAGGCCAGTTTAGGAGTAGCCTAACTAAGTTAATAACGGTGTACCTACCTATATAGTTTAATTTTTAAAAAAATTTGGCTCTCAAAAGAAATTTCAATCATTGTACTATTGACATTTGGCTCTGTTGACTAGTGAGTTTGCCGACCACTGCTCTAGGAAACACTACACTCTCCAAGCAGTCTGTTCAAATTGTTTTGCTTCTGGCCTTGGGTTCTCTTTCAATAGAGAAGCTGCCGCTGACGTGGGATTTGGGCTTTCAGATACATTTTCCCGCTATGAATGAATTACATTGTTTGCTTTAAGCCAGCCTTGGGCTGCTTAGATTTCTTATCCCTCTTGAACGGGCTGACCACAAAGAGTCCAGAGGCGCCGATTTGAAGTGACCAGACCCCAGAGGTCAAAGCAGTCATGGCCACCCACATCCGTTCCCCACCCCACACCCTCTCACCTTCCCCACAGAGCCCAGAGCTTTTTTTTTTGTTCTCACCTTGGCAGCTCTTGGATACACCAGAGTCTGGTAGATAACAATCGGGCCTGGGGTATTCACAGTGCTCTCGTTGAACGCGTACCAGTTGTGGAAGCTGCCGCTGTTGTGCAGAGACTGGTTGTCCGCCCCTGCGCACCAGTATGTGTAGAGGCCATCGGTGGTTTTGGGAGGGGTGGTGGACTGCGTGCGCCCGCAGGCCTCCAGACCCCCCTTGACCTTCTCTCCCCCGGCGGTTTTGAAGGACAATAAGGAGGAGCTTCGCTGGTATAGCTGCTGGTTGCCCAAGCTGTGGGTGCTGAACGTGACCTTCCTGGCAATCATCATTTCTGAGTGTGTGGGGTACTGGGAGGGCAGGGAATCCCCCGAGGAGCATACCTTCTTGGGTCCCGAGGGGAAGAGCTCGTGGATGGCATTGGAGAGCTCGGCAAAGTCCAAGGGCAGGCAGTTCACGGAGTGCAGCCGGAGCTGTGGGTCGGGCCTGTAGGTGCTCTGGATGCCGTCCTCGATCTGATCCACCAGAATCTTGGCGGACTGCAGGAACGCCACCTGGCCCGTCTCCTTGAGAGCTTCCTTGGAGTAGGCGATCAGGCCGTCCATTTCGTTCACTTTCATGGAGGTGACGTACACATATTTTTCGATCTCCTTCTGCCTGGACACTTCCAGGTTCTCTACCTGCTCCATGATCAGTTTCTCCTTTTCCTGCAGGATGCTGCGTAGCTTGAGAAAGCCATTTCTGATATCTTTTCGCTTCGCCTCCTTGTCCGCTTTAAAGCTGCCTTTTAAAATGTTGAATTCCATAAGGTCGTTGTCAATCTCATAGCGGACTGCAAAAACAACCAAGATAGTTACTTCAGTTAAAGTTTTCATCTCTCCAGAGGTCAGTGCTTGCAGTACAGGGGTTCTCAACCTCTCTCATGCCGCGACACTTGAATACAGTCCCTCAGGTTGTGGCGAGGAATTATTTTTGCTGCTACTTCATAACTGTCATTTCGCTACTGTTAATGAATCATAATGTAAATACCGTATTTGCCGGCATATAAGACGATTTTTTGGCCCTGAAAAATATGCCTCCAAGTGGGGGGTAGTCTTATACAGCGAGTATATAACAAACTCTGTATTTTTCGTGGAAATGTTAGGGGGTCTTCTTATACGCCCAGTCGTCTTATACGCCGGCAAATACGTATTTTTCAGGGCCAAAAAATCGTCTTATACGCCGGCAAATACGGTGTTTTCCGATTGGTCTTAGGCTCTATAGCAGCGGTTCTCAACCTGTCGCGACCCATAGGTCGAGAACTGTTAGCAGAGTTGCCTAAGACCATTGGAAAACATAGATATTTACATGATGATTCATTAACAGTAGCGAAATTACAGTTATGAAGTAGCAACGAAAATAATGTTACGGTTGGGGGGTCACCACAACCTGAGGAACTGTATTAAAGTATCGTGGCATTAGAGAGGTTGAGAACCACTGGTTACAGTGTAGTTACCTGGAGCGAATGACCTTGGACTCCGAGGCAGTGGGGGGGGGGGAGGTAGGGAAAGCACTTTTAGCTGGGCTGAAACACACCAGGATGCATTTCATAAAAGGATTTACGAAGGGCTCTTGGCCTCCCTCATCATACTCCTCTCTTCCTCCTTGTCTAGTACTTCCCTCAGGTATCACCATCACCCTTCCCCGGCACACTCCTATCTGATAGCAGTGATCTCTGTGGCCTTGAGTCTGAAGCTGGAAGTTCAAGGCCACCCGTGCTACTCATTTTCACCAGACTTCACTTGTCAGCGAACTGGACTTGAGAAGATGTGACATCACGAAGTGACTGGTGTTCCCTGTGTGAAGGCTAAGCTTTTGCAGGGGTAAGAGAAAGGACTACACTTCCGGTGCCTACTTCTAAACGTTGCCCTGCCTCATTCACCAAAAAACGCAACCCTAGACAACAGGGCTGCTCTTTCACACGCCTTTTTTCTCTGCTGGGGGTCTGTACTCTCTAGCATTCGGCTGGGCTCCCTCTCTGGCCTTTCCTCCACTTCCTTTCCATAAAGGGTCTGCTGTTACACTTCAAGGAGAACCCCACTTCATCCTGCATCCTTGTACATGGCATTTGGATTTTAAGTTCACTTAGTCATTCAACAAACACTGACTCGACACCCCTGGACACCCAGTCCATGACACATGCCTTCGTAGGCATTAGGAGTATAGATATGCACACGAGAGGACATGGATGTGCAGGGCACTCATAAAGCCAATGATACTGCAGCCCAGGGGAGCAAGTAGCGTGTCTCTACCTGTGAAAATGGGCATCTTTGCTAGCTTCGCAGGGACTTGGGCGTTAGGTGGCGACTTGAAGACACGTGGCCTATTCCAAAGTCAGCCCCCTTCCCTTGAAGGGCCACTGCTGCAGTGAGTTGATGAGCTGCAATCCTCACCAAATTGTACTCGGGAGTGGGGTGATAAGTCTTTTTTGCAGTCGGTTCTTAACATAGTCATGGACCTTCGTGGGTGGTGGTCATTATCACAATGGTATGTATTTGAGCAAGAGAAACCCTGGAGTTCTGTCAGAGCCTGAGGACAGGGGCCCATGGCTGTCTTGGTTACTGCTATGACCAGGATGTGTAGAGGTGCTGTAAAGGTATTGGTTGAGTGAAAGCCATTATGTCCCAAGTTCTAACCTGTGTGTGTGTTTGTGTGTGTGTGTGTGTGTGTGTGTGTGTGTGTGTGTGTGTGTGTAGGGTGAGGATATCAGCACTGTTACCCTCTGGCCTATTTCTTGAAGTCCCCATTTTCTTTGCCCGTCTCCTGCCTCACCCTGGGCCAGAAAGAATGAGGTGGCGAAGCAATGGGGGCTGAAGAGGAGACCATCAGGGTGTGCTGGCAGGGTGCCGAGAAATGCCCCCTGCCCTCCCCAATGCAAGCCCTCCTGTGACTTACGGCAACTGAAATTCCACTTCACGCATTAATTTATTTAACTATTCAATAGTTCCTCACTGTCAACGATACCTGGATAGGACACTTCTTGCTTTTTTTAGGGATTAGTGAAGCTTAAGTAGAGCAAAGTCCCGAGAGACAGGCTAAAAATTGCATAGAGGAAGGGAAAGAGGCAGCGCCAGGAGAGGAGGCAGGAGGAGGCCAGAAGCACCCTCCCCCCCCGCCCCCCGCCCCCCTTACAAATGTGACAGCTTTGCAAGAGCTGGTTTTAGGGAAAAGTCCAGTCAAGGTCTCTTTCAGGCAATATGCTTACATGTAGCTATTATTTTAAATGAAACATTTTTATGTGCCAGAGCCACACATTATACAAATTATGGATCATATCCACATATTATGATGTTATGATATCTGCCAGAAAGATATTGTTCCCACCGATAGGTGAGGAAGCGAAGGCTCAGGGAGGGTAAGGGACTGTCCATGTCACACAGCAAGTAGATGGGAGGAATGAGGGCCCGTCCCTAACGTTTGTCTAACTCCAAAGCCTGTGCTTCCCGTGGCCCCAGCTGCGGTCCCCAGCCCTCTGTGAGCACCAGGGCCACCGGGGGGACTGTAAAAACCACTCCGCTCTCGGCCTCACCTGCTGAGATTCTAAAGTGGCCTAAGTTGAGGCTCAGGAATTCAGGGGAGGAAGTTTGTAGCTAGGTTTTGAACTAATGCGGGGAATCTTCTGGGGATCCTGATAAGAATGCAGATTCCCGTGTAGACGGGATGGGGGGATGTCTCCCCAGCTCCGGAGACACGCTACTGCTGCTGGTCCTAGTTAGTCAGGCTCCCCGGACAGTGCCCGTGTGCAGCTGGGGTGACACCACAGCTTCAGACACTCAGCTTCTCTCCGGGGCCCAGAGTTTCTCCGATGGTGTCCTCGGATCACCTGGAGACCTGTTTACAATGCCTATTTATGGCACCTCCCCAGGAAGTGAATTGAGTCCTTAAGAACAAGTTTGAATCCTGGTGACAAAACACCTTAGAAAGGCTTAGAGAACTTCAGGACACCATAGGATCAAACCCTCCATTTTTCAAGGGGGAAAAGAGGGCCCAAGGTCACCAAGGTTATATCTAGGATTATAGAATCTTTATGGATTTCTGTGTGTCAGATCGTTTTTTTTCCTCCTCTTTCTTCCCTTCTCTTCCCCTTCCTTCCTTCCTTCCTTCCTTCCTTCCTTCCTTCCTTCCTTCCTTCTTTCCCTCCTTCCTTCCTTCTTTCCTTCCATCCTTCCTTCCTTCCTTCCTTCCTTCCTTCCTTCCTTCCTTCCTTCCTTCTTTCCTTCCTTCCTTCCTTCCTTCTTCCTTTTTCCTTAACATTTTTTTTTATTAAATCCTCATAATCACACCTTGAGGGAGGTATTACTATTTATCCCTATTCTATAGATGAGAAAACCAAGGCACAGGAAGGTTAACTGGCTGGTGGCAGTTGCCAGGTATGGGCGCCAAGCCAATGGCGCAGCCCGGTTCAAGTGCCCATCCCGGAGGGGAGGGAAGGGGACCAGAACCTGCTTTGAACTTGGCAATGGCGCTGAAGAGTGCGGCGGACCTCTCGGAGCAGGCGTCGATGAGGCTGACGGTGTCGTGGCCGTTGTGTAAGGAGGACTTGCAGAAGCTGCAGAGCAGCTGGTTGTCGGTGCGGCAGTACTCGACGATGCGGCTGGACGGGTGGAAGATGCAGATCTTCTCGTCCTGGTCGTCGGTTGAGGTGTCCACGAAGACGTGGTCCTGCATGGCCGCGTCCGAGTGGAAGGTCTTGAGGCATTCGTTGCACATGTTGAGGCGGCAGGTGGTGCAGCGCTTGTAGGCGATGCGCCGGGTGCGGCAGACCTGGCAGTGGATGGGCCCGGTGGAGCGGTCAAAGCGCCACTTGAGGTAGCCCCGCTCCTGCATGTAGCGCTTGGTGAGGCGCCCGTGCAGGTAGTTCTCGGGCAGGTGCATCTTGTGATGGTAGGGCATGCAGTGCGAGCGGCTGCACACCGGGCAGACGACGATGAAGAAGTTCTCCGTGACCTCTGCGTGCTTCTGCAGCCGCCGCAGGCACTTCTCGCACAGGCTGTGGTTGCAGGGCAGCATGAAGGAATGCAGGCGCAGCCGGTTGCACATGGGACACATGAGATGGTCGACCAGGTGGCTCTTCCCCGACCCGATCGGCTTTATCTCATCCAGCTGGGGATCGCTGCTCCCGATGCGCAGGGCGGTTTTGGAGCTGAAAGGAGAAGCAAACACACGGAGGGCTTCAGGCTGCGGGCTCCGGGGCCTCGCTCCACTTCTCCACCTTGGAAAGTGGTGGAGGAGGCAGGCCCGTGGGGGTGGCGAGGAGCGTGGGCTCGGTGCCAGGCTGTGAGGGTTCTAAACCTGCCTCCACTGTGTTTAGGCGGGGCGATCTCCGAAAAGTCAATGAACCTGCCTCTGCCTGTTTCCTCATTATGAAATTCGTACCCACTAGGGGGTTTCTTGAGGATTACTGTTGGATTGGATTACATGCAAGACCTGAGAGAAGCCCCGAATGCAGTAAGTCCTTGTTAATTTTGAGCAAGAGAAAGCCTTGGAAACTGGCCTGGCAGCATCAGCCCGCTCCGATGTTCTGTGGTCATAGCAATGTCCCAGAACACCAGCACCAGGCAAGGCCGTTCTGGGACGCGGAAGAAACAAAGCACACACAAGACCATGCCATCATCTTTGAATTCGGACAAGAGCAAGAACATTAGCCAAACCACACAAAGTACCCAACATCCCCTCTCCTGGCGAATGGGAGGGACCGCTGCTTTTTCACCAGTTGCAGCCTTAGGCTCTCTCTGTTCTTCCCACCTTCTAGACGAGACTTATTACTACACCCAACAGCAGATTCATCCCTGCACCCTCACTTGACGTGGACCTGTAATAAGTTCTTGAGACACCTCACCCTTAACCATGGTGCATGTTCTCACTGGTTGCCATGAGGCAATGAATCCAGGGTTGTACAACTACAGGGGCGTTGTTGGTGGGTTTTGCCTGCAGGGCATTGATATGGTTGTTCTTGTGTAGGATGGAACACAAAGAGGATGGGAAGAGTGTCTTTCACAGGAGATCAGGAGGTCAGGAGGTCAGGAGGTCAGTGTTTGAGCAAAGCCTAAAACCTGGTGTCTCACAACTAGGCGAGTAAGAATTAAGGATCTGGGCAGATTGCACGTGATAGAATGCACTAGAGTAGAGGTACATCTTTGAGACGAGGTTCTTAAACTCTCTCATTCTCAGTTTCCTCCTCTGTAAATTGAGGCTCACAATGCTACTTCTTTTGTGAGAATTTTACAAAGTCTGCGTGAGCTAGTCCATGGTAAGTGCTTAACTGCTGGTACCTACTAAACAGCATTCCACAGATGTGGCCACTGCAATTACTACCCTCTGGTACTAGCCGACTGATGTCCACAGCAGAGAAAAGCAATGAGCAAGACCATGAAAGAGTGTGTGTGTGTGTGTGTGTGTGTGTGTGTGAGCGTGTGTGTATGTGTATTTTATTTGTGTAACATATGAGGCTGATTTCATGTATTATAAGAATTCTGGACAAAGTAAAAGCTTACTTGTAAAATTCAAGTGCAAATTGGAGGAAAGCGGTTTATGAAAATAAGTGAGTTTGCTGCGGAGACGGAGGTATCAGCAGATACACAATTTGTGACTGTTTCTACTTCCTTTCCTCTGTTTACATTAAATATGTTTGGGTATTGATCCTGACATTGTGAGTGTGTTTTCTTCTACTTTGGCATTCTACTCATCCCTCTAAGCCCCTATGTCCTTCCCATTCCCTCTGCCAGGGACCTATATCTCAGATCCCAGACAATCAAAGTTGCTATTCAAGTGTTCTGTGGTGACAGAGAGTGCCCCTTGTGGACACTCAAGGCACCTGGAAAGCTCCTCCCTTAGGATTTGGACACTGGGCTCCAGGCATGCAGGCCTCAATATTCTCAGTCATGTTCCCTCTCTGCCTTCCCAGCCTCCTGCCTGGGTCCTGAAGGGGTCACCTAGAGGGACAGTTCCATTGTACACCTGTTAGCTGGATGGACCTCTCTAATTTGATAAGGTAGCTCTGAGAATCAAGATGTAACATAAAGGGAGACAGCATTACCAATCAGAAAGAAGGGAGGGAAGGTGTTGATGGGGTAAGAGAAAAGAGAGAGGAGCTAAGAGACAGGTGGTAAATGGTCCAGGGAGCTGGGGTGGAGGGGAAAAAGGAATGAGTAAGGCAGAGAGGGATGGATGAACCAGAATAGTGTGAGATAAGCAAGATGCTGAGCAGTAAGTCGTGGTGAGGGCCAAGGAGATGGTGGTTCAGAAACCAAGAAACAGGCCAGATGGAAGACAAACCTCCTTGCACCAAGAGCTGATCTCCTGACACTTGTAAGAGCAACTCTGACCATCTTCTGGAAGCTTCAGGCATAGACCTGGGCATTCAGGAGCAGAGATCTCGTGTCCACACCATCGTCTAGCCCAGCAGTCCTACCCTTCTGGTTGAGACATCCAGCCTCTGCTCCTCTGCATGGCTTTCTCCCTCCCTCTCCCACATTCAGGCCGGTTCTTGCACCTGGGTTCTCTTTGTATCACCTGTAAGTCTCCTGACTTCCCTCCTTATACCATCCAGGCCATTCTGCATTGTAGAATGGGAACGTATACAATTCTGATGCCCAGGTGGTAGTGCTGACCAATAAAATCAGAATATCTGGGGCTGGGGGCCAGGCATCACTATTTTATAAAAAGATTCCTAGGCATTCCAGTGCAAAGCAAAGTTTGGGAGCTACTGACCTAAGGCATCTTCCCAAAGCACCCAGGTCATCCCTCCTCTGTTGAAATGGGCTCAGGGCCTCTCCTGGCCGGTGCACAGAAAATGGGGCAGTTGAGAGGAGAGAGGGGTGTGGACCCTCCACCTTAGAACGTCTACACCCCCATTTCTGGGTTTGTTATTCAAGCAAGGACCGTAGTAAGAGGTGCACAAGCAGAGAATAACATTCATTAACCATCTACTAAGTGCTTACATGCAAGATGGCTCATATTCACCCCCACATTCACTGAACCTTGGCTCACAGATGTGCTTTTTTGACCTTGCAAGGTTTCAAACCTGCCTCTCCAAATCCTGTCATAGCGCCAAACTTTGAACTTAGGCCTCTAAGAAGTCTGTCTCTGGCACTCCAGACTCCCCTCATGGGTGACATAAAAAAAACCCCAAAAACTGGTTTGGTTGAAGCAAGAAGAAGATATTCAATGCCTGATACAGAGGCTTAGCGTCCCCAAAGAGTGATTGCAACCCTCAGGGGCATGCCCTCGGATGGGAACAAAGAGAAGACTGGCGGGAATACACCGCTGCTTGGGCCTGCCCGTAGGCCATGGGTCAGCAGCGCCCTGTGAAAGGGATTGCTTTTCCAATAAGCGTTGCAGATGCCACGAGTTCGGAGGAGGAAGAGGAAGAGCAATTTATATTTCTATGTCACACGATAGATTACAAAACACATACACTCATCATCCTCATGCCCATGAATCACGACATATATTCTCTCTGTTTTCCAGTAGTGCATTTTAACTTTAAGAATACACGGACTCTGGGTTCAAATCCCGAGTGCATCCGGTTGGCTGTATGATCCCGGGCAACTCACCCTCTCAGAGGCCCGCTTTCCTCAGACTTCTTAGAGGCATGAGGTGTGAGGGTGAGCACAGGACGGGCATTGCGTGGGGTCACACAGGCAGTGCCCGGCAAGCTGCTTAAGCACGGAGTTCTAGCTGTTCCTGTTTTGCACAGGTGAGAGCACGGTGCTCGGGCACAAGATGGTGGAGCGTGGATTTGAAACTCAAGTCTATATGTGGTCAAGAGCTGTTCAGGACACACTTAATTGTATAAAATTCTTGGAATCCTTCTTTCAGAGAGAGAGAGACATGGACTTGGGGCAGGGGCGCTGGCCTGCCCTGTGGACTCCACAGCCAGCAGGGTCCCCCCAGTTTTCTGAGCCCGTGGGACCCCCCCTGGGGTGCCCAGCACTTACGAAATTCGGATGATCCTGAGGCGGCCCTTGCGGAACGTGATGGTGGCATGGCGGCAGCAGCGGCTCTCGTAGTAATAGCACTTGACGTTGCTGCTGGCCGTGCACAGGTACTTGCAGTTGGGATCATTGGCCCAGGAGCAGCAGCACCAGTGGCAGTTGGGGTTCTCGGCGCAGGTGCAGTGACAGCATTGGCAGTTCCGCTCATCCTTGTATGGGCAGGGGAAGCAGGTGCAGTTCCGCTCGGAGGTGAAGAGGAACTTGCAGCACAGACAGGAGCATAAGTGGGGACAGCACCTCTGCCACGTGCAGCAGGGAGAGCAAACGCACATAGCCGTCTCCGTCGTCATGGCTGCTGCTGTAGTCTCACCTGCCCTTCTCTACTGAAATCCTGCTGTCAGCTCTTCCGGGATGGGCTCCTCCTCCCCCTTGGAGGTTGCAAGAGGTTGGTTGGTTGTGATGAGGACTTCTCAGGCCATGTCCCTACTAGGAAGCTCCTGGGCTGGCATTTACATATATCAGCCTGAGGCCATTTGCTTATGTCACAATCCCTGTCTCCCCACCATATCTCCCCCTGCTGGGTGGGCGAGAGGTTGAGATCTGAGGGTGAGGGGCAAGGTGGGCTGACGGATACTCCCTGTTCCCATAGGACCGGCTCCAAGGAGAGTGAAGGCGTTGAGCATCTTGGAGGGTTAGCTGTCCTCTTTCGAGTCATGAGGTGGATTTTAGAAGCTATTTCTCTCTCCCTGTAACTCGGGCAAGTTGACTTTAGGATATGTCTTTATAGGCTGAAAGGCTTGGGTATATGATTCCTTGGAAAAGTTGGCTGGTGTGATGGTCTTCTCCTTGGGTGTTTTCTGCTTTGATAGAACTCTTGACTGGACGAACAAAGCACAGTGTTTATAAATAATGGCACTGCCCATGGAAAGGGAATTGCCCGTTGGAGGAAGAATGAAAGGGGGAGAAAAGGTGTGGGCTCAGTGAGGCACTTCTTTCAGTCCTCCCTGGGGTTGTCATTCGCTGCACAGTCACTGCTGATTTCCACGAGGCTTCGTGCATAAATGACTCTGGATATTTCTTGGCTTCTTCGCAGCGTCATGGGATTTAGCTAAAGCTCAAGCCACCCTCCGCCCCCCTGCTCCCACGCCTCCTGCGTCTCTTGTATAAGAGGTAGAATTTCACACGAGAATCTTTAACTTATCTGTTAGTATACCCGTATGCTCCATATCTCTAGAAATAACCTCATATGTTAGTGGGAGAACTTTCCATTTTATGCAGCTGGTAAAAACTTTCCATTTTTATGCAGCTGGTAAAGTTTAAAAGAGCAGAGATCCCCTGGTCATACCACCCTGTGGGATAAACACTGTCTTAATATTTTCCCCAAAAGAAGCAGAAGTGAAAGCTGAATTGGCCGCAGGAGTTAATTGCGTAGTCTATTGTTTCCCCCTGTGATTATCATCTCCGTAATAGGACGGACATTCGCTGGGTACTAGCCTTGCCAGCCACACGTTGATTTTAGATTCCTGCGAATGAAAATCCTGGATCATAGGCTGGATGTTGTATTTCCTTTTTTTTATTTTTTATAAATACTATCAAATCACTTACTGAAACGAATATACTAGTTTATACTGACACCAACAATGTATGAGAGATACCTTTGCCCCTCGGGCTTCCTCAGTTTAACCTACTCTTCTCTATTCTCCAGGCCAGAGTTTGAGCTTCCCTCCTGAATTTATAGTACATTTTCATCATTGATCTGTGCAAGGCTCCCTCTTGTTTGTTTATTT
The DNA here is from genome assembly GCA_963924515.1 of Vespertilio murinus. NCBI lineage: Eukaryota > Metazoa > Chordata > Mammalia > Chiroptera > Vespertilionidae > Vespertilio > Vespertilio murinus. The sequence continues at coordinate 29,734,315 of OZ004715.1, read as the reverse complement.
TATGGAGATATCATTTATTTACTATTAAACTCACCATTTTAAATCGAACAGTTCAACGGTTTTAAGTATATGCACAGGATTGTGCAACTAAAACCACTATCAAATTCCAGAACACTTTCATTACTCCCAAAAGACACCCCTGTACCCATTAGCCATCACTCCCTGGCCACCATTAAACTACTTTCTATATCTGTGGGTTTGCTTATTTGGGACTTTTCATCTAAATGGAATCCATTATAAATTAATGGACATTTGGGTTGCTTCCACTTTGGGGCCATTATGAATAATGTTGCCGTGAACATTTGTGTATGAGGTTTTATAGGCCACATATCTTCAATTCTCTTGAGTACACTAGGAGTAAAGCTGTTAGGCCTTATGGTAATTTTGTTTAACTTTTTGAAGAAATGTCAAACGGTTTGCCAAAGAGCTTCAGCATTTGTATTTTTACATTCCCACCAGCCATGTATGACAGTTATAAGTTCTCCACATCCTGATCAGAATTTGTTACTTTTGAAAAAGAAATGTTTTTATTGATTTTAGAGAGAGAGAAGGGAGAGGCATAGAGATAGAAACACCAAGAGAGAAAGAGACATCAGTCAGCTACCTCCTGCATGCCCCCTGTTGGAGATCGAGCTGTGCAATCTGGGCATGTGTCCTTCCTTGGAATTGAACCTAGGACCTCTTGGTTCATGGAATGATACTCAACCACTTAGCCACACGGGCTGGGCCTTGTTAGTTTTCCTTTAAAATTATTTTCGTTATTGCCATCAGAATGGGTATGAGGTAGGATCTCACTGTGGTTTAGATTTGGGTTTCCCTGATGGCTAATGACATCTGAGAACCTTTTCATGTGCGTATTGGTATATTTTCTTTGGAGAAATGTCTATTCAACTCCTGTGTCCATTTTATAATTGAGTTGTCTTCGTATTGTTGAGTTGTAAGAGTTCTTTGTATAGTAGAGATATTATGCCTTGTCAGATACATAATTTGTAAATATTTTTTTCCTTTCTGTGGTTGGCAGTGTCACTTTTTTAGATAGTGCCCTTGGAAGCCCAAAAGTGTTCATTTTAATGAAGTCTAATTTATCTGTATTTTTTGTTGTTGTTGCTTACTCTTTTGATGTCGTTTCAGAAATATCTGCCTAACTCAAAATCATGGAGATTTATACCTATTCTTTATAGTTTGAGCAAATACCAGTACACTTACTGGTAGATCAAAGATTTTGAGTTAATTTTTATATTTGATGTGAGAAACTCAGTTGACAGTAGGCGTATGGTTTATTACCGGGCTCTATTCCTTTGATCTTTAAGTCTGTCCTTATGCCAATCATACTTTTATGGTTACTACAGCTTTGTAGTAAGTTTTGAAATAGGAAGAGTGTTTTCTATGACAAATGGGATGGGCACCAGACTCAGGGCTCACGGCTGGTGAGCGCAGCTGCGGCAGTGTGAGCCTGTCCCCATCAGGACTTACAGGGTGCGAGCCCGAGGCAGGTGCAGTGGGGCTGGGATCAGCAGGAGTGGCAGACAGGAGCGGCAGGTGGCGTTGGACTGCTGCTTCTGGCCCAATCCCCACAGGCCATGCTGAGGGACCCCACCATGCACGAATTTGTGTACGGGGCCTCTAATGTTTAATAATTTAACAAAGTGAGGAAGACCAAACAGTGTTATGTAAAAAAAAAAAATTTGAATCCATTATTCATACCCAGATAGATTCTGAATGGATCAGACATTTAAATATGGTAGAAGATAAAAAATCACACAAATAATAGTAGAAAACATGTTTAATTGCTTTATAACTCGGGTGTGAGGAAAACCTAATTATGACAAAATGCAAAAGCAATAATGAGAATGATTGGTAATTTTGATGGCATGAATACAAAATTTTTGAAGGGCTGAGCATACAACACACAACAAACAAACAAAAAAAGAAACAAAAACCCCACAAAAATACCAAACCCACTAACTATTAACAAAGTAAAAAGGCAAATGACAAATGGAAAAAAATATATATAACCTATGTTATAGGCAAAAATTTGCCACCCTTAACATCTTAAAGAGCTTCTAGAAATTTTAGATGGAGGAAAAAAAATCAAGTTTTCTGAAGAAAAAGGAACCAAAAATATGAAGTTTAAAGGAAAAAATGTTACCAGCCTTTAACGGTGTATAAAGTTGCTTACTTTTGTTTGTAGTAAGTGACATGCAAAATTAACGTGCCCTAAGATACCATGTTTCATCCACCAGATTACCCCAACTCCCCCAAATTGAGAACGATTCGTTGGCAAAGCTCTAAAGGTACATTTCACAAAACTGAGAAGATCCCCTCTGCCTCCAGTTTACTTAGCTCTGCTAGAGGATAGAGGACAGAAAGGACAGCAAGCCAGCGGGGCAGGGGCAGGTGTGAAAGAACGAGGCAATATGAATGGAATGGTGATGCTGTGGTGCAATGGCCAGGTATCCTTGTTGAGTCTGAGATACTCATTTCTCCCATTGCCTGGAGTGTTGGCTGCTCACAGTTCACCTCAGTCTTTCTCTGGGAATTGCTGTGTGTGTGTGTGTGGGGGGGTATTCTTGGGGAGGGGGGACTTTGCCCAATATTATGCCTCTTTTCTGCCTAGACTGGGACAACTTTAAAGGGCCATTCCAGCTACCAAGGAAGTCCTATGGAGCTGTGCAGGTTCATAGTTGCAACTATATTGTAGTTTAGCTTTTCCCTCTGCATAATCCTGTTTTCTTGACTTTCTAAGAGCCCCTCTCATTAAACCTGCTGTGCACTAATCTCCATTTCATAATCCGCTTCTTGGGGAGAATGGGTATGGGGGCCATTCTGGTTTATGAGCCCCACTCCCCCATGAGCCAATAAGTTTCATTTCATCCCATGGGAATAGCTTTAAGGGGTCCCAGCAGGAGACAGCCAGCTACAAGGATGCACTGCGTTAGACAAGCTCCAGCTATGGATTCCCACTAGGTGTTTACAGTGAAGTCACAGTTCTCCCAGGCCAGGTGTAGTTGTCTAATTAGAGGTCATTTTTATCATAAGCAATGTTGCCTGGTAGCATACACGACATTCCACCTTTATTATGTTTCCAGGGGAACAGAGCTAGAAAGTTAACCCAAGGTCATTTATCCTCAGAGAGAGAGAATGAGTTTATTAACCTTTAATTCACATTTAAAAACCTACCCGAGTTCATAAAGGCAACACACCGGATACCCCAACAACTCTCATTTAGGGAGGATACTAGGAAACTCGTTATTTTGAAACCTGGTAAGTAAAGGGAAATAATGATGTATCTAGACTTTCTTATACATGAACTGTGTCTCAGGATAATCAATGAGTTGAAAAGGGGAATTTTTCTTTTTATAGAAGCACCCAGCTCATATATGAAGAATGATAGAGCTATTTGCAACTCCTACTGGAGAGCTGAATCTAGGCAAGGTCAAAAGTGGCTGCTCACAGCACAAAAGAGGGACATTGTGTGCCTCCGGGCTGAAGCACGCAGCATTACCTATAAGTCTTCTTGCAAAAAGTTTCGACCTGAATCTGATCCACCTGAGTACCAGTTGTTGGGTGATATTGTGGTGAGGCAATTTGCAAAATGCAGATTGTGGAAACTATGTAGGACAAATGGCCTGGTTTCTTCATTTCTTCAACAGAGGTATTGCTTGGAAGACACACACACACACACACACACACACACACACACACACACACATTTATCAATGAAGAGATCTCTAAGAGATAAGACACATAACCAATTTTAATTCTTAAACCTTATTAAGATCTTGATTTGAACAAACTGTAAACATATTCTGTTATGGTTCAATTGAGAGAGTTTGGACACCGATGATAGAAATGATTATTTTGGGGTTTGATAATAATATTATGATTATGTTATTTAAGAGAGTCTTCAACTTTTAGAGGTACAGACAGAAATATTTATAGATTAACGGTGGATGGGAGACTCTCAATAAATGTTAGTTTTTTCTCTCCCTCCCATCCTAGAGTCTGTCCTGCTCTATGCAGTTCTCCATTCCCAACTACTCATCCTAATCTCTAAAGAGAAATGAGTTTTCAATGTTCTTCTGAAGAATCCTAGGTTTTTTGAGGTAATACCTTGGGGCCCATGTGAGGGGGAAGGAAACGCTTGGTGGGGAAACTCCCAGGAATCCCTGCTCCATCCCTCCCTTCATCCAGAAAAACTCAATATTGTGTACGCATGGACTCATTGAAGAGTTTTACTTTAAAAAATATTTCTGCCTCTTACAATCAGAAGCTTGTCATAAAGTACTTCTCCAGTCTGAGACTTTATAACTCTTATAAAAAAATAACCTCTAATGGTAAAATATGAGATGGTGGTTCTGCTTGAAGTTAGAAAATCTCCATATAGACTTTCCAACTTCATCAAATAATAATGATGGTGACAGTGATAACTAATATTTATTGAGGGCTAAACTTGCCAAGGCAATTTCCTGACTGGTACATCATAAAGAATAAAGCTACGCGTAGTCAAAGCCATCAATTCGTGGAGCCATGGGATGTTTGAGCTTGGACAGCGTTTAACAGTATCCTAGTTTCAACCCCCTCATTTTATTAACAAATAACTGACAGAAATGTTGACTTGGTCAAGGTCATCCAAGGAGAGCTGGGTCTAGATTCCAAGTGACCTATGACCCAGTTCCCCAATTTTCCCTTCACATCCTGCTGGAAGGCAGGCGTCCTTAGCCTGTGGTGAGGAGTGTCAGGTTACAGCTGTCGAAACCAAGGGGGGACCGGAAATGTGTACTGAACACATTTGATGTGACATTTACTGTCCCTAGGAGTTCAAGTTTACAAGTTTCCACCACAGTTAAGAGCCTTTTAAAGTCTCTTAATTGTTTGGTTATCTGCTGTTACAAAAACGGTCTCCACAGACACAGACTGACGGGCAAATAGCTTGTTGAGGATTTATTTAAAATGATCAACTAACATCATGGGTCTTCTCTTGAGAGGTTTATCAAAAGCACAGGATCGCACCACAGTTTGCAGTGACATTTCCTCTGAAGTCATTACTGACTCTGACATCCTCGTTTTGTCGGGGAATATTTTATCTCCACCCACGAACGGCTGCCCTGTAAGTACACCTGGCAGGTCCTCTGAGGACAAGCAGCCCACAGCAATCTGGTGAAAGGCAAAAAAAAAAAAAAAAAAAAAAAAGAAAAGCAGATCTGGGTGTGAATCCTGCCTCTGCCTCTCAGGTCTGTCTTACTTAGGGTGACACTTTAGCTTCCGAACTCTGTTTCCCCATTAGCAAAGTGGGAATTAAACCATTATCTATCTCAGTGGTTGGCAAACTCATTAGTCAACAGAGCCAAATATCAACAGTACAACGATTGAAATTTCTTTTGGGAGGCAAATTTTTAAAACTTAAACTTCTTCTAATGCCACTTCTTCAAAATAGACTCGCCCTGGCTGTGGTGTTTTGTGGGAGAGCCACAGCCAAGGGGCCAAAGAGCCGAATGTGGCTCTCGAGCCGCAGTTTGCCAACCACGGATCTACCCCGTAGAGATGGGAGTTAAATGATCCGAGTCTACTGAGCACCTTGCACACTGCCTGCCTGAGGTAGGTGCTCCGTGGTAGCGAACCTCTCCACGGGGAGGCAGGAGAATGCCTGGCACTCCAAGTGCAGTTCTGACCAGCAGCATTGGCACCCTCCAGTTTGGGACACACTGGTGTGGCTTTTGAGTCGGTCTTCCTGGTTGGGCCCAAGTTTCAGTTTGGTTACTAATTAGCTATGTTGCTGCTTGTTCACCAGTGAAATGGGAAGGATGATGAGAGAGGTACCTACTTTATGAGTCGTTTTTACATATCAGTGGGATTCTGCAGAGTCTTACAGTGTCCAGCCTGTGTCTGATAAAACAAAATCGTGTGACATTTTGGGATAAGGAAAGATGTTTTGTGCACCTGCCTCACAACGAAGTATTAAATGGATCTTTGGTTTCCAGACCACAGCCTACCACCTGTTTGTTAGAGCACAAAGTCTTATGAGTGACGAGGGCCCATTGGAGGCAGTCAGGGAAGAGGTGAGGAGGAGGGACGGCTGGCAGGGGACTTCAGCCTGCCCCCTGGTCAGTGACTCACACCAGCAGGATCAGGATGAACCTGGCCATCTGCTCCAGCCCCTTCAGACCCAGGAACGCGCCCCCACATCCTGGACTCTGCTCCCTCAGCTTCTCCTTGTCCTCCTCTGGGTGGGGAGCTGCCTCCTTCTGCCTGGGGAAGCTCGTTTCAGTCCAGTTTGGGAGATCTTTAGGTGGTTGAAGTTCTTGAGTTCATTAGTGGTAAAGTTCAAGCAAACAGTGTGCATTCCGTTGTTCTGTCTTCCAGCTATTGCTTTCTGCCAAGCCACCTGGTGTTTTCTCCGAGGTTTGAGTATTTCATGGGTCAACTGAGGGTTTGGGTGGGCTTTGCAGGCAAATTGTGGGGTCCCTGTAGTTCCCTTCCTCTCCAGCTGATCTGGCAGCCCTGAACTCTATCCTTTGAGCCCACAGTCTGTGAATGTTTTCTTATCTTCCAATTCTGTTTTGTATGGATTAAGGAAAACCCACAGGTGAACATCTTCATAAGCCAATATCTAGTGCTGTCTCTGTTTATCAAGCACCTCCACTCTCTGCTTGCTTTTGATTGCATATTAATGCTTTCTGATAGATTAATTTTTCCCTAAGTTTGTTCAGGGTTTATAATTACCTGCAGGTATTATCTGCAGGAGAGTTTATCTGATAGAAGTTACTTTTCTCACAGAAGCAAAATTCCCATACTTTAAACTTTTAATTTTATCATAACATATATATTTGCATACCAATTCACCAACTTGTTTTTTTAAAAAAATATTTTTATTGATTTCAGAGAGGAAAGGAAAGGGAGGGGGAAAGGAGAGGGAGAGGAAGGGGAGGGAAAGACAACAATGATGAGAGATAGTCATTGATTGGTTGCCTCCTGCATGCCCCACAATGGGAACCAAGCCTGCAATCAGGGCATTGCTCTGACTGGGAATCAAACTGTGACCTTCTGGTTCATAGTTTGATGCTCAAACACTAAGTTGGCCAGACCAACTTTATCAACTTTTTGATGTAGGATCATGGCATTTTCCTCAAGTATATGTCTTTTTTGATTGTATATGTCCACAGTTTCCAATTTGGGTGTTTTTCAAAAGTAGAACAAGAACTTAAAAACACTTGTGAGGACAAAGCCTGTTTTAGTGGTTTTAGGCTCAACCTGCCAATTATACTCAATGTTGTCAACAGGCCACAGTTGATTTCAGCTTCAACCAGAAAGATACAGGATAGTAAACACAGCAGGACAGCATCAGGCATGCTTCTTTCGTGGTGTTCTTATAACAGTCAGCCTATTTTTTAGTTCTTTGAATGACAGCACCAGTGCCAATGAAGGATACCACAATGGTGAATTTGAGGGAGAGATTAAATTTTCTAGTTAAGGGACAATACCTCCCATCCTACATCCTCTTCTTATAATGTAAACCAGTGACTTCTTTCATCTAGTGGTAGGGACTTTGCCCCCTTATTTTTGGTCTAATTAAGGGTGATTCAAAACATGAGTGGTTTCTGCCTCCCAGATATTTGCTAGAATTAAATCATCCGAGTAAAGTATTTTGGGCGAAATGTTGGAAGGCTAGCTGTTGGACGTATTTCTTAGTGTCTGTGAGGGTTTTCTCCCTTTTAACTTGGCAGTTTTGGTAATTTACATTTTCTTTTGAAAATCATACATTATATATTTTTTCAAAATTTACTAACATAGTTGGGCAAAATGTTCTATGTATCTCTGGATTTTTCTTTGCATTTGTGTTTTCTTCATTTCTAATTTTAACATTTTGTGCTTTCTTTCATTCTCAATTAGGCTGCCTAAAGCTATATTAGTTGTATAGATTTTTTTCTGCAAAGAACCCACTCTTAAAATATTTAATTCCACTATTTGCTGGTTATAAGCTTACTGTCGTTTGAGTTTATTTTCCTTAAACTTCTTTTATTCATTCTCTTTCTAATTTTCTATGTTGAATGCTTATTTATTTTTATTCCTGTTTGTTTAGTAATATGTTCGAGGTTATGGCTTTTCCTGGGGGTTCAATTTTGAATTTATTATAGTTCTAACTTTTAGTGTTATTATTTTATATATTTGACAATTGTAATTTATCGGTTATCTTTGACTGAATAGTTAATTAGGAGAGATGTGTGTCCCCCTCTCCCACCCTCCCAAATTTCCAACTGTTCGGCCTTTCTATGCTTATTTATTGTTTTATTGTATTACAATCTTAGAATATTGTTTGCATTATAAGAGCATCTTGGAATTTATGCCTAAACGATGATATTTTTAAAAGTTTATTTATTGTTTAAGTTTTACATATGTCTCTTTTTCCCCTGCTTGACACCTCCTATGCCCCCCAGCCATTCCCACCTGGGGCAAGCCCCCACGGCCCCAGTGTCTGTGTCCATTGGTTATGCTAATATGCATGCATACAAGTCCTTTGGCTGCTCTCTAACTGCCCCCCCCACCTGTCATTTGACTCTGAATGTATTCTTATTCAAAAAGATGGTATTTTTTATATATGCACCCTAACAACCTAGAAAGACATAATTTTAATTACATTGTTCACATATTTTGTATCCTTACCTATTTTCATATAGTTGATGTGAGAGAGGGATCTAAAGAGGTGTATTAAAACCTTATTACTTTTATATTATTGTCAGGGTTATTTTTTTTGTATTTCCTGTGGCTTTACTTTACAAATGTCAGTGCTTTGTTATTTGATTTCTAATGGTTCGTGACAATATTATCTCCACTGTGGATGGCAACCTTCATCATTATGAAGTGACTTCAAGTGCCCCCATGCAGTATTTCTTCCCTCGACTTTGTCTAATAACAGTGTCATAATTCCTGCCTCGTCTGCATTTAGGCTTCTGCACCAGGCTGGGGAGCTGGTTTGAGGAGAAAAGTGTTGCCGCCTATCTCTCTCTCAGCTCTTCCTGCCTTGTTCCCTCACGTGGTGGAGGAATAGCCTCCCGCAGGGGCCCTGCTTCTCCCCAAACCCAGCCAAGTGCAATGCTTCCAACTCTCCTGCGTGAGAGTCCTGCAGACACAAACCCCATGTCTTCAAGTTTCCTGAGCCTGGTGGGGTGCACTGGTGAATAAGACACAGACCCTGGACCTTAAGTCCCTTTCATTTTAGGGAAAGGTCACAAGACAGGAGCAAGAGCTACAACCAGGCAGCCTCTGCTCTGTGCAGCTGGATGCTGCAGGACCCTGACAAGGGCCACCTCCCCATCCAGTCTTCCTGAGGATGTGACACAGGTGACATGTTGCCTGGACAGGAGTTAGCCAGGCAAATGGGCAAGGGATAGGTGGACCTTTAAGACAGAGAGGGTGCAATGATCAAAGGCTTGGAGATTGGTATTTATATACTTACTTCAAAAATAAGGTAGTTAAGTTTCAAAGGTAATTAGCCCAAGGAAACAGTTAGTAGGTTAATAGAACCAAGATTTGAATCCAAGTCTTTCTGACTCCAAAGCCTAGGCTCTGCCCAGTCCAGCATGCCACTTGCCCAGATGCCATCCCCCCTCAATGTGCCCCTTCTTCCTCATTCTCTTCGGGTATTTACGTTTCTAGTCACCACACGTCTTTTCCTATAGTGACAAAGCTTTCACACAGAGGAGCAGATGACTGACAACAGTTTAATGTCTGAGTGATTTTCTTTTTAAGGAAAGCTGTATTTGAATAAGATTAAAGTCATAAGGTAAAAGAATATAACCCTAGCAGTGGAATTCCGTTTTTTGTTCAGCAAAGGGAGTTTTGGGATATGTAGGAGCCTGAGGAGTTTTAGTATTTGAGCTGAATTGAAGGTTGACCTCCTTCTTTTTCTTTGGTTTTCCATTCTTTGTGTCTAGTTGCTCATGCTTATTCCCAACTCCTTTGTACAAAGAAATCTCTGACCCCTCTTTTCTGTGGCTGAAGCCCCAGAAGATCCCTGTCCCACCGGGAGGAAGGTGTTGATAGCGTACACGGGCTGCGAACAAAACTTTGCTCAATTTACAAATTTCAATTTCTAAAGTCATTCCTGCTCCTGTTGATTCTTCCTGCACTTCCAGGTTTTGTGAGGACCCTCTTCCTTGGAGTCCTGGGTCTTCCTTATGTGAAAGAGTTTTGAGTTGCCAAGGATGCTGAAGGGGCCAGAGTCAAGAGGAAGCGAGCTGCTTCCTGCCATGGACCTCAGGCTCTGCATGAGTTTATTCCAGAAGTTCACGCTGCCCTCTTTCAGTCCACACCCTCACGCCCCTTTGAGTAAGAGTCATTGTGAAGGCACGAATCTGATTGGTCACTGCTTCAGGAGGGCACCTGCCATATGGGGGCTTCCCTTAGGTTTGTCTCTTCCCTTCCTGGGAAACAGGGTGCTTTGCCAAGAGTCTGATCACTGAGAGCCTTCTTGCTCACAGGCATTTTATTCTGTGCTTCAGCTCTTTCAACATTCACAGGCTGTTGCATATGTACCCTAAAGATTCCAGATTACAAATTCCACTGATGCTTTGAAACCCAGGAATTGTCTAATTGTCTAATGCGGGGGCCTGATGTGGCAGGCTCTCCCTTTTCCGCGTCCCACACGGAAAGAGAGATGAACGAACCGGTTCTAAGGGGAGGCGGCCAGGGATTGAGAAATATTAGAAATAAAGAGAGAAGACACAGAGATAGATTTTAAGCTGGGATCTGGGAGGGCCGCTGACCTCCTCTGCTGGAGAGGCAGACTGACGACCCTCTGAGCCACATAGCACATCTATTTATACTCCAGTCTAACAAGGGAGTTTTACAGAAAAATAAGGAGCCTGGGAGGGCCCAGGGCCCACCCACTCCTTCCTCCTGGACAAACACAAGCCAGGAACTAAGAACATCTCCGCACTCCCAGGGCGGGAGTGCAACTGACATGATTCTGCCAATATCCTGGGTCCAGTCTGCAACAATCTAAAGAATGTCCAGGTATCTTCCCATTTGGCCCTCTACAGTCTAACACTTAATATAAATTATTCTTGACTTTTCTTGTGTATTCATTCATTCATTCCATCTCTCTCTCTCTTTCTTTCTCTCTCTCTCTCTCTCTCTCTCTCTCTCTCACACACACACACACACACACACACACACACACACACACACACGCACACACACAGTTTGGGAAGCCTGAGTATAGCCACGGTATGCTGGCTACTTTAGCAAATGTAGAAATGCAGAGTCTTTCTCGCATCGTCCAGTTTAGACTTTTACCCTCACTGAATGTATTCTTAAACCTAAAATCAGGGTACATGGTGGGACCTTCAGAGTTTTCTGTTTTGTTTAGTTTTGAAGTAAAAGAATCCCAATGAAAACCCGCTTAAGCCCTGGCTTAGTTGGTTGGAACATCATCCTGCACACCAAAGGGTCTCAAATGTTACTCCAGTCAGGGCGCATGCCCAGGTTTTTGGTTCCATCCCTGGTTGGGGTGCATTCAGGAAGCAACTGATTGATGTTTCTTTCTCGCATGGATATCTCTTTCCCTCCCTCCCTCACAGAAGCCCCATTTAGTGTCTTATTGCCTCTTATAGGCTCTGGTTGAGTAATGTGATCATTCTTAAGTCAATCACAGACACCAAAGAAATGGTCTTCTGATTGGCTTTGTCTCAAATTATAGGTTTACTCCAACCAGAGCACATGGACTGAATGTAGGAGGGTGGTGCCCCAGAGGGAGACTGGAATAAGTTACCAGCACAACAGCAAATGGATGGTGGGAGGCAAAAACTCCAGCTATTCACAAAGAATTTTTTTAACTTGTATATATAAAAACCAGATTGAGAGAAGTAATATGACTCCAGTGTATTGCCGTATCTGGGATATATGTTTTGTGCAATGACAAGCCTGTCAGAATATTTGTGACTTATGGTCACTGAACTGCTACCTAAATCCCTATGGTTTTTATAATTATTTGGTAATATCTTCTGAAGGAAACCAACTGAAAAACAAACAGTGCCTTACCCAGTCCAGATATTGTTGGCAATTTCAAGAAAAATTGTTTGAAAACCTATGTATCATATGTGCTGAGAACCTACAAATTGCTTTCACCGTTTTCCAGGGAAATGTGAAGTGTTGTGAAGGCTGCCAACAGAATGCCATGTCAGTGGATTGGCAGACAGAGGAAGAGAAACTTTTGGAGAAGATGTTGTTTCCCATGAGCTTACTTACAGTCCAGCTGAATCTGAGCAGCTGACCTGAGGAAGGCGGTGGAAGAGGCTCAAGGAAGAAAATGCTGAGTAAGTGCTTTACTGATGGTTTCAGTGGGAGAGGTGGCACCTTCATGACTAATTCTAAGGGAATTACAAATTCACAGCTTTGAAGGCATGAAAATGCCTCTGCTTGCATAGCAAAGCTTACTATGGCAAAGAGCTCTTAGCCCATATTTATGTGGGCATTTTTTATGTACAGACTTTGGCTAACCAAATAATTCCCCAAAAGCTCATCAAATTTCTAAGAAGGCAAGTAAAATTATTAATCATGAAATATTCATTGTTATTATTGTACATATTATAGCGTGAACACACAACAGTGAAATTATGTCAGGTCAGTGGTCTAAGAGTGTTGGGGGAGAGAGAACCATGCCGCATAGACTAGAAGGCAGGGCAACAGAGGAATGGATACTGGTGAGTAGAAGTCATTCCTTCCAAGTGCTTCCATGGAAAAGTTCTGTTCCAGCAGATGCAGGGTCTCATGCCAGCTTGAGAAGTGTCAGGGTACCTTCATTAAAGACAAATCATGGTGAGCTTCTGGAGCATCAGAGACCTGTAAAGCTTGTCTCCGGGGGTCTTGGGTGGTAAAATCACTAGGCTGGAATGTTTTTGTTTATTTTATTTTATTTTTGTGAATAAAATTAACAGGATGTATTAATTTTTAGAAGAATTTTGCGCGTAAGGCCAATGGTTGATCATTCCTAGGGTCTTGAGGTCTTCAAAGGGACAAGCTTAGGGACTTAGAAGGCCAAGGAGGAAATTAGAAGCAGAAGGAGCTAGTGGCTTTATCAGATCCAGAGCTATGAGGCCCAATGTCTTGAGTTAAATTTCATCTCTCTTTCCCCTTCTCCCATGTCCCATGAAAAGGTCAGGGAGCCGTCTTCCTGGAAATAGCCTCACCCAGAAAAGGCGTGGGCGGTGGCCTGAGAAAGATAGCTCTACTTTTGGTGTTAACATGCTTTTCTCTCCTACTTTTGGGGGCCTTTCCTTGGGAATACCTTCCCTCACCTTTGGAGAGGTGAGATCCAGAAAGGAAACAGCCTGGATGGCATTGGCTGCCTCTCAGGTAAAAGAAGCTCTCCACGTGGTTCAGGTTGCAGGGGGCTCGTGGTAGCACATTAGGTGTCTCTGCAGGACGTTGTTCCTGGGGTATCTGACTTCCATGCAGGAAGAAGGGGAAGCTGGCACAGGTGGCCATGCAGAAGTGGATCACGAAGTTTTGCTGGCCCTGTTCCAGAACAATTCAGCAGCTTTGCACCACTCAGAACTGCCCGAGGTGGCATTTAAGTCCAGGTCAATCTGATGTCAGAGTTAATGCCATTTCTCTAAACGGTTGCTTCTTAGGAACAGGGCCATGAAATATAGGAAGACGCTGGAAAGGCAGAGGATGGGGAAAGAGGCTTCTGGAGGGGGTGGGAGAACAAGGACAGGCCTAAGGCTGAGAAGGCACTGGGTGCACTAGGGATGGAAGGTGGGAGGGCTATTAGGGACCTCCGTGCTGGGACTCGAGGCCCCCGGAGGGTGGTGATGAGAAAGTCATGGTGGAGAATGTCAACCAAAGGGGCTCTGTCTTAGGGAAGCAGATGGAGTGGTCTGGGGAGCTGAGCAGACCCAGGACACAGTGTCAGGGACGAGAACCTAGTGGCCACTGTTGTAACCGTGACTGATGTAGCTGGACTCCTTCCCAGTCAGGCCAGCCCACCAGGTTCTATTTCCATTGCTGCCGCAGGGAAGGCGGTGGTGTCACTTCCTGCTGTTATGGGGGGGCTTGTGGCCTCTGCACTGCCAGTTGGGGAAAGTTGAGAGTGAAAGGGTTCCTGGCAGATGTCTCAGGGTCCCCACAACCAAGTTATGGCTGGATCTAGTTTGAACACTAGGGTGGAAGAGACACCGGAAGCAGAGAAAGGTGGGCTTTGAAAGAAAAAGTGGCTCCTTATGAGCTGGTCAGTGTCCATGAGCAAAGAAAGCCCCTGGCTGGATAAACAAATGAGGAATTTTGGATTTTCAAGAAATAAATTGCCTCCACCAATCCCTAATCACCTTTAGCACTTTGGGACCATATGGTAAGCATGCACTAGCTCTCCAAATAATAGGGAGGAAACTGGCTAAACCAAATAGAGACTTGCATGACTGAACTGTCGTAGACAGAGCGTGCAGCCTTTAGGCATAACCTGGCCTTCTGCATAGTCTGACCAGGGCTCTGGCTCAGTTTTTCTGGCTTTTATTTGGCTTTGCGATCTTGTGGTTCAGCTGCAGCCCCAGATTGTCTTGCCTTGGAGTTCGAGTGGCTGCAGCAGTTTTAGGCTGTGCATTCACATACTATTCTGTCCAGAACAAGAGAGCTTCTTTTTCCTAGATCTTCAAAAGCCCTGAGTTTTATTCTACTTGGACCAGTGGCTCTGGTGAAGAGGAGAGGCTTATGCTGATTGATGTAGGACTTTTGAAGCGAATGTCAGGAATGGGAATGGTAGGCCAGTTTCTCTCAGACCTTGTGCCTTCTGCTCATGGGAGAGGAGAGGGATAGATGCCGGTGGGAAGCAGGGGCGTGTGCAGCCACCCATGTCCTCGCCGGGGCTGGTCCCTTTCTCACCGATGAAAAGGAGAGGTGCATCCGTGCTGTGCTACTAGTAAGTGTGTGGAAGAAAAAAAGTAATCATGTTTACACTAACAGGAGAGAGGCAGGGCCACCGCTGGAATGGGTATGGCACTGCAATGCACAACCCATTGTTCTTTTTTTGAAATTAACGAATTGCCTTATAAACATAGTACTAGAAATTCATATGAAATAGTTGGTCCAGATGTAGCATTTATAAGGGTGCTGCTTGCTCCAGGCAAGCTATTACTGGAGTATGTAATAGTGTTTTCCAAGTAATTGAACACTTAAAGTGAATAACAAAAATTTACTATAAAAATGAAGTATTTAAAAAAGTAACATTTTCTTTCTACCCACCTCCCTCATATAACCATGCCACTTGCAGCAAAGGCAATGATTACAGAATCATAGACTTGTCACAGAGATAGCTAGGTGGATGTTAGGTAGATAGGTGACCAACAGACAGATGATAGTTGGAGAAGGTGAATCCTCTTCCTTTGCCATGTTATCCACCAAGATCTTGATGGACACAGGCTTCTGGTTGCTTCCCTTTCGGTGGGACACAAATAGGCTGATGCCAGCTCTTCGCCCACTCAAATGAGAGCACAGCATCTGCATCTCCTTGTGTAAAATTAATTTGAAAATCAGCATGTTTTCCTCACTCTCCAGCTTTATGGCGATCTGACTCCGGTAGGGTAACTCACTGCACCAGCTCCAGCGGAAGCAACAGAGGGCACATCCCCCTCTCTCTTTCAGGGCATGGAAACCTCAGAACGGGCTTTTCCTCTTGCAGATGCTCAGAGGGGCTTCCTTTATGTGTCCCGGGTCATCAACGCAAGAGAAGTCTGAGATAATGTTGGATTTTTGAGCCTCTTGGGAATGTGCAAATGGTTCATTGTCCACAGTATTGGGAAATAATCACCAGTATCAGCAAAATAACACATCTGAAGAGACAGGATTGAATAGCGTGATGGTGCCAGAACAGTGCACCTTACCACTGGGACTCTACAGTGTGAAAGTTTGTAGCTTTGGGTCTAAGCAAGGACATGGCTGCTTTTCTTTTTAGTCTGTGGAAGGGCTCCAAGGGGGCACAGATCCCAAGTCTGTCCCCCCTGGGTCTGTCCAGGGGCTAACATTTCATTTAAAATTGAACTTTTTTTTGTGTGTGTAAGACCCATGTATCTAGACTTAGCTGATAGTATGTTACAGCTCTGGCACAGTTTTATTCCCTGTTTCCTGCAAGGACCCTCTTTCATTTATTTTATTTTCGTTTTCTCACTTTATCCCACAAGCCCACTCCAGTTCTTTTATTCCATAGGAGCCCATTCTAGAATATTTTATGTGCATCCCTCCAATCCACTCTCCATGTGTTTATTTAGATAAGTCTAGCCTTAAAAACATAAATTCAGCGTGTGTTTTAATTTATGAAAATGACTCTGTGCGAAGGACCTCATTTTGTTACTTTTTTTCCTACTCAATATGTTTTTTAGATTTATCTGTGTTGCTGTATTAAAAACCAAATCCATTACTTTCCTCTCCTGCAAGGCATTCTGTCATGGACACATTCCACCATTATTCATCCAGAGGGACAACTCGGTTGTTCTCTTTTCTTTGCTATCGCACACAGCTCAGTGACAGGCATACTTGCATGTTTATCCTTGTCGTGGACGTGGGTAAGAGTGTCTTCCAGATAAGTTAGAAGGCGTGGGGCCGCTTCCTGTCACTCACCTACCTGCTGGGTCTGAAGCGATTCTGCTGAGAAATCAGCTGGCAGCCTCAAGGGAACTCCTTTGTAACTGTCTCTCTCTCTTGCTGCCTTTAAGATTCTCTCTTTGTCTCTAACCTTTGCCAGAGAAACACCTGTGACTCCTCCCAGCCAGGCACTTACTAGTAATTCTTCCATATTTTTGTCAGTAATTGGGTGTTTCATCATGGCACCAGTTCTTATGTCCCACCGAGAGGGAAGCAACCAAAAGTCTGTGGCTGATGAGATCACTGCATAAACTATGGCGTTTTCTTAATTTAATGTGCAGCTCTCTGGTTACCACGGAGGTTGAGAATTTCTTCATATATACTTGTCAGCATTTGGGGGTTCCCTGTCTGTGAACTGCTTTATCATTTGTCTACCTACTTTTAGGTTTATTGTCTTTTTAAAATTGCTGATATGATAGAGAAAATCAAGGAGAAGGGTGTATATAAACCACCATTTCTTTAAACATTGTCCTGTTGACATATGGGTCATTACCAGTTTGGGATAAAGCAGCAGGTTAGTTTATTATGTGACAATCTCTCAGTATAATTTACTATAATAACAGACTAACACAGAAAAATATATATTCATCTCATTAGATAAGAAAAAAACATTTGACAACATACACCACATGATGAAAACTCTCAGAAAAAAACTAGGAATAAGCCTGAAAGAGTATTTATGAAAGAGTATTTAAGAAAAACTTAGAGATAACATCATATTCCCTGGTAAAAGATGGAATGATTTTCACCCAACTTTGGGGAACAAGAGAGGCATGACAGTTCTTAAGGCATTTATTTAACATTGTACTGAAAATCATAGCCAGGAAAGATATTGGGAAAGAAGAAGTAAAACGGTCTTAAAAATATATATATATATATATATTATTGATTTTTTACAGAGAGGAAGAGAGAGGGATAGAGAGTTAGAAACATCGATGAGAGAGAATCATCAGCCAGCTGCCTCTTGGACACCCCCTTCTGGGAATATGCCCACAACCAAGGTACATGCCCTTGACCCGAATTGAACCCAGGACCTTTCATTCTGCAGGCCAATGCTCTATCCACTGAGCCAAACCGGTTTCGGCAAAACTGTCTTTATTCACAGATGACATCATCATCTTGTTAGAAAATCTTAATTAACCCATAAAAAAAGCCATTAGACTACTTAAGTGATTTTATAGGCTCATAGGACACAAGATCAAATGTACAAAAATAAATTATATTTCTATATATACTGGCCATAAAATCAACAGAACTATAAATTTTAAAAAAGCCAATTAAAATAGCATCAAACTATAAAATTATTTAGGGAAAATATAAATATTCAGGGAAAGATTTTAAAAATATACATAAAATCTATATATACTGAATATATTTTCACTATCCTGAAAAATCATTCCTGGGGGATGGGGTGGGGGAAAAGAGAGTTCCAGTTTCTGATTCTGCATGCAAGAAATTGAGAAATCACCATTCCAACCTAACAACAAGTAAAATGTGAACCATATATTGGATAAAGGACTTGTATTCAGCATTTGTATACAGATATCTCTTAAAACTCAGTATTGAGAATTAAATCCAATTTTAAAAATTGGTCAAAGATTTGACAAGATTCTTTATCAAAGAAAATATAGGAGTATAGGCAAGTAAGCATATAAAAGGATGCTCAATATCATTTGTCATAAAGGAAATTCAAATTAAAACCTCAGTGAGATACCAGTACAAACACATTCACATAGCTAGATTAAACAATACTGAGTGTCAGAG
Organism: Vespertilio murinus; assembly: GCA_963924515.1. Lineage (NCBI taxonomy): Eukaryota > Metazoa > Chordata > Mammalia > Chiroptera > Vespertilionidae > Vespertilio > Vespertilio murinus. The sequence continues at coordinate 29,715,919 of OZ004715.1, read as the reverse complement.
AGGATGTGGACCAATCAGGATTCTTATAAATTGCTGAAGGGAGACTGAAATGATATAGCCACTTGGGAAAATAGTTTGGTGGTTTCTTATAAAGTTAAACACATACCACATGACTCAACCATTTCAATTCTAGATATTTATCCTAGGGAAATAAAGTATATTCCAGATAAAAATTTGTATGTGATAGTTTATAGCTTTATTCAAAATAGACAAATAGTGGAAACAATGCAATGTCTATTAACAGGAGAATTGTGGTATACAGTATTTATACAATGGAATACTACTCAGCAATAAAAAAGAACAAGATGATGATAGCTATACCCCTCAAATAAAGAATAAAAATGATATTTGAATTGAAAGAAGGCAGGCCCCAAGGACTATATATTATATGCTTTCATTTTATGGCATTCTAGAAAGAGTCAAACCATAGCAACCGGATGTGTATCAGTGGTGGAGTAAAGGGTACTCATTGTAATGATGAAAATATTCTATATCTTGACCATAGTGGTAGTTACAAGATTTTATACTTTTGTCGAAGCTCATCATAGTGTAAACTTAAAGTGGGTGATACTTTTGTATGTTAAACTCCAGTGAATTTGACTTTAATCATTGTTGTATTTGTTGCTATGTATCCTTGTTGCTCAGTAGATCTGGTGTCAGAGGGATGCATGGCCTGGGTTGGCTGTGGGGCCAGGACTGTGAAAAAGGGGGAGCAGACACCTGGGCTGCAAGGGTGTCTGCAGCTTCATGGAAGGCACCTGCCTCCTCTCACACCTGCGGGAAGATGTCACATTTCTTCCCCAATGTCCATCTAGCAAAGGAGTAGTGATCCCAAGAGAAGTTGAAGGAAGTTAAAGGAAAAATATCACCCCTTATGTGGAAGGGACAGAATAGTGGTCTGGGAGTCAGGCAAGGGCAGCATCTGACTCGGGGCCTCTCACTGATTTATTTTATTTTCTTTTATTTTTTTTTTTTTTAAATTTTACTTTATTAAGGTATTTTCTGTGTACATAGTTTACCATTGCCCCCCCCCCACCTCCCATTTATGCCCTCCCTCCCCAGAGTTCTGTGTTCATTGGTTGTACTTATGTTCATGCATACCAGTCCCTCGGTTGTTCTCCTATCTCCCCCCAGGTCTCCTTCCCCTCCCCGCTGTCATTTGGCAGTCTGCTTGTTTTATGGTGACTATCTCAGGACCATATGAATAGAGTCCGCTCCTCCTCTGGTTTTCACCGCCCCTTCCCCTGGGTCCCACTGCTTCCCCTGGTACACACGGCTCGCCCGGGGCACACTGCACCCTGGGACACTCGGCTCACCCGGGGCACTCGGCCCCGTGGGACACTCGGCTCACCCGGGGCACTCGGCCCCCTGGGACACTTGGCTCACCCGGGGCACTCGGCCCCCTGGGACACTTGGCTCACCCGGGGCACTCGGACCCGTGGGACACTCGGCTCACCCAGGGCACTCGGCCCCGTGGGACACTCGGCTCACCCGGGGCACTTGGCCCCCTGGGACACTCGGCTCACCCGGGGCACTCGGCCCCCTGGGACACACGGCTTACCCGGGACACCCTTCCCCTTTGGGGGGTACGGCTTACCCGGGGCACATGGCCAACCTGGGACACTCGGCTCACCCGGGGCACTCGGCCCCCTGGGACACTCGGCTCACCCGGGGCACTCGGCCCCCTGGGACACTCGGCTCACCCGGGGCACTCGGCCCCCTGGGACACTCGGCTCACCCGGGGCACTCGGCCCCGTGGGACACTCGGCTCACCCGGGGCACTCGGCCCCCTGGGACACACGGCTTACCCGGGACACCCTTCCCCTTTGGGGGGTACGGCTTACCCGGGGCACATGGCCCCCCGGGGACACTCGGCTCTCCCGGGGCACTCGGACCCGTGGGACACTCGGCTCACCCGGGGCACTCGGCCCCCTGGGACACTCGGCTCACTCGGGGCACTCGGCCCCCTGGGACACTCGGCTCACCCGGGGCACTCGGACCCGTGGGACACTCGGCTCACCCGGGGCACTCGGCCCCCTGGGACACTCGGCTCACCCGGGGCACTCGGCCCCGTGGGACACTCGGCTCACCCGGGGCACTCGGCCCCCTGGGACACTCGGCTTACCCGGGACACCCTTCCCCTTTGGGGGGTACGGCTTACCCGGGGCACATGGCCCCCCGGGGACACTCGGCTCACCCGGGGCACTCGGCCCCGTGGGACACTCGGCTCACCCGGGGCACTCGGCCCCCTGGGACACTCGGCTCACCCGGGGCACTCGGCCCCCTGGGACACTCGGCTCACCCGGGGCACTCGGCCCCCTGGGACACTCGGCTCACCCGGGGCACTCGGCCCCGTGGGACACTCGGCTCACCCGGGGCACTCGGCCCCATGGGACACTCGGCTCACCCGGGGCACTCGGCCCCCTGGGACACTCGGCCCCGTGGGACACTCGGCTCACCCGGGGCACTCGGCCCCCTGGGACACTCGGCTTACCCGGGACACCCTTCCCCTTTGGGGGGTACGGCTTACCCGGGGCACATGGCCCCCCGGGGACACTCGGCTCTCCCGGGGCACTCGGACCCCTGGGACACTCGGCTCACCCGGGGCACTCGGCCCCCTGGGACACTCGGCTTACCCGGGACACCCTTCCCCTTTGGGGGGTACGGCTTACCCGGGGCACATGGCCCCCCGGGGACACTCGGCTCACCCGGGGCACTCGGCCCCCTGGGACACTCGGCTCACCCGGGGCACTCGGCCCCCTGGGACACTCGGCTCACCCGGGGCACTCGGCCCCCTGGGACACTCGGCTCACCCGGGGCACTCGGCCCCCTGGGACACTCGGCTCACCCGGGGCACTCGGCCCCGTGGGACACTCGGCTCACCCGGGGCACTCGGCCCCATGGGACACTCGGCTCACCCGGGGCACTCGGCCCCCTGGGACACTCGGCCCCGTGGGACACTCGGCTCACCCGGGGCACTCGGCCCCCTGGGACACTCGGCTCACCCGGGGCACTCGGCCCCGTGGGACACTCGGCTCACCCGGGGCACATGGCCCCCCGGGGACACTCGGCTCTCCCGGGGCACTCGGACCCGTGGGACACTCGGCTCACCCGGGGCACTCGGCCCCCTGGGACACTCGGCTCACCCGGGGCACTCGGACCCGTGGGACACTCGGCTCACCCGGGGCACTTGGCCCCCTGGGACACACGGCTTACCCGGGACACCCTTCCCCTTTGGGGGGTACGGCTTACCCGGGGCACATGGCCCCCTGGGACACTCGGCTTACCCGGGACACCCTTCACCTTTGGGGGGTACAGCTCACCCGGGGCACTCGGCCCCCTGGGACACTCGGCTCACCCGGGGCACTCGGTCCCCTGGGACACTCGGCTCACCCGGGGCACTCGGCCCCGTGGGACACTCGGCTCACCCGGGGCACTCGGCCCCGTGGGACACTCGGCTCACCCGGGGCACTCGGCCCCGTGGGACACTCGGCTCACCCGGGGCACTCGGCCCCCTGGGACACTCGGCTCACCCGGGGCACTCGGCCCCGTGGGACACTCGGCTCACCCGGGGCACTCGGCCCCGTGGGACACTCGGCTCACCCGGGGCACTCGGCCCCGTGGGACACTCGGCTCACCCGGGGCACTCGGCCCCGTGGGACACTCGGCTCACCCGGGGCACTCGGACCCGTGGGACACTCGGACCCGTGGGACACTCGGCTCACCCGGGGCACTTGGCCCCCTGGGACACACGGCTTACCCGGGACACCCTTCCCCTTTGTGGGGTACGGCTCACCCGGGGCACTCGGCCCCCTGGGACACTCGGCTCACCCGGGGCACTCGGCCCCATGGGACACTCGGCTCACCCGGGGCACTCGGCGCCGTGGGACACTCGGCTCACCCGGGGCACTCGGCCCCATGGGACACTCGGCTCACCCGGGGCACTCGGCCCCCTGGGACACTCGGCTTACCCGGGACACCCTTCCCCTTTGGTGGGTACGGCTTACCCGGGGCACATGGCCCCCTGGGACACTCGGCTTACCCGGGACACCCTTCCCCTTTGGGGGGTACGGCTCACCCGGGGCACTCGGCCCCCTGGGACACTCGGCTCACCCGGGGCACTCGGCCCCGTGGGACACTCGGCTCACCCGGGGCACTCGGCCCCATGGGACACTCGGCTCACCCGGGGCACTCGGCCCCCTGGGACACTCGGCTCACCCGGGGCACTCGGCCCCGTGGGACACTCGGCTCACCCGGGGCACTCGGCCCCGTGGGACACTCGGCTCACCCGGGGCACTCGGCCCCCTGGGACACTCGGCCCCGTGGGACACTCGGCTCACCCGGGGCACTCGGCCCCCTGGGACACTCGGCTTACCCGGGACACCCTTCCCCTTTGGGGGGTACGGCTTACCCGGGGCACATGGCCCCCCGGGGACACTCGGCTCTCCCGGGGCACTCGGACCCGTGGGACACTCGGCTCACCCGGGGCACTCGGCCCCCTGGGACACTCGGCTCACCCGGGGCACTCGGCCCCGTGGGACACTCGGCTCACCCGGGGCACTCGGACCCGTGGGACACTCGGCTCACCCGGGGCACTCGGACCCGTGGGACACTCGGCTCACCCGGGGCACTTGGCCCCCTGGGACACACGGCTTACCCGGGACACCCTTCCCCTTTGGGGGGTACGGCTTACCCGGGGCACATGGCCCCCTGGGACACTCGGCTTACCCGGGACACCCTTCCCCTTTGGGGGGTACAGCTCACCCGGGGCACTCGGCCCCCTGGGACACTCGGCTCACCCGGGGCACTCGGTCCCCTGGGACACTCGGCTCACCCGGGGCACTCGGCCCCATGGGACACTCGGCTCACCCGGGGCACTCGGCCCCGTGGGACACTCGGCTCACCCGGGGCACTCGGCCCCGTGGGACACTCGGCTCACCCGGGGCACTCGGCCCCGTGGGACACTCGGCTCACCCGGGGCACTCGGCCCCCTGGGACACTCGGCTCACCCGGGGCACTCGGCCCCGTGGGACACTCGGCTCACCCGGGGCACTCGGCCCCGTGGGACACTCGGCTCACCCGGGGCACTCGGCCCCCTGGGACACTCGGCTCACCCGGGGCACTCGGCCCCGTGGGACACTCGGCTCACCCGGGGCACTCGGCCCCGTGGGACACTCGGCTCACCCGGGGCACTCGGCCCCGTGGGACACTCGGCTCACCCGGGGCACTCGGCCCCGTGGGACACTCGGCTCACCCGGGGCACTCGGACCCGTGGGACACTCGGACCCGTGGGACACTCGGCTCACCCGGGGCACTTGGCCCCCTGGGACACACGGCTTACCCGGGACACCCTTCCCCTTTGTGGGGTACGGCTCACCCGGGGCACTCGGCCCCCTGGGACACTCGGCTCACCCGGGGCACTCGGCCCCATGGGACACTCGGCTCACCCGGGGCACTCGGCGCCGTGGGACACTCGGCTCACCCGGGGCACTCGGCCCCATGGGACACTCGGCTCACCCGGGGCACTCGGCCCCCTGGGACACTCGGCTTACCCGGGACACCCTTCCCCTTTGGTGGGTACGGCTTACCCGGGGCACATGGCCCCCTGGGACACTCGGCTTACCCGGGACACCCTTCCCCTTTGGGGGGTACGGCTCACCCGGGGCACTCGGCCCCCTGGGACACTCGGCTCACCCGGGGCACTCGGCCCCGTGGGACACTCGGCTCACCCGGGGCACTCGGCCCCATGGGACACTCGGCTCACCCGGGGCACTCGGCCCCCTGGGACACTCGGCTCACCCGGGGCACTCGGCCCCCTGGGACACTCGGCTCACCCGGGGCACTCGGCCCCATGGGACACTCGGCTCACCCGGGGCACTCGGCCCCCTGGGACACTCGGCCCCGTGGGACACTCGGCTCACCCGGGGCACTCGGCCCCCTGGGACACTCGGCTTACCCGGGACACCCTTCCCCTTTGGGGGGTACGGCTTACCCGGGGCACATGGCCCCCCGGGGACACTCGGCTCTCCCGGGGCACTCGGACCCGTGGGACACTCGGCTCACCCGGGGCACTCGGCCCCCTGGGACACTCGGCTCACCCGGGGCACTCGGCCCCGTGGGACACTCGGCTCACCCGGGGCACTCGGACCCGTGGGACACTCGGCTCACCCGGGGCACTCGGACCCGTGGGACACTCGGCTCACCCGGGGCACTTGGCCCCCTGGGACACACGGCTTACCCGGGACACCCTTCCCCTTTGGGGGGTACGGCTTACCCGGGGCACATGGCCCCCTGGGACACTCGGCTTACCCGGGACACCCTTCCCCTTTGGGGGGTACAGCTCACCCGGGGCACTCGGCCCCCTGGGACACTCGGCTCACCCGGGGCACTCGGTCCCCTGGGACACTCGGCTCACCCGGGGCACTTGGCCCCATGGGACACTCGGCTCACCCGGGGCACTCGGCCCCGTGGGACACTCGGCTCACCCGGGGCACTCGGCCCCGTGGGACACTCGGCTCACCCGGGGCACTCGGCCCCCTGGGACACTCGGCTCACCCGGGGCACTCGGCCCCGTGGGACACTCGGCTCACCCGGGGCACTCGGCCCCGTGGGACACTCGGCTCACCCGGGGCACTCGGCCCCGTGGGACACTCGGCTCACCCGGGGCACTCGGCCCCGTGGGACACTCGGCTCACCCGGGGCACTCGGACCCGTGGGACACTCGGACCCGTGGGACACTCGGCTCACCCGGGGCACTTGGCCCCCTGGGACACACGGCTTACCCGGGACACCCTTCCCCTTTGTGGGGTACGGCTCACCCGGGGCACTCGGCCCCCTGGGACACTCGGCTCACCCGGGGCACTCGGCCCCATGGGACACTCGGCTCACCCGGGGCACTCGGCCCCGTGGGACACTCGGCTCACCCGGGGCACTCGGCCCCATGGGACACTCGGCTCACCCGGGGCACTCGGACCCCTGGGACATTCGGCTCACCCGGGGCACACGGCCCCTGTAGGGTGTTGGGGTCACATATTGGAGGCGCCGCACTAGCTCCTTGCTAGCATGGCGGGAAGGCTGGGACAGCTGCAGTTGGGCTGAGATGGTTGCAGGCGGGGGGACCACCTTCAAAGGTGTCTCGTTCGTTGTGGGAGCGGAGCAGCTGCAGACATGGAGGCTAAGTTCTGAGGTCGCCCACTCCCTGAGCCCAAGGCGTGGTGAGCTCTGTTCTTGGTGGATTTCCTTTATTCTCAGCAGCAGTGGTGGGTGGCGGTGCCAGGTGCAATATTGACGGTCGCTCCTGTGGTTCAATTACCACTGTAGTTTTAAAGTTCACATGGCGGTGGTGGTGAGAGCTTCGGCTTGGCCACGTGGCATCGGAGGATGGGCTCGCCTGGGTGGGTAATGGAAGGCACGGTGCCATTTCCTCACCAGCGTGCTCCATCTCCCTCCCAGCATGGTGGGTGTGCTGGGAAGATTGTGGGCGGGCTGTGATGGCTGCATGGGGAGAGTCTGCCCTCAATGGTGTCCTCTTTGTTGCGGATGTGGAGCTGCTGTGGATGCAGAGGCTAATTTCTGAAGCCACATTCTCTATGAGCCCGGTGCGTAGTGAGCTCTGATTTCGGTGGATTCCCATTCTTGGGGGCTGTGGTGGGTGCGGCAGCGATGGTAGCTCCTGTGGCTCAATTTCCCCTGTAGTTTTAAAATCCGCATGGTGGTAGTGTCTGATGCTTTGGCCTGGCCATGTGGCAACGGAGAGAGGATTCTCCGGGTCTGCCAATGGAAGGCGCAGCGCCAGCACAGCGCGCGCGAAGGCCTGGCAGAGCAGGCCGCGGGCGGTGGCGGAGAGTCCCCGCGATGTCTTAGTCTTTCAGACTTAGTGGAACGCTTCCCCTGAGCCAGGACAAGCAGCACCACCACAAATATTGGCCAGCTCAGTGCTGCCCCTCTACAGGTGACAGTAGGGGCATCCTCACCTTGGTAGGCCTTTTCTCTTGGAGGTCTTAACCAGTGTAAGGCAGCACGGTACAGAACTGCCCCACCTTCTCAGTCCTCCGCTCACTGATTTTTTTTGACGGAAGATTTTTCTTCTGTCGATGGACTGATTTCAGCCGGGGCTAGTTCAGCATTTGCTTGGGCCTGGCCCTTGGCATTCACCAGCCTGCAGTGGGGACTCCCATTTGTCCCTGATTTCAAGGTTCTCACAGCATAGGAGGAAAAGTGGACCATGGGTCTTGATAAGTATCATTATGCATCTGGCAAGTGTTGTGATATAAAGATGTGCTCAGGAACGTATAGAGGCTGGGACTTTCAAAACTCTACACCTTCACCTATTAAATGTGGGTAATAGCAATAGCCACCTTGCAGGATCACCTTGAGGAATTACCAAAGTCTCTAAAACTGCATTTTCAAATGATTCATTTCAAAATAGACATTGCCTGAGTTGCACAGCGAAGCAGCACTCCCAGCATGTTTCTGAGCTCTGCGAGGCCCTGGCTGGCTTTAAAACCAACTTTCCCAAATGGAGTAATGGCTTGCTGAATAGTCTGAATAAACTAATCTTAATAGCAGCTACCAGGTGCTATATAAACACTATGCAATTCAATATTCCTAAACCTCATGCAGGATTGGTACCAGCGGCCCCAGCTGACCTAGGGGCAAAGCCAGGCTCCTAAAAGTTAGAGACGTGTCAGAAGTCACGCAGTCAGTGAGCACTGACTCTGGTGGAAGATGATGGGTAGAGAGGCAGGTTCCCCACCTTTTATTTTTCTGTTAGTCTTACCCTGGCTTTGTTAATCTCATGGTGCCATCAAGGATCGCAAACCGAATTGCCTACAAGAGCCAGGCAGGCTGGTCATGTGAAAGGGGGAGGGGTGGGTATCCGTCTGTGAAAAGGGTGGGCTGGGGGAACTGAGTGGCAGGAACTCACCCTGTGTAGAGCCAGCAGCTCCTCAGCTCCAGCCAAGTTTTGTCAAGCATGGGTGCCAGCCCCATGTGGCAACTCCTCTGATTTCCCCCAGAGAAGCAGAAATCTGAATTTAAAAGTGAAATGTTCTTTCATTAGTAGATGAGTGCATAGAAAAGCTGTGCTACATTTATACAATGGAATACTACTTGGCTGTAAAAAAAAAAAAAGAGGAAATCTTGCCTTTTGCAACAACATGGATGGACCTGGAGATTATTATGCTAAGTGAAACAAGCCAGTCAGAGAAAGGCAAATGGAACCTAATGAACAAAATAAACAGACGAACTAAACAGAGACAGAGGCATGGATGCATGGAACAGACAGCTGTCTGAGGGGAGCATGGTTAGGGTACTGGAAGAAAGAAGGCAAAGGGATCAACCAAAATCATATACACATAACACAGACAACAGTGTGGTGATGGTCAGAGGGAAAGGGGCTTGGAGGGGTAGGTGGGAACAGGCAAAGGGGGAGGAAATGGGGGCAGAAGAGCCTGCTTGGGGTGATGGGCACATGATGCAGTGGAAGATGATGTTCATTGAGTTATGCACTTGAAACCTGAATGGTTTTGTAAGCCAATGTCACCCCAAATAAATTATATATAAAGAAAAAGAAAAGTGAAATATTCTGATTTTAAATTGCTAAATAGTTTAAAAATGAAAAAAAAATTGCAGACCTAATGTTGTCTATTAGATTTGACCCAAAAAGTTTGAAACATCTAGTCTGTGTAATTTTCTTTTAATGTAAGATTAAAAACCAAAAGAGGAATTTTGTCATAGGCAATGTTCAAAGATCTGGCATATTATATTGGATTTTTAGATGACATACTACTTTAAATCATCTTGGCTGGTATATTAGGGTTTTCTAGAGAAATGAGACCAATAGAAAAAAAGAGAAAGAAAGAAAGAAAGAAAGAAAGAAAGAAAGAAAGAAAGAAAGAACCAATTGCATGTGTACTTATATAGTACTAGAGGCCCCGTGCACAAATTTGTGCAAGGATGGGGTTCCTCAGCCTAACCAGTGATCGGGGCCAATCAGGGATTGGCGACCTAAGCCACCATTACAAACCAAATAACCAGTTGCTATGACGATGCACTGACCACCAGCTCAATGCAGGAGATGCCCCCTGGTGGTCAGCTGAGCTGGTGGTCAGTGCATCGTCATAGCGACTGATTGTTCGGTTAACCGTTTGTAATGGTTGCCTAGGCTTTTATATATAGATATTTGCATACACACATATATAGATAGATATAGACTAGATACAGATATACATATAGATGTATCTATCTATGGAGAGATTTATTTTAAAGAATTGGCTCATGTGATTATGAAGATCCAGGAAAAAACCTATGCTTCAGTTCAAGGACAAAGTCTTGGTCCAGGGAGGTCAGTCTTTTGTTCTATTTCGGCCTTTAACTAATTGGATGAGGTATGCCCACATTATGAAGGTCTTTATGTTTTACTTAAAGTCTACTGATTTGAATGTTAATATCATCCAGAATCACTCTCACAGAAACATTCAGAATGTTTGAACAAATATCTGGTTACCATGGCCCAGAAAAATCAACACATAAGATTAACTACCAGAGTTGGTAATTTGGATAAAGGCAAGGCAATTTAGACAGAGCTCTGGGCTTTGTTTGGGGCAGGAGCAGTGATTATCGGGGCTGTAATCAGCTGTCTTTGATTTGGGGACTATGTTCCATTGGAATTGTCACTAGACTACAACTTGGCAGAACACCCAATGGGGCCTGGAAAATGGGGCAGCAGCTGTCTTCCAGAATCCACAGCCCTAATGCATCAAGCTTCAAGGGAAAGGCTGAAGTCAGGCTTTTGCTGCTGCCTGGGACAACTCCATTAATCAGCACTGGCCTCAGGGTTCAAAGCCAGGAAGCCGAGGGATTGAAGGCTACCATTTCTGAGCGAGTTATGAAGATTTGACCTGGCTCTGGGTAATGCTTGGAAATGAACAGAATGCCTGGATTTGCATGCATAGTATACCTAAGTTCCCCCCCCCCCAATCCCTTATTTATTAATTCAGGCTTCAAATGAGAAAAAAGCAGCTGCGTGGAGAGGCACAGAGGTGTGGGAGAGCAAATCACAGGGCCAAGTTTGGGTTCAACCACCATAACTCAGAGCCTGAGCTGTGACCCACATGCTCTGCAAGGTCAGGGGCAGAGGCCTTGGGCAGAGGGGCTGTAGATTCAGCTTCTAACTCTGGGCAGTTTCCAAGGCGTTGGGGACTCAAAGCGACCACTCCTGCCCTCAGCATCCTCATCTCACAAACAGGAGAGTTTCCCAGATGAGCTTGCCTCCTCACGTTTTGGCTGCATACTCTTTGATTGCCTTTTCATATGTCAATGATTCTGTAATATCATTGTTTACAGAGAGAACTAACTGGGAATTGAGTCTTCCCTCTAGCATGGTTGACCCAAATTTGCTCTTTATTGCTGGTAGTTTTAGAAATATTTCTTTCAGTTTAGCAGTTTATTCTTGGAAATGTCATGTAAATTTTTAGGGTAGTTGTCATATTTGGGAAACGCTCAGATACATATTTTTCTTATATGTCTCATCTGTTGACATATGTGCTTAAATATTTGTGCATAACCATGAAATTGGACAGTTTGGTTCTTTATACAATTTCTACATTCTTAGAGGCATCTTTGTCTTCTTTAATATTTCAAAGGTCTTTACCAAATCACATTGATATGCTGTTAGAGGAATGGGGTAAACCATCCTTAAAATGTTCAAAAATAGGCAAGAGAGAGAAGTTAATGAAGATGAAAAGAATGCCTTAAAGGAGCGAGACAGACTGCACTGACTAAGGAGTAGACATGTGATAAGTATCTATTTATCGGACAGGCTGGTTCAGGGCGTACCTTGCTCAGCTGCTGCTTGTTTGATGGGAGGAGCCACTTAGCTGAATTGAGCTCTGAGTTCCAGCCTGAGTCCTTCAGAGGCTACAACTGGCCACTAGGGAATTGGGTTTCTGTGACTTAATGCCTGCCCACCCTGCTTGGTCAGAGAAAGACAAATACCTTGTGGGTTCACTTATATGTGGAAGTTAAAACAAACCAACAAACAAACAAACAAACAAACAATAACTGAAACAGATTCATAGAAATGGAGACCAAAGGGATGGCTACCAGAGGGAAAAGGAGGATGGGCTAAACAATGGAAGGAGAAGATAGTCAATAATATTGTAATAAGTTGACATGGTGACAGATGATTACTACAGTTAATGGGATGGTCACATTGAAAGGTATATATTGGGTCACAGCTCCTCTGCTAGAGGCTTAGCCTGTTGGACGCCAGGCATTGGAAGAAGACGTGAGTAGCCACAGGCATATAGGAGAGACTTTATTCCAGTCCAAGCAGTCATTGAACATACAGTAGTTCTTGCTAACACAGAAGCACACACAGGAGCCACCAGACAAAGCATTTCTTCAAAGTGCCCCCACCGAGCAGCCGCACACTGACTGGCCAGCAACACGTTTTTATACCGACTTAGACAAGAGAGGCTTCTTGTCAAATAGAGACACCAGGATTTGGGTTATAGAAAGATATGCCTGCGCAGTGTGTACAGTAAAACTGCTGTGTCATTGCCTTTGCACTTGTGTATGATACATGGGCCTTGAACATCTGGTGTAGTCTGATCAGGGTCCCTACAGTATACAAATGTAGAAACACTATCTTGTACACCTGAAACTAATAGAACCAGTATAAGATTGTATACCAACTATACTTAAAACCTATATGTATAAAACCCTGATATGCAAATAGACCGATGGCAGAACAACCAAACAACAGAACAACTGAACAACCGGTTGCTATGACGTGTGCTGACCACCAGGGGAAATGGGCAGAACATGGCAGGCATCGGCAGCAGGCAACAGAGTGTGGAACATGGCGGGCATCTGCTGTAGCAAGATGGTGGAACAGGTGAGCAGGATGCCAGACCAAGGTAGGCCTCTGGTGGTTACTACTAAAAATTCTTTGCTTCAGCATGCTACCAGGCTACCAATGTTGGCCCTGCTCACACCTGCTGCCGGCACCAGAGCTACCACTCACAGGCCCCAATCACTTAATGTTGTCAGCAGATGCAAGTGGCCGCTGCTGGCCTTGATTGTCCCTTATGGATTCTCCACCTCCTCCTGCTCCTGAGGGGAGATCAGGGCCAAAGGCCATCACTTGCACCCATTGCTGGCACTGGGGCCACTGCTTGTAACCACTGCTGGCCCCCAATGCCAGACCCAATTGCTTAGTGCCATCAGCAGGTGCTAGTGGCGACTGCTGGCCTCAATTGCCTCCGAGGCTTTACCTCTCCTGCTCGCAAGGGGCAATCAGGGCATTAGCAGCTGATTGAACCTGCTGATGATGCTGGCCCTGCTCACACCCACTGCTGGCACCGGCCCCAATTGCTCTGTGCTGTCAGTAGGTGCGAGCAGGGGCAGTGCTGTCAGTACATGGGAGTGGCAGTGGTTGGAGCAGGTTTGCTGGCAGACAGGAGACTGGGGGTCATGGTAGGAGGGGTAGGGCGGGGGCGGGGCACAGAGATGGGCCTGTGCCCACCACAGCCTCGCAGCTCACAATTCCTTTCACAGTGCATGAATCTGTGCGCTGGGCCCTTAGTAAATAGATAGATAGGTAGATGATAGATAGATAGATAGATAGATAGATAGATAGATAGATAGATAGTACTGCATGTGGGAGCAAAAAGGATTTTGCGACAGGGTCCTGGGTCCCTCACTTCTGTATGGAAATGCTTCTCCTTACAAACTGGTACACTTCTGTGTTATGGAAACTATACGTATTGCACTGAATGTATTCTTTTTTTTGCTTTGGACACTTGGAAGCTCCTATCAAACAATGTGACCTTAGTAATTGTGAAGGACTGCGTGATGACGATGTTTAGAAATTCTGGTTTTAGTGTCTGATTCTAATAGTTGCTAATCAATTTTTCTTTTTTGTCTGTTGTATACAGATTTGAAAGGCACCATAAAGCTTATTTGGAAAAACAATAGCGGTATAAGTAAAAGAAATATAATGTTTTGGAGGGAGAACACCTGAGATGGAGTTGAGCAAGAGTAGTTATAAATTTACAAAGCTGAGATGTGGCCTTGGCCGGTGGTGCTGAGTGGGTTGGGCATCGTCCTAGGCACAGGAAGGTTCCCAGTCAGGACACTTGTCTGGGTTTGTGGGCTCAATCCCTGGTAGGGGTTCTTCAGGAGGCAGCCAATCAATGTTTCCCTCTCATATCAATGTTTCTCTCTTTCCCTCTCCCCTATTCTCTAAAAATCAATACAAATATTTGAAAATAACTGAGATAGGGAGGGAAATGGTAAGGGTACAGGAATAGGGAATTATAGATGGGATCAAGATTTAAGACCAATATTTGAGAGAGTATTAGCTGAAATTAGAGCATGAGGCCAGTTCAGGAAAGGGAGGGCGGGGGAGCTCCCAGCCACATCCCATGGCAATCTCATTGCTTCTTGTTATTTAGTTAGCCATGTGTTGTGTTTTTGTTTTGTTTTTTGTCTGAGTATTTTAGTGTTCTCTTTATCTTTTCACTATGACACGTCTACTTTTGGATTAACTTGTGTTTATCCTGCTTTCTACTCAGAGCAAATTTTCAACTTGAGAACTTCTGTTTCTTTTCAGTCTTAGAAATGTTCTACTTTTATCTCTGAAATATTGCTTGTTCACTCTCCTATGTATCTCTTATCTGCTCTTCTTTCTGATAATTCTCTCCATTACGGCTACCCTCGAGTCAGTTCTTATGCTGTGTCCAGTTCTTACACTGTGTGCACTTCGCCTATTGAGTTTATCTCAATAACTACATATTTAATTTTCACAATTTCTAGTTTTTTAATACTTTTCTGTTATTTTAATTTCTGCCCAATTTTTTCTTGTAATTTCTGTCCCTTTTATTATGTGTTTCTTCTCACTGAAGACCCTACGCCTTTATTTAAAGTCATTGTAAGACTGTATATAATTTTACTTTCATCTTGAGTGAATTCATGTTTGATTATTTATTAGTTTATTTTGTATCCTCTCTTTGGTTTCATTTGATTTCCTAATCTGTTTTGAAATGTTTGTTTGCAAGCTCATCTGAAAAAGGGAGGTCTTGCACCACCAACCTATCCAAACAGGTACTCTTTCAATTAGGATGCATGTGACTTCATGTGAGAGGAAATCCAACTAACACTGGTGAAGCCAGGGGTGGGGAATGTCTGGCCCGTGGGCCATATAAGGCCCGAGAAATCACTTGGTCTTCCCTGCATTAGTGGTGATTTAATTAGATGTTTGACCAAATATAACAGGCTGCATTAGTGGTTGCTAATTTTTAAGGTGACAATTTTGTAGGGCCTACAAATGATGTTATAAATATCCAAATAGTCCTTGGCAGAAAAAAAGTTCTCCACCCCTGGATTAAACAATGTGAAATGTATTATTTACTTCAGAAGTACAGAGGCTTGGTGGTCCCGGGTCACTGAGTGGTCCAACCATGTCAGGATTCCAGGCCAGTTTATCTTCTTTTCCTCAATATTTGCAAGCGGCTGTCTCATGTCTCTGGTTCTGGTGTTCTATTATCACATAGTAACATATCAGATGAGATGGGAGATGTAGGCAGAAAACAGTAGCCCCCCCCCAACCCTCCCCCAAAAATGTGTTATTTGTAAGAAAATCTTTCCTAGAAGCCCTAAGCAGTGAGCCTGACTTGGGCCCCTCAGTGGATATTCAGCTCATATACTTTCTATTCCTGCAGGAATAAACCTCCCAGACATCCCAGACCAGTGGTCGGCAAACTCATTAGTCAACAGAGCCAAATATCAACAGTACAACGATTGAAATTTCTTTTAAGAGCCAAATTTTTAAAATTTAAACTTCTTCTAATGCTACTTCTTCAAAATAGACTTGCCCAGGCCTTAGTATTTTGTGGAAGAGCCACACTCAAGGGGCCAAAGAGCCGCATGTGGCTCGCGAGCCGCAGTTTGCCGACCACTGTCCCAGCCTAACTGAGTGCTCAAAGACAGCAGCTTCAGCGTCTACTAACCACTTTGGATTTCTCTTCCATTTCACAGCATAGACACAGTCATCTTGATTTTGAATAGTCTAGTTCTTTTAGCAATTTCATTCTATATTTCATGTGTTATTACTATGTGCTTAGATTGGAGGAAAGGAAGGATCCTTCCAATAATATATTTACAATGCTCTCTTCATCCAAATCCTACTCTTTTTTTCTTTGTTTAAATTATGGGATGTGAGTTGTGTGTTGCATTCACACCACTAGTGGGAATGCAGTTCACTTGGACCGAAGGATGTGGGCCAACCTGGTAAGGAGCCAGCCACCTCTCATACCCCTCCTGGATGTGTGAGGCACGGGCGAAGCTCAAAACAAATAAATACCTTCGTGATACATAGACAATTTGAAAGGATGTACCTGCACATTCAACTTACTAACACTTGAGGGCAGAGTTTTAGCCCAGATATACCTTCCATGTGAACTTGAAGTCCAGAATCAACCTCCAAAGCTTTGAATTGGCTACACTGTGGCAGTTGTGGAGAGGATCAATATTTAGTCTTGGTTGGTTAATTTTCACATTAATTAACTGGAATGCGATATACCATTTGGAAATGATAGGGTAGGATAGCAACATTTTGACCCCAAAACCTTTTTTGCCTGCCCGGTGTGCATTCTCCTCCATAAGGTGTGGGATGTGAAAGCTTGGAGGTTGGCATAGGAGGGTCTTCTCTAGATTTCTCCTATGGGAGCACATATTTTATGGATGAGTTACAACTGTAGTCGAACAACCCATTTCATGTGGCCTGCACTGATCTGTGTCTTTCTGTCTTTTCCAGACTGGCTGGGTCCAATTTCGGAGCAGAGGTGGGGTTGTTTCAAAGGCTTTCTTTCAACGCTCTGTTTTGGGAACTCGTTTTTCCCTTTTTATTTCAAAGGAAAAAGAAGGTTACTTCTGTGCAGTGTATTTACTAGCAGCTGTTCCGAGGGGATTGAAGTTCAGCATTTCAAAGGCCTTGTTTTCAGAATCCTTTTCTTTCCGCTATTTTTTTTTAAAGATAAAAAGTTAGTTCCATACGGTTCATTAAGGAAGTTTTCTCAGATTATTTGAGGACAGCTTCTGGAAGGGCTGCCTGAAGCCTGCACCACTCATTTCCCAGCGCCTGGTCTGTGGCTTTGGCTGTGACTTCTGCGGGCAGGGGCCACCTCCAGCCCCCTTACCTCCTTTCCACGCCCTGGGGCTCTGCTTTCCAGCCACTCAGCTGCTCAGCTTCCGGCTGTGCTCAGGCCCCGCTCAGCCTCTGACCACCTCCGCCTTCATGTTCATGTTCATGTCCATGTCCATGTCCATGTCCATGTCCATGTCCATGTCCATGTCCATGTCAGCCAATGGCCTGCTCTGAGCCTGGGCACAGACTGCCTCGACCCCACAGCTCCTCCATGAGTGCGGTGTCCCGCCTCCACCCACATCCTCTGAGACAGTGGCCCTTAGAGCTGCCTCTGCCAGTCTGTCTCCCGGTGAGTCAAGCTGTAACCCGAGGTTCCTACGGCTCCATTTTGCCACAGCACATGGTCTCCAGCCTTCACATTCCCCTTGCTCACTTCTCAGGAGCTGCCCAGGGGAGGGGAGGGTTGAGCTACTTGCACATCAGGATCGATCTCACAGAAGCTGGGGAAAAGCACACAAACAGTTGCCCCCCTGTAAGGGGGAGGCCCAGGAGTGCAGGAAGCCAGCACACATCAGGGTCATGCAACCACGGGAGGGGTCTTTGTCGTGTTGATTTAGGGAGCCTGCTGTCGTCCACATCAGGGTTGGCAAAGGGTGGCCCATGGGCCAACGTTAGCTTGCCACCTGTTCTGGTGAATTCCTGGGACACAGCCACACTGAGTTATTCACATTTTGTGTATCGCTGCTTATCAGCCAGAGGCGGGTAGTGGCAGCAGAGCTCACACGGCTCTCAGGGCCCAAAGTATTTCCTAACTCACTCTTTGCAGCCCAAACTGGCCACCCCTAGTCTTTGGTCTGTAGAGGAGAAGAAACTTGAGACTTCTGGCGAAGCCCCAAGACTGTGGTCAGCAAACTGCAGCTCTCAAGCCACAAAATACCACGGCCTGGGCGAGTCTATTTTGAAGAAGTGGCGTTAGAAGAAGTTTAAGTTTAAAAAAATTTGGCTCTCAAAAGAGATTTCAACCATTGTACTGTTGCTATCTGGCTCTGTTGACAAATGAGTTTGACGACCACTGACCTAAGAGATTCAGTAAGTGTTCCTACAGCTTGTCCGGCTCCTTATATCTGTTGTGGGTGTTGAAGTTAGAGTGTTGCTCACCACTCACTGAGATAAATCTACCCTACATGCATTTAACTTTGCCTGTGCCCAACAGCCTGTGCCCCTGTGATCCCTTCCAAAGGATGCTATGTTAATAGGAAAGGATGGAGCTACAGAAGATATTGTACTATTAGGAACAATAAATATTGTGGTTATTTGCATCTTGGTGAAGGGTTTGGGATGTTACAATATTTGCTTTGGTGACATCCCACTAGATATGGTGAGGCAGTAAAATCCTTCGACCCCTCATCCCCATCTATTGTCTGAGCTCAAACCCCCTTGGTGGTCCCCAAGGTCAAGGAACTCAGCACAACTATGGGCTGTCATAGCTGTTAGTCTGAGAATAAGCCACCACATTCATCCCCTGCCCCTAGTGGAATGGCTGGGCCAACATGGTGTCCATAACTTGTGGTTTATCTACCCTGGTAAAAAGGTTGTGAGAGAAGAGCTGTGAGCAGGCGGATCAAGGACACAGCTTTTCCCTCACAAAGCAAGGCTGTTCTCCAGGGTTGTGGTAAAGAAAATATACTTGGGGATCTCGAAATAAGACAAACATGGTGGCAGATGTCCTTTGAATGGTTAATTGGCTCAACCAAAGATTATTTAAGCCTTTATGATAATGTCCCTGTGTTTGACCTTGCTATTTACTACTGATTGGAATCCAGACATTGTAAAATTACATGCTTACTGGTAGTTGTGTTTGACAGAGGTTTTATTGCTTTGTAGGGCAGTAACTAGTTTTGCATCTGGCCTAGCAATCTTTTAAAAACACATTTTTCTTTTTTTCCCTAGCAATCTTATTCAAGCATTCTTTTTAAAAGTGCCTTTTATTGATGGACTATACAGACCCTGTTCCTCACAGAGTTAGCAACACTAACTCTTCGGCAAACTCACAGAAGCAGCTCTATCATCTTATTGGCTTGTAATTATGGTGAAAGGAACGCCCAGCCCTGCTATTTCAAGCCTCTCCTCCTTTAATGTATTCTAACCTCTCATTGGCCAAAGCAAAACACACCAAACTCAAGGGCAAGGAACTTCTCAAAGGAGATGGGAGTAGATATTAACAGAATAAGCCTCTAACCTACAGTTAGGGCGAATTTTGAGTCAATTTGGTTGGGCCATGGGATGCTCAGCCATGTTGTGAGGGCATGAGGTTTAATTTGCATATTACCTCTCTATTGTATAGGATAAAAGAGTGCAAACTGACTTCGCAGCCCAAGTCCTCCTTACAAATTGTATGTGTTTCACGTGAAGTGTGCATCGCAGACTTGGTTGAACATAGTGAAGGTAATAAGTGAACCCCACTAATTCAAACATGGTAAAGCCATAATCTTGTGCAGGTATGATGGACGAGATTCAAAAAGAAAGAATGTCAGTTGTAGGTAAAAGGAAATAGTTGATATCATCATGTTCATAAAAGAGCAAAAACAGCTGAAACCAGTTTTGCTCAGTGGATAGAGCGTCGACCCACGGACTGAAAGGTCCCGGGTTTGATTCCTGTCAAGGGCATGTACCTTGGTTGTGGGCACATCCCCAGTAGGGGGTGTGCAAGAGGCAGCTGATCAATGTTGATGTTTCTCTCTCATCAGTGTTTCTAACTATCCCTCTCTCTTCCTCTCTGTAAAAACTCAATAAAATATATTTTTTAAAAAGGGCAAAAACATCTAGGATGGAACAGAAACTTTGCATCAGAGGTGGAGATGCTATATAACCTGGGGGTCAAATCTAGCCCCACCCCCAGTTTTGTCAATAAAGTTTTATTTGAACACCGTCATGCACATTCCTTACAGGTAGTCTGTGGCTGGTTTTGCTATAATGACAGGGTTGAATAGTTGCAGCAGAGACCACAGGGCCCACAAAGTATGAGAAATTTACTTTCCAGTCTTTACAGGGAACATTTGCTGACCCCTGATCTAGAAGAATGACCCAGGTATGATCTCGCCTGTTCTCGAGCTTCCCCTGGATAAAGCCAGCAAGGTAACAGTCTGGGCAGCATGGCCAGCGCTGTGACCCCCCCACCAGGGGGAGACCTGGGGCCTCCATGAAGATGCAGGGCAGGTGTCTGTTGGAGGACCCGCTGAGAGCTTCTGCCCCATGCTCCTCCTCAAGTTTTCTAGAAAAAAAGCTTCCCAAAGGGAAAATGTTCTGGGTCTCACCATCTCTCAAAGATTAGGAAGGTTTAGCCCTGTCACACCTGGAGCTGCAAACAAGAGACATTTATTAGAAAAGGCGAAATTCGCAGCAGCGGCGACAGGCGCGGGCAGCGCCGGCTGCTCTCTCCCTGGTGACATTCCGGGATTAAAAATAGCCGTTCTGTTTGTCCTTCAGCCCGTATTGAACTGAAGCCTCCGAGCCGCGCTCTCCTTAGCTTCATGCTTAATGAAGCATAATTTGTATTAATAGCAGCTATTAAATCTAGAGTGCCTAACAGGAATTAGAGCAGAGGCCCTGAGCCACCGAGCTCCTCGAACTCGGTCCCCTGAGAGCTGAGCTCAGGCCGGAGCGCCGCAGTGAATCTCGGGCTTGGTGACGAGAGGCAGCTGCGGGCAGGAGGAGGAGCAGGAGGAGGAGCAGGAGGAGGAGGAGCAGGCGCACAGCCTGCGATGGGCATTCTCAGTCCCAGGTCCCAGTGCTGGCCCCTCCATAACGGCTGCATCCCCGAAAAAGCCAGGGTTGGGTGCTTGAGGACAGTGCACTTGGCTGTGTCACATACCTGTCAGATGTGGGTTCTGCTAGGTGACCAGGCTCTGGACCTTTTTTTTTAAATCTTGTTTTTCTTTTATTTTTTGTTTAAAAAATATTTTTATGGGTTTCAGAAAGGAAGGGCGAGGGAGAGAGAGAGAGAGAAACATCATCGACCGACTGCCTCCTGCACGCCCCACAGCCTGCAGTCTGGGCATGTGCCCTGAGTGGGAATTGACCTGCAACCCCCTGATTCATCAGAGGTCGCTGCTCAACCACTGAGCCACTCCAGCCGGCCTGTTTTTCAATTACAGTTAACACTCAGTATTGTTTTGTATTAGTTTCAGGCGTGCAGCATAGTTGTTAGACAGTAAGGTACTTTGCAAAATGTTCTTTGGACCTCGTGTTTTGTCATTACTTGAGAAATAGATAAAATTGATGGGGGATAATACAAGGGGGATTGCTAGGAAGAATACGAAGAGACGGATAGAAATGAAGATTTGATGTGGGTTCTCCACCTCTCTGGCTTCCCACCTTCTTTAAATCCAGCTCTATTTTAAATAAACCTGGATTTCTGCAGAAAACTACTGTGGGGAGCAAATGAGCGCCTCCTAAACCTGCATTGGCGAATGCTTCCTTAGTGACCCAGGCTTCCCTTCACGGACATACATCGTGCTGGTATTTTCTCTGAGCTGCGAACGCCCTGTGTGAATGTCTCCACGGCCGCGTTGGCACCAGCCCACACGCTGCTTACAGGCAGTGGGAGGAGAAGAGGCCTCCCAGGTCGGACTCTCCGTTGCCTGGCACTGGCCTGGCACGAGGTAGGTGTGTGATTGTGAGGTTGCTGTGGTCACTGTTATTTTACAATTAAGGAAACAGCATTAGCCCTGCTGCGGCTCAGTAGTTTGAGCTATTGTCCCATGCACCGAGAGGTCCCGGTTTGATTCCTGGTCAGGGTACATGCCAAGTTGCAGGCTAGATTCCCAGCAGGGGGCAGCCAACCAATGTTGCTCTCTCATCGATTTTACTCTCTAAAATAAATAAAAACATATTTTAAAAAAGAAAAAAAGAAAACAGTGTTGAACACGGTCTCATTGTCTGCCTTAATATTACCATCAGCTGTTTGCTCTCGGGCCAGTCAGTTCATCTGGGCCTCAATTTCCACACTTGCAAAGCGGGGTCAATAGTAAGACTGAGAAGATTAAAATCAGGCACTTAGGCCATGCATGTTACTTTCTCTAGAAGTTTCCCAGCTTCTTCCTTACCAGAGCAGGGAAGGTTGCAGGTCCTTCAATGCACAGCCTGCAGCTTCCCCTGGCCTTGCCTGCTCGGTGTGAATGTCCTTCTCTGCACTGGGCTGGGGGCCGGGCCCCTGGCGAGGCCTGGCTCCACCGGCAGCTTCTGCTCAGCACGTGGGCAGGAGGGAGACAGCAGCAGAAAGTGAAGCTTCAAAGGAATTATGAAGCCCACAGCCTCCCTTTGGAAGGCAAGGTTTGAGGCCAGCCATTACGACAATGCTTTAAGCATGCCCCGGAGGAAAATGCCTTTAATTCTACCAAAGCCCGGGAGCGGGAGGATTCATAAGAGCTCTGCTCTTGGACTCAGGCAGCCAATGGGAGACCTGGCCACATGTGACCCTGAGCACCCTCCCGAGGACCTGCAGTGGGGGAGGAGGAGAGCTGTCCACTGCTTGGTGATTAGTGAGAAGTTTTTCATCGCCAAAACCTGTTTGGCTCAGTGGTAGAGCGTCGGTCTGCGGACTGAAAGGTCCGGGTTCGATTCCAGTCAAGGGCATGTACATTGGTTGCGGGCACATCCCCAGCAGGGGGTGTGCAGGAGGCAGCTGGTCGATGTTCCTCTCTCATCGACGTTTCTAGCTCTCTATCTCTCTCCCTTTCTCTCTGTGAAATATCAATAAAATATATATTTTAAAAAAATAAAAAAAAAGAAGAGAAGTCTTTCATCGCCAGAAGGAGCCAAGGAGCCTGTAGGCTGTCCACAGGATGGGGACCTGCCCCGGGCCATTCTATTCGTTTCTACCCGTCACGAGGTGGATCTTCTTGCTGGGCTGCATCCTTCACAACCAGGGTTCCTGGCACATTAGCCTATCGGCGGAGGGCAGGCTGCTTTGGCAGGACTGATGACTTGGCTGAGGCTGAAGCAGGCCCCCCAGGTATCCGTAGCCACTGGGACAAGAAAGGACTCAGTTTACTCGGCAAAGGAATTAACTGTGGAATGGCTCCCAGGGGCTCCCCAGGACACCCCTCTTTTACTCGCTGAGCGAGACTGAGGTGCCAGGCCCCGGGCTGAGACTGGGTTTTGTGTGTCCTTTACTGAGAGTAATATAAGATCAAGCATGCAAAAATAGGCAAAATGTGGATATTTAGTTAGAATAAGAAAGAAATTGCATCAAATGTCATATTTCTAAAAGCTGACACCACCAGAAAAATAATAGTGTGCTTGAATGAACAGACACAGCCCTATGATATTTTTTTTACTAACATCGTTGATGGCATATTCTTTGATCTTCGTCTGGCAACAATTTTTGTCATGTTATTTCGCAAGGAGGACAGAAAGATGACTCACTCTTTCCTCTTGCATAGTTATCAAAAATTGCTGCGTATTATTGGTGGTGAAGGCAAGTTTCTTTCATCCTCATGTATCATTATAGTCATGTAAACGCGAGGGTGGTTGTAAATGTGGGAGAATGTTCTACCTCCAGTGTATGGCTCTACACGGTATCCATTCTGCTCTTTTGCATCTTGTGTGGTGGTGTTCTGATCCTCATGATTTTTGTTGTTGTTAATCTTCACCTGAGAATATTTTGACCATTAATGTTTTAGAGAGAGTGGAAGAAGGTAGGGAGAGGGAGCATCTGTGTGTGTGTGTGTGTGTGTGTGTGTGTGTGAGAGAGAGAGAGAGAGAGAGAGAGAGAGAGAGAGAGAAACAGAGAGAGAGACAGAGAGAGACATCACAATGTGAGAGAGACACATGGATTGGTTGTCTCCCACATTCGCCCAGATCATGGCTGGAATCAAACCTGCCACCCAGTTAGTGAGTTAGTGCCGTTGACCAGAAACTGACCCTAGGACCCTTTGGGGCACAGACCCCACTTAGCCACACTGGCCAGGGCCATCCTCATAATCTTGGATCTCTTCTGTTATTTCATTACCTCTACTCTGTGGATATCACTCTTCCTTCCTTATCTCCCCCTGGACCAGCAGCGATTTAGTCTAGTGTGACAGAAAAGGTTTTGGTACAGTGAAGCCTCTTCTAGTCTGTTTTTCTAGTTGATATTTTTAGCTTCTACTAAGATAATTCCTTTCTGTTGTATTTGAGTTTTGGTGTGATCATTAATTCTGAAAAAAATAAATGAAACTGATCTGTAAGTAAGGACTACACACAAAAAATTCAAATAAATTTAAAAATTATTTATTTTAATTTTCATTTATTTAACCCTCAGTTGAGGAAATGTTGAGAGAGAGAGAGAGAGAGAGAGAGAGAGAGAGAGAGAGAGAGAGAGATTGCCCTCCCTGTATGCCCCAACTGGGAATTGAACCTGCAACCCAGCCCAGGTATATGCCCTGACTGGGAATTGAACTGGGCAACCTTTCAACCTTTCAATGCATAGGATGATGCTCCAACCAACAGAGCCACTCCAGCCTGGGCTCAGATACATCTTTAAATGCCAGTGCGTAATTGTGAAACCAAGTTGGTTTTGTGCTTTTATACAGACTCTGGAGGACTTTTGCCAGGCAAGTTTCCTGAAGTCATGTGCCTGCATCCATGGTGATTTTGTATGCAGACTTATCTGAAACATTCCCATGTCACGGAGGAAAAATTGGGTCAGATACACTAAGATGTGCCCTGGTACACAGGGATGGTTAAAACATGCGATTTCCCACATAGACATGGGCTCTGTTTGTCGTATCGCTGCAGGTTTGTGCCCTACAGCAGAGGATTATGATAAATACTTATTTTGTTACATTCCATGAAAAATACTTTTAAAACGTGTGCCTAATGTATAATGCGCTCACAGCATTATTGAATAGGCTCCTGAGAAGAGAGACATTTGTATCTAGGTGTGGATGGTGCTGAAGCCTTGGCTTGCTCTTGTATTGGTCCTGTGATTGTTAAGAGCGTCAGAGACTAGCTTTGGCTCCATGCATTCTGAACTTTGTTTCTCTTCCACCTCCAGGTGCTGTGTGGCATGTTCACACCATCATACAAGCTCTGGGCCTGTGCCTTTGTCCAGGATGCTGGAGGTGTGCTCAGCTTCCTGGAGATTCTACCTCCGTC
Source organism: Vespertilio murinus (assembly GCA_963924515.1). Classification (NCBI taxonomy): domain Eukaryota; kingdom Metazoa; phylum Chordata; class Mammalia; order Chiroptera; family Vespertilionidae; genus Vespertilio; species Vespertilio murinus. The sequence continues at coordinate 29,690,628 of OZ004715.1, read as the reverse complement.
CTTCCAAAGACAGCCTACACGGAGGGAGAGAGGAGAGGTAGGCTGGTAGATAGGCCACAGAAGGTCTAAGTCAGAGGGAAGCCCAGGGACATGGGGAATCAGAGAGAAGGGGACCTGGGTTGGCTTGGAGGGAAGGAAAAGCATCCTTGGGGAGATGGTGTTCACACTGAAACCTGGATGATGACCAGCACTTAGCTAGACAAACCGGGTGAGAGAGGCATGTCAGGAGGAGGGTACAGTGTGAGCAAGGATCCAGAGGTGTGGCTGTGCCCAGAATCCAGGGAGAGGAAAGGAGAGAAAAGGGGCTCAATAAAAACTCAGGGGTGAGGCCACAAAAGGCCTGGAGGACCATGCTAAGGGGGCTCTCTACCTTTCCTGGTGGGGAGATATAGAGAGAGGTAGGTTAGATTTACATTTAGAAAGCTCACTTGTTGCTTTGTTGAATTGGATAGGAGTGGAGTGGGGATGGTTCTGGTGCAATAGTATGAGTAAGAGGAGCTGTGTGTGAGAAGAAAAGGTCCAGATATTGGAGGAAAATAAGAAATGTGGGGGAAAAGACTTTGGACGAGTGGGGATTTTCTAGGACCTTGGTTGGCAAACTGAGGCTCGTGAGCCACATGCAGCTCTTTGGCCCCTTGAGTGTGGCTCTTCCACAAAATACCACGGCCTGGGCGAGGCTATTTTGAAGAAGTGGCGTTAGAAGAAGTTTAAGTTTAAAAAATTTGGCTCTCAAAAGAAATTCCAATTGTTGTACTGTTGATATTTGGCTCTGTTGACGAGTGAGTTTGCCGACCACTGTCCTCGGACAATATCGATCCAGTGTCTGGATCGATGGGATGTTGAGAGGGGGCAGAGGAAGAGAAGCAGGCTTGTTGGGGGAAGGAGATGAGTTGCTTGAGCTTCTTATAGGACATCTCAGCAAAGATGCTGCGAGAAGGGATGCCAGATGTAACCTCCCCCCGCCCCCATGCTGGGGACGAGCCTGCAATGGCATTGACTTTGGAGTCAGCGAAGCTGCAGCATGTATGAGCTCTTCACAGGAGAGAGTGGGGCATCAGAGTCAAGGACATAGCACCAAACCTGAAAGGCAAAGGAGAGGAGAAATGTGCATTGGAGAATGGGAAGAAATGGTCAGAGTGTCTAGAAAGTCTGTGTCCAGGGAAGGTTTCCTGAATTTGGGTGTGACCCCAGACCAGGATGGGATCAGGCAGAGCTTCCAAGAGTACCTGATGGCCAGGGAAGCCCACCTAGTGCAAGCATGCTCTCCATTTCACACTTCCAGGTAAGTCCCCATGTTGGCATCATCTAGAGATTGTACCAATAATTTGAAGCGGAAAACCACTTTCATTCTCTTCTTATACTTCCCCAGGGGGACTCAAGGAAATAGAAAATCATAAGACTCTCAGCATCTGAAGTAGACATTCCATACAGTTAATAGAAAACACAAATATAAGATGTGAGTTTTTTTTTATAACTCTCTATCTCCATAGCCTAAAATGTAAACCAAGCATTTGCATATACATGTATATTTACTAATGACATTATTTTAACTCTTAATAGTTTTGTTTTGCATATTCTATTTAGATGAAAACTAATATCTCTTATCTCAGTTCATTAGCCAGGATACGATGTAGCTTCACACACACAAGTTTTTCCTCACTTATAGTTCATCTCTCCCATGGATCAGTGAGAGTTCTGCTCCACACGGGGTTACTCTGGCTCCAGTTTGACAAAAAGTCCACCATCAAGAGCCACACCCTCTGGAACACCTCAGTCACCTTCACTGGGAAGGAGAGAGCTGTGGTGTCACATCCTGGCTCTGCAATGCTAGTCCCAGAAGGGACAGGAACCACTTTGGTCCATAGCCCTTTGGCCAGGACTAGTCATGCAGCCCCATCTAACTGTACGGGGGTGGGGAGCAGGAAGGAGCCCATCCATATGTGGTGGGTGCCTCATGTTCCTGCCACACTACCATATAAATCCAAAGTCCCAACGCCAGTTTATTGATTTTTTATTGATTATTTATTTATTTATTTATTTTAGAGAGAGAGGAAGAGAGAGGGATAGAGAGAAACAATGGTAAGAGAGGATCATCATCAATAGGCTGCCTCTTGCACACCCCCTACTGAGGATTGAGCCTACAACCCGGGCATGTACCCTGATTAGGAATGGTACCAGTGACCTCTCGGTTCCTGGGTTGATGCTCACCTGCTGAGCCACACCGGCCAGGCCAAAGCCACTTTAGATCAGAACATGTAAATAAGTAATAATAAAATACCTTATTAATAATATTAACAATTCATAATAAAATATTTCTATTGAAAATTATCTAAACAAATATAAATAGAAATACATCAATGTCTGGTTTCATTGGAAGCCATTTATTTTTTAAAAATCTAGTTACTTAGATTTTGACATATTTGTAATATTAATTATAATACACATTGATTTTACATTAATATATTTTCTAATATTAAGAGTAAGTAGAATGGGTTTTACTATTGTTGTTTTTATAAGAAATTAAGTATAGGAAATGCAGACAATTATATCCATAAAATCTTTTAGCTATTTTGCCTTTTCTGTAAAACCCAATCTTGGTATAATTTAAATATAACAGGGTATGTTTCTATCTTTGCTTTTTTTTGGTAAGTGCACAAATACTGCAGAGATAAAACACTCAACCACTTACAAAGAATTGGAGTTTCAACAATAACTTAATTCACCAATAGATGTGTATTTTTCTGATCCCAATTTACAAGGAAATTACTAGACTGTGAAATGTTAAATTTTACCAGTTTTATTATACAACATGTTTTTATTGGGAACTAAAAGTATTCAAAGTTCCTAAGTTTGGAATTCTCAAATTACTTGGAGAAAATAAAGCTCATATATACTTTTTTTTTTAAAAGTCAGGAGATAGTTTTATTTCCTTTTCTTGGCTCAGAGCCCACCATTTCATAGGCTAAGATTAAAAGTGACAGTTTAAAAAGATAATTTTAACCTTATGCGTAAAAAAAAGCACTCCTCTCGTTTACTCTCCTTCACTCTCACAGCACAACACTCTGACACCAGATGTGTGGACTTTTCCCATAATCCAGGACTTCTCCGTGGCACCAGCGGGTGTCCCGTGATTCCCTTGATTCCGACGTGGTCTTCCTGATGTTAACCTCAGATCCCACCAGTTGAAAGTCCCAGGATGTCACCTGCACTTCTGACTCATCAGTTATAAATTGGGGTCCCCATTCCCCTCCCTGAGCTTGATAATTTGCTGGAATGGCTCCCAGAACTCAGGGAAGCACTGTGTTTACCAGTTTATTATGAAGGACACGATAAAGGGTATCAGTGAGCAGATTAAGAGACTTGAGTCTGGAGGAATCCTGAGCCCAGGAGCTGATATTCCTGTGGAGCTGGGTTGTGTCAATCCCCTCACCTACCCAGAAGCTCTGCGAACCCTACACACTGGGATTTTATGGAGGCTTCCTCAGGTGGCCATGATCGAGCATTAGCTGAATCCCAACCCTTTTCCCCTCCCAGAGGATGTGGGAGAGGGCGGTTGAAAGACTTAAGCTTCTAGTCCTGGCTTGTTCTTCCTGGTGATGAGCCAGGAGGCCACCCTCAGTCTCCCCATTAGAACAGAAGGCACTCCTGTCACTCAGGAATTTCCAAGGGATTTAGGACCCTGAGCTGGGAACTGGAGTCCAGGACCAAATATTAGAACCAATATTAGTGCTCTTATCACTTAGGAAATTGCAAGGGATTTAGAAGCTCTGTGCCAGGAACCAGGGGCAGAGAGTAACACACGTATATATTTTCTATTATTTACACCTTGGAAGAAAATTTTATGTTATTTTATGTTTCTCTTAAGCTCATATTATTATAGCTCAGCATAATTTTGGAATGTTACCAGTTTTCATAGCATATAAATTACTTTCTTATTGAAAGGTTATACTTAAAAATAAAAGTGGTAACTAAACCACAGTTTTTTATTTTTGAATCAATCTTGAAGTTACTAAAAGTCATAAACTTATAACTCTTTATAAATACTTGCCTATATTTCATGTTTATCTTGGCCAGAGAACATGTTTATTTCTCAAGAAGACTTAAAAAGATGCTTTTAAAAATCACCTTTGCAATGGGGTTTTTAGATTTTCAATTATTTTATGTCAGATATTTAGGAACATGTCCCTTAGTTGTCAGCCAATGTCTCTCTCTCTCCGGGACTTGTTATCGCTAAATATCATTTGGAAGCTATAAATTACATTATGGAACATTTGTATAAATTATAGAGCACTAAATTGACGGCCTTTTCTTCTTCTTTTCTTTTGACAGACGTCTTTGTATTTGAAAATGAGTAGAGTTCATGTTTGGTATCAGGAATCCATTTATCTGCAAATAGCAAAAAAAAAAACCAAAAAAAAAAAAAAACCACAAAATACCCCAACACAATCAAAGCCTCTTAACCGTTGATTGGGGTGAGGAGGGGAGGCAGCAGGGCCCAGGCTGTTACTAGGCTCAGCCGGGCCACCGGGGGTCCCGGCTGCTCTGCATGTCTCCGCTCTGTCACCCTCAGCATGCACGCCTTCTGCCTCGGGAGTGGTGTCTTGTGATAACAAGGTGGTTGCTGCCTGCACATCTCCTCCATGTCCCAGTTTGCAGTAAGAAGGCGGCGAAGAGCACAGGTGACCTCCTAGCAACACCTTGTCTTCTAACCCAGGCGAGAGCACCCTCCTCAGCGGCTTCCACCTGCATCTTACTGGCCAGAACAGGAGTGGAGGCCTTGCTTAGCCACCAGGTGCTGGGAGATGGCGTAGTTTTAACCGTCCTGTTCATAAGCAAGACAGTGGGAATGGACACTGAACAGGCAATCAGCAGCACTTGCTAAACTTACCTGAATGAAAATAGAGTTATTCATATAATTTAAAGCTTAACATATACATATCTTAACAGTATGCAAATAACATTCGATTTTGTGTGTAATTGGCCTCTTTTTATGACTTCCCTCCTATAAAGAGAGCCATTGTAGAGCAGTCCTCAGCTCCCTTCTTCTCACTTTCTGTATCTGACACCTGGGGACCCTTTTCTCTTTTTAAGTAAAAGGACCTTCGCTTATTTTAAAAATAAAATGAGGGAGACTCTTCCTTACATTGTGGGACAACCAGGCAGACGTAACAGACCTAATTGAAGACTCGCTGAAGCCTTTAACACACGGACCCAAGTGTGCGGAAGGATGGCCAGACTGTGGAGTCTTGCATTTCCCAGCTTTGCTCTGTCTGGTGCTTTAATTCCCTTTGGCCCTGCTCTTGTTGAGTCTGAAGCACGTGTTCCTGATCAGCGGGCAGCTGGCCCTCAAGCCGTCCATCCCGCGGTTCTGCCCTCGTTGACCGTGGCTCACTGGGATGCGTGTTAATCTGCACCCAACAGCAGACGGGAAAGAGCCCGGAGGACACTGTTCACAGCAGCTCCTACGGCCAGGCTGGGAGCGGCTGGCATCACGTCCCCGCACGTACCTTTGACGAGGACTTCACCTAGGACCACGTCAACTGCAGCCCCGTGGCAAGGAGGGGGGTGGAGAACTCCCCAGGAGGAAGGGCAAGGGAATGAGGAGAGCCAACCGGCGTCCGCCTCCCAGCTGATTTGGCTGCTCAACAATTGCCAGGGTCTTCTGGGAAATACTGGCTGAGTCTGGTGATTAGCGGTTAGTGGGGCTGCGTTTCTCTCCTCCACAACTTGCTGCGGGAACTATCACAGCAAAGACAAGCTTTGGTGTGGAATCTAAAGACCGGACTAAACAAATAAGCAGAAACAGACTCACAGACACAGAGAACAAACTGCCGGTTGCCAGAAGGTAAGCAGTTGGGGGACTGGGTGGAAAAGGGAAACATAGTCAATAATATTGTAAAAACTATATGGTTCCAGGTAGGTGCTAGACTTATGGGGGGTGGGTTCCTTCGTAAATTATGTAAATGTCTAACCACTAGGCTGTGGACCTGAAACTAATATAAAATGTTGAGTGCTAACTGTAAATTGAAAAAAAAGGGGGATTCATTTTGGGCTTCTGATCTCAAACAAACAAACAAACAAACAAAAAGCAATACCTCCAAGAATACCTCCCATAAAAACACACACCACACACACACACACACACACACACACACACAAAACAAAAACAAAATCAAGCTCTAAACTCAATTCTGACCAATGTACAAGAAATCACAGACACAAGTTATATTGGTAGACAAGGAAGTCCCCATGCCCTCTGTTCTCAGTGAAGGCATGAGCGCCTCCAAGACAGCCCCAGAGATAGTCTAGACATTCTGAGGGCAGGGCCAGCCAGCCATAAAGTTGGGGGGCTGGTGAGGTGCTCTGGAAAGTGGGGGCTCACAAGGCAGTGGTGCTATGGACCCTAGGGCTGTTTCTAAGGAAGCCAGTTGCTGCGTTTGTTTTCTTGCCTGTTGTTAATAAAGGGCCATGGAGACCCACACCATTTCTTAGGCAGCCTCATATTCCTAGCACCCCTCATTTCATCAATTCAGATGGCTTTATTAGTAGTAGTTTGGACCTGAAGTACAAAAACATTGACTCCACTCGTGTCATGCTGTCATCATTGGCCTTGGTTCTATTCCCACTCCTGTCCCTTCCTCCCGGAGGCAGTCCTAATGTGTGGGGGCATGTTCTTTTATCTGTATGTGTTCTTGAAAACCTGTATAGTTTTGTGTGCATCTATTGTTATTTTTTATGGACTGTTGGAGTAGAAATATTGTTATTTAATATTCTTTTCCCTTTTATCACTATTCTTACATGGTTTACCCAAGTTGTTATGTGGGTTAAGTTGGGTTTCTCAGGAAACAGACTCTGAGATAGAGATGAGCATGAAGGAAATTTACTAGAAAATTCTGTTCTCCAAATCAATCCCTTTGAGAGAGAAAGGGAGGGAGGTAGCAGGACTGGGCAGAGGAAGAACTGACTCATGGGGGAGCTCTAGAGCTGGATGGCCTTGCTGAGTTGACATGACTTAAGGTCAGGGTCCTGGCCTCATGGTATCAACCAATTGTTGGCTGTGGGCTGCCCTGGAAGTGTGACCATTTGTTGAAGAGACTGTTTGTATTCCATTGTATGTTCTTGCTTCCTTTGTCAAATATTAATTGGCCTTAGTGGTGTGGGTCAATTTCTGGGGTCTCTGTTCTGATCCATTGATCTATATGCCTGTTCTTGTAACAGTAAAAGGCTGTTTTGGTTATAATGGCTTTGTGGTATACTTTGATACCTGATAGTGTGATCTTTCCTACTTCATTCTTCTTTCTCAAGATTGGTGCAACTATTCAGGGTCTTTTATGGTTCCATATAAATTTTTGAAGTATTTGTTCTAGCTCTGTGAAGTATGCCATTGGTATTTTAATAGAGATTGCATTGACTCTATAGATTGCTTTGAATAATATAGACATTTTAATGATGTTAATTATTCCAATCCATGAACATGGTATAAGCTTCAATTTGTTTGTATCTTCCTCTATTTCTTTTTTCAATGTCCTATAGTTTTCCAAGTACAGGTCTTTTACCTCCTTGGTTAAGTTTATTCCTAAATATCTTATTTTTGTTGTTGTTGCAATGATAAATTGGATTGCTTTTTTAATTTTTCTGAGAGTTCATTATTGGTATATAAAAATGCCATGGATTTATGGATGTTGATTTTGTATCTTCTGCCTTGATGAATTCATTTATTAAGTCTAATAGTTTCCTGGGCTCCACCACCTTTTGATTCTTTTCTAGCTTTTTAATTTTTGCCAATCAAATGGGTCTGTGATGTCTGATTTGGGTTTAAATTTGTATTTTGATCATTGCTAATAGGTTTGAGAATATCTTTATATGTCTTTTAGTCCCTTGAGTGTTCTCTGCTGTGACTAATCTTCCTATTATTATCCATTTTTTATAAAGTTCTAAAAAATATGTTTCTGATTTTTTTTAAGCTGGTAAACCTTAGATTTAAATAATGATATCCTAAAAGAGAAGCCACCCTCTCTAGAGTGTGGACTCCTGTTAAAAATATTTCAGGTGTTAACTATTCTCTTTTTCTCTTTCTCTCTCTTACACACAGTGTTGCTTATTATGACATATTTTTAAAGAAATTATTACTTTGATTATATAACAATTGTCTTAACTGAGTATTTTTTTTTGGAGTGGCTGATTTTTAAAATCTCCTTGCTTTCTCTGTGCCAACTCTTCAACCTTTTACATTAAATCTGCAAAAGCTTATATTATATTCTTTTATCATTTTGGGGTTAGAATTCCCACCTTCTAGTCAACCAAATCTATGAAGGAGCTGAAGAAGGTAGAAAGGCTGGGGTTTTTTGTTTTTGTTTTTTTCACTTCCCCCTCCCTCTCTCCTTTCTCTTTCTCTCTCTCTGGTGTGATAGTCAAAATAAGAGTCCTGCCTGGAAGCCCCAAGTGCTGTGATTTTGGGGAATTTTTAAAGTGCATGATTTTGTCAAAAATGATGACCCATTTGCGGGGCATAGTTTTCATCCCAGAAAATGTAAAGCCTTTGTGCTGTATGGTGTGTGCGCACACACACGTGTTGTCATCCCCGGTGGGCACAGCCCCGGACTCCTCCTTCAGACTCGCTCCCACTCAGAGGGAGCTCCCTCGGGCTAGCCTGCTTTACTCGCCCTGTGACTAGTCTTCCTATTCTTTATCCATTTTCTACAAAGTTTTTAAAAATATATTTCTGATTTTTTTTAAAGCTAGTAAACCTCAGATTTAAACAATGGTATCCTAAGAGGGAAGCTTACGCCAGGGAGAATACATTCAAGCCCATCTGTCTTGGGTTAAGATTTTCCCTGTGTACAGATCAAATGGTCCTGAGGTTCTAACTGTAGAAGCCCAGGTTGCCTTCAAGGTGAGCGCATTCCCCAGCCTCATGAAAATTCAGGGGTCCCACCCCAGCCAGCACACAGTTCCGAAACTATTACCTTAGTTGTTTTTTTTTTAAATCTAGAAGTGGCTGTTCTTCAGTTCACCTTTATCCCACCTTTATCCTTGAGTCTACACACCATAGCTCCTCTTTTCTTACCTATGTGAGTCATGGAAACTAGGCAGCAAAACTGGTCCCAGCATCTGGACACACACGGGTTGAAAGCCCTCATCACCATCTCCTGGTAGTGAGCAGTATGTCCTGCTGTCCCTCTGTCACACACACTCTGAGTCCGAGGCACCTTGCTGCGGAGGAAGCATGCTTCGGGTTGTGTTTGGGTCGAAGTCTGCTAGAACCAGGTGACAGGGTTGACATCTTTTTAATAAAGTGAAGTCACTTTGTCATTTATTCATGGAAGGAAAATACGCGATGCAGTTTTTCGATTTTTTTAAACACGTCTTGTCAGAGAAGGCTGTGGCTACCCGTCACCAGCCTGCTACTTGGGCTCACGTCTCACGGCCAGCAGCCTTCCTCCATCTCAATGAGGGCTGATGGACATGTGGATGAGCTCTGGAATGCAGAATTTCACACAGGAAGCAGTCTGTTATTTGTAGGTTGTGAATAGCTTATTAACCAAGTCATGAGCCATATAGTGGGGTTCCCTTGATCTTGAGGTGATCTTGAGGTCATGAAGCTCTCTTGGGGGGAATTTTGAACAGGGGAGCAGCGTAATCTTGATTGACCAAAAATTGAGCCTATTTGGATATATCCCCACTCTACTCTCTGGTGGCTCACCATATTGAGACCTGATGTTTCAGGAGGTAGACTCACAGGAAGATTTTGGAGTGAAAGTTTTAGATGAAACAGAGAGAGGAGAGCAAGATGAGATCCTTCCAGATGTACAGCTCACATCTGTACTCATGCTTTGGTTCATTTCTGCTGGGGAAGGCACTGCTGAGAGGTGTTTTCAGAAGCTCAGATTCTCTAGTCTTCCCAGTGATTCTGTTCATAAATACCAGCTGTCTTCAACTAGTTAAAGGTGGCTTTCTCAATTACTACTAAGAACCTTGACCAGAACACCACTCCTTTCGCCATCTTTTCTCAATCTTCATTTCTTTAAGGAAACTTTGGCCTTCCTAATTATGGCAATTCAACCTGGTATAGAAATTTGGAGTTTCAGGGGAGCCCCCTTGACAGTGCTCCTAGCAATCATATACTTATGTATGGGATTATCTAACAATTGCTTCTTTCCTCTACTGGACTGTCCATTCAGTGAGGGCGGGGAGCTGGTGCCTAGCACAGTGTGTTGCTCACAAGGAGGCACCAAGTAAGAAACTCTAGAACATCTTTGGTCAAAGAATGGACATGTGAATGAATGGAGACTTAAAGCTTCTCTGAGTCTCAGGATCCTCACAGATTCCAGGGCATGGAGGTCAACAGAGACCTAGGGACAGCCTTCCAATGTCTCTGCTCTGGGAGAGGAGGCACATTTGCATGTTTTTAGGTGCACATGTCCATAGATTTTGCTCTCCTGCTGGTTTTTTAGGCTCTATTGTACATTGTTTTAAACTCATTTTATTTTTGAACTTGTGGTTGTCCAGCCAGGGCTTCTCAGTTCCTGTCTGGCGTGTGTTGGGAACTGGTGCTAAAAAGGAAAACAGGGCTGTCACTGGCTCTGGCACCTGCACACTCTGCTTTTTCTCTCTTTGGGGCTGGTTATTCCGGAGCAACGGGGGCCAACATTGGGCTCAGCAACAAGCATATTATTTGGAAAATCACCGCTGTGAAGGGCTCTGCACTCTGCCATTCACCAGCTGTGTGACCCCAAGAGGAGACCTAGTTTCCCTGGAACTCATTCATTTATGAAACAGGATAAAGATGCTTTCTTCAAGGAGTTGGAGGAAGGATTAGAGATCCAGTGCCAATGATCAGCAATCCTTGTACAACTCTCTGCCCTTTCCATTTCCCCTCTTTCTGAAAATGTCCCTATTGAGAAGATGAGGAGTCTACCGTGAGAATGTTCTGGAAGCTAGACCCCAGAACCACTGAATGAATGAGTGAGTGAGTGAGTGAGTGGATGAAGCAAGGGCTGATGAACAAAGGTGTGACCCACTCTATCCATTGCTAGGGCGTGTTGGAAGAGGTTTGGTCTCAGTTGTGGTGACAGTAATAATTTAGCAAATGCCTTAAAGGTTATGTTTTATAGAAATCTCCTCATTTAATTATCCTAAGAGTCATTTAAGGAAGGTTCCATTATTACCATTTTATAAATGAAGAAATGAAAGCTCATGGAGGTTGTCAACCAATGGAGCTATGACTAGTAGTGGTTTTATTAAAGTATCATGAAAATGGAAGACCACAGATATTGTGTGTAAATAAGAGTATTTACAGGTGTGTGTGTGTGTGTGTGTGTGTGTGTGTGTGTATGTATGTATGTATGTGGTGTTTATCTTAGCCCTAAGACAAAAGTAGACACTCGGGACATTGTTGTACAATTACTGAATGACTGTAAATGTTGGTGGTAATTAGAAGTGTAAAATGAGATAAGTGAAGGGTAGAACAGGAATGAAGGTTTGACAATGTGGCCTTGAGGAAGGGAATTCAAGGTACATACATAAAGAGCTCCTGGGGCTACTTTTTGTTGTGTAGGGAAGAGAGAAGTGGGCAAGGGCCCTGAACAAGTCAGAAGGCTGTGCTCTTGGGCCCTGGAAGTCCAGGCTGTGGGCCTGTGTCCAACGAGGGTGCTGGTGAAGTTAGTAGTCTCAACAGTGTGGCCACACTGTGTCAGCACCCAGAGCTCTCCCTTGGAAAGGTTGCCAAGTAGCCCCATAGTTATATAATCCTGGGACTCACAGAATTTAGGCATTTGCTTTTGGACTGATCTGAAGTGGGCTGCCTAGAGTGGCTATATGGGTTAAAAATCTGAGCATCCTATAGCCTAGGACAGTGGTTGGCAAACCGTGGCTCTTTGGCCCCTTGAGTTTTTAGCAAAGGCCAGCTTAGGAGTACCCTAATTAAGTTAATAACAATGTACCTACCTATATAGATTAAGTTTTAAAAATTTGGCTCTCAAAAGAAATTTCAATCGTTGTACTGTTGATATTTGGCTCTGTTGACTGATGAGTTTGCCGACCACTGGCCTAGGATTATTAGCCTCTCTGTACTTTTCCCCATTTGTAAATGAGATATAAATCTAATAAGACTGTTGCAGGTTTAAAATAAAATACTGCGCATAACACAGAGCATAGTTCCAGGTACCTAATTAGCTAAATAAAGTGCATATTATTTAATAATGATTTGCATGACAAAGGGAAGGCCAGTATGGAGGAGCAGGAAGGAATGGGCTGGAGAGAAACACAGCCACTCAGTCCCATTTGCCCTTCATATCTCCCAGCTCCTCTGCATCTCATCTTCGTGCTTTGCCAACTTCAGGCACAATAACTGTCCACTTCAGGGATTAATCAAGACCACACACATAGAGCTTCAGCCCTTTGTAGGTGCACAATAAACACATTAGGAGTGTCTTTCTATTGGTCTTCAGTTACACTGCTTCTGAGTTCAGCTCTGAGTGTAACGGGGTGCCCTGAATAGGGGCCAACTTTCCATGTCACCCGCCCTCTCCCCCTTCTCCCCCGCCCCAACTCAGAGTCTTAGAGAATGTTGACTGGCCAAAGCAGTTATCTCACCTCATCACATACGCTGAAGAATAAAAACTCTCAGAGGCCATCTTTACTGTGAAACTCTAAAATCATATTTATTCACCAATTCACAGAAAGTGTCGGAATGACCACCAACATGAATCAGTTTGTAGGCATTTACAAGCCAAGGCTGAAAATAAATATCTGTCTGTGTTGAATAGCATTTAACAAATTACTTGGAAACAGCAAGAATCTTAATTGTTAGAAATTTAAAGTTTGAGATTCCAAACATGGGTAAGATCACAGTCATGGGAAGGAGCCCGGCAGGTTCCCGTGATGGTGGTGATTTCTTCCTATATCTTTATGTACATACAGACTCTCAGCGGCCCCCACTCTGCATCAGCCTGGGTTGGATAGGGCAGCTCACTAGGCAGGGGCAGGTGCTGAGGGTGTAGGGAGGGAGAGGGCATTCTGTGGTCTGCTGGGACTGGGCAACCTCTTTCACAGGGCAAGGTGGCAAGTGCTCTTCTGAAGTTTTAGAGTCAACATTCCATAAATGTGGACAGTCCTTCTAACAAAATGTCCCAGAGTTGGCATTGCATCACACACACACACACACACACACACACACACACACACACACACAGTATAGTTGACAAATAAACACATTTTCTGGACTAAAATGATTCACTCTAAGAGGAAGTGGAAGTGCTCAGAAATGTGATGTGTGTCAGGTACACCCTCAGCGACTTCGGGAGCCACTCTGGCCAGATTGGCAGTAATTGCCCAGATGGTAACAGTGATTGAAGGTGATTCTGCAAAATGAGGCTATTGGTCCTTCTTCTCTGCAGTGTCAACACCCCAGAGCCTCGGAAAAAGAAGGCTCGCCTCCTTATCTCAGACTTTTCTCATACACTGTGGTTGGCAGCTGGGGATAAACAGCTGATCAAGACTGTTCTAAATGGTGGTGGCATCTCAGACAGGGGAGAGAAGGCAAGGGCTGAGAGAGGAAACCACAGGGCCTGGTAGACTGGCTGAGCTCAGGACCTTTGCATTTAGTTGCAGAATTGTGCCTGAGGTTGGCAAAACTCGACAGCATTTCACCAGGTGTCTAGGGAATGGCAGAGGTGATGGAAGAGAAGCCCTCAGCCCGGTTCCCTGTGGAAACAGCTTGTTGGGTGTGATGCAGATGTAGTCTAGGTGGTGTGAACCTACTGTGTGCAATGTCCCGTCACTGCTCACTAACAGCTGGCTGGATCCTGCGCCGAATCTGTGAGTCACAGAGGCTTGTCCTCAGCCAGGTCATGATGACCAGGGGAGGGTACTTGGCTGAACTTCTCTGTGGCTCACTTAGTTTAGGGTCTGAGATGATACTATTGAATATCTACCAAGTGGTGACAATCTGGACCTTCAATTTCCAAATGCTTATCAAGCTCCTACCATGTGCCAGGCACTGTTCCCAGAGCTTTGAGAGCTAAAAGTAGACACAACAATATGAAAAAGTACCCCATCCAAACCAGTGCTTCTAAAGAATTTAAAATTTGTTGGGACCATTGACATCTTCCTTCTATATCTTACTTATTTCTCCATTATGTGTGCACACGGCACATATATTTCACTGTCTTTTGCCTACTTATCTCTAATAATTTATATTTAATACATTAACTAATGTTCCAAACAAGGCACCACCAAGTCACTCCAAATATGATCTTACCGACATTATAATGTCCGTGCCAATAACATACCAACTCTAATAATCTACAAATTCCTTTGAAAACAACCAACTTCTACATGCACTTTCTTTTCTAAACTCACCAACTGGCTTTCTTCAATCTCCTCCCAAACCTGTCCAGCTAAGGGCTCCAGACACCTGTTTTGGAAGCCATCAGGTGGCCTGATCCATCATGACAATTATACTTAGAACTGAAATCATCTTCCTACAGCTCTGACTTCAGAAGCAGTTCATTTGACCACCTCTGTGGTCACATCACCAGACACACCCAGAAATCTGACAGATACAGCTTTCAAGACAGAGCAGTGCTCTGGCTTCCTGGCTGAGGGGTGTTCTGGTTCTTCTCACTCCAGCCTCACGTTCCCTCTCTGACTCCAAGTCACCTCCATCTTTCTTTTCTTGCCTTTTGACTGACCAGCCCTGGATAGCAAGTCTAACTTCCTGACCTCCAAAAAGCTTTCGCCTTGTTTCTACCCCTTGAAGTTTACTAGTGATGATGAACATATCTGGTTCTTAATCTGGCATGTCAGCTGCTTCTCTGCAGTTGAGAAAGGGAGCTTGGGGGTAGGGGTGGGTTCCATTTTGACCAAGATCAGTGAACTTTTGTGTCCAGGTGTAATGTGCACAGTACGTTCACGTCTGTGACCTACAGGCACAAGCAGAGCCCCTTGCCTCCCAAAGGCAGAGATGCCTTCTCATCCCTTGCCTCCTTTCTCCATACAGGGACTGGAGTCTGTAGCTGAGACTTGGGGTTGGTTCACTGCTTTTACATAGATATGACCTATGGGCTCATGTAGGATAGCTCTTTCTGTTGGAGAAAGGACTCCTCAACATTTGTATAGTGTGTGTGTGTGTGTGTGTGTGTGTGTGTGTGTGTGTGTGTTTCCCATTTCGGCTTTGAAATGATCAGAAAAAAGGGTCTGGGCAGCAGAAAAGCATTTTCATTTCAAGATAAAAGCAAACAGACATTAAAGCCGACATGTTTCTGTTGCCTGTGATTAATACACACTGTCTGCATTTCGGCTCTTTGCACGTCTGTTGTCCTCTTTTCATTAGTCTACTGGGGATTGAGCTTCACCTTGATGAATCTCCTCTGCAGAGAATGTGATAGAAGGGATTGGAGAGCAGCACAGGGCTGGGGTCACTAACGGATGGAGGCTTTCTCCCAGCCGGATGCTGCCCAGGGCTGACAGGGCACAGCAAGTGGGCTCATCAAGGCCCATCAACCCTTGCTCCTTGCTCAGGGGCTCCTTTCACTCTCCCAACACCCCAACTCCTGCCCCTTTCCCACTTGTTTACAGGATTGCTATCTCCCACCCACTGGCCTAACCATCCTCCTCCATCTGATTTCATAAAGGACCTCAACTTCTGCAATAAGAGAAGAGATGAAGGCATCTTTCTGCATTGGAGCATCTTAATTTTTCAAACCCTGTCCATTCACTGAGGTCGAGGGCTCTCTGGCATTCCATGTACTTCAGAGTGTATTGAGCACATGTTATGAGCCGGTTCTGTGATCGAGAAGTCAGTCTTGCCTTGAGGAAGGGGCCTGTGCAGCAGAGGAGGCAGGAGTTGGGGAGTCACATTTGCCTCACACCACCATGAGTTCCAGGGCTCTCATCAGACCCTCAGGTTCTTGGGACAGCTGTGGTTACATTTCATTCAACCGAAATTATCCGTGGAGTAGGTCCCTGCCTCTGGAGATGTCACGTTAGGGGTGCAGAGGTACCAGCCCCTCTCTGCTCCTTGGGAAGGGAGGAACTAGCTGGTGCTGGGACATGGTTCTTGGCACATTGCTGACAAATGTAAATGGCTGATATGGTCTGTCAGTGACTGAGCCTTCCCAGTAAACGTCCTCTCACTACCCACTCGCTCCATCTGGGGTCCTGCTGGGTCTGAGCTCCTCACCCTCCGTCCACACGTCTCCCTGCTTTACCTTACTACACAGGTCCAGGCGGCCGACGGGAGCAGGGCCCATCCTGCTCCCAGCACCGGCAAAGGGCTCGCCGTCCACTGCCTGACACCCATCCCTCGCTCTTCAGTCCCATAGCAGGCTTTCTGCCATAGATGACTAACCTCAGGGAAACACACGAAATTGCCTTAAGGTCTTGGGGAAAAAATATTTCTTTGGAGAATTCACGGAGAGAGGCCAGGCTGTGAAGAAAAAGCTCTTCTGGACCTAAGTGGCATGAAGCAGCACTCTGCCTGCCCCTCTTGGGTTTCCTAAGCTCTCTCACCAGCAACCAACTGGCAAGCCCTAGTCCTTGCCGCGTATTCTAATCTGATAAGAGGTGTGTCGGTGTGGTCTCTGTGGTCTTAGGAGATTGGTTGGGCCTTTAATCAGAAGCTGTTTTCCGAGCTGGGCTGGAAAATGGGGGTGTCCTTCAGGGCATGCGGGAGGACTCAGTGAGGCGACTGCTGAGAGAACCAGGACTGTGACTCGGGAGGGAATTGGGTTTAGAAAGCAGACAGAGCAGGGGAAGCTATCCAAGGCCATGTGCCTGGGCTCTTAGCGCCCCCCCCCCCATTTTCCCCAGTTCTTCCACCCCAAGGCTCAGAGCGCCCCAGTCCTCTGACTCCCAGTCTCAAAAATCCTCATATGAAGACAGATTCTATTCCACAGTAGGTAAATGACTGATAGAGCACCAACTAGTTGTCCCAAAGGTTTGTGGAGCTCCATAGTTTAAAGCACAAATCAAACACCTATATCAATAACTGGTCGACTCCAGGCATCTGGTCAGCGGGAGAAGGGGCACTGGCGGAGTCTGGTCTTAGAAATTCCAGGGCCGAGACAGATTGTCTATAGGGAAGGCCGCATGCTTGTGTTTGGTTTTGTACTTTCAGCAGAAAGAGCCACTGCCCTTCTAAGAGAAGCCATTTATTTCCCCCCAATAGAGTGCCTGGGTGATGCCGAGTGCCCAGTCCCGCCACACTCGGAGCAGCGCTGCAGCAATCTGCAGTGTCCTTAGGTGACCACGCCCAGCCTGCCAGGCGCCAGCAGCACAGAGAGCACTTCTCCTGGCAACGCAGGGTCATAGCTGCAGCTTAACTGTCCCCCTAAGGGCGGCCCTTGAGGAGGGACCTGGTAGCAGCTCCTTAGGCATGGGTGGCCGCACCACAGCCTTGCCAGGAAGAGAGGGGCCAGAGCAGCAGGAAGCAGGCCCTGCCCGAGGGGAGGGGTGGAACGGGGACCAGGACCAGGGTTCTGCGGAACCCCACCTCCGGAAGCATGCCCTGGAGCCCGGCAGGCCCCTCTCCTCACCACGCGAGTGGTCGAGCGATTTATCTTACTAACGGTCCTCTCCTCCCAAAGCCAGCTTAAGTCTCTCTCCTCATCCTCCTCTGTGCCAGTGGTCCTCAAACCCTAGTGGGCATCAGAACCCGAGAGCTCATTAAAACGCCGATGGCTGGGCCCCACCCCGGGATTCCTGACTCAGTTTGGTCTTAGGTGGGGTCTGATGCTGCCAGTCCAGGCACGCAATTTCAGAACCTCTGCTCCGCAGGGTCCAGTGTGAACCCCCAACAGGTCCTCTCTTCCTCCTTAGCTACAACGTGGGGCCTCGGAGGTGCTCCCTTGTGGGTCATGCCAGCCCTGGACCTGGTCACCCTTCCTCATTTTCGCCTAGTGTCACTGAATCCCGGCCAGCTCATTTCGAGCCTGTGAGCTGAGTCTGTGAGCTGGGTGCCTCCGCTGGCCCAGCGATGTGCGTCAGGGCTCCCAGCTTTGCACCCACCCCCTGACTCTGGAGAATGGCCAAAGCAAGTTATCCTCCCACCTCGTCTAACTGCAAACTCTGTCCCCAACAGTCCCGACAACTCCTAGACAGCCCCTCGCACGGCAAAGGAAACGTCCCAACAGCTTGCAAGACCAGGAGCTCCTTATGGCAGAGCCATGCCTAACTCTTCCTCTCTCCCTCTGTTCTGGCACAGGGCCTGGCACACCCCGGTGCCCAGCAAGGATCTGTTGCATCACACGGAACATAGCTGCACACACAGAATCCCATCTGTTCACTGATGGCTCACAGGCACCGCGTGAGAACTTTCTGGGGTGCCGGTGGAGGTAAGTTCTTCTGTCTCTCTTTATCTCCCTGGGAAAGTCAAGAGTGGCTTCGAATCCACAGCCCTGGCGAAGCCAACTGTCCTTTGCAGCTGGTGCCAAAAGGAAAGTGAGAGCCAGATCCTGAAAGCAGGCACAGAATAAATACATTCATAAAGGAAAGCAAGCAAAGGCCTGGAACTGAAGGTGCTGGAGCCGACTTCACACTTTCTTTGCTCCTTTCCTCTGCCTCCAGCTGGACACAGGGAAGTGGTTCCGTGAAAATTAAATTGTGCCCAGGGCTTTGGCTTGTCAGCCTCGATCAGCATCCGAGGCAGAGAGAGAGAGCGTGTGCCGCCAGGAAGCCCACCAGCGCACACACGGCAGGAGGCTTTGAGGCTCTCCCAGGGGCCTGAGGATGATCTTACCTGAAAAGCATCTACTTAGCACTGGCCCTCCTTCCAAAGAATTAGACCCATTCCCTCACTTTTTTTTTTTTTTTAAAAGTGACATGGCTCATTTAAATGAGGGATGGTTAAGAAGAAGTCCTTCTTTTCTTCCTCTTGCTCAAATTGAACCATAGAGCCAAGAACACTGTTATTTTGAAGTGTGCTGGGTCTGGCTCTCTACGGATTACATCCCCATTGATTCAAACAGTCACAGGTCTTTAGAATCATTTTTAGAGCGACGGCATGGAATGTAAATCAGTCTGAGAGATCGAACATTCATTCCCACTTAGAAATCAGGATGGGCTGGGTCTCACAGAGAAAGCCGTGAGCCCGGGAGTCAGCCCTCAGCTCAGTGGGGAGTCAGGGCCTGGACCGGGCCTTCAGCCCAAATGCTCACCTGCATCAGAGTCAATTCAACAAGTAACACGTGTTTTTTGCTTTCATTTTCTTTGGGACATACTTTTAAAACAGCATGAGTAGTCACTGGGGTGTTGGCTGTGGTTCCTTTAGGAGGCAAAGACCACTGGGTAGTTTAAGGGACGGTCTAAGATAGCCATACCCACACACGCAGGGAGGAGTGTGCACACTACGCCCCAAGGCCAAAAACCTAATCATTTTTGTGTGGCCCATGGGCTCAGGAAAGTTTTTCCAATTGTAAATGCTGGAAAAATAATCAAAAGAATAAAATTTTGTGACATGGGAAAATAATAGGAATTCAATTTGCCTGAATTTCCAATGTTCCTGAAAGTTACTTTCGGAATGTATTCATAGTCATTTGCTGAAGCAACGTCTGTGGCTAGTTTCATGCTACAAGGACAGAGGGAAATACTTGCAGCAGAGACCACATGGCCTGCAAACCCCTAAATATTCCCTTTCTGGCTCTTTACAGAGAAAGCTTGCGGAGCGCTGCCGTACGTGTACGCACAGGAGAGGAGAAAGAACACCGCTCCCCACCAGGAGCCCGCTCCCTGGAGGGTGCCGGCGCTCAGGTACAGCCTTGCTACTTGCAGATACCTGGCCTCAGGGTTGAGTACATTCAGGAAAGCGCGGGGAGAAAAGGTCTCACTGAAATCCCATTTTTGTCATGTACCAGATGAATTTGGGCTTTGGTCAGATTTATAGCCTTTGATTACCTACTAGAATATGCTTTTACCAGTAGCATTCTTTAAGACAGGCGGCCAGCTCCCTGCTTGCTGTACTCCACTAGGGCAATACATTCTGTGCTGGCCTTTTTCTCTCTCAACCTCTTCTTCCTCCTCCCTGTCACCTGAACCACTGGAGAGGTATCTGACTATCTTCAAGCCTCAGAGAGGAGATGGTGCACTTGGAAAGACAAGCAATGGGACAAACCAGTTAGCTGTTCCTCCTGGGTTCAAGGCTGCATCTGCCACTGTTGACATTGGATGAGAGGTGACAGCGTGTCCAGGTCATCTGGGAGTTTGGCTAAAAACTCCACTTAGAGACTGGAAAATGCTGGTTTGACCATGACCTTTTCCACTTGTGGACAGATAGAGTATCTGGTAAAGGGCAAGTGGCATTACCTGCCACTCACCTGGATAATCTCTGACGCTTCTGTTGCTTTTACATCACCGCCCCTTCCTGTTCTCACCACGGTGGTGAGTAGGGTGCTGGGGACATGACAAATGGCCTTTGACCCAGCAGCACCACTTCTAGTGCCTCCTCTGCACTGGCGCAGAGTGTGACTTTTCTCAGCAGGTGTTGACTCTGATGACCTGTTGTTTCTCTGCATGTAAGTCTAGTCCGTGACTCTGCTGCCCTAGCCAAGTGCCACGTTCCCTTGCTCCCTCCCCCATAAGACTGGACATGCCCCAGACCGCTCAGTCAGCCATGAATGAGTGACACAGCCACCTGGAGACGGGGAGAATGGGAGGAGTATGCAGTCCCACAGGTTTCCTCCCTGTAGACGTGTGGACACAGCAGGGGGAGAAAAGGCTATTTGGTTGGGAGAATTCACAGAGGTGTGTATTTCCAGTCAATGAATATAAAATCCCAAATTCCTGCCAGCATTTTTCCCTAAGAAGGGGAAAATAAGAGGCTGGCTGAGTTTATGGACGTGTCCCCCTTCTTCCTGTGACTTCTCTCCCTCCCTCTGCGCCTGCCTCTTGTATCATTCCCACGCCCCTTTGTTTTACTCCGCTACCATCAAGCCCTCTGAGACCAGGGGCTTCTCTTATTCAGCTCCATCCCTTCCCACTGCTGCTGGGTCAGTGCTAGCACATAGTAGGTCCTCAGCCATGCCAGTTAGGTGGGTAAAGATGAACAGAAGGTAGAATCAGGGTGGTGGTGGGCGCTGGAGCCAGCGTGGAAAGTCCAGTCCAGTCTATAGACTAAGCCAGATGCTGGAATCTCTGAACCTCTGTTTACTCACAATGGAAATGTGCCTGACAGCAGAGGCCACAGAATTACTGCGAGGCTCTGAGGAAGGAACAGATGCAAAAAGCACTTGAGGAGATGGAAAAGGCTGCATAAAGGATGTTTTCTGGAATCGGGTTGCAAAGGCTTACTACAGGTCCCCGCTGGGTGCAGGTCAGATGAGAGGACACTGACATAAGCTTCCGGAGATCTGTGTCAATGTGGGAGCTCTGTTTCAATGTGTGTGTGTGTGTAGGGGGGTGGGGGGGAGGGAGATTAGAATGAACAGATTCTGAACTTTAGAACCTGAATGCCACTGTGACGAGGCACCAGCTCGGCGCCTGTACCAAGCCAATCTGGAGTGGGCTGGGGGAGCCTTGGAAGTTGGGGACAGATCACGCATGGAAAGACAAAGCCTGAGAGGTCCGAGCCTCGTGGACGTCCTCTAATGGCCCTAATTCTTGCCTGCTATTCTCTTGGCCACAAAAGATCCCAGACCAGTTACTATAGCAACAGTTCTCCCCATGAGGTGTCCATGTTAGGAAGGAGATGGAAGAGATTTCCTTATTTTAAAAAAAGAAGAAATAAATGAGGTTTTCATATATATTTGCCCTCCACCCAAAGCGCTGCTCCTTTTTTCTTTTCTTTTGTTTAATGGAAAGAAAATGAAGCAGCAGTTATCCCAAATGTTTCTAATTCCTAGCAGTCAAGTTTTCAAACTTTAGCTTTAGACTTGATGTAGTTCACGCTCGCTCTAATACATCCACCAGGAATGTGTTTTCCTAAGAGGTAAACCAGTGCGACATGGGGGATGAGGATCCTAAGGCTAGGTGGCGAGAGCCTTGTCCACCTGGGGCTGCCCTCTGGCCTGGGAGGGCCACGCTGTCCCGTCTACCAGATCTCTGTCCACCATGGAGCCCAGTGGTGATGCCCCGTCAGCCCTTCCTTCTGACCCCTGGCTGCAGGCTTTTCACAGTTGTCGCCGGGGGCAGTGCCTGTGTGGGATGCTCCCTGGATCCCGTGGTTTCATGGGGTGGGAGCCCCCAGCAGGGAAGTGGTGTGGGTCTCAGCGGCTGCCCAGGCAGGCAGACTCAGAGAGCGCTGACTGGGACCGGGCCCTGCGGTGGCCCAGGTTTTGGACTTCTCACTTACGCTTGGATGGTCTCAGAAAGGTCAAAGGGAAAGACTGCCAACTGGGGAGCGTGTGTGTGTGAGTGTGGAGCCTCTCCCTGTGAGCTTAGTTCCCGCCTCAGCAAGGACTTCCCTTCCAGGTGCCGAGGGCAAGCTCTCGGGTGTGTGAAGTCCAACCACCCTGCCTGAGGGAAGCCGTCTGGAGAGTCAGGTAAGGAGAACCCGCTGGTCAGTGTGGAGAGACAACTGAGTTTGGTGCACACAGTGAGTTGGAACCCCGGGGCCTTGGGGGCACGGAGCTCAAGGAGGTGACTGCAGAGCAGAGCAAAGGCAGGGCTCTGCAGACTGGATGACAGGACCCGGGAGGCAGGGGCAGGAGCAGTAGGCGCGGCAGGACAGTCCGCCCCGAACCCCCCACTGAGGATGAGGCCGGGCTTCCCGGAACCAGCCCAGGGCTGGGGTACGGGAGAGCCCACACATGAAGGGCGGGCTCCAGGAGGCTGGGGAAGGCCTGCCCAGAGTGTCATTGAAATCAGAGGCGACAGTGCTAGAATCACATACGTTGGGTGTGGCTTACAAAAGGGACGGCGGGTGGGCACGGGAGGGGCACTAGTAGGGGAGGGTGGAGTCGTCCCACTCCAGCTGGGCTTGCCTGGCTCCGCTCTGCCCGTGTCTGCCCCTGCCCACCCCTCCCTCCACCTCCTCCTCATCGCTGGCGTCTGAGTCGCTGCTGCTGGAGCTGATGTCTTCTTCCACTTCCTCCTCCTCCTCCTCCGTCTCTTCCTCCCTGTGCCCTGGCGCTTCGTGTTTCTGGGAGTCGGGAAGAGAAGGGAAATGCTGGTCAGGGGCTGCGGAGGGCCCCTTGGCGTTCCTTCCCCTTAATGCTGACCCACCAGGTCCTCTGTTAAAGGTAGAGCAGAGGGCCGAGGACACAGACAAGAAAGAGCAGCACATTCCAAGCCATGAAGTCAAGGTGAGACATGTGTTTCAGACTCTGGACATGTAAGCCAGTTGCACATGTCACTTTGTGACCTTTCAGGCCCACGTCTGTTTTCTGGCGTTACTGGGGCCTGGTGACATGAGCTGGCCAAGTCCTCAGAGTCTGCTTCTCCATGAGAGGAGGGCGGCTCAGCCTGCCCCCCTCTCCCAGGGAGGAATGTCATGTCTCCCTGAACAGGAGGTCATCTGAGCCACGACTCAGGTGTGCTGCCCTTCGAAAGCATTCCTCCGGGAGGGACAAAGTCCACGGTCCTCATTTTTCTTGTCTGCCCCTCACCCTCTGACTCTACCCTACTTCTAGTCCCATCTCTGCTGCCCCCGGTTTTTGTGATTCTGGCCAAATCTTTCTGGATTTACGCTTTGATGAACTGGCCATAAAAGACACGTGCCCCTCCGTGGTGGCCACATCCCAACTCGGGAGTGTCTTCACGTCTACCATTGCCTCCCCCCAGTCCTACCCATTCTTCAAGGCCTCCCCGAAGCTAGTCTCCTCCAAGAAGTCTCCCCTTAACTTCCAGCTCTGGTTGCTCAGCTTCACTGACTGCTGGCATCACCAGGTTAGCCGTGGGAAGGCACACGCTGGCCTGGTCCTCAGACTGATCCAGGATTGGTGGCTCAGCACCACCCACTGCATGTGCTGAGCCACATCGACTGGGAGGCTTTGAAATCAGAGCGTGAGGCCAGTTGAGGGGTCACTGAGGATGAGGCTGGGATAACCTTCTTTCCATGTCTCAGTGGCTCCCCGCTTTGTTCCTCTGGGCTCTACCTCAGTACCCACAGGCAGACTAGCGGGCAAGACACCATGGCTTCCCTTGATACTCATATGTGTGGCATGCTTCTTGGAGCAGGGGCTTTGGACATCAATGGTCCTGGGGGTCTGCTGGCTAGCTGGCAAGATCTGAACATTAGAACCAGGAAACCTGGAGTCTGAAAATGGCACCGCCATTGGCAGCTGTGGGAGTGTGAGCACTCCCCTCTGAGTCGGTCTGCGCCTTGGCAGACGAGGGCGATGACTGACTTCACAGGTGGCTGGAAGATGGAATGAGGTGCGCGTAGAGAGCATGCTGTGCAGTGTCTGGCATAATGGGGGGCTCAATAAATGGCAGCTATTAATGTTGTATTTCTGTTTTTAACCTATTCTGAGCCTTTAAATGAGCTCTGCGGGCAGCATGGAGCAAAGCCATTTAATGTGCACTGTTAATTAATCAAAAATTCAAAAATTCAATACCGGGTCCCTAAGTGTTAGCTCCCAGCTAACTCTAATGGGGGTGGCAACCGATAGACACCACATGGCTGCTCGCCTTAAGAAATGTCTGGTTCTGCTTGCAGGGTGAGAGCAATTCACACGTTTTTAACCAGTGAGTGCAGCTGATGGGAAAGGATGGTCCATCCAGGTTGAGAGAGCTGGAGGTGCTCAGGGAGGGGACCTCTGTGGCTGGGTTAGACGGGGCAGGACTTCTGACACAAGACAGACAGAGGGTGAAGGGGAAGCTCCCGCCCTGGGGTGAGGATCACCTCCATGGGGTTGACTGTGATTGTGAGCGCAGAGTCGTCCCAATCCATCTCGGCCTCCTTGGCAGCCTCGGACTCCTGGGTGAAGTGCTGGTGGGTGATCCGGACCCGGTACACGCCCATGGCCACCACAAACACGAGCATGCACACGGAGATGATGATGATCACCGTGGCAATGCTCGGGACCACTGGAATGAGGAAGGAATCCGCGTGTCATGGAGGACTAGCTCACTCTAGGCCACCATGGGGCCTGAGTGAAACACCCAGGCATAGTCTAAAGTCTGCTCTACCCCTTTCTGGTTGTAGAACTCTGGGCTTCACATTCGTCATCCATATGATGGACTTAATAATTCCTATCCCAGGGGGAGTTGTGAGGAGCAAGTGAAATGATCTATGTGCACTCCCACATAGGCACATAGTAGGCAGTCAATAAATGCAAGTTCTTTTCTCTCTCGCTTTTCCCCTCAAATTATAGGACAGTTCTGAAAGCCAGGTACTATGGACAGTTCTGAGAGCCAGGTGCTATGGAGATTTTAGCAGGAACAACACAGTGCCCAACAGACAGTAGTAATACAATATGGCAAGTGCTGGGACAGAGTACCGGTAGGGGACTTTGCAGTGTGGTGCATATGTGTATGTATGTGAGCATATGTAAGAGGTAAAAGGAAAGCCTCATATAGGACGTGGCTTTGAGTTAGACCTAAAAGGATTCGCAGAACCAAGATGTTGGCATAGGTAAAGGCCTGTACTCCCTACCTCCCACACCACATCAAAATTACAACTAAAATACAGAACAATCATTCAGAACCCTCTGAAAGCTGGCTGAATGGAAATACTACAACTAGAGAAGTAAAGAAGAGAGCATGTCGAGACTGGTAGGAGGGACAGAGGTGAGGAATGGGCTGGTCCAACACCCATGTGTGCCGGGAGCAAGATCACCTTTCTGGAGGTCGCCTGTGAAGGAGCAAGGGGTCCCAGCACCACATCAGCCCCCCAGCCCAGGGAAGAGAAGCCCTCAAACCGATGGGCTGTAAAAACCAGTGGCTCCTGGAGACCCAGCTGTTCCTTTTAAAGGCCGGTGCAGGAATGCATTTGGACTCGTGCCCTCTGAGCTCTAGCACACTGGGCGGCTCTGGGGTACCCAGACACATAGGAGGAGGAACTGGATAGTCTGTCATCAGGGAAGCAACTCGGGGTGGCTTTGTCCCAGACTGGGGTGCTCATAGGGACTTTTGTTCCTGGGCTGGGACCTCCCTGGTCCCAGAGCTGTCAGCCATATCTGAGTCTCCATCAGCCTGGTCCACACTGGGAATTCTCGGGAACTCCACTCCATCCAATTTGCAGCCCCACCCGAGCTGGTTGCAGCAGCCTTTCCATAAGAATGGCCTGTCCTGGCTCAGGCTTCAGACTTTGCTAAAATCTCTCAAACAAGCTGCAGCTAGTGACAGTGTGCCCCAAATATATCAAGACTTGGCACTTGCCTGCCTGCCTTCACAGCTGGGCCTCACCTGGACACCTCCAAGCCCAATGCAAATAGCAGTTACCTGAAAATCCCTCTGTAGCTTTTGCTGGGGGGCCCCAAGCAGTGGCTGACTTTGCCCTAGAACCTAGTGGATAGCTTCAGACCATAGCAGATTACAACCCTACACATCCATAAGCAACACATTCAAGAGGCAGACTCAGTGACCACCAAAGCCCCACTGAAGCAAGTCCTGCTCCATAGGGGTGTTTTCCTGCATAGCAGCTCTCCTACTATAGTCCCAGCTGGTCCTCACAGCCAATTAGCCTGGAGGTCAACTCCTCCCAGCGATGCCAACAGCAATCAAGGCTCAACTACAAGACTGTGCACACAGCTCACACAAGGGTTCACCTAGAGTGCCCAGCTCAGGTGACTGGGGAGGCTGAGCCCTATAGGACACCTCTACACAAGGGCAGAAGGGAGTGGCAAGAAATATTCAAAGTGATGAGTAGCAAGGACCTACAACCAAGATTACCCAGCAAAGCTCTCATTTAGAATTGAGGGTCAGGTAAAGAGTTTCATAAACAAGAAAAATCTAACAGAGTTCACCACCAAAGCAGTGTTACATGACATGCTGAAGGGTATTCTTTAAAAAGAGCTAAGAAAATATGAACAATAAAATATCAACAAATACATGGCTATTAACAATTGAATCTAAAAATAAGTGAACAAGTAATCTAATGAACAAAATAAACTGGTGAATAAAATAGAGTCAGAGCCATGGAACAGACTGACTAATCTCAGAGGGGAGTGGGAGCTTACCTATGGGCACAGACAGTAGATGGTGAAGGTTTGGGGTAGGGCAGAAACGGGGCCCGAGGGGGAACAATGAGAAGAAAAGGGGGGGACATCTGTAATACTCTCAACAATAAAATTGAAAAAATATAAAAATAAAAGGACTTGCAAAATGTTACCCCCGTCCTTTGCACTAACCTCTGTTATTACATATTGTCTGTAACTTGCGTACCCAACCAGTTCCCTTGGGAGGCTGTGTGAGCCTCAGAG
Organism: Vespertilio murinus; assembly: GCA_963924515.1. Lineage (NCBI taxonomy): Eukaryota > Metazoa > Chordata > Mammalia > Chiroptera > Vespertilionidae > Vespertilio > Vespertilio murinus. Next base: position 29,663,329 of record OZ004715.1, on the reverse strand, counting down.
CCAGGGCCCACAGCTTCCCCACTATCAGGTCCCTCTCTCAGGTCTGGCAGCCCCGCCTGCTGCACCCTAAATGCCCTTTTAGCGGATGGTCTTGAGTTACCTGTTGTCCTGAGGTCCCTCCTGCCTGGTGACGTACCTGAGCTGCGCTGGCCGCTCGTCCGGGCCTCGGGGTGGTGGACGGACTGGAGGAAGGGAGGCTGCACGATGAGGTGGTTGACGTGCTCGTTGTCTGAGACCCTGACCTCGTGGAGGAGGCTGACCTGGGCGAGCAGGGAGGGGGGGTGTTGACCTGGGGCAGGTGGGCCCCCCCGAACACACGAGGGAAAGAATGGGCGAGCCTGGGCTTGCCTCACGTCCGCAGGGTGCGCTCACCTCCAAGTTGAACTCGTTGCTGGTGTAGCGGCCGTTGAGTTCTGAGCATTTGATCCTGAACCGCCGGGACTCAAGCGAAGCCGGACGCCAGTTGCGATAGCGGATGTGCCGTAGCACCTGCTCGTAGCGGCTCATGGAGCCCACCCCTGCCAAGAGACCACACCTGTCTCAGGCAGGCAGAGGAGGAGGTGGGGGAGGCAGGCTGCAGCTGCTGGGGCTGGTGGGTCTCCTGAATTTGGCCAGGCTGAGAGCTTGAGATGCTTAAGGGCAGACAATGGGACCGAAGCAAAAGTTCTAAGGAGCTAACGAAACGGACCCACAGGGTTTCCGCAGACAGTGGGCTCTGTCCACAACGTGTGGCCGTAACGTGCCAAATATTGCTATAATATCTATTTCTACAGGATGTGGTCCAGGTTCTCAAGATGCCGGAGTAGCTCACAAAGGAAGGGCTGGAAGCCCATGCTCTGAGGTCAAGGGCCCCCCCCCCCCTGACACCACCATAGGGGGATGAAGTGCCCCCTTGGGTGAGGCCGCTCCAGGAGGAGGCCACCGGGAGATGGGCCGAGCGTGGCTTACCGTAGATGGAGTAGCCTGCAGAGGAGTTGGTGGCGTCGAGGTGGCGCTGGTGCAGCTCGCTGTGGTTAAGCTCCAAGCACTCCTGTCTTGGGTCCAGGTCCCCTCCCAGCACCAAAATGTCACAGAAGTCTAAGTTGTGAAGCATTTCTTCTAAGACTGCTGACTTGGGGGCTGCGGGGAGACCAACACAAGGGAAACACAGGCATGAGGACCACTCAGACAACGGAGGGAGCCCGGGTATCGTCTTCCTCCACGGTGACTGCACCTCAGGTGAGGGCTGGGCCAGCAGAAGAGGCTGTGGAGCCCTCGGTACCACCTCCGGAGTCCAGAACCTCCTGAGGTTGGGCAGCATGAGTTTGTGTGTAGACATGAAGATGGTAGCCAAGATGTGGATTTGAACACCAGAGCTGCTTACTGAGAAGCTGCGCAGCATTGGAGAAATACCTGCCTCTCAATTTCCTCACCGGTGCAGAGGGCAAGGGTCTTGAGAGGGTTCCAACAGTGTCTGGCACATAATAGGTGCTCACTAAGCAATAGCTCTCATTGGAGGCCAGAGTTAAGGACCCCTCCCCACTCTGCTTCTGTAGCTTTCTCCTCGCGATCGTGGTGTGTATCTGTTGTCCCTGGGGGAGACTCTGAGGGCCTCAGGGGCAGAAGCACGTTTTAGGACGAGCCCTCAGTCTCCAGCCCAGGCTCTGGCAGGCAGCAGTATTGCTACACGTGGCTCGAATGGAGCGAAATTGTCACTGTAGTTAAATACTTAGGTAAATTGGTCCTGATGGATTGTTTTGGGCCTTACATTTCCCAAGGGTATGTCTGAGCATTTGCATGCTGGGCAGGCTGGCAGGTACTCACTTAAAACCTTACCTTAACACGCAAGTGATTGGTATGTACGGAGTGATTGCTACGCACCAGGCGCTATGCACATGCAATCCTAACAGACACTGGAGGGGGTGCTGCTATCACCCCACATTGCTGATGGGAAATGGAAGGTCCGAGGGGGCGAGTGGGGTACTTAGGATCACACAGATAGCAGGGGAGGAGCTGGGCAGAAACCACGACTTTCTGGCTCCACAGGTTGTCAACCCTTCACCTCCGGGCCAGCGGTCTCCAAATGTTTTTTTTGATCTTGCAGCTTGTTCGTGGAAATGTGTGAACTGAGATCACTGAAATAAGTCCTTACTTATTTATGAAGACTAATCTACTTTGTGCATTATAAAAGATTTATAAAAAATAGAAATTAAAAAGGACCCGCTGAAGATGAGAGAATTGTGTTAAATAATTATATGTTATTTCTTGTGATATCAAAAATAATCTTTCCCTCTCCCTAGATAGCAATTATTATAAGCACTTTCCGATGCTTAATTTTTAAATGCTTGCCAATCTCAATGGCTTCACGTATCCCTGGCAAAATGTAAAAGCACATTCATACACACTTAAGCCAGGCCAGTGTGGCATAGTGGTGGAGCACTGACCTGTGAACCAGGAGGTTATGGTTCGATTCCCGGTCAGGGCACACATCCAGGTTGTGGGCTCGATCCCACGTGTGGGGAGTGCAGGAGGCAGCCAATAAATGATTCTCTCTCATCGCTGACTTTTCTAGCTCTCTCACGCTCTCCCTTCCTCTCTGAAATGAATAAAATTATATTGAAAATAAAATACACATTAAGACAAGGTCTATCATTAGAAATGGTGCATGTGTATCTCTATTTCAAATGATCTTCTCATGGTTTCCGGGGGTTTTCTGCCAGCTTCCCATCAGGTTGGGTTAGATCAGTGGTTGGCAAACCGTGGCTCACGAGCCACATGCAGCTCTTTGGCCCCTTGAGTGTTCTAACGACACTTCTTCAAAATAGACTCGCCCAGGCCGAAAACCGACTTCTGCTCTTGGGCCACAAAGCTTCAATCGCACTGTACGTGTGCGCCTGCACGTGGTATTTTGGGCAAGAGCCACACTCAAGGGGCCAAAGAGCCGCAGTTTGCCTACCACAGGGTTAGGGCATTCTTACTCCACCTCCTCGTGGCTGATTGATGGCTCGCCCTGGGTAGGGGCCATTTCCTCACTGCCCCCTTGTGCTTGCATGTGGGTGGTATGTTCCATCTGCACCTTCACTGATTCCCACTGTGCTGAAGGGACTGTGTGGGCTGAGGGACTCAGAGCTGCATCAGCCATGGCCCAGCCCTCACGGAGCTCCTGGGGGCATTTAGTAAACACACGGCAAACCTTGTGAGCTAGAGGTTTCCTCTCACCAGCGGTCACCAACCTTTCAGACCTCATGGACCCCCAGTGGTCCGCGGACCCCCGGCTGGTGACCGCCGTGCTAGCGGGCAGCCCTGGTGGTTGGGGGTACAGAGCAGACAAGGCCCAGGCTGGGGTCGGGGTGGGGCTGGAGGAGGCCTTCTAGAGGGGGTGTGGGAGGCCGAGATGTTTGCCAGCCATAACGAGGATGGCGTGAAGGAACCTTCCAGGCAGAGGGCAGAGGAAGAGCAAACACATGAACTGACATGGAAATGTGTGTGAGAAAGAGGAGTGGGACATGCTTGTCCTTGCACTGAAACAGGACCGAGAGGGCGTCAGTGGGGGCAGCAGATGCTAGAATGGGTCTTTCAGGCCTAGTGGTAAATGCCACTCGCCTGCTTGTGTAAGGCACCATGGTAATGATTACTCTAACAACAGGAGCACATTTTTAAAAGTACTAATACAGGCCTCCGGCTCTGCATGCATCGCTCATAAACAGAAGGTAGGATAGGGACCCAGGCATTGCTTTTCCCTGCCTTGCCCGTGTGTGGCTACCAGGCCTAGCAGATCCCACAGCTCTCTGTATGGCCTGAGACCCCTGAGGTCAGAGGCCCCTTTTTTGTCTGATTTTAGGCACAAGTGAGGGAAGAGGGAAGGTCGCTGGACCTAATGCGCCTTGCGGTGTAACTAGGAAACTGCCCTGCCTGCCAGGCCGTAAAACTCCATCTGTTTTGTGAGCTAAGAAGGGCTGTTTGGTGAACCCCCACCCGCCCCCACGGCCCACTGGCTAGGGGCCAGGGAGGCTTAAGGCAGCGGAGATTGGGATTACAGCCGAGGCAGCCCCTGGGGGCTCCGGCCCTCCGGCACCCGCACAACATTAGCAGCAAAGGACGTTCTCAAAGGGGTGTTTCCTGCAGATCCGAACCTCAGGTTTTCCTCTTTCCCTCCCCCTTCTCTTTCTTCTCCCTCCTCCCCCCACCTCCCTCAAGTCAGCAGCCTATCCTGGAGCTTTCGTGCAACTAAGGGTTTCTCCCTGGAAGCTAACTCCGATTTCCTACTTTCACTAATGAACCCGCTGGAAAGAGCAACCGGGAAGCATCCTGAGAGCCCAGAGTAATGCTGCCAAAGGAGTCTCTGCCTTGTATATGTCAGGGTGCAGTTGTGTGTTTTTCCTTGCGTTGCTTTCACTTTTCCTCTCGCCATCAAAATAATCACACTCACTACGGAACATTCGGCAGCTGCCGAAAGCTGGAGGGGAGCAGAGCCCCTCGGCCCCCAGGCCTCTCCGGGCATTAACACCTGTTAGTTCAAGGTGCATTTCCCTCTGGGCATTTTCCTGTGTGCGTTCACCTTCACGTGGCTGAGACCGGTCTGTGCATAGATACTCTGTAATTTGCATCTTTTTTTTTTGTCACTTACCATTTAGCACAAACGCCTGTCCTCCAATAGCACAGCACGAATGGGGGTAGGTGATTCCCTGGGCCATTCACTCCCCTCCTGCCATTTATCTGGGCTGTTTCCAGTGGGGTCGCTTGTGTTGCTATTGTCACTACCTTGCTACGGGGTCCCGGCCTGTTGTCCCCGAGTGAGAGATCTGATGTGGCTGTGAGGGCCTAAGGCCCCCTGCCCGCTACCCAGGGTGCACCGGTACCTGCGGGCTTCACGTCACCTGGGGCCTCGGCTTTGGCGAAGGTGCTCACGATCTTGATGTCGGGGAAGAGGGCCACGCCGCGGGCGCTTTCGAACTGGGCGGCCGGTCTCCAGAGGCGGTCCGTGCCGCGGAGGGTGATCTGGGGCTCCATGGCCTGCAGCACCATCACGTAGGCATCCACGTCGGGGATGCTGATGCACACGTCCTCTCCAAAGCACCTGGGAAGCATGCGGTAGGACCACCCATCATGCATCCGCAGGCGGGGATGCAGACGGCCCTTCCTCCCTCTGCCCTCCTCCGCCCCGACAAGACATCCCGATCGCCTGCAAGGCTCCAGGATGGCAGCAGACATTTAAGCTTCAAGATGCATTATTGTCACAACGACTAGCCATCTAGGGACTTAATGAGATTGGCTCCCGGGAGAAATGGGAATTTTCTATCCCGGCAGCAAGTAACCATGAAACCTCTAATTATCCTCTAACGAAACAATCAATGGCCGCGTTAATTAGATAGCAACTGCTTGCTCTGTGCATTAGGAGTTGGTAAGCAAATGGTTGTCAACTGGCTGGTTGCAGCCATCATACTGAGACCACAGGGCTGACCTCTCCGGCCGCCGCCCAACTGTGATCGCTGGGTAGACGTCACACACGCGGACGCATCTGTTCTTTCAGGTGTGCCAGCCGAGCGCTACTGTAACCACGTGTGTGTCCCCTGATACGCACAGAACACCCGGGAGCAGAATGGGGTGGGGACAGGAGCGAAGCCGGGGAAATTAGACAGACAAGGGTCCCTGGCCTGCCTGCCCCTCCAGGCTGGGTCATTCTGAGCATGGTGCTCAGCCCCTGAGAACCTCAGCTTCTGCATCTATAGAATGGGAATGACGTTAGAATACTTCACTGTTCCTCATCTATAGGACATTAATTCCTTATAACGGGAAGGATTAAATGTGACAACTTGTAGTGGGAAGCGGACCCAGAGCCTCCATCATGGCAGGAGCTCAGTCAGTGTTGACAGACTCAAGGCCATCATGAGACCTCGCCAGGTGTGTGTGCCATTGGCACCTCTGCCGGGCATCGCGCCAAGCCCGAGGCTGCAGTGGAGGGCCCGGACGGATGCGCTGGGAATAGGGGGTGGGCTCCAGCCGTGGCAGCCACCATCTGCCTTCCCTGGGAAAGGCCTGGAGGAAAGGGGAAGCTCCCCTATCTTCCTCTCTGGGAGGGTGAGGTGTGGGAATGCTGCTGGAGTCTTGTTCCCAGTTTGCTTTGGCCTTTGCTGCACCAACCCCCTAGTTCCGTGGTCGGCAAACTGCGGCTCGAGAGCCACATGCGGCTCTTTGGCCCCTTGAGTGTGGCTCTTCCACAAAATACCACGGCCTGGGTGAGTCTATTTTGAAGAAGTGGCATTGGAAGAAGTTTAAGTTAAAAAAAAATTGGCTCTCAAGATAAATTTCAGTCGTTGTACTGTTGACATTTGGCTCTGTTGAGTTTGCCGACCACAGCCCTAGTTCACAGAGGACACCCCTCCTCTTGCCAGTTTAAGGAAACCTGGTCCCAGAGCTGGAGTCTGGTCCCCCTTCTCAGTAAAGCGAAGCCGACGTGGAGGTGCCTGGTCCCACCCCAGGCCCCCAGGGAGGGCCGACAGAGAGGATGGGGGAGCCCACCCACCGATGGGACTGTTGGGCAGGATTGCTGTGTGTGGCTTTATCCTGGCACCTCGCCCAGACCCCAGCAATGGGCAATCAGCAAACCCATTCCCACCCTCCTCGCTCCTGTCTTTCTGGGTCCTTCTCCTGGCTCCAGGGACCAGGAGATACCCTTCCTCCTCCCAGGAGCTTTACTGGGGTCCCTTTTCTAGCCGTTGGTGGCAGCGGCTGTGGCTAAGAAGTGACTGACAGGTGAGTGAGGGAGTTATCCACGGGCGTCAGTAACCCTCTCATCTCCTTAAATTACCTCCACTCCCTGGGACAAGAGCGTGCCTGCTCTCCCTCTGGCACGCTCAGGCTAGTTAGGAGCGCTTCAGGGCTGGGCTCCTTAATTTAACTAATACACATTGGTCAAGCTCCTACTACTGACCATGCGCTGTACCCTTAAATGACACTACTTAACACCCAGCCCCTGAGGATTTACAGAAAAACAGTGCCTTCCAGACATCTGAGTTGGCAAAACAGAATATTTTAAGAATGGGAGACTAAAGATCTACTGGGGCACCCTCAGAGGGATAGCGGAGAGGCTGGGAACGGCCAAGAGGGGTGAGTCCTGTTTGGCAGGGGGGCCATCCCGCTGCCTCAGCCGGGCCCAGGCCACTGGCCTCCACTCACTGGACTTTGGAGGAGACCTTGAGGCGCCGCACCCCCGCGGTCGGGAACTGCCTGGAGTTGATGTAGGAGACCTTCTGCAGGGCGCGGTTGATGTTCCCGATGTCGTCGCCTTCCATCACCAGGATGGACTGGGAGGGGTTGAAGTGATACTGGAAAACAGGAGAGGAGGACCACCAATGCACCCAGTCCCACGGAGACCCTCCCTCTCCATGAAACGGCCACGGGGGCCAGCGCAGGCACCTCCAAGGTGTGTGCCCGTGCAGTAGCTGTGCGCACAGGTGACTTTTAACCCGCCAGCCGCTCATGTGACCTTCTGGTGGGCTTGTCTACTGGACTGAGTTAGTGATCTTGACAATTCTGAGCAAGAATTGTTAGGAATTGCTGAAACCAGTTTGGCTCAATGGATAGAGCGTTGGCCTTCAGATTGAAAGGTCCCAGGTTTGATTCCGGTCAAGGGCATGTACCTTGGTTGCGGGCACATCCCCAGTAAGGGGTGTGCAAGAGGCAGCTGATCGATGATGATTCTCTTTCATCGATGTTTCTAACTCTCTATTTCTCTCTCTTCCTCTCTGTAAAAAAATCAATGAAATACGGTACCTGCCTGGCAACAGTTACTGTTTGAATAGATAATATATCCACCTGGTTCAAATGGACGTATGTGCTAAGTGACAGTGTGTAGAGAGCCAAATGGGAAGATACCTGGACATTGTTTAGATTGTTGCTGGCTGGGCCCAGGATATTGGCAGAATCATGTCAGTTGCACTCCCTCCCTGGAAGTGCGAAGATGTCCTTAGTTCCTGCTTGTGTTTGTCAGGCAGGAAGGAGTGGGTGGGATCTGACCCCTCCCAGGTTCCTTGTTTTTCTGTGAAACCCCCTTGTTAGATCAGAGTATAAATAGATGTGCTGCGTGGCTCAGGGGTCGTCAGTCTGCCTCTCCAGCAGGGGAGGTCAGAGGCCCTCCCGGCTCCCAGCTTAAAATCTTTCTCTATGTCTTCTTTCTTTATTTCTAATATTTCTCAATCCCTGGCCGCCTCCCCTTAGAACCGGTTCGTTCATCTCTCTTTCCGTGCGGGACACGGAGAAGGGAGATCCCGCCACATCAGGCCCCCGCAACAGTGTCCATCTAATTTCTGTCTCCTATCCACCACCTTCTCCACGCTCCCATAGCAATATAGTATTTTTTAATATTAATAAACTAGTTTTTAACCATTGTCCTAATATGACATTTGGTTTGTTTTAATTTCTCTCTAACAATGCCATAATGAATAGCCTTGTACACATAACATTTTATAAATGTGTAAGTATATCTGTAGAGTTATTCCCTACAAATGAAATTGCTAGATCAGAGTATATGCGTTTAAATTTTGACAACTGTTGCCAAATCCCCCATGGTTAGGGATCATAGCAATATACACTCCCTCTCCCAGAGTACGCTGTCAGACTTTGGGACTTTTGCCAACCTGGTAGGAGATATATGTACCGTCTTAGTTTAGTTTAAATTTGCATTCCTCTTACCATGAAGGAGACTGAGTATGCTTTCATGGGCCTAAGGAAAAAATCTATCTATTTGAGCTTTTCTCAGAGAGGACTTGTATGTCTTTATAAAAGTTCCTTGTCCTGTGCCTGGACATGATGGGAGGTGGATGTCTCATGGTGACACTGACCCACATACGTCCTTTGCATTATGGCCCCTGGCCAACTGACAGCCTCATCTCTGCCTCCTCCACCTGTCAGGCGAATGTTTCACGGCTCCCTCCTGAGGCTTCCTCATCTTCCCCCATCTAGGTCCCCAGGAGGCTCTGGCAATGCGCATGACGTGGTGCCATAATGATCCTAGTGCAGCGGTGACCGTGAGCTCAGCCAGTCTTATCCCTGAATCCCAGACTTTGTCCTAGTGCCCTGTCAGCTCCTGCGGATGAAGGGGAGAGTGGTCCCCTCCAACCTACATTTTACTCCGTATTGCCTCTTGTTACTCCCCTAAGGGACTCTCTCTTTGCTGTCACGTGTCTTTTTAGTCAAACCTCCGCGGGAGTCATCATTGGTGCTCATCCAATCCTGTTCTTTCCTTCCAGGGCATCCTGCACTCCCAGCTCCCCTCTGCCACTGGAAGGCAAGGCCATGTGACTGCAGCTGGCCAATGAGACGGGAGAGAAAGTGAAGCTACAGCTCTGGTAGAACGCCCTGCAGGACACTCCAGCCTTTTTCTTTCTCTGCTCTGGTGGCCTGGGGGCCTTCTGGGCAGAACACCCCCGCCCCCCCCCCCCTTCCCTTCTCCCCACGACTTAGTGTGAAAAAAATAAACTTTTAAGCATGAAGCCACAGAGATTTTGGACTCATTTGCTCCTGCAGTCACGTAGCCCAACGAACCTGACTTCCCCAGGGCTGCGGTATCCCTGGGAGATGGGCTGTGTGGATGGCCGCCCCCCAGTTTTGGTACAAACTACAGGCGGAGGACAACTCCGGAGCACACGTCTCCCTTCTGGATGTTATTTCCTCATTTAAGATAGGGTATTAGCACCTGCCTGCCTGGGACCTAACTGTGATAACGCATATAAAGTGTCAGTGTACGGTAGCTTTTGTCGTCATTCTTAACATTGTCGTTTGCCCCGAGACTTTGCCTGTGCTGGTTCCTCTGCCTTTGCTGCTCGCCTTTCCCCACGTGCCAGGGCCCCCCTGTCCCTAAGGCCCTGAGCAGGGTGTCTCTGAGCTGCGACGTGCGGTCACGAGCAGCACTCCTTGTGCTGGACACAGAGGCCCCCGGCCTAGAGCGGGTGACGCTGCAGTCAGCCTCCGGCCAGCCTCTCTCCAGCCAGGGTGACGCACTGCCTGCCACGCCCTGATGAGTCACGGGACAGGAGGTCTGAGCGTTCACCAGTCACCACGTTCCAATTCAAGGTCATTCTTCTAAAGATACTACTTCTGTTCCCAGAGGTTTTTTTCTGCCCCATCATATCCCTGCTATAGGATAGCAGAGCTGCTGTCTGTCTGTCTGTCTGCCTGTTGCCCCCAGCAGACTGGGAGCAGCTGGAGGGTAGGTGCTGACTTTCCTCAGCATCATCCCAGGGCCATCACATGACAAGCATGAAGCAAGGGGATGACCCTGCAGACAAGGCAGATCTCTGAGCCTCGCTTCGGGGCTGAACAGGCAATGCTGTTCTCCCCAGGACGGATCAGCAGTGCCCCGGGAAGCCAGCAGAGGGCACTTTCCTGCTGCAACCTCCTCGGGGAGGGCGGGTCAGGGAATGTGCTGGATCTCCAGGTTAACACTCTCATCTGGTCGCCAGAGCATTCCAAGGACTACCACGGCCTCCGACATAGTTTTTGTAGGATCAATAATGCCTTTTATCGAATAGGTGTTTGTTTCGTTTTTTGAACCGCAATGTTCGCAGCCCTGCGGCATGATGGAGGTAGCCTCTAGTTGTGTGGGACATAGGGTGATGCTGGCATTGCCAGAGGGATGGCTTTTGGGGACCCAGCATCCCCGCTGCCCTGAGCTGTGTGGTAGCCACGATGATTCCTTTCTTTAAGCCAAGGAGCTGCTGGACGGGGGTCTTTGCTGAGTGGTCAGCCCGGAGGGTTGGCCAGTGTCACCAGCCATTACCAGGCTGGAGCGGGGGTGAAATTCCTGTCCAAAGCTCTGACCTGTTCCCCAGGACAGGCCGGCCATGGCAGTCTAGGCGCCTTGCCATGATTCCCTCGGATACCCGCCAGCTCTCTGGGCTGGGCCAGCAGATTTGCCTCTGTGACAGCTGTCACCCAGGCTTACTTTCCAAAAGACGTGCAAGCCCAGCCCAGCTGGGGAAGGAAACTGTGATTTTTTTTTTGAGATTTTAGGTTTGCTAGGAGAGATCTATATTTCTATATCCATGCCTATGCCTATGTATCTATATCTGCATCTATCTAAATATACCTATATATCTATATCATCTATATCTAATCTATATCAGCTATATCTATATTATCTATATCAGTTATATAGATATATATAGATATAGCTGATATAGATTATATATAGACAGATATATCTATATATCTATGTCTATATATATCAACTTACGTATATCTATTTCTATGTCTATTTCTATAGCTATAAATATATATGTAATCTATATCTATAGCTATTCCTTAGCTATAACTATGTTTATGTTTATATCTGAGTGTATAGCTACACCTTTGCTATATGTAATATATAAAGATATATAAAGATATGCATAAAATTTAATTCTTACATCTCTGCAAAAGACTAAGTCCATTTTGCCTGAGGGAAGTGAGGCTTACAGGATAGGCGCGCCCTGCCCAAGGCCACCCGGCTAGTGAACGTCGCACTGGGATCTGAGCCGCGGACGGTGGTGTTCCAAAGTCCCCGCTCCGCCCACTCTCCCGCGCTGAGCCGGCGACAGCTGCAGGAGTGGTGCACAGAGATCAGAGCGGGCTTCCTTCAGGAAGGCGGCTGTCTCACCGGGTTGTGTGTGGCTACCAGACAGCAGCCACCCAACCACTTTAATGACTCCAGTCACGCCGCCGGAGAGATGCTCAGAAATGTGCAGGAGCCGGGGGAAAGCCAGGGAAAAAGAGAAACCGACTGGCCCCGTGAGCTGACAGGAAGTCTCCTCAATCCCAGGAGGACTCCCCTTCTTTCAAAGAGCCAGAGAGGAGGCAGAGGGCCAGGAAAGAAAACAATGGCCACTATTCAGCAACAAAATGAGGGATAAGTGGAGGCAGGAAGGTTTAATAATTTTAAGAATGTCTTCTAATCCAAGCTGGGACAAGTCCCCCAGCCCCACTCTCCTTACTTCTGAAATGGGATGAGCCTATTGAACCTGCTGTGAGGAGCGGGGATAACGAACGTAAGGGGGCCCCAGTGGGCGCACTGTCAATCGTGTGCCTGCCTCTCACACAGGCTCCAGTTCTGGTGAGCGGTGCCCTAAGATGCAAAAGGATCCTCTGCACTGACTGGCCAGGAGCAGGCAGAACCATGAAACATCAGACCAGCGTCCGCCACGGGATGACCCAGCAAAGAGGAGACCCACTCACACAGGGGCCAGGAGCAAACCCAGAATGTGACAGAGAGGGGAGGGTTGGCGGAGGGATTTCTGCTTCGCTGGTCTGACAACACACTGAGGAAATAGCATACACCACAAAAGGCAGGTCCAGGATCAAACCCCAGGCTGTGTGTGTGTGTGTGTGTGTGTGTGTGTGTGTGTGTTTAATGCATGTTAAACAAGGAGTGTGTGTGTGTTTAATGCATGTTAAATAAGGAGTGTGTGTGTGTGTGTGTAATGCATGTTAAACAAGGAGTGTGTGTGTGTGTGTGTGTGTGTGTGTGTGTGTGTGTTTAATGCATGTTAAACAAGGTTCCGCAAAGCCATTCTTGCCCCACCCTGTGTGTGTGCTACCATCTCCCCGCTCTGACCCAGGCTCCAGGTGAGCATCCTAAACCCCACACGGGCCCGACCATGCACTCTTGCCTGGAGTGCTCCATGGCTGCCCGTGGCGGACAGAGGAAAAGCAAACACCTAAACACAGCGAACAAGGCTCCCTGACGTGGCCTCAGTCTGCCTCTCTGGCCACACTGTCCACCTTGGCCCTGCAATCTGGGCACCTGAGCACTGGCCCCGGAGTCCCAGGGTGCACTGCGGCTTCCTCAGCCCTCTGTTCCCACAGGCGCTCGACTCTGGCTAGAGTGACCACCCTGCCCTCTCCCCCTCCTCTACCCTCTGCCTTTTTCCTGGTTGGTTCCTACCCATCCCAGAACTTTTTCTTTTTAAAAATATCTTCCTGCATGCGGCTTCAGTCCCTTCAGTAGTGGAGTAACCAACCAACCAGCCAACGAGCAGGTAAGATAACGACTCCCTGTGGAATAGCCACCTTCCCGAAGAAGCCCTGCTCTCATTTCCATCCCTTAGTCGCTGCCTCCTCCAAGGAGCCTTCCCTGACTGCCATTCCCCAGGTTCTGGAGCTCGGAAGGAAGACTGAGTTTCCTGAAGACAGAAATCTGGGGACATTCCTTTTTGTGGAATACATGGGCGACCATGGAATGCGTGCTGACTCGACCTCGACTCAGACGAAAGCACGATGTGCTCAGCTCACTAGCCCTTCCAGAGCCACCATCAGAGCTGCACAAGCCCCACACAGTTCCAGAGGGCTCTCCGCTGCTGGGCTACTCCCAGCCTGGAGAAGCATGCCTGGGGCTGGAGGGCAGCAGAGCTCCACAGGGGCTGGGGTCCCTGGTGAGGGAGTGAGGGCTACTGGGACATTTATCCTGCTCTTTGCTCAGGTCCCCAGAGCCTTCATGCAGGCAGGGCCTCCTGCGATCCAGGGGAGGCCAGAACCATGCCTGCCTGTCAGGCAGGTGCTTGCTGAGGCAGAGTCGGCCACATCCCCCCCTCCCCTCCCCATCTCTCCCCTCCCCTCCGGAGGGGCTTTGCTCAGAATGCAGCTTTGATTCTCTTGGATTACTCAAATGTTTGTGTTTTGCATACATGATCAAAACCCAGAGTCCCTTTGCATTCCCTTCGATGGCCAGAGATTGCTCGGGGCTCAATCTATGCTTCAACTCAACAATGAAAGACCCAGCCACCTCCACATCTGCTTTCTAATTCTAGCCCACCGGCTCGGCCCTGCCTTTCTAAGGTGCACCATGTATGGTCCAGACTTTTTATTTTGAAAAACATCTCCCTGCACGCTGCTTCGGCTCCTTTAGGGGAATAACCAGCCAACCAATGAGCGGGTGAGACATACCGACTCCCTCAGGCAGACACTGACCGGGTGCCCGGCTATCCACCCACGGGGGCTTTCTCCGGGATGTTCAGGACACGGCAGCAGGTGTCCATTCGGAGTCACAGTCACCAGCCTGCCCCCCGTGGCAGCACCCTTTCCCGACTAGAAGGCATTCTTACAATTATTAAAACTCCCCGTCTCTGTGCCACTGGGCAGGAAAGGACTCCATTTCCCAGAGTGCACCGGCCCTGGGCAGCCTCCCTCTCATAAATCTGGTTGGGAGCAGTGCTGGCTCCTTCCTTACCTTTATTCCTTGGCCGAGGCTTTCCAGGGAATTGATGTCCAGCCCTTCCTTGCAGGCCTGCAGGCAGGAGATCACCTTCTGGCTCTCCATCTTCCCCGGGCGGATGGTGAGGCTGGCCAGGCTGCCGTGGAAGAACTGGGCAAACCGCGGTTTGGTGACTTCTCCTCCTGGAAGAGAAAGCAGCAGCCGCTGTTGTTTCTGCGGGGCTGGGGTGGGAGACACCACTTCAAGGCACCGCCTGGCTCTGGGGCCAAGGACACAGAGACCGTGCCCCTTACACCCAATCAGCACCCGGCATCCAGTAAGCCATGGGTTTGATTCAGGAATAATCACGAGACTGAACTTAGGCCAGTGAGAAATTGACTTGTTGCTTCTAGGAAAAGAGCTTTCATTTTCTCTCCTGAAAGCTTCTGGAACTTACTCCCGTCCTTTCTCCCTGGAGATCATTATGTGAAGATGTCAGGCTAAGAGCTGCTGCACCATCTCACAGGGAGGCCAGGGGCAGCCACGGCGATGAGTGGAGGAGGGCCGGGCTAGGGGAGTCAGACGGGCCAAGCAGGATCCTGAGTGGAACTCCCCACTCTCTACCACAGGACGTCCTTAGCTGTGGGTGTCCATCATCCACCCCTATGGTTGGAGCCATTCTGACCCCACTCTGCTGCTACTTTCCACCCAGAGCCTCTTCCCTTCGGCAGCGAAAGGAGAAGGCTCTGCTGCAGAGCTCAGTCCACAGGGGACGCTCAACAGATCTGGCTTTGAGGAATGACCTGAGGTGGCCATGGCTCGAGGTGGCCAATTTGGGGCCTCCTGTTCTAGGCTCTCGAAGGCCCCATGGATAATATGCCCCTCAAAGACCTTAGCACAAGGGCACTTCCGTTGACCTGCAGGAAGAAGGGTGTGAGCTTGGTATGAACGGCAAAGCTGTGACTACCAGGGCATCGAGATGGTCAGCTCCCAACTGGGTGTGGACAGTGTTTCTAACACCCGTGACGTCCTCAACATGCATTCCATTACTGACTCTTCCTCAGACACGTGGGAGGTGGGTGCTCTTCTATTGGGAGGTGAGCAAATTAAGGCTTAGAGAGGAGAAACAGGTGACCCAAGGCCGCAAGTAGGAAGTGGTGAAGTATGTGCCCCACAGTGTGACTATCCATCCAGTGAGGCCTCCTGGCGGCACTGGCCAGCTGGTCCCGTGAGGCTCAGAGAGCCCAGTCAGCAGCTCCCTCCTTTAGACCGAACTCTGCGACTCTTTTGAATGCGAAGGCATTTTCCTGCGCCTTCTTTTCTCTCAGCAAAGCATCCACGTCCTATATTTTTGACTCAGAAATCCCAGATCTGTGATGTACTCTATTTATCAGCGATGCAGCTCCAGGAAATCAATTCAATTAGCATTTTTCAATAGGAGGCCAGCATAAAATTTGAAATATATTTGCACTCAGGGGTTGTTGTGATGCAGGACTTTAAAATATAATGGATACACTGGAAAAATCTCCTTCTTTTTACTATCTTGCCCAGAGTGTCTGCAGATACCACACGGCTCCTCTGCTAATGTTTAGATATAAACATGCACATGAATTATCTTAAGAAAAAAGAAAAAAAATACGCACACCCAACCCAATTTCTAACACAAAGGACCTTCGCCAAATCTTTGGGAACAAGATGTTGGATTCCTGAGGCTAGATCTGCACGCGTTTAAAAGCCTTTGCTCTCTGCCTAGCCTTCTGTTAGATTCGGTTAATTGTAAGATGTAGACCGTGCTCACCAGGAGCTTACATTGAGTTGGGAGAAGAAAGTGTAGAAACTGGGAGGATATAAAAGAGCAGATCGCCAATACAATAGATGGCCCAAGGCTGAGCGTGATTAATTTTCAAAAAAAGCGATGTAGATAATGTGACCAACAGACCACAGGGGGAATAAATAATAGCCATCATTGATGAGGTCCTAAAACATGGTGAGTTCCTTCATGTGCTCTTTTATTTAATCCTTAAGTGGTAAGAGAGTATGTCTGAGATCTTAGCCTCTATTCTTTTAACTTCCCCCACCTCTCCCCTGCTCCCCCCTCCCTCTGGCTTCTGCTCAGAAGGGAGGGCTGTGACAGGGTGAAGAGCAGGTGGGCTTTAAAGCTGACAGAAGCTGAAACCCTTATGAGGGTGGGGAGGATCTGGGTCTGGATCAACATCTGGGGAAACATAGGGGAAGAAACTTTGGATTCCCCCAGACAAGGAACTAATTCCCCAGACAGGGGTGTGTGTGTGTGTGTAGGGGGGTGGGGTTAGACAACAGAGACGCAGAGGGAGGGCACCTGAGCCTGTCGCCTGGGCTGGGCGCCGCAGGGGTGCGGGATGCTGGCAGGGGATGCTGGTCTGGGGGTCTGGACGATGAACAGATGGCCTTACAGAGAGCATGAGGCGCAGTGCAGGTATTTCTGTGCCTCTGAGGAAGGCCAGGAGACCCCGAGAAGGCTGCCAGCCCTGAAGCTCCGTTAGGGACTGAGGACCAGAGAGGTGAGCACCCCTTGGAAGTCCCCTCAACACCCGGACATCATACAAATCCCCCGAAACCAGCTAGCACCCTAAGGGAATGGCAGGACCCTAATCTGCAAAGGTGAAGTCTTCCCTACTCAGATGAAACAGGAACTTGCCATGATGGATGCGAAAAACACAACTAATCCTTTCCTTTGGGAATCCAGATTCTTCCCTGTTGCACTGATAACTCCTTTGACGGGCGATGCTCTCAAAGCCAGGCTACTTGTCCAAGGCCACACGGCCAGAAACTAGTGAAGCCCAGGCTCAAATTCAGGCCTTGCGTGCTCCCAGGCCTTTGACCTGCACGCCACACAATGGGGTGTGGCCGGGAGGGCTCCGGCAGGATTTCTTGGAGGTGTCATAAGATGGGGACATCTTATGGCTGCTTCATAAGATGGGGACAGGCTGGGACTGACACCTTCTGGGAGAGAATGGTTGATTATACTCGGGGCTCTGTGGACAAGGAATGAGTTCAGCAGCAGCTCCCAAGGACTTGTGCCAGGTCTGCTGGGAAACATGCTTGTCTTGAAAACCAGCAACCTTTGGCAAGTGACTGGACACAGCCAGTGTTCTCCGGAGCCAGAGTTCGCACTGGGAATGAGTCCCCCTCGGCTTCCTTTCCAGCGAGAGGCGGGGCCCACCCACTCGCAAAAGAGCTTTGGGATCCTGACTGCCCCCTTTCCGTTAGGTGTAACAGATCAGTGCGTACGAGCGGCCCAGGTCTCCTCCCTTTGCAGAGTGTGTGTCGGCGCTGCTGGCCTTGTCTTTCCTGCTGTCCCTCCCACAGCCAGTTAGCCAGAGACCCCGAGAAGGGCCGGGGGCCACGCTCCCTCTCGCTCCGGTCGGATGCTGCTGTGTGCACGGTGGCTCGGTGGGTTTGCCTCTCCGTGAACACAATTTCATGGGTGGCTGGGTATCAATTTTGAGCAATGCAAATGGGGAGACCATCTGAAATCTTGCTCTCTCTCGTTTCCTCATTTCCGAGATAGAGACATCCACAGAAACGCCAAGGCCAAGTGGAGTGTGTAATAGACCCCTACGGGCTGCAGCTTAAACACTGGCCACGCGACCCCAGGGGGTGGCGGTTGTAGGGCACAGGCGGCTTGTGGAGACCGATGGTGTCCCGTCCTGGCCGGCAAGACACATTCTCAGCAGCCTTCCCACCAGCTCGGTGTTTACGTCCCCATCTCTCTAACCTTCCCAGAAAACATTTATACAGCCTGTTCTAAGTGCATAAAACACAGAGCTCAGGAATGACCCCAAAAGTCAGCTCCCTGGGGACCTACGCTCCTGCAGGGATGAGCCGAAGGGCCCTCGTATTTCACCAGTAAGTCTCCTGCGTTCTCCACATGGAGAACCAAGGAGCATGGTGGCAAGATGCCATCTTCAAAGACCCAGCGCAGGTAAAGCCGCAGGAGCAGCATCGAGGATTCGGAATCCTCCTCTTCAGATGCCAAACTCCCCTTCCTACACTCCACCAGGGGGCCCGACAGGCCGGGCCTACCTTCGGCCCTCAGCCGGACTTCCTATGGTCGGTGGGAAAAATGCCCAGAAAGCTGGGGCCAACGATTCGGCCCCAGGTTCCGGAACCCTCTGCCTTCCTTCCTTGGCTGTGGGACACCATCTGGCTTCACATGACCCTAAAGCAGAGGTGGGGTGGCAGCGTAGGGAAGGGAGGGGGCTGTGGGGGCACAGACCAAGGGCCTAAGCCTCAGTTTTCCCATCAGCAAAATGGGAATTGTAATCACACCCACGCCACCTGGGGGTTCAAGGAAAAGGCGCAAAGAGGTCAGCACGGAGCAGGAGCTGGTTCAAGTGGCAGGAAGAACCACGGAACTCCTAGGCAGGGGACACCATGCGAGTCTCTCCACCTCTCTTTTTAGTGGCCGCCCCCCCCCCCCCCCCCCCCCCGCCGTGTTAGTCAGAGAAGCGAAAATGATACTGCTTTGATTCGAAGGCCCTCGCCAAATATTCTAATGAATATAATCTTCAAAATAAGATACAGTTAGAATTATAACCCAATTATACTGTGGTTCCAGGCATGAATCACTGAATTTTAAAGCTGATTTAATGCGTGCTCCCTTTAAACCAATGCGCGCTCATGTCAAATCAACCCCAGGCCCTAGAACGATCTTTCCTCCATCTTTAAACACAGGCAATGCTGAGAGACGCCCTGTTAACCATTCCTGTGTGCCGGACCACGAGCCACACGCCCGTGTGGAAACAGCCTGGAAAACAGGCTGTCACAAAACAAACATTAACTGTTGACCTCCTCGAGGCCCCGGAGAGGGGGAGAGGTGGAGAGAGGAGCATCCGGGTCGGCAGACGGTCCGTCGTGCCTTCTGCAAACGCACGGCCTCGTAGGGGACGGAGCCCTGAATTAATAACTCAGGGCTATTTCTGCCTTTCAGTCTTTTTTTGTTTTCCAAAGAGCGATCCCGGGCCACCACTCCACAAAGGGCAGCTCCTCGGTGAGATAGCACGAAGGCATTTAGCTTAAGTAATGTCAACCCGATTGCCTTATCGGTGGGCTTTGGAGAGCTTTTAATAAGCAAACATGCACGGCCACTCTCAAGCCTGACCCCGGCCTCCCCGTGGAGGAGCCCCTGTGGCGGCAGAGCCGCCGCTGGGAAATGCCACCTGAACGCAAGGCAGGCTGCGCTGGCACGTGCCTCCGTCTTGCAGAGCTCAGGCCCTGGGGAGGCAGAATAATTTCAACACAGACTTTATTAAGGTAATTTGTTCTACATTAGACCGAGCTGATTAAATAAAGGCATGTACTTCACGTGTCTGCACTCATTTCAGCGTCTGGTGGAAAGGGACCAGGGAATGCACACCAGCCCCCAGGACCACCTGTGGCTCCCCTTCTCCCCCCGGCTCAGGATCACACGCTACCGTTACTGCAAGCCTCAGGGCTATTTCTGCCTTTCAGTCTTTTTTTTTTTTACTTAAAAAAAATTTAATAAATCTTTATTGCTCAGATTATTACAATTGTTTCTCCCCCCATAGCTCCCTTCCTCCCAGTTCCCACCCCATCCTCTGCCCTTACCTCCCCCCCCACCATTGTCCTCATCCATAGGTATACGATTTTAGTCCAGTCTATTCCTGCACCCCCACATCCCTTTCCCCCTGATAAATATCAATCTACTCCCTTTCTTTGCTCCTGATTCTATTATATTCACCAGTTTATTCTGTTCCTCAGATTTTTAATTCACTTGATTTTTAGATTCACTTGTTGATATATATATGTATTTGTTGATCATAATTTTTATCTTTACTTTTTTCTTCTTTTTCCTTTTCTAAAAGAATACCTTTCAGCATTTCATGTAATCCTGGTTTGGTGGTGATGAACTCCTTTAGTTTTTTCTTGTCTGCGAAGCTCTTTATCTGCCCTTCAATTCTGAAAGATAGCTTTGCTGGGTAGAGTAATCTTGGTTGTAGGTTCTTATTATTCATCACTTTGAATATTTCTTGCCATTCCCATCTGGCCTGCATAGTTTCTGTTGAGAAATCAGCTGATAATCGTAGGGGTGCTCCCTTATAAGGTAACTAACTGTTTTTCTCTTGCTGCTTGTAAGATTCTCTCTTTGTCTTTTGACCTTGGCATTTTAATTATGATGTGTCTTGGTATGGTCCTCTTTGGAATTCCTTCTGACCATTCCAATTCTTTGCCTTGGCTCCTCCCAAATGCCACAATGGGGGTTCTGTGTGTGTCCCTAACAGATTCCAATTCATAGAACCATCCCCTTTTCTACCTCCTGCTGCTTTGCTCGTTAACTAGGGGTGGGACTCAGTAAGAACAGGAGCCAGGGTAGAGAGCCTTCCTTATCTGAAGCCAGGGGGATTATCACGGTCAAGAGTGGGCAGAGCTAGATACCCTAGGAATGCCAAGGCTCGGAATGCTGGAGGAGAGTTCCCAATGGAGGGGGATGAGGTGGCCAGTAAGGGACATCTGCGATGAGATCTACCAAGGATAGAGGAGGACCAGGCACAGACTTTAGGGTTGCAGGGAGCTGGGTGGTAGCTTCTTGAGGGGGTGCCATGGTTCATCATTTTGTCAGAAGTCCTCTGGCCCAGATGCTGTTACAATAGATAAAATAGCTGTGGGGAGAGGTTCCCTGAAATGTTGTCTGTGGGGGCATCTCCCGAAAACCCCAGGGGCTCCCTAAGGCTCTGGTCTGGCACAATCTGCAGCCTTCCTGGGTCACTCCCATGGCAGCTGGGTTAGAGGACTTGGGTGATTGGGCACAGGGGTGAAGCAGATGTGAGTGTACAATTCTTATTATTCACGAGTAGAACTTGAATGTTTGTGGTTAGAAATGGATGAGTAGGAGAAAGAAGAAAAAGGACAGATTAATTCATCTTTTAAGTAATCTTCTACCAAAGCCTGACCCAGAAAGAGACAAGGAACCTGGTTATTTGTTTAAGGGCAGCAGTTTCTGAGTCTGCACAGACCAATTGTGGCCATGAAGGAGGGTCTGACTGTCCTGAGAACCCATGAAGCCAAGCACAGAGGGGATGGGGCGGCGGTGTGCTTTGGCCACACCGAGAAAGGAGGACTCCTTTGTGACATGTGGCTCGTCCTGACCACCGTTTTTCTACAATTAAGGCATGCTATGTGCTCTAGGCGGTGACATTTCTTACGTGTAAACGAACTTCCAAATCTTTTAATTACTAGAAAAATACCAATGAGAATGAAGGGCCACTGACGACTTGGGCTGTGAATTCAGCAGAAGAACACGGTGGGCTAATTGGGGCTGCAGAGCACTGCCCGGCAACAGCGCGAGAGCCAGTGCCCGGGGGCCCCCGGCGAGCAGCCGCCACGCAGTAATTCCCGGCCCCACTGTGAAGCCCCGGTTGGACATTTCACAAATGGGAGCCAGTTCCCTTGCCAACCTCAAACGCACCTGAAAAGCTCCCCTCCATTGCAGCCCCACCTGGAGAGCCACACGGAGGGCGGGTGGTGCGTTGCTAAGTGGGCTCTGGCAGGCTTGGAAACACGCAGAGGTGAGGGCCACAGGGGAGGCCATTAACGTCACCGCACCGTGTCCTACTGAAAGAGCTTTTGCCGTGTCCTTCCAAGACCACGTGTGGCTCCAAGGAGGATATGAGCATTCATGCGAATCCTCGCTCCCTTAACCAGGCAGTGAGACATCCTATGGTCTGGTCTCAACTCTTTCCCCCCAGCCTCTTCTCCACTCCTTCTGGTGCATGTGCATTCTAGGGATGAGGCACCCTGAGCATGACTGCATCACGTTTCCCTGCCAAGTCACAGGCTGTTGCCTTCCTTAGCTCTCCAGGGAACTCCTATTCATCCTACAAAGCCCAATTTTTAAAGAGTCAAAGGATTTTCTCCGATGCTGAAAATGTATCAACGGACTGTCATTCCTCTCAGGGAAGATAGGCAAATCTTCCCCAAGGCCCAAAATTTGCATGAGTAGATTCTTCCCTACACCACAAGTCCTATCTTCTAATACTTTTTTTCTGACTCTTCTTGAGCCTCAGGACCTTCTTTCTGATCTACAAATGGAGCTGAGAGGGCAGGTCTGTGTGTGTGGGGGGGGGTTGTCCTGGAGAAGTAGATAAAAGTAGATAAAAGTCAGTACATGCAAGGAGCCCCGGGGAGGCTGGAATTACAGAAGTCAGAGAGTACCAAGATCTTGCAAAGTGTCTGCCATCTGAGTTTAAGTGCAAGGAGCAGAGAGGGGGTAGAGGAGGGAACCACAGATGCTTTCAAATTTTCACTCTCATTGGACTCAAACATGCTAAGCGCACTGCATGTGCCCCAAACCTAAGTTAGAACTGTGAATTAGGTATCATCCAAGTTTTAGGCACAAGAAAATAAAAGCTCAGGGAAGTTAGGATTTCTGCTGGGTCCACACAGATGATTAGTGGCAGGGCTGGGATTTGGATGTGACTCAAACTCAGCATTTTCTATTTCCAAAGCCTGAACTCGTTTTTGTTAGTGGAGGGCCACTGAAGGGAGTATGTAGCAGGGGATTCGCAGAGGGCACGCAGAGTTCCTGTGGGTTTTTGGCTCCAGGGTTGTCAGATGTGTCATAAGGTAAAGGGTTTATAGCGTTGGTGTCAATGTACACCAGCTCCTGCATTTTCCTAAACATGTAATTACATCAACTTCATGATCAAGTAGCAACAGGGGCGGTGAGCCACAGGGAAAGGAGGACATGCTTTGAAGACAAGGGGTCAGGCTGACTTCATGGGGTGACCTGTCAGAGCCTCAGTTTCTTTATCTACAACATAGATGTGACTAACAACACTTTTCTGACGTGGCTATAGACATCCCATGTATGCAAAGAGTCTCCTTGAAGCACTGGCTCTTAGAGTATCTGCCAAGAAGTGACATTAAGGACTTCTACTCACAATTAATTGGCCAAAGCAAGTCACATGACCACACCTAACTCCAACAAAGAATGATCCTAACATCTATCTGGGATGAGGACAGAAATACTCAGTGAATACCCTAGTAGTCATTCTTTCCCTCACATTCTTGTAAAATAAACACATACTTTGTTTTAATGTTTGAAGACTTTTTTTTTATGGAACAGCTTTCAAATAAATTGTAATCAGATATAACATAAGAGCTATTTCTGAAGTGACAATTCTATCATTAGATGTGGCCTAGGACACTAGAGAAGGAAACACCTCACTGAGAATGGATTCCAGGGCCACAGACAACCCTCCCCACCCCAGGAGGGCAGAGGCCTGTACAACATTAGCCCAGAGGGATTTCAGAATTGCTATGGATCAAAGATTGCTGTGTGTCTCAAATTCTTCCTCTTAGTGAAATTGTTTTTCAATCATTCTGTCTCATTTCACTGTTGCATTGTGTGTGTGTGTGTGTGTGTGTGTGTGTGTGTGTGTGTAGAGGGTAATGGTGGTAAAATATAATTCTTTCTATTAGTGCATATCTAGATCTAGTGAAGCCACATCTGGGCTGGGTAAGGAACCTCCCATGTATCTCATTCTGATGAAGAGATCACCAGGAATTACTCTGAGAGCCCGGACACACTGAGCTGGGAACCAGCAACAGGTGGGACTTTGGGTGGTCTCCTTTGGGGAAGGGTGGTAGGTATTTTTTTTAATGTGGGAAGGACAATCAAACAAACATCTATTGACTAGGTGGACAGCCTGTGGTGCTCATTAATGCTGTTCATAAAATATTTTTGGTTTTTCTTCCAGCCACATTATAGATTTCACTTCCCTGTCGTTAGGTATGGCCATATGACTTGCTTTGGCCAATAAAATGTGAATAAAAGAGATTGGAGTCACATGCAGGTGAAAACTTGAAGAGCGTGCACACCGTTCATTGTGCTTTCTTTTTCTTCTCCCTCAGCATCCGGCTGTGTGCCTGCTCTGTCTGCTTGGGATGCAGATGAAGTAAAAGCAACGAAGAGCCTCCATTGATTCGCAGTGAACGTGAAGCAAGAATTATTTGCAGTAACTGAAAACTGGGGCTGGCTTGTCACTGCAGTACAACTTAGCCTATTTCTGAGTCAAAGAGATCATATTAATTCTTTATGAAATCACTTTTTATTTTGGTGGGATTGTTTTTTTTTTTTTCTACCCAGCGAGTGTGACACTAGACAGCAGTGATTATAACTGGTCTTGCAGAATTGGGGGCAGGTTTCCAGTGCCGGTTGGTTGACAGGAATCCAGATGTGGTCTCTGAGGACCTCTCAGGAAAGTCATGGTCGGGTTCACGGTCAGGACATGAGTAGGACCTTCATATAGTATGGGAAGCATGCAGGCTATGCTCCAAAATATCCACAGGCTGGCTGTGGTGCAGGGCAGGACACCGAGCCACACCAGGGGGCCATCGCTCTGGCACAGCTGTGCTCAGTGACTAATGATTCCTGTGCAACCTCGGAGTCAGTGCTTGCTATACTAATTAGTTTCATGGACTCTTGCCAGATGACATTGTCTCTTTCCTGATATCCTAGGGAATTCTGACATACTGAGGAAACGCCCATCAAGTTCTATGGAAGTGTTTAAGGAGCTTTTCACTCTTATGTGACATATGTCAGGCATCAAGTAGGTGGCCTCAGCTCAAAAACACATTTTCTTCCCTTCCTGGGTTTTGTGTTCCTGCTCCCAGAGCTGCACTATTATGCACTGATTCCATCGTTTCTTGCATGGATCGCTCCGGAACTCACTCTTTGTCCCAGAGGGGCCTAGTCTCCTCTAGGCCACCCTTTGGTTGGCTGGTCTTCTGAAGGCATATTCTTATATCACAGCCCACCTCTCCCTCCAGTCCTCCGTGGTGAACGGTCAGTCACCAAACCTTAGTAATTTTCACAGAATCCATCACCATGAGGTGGCTCATGTCAAAGGACTAATCTGCTTATTTGGGGGAGTGTTTTCCTTCCCCTCTGCTCTCTCACTGGTACTTCAAAGCACCACAGCCCTTAAGGGAGAAAAACAGAGTCCAATGGATCTGAGAGAGAGAAAGAAGGGTTACACCCTGTTTTTTGGAGAGCTGCTTTTCCTGATTCCAAACGGAAGGCTAGCCTGGGTTTGTGCGTTGGAGGAAAGGAAGTGAGAAGGGGGCAGAGAGCTTTAAACTTGAGAGTGGCCTCCCATGCCTCATGCCTATGGGAAATGCATTGCCCACAGCCCTGCATGTTGGTGAGTCCCAAGAACAGAGGGCTGGGGGCTTGGGCAACTTGTGTGGCCCGTGAGGTACTTTAGGGAGCCAACTGGCCATTTTGATACAGGGTTCTGCATCCAACCTTTTCCTATTCATAGCCCCAGTCTGAAACTGGCTAAGGTTCCAGAACAATAAAAGGCATTAGCAACTCAGGCAACCATGGAACTGCTGCTGTTGATCTAAAATTAAAATCTGGTTTCAAGCTAAGTATTTTGTTATTACACAAGCTTAGTGTCTAGATGGATCCATATTTTTATAAGTCCTGTTTTATTAGTAAGTGGTAGTACATTTTTTTGGCCTATTCTGACACCATTTGCTTTTCCCTTTTCTCTATCTATCAGTGCCCTTCATGGGCTGCACACAGATGGGCCGGGGAGAGGACTTGAGTCAGGATTACCTTGCCAACATGCGCCGACCGTAAGCTGCATGGCTATGTGAGATGGATGAATGGGCCAATCGTTGGTCACCAGGTATGGTTCATATGTTGCTCCATCCATGTATAAGGTCACCACAGGGAACTCCACATTGATGACGTAGTAATGCCATTCTTTGTCACAAATCTAATGAAAAGAAAGAGAAGCAACACTTAAAATTGAATATGCAATGAAATAGCAAACAGGCTTTTATTCAAATTATCAAAAGTGGAGAAGGCATTTTAGGGTCAACCATTTTTATTGTAAAGAACACAGTGAACACAGTAATTGATACACACTGAGGTTACACAAGCAAGATGGGGCAATCCATGGGGTAGAGGAATGCCTGAGAACCCAGTCATCAGGCAAACATCTGAGTGTGGGCAGGTCGCATAATTACCAGCTACATAGGCTGGCAAGCTCTCCATGGACAGGTGGGGTGGGGGGGTGTCAGCTTAAATTTGCTTTGTATAAAACTTTTCTTACTAGAGAAAAATTAAATTGAATTATTTTTCTAAGTTTGGGGATAGACGGAGTTACAGAAAGAAACATGCTAGATCAGTGGTCGGCAAACTCATTAGTCAACACAGTCAAATATCAACAGTAAAATGATTGAAATTTCTTTTGAGAGCCAACCTTTTTTAACTTAAAACTTCTTCTAACGCCACTTCTTCAAAAATAGACTTGCCCAGGCCGTGGTATTTTGTGGAAGAGCCACACTCAAGGGGCCAAAGAGCCGCATGTGGCTCAAGAGCCGCAGTTTGCCAACCACAGTGCTAGATCAAAAGTAGAAATGAAGATGGAGAAGGGGATGAGAAAGGTAAAATAAAAAAATAAAAATAAAAAAAGAAAGTGGAAGAGGAAATAATTAGGCGTTGAAAGGGAGTAAGAGAAAAGGTAATGAACACGGGAAGAGGAAGAGGGACGAGACGCAGAAGAAAGGAACTCTCCAGCCCTTGGTCTCTTTAAGAAGGCTGGCCTGGAGACTGCTGTAACCTCATGCTCTGCTCCACTCAAGCAAAGTAAATTCTGAGAGAGACAGTCTTCCCTCAGAGGACTCAGCCTTGTCCCATCTTGGAGTACCTGGGGAGGCTCAGAAGGACCATCCATCTGTCCCCTCGGGCTGGACTTGATCATCCTGACTACTAAGGCTTGTGCTCGTAGGGCTGGGAACCAAAACTGAGCCCTAATCGATGGGTAGGAACACTGGGGGCTGGGAGGGAGTCACAGTTCCTGACCTCAAAGAACTGACCTCCCACAGCATGCTCCAAAACGTTAAATCAAGGGGAGGAAGACTGGAAGCATGAAAAGAAGACAGGCCGAAGAACAATGCTCCCCTCCCTCTAGTGCCCTGGGCCCCTTGGAAGTCACGTTAGCCTTTCTCCCCCTCCCCCCCCCCCCCGTCCCTGTCATCCCCAGCGCCCCACGGAGTCCAGCTCCGAAATGTCTCTCATCTGCATCCTCTTGTCTCCTCGCCCCTGCCGTCTGTGGCAGCAGAGACAGATGAGTTCTGCGTGAAGGTGACCCCAAGGTGAGGGCATCAAAGCCCCCCGCACACCCCACAATGGATTAAATGCGCTGTTTCTCATGAATAGATAACACCAACAGGGACGCCAAATGATCTTTTCCCTTTCATTTCGCAGGAAGGATTTTTCCTTAATGTTCTTTTTATATTGTCCTATCTCATGTCTCAGAAAATTGCTCCTTTTGAAGCCCATTAGGCTGATAAAGCCTGATGAATATTTTAGGGGTCCATGGAAGATAAGCAGAAGGGGCCTCGGCAGATTCTCCAACGCCCTGTTCTGCTCCACTGGCCGTACGGCCTGGCGCCGTCACCGCTGAGCCCACGGGCTGGGCCTGCGAGAGTGGGTGGGACTGCTCCGGGCGTGCGGAGGTGGCACAAAGGAAGACCTGGAGACAGAGTCTAGGGGTGATGGGAGAGTGAGGGACGAGTAAGAGGAAGCATCCATCTGAGGAGGCCCAGCGCACCCTGGACTTGAGGTTTGCAACCAGCCAGGGAGCAGATTCCAGAGCCAGGAATATGGCCGACACCCGGGGGGTGTCCTCCGAGGCATCAGGAAACAGAGTGCAGAGGGGCCCTGACCACACCCCTTGCCCCTTGAGATGCAGGCAGAGCATGAACATCAACCAGGCAGCCCGGGGGGTGGCCCCCATCCTGGCCGCCGCCACGGCCCTCCTGGGGACCACCCTCTGGAGCATGACTGCACTGTGGGACCCATGCGCCCGCTGCCCCTACAGCATTCCATGTGCCCAGTGGTAGGAGGAGGCGCCTCTGGCTCCCTTTCTTTCACAGCCCTTATACCATCTTCGTAGGACAGTACAACAAGATCCCGGGAAAAGTGAGATGATCCCACAGTGACCTTGTCCACCCAGCCTCAGTTTTCTTGAATTTGCCATTTCATTAGCATAGCCACGACTGCCAGCAGCCTCACCCTATGCGCCTGCAATCACTCTCCCACCTTGCTGGAAGCAGGCCTTTCTATTCATAGCATTCCCCAAAATATCCAATCGCCTGCACAGACCATTTGGAAGTTTGCTGGTTTTCCTTAACATCAGCATTAAAATGCCTTCACCAACTTCACGGTACACGGCTGTATAATATGGATATACTACCATCTACTGAAATATTCCCAGTTACCCGGTATTCACATGCACCCGCAATTATAAATGACACTGTCACGGATTTCTTTGTGTGTGTGTATTTGTCTGCACTTCTGGTTAAATCCACAGGAACAATTCCTGGAAGTGGAATTGCCGGGTCAAAAGTCGGAGGTATTTTGTAGGCTCTTGATACATATTGTCGATTCCCCCCCCCCCCCCTCCGCCTAAAAGGGTTGTCTTAGACTCCTCTGCCCTCAGAGGGGTGCATGGTGCCCTTACCGCATCAGGCATAAAAAATATAAGATCCTGGCAACTTGGATTTT
The DNA here is from genome assembly GCA_963924515.1 of Vespertilio murinus. Taxonomy (NCBI): domain Eukaryota; kingdom Metazoa; phylum Chordata; class Mammalia; order Chiroptera; family Vespertilionidae; genus Vespertilio; species Vespertilio murinus. The sequence continues at coordinate 29,634,599 of OZ004715.1, read as the reverse complement.
CTGTGGGTCCCCAAAGACGGCAGGAACGATAGTATCCAAGGCCAGAGGGAAGGGTCTCTGGGAATGGGGAGCGGCCTGGGCCAAGCCTCGGAGGTGGGAGTGATTAGAAACTCCCCCGCCAGCTTCTAATTGGGCATCCAAACAGGCCTTCCGCTCAGCCCAGGTTTATGCCTGCGGACTTCTCACGCCGAGTAATCTATGGAGGCAGCTAATGGAAATGCCTAATTAGGGTTTCATAAACCTGGATCTACGATCAAGAAGATAAACCTGTATTAACCCTCGGCTGGAACTGCAGGGATGAACTGCAGCTGGAAAACGATCGAGGCAGAAGTAAATGTGTCAATGCATAGCTCTACAGAGCAAGAAGGGGAGCAGGAAAAGTGACCTTTCTTGGGGGAGAGAAGAACATTGATTCTCAATTAATTGTGACTCGCTGGAGAATGCAGCCGTACCATGCGTGTCCAACATCCTCCCCTGGTACCCAGCGCCTCCGCTGGACCAAAGATCCCCGCTCTCTGAACAGGTGTGCTCCTGAGGGGGGTGGCTGCTTAGCTGGGAATGAATCAGAGACCAGAGACCCAGGGGCAGATGTGGAGGAGTTGGAGCGGGCAATGTCAGAGGAGGTCTGAGCTGGCACTCCAGGGTGAGTCAGGGGCCAGGGAAGCCTCCCAGAGAGGGGAGAGCAGGCTGGGCGGCTGAGGGGTTGTCTCAAATGTCCTTTAAATGCCACATCCAAGTTCTGAGTTGGTCGCCACCCTTCAAGGCCAGGTGCATTTATGTACCAACCCGCGTGCTAGGGAGTGCACCAGGGGCTGCACAGGACGCAGCGCTTGTCAGACGCGTGCTTTGCCTTCAAGGGCTTCCGTCTAATGGCATCAAGTTCACAAAAGACTCCAAAGGAATGGGAGTGGTGATGGGAGGGACAGACACGGTGTAAAGCACCGTGAGGTCCCACGGAGGGGATAGAGGACACATGGTGAGAGAAGAGGGGTGTAGGGTGGATATGGAAGGACTGTTAAGATGCCACTCGGAACAGACAGCAGGTACAACATTCCGTGTGCACAGAACAGGAATGTGCCCTTTTACTCCTGCAATCACCCAGCTCGCTTTTCTGCTGCCAAAGAAAGCACTAGGTTGGGGCACGTGGAGGCTCACTCACCCATTCGCTCCTGCAGGTATTTGCTGAGTGCGCATCCTGCTCTGTGGATGAAAGCGAGCACTTGCCTCTGTGGAGCTCCCAGTCCCATCACAGAATTGACAAAACCCTTATTGCGACCCGTGCCTGCATAGATTTTTTTCAAGGTCCCAGGTGGACCCTGTGGAGGAGGGGGCCTCTGATGGCACTGGCAGGAGGAAAGGGGCGAACACACAGGCGGGAGGGCCCGGCTGGCTTGGAAAGGTGAGGAGTGGGAGGTGGGGCTGCAAGGGGAGATCTGAGACTGAGCCCCGAGGATGTGGACACTATTCTGTGGGCAACAGGAGGTCATTTCTGGGCCAGAGGAGGGGGATGGTCGTCATAACAACAAGGAATCTTAGAACACGCTTTTCCTTTCTGAAGCAGCTTTTCAGATTCCTGACACTATTTAATCCTTGCTGCATTCTTATAAAGTAGGAGGACCAGCTGTGTTTTAGGCACCTTTAGGAATAAAGGGAGGAAATGACATGGTTTCTAATCTCAAGAAATTATACACCCCCCCCCCACTGTGTGTTTTTCCATTTCACACACAACCAGTGGCTCAGCTTCATACACTCACTATACACATACACACACACACACACACACCCCTCACAGCAGAGGCTGATCTCTCACGTGATGAACCTGTATGCCGTTGTCCCTGACTGGCCCCACTTGATGCTCCACAGGCTTTTCAAACTCACTGTGTCCAACACTGAGCTGAACATCCTCTGTGCTCCAGCCTCGGCTGCTCCTCCTCCTGGGTCCCCCTCAGCAAAAGCTTCCTCATCTGGCCTGTTGTCCAAGCCAGAACACTGGGCATTGCTTGGGGATCCCCGACTCTCGCTCTCCCTCCAGTTAATTTACTGCCAAGTTCTTTATTTATTTTATTTTAAAAAATATATTTTATTGATATTTTACAGAGAGGAAGGGAGAGAGATAGAGACCCAGAAACGTCAATGAGAGAGAAACATGGACCAGCTGCCTCCTGCACACCCCCCACCGGGGATGTGCCCGCAACCAATGTACATGCCCTTGACCGGAATCGAACCTGGGACCTTTCAGTCCGCAGACCGACGCTCTACCACTGAGCCAAACTGACCTCGGCTACTGCCAAGTTCTGATGATGCTTCTCTTGTCTATTCTCAGCCCTCCACCCTCACTCCTACTCAGAACTTACAATACGTACCCGACAGAGGTAAGGCTGAGAAAGTGTGTCTGGGACAGGCTGCTGCAAGAGGGAAAGCACTGGATCAGGGAGAGGGGCCACTGTAGCAGGGGAACGGTGAGAAAGCTGTGGTGTGGGTGCGGGTGGAACAGAGCGAGCAGCCTGCTCGTGACCAGCTGCCGTGGGCTAGAGGGAGTGGCAGAATGCGATGGGCAGGGCAGCAAAGGAGGGACCAGAGGAGGACCCTGCAGGCCAGGCCTGTGGGTCATGGGCTGGTGTCACTCCTACTTTAGCGATTTCTGGGGAATCGTGTTCTGGACTTTGGGAAACTAATTGGACCTTCCTAATTCTTGGTCCCTTCACCTGTAACGTGAGGATCATAATCGTATATATGTCATAGGTCAGTGGTCGGCAAACTGCGGCTTGAGAGCCACATGCAGTTCTTTGGCCCCTTGAGTGTGGCTCTTCCACAAAATACCACGTGCTGACGCGATTGAAACTTCGTGGCCCATGCTCAGAAGTCGGTTTTCGGCTCTCAAAAGAAATTTCAATCTTTGTACTGTTGATATTTGGCTCTGTTGACTAATGCGTTTGCCAACCACTGTCATAGGTTGATTGTGTCAGTCAAGCTAAAATAAACCGTACCCAATACTTAGCACATATTTTCAGCCTAAGCAGAGAGAGAAACTTTTCCAAATACATCGAAATGCTGGATAAAATGTAACAACATTAAAACAAAACAAAAATAAGAGAGCTGGGAAGAGAAATCCTTAGATATAAAAGCAAACAAATGAAAAAAGCCGAAGTTGCATCTGAGAGTTGAAACAGTGGCCCACACCATTCAGTCCCGGTTTCCAAGCCCATGGGAGTGAGGAATGGAGACCCCGGTCGTCTGTGCAAGAAAAACCGAGTGGGCAGGCACGTCCGCACAAACCCACAGCCGCAGGGACTGTCTCAAGCCCAGTCCTGGGACGATCACTGCCATCCACCCAGGAACGCAGGAAGTAAGCCGGCCAAACAGTCTGGAATGTGTGTCCATGCACTGGGCCCACGGGGTGTGGAAATCCAGAAAGGCAGAAATAACTTAAAAACGTCCCCATTGTGTCTGTAGGGACCCAGCAAAAACAGACTCAAAACCTTTCCCTAAAAAGAAAACCAACCAACCAACCAACCAAAAAAACGTCTCCCTGGAGAGGTCCCACAGCCCAGGCTCTGAGCAGGACAATTCCTGTTGGAGATGAGCTCCGGGTGAAAACGAACAGAACCCAGAGGAAAGGACTCTGGGCGCCTGAGAATAAACAGACAAACGAGTGATCACATCCACATCCCAGGAACCAAGGAGTCTGCAGCCATTTGAAAGGGCGTAGGAGAAGGCAGGTTTTGAAAACACACCAAATAAAAATTCCAGAAATAAAAGAGCTGTTGAACTAGATCTATAGGTTAAACGTCAACTAGAAAGCTGAAAACAGAACTAGGGAATTGGAAGACAGGGGGGATCATAGCAAAATGAGCAGCGTGATGAAGCAGTTAAGAGCGCTGGATTCTTTGGCTGACGGAAGGCCGACCCAGCGGACACCTGCCAGATGTGTGAGGTGGAGGTGAGCTGGGGGCAGGGCGGGGCTCCGGAGGACTGTATGTGCCCGCTAAGGAGTATGTAACTATCTTATTGACTTGCGTTCGAGAAAGCCATTTTTTACTCCCGCAGCCTCATCGTGTGTGAAACATAGATGACAGTGGACGACACACAGAGCTACGGAAGCCCCTGGCCCACAACGGACATGAGGGGTGGGCCCAAACTGAACTTTGTTTCCGGAAACGCAGAACTGCAGATCCTGGAGGGTTGAAACCAGGCGGATCTTGTTCTCAAAGCAGACGAGCAAGGCCCTTTGGCCTCAGGCCACTATTCTGGACCATTAGAAGGATGAGGTTTTGGTTAATGCCAAGATCAACCTCATGCCAAAGCAAAGATGCCAATCTTATTTGCAAATCTATTTAAGATCTTCCCAGGAGGTCACCGGTGCTTCGGAGCTGGCAGGGAGGAGTGTGGGGTGTTTTCAGAGGAAGGTGATTATGACAGCTCAGAAAGCACCCGCCGGGCCTCCGGTCAGGAGGCGATTGCTGACCCCGCGCAGCGGAGCAGGAGACATGAAAGGTAGGCTGTGTCACGGACACCAGCCCATTTGTAATTGGGTTGAGCAACATTTGGGCAAAGCCCCAAAAAACAATCCTGGAAAGCTGTCCTTGAAATCTGTGCCATTTGTAGAAAGAATGGCTAGCACCTGGGATTTAAATTCATCCACGGGGAGTGAAACACACCTGGATCATAGGCACTGAGGACGTGCTGCTACCCTGGCACCAGGCTATGGCTTTTACCTCTGTGATCAGCTGACTGGGCCAGCGGGTTATTCGTTCCCGCCACTGCCTTTACACAACCTCTCTTCCATCTCCACCCTGGGAAGACTGTTCAACTTCCAGCTCTCACTGACGGTTGTGTAAACACCGAGTGGCCAGATTATTATGCATTCAGAGATCATAATAACCTGGCCACTCAATGTATATTGAAAAAATGCACTTTAATTAGCCTTTCATTCAAGTGCAAGCTTCTCTTGCTCACATTCAAGTGCAAGCTTCTCTGCAATGTCTGCAAAGCCCCAGGAGGTAGGTTGATGGGTTGGCATGGGTTGGGACAGGAAGTTGCTCTCAGTGAAGTGGGGTTGTGCTCAGTCTCCCCTGGGAGGGAGAGGACCAGGACCGGCCAGGGGAGATGAGGTCCCCCCCACTCCCCACAGGCTATCATTTGGGAAAGTGTTGTCTTCAGACCCTGTCACGCTTCTTTCCCAAATGGAGTTTTGTTAAACATTTCCTGCACCATGTATCATGAATGAAAAGTGTCCAGGGTCAAACTGTGTTGATAAAGCTCACTTACAGGGTTAAATAGACTCCTACTAGCTGGACTCCTTGGAGCAGCTGCTCTTGAAATATGGTTTCTGAGCTAGGAAGATTCTTCAGCTGTAAAGCAGTTAGGCTATTAGACTACCTATGTTGCAGGAAGAGTTATTTATTCATTGGATATTTACTGGTGGCAATTATAGGTCAGGAATTACTGGAGGGGTTGAATATATAAAGTGAGCAAAAACACATGCAGTTCCTTCCCTAAGGGAATAGACAGGGAGAAAAAAACCCACCTCACATAACTAAATGCAATGTTATATCCAAAAGAAAGACTATGAAGGGTAGAAACGTCTAAGCCTATCCTAAGCCTATCCTTCTTCTGGAGTCAGGAAGTGATGGCGAAGGAAAGAAGGCAGAGGAACGCGCCAGTGGGGGTAAGAACATTCGAGGTGGAGGAACTGTACAGGCAATGGCCAGTGGCTGGAACACAGAGGGCTGAGGGAGAGCTTGTGAGATGTTGGGCAGAGGATCTGGAAGAGTGGGTGCCTTAAGTGTACAATAGCATAATGCTAAAAATGTTCATGCCTTGTTAAAAATATCTTGTTGCTAAAAAATGCTAACCATCATCTGAGCTTTCAGGAAGTCCTTTTTTGTTGTTGTTGTTGTTGCTGGTAGTGGGTCTTACTTTCATGCTGATGGCTGCTGACTAATCAGGGTGGTAACTGAAGAATGGGGTGGCTGTGGAAATTTCTTAAAATGAGATGGCAATGAGGTTTGCTGCATTGATTGACTTTTCCTTTCATGAACAATTTCTCTGTTGCACATGATGTTGTTTGATGGCATTTTATCCACAGTAGAGCCTCTTTTTGAAATTGGGGTCAGTCTTCTCAAATCCTGCCATTGCTCTGTCAACGAAGTTAATGTAATATTCCAAAGTCTTTGCTGTCATTTCAACAATCTTCAGAGCATTGTCCCCAGGAGTAGGTCCCACCTCAAAAAAAAACCACTGTCTTTGCTCATCCATAAGAAGCAATTCCCCTTCCAGGACAGTTTTATTCTGGGATTGCAGCAACCCAGTCCCAGCTCCAGGCTCCACGTCCAATTCTGGTTCTCTTGCTGTTTCCACCACATACTTTATTTCTTCCACTGAAATCTTGAACTCCCCAAAGTCATCTATAAAGGCTGGAATCAGCTTCTTCCAAAATCCTGTTAATGCTGATATTTTGACCTCTTCCACTGATTCATGAATGTTCTTGAATGGTGAATGGTGAATCCTTTCCAGAAGGTTTTCGATGTACTTTGATCCATCAGAGGAATCGCCGCCTACGGTAGCTATAGCCTTCGAAATGTAGTTCTTAAATAATATGACTTGGAAGTAAAAAATTATTCCTTGATCCATGGGCTACAGACTAGCTCTTGTGTTACTGGGTAAGAAAACACCATTAATCTCACTGTACTGGGTCGGGCAGAGTGGGTGCCTTAAGTGCATCTCCATCAGAGCTCTTGGGTGACCAGGTGCATTGTTGATGAGAAGTAAGATTTTGAAAGGGGTCTTGTTTTCCGAGCAGTATGTCTCAACAGTGGGCTTAAAATATTCAGTGAACCAAAATTGCAAACAGATGTTCTGTCATCCAGGCTTTGTTGTTCCATTTATAGAGCATGGCAGTGTACACTTGACATAATTCTTAAGGGTCTGAGGATTTGCAGAGTAATAAATGAGCACTGGCTTCAACTTTAAAGTCACCAGTTGCATGAGTCCCTGTCAAGAGAGTCAGCCTGTCCTTTGAAGCCAGGCATTTACAGCTCCTCTCTAACTATGATAGCCCTAGGTGGCATCTTGTTCCAATATAACAGTGTTTCATCTACTACATTGAAAATCTGTTGTGTAGTGCCACTATGTTCACTAATGAACTTAGTTAGATCTTCTGGATAATTTACTGCAGCTTCCACATCAGCACTTGCTGTTTCACCTTGCACTTTTATGCTATGGAGACGGCTTTTTTCCTTAAATGTCACAAACCAACTTCTGCTAGCTTCAGACGTTTCTTCTGCAGCTTTCTCACCTCTCTCAACCTTCACAGAATTAAAGAGAGTCTGGCTGAAGGGAATGTTGTGGCAGGTTTGATCTTCTCAGAGCACCAAAACTTTCTTCATGTCAGCAATAAGGCCATTACACTTTAAAAAAAAATCATCAGTGTGTTCCTGGAGTAGTCTTCCAATTTACTTCAATAACTTTTCCTTTGCATTCACAACTCGGCTACCTGGTACAAAAGGCCTAGCTTTTGGTCTGTCTTGGCTGTAAAGGTAACATACACAATGGATTGCAAAGGCTTAGTAAGAAAAACATGCTTTCCTCACTGAGTGTTACCATTACTAGCAACTCTTGTTTTCACTTGGACACTTAGAGGCCATTGTAGGGTTATTAGTTGGCCTAATTTCGATGCTGTTGTGTTTCAGGAAATAGGGAGGCCCAAGGAGAGGGAGAGGGATGGGGCAAAGGCTGCTCAGTGGAGCAGTCAGAACACATGCAGCATTTACCAATTAAGTCTGCCATCCTATCTGGGCATGGTTTGTGGCCCCCAAGACAATTTTAATAGTAACATCAAAGATTAATGAGCACAGATCATCTTACAAATATAGTAATAATGAAAAAGTTGGACATACTGCGAGAGCTACTAAAATGTGACACAGACAGGACGTAAGCAAATGCTATTGGAAGAATGGATAGACTTGCTTGATGCAGGGTGGCCACAAATGTTCCATTGTTAAAAAAAAATAAAATAAAAATGCAATATCTGCAAGGTGCAGTAGAGAGAAGTCCAAAAAAGTCAGGCAAACCTGTAAGCAATATTAAAACTCATTAAGGTACTGTACTTTGTTTTTTCTTACTGAGCCTTGGCAATCCATTGTGTGTGTTAGCCTTACGGCGCATCTCAGTCAGACTTGCCACATTGCAAGTGCTCAACAGACACACATGGCCAGCGGCTCTCCCATTGGTCAGGCCAGTCCTTGAGTCTGGGACCCATGAGGGCAAAGGCCACGTCTGTACCTTCAGGTACGCAGTCGGTTCTTGACCAATGCTGATGGCACAAATAAACAGCAGCCATGCTCTGCCAAGACCCCTGAGGCCACTTTCTCCGTTACTTGGCACACAGCCTTTCGGCTACAATGGGGATCCAGTCCTGGGTGCCAAGTGCCAAGTGACCTCTCTGAAGAAAAGGGGACCCAACAGAAATCTTCACCACCCGCCTCTCTTTCTTCACCACCCGTCCCTCTCCTGCTGCTGTCCGGGCCTCGGGGTCCTTGAAGCACCTCGCCAGCCTGCCCGGCCCAGAGAGCAGGGGGCACTTGCTCAAGGTGAGGCAGCTGGTGAGTGGCAGGGCTGGAGCCCGGAACTCCCGTCTCCCATCCTTAGGCCCGTGCTTTTGAACGTTATCTCTTGGCAAAGCTAAGAATAAATCATAGGCCCTCGGAAGAGGACCTCGGTTATATTAAGCAAATAGCTTACTGAGATGTAGTTAACTATTCAGTAATGTATTTGAAGAAAATTAATTTTTCATTCTGTCACTCAGAATATTAAGGCTGGCTCTCCATAAATACACAGTCTGACTTCTCCTTGCAAGTTAAGAAAAAAAAAAGAAGAATCTCAGTGGATATCTTTAGAGAAACATAATTATAATTTAGTTGACACATCTCCTATCTTGGTGCTGGTAAACAAACCTCCTCTGAATAATTCAAATAACAAACTCTGCCCCCCTTTGGAAATTGAGCTGATTTTGAATGGAACCGGTTAAGTGTTTCCATCTCCAAAGACCTAGCATGTGCCAGCCAGCAAGTGCACCCGGCGTTTCAGATCTCACGAGGACCTCCTCAGGGGTTGGCTCCTCAAACCAGCCACTACCTGGCCGGTTGGCCTGGCCTTCAGCCACACGCCCGCCTGGTGTGTGTCTGTCAGCTCCCCGGAGGAGCAGCTGCGCGCCTCCATCGGAGCTGTTGGAGCTGCACAGACCCTCCGCCACACGGCTTCCCGCACGGATCCTGCTCTGGTGGAATCCGGAGTGCTGACTGTAACGGAAGGCTGTCAGTGGGCATCACATCACTGCTCCCGGAAAGATCCGCTGTGGCTTCTGTGGATCACCTGTTCCCCCTGTTCCTTCTGTGGGGAGGCCGGCGATTTGCATTTCACAGGGGCCTCCAGGGAAGGCCCCTGCATAGGTTGCTCCAGCTTGGAATTCTACAGCAGAGAAATCGGGTATTCTCCTTGAATGACAAGCCAGTCCATGAAGTCTGGGAGAATTTGTAGAAGTCTTTAGGGAACGGCGGCAGTTTAAAAATCCATTAGAACATCCAAGATCTTAAGACCAGGCTGTTGTGGATATTTGCCAAGTGGAGTTTGCAAACCTGGGTTTTAGCCTCATACAAAGCTTTGGGAACAGTCTGAAATCTGGCAATAACCCTCTCCCCACTATGCCAGCACCAACCTTCCTTGCTTTGGAGAGAAGGCGCAGATAGTCAGACCAGCTCTAGGCCCAGATTAATCACTCAATGTGGACTGTCTGGGTGCTGATTAGGTACAAAACATGTGCTGGTTCCAAGTTCAGTCTGATTGCAGATGTCAAAAAATACAAATGGCCCTCCACATTCACCAAGATAAGTGGCACTCATTCATCCTGCCTTCATCCAAGCGACGCTATTCAGGGACCAGATTTCACAAAGCCTTCGAACAATCCCGAGAACACCCGAGTCCATGCCTCCGCGTTGGTCTCTGTATTAGCCTGCTAGGACTGCTACAACCAACTACCACCCATGGGGGGGCTGAAAGCAACCGGAACTTATTGTTCTATAGGCAAGGAGTCCGAAATCAAAGTATTGGCAGGGTGGCCCTTCTGAGTGAAAATCTGCTCCATGCATCTCCCCTAGACTCTGGTGGCCACAGGCATTCATAGATTTATAGATGCATCGCTTCATCCTCCATCTCCACATGGCCTTTTCCCTGTATGTGTCTTCACGTGGCCTTATCCCTGTGTGTGTCTTCACGTGGCCTTCTCCTTGTGTGTGTCTTCACATGACCTTTCCTGTGTGTGTGTGTGTGTGCGTCTTCACATGGCCTTTCCCATCTTCTTATAAGGACACCAGTCATATGGATGAAGGGCCCATCATACAGTTAAGTATGACCTCATCTTAACTAATTTCAGTTGAAATAATCCTATTTGTAAATAAGGTCACATTCTGAGGTATTGAAGGTTAAAACTTTAACATCTTTTTTGGAGGGACACAATTCAGCCCCAAACAGCCTTCTTTTGTTCCCAAAGCATAGGGCTAGGGACACAGAAAGTGCTCAGAGGATGTGCACAGCATTCGGTCCTATCACTCACCATGAAAGAAAAAGCAAAGTGGCTACAAAGTGGGTCATCATCTTATTTTTTGTGTACAAGGAAAAATAATTCTTTGATTCTCATATGATAAGAGTAAACTATGCAATGCTATATGTGTTTAGGAAGTGCTACTTTAAGAAGAAGAATCCCCTTATTAAATAACTTTAAAAGGCTCCTATTAAAGAGTCTGAAAACCATTTATTCATTCACTCATTGACTCAATAAATATGCATGGAGGCTGCCCATGCACCCAGCACCCTGCTCCGTGAGGAAGACGCTGATATCCTGCTTGGGGAGCCTGGAGTCTCAGCCCTGAAACCTATGACTGCGTCACCTTGCACAGCAAATAGACTCCTCAGAAGTGATCAACTGCAGGACTTTGAGATGGGACAGGATCCTGGATGATCCAGGTGGGCTCAGTGTAATCACAAAGGTGTGTGAGTGAAAGAAGGAGGCAGGGAGGCAGAGAAGGTGAGGTGATGATGAAAGCAGAGGTTGGAGAGATGCGGCTGCTGACTCTAAAGACAGAGGTAGGGGCTATGAACAAGGAATGTGGTGGCCTCCAGAAGATGGAAAGGAGAAGGAAACCGATTCTCCCACAGAATCTTGAGGAGCACAGCCCTTCTACACCTGGATGCCAGCTCTCTGAGGCCCATTTTAGACTTCTGACCTGCAAACTGTAAGATATGAATTTTGTGTTGTTTGAAGATCCAAGTCTGTGGTAAATTGTAACTGTTCCTCCTCCAGAGACACTGCTTTCCTCACTGTGTGTGTGTGTGTGTGTATGTGTGTGTGTGTGTGTGTGTGTGTGTGTGTGTGTAGTAGTAGTAGTAGTAGGCTCCATTCTTATATCCCACTTCTGTTCTGCTCTCCTCTCCTCCTACTTCTCCCACCCTGTCAGCCCTCCAAGGCCAGCTCCCACCACTTCATTCGCCATACCCTTTTTGTTAACAGATGGGAGAGGGCCTTGTCTCCCTTTGGTTGTTGCTGGGTTTGGGCTCTTGTGATATTCTGAAAAAATGGATTTTCTGAGACTCACGCAGGAGAAGAAGTGAGTTGTATGCGCATGTAATTAAATCCCTAAATTTCCAAAGTCCCAGTTTCCTTAGTCCAGTCATAGAAAAAGTGTAGCCGGGGCTTCAGTGGAGCTAAAATTTGAGCCAGTGTCCAGAGCTTCCTTTCCATGTTGGAGCTGGGTCCAATACAGAATCAGACTGTCTTAGCCTATATTTCCTATTGCAGCCCATTGCATATGGGGGTCCACTTGGTTGTGGTCCACATGGGCAAATGCAAGAGAACCAGATAACACACCCCAAGCAACAAGAGCAACAGGAGAAAGTTCCTTTGTTTAGGGGATTATATATTCCGGGATTTTGGTGCACGTGCAGTGGCCGTGCCAATTCTGGCCAGCCACCTTTGTTCCAGGTTTGATTGGCAGGCAAGTACCTCCCTCAGTCCCCCAACTTTACTGGGCTTGCATCTCCCTATGTGGTTCCCTGGGGAGTGAAAAATTTCCGCTTCCTGGTGAAGGTGCCCAAATGACACGTCTATACTGTCTGGCCTTCCCGCTTTGCTGCTTTCCTAGCTATGATAATAAAAGCATAATATGCTAATTAGACTGGACATCATTCCGGATGTGATTACAGACATCCTAATGAAGCCGGGATGGAGTGCCAGCAGCTGTGGGAGGGAAGGCCTACTCTTGCACGAATTTCATGCACCGGGCCTCTAGTCATTAATAACTAGCTAATCACAATGGTATCACTCCCCCCACCCCACAGACCCCAAATCCTTCGCTGAGGCCAAGCACAACACAGCTGGAGACCTACCGAATCTTCCCAAAGCCAAGGTTCCCCATGAACTAAATGCATTTAATGCAGGGTTCATTTTTCTGAAATGTCCACAGAGCCCCTCTGCATGGAGAGGGTGCATTATGATGTGGAGAGCTTAGCAGCTGTCCTTTGTTCACACCTTATGCAAACACGGACCTCTCAGCCTGCCTGAGGTGTGTTCCATTGCTACAAGGCTTTCCACTCAGAGTATGGAAATCGCTGGCCTTGGACCCAGGCATGGTTAAGCCTGAAAGATGTACTCTTCAAATTCTCTGAAATATCTCCTAAGGGAAAGGCCGTCTTAAAAGTAGGCTCTCGTTTAATCAACTGTAGTCAACCACGCGGTGAGTACTGCCCTCTCTCACTTGGTTTGTGCCACTCACTGGACAAAGAACTTCGCACGCATTGCCTTATTTAGTTCTCCCAACAACTCTTGGATGTAGTACTATTTTTTCCCCCGTTTTACATATAAACGGAGGCTCAGCGAGTTTAGGTGACTCGCCCAAGGTCACACAGGGAGTTTGTGTCTGGAGCCCTTCTGGAGAGCCTTGCTGCTCAAAGTGTCAGCCCCAATCAGCAGCTTTAATATCTGCCGGCAGCACTAGCATCACCTGGGAACATTGGAAGCTGGAATCTCAGGCTCCACCCCTCCTTCCAGATCAGAATCTGCATTCTAACAGGGATCTGTTGGCAATTTGCATGCACATTAAGTTTGAGAACCTCTTCCCTAAACCATTATGTGATAGTATCAAAACCAACAGCACTTATTTGATGTGAATTGGAATAGCTTGTCTGGTAGAGACTCCTGCAGGGCAAGTGGAAGTAGGCTGTGTGGGAGGCTGGAGGGCTTTAGGAGAAGGCATGAGGCCTCCAGAAGCATTCCAGGGAACCCCTAAGCATTTAGCTGCCAGGGGGTCCCTCCTCCCTGTACCTCGGGCCAGGCCGGGGAGGGCAGCTCCCACGGCTTTGCTGGAGGGCTGATGCTGGGTGTCTTCCCTTATGTGGTAGCCTTGGGAGCTGATGCCCTGCACATTTGAGTGATCTTACAAACATCCCTGTCTGGACTGGATCTTCAATCCCTTAGCCCAGTGGTCAGCAAACTCATTAGTCAACAGAGCCAAATATCAACAGTACAACCATTGAAATTTCTTTTGAAAGCCAAAATTCTTAAACTTAAACTTCTAACGCCACTTCTTCAAAATATGCTCAGGCTTAGGTATTTTGTGGAAGAACCACACTCAAGGGGCCAAAGAGCCGCATGTGGCTTGTGAGCCAGTTTGCTGACCGTAGCTTTAGTCTATGGAGGAAGCAAGCTAGGAAGTTCTCAGGAGAGAGAGGGAGGTAGGGAGGGAGGGAAAGGGAGAAGAGAGAGAGCATGAGCAAGCAAAAGTGAAGTGGGTGAAAAGATTGATTGATTTGGAGACCTACCAAATCTTCCCAAACAAGTTAAGTGAAGAACTGGCTCTCTCAACAGCCAGACTCACTCCATTACGTAGCATCAGACGGTCCCCGCTTCACCTCAATACTCAACTAGAAGCGAGAGGAGCAAGACTGGCAAGCACAATGATTTCAACAGAGGCCGCTATGGAGTGTGGGGACTGGGACTGAGTCAGGTCTCCTGAATTCTAGGCGGCGTGTCTTCCGGGCTGGCTGTTTCCAACCAACTAACAAACATGAAAACCAAACTATCAGTAACAACACAACACTAATCAGACAGAACAAACTCTGCATATGGTTCAGGAGTACTTAATCCAGTTTCTCATGCTCTAACTAACCCAATCCATGTTTAGATTCGCGACGGTAGAATCCTATGTCAATGCTTTGCATCCATGGTGGGATCGCCCATGTCTATTAGGAAGTTTCTCTCCCTCACTGATGTTCTGGGTGTATTCCCAACTTTCACATAGGCTTTTCCTCTGTGGTGATCTCTCTCCATTGTTGTAGTTCTTGTTATTTTGACTTGGTTCGTTGTCTCAATTCCCAGATATTTTCTGGGCCCTTAAATAGTTACCAGCAAGACTGGTTTTGAACTAGCCTCTGATATTAGAGGAAATGCCTGTGTGTTATGCTGAGTGGGGGGATAAGGTGGTATTTATGTCCAGAATCGTTGGGATCGCAAGCTGGCTCTGAATTCCCGAGTCCCCACCTGGGGGCCCCCAACCTGAGCCTCCCTGACTCCCCATGAAATGCCTTGATTTTCACCCCAGCCCTCCCCTCAATGAAATCTGGTGCATTTCAAAACAGTGGTTTTAGGTATCTGTTCCAAGAATGGCCAGGGGTAGAGCTTTAGGCACCTGGCAGGCTAATCAGAGATACTCAGTGAGAAGCATTCAGAGGTGGAGGGATTATCCCACCCCTGACACTGGGGCAGTTCTGCCAATGAGCAGGGCTGCCCTGCACAGAGACCGGCTCCTCTGTCCCCAAATGCTGCCCCCACTTCCCGGGCCAGAGGGACAGCTCAGCACCCAACAGGTTGCGGTCTCAGGCCCTCAGCGCAGAGAAAGAAAGAAAGGCATGCCCAAGCCCAAGGCCTCCTCCTTCCCAGGTGCTTGGCTGACCATTTAATTACCAGGTCCAATCAAACTAATCACACTGTGGGGACCTTGGAGACATTAGGCAATTAAAGGCCGCCTGGCTGCCGAGTCCCGGAAAGGCAGATTGTTTTAGCTGCAGCCTCCTGATGGGGCTGTGAGTCACACACTGAAAAGGCAGACCCTGAGACCCAGGGATCTGGAGAAAGGGAGGCACCTGGAGAAAGCCTACTCCTTTAAGGGCTCAACATGGGTTGGATGGGGCCTCCAAGCTTTTCCAGCATCAGGGAGGAACAGGGATATTTTAAGGGAAAGTCCATTGCCATGGATTACATGACTGAGTGACAGCTGGCAAGAGCCGAGCTATGTGCGACTGAGAAAGGTAAACCAGCCAGGGAAGTGCGGGCATCTAGCAGATGCTCAATAAACAATTATTATGATATAATAACCTTCGTTATTTATTTGGGGCGAGGGCAGAAAGAACTCGTCCAGTGCCCACAATGCCAGACACAGTCGCAGTGTTGGAGATTCCAAGGACACGCTGTCCTTGCCCATTCCCAAAGACAAATGTAACCACGGCTGAGAAAACAAACACTTCAGCAAACAAAGGCCTTCGAGTTGGCCGGTCGCGTGAGTTCAGGGCTGCCCTGTTGTGCGAAGAGAGGGGTGACCACAGCTACTGGCTGTGCCGATTCATCTCAAGGGCCCACAAGAGCCACTCTTGGGGATAAAAGAGGAGGGGTCCCCCCCCTGATCATATGACTCTTGGTGGGGAGACCAGGTTAGCACACAACAAGTAATTATTGCCTTTTATTTATACTTTGGCCCCTCTAAACACAGATGCAATGTGGTTTGAGAGGATAAAAATCAATACACAACATTAAGAAGAAGTCAGGAAAGAAAAGAAACCATGGAAAGGGAAATCAGGTGGAAAGTCTGTCAGACCCCTTTCTGGGGCAACTCGGATCTGGGCACCATCTCTTCGAGAGAGGAGATGGGGAGGGGCGCGGCCATCATTGGGCCCAGCTGCCATGGTGGTAAACACCTGTGCATGGGCACCCCAGCTGCTGCCCCAGGATGGACTTCTCAAAGACATAGACCTATAGCCCGTTGCTCTGCCATCGGGGTCCCCAGTCATCTCTGAGGCACAAGGCACAGCAGGAGTCATGCCACCCAGACACCCAGGGGGCATGGATGCTTCTGAAATATTGGCCAACGGGAGGCAGGTGCCAGTGCACATATGCAATGCCCTTTCCTTCTCTCCTCACATGCCACACGGTAGTTCATGATGAACAGCTCATCACTGCGCTGGAAGAGCCGCCGGCTGAACTTGGTCACAAGCCATGTCCAGCTTGGTCACACACCTTTTTACGTAGCTCCCTCATTCCCGGCCTCACTCCCTTTCCCTCACCTTCATCTCCCTGGGCTTGCATACCTTACTATAAAGGGGAAGCTCAAAATAACCTTCTGTCCCAGGCTTTGCTTTCTCGGGGCTCAGGGTAAAACAGGGCGTGATGGGGAAGTCTTGGAGTGAATGCACGTGGTTTGTGCCCTAAATATATGCTGAAAGGGTCCACGCCGTTTCAGCAGAGGCTGCAGCCCGTGGTACCGCTCTTTGTAGAAGCCAAGGAGAAGAGGATGCTTGATGAATCACACCATCTCACCACGGCCACAGCAGGGAAAGGAACCTTCTGTTGAACAGAAGTGGAGCTTTTTTTCTTATTTGGAGTCCAGACAGAAGTCTCTCAAAAGAAGACACCGTGTGATGCAGGCACCACTGTCCTCAGCATTGCCCTTTATGCATCTAACAATGAGTTTTGGGGCTGCTTCTTATAATACCCTCCAAAGGGAGCTGAAGGGTTAACATCAAGGTGTATTCCAGTAAGACCATGAGGCATCACAGTGCAGGGGTTGGCACCCAAAGCTTGGAAGTGGCAAGGGTTTAGCTATGATTTCCAGTTCTGCCACCCGCTATCTGCGTGACCTCAGGCAAATTAAATGCCTCAAGTCTCGGTGTTGTTCATTTGTCAAACAAAGGGATCGTGGTGAGTAAGGATAAACAAGACGATGAGTGAAAGCTGCGCAGGGAGACTCAGCACACGGTGAGTGTTCAGTAGAGACTGCTGTTGATAGAACTATTCCGAGAGGAGCCCTGGGATGAAGTCCAAGTACAATGTGGTTCTCAGATGGTCTATCTTCATCCAAGGACTAAGTGTAGAGTGAGTGTATTTTGAGCTATAGCTCCCCTTCTCCCCCCCCCCCCATCAAAGTGGGCTGCTTTTGAATTTCAAGTATTTCAGGTATTACATATAGTTGTTTTAATACCTAAGTTCTGAGAGAATAAGATAGTGACCTAAAGCTACCCTTTACATTTATATGAATATGTTATTTTATTAATGACCATACCATTTGCAACCCAGAAGTACACCCAGACTACGTGTGTGACATAGCTAGCAGGGCAAGGAATTATAAAACCCCTCAAACTTATTCAGGGTCCCATGGTTTGAGGATCCTAGGGACTGAGATATACCTTTTTTTTTTATCATATTTTGGAGAATAACTAAACTCTAGGCTGCTATGTTTGTTTTTACTGGCTAAAATGTTAAAAAAAAAGTACAGAGAAAAGAATACTGGGGAGAGCTATAGCAATCATGAGGAGCAAATTTCTCTTTCTCTCTTTCCCTCCCTTCTCCTCTCCCTCCCTCTTTCCTTCCTTTGTTTCTTTCCTTCTTTCCTTTACTTTCTTTTCCTTTCTTTTCCTTTCTTTTCCTTTCCTTTCTTTCCCCCTTCCCCTTCCCCCTCTCCTTTCCTTTCCTTTTCTTTCCTTTCCTTTCCTTTCCTTTCCTTTCCTTTCCTTTCCTCTTCCCTCTTTCCATCCCTCCTCTTTTTACTTCCATTCCCCCCTCCCTCTTTCCTTCCTTTTTTTTTTTTTCATGTGTTATTCTCAAAGACTCTGTGACAGTTTCTGTGCTAACAATGCTGGAGATTCAGTGGTAACCACAACAGAGGAGGTTTCTGCCCTTGAAAAGCTCACAGCCTGTAGGAAAGGTGAATATATATATCTATATATCTATATCTATCTATCTATCTATCTATCTATCTATCTATCTATCTATTATATGCCTAGGTGGCCATTCAACCAGTTGCTATGATTCACACTGACCACCAGGGAGCGGACATTCAATGCAGGAGCTGCCCCTGGTGGTCAGTGAGCTCCCACAGCAGGAGCGCCGCTCAGCTGACCTATGGATGCCAGACGCTGGGCTCATGGCTGGCAAGCACAGGTGTGGCAGCGTGAGCCTCTCCCATGGACACCCCCCCCCCCCCGTGCTCTCCCCCATCAGGATTGATGGGACCTGGATCAGGACTGACTGGGCACGAGCCTGTGGCTGCTTCTCATGGGCATGTGGAGAGCGAAGCGGAGCGGCAGCAGCCTGCCTAGTGGTGGCGGATGAGCAGGAGAGGCGCCTGGCTGGGGTCAGGCTCCTCCCCGGCCGCCTGCCCCTTCATGCACTTCTACATGCTGGTTTCAGCCTGATCCCCGCAGACCATGCCGAGGGGCCCCACCAGTACACAAATCTGGGCCTCTAGCGTTAAATAATCATACAAACACTATATATTCTAACTTGTGACAAATACTTTGAAGGCAGAGCACAGGGAATGACAGTTTTGATAGGAGGTCCTCTAGGCTGGGGGCCAGAGGAAATCGAGCTGAATATGGGCATGGATTCCTGGTGGAGAGTGAGCCTGTGGACATGCCTCCCTCCCCTGACTAGTAGGATGGACAATGGGGTTCATAGCTGTGGGTAAGGCCAGCCTCCACAACAGCGGACACAAGCCCTCAGCCTCCCCAGGAGGCAGTGCGTTCAGTGGAAAGAACACCGGCTTTCAGAGAGACCGATTAAGGAGCCGTGTGGCTTAGGATAAGCCACTTCAATGCCCTGAGCCTCAGCTCTCCCGTCTGTGAAATGGGGATAAGGAAGCTTCTTTGCAGGCTGCTGTGATGATGAAAAGAATACATGCAGGTAAAGCACCTAGAGCAGATCCTAGCAGAGAAAGACTCAGCTGTGTTCATTCCTTTGATCCTTTCTCCCTTCTGCTTTATTACAACTTGGCAGTCATCTAGCTGCCGATATGATAGGGCAGGGACGTTGACAAAGATCTCTCTGTGACCCCCACAGAACCTAGCTTAACGCCCAGAAGAAAGCAGGTACGCACAGCTGGGGCTGCTCACGACATGTCTGACTGAAGAAGCAAACTTGACAGACTGCCCTGAGGTTCCATGACTAATGCCACAGCTGTAGGAACAGCATGGCGGAGAATCCAAGCAAACCCCATAATGCATGTAAATGCTCCTCCACCATCCTAAATAATAACACACATTTAATTAAAAACACTTTAAAGACATCCTTTCAATGCCTCTCCCTAGCCCTCTGCTCCTTTATTAGACTCTCAATTTGCTGACTGGAGTGTGATTTTTTGCTGAAACCTCTGAATAGCAAATCACACTTTCATCCCAACGTGTCAGAGATAAAGCCGTGTCAGAGAGTGGAATAATTAAAGGCCAAAGAGGTAAGCCCAGCCAGGAGTGCAGCAGAGAAACAGGAGCGAGCCAATGATGCTCACAGACTTTTTTCTTCGTCTTTCCTTTTGCTGATTAAACCAAAGGTCTTGGCTGTAAATTAGAACCACGTTCTCCTGAAATATTAATCTATGTCTTAAGGAAAAAAAGTGGGGGGGCCTTCCTGGGTTGACTGTAACAATTTAAACTGCTGGTGAGTGTCCTTGGAGCGATGAGTAGGGTTTGTCCAACTCTGTGAAATATTCCTTCATAGTGGGAGGCCCCTGCTTCCAGGGGAGCAGAGTTTACCTACGAGCTCCTGATCTCTTCCCACCTATGTTTTTATTTTCACCCATGTCCCTATCCACCCATCCACCTACCCCTCCATCCACCCACCCATCCACCCATCCACCCATCCATCCATCCACCCCTCCACCTACTCATTTATCCATCCATCCATCCATCCCTCCATCCACTCATCCATCCATCCATCCACCCACCCATCCATCTATTCATCCCTCCATCCATCCATCCCTCCCGCCCTCCCTCCATCCACTCATCCATCCATCCACCCATCCATCCATCCACCCCTCCATCTATCCATCCATCCACCCACCCAACCCTCCACCCATCTACCCACTCCTCCACCCACCCACCCCTCTACCCACTCACCCACTTATCCATCCACCCATCCACCCACCCATCCATCCACCCACTCATCCATCCACCCACCCACCCACCCCCTCATCCATCCACAGAAAAGTATGCCAGCGGGCATGGCCTTTTGTTCCCATAAAGCCCCGAATTCTAGAATCCTCCAGGAGATGTGGACTGGTTAAGTCAAGACTGATCTCCATATGGGCAAAACAAAGGGAAACAGTGACAGTGATAAAACGATGCAATGTATCATCATCTGGCAGGAACCCGCTGCTTGGTGCACATTATCTCCTGCTCACACAGCTCACTTTATACATGAAGACTCGGAGCGTGGAGGGGTCGGGCAGTATGGCGGAGTTCCCACACTGGTCACTGCAGTGAGATGGGAACTTGACGCTTTCTGTTTAAACCCACGCTCCCACGTCCACACACTTCCTCCTGCCCTCTTGAGGCCTTATATTTACCCCAGGTATTCCCCTGAGGATGCCCTGCTGGCCTGTGACAATCACGCGTCCCTAGCAGCATGCCTGTGACATGCCCTTGCCATACTTGGTATTCTCACGAGAACAAACTCCACTTTTCTATTTGACTTGGTAAAATTAGTTTTTTAAAAATAAACGGATGAACAAAATAGGCCCAGAGACATAGAAGCATGGAGCAGCCTGATGGATCTCAGAGGGATGGTGGGGGTGGAAGGGTGGGGCACGATTCACCTGGGAATTTATATGCATAACCCATGGACACAGACAAGAGTGCAGTGAGGCCTGAGAGGAGTGCGACATCAACGGGGGGAAAAAGGGGGCACATCTGTAACACTTTCAACAATAAAGATACATTTAAAAAAAATCTTACTTGTGCTTGTCTATCGCTAAACCCTTTAACTCTGGCCTGGGCTGCCTGCTCCTACAGACTAAACACTTGGACCTGTCAGGGACCTAGGACCTCTACTCCTCTGGAAAAAGAGTGTCGCATGGTTCACTTCTCAGCTCCTCTCCTTCCTGGCCAGCTGACCCAGTGTTAGTTGTTTATACGTTTATGCCCACTCTAAGCCAGTGACCTGAGGGTCGGAGTGAGAGGGTAACAATGCCTGAGGAGAATGCACTGAGACACTGAGGTGAGGCTGTGCAAAGTGGGTGGCAAGGTACCAACCTGCAGCCCCTCACTGAGCCTGTACTGGAGCTCATTAGGGTCAAAACATGGTTAGTGTCGCCCCTGTAGCAGGGGCCTCCCACCCCCAGGGCTGGTAGGGGATCCTTCCCTACCAAGCTTTTTTCCGAATTTCTCCCTCTCCTAGCCCCCATCAGGGTCTTCTAATGACCCTTCTCTCCCATTCGGTCCTAAGCTCCTTCAGGGCTAGGACTGAGCCATAGCGGCTGGCACCGCCTCTAGCTCCCCGGCAGCCCACCCTGAGCCACACCCCAGGGGCAGCCACCCTCCCCCTGGAGGGGTCCCCTCTCCCGACCTTTACAGCCTTCACGTCTCCACAGGTTACTGCGCAAATCTAAATCCCAGGGCACCACAGTTCAATTTCTGCCATTGAAAAGCGAATTTGTTACATTCGTAAGTCTTTTTTTTACCCCTCGGAACCCTCCTCCATTGCTTTCTTTTCCTTAAATCTCTCTGTTGAAGAGCCCAGGAATGTGACCTCTGGCGTGTCCAGTGTGGGTTTTGTTAGTTGCACACTCACATGCAGCTCCAAGTGTTGCTCTGTCCTGGATCCCCTGCAAAACAGGCCACGGGGCCCAGGCTCATGTCCTTCCCTTTCTGCCTCAACCCTGAAGCCAGCTCTTTCTTTTCGTGCAAATGATTACTTTAAGAGGACAGTCCGGATAATGAGATTAGAGACCTATCTACTTATCTATGTGTATTGGCGCCGGGCCGGATCAAACACTTCCCTGGGTCAAATACCCTGTGGCCACTCCCTTATTAACCTCGCTTTCCATTCGTTATATTAAAATCCTCCTAACATTTCCAAGGTGCTTACCTTTTCCCTCCCATCACGGAGGAGGAAGTGAGGCTCAGGGAGGTGAATGGATACACCCTCGGGCACACAGGATAGCAGGGGGCAGAGCTGAGCTGCAGAGACTCGGGTCTGAGAGTCCATGAAGCCTGCATGCTCGCGCCGCTCCTTGATGAAACATGTTTGTTAATGTTCATTTTACTCTTGACCAAGATTTGTTGTGAAGTGAGAGTGAGTGCATGATTGCCTGACTTCTTGGGGCAGAGTATGGACGCAGCCCGGTCCTGTGCTCTGCCCACTGAAGAATGCTTTATTTTCTTGTCACTACTATGATTTTTTTCCCCATTCCCAATGTGACATATCTTTGCTAGATATGGCAGAGGGATATTTTTAGTGTTCTGGAATAAACCTTAAGGTATATTTTTACTCTTGGCTTGGAAGGCTCATTTTATGTATATGCTTAAAGATGAAAAACGTAAGTCGATGATATCAGGCAATACTTCAAGCAATTCACGTCTCAATTCACATTTATACCTTAATTATGGGCTCACTTTTTTATGTGAGTCTAGGTAAATGCATGTCTCTCTTTGCTTTGTGGCCACACAGCTAAAGCCTCCTTCTCCCCCTGCATTTCTGACTGGAATGAAGCCTTCTGACAAGGCTGCATTGGACGGAAAAGGTATGCGGCTCTTTCAACAGAAGCAGACCACACTGCAAGCGCATACCACGCTCTGCTTCCAGGCAGAGCACAAAGGACAAGGGCTCCTGGAGTTCCACATTTCGTATGGGGTCAAGAAGGCAGACCCTGATTTTCTGATTGAAGAAGAAAGAGTTCTACCTTGCCCCTAAGCACATGGCAGTGACCACCTACCCTGCAAAGAGAAGAAGGCCTGTGGGGCCAGAGGGTCAAGCACAGGGATGGCCCCAGCGCTGTCCTCTGTCTTGATCGCGGCCACTGGAGGCAGCACTTGCCTGTCCACGGCACATTCTGCTTTATTCTCCAGGGCCACGCAGACAGGCGCAAACACAGCACTGTTCAGTCTGCCTGTGTCTAGGAATTACATGGCGGCAAACGATTCCTTTGCGTTTCTACTGAGATCAAGGGATGGAGAAAGACAGTGAAGACTGGGAGGATTCCCACTTCTGCCGAGGCACATAGGTACTTCTCCAGGAGATGTACCTAAGGGAAAGGAATATGGAGCTTTGGAGAATGGTGGGCTTGGTCCAGCACCCCAGGCAAATTACTCCCTCTTTCAGAGCCTCCATTTCAATATCTGTAAAATGAAGTTGAGAAATAACTTCCAAAGTAACTGTGCAGCTCAGATGTGATGTATGTAAATCAATGAGTTTAGGGATTGGTACACAATAGCCTCTCAAAAAGTGTTCATTTCCCTTCTTTCCGGCACATGCAATATATCACTAACTGTTTGCCATTCTTGCATCGACAGCTACGAGGACGCAATGCAATCACAAGGCTTGTGTGTCTTCAGACTCCCATCTCTACTGCCTCAAGAAAGCTACCATCTTCTAAGTAACCAAGGGATGCAGAAGCTGTTTCATAATGAGGCCTTGCTGGCTTCTAAATATGCACTGATTGTCAAGGTGATGGAGGAGGTTCATTATTTAAAGGCATAATTAAAGGGCACTTCCTTTAACTAAACTAATGAGCAGTAAGTGCAGCAATATTTGCATGTTTAGACATTAAGGATGCAAACAGATGACATGTAGGAGACTGGGAGTAAGCTGGGGCAAATTAACCTTATGCCCAGGGCAAGACTTCCTGAAAGGAGTGGTCTTCCCTGAGGAATCAACTCTACAGTCTTCTCTTGTTTTATGGGATGAGCCGCCCTCTCATTAGGTACCTCGGGAGCAGGTTGATCTTTTCTTCTAAAGATGCTAAAATGTGATTCCTGGTCCTCTGAACTTGAACCCTGCTTCTGGATGGACATCTACGCCCTGTCCTAAACACTTAGGTATCACATGCTTAACTCTTATCACTATGGATAAGTAGGGATATTGGTTCATTCTTGTTATCTTATATATTCCCTAAGCTGTAAATTCTCCTAAGTCAATAATGGTGCTTTTTACTCTCTTGGAGTATGTGTGTTTTGAGGTCATATTCAAGGTTCTACCATTTATTAGACAAGAGATATGGAATGCACCCTGCTATGTTGCCCATTCTCCATCCCTAACTTGGGTATTATGCCTACACTGTGAGGTTTTTGGTTGGAATTAAAAGGAAGTGCCTGGCACAAATTAAGAACTGAAGTAATGCTGGTTCCAATTCTCCTCTCTACATGGGGGCTTCACGGTGGTCAGTACCTTTGCCTCGTGTCTCCTAGATGAGGGGATGAGCATCAGAATTTCCCATTTTATATTAGGATCCGATGTCATCAATTTCTTGTCTTTCCACAGTGCGGAAGTGACAGAGAAAAACACCTCTCATGTAACACATGCAGGCGTTTGGGTTTGATGCCCAGGAGGGGCCTCCTTCCCCCCGGCACCCATCCCCAAAGCAGCCTAGAGAGGCAGGAGCAAGGCAGTGTGTGGCCCATTTCATGCTGCTCCCAAGGCAACCACCCCAAGGCTCGGCATCATCATTTATTACTGAAAAGGTGATTTGATTCACTAAATATCTTAATTGTGTTGACATTATTTCCTTATCAATATTAAAATGAGACACTGACTTTAAATATGCATTTTAGAATGTCTACTGGAAGAAAAAAAATGCATTCATTGCCTTGGGCAGATGTACAGGCTAAAACACAAATAATGATTTCACGGGAGTCAGAGGAACTGCTGAGCCAGGGGAAGAGAGACCAGAAAGGAGCCGGGTCTGCCAGGAAAGGGAGAAAGGTGTAGAACAATTAGTACCTTTGATTTGTTTAACTGGAACAGTTGTTTACAAGTCAGGATGAGAAAGTGGGAGAAGCCGGTGAGGTGGCAGCAGGGGGGAGAATACCTGTGGCCCCGAATTCTCCAAGAGCTTCAGAGGAATTAACGGAAGTCCTCTGAGCAATAATGGACATCCAAGAAAGCCCCGAGAAGTCAGATCTCCACACAAAGGCCCAGGAGGTAGTGATAAGTAAGGCTATGGAACCCTCCGTGGGTTTGTGGAGACTGTGTCCACAACAGGACACGCACTGGATGATCTGCTTGTCATCCGATCTTACTGGTGGTGAGGACGAGGGTCAGCTCCAGGAACATGTGGTAACACTGACCTGCACTCTGCTGGACTTTCCTTCCTTCCCTTTATTTGCTGCGAGTCAGTGTCATATATATATATATATATATATATATATATATATATATATATATATATATTTGATTTTTAAAGGGAGGAAGAGAGAGGGATAGAGAGTTAGAAACATCGATGAGAGAAAATCATTGATCAGCTGCCTCTTGCACACCTCCCACTGGGGATGTGCCCGGAACCAAGGTACATGCCCTTGACCGGAATCGAACCTGGGACCTTTCAGTCCGCAGGCCGACACTCTATCCACTGAGCCAAACGGGTTTTGGCTGAGTCAGTGTCTTGACAGTATCCTCCTTCCAGTCATGGTTCTGCCTGTGGAACTCTGTAGAATACTCTCATTTCTTCCCAACAATAACAGCGGCTACTGTTTGTTAACCACCCACTACAGATGGGAAACTTCCCTGAGCAATAGGGATGGACCAGGGCAGAGTTCATTTGGGAGGTGGGTCCAGGGAGGATAAAAGACACAGTGAGAGAGTGAGTCAGGGAAGGAGGACAAGCCAATAGGGTATCATTGCCCAGGCCATCCCTGTGGGCTGGGGCCTTGCCAGCCCTGAGACTCCTGGGAAGAGCAGGAAGCCACCCAGAGTGCTCCCCACCTCCAAACCCAGCTGCTCCTTGCCCCTGTGGGCAAGGGTTCTGCAGGGCGACCATGCTGCCCATTCTGCACCATCCTCTTGCCTTGGATCAAGCCCTGGGGCAGAAAAGTGAAAGCCCAGCAGAGTGAGGGGTGAGCTTGAGAGGGGACCTCCCAGCTAGGCAGGTTTCTGTGGTTCAGAGGAAGGGCAGATTTATCTAGAGAATCTCACTGGTGTATCCATTCTGTCAATGGTGAGCTTCCAGGTAAGGCTCTGTCAAGAGAAAGGATTTTCTAAGTTTGCTTTAGCATTTCCAGAAACAAGCCCAGAGGACTCAGAGTTTCCTCCCCAAAGGCAGAGAAGGTGCCTTTTCTCTTTATAGGGGATGCAAGGAGGCTGGCACCTTAGGCTGGAAGGAGAATATTGGCTTAGAGGGGAAAGAAAGGCTAAATCTGCCCTTGGGGGTCCTCGGCCAGAGGACCAGGCCTGGTGAAAAGCAAGGGGCAAGAGGTGAACGGGGGATACCAGGAGGCAGTGCCTCTTTCTCCCATCCTCCTAGGGCCACACCTCCAACCTGCAGCACCTGCAGCAGAGGCAACCTCACTTGGGGTGAGCCTGGGGCCTGCCTAGCCCAGGCCTCCTCAATAAGCTGTGCAGAGTTGGGAGGTGACTGGATCTACGAGCCTGAAGCAGCTCTAGGCCTCCCTAAGTCTCATGAGTGATGTATGAGTTTCCTTTTGCTGCTGTAACAAGTCACCTCAAACTCTGTGGCTTAAAACAACACGAACTGATGATCTTACAGTTCTGGGGGGGGGGGGGGGTCACAAATCTGACATGAGTTTCACTGAGCTAAAATCAAGGTGTCCATTCTGTTTCTTTGTCTTTTTCCAGCCCATAGAGACTTCCACAATCCTGGGCTCATGGCTCTATATCACCCTGCTTCCATGGTTATGACTCTGCCTACAACTCCCCTGCCTGCCTCCTGTAAGTACCCTTGTGGTTACACTGGGCCCGCCTGGATAATCCAGGATAACCTCTACCTCAATGGAGACAGAGTTCACACACCAGTGAGATTCTCTAGATAGTACCTGATCTTTAATGTAATCACACCTGTAAAAACCCTTTTGGCATGTTAAGATAACATATTCACAGGTTTCAGGGATGAGGAGGTAGCCATCTTTGGGAGACACTGTTCTGTCAATCACAAGTAGTTGACAGGGCGCACAGGAAAGGTGTCCCAGCATAGAGGTGATTGGCAGAGATGGGCATGATGAAAGGTTGCCATGGAAGGAACCTCAAGGTGGAACCTCAAGGCTTAAGCCAGTGGTTGGCAAACTCATTAGTCAACAGAGCCAAATATCAACAGTACAATGGTTGAAATTTCTTTGAGAGCCAAACTTTTTAAACTTAAACTTCTTCTAACGCCACTTCTTTAAAATAGACTCGCCCAGGCCGTGGTGTTTTGTGGAAGAGCCACACTCAAGGGGCCAAAGAACCGCATGTGGCTCACCAGCCTATTTGCCGACCACGGGCTCAGGCCATGGGTTGGCAGCCTCAATAAAGAAAACATAGAGCAGAAGATCCAGTCACTGCACAGTCCTGACCTGGGAGGAGTAAGGGTCCTGGGTGGCTCTGAGACCCTCCCTGCCAACACCATGAACCCGTGGAAGCCACCTGCTCCCAAATGTCTGGAAGCTCATGGAGATGGAAAGAGAAGGGAGAGGGACTCTGAGAGAAGTGGGGGCTTGTCAGGGACCCTGATTTATGTACTGTAGAGAAATAAAGAAGTGGGAGCCACTGCATTTGTAACTCTCTGCATCCATTATTCATTCAGAGCCACCCTGCAAGTTAGCATCTTAGAAAAAGCAGGTGTTCTGCCTGAAGGAGAGGGGGAAAAAAGGTTCCAGGCGTCCTCCCCACTGTGTGTAGGACACAGGTTCTTGAAGGAACTCGGGCTCCCTGGAGGCCAGTGTGCAGGGCAGGCCAGTGAGCAGGATGGAGGTACTGCGTCCGAGGGACCATGGCCAACGTGTCTAAGAGTGAGTCTCTAATAGCAGAAATTAGAGTGCTGACAATGCCCAATTACTGTGCTCATTAAGATGACTGGTCTGGACTGGACTGACCACTTTCCAATTAACTCCTTGGCACTTGGCTATAATAATGATTGAACTAACCCATTTGACTCCCAGTGTGGCTAAAGGAGCAGATACGAGTAAACTGACTCTGCATCACCCTAACACTCTCTCCTCACCAAGAACAAAGGATTTATTCACGTGCAGCTGTTTCTAGGAGGTTTAGAATCCTAGGCAGGTAGAACGGACTTGATGGGCAAAGGCGTTGGCCCAAGACAGATGTGAGCATTTAGGTCAAATCATAGCTGTTATTTATTTTTTTCTGGGGGAACTGAGCCTGTGACTTACTCTCCTCTTTATGCAAGAGGAAGGAAGACCACCTCCAACACCAAGGGCCTGGGGCCAGGGCTGTGGTGAGGGCATGATGGAGACCAGACATGCCCACCCCTGATCTCTCCCTTGGAAAGCCAGCATTCTTCATGGAGGGTGTGGTGGGGTGGGGGCTGGGAGAGCAGGAGGTGTTTACAAAGGACAGGTAGGCCTTGTTAAGAAGATCCAGCTTCTCACATAGACCTATGGTAGCGTAGTTTTCCTATGTCAAAATAACAGTGGTTTTATTCTGTTAGTCTGTTACTTATCAATCATCTCAAACTGGTGACCAGAGCATAAAGGTATACTGTAGACCACTTGCTTGGTCTGATAATAACATGTTTTTACATGAGAAAAATATTAAAAATTGAGAGATTTCACACAAAAAATCTGATTTCTAACTTCTGGACAACTGGAGGTGCAGCACCAGGCCTGGATTCTTGCTTGGCCTGGAGCTGGGTGCTGGCTTCATCTCCAGTGGGGACCCGCCTCCACCCAGTGAGGCCTCTTCGCTCCCCTGTGTTGCTTCTCGCTGCCATAATCACTAGAGCCGGTGCTCTCACAGGATGTTCTAGGGGCCCACAACCTGTTCTCCTGGGCAGGGAGGGCTGTGAGCCGCCTAAGGGCAGGGTCACACCTCACTTCCCTCTCTCTGGTGCCTGTCATAAGTGCTGGTGCAGAGAAGGCAATGGGCCACCAGAGTGAGCCCACTTCTGCATCTTGTGTAACTTTTCAGAGATGCATATTTTTCCTCCTAGGAGTCGGGGGGCACCTGTCCTCGTGCTGGTCACCTGAGGGTGTCACTCAGGCTGGGCCTCCCAGGAACCGAGACACTGAGACATGCCGTGAAACACCAGCAGGTTTCCCCCTGAGCACCAGCAAGTCCAAAGGGAAGGTCATTAGAATCCGTGACCCCGAGTCAACCGTATCCAAATAAGACTAAAGCTGGAAGGGGCTGCAAGCGACTAACCCTCTCCTGTGTGAGCGGGCAGCGGGGCATCCTCCTCTGCTCTAGGCTGGGCCTGCCCGTGACTGACAGCTGGCTCCAGGGATTTGCGTTAGCAGGTCATAAGTAAAAATCCCATTAAAATGGCATTCTCCTCCTCAGTAGGCTCCCTTTCCTGAGGTGCACTGGGTTTTCAGGGGCATTTCCTGGAGCTGCCAGCCGATGGATGACCTGGCAGTCTGTCCACCCTGG
This sequence comes from Vespertilio murinus, assembly GCA_963924515.1. Taxonomy (NCBI): domain Eukaryota; kingdom Metazoa; phylum Chordata; class Mammalia; order Chiroptera; family Vespertilionidae; genus Vespertilio; species Vespertilio murinus. The sequence continues at coordinate 29,604,976 of OZ004715.1, read as the reverse complement.
CAAAGGCCCTCTGGGGTGTGGGGCTAAGGGCTGGACTGCGGGAGAGCACAGCTCCTCTGGGGCGCCTGCCTCTCTCCGTGGGCACCTCCTGAAGAGCAATATGGAAACCAGCCTGCTTGGCATGCTCTGGCTTCAAACGCTCACGAGCAGCATCTGCCCAGTGCCTGGTCTCCCTGCTCAGCTGTGGAGAGAGGAAGGGGAAACTCGGCTTCTAATATGACTCCCCCCACTGGCCCCATTGAATGACGTGGCCTGGGTTATACACTGGACACATTTTATGGAGTTCATACTAGTCATCCCTGAAATTCTCAGTCTTCTTTGTATGGCAAAGTGCCTCAATTGTGGCCAGTTCTTTTTGGGGGGATACAGTACCAACTCAATAGCATGATATAAAAGGCCTCTTGGGATCGAATACCACCTGCTCCTCCACACTTGGGTCCTACCTGCCAAGGTTTTCTTTTTAAAAAATATATATTTTATTGATATTTTACAGAGAGGAAGGGAGAGAGATAGAGAGCTAGAAATGTCGATGAGAGAGAAACATCGACCAGCTGCCTCCTGCACACCCCCCACAAGGGATGTGCCTGCAACCAATGTACATGCCCTTGACCGGAATCGAACCCGGGACCTTTCAGTCCGCAGACCGATGCTCTACCGCTGAGCCAAACCGGTTTCGGCCTGCCAAGGTTTTCTGTTTCTGCCCCATTCCTCAGCCCTGCCACCCCGGAGGCTGACAGTTCCCTGCAGATGACCCTCCTGCTCAGCTCTCTGCCCGCCTGGCTGCCTGGCTCCACTGAGCCCTCTGCACGCCCCTCAGACTCTGCCCCTCTGGGGACTTTCCCAAGCCCATATCTCTGGGCTGCATTTGCAGTCAGGGCCTTTAGGACGCAATGAAGGTAAATGAGGTCATAGGGTGGGGCCCCAATCCAGTGGGGCTGGTGTCTTCTAAGAAGAGGAAAAGGTCTCCAAGCTCTCTTTCTCTGCCAGTGGGGACACAGCAAGAAGGCGACTGGTGCAAGTCAGGAAGAGATCCCTCCCTGAGGACCGGAATTGGCCAGCACCTTGATTATGGGCCTCCCAGCCTCTAGAACTGTGAGAAATGAATTCTATCGTTATAGCCATCCAATCCATGGCACCCCTAGCTAAGACAACGGAGAGAAAGCTTGAACAACGTGAAGATTGGACAGTTTCATTAAGTCCATAAACATTTTGCATTTCAGTGATAATCCTGATCTCTAAATTAAAATACTTTAAATTTAAAAATTAAAACATTTTAATTCGCATCTCTCTGATGATTAGTGTCTTTGAGCATTTAAAACAACCATGAGGCATCGCCTCACACCTGTCAGAATGGCTGACATCAACAAACGACACGTGCTGGCGAGGATGCGGAGGAAAGGGAGCCCTCGTGCACTGCTGGTGGGAATGCAGACTGGTGCAGCCACTGCGGAGAACAGTATGGAGCTTCCTCAGAAAATTAAAAATGGAACTGCCATTTGACCCAGTGGTCCCACTTGTAGGAATATATCCTAAGCACCTAGGCACCCTTATGTTCATACAAGCACTATTTACAATAGCTAAGATCTGGTAACAGCCCAAGTGCGCATAACAGAGCTGCGGTACATTTAAACAATAGAACACGATGCAGCTGTAAAAAAAGGTGGACCTCTTACTCTTTGAGACAGCATTGAGGCACCTGGAGAGTACTATGCTAAGCAAGATAAGCCAGTCAGAGAAAGACAAGCATCACATGATAGCCCTCAGATGAACAAAATAAACCGATGAGCAAAATAGATCCAGAGGCATAGAAGCATGGAACAGAGGAATGAATCTCCGAGGGAAGGGGCGGGGAATTAACCAAAGAACTTATATGCATATATGCCTAACCCGTGGGCACTGACCACAGTGCAGGCCTGGGAGGGTGTGGAATAGAGAGGGTCAACAGGGGAAGAGGGAGATATCAGTAATACTTTCAACAATAAAGCTAGATTTAAAAATTGAAAACATTTTGAATTAGCAAGCTCACCAAAGCAGCAGTAGCAGCATAGCCTCATGGGAAAGGCAGGTCCTCCCCAGGGTGTGCTGCGTGGCCTTGGGCAGGCCACTGACCTCGGGTGGGACTGGGCGGGATGGAGGCCGAGACCAGGATGAGCTCACGCGCACAGCGTGCCTGGCAGGATGGTCAGTGGGCGTCAGCCCTCCTTCCCTTCACCACTTTGGGAAGGCATTCCAGAATTCCTAGATTCACCGTATCTTTATCTGTAGAACCAGAACTCCTTCCTCACTCCGTTTTATCTTCAAACCCTGTGACTTCATTTGCCGATACCACTCAGTCCCATCTGAGGAAACGTCAGGGCATCTACACATTGCTCAGGCACGCACTAGACCAGTGTTCTCATTAAAAGCCCTCTCCATAGAGAATTTATCTTCATTCATCTCAATTCATAGTATGTATTTAAACACATCTCATACAAGCCGTAGCTGAGAGGTGGCTGGGAAATCAAACAAACAATGTCAAGATCTCGTCACTTCAGCACCACCTAGAATCCCTAGTTCAGAGAAACATACACCAATCAGATGCCATATTCCCAAAACCCCAGGATCCAGCAAAAATGGGATTTCCTGGGGGTGAATTAGCAGTTGCCACTGGGATCCCTCAGACTTCTTTCCCTAAGCTGGCCTCCCTGACCTCAGCGCACTGTCTTATGTTCCGCCACAGAGACGCTGCCTGGGAGAATGAATCTATGAAAGCGCGTGGGCCTGCCTTCTGTGTGGGTACCGGGGGGCGGCCGTCATTCTCCTCTCAGCGTAAATGGATTCCTCCTGGAAGGCTGCCCAGGAACACTCTGAGGTCAGCCCCTCTGGGGTCTGGGAGCTCAGGTAGTCCGGGGATGGTGGGGAAGATGCGGTGATAAGGAGGGAGAAGGGGAAGGATGAAGGGACATTCAGCCAGAGACAAGGTGAGGCAGGCACACACGGTGGGTTTGGAGGGAGAAAAGAAGGCTGAGGTCCCCAGCGGCGCTCAGGATGTGGCTGGGGCGGAAGAAGCAGGAGGCGTTGCTGAGGCCCCAGCAGGAAGGCCATAGACGGAGCATCCTCCCCCCGGCTTCATTCAGCAGACCCATGTGCACGCCCCTTCCCTGCCTGCTGGCCACTCTCCCTCTTGGCCATGTAAAACCATTTTTAAAAAGTCACTCTTCAAACCCCACCGAGGGCCAGCTCGAGGCTTGCTGCAGTCACCTCCTCAGGGGCACAGCCACGCAGCGAAGTGAGCGCCACCTCCCCAATCTCAGCGCGGCGAGTGTCGGAAATAGACACTTCACAGCTTTTGATTCAAACGACACACTTCATTTGTCATTGACTAGCGTGACACAGGGGTCCTTGTGATCACAAGTCATTAGGCTCTGAAGTGAGTCATAGTTTTCCACTTCAGACAAGAGCACGCGTTGCTCAGAGTGCACGTGTTGCTCACAATACACACTTTGCTCAGAGTACACACGCTACTCACAGTGCACCATTGCTCACAGTGCACCATTACTCAGAGTACATGCATTGCTCACAGTGCACCATTGCTTACAGTGCACACATTGCTCACAGTGCACCATCGCTCACAGTTCACACATCGCTCAGAGTGCACCATTGCTCAGAGTATACGCATTGCTCACAGTGCACCATTGCTTACAGTGCACACATTGCATTGCTCACAGTGCACCATTGCTCACAGTGCACATGTCGCTCAGAGTGCACGCATAGCTTAGGGTATATACATCTCTCACAGTGTACCATTGCTCACAGTGCACACGTCGCTCAAAGTGCACCATTGCTTAGAGTACACACATTGCTCACAGTGCACCATTGCTCAGAGTACATGCATTGCTCACATTGCACCATTGCTTACAGTGCACATATTGCTCACAGTGCACACATCACTCAGAGTGCACGCATAGCTCAGGGAATATATGTCTCTCACAGTGCACCATTGCTCAGAGTACACACATTGCTCACAGTGCACCATTGCTCACAGTGCACCATTGCTCACAGTGCACCATTGCTTAGAGTACACGCATTGCTCACAGTGTACCATTGCTCACAGTGCACCGTTGCTCACAGTGCACCATTGCTTAGAGTACACACATTGCTCACAGTGCACCATTGCTCACAGTGCACCATTGCTCACAGTGCACCATTGCTCAGAGTACACACATTGCTCACAGTGCACACGTTGCTCACAGTGCACCATTGCTCACAGTGCACCATTGCTTAGAGTACACGCATTGCTCACAGTGCACCATTGCTCACAGTGCACCGTTGCTCACAGTGCACCATTGCTTAGAGTACACACATTGCTCACAGTGCACCATTGCTCAGAGTACACACATTGCTCACAGTGCACACGTTGCTCACAGTGCACCATTGCTTAGAGTACACGCATTGCTCACAGTGCAGCATTGCCTACAGTGCACGCGTTGCTCACAGTGCACCATGTCACTGCTCACTTCAAAGTCCCCAGGCCCCTGCTCTCAACCTGTGCCACCTATGGCAAGGCTGCACCTCATCCAAAGGAGGTGACAGAGCATCCAAGAGGGAGACACAGAGCATCTATGACACACAGACGTGCCAACACCGATCACAGAGTGAGCCTCGGATGAAGGGAGAGAGAACCTCTTCCCAAGCCCGCAATGCAGAGCAAAGGGACTAGAAGCAGGCTAGCTGACCCTCCCACTACTGCCTGGTCTTGAAGGTGGCAGTTGCCATCCGGACTTTAAGATGCTCTTTGTCTCCCTGAGCTAATTCTTCCAAAAGTCAGCAAATGATCAGAACCCGGCGGTGCCCACCCACTGCCATCATCATCGGAGCACACCGCCCGCCCCTGCAAAGGGATGGGCAGGCGCGACGGGCCAGCTGCGAGCCGTACCTGGTCCAGCTTCCAGTGGAACTCGGCAGGGCGGAAGGTGTCGGCCTGGTCGAAGTCCTTCCGCAGGAGGAAGACCAGGCGGCAGTTGTGCACGTACAGGGCGTAGTGGTGCCGGTTCATTTCTGCAGGCAGAGCGAGAGGAGGGGGAGGGTCCCTGTGTCAGTGTCAGTCTCAGCAGAGGAGTCTTCCCGCCACATCACCTAGCACACCTCCAAGGACACTGGCATTCCAGTCTCTCTTTTACAACTGGTTCTGAGGAATGTTCTAGAACATACATGGTGGAGCTCATTGAAACGCAAGAGGGAGTTCCAAGACAGTAAAACTCCTAAGATGTCATTTGGGCTTTAGATATCAGCCTACCCTAAGCTCAGATGCTGTATCAGACTCCCGATAACACTTACTTAGGCTAGCAGGTTTTATTGATTTATTTTTGGTACATATCCTTCTGAGAGAGTTAAGGGAGCCCTCTGACAATCCCTTCATTAGCTCTGGGATCCTTTAACCTAGCCGGCTTCTCCTCAGTTCCGGGCTTTTATCTCATCAGGCTTGACCAGGGGGCCACCAGCCACACCCCCTTCTCTGATCTCCGTGCAGGGAGGGGGCGCTGTCTCACCTTTAGTTGCTAGCAGGAGGGGACAGATTTTCCAACCTCACACAGAGTTCTGAGACTTTCCAACGCTCTCTCCTCCATGCACGGACAATGGGTGGGGCCTTTTCCTTTCCTGATACAGAATCTTCCTTTCCTGCTTAGAAGGTTTCATGCCACGGATCCCAGCTGTGATGCCCTGTAGCCACCGGCTAACCCCCACTGGGCGGGAGGAGGAGTCTTTTGACCTCACAGTTACGATAGAGTAGCCTGCATAGAAATACCCCACACGGCCCACGCTCCACAGATGAGGGGCGAGCGAGCAGGTGAAGGGGAAACGGGCCCAGAGAGCTCAGCAGCTTCCCAGAGGTCACACCCTGCAAACATTGGCTGTCCGTCCGCAGAGCCTGAGCTGCCGGCCACCTTTCTATAATGTCTTCCCGCTGGGAAGTTACCCCAAATACATAACACAATAGGTGGTTATGTATTTGGGATAACTTAACAAAAGCAGTACTTGAAATAGGAAATTAGGAAATTACAGTTTAAGATGAAGCTGTAAACTTTGCATAAGAGTTCAGAAACTGTGTGTATGTGTGCACATGTGCACTCACGTGTTCGCATGTAAGGTGTACTAACAAGAGCACAGGATTAGAATTAGCTAACTCGGCCAAAACCGGTTTGGCTCAGTGGTAGAGCATCTGTCTGTGGACTGAAAGGACCCAGGTTCGATTCCGGTCAAGGGCATGTACCCTGGTTGTGGTCACATCCCCGGTCGGGGTGTGCAGGAGGCGGCTGGTCGATGTTTTTCTCTCTTCGACGTTTCTAGCTCTCTATCTTTTTCCCTTCCTCTCTGTAAAATATCAATAAAATATATTTTTTTTAAAAAGAATTAGCTAACTCTACCAAGCATGTCAAACTCGTGGCCGGTGGGCCGCGTAAATAAGGCATGTGGCCCACTGGCCATGCGTGTGACATGCTTGCTCTACGCTTACATTCTAGTTCTGATACTTACTGGCCGTGTAACTTGGGACAGGCTACTTAACCTGTCAGGGCTGTTTCCTGGTCCTTAACAATGGGAAACACGGCAACACTTTTATAAACTTGTTTGTGGAGATGTGAGACCCTGGCCAGGGAGTAACGGCGAACACAGACTGCCCTCTGGTGTGCCAGGCATTTTCTAAAGCTCCACACCTGCACTAAGTTGCTTAACCCTCACCAAACCCTGCAAGGGAGACAATGCTCTAATGCCCATCTCACAGACAGGAAAGTGAGGCACAGAGGGGCTAACGACTTGCAAAAGTCACCCGGCCAATAATCGGTGGAGAGTTTTTCACCACCATGCTGTGCACTGCCTCGCACAGGCTAGCCATCATTATTATGCATGGCACGGGCATTCACACTACCCATTTACATGGTCAGGCCCTATTATTGAAAATAGACGTTCGGAAGTCTTCCTATACAGGGGTGGGCAAAAAGGAGGTTTACAGGTGCTCTCGTGAAAAAAGATGATGCAGGTGATGATTATTACAACAGCTTTATTGTACTCACAACGCCTTTGCCCACCCCCGTGTGTATAACACAATACAGGTGGCGCTGCTTTGCGGGCAGTAAGGGTGCACCCCCACCAGTCTCGCGTCCAGCAGCCCCGATCTGCTTCTGGGAGGCTGGGGCTCTGAAGAACCCAGTGGGAACCACCGACCCCAGAGGCACCTTTGTCCATCTTTCTGTCTGCACATCTACTTCCCCACCTTTCCTGGTCCTATTCTACCCTGAGCCCAGGAATCAGCAGGCAGAGAGACCAGAAGCCTTTCCCAGGGCCCCTCTCTCGCCCCTGCCATTCTCCCCCTGTCTTCGGTGTCTGTGTCCCTGCCTAGCCTGCGGGGACACCGCACGTGGCACCGAAGGGCCGGGTCTTAGAGACTCACCGGTCTTATCCGAGTTGCAGAGGATGGTTTCCTTCTCGGCTCTCACGCCGGGGCTGGGGCCGTGCTTCATCCACATGGTGATGGTGAACTGGTCCGTCAAGTTCTTGGGCACAATCCCGTCGGGGACCTTGGCACCCTGCCTGCCGTCAAACCTGAAGATCATCTCGCTGCTGTCCACCAGCAGCCCCGCGGTCCAGTTCGAGGCAGCGCTGGGGGACGGCAGGAGGTCGATGATGCCGGAGGAGGCTCCTGCAGGGGCGGGGACAGAAAGGGCAAAGGGTCATTCCTCCGGGGGTGGGTGGCCTCGCCTTCTGCTTTTCTGCTCCTAAGTCAGGAGAAGCGATAGGTGACCCTTAAACAACAATGATTTGAACCGTGTGGGTCCAATTATATGTGTTTTTTTCCCCAAAAAATCTATCTTCTCTGCAAATGTATCTTCTCTCCCTTATGATTTTCTTAATAACACTTTCTTTTTGCTAGCTTTCTTTACTGTAAGAACGAAATATTAATACATATAACATTCAAAATATATATTAATCGACTATGCATGTTATTGGTAAGGCTGCTGTCAGCAGTGGGCCATCAGTCGTCAAGTTTTTGGAAAGTCAAAAGTTAGACATGAATTTTTGAGTGCATTGGGGATCAGCACCCCCAGCCCCACATTGTTCAAGGCTCAGCTGTACTCAGTGCATTTATTCAGAGGTCTGGCCCCGCCCTGAGCTACCCTGTTTCCTCGAAAATAAGACAGTGTCTTATATTAATTTTTGCTCCCAAAGATGCGCTAGGTCTTATTTTCAGGGGATGTCTTATTTTTCCATGAAGAAAAATACGGTACACATTTATTGTTAAATGAAAATAAAGGAATTTTATTACCCGTATATGGTAATAAATTACCCGTATAGGGTAGTACGGTAGTTGTCAACACAAACCAGACAAACTGTGAATCCTGGGGGCCTTATTTTCGGGGGGATGCCTTATATTTCACTCAGAAGGAAACCTGTACGTAGGTCTTATTTTCAGAGGATGTTTTATTTTCTGGGAAACACGGTAGGCAACTAGGAAATGCTTATTATGGTCAGCTCAGGGAGGCATCAGTAACTTACGGTGGAGTGTTGCATGTGGCACGCCAGAGTGCAATGAACTATCATATAAGAAAAAAGTGCTGGAGGAATGCAGGAAAGTGGGGTTCCCCTGCAGGCTTTCATAAGCAGGCAAGGTTCCTGGAGAAGCCCAGGGTTTATTGGGATCCATGGATTCGTTCACATACTCATCCACCCATTAACCTGTCCAGCCATTGATTGAGCACCGACAAGATGCCAAGACCCCCCTGCAGGTGCTGGTGATGTGAAGGAGAATCAGCACCATTCCTGACCTGGGGAGCACAGCGCCAACAAGTGGTCAGACGACTGTGATGCAGTGCCATCAGGGCAGTGATCCCCTGGGGAGTGTAAGCCTCTTTGTACTCACCACACTTCTTTTTTCTTCTTCCTTTTTATACAACCACTTAGAGGCCCAGTGCATGAACTTTGTACACTCAGGGAGGGGGTGTGTGTGCAGTGTCCCTCTTCCTGGCCTGCACTTTCTCGCAGTCTGGGAACCCTCGGGGGATGTCCTACCGACAGCTTAGGTCTGCTCTCCATGGGGTAGGCCTGCTGTCAGTTGGACATCCTTAGCGCTGCTGTGGAGGTGGGAGTACCGCTGCTGTACCTGCCAGCCTTGAGCCCGGCTTCTGGCTGAGAGGCGCTCCCCCTCTGGGAGCGCACTGACCCCCAGGGGCAGCTCCTGCATTAAGCGTCTGCCCCTGTTGTTCAGCACGTGCCATAGCCATCAGTCATTCCACCTTTTGGTCGATTTGCATATTAGCCTTTTATTATATAGGGTTTGTTTAGGCCAAGTGGTTTAATGGTTGAATTCTGAAGTCAGAATTTGATGCCTGGCAGAATGACTTGTAGTCTTATTACTGTGCACAAATCACTTAACCTTTCTGAAATTCCACTTCCTTTTCTACTATCTCCCTTCCTGGGGTGTTGTGAGGACTGAATAAGAAACTGCATTAGAGATTGCAGCAGCATGCTCATCGCAAGGTGAATGCTCACTCCATGTTAGCTGTAACTTTATCATTATATTAATTATTATTATTATTATTTCTGCTACCACTATGATTCCAGACTAATGCATGGGCTTAACCTGAAGCAGTGATAGTGTAGGGGAAAACTTGTGTCTTAGGAGAAGCACACCAGCAACTGAGGTGAGGTGAGCTGAGGGGAGTAGGATAATCCTTGGGCCTCCACTGACTACCCATTGAAGTTCAAATGCCGCCACATCCCTATGTTAACCACGTCCTTATGTTCTCCACATCCGTACATTCCATATGGGAGCAAGGCTCAACTACTGAGGAAGGAGGAGGGCAGGGGGCTTCCTGATACTGTCAGGAAGTAAGAGGCAGGGAATCTAAGGTGTGTACGATGCTGGGAGCCACCGGTGCGGAGCTGTCTCCTGGCTCAGTGCTGACCAGTTGGTTATAAATGTTGATGAGTTTAATGGACAGTGGTTGGGTGTATTACCTGCTATTTGTCAGGGATCATGGACTTCTGAATTCTGCATATGAGAGCCTAAGGATTGGTCTCCACAGTTAACAACCACAAACATCTCTTAATAGTTAAAATGACCCTTGAAAGTCCCTCAGGAAAGTGCCATATTGGAAACCAATATACTTCTTTGCAAATGTTCAACCCAGCCAGTTTTGCCTCCAGTTGGAACAGATCATTGGGCCTGAGGATGAGCACCCACTGGCTTGCAATCGAAATGTCTGCTGTGTGAACAGTATGCTCTCGTCAGCACTGCAAGAGGCTCACCTCGGAGAGGCCTCTGAGAACCTCAGAGTCTGAGAGTGTGGAAGAGTTCGGTCTCCCAATTCATGATCACCTTGTGGCTTATGTGTATCCAGGGAAAATGTGGGCAGTGTTGACTGCATTATTTACATGCATATTTCTGAGAGTGTTTGGTTAGTACCATGTCTGACACACAGCAGACACTGCATTCATGTGTATAACTAACTGCCTTTACTCCCATCTAGAGCCTCCAAGAAATGCTTCTGGCTATTTACCCAGTGCTCCTGGGAGCCTGCCCATCCAGCCTATGGTCCATGCCCCACATCTCTCATCAATATTTGTTCTCATCTCATTCCACCAGAGCCTCCTTGGGTATCTATTGTACCTATCTGTTAATTCAGACTATTTTTTTTTAACACACACACACACACACACACACACACACACACACACACACATTGATTTCAGAGACGAAGGGTGATGAAGGGAGAGATAGAAACATTAATGGTGAGAATCATTGATTGGCTGCCTTCTGCATGCCCCTACTGGGAATCTAGCCTGCAACTCGAGCATGTGCCCTTGAACAGAATTGAACCTGGGATCCTTCAGTCCTCAGGCTGATGCTCTATCCACTGAGCCAAACCAAACTAATGTTTTAATGACTAACAAAGCCTTAAGGATTATCACCCCCCAGAGCTATTTGAATGAAAGAAAGCTACCAAGATGGTAACAGGCCAAGACCTGGAGTGATTTGGGAGATACACGGTCTCTGGAACAAGTTCTTAGAACCCCTGGACTAGTGCAATATGGCAACAGTTTCTTTGACCCATAATTAAGTTGGCTCTGACACCAGGATTTGTTCTGCATGAAGGCAGCCTGCCGACGGGGGCACACACAGAGTGTCAGTTCCTGAAACTTCAGGCAGCCAGAGAGACACAGGCTGAGCACTCAGAGCTCCTAACTTCTGGCTCCAGCCAACGCAGCCAATGCAGCCAACACCACGTGTCAGGGCCCAGTGCGGGGGTGTGTGGGTGGCCAGTACACAGTGGAGCCAGGGTGGGGACTGCCAGGATCAGAACTCTATACCTGAGGCTTCTTTTCTGTCTAAGGACCTTACTGTTGTCCTATAGAATTCACACTGCAATTAGCACCTTAGACTAGTGAAGGGGCTGCCTGTAATTTCCCCCCAAATAGGTTTGCATAGGGGAAGAGATGTGCAATGTAGGTACAGGTGTGAGGTGTGGGGGTAAGACATAAACATAAAGAGATTGGGAGGCAAAACTGGTTGCATTTGCCAAAGGCCAGCCCTGGTCAGGATTATTTTATATATATACACACTTTGTTTTTCATAGTTACAGGTCTTTATTATCATTTCCCTAGGAAACTTCTTGGGGCCACTGAAGTGCCAGACCAGAATTAAGTACTTCAGTGCTTTTTCCAAGTTACTCAGCTATGCAGTTAATACTACTGATTCCAGTTTGCAGATAAGAACCCTGAAGCTCAGGAAGCCCGGGATCACAACCAGCTAGGGAGTGGGCACATCACCAGGCCTTTCCAGTTCTTTCCTCTCCCCTTAGACCTCCCAATGCATCATGTCACTGAACCTGGAGGGGAACCTTACACATTTCACAAACAGGGAAACTGAGGCCCAGGGAGGGAAAACGGCCAAGCTCACACAGCCACACAGCAGGCTAGAGGCAGGCCCAGCCCTCAGACACCTAGCTAGTGTTCTTTCTGCCTCACAGTAGAGTGTCCTGCCAAGCACAGCCCAGTCACCTGGGACCCGGCTCCCTCTGCAGGTGGCTGTCTGCAGAAGGGCACACTGAAGACAGCGTATGACCTGCAAGGCCATCCATGCAGAGCTCCCTTGTCTTCCCTGGTGCGGGGAGCAGCAGGCCACCCCGCCGCATCCACAGATGTTGCCTACAGGGAAGGAAGAAGCATCAAGCTGCATTTAAGCAGATGGTGCAGATTCCTGCAAACTCAACATCTTGTATTTCTTTTCTCCATGCAATTAAACAAATAGAGATTTGCCTTCTCCCAAAGTTGTTCCCTCTCTCTCTCTCATCTTCCCAAGGGATTCTGTGGAGAGCAGTGGGTAAACAGATGCATCAGTTGCAAAGATGGTATGGCATCGTCTGCACATTTGGGTGTATTTCAGATGCTCCTTGGGACACTTCCACAAAGTCCCTGGCATTCAGCTGAGAGGCTACACTGGTCTTGGGCTCAGCAGCTGCAGTGGTGGTGAGGCACGGAGGGCTGGGAAGCAGAGGTGAGGTCCGATTCAAGGTCCCCGAGCCCTCTCAGGGTGGGGAAGCTTCTCTGAGCCAGCGATAGAGCTGGGGGTGAATGAGGCAGATTCCAGGGTACACTGTGAGAATCCAAATAAACCTGGGGGCAGTTGTCACTGTCTGGACTTCTTAATTGAAAGGTTTGCTCTGGATGGTCTTAGTGAGGGCAGAGAGTACTTAGCATCTCCAGCTGGGACTGCGGCAATGGGGATTGACATGCCTCCTCGTGGTCCACCACAGCACGGGAAAGGATGAGGATAAGAGGGAAGGTCTCAGGGGAGAAGAAGCATTGCAATCAAGGACAGAGGCCTCCTTCCCACGAATGGCAATATCACCTCCACATTATTTCAGTAAATGTCTGTGCAACATCTTTGTTATGCCAGGTACTGCAGTGAGAATGCAGCAATGAAGGAGACAGAAGTGGGCCCGGCCTTTAGGGATGCGGCAGGAAGTCTTTTACTTTTGGTGGGTGGAGCAGTCCAGGGAGAGAGGGTCTAAGGGGAAGCGGGAGGCTCTCCTGACAAACCTTCTCAAGCCCCATTAGGACCGCATGGTGGGAGGTTGCATCCTGCTCTCAACAAGCTCCTCTGACCCACTGATATCCCTTGGCCTTGTGACCTGCTCTGACCAATGGAATGTGAGTGCAAGTGGCATGTACCGTATCGGGGAAGATGCTCTGAGAGCCGGTCCCTGGCTCACCATGGGTCTCTTCCATGTGCCATGAGAGCCACAGCGCTCTAGGAAAGGCCGTTCCTTTAGCCTGATCCCAGCAGGAAGCTAGCATGGGACAGAGTCACAGACAACCCAAGAAAAACAGGGGGTAGAAGCAATAAACAAACCCTGGGTATTTTAAGCTAAAGAGAGGTTGGGGTCATTTGCTGCTGCAGCATATCCTGCTACCCTGGCTGATGATCCACCTGGGTGCCATCAGCGGCTATCACTCCCGTGTCTCCATCTGCATGCCTTCAGTGCGGACACGGACGACTTCCTGGTGTCCTCTCAGAGCTCAAACCTGTGGTTCCTACGATCACACTGCCATTGTGCCTCTGGATCCTACACAAGAGGGATTCCTCGAGGGCCCAGGAGAAGCAAGCTGGGCTTTGGATGAGCCGTCAGCCAGGCTCCTGGAGCAGGACCACAGATAGCCAGCTGCTGACCAGCCTGGGGAAGGTCAATGTAGAGGAAAACCAGGATAGGGGGCATGCTGTGTGGGAGCTGCCTACAACACCCCAAAGAGATAGGCCTATCCGGAGAGGAACTCACTGCTCACGGTCGCCATCTGTGAGTCAGTGTGTGTGTGCGCAGATTTTGGCTACTGTGTGATTCGTGATTGAATCGGATTCCCAAAGGGTGTGCACAAGTTTTCCTTAAAGAGGAGGCCCACTCCAGGCCTCTGGGAACAGAAGCACTGGTTACGATGAGGGGCCAACACTGCTCCTTGGAAGCCCTGGCTCTTTGGGGGGGGGAGGCTCGAGAACACAGCTCCCTGCAGTTGGGCCATTCTGAGGTATAAAGCCTCTGTCGGTGATTCTCCGTGAGCTCTTAAGCTGCCATGTGTAGCTTTGGGCACACCTGCCTTCCCCGGGAGCCTGAACCAAGTGGTCTCCTTACCTTACAAAACCTCACGAGGTACAGCGTGCGGACACTCCACGGATATTTGCTGAATTAACAAATACTTAAATGAATGAATGGGTCCTCTATGAAAGCCTCCCGGCTCCCAAGTGTGTGACTTCTGAGAACGACTTAATGCCCAGTGGCCTGAGCTGCTCTGAAAGATCCATCGCTTGAATGAACAGCTCTTCTCCTGTGGCCTTTCCTTCTTCAAGGCCTGTCCTCCCAGTTCACTCCTCCACATAACAAAAGAGCTTCGGGGTGATGGGTGTGGGAGGTGCCGCAGCTGCCAGCACCCCTGTGACCCTGAGGAGGAGCCGCCCCTGGCCTCGGGGCTCGGAAGGCATGTGGGTCACAAACTCCTTTTCTGTTCACCGTAATGTGCAGTGACGGAAGGTCATGGAATCAGGCCCCTTCTCGGGCCATCGTTAATGTCAGATTTAATTTGGCCAAGAGGTCTGTCTTCCCAAAGGTTTCCCCACGCATTTCACGCTCAGGGCAGTTCCGTGACACGTCACCACCGGAAAGCCAGGTGCTGGGGCGCCAGAGACATTCATCTAAGATCTCAGGATGGAGAGGAAGTGGTACGCAATTTGCCCCACTTCTCCCGGAAGCCTGGCTCTTTGCAAAACAAGACCAGCAGGGATGACGTCCAGCCCCACGAGATGAAGGGGGCACGGGTTCGGGGCCCTGGTTACTTTCACTTCAAGGCGGAGTGGGAGAGTCTCAGTGAACAAACCTCAGGCAGCAATATGCCTGCTTCCCGGCACTTCCCTGGGGACAGAGACTGTGGAGTCTCAGAGGGAAGGCAGGGGTGGGTGGTGGGGGGGAAGAGATCAAATAATTTATATGCAATATGCATCATCCATGGCCCCAGACAATAGCGTGGTGAAGGCCAGGGTGGGAGGTGGTTTTGGGTTAGAAGGGGTCAATGAGCAAAAAGAGGACATAGATAATATTTTGAACAATAAAGATAGAGAAAAACAAACAAAAAAACAAACAAACAACAAAACCAAACCAGAGAAGCCATTTCAAGAAGCCATTTCAAAAAAACAAACAAACAAAAAAACCAAACCAGAGAAGCCATGTCAGGCTCCCCCTGACAGCAGGCTTTGTGCAGTTACCATCTGACTCCCGCTAGCTAACCAGGATTCGGTCACTGCTCCTCATGGAGCCCATGCTGCAGGCGGAGGAAGCAGGTGGGCAATGACCAGGCATCCATGTTCCTCTGAGGAGACACCCCCGCCTGGGTCCCTGCACAACCACAGCAGCATAGAAGAGATGCAGAAATTCAAAGGCACAAGGGCAGGGCCCCAGGACCCCAGGAACGCCCCCTCACCCCACCCCAGTGACCACGGGGGGGGGGGGGGGAGAATAGTGACTAAAGGGAAGGGTTTAGAATGATGAAGGGGAGAGAGAGCGTCCTAGCAGGAGGAAACATGAATGGGCGGCCAGGCGCGGGATAAAGGAGCCAGGCTGGCCAGGAAGGCAGAGCAGCAGGAGGAAATGGGCCATGAGGATGGATGGGCAGGCGGAAGCCGAGGCCAACGCTAGAGCGAGGCACCACAACGGGAGGTTCCAGGGTGCCTGCCACCATCGCCCCCACCTCTGCTCTTGCCCTGGGTTCCTGGCTCTCCTGGGAGGCACCCTCGTCCAGCTATATGCTCATCCGGGAGTAATCTTAGATGCCTTCTTTCTCACTCCTGACAGCCAATGAATCGTTAAACCTTGCCGATTTGGCCTCCTAACTCCTGTCTAAAATTCATCCCGACGGCCTCTGCCCTGGTTCCGAACTCATTATCTCTTTCCCAGACTGTGGCAATAACATCCTAATTGGTCTCCCTGTTTCCACCCAAAGTCAATAAAGATTTGTAGAACAGACTATGCATGAATGCGGAGGCTCAGGGTGCCATGGCAGTTCCCTGGTGGAGAGACCCCGTGAGAAACTCGCCTACCATCCACAGAGGCTTGTCTCCAGCACCTCGGGGTCTCGCAGGGGTCAGAGACCCAGGCTCCATTTGGGAGCCACCAGCCTGCGTTTCCCTCATCAACCACGGGGCCAGATGAGCTGCCTCCTTCTGGAGAGGTTCTCCCACCATTGGGCATCTGAGTCCTACTCACTTGCCTCTGCCCTTTTCCCTGAGCTCCACCTCAGTGGAACTCAAGAACCAGACTCGGAACAGGGAGGCTGGCGTGGCCCTGCCCATCAGGGCTGCTCAGACAGAGTTCCCCTCAGCGCGGGGGCGGCACTATCGGGAAGGTCACCAAAAAGATACGCGGGTTTCTCCCAACAAAGGGTCTCCCTGAGCACCAGGTCATCTTGCATGCACCTTCGGGAAACTGCTTTCTAGGCTGAATTAACCCCCCCCCCCCTCCGCCTGGCAAGGCGAGCTGGCAGCCCAGGGGAATGAGCTGTGTTAACACCAGATGCAATTCTGTGCTCCAGTTTCTTCCCGCAGAAAAGCCTTCTCACTCTCCATATCTCCTCATCTCGCCCAGCAGCATTCAAGATCAAATCACAAGCGCGTGCCCTTGGGCCCACCTGATCTTTAACAAGCCGATTCCATCACTGCCTTGCGACCTGGAGGAGTTTAGGAAATGGCTGTGACCCACAGGGTGGCAGCGGGGTCGAATGGACTCATAATTTAGGTGATCGTTTAGGTGCACAGGGAGCGAAATGGGATATTCATTCAAAGTGAGATGTTGTCGGGGGTGGCTTCTCTGTCCGCAGAGTGGGGGAGAGGTCCGGAGGCAGTTTTCTGAATATTGCGGGCCCCTTACACCCAGTTTTGCAAGAGCTGTTTGGGATGTGGGGATGTCCCTGCTCAGCTTCATCACTCTGGAGAAGTCCGTGTCCCCGCAGGCCTTCCTTGCCGCCTGGTGACATAATAGATGGAACACGGTGATGCCCAAGCAGGGTTTATTTCACATTCAGCTTCAAAAGTTTCACTTGGCTCTTTGGGCAACCAGCGATTTTGATGAAAGTGTGTGTGTGTGTGTGTGTGTGTCAAACTATGTTAATGGGGGGCATGTTCCAAAGACAGTCATGGAGGGACCCCCGGGAAGGGATGGCCAGCTGGACTGTGCTCAGGAGCCCCATTCCTTTGTGGAAATGTAGTTGCCCCAAATACAGGCCTGGTGCAAGACTAAGCTCCCCATAGCACTGCTTCAGAGTCAAAGTGAGTTCCTGAGTGTTTCTGAAGAGAACGAAGAAGAAATAACACACACTCATTCGGGTGGGGATGAAAGAGGCCCACTAACACATCAACAGTCTCATTCACCACGTCTACGGGACCATCCTCACCATCCTGAGCATCCTCTCAGTCCACAGGCTGAGTGGACAGGTCCCCATCCTAGCTCCCAAGGCCTGGCCTAGAACCTCAGATTCCGAGCTGAGGAGGCTTTCCTTCTGAGAGGCCCACCTTCCCATTCCGGCTCTGTCACTTCCTATCGGTGTGACCTTGAAAGGTCATGTTTCCTCCCTGGGCCTCACATGTTCCATCTCTAAAGTTGGTGAATGACACCCTTCTCACAGCGAGGACGAGAGAGGTCAATAAAGGGATGCATGTGAAGAATCTGGCTCTTCAGGATTTTTTGCATCAGGGTCCCACACTTCCATGTGCACTGGGCCCTGCAAATGATGTAGCTGGTCCTGTGGGGAGGAGGTCATTGACAGCACCCTTCATGTTGTCAGGTGCCTCCATAAACCGACACAGCGGAAGGAAAGCCACATTTCTTCAGGACCTGCGCTAGGTGCTCTGGAACACACTGTGTCATTAACCCCCATTTTACTGGTAAAGAACAGAGGCTTTGTCACCTCCCTTGCCCACACAATGGGTAAATGGCGGGGTCAGATCAGGTGTGCCTGCTGCCAAAAGCTGCGCCTTCTGACCCTTTAACCCAGTGGTCGGCAAACTCACTAGTCAACAGAGCCAAATATCAACAGAACAGCGATTGAAATTTCTTTTGAGAGTCCAATTTTTAAAACAACTTCTTCTATCGCCACTCCTTCAAAATAGACTCGCCCAGGCTGTGGTATTTTGGGGAAGAGCCACACTCAAGGGGCCAAAGAGCCACATGTGGCTCTCGAGCCGCCATCTGCCGACCACGGCTTCAACCACACTAAATAAACTCAATATTCATCCAGGAGTCACAATGTGGTGGGAAGGGCCGGTACTCTCATAATATAATCAGATATGCTTTGTATAGAACATTTAAAAGCAATTAATTAAAGAAACCCTCCCCAGGGGAAAACCTACCACACAGCTTCTGAAGGGATTTCTCTGAGTAGGTCTCCCGGTCACATCCCTTCCCGATGTAATTGGTCTGCAGCTCCGTGGTGATCTGGATGGAGGACACGGCCCCGTCGCACGTCTCCAGGTGGATGCTGGGGAACAGGGGCGCACTCCCCGAGCCAGGCTGGTACTCAATCCTCTTGGTCCAGTCTGAATAAACAAGGGAAGGATGAAAAAGGGAAGGATGAAAGGTCAATCAGGTACAGCCAGCTCTGCTAGGACACTTGCTTTCAATATAATGAATTTGTTCCAACACAACTAACATGTGAGGGAGTAATCCGAGGATGACAGCAACTTCCCATTTGCTTATGCAAAACTGCCTCGCTGAGAAATACTGGGCGACGGCAGGAATCTGTGCCCAGCGGAAGTGAGCCATTTAGGAATGTACAAGGCGTGCACACGGACACCCCTCACCATCTACCAGCTCCCCGTCCACCTTGATAGGTGCTGCAGCCACTGCACCCGTGGCTACAACTCTCCATCCCGTTCACACCACCCTCCTTCCACCCGTTCACAGTAATGCACAAGCCGCAACCCTTCCCACAGCCACTTCCACGAGCATAGGACACATCTCTTCAAGGTCAAGTGCCATACTTAAAATATATATATATTTAATATATAATGTATTATTGATTTTTTACAGAGAGGAAGGGAGAGAGATAGAGAGTTAGAAACATCGATGAGAGAGAAACATCGATCAGCTGCCTCCTGCACACTCCCCACTGAGGATGTGCCCACAACCAAGGCACGTGCCCTTTTAGTCCACAGGCCGACACTCTATCCACTGAGCCAAACCAGTTTCGGCTCAAGTGCCATACTTATTGTAGCACCTGTGCTTCTCAGCTATGAAGCCTTGTAAAACTGTGCTAATGCTTTTCCTTTCATTCCTTTTTATGCATCACTGGTGATGTCTCTGAGGGTTGTGCCCCTCGCCCAATGTCCTCATTTTCCCTAGTGTGTCCATTTTTAGGAACGCATATGTCTTGTCATAAACAAACAAAGAATGGTGGTTCAAGAATCACACGAGGTCCTGAGGTGGGGTGCAAGGATTCTTTCCCAAACACTCGGGGCTGTGGCCTACTTTCCTAGGGCTGATGGTCCTCACTGATGTTTAGTGGAAAAAAATAATTTGGGGACAAGAATTATTGTTAGAGAGGAATAAAATCACAATTAAGGTGGCACCACACGAAACACAGCAATCAACTAACATAAACACTAAGAGAGCGTGTACACATGAATGGACTGAAACAGCAATATGAGCCATCAAAAGTCAGAGCCAATACAGAGCAACATTCACAGTGACCGCTCACAGTGCTTGCTGACAACAGTGATCTTCCCATGCTTTGCAAGGATGCGCGTCTGAGAGGGCAGTGCAACCCTAAGGCTGACTCGAGGGTAGAAAGAAGAGTGAATCTGAATCATCCAGAAACACAAGTTGTGAAAACTATTCATTTATGAATCTCAAATGTTTGTCACATAGATAGTTGTGGGACAGTCCTTTTACTGAAGCAGAAATGAAACTCTACGCAACTGATTGCCCTGACCCATGAAAGAAAAGTCGGTCTGCAGTCACCAGGGGCTCCTCACAAGCTCCCAGTGGACCACTGGCCACCAGCTTGCGCTGTACCAGGGGAGTGGAGAGGTCTGGGTGTAGGGGCCAGCTAGATGGCTTTATTCAAGAAGCAACCATTTGCTGGGGTTTCCATGTGCCAGGCTCTGCTTGGAGCATCACGGACAGAGCAGTACAGGAGACCAGAGAGGTCCTTGCCTCATGGAGCTGGGGGAGAGAGGCAGATGAAGAAGCCGGGGCTGTCCCAGCATAGAGGCTTAGTGCTATGCAAGGAACCGCGGTGGCCTCTTTAGATCGAGAGAGTTCCCGTCTGAGCTGAGGCCCGAATGCCAAGGATGCATGTGTGGAGAGCCTCAGAGAAGCAGGTGTGAAGCAGATGTAGCTATGATCTCGGCCTGACTCTATCAGGTCAGAGAGATCTTGGGCAGGTTAGTGAAGATCTCCAAGCCTCAGGCACCTCATTGGCCAAACAGGGTCCGCTGCACGGACCCTACAGAGCTGAGTGACGACCAAGTATGACAATGTGACAATGTGAGCCTGGCCTGCAGTAGGGCCCTGACTGATATCAGAGAGAAGGAAGGAGATGTTTGGTCCTTGAGGAGGGGGGCAGGGAGGACACATGCTCGATACCTGTGTAATCTTGGTCTATCTCTGAACCCCACATTAACAAAATGCTTTTTCCCTTTTTCTTTTAAAGGTATCTCTGTCATTGAAAGTATTATAGATATTCCCCTGTCCCCTTCCCCCTCTCCCCTAATTGAACAAGCTGCTCTTTAAAGGGTTTATCAGAGTGCGCATGAGCACAGACTGCCCACCGGGGAGTGAGATTCATCTCCACGGAGCTTGCCCTGGGAGGACGTGTGGATGAGGGTGCCTCTATGTAAAAGAAGATATTCCCAGTCACATGGTTTTCCTCATAGCCTCCAGGAGCTGTGCCGGGACTGGCCCGTCACCTTCCTACGGAGCTGCTACAGCCCGTGCTCCAGGGGCTCCAAGTTCAGTCTTAAGGACCAAAAACTGAAGATGGACACACACACCCAGCCTTGTAGAGTCCTACATACAAAATGTCTCATGCCAACGTGCATGTGATCATGCCCTTCCTTCTCCACGGAGCTCCCTTTCTACCCCCTTCTGTCTTGGCATCTCCAGACCATTTTTCAGGATTTTTCTACGTCTGGGTAGAAACTCTCCCCTGAGCTCTCACAGCATCCCGAACAGTAGTCTCCAAACTTCAGGGTCATTTTGAATCCTTGTCATGCGGCACAATGCCTGGCACAGAGGGGGTGCTCCCTAGATAGTGGTAGAAAGTGTTAATGGATCCTTTAGGACAGTAGTCAGCAAACCACGGCTCGTGAGCCACATGTGGCTCTTTGGCCCCTTGAGTATACCTCAATAGGATTGAGGACATTTTTTAGCAAAGGCCAGCTTAGCAGTACCCAAATTAAGTTAATAACAATATACCTACCTATATAGTATAAGTTTAAAAAAATTGGCTCTCAAAAGAAATTTCAATCATTGTACTGTTGATATTTGGCTCTGTTGACCAATGAGTTTGCCTACCGCTGCTATAGGACATCCATTTGTGTGCCTGCCTCTCCCAATCACTGGGAACTCTCTGAAGTCAGGCTTTGTGATGTTTATTTTTTTATCCTTCCATCCGAGCTCAGAGCACAGGAAATATTAGCCACGTGAACCTGGGGGGCCCCAGACACCTGACATTGACTGTTGCCATGACAGCCCTTCTTGAACCACAGACAGAACCCACGGCCTGTGCGCAGCCCCTGCCCTTAGTCCTACAGAGCCAGCCGTCCCAAAGGCAGCCAGGACATGCCCGGTTCTCTTTGTTCTCAGCAGGGCACTTGGTTTAGAATTGATGTGGAAGAATCTGCTTCCTACTAACAAGAAATGACAACGAAGAGGAGGTCTCTTTTCGTTCCCTCCCTCACTCCTCTTTCCTTAGGTCCTCCCTTCCTTTAAAGGTGCAGATAAAAAAATGGAGAAAGTGTTTCTGTGCAGGGGCCTTGGTGTGAGCCCTACACCATGTGTCAGAAGTGTCCCACAGCGCCTCCTTCTGGAAGCCTCTTCTGTTGGAGAAGACCAGGAAACCCTGATATCCTCTTTATTCTGTGGGCACTGAGCAGGGTAAGATAGCATGATAGCATGATAATATAGATATAGATATAGATATAGATATAGATATAGATATAGATATAGATAGATTTTCTCCCCTCATCTAGATATTTTGGTGGCTATCTTTGATGAGAAATTCTACCTCCAATCTTATCTGGAAGATGTGCAAATAAAGAAGCAAATAAATAATGAAGGAAAATCAGTGGAGGCCATCTTAGTTGAGTTTTTATTCCTCTTGTTACTTTGTAACTAGAGGAGCAAGGCCCTCTCTGGGGAGAAATCAGGCACAAAAAGAGTTTTTAGGAGCATCACATCTGCCACTTGCTCTGGTGACCTCATGAGGCTTGCTTTTGAGGGTATATGAGGAGAAGGCAAAACTGCAAACAATTGATGAAGCTTCTGGGTGTAGTATCCTTAAGAGAGTGGGGAATTCACACAAACACTTCATTTCCCAAGGAGTTGGATAGGGATTAAAAGAACAAAAGCAAGTCATCAAGGTCAGCCTTGGCCACATGAAATGTCTATCCATGCTTATTTCTTGGAGCCGCGGTTTGCTGCTCTGTTGACCGATGAGTTTGCCGACCACTGTCCTGGAGGGTCGGATAGCATGGTAGTTAAAATACGCCCTCTAAATTCATCTTGTGTGGGTTCAAATCCCAGTCGTCCCACTTCCTGTGTAACCTCGTTGAGCCTCAGTTTCCTCTTCAGTAAAAATAGTACCTACCACCCAGGTTGTGGGGGAATTAGATACAGAGTTCATGGCAGCACCAAACACAGGGGACATATTCAATAGATACATTACTGTTCAAATACCACTTATTCAATAATAGTTATTGCAGGAAATAAGAGGACCTACAATTATTAAGCACTGACAAGGTGCTAAGCTCTTTTACACCTATTTTTTCATTTTAATCTGCCCAGCAACCAGCGAGTGGGTGTTATCTTAATTGCACAGATGTCAAAGCCATGGCTGAACGTTGGCGTGACTTTGCCCAAGGCCACGAGACTCTTTTAAAATAACTCCTCCATAATTCTGAGGATTTGGCAGAATTGAGAACAATGGCAATTTTTACACATTCGTTTTTGAACATTCAATTTATACTGATGTAGAAACGAAAAAGGTGATAACCTCTGAGGTTGGCAAGGGATCGTGAAGGGTTGCCTGTTTCATCCCTGCTTGACCCAGAGAGCAGTTTTGGGGGCCGCGTGGCTGCGTTGGCACTGAAGGCTGGAGATATCTGGCCTTGAATCTCAACACCCCCAAATGCAGGTCATGTGACCATTCCAAAGCAGTTGTCATTTCTAGGCCTCCGTTGCCTCTTCTGTAGATTCGGCATAATTACCCCTCCTTGTGGGCCTGCTGTGAGCACTTAAGGCTAAGGGTCCAACACAGAGACCCTCCTCCTAAAGTCCATGATAGGAACATTCCATTCCTTGGTTCACAAGCTTCCCAAACTTCTCTAAGCTGTCCTGCTTGGAAACAAAATCTTTTCAGTTTATAAAGGGCCTGGAGACTAGTTTATGAATTGTGGTTCAATTTTTTTTTTTTCTTCAGTGAAGAGAAAGGAAGCAGACCACCTATTGTTTTAATAATAAGGTTCAATTACACTCTAAGTGTTGCTGGAAAAGCTAACATTGGAATGCCTTCAGGAATTAAAATCCTTCCCTGTGGATTACGGATTTAGAAACATGATGGCTTTACTATAACTCCCATTAAATTTGGGGAACATATGTTTTCTTATTAGGGGAATATTAACCACTTGAAATCTCTTATTATATGCCGGGAGGTGGACATACGCTAACCTGAGACTTCTGGGAGGCATAGACTGTGGGGCTCTTATAATCCAAGACATCCAGGCCCATTCTTCTAATTCTGCATGAAAGAGAAAGACACAAGCGTGTCAAAACATTCTTCTCTTCCTTGCCGAAACCGGTTTGGCTCAGTGGTAGAGCATCGGTCTGCAGACTGAAAGGTCCCGGGTTCGATTCCGGTGAAGGGCATGCACATTGGTTGCGGGCACATCCCCAGTAGGGGGTGTGCAAGAGGCAGCTGGTCGATGTTTCTCTCTCATTGAGGTTTCTAGCTCTCTATCTCTCTCCCTTCCTCTCTGTAAAAAATATCAATAAAATGTATTAAAAAACAAAACAAAACAAAAAAAAAACAGTCTTCTCTCCCCAACTGTGCCCATTCTGGGGCCTCCAGCTCTTCCTTATCTCAGCTTTCAGCAGCTGAAAAAGCATCAGGATTTTAGGAAATTGCTGGATTCCTACAAGGTGAGTGGCTGGATGTGGGATGCTGAGGAGGAGGAGGAGGAGGGATGGGAAGGGGGCCTCCCCGAGTACCGATTGTTCAGGCAGCAGACAGTCTAACCAATCTCTGCAGGCATCAACCATCTGGCACCCTTCAGGACTTTCTCCAAGAGATTTGTGATTTTGACTTGGGTATCAAGAGGCTTCCTTTCCTACCGGGAGAAGCTAAGGAGCTCCCTTTGCTCAGCAGTAAGCACTCTTATCTTCCCTGGCCAGCCAGAGGCCCCGAGGAAGTAGAGATGGGCGGGAGAGGTAAGCAGAGGTCAGGTGAAGAATGCTAGCTAAGAGGTTTGGACCAGGGAAGAGCCATAAATGGGTGTGTAGTGAGAACATGAGGTCTCCAACTGTGTTTTGGAAAGGTCACGTGGCAGCTGGG
This sequence comes from Vespertilio murinus, assembly GCA_963924515.1. Taxonomy (NCBI): domain Eukaryota; kingdom Metazoa; phylum Chordata; class Mammalia; order Chiroptera; family Vespertilionidae; genus Vespertilio; species Vespertilio murinus. The sequence goes on along the minus strand of OZ004715.1, from coordinate 29,580,136 downwards.
TTAGACCCGCTATTCATTGGCAGAACATCAGAACACTCCCGATGAGCCACCCCTGATCCGTCCATGCAGAGGGTCACCTCTGACAGGGCCACACAATGGGGCATGAGCTTCAATTTAATTATATTAAGGAGTGTTAAGTCTGCAGTTGGACAGACTCAGGTTTGCACCCTGGCCCTACTTCTTCTTGGTTGTGTGGCCTCGGGTAAACCACCGGACGTCTCTGGTCTTACTTCCTCACCTGCAGAATGAATACAGATCTACCTTGCACTGTGGTTTTGGGAAGTGGAGGGGAAAAATATGCAATGCACCAGGAACAGAGACCTGTTGTTACTACCACGATGATTATTTTTGCACCTTTCTTACATTATTCCAGATTTTCTCCTCACATTTTCAAAACTTCTGTGTGCCACTGTGAGGTGGGATTTGCAGCTGGGAGGAGGTAGGAGGAGGTGAAGCTTCAGAGGCTGGGCGGTCAGTCCTGGATCCAAGGCCAGCTTCATGCTCAGAAGGGCCCCATGGCTGGTCTATGCTCTGCTGTCACTGCCTTAACATTCTTAACAATTTTAAAACAAGGACTCCCCCCACATCCATTTTGCATTGAGACTCATAACTAGCTGGTCCTGCCCTTCCCACTGAGTAACCTTGGGCAGGTTGCATAATCTTTCTGAGCCTTGGCTTCTTCATCTGCAGAATGGAGATATTGATTAACCACTCCAAAGGGAGGAGCTCAGGCTATGTGTCAGACCCAGCTGTGGATCCAGCAATGCTATTTGCTGCCATGTACTGTGGGCCAGTCATTTCCTTCTCCATCTGAGTTTACTCCTGCACACACTGGCGATACTGCCACCTATTGCAGAGCTGAAGATGGGGCTTACGTCCAATGAAAAATGCAAGCCACTTAACCCGGAGCCCAGCACACTGTAGGCACATTATTTTCGAGGAGCAAACCATGTGGTTTTGTCTTCTCCAATGACACACAATTACACACGGGCCACGACTTAAAAAGAACCAAAACACCAACTCCCTGAACTCAATGTACAAATGTAAGGAGTCTTCTCTCCCTTTATTCCTGACCCGTTTCCATTGACTATATTTTATTTCCACAAGAGCATTTCACTACTTCTTAAATTCCCACCGAAAGGAGCTATCTTAACTGCAACCGAGGAGGAGGAGGAGAGCAGATGTTCTTGTGCACAGAGCTCATGCCTCAAGTCTGTCCCTCTGGCTGGTGCTCAGGCCCTGCCCTTCCTGTAGGAAGGTCAAGATGCCAACCATTCCAACCTGGATCCTAACAGAGATTGGACGGGAATCGAGATGCCCCCAATGCTCTCCCATTGCTTAGAGGGGCGGGTTGGGAAGTTTCCAGGGCAGCACTGGAGTTGACTGTACAAAGCACTGTGCTATCTAACGTACAGTAAACCGTGTCTCTGCCTCAGCCCATCAGGTGGGCTCAGTCACCCCTCCTTCCTCCTTGAACTGGAGGAAACGTTCCTTCTGTGGATCATGGAGGGGAGAAAGGGGCTCAGCTTGTAGGGCCATCTCTCCCGACCTAACAGCCATGAAGCTCTGGGGCTTCCTTCAGGACCCGCTCCTGAGGTCTATTCCTCTCTCCTGGGCACTGCTCTGTGCCTCACACACATAGATGATTTCTGCTCATCATATAAATAAAACTGAGTGCTGACTTGGAGTCAGTCTAGGTCACTTAGTGTCCCCGGCCTTCTCAGAGCATCATCTCCCATCATTCATGGTACCATGCTGGTTTCTAACAATTCTTGTTTGTCTACATCTCTCTACCCACCCACTTCCTGCGCCCATCAGAGGTCCCACAAGCACAGGGACTGTGTCTGTTTTATTTGGTTTTAAATGTCGCCTGCCTGGTACAATTCCTGGAATCTAGTGGGTTCTCACCAAATGTCTGGGGGACGAATGACAAGGGTGCTTCATGAAAGGTGCTGTGTGCAGACTCTGGGGCTCAGGGAACTCCCCTGGCACCCTGCTCTGGCTGGACTTGCTTATTGTTGCATTTCTTGTGAATTCTCCTGCTCAGTCCTGCCCCTCGGAACTGAAGGTGTTACTGCCAGTCGACTGGGCTAGGTGTAGGGCTGCCCACTGCTTCTCTAGGGCCCCAGAGATCCAAGTTCCATCCTGCCCCCATGCCACTGGGGACCATTATCTAGACACTGCACCCCAGTCCTGGCTGCCCCCATGTTGCGAAGGGCTCATCTCTCTTCTTCAGGGTTCTCTGATGCCCGTGTGAGTGCCTCAGGTCCCCTGTAAGCCTCTGGTGTTAGGTACCATTACTCTAAACCCTGTGACCTCCCCTTTCACCCAGCTTCACGCTCTCTCCTGGGCAGTTGGGCAGCCCCCCGTGCCGCCACTGATGTGAACCCTATGGTGATCAGAAACCAAGACCCTTGCCCAAAGCTTGGCTGCTGCTTTCTCCCAACCCTTCCATCCTCTTTAATCCCCTCAGCTCATTTGCGTTCCTCTACCCAAACCGAAGCCTATCTGGCAGAAATGATGCTGAGAGGTATGGAAGCCAGGCAATTTAAAAGCAGGCCTTCTGAAAGATAATTTCCCCAAAGGGGAAATCATTAACTCAACCAGCCAGGGTACTTTCTCTTGGATTTATAGAAGCTCTTCTCTCCTATGTCCAATAAACATGAGCGTTTTCCAGGCAATTTTCTTATCTTGGGACAAATGTGTGATTAGTGAAAGATAAAGTAGCTATTCTTCAAGAATCTTTACTTTTATGGCTTTGAAAAGCATTTACAATGCAAGAGTATAGCTTTTCATGCATACATTTCCAGTCTTTTTGTAAAAATGGTTTACGTATACTTTCCATATTCCAAAAATGTAAATCTCTTTAATCTGTAGATCAGCTGTCCATGATTGCAAAGCTTACCTTTTTTTAAAAAAATAAAAAAAATAAAAATAGAAGGACCATTATCTAGGTGATAAAGCCTCATTACTGAAACCAAACAACCCACTTGTCTTAAATTGTGGCTGCAAATGAGGTCACATTTAGGCTAAATACCGACCTGCCTCAGCCAGGTTATCAGAAATGAGCCCTCTCAAGAAAAGGCTCCCACATTAATTTTACAAGGCCAGCATTACCTTGATACCTAAACCAGATAAAAACATAAAAGAAAAAAAATTAGGCCAATATTCCTGAAGAATGTAAGAGGCAAAAATCCTCGACAAAATAATTTGCAAACCAAATTCAGCAATACATTAAAAAATCATACATCATAATCAAGTGGGATTTATTCCGGGGATGCAAAGTTGGTTTAATATCCACAAATCAATTAACATGGTATACCACGTAAACAACATGAAGGATAAAAATCATATAACATATCAATAGGTATAGAAAAAACATTTGACAAAACCCAACATCCATTCACCATAAAGACTTCCAGTGAAGTGTGGATAGAGGAAGCATACCTTCATATAATAAGGGTCAGATAAGACATACCCATAGACATACCCATCATACTCAAAGATGAAAAGAGGAAAACTTTTTCGTTAAGAACAGGAACAAGACAAGGATGTCCACTTTTACCACTTTTACTCAACATACTATTAAAAGTCCTCGCCACAGGAATCAGACCAATAAATAAATAAATAAATAAATAAATGGCATCCAAATTGGAAAATAAGAAGTAAAACTGTAATTATTTACAGATCACATGATACTATATAGAGAGAACCCTAAAGATACCACCAAAAGATGATTATAACTAAATAAACTATAACATAACTATAACTAAAATAATTAATAAATAAATTAAGTAAAAAGCAAGATACAAAATTAACATTTGGAAATCACTTGCATTTTTTATGTAACAATAATGAACTAATGAATAACAAAAAAGAAATTAAGAAAGCAATCTCATTTACACTGCATAAAAAAGAATAACATACTTAGAAATAAATTTTACCAAGGAGGTAATAGACCTGCACTTGGAAAACTATAAGATATTGAAGAAAAAAAGTGAAGACACAAATAAATGGAAGGCTATAGTTAGCTTATGGATAGGAAGAATTAACATAATTAAATGTCCATCATTAATATTACCCAAAGCAATCTACAGATTCAATGCAATCCCTATCACATTGCAATAGCATTTTTCACAGAACTAGAACATTAGTCCTAAAATTGAAAATTAGAACTAGAAAATTAGTTCTAACGGAGCTGAGGCTGGCTGGGCTCCGTGGAAAGGCAGGTAGACGGGACCTCCCCACTAAGGCCCCCCTTGCTACCTGTGGGGAAGCCAGGTTGTTATGCCCACAGCCCTACAGAACCTCTCTGGAAAGTTCTATCTACTTCACACACAGTCTGCACTGGAAATCTCACCACGTCAGCCATGAAAACAGACAAGGAGACAAACATAAGTCCATTTACCTCTGATCCAGGGACGCACATTGATTCCGGGAAGGTGCAGCTCTCCCAGGGATATTCCTTCCTGCCCTTTCCTATTGTGACCCCCTCCCCATGCCTCAGTGCACCTAGTGAAGTGACTGACCCCCCCCTCCAGATTTAAGCTTCAGTGCCACCCCCTCTGGGAAGGTTTTCTAGGTACTAGGTATTTATCCAAAAAACTAATTTGAAAAGATATATGCAACCCTGTGTTCATTGAATCTTTATTTATAATGTCAAGATAGGAAAGCCACCTAAGTGTACATGGATAAACGAATGGATAAAGAAGATGTGGCCGAAACCAGTTTGGCTCAGTGGACAGAGTGTCAGCCTGAGGACTGAAAGGTCCCGCGTTCGATTCCGGTCAAGGGCATGTACCTTGGTTGCGGGCACATCCCCAGTGGGGGGTATGCAAGAGGCAGCTGGTCGATGTTTCTCTCTCATAGACATTTCTAACTCTATCCCTCTCAATTCCTCTCTGTGTAAAATCAATTAAAATATATTTAAAAAAAGAAGATGTGGCACACACATACAATGGCATATTACTCAGCCGAAAAATGAATAAAATCTTACTATTTGCAACAACATGGATAAACCTAGACGTTATTAGGTTAAATGAAATAAGTCAGACAGAGGCAGACAAACACCATACGACAAATACCATATGGGAAATCTAAACCACAAATGAAGAAACAAATTCATGGATACAAAAAACAAGTTGATGGTTGCCAGATGAGAAGGGGGAAGGGTGTTAAAGGTGAAAGGGATTAAGAAGCACAAATGTCAGTTATAAAAATAATCACGAAAATGTAAAGTAAAGCATAGGGAATGTAGTCAATAAATTGTAATAAGTATGTGTGGTGTTGGATGGGTACTAGACTATAGAGGGGACCACTCTGTAAGTTATACAAGTGTCTAATCACTATGTCGTACACCTGAAACTACTATAATGTTGTATGTTAACTGTAACTGGAAAATAAACTAATAAAAAAAGAGAAAGAAGTGAGTCCTCTCTGAGTGCATTAGCTTCCAGAGGCGCCAGACAGGTCCCCTACACTGGCCTGCAGTGAGATTGGGCAGCTGCAGGCCCAATCTTCCTGAGCTTCCACCTCCGCTGGAGCCCACTTGCCCACGCCTGCTGCACCCAGGGCAAAGCCTTGCTCTGTCTGCCCTGAGCAGTGGACAGCAGTCTCCTGGCCAAGGACCCCGCATTGGGAGAAGATACTGGTCTGAAGGCACTCACTCGGCCTCAGGGGCGGAGGCTGGCTGGGCTCCGTGGAGAGGCAGGTAGATGGGTCCTCCCCACTAAGGCCCGCCTTGCCATCTGTGGGGAAGCCAGGTTGTTATGCCCACAGCCCTACAGAACCTCTCTGGAAAGTTCTATCTACTTCATGCACTGTCTGCACTGGAAATCTCACCACATCGGCCATGAAAACAGACAAGGAGACAAACATTAAGCCCATTTACCTCTGATCCAGGGACACACACGGATTCCTGGAAGGTGCAGCTCTCCCGGGGATATTCCTTCCTGCCCTTTCCCCTTGTGGCCCCCTCCCCACGCCTCAGTGCACCTGGTGAAGTGCACTGACACCCCCCCCCCAGATCTCAGCTTCAGTGCCACCCCCTCTGGGAAGGTTTTCTAAAGGGTCAGGCGCCCCTGTTCTCTGCTCTCGCAGCTCCGGGGTTGCCTGCCTCCTCACTGCCCTGACTTCCGGTCCTGGAATGAGCGGTTCACCTGCTTGCCCTCATCCGGGACGCCAGCTCCAGGGCCTCAGGGCCTTCCTCCCCACCTGGCCCAGGTTAACTGCAGAGGGAAGTTCCTTGAATTGAATGCAGCTTCGAGAGCCTCTCTGCTGTGCCGTGAGCAGAGCTGTCCCCCCGAGTGGTTAGAGTGGGTTCAGTGCTCCAAGCCCCTGTACTGGCATTGTAAAGCTCATCATACACTCAACCCTGGGGATCCGGGACTCCCGGGTAGACCAGAGCTGCCTCATCACTCTCCGGTCTGCCCTTCTGTCCACCAGGAGCCATTTGAAGAGAGAATCGTCTTGGGAGATCCACATGGGGAGAAGGTGGCAGTGTCCTGCCCACTTTAACCGAGGACGAGGGCAGCGAGGAGATGGGAGGCCTGCTGTGGGTCACATTCGACACTAGAAGCCATGTGTCGGGGGTGTGCAGACGGTGGTACTGGTTTCTAATCTGCCACCACCCACTATTGCAGAGAGCAGGGAGGAAAGCTCCATTTAGTGGACTATTCCCTGGGCCTCTTACACGTGTTGTCGATTTGCCCGAGGAAAGAGGCGGTAGGAGGGCCATTTCACCAATGAGACAACTGAGGCCGAGACGTCAGATGACCGGCTCAGAGGCGCCCAGCCAGTAAATGGCACTGAAAGGCGGGCCTGACTCCTAACCTGACTTTGGTATCTTCCATTTCTTCTCCTTCAGCTCCCTCATGGGCGGCACTGAGCTACTCCTTGCATGATGGAACCTGAGTTTGAACCCTGGTCTTTCTGGCTTTTTAGAGCAAGCCCTCTGGAGCCCTGCCCTGTGCTGACCTCCTGCGGGGAAAAACCCAAGCTGGCCGCAAATATTTCTAAGAACTGTCAGTGGGAGAGGGAGTAGGCGGACCACATGGGGCTCAGGGGCAGACCCAGGTAGGCCGACTCAGAGAATGGGGCTCTGAGTCAGGAGACCAGACACCAGCTGTGGTTCTACCTCTCGCCATGTGTGTCCTTGAGCAAGCCCCAACCCCTTCCTGGTCCCCAAAGAGGGAAGGAGCCTGAGAGATGGCTCTTCTATCCTGCATGAAACCCGGCCCCAGTTGTGGCTTGTGGGGGGCAGAGTGACACCCCCAACCACACCTCTCTCTCTCGAGGCTGCCCTGCCGTGCCATGACCATTTTCTTACTAACACGAGGGAAGGATTCTAACTTGAAGAATTTCCCTCAAAATAGCTTTCCTCCAGTGATCTCAGAAGATGGCCGATGTGTGTCCTCCTTCGCCTTGAGATGCCTTGCAGGTGAAAGGGCAGGGGCTCCGTGTGCAGACGGACAAGAGTGGGGTTGGTGCCGGTTCTGCATATGACCAGCTGTGTGGCAAAAGTCTTACCCTCAGTGTTCTCACCTGCAAAGTGGGAAAACAACCACTTTCAGGTGTGGTGAGGAGTAAATGAGAACGTGCAAAGAACACCCTTAGTCTGGGCCGGGCAAATAGCGCAAACTGTCAGTGGTGAGTTGAGCACCCTTTGGGGTGAGCAGTCCACCCACTCATCCCCTTCAGGGTTGAGATGCTCTGATCCAAAAACTCTTGAGGCCGTTTTCCAGGGCTCATACGGGAGCCACAGGGGCAGGTGGAGGCAGGCTGGGGCTTGGGCGCTTTTATCCAGCAGGGCTTGAAGCACATTCCGTCGCCGCCGAGTAGGCAAATCAGCATGGTGCACAGAGCTGTTTGTTTCCCCTTAAGGATCGGGGATGTTAGTGATGTTGGTGATGTCTAACAGGTCGCACTTCACGGAGGAGAGCCCCACGAGGCCTCAGCCAGGAGCAAGAGGCTTGCCGGGCAGATCTGAGCAAACCCAGGGCACCTGCCTGGGTCACTGCGGAGTCAGTGGAATTCAGGCCTCACTGATGGCTCTTTCAGTTATTTGCAGGAAAATGGCTCCATTGTGATTTTAAGCTTCTAAATTAAGGGAACTAAAAAGAGCTTTTCCCCTTGTCCTCACCAGAAGCCCACATTGTCCTGTTTTCTGCTGGGGAAGCTGGACTTGTCAGGAGTTGTTCCCGAGGCTGCAGATGGGGCAGAACTGAGCTGGGACTGAGGCCTGGGTTCCAGGCCCCGGACTGTGCTCTTTCTACCCACTGTCTCCTTAGAGTCCCAGTCTTAAGCTCCGAAACCACACAGCCATACCCAATTCTATGCATTTCAGTGTATGTGTGCATGCATGTGTGTGTGTGTGTGTGTGTGTGTGTGTGTGTGTATATACACTGATTTACATTTTGTAGAGCAATTCCATACCTAGATCATCAAGTGGACTTCTTAACAATCCTACAGAATAATTCAGCCAAGGATTATGACCTTCTTTACAGCTGAGGTAACCTAGGTCAGCCAGGGAAGCGGTTTCAGCAAAGCCTGTGGCTCATGAAGGAGCTAAGGGCTGACTCCAGCCCTCACCCCAGACCCAGCTCCACAGCCACCACTTTGTGTTAACTCCCACACCCCACACCCACTGCCTTCTCCAGCTTTGGGTCCAGGGCTATGCTTGGGGTAAGGGAGGGGGAAGGAGCCAGAGCAAGAACGGGGAGGGAATGAAACGGGAAGGGAGAGGAAGGTCGGGAAGGGAGACACAGGGAAGGAGAAAACATTGATGAGGAGGAGAGCCAAGAGAAAGGAAGTCTCCAGAATCTTTGGGTTTGAAGCCTAACACCCAAGTCTCAGGCTCATGTTTTGCTTATCTGGCCCATCAGATAACCAGAGGCAACTCTACTAGTAGGTTCAGGCAAACAGTATATGAGAGCAGGCAGTCTGCAAGCATGGGGTTGTTTCTAAATGAGTTATAATTTCCAGGGGACAGTGCACTAGGCCAGGCTCAATAGCGGATGTGAGTTATGGCAGGGGGAGGGGCGGTGTGTGTGGGAGGAAAGAGAATGAATGTTAGGGCACCTCTTAGGTGCTAATTTTTCATTCAACTCTTGCTGCCCTGTCAAGGAAGGTTTCATTGCCGTTTTATAGATAAGGTGACCGAGAGGGTAAATACGTTGCCTCCGGGCACGTAGGTTGTATCTGTTCTGAACAGTTTTCTGGGATGCGCGGTTGAAGCTGGTTACCTGCTTCTTCAGGAATTCCCAACCCCCTTGTCCAATCCTTCTTCCTCCTGACTCCTTGGCGCCCTCTGGGATGGACTGACATGAATTTGAGTTCTATCTCTGCCATTTACCAGCGGTTAGCTTTTGGGCAAGTCAATCACCACTAGCCCAAGTTTTCATCCCCAGTAAAATGGGCTAAAATTGCCTGGAACTTTATGCTCTTTTGCCTCTGTCCACATGTGCTCATTTGATGTCCATTCATTCTTGGCTGTGCTAGGTGTTCCAATAAACTACTTCTCACTACAGTGTCAACGGACAGTAATAGCTTCATGCAGTTGTCAGCAAACTTCTGTAAAGAACTAGGTAGTAAATATTTAGTCTCTGAGAGCCATCTGGTCTCTGTCAAAAGTACTCAGCTCCATTGTGGCAGTGCCAAAGCAGTCATGAGCTAATATGTAAATAAATGAGTGTGGCTGTGTGCCAATAAAACTTTATTTATGGGCACTAACATTTGAATTTCATATAACATTCATGTGCCACAAAATAGGACTCTTCTTTTGATTTTTTAAAAACCACTTAAACTGTAAAAAACATTTTTTTTTCTTTTTTTTTTTAGCTCACAGTCATACCAAAACATGTGGCCAACTAGATTTGACTTGTGATTTTCCTTTGCAGACCTTTGGCTTACTAGTGGAGACATTTGCATATTAGGTGGGGATCATCCTGTGGAACAAAATGTCGGTACCCTAGGGTGGGATCTGGGACACCCGGCAGGACAGGGAAGGAGAGAGCTGGGGGTTCTCTCCTCTGGCCAAGTCCCCACACACCAGCCTGCAGAAGGGTAACATCATCATGAACCTGATGGACACAGCAGCACCTCTGCTCCCCGCTCAAACGTTCCTCTCCGCAAAGCTGGGCCCCTTCCCAGGCTTATCACCCTAAGATTCAAAACCAATGCCTTTCCTCTGGTAAAACCCCAGCCAGCTCTTCAGTGCACTCGGTCAATAATTGGTCTGACTTCTGGAAAGGGCAGGGTGCAGCCGTCTGACCCCGAGGGCCCGGGCTGCTTCTCCTTGGCAGGGAGGTGGACAGGTGGACAGCTGGAGAGGGGCCTGGGAAATCCACTTGACAAGGCTTAGCAGGGGTCTACCTCAGACGTGCCTGACCGCCTACCTGTCTCCTTGTCGACGGAGTCTCATGAAATTAGCCCGGAAATCTGGCCTCCTTTGCTGAGCAGCACTTTGAATTGGTTTTGGAATAAATACAGGACTTTCGAAGCGCTCCCATTAAAAGTGCACTCAGGAGCAATCATCGATTTCAGCTGGTCTCCCTGCCGAATTTCTGCATCCCGGCAACCACCTGTGTGGTTGGCCAGGCATCTTTCTCCTTCAAGCGGCACCCACCTTGCTTAGGCATGAAAGCTCGGGGCTCCTCACTGCCCGTGGGGTAACACAGGAGGCTCCCCACTCCATAATCTGGTCCCCAATGGCCTCTCCATCTTCCCTCCATACCTGAGCCATATGACGGAATGCCTGCCTCCCTGGCATCTGCTCCCTCGTGTGGAACACCCTTCCTCTTTGCACTGAAACTATCAGCTTCCAGATTTGGCCCAGGTGCACCCCCTGGTGGGCCCTGCCAGGTGGAAAGACTCTCCTTTGTGTGCCCACAGCTCCCTCCACAGCGCTGATGCCCTCAGCACTGCCCTGGTAGGTCGGTGTGCCTCTATCCCATCGTCAGCACGCAGTGGGCCTTCAGGAACGGGTTGATAAATTCACTACGGAAATATTTCCCAAGTGTAATGTGTGTCAGCTTCAGGGACCTCCCAATTCAGATGACTAAGGGAAAAGTAATCTCAACCAGAGCTTTCCCGCTGCAGTCCTTCCAACACAAAAATGTCCGATGCCCTGTAGGGGGAAAGGCCAACATTTCCTGTGTGGCCTTCTTACGCACAGTGAAGACGGACCAGCAACATCCAACCTACCCAGGCTGACCAAGTCAGAGTCTGCCTTACAGCAGGTGCTCAGGCGCACGTTTAGGTTTGAGGGGCACTCTTCCAAACGACACCCCGCCTCCTTCCTAAAGAAGGCCTGATTCCTGGAATGGAACAAACATGGGACCATCTGAAACATGAGGAGAATCACTCACACCCAAAGAACAGGGAAGAAATGGTTCAGTTGTGTGACTGTTACCTCCTTTTCTTTCTACTTTAAATGAGACACCTTCCTGAGAAGGTGGCAAGAACAGGAGTTGGCCGGTGGGAGCGTCCCTGGGAGCTGGGGGTATTGGGTGACCCGGTGCTGGGCCCGGTGTAATCACTGCCCTGGGGTCGTGCTCAGGGAAGAGGCAGGCAGGCAGAAATGAGGTTCTGCAGGAGTTTGAATCCGGAGAGCTGATACTTTTATTTATTATTTATTTTAAATAGGTGTATTGATTGTGGAGAGGACGGGAGATGGAGAGATAGAAACATCAATGATGAGAGAAAATAATTGATCAGCTGCCTCCTACATGCCCCACACTGGGGATCAAGCCTGAAACCCGGGCATGTGCCCTAACCAGGAATCCAACCATGACCTCCTGGGTCCCAGGTTAACACTCAACCACTGAGTCAAGTTAGCCGGGCTGGAGAACTGACTCTTGAGACCAGTAGGACTGGATGTCCAGCCGGCAACATGCCTCGGAAGGAAGTGGTGAGGGGCCACGAGCGGTCTGTGGTGATTCTTTAAAGGGGAACTGTCTCTGCATAAAGGGCTCTAAACTGGCAGGGGCAGTAATGAACACAAAATCTGACTTGCAACAATAAAAGGAGACATGATTAAGTAAGTATTGTAAAGACCATGTTTCTAGCTTAAAACATAGAAAGAGATGGGCCAAGGGATTGTAAAAAAACAATAAAGAAAGGCATAAAGGAGGTGTGTATCTCATAACTAATATAGCACAACACAACACAACAACCAGACAAACAAAATAATCCAAACTAGCAACTGCATGACAAGCGATCCTCTGACACAATCTGTGGCCCCCTCAGGAGGGTCAGCAGGGTCACCTCCATTGGGTCCCAACACTGCTGCTGTTGTTGCGCAGTCACTCTGAGGCACTGTGGCCTCTGTGATGCTCCACGCTTCCTGAAGGATGGTCCTCAGGGCACACAGGGGCCCAGGCCTGGGCATTTACCACCGCTTGGCAGAAGGGAAACAGACACCAAGAAGACCGCAATCCCGGACGCCTGGCATAGAGCGTGTGGCCAGCTGCAGGCACACCTCTTCCTGTTCCTACTATGACCTTTCATCTCCTAGAACGGGAGTCAGGGTCACCACGGTTCTCAAAGCTCAGGACAGAACACAGCCATTCACTTCCGCCTCCGACTCACACAGGTCTAGGTGATGCTTTGGGGACGCTGGGCGACTGAGAATGGGGGTGACCTTCCCTTTGACAAAACTCCACCGAGCCCTGCAAACTTCACTGACTCAGAATCACAATCTCAGAATGCAGACCAGACAAAACTCCTAGAAGACAAAGACAGCACACGTGTGAGGTCCTGGGGTCATTTTCTGGGTGCAAAGCTTTCCTTCTCCCAGTGAGCCCCACTCTGTCATTGGCGAGTGATGCTGGTAAGTGAGCTTTTAGTTTATGCTTATGTGATGGATGGAAAGTTTACCGAGGACCAGGGGCTGTGAGATGCAGGGTTCTGGCCTCCAGGAACCCAAACTGTTTCAGGGAAGGTAAGTCCAATGCATAAAAAACACATAAAAGGAAACAGAGATTGGAAAACCACAGCCTGAGCACAGATGCTTTTGCCAAGGTATAAAAGGCAGTGGGCAGCAGAGCCAGGGTCTGGGATGCCTATCCATGCAAAATGGGGGAGGAGGACACATGGTGAGGGGGAGGCCAGCAGCATGCTGGGAAAGGCTAGGCTGGAAAATGGGGCCACTGGCCTGGGTTTGACTGGTGTTATCAAGCCCCGTGAAGGCTCTAGTTAGGAACGAGACCCCTTGCTCCTCCGAGGCAGCTGGCGGCAGAAGCGGTGCCGACTGGGAATTCTGGAGGAGACAAGAGGCGCCGGAACATGATGGACGGCTTTCAGAGGCCGAGGTCCCCTCCTGCCTGCAGGGAAATGACTTGGAACAGGTACAAGAATTTGAACTGCCAAACTGTGTTTGCTCGGTGACTCTGGTTGCCTGTGAGAAGTCTGCTCATGGAGGAACCTCTGTTCCAGACAATTATGCCTGGCATGTGCCCACAGACTTGTCATTCACAGGTGGGCTGAGGAGTTTGGGGGAATTTTTTATCCTTTTTTTATTTTAAGAAAGATGATTTTAAATAATGTTACATGCAATAAACATTAATATATCAAGAAAAACAATTTTAAATATAATGTTACATGTAATAAACACCAATTATTCAAGAAAAATGTCTTAAATATAATATCACATGCAATAAACATTAATGTTTCAAGAAAAAAAGGGATTTTAAGTATAATAATATTACCAAAACTGTACTAACATAGTATGATGTCACAAAAGTTGTAGGAAATATTAACAATCTGAAAATAACAGGATTATTTCTGCTATATTCTAAATTTTTCCCTCCCTCTGGCTCTACTTTTATTCATCAGTCAATGTTGTTCATTCTATTCCACAAATAAGTGAGATCATGTGATATTTATATTTCTCCGACTGGCTTATTTCGCTTAGCATGATGCCCTCCAAGTTCACCCATGATGCAAATGGTAAGAGTTCCTTTTTTACAGCAGCATAGTGTTCCATTGAGTAGATGTATCACAGTATTTTAATCCACTTATCTGAAGATGGGCATTTAGGCTGTTTTCAAATCTCAGCTATTGTAAATTGTGCTGCTATGAACATAGGAGTCCATAGATTCTTTCTGATTGGTGTTTCTGATTTCTTGGGGTATATTCCTATAAGTGGAATTATTGGGGCAAATGGGAGTTCTATTTTTATTTTTTTGAGGAAACTCCATACTATTTTCTACAGTGGCTGCACCAGTCTGCATTCCCACCAGCAGTGCATGAGGGTTCTGACATCCTAACCAACACCTGTCATTTGTTGATGATAATCATTCTGACAGGTGTGAGATGGTTCTGCATTGTCGTTTTGATTTGCATCTCTCAGATGATTAGTGACTTTGAGCATGTTTTCATATATCTCTTGGCCTTCTTTATGTCCTCTTTTGAAAAGTATCTATTTAGGTCCTTTGTCAATTTTTTTTTATTGGATTGTTTATCTTCCTTTTGTTACATTGTATGAGTTCCCTATAAATTTTGGAGATTAAACACTTATCGAAGATAACATTGGCAAATATGTTCTCCCATGCAGTGGGCTTTCTTATTGTTTTGTTGATGGTTTCTTTTGCTGTGCAGAAGCTTTTCATTTTGATGTAGTCCCATTTGTTTATTTTTTTCTTTACTTTCCATTGTCCTGGGAGCTGTATTGGTAAATATTTGCTATGACATATGTCTTCTGATATTTTGCTGCTTATGGCTTTTTGGAAGATTTTTATGGTTTCCTGTCTTATGTTTAAGTCCTTTTATCCATTTTGCGTTTATTTTTGTGTATGGTGTAAGTTGGTGAGCTAGTTCCTTCCTTCCTTCCTTCCTTCCTTCCTTCCTTCCTTCCTTCCTTCCTTCCTTCCTTCCTTCCTTCCTTCCTTCTTGCCTGCCTGCCTGCCTGCCTGCCTGCCTGTATATATCTGTTGAATTTTCCCAACAACATTTATTGAAGAGACTATCTTGACTCCAATGTAAGCTCTTGCCTCCTTTGTCAATATTAATTGAGCATAATGGCTTAGTTAAATTTCTGGGTTCTCTGTTCTTTTCCATTGTTCTATATGTCTGTTCTTGTGCCGATACCAGGCAGTTTTGAAAACAGTGGCTTTCTAATATATCTGGAACTGTGTTTTGCTTTCTCAGGATTGCTGCAGCTATTCTGGGTTTTTTTTCTCAGCAATCCCTTGCAGCAATCCCATTAGCATTTCTTCTAATGCTGGCTTGGTGGTGATAAACTCCTTTAACCTTTCTTTTTTTTTGGCCTGGGAAGCTCTTTATTTGACTGCCTATTTTTGATGATAGCTTTGCTGGATATAGTAATCTTGGTCTCAAATTCTTGCTTTCCTTACCTTGAGTACTTCATCCCATTCCCTCTGTTCTATAGAGTTTTTTATGAGAAATCAAGTTTCAGCCTTATGGGAACTCCTTTGAAGGTAATAGTTTCTTTTTCTCTTGCTGCCTTTAAGATTTCTCTTTGTCTTTATTTTTTGGCATTTCAATTATGATGTGTCTGGGCATGGGTTTATTTGGGTTCTTCCTGTTTGGAGTTCTTTGTGCCTCATGAACTTGTGTGACAAAAGCATGGATGGAGTGTTTGTGTGAACTAATATAACTTCAAAGTAAACATCATTATATAAAAGGGTAGGGTCTTTTTTTTTATTTCAATAGTTTAAAACAGCCGAACTGGCCAGATCTGGCCCGCAGGCTGTAGTTTGCCCACGGCTGGTCTAGAGACTAATAGGATTCTGCCTTGAATTGCCCCTAGGCAATCATTTTTAGGTGTAGAGAGAGTTTTTTCTCTTTCAATGGGGTGGGGCAGTTGCTTCTGCCTGGAAGCTGTTAGTTTTAATTTCTTAAATGGCCTTAGGGAAAGGTGTTTTCCAGTAGGATGTGTCAACTGTCTTCCCCCTAGGCAAGGAAAAGGTCTATGTGGGAAAGACGTCCTCCACTGCTTGAGGGAATAACTCAGCCCAGGAAACTTGGGGTGTCTACCTTCTGAGCTCTATCCCCCGAGTCCCTAGTCCTGGGTTCTGCTCTCACAGCTCCAGTCCACTTCATCCACCCTCTGCCAGAGCACAAGGTGGGTGGCTCCACAGGGAATTTTTGTGCACTGGCCCTTCAAGAGGTTATCTGAACTTTCAGCTGCCACTTCTGGCAGATAGCACCCCACTGCTTTTTACAGCTAGATGTTATGTAGGTACCCTCCTCAGATTTTCTGCTCTCTGATGGAGAGCCCAGCCCCCCCCCCCCCCCCAGCTGAGATATTTCTCCAGGACTTCAGTTGCTGTCTGTGGACACCAGGGCAGCCCTTTTGCACCTCTGCCCCTCCTACCAGTCTCTGTGCAGTCTCCACCTCTGGTCCTCAGGTATCAGGGTTCTCTCCTGTGAGTTTTCTGTTGACTCAAGTTTAGGAACTTTGCAGCTCCTCACTCTGGCATTCATAATCTTGACCACCCACCCCACCCTACTCCTGATTGCTCCAATCTGGCTTCCTGCTTCTCCCCAGTCCCAACCCAAGCCTTCGCACACAGAACTGAACGTTGTTAAAATGTTTTTCTTTGCATACGCTTAACACTGAAACAAGCACCAACTCTGTTGGAAAATTACATTTAAATACAGTTATAGAAATGTAATTCCAAGTCACAGGTGTCTCATTTATCAAAGACAAAAGCCATTGGGACCATTCTCCAGACGAGGCTTGGCTTTGGTTTTCCTGCTTAAAACCTCCCTGTGAGCTTCTTTCATGCTTAGAAAGGTTTTATCTTCTTCCCAGGCTTTCTCTTCAAAAGCCAGACCTTCACTGGGGCCAGTCCTTCTAAGTTAAAATAAAATCAGGGGAGTTCTTTACTCAGCTAGCTCATCCATTCATTTATTCTTCCATGACCATTTCCTGAGCCCCTAACATCGGGACCAGATATGTGCTAAGCCTGAGGAATTCACTGGTGAACAAGAGAGACAGAATCTTGCCCTCAGGGTCCTTGGTGAATTACCCCCAACCAGAGCTCGGGCTCCCTGAGGTGGGGAGCACAGCTTGTCACGCTAGCTTGCCCCTCTTTCTCTGTTTCTCCTTTCCTCCTAAACAGACCGACACAAGGACATCTTTACTTTGTCCTTCATGTCTCATGTGTCTTCCTGAGCTCATCACCTCTTTGTTCAAAGGCCAATGACCCTAACTCTGACCAGAGGTGGGTTTATTGCTCCTCCCCACTTCCCAGTTGGAAGATTAAGGGGAGGCAGGTTGTGCAGCAGGGAGCACTTAGAGAGCTGCCTTCTGAGGGGAGTGACCCAGGTGTCCTTGTTTGCACCCCGAAGTCTAGCCAATCTGGCCCTGATGAATTGGATTAGGAATAAATGCCTGACCACCATTCAGAGGCTGGCCAGTGACCTAGATGGCGGCCTGGCATCAGCCTGCCCCATAGGGATGTGAGTGACCAACACAGCGAATTACACCCTCTTTGAGGGAATTTAAGAATGAAAAATACAGCCCGCCCCCCACACCACACACACACTCAGAGAGAGAGAGAGAGAGAGAGAGAGAGAGAGAGAGAGAGAGAGAATGAATAACGGGAACCTGAAGCTTAAAGACACGCCTAGGGAAGGCAATAAACAGCAGCCACAGCGTGGAGGACTCCACGAAGCACCGTGAGCCATGGATAGGCAGTACCTCCCACAGCATCACCACATGAAGCAGAAACAGGAGCAGTTACTCAGCCAAAACAGCGGCCCAGAGGTAACCGCTCTGCCACCGGAACCATCATGTCACTGCTAGAGCCGTCCTTATTCCACGCGCCACCGTCCAGTTCTCCGTAAGACCGTCTACGCAACTGGCCTTGCCTCCTGGTGTCCCCTTAGCGCGGTGACAGACCTCCGCCATCGGAGGGTCACCCAGGCCTTTGCTCTGTCCCTGCACCCTAAAAGATCTCAGTGAGCACAAAGTGGATCCTCCATCCCAGGCGTCGTTCCACCATTCCTAGAGCCAACGTTTTTAGAAACTCCTTAGCCTGGAGGCTGGATGCGGCTCTCCAGCGGCTGCCTGGCGCCCTCGGTGCAAGCCCACCCTGCCTGGGGGGGTTGAGTAACAGGCAACACTGGAAACGCACCAGCCTGACCCAGCACTCTGCGATCAGGTGAGCAGGCTCACCGGCCATCTGCTGAGCACCGTGAGTAATTACTATTGATCCAAAGATGCCGTGGGATCTGAGAAAGAGCACCCGGACCATCCGAGCACGTGACCTTAGACGAGTCCCCCCGGGCACTCTCACCTGTGAAATGGAGATGCTACAACCCTAGGCGCTGGGAGATTCAACCAGCTGCTCTATTCCCTGCAGCAGCATGGCGGCCCTTTCAACACCCCTCTAGCCATGAGCCGTGCCGATCCGAGGATAGGCATGGCAGCGTCCCCGCACCAGGCCAAGCGGCCTTCCCTCCGAGGACCGACAGAAGCGGGCCCACCTTGCCAGCCAGGCTTGCACACAGGCTTCACGTCCACCTGCACCAGGGTGTCCTGAGCAGCGGGCTTCTGGCCACAGTCGTAGGCGGTCACCAGGATCTCGTACTGGTGCTGCTTGTCATAGCTCAGCTTCTCGGTGTTCCTGATGTTGCCTGAGGACACAGAGACGGTCAGCGTTGTTTCAGATCAAGCTGAGCACACTGTAGTTCTCCCACATCCCCTCCCCGCTCCTCCAGCCTCCGCCAGAATGAAATGAGCCCCTTCCTTCTCCCTCTGTAAGGTCAAGGGTACCGGAGGCCATGGCTCCCACACGCAGCCTGCCCATTCCTCGGTGGCAGAGTCTAGGGTCAGCTGACTGGAGCCCCCCAGTTGTGGGGCAGGGCTGCTTCCAATTCCAAGCACGTGTGGTGTCTGGGACCCGGCTGGTTTGTGTTTGTAAGTAATGGGTTGCTGGAAAACTCTCTCTTAAAGAGCCCCATGTGGCTGCGAGCCCGGATGTCAGGCCCAGAGCTCATCTGCCATGAGATTTCTGGGGGGGAAAAAGATGGAATTCAGAAATGTCCTGACACATATTTTTTAACATCTGGGCTCATTGCCAGGAATGCTCACTGCCTCTTCTCACATTATTTTGCTACCAAATAGGAAGTAAAATCAATAAGAAAACGTGTGACCTCTCTTGCAAAGCTGCACAGAATAACCGATCCCTTGCCCTGGTGGCAAAGACATTTTTCTTCTCCAAGAAAGACCAAACCGTTTTTTTATGAGCCATTTGTGTGTTTTTATCCCTGTGGGTGTGATATTATGATTCAGGAATAAATATTTGATAAATAACAAGCAAAACTTTAATTGACGGTTTTTGCTAAAATGCCATTTTGGTTCCAAGAAACTAATGAGAGGCCCGATGTGCGCTGAATAATTTTTAGTTTTTGATTCCAAGAGATGCAAGTCTTCCTTTGTTGAGAGTAATTTCATTCTTACTTTTTTTTCTTTCTGATGGTGGAGCTGACAGCAAATTAGAACTCAAATGTTATCATCATCCTTTACCAGAAGTGAAATTAAGAAAGTGGAAATTAAAAGCAAAACAAACTAACAAGCCACTAAAGAAGTGTGGAATGGCTGACGCCCGCAAATTTTTAGATTTCATCCAAACTAAGGGAAAACTACCTAATGAGCTTTCTTCCATTCCAACTATTATTGTTCCTGTGAACTGAGATAACAGGGACCAAGGCATGAAAACCTGGGAAATTAGAAAAGCCACATAATGTTGTAACGATCGGACAAGTTGATCCACCAATCACCCAGTCTTAACCAGTAGCAAGCCAGGAGCAGGTGCAATAAATGTGAATACCTGTGAGGAGGAGGAGGAGGAGGAGGAGGAGGAGGAGGAGGAGGAGGGAGTGGAGGTGAGTGGTTGTGATGAGGGATGAAGTTGCTCATGACACTGGACCAAGCATTGGGATTATTTGTTCTGCTATCTTCTCTGGATTGTTTCTAAAAATGCAACTGCAGCCTCGGATTTGAGGTAAAATTTACTTTGACAAAGCCAGTCAAAAATCCCTGAATAAAAACGGGTTTGAGGTATTTTTGGCCTTGTGGCTGGTATTCAGAATCCCTTTCATTTCCCCCCCAATATTTGTTTCAGTCTCAGCCTGGGGCCTGCACAGGCCTGGGACGGCTCCGAATCCAGTCGGTAACACTCCCTCGGGGTTCCCTTAACAAACTCATTCGCGGTCTCAGCCGTCACAGGGGAGGGATTCTGCAGGTGCAGGCACCGTGACACAACCACGGGAAGGAGGTCTCAGCGACATCGGATTGAATTTTCAACAAAAAAGTTTTAACTTTCTCTTTCTTTACAGTGAAATGGCTCTCTGAAGATCCGTCTCTGAGAGGAGGAAGGCTTAGGGTTTACAATCCGTGTGACATTAAGCAGACCGAGCACTATCGATCGTGCTGGAAAAAATAAACACGCGGGCCGGCAATCCTTGCCTCAATTTGCTGCAGCTCCTCTCCCGTAACTGTCTTAATGAAACTGTCTGAGAAACTAATTTACTTGCTCCGCCGCCGCCACCACCTTCATGCGTGTGAGGGTAAGATCCAGAGCGCAGATGTGCAAGCAGTGGCTCGCCATGAGAGGCAATGCTGGGACCCGCCATCCTGTGGGGAGGGCAACATCTGGATAAGACACCCATTGAACACATTTCCATAGCTCGGAAGAAGCCGTCCATAATTCCATTTTCCCCGCACATCTGAATGATTTCTCCACTGGTGCCTTCTCAGTTAGCTGAGTCCACAGGTGAAGGCCTAGTCCTCCTGTCCACAAGAGCCTGGGCCGCCAACTCTCAAAGAACAGTCAGCCCCTCCCTTGCGTGTTAGTAAAGGCGATTTTTTAAAAACTCAGGTGGGGGAGGAGGTGCCATGAGGCAAGCACGCTGACCCTCACACTCCCTCCCCTGGAAATGAACTTGGAACAACCCTTGCGGAAAGCTATACGGGCCAGTCACTTTGCGATTACTCATACCTCTGGGGCATGCAATTCCACATCTAAAAATTGGTTCCAGAAAAATTTCAGATGTTTATGGTGAAAAATCGTAAATACGGGGCGAAAATATGTCCATCGCAGCATTATTTATTACCTCGCAAAAATAGGAGAGAGACGGCCTGTCTGGTTGCAGGGAGAAAGCTAAGGATAAGGGTCTGCGTGAGACAGAGAGTTGTTCAGCACTGGAAGTGGTCATTAGGAAGCACTTTTGAAAACGGAAAAAATCCATGTAATCAAATGTTAAGTGAAAAAAAATGGGAGGATAAAGAAAAGCAAGAAGTATAGGGTCCTACTTGGTTTAAAAAGTCAAAAAACTACTGGTGAAGCATTAATAGTGGTTACCCTTTTAAAAAAAATGTTTAATAGTGGTTCTCTTTGGTGGGATTATGTGTGACTTATTTTCTTCTTCGCATTTTTCTGTGCTTTCCAAAATTCCTACAAGGGCGTGTGTTACCTTCTATTCGGGTGGAACAGAAGTGTTTTCGTTTACTGTAAGGATAAACAGACCCCAGGACACCGTTCACTCAGAGGCACGCGCCCCATTACCCTGTGGGTGGCCAGCTGGCAGAGTACCCGGCTGAGATGGTGGTAAAAGAAAGAATTGTACCATCTTCCGCACCGCCCATGGGCACCCCTGAGAATCAGACAAGTCCGACCAGGGGTGAGTGGGTGTCCCTGAGTCCCCGCTGTACCCTCTGTGGTCAGTTTCAAACGTGCTTGGGAGTTTGGCTGTGGCAGTGCCCTGGTGAATGCCTCCTTTGCTGTTTATCCACCCCCTACACAGGTTTTAACTGATGAGGATCTGAGCAAGGTTAAGTAACTGGTCAAGGATCTTCTCTCTCTCTCTCTCTCTCTCTCTCTCTCTCTCTCTCTCTCTTTCACACACACACACACACACACACACACACACACACACAGTGATGGATGTAGGATTAAGATGCAATTTTATGTTTTTGAACTTAAAGACCATTGCCATGCACTCCTGTCAGATATCAGGAAGGAGAGTGATGGTGTCACTGGTGGAAAGGCCGTGGGGCCAACACTCGGGGGACCTAGGCTCTTGTCCCAACTCTGCCACCTGCATGAGAGGAGCTGGTAGGCAAGCTCGTTAGGGTTTGGGGATTCAGCTTTTCCATCTGTTCAATGGAAATGAGCATCTAGGCCCTACCGATCTCTGAGAGACCAGCCAAATGCCAGAAGATGGGGGCCTGGCAGCCATCTGAAATCAATCTAGAACTTCCCAGGAGGTGGGTAATGTCACCAGCTCAGAGTTACCTGTTCATTATTTCAGCCTGGAAACACATGGGGAGTGAGTAACCGTCATCATGTCCCAACCCCAGTAAATATCTAAGTCACATGGCACCATGAATGGAGCATTCCCTATAGGCCACGTGCCCTGCAGGCATTATCTCCGGGCACTGCCTGGCCCTGGGGCCTCACAGCTCCACAGGGAGGCAGGCACTATTACTGCCTTGATTTCACGGGGAGGGAGGCTGGGGACCTCTGTTGGAAGAGGTTGAGTCTTCAGTTAAGACGGTCATTCTGAGTCCACATTGTATTCTGTCCCCCTCCCTGTGCCCTGCTCCCCCTCCTTCCCTCACAAACAAAGAGCCTGGCAGGTTGGGGTGGGAGTCGGGGGGCAGGAGCCATCATCTACCTGAAGCCCTGCAGCCTCAGTGAGTGGGCCCCAAACTCAGGAGTACTTTTTCTGATATGCATGCAAAGAACTTCTTCAAGGAGCCTGTAAGGTCGCTGGAGGAGTGATGGATAAGAGCCAAGCGGGAAGCTCATTAGAATGGGAGCTGCTTCTGTGCCTGCCCGTGGGTCCCGCCTTCATTACTTGGAGAACTGCTTTTGTAAACCTCACTGTCAGGGGCCCACACTCTCTGGGAGGGCCCACTCTCCTCTTCATCTTGCGATGTAAACCAATGTTGGAGGCAGAGGCCTGGCAAAGAACCATTACTCACTTTTAATGAGACAGCGAGGGAAATAAATTGGCATATGTTAGTGAAATGGCTCATCAAGGTGAGTAATTATCTCCATGACTGGGGCAGTTTACCCTCCGATGGAAAGAATTTGCATCTCGTCTCCCATTGGCTTGTGGCTCTCCAGGACTGAGGCAGGGGGTCAAGGGGAGCTTGACCACTCATTACAGACACCCCCTTCTCTAGTCCTGCTCTTCAGGAGGGACTTGTCACTCCCCAGATGCTAGTGTTTGCAGACATAGACCCAACAGCTGATCATGGGGGGACAGAAAAATACAAAAGAGTTGTTCATATTTTCATATTTTATAAAGTTGTGTGTGTGTGTGTGGTGAGATACGTGTCTGTGTGGTGGGGATGGACCACCCATCTGTAGGAAAGGCTATCAGAGAGCAGTTCTGACATGCTCTACTAGTTGAAACGACCTATTTCTTGGTCCTGAACCAAACGCTGATTGAAGTCTAGCATTTTCTATCTTAAGTTTTTTACACACTGATCTCGTGTCCTACACAATTAGCATCTGGTAATGTCCAGGTGTGTAAATGTTATCTCCATGTATTTTAGCATTTTATAAGGAAACTGCCTTCTGTTAGGAATACTGATTTCCTCTTACAGGACACATCACAGACACCTGGAAGTCAGGGAGGAGGGTTTCTCCTTGGCTTCCTTCCCTTCTGGAATCTGCTGCAATTCTTGGGATGCGGAAGACACTATCACAGGGTGGGTTTCTCCCTGGTCTCAGCATCTGGAAGCATTGG
This sequence comes from Vespertilio murinus, assembly GCA_963924515.1. NCBI lineage: Eukaryota > Metazoa > Chordata > Mammalia > Chiroptera > Vespertilionidae > Vespertilio > Vespertilio murinus. Next base: position 29,556,403 of record OZ004715.1, on the reverse strand, counting down.
AGTCACTGAAGACTTGCAAGCAGGTGACGGATGGTATTTCCCTCTAGGTCTTGCCTGCCAGGAAGCTCAGAGCTAATTTGTTGTGTTGCTTTGCACACCAACCTTGATGCCACCTGACTTTGTATCTTTTATTTTGAATTCCCTCCCACTCAATGGTAAGCTCCATGTGGACAGGCCATGTCTGCTTTAGGTTCTACTCTATCTCCATTCCCATTCCAGCACTGTGTGCTTGGCACTGGATAAATATAATTATTTACAGAGTGGACGAACTTCAGGTTTTGCTGCTTTTGAGGCTTTGTGCAGTACTTAAATCCTCTTTGAAACAAAGAGGGGTAACATACATGTACCCACACACTCATGCTAATAATTAAATAATATACTTGACAAATAATCTTCACTTGATTGATATCAAGTTATTGAAAATTGCAGTCAAAAGGGGCTATATTGATTGGGCCTCTGGCTGTCATGTTTACACTACCATGAGTTTTTAATTAATGGTGATGGAGAAATGTCCACCAGGCTTTATTAGGACTTTATTAGGACTTTACTTCAGGAAGTTCAGTTTGGGATTGGGATATTGAGGGAGGGTTCTTCCATCCTTCATTCTCAGTAGGTAGAAATTCTCAAAGGACTTTGATAAGACCTTTAAAGATTCCTGAATGGATCTACAGCTTAGAAGGTGTTTCAGAAATCTCCACCTGCCCTTCCTTTAGGAGTAGGAAACAGATGGTTGTGTGAGGTGATGTTACAACCGGTTATGTAAGAAAGGGACTCAGACATGGCAGAGTTGAGGGCACGACTCACACCTAGATGACAACTGAAAATTTCCACCAGAAAACCAAGCTGTGTGCAGATGAGTGGCCTTGTGAGCTCTCTAGGCTGTGCCCACTGAGTGGGTGCCTGGCTGAGCTGCTAGTAATACCAGGCCATATCTCCAGAGCAGGACTGAGTTTTGGGTTATAGAGCCAAGATCAGGGATGGCACGGGAGGCATCGCCTGCTGAGTACATTCAGGCCCCCACTTGGCCTTCAGAGTGGGGGTGGGGTGTTTCTCTGCCCCCACTGGGGTCCTCTCAGGACACTCACCATTTCTGTCGATGGCAAAAGGGACATCGGTGGTGACAATCTCATAGTTGCAGATCTGGCTGTACTGGGGGGAGCAGTCCTCATCGACGGCCTCCACCTGCAGGATGCTGTCATAGATCTTGCCCTCGGTCACCACAGCCTTGTAGGCGGGCTCTTTGAAGGCGGGAGCAAACTCATTGACGTCCTTCACCTGGATATGGACCACGGCCCTGGAACCACACGCAGAAAAGAAGAGATGGTGGTAAAGAAAGAATTGTACCATCTTCCTTACCGCCATGGGCACCGACTCAGGCCCCAACACCAAGAAAATGGAGAAACCACCAGCCAGTCAGGCAGTTGTTGCCTGGGTGTTCTGTCTGCCACCTCCCTGGAGACCCTTCTACCGGCCCTCGCCCCATCCTCTGAGACAAATCCACCCCCAAGCAAATCCTCCCCATTCGTTGACCTTCCTTGTCACTCTTGAAAATAGCATTCCTCTGGACTGCCTTTCCTCTCCCTTCTCAATCTGTCACCTGTCCACTCACCCCTCCATTGAGTAAGAATTTAAGTACTTTTACTGTGTTAGTCTCTGAGTCCAAGTCCATAAGGGAGAGAGTTACAAGCCAACGCGAAGAGTGCTCGGACAGAAGGCAGCATGTGGCAATGGCAGAACCCAGGGAAAGGTCCCAACCTCCCAACAAGTCTGCAGGGCTGGGCTGGCTCAGGGAGGGCTTCCCAAAGGAAGTGACACCTGCACTCAGTTCTGATGGTGGAACAGAGCTGTCTCCCTGGGAAGCAGAGGGTAGAGAGTTTCAGGTGTAGAAAGCTGGTGGCTCCTGCAGTGGCCTAGGAGCTGGCTAGCAGCTGTGCAGGCCTGAGCACCATGGTATGACCACTGGGTACCCCTGTCTGTAGAGTAGCGTGTGAGAGAGACGGTGGGCAAGAGTGGGACGGGGCCCAGGAGCTGGGTCAGGTGACTCACTTGTGTGACTTCTTCCAGGCTGTCTCCCGGGGCCCCGCGCCACAGTCGTAGGCCTGGATGATGAACGTGTACTCCTTCTGCAGCTCACAGTCGATGGGGCTCTTGGCACGGAGCCGGCCCTCTCCCGATGTCTTGTTGAGCACCACGGCCTCAAAGGGCAGCTCCTGGCCGTGGATCTTGAACGCACAAATCTCGCCTGCAGAGGGATGAAAGAGGAGCTGTGAGCGGTGATCCTGAGATGGAGCTTCTGTTGCACCAGATCTGCAAAGCTAACGCCTCCAGGCCATTTCCTCCACCCAGAACCGTCAGACCGGAAGAGGCCTCCGGAGACCCAGCCCAACGTGTTCATTTCATGGATGGTAAAAACCGAAGTGTTTCACGCACGGAAGTGTCACCCATCAAGTGCATCTGGGAGAAGAAAAGGGGAGAGTCACGTGCGGGACTGGCTGATGATCCTGGTTTCCCACTTTTCTGAGGTTTCCCTCTGTCCAGTTTGACCCTAAAAACATGCCCGCATTGGCCAGTGTGTCTCAGTGGTTGAGCATTAAGCCATGAACCAGGAGGTCGTGGTTCGGTTCCTGGTCAGGGCACATGCCTGGGTTGTGGGCTCCATCGCTAGTGGGGAGCATGCAGGAGACATCTGAGGAATGGCTCATCGTTGATGTTTCTATCTCCCTCTCTCTCCCTCTCTGATCAACAGAAAAAAAATAAAACAACTGTCTACAGTCAAAAGACAAATGACTGCAGAGGAGAGGCAGGAAGGCCCAAGTGTGCACAAGCTTTGGTCCTATGACCACATCCTTGCTACCTGAACGTGTGTGCTGTGAGCAAAGCATGAGCATCCCTGGCAGCCAGTTAGACATGCAGGTGCCCAGGTCCCACCCAGACCTCCCGGGTCCGAATCTGTGTCTCAACAGGGTCCCCCGTGATTTGTGTTTGCCAACCAAGAGCCGCACTGTGCTGCTCTGGCCTCTGCTCCAGGCTTACACACTCCGATGTTGCTGCAGCCACATCCCCCTACCCCTACATGTCTCTCCACCCACCGCTTCCCTGTGGGGAGAAGGAATCCACTCCGAGTTGCAATTTTATTTCAAAACAGTGGGGGTGAGTCTGTGCGAGTTCCAGAATCCCTGTGGAGCCCAGAAGCTCGCTTCTTAAAGGGTTGAACGTGTTGTGAAATTAATGCATTTCTCCCCCTCAGCTGGGTTAATGTGTATTATAACTATTTCTCTGCATTAAAATGACAAAGTACCTTCCTTGTCCCAATAGGTGGATATTTGTTTCTTGAAACCTGACAGCAAGCAAGCCCTGTACTGCCTGCCTGGGGAGGTGCTGAAAATCTGAAACACACCCCCTTCTGTCTTTGAGGGAGTTTCCAGGTTTGCTGGGGAGACCATGTCTGAGTGTCCAGAAAGGCCACTCCGAGTGCAGAGGGAGGTGTGAGTGTCACGTGGCTTGGGCAGCAAGGAGTGAAATGTAGGCTTGGTCTGGAGTTCCTGGATTCACATTCACATTCACATTCACATTCACATTCACATTCACATTCACAGGCCACTTACTCCACGACTTAGTCCAATTATATTGCTTCTCTGGCTCTCAATTGTGCCACTTGTAAAATGATCCAGGAGATGGTGTTGGGAGGAGGGCACCAACCCTGAGGTACCCCAACGCTGGTCTGACATTGCCCCCGCTGCACGGCTGGCACCCCCATGAGGCACTGAAGGTGCGTAGTTTAGGGGGACCCTAATGTCAAGGTGACCAGGCACCTGCCCGGCTGCCGCAAAGTGACACTGAGAAGGAGGCATGGCTGCATGCCTTCTCTGGGCCAGGTGCTGAGCTTTGTGCCTCCCCCCCCACAGGTGACCTCACTCACTCTCCCTGACAAACCTGCAAGGGAGAGGTTGTATACCCGTTCGTACAAATTAAAAAAAGAAAACGGATCAGAGAGGTCATTACTTGGTCAAGGTCACAGAATTAAAGTTGGTCTAAGACCCAGATGTGGCTGACTTCTAAGTGCGTGCCCTATTTCACTGCAGCCTCTCCAAGCAGCCCTATAACTTTTATTTTTAATCCTCACCCAAGGATGTGTTTTTATTGATTTTAGAGAGAGAGAAAGGCAGAGGGGAGGAGAGAGAGAAACATGGATGTGAGAGAGAAACTTCAATTGGTTCCCCCTCAGAAGCTCCCGGACCAAATATCAAGCTCACAAACTAGGACTGTGTCCTGACTGGGAATTGAACTGGTACACCCCCCCCCCCGATTTCTTTATTTATTGTGGTATTGCATGTATGTCCTTATTCCCCCATTACCCCCCAATCCTTCCCCCATTCATGCCCTCATCACCTATTGTCTGTGTCCATTGATTAGGCTTATGTGCGTGCATATAAGTCCTTTGGTTGATCTCTCCCCCTTACACTTTTTGGTGTACAGGATGACGTTCCCACCAACTGAGCCGCTTGGCCAGGGCAGCCCCATAACCTTTGAGGGACCCCTGTGGGGACTGCTTCCCGTCCCACTCTATATCCCCATTCAAGCCGCACGCAGGGAGAAAATCCCCCATTTCACATGTAGGAAGCACGCCCTGATCTCTTACTAACTATATTTGCTGAGACGGTCAATCGATAACAAACTTACCTTTAGGCTTTTGATTTTTATTATTTCATTGATCCTCAATTTCATTATGAACACTCCATTTTCACTCCATCCCCTCCTGGCCATTTCTCAAATGGAGTTGTGGGGAAATGGACAGGCGAGACGGATGTGGGCCGGCTCTAACAAGGAGGCAGTGCTCCCGGGATGGCCGGCACCTCCTCCCTGCCTCCCCCGCACAGCTCCGCTGCAGCCCCCAGGGTGGGAGGCCCGGCTTCATCCCATCCTCAAACTATTTCTGCTCGGAATGATCTGGGGCTTAACCGGATGAAGTTCTAAAGTGCCTGCCTTGTGATTCTATCCAAAGATCAATGCCAATAGAGGAGCATTGCTGCCGAAAATGTCCGAACCAGTTCTCGAACATTGTCTGAAGTGGCCAACCACTGCCACGGTGATGATAAGGCTAATCAGACCATTTCTCTTTGAAGAGACCAGTGAAACCAAAAGTAAAAGAGGGCAATTTTCTGTTGGAAACACTTGATTGCAATAGTTCTCAAGACTCAGAAATCCTCCACCAGTGGAAAGGAGAGGAAGGAGGAAAAGGGGAGAGAGGAGGGGGAAGAGGAGGCGCAGGGGAGGGTGAGATGAAGTAAACCTCTGGGCGACATATTTTCATCTCACTCCATTTGGGTCAGTTCCATTCCATACGCCCCGCGGTGGCCGAGAGCGAACTGTATCAAAGAAAATGACTGGAACTCATGAAGACGTAAGGACACTCCTAAGCACTCAGCACTTAGTAGAAGAGACAGTCAACTAGGGCAACACAATGCTCACCTAGTTTTCAACGGCTCAGACGGCGACAGGGATTAGTCTCCCTTGAGGTCAAAACCTGGAATTCGTGTCACCCTCACTTATCCCACCTCTTCATCTGACATTAGGTTCCTGTTGCAAAGACTTTCATTCATTTACTCATCCGTTCATTCACCTTGTAAATGTTTATTAGGGACCATGTGGCCAGCAGTGATGAGGAAAACCAGCCCAGCCCTGGCCTACACGCTGCTGGCAGGCCTGTCGGGGAGGGAAATGAGCCCCCAGAGAGTCACACCACTCCGTGAAGCGTGGTGACTGCCAAAACCGGGTTGGCTCAGTGGATAGAGTGTTGGCTTGCGGACGGTCCCAGGTTTGATTCCGGTCAAGGACATGTACCTTGGTTGTACGCACATCCCCAGTGGGGGTGTGCAAGAGGCAGCTGATCAATGTTTCTCTCTCATCAATGTTTCTAACTCTCTATCCCTCTCTCTTCCTCTCTGTAAAAAATCAATAAAATATATATTTTTTTAAAAAGAGTGGTGACTGTGACAGGTGGGTGGGGCTAGGACATTTCTGACCTGTCAGGCAGGCAGGGCTAACCTAAGGATGTGACCTCAGGAGGTGGCGCTGAGCTGAGACCACAGGAAGAGACAGAGGAGCACAGCCTGGTCGTGAGGGAGGAAGGGAAGTGAGTGTCAGGCGGTGGGGCCAGCACACCACAGGGTCCCGGCAGGAAGGAGCACACCAGGCCCTGAAGGGACATCGGGGCCAGTGTGGCCGGGGAGAGGCAATGGGGAGGGACCGGCTTCACGGGGATGTGACCAGAGAACCACGCAGGGCCCCCGGGCTCAAGCGGGTCCTGAGCTCAGTTTACATTTCTGCTGTCACCATCCAGAATATCGTAATTTTGTCTTGGAACTTGATTTTGTAAATGAAGTTGGATGGACGATGGAGCACGTTGTGAGCAGAGGTGGGTGCAATGTGCCTGTTGGTTGTCCTTGCTGCCCCATTCAGGTACAGCATTCAGGCTGCCCCCAGAGCACAGCATCCGTGAGGACCAGATGCATGGGCTGGATTCAGCAGGACTCAGGGATAACAAGGCAAAAGCCTGTGACACTGAGGACCGAGTACATGAAGAGCTGACAGCCCAGCCAGGCCATCCCTTCCATTTGAACCAAAATTGTTGAGGCCACAGGAAGAAGGCAGGGCAGTTTAAGAAACATGACCAGCCAGCGAGCCCCATCCCGTCCTTTCTCACTCCTGATACTTCTCGGTAGTAGCCAACAACTTATGCTGACAATGACAGACAGGAGAAGGGAAGATAAGACACCCCGCAGTTCCTTTTCTGTTTGGGCTGTCTTTTCTATTTGTCAGCCAAAGGGAGAGAGGGTTAGAAGAGAGTGTGTACATATCAAGAAGTGAAGTAAAAATAGTTGGGTTTGGTTTGCGTGGCATTTACACTGATCTGGTAGAGGACTAAATACATATGCCTATGTGAGCTACGGAACGCCATTTCTGTAATGTTCAGAGATTCTGCACAGCACGTAACTGCTCTTATACGTACATGGGAAGCTGGCATTGCACGGTATAGAGAGATCGGTGGTGGTAAAACTCATGCTAATAAATCACAATTTTAATTTTTCTTTACTCAGAATAGCATCAAACAGCAAATGTACAGCCCCAGGATGGAGATCTGGGAAGGAAGAATATCTAACGCCGCAGTTCCCAGTGGCAGCGTGTGACACATAGGGCCGTCTTGATCTTTCGGGAGGCCTGTCACTAGAATTTGTTATTATTCTTAAAACACTACAGTGGGAGGATGATGCACTTAGAAAGGAAAAGATCAAACTTAATGGTTTCCATATGAAAAGATCACTCTTAAGATCTTGCTTTCCAACACACTTTCTGGGGTGGGAGAGCGGGTGTGCTGGGAACTGCGTGTGGGAGTGCGACACCCAGATGGCCATGCCTGTGGGACCAGCCATGGGAAAACGAGGCCAGCAGCTGCCAGAGCTGAGTGCTACCTAACACCGGCTGTGGCCGAAGGTGGCTACAGCTCCATTAGGAGGCCCCGTGAGGTCCAGATCAGAAGGGGAGGCCCAGCCTCCAGCCCCGGAGGCTCCAGCCCTCCAGTCCCCTCTGTGCCTCCGGATGCCTTTTCCTCTGTGGTAACAGGCCTCTCCACACACCAGCAAGCACTGATGTGGTTGTCTCTCAATTCCTCCCATAAGAGTTTGGGGGAATTTATGAGTGAATGAATTCAGTGATGAATAAATGAATGACTAAAGCTGATCTTTAGAAAACATTTTGTTCCTACCCTTGAATAGCCTGGAACTATAGAATGCGTTGATTCCATCTTTCAGATTGAGAAACTGAGACTCAGAGAGATTAAGTGGTTTAACCGAGGTCACTTGGATAGTAAGGAGCGGATAAGGACTGATGACTGGATGTAGATGTGGCACTCTCTTTGTTCCTTCGGGGTTTTATCACTGGGTGTGATGTTCTAGGACAGAGATTCTCAAAGTGCCATCGGTGTATCTCTGGGGTCCCCAAGATCCTTTCTGCAGAGTCCACAAAATCCAATTTAGCACTCTGTTAACACTAAGGCATTATCTGACTTGCCCATTTGTGTTGGTGTTTGCAGTAATGGTATAAAAACGACGGTGAATGAAAGTGTTGGTGTAGCACCTAACTGCATTCGTTGCCACATACAGTCACAGACATAAAAAATAAATAAAAAATAAGGCCAGTGTCTCTAATGATGCAGTAAATATTAATTGTATTAAGTCTCCATCCTTGGGTGCTTGTATTTTTGATACCTGTGTGACAAAATGGAAAGTGCTCTGGAGCACCTTTGTGTTACGGTATGCTGGTTTGTCTCTAGGAAAAGCATCTGTGTGATTTAAGATGAGCTGGGAGCTGAACTAGACCTTTCTTCCTGCAATGCCAATTTTACTTCAGAGAATGACTGACAGGCAAATTACCTTTATTCAAACTTGAGTGTGTGGTGCGCATTTTCCCCCCCTAAGTAAGCCTGTCACTTAACAGAGAAGAACTAGTAGCATTTGTTGCCAAAAATAAAATCCAAGCTTTCAGCTTTGTAAAACTTGTGTCTGCCACAGTGAACTTGACAATACATCAATACACCAGCTCTTTTCTGATGAGATGGAATAATGATATTAATGGATGTGATTGTTTGAGATCACATAATAAGTTATGTCAGCTTTTGAAATGTGTACTTAACAATGAATCAATCAATAGCTTCCAAATGACCAAATGCATAATGGTATGTAGCCACCCATGGGAAAAAGACTCATTCAAAGTGTGAAATTGACCAACGAATTGTAGTGTAATGGCACATAGTAAGTTAATTCATGTGATTTCAGGTTTTTTATTGTGACTAACCTTTAAGAAACTTTTACTTATGGAGCCTTGGTATAGTATCAGAGAAGAATTATCTACAATTACCTGAAAAGATGGTTAAATATTCCTTCCTTTTCCAACTACATATCTGGGTAAGTCCATATTTTTTTCTCTTTACCTGCTTTCACCTAAACATCATAATAGATTGAAGGCAGAAGTGGAGGTGAGGACCTAGCTGTCTTCTATTGAGGCAATAGAAGATAGTGCATACATGTTTGCAAGAGATTGCAAACATGTATGCACTATCACTTCTCACACTCGTTTTTATTTTGGAAAATGTATTTTGGGGGTCATTTATGCTATATATGTAACTTGAGTTTATTACTGTTATTATGTAAATTAATAAATAAGCATGGGGAAGTTTGTGTTTTGATTTCTAATACAGTGAATATTGACAGCTATCACCCATATGGACCAAAGCTCTTGAGGGCCATTAATAATGGCTAAGAACATGAAGGTGCCATGAGATCAAAAGGCTTCTAATTTCCCAACCGTAGTTTCCACACAGATGATTCCCTGTGCTGTTCCTGGTGCTTGTAATGGACCCATCGCCCCTCAGAGAATTCCAACCTCAGAGCAGCCCAATTTGCTATGTAGCTCACGGCCGTGATGCTTGTATGAGAGGAAGCAGACCCTGATATCCACAGAGTGCTCTTTATCCAATCACAAATGGTTAAAATCTGGCTCTGGAGCCACATAGGCAGACATGGAAGAGATTGCAAACATGTATGCACTATCGCTGCTCACACCCTACCTTGTGGTTAACTACCTGTGAGACCTTAAGCAAGCCACGTACCTCTCTGAGCCCACTTCCTCATCTGTAAGATGGGGATAGACTGCTAATAGTCACCTCAGAGGATTGGTGATTGTTGGGAGCATTAAGTGAACTAATATCAGCAAAGCGCTAACAGTGCATGATATGAAGTAATTACTATAGGTGTTAGCTCTCATCACGGTCTCTATATTGAAGAAAAGCAAGTCACACGCTTCTGGCAAACTCCCTGTTTGTATGTGAGAACTGACGCGATCATTTTGTCATCAGAAATGTTTTGCATGTGTGTCACGTGTGTCATTAAAAGACCACCTGCTCCTTGAAATACCTTGCACCTACCAGCCGCAGCTTACACGTATTTATATTCCTGAACATCACTGGCCAACGTCTGCATCCAGTGCATTTGCCAAATCTCAGCCAGGACCACTATTGCCTCATGGGGAGGGCTTACTGCGGGGGGTGGGCGCTGTTTGCTTTTTTGGTTTTGCTTCTCACAGCGACTAGAAGTTGCCAATGGCCTTGACTGGGTAAGAGTGGAGGATACTAAATATCCTGCCCTGGGCAGGTCAGTCACATCACCAAGAACCGTCTCACCTAACACGGCTATTGTCCCCCTTGAGAAACACTGCACCTCAAGCACGCAGCTAGTCTCCGGGTTCCTGACGCCAGGTTTGAGGACAGTGACAGAGCTTGTCAAGGCTTCTCCAGACGGGTGAGGTCCCTCCAGAGGGAGGATGACACCACCTGCTTTCTGCCACACACTCTGTGCTCCTCCGTTCACACACTCCACAGGCAGTCTGGGCCGATGAGTTTTTTTTAACGTGTGTTCTGTACCTCCACACCGAGACGTCTGCAGTCACTATAGGTGTAATAAAATGGGAAAGGACAAATGCTAAGCATATCAAGAGTTAATCATGCTCAAGCATAGCAAATTAGGGCTGAACGTAGAAATAAGTCTATACTTAAGCCCTGGCCAGTGTGGGTCAGTCTGCTGTGTGTTGTCCCATGCACAGGGAGGTTGGGTTTCTGGTCAGAGCACATGCCCGGGTTGCAGACTCAATCCCCAGGAGAGGGCATGCAGGAGGCAGCTGATGGATACTTCTTTTTCTCATTGATGTTTCTCTCTTTCTCTCTTCCTTACACTCACTCTCAAATCAATAAAAAACACATATTTTTAAAAAGAAGTAAAAAAAAAAAAAAAAACCTATCTATACTTAGAAAAGAAAATGGAAGGTAAGCCCTCTCACTTCAGGTAAAAACTTAAAATTTCCCAAAGTAGAAAATGAAGGGAAAAGACCCAATGGGCTTTCACTTTGGCTGTTCCCTTGTGTGCCTGGGTGGCAGGCAGATCTCAGACCAGCCTCAGATCAGCAAGCAGAGGACCTTAACCTCGGCCCCAGCTCCCCCTTTCTGGACTGCATGACCTTCTGGGATTCATTACAGCTAAGAATATATCGTGCCTGATCACAAAGTGCCATGAGGCTGCAATGACACACTAGATGGGGAAGAGCTCCGGGAAGTAAAAAGGCCTATCTGCTTTTTATTATTATATTAAGTCTGCCCTCAAGCCTGAAGTAGCTAGATGCATACTGGCAACTTCGCTGGTTTCTATTAGAAACCAAAGAGGGGGAGGGTGTCATCCTTCCTGGCTTTCTGTCTACTAGTACTGAGCAAAGTAAAAACAAGTCTTTTATTTAAGAAGCCATTTTCCTAAAGCGTTATGCCTAAGTCAAAATCCCCCTCCCTTGGGAAGACGAACATAGCACGACTGTTATGTTGCTAAAAACCAATGAAGACAATGCCTTTTCCACTCTTTGGCAACACTGGTTAAATGAGTGAATGATGTAGCAACGAATGTCTGTGGTCAGAGACTTAAAGAGGTCTCTGGTCTCTGGGTCAGGCAGAGCTTGAAGACCTGCTGGGCGGTCATTTGGTTCTGAGGGTGCCCAGTAGTCTGTAGTTAAAGGTACAAAAATGTGCAGAAATCATTCACTTAGCAGACCTTCTGTGAGCATAAATAATACGGTGAAAAAAATGAGCAGCTCACATTTACCATGCATTTATGATGGACCAGACACTTAAACCTACAGCTAAAAACCACCTGCATCTCTGTGTGTGCTGACCCGCCTGGCCAGGGGGCGGAGATTGGGATGAATCAGAGGCCAGGCCTGTCTTCACAGACGGGAGAAAGAGGCAGATGAAGGGAGTTAAGTGCAAGAAAGTACTGCAAAGGCTGCAGTAGGTGTCTGTGCTGGGTGTTGTGAGAACACAGAGGGTGACAGATCAGTCAATCTCACCCCTAAATACTCACAGAATCAGTTGTTTCCTGTCATGTAGCTACACGAGAAGGCGGTAGGTGCAAGAAGGAGTAAGTTTCAGCCTAAAGAACTCTACTTGAGACAAGACCCTGCCCCAGACAGGCCAGGCCAGTCTTACGCCACCTACGAACACTCTCACTCTGTCACTTCAAAATGTTCATGTTTCCGTACCTCCATGTCCCCATCTGTGAAGTGGGAATCAAGCCATCTCCCTTCTATGATAACATAATCAGAACAGTACTTAAAAAAATAGAATTTACTATGGCATAAACTGGGCTTAGTGATTTGGGTAAAACAATATAACTTAATTCTCACCACACCTATATGAGAATCCCAGCAGAAAGTGATGGCAGACCAGATCAGGCCAGCACATTCCGGTTCCACCATGGTACCCTGGCCAGGGTTAGCAACTCAGGCCTCCTACTGACCTCACTAGCTGTTCTTAAGGTGCCCACAATGCTGGCCAGATATCAGATGGGAGAGGACAAAGGAAGCCACATTGAACAGAACAGTGACTGTGTTTATAATGGCGGGATTTCTAATATTTTGGAAGAGTTGTTTAAAACCTGTGTCTCAAAAATTATTAGCCTGGATGCAATTACCAGATGGGACTAAATATCTTTCCCACTGCCAAGCAAAAGCAGGGGCCTGTCAAATCAGTGTGGAGCATCTTAATTAAAAACAAGGGATCTGCCGAAACCGGTTTGGCTCAGTGGGTAGAGTGTCGGCCTACGGACTGACAGGTCCCTCCTGGGTTTGATTCCGGTCAAGGGCATGTACCTTGGTTGCGGGCACATCCTCAGTAGGGGATGTTCAAGAAGCAGCTGATCAATGTTTCTCATTGATGTTTCTAATTCTCTATCCCTCTCTCTTCCTCTCTGTAAAAAATCAATAAAATATATTTATAAATAAATAAATAAATAAATAAATAAATACAAGGGATCTTGTTTGCCTATAGCTGTTGGGTGGAGTTCAGTCAGATCCACCCCACAATCATTACCTGAAATCTGTCTTACTAACTCTTCCTTGTTCTTCAGGGAAAACAAATCGTGTGGAAGTGCCTCAGAGAGTGAAAAAAAAATCCCATCCAAATACATGGCCCTTTACTGCTGTTCAATTGTCTCCATCAAGGATATGTGTGTGTGTGTGCACATGTGTCTATGTCCTGCAGTAGATGCTAAGGGTCCCAGAAGCCTGAGACTCTATCCTTCCTCTCCAGGAACTTACATTGGGCTTCACACACAGACTGTATACACAGAACCAAATAATTAAAGGTGTTTGAGGTTAATGAGTGTTAACGAGTTCTTGAAATACAGGGGCTATTACAGCCTTTTCAACTTACCAGAGGAAGACCCAATGGTCAAATAAACTTGGTACAAATCATGCTCACAGGTAAAAACTTTGGAATCTTGTCCCCCTCTCCTCAGTGTCCAAACAGGGGTCTCACGTGTGACCTCGAGATCGGACCAGTCAGAGGTGCCAACCCAAGCAAACCTGAAGGCTTTGTTTGTCCCCACCCCCACCCCCCAGTTTATATATTTATTTTCCTGTACTTCATTCTGGGTTTTCTCAACGAAGGTGCCTAGGAACTCTGACAGGCGTGGGATAAATTTCCCTTCAAAGGATGACGTGTTACATGCTGTGCTCTTACACTTCTCAGTGTGGAAGCCACTAGCCAAAATGTGGCTCCTGAACACTTGAAATGTGGCTTAGCGTGGACTTTTAAATTTTATTTAATTTTATAATTTTAAATTAAGAACAGATACTCAATTCAGTTACCAGAAAACTTCTTAAAACACTTGAGTACGTGAATCCATTTTGTTAGCTATAAATTATGTGAAATATAAATCAAGTGTTTCCGATGGAAATTTAGAGCCTAAATTCAAATGTCTTGTAAGTGGAAAATACACACCAGATTTGAAAAATGCTTTTATGAAAAATAAAGTGTAAAATTCCTCATTAATACTTTTATTTGATAACATTGACATGAATTATTGGGTATGCTGGCTGGGTTATATAATATACACTATTAAAATCAATTTTACCTGTTTCTTCTTATTAGTCTACTGTAGCTACTAGAAAATACATAATTGTGTATGTGACTTGAATTATGTTTCTGTTGGACAGTGCTGCTCTACGTAATTAAGAGTATACATCACTAGAGGCTAATTTTCCATGGAAATAAATGTATAGGGAGTGCATTCTATAATAACTATAGAATTGTCCTGCTTTTATGCTGATTTTTATTTCTCAGCATTACTCCTAATATTTAGGAGAATGTTTCCTCTTAAAATATCAGCCCATCTGGCCTTTTTCAGATGATTAAGCCAAATTTAACTCAAGTTCCTAAAACCCCTGATTGTCAGGCCTTGAATTAGCATTGCCTCTTAATGAGACCATTGTTATAAAGAAAAAAAAACATCTTGAAGTTTTAATGACATCGAATATTTAAATAATCGCACATTGGTCAATTATAGAAATTCAGATGCATGCACTGACAAATGGTTTTTATTAATTATCAGCCAATACAGAAGTCTTCTGGCAATAGGATTCTAGCTTGTAATCCACTCAGTCATTTGAATTAAAAATGTGTAATTCTTTATAAAGAAAATTTTAGTTTTAGAAAATAAATTTAACAACATTACATTAGTATTATATTAATAGTAAAGTAATAATTTTGTAAAATAATAATTATATATCGTGTAGCAAGTCATTATGTCAATATTCTTATTGCTCTTTTTCTAACTAGAATAATTCAAATGCTCACAAAATGTAATGCTCTGTGCCTGATTCTCCACAAATGGGAGGAGAGAAAATGTGGGTTGGAAAATGTAGACGCAAAGGTATCTAAGGAACTGTGGTTCTGATATGGATGAGTAAGTTCCTAACACACTGAATCTCTCACAATAACACCTATAACCTCTGACAAATACCTCCTTATCTCCCCAACCTCCCCCTCCCGAAAGAAAAAAAAAATACAACCAAGGAAGGGAATGGAAAATTGGAGAAAGCTACTAGCAATGAGTTTCCATCATCATTAAAAAATTGTAAAATACACAAAACATAAATGTTATCATCTTAACTATTTTTAATTGTACAGTTCAGTATTACTAAGTGCATTCACAAGTTTTCTATTTTGATCCTTTGCCCCAAGGGCAGCTGTAGCCCCTGGTGGAGGGGTGGGGGTGGTGTCTAAAACTCTGCTGTCTTTCTGGCCAGGTAAATTGGACTGCCGGCCTATGGGGCAAAAATCTGGGAGAGGAATGAGCCAGGAAAGGCCCAGTTCTGTTTAAATTCCACCCAAGTCTCTAACAGGCTCCAGAATTATGCATGTGAGGGACAGACTGGAAGCATCTGCATTGAGACCTGAACTGCTGCCCACAGTAGGTAAGAATTCACAGTATGAGTTGAACTAAGTTAATTGCCTATTAAACCAAATGTCAAAAAAATTTTTTTAAGGAATATGACAATCCAAAGTCCACTAAACATAACATTCAAAATGTCCAGAATGTAATCCAAACTTATTTTACATATGAAGAGACAGAGAAATGCAACTCTTACTTAAGGGTAAAGACAACAAGGCCAACCCCAAAATAACTCAGATATGTGTAGTCTCAAACACATATACTAAATTAATAAGCTCAGGGTCATAGAAGAAAATATGACTGTAATGAATGAAAAGATATAAACCTCATCAGAAAAAGATAACAGAGAAAAAGAATCAAGTACATGAATTCTGTAACTTTAAGAGATAATATTTATTTGAAATAAAATGCCCACTGGAGGATATAACAGAAGAATAGATCATTATAAAAGTATCCAAAGTGAAGAAAAAAGAACAAAGATCAAAAGAAAATAAACAGAGTTTTGGTGACCTGTGAGAAATCTGAAGTAGAAAGAGAAAAAATATTGAAGAAAAATATGAACTCAGGAGCCATGGGTTTATATTAAAAAGTTTTATATAACAGGTAATTGGAGTCCCAGAAAAAAGGAGAGAGAGAATAAGGCAATTGTGTTTTAAAAATAATGGCTGAAAACTTACCTAATTTTGGTAAAAGACATATCCCATATAATAAAAGGCTAATATGCAAATAGACCGAACAACCAAACAAATGGTCACTATAATGTGCGTTGACCACAAGGGTGTGAGCACAGAACATGGTGGGTGTTGATCAAGGTGGGATGATGGAGAAGGTGAGCAGGGGGCACCAGACCAAGGCAGGGTACCAGTCACTGTCATTGGAGTGAGCCTCTGGCAGTTACTGAAAATTCTTTGCTCCTACCCACCATGGCCCAGCTCAATGCTCACACCTGCTACCACCCCAATTGCCCCTCAGGGCTTTTCCACCTCCCCCTGCTCCTAAGAGGCAATCGGGGCCAGCAGGTGCCTCTCACACCCGCTCTTGGAACCTCCACTTGCGCCCACTGCCAGTGCCAGCTCAGGTCCCCCCTGCTGATGGTGCTGGCATCAGCCCCAATAGCTCCATGTTGTCAGAGAATGTGAGTGGGCGGGTGCGATGAGTGTATGGGAGCAGTGGTGGCGGGAGTGGGGCTGCCAGCAGACAGCGGTCCTGAGGCCTTGGTGGGAAGGGTCAGGCAGGGGTGCAGAGAATGGGCTGAAACCCAGCCCAGTGCCCACTGCAGCCTCATGGCCCACAGTTCCTAATATTTATATATTCAAGAAGCCAGTAAAGAGGAATGCATGTAAGGGAAACCACACCCATGCACATCAAAGCCAAAGTTAAAGAGAAAGCTGCCAATTACTAACCGGGGAACGGTAAGTTGGATGACTGTGAACTGGTCACAAACCACGGAAGCCAGAAGGCAGTGGAACATCTTTAACGGGCTGAAGGAACAAAGGAAAAAGTATCAGCCCGTAATTCTATAACAAGAAAAAATAGCCTTTGAGACAGAAGGTGAAGTGAAGACATTTTTGTTCATCTCTACAAGACATCCTAAAGGAAAAAAAAATTTTTTTCTGGTGAAAGAGAAATGATGCTGAGGAAAACATGGGACTTCAAGGATGAAGGAAGATCATCAGAAATTCTAAGTATCTGCGTAAGACTAAGAGATAATTTTTTTCTCTTTTAAAAAAATATATTTTATTGGTTTTTTACAGAGAGGAAGAGAGAGGGATAGAGAATTAGAAAGATCGATGAGAGAGAAGCATTGATCAGTTGCCTCCTGCATACCCCCCACTGGGGATGTGCCCACAACCAAGGTCCATGCCCTTGCCCGGAATCAAACCCGGGACACTTGAGTCTGCAGGCCGAAGCTCTATCCACTGAGCCAAACCGGTTTTGGCATTTCCCCCCCCTCTTAATTGTTAAAACTACATGTGTCTGTTTAAAGTAAAACTATAACATTGTCTGTGAGGCTTATAATAGGTTCAGCTACAATACACATGATCACTATAGCAAAAAAGATGGCAGAAGTGGTAAATGGATCTATATGGTTGCAGGGTTTCTACAGTCTATATAAAGTAATAAAATAGCAATTCTAGGAAGACTGAAAATTTGCAGATATATGTAGAGAGCAAGTAACCATTAAGAAAACACACGATATAGCTAACAGCTCTATAGAGGAAGTGAAATTCTAAAGAATATTCAAATAATCCCAAAGAAAGCAGGAAAAGAGCAACAGAGAAACAATCATCAGAAGTTAAACAGAAAACAAGTAATAAAATGGTAGAACTAAATTCAACCATATCAATAGATTCACTAAACATCCCAATAAAAATGCAGATATTACTAGAATGGATAAAAACACAAGACCCAACTACATAGTCATGTGTCCCTTAACAACAGGGGTATGTTCTGGGAAATGCTTTATTAGGTGATTTCATCATTATGCTTCCATCATAGACTATACTTATACAACCTAGCTGGTATAGCCTGTTGACACACTTGCATTACATATACAGCTATTGCTTCTAGGCTACAAACCTGTACAGCATATTGCTGCACTGAATACTATAAGCAATTGTAAAACAATGGTTATTTGTGCATCTAATCATACCTAAACATTATTATGTGCTGTATACACTGAGTGGCCAGATTATTATGATCTCTGAATGCATAATAATCTGGCCACTCAGTAAAATATATATTTTAGAGGCCCAGTGCATGAATTAGTGCTTGGGTGGGATCCGGCCTGCCTGGCCAAGGGGAGGGGACATGGGCAGTTGGCTGGCTTGCCTGCTGGTAGAATTCCTGGTCTAGGGGACAATTTGCATATTAGCCTTTTACTATATAGTACATACACTGAGTGGCCAGATTATTATGCATTCAGCGATCATAATAATCTGGCCACTCGGTGTATATTGTGGTATGTGCTATACTTTTATACTACTGGCAGCCAAGTAGGTTTGTTTATACCAGCATCACCACATACATGTGAGTAATGAATTACAATGGCTATGACATCACTAGACAATAGGAATTTTTCAGCTCCATTATAATCCTATGGGACCACCTTTACAAACATGATCTGCTATTGACCAAAGCCTTGTTATTTGGAGAATGACTGTATATATGTGATGTCTACAAGAGAGGCACTCCTCCTATAAAAGCACAGATATGTCCAAAGGAATAAGTGAGAAAGGCATCTGACATAGATTGTAAGTACAAGAAGGCTGGAGCAGCTAAATTAATATCAGATGAAACTGATGACAAAACAAAGAGTATTACTAACAAAGGACATTTCAGAATTACAAAGGGAAGAGATTGCAATTGTAAAAGAACATGCACCTAATTTTGAAGCCTCAAAACCTATGAAGAGAAATGGATAGAATTAAAGGGACAATTCCACAATCATAGTAGGAGAATTTAATAATTGATAGAACAAGACAAAGAAACAATCAATTAAGTCAAAGGCAACCTAAAAAACACTATACAGTGCTTCCTCCTAACTGATATCTTAAAAAACACTACATCCAACTGCAGAATACATATCACTTCAACCTCAATGTCATGCTCACAAAGACCATATGTTGAGTCATAAAATGAGTCCTAATCACTTTAAAAGGCTGAAATCCTAGAGTATGTTCTCTGACCTCAATGGAATTAAATTGGAAATCAATAACACTTAACAATAAGAGGTCTAGCAAAACCCCCAGATATTCAGAAATTAAACAATCCACATTTAAACAACACATGAATGAGAAGAAATTGAAAGGGAAATTAGTAAATAGTTGGAACTGAAGAAGATAATACAACACAAAAATTTGCGGAATGCAGATATATCAGTGCTTAGGAATTTATAGCTTTAAATGCATATATTATAGAAGGAAAAAGATATAAAGTCAAGAAGCTAGGAAAAGAAGAGTAAAGTAAATCCAAACAAAGTAGACCAAAAAATCCCTATTGATTATTGTCAATAATCACATTAAATACTTTGGAATTTTTATTTAAAAAAATCTCCCCACAAAGAAAACTCCAGGACCAGATTGTTTCATAAATCCAAAGAAGAAATAATACCAATCATAGGTAATTGCTTTAAAAAAAAAAAACCACAGAAGAGGCTCTTTATGAAGCTGATGTCATCCTAATAGAAAACTCTGATAGAGATATTATAAGTAAAGAAAATTATAGACCTCTACCTATCATGAATACAGCACAAACATTCTTAACAATATACAAAAAGGATTATGACTAAAGTAGAATTTATCCCAGAAATTCATGACTCAGTCAATGCAATTCACCATATTAACAGGAAGAGAGCAGAAAAACCATATGATCACTTCAATGGATGTTAGAAAGAATTTGCCAAAAATGCAACACCCTCACATAATAACTTCTTCCGGCAAACCAGAAACAGAACAAAACTTGCTCAAACCGATAACAAGCTTCTGGGATAAACGTACAGCTGTCATACCAACGGCGAAATGTTAAATCCTTTGTTCCTAAAACCGGTAACAAGGCAGGAAGACGGCTCTCTCTGTTTCATAGTGTTTATTTTGCTCTGTACTTTGTGCCAGATACCGTGCCAATGGCTTTAGAGCAACTCTATGCACATACCGAGTGCTCTGCCATTTCCAGATGAGGAAATTGGCGCACAGAGAGGTTAAGACACTTGCTCGGTGTCACAGAGCAACCACAAGGCGACATTTACATTCAGATCTCCCTCATGTCAGAGTTCACCTTTCATCACAACCGTCTTCTCAGTGGTAACTTTTACTATTGGAGTCTAGAGGCAGGAGAGAAACCCATGTGTCATGCTTCTTCACATGTTCTGTCCCCACAGACCAAGAGGCGAACCTACTGCTGACACAGTCCGCCGGGACAAAGCAAACAGGCTAACAGGTGTGTGGTCTCCAGGCGATGCCAGAGAGCCACCGCCTGATTTACACATCTCGATCGAGGACGCCTGCTATCCGTCAATAGGAACACTCAGATCACAATGGCACTTTGCTACTGGAAGTGAGTCTTACTTGCCCGTTTTCATTATTTAGAGGCAGTTAATTAAAATCCCAGCTGATATTTGTGTTGCTCCCTTCACACTGCCAGTGATTTCTTGCTGCTGCGCTTTTACAAGATGGCAGTTTTATGACCTGACAGGGCCGAGAGTGGGGTTCTTATGTTCGAGTCTCCCATTATTTTAATTTCAAGGAAGACATTAAGCCACGGTAGGAACCCAGCCGTCGCTGGTGAAGCATGAGAAGCAATTGTACTGCTCATCTTTTATGAAAGAGCAGACGCTAAAGGATTACACACCGGGGCATGCACCCCTCTGCAGGGAGAAGGTGGGGGCTCCGCTGTTGAACAAGGGTTCTACTGGCCAGAACTGGCAACCTCAATCCGAGGCCCATTTAGCCATTTCCTTATCACCTAATGATGGAGAAGGGCTCAGTCTGTCAAAAAATGGCCCACGTCAACTGTGCCGTTCATAAGAGAGCGAATGTATAATTTCTTAAGAGCCATGTTAAATTTGTAATTCACTCTATAAAACGTCTCAGTATCTTTTTTAAAATTTGTTTTTGTCAATAGAACTTTTTATTTTTTTATTAAATTATTATCTGTGTACATATCTTACCATTGTGCCCCCCTCCCCATACATGCCCTCCCTCCCCAGAGTTTTGTGTCCATTGGTTGTACTTATATGCATGCATACAAGTCCTTCGGTTGATCTCTTATCTCCTCCAGATCCCCCTACCCTCCCCGCTGTCATTTGACAGTCTGCTTGCTGCTTTACTGTCTCTATATATGTCTCAGTATCTTTTAATACGAAGCCAAGGTTGCTTGCTCTTGCATCTTTGAGTAGAATTAACGTTCTCAGAAAATGTGCCGAGTTTATCTGGCAACGCGACGGCTGCTTGGGGAGGGCACCTCAGGCAGAGACCGGTGTTGGGAACTGCTGGTTGAAGGGTAGAATATCAGCGCCAACTGGCAGTTAATGGACAAGGTTTTTAAACCTGAAATTAAGGGGGAGGAAGAAAACACCCTAGTAAGTAGGCTTTGCAGTTTATCTGCAAACAGGGACCCGTGGAAACAGAAAGTCTTACCATCTGCCCGATCGAGAGGTTGGGAAACAGCTGTTACCGCCACGAACAGCCCTTGTTGCCAACAAAGCGAGCCATCCTAGTTGTTCTTGATCAACTACCAAAGCACTCTCCCTTGTATCTACTAGAACTCCTGCACAAGCTTCAAAACCCAGTTCACTGGTAACTCCATTTCCTTTGAGGAGCCTGTTCCGGCTCCTCAAGGTGAAATGAGCACCACCTCCTTGGTGCTCCCCGTGCCCTCTGCGTCCCTGCCTCCCTGCACTTTCCCTCCCAAACTGGCAACTGCGTACACCTTTTTCCTCTTCTAGAGCCTCCAGAGTAAAACATCAGTACTTACTCATCTCCCTGACTTCACTGCCACTCTTAAAGCCTGCCTTAACAAAGGTACTCAGGGAACATTTGCTGGATGTCAGTGCAATAGAGTTTCCATCAGCTCAAAGGGAGTGCGGCCTCATAGCCAAGGCCAGAGTCTTTGGCATCAGAATGCCTTGGCTTCCCATAGGTACCAGCTCTGACATTCCTGACTGTGACCATGACCAAAATGCGTTAACGTTCCTAAACCTCCTCATTCATAACTGGGAATCCTACTACTACCCTGTTTCCCCGAAAATAAGGCAGTGTCTTATATTAATTTTTGCTCCCAAAGATGCACTAGGTCTCATTTTCAGGGGATGTATTATGTTTGCATGAAGTAGGTCTTATTTTCGGAGGATGTCTTGTTTTCGGGGAAACACGGTAGTATACTGAGCTACTGTGAAGTTTAAAATCAACCAGGCAAAGTGCATGAAGTTCTTGTGTGATGCTGCCTGGAGGAAGTACACAGTAAATGATGGCAATTGCTAACATCCGTGGCAGTACCTTCATGAGGAAGTAGAAACTCATTTTCTTCTGATTTTGACTTCCTTGGTGGGAAAAAGGCTCAGAGAAGGCCACCATTGGTGTCAAGGAGACCCCAACAAGGGCATCAGTAGGACCTCACCTCCAGGTTTCTCTTCGATAGTTGTCAAGCCTACTTCTTTCTTTCTTTCTTTTTTTAAATATATTTTATTGATTTTTTTACAGAGAGGAAAGGAGAGGGATAGAGAGTTAGAAACATCGATGAGAGAGAATCATCGATCAGCTGCCTCATGTACACCTCCCACTGGGGACGTACCCGCAACCAAGGTACATGCCCTTGACTGGAATCGAACCTGGTACCTTTCAGTCTGCAGGCTGATGCTCTATCCACTGAGCCAAACGGGTTTTGGCGAGCCTCCTTCTTTCAAACAGCCTCACTGCAAGGTCTGTTGAGCCCCTGCCCCAGGCCCCGGCTTGCTCCGGGATCTGGTGGGGTGAGCTGTCATCCAGGGCCCCTTTATGTCTGATGCCATCTCTAAGCTCATGCCATGGCTCATGTCTCTTGAGCTGCATACACTGCTCTGCCCTCCCCAAATTCACTGCCAATGCCCGGGCACTCTCCTGGCACCATCTCTCACCCTACCTACCATCCCCCATGCCAGGGTTATACACCCCATTGGACAGACGGGTCAGCTGGGGAACAGGGCAGCTTAATGACTTGCTCATGCTCATCCCGGGCCATGACCCCCTTTTCCTGCTCCCGCCGCTCACGCTCGGCGCTGGTCTGCCCCCCCCCCCCCCCGTGCGGCGAGGAGGAAATCGATGAATAATCGCAGGTGTGCGGGACCGCACATTTCCACTCCCTGACACGTTCTGCCATAATCTATACGTTGTACTGAAGTTCCCAAATGTTCGGGCGGGGGAACCCCAAAGGGGCAAGAGACATATTTTAAATGTTTAATTCAAGTTAGGGCAAGCGTCAGGGAAAATCCATATTTTGAGCTGCGGACGAAAGAGAAATGGCAGCCCAATCGATAGTACAGGAGTATATGGACTCCTTTACTGTTCTATCAATTCCTGGAGCTAATAAGTCAGCCTCTCGGGGGACTGCTTCGTAGTTTAAAACAAAAGTTCAGAGGCCGCTGCCCATCAGGAGTGACTGCAGATTTTATTCTGATCAAGGTGAGAGGGAGACGGAGGGCCCCTGACAACCCCCGGGCACCGCTCATCACAGCGGGGACTGCTCGGCGGATGACAGGCACCTCCGACGTGGCTGGCTAATTCTTCATTTCCCAGTCATCAGTTCTGCCCGCAAAAGCCCCCGCAGAAGGCATGCAGATTAAAATGTTAAATCAAACTCCGAAGAGAAATTTGAAAATCAATTTTAGGCTCCTGAAGAAACAGCCAAGGAGGATAATTAAGACTTGTAACTCCCAGCTTCAGCTGCTTCATTTTTCTAAATTCTGGGGCAAAATGAAAGCATTCTTTTTCTAAGCAATTGGCCGGAGAGGGAATCTATGGGAGAACCGAGCGCCTCCCCCCTTCCTCCCCCCCCCCCCTCCGGGGGGTTGAGAGCCACAAAGGCTGAGGCATTCGCAGTTCACAGATGGGCACTTGGGCCAGTCTAGCTGACTTACCACAACTGTCATTTTCTTTTCATGGACCATTCCCCCGCCCCCTCCCCAGCCCTCCCCCCAGATTGCAACAGGAAGCCAATGCAAATGTGAAAGCTCCGCTGCTTCTAACTTTACGGTAAATCACTGGAGGGAGCTGCGCCTTGCCCGGGCCCTCAGTGTCAGGCGTTAATGCGTCCTAAGTGCAACCCATTTCCAGCAAAGCCAGAATCTGCTTTGACATTTCCTTTCGCCGCACACAGACATTCCTATTATCACTGCCTCGCTCTGGCTCTGATTTGCCTATTGTGATTCGCACCGACCAGTAACGCTAATAGGATGCTTCATTTTCCCCCTTGGGCCAATGCACAGTGAATTACAGCCTCGCGATCCATCTCACTGTACAGTAAATACCCTTGCGCTGCTTCTTACTTTCCATGCAAAACATATGTGGATGAAGTTCACTTACAAAAAGGAATATATATATATATATATATATATATATATATATATATATTAATTGATTTTAGAGAGGAAGGGAGAGGGAAAGAGACAGAAACATCATCAATGATGAGAGAGAATCCTTGATCGCCTGTCTCCTGCACACTCCACACTGGGGATCGAACCTGCAACCCGGGCATGTACCCTGACCAGGAATTGAACCGTGACCTCCTGGTTCATAGGTCGACGCTCAACCACTGAGCCACTGGCAGGGCTGAAGTTCACTTTTTAAGCTATACCTAGAAATGGAAAGACAGATGGAATTCCAGCCTCTCTGTGTAAAGGGTATTTGTAGAAGACCCAGGGAAGTTTAATTTCCCGCTTCCAGCAGCGAAGGTCGTATCATTATTTGACCCCCAGTGAGATCCCACATTCTGCATGCCTCAGAAAAGTGAAATGGACAGGAGGAGTCATGTCTGCAGCTCCCCGGCGTTGCTTGTTTTTATTGACTGGGAAGTCATTGCATGTTTCCGCACACATCTATCAGCGCTGGTTCTCCATCCCGCTCCTAGCATGTCCATGATACGCTCAGAATTTAACCACTTATCTCTTTTGTCACTTGTTATTCTCCCAGCCAGCCGTGCTCACACTCAGGATATTAGGGATAATTACTGAGCATCTGTTCGTACCAGGCCCTGCGGAGGAAGAGAACTCCATCCCTGTCCTCCACGCTGGCATTTCCGTGGGGACTAGGAGGCACGTAGCACCAGGGTTTTAGGCCAGAGAAAGGTCCCCAGCTTTTATTCTAACGTTTCTCAACCTTCAGCTTTTTAAGGATCACTTTTATGATTTTGGCTATAATTGAGGAAGACCTGTAATATCTTTACTTTGTATTTTTAACTAGATTTTTTTAAATTTGAAGTTACTTGTAAAGGAAACTAACTATTATTATAGTTGGAAGAATAACAGTCTGCCACAAGGGGAAGGCAATGCTGAAGTATTATTTCTAGTTTGACAGGGATACCCTCCTAGTGAGGAGACAGACATGTGTCCATCTAACTAACGCAGAGTGTGGTAAGTACAACAGACAGAAGAAGGGAGGGACCAAGGCAGGGATGGCTTCCTGAAGGAGGAACAGCTAAGTTGGGCTGGAAGGATGCGTAGGAGCTCATCAGGAAGTCAGGAAGACCTTCCACGTTTCCTGTGGTCTTCCTTGTGTCTATGGAGCCAGCCCAAATGTCCCGGTGTTGATTTGCCTGCTGTCCTCTATGGAACAATGCAGAGACAGTAAATTACTGATGATCCAACCTGGACATCAAAATGGATTTCTTCCTTTCAAACGTTCCAATGGCTCTTGCGTTACAGTGACATGATCTGATGGTTCGTTCCGTGGAGCGGCTCTATAATGTCTGCTCCCATATTCAGCATCTCCATCTGTGTTGGTGGGTGGGATTTCGTTTAGGGACCCCGCGGTGGCTGCTCTCACTTTCTCCGGGCTGTGACTCCCTGTTAGGGTGGGAAGTCCAATCTCTCTAGCTTGCCCTGAACCTCACAGCTTTCCAAGCGCACCTAGCTCACTGAGGCCTGGAGGTCTGGCTGTGGTGACAGCTCTGAGCTATGGAATCCATTTCCTGGCCACCTGATTGTCATTTAGGGGATAATCCTCTAAAGCCGTGCTCAGCAAACTGTGGCTCGTGAGCCACATGTGGCTCTTTGTCCCTTGAGTGTAGCTCTTCCACCAAATACCACGGCCTGGGCGAGTCTATTTTGAAGGAGTGGCATTAGAAGTTTAAAAAAATTTGCTCTCAAAAGAAATGTCAATCATTGTACTGCTGACATTTGGCTCTGTTGACTAATGAGTTTGCCGACCGCTGCCCTAAACCTTTGAGGTGAGTTCCTTCCCTTCTCCTCCGGAGGGACTAGGATCCGCTCACTACTCTCCCAGAGCACACGCTTGAAGGCTTAGAGTTTATGCAAAGAATAGCAGCCGCTGGTGTTTCCTCGTTGGCTGATATCACTCCTTCATCGAAGGCTGGTGTTAGCAGGGTTACCCCATTAACCGGAACCCCAAAGGCACAAGGTAGAGCGCAGCCCACGGGCACAAACGGATATGGTGCTGGCTGCAGGGAGCTTGTCAACCTCCATGAAAATGGACTGACTTCCCTGACAAATCACATTGATTAAATGTTACTCACTTGAAAGCAGAGGCTCTGAATTATTCATTTTTCTCTGGATGATCAGCCTCCCTCGGCGTTCTAGAGCCACACACTGGATGGGGGGGAAAGTGACTGCTTCCATCCATTGGATACCCGCAAAGCAGCCCCTCGCACCTGCTGTGCACAGGATCTGAGCCAGGTGGCGGGGGTGGGGGGGAGAGGGGAGGGGAGGAGGGGGCGGCGAGGGGGAGGTGTGGGTAGCCGATGGTGAGTAAAACCAACCAGGGACCCTGTAGTCTGGGACCTGTTCTAATGAAGGAGGCAGATAGTAACCGAATAAGAACAAGGCTGAAGATGTGGTGACAAATTGGGTTAAATGTTAGGAAGGGGATGACCAGGGCAATAGCTGGGAGAAGGGACAGTGAGTAAGGGATGAGAACACATTAGACACTTCGGGGAACTGGGAAGGAGGGTGGGGGCTGCATTTTGGGTAAAAAACAGCAATGCAAAGGCCCTGAGAGGGAGGGTGCAAGCCTCTCTCTGTGGAGCAGAGTCTGAGCACAGCGACATGCTCTCAGTGGCATGAAGAGAGTCGGAGAGATAGGTGTGAACACATCATGGTTTTCCAACGTAAGGCTTTCTAATCCGACCCCAAATGTATTCTCTGAAGACCTCAGGGCAGAGGCGGCTTGTGTGAGACTGTTTCACAATGGTGAGGCCCAACTGTTCAACTCGGCAAACTGACACATCGCCAGCATGGGGCCTGGCAAAGTGCTCTTGCTGGGGATGTAGCTGGCCCGCCTGCAAGGCCCCTGATGGCCTGCCCCCCTCGGGCCCCCGGTGTGAAGCCAGAGCCACAGGGTCAGCCTGGCCAGCCCGGCCCAGCCTCTCCCCTCAATGCAGTAACCATGTCTCAGTCACTCGCTTGATCACAATGACCGGATGCCACACAGAGGAGGAGGCAGGCGCCATGCCATGTGCTTCACACACGTCACTTCAATTTGACCTCACAATGGCCTTTGAGGTAGACACTCTCTGACTCTCCTCTTACAGAGCCGGGTGTGGCTGCGGTGCAGGGGGGCCGGAAGCTGTCCAAGGCCCCGCACTTGCAGGCAGCTGAGTCAGCAGAAGAACCTTCTGTGGTTGCACTATGTCCCTCCAAAATGACATGGCAAAGCCCTGTCATATAAGGTCAGAACGTGACCTTATTTCGAGGGAGAGTCTTTACAGAGGTGGCCAGGCTGAGATGAGGTGAGCTCTACTCCAGTATAATGGCGCCCCTATAGAAAGGGGGCCCTAGCCAGTTTGGCTCAGTGGATAGAGCGTCGGCCTGCGGACTGAAGGGTCCCAGGTTCAATTCCGGTCAAGGGCATGTGCCTTGGTTGCAGGTACATTCTCAATGGTGGGTGTGCAGGAGGCAGCTGATAGATGTTTCTCTCTCATCGATGTTTCTACTTCTCTATCCCTCTCCTTTCCTCTCTGTAAAAATCAATAACATATGTTCAAAGAAAGGCGGACATGTGGACACAGGGGCAGACATGCACAGAGGGAAGATGAGGGGAAGACATAGGGAAAAGGCGACCATGTGACTGGAGTGAGGCATCCACAAGCCAAGCAATGCCAGGGGTTGCTAGCAAATGGCAGAGCTGGGGAAGACAGAGGGGTCCTCCCCGCGCATCAGAGAGGGCACGCCCGGCTGACACCTGATGTGGGACTTCTAAGTTTTCAGAACCACCAGACGATGCGTTTGTACTGTTGTAGGCAACTCAGTTTGTGGCGCTTGGTTATGGCAGCCCTGGGAACTGACAGTCACCAAAGCGGAGGCAGACACCCTGTCTTCTGAAGGGCAACTCCGCCCTTTGACTCTACCTGGGTCCTGTGCGGAGCCCTGGGAATGGATGGGGGGGGGGGCGGGGGGGACCTGGGAGGGCCAGCCAGGCCAGCCAGGGAGGGTCTCTTATCTGTGTCCTGCTCAGAGAGGGCCCGGCACACAGCGGGGCTCAGGTTGGCTTGCTGAAATACATGCAGAATGAGGATGCATCGGGGTCAGCCACGAAGGCCCGGCTGGAGGGTCCCAGATGGGGGTGGGGATTTCTTCGTGGGGTGAGCACTGGCGTCGCGAGGAGAGGCCCTCCAGCGCTCGCTGAAGGTGCTTAACTGGCTTTATGCCTCTGAACAGCTTTTCTTCCGGAAACAAAAAGAATTCTTGTCAACAATTCCAAAACTTGGAGGAATTTCAAAATTTATAAAAAAAGAAATTCTCAAGGATTTTAATAAAAGGGACTGTAATGAAACCTGCTCTATTTCACTGTTAGGTGTTGTCCTTTGAGGGAGCCAGTCTGATAAGCATTCCAATTTACACCTGGCTGGACGAGTCTCGGAGCACACGTGGATGCATTATTATTATTTCATTTTATTTTATTTTTTATTTTTTTCAGGAAACAGGGCCAGGCCACAGGGGCCTGCTCCCCACCGCGGCCCTAGGACAGAGTCTGATTCCGATGGGGCCACTTGGCTCTGTGGCGGGCACTCACTCCCGCAGGCCCCGCACACACATGTCTGGCTGTTCCCAGAGCCCAGGATAGTCAGAGTGGCTCCATGGTCAGCTACATAGACCTCTACCCCGGCAGGAGGGGGGAGGGAGGGTGTGTGTGTGTGTGTGTGTGTGTGTGTGTGTGTGTGTGTGTGATTCCATGTGCACAAGATGGGTCTTCTTCCCACAGAAAGGCCCTGCTGGGGCCCAGAATGCCACCACTACAGTCCACTTCTCCCGCTTGGCGTCACTCAGACCTGCACCTCTTGGCTTTAGTGCCGAGTTTCCTGTTTTTATCTTTATGTTCTGTAGATAAAAGTTAGAAATATAAAAAGGTAAAAAAGAATGGTAGCCCTATTTCTGGGGAACAACCAACCGTAACTTTTAGGCATATTTATGTTCCATCTCCGTGCCGTGAACTTCTGTTAAACAGCAGAGACGAGGCTTTACCTACAATCCTGTGTGCTGATGGTTCCTATGAGGAGAGCATTTTCTTAGCTTACTAAAGACTTCTTCCAAGAATTGCTTCCAATGGCTGCGTGATGTTCCGTTCTGTGAACGTGGCAAACATTCTTAACCTTTCCCAGACACAAACAGCGCTGAGATAAACAGTTTTGTATATGTTTTTAAAATGCCACGAAAACGGCGATTAATTCCTGGAAGTGGAAATCCTGGGTCACAGGGGATGGCTATTGTAAAGCTCTTACTATGCTTTGCGATTTTGCTTTAGAGTGCAGCCTCCCATCCGCTCTCCAGCAGGAGACGTCATCACCAACGCTCCACACCCCATGCCCGCCTCCCCATCTGGGGGGCAGGCTCCTGCTCAGAGAAGGGTCTGCGACCCTCAGCACGTCTCAGCCAATGAGCTACTCTGAAGACCCACGGTCTGGTCTACTCTTCCCCCTCTTAGTAACCTCCACCGTGACCTGACCTCCCGGGGATCCGTCCCCTGAGAGCACATCCCTTTCAACTGGATCCAGAGATCATCTGCTTGTTTGGGGGCCAGGCTGATCACTGAGACTGGGCAGCAAGAAAGCAGCAGGATGCCCGGCTGGTGTGGCTCAGTGGCTGAGCGTTGACCTACAAACCAGGAGGTCATGGTTCGGTTCCCTATCAGGGCACATGCCCAGGTTGTGGGCTTGATCCCCAGTGTGGGGTGTACAGGAGGCAGCCGGTCAATAATTCCCTCTTACCATTGATTTTCCTATCCATCTCTCCCTCTCCCTTCCTCTCTGAAATAAATGAAGAAGAAGAAGAAAAACACACACATTTTTTTTTTAAAGGAAATAAAGCAGCAGGCTCCTGTCTGCTAAATGAGATGGTCTCAGCTCCCTCTGGTAGACACCCAGCAGCAAGGAAATGTGAGAGTGACTCATCTCCACTGCTTTCTTCCTCCAGAATGTGGGGGCCCTTTGGGGATTCTCAATTGGCACCCCTCCCTCCAGCCAGCAGGTGGGAATGGGGCGCCTGTGCTATCGCAGGGGAAGCCCGGCTGCTGATCTAAGGCTGACAGTCAACAATGGCCGCTGGTCCAGGGAGGGCACAGCCGCCTATAATCAAGCACTAGATGTGGTGTTTCACACATATGGGCACACTTATTCCTGGCTACACTCCCAACAGCTAGTTATTTTACCAAATTTTAGAGAAAAATAAACAAGAGATCAGAGTGGTTATGAGCTTCACCCAAGGCCACATGACCTGCAAGTGACCCTTAGGCTACAGTCACCATCTCATTCATGCTCATGCTCCTTTCCCCACTCTACAGAAGGCCTCCCTGATGGGTCCTAATGCCCCTCCTCCCCCTTGCTGCTTTCCCCAGAGTCACTTTCAAATGGCCACAGAGTCCTGATGTCAGTGAGAAAGTCTAGGTCGCAGGTCTCTGACAAACAGTATAAGTTCCATGACAAATACACAGGTTAAGGCTATTGCATTTCAAGGCCCATCTTTCCTAGTGTCAACAGAGAACGCTCAGTCTTTGGGGGAATTCCATTAAGTCTGGAAGGTGGTAGGCACTGGCTCTGTGCAGCCCAAGTGTGTAAAAGGCCTGGGACATGATAGATATGTGCAGATATTTCTTCCATTCCTCCCTTAGGGTCAGGTGGCTTTGCAGCTCATTCATCAACTATTTACTGAGCATCTACTACATGTCACCCGAAGTAATTCTTTTATGGATCTGCTACCAGGAAGAAGGGATGAGGGCACACTCAGAGCGAGAGTCCAATTAGTGGAAGGTGAGCTGTGCCAGCTTTGAGGCCTCATCAAGACACATGGACAGAAGAATGACCCTACACTGAGCTTACGCGCCTTTCACTATGGCTCCTGCCAAGGAGTCTCATGGGGATGCTGCAAACAGCATCGTGGTTATTTCACTGAAACCGAGATATTGCTCTCCACTTGTCTGATCTTGCCACACGTCCTGAGATTGCCTAGTCCAGCGGCTGACAAACTGCGGCTCTCGAGCCACATGCGGCTCTTTGGCCCCTTGAGTGTGGCTCTTCCATGAAATACCAAGGCCTGGGTAAGTCTATTTTGAAGGAGTGGCATTAGAAGAAGTTTAAGTTTAAAAAATGTGGCTCTCAAGAGAAATTTCAATCGTCATCCTGTTGATATTTGGCTCTGTTGACTAATGAGTTTGCCGACCACTGGTCTAGTCAGACAAGACACTGGATCTACAGCACAACTCCTCACAGGGACTGTCTAGGATGCGATGGGACAAAAAACTTTGCTCCAGCGTTGAAAAGCAAAATCCATGGAGGGTTAAGCCCTGGGGAAGGAGAACTGGTATTCTGGGCCAGTTTCTACTTAACTGAATAAATGAGAGAGAGGGATGAGGAACGGAGGGCATCTTTGGGGGAGGTTATGCAGCCACTGCAGGATCACTTCGGGGAGGAACGCATCCAGCCTCCCTTCCTCCCCTGTCCACCATTTCCTTGGCTCGGAGGCGTGCGGCCACGGCCCGGAAGGTGTCGCTGTTAGGACTGCTTGTCGCCCTCCTGATGGCGAAGCTGCTGGAGGTGGGATGGGGGTTGGAAGCTGAAAACGGAGCCAAGATGAGCTGCCAGGGAGAGATTGCGATCGATCCCCTCTCCCTGGCATTTGGAGCTGGTCAGCAGTGACGGGGTCAGTTAGATGGTCGCAGATCCTGGACTACGGACCTGCCCGCTGGAACCTGGTGGAAGGCTGGGCCTTGGGCAAGCCAACTTCAGCGGCTCGCAGAGGGTGCGTGAAACGGAAAAGCAGAAAGGACAAAACAAGGGACCTGAGAGTGAGAGGCACACGGAGAAGTTGCTGATGATGCTCCCCCATTTCTAACGAGGCTTGAATATCCTTATTGTACTTTATTTCTTTGCTGTTTGCCTCTATCCTTCCAATAGGCCTCCAGTGTATGGAGTTAGCCAGAGTGGCTTCCTATATCTGGCCACTTAATATGTCTTTTCTTTTCTTTTTAATATATATTTTATTGATATTTTACAGAGAGAAAGGGAGAGAGATAGAGAGCTAGAATGGTCGATGAGAGAGAAACATCGACCAGCTGCCTCTTGCACACCCCCCACCGGGGACGTGCCCGCAACCAATGTACATGCCCTTGACAGGAATCAAACCTGGGACCCTTCAGTCCTCAGACCGACGCTCTATCCACTGAGCCAAACCAGTCTCGGCTCAATATGTCTTTTCTACAACACTGGGCAATCCTTACAACTGCTTCCTTCACCACTCCACCTCAGCCTTGTCGTTTCAGAATGAAGGAGCGCAAAGGACAATGCAGTAATAGCATGCCGTCAACGTGAGATAAGTCAAAACAAATGTCATTTGAAAACAGCACCAAAGGCAAGTGACAAGGCTAAAATCAAAAGGAGCGACATAAAAATAAAGCTCAAAATAAAAGCTGAACGTGATGAGAGAACCAGACAAACTATAAGCCATGGATAAAAGTAAATGTCAGATTAAAAAAAGTCATTAAATCGTACATCAGCTAAGAACAATTAAAACTCAAGAAACCAAAGAGCAAAGTGAATACCGAAGGAATATAATCTGCCAACTATAAAACTAGGGTAATCGGTCAATAAAACAAAGTGGCTGAGGAGATGGAGCTCACTTGTCCCCGGGGCACAGACTCAAAGGGTTGATTCTCGGAACAAAGACAGGAAGGGCCTTTGCAAGCAAGACAGTCACTATGGGGGCACAGACCCCCCCTGCCCCCCCCATGACTGCCTTCCCAGGTGTCCCCAGCATGACATCTGTCCGTTCCTTTTCCCTTTTATCTTCTCCCCTGCAAGACGCGCCTCCTCCCATGCCAGCCTCCATACTGCACCAGGAAGGAAACCCAGCCAGATCAGCTGCTCTCCTTCGTCCCTCAACTACACTGGCGAGCAGCAGAGAGCAGTGCCGGTACATACAGTCCATCAGAGAGTCCGGCATCCGCATCCAGAACCGCCACCCTGGCTCCTGGAGGGGGAGAGGGAGGCAGAAGGCTGAAGGCCTCGTCCATCTGTGCAAATTCTGCAAAATGCACAGAAGCTTTGGGTTGGTCTGCAATGGCCGGAGGAGATCACTGTGGCGAGAGAGTTGTCTGTGAGCAGCTGGCCTCCTGCCAGCCCTCACCAGTACTGAAACGGGTCTGACAGCCAACGCCATTCGGGCAATATTGAGATAGATTATGATGCCATCAGGGAGTTCCCAGCATGGTCAAAGAGAAAGGTATCTGACTATGAAAAATTACTGGTTCCGTCTATTGCAGAATTATAGGATCACTTAGGTTTTCCATTTTTTCCTGCATCAATTTGAAAAGTTGTATTTTTAGAAATTTGTTTACATCAGTTACATTTTCAAATTTATTGTCATAGACATTTATAATGCCATTTAATTATCATGTAACATGTGATGGCCTCTTTTTTTTCATTCCTGCTATAGGTTACATCTTCTTTTTTAACTTGGTCATCCTTAGCAGAAGTTTATCAATTTTATTAGTATTTTCAAAGAACCTGTAAACCCAAATAGAAATTCATGAAATAACAAAGATACAATAGCTATGTTCATTTGGGCAAAAAAAGAGACCTATGGAAATTAGCTCAGAAGACATGAAAGGAAGGCTAACGTTACTAGCATATTTGCTAATAGGTCCTAGCAGAGATCACTCTGGGAAGGCACCCCCCGCAGGAGGTATTATAAAGAATGGCAGTATTTGGAGCAGGAGAAGGAAGAACAGCAAGAGGAGACAGACAGGAAGGAAGAGGGGGCAGAGGAGGAGGGAAGTGGAGGAGAAAAAGATAGTGAGGAGAGGAATAGGAGTCAGGAAAGGCCTGAGCACAGGCATAGAACAGGCAGGTTAAGTAACCTAGCTTTAATATATATATATATATATATATATATATATATATATATATATATATATATATTTTTTATATATATTTTTTTAATTGATTTTTTTACAGAGAGGGATAGAGAGTTAGAAATATCGATGAGAGAGAATCATCGATCAGCTGCCTCTTGCATACCCCCTATTGGGGATTTGTGCCCGCAACCAAGGTACATGCTCTTAACCGGAATCAAACCTGGGACCTTTCAGTCCGCAGACCAACACTCTATCCACTGAGCCAAACCAGTTTCGGCAGTAACCTAGCTTTTGTCATTGGATTTGAGGTCACAGAGTTAAACAGTAAATGTTTAAGGGCCAGATCCTAAAAGGCTGTGACGTGACAGTCAATGGGAAGGAATTTGGGCACATCTTGAAGTTGAAGAATTCCGTCCTGTAGGAGAGCGCCCTGCAGAGGAGCAGAGGGGACAAGCTGGACAGGAGGACTGGCAGCGGACAGTAGAGGCCCCCCACCCAGCGAGGAGGGCCTGCGGAGAGATGGAGAGGAGGGTCCGGAGCCGGCGCAACTGGGAAGAGAAAGGAGCTGAGGGAAGGTGAGATGACTAGTCCGAGAGTGGCCTCCAGAAAGTCCTGGTGGGGATGAGTGGCCTGTGTTTGTACCCCGGTGCTGTCAGCTGTCAGGAGCCTCCAGCACTCTACTCTGACCCTTCTCCCCCCCCCCCTCCCCCCCCCGCCTGACGGAGAAGGCTCACTCCACTTCGCTCCTCAAAGAGACGATTGTGTCTCCCTGACTTGCTCACTGTTACAGCCTCATGTGTGATGGTGTATGTAGGTCAGAGGGATTGTTCCTTCGCCCTAAAATAGAGTTCTCTCCCTCCTGAGCCCACAGCACTGATTGCCTGTGGCCTGCACACTTAGAGAGCTCTTTCCCCAAAGGACGTCTCCACATGCCAGCTGCACGGCCCCAGCCTTGTCCAAGGGAGGAGGGGGAGTTTCTCTTGGCTCCTGGTCTCAGATTGTCCTATTCGTGTGACAGACAGCACATAAGAGCTCTGCGCTCAGGTGGACCTTTAGGTGGAGTGCAGTGGGGCAGAAAGCTGATAATTTTCCATCCGACAAGGTACTTGTTAACACTGGCCATGATTTTATGCCTGCAACTCACTCAAGGGGCAGAAGGGGGAAGAGGTCATCATTTCCTGATGGCTGGGCTGAGCTTCCCAAGAAGGAACAACAGTCCTCAAAGTTCCAGTGAGATTATCTCATGCTACCAGTGCTGAAATAGTATCATGACCATCTTTGCTACAGAAGGTTTTGCCATTTCTTCTTCTTTAAAAAAAATGTTTTTCTTGATTTTTAGACAGGGAGGGAGGGAGGGAGATAGAAACATCAATGATAGAGAAACATCATCAATTGGCTGCCTCCTGCACATCCCCAATCATGCCTCCAGAGTAGATTGCTGGAGGCATGCCCTAAACACAGGCATGTGACCTAACTAGGAATCAAACCATGATGCCTTGGTTCCTAGGTCAATGCTCCACCACATGCCGGCTGGGCTGCTTTGCCATTTCTTAATGGATCTCCCACACCCTCACAGATCCCTTTATGGCTATCTATGTTTGGAAAATGGTGAATTAAAAACACATTTCTTAACTGCAAGAGTGCTCAGAACCTTTAATGTATTAATTTGTATTGTCAATTTCCAAGAGAACTAGTGTTTCCAAGACCATGAATTCTTGGAACTATCTTTTCGCAGAGTATCTCGTGTAACGAGTACTGTTTGGGAGGATGGTCCAATGGCCTTCTCACCTGTGTGTTGATGGGGCTGCCTGTGTTTTGAAGGTTGAGTTCAGATGCACCTCCCCCTCACTTGCATTTAGAGCAGAATTTCTTGGGTCCGGAGGGTTTGGTTGCATGACAGTTGGTGACACCAAATGGCCTAAAGTTATGAAATCAGCAAAATGTGTTGGCAAGGGCCTCCCCACCTTCCCCTTCTTTTTTTCTGCCAAGTGCCCTCATGTTCACTCCTGACAGAGCTATCAAAGTTTTCTTTCATAAAAAGGGGGTGATGTAAATAATTCACACGAAGACCGCTCACTGGGCTAGCCCTCCACACAGGCATCCCTTTGTTCGCTGGTTTGGTTAGCCTAGTCATTCAAACCATTCAGTGCTGAGTGTGCTAGGTACTGGGGATGCAGGTGAAAGTAAGTTACAGGCCTGCCCTTGAAGAGATCACAGTCCAGTGGGAGTGACCGAGAACTAGACAGATAATTGCCCTCCTGGACTATATGCTAGGAGGGGGATGAGCCAAGAGCTTTGGGAGTAGACATGGGACGCCTCCCCCAGTCCAAGAACAGTAGAACCATGCACTTAGAGATGGCTTCCAGAAGGAGGGTCCCCCTAACTGGGAAATGGGAAAAGGCTACAGCAAAACAGGGCATGAGAAAAGCTGGGAAATGAGACAGGACGTGGTACCTGGGAGAGAAGAGCAAGTGGCTCAGCACAGCTGAAGGAAGGGATGACTACAGAGAAGTTGGAGACAAGGCCGACAGGGAGGCAGAGGCCAGACTGGGGGTGTTCTCAGGGAATAAGGAATGTTGATGTCATCCTGGGATCCGGGAGGAGCACAAGGCCAGGGGCAAAGGCGGGCGTCCATAGGTGTGGAATTCCAGGCAGACACCAGTAAACTGAGTTCCGGTTACTCCCTCCCTGTTTCGGAATTTCTCAGGCTTGGGACACTCTACCTGCTCACACCCTTCTCCAGATGCATCCTACACCCTATACTTGCAGGTACTTCTGCTCCTCCCAGACCCCCCCCCCCCAAGAACAAACCCAGTGCCACGTGGGAGTTGTTGGATTGGCATCTCTGGCCCATCATGAAGCAGCAATGCACAAGTTCACATCTGTGCAGGAAGGGAGAGGCGGACACTGTGGGTGTGTCCCTAGGGCTAGGGTTGGATGCAGACAGCATGCCTACTTACTGGCAGTGCCACTATCTAATATGAAGCTCCCTGACTGCAGATTTGCTGAATATGCCCTGTTTGGCTGACGAACCATAGCTGGTTTGATGGAGAAACCCTGTTATTAAGGAATGTGTGGCCCTAGGCTAGTCCTACAAACTCACTCAGTTGCAGTGACTCGGCTTAAAATGAAGATTTCATTTCCTTCTTAGGCTTTCTTTAGGAAGGATTGCATTGAATGATGGGTGCTGATGCCATAATATGAGCTTAGGCTGGACTCAGCATGCCCAGACCTGGGTGGCCACCTGGAGCACAGGGCAGGGTTTACAGGAAAGCGCCTTGGTAGGCCTGATGAGATCCAGGGTTGGAGAGTGGAAGAGGTTCCTCAGGTTGGACCACACACTGGGTGGCTTAAACAGGAACTTACTGACTCACAGTTCTGGAAGCTAGAAGTCTGAGAGAAAGGCATTAGCAGAGCTGGTTTTTCTGAGAGTTGTGGGAGCAGATCTGTCCAGGCCATCTCTCTGAACCGTTGGTGGTTTACCTGCATTGTCCCAATCTCTGCCCTCACCTTCACGTGGTGTTCTCCATTTGTGCGTGTCTGAGCCCAAATCCCCCCTTTTATAAAGACACAGTCCTATTGGACGGGGGGCTCACTCTACTCCTGAATGACCTCATCTTAAGTAATTACACCTGCAAAGACCCTATTGCTGAATAAGGCCATGTTCTGAGGTATGAGGGATTGGGACTTCAGGGAATGAGTTTGGGGGGGGGGGGGGGGCACAATCCAACCCATAACTGGAGTAATGTGGGATGACCCAGGAAGGTCCTATGACACCTTCTGGGAACTGCAGAGCATCACACCAATGTCATGAACATCCTGAATGTTATGAACACGCATGTTCATAGCACGTTACCAGTTACCGGTATGGAGATCTCATTTATATCCAAGATCGGCGAGGCCTGGGGGAACTAGCTTACATATAAAAATGCCTGGCAGGTGCGTGGCCCTTAGTATGTGGCAGCTCCTGGTCTCCCCTACCCTCACGCTCTGTGTTCCAGCTGCACATGTTTTCTCCTTAGTCCTCTGAAGAGATTTCCTTTTGCAACAAACGTCCAGGCCCATGACTTCCAAGGCCCGCCACCCCTTACCTTCGACGATCCACCTGCCTGCTGCCTGTGGTCCCGGACCTCTCTGCTTCCCGGAGCCCTCAGGTCCCCACCTCTAAGGCTCCGACAGGGGACAGGGCACACCTTACCTGACACCCTTTGTCTTTTAGCAGCTTCGGTGCCAGGGGACTTGCTGGTGAAACATGTCGCCTCTGAGAAGTGAGAAAATTCCTGAGGAAGGTGTTTGCCAGAAAGACAGCAGAGGTGTTGTTTTCACTTAGCGGGTGTTAAATTTTTATGAGACACACACTTGTGGAAGTTGGAGACTTCCGGAGAGTGTTTGATATCTAGAGTCACTTGGCTTTCCCGGCTGAGTGGCTGGAGGTGGGTGTGGAGTGTGTGTTTGGTTGGGGGCAGGAGGGTGTGGTGGGACTGGGATTCTGATGGACTAAATACCACGTGTGCCCACCATGGCCCCTACTGGGAGGTGGAGATGGGCATTCGAAAAAGTCGTTCAGGCTCCCAGAAGTCAGCTCATCCTTGAAGTGTGTGTGAGCATACCTTGGAGGCATCGCAGGCTCAGTCCAGACTACTGCAATGAAGTGGGTATCTCAATAAACCAAGTTGTAATTGTTTTGTTGGTGAAAGGTCTTGCCTTCAACTTGTAAATAATGCAACATCTGTGAAGTGCACTAAAGCAAAGCGCAGTAGAACAAGGTATGGCTGCATTTGTTCTTCTGTCGGCCAGGACGGCTCTTTTTCCAGCTGTGTGTGCTTCCCACTTATACTCCACTCTAAAATGCTCAGAGGGCATGCTGGGTAAATAAAGTGCTCTCAGGCCGGTGGAGTTATACTGCGGTTTCCTCCCTCTTCCTTCAGACCTGACACAACCCTATTCTAGAACTACACAATCAGTACAAACAGGGGTGACAAGCTTTCCATAGGAATTTCTTTCCTCCCTCCCCTTCTTCCTTCCTTCCATCGGTATATACTGAGCATGTGCCAGGCCCTGTGTGGGGTGAAGGATACAGGTGAGCATGAAACCATCCTAGGTCTTTGGTCTGGTGGGGCAGGCAGAGGCCTCACGCTCTCCATCCAGGAATGCACTGCAGCCCCATGACACTTGACCTTAAGAAGACAGACTTCCATGTACTAGTGATGCTCCACCTGGCCAGCCCCAGAAAGTCAGCATGAGGAGCTTACACATACACCGGTAAAGGTTTCACCTGAGAGCAACTGAATCAACACTGGTGGGTTGGGGAGAGGGGTGGGCTCAGACTTTGCATTCTAACACAGAGCCAGGGTTGAGAAGCCTGCCCCAGGGCCACCCACAGGCCCCTCTAGACAATCTATTGACACACCATGTCCTGTCTTCTCTAGCCCACCTTGGTTACCCCATGCCTGCATGACTGAGAGGTGGTATTTCTGGACAAGTCATGGAAGTGAAAACCTCCCCGAAGCAAAAGACTTGCAGATTGAAAAACAAGACCCTGCCAAAACCGGCTTAGCTCAGTGGATAGAGCGTTGGCCTGTGGACTGAAAGGTTCCGGGTTCGATTCTAGTCAAGGGCATGTACCTTGGTTGCAGGCACATCCCCAGTGGGAGATGTGCAGGAGGCAGCTGATCAATGTTTCTCTCTCACTGATGTTTCTAACTCTCTATCCCTCTCTCTTCCTCTCTGTAAAAAAAAAAAAAAAATCAATAAAATATATTTTAAAAAAACAAACAAAAAACAAGACCCCACAACCTCATGGAAATAATCCTTATTAATTCCCACAATAATTATGTCATTTCACATTCTGGTAATTTTACACACCTATAACATAAAATGATCCCTAGAAACAACTTACACGGGACCTGCTATCTGCTGTGCATGGCGCTAACCATGGGTGATCCTTC
Organism: Vespertilio murinus; assembly: GCA_963924515.1. Lineage (NCBI taxonomy): Eukaryota > Metazoa > Chordata > Mammalia > Chiroptera > Vespertilionidae > Vespertilio > Vespertilio murinus. The sequence continues at coordinate 29,516,083 of OZ004715.1, read as the reverse complement.
ACTGTCGGCAATCGGGATTTCAGCTCCTGGAGGTAATAGGAGGCTAAGTGACACAGGGAGTGAAGCAGGCGGAGTTAAGGAAGACATGTGGTGGTGGGAGCTGTGGCCGCAGCAGTGCTGACGCTGAGTCCAGGGGAATGGGCTTCTTTTTGGCTCCCGCTAATTGTGGCTAAGCAGAAACTGAGGACTCGTGTTGGCCTCTTCAGATCATTTTTGTATGTGAAATCTCCTGATTTTTAAATGTCTAAAGCAAATCCTTTTTTAAAAAAATATTAAAAGCTAACAAAACAAAACCACATTGGGCAATGCAATTCAGACACGTCAGCTGATCAGATTTGGTTTCTGAGCCCAAAGGGCAGTAAGTGCATTGGCCAACAGGGCTCCATCCACTCACAGACCTTCCTGGTCAGAGTATCGCTGCTGTGTCTGTGGCCCCTGGGTTGATTGGTGACATCAGGGGTGGGCAGCCCTGAGGCCGGCATCCCTCCGCTGCCTGCTGGGAAACGCAGGGATGAAGCTCACCAAGACTCATGGCATGGAAACACTTCCCCTGGCTCAGTATTGACTTACAGTGGCTGCTGCTGAGTTTTACACAAGACAATTAAACAGGAAGCCGAAGTGCCTAGAATTCAGTTGAATTTACTAATTACTCTTCCTCACCCAGACAATTGGTCTTAGCTGCTGCTAGGGAACAGAGCAGCCATAATCGAGCCAGAAACACATCTCTGTGTGAGGTGGGCGCCGTGACCCAGAAAGGATGGCAAGTCCTCGCCCCCGAGGGCCATGCTCTCCTAGAGAGAGGAGGAAATTGTCAGTTAAAATGCCTCAATTACATGCTGGCTGCGAGGGAGGTACAGGAAGGTGTCACCCACCTGTCTTTCTAACTGCCTTCCAGTGTGTTCTCACTTAGAGCTCTCACAGAACACTGTAAGAAAATCAATGAATGGCGATGCTATAAAATACAATTCTGAAACTCCCACAGTAAGTGAAGAGCACGCAGTGGGCTCTCAGGAGAGAGAGCAACCTCTCTGCTTTCTTACTGTAGGGGAGACAGAGGAGGGGGAGGGTACAGGGAGAGACCTGGGTGTGTGCTGGGTGCTGGCGCAACTTTCTGAGGACCCCCAGGGATCATTTGGGGGGGCCTTTATGCACAGGTTGAGACAAGGACCAGTTGAGAATTAATGACAACTTGGAACCAGCAGGAAAGAGGGTTCTGCCTGGGTCTGACCAGAAGGAGTGGGGCTCCATTCAGGCTAAGGACTGTGTCCTCCAAGGGGCTGTGGGTGGCTCTGTATTCCATCCTTCCTGCTCCCAGGTGCTATTTCCTCCATCCAGGATGGCTTCTGCCCTTCTCCTGGCTTCTCCACCTCTGAGCCTTCCCTCCTGGAGTCGCAGAGGCCCCACCTCCTCTGCACATCCCCAAAGCCATGTACCCTTGAGGCTGGCCTTCCTCCCCTGGAGTCTCCTCCAGGAAGCCCCTCCTGTCTCCCAGCCTCTTTGTGGATGCTCCTGCCGGAAGCTTTTGTTAGGTACCGATCACATGCCGGGTGTTTTATCTACGAATTAACCTCCTTAATTGTCACCACAAGCCAGAATAGGTTGCCTTTACAGCTGAGAATACAGAGGGTCCGAGAAGTTCAGCAAGAGGTGTGGGACCGCCGAAACCGCTTTGGCTCAGTGGATAGAGCGTTGGTCTGTGGACTGAAAGGTCCCAGGTTCGATTCCGGTCAAGGGCATGTACCTTGGTTGCAGGCACATCCCCAGTGGGGGGTGTGCAAGAGGCAGCTGATTGATGATTCTCTCTCATCGATGTTTCTAACTCTCTATCCCTCTCTCTTCCACTCTGTGAAAAATCAAAATATATATATTTTAAAAAAGAGGTGTGGGACCACTCAGCTACTAAGTGGTGGGTTTGGAATCAGACCTAGTAGTGTCCCTCTCTGCTCCTTGCAGACAGTCCCTGTGCACTTGGGGGTTGATAAGGGCCAAGTGTCAGGGAGGGAACAGGTGAGCGGCTCTGGAAGGAAGAATGTGAGTCAGACAAAGGGGGTGCGGTGGTCCTGGGAGAGGAGACAGCTCGTGTTCCCTATGGCACTTCTCTCAGCACTGCCTCCAGGAACAGTTCCATTCTGCATTCAAATCTTTTATCAGATATATGATTTACAAATATTGTCTCCAAGTCTATGGCTTACTTTTTCGTATCCTTTTTTAAAATATATTTTGTTGATTTTTTTTTTTTTTTTACAGAGAGGAAGGGAGAGGGATAAAGAGTTAGAAACATCGATCAGCTGCCTCCTGCAGATCCCCTACTGGACCCCCTGCACCGGAATCGAACCTGGGACCCTTCAGTCCGCAGGCCGGTGCTCTATCCACTGAGCCAAACTGGTTAGGGCACCTTTTCATATTCTTAATGGAACCTTTAGAAGCACCAACGTTTCTTATTCTTATAAAGTCCAGCTTATCAATGTTTTAGGGGTCACCCTTTTGGTGTCATATCTAAGAATTCCTTGCCTAACCCAAGGTCATGATTTTCTCCTGTTTTAGTCTAATGGTTTAGTTTTACCTCTTACATGTAAGTTAATTAATGATTCATTTTGAGTTAGCTTTTTGTATTTTTGTGAGGCAAGAATCCACATTCATCATTTTGCATGTGGATATCCAATTATCCTAGCAGCATTTGTTGAAAAGACTACCCTTTCCCCCTGTGTTAAAAAACCACTTGATCACAAATGTGAGGGTCTTTTTTCTACACTCTTATTTCTGTTCCACTTATCTCTATTCCCATCCTCTCACCAGTACCCCATTGTTTTGGTTATTGTAGAATTATAGTCAATTTTGAAATTAACAAGTATGTCTTTCAACTTTTTTCTTCCTGTTCAAAATTGTTTTGGTTATTCTCAGTTCTTTGCACTTAAAGGATCAGCTTGTCATTATCTGCAAAAAATAATCCTGCTAAAATGTTGACAGGGATTGTATTGAATATGTAGATCCATTTGTGGGAAATTGTCATGGTAATGATGTTGAATCTTTCAACCCATGAACATGGAATGTCTCTCCATTGATTTGGATCAGCAATTTTCAACCAATGTGCCACAAGAATTTTTAAAACATGCAATACCTGACTATGTAGTCAGGGGCACTGACCTCTTTTTCCTTAGATTGTTAAATAAAAGTGCAACAAGAGCCAACACAACAATGGCTATCTGGTGTGAATGAATCAAAATTATACCTATTTTTTTGTCATATCAAAAATATATTTTTTGCCATGCTGTATAATTTTAGCAATTAGTTTGTGTACGCTGTGAGATTAAAAAGGTCGAAAATTGTTGATTTAGATATTTCTAACTTTTTCTCAGCAATTTTAAAAAATAATTTTCAGTGTACACATCTTGCACTTTTGTTAAATTAGAAATTTTATTATTTTTTATGTTATTTTGAATGGAATTATTTTCTTAATTTCATTTTGGATTGTTCATTGCTAGTATATAAAAACCTGATTGACTTTTTTTTATACTGATCTTATATCTGAGAACTTGTTGAACTTTGTCCATTAGTTCTAATAGAATTTTATTTTTTTATTTTGGAAGACTTTTCTACATCTAGGGTTATGTCTCTGAATAAAGACAATTTTTACCTCTTACTTTCTAACCTGAGTATATATATATATATATATATATATAGAGAGAGAGAGAGAGAGAGAGAGTTTTATATATATTTATATTTAATATATATTTAATTTGTTTTATTTCATTACCTAAAAAACATCAGTTCAAAGTTGAATACAAGTGTTGAGAGTGGACAGTCTTATCTTGTTTTCATTTTATGAGCAAAGCTTTCAGTTTTTTATAAATATAATATTAGCTATAATATTAAATATAATATTAGCTATAGGTTTTTTTGAAATGCAGTTTATTAGAATAAGTTTCTCTATTTTTAGTTTGAGAGGTTGAATTTTTTTCACATGCTATTATGTGTCTATTGAGATAATCATGTGCTTCTTGTCCTTGCTAATTTTGTTCACTCTAATAAGATGGTATTTTACATTAATTGATATTTGGATGTTTAACCAACCTTTGATTACTGGAATAAATATCTGAGTTGGTAATGGTATATATACATTTTTATATATTGTGGATTTTATTTGTCAATATTTTGAAAAATTTTACATGAGAGATATTGTTCTATCATTTTTTGATGATGTTCGTCTTATTGGGAATCATACTAGCCCCTCACTCCCTATATTTTCTGAAGAATTGGCATTATTTCTTTTTCAATTTGTGGTGGAATTCACTAGTGAAGTCATCTGGGCCTGGGCTTTTTGGGGGGAAAAGTTTTACTCACTAATTCAATTTATTTGCTAGTAAGTCTCTTCAGATTTTCTGTTTCTTTTTGAGTCAGTATTCATTATTTATGTTTTAAAGAGATTCTTCCACTGTCTAATTTATTGGCACAGACTCATTCACAATATTCCTCCAGTTTGTTTGCCTTCAGCCAATTTCCAGAGACCTAGAACGATTGCTTTGGCTGAATATTTTTTAGTTTTATTGTCTTTTTGCTAAGCTCTCCCCCCACCACTACCACTGCAGAAGTCACGCCCTTCTCTTCTGGTTTTGGTACCATGTCCTCAGTTCTCAGGGGAGGAAACTGTGTGGGCAGCTCACACATTCACGTTTCCACTCACATGACCGCTCCTGTGAGAGGCTGTTCTTAGTGACTCTCATCTCAAAGGCTCTCCTCCTCCTCTCCAGGTGCTCACCATCACATCAGTCACTTGTATTTTATGACAGCATGTACTACCTGAGCCTATTCTACTCATTCAGTCATCTTCTCACTTATTTCTTTTATATATATATATGCCTCCAAGTGGGGGGTAGTCTTATACGGCGAATGTATAACAAACTCTGTATTTTGAGTGGAAATGTTAGGGGGTTGTCTAATACGCCCAATCGTCTTATACGCCGGCAAATACGGTATATAAAACTGATTTTTCACAGAGAGGAAGGGAGAGGGATAGACAGTTAGAAACATCAATGAGAGAGGAACATCCATCAGCTGCCTCCTGCACATCCCCTACTAGGGATGTGCCCGCAACCAAGGTACATGCCCTTGAGCAGAATCGAACCTGGGACCCTTCAGTCAGAAGGCCGATGCTCTATCCACTGAGCCACACCGGTTAGGGCTTCTCACTTATTCCTTATCTGTTTCTTACAACATGCCCACCTTACGCATCCTGGCCAGAGTGTGAGGGCCATGGATGCAGATACTGTCCTCAATTAAGGACACGGCTGCTTGTCCCACAGAGGAACCTCATAAACACATGTTGATGAGTGCGTGAGCGAAGGGACAAGAAACGGAGGATGACAGCAGGAGATAAGGCCTCACACTAGGGCACTTGATTTCCAGAGAAGTGGTTTTCTAGCCCACGGGTCTTCCTTCCTACACTATACATGTGCAGGTCTGAGGAAGAAATAAATATACATTGAGCTTCACCGCCCTTAGAGAGAAAATAGGTATTTCCTGTACATTTCCAAATCCCCCTTGCAGGGAGGTCAGGGTCAAGCCTCTAGTTCTCGCCAATAGAATGTAATTGGGAGTGAGCATACGATGCCTCCACCGCCAACACTCAGCAAGACAGACATCATTATCCTCTTTAAAGAGGAGGCTGCTGAGTGCCAGGGGTTAAGCAATCTGACCAGCCTCGCCCAGCTGATAGGAGAGGTCCAGCCAGCATTCCTTTCAAACCTATTTCAAAGGCTCTGAGGGCCTCCTGTGTTTCCACTATTCCAGGCAACCTACATGGGTGCAATTATGTCATTAAGCTATTATAAAAAATTAACACCCTGGACGGCTTATCGTGAGTTAGGCAAAGAATCAAAAGCCCCATTTCTTTCTCCTTTTCCTTTCTCCGTGTGAGTACACATTATGTTTAGCCTTAGTGCAGCCCTGGCTAAGTATCAAAATGATTTTTTTATGCTGAGTTAATTAACATTTAGGACCCGAGAGGTAGCGGCATGCGGGAATGACTTCATCGCACGGCGCTCGTGGTTTAGACTGGAGCCCGCCCAGGGCTTTTGTGTGTTCATCTCACCACCACCCCGACCCTCACCTGCCCAACATTCACCTGCCGAGCGTTTTCCTCCCTGCATTTCCTCTCTCAGGGGGTGCAGAGATGAGGGGGCTCAGCCCGCCCTGAAGAGCTCAGAGCCTGGAGAGAGAGAGCCCGAAGAAAAGGTGTATCTCCCACCAACGCCAGCACACAAACCGCTAACTCCCGGGCAGCTTTGGTGGCAGATGTTGTGGGCCGGTCGGGGGGTGATCACAGACGCAGAGATGACACCTTTCGATGCCAGGATCTCTGCTCTTGGCACCGATGCCTGGATGCCAGAAGGAGGTTTGGTTGCCAGCCCTGCCTGGGAGGACCGTTCGGCTCTGGCTTCGGCTCTCGGGCTTATTCTGCGCCCTGGTGACTGTCTGGGAGTCTGTCTGTGCGGGGTGCCCCCCCCTCCCCCCCGCCAGTCCCTGGCATCAGCACCTACAAAAGTGGGTCTGGGTCAATTCCGCCTCCCCTCCCCCGCAGTGCACATCATCTGTGGCATTTAACGCGCTGTTATCCCAGCGCCAGACAAATAGGATCAAAATAGGAAAGCTGCGGGGGGGGGGGGGGGGGCGGTTTGAAATGAGGGGCCCGGGTGGCATTAAAGAGGTGATACTTCTGAAAGAGCCCCCAGGTGACAAGAATGGACTCCCTGGGCTGAGAACTCAGATATCATCCATCTGGAATAATCTCCCCGGTCACTTCCAGCTCCGAGCAGATTCAACTAGGCAAAGGGGTGACCCAGGAAAGAGTCGCAGCCTCTCCAACCACATTTCCACGGCTGAACGGCACTCATAACGCTTGCCTATTATTGCCTTATGCTTTTTCTAAGTGCTTCCGTGTTCATTAAGGGAATGATCTTTAAATGCTAGTACTACAGCAAGGTAAGTGTGTCAGGCATTTTCTACATGAAATCTCTCTCTCCCCCCTCCCCCAAAACAGTTCAGACTCTCCCAAGGTCACTGGCAAGTTAGCCACACGCTGGGACCAGAACCGGGACAGCAGTGGACCCCTGGGCCAGAGCACCTCCAAGAGTTCTAGCCGCTCCCAAAAGCCAAGAGTGCTGAGAGTATACACCTGACTGTGCTGGGGGTTGGCGCGGCCCTTTCTCTGCTCACCTACCCTCCCTGAGGCCTGTTCAGATTGTGAGCAGCAGCAGGCTGTCCTGCCAGCAGCAATTCTGCCTTCCGGGGGGCAGGGGAGGGGAGAAAGAGGGGTACATGGGGGGTTGGGGCCCTGGTAACTAACACACCAGATCACCACAATCCAAAGAGGGTTTGTGGGCTTTCCACCAACAGCTGGACCTCTCTGCTAGGAAAGGAGAGAGGGACGGTCCAGGCGGCAGCCTCTCCCACAAGCCTCTGAGCCTGCTCGCATCTGTGCGTCTGGCTGTGAATGGGCAACTGGCGAGCCTGTGTGTGTCCAGGGAGAAGGGTGACTGGAGGGTGTGCTCCTGAAGATGGCTCTGGTGTTGTTCTTCACAACAATCCTATGGGACTAATATTCCCATTTTACAGAGAAAGGAAAAAAACAAGTCTCAATGATCAAAAAAGTGACTCAGGAATAAAGTTGTCACGGGGAACAGCAATGTGGCGGGTAGAAAGGTATCATTGACTCATAATTAAAGGCACAGAGTGTCTTTAAGTAGAAACGATGCATTATCTTACAAAGTTAGGTACACAAACAGAACCCATTCCCAGACGGAAGCCTTCAGCCCTGCCCTGGGTCCACTCTCAGAGCTCAGCCTCTCTGCAGTCTGATGCATCCTTGGTGGAACTCTGGATCCTCCCAAAGGAGGCAGGGTAGTAAGAAGCTAGAAAATTCCTTGGCAAATGGGATGGGGAAACTGAGACAGAGAGTTAAATGGCTGAGCAGTTTATACTCAGGTAATACATCTAAAGGTCTATCTTCCCAGACCAAGGACTCCTAGGAGGAAATGGTTTACACAAACCATGCTGGGAGGGAGGAGGAAGGGAAGATCTGCCTAACTCCTGGTCCTTCTTCGATGACATTCTTTGAAGATAAACTGACCAGAGAAGGACTCCGACCCCTCTATATGCTCATTGTGATGAATCACCATATTAAAGGGCACACCTGAAAAGCCGATGAATATTCTATTGAGATCTTCCACTGAGACCACCCCTAAATTACTGACTTTAGTAAACAGATAAAATCACTTAATACAAAGGACCCGGTGCTTCCCTCCTTTCCTCAGGCATGTATCTTTGCTTTAAATGTATTCTAAAAATCACCTGGACTCCTGCCATAAAATATTTCCTGCACAAAGTCAAGAACCCATACAATCCAGACCATGCCAGGGGGCAGACCCGCGTAGGTCCCAGTCAGTCCCTTTCTGATGACACAGGTGTGGGCGACATCATCACGAGGAGGCGGGACACTGTCAGCTGTGAGAAGCTCCCCTCACCGTTGCCAGGAGGATCTTTCAGAGCTATTTCTAGCCTAACCTTCTCCGCTTCTCCCCTCTCCTAGTTACCAAGGCTATGGCGTGCCTGGTTACTCTCCAAATGCAAGGAGTCCTTGCAAAACAAGAGCCAGCACATTCCTGAGTGGTTAGTGTGCAAATAGATGAAAGGGGGCCAGTTCCTCAGCCTGAGCGTGTTTCGGTCCTCTTAGCCTTTAGATCTGCCCTGGGTGCACGCTCAGAGTTCAGCGTCTCTGTGGTCTGCTGCAGCCTCCGCACTTGAGGCTGTCCCTCTCCTCTGGTCTCCAGACAGCCTTTCGGTGAATCCAGGCAAACATGAATAGCACCACATGGCATTTGTATCATTACTCTTAGAGGATGGGGCAGAGTAAATATCTCATCCTTATTATCCTATATAATAAAAGCCTAACATGCCAAGTTGACGGAACAACAGAATGACCTGCCACTATGACAGGCATTGATCACCAAGGGATAGATGCTCAATGCAGGAGCTGGCCCTAGCTTGCAGGCCCCAGGCCAGCCAGGGTGGGTGCCAGCAGGGACCCCCTGAGAACCCCACCAGTTGTCCCACAGATTGGTCCTGATCGCTGGCCAGGCCTAGGGACCCTACCTGTTCACAAATTTGGTGCACGGGGCCTCTAGTTTGTTAATATTTTATGGAGGCATCTGAGTAAACTTCAGACCTGCTAACAGAGGGCAGATATTACTAGCAACTTGAGAGAGGCAGAGGCAGCTCCCTAAAAAGAGGTGGAGGGTGCCAGGAGATGAATTCCTCTGCTCTGAAGGAGATAACTGGTCCCAATTAGAAAAACCATCTACATACTAGGAATAATTTTAAAGAGTGACTTTGAGTAAGCCCGGGACACTGATGACAGGGCCATCAGTGAGGGGGGGGGGGGTGCTGCTATATTTCTTAAAGAATCTCTTAAGGCTTTAATGACTAGGTAGGAATCATGGGTAATTAGCACATCCATTGTCGGAATGCAAATGTGGCTGTTAACCTGGCAGCTTTGCTCTAAATACACTAACTGTGTCCTTGTTTACAAGGTAATTGTCCCCAGAGTGCTGGTTGTTTGTAAATTACTACTGGTTGGGGGGTGAGGAGATTCCCAATAGGAATTCCAGGAAACCCAGGGCTTCTGCACCTTGCTGGGTCCTGAAGAGAAAGACTGGGTGGTTTTAGGACAAAGTCTCAAGGACCAAAGACCTTAGACGGGAAGGAAGTGAGCAACAGGACTTTCCACTTGCCCTTCGTGATCCCAGTACCCACCCTTCCCAACAGATGGTCATTTATGGAGGACCGCCCTTTGGCTTGGATTAATAAAGAGTATTAACAGTAATTTTATAATTTAAAAACGATCATCTACTGAGTACTGACTGAGAAAGGCATTACCTTTTTAAACTGCCACAGCAACACTCTGAGTAGGTCCAATAGTATCTTTATTTTTGAAGCCAGAAAAACAAGGTTTGGTGAGATTAGTTCAATCTTCTCAGGTCATGCACTGGGATTAGAGTTGGGATTACAACCAAGTCTGTCTCACGTCCTTGCTTAGGTATATTACTCAGTATACTTACTGCTACAGGTAAAGAAGATGGGTGACTTCCTCCCTAATTACCCAACTTCATCCCTCTTTGTATCACTAATATACCCATATTGGTGTTCCAGGAATTTTCACTTGCTTTTATTTCTCCAATACAATGTATGAGATCATGCCCCAGTGCCTCTACATTTGCTGTTTTGTTTGTTTTTCCCCCCACTTTAAACCTATTAAAAAAAAAAACAAATAAAAAAATCAAAACTTAGAAAAACGTTAAAAAGATCATTCTATGTGTCTTTAAGGTTGTTTTGAAAACCAGTCAGCAACAGCCTATGGGCCAAATCCAGCTAATCACTAATTTTTGTAAATAGAATTTTATTAAAACACAGCCATAGGTATTCATTTAAATATTAGAGGCCCGGTGCACAAAATTCATGCATGGATAGGGTCCCTAGGCCTTTCCTTCTGGCTGCTGGCTGGGTACGTAGTTCCTTCCCCAGCTGCTGGCTGCTGGTCTGGGCCTTCCTTCGTTCCACACCGCCCCCTGGTGGTCAGTGCACATCAGATTGCGCGATTGAACTCCTGGTCTCCTAGTTGAACTCCCAAGGGGACTCTTGATTATCTAAAGTAGACCTTGAGCTGCAGGGGCAGAACAGGGTCCACAAAGTCTAAAATACTTACTATTTGGGCCTTTACAAAAGAGTTTGCTGTCCCTGCTCTAGAGGGTCTGGGCTATGTTTTCTTTATTGTTTACTACTGACTAGGACCCATAGCTTTTGCATTCTTTAAGGGTTAGAGGCTAATTTATAGAAAACTAATAAAGGAGAGATGCTGCCAGAAAAGAATCTCAAAAATTTTAGTTTTATTGCCCTTCAGGCCTCACTAATTTACCTATCTCTTCTCATCATTCCTTTTTATTTCACAAACTATATAAAACTCCAGTTCTCATATTTCTTTTGTACTGATTTTGTCACCTTGCTGGTTCCCTCATTAAAAAGTTAAAGGAAACTCTGAAACATATTCTGTGTGTGTGTGTGTGTGTGTGTGTGTGTGTGTGTGTGTGTGTGTCTTCATTTTGAGAAATTTATTTCTGACAAGCTCTTCCATCCACTCCCAATTATATTTCAGTACTTAATCTGGAGTGTTGCAGATAGGAAGTCTTCCCTCTCCCATCCTGTCTTGGTTCCGGGCCCCTTTCTCTGCACCTGAAGCATCCTGCATGCATGTTCCCCAGCACTGAGTCTCTCAGTTTGGGAGCCAAACAAGAAATGCCAAGCTGATGAGGAAGATGAGGAAGACACTGTAGGGTTTGAGAGGAGACTCTGCTCAGCTATGCACAGGGGAGTTAGAGATTGTTGATGGGTTCATGGGTTCAGGTGCTTGTGATAACACTTTACTCAATGACTCTCTCCATCTCCAGCATTTAATCTCCAACTCTCCACACCAAGATCCCAGGAGTCAAAGGCAGAAAATCATTGATTACCTGGAAAGGAGAAACCAAAAGAAATGCCTCCCATCTGCAGAAAGCTAACATGAACTTAGAAGCATGTTCAAAACATCTGGGAAGGGACAACCTGAGAAGTTTCTAGCAAATGGGTAAACTGGCACATAATCCCGCACAGCACCCACTTTTACCACTTTGAGACGGTAATATGTCATTGATACCCTCATTACTTAGTGTGGCTGTAGGACCCCAAGATGGAGGAAGTGACCTTCCCCACTGCCTGTTCCAGGATGTGACCTTTACGGTTAAAGATTAGACAGGGATGAGGTCAGTTCTTTATGGTTGAAGATTAGTCCCCAGAAACTCCCTACCCTGAGGACTTGCCCAGAGGAATGGGAAGGGGAGAGACTAAGGGGCTTGCAAGATTAAAACATGTAATTAACGAGCCCAGCTACCCTTCTTGGAATTTCCTTGTTTCCTTCTTCCCCCTCCATGTGTAACCCCACCTGCGTGTGGTGTTTGCCTTTATAAACTCATGTTCTGCAGTTACTCGGGGCTCCAGCCAGCCAGCATTTCCTTCGGGTTGCTGTCTGCCTGAGAGACCCTGCGCTGCGCTTGTAATAAATCCTCATGCTTTTTGCATCAAGTTTCGGTCTCGGAGTTTGACTTGGGGTCATCGCCCCCTCCGTCGGACTCACCAGGGGTCTTGGGACCTTACATGGCCTTCAATGTTGTTCATTTGAAAAGAGAAAACTCGAGGAGGGGCTTTCACAGTCCCTGGGCCCAGCCAGTTCCGTCTATCCGATCTTGTTCTTCACCACAGGACTTTCAGGAACCCAGCAGCCCCGGCAAAGGTCTGTGCCAAACGTGGGAATCTGTAGCTGGCGTCTCAATTCCCTTGGAATACCTGCATTTTCAAGTTCGTTTTGCATGAATGAAACTCCTCTAGCCGTTGCTGCCTTCTGAGATTAGCTTGGCTTCCTGGTAGCTAGTGTTCTTGGCCTCATTAAAGAAATACTTGGTTTTCTGGGATGTGCTCTTTCAGCTTTCCAAACGCATTATCTTTCTGTCTGTTCTCCCCCACCCAAGCTGCCACCTAGCCCACAGGCAGAGCCACACTTGCTATTGCAGACAGTGCATTTTCCCTGGGGACTGCAGGGCGTGTGTGTGTGCGCGTGTGCGTGTGCGTGTGTGTGTGTGTGTGTGTGTGTGTGAAACAGGTTTGTTATCCCTCAGCCTTTGCCTGGCTCTTGGCTCTCCTTTCTGGACATCAGGCAAAGTTTCAAAAACTGTCAACCAAATGACCCTCCCAGTCTTAAGAGATGTCAACTAGGAGAGAGGCGGGAAGAGTTGGAGTCAGAGAAGGCTTTGCAGACAGATACTGGGATGCAAAATGCTCATGCAGGCGACTCCCCTTTGGTCACTCTCTTTCTCGGATTCTGGGAAAATGACTGGGGCTCACTAATGTGGGGCAAATCTGGAACAGCATCATGTCAGAAGCCATGAAACAAAACCACAGTGCTGGAGCCTTAGGGTCTTCAACTCTTTCATTCCATGTCACTGGAATGGTTTAACCTCTCCTTTTCATCAAGGGAAAGTTCAAGAGTAGATCTCCCTCCCTCCCTACCTCCCTCCCTCCCTCCCTTCCTTCCTTCCTTCCTTCCTTCCTTCCTTCCTTCCTTCCTTCCTTCCTTCCCCAATTTTGGATCAGTAGGGATTGCAAATGGCTCAGTTCAGAGTTTCTGAATGTTTGACTCTTATTCCTAAATTGACTTGATTCTCATAACTCAATCCCACAAGTATAGTGAATAAGTCCTGCGTGCAAAGGCCTTGTGTCAGCAGGCACACGGCTCAGAAGATCTGAATGGGCAGGACCTGGAACAGGAGGAGGAGTGGGGGCGCAGCACGGGGCTGTGGGTGCACAGAGTGGATCGAGAGGGAGCAACAGGCAGAGAGGGTCACTGCAGACAGGATGGTGGTGCCACACACACTGCACCTGCCCAGGAGCAGTATGTGAGTGAGAATGCCCCAGATGACCTGCGTGGGCTGTTGTTTGCAGAACGGCTACGGGGACTTGGCTACTGTGCAATTCCAAATTTGAATAAACAGCGTGACATCTTGTCTGATGAATTTTCCAGCCAATTCGTCTGGCACAGAATAAATACCTTTGCGATGGAAAGGCTCATCTAATTCCCGCCGAGGGGAATTAGAAACGGCGCACAAAGCGACAGCGGGGCCTGGGGCTCTGCCATGCCCTGCCATCTCGTACTCTGTGCATTGATTTGGAAGGGGCTTCTGAACGTCTCCACGCACGCCTTTGGATGAAGACAGAGCCTGGGAAGCCACGTGTGGCTTCAGTGAGCTGAGATGATGGGCTATTATATCTTAGAGGACCATATTGTACCAGCAAACAGATAATTGAGTTACCTTCAAAATGATCACTCACAGGGAAAAGCTTTGGATTCCTTTAAATGAGGAGCAGCTGCGACTTTAAAGTACCACCCGGTGCACATGTACATCCCCATGCCCAGCCCCGTTCTGAGGAAACTGAAGCCTGCAAGTCTGTCCCCTCCCACCCTCTCCCTCGCCTCTGGGAAAATCCAAACAGAGCTGAGTGGCAGCCACACATGCTACTGCCTTTAACCGCATGCACGGCCTTCTGTTCCACCCTCCCAGCCTCACCCCTTCCCCCCAAAACTCCACCCAGGAACACCAATGACAAATCAATGGCAAATCCCGCAGAAAAGAGCCTGCATTCACCCAATGCCTCCCTGCCTCAAATCCCCCAAAACTACTACTTGAGGAAAAACTGGCAGCTCGTTAGACTTCCTCCTCCTCTAAGGTAAGACGAGGAGCTAAAAGCAAAAAAAGGCAAGTGAGGAGGCGCCCAGACAGAACCTAAGCCTCATGGTCCACAGTGATTTCCCGATCTCCACATGCCTCAGAAGCAGATGGCGTTTGTTGGACACGGTCAGATATGCCCAGACGGCTCCTACGGTTCATTCCCATTTGGAAGAGCCGAAATCTCGGTTCTTTCTGTGCTTCCCCAGAGCTGTCGTTGTAGAGAGTCACAGTCCTCTCACCCAGTGCCTCAAACACGGCATGCATTTGCCCTTCAATACCCTTGAGCCAGTGCTCCATACTGGAAAAATAAAGGTGAATAAGATGTGGTTCAATATTCATGGAATGTGAGGGGGGGGAAAGACACACAGGTAGCAGACGGGGTCCCTATGCCCAGAATGTTATGGGAACCCAGAGGAGAGTCCAGGAACCTACAGTGTGTTATCAGAGGAGGTGGCTTTAGACTGGAATCTAAAACGATGAGCAGCAATGAGTTTAAGAGTGGATGGCTTGCCGAAACCAGTTTGGCTCAGTGGATAGAGCGTTGGCCTGCAGACTGAAAGGCCCCAGGTTTGATTCCAGTCAAGGGCATGTACCTTGGTTGCAGGCACATCCCCAGTAGGGGGTGTGCAAGAGGCAGCTGATGGATGATTCTCTCTTATCGATGTTTCTAACTCTCCATCCCTCTCTCTTCCTCTCTGTAAAAAAATCAATAAAATATATTTTTTTAAAAAGAGGGGATGGCTTGACCCTCTAAGGGAGGGTATTTCAGGCACAGGGAATGGCATACCAAAGGCCCGGAGGGCCAGAAAGAGCATGACACTCGTAGTAGAAGTATTGGGTGTGATAGATTAGATCACTGTTTGGAAAATATTCCCATAGTTTCCCTCTGCTCCCTGGGAGAAGTCTACTGCCATGAAATTTGACTTTGGGCTGAGTATGTGACTTGTTGCATTACTGTACTTGTAGACATGATGTGAGGCTTAAAACGTGCAGTCCGGGTTGCTGTCTTGTGCTCCTGCCATTGGCCACCAGAACTTGTCTTGGATAGCTTCAGGCTCAGCAATGAGATATGTGTAGAGTAGACCTGAACCTTGTCTCAATGAGATCAGCCTAAATCAGCCAAACTCCAGGTGAAGATAGATAAGCAGTAAATACATGTTTATTGTTGCATATCAGTGAGATTGAAGTGGTTTGTTATTCAGCATTACTGAATATATAGCAGACTGAAAATATAGTAGACTGAAAATTCAGCAAACTGAAAATATAGCAGACTGAAAATATAGCAGACTAGAAAAGGCAAAGAACAAGAAGCGAGGAGGCTGCAGAAGGAAGAATACCACCAACAGGAAATAAACACAGCAAAGAACCAAAGCAAGCAAGAAGTGACCCCAAGGCTTGAGACTACCTCCTTTTGAATGGTCACCCATGCCTGACACTTAGCATGAGTCTGAAGACATAGCAGTTACTCAGTAAAGACAGTCCCATGACCAAACCAATGCATCCTCAGCCATGAACAAGCAGTGGCTACACATACATCAGAAACAATAGATGACTCACAGCACTGACTCAAAACTATTACAGCCAAGACTTGGCTATGACCACAGCCTTGAAACATGTTCAAATCATACGAACTTATTAAGGTAACCAGAATCTGCATGAGGAAAAAAGGCGTAACACTTCACATTCTAAGTATGTTTTGTCTAGAACTTCCAGGCTCAAGGAAACGCTCACCAGCCTCTAATTCAGGTAATATGGGTACAATGAGATGCCCCGTCACTGACGTCAGCAACGAGTGTTCAGTAAACACTTATTAAGAACACAGTATGTGCCCTGCACGCTGGCAGGCTCTGGAAGACACAAGTTCACTCTTTAAAACAGTCTTTTAAAAGCAAAGAATTACGTACAATTTTATTTCAAGTACACCAGCACCATAATTCTTTACTAAGCTAACCTCATAGTCATTAATGTTGTGGTTTTGCCTTAAAATGAGCTTTCTCAAGGTGAAATGGAGTTAGCTATTCTTAGGATCTCTAGAATTGAGAATCAAAAGGTTCTCAAAGCCGTTGGGAATAACGAGAGGGAATAAACCAAACAAAACCCCAGCATCATCCTCTCAGGCAGACCTGAAGGGTAGGTAATTTCACCTCAAGGTTTTTTACTTTTATTTTATTTTACTAAGGAGGGTGGGCTCTGTGTTGAGTTCAAGGAGGGTAGAGAGCCTTGCAAGGAGAGTCAGAAGCCAGGGTCCCTGGAATGGGTTGGGGAACATACTCTACAGAAAGATCAATTAGGGAGGAAACTGGGGCAGATGGCCACACAACTATCATGCCCATGTGTTGTGACTTTTGACCCTCCGCCCACCTGGGAGGGCTTCCAACCCCAGCGGAAGCTACACCGTGTGGGTTCCAAGGCTTGGCTCTAAAAGGCAACACAGTTTCCACTGGGTTCTGTTGTGATGCTCACCTTTGGAGCTCTGAGACACCATGTGAACATCTTGTGCTGAGACCACCCACCGTACTGTACAGAAGCCCAGAACACAGATAGTGGGACCACAAGTAGATGTTCTGACTATAGCCTCAGCTTAGCTCCAGATGACGCCAGCATCAACTGCCAGCCCTGAGAGTGAAGACAGCCTTGGGTGTTTCATGTGCTGGGGATAAGTCACTCCCAACCTTTGAGTCTTCCGACTGAGGGTCCCAGACATCACATGCAGGGACAAGCCATCCCTGCTATGCCCCTTTTAAAGTCAACAGAATCGAGACATGGTTGCTGCTTTATCTTATTGAGTTTGGGGTGCTTTGTTCACAACAATAGATAACTGTAACAGGAACCATGATGGGGCTGCCTCCCTGGTTTCCCCTCCCACCCTCTGCAGTTAACAGTTAATAATTCATCAGTCCCACACAGGCAGAAACACCAGCACACCCAAGGGGTGCAAGTGTGTTCCACTGCACAGGCCCTGGAGCAGCCGTGGGCAAACTATGGCCTGTGGGCCGGATCCGGCCCGTTCGGCTATTCTATCCGGCCCTCAGAGCCGAAAGAGCAGAGGGTTCTCTTGCTCTCCCCTCTGCTCCTTCACCAGCAGCCCAAGATGAGAGTGCCAGCATGGTCAGGTTGCTTTTGTTCCGGCCCTCCGGTCCAGTTTAAGAACCCACTGTGGCCCTGGAGTCAAAAAGTTTGCCCACCCCTGCCCTAGAATACCCTCCCCTTTAGAATAGTGGTTCTCAGCCGAGGGAAATGCCCCCCGGGGGACATTTGGCGATGTCTGAAAACAACTTGGGTTGTCACAGCTTGGGGGAGAGGTGCTGCTGCCATCTAGCCAGGGATGGTGCTACACATCTTACACTGAGCAGGGAGCCCCCCACGGCAAAGAACGATTCGGTCTACAGTGCTGAGAGCACTGAGGTTGAAACCTCTACTTCAGCAGACAGCAAACACTCAGGGCTGTGCGATTGGCTAAGAATGTCCCACTTTCGCAGAGACTGCGACCTGGGCCAGGAAGACAAGGTATGATTGATTGAAGACTCTTTACTTCTCCTTCAGGTGTTAAATGAAGCAGTGTCTGCAGGCTGTCTACCCAGGGCCCCCAGCCCCCGCATTGTCCTCTCGGAACCTTGCCTTCCGCACCAGGCTCCCTTCAAAGCAGAGCAATTAGCCACCTGCTCTCAGACACACTCTAGAGAACGGTTTCACTTGAAAAAAAAAAAAACCCTCACTCAGGATAGTAAATTTTAGGACCCTGTGCCTGCTGCAGGTGGCCAGGAAACTATTACCGTAATTAAAGCTGTTGGATTTCAATGCATCACAACTGGCTGGCTTCTTTGACAACAAGCCATGGGTGAGAGGAGGAGGAAGCCACTTCAGTCCACGCATTTATCCCACCGATAATTGAACAGCACGTGCCTCGCCCTGGGTGCTGGGTGTTTTGAGTGGAGGGAGGTGTGGAACAGATTGTCCTCCCAACGGCTGGGGTGTTTTCAGGTGGCTGCCTAAGAACCTCCAACTTCAGCGAGATTTACGCTCTGTTTACCTTGGGAAAGCAGATGAAAGTCCCCTTCACTTTTAGAGAGAGGACAAGGCTCGCTGGCTGATGTATAGGCCCACTCACGAGGCCCCATCGGAAGTCGCTCTGCACATACATCCCCCCTCCGCACGGGGAGCAGCATGGGCAGAGGTCAGAGTCATCCGCAGAAGGACCTGAGGCGAGTGACCAGACAAAATCCCAATAGACAGGACTGGAGGAGCCATGGGCATGCGCAATAGTGTGAAAGCCAAGCCAGGGCAAAATATACACAAAGGGCGAATGTCTTGTGAGACTATACATTTTTTTCCGCTAAAATAAAAATAGCTTTTTTTTCCCTCTCTCCCTGATTATCAGAGTAATTCTGCTCAGTAAGAAACAAAACAAAGGCTAGCACCTCCAATAATATGGAACGAAAAAGAGGAACTAAAATCATTTACTACAGAAAAGGGGGTGGAAGAGTAACTTCACAATTACAGGTGGTCAAGGTCAACCTCAATAGCGGGAAGGCAGGTTGGTAGGATGTTCCCTTGATATGATGTGAAGAAAACGGCACCTGACCTCTGTGGACTTCCTCGCGAAAACTCAGTTGTATCATGTGAAAAATATGCCACAAATCCCAAGTGAGGGATATTCTTCAGAATGCCTGATGAGTAGCCCTCAAAATTGTCCAGGTCATAAAAATAAAAAAAAAGGAAAGTCGGAGAAAGAGTCTCAGCCGAGAGGAGCCTAAGGAGACATGGTGACTAAAGGTCATGTATCCTGGGTGGGATCCTAAACAAAAAGGACATTAGGTAAAAGGAGAAGGATAAAGTGTGGACTTCAGTTAATAACAATCAATATTGGTTCACTGATTGTTAAAACAAATGCATCGTCTTAAGGTCAGATGTGAATAGGAGGGTACACTGAGAGGTGGGTTGATGAGAATTCCCTGCATGATCTTTCAAAAAGTTTCTATGCATTTAAAACTACTCTAAAAAAAATGAAGTTTATAAAAAGAACAAAAAGAAAATCATCTGTAATTATTCCCTCCAGATAAAAACTATAGTTAATATGGGTTATAGCCTTTTCTTTGTATATACAATCATTCTATATGCATATGTATTTATATTACTTTCATTTTTAAATAAAAACAGAGTGAGTCAATAAGTTCTGAAAACCCCTTTGATTCACCCACTGGCCCTCAATTGCAAATCTAGTCAGCATACATCAGGGCAGTGGTTGGCAAACTCATTAGTCAACAGAGCCAAATATCAACAGCACAATGATTGAAATTTCTTTTGAGAGCCAAATTTTTTAAACTTAAACTTCTTTTAAAGCCACTTCTTCAAAATAGACTTGCCTAGGCCGTGGCATTTTGTAGAAGAGCCACACTCAAGGGGCCAAAGAACTGTATGTGGCTCGTGAGACGCAGTTTGCCGACCATGGCATTAGGCTGATGTTTCATACCCATGGGAAGGTAGAATACTGTAAGAAGTATATTAAAACTTCTTAAAGTTAGGTCTACTTCACAAATTAGCCTGCACCAAGATTAACTGCATCTTTTAGGAAGACATGTGCTAGGCAAGTACTAGTTTCCACAAGATTAAACATGGGTACATGAAAGCTATGGGGACAGAGTGGGACAAGTCCCCGACTCCTGACAGATCCCACATCACCCCCTTCATAATCACCATCTATTTTTTGTTTTAATATATATATTTTGAAGATTACAGAAAGGAAGGGAGAGGAATAGAGAGATAGAAAGATCTATGATGGGAGAGAATGATTGAACACTGCCTCCTGCAAGGCCCTCACTGGGGACCAAGTCCACAACCTGGGCATGTGCCCTAACTGGGAATTGAACTGTGACCTTCTGGTTCATAGGTCACACACTAGCCGAGCACCACCATCTCTTTTAATTCTCACAGAAATCCTAGAAGGTCAACTAATTTATTTATCATCAGTTTCAGTGAAGAAAACTGGGGCCTGAAGGATCCTTGTCCCTTGCTCAAGGTCAGACAGTTAGTAGGTGGTGCAGTGTCTGAACCAAGTCCAGCTCTACACCTTGAGCTCCTTCTCCTGCACGGGCAGTACTGTTGCTGGGATCGGGTCTAACTGTAAGGGATAAGGAAACAAAGGCCAGATGGGTGTATGAGCAACCGCAGTGCAGCTGCTAGAATAATGCCCACTAGTCCTGTCACATGCGCCCCAAGTACTTGGTTTTGCATAGTTGGAGGACCAGAGGGGTCTGGCAGTTGTGTGTGTGTGTGTGTGTGTGTGTGTGTGTGTGTGTGTGTTGGGAAACCACAGGGCAAAGGGTGGAAGTCAGCTAAGGGTGAAAACTTCTTAGCCTCCACTTCAAGGCTTGCAGGATCCCAAGGAAGCACAATGCCAAGCTGGATGCAACGAGTCCTGGCCCTCAGCCCCCGGGGTCTCGTTTAGTAGGTCTGGTTTATGGCCTGGGGATTGGTATCTTTTTAAAGTTCCCCAGGTGACGCTGATGAGATGTGGGAGCCACTGAGATGGATGGTTCCTTCTTAGATTTAAGATTCCAAGAGCAATTGAGCAGCAAACAAAATCCCTGTAATTACTTTTCACAAATCTCATTGTAATTCCAAAGCATCTCTGCTGGTTTCTTAATAACTTTTCCTCAGAGAAGGAGGGAGAGAGGGAGGGATGAAAGAAAGGAAGGAGGGAGAGAGATGTAGAGAGTGAAAGAGGGAAAGGAGGAGGAGGAAGGGGAGGGGGAGGAGGGGAGAACCAGTCTGTGAGCACTTTTTTATCTTTTACATTTGTCATGGGATTCTTTTTGGGATTTCAAAAAGAATCTCAAACAGTCCAAATGGGAAAACCATTCTTGAGATCCTTAATCCAAACTCCATGGCACAGACAAGGTACCCAAGTTCCAGGGGCCATATTCAAACCTGGACAGTCCTCAGACCGGCACTCAAAGAAGCAGATGAGCTTCCC
Organism: Vespertilio murinus; assembly: GCA_963924515.1. NCBI lineage: Eukaryota > Metazoa > Chordata > Mammalia > Chiroptera > Vespertilionidae > Vespertilio > Vespertilio murinus. The sequence goes on along the minus strand of OZ004715.1, from coordinate 29,494,747 downwards.
CAGTGGAGCCAGTGCATAGCGTGACACATTCCCCTTCCCTCCTTATAGAGCAGCCTATGTGGGTCTGTGTCAGGCCGTCTCTGGTTCCACCTTGTTAGCTATGAGCCCATAAAGCCTGCCCCACGGTTTGGGAAAAGCAGACAAGCACAGGGCACTTGGATTAAGAGGGCAGCTGGCTGGGCCATGGGGGATGGGGAGGGCACGGCCTTGGTGCATTGAGAACCTTAAGTCTACAAGGACAGGCTACTCCCCACTTCTGTTCTACAAGATGTGTGTTCCTCTGCGTTTCAGGCTGGAAACCCCCCTCAGGGGCTATTACCAGGCCTGTGAAGTAAAGGACACTAGCACTAAATATTCTCCTAGCCAGGTGTGGGCAAACTACGGCCCACTGTTCTAAACTATTGAATATAAAAAAAGAGACCATACCCTTTTATGTAATGATGTTTACTTTGAATTTATATTAGTTCACATAAACACTCCATCCATGCTTTTGTTCCGACCCTCCGGTCCAGTTTAAGAACCCATTGTGGTCCTCGAGTCAAAAAGTTTGCCCACCCCTGTTCTAGGCAGTGGTCAGCAAACCCATTAGTCAACGTTGCCAAATATCAATAGTACAAAGATCCAAATTTCTTTTGAGAGCCACATTTTTTAAACTTAAACTTCTTCTAAGGCCACTTCTTCAAAATAGACTCGCCTGGGCCATGGTATTTTGTGGAAGAGCCACACTCAAGGGGCCAAAGAGCCACATGTGGCTCACGAGCCACAGTTTGCCTACCTTGGTCTTAGGGCCTCCAAATAAGAGCATTCTGGGAGGTTCAGTGTCACACAGTGCCTGACATTCAGAAGGTGTACCTACTGTGAAAGTCACCTGTGTGGCCCCTAGGGTCCAGGGGCGGAACTGGACATGTAGGCATCGCCACATTTCATTCTTGCTGCCACTCTTGTGGAATACAAGTCTCCCTGCATTATAGATGAGGCTCAGTGGGGTTAAAATTCTTGCGCCGTTGGTAGAGCTGGGCCTTGGGCAAACATGAGCGGGGTGGCTCACAGAAGGCCCGTGGCAGTGCTGTGGATTCAGGTTTTATTTTAAGATCGATTGGGGGGGGGGGGGTCATCACAGACTGCTCTGTGGCCCAAGGTTTGAATTTCAAACAGAGTCCTCTGGCTGATATGAGGAGAGAGTAAAGTGAGCGCCCGTGGAGACCCATCAGGAGAGAGGCAGCTGTCAGAGACACGGGAGGAAAACCAGGGCGTTCCTCTGGCCCCTGCCTGCGGATCAAAGGCCCTACCTCAGAAGTCATCTCCATGGAAACAGCAGGGCACTGCACATCCAAGTGTGGTCCACGGACCATCAGTACCAGAATCACTACACGTGCTCTTAAAACTCAAATTCCTGGGCTCCATCTCAGATTCGCTGTATCAGAAGCTTTGGGGCAAAAGCTGAGAAAGGTGCCTTTTCAAGGATCTAGGATCAAGGCAGATCCTTGGGGCCTGTCACTTCAGCGAGTCCAGGCATGTTACCTGCTGTCTGTAAAACAGGCATCACCTAGTGTCTACCTCGTGTAGAAGTGACGAGGGTTAAATCAGTCAGCACATAGAAACTTCTTAGCTAGTTCCATCGAGCGCTCCAGGAGTGAGAGCCCAGGGAATGTCCTCGGGCCTCCGAAGGGGCTAATGCCAGCTAAACGGCAACTAATGGAAGCTGGGGCTCTGCTCCCACCAGCAGAGATGCTTCCTCAGGGCTCCTGGCAGGGCTCAAGATGTCAGCCTGAAGGTGATTCCATTCTCTGCTTCAGGAGGGCTATACACCTATAAGCTGGGTGTATCTCCACGGTCTGTGGCGGCCAACACATCCATCACTTAGCTGCAGATTCAGACGAAAAGGCAGCATCTTAGCTGCTGGGGGTTGAATTGTGTCTTCTCCCCCGCTGCCCCCACCCCCCGAAAAAAGATATTGAAGTCCTAAGCCCTAGTACCTGTGAATGTGACCTATTTGGGAAATAGGGTTATTGCAGATGATCAGGTTAAGATGATGTCAGTAGGATGGTTCCTAATCAAATGTGCTTAATACAATGTGGACACAGACAGACACAGAGGGGAAGATGCGAAGACACGGGAAAAAGATCAACTACAAGCCAAGGGAAATCTGAAGCCTCTAGAACAGCTGTAGGCAAACTACAGCCCGAGGGCCGGATCCGGCCCGTTCGGCTGTTCTATCCGGCCCACGGAGCCAAAAGAGCGGGGGGTTCTCTTGCTCTCCCCTCCGCTCCTTCACCAGCAGCCCAAGATGAGAGTGCCAGCATGGTCAGGTTGCTTTTGTTCCGGCCCTCCGGTCCAATTTAAGAACCCACTGTGGCCCTCGAGTCAAAAAGTTTGCCCACCCCTGCTCCAGAAGCTAGGGGAGAGGCTCAGAACCTGGCCAATGCCTTGATTTCAGAATTCCAGCTGCCAGACATGTGAGAAAATCCAGCTATTTGAGCCACTTGGTGTGTGTTTGATTGCAGCCCTAGGAAATTAGTACATCCTCATCCAGAACTGGTGGTGACTGGGCGCCAGCACTGAAGAGAGAGGGCAGAATGACACCTCCCAAGAAATAAGCCCCACGTTCCTGAAGTTTGGATCCTGAGTCTGGCTCACGGAGCACCAGTGGGAGCAACGGCCTCTCTGGAGACAGTTAATCCCTGTGGGTCCGGAAGAGGCAACTGCTCAGTTCTTTTCTGAACCGTTCATCTTCTGGGGGTGGATGGGGACGGGGTCCCTCCACCCACTCCCCATTGGGTCCTTCACTTGTCCCTCCCTTGCCTATGAAGCTCTATCATCAGGTTGGCCATGAGTGAGGGCCACTCAGCAGCCCCACTGTCCACTGAATGCTGACAACCGAAGCCTTTGGCTGCCGACTCTGCAGCAGGGTTCACACAGCTCAGCAGCAATGGTTCCATGAAAGAAAACACAAAAGCCCTCCCCACCTCCCCAGGACTTTAGCTTTTAATACATTGAAAGCAGTTGGCTTTCAACAAAATCTTGGCAAGTCTACGCTGGCTCTGACAGGCTGCTGAAAGCTGGGGTGTCTGTGCACTTGGCAGAAGGTCAGTGCCCAACCCCATCTCGTGAGGCAGGGAGGGGGTGCACACACTCAATCCCAGAACGGGGTGCGGAGCAGAGGAGAGCCCTGCCACTCCTTGGGGGCTTGTCCACACTGCAGGGGATGCCCGAGGGGGGCAGCCCACCACAGGCAGAGCCTGAAACCAGGAAGAGGAAGGCCGAGCCCCTGGAATGGCCCTGAAGACCCGTCATGATTTATCTTCAAGGGCAGTCCATCTTCCTCCTCCCTCACAAGGCAGGCCGGAAATGCTGAACGATTGCCTGCTCCTGAGTTCAAATCCTGTCTCCACGGGTAGCTACTTTGTGAGCGTGGTTATGACACTGCATCTCAGTTTCCACCTCTGTACGATGGGGAGACCAATATCTGTTCTTTCTGGTTATTCTAAGGATTATATGAGATAAAGTGTCCAATGTGTGCCTCCTTGGTACCCAACACAGTCAGCACTGGATGGGAGCTATTATTGATCATTTATTCACCAATAATATATATAATTCAACAGTTTTTGATCTACAAATAACTCTGCTAATTGACAAGAGAATCACCAAAATGGGGGTGGGGGGGGGAAGCAGCATTTGGCTCATTCTAGCTCTCCAGTTACTTCCAAAAGCTCAACCATGATGCTGTAAGAGACTAAAAAGCAGTTTCTCAGTGGTACCTAGCTTAACTTGGACTCTGGGCAGCCTGAAGCCTTGGTTCTGAGGGAGGGGTATGGGTTCTAACTGCAGTGAAGGTTAGAGGAGAGATAGCTAGCTTCCCACCATCTCATTCACCCCCACCCCCAGAGTGATAGTCACGTCTTTGCAAGATCATTTCTCTCTTCCTCTTGGAAGAATTGACTTCCTGAAGTTCATGGCTCCGAAATTATAGGTGTAGGACTGAACTAATATCAGCATTGTGGGAATCGGCAGCCATCTGAGAAGATTTTTAAAATTGCATTCTCCGTTCTGTCTTCACCACAGAAATACAGTCTCTAAGGCCTCCACTCTGATGTATCATGCCTTTCCCTGAGATGCTGGCTGTCTGAATCCATGGGGCAACGAGCTGCAGGCTCTGTCCGAGAGCTCCATGGGACAGGGCCTGTGGAGGAGGGCGGCCTCAGAACTGGGATGCACTGGGGTCTCTGGCTCACGTCAGAGGAGAGCCACCCCGAGTCTCTGTGGGGCTCTGTTTGCTTCTACATCTTCTGAACAAGTGCACAGGGCTCTGACGTCCCTGAACGACTCCTCCCCACCTGCCATAATTGATCTTTTTTTAGGAATCAGAAGGTTGTACTGAAGTATGTGTTTCTTTAGCTACTACACCCTAATAGTATATGATTCTTAAAGATGAGTATTCCTCGTGCCTCAGCAACCATTTCCTGGTACAAATACCAAATGGTCACTAAGGCCAAAGGTCCTGGGTAGCCAGGCGCAGGCTGCCTGTCCTATGCTTGGATATTAACCAAGAAAAGGAATCCAGTCAGGAATCTCAGCAGCATTTCCCCACCTAGAGGGTGAAGGTTCACCAATCGGTGAGTCCCCACAAGCACCTTCAAGCCACGGTAATGTGGTTAAACTGAAGAGCCTGCCATTCCTTCAAGAAGGCCCTGGCCACTCCTCTATTGGCATCCACACTCTCCTGGACATAACCTGGTCCCCTGAAGATGGGGGACCTGTGCCTGTGACAACTGATAATAATGACACACCTTCCTGAGGCTCTGGCGGAAAAAGGTCAGCTTCCCAGATTGCTGGCTTAGCTTCCCAGATTGCTGGCTTGGTTGGTTGATTTCACATCTGCCTTCCAACTTCTGCCTATTGACATTCAGCCCAAACTCCAAAGCTCACCTCACCTGTCAAATTATGGTCCCCCTTCCCTTTCAGCAAATGCCCTACCCATCCTGCAAGTTTCCTCTTCAATGCTACCTCCTCAGTAGAGCTTTCTGGCTTCCTCTGGATCAGTGAGCCTCATCTGGAATGTCCCTTCATTCTATGGCCGATCAGAACACATTACAATTGCCCTTGCTCTCGGGCCTCCCCACGTGGCTCTGAGGTGCTCTAAGGCAGGGACTCTGTCCTTCCATTTGCACCTCCACAGCCCAGCCCAGCGCCTGGCACAGAGCAGGTCTTTAGTAAGTGTTGTGTGCTCACGGAGGAGCATGGAGCAGTAAATGCACAAGTGACACCCAGAGCAGAAACGTTCAGCTGGGCAGTGACGGATGAGGCCACCAGGCTATTCTTGCGTTTTAATACTTCAGAGCTGCCACACTCCCCCCATGTAGTCAGGTCACATCCATGAGAATGAGTCATTTCTCAGCGGCTGGGGTGGGGGAGTGGTTTTGTTCATTCTAGAAAGCCTCTCTAATGGATGGCAAACAATGGCTTCATGATAACGCGTCCTCCCTTTGGGGTCACATTTGGATGCTTTTCCCAATGCATGTTTTAAAATATATTTTTTATTTATTTCAGAGAGGAAGGAAAAGGGAAAGAAAGAGACAGAAAAATCATTGATGAAATGAGAGATTCACTGATCGGCTGCCTCCTACACGTTCCACATTGGGGATCTAGCCTGCAATTCAGGCTTGTGCCCTGACTGGGAGTAGAACTGTGACCTTCTGGTTCATAGGGCGATGCTCAACCACTGAGCAACACTGGCTGGGTCCTAATGCATTTTTATATGCAATGTCTCATATAGGGTGGGACACTACTCCAGGGGTAAAAGTAGCTTACTTTTGCAGACAAGGAAACTGAGGTCTGAGAAATTAACCAGCTGAGCTCAGGGTCAAAGGGTGAGCGAAGATAAGGCTGAAATGAGTCTCTTACCCTTGCTTTCTTCTGTTGTACTTCCCACAACACCAGCCTTGATCAAAGTGAGGATCACCCAGACACAACATCCATGTGTAACTTTTAACATTCTTCTAGTCTATCTGATCTGCTCAAAACAGTCTCAAAGACAGGCCAACAGGCCAGGGGTGGAGCTGCAAGGACTTCTGGAGACCAGTGTTTCTGCCCTAACAACTGTCTCTATGGCCTGGTCCAATGACTACATCGATCAGATCTCTGATGATTAGCTCAGGCTTTCTTTGCCTTCCCCTCAGTAATGTCCATTCATAATGAAATTTCAAATGAACTCAGCAAGCAAACATATTGTATGTCTCTTCTCTGCCAAGTACTGTGAGTTGTGAAGAAGCTGAGAATGAATGAAGATGAGCTCTTTAGTGTGGGATGGGTCCAAGGTAGTAGCAGAGAATTATACTGGGGTGAGAAGGCAAGGGACTGGGTAGCTGGACAGAGACACTGGGTATAATGAAAGTAAAGTTGTTGCCAGACCATGGAGGCGGGGCCCTGAGGAAAGCTCTGCTAAGGCATTTGGGCCTTATTTTCTAGACAGTGGGGCACCACGGAATCATAGGATGGCCATATATCAAATCATATAATGTAAGAGCTGGGAGAACTCTCAGAAATGATCTGATCTACCCACCCATTTTACAGATGGATATAGTGAGGCCCAGGAAGGGGATGTGACTTGCCAAAAGTCACATGACTAATTATTGGCAAAGGAAGTATGTAATCAGAACTCCGACTTAGCACGTCTTCACTGGTGGTGACATGAAGTTGGGCGAACCTGCAGAGAGATGGATAAGATAGAAGACACTAACACACCTTGGCATAGAGATTGTGTATTTGCAGAAAGGGAGGCAGAGAGAAGTAGAAAGAGACCCTAAAGGAGGAATGAGCCAGCATCCAATGAGCACCATCCAAGGTCTCTCCGAAAGTCCGGCTTTGTGTCAGGCACTCCATAGTGTCTCCTTTAATTGTCATTTAGGAACATTTAAGTGAATGGTCATGAATCCCACTGAAAGGAGACTGGAGGCTCAGAGAGGTTGGAGAACTTGCCTGAATCTGAACCTGGCTTTGAATAGAGAACCCCCATGATCTTTTTGCCCAGTTGAGTCTTCCTAAAATTTTCAAGGTCCTGCTAAAAATTTGAGCTAATGAACAGGGATTGAACCCCTCCACCCAGCCTACTGCCTACTTCCCCTGTCCTTGCTCCTGTCTGTCTCATGCATGTGTCTAGAGGGAGGTCAGTGGGATCCTTCCTATCGACTTTTCACCAGAAAAAGACAATAGAATTTCCCTAGTGTTGTTTAGACCAGAAAACCCAGTGCTCACCATGTGACAAGGAATGGGGTTTTCAGAGGTAGTAACACTTTCTACTTCTTCATTGACTCAGCACCTTCTATGTTATGAAGACCAAGTCTAGATCCATGAGATTGCTCATCCATTCATCACAGCCACATATCAATTCGAGCCCAATGAACCTCCACTCAAGTGGCTTTCCATCCAGAAACAGAGGTAAAGTTTGAAAAAGAAATACATTTTTACTATTTGCAAAATATAAGCAAGAGCAACCCTTGTAAGCACCTGGCATGTCACTCTGTTCCTTATAGGGTTCAACATAATTACCTTGATGGGCTTAGTCTGTAGGTCAGGACCTTGCTTATCCCTGCCTTTTCCATCCCAGCCTCTCTTTTATTTTCTGCCTCCACATTTATATTCCAACTAGAGTCCCGATGCATGAAGATTCGAGTAAGAATAGGCCTTCCTTCCCCTGGCTACTAGCACCACTTTCACTCCAGTCTGGAGCTGCCTTTCCACCTTCTGATGCTGCCCAGAAGCCCTGAGTGGCTGGGGCGGTGCAGAACATCTGCATTATCACCATGGTGATGACACAAGCTTCCTGCTCCAGCAGCTCAGAGCCATTGTATGCAAATTAACCAATAGGCTTTGTTGGATTAATTTGCATACCCACTCCTGATTGGCTGGTGGGCACCATGAAGGTATGGTCAATTTGCATCCTTTTCTTTTATTAGTGTAGATAACTCTAAACCACTTAGAGTCCTCGGTGGGCATTTCTTTTCTCCTTGATCTTGGTGTTCTCTCTTGGAATGTCTTCCAAATCTCCCACTCCTCTGCTAGTGTGACCATAGCTCAGGTTATCTGTCAACATCTCATCCTAGGCTGGGGAAGGAGCCCCTCCCTGTTCCCAGAGCCTCAATCATTGCTCTATCCCTGTACTGATCACTGCTCTGTCTGTCTGTCTGCTTGTTCCTCCCCACCTCCCCGCCATCCCTCCCCCAGGAGAAGTGTCAGTTTGATTAATGCCTGCAGGTACAGAGCAAGCACATTATTAGAAAACACTGAATGCATTCTTGAAGAACAAACATTTAAACAAATGAACAAATGGATAACTTCCAATTAGTACTGTAATGACTCAGGTGAGCTTTGGAAGCTTACCAGATTGAGTTGAAATTTGAAAAACAAACACTGGGAATCATAGGAACAGCTTTGGGTAACAGACTAAGGGAGGACGTCAGCATTAGCCACGGGCAGAGGCAGAATTGAAAATGCCATATGGGGCATGGGAGAGAGAGAGAGCCTTGCTACTGTGTTAGGTTTGTGTATAAAAATAGTCAAACATAGGGCAGAACTCCAGGTGACTGTGGACCACAACGAGCCTGTAAGATGCCTTTGTGTGAACTGCAAAAAGGTCTCCTCTTTGTGCAGATGTCAACCTGAAGCCACGTGGCTGGGGAAATGGTCCTTACCTTTGTGTTAAGAAAAAGGAGACTTTTATTTTGGTGGATACAGCTCAGCACTGGAGGATGTGGCCTGGTGAGCAGAGCAAGTGCCACATTTGGAACTCTTGTTTAGGTTCCCAACCTGCAAAACTGTGTGGGTGGCCTGACCTTGACAACAGAGAACAAGAAGCGCAACCCAAGCCCAGTTCTTTTCATAAAACCTGACTTTTAGAGCTATTTGGCCTTTTTTGTCAGTCTCAAACCTCAAAGTTCACGACCCCTTCTAGAAACCTTCCCCCAATATGAGCCTGTGTCTTGATGTGGGTCCCTCTGAAAGCAGAGCCTGAGACAAGGACCTGAGCATGGTAGTTAACTTGAGAGGTGTCTCGGAAGCCAGAGTTGGCGGGGGGAGAGGAGCATAAAGAAAAATCATGGCCGAAACCGGTTTGGCTCAGCGGTAGAGCGTCGGTCTGTGGACTGAAAGGTCCCGGGTTCGATTCCGGTCAAGGGCATGTACCTTGGTTGCGGGCACATCCCCGGTGGGGGGTGTGCAAGAGGCAGCTGGTCGATGTTTCTCTCTCATTGACATTTCTAGCTCTCTATCTCTCTCCCTTCCTCTCTGTAAAATATCAATAAAAAATATATTTAAAAAAAAAAGAAAAAGAAAAATAATGCAAGCAATCCTGGAAAATGTATAATCAGGCTATGCTATGGGGAAAATGGGGCTTGATCTTTCTGGGGATCCTTGGGAAAAAACATGTAGAATGTACATAAACATTGTCCTACAAAGAATGAGCAGCTGGGATAATGACTATCCACCCCAGCTTATGGCCTCCTATTGTAGGAATTGTCTGAGAACACTACCTTCCCCCACATTTCCGAAAAAGTACCTGCATGTATGGTGTGGCCTCCAGTGGATGTGGGGATGCTGAGAGTGTGCACTAAGTGTATGACTACACTGAGATCCTATGAAATGAGGGGGCAGGTACAAAAGTACCTGCTACAGCCATTTGTCAGTCCAACCAGACACTGCAGATCCTCTGTTTACTTGAAGAGGTCAAAAGAGGAGCAGCCATCTCTGGCCCACTCTCTCTCCCAAGAAAAGCCAAAATGCTGGGTAAAGACCTGGCTCTCTGCCATTCATCCCATGCAGCAGCCAGCATCATGGGGCTTAAAGAAGGGCAGCCTCGGGTCATGAACAATAAAGGCGCAGGCATACTTGGGGGCGCCTTGGAGGGGTCAGGCTGGGTACTCAGGGCCATTCCTTCCTGAACCGGGGAAGGAAAAGGCACCAGCTTGGCTCTGGCTCATGGGTAACATTGAATTACTTCCATTTAATATTTTATGGCAGGCATAATGATATAAGCTGTATTCTTCAGCATCCATTAGAACTGAAGGGACGTTTATATTTTAATGGCACTGAGCCATAGATTCCCCATGCCTACTTTGCTGGGGCCATGCCACAAATACAGGAAGCAGATGAGAGGCCATCGATCAGAGCCTGGATTTTAAACCCATAAATATACCCGAAGTGCTTACACTCATAAAATCAAAGGAAAGAGGTTGAATTTTTATGAGGTTGGGCTGATTTTTTTTTTAAATTCAAAATATGCCCAGGCTGGTGTGGCTCAATTGGTTGGGCACCATCCCATATTCCAAAAGGTTGACAGTTTGATTCTCGGTCAGGGCATATACACAGGTTATGGGTTTGATTCCCAGCCAGGGTGTGTAGGGAGGCAGCCAGATGATGTTTCACTCTCTTTCTTTCCCTCTCCCTTCCTCTCTCTGTAAAATCAATAAAAACGTATTTAAAAAACATATATAAAATCAAGATACATCATATGTATTTATAAATTACAATCCTTTCAGGAAAGGGTTAGAGCTTGTCCTGTGAATACCAAGTGCCTCGCACAAGACACAGACATGGGAAAGAGGCACCAAGCAGGGGGCCGGGCAGCAGACCCCAGCACTAGACATTTCTGCAACATCAAGCACAAAGTCATAAAATTAAAAGATAGAGAAGACACCTCACACCCATTAAAATTGCCATTATAAAACACACACACACAAACCCCAGTACAGAAAATAATAAATGCTGTGAGCATGTAGAGAAGCTGGGACTCTGGCATACTCTCTTTGAGAATGTAGAATGGTGTAGCTACTAATAAAAACAGTATGGTGGTTCCTTAAAAATTAAAAATAGAATTGCCATAAGATACAGCAATTGCACTTTTGGGTATAAACCGAAGAGAATTGAAGACAGGAACTCCAAGAGATAGTATTTGCATGTTCGTGTGCATTGCAGCATTATTCACAATAGTCAAAAGGTGGAAGAACCCCATGTGTCCATCAACGAATGAATGGATAAACAAAATATGGTACATCCATAGAATAGAATAGTCCGCTTTGGAAAAGAAGGAAATTCTGACATGTGCTACAATATAGATAAACCTTTGGGGCATTATGCTAAGTAAAATGAGCCAGTCACAAAAGAACAAGTATTGTATTTTCCAATTGTATTATTCTAGGTACCAATAAAGTACCTAGAATAATAAAATTCAGAGAGAAAGTATGGTGGTTGCTAGGTGTTGGGAGAAAGGGAATGTTTAATGGGTACCGAGTTTCACTTTTGCAAAATAAAAGTTTTGGAGATAGATGGTGGTGATGGTTGCACAACAATGTGAATGTACTTAATGCCACTGAATTGTATCCTGAAATAGTAAAGATGATGGAGATCATGCCATGTATATTTTACCACAGTTACAAAAAGATATATTATAGAAGACAGGAGGCCTTTGAGATTATCTATTCCAACCCGCTGATATGGATGGAGGAAATTGAGGCCCGTAGAGCAAAAGTAACTTGGTCAAAGCCACACATGAAGTTGATGGAGGAACCGAGATGAGAATTTGATCCTGACTCTCAGTCCAGTGCTCTTCTGACAATCCCGTATTTACTCACTTCATTATATCCATGAGGTAAAGTGTCAAGGAGATATTCAGGAAACAATACCTGCCAGGCACTGTTCTGAAGGTCTTTACATTTACTAGTTTATTGAATGCTCACAATGACAGAAGACAGAACTACTATTTTAATTTTACACATGAGGAAACTGAGGCAAGGAGAGGTTAGATAATTTTCTCAAAGCCATCCAGTGAGAGCGCCGGGGTGTGAATCTAGACTATTTGTCTCAGAGTCCACTGTCTTAACTCTACCATAATGAGCTCATCAGCACTCTCCATATTCCACGTTTCAAGGAAGCCTCCCCCTTACAAACAATATAAAGACTGTACTGAGAGGAAACGTCCCAGTTCTCTTCTATCCATCGTATATGTGCTGAGCTCTGTAGAGTTTTTCTAGCTTAGGCAAAATTGGGAAAAACAGAGTGAGAACCATGGGAAGACAGCTGACACATATGATCCCCAAAGATCCCAGACATCTCATACTCCAATGAGAAGGTCATGGAAAGAAGAGGTCAGTAGCACTTCTCTGTAGAGGTGGGTCTGCCCTGAGTTTCGAAGAACTAACAGGACATGGCTTAAGGGGATAGTCTATCTGCTGACTGTCTGCTGTGCTGGGGACTGTGGGGAAGATCAAAACCCAGATGCCATTCATTTACTCTCCATGATGCCAAGAAATGTCTGTCTCTGCGGATTTGGTTGGGGGCAGAGTTCAGCTCCTAGAACTTTATAGATCAGGGCTAGAAAAGGTACCAGGTTTCCTTCTGAAGAAGTTCAAAAACAGTAGCAAGCCCAGTGTAGGTACAAAGAAGTCACAATGGGTACCCAGAGCAATTGATAAGCCATCTTCCTGCAATTCCCACAGGCTTCTGGAACCACCCCCTCCCACCCCCAGAGTATGGGATTGAAGTACAATTGGCCCAACATCATGGGACTATAGGTTAGTTGAAAGCTAACTATAAGAAATTAACGTGTTACATTGAATTCTTCAGATCCCACAGTATTCTTTGAGTTAGCAAGTAAAACAACATTTATTGAGTGTATGGTACTGATTTCAAGTAACCCCCCCACCCCAAAACACCAGAGGGTCAGCTTTACAGTGATGCCCACTTCATATAGCAGGAAGCCGAGCTTCATGAAAGTGAAGGTGACTTGCCTATGATCAGACAGCTGTTTATCTGGGGAGCCAGTATGTGAACAGAGACCTGTCTATTCCCAAACCCCATATGCTCTCAAGTATATCAGGTAGAACATATGGAGTTTTCTCCTGACTCCATCTCTGAAAGTTTGAAGAGAGGTATGAGAGAGGTCTGGCTAGCAGAACTCAGGATACCTACACCCCAATCTTGAGGCCAGCAGCACACGGCATCCATGTGCGTACAAGGAGGCTTTGCAGTCCCTGTCCTACACTAAGGCACTGCATAAACTGCACCTGTTGCTGGGGTAACTTGTGAGTGGTTTGGGGATATTGCCCCCGTTCTGGTCCCTCTGGAGGGCAGGATGATGGCTATGCTGTGAAGAGCAATAAGAGCAGTTGTTGCCATAGTGTACAGGCGAGTATCAGATTTTGATTGGGTACTGGCAAGCTGGGCTTCAATTCTAATGATTCTCAGTTTTCCCCATAAGAATGAATCCCGTCTCATTCAGGGATGAGACAACAAGGGCTCGTCCTCTTTGTCTTCTGAGTGCTTTCTGGCATTGCTTTAATGGCGCTGACCTGTGTGCCAAGAGCTACATACACAATCACTGTAATGAGGCATGCTCTTTTTCTTTGTAATAGATAATCTTATTTGATTGCATTTTTTAGTTGTTTCCAGGGCAAACAGTTTGTATTAATCTTAGCAACGACAGATAAAAGGTCATGTATAAAATATTTCACATCCAGAAAGTAGACCTTTTATTCTTAAAATTGATGTCTAAAGCAAGCACGGCTGTAGAGAGCACTCCGGGAAAATGTCATACCAAATTGCACAGGTCAATTAGAGAGTTTTGTTTGGAGGTTCAGAGGCAAAAAGTAAGCTTCTAATGAAGCTCTAAGTTTCCATTTTTTTTCCATTCCTCATAACTGGCATTAAAAAAAAACAAAAAACAAAAAAACAAAACACAATATTCAGGACCACGGACAGCACCAGGGTAGGTCCTGCCTGGAAGAAGGGGGCAGCTGGGTAGAAAGGGTGGCAACGTTTGGAAAATTCTCTCAAGCTCTTGAGTTCCTGAGAGGAATCTGGGTTGGAGGATAAGTCATGGCCTTGAATCTCCTATCTGCCAAGTATTAACATGCGAACTTCCAAATTCCCTAATTAGAGCTGATTTTCTTCCCAATATGAGATAAGGCTGCGAGAATGAAATGATATACATTGAGCTGGAAATGCTCAGCCCATTTTAGGCTTCCTGTCCCTCAGTCCCACGTAAGCATTAGGTAGCTCCCAGCCTCCGATGACTGCAATAACTAATGGGAACATGCTCTCTGCAAGCTTTGGGCACAAGACACGCAATGTTGTGAAGATCTTGCCTCTTGGAACCTACTTCCCCCTTCTTGCCTTGCCTCCCCAACTTCACATCCAGAAGCTATTGGAGGTCAGCTAATAACTCAAGAGATGCTCTGTAGTGGCATACAGCTTTATCCTTTAGGAGAAAGAACTGTTTGGAGAACCTTAAGAAACGAGGGCCTATTCAAGGCTCAGAGGAGTAAAGCCATAATGATGGCACTCCAGTTACAGTGCTGAGCAGCAGGTTGAGTCTGTGTGTGATGTGTGGAGGGTGGAATTATGACACACCCCGTGCATCTTACCATGCTCTAAAATGGTACTTCTTGTGGCTCACCCTTTATTGTGGGGTAGGACTGTGAAGAGGAAAGGTACACAATGGGATATTTTAAAAAGCTTTGATCCAGTAATAAGTTATGGGTGAATTGTTTTGGGGGAGGGAAATGGGTGGTCCTCATGACCAACCTTCCCATGGTGAAGTGAACTGCATGGTCCACTTACACCTCAAACTTGCCCTCTGGCAACCCCATCTCATGCTTTCTGATCTATCTCATCAAACTTCTTGTCTTAGAAGCAGCTTAAGCTCCTTAATCTCTTTCTAATAAAAAATGAATCTTTTATTTGAAGAATTTCAAGATTGATTGATTGAGTTGATTAGGGTGACATTGGTTAATACAATTATACAGGTCTCGGGTGTACAATTCTATAATACAATATCTGTATAGTCTAGTGTGTGTTCACCATTCCAAGTCAAGCCTCCTCCCATCACCATTGATCCCTCTTCTACCTTCCCCACAGCCCTTGCTCTCTGGAAATCACCACACTGTTGTCTGGGTCTATGAGTTTGTTTGTTGCTTAATCCTGTCACCTTTTCCACCCAACCATCTAACTTCCTTCCCCTCTGACTGATGTTGGTCTTTTCTCTGTATCTGAAAGTCTGCTTCTATTTTGTTTATTTTACTCATTAGATTACACATATAAGTGAAACTGTATGGTATTTATCTTTTTCTGACTGGATTATTTGACTTAGCATAATACTCTCTGGGTCCATCCATGCTATCATAAAAGGTAAGATTTTCTTTTCAGCTGAGTAGTATTCCATTGTGTAAATGTACCACAGCTTTTTTAACCACTCATCTGCTGATGGGAACTTGAGCTATTCCAAATCTTGGCTATTGTAAATAGTGCTGAAATGAAAATAGGGGTGCATATATTATTTGCAATCAATGTTTCATGTTTCTCTGGATATATTCCCAGAAGTGGAATCACTAGATCATAACGAGGTTCCATTTTGAACTTTTTCAGGTAACTCCATACTGTTTTCCACAGTGGCTATAACAATCTGTATTTCCACCAACAGTACACAAAGATTCCCTTTTCTCCACTTCCCCATCCACACTTGTTTGTTGATTTATTGATAACTAAAGGCCCAGTGCTTGAAAATTCATGTTGAGGGGACTGGGCGCCGCCATTTTGTGGCTGTGGGTGCTGCCATATTTGAGAGCATGGCATTCAATTAGCATCTTCCCTCCTTATTGGCTGTGGGTGCCACCATCTATGCAATGGTGTGAGGGTCAATTAGCATATTCACTTTTTATTAGATAGAATAGCCTTTTTGACAGGTGTGAGTTATTTCATTGTGGTTTTAATTTGCATTTTTTCTGATGATTAGTGCCATTGAGCATCTTTTCATATGTCTATAGGTCATTTGTATGACCTATTTGGAGAAGTGTCTATTCAGCTCCTTTACCCATTTTTTAATTGGATTGATTTGTATAAGTTCTTTATAAAATTTGGATATTAATCCTTTACCAGATGTAATGTTGGCAAATATGTTCTCCCATCCAGTGGGCTGTCTTTTCATTTTGTTGATGTTTCCTTTTTTTGTGCAAAAATTTTTTAGTTTGATGTAGTCCTATTTGTTTATTTTTTTCTTTTTTTCCCTTGCCCATGCAGATATATCAGAAAAAATTGCTATGAGAAATGTCCTAGATTTTACTGCTTATGTTTTCTTATAAGATTTTTATGGTCTCAAGTCTGACAGTTAGGTCTTTAATCCATTTTGAATTTATTCTTGTGAATAGGACAAGTAGGTAATCTGGTTTCATTTTTTTTTTTTTTTTTGCACATATCTATCCAATTTTCCCAATACCATTTATTGAGTAGACTCTCTTTATGCCATTTTATGCTCTTGCCTTATATGTCAAATATTACTTGACCATAAAGACATGACTTTATTTCAGGGCTTTATAATCCATTCCATTGATTTATATGTCTATTTTTATGTCAGTACCATGCTGTTTTGATTACTATGGCCTTGTAGTATAGTTTGACATCAAGTTATGTGATTCCTCCAACTTCATTCTTCTTTCTCAAGACTGCTGTGGCTATTTGGGGCTTTTGTGGTCCATATAAATTTTTGGAATATTGTTTATTAAGGATATTTAATAAGGTTATCTTAAAATTTTCATAGATACTTACTGTGTTTTCTCAAGTTTTCAGCATTTTCTTAACATGTCTGCATTCTCAAACCCACATTTTCATAGAAGCTGTCACCACAGTATCACTTCTAGTTTATATAACCTGTTCTCAGGGCAAAGAGATCCTCTCCCTCATCTCTCACTTGCAAGAAATCTGTTAAAAATGCATGAGATGCAGAGACTTTCACACATAGTCTAAGTTGTCTTTTTACACCAATTTGGAGAGAATAGAAAGATACATACACAGATCCTTGCCAAAAAGGCATTCTCTGTGGTCAAGCTAAGTGCCATTATTTTTTAAAAAATATTTTCCTCCAAGTTAAAAGAATAAGCATGTCTATTAGCATACTCAATGGACGAAGACACTGGGGTGGTGGGGGCTTGCCCAGGGTGGAAATGGCAGGGGGGAGTCAATTGAGCGAGAAGAAGACATATGTAAAATTTTAGACAATAAAATTAAATTAAAAAAGAATAAGCATGTGAATTATAGACATTTTGCAACATTGTAGAACTAATCCATCAGGTTTTCCATATCCTAGAAAAATCACTGTCAACGTTTTGTTGTTTTCTTCCAGCCAATTTTTCCCCCCACACCTAATTTTATTTTGTCCATTTGTTTGCTTACTAGTGGAAATAATGTAGCGTATATGCATTTTTCTTTTCCTCACTCTGAATTATATAATAGAATTTTTATGTCATCTAAAAATCATTTTTAATACTGCAGAATTAGGGGTGTATGTTATTGATTAGTTAACCATTCTTTTGGTGTGGAACAACTGTTTCTTTTCCTTTTGGCTTTTAGAAATTATGCCACAGTTGACAGCCGCCTGCAAAGAGGATAAATGCTGTGAGCATGCTACGTTTCTAAATGAGTGCTCCCTTCGCCGCTTTTAATTAGCAGCAACAATTTAGTGCAGACCTAGAGTGTACACAGTATTTTCCAAGGTGGTATGGGAGAGGCGTGAGAGGGTGAGACCATATCCCTCTCCTGGAGCATTATTTGAAGGGTGTGGCAGACGCTTTCATCTGGCTGCCCCTGAGAGACCTGCCCTTTCCCCTTCCTGGTGAATTCCCTCTGCGTTGGTGTCAGGAGGACATCTGCTTTGGGCATGGCCAGGGAGCACTGTTGGGTGGGGATGTGATACTGGGAACTGCTGCAGCCAATCTCGCAGTAAAGCAAGGGACCCCATCTTAGGACAGAAGGCGACACTGGAACGTGGGTCCTCAGTGATATCGCTGAGCTGTTATTCAGCTCATCCCAGTGCTGTCCTGACCCCTGACATTTCATTCTGTGAGAACTACATTTTCCTCCTTGTTTCTTTGGATGCAACTGGACTTCTTATCCATTGCGGCGGGAAGCATCCTAACTGACAAAAGTAAAACCAACGCATATCATAACAATGGCTACCGTTTACAAACTTATTTTATAGACCGTGTCTTTGATTGAACAGTAATTCCCCTCACTGAACAGTTGAAGAGACTGAATATTGGAGACAGATGTAGGCCCTTTGCCCTGAGTCACGGAGCTGCGATTACATCCATATCTGCGTGGGGCCTTGCTGATGGGGAGATTAGAGAGAGGAAGGGCTCCAAGCACATTGTCCATGAGGGTGAAGAGGAAGCGGGTCTCTGCCTTGGCTTCTGTGCCCTTCGTTGAAATGCACGTGTGCGGAGCTTACTGCTTTATACATTCCCTTGGCACCTATTACATTTAGACACCGTGTGCGAGAGGATACAGGTCCACAGAGCTTTAAAGTGCTCTGTCCCAAAGCAAGATGCTAGCTGGCATCCGAGGCTGCAGCGGAAGCCAAGTTCCCCGAACAGGGGTCCAGAGACCCCCCCACTGGAGCCCACGGCTGTCGAAGCCCACCCACCCCTTCCCGCTGTCTCCCGTTAGTCCTCTCCAGCCAACCTCTCATTGTCTGCAGCTCAGCCTCTACCCCGTGGCGCTGTTAACAAATGTAATACATCATCGGAAGAATTACAAATATTTATGTTTATAATAACTTCCCACCCCAAAAAGGGGCATGGATCAGATCATTAGAGGAAAATCAACCCAGCATGGGGTATGCTTTTTATTTCTCCCTTAGATTTTAATTCAGATGATATAAAGGGTTTTCGGGGGTGGGGGTGGGGGGAGGACAGTGGTGAGAGACTTCTGCTTAGGAAAATGGGATTTTATATAACAGGGATCTGGGTTTGCAAACAGGGGGTTTATTTTTTGATTCACTGATTGTGTCAGAACTTTGTAACCCAGAAATCCCCCCGAGGCTTTCCAATGGGCCTAAGATTCCAGGAGTGATAGCACTCCAGTGGACGTGTGAGTCCCAGATCCACCTCCCTCACTCGCTCTGTGTCTTTCACAACCTGCCTTTGGATCTTTCTGTCCACTTGCTTTTAAGGTTCAACAAAAAATAACAACAAGAGGGTTCCTTCTAAAAGACCCAGTTTTCTGACATCTGCTCTAGACCATGACCCCGACGCTCTCCACCCTCGGGTTGATTTGGGCTCCCCTCCACACCCCCATAGTTCCTGGAGACGACCCCATTTAGCATCTGTCGCGCCACATCCCATGTGACTGCTTGTCCATCACCCCCATCGGACTCTGAGGCCCTTTACGCAGACACTGTGTCATGCTTTTGTGGGTACCCCCAGGCCTTAGCCTGGAGCTAGCCTCGGAGAGAGGTGGGCCACACATTACTTATTCAACCTCTCCTACATAGCACAGGGCAAAGGCCTGGGAGTTGGTCCGTGGCTCAGAGTTCAGGAGGGGCGATGCAGCCAGGGGACTCAGGGGAGCCCCAGCGCTCCCCGGCACTGCCATGTCTCCTTCCCCTCACTGAGGAGGCCTTTCCTGGGAACTTAGCTCTGATTAAGGTTCTGCCCTAGACAGTGCCCACCTCAGGGCTCCCTTTCTCCTGGGGGTCTGCAGTCTGGAGAGAGGGTGTCACAGAGGGTGGCAGAGGTGAATGACAGTGAGGCCTGGTGTCTGCCCTGGAGTGAGACATTCCTTAGTCACCCTGAGGCAAGTCCCAATCCTGAACTGGGCCAGGCTGTGGCCCTGGCCTCTCCGGGAAGCCAGGAGCAGCAGTAGCCCCTTGAGTGCGGTCTGAACTGGACAGAAATGGGAAAATGCATTTCTCGAACTCTTTTCAAGGAGAACCACCTGGTCACCTCTGGGGGTGGCAGGGGGCAGAGGGGCCACTGGTGTCTCGTCACCGCCTTCTGGGGAGGGGAGCTCTGCTTACCTAAGGGCTCCAGTTTCTCAGTGGGGTGTGCATCTATCTCCTCAGCGCCTCCCCCGCCCTGCTCTCAGCCTCATTGCTCAATAAATGGGCAGAAAGCAACCTTTTAAGGATTGTTAGCTTCTAGGGTTCTCACTAGCCTCTCTGGCCTTGCTGGGGGAGAGGGGCGGGCCTGAGGGAACCCGCACCTGAGGGTTAGGAAGCAAGTGGAGAGTTGGGGCTGCAAAGGTCCAAGAAAAGGAGGAGGAAACGGGACCCTGGGCCACATGCTCACCAGCCACCTCGCAGGTGGTATGTCGGCGCGGGACTGTGTTAGATGGCGAGTCTGGAAGGTATTGTCTGTCAGAGAGGAGCGGCGGGCTGAGGAGGCGTGAGCCTGAGTCTGGACTTACTCTGCGCCCAGGACTCTGGAAGGTCCCAGGGAAGATTTTTTTTTAACCTCGTCCTCAAGGCCCCAAGGCTCCCTTTCCAGAAACAACCTGCACCCTGCCACCACACTCACCATTGGTCATCTGGGACACCCTTCTCTTACCCTTGGTGGCCCAGCCCATTGCTTTCGGCTCCCAAACACCCACAGGATAAGGGAGCACCTGTGATTCTCCCAGCACACCCTCTGTCTGGGGCCGCTGGGTGGAGTGTTGCTCCTGGCAGCCAGGAAAAAGGACCTCAGATATTTTTGCTGTTGCCTCTGCTCAACTCCCATTAACCTAACAAGCAGACGTAAGCCACCGGGTTCTTGGAGACAGCATTGCCTTCTGCTCCCACCTCTCTCACTTCCGCCATCTAGTCTGGCATTCCTGGGGCTGCTTACACTGAAACTCCACCCCCCAAAATAGCCTCTACCTCTTTGACATGGCTCCGAGCTCCAACTAATAATGAGAGGCTTCTGAATCTTCCGGAATCCAGAAGATCCATAAACTGAGTCCCCTTCCCAAATAAAGAGGAAGCACAGGCCTTATCCATCCGGAAGCGGGGCCTGCACAGCGCCAGTCAGCTCTCAGGGACACTGCCAGGCTGCCTTGGTGTGGCCAGGCCCCAGGTGTCCGCTCAGAGCCAACCCTGCACCCTGGAGCATGTGACACCTGCATCTGAAAACCGCCAAGGCAGAGCCCTGTCTTTTATCACTCTATCAACCTATCACACCCTCCCTCTCCCCACTGAGAGAAGGCCTTAGGGCTGTTCCTTTCACTCTCTTCTTACCTGATTTCCCTATTCCCTACCTGGCCTCTACAATGGGGACTAAATTCTGACAAGGCTCCCCGACAACAGGTGTGTGATGCTCTCCCGGCAGGAGGTTGTCTTGGCAACCTGGTTCCTCCTCCCATTCTCAGATCCCGGGGCTAGACTGCACCGTGCCGGCTCCTGCAGGCGCCCCATCACTAAGCCTGTCAGCGCAACTGGGCTGAGGGGCGACGCCATGCATGGCTGCCTGTGGCCGGGGCCCAGACATACATCATGGTCTGCGATGACACTCCAGACACAGACACATCGCCTGGCAGGACAAGGACGTTGGTCTAGGACACGAGAACACTGTGCAGAGACTGCTGGGAGTACACTTGCAATGAAATGTAAAAAAACAAAACAAACATCAAGCAACGAGGAATTTGCCCCATTTGCCAGAAGACAGGCCTTTCTCGGCCGCCAAGCAGCTGAGTCGCCACTTCTCCAGAGCGTCAGCTCAGTGCTGTGCCCGGGGCAGGTTTCCAAAGAGCAAAGCGATTCTTACTTGGAGCACAGACGGGCAGAAGTTCCTAGAAGGGTTTGCACCTCTGGGTATTATTAACGTGCCCTACAATCATGCTCAGTACGGCCCAGGCTCAGAACTTTCCATGTGTCATCTCCTTATTCTCTGTGATAAACCTCTATCGTGGAACTTGCGGTGGACACTGTTGTCAGTTGCCTGCCTTCCTTCCCAATATCCACGTCCGCACCCCGATTCCATGTTGCATCCTGATCTGCGCTGCAGCCAGCTCCTCCCCAGCCCCT
This sequence comes from Vespertilio murinus, assembly GCA_963924515.1. Lineage (NCBI taxonomy): Eukaryota > Metazoa > Chordata > Mammalia > Chiroptera > Vespertilionidae > Vespertilio > Vespertilio murinus. The sequence continues at coordinate 29,472,930 of OZ004715.1, read as the reverse complement.
CGGGGCAATCTGCATCCTTAAGCAAATCCATGCTCAGCGTTTTTCTGGCCACTGTCCCTGGGCCGGGAGGGGACTCATGTCCATGGTCCAGACTGAGGATAAGGGCACATGTTTTGTAGTTGGGGAGCTGATTCTCTTATTTCCCCACGGGGTGAGAACAGAGTGGCACACAGACCCAGGTGTCACTGGTGGCCACCTTGTGATCTCTGCCCTTAGCATGGTGCCCACACTGAGCAGAGGGACAGGGAGACCTGGTCCCTAGAGCCATACCCGGGCCACTGGCTCTGTCCATCTGCTCCTGGGCTTCTTGAGGAAAGAAGGCATTTTCTTAGTCCCTGATTCAGGATAAGGTGGAATGACTCTTGTACTTGGAAACGTTCTAATTGATTCGAGGACTATTCCCTAACGTTACTAATGAAGAAGCCAGGGTTTGAGAGACTAATTAACTTTCCCAAGATTACAGAGCCAGTATACAGTGTGACATCCGAGGATAATTTGACTCCAAAGTCCACACTCTCAGTTACTATTACAAACAGGTTCTTACAGGAATAACACCTGGGGATGTTAGAGGGTGCTTTCAAGAAAGGAAGGCAATATTGTCCCTCAAGAACTCAGACCATAGGTCATTTTGCAGGATGAGATGCTTTGGATGAGATTATTTCAAAGTTACAACCGTCCACGTCCCTCTTTCTCCAGTGTTGTTCTCCTCAAAGAGGTTACACAGGAGGCCCTAGCTGTGTGTCTATTCGGTGGCCAACCTGAGGTCCCCCCAGTGGGCGATGGTGGCTCTTAGGAGGGCCCCCGGGCCCCTGACCTGCTCCTGGGTCACAATAAAGCCCCGGAACTCCAGCATGTGGAGACATTCGTGCTGCTGTCTATGTATTATTCAACAGTGGAGGGAAATAATAAGCTTTCAGCAGTAGCAACGTTTTTATAAATAACCGTTAATATTTAGGTCACAACCTGAGGCCTGAGGGGCCCTGGACATCCTCCAAGGCATCGGCGTCCCGGTGGGGGGTGGGGGGGTTTCTTCAATAAGAGCTCGGCTCTGCTCGGTTCGGCTCTGCTGGGTACCATGAGCAGTTTTTTTCAGAAATCCAGCCTCCTGACACTACCCTTTGTTGGGACATCTGAATTCCTGATCCACCTGCTCCATCTCTGCTCAACCTGCCCCTGCCCCCTGCTCTCCCCGCACTGCGCTCAGCCTCCCCACACCCCTCCTGGTCGCTTCTCCCTGCCACATGGCCTAGGCTGGCCACCCAACTCCCAGTCTGCGTCTGCCCCAGGCAGTGGGATTCGCCTGGGTAACTACATTCCAGGAGACTGCCCGGGAGCATGGCCTGAGGTGCCAGTCCCCAGGCCCTGTCACTTAAGAAGCTTCGTGACTTCTGATAGGTCATTAGTCCCTGTTCATCGCTCTCCTCACCTAAGATGGGAGTGCTAACAGCCCCTGCTCCTATGGCCAAGAGGCTCCGCTCCCAGGTCGCTGTGTAATGAGGTGCAGGACCCTAGAGGGTGCTGCGGGTGTGGTGCGCAGCTGCACACCAGGGCAAGGTAGTCCTGACATGCGTGTAAGGAGCAGTTAATACATGTTTCATGCTAGATGTTACTATTGTTTTATTATTACTCCCATTTGCTGAATTCCTGGGGACCTTCCCTGTGGTCCCAGCTGTCCCCTGGCTGCTGTGTCCCCACAGAAGGGGGCAGCGTGGGGAGAGCCCCTCAGGGCTGTGTTCAGTACAGAGCTCACATTGCGGAGGAGAGGCAGGCTCTCGAAGCCTTGATCACAGGAGGTGCGGAAACGAAAGGCTTCCTAAGGAACTAGCAGGCCCGGCGTTGCACGAGAGGGAGGGCACACCTGTGTCTTTAATGTGCACTTCCGATTCCTCCTGCTCACTTCCTCTTCAGCTAGGTGCACAGCAGGCCCTCCCTGCGTGCTTATTCAGGGACACACCTGAAGTCCCCCAGCGGGGTCCCTGGGCCCGCCCTGTGTCCCCTGTAATTGCCTGGAACTCCAGCTGCATCTGGAGTCAGATAATAGTAAGGAGCCTTATAGCACTGGGAGAGCAGGCTAAGCTCCCAAGGTTTCAGTCTGAGCTAAGTCTGGCTAAGTCTGAGCTCACCCGAGCTCGGAGAGCTGCCATTGTTGCAATGGGCATGGCCTTGGTGCGCCCCCAGGAGTCCAGATTTTGGGGAGTCAGGCCAGGTGAGATCCCATTTCCTGTACTGCCCTCTGGAAGGGGTTCCCTCCTTCACCCTACAGTGCACACTGGATCCACGGTTCCATTTCAGCCTCAGTGGCAAATCGGGGAGGACAGATGTTCTATTTGGCACGGAAGAGAAGGAAAGTCTGAACAAGGGTGACTCCTGGCATGCTGGGCACCGGGGTTGGGAGCCTGTGGCCATCAGGCTGCAGGCCCCTCCTCCATGTGGCCTGGGACCGAGCCAGGCCTCTCCGGGAGGAGGCAGACCTGGCTGGGAGGCAGCCAGCAGAGACCTCTGACTGCCAGAGCCTCAGCCCTTGGCTCCAGTTGAGCCAGTAAGCCGTGGTTTCTTATTAGATGTGCCCTCCCGGAAGAGTCCCTGCACTTTCATACCTGCACTTTCCAAAGACGATGCAAAGAACAGCAACCCTGTTTGTAACTGAGCCTCTGGTCCGCTCAGCCCTTCTCCGGGATAATTCGCAGAGACTGTTCTTTCTCTCTGTGTCTGTTGTTCTAAAGGCTCGGCTTCGTTATGAAGAAGCGCGGTTCCCAGCGGATCCACTAATCAGGGAAATCACTGAGACTCTCCGGCGGAAATGCCTCTAATAATTCACTTTATTATGACTCTGCCTAACACGAAGAACTTATTTTCTTCATTTCCTTCAATTGTCTCTAAAGCGAGACAATTTTCCTATCTGCATGCTGACGGCATCGCTTCGCGGCAAGCTTCGTTTGCATGCACCGTGGGTTCAAAACTTGGTATAGTTTGATGAGATTAATAGGGGGTGCCTCTTCAGAAGTGGAGTGGTAGAACAATTGAGCAATGCTCCCCTAAGTGTGTAATATAAAACATGAACTTCACAATTGTGGTGACAAGTGAGACTATCGTTGACCTCCAAGGCAAGTTCAGTATCTGATCACATGTCACTGTCACCCTTGGGAAAGGTGAGGGCCCCTCTGTCACCTGAGCGTGACACGGGCGTTCCCTGAGCACCCGCCCACGTCCCACCCGCTCCGAGGGACCCGAGGCACCCTCTCTGGCTCAGGCAGCTGGCACTTGCAGAACTGATGACTACAATGGCATGTGGTCCAGAGGCACAGGGAGATGCCACCCCACAGACTCCGGGAGATGCTGAGAAAAGACGAGGGTGTGTTGAAGGAGGGGATCCACAGAGAAGACATGATATAATTGCAGATGCACAGGCAATATTTAGCAAGTGCTACTTGTGCCCGTGCCAGGCTGGGCACTCTGAATTCAGACTTGATGGCAACTCGCTAAGTCTGAGCTCACCCAAGCTCGGAGAGCTGCCATTGTTGCAATGGGCATGGCCTTGGTGTGCCTCCAGGAGTCCAGATTTTGGGGAGTCAGGCCAGGTGAGATCCCATTCCCTGTACTGCCTTCTGGAAGGGGTTCCCTCCTTCACCCTACAGTGCACACTGGATGGTAATCACATTAATTTGCCCCCAGAGCAGGTGGTGAAGTTCACGGTGGGGTTTCATTTCTCACCATACCCCTGGCACCCCACACAGAGCCTGACTCCCAGCTGGCACTCAGCAGAAGCCCCCAGAATCAGTCTAAAGATGTCCCATCCCCCTGGGATTGGGTAAATGCACGCTGCTCTGCAAGCCCGACTCCCCTTCTGCCAAGCCCCCTCCGCCTCCGCCCGTTGCCTCAATGAGACAGAAGTCACCTTGGAGGCAGGGGCCCAACGCTCCCCATCTTTTATCTTCCCCGCCTTCTGCCCAGACCCTGTACCATGCCAAGCCCATAGCATAGGCTCCAGAAACTGGTTAAAACAGGTGGTTTGTGACCTTGCTAAAAGCATCGGCTTTGACCTGCAATTTTGGTGCAGAGAGAAGTGGCGGCTGGGTCCCCCTGGAAGGCAAGCTGCTGGGGGTGTGTGTGTGTGGGAACCCCCATAGGAAACAACCATCCATGGGACCTCCCCAGGACACATAAAACTTTTAAGTGCCCTTTACTCATTCAGAACCAGTTTCTTGCTCTAGCTGGTTTGGCTCAGACCATAAGAGCGCAGGCCCGTGGACTGAAGGGTCCCAGGTTCAATTCCGGGTCAGAGCACATTCCCCGGGTTGTGGGCTTACTGGGGGCATGCAGAGACAGCCGACCAATGATTCTCTCTCATCATTGATGTTTCCATCTCTCTTTTCCTCTCCCTTCTTCTTTGAAATCAATAAAAAAATATATTAAAAACACAACAACAACAACAACAAAACAACAGCTTCTTAACTACAGGACCTGAGCAAGGAAACAACGGAAGGGCTCATGTCTGGCACATGTGGAAGGCAAAGAAGCCGAGACAGTGAGAGGCTAACAGCATGCACATGAGCAAATAAACATTTTCATAATTCGCCTACTAATTAAAATAGCAATACAATCAAATCCAATTAGCATGGATTGTTCTGCGGGGCTTTAAATCAGAGGAGCCTGGTTGATTGCTCTGGAGTCATTAATTAGGCCTGATGTGACTTCTCCCAAGCAAATCCTCTCGGCATACAGCTTCCCCAATTACGGGGACTCAAGGCCAGCTGGGAAGGCACAGGTGTTGCTCTAAACTGAACTTCTGCAAGGGTCTCTTTCCAAGGCTTCCGTCATCGTCCACGCAGGATGCTTTCATCCACGCAGTTCGGGGAAGGGTTTCTGAGCTCCCCAGTCTGTTTGGCATGTGGTGGTTCCAGGTCCCAGGCAGGATCCAGGGACGTTAGCAGAGGGGTTCCTTCCTCCCTGGGTGCCCATCCTTCCCTGTGTAGGCACTGCCTCCTTCCCACCCCAGGGATCCTGTCCTCACCAGGGGCATCTGCAGCTTTCAGGCCAATCTGGGCTGGAACGTGATCTAACCCTCCAGGTAAACAGACACTTAGTTCAACATCAGGCTCCCTGGAGAATATTTCCAGATATAGGCTTTGTGATGGAGGGTGGCCGTGAACTAGGGCTGAGCCCCTGTCCTGAGGAGCACAGGCGTGCCTCCTCTAGGAAGACAGACATTCACACAGACAATGGCCCCAGTGCCCCTGGGATCTGATCTGGCACAAAAGCCGGAAGTGAGCCTCATGTAAGAAAAACAGGGAAGGCTGGGACGATGGCGAAGGGAAGGACACAGGCCCCTTCCTCAGGGAGTGGCCACCGCTAACCCACAAGGACGGTTTCCCATCAGGTAGATGAGCCCCGTTCCTGGTTGTTCTGGGTTTACTCGAGGGTTAGAAATCTAGATCCATATGCAAAAATCCGTCGTTGTTTATTTCATTTCAAAAATTGGTTTATTAAAAAAACAAAACCACTGGAACACGGAAACATGGGTCCCTGCAGGGAAATGGAGGGAAAGAGAAAAGAATCCAACTCTCCTGTGTGTGGCGTCCTATGAGGTCTCCAGCGGAGAAGTCACATGGATTAGATTTGAATAAGCTTCTCTTATCCACATGAAGGAGGTGAGGACTGGTAGGAGGCAGAAGAAAAAACACATGTGAGGTCATGGGCTCAAAGGGAAAAATGCCTTTCACATCCCAGGGCGCCTGGCATGAGAGCAGGTATCCCCGGGGTAAGTGTAGGGCAGGGGTTCCCCGTCTGGAAGCAGCGATCCCAGGGGTAACTGCAGGGCAGGGGCTGCCTGAGAGAAAGCCTATGAGTTCTCCAGGATCGTGGCTTTGAATGATACTCATGAGATTTCACTTTCACCCAACTCTTTCCTGAGAACTGGGCTTTGAGGATGGCTATTGGGTTTCTCGAATGGAAGATGGAAACAAGAAGAAGCCATCTCATGGAGGGTGGTAGAGTGTCCATGAGGCCACATGTGGGGAATGCCCAGGACCTAACACCTGCTGATGTGTGTGTCCTGCAAGTGGCAATGCGCATTGCTGTCAAAACAATACACACTCCCAAGGGTCCCAAGCACACCCTCTCCTTGATCCAGCTGTATGACCATTCTAGTCCCTTGGCCCTGCGGCCACCAAGGACTGGGGCTGGGGTGGGTCAAAGGGCAAAGGGGACAACCCCAGAAAGTAGAGCTTGTTTCATTCTTCCCACTTTGAGCTGCCCTCTGTATTCCTGAACTAGTAGATGTCAACTTCCCAAAGGCCCAAGTGCCAATGGCAGGGCAGCTCACTGGGCACTGAATGGAATTTGGAGATCAGTGTGCTGTGCTTTGTGTCACAAAGCCATTAGGATGTCCAGACTCTTTTCCCAGTGACACACTTCACTTTGTGAGCACAGGGATCGCCTCTGAGTGGCTGGTGCAGATGCACTTGAAAGTTCTAAAAGCCTCCCTGTCAGTCTCTGTGTCGCCTCACTCCTGGATGATTGTGGCCCTCTGTTGAACTCCGCCACCCATGTGTGCTTCTTCCAAAGCGCTGACCGGCTGCCGCCTCCCCCAGGCACTCTCAGCTCACCTCTGCGCTCCGCCTCTCTCAGCAGTAATCTGTCATTTAATTCACTGCGCTCCCCTGAACTGCCATCTCTTCTAGGGAGCCCTTTTTTATTGTTTAAAGTTTTACATGTCTCCTTTTCCCCCAATTGATACCACCCCCCAACCATTCCCACCCCAGGCAAGCCCTCACCGCCCCAGTGTCTGTGTCCATTGGATATGCTAATATACACGCATGTAAGTCTTTTGGTTGCTCTCTAACCCTCCCCCCCATTCTCCCAGGGAGCCTTGTGGAGGCTCCTCTCCAAGCAGAAAAGATCCCTCCCCTTTGGCTTCCTGTTAGAACCCGGAGCTGCACTGGGAAGTGACAGGAGCACTGGCCTTGGGAGTCAGGGAGCCCTGCATCCACCTCCCCTTGCCTTGTGTCCTTACCCAACATCTCTGAGCCTCAGTTTCCCTGTCTGTTAAAAAAAAGAAGACTAATAGTCCCTTATTTGCAGGGTTATTATGAAGATGAAGCACCATGAAATGCATGGCATCTGCCATGGAGAGGGATTCCATGAAGAGAGCTGTAAACGATTCCTTGCGCTTGCTCTTCTGTCGCTTCTGGATGGAGGTGTCAGTGCCTGGCTCATCCATCTTCACGACCCCGGCCCAGCGCCATGAACGGCACGCTATCTGATTCGCTGATTATGACTGCCTGAACTTCCCTCGCTAGAGTCCTTGCATAGCTTCTTTAAAATATTTTCTTTTTTATATATATATTTTATTGATTTTTCACAGAGAGGAATTGAGAGGGATAGAGAGCAAGAAACATCGATGAGAGAGAAACACCGACCAGCTGCCTCTTGCGCACCCCCTACTGGGGATGTGCCTGTAACCAAGGTACATGCCCTTGACCGGAATTGAACCTGGGACCTTTCAGTCCCCAGACTGACGCTCTACCACTGAGCCAAACCGGTTTCGGGTCTTTAAAATATTTTCTTTATGTTCAAAAGGAAATGAACAAACATGACAATAACACAAAACAGAAATTGCCCAGGATTTGGGTGGAGACCTTTGGAGACAAGCTAACAAACAATCAATTGCGGCAAATGTCAACCCCGAAAAGGTTTTGCTCTCAATTTTCAAAACAAATGCAAATTCCCATCTCCACGTCTCCCAGGTACCTGGCAGAGCAAATGGCGCCCCTCTGAAAGTCCCCGGTTTTCTCCTTGACCCCCATTAATGACCATTTCACTGTGGCTTCACCGAGGTCACATGCTGCCCATGGCAACACGCCGGCTCACCCTGGCTCTTGACAATGCGGACTCTACAGAAGCAGAGGTCTCCAAGGCTTCTGTGTTGTTCCTCCCCATTTTGCAAACGGACTTGGAATTGTCTCTTGGGCTCCCAACAGAGAGATGGCTTCCAACAAGCAACACAGATGGAACCCCGCAGAAAGAGTTGTAGATTGAAGGTGATAACCATGCCTGTCACAGAGGCTTGCTTATTTACAGAGGGAAAAACCACTTGAAAGGAAAATAAAGAGGAAGAAAGTCAGACTCGTCACAAGTGCTGCTGATGATAGAGAAGGGCAAGGGCCGGGTCTGAGAAGACAATCGCCAAGTGACAACTCAGGAACCAGCCTCGTGGGGAGGTTCCACTTCACAGAACACATGCATTGTGAAAAAAAAAGAAAAAGAAAATCATGTATTTGTGTGTTAACGGGGATCTGATTTGTGAAGTGATGCCCACCTACTGATCTGAAACCAATTACTTGTTAGAAAAACAAGCAGAGAGCAAACAGATACTGGGAAGCAATCTCAGATTCGCATTCTAATGAAACTCGGGGCCTTCCCATTAGACATAAATGTCTACATGGCTTCCAAGCACTTGGCGAAGATAGCCACAGGCTGCAAGGCAGGAAGGGAAGGTGCCCTGGGTCCTGATGAACCACAGAAAGCAGGACCAGGTTTAATTGGATTACCTCTAATCCTGCCACTCAGTGGGAACTGAAGACACCGAGGACGCGTGCGCACTGAAGGAACTGGAATAATCTTCATAATTACAGATGCAACTGAAGATAAGGTATTTTGTACTAACGGACAAAGTCTAGGTGGAGATCCGGGCCCACACTCACCAGCTGTGAGACTTGGGCAAGTTACTAACTCTTTGTCCTCATCAGTTGGATGAGGAGGACGAAGACAGCACTGATCTCAGAGGGGTCTCATTGGTATGGTGTGAGTTACTTCATACAAAACCCTCAGGGTCGTGCCTAGAACGTAATGGCATTCATAAATTTTAGCTTTTATAAATCTGCACACCCATCTACCATCTATTTATTCAAACAGCATCTATAATACATTTTCAATGTTCCCAATTCTGGGCTAGGCAAGTCTGATTATGTTAGTTCCCCATTCAGAGGCCTCCCACTGTTTTTAAAATGAAGACTTTATTGACTCCCGGGCACATCTATCCCTTCCTCTCTATGCTCTGGCGGCACTGGCCTCCCTATAGGCTCTCTGACCAGTCACCGCTTTCTTCCCGGGGCCCTGGCACAGGCTCCTGGTCAGTCTCAGAGGCTCTAGGATGCAGAGTCTGAATCTGGTATATTTTGTTCCTGAATCCACAGCACCTAACCTAGAGGCTAGTTTGTACTAGGTGCTCAATGACCATTTATTGAACAAATAAATAAAATTAAATGAACAAACAAATAAATAAAACGAAAATAATACATAAGACAGCGCTAAAGCTAACATTTATTTAGTGCTTGCTCTGTGATAGGCACTGCTCTCAGCACTTTTCTCATATTATGTCATATCCATTCATTTTCAATGGAATGGAATAGAATGGAAGAGGGTGGGGGAAAGTTGAAGGGCAATGCATTGGACCAGGACATGAGAATCCTAGCCTAAGTCTTTATGGGAGGGAGACCTGTCAACAGACCAGTGTCATTATCGAGTTAACACCATGATGAGTGAGAACAGGCCAGAAATATATCCCGCCTATACTTGCAGACACTGAGGAAGGTCTCCTGGATGCTCAAATCCTGAAACAAGGGTTGAAGGACCAGTAGGGCTTGTCTATAGGAAGCAGCGGGCCTTTCAAGAAGGACCTTTAGCAACTACAAAAGCATGGAGGCCCAGGATAGGTTGGGGAACTGAGCTGTGTATGAAACTAGGCAGAGGGAGCTGGCCAAGGAGCAGTGGGAAAGGGACGGGGGAAGTGGGGTGATGGGGGACCTGGGGGGCCCTGCAGGGCAGCCTGAATGCTCACCAATGGCTTCAGAGTGGACAACCGGAGGTATGTATGTCTCATAAATATATCTCTGGCTACAGCACTGAGTCTAGATGGGATGAAACCAGGCAGGAGACAAGGAGAAATGTTTGGAGCTTACTCTAGGAGCTGAGGGGACAAAGGTGTTCACACCTAAGCAGTAGCTATAAGGAAAAGAAAGCCACGTTAGAAGAAGAAGAAGAAGAAGAAGAAGAAGAAGAAGGAGGAGGAGGAGGAGGAGGAGGAGGAGGAGGAGGAGGAGGAGGAGGAAGAACTGGAGGAGGGGAAGGAGGAGAAGAGAACAGGGAAGGCAGAACACCTAGAGCAGACCCCGGGAAGTGAAATAGGGAGTTCAGGGCTGAGGGCCCTAGCAGGATCACCACGCCATAAGCAACAACAGTCAGAAGTGCCAGTCCTGCCCAAACGCTGAGGCTTCTGTCTTGGAAAAAGTGGGCACGTGTGTTTGTGGGTGCATGTGGGTGAAGATGGGAAAGGGGACAGAAGTGGACACATGTGTTTGTGGGTGCATGGTGAAGATGAGGACATGGGAGGACAGCACCAAGTGGCAAAGCAAGATGCAGACATTCAGGACATGGAGCCCTCAGCGTGGGGAAGGAGCAGAGGCTGAGGAAAGACTGAGTCACCAGATGGCAATGCCTGGTAGGGCACGTGGGCTGGCTCTTGAGGCTGCCTGGATCTTTAGTGGTGCCCTGAAACCCTGGCCTGAATGCCTCGATCAGGGACTGATCCCAGCATGCCTGAGAGGTCTGCTGAAATCCCTAGGTCCTGTGTACTCTGGTCTGCCTCCCTTGCCACCAGCTATGCCCTCCTGAGGACAGGATCAGCCTGGAAATAGGATGACACCCTTAGTAAGACTAGTCTCTAGAGCTTCCCTTCATCCTACTCCAATCCCAGCATCCTCTGGGGTATCTTCTTTCATGCTGTCTGAAGACACCCCTGTCCAGGGTCTTTTCACCTTCTCTTGTTTCAGAAAGTCCCAGAGCCAGTTCACCAATGCAGATCACAGTCCTGATCCCCGCCTGCCAGGTCTGCGTAGCCTGGTGCCACCTCTCACTGGCCTCACCGGGGATCACCCTGGGAACAGCAGGTGAACCAGTCATCCTCCTATTACCCTGTATATTCTGCCCATCTTGCCACGTAGGCCCTTCACAGGTGTACTCATTACCCACTCCCTGTCCCCACCTCCTACTCGGTCTTCAGAATGGGCCTAAATGGGCCTTCTTCAGAGAAGCCTTCCCTTGGACTCCTTATACATTGCTTTGTCTCACTTGTTAAGACTTTAATGCAAATAACTAGTTGCTGAATCACGTGCTTAGTGTCTGATACTCCCACTTGACTGTAAGGGACCAGGCCAGCAATAGTCACTGCCATATGCCTGGCACCTAAAACGGGTCCAAGCACACAGCAGGAGCTCCATAAACATTTGTTAAATAGACATAGGAATGAGTAACTGATGCAACCAAGCTTCAAAGATCACAGTTAGCCAAACGTTGAATCGGGATTCAATCCCCTATTCTGCATTGCCTTTGGGCCAGTGACCAGTCCAATGGGGAAGTGGTTTTTGGTGGAGAATTTGCCTTTGGCTCTGTGCTAGGATGGCCCTTAGGGAAGCAGTGTGTGTGTGTTTGGAGGAGGGGACAGGAAGGGAGGGATGGCAGTGCGTGCCAGTTTTATGAGAATGCTGAATGGCTCGGCATAAAACTGGAGGATGTGCCTCTGAAATGTTAAGCTTTGTTTAATAACTTGCCACTGTATGATGGGGGTTCCATGAGGGGTATCTGTCAACATGAACACACAGCACTCCGGCTGGCTGAGAAGGGAGCGGTGTGGTTTTGAGAAATTCGCCAGTTCTCTTGGGAGTGGCCCACTGATCGGATTTTAACGCCTCGCGCAATGCCTTGGAATTGTGTTCATTCACTTCAAAACGTGCTTGCAAGAATTAACCAAAAGACTCGGCCTCCTCCAAAACACCACACGTAGTTACCAGAAAGTAGAATGCATTCAAGGAGACACTTCACAGGATTCACGACAGCTGGGATCATTGTTGGAGCCTGCTGTGTGCGGGCACAGTGCAGGTCCTCCGCCCAGGCTTCCTTCCTCAGCGCGGAGGGCACTCTGCATTGCTGATCCTTCTACCTGGAGTTAAGCGACTTGCCTGGGTCCCAACATGTAACAGAAGTACAGCAGGCCCGGGCCCTGACACCTCTGGCCCAGAAGCCTGTGCCCATTCTCTAGTTCCATTATTTCTGGCTCCTGGGCTGATAGTGCCCCGTATTCCAGCATTAAGGGGTCTGCAGCTTTCCATTGATGCCAAGAGCCAGCTCGGAGGTGAATGGCCACCTCCTGGCACGAATGCCGGCAGGGGTTATCGTGGGCAGAGGGGGTGCTTTGGCCCATCCTTCACATTCAAGAAGAGCCTCATTCTGAGACTGGCTGTTCTATCTGCAGACCCTGCTAAGGAATACTTTAAAAGATGTTCAAGGAAGTCTTTGCAAATATAAACATTTGAATGCACCAGGGTGCTGCTAACTAGCTGGTAGTTGCTCTATTTATTAAATATACGAAGGAGTAGAAAAAGACTGAGACCCCTCTGCTCTTATAAATGGTGGAGGAAAGCAGAAACGTCACAAACTAGGGTCCAGCCATTCTAGGAACGCTGATTTCAACAAGATAGAGGGGGTGCTGGAAAGGGTGAAATGGCAAGAAATAATGGCTCCAAAGAGCAAACATTCAGTCAACAAACAGTTAATGGGCACTCACTCTGGGCCCTGCCCTGAGTCAGGCAATGCCCCCTGGGTGTGACTAGGTGTGGCCCCACACTCACTGTAAACCTCACACTTCAGGCCCAGGCCTGAGGCAACTGCCTCGCCTCTTCTCTTATGGTTTTGCAGCAGGCCTGGGGTGGGGACGAGTGTCAGATACATGGCCCGTTCTTAGTCCAAGGAGAGAGAGGGGCACTTCAAAATACCTTTCCCTCCCTGATGGTCAGAATAGCATATGCTCACTACAGAAGTCCTTGGGAAGACAGAGACGTATAAAGAAACATCTGAAAAGTCCCCCATCAGTTTTGCTGTCTATCCTCCCAGGCTTCGTTTTGTGGACTCACAAAAAAAATTCATGATCAGACTGTACGTATAATCCCATGGCTTGCTTCCTGTTATCTAACAAAATATTGATAAAATGTTTTTCAAGATCCGGGTTCCCATGGCAGCATGGTGCTCTGTTTCAGGCCTTCCTGGCTCTTTGGTCCCTCGAGCATTTGAACCTGCACGGGCACATGAAAACGGGGCTCCTGGGACAGAGAGGCCAGCTCACCGAGGCCTCTCACGCCCCGCCTGGGCACTTCCAGGGGCCTGGCATGCTCCCGCCCTCTTTCCTGCCGCGGTGTCTGCCTAGCTAGGGGTGACCAAAAGAGAGCAAAAGGAAGAGTCTACTTTCCTTCCAGAGACAAGGGACCTCCCTAAGTCCCCACTCGTGACCCCTCCCCCTCTTCTAAACACAGCAACTAAAGGATTTTAGCAGATCTTACCTAGAGATAATGGAGTTTAAAGGAACCTGTTTCAGGTTTCTGGAAGCATGAGGAGATGCAATTTCTAATCCCCCTCCTGGTTGGAAACGTTGCCCATCAGGCTATTAATATATAGAAGGAGCCCCTTCTGACCCGTCCTGTGTGGTGCCAGCTTGAACCCATTTATAGGAGCCTGGACTCGGCAGAGGCTTCCTGGTGACAGTGATTGGTGCTGCAGGTGGTGGGAGGGGACTTACGTGTGTGTGTGTGTGTGTGTGTGTGTGTGTGTGTGTGTGTCCCAAAGCCCGTCTGATTCTGTCCTCGAGGGAGAAGTGAATTATCCATATAGATGACGACTTATACAACATGTAAGATACTAGACTCTTGATCTACGTGATTTTTCTTTAGGTTTATAACAACAGGTAAGGGAAGGAAATTGTCAGCCTTTCCTTCTTGAAGAGACAGAAAGGTTAACCATGACATATCAAGTGGTGGGGTTGGTGTTGGGACTCAGATCTGCCTGGATCCACTGCACACCTCCACCCACTGTGCTGATTTAATGAGGCTAAACACCCCCCCCCCCCCAACTCAGCCCTGGAGAGCCATTGGCTGGGTCCACACTCCAAAAGGGAACCCAGAGAACCCCCCCCCCCCCCAATCTGCAAAGGACTCCTTCAGAACTGTACCCAGTATTTTGGAAGAATATTTGTGATGAAGAAAGAACCATGAAGGGCTTTGGGGTAGAGCCACAGCCATCAGAACATCCAGAGAAATAGCACGGCATGGCATTCCAGTCCAGAGTCCTTTAGTCTTCCCTCCGTCAGTGTCTGAGTACTAGATGAATTGTCCACTGAACCCACAGGCCCCTTAGTGAGGAGGGCTTTTGATCACCATTTCAAAGACAAAGAAAAGGAGACTCAGAGGGAAAGGGGAGTTAAAATCATAGAGAAAAAAGGGCCACAGCACTGCAGTGGACTACGTTTTCCCCAACATTCCAGATTCCGAAAGTGACATGGCCACAAGCCTAGGCCTGAGAATGGTGACCTGGTACAAAGCCAGAGCATAGCTCTTGGTTGTGGCTGGTCGGTCTCCTCACATTTCCGGCCAGAGAGGGCTGGCGCCTCGGAGGACACAGGAGCAGGGCTTCTGAGTTAAGAGGGTCAGGGTACAGCGGCTGCGGGTAAGGATGAGATTCTGAATTGTCCCTTCAGGCTCAAATTGTCTGACTTTAAAAAAAATCCTCTTTGAGGATATATTTATTAATTTTAGAGAGAGGAAGGGAGAGAGAGGAGAGTGGAAGAGAGGCCATGGGGAGGGGGAGAAACATTGGTTGGTTGCCTTTTGTATGTGCTCCATCCAGGGATCGAACCCCCAACCTAGGTATGTGCCCTGACCAGGAATCGAACCTGCCACCTTTTGGTGTAAGGAACAAAGCTTCAACCAGCTGAGCCACCGGCCAGGGCCTGCCGTTTTTTTACCTACATCTCTAGAAACTCACCTCCTCTGCCCCAGTTGACCTTCAACTGGATGCATTTTAAATTTTGGAAGTAAAAGTGTTTTGTAAACTGTACATAGTGCTATGCTCTGAGGATGTTATTATAATTACTTTTTGGAAAAAAGTCCTGGAGGATTATTTAGAGGTTTTCCTACTTAAATAAGTAAAAATATTGTCCAAAGAAGCTAAGCGTCTTGCCAGAGATCATGAGGTTGCTCAGTGGTAGACATGAAGCCAGAGCCTGACCTTTCTTTTGGATTCAAGTCAGTGAAACACGAATTGAACACCTGCTGTGTACCTAACACATGCCTACTTTTACACATGCCTACTGTGTACCTAACAGCTTTCTAGGCACAATGACACAGGCCCTGAATGACAGGGACTGCCTCTTGATCTTCTCTGGTTGTGAGCCTAGTGGTGAGCCTAGTGGTGAGCCTGGCACAGAACAAGCCTTTTTCAAAGGTCTGACATTCTTGTTTCCTCTTGTGAACATTTAGAATCCAAACTGCCTACCTGAGGTCAGAATTCATCCAACCATGACTCTAGTTTTCCTGTCACCATCTTCCCTGTATTCATCTGAACCCCCAATAAGATTGTATGCTTTTACGGGCTGTGTGCACCGCAGGGCTGGACAGAGCCTGGGGACTAAGCCATGGCTGGGGAATGAGAGTCCCGCACCGTCTCTGGGACGGACAGCCTCTCTAAGGCTGGCACACAGCTCATGGCTATACCAGAAGGCGAAGGCCCGCATCTGAGACTCTGATCCCCCTCCTCTGGCTCCACACTGGGCCAACCCCTCCTCCCTACCAGCGACCATTGGGTCCCCACACTACCTGCTGACCTGCCATAGCAGAGGACTCCCTGTCTGCTCTGCACACTTGCCTTGCTCTCCCAACTGGATGATGGGTCACAGAAGGGCATTGTTTCCCTATCCCCCTACCATCTTAACATCTAGGTTAGGGGAGAGCGGGTTGCAGATACTCACTCTACTTATGTTAAACACAGAAAACATTTTAGCCACAAATGCTTGGCTTGTTTTCAGCCAAGGTTTGCTGGCCTTTGAGAGTAAATACTTTGAAGGCCGTATTTTTCAAAGAGCTCCTACGCAAACACAGAATTAATAAGCATCTAAATTACAAATCTCGCCATGTAGAACAAATTGGATTTCTTTTCATTAATAGCAAGGAAGCAGAAAACAAGCCCGATCCCAAGGGAGTCAAATGAACACAGTTATTCACCATTTTTCTCTCGCATTTTTTTTTCCATCCCCAAACCCATCTTTATTCAATTACGTTGCTCATAAATATGACCCCGGTATGTCAGCACAGCTAACAAATGGTGTCCGATGTCAGGGGCCTTTTGACAGCTCACCCAGCCTTGCAATAACAGAGTCACGGCTGTGGTTATGGGATTTTTATTTTTATTTTTTTTGCGGCTGGCGGAGCGAGGTGGAGGGGAGGAGAGGGAGGACAACAACAAGAACAAAAACTAGCAAAGCCCATACTAAGCCTCTAATGATTACCGCGTTCCAAATATTAACATGCGGGACTAAAGGCTTTTTAATCAAATAAATGTTAATGCTGTTCTGTATAACAGCATAGGAACCATGCTATTGATGGGAAACAAAGGCCAGTCGGTGCACAGAGTGCTTTCACACATGCCTTCTTAATAATGTCTTTGCTTCAAAGACGGGCCTGAAGCTGTTGCAGAGCTCGGATCGCCCTAGGAGCAAAGACTCTTCTCCAACACACTTGCTGTATGTGTTTGAGGAAATTCCACCCCTGCGCCAGGCAGGGGTGGGAGTGGGGAGCTGCTCCCCGACAGACTCACAGCCTCCAGGAAAGCACCTGGCCCCCTGCCCACACGGCGGAAGCCCACAGCCTCCCCAGTGAGCCAATTACAAGCCCTTGAGCTCCTGCCTCCAAAGTGGAAATTCTCAAGCACTGGCCCGGAGACCCCTGGGGTCCCCTATGAGCACTTTTGGAGGAAGGGCCAACACACCCAAAACTGTTTTCATCATTTCATGAAGACATTTTGTCTTTTTCATTCTTGTTATCTCGCAGCTGTACAGTGCAGTTTTACCAAAGCAACAGATGGAATGAGAAGGCGGGGGGAGAAGTCTGCTCTCTCCCATTAAGCTAGGTATGAAAGAGGTGTGCGATGGTATAAAGCGAGGCCACTCTTCTCACTGGGTTCACTTTTGTTTTGGAAAGTGTGGTTATTTTTCATGAAAGCTGCTATCTCTGTTACTATGCAATGGGTTGGTTATTGTTGAATTAAGAAGCATTTCTAAAATATGTCCATTTTAATTGGAATAAGGTAAGTATTGCTAGATATAAACCATGTGAATAAGTTCTTTGTGGTCCTCGATAATTTTTAAGAGCTTAAAGCAGCCCTGAGACCAAAGAACAGGAGGGGCCCTGTCTGAGGGTCCTCTCAGCTCTGCCTGGGCCCGCCCAGCCTCTACTCATTCTTCAGACCCATCTCCAACGCGCCTTCTCTAGAGAGCCACTTCAGCCCCCAGGCCCCGAATGAGCCGTAGGCTGGCCTCTATAATCGCACTGATTTCCGAGTGTTGCATTCATAGATTTCCTTTTCTGTACTTCCCAATGCCAACTAGCTGAGGCACAGGTGGGGTTTTCACTCCTGCATTCTCAATGCCAGAAAGAGCACGTGGTACCCATGAAGATTTCAGCAAGCGCCGAAGGAAGGGAGAAAGGCAAGAAGGGAGGGAGGCAGGTGAGAGAGCAGGGCTTTGTAAGGGGTTTGGGTCTGAAGGGTTTCATCAAGATAAAAAAGGTAACAAGGCTCATAAAACTCTCAATCACAATTACTCTCCAAGTGTCTAATCATGGCTCAGCCTGTGTCAAGGTCTGGAATAGCTATACCTTATGCATAAAGACACCGGAAGGTATTGACTAAACTATAGATGCTGGGACCCTATCCCCAGAGGTCGTTAAACTGAGTCCTACAGAGCTGGCAGGTGGTGGAGAGGTAGAGAGGGGAGGCTGCTTTCTGGACAGTAGCTCCCAGCGAAGAAACCAAGAACTGCAGTTTTCTGAGCAACAAGAGGAAACATTTTCAGGGTGTTCACCATTTGGAAGTTGTTCTCTTCCATCAAAAGACAAGGCTGTACACAAGACCATCATCCCATGCGGCATTTTGCCAACCACTAATGAAAACATTATCACAGGAGAAGGGAAAGAAAACTCACCGAGAGCTCCAGCAGTAAGTTTGCTCATGCCAAGTTCTAGACCTGTACAAGTCCCACCAAACCAAATTTGGGAGGCTCACCAGTGTGATCTGCAGATCACTTTTCCATCATTATATGTGCAGCATCCTTCACGATGCAGCCCAGTGGGATACAGGGTAGCGTGGGGCACAGGCAAAGACCAGTGGTGGAAAAGAAGACAGTAAGAGATGACAAGGAAGGGGATCTGGACAGGAGGGGGAATGGCATGCATGTTTCACCCCTCCCATAATGAGCAAGGACTGTGAATAATACAAGTCCAGCCTGTCAGTTGGACAGACTTAACCATGAATTCTCTCTGTGAATTTGTATGCAGATACATACATATAGTGTAGCATGTTACGATTAAAATAGTGGCTTAGTAAACTGGATAGAATTCATTATATAAAGTAGTTTCATTCTAAACTAATTTTTAAGAAAACTTTTTTTAAAATATGGTATCTCTCCCACCCCCCGCCCCCCACTGATTTCAGAGAGAAAAGGAGAGGGAGAGGAGAGAGAGATAGAAGCATAATGATGAGAGAGAATCATTGATCGGCTGCCTCCTGCATACCCCACCCTGGGGATTGAACCCACAATCCAGACAAGAGCCCTGACCAGGAATGGAACCACGATTTCCTGATTCATATGTCAATGCCCAACCACTGAACCACACCGGCTGGGCTAAGCAAACTTGTTAAGAACTCCTGATGGCTTGGTTCAGGAAAAATGGTGGGAACGAGGGCTGCCCATGTAATCACTCAGGATAGGACCTGGAGAGCAAGTGGCTGCCCAGGAGCCCAGCTCCTTCCTATAACACGGCTACACAGACAGGCCCTGCTCCATTCAGTTGGGTCATATGCTAGTTATTGAGAACTCTGTCCCGGAGTGACTTAGGTGGGCTTCCTGCAAGAGGACATGGCTCTAGGAAACCAGAAGTATGGGACTGAGAAGTGGGGGAAAAGCGGGCAGTGGAGAGCCCAGGTGGTAGGGAGGTCTGAGCCCAAGAAATGGGAGAAGGTCAAGGTCAACCTTCTCTTGAGCCCTCATTGTGGGTCAACCAGGTGAGGCACTATTTAGAGGGTCTTTTTATTTCAAAAGGGATTACAGATATTTATTTCTGTTCTGCCCATGCCCAGGCCGCAGATCTCCCACCCCAGCTTTTGCTCAGGCCTGAAAGGGCCTTCCTGGCCTCTTCAAATCCTCGCAACCTCTTAGCTCGCTCCAGCGCCCGCTCTCCCCTTCCTGCCTAATTGGGTTTCTGCTCTCCTGCCTCTTCACTCCCGCTGAAGCCTATTTGCATTTCCCTTTAGCTCATGCCTTATGCTCTGCTCCTTGAGTGTTTTTCTGGCCCACCCACCCCTCTGCTGTTCCACTGGGCAGTGTGAACTTTCTGAGGAAGTGCATCGCCCTTTGCCTGTCCAATAAAGGTTTTATGAATAAATGAATGAGTGAATGGATGGATGAATGAACAGCTGAATGAGTCCCCTTGTGTGATCCTCTCCCCTCCCTGAGCTTCATCTTCCCCTTCACAGGCTGATGCACTCACTGAGCCACACCAGCTGGGCCCAGCCAGAGCTTCTTAATTACTCGGTGCTTCCTGCTCCTCCTGGATAGTCTGCTCCTGGCACAAAGCCCCTCACTCCGGACGCACCACAGCGGCTTCTCTCACTGACCTC
Source organism: Vespertilio murinus (assembly GCA_963924515.1). NCBI lineage: Eukaryota > Metazoa > Chordata > Mammalia > Chiroptera > Vespertilionidae > Vespertilio > Vespertilio murinus. The sequence goes on along the minus strand of OZ004715.1, from coordinate 29,453,160 downwards.
CTTTGCAGCCCCTCTGTGTCTTCAGCCTTTCTTATCGCCGAGTACTGCGCTGTGTGTTTCCATGCTTGGCTTTTTCTACAGATGGTGAGTTCCATGGGCCAATCAATGTAAATGATAGTTATTATTATTATTACTACTACTACTACTCTTATCAGCATCCGTTTAATGGGTACTATATTGTGTGTAGTGTCTTAAGTCCATAAACTATTTCCTTCAATAGTTACAAAAACCCAATGAGCTTATTATATGCATTTTACAGATGAACTGCATTGTGCTCATTTTACAGACGAGAACACTAAGGCTCAGAGTCACGAAGGGTTTTGCCTGAGGTCATACATACAGCATGTATGTGGCAGGGCAAGCATTGTGAGCAGGTCTGTCCCAGAGACTTAAATGGCCATTCTTTATATATATATTATTGATTTTTTACAGAGAGGAAGAGAGAGATAGAGAGAGTTAGAAAGATCGATGAGAGAGAATCATCGATCAGCTGCCTCCTGCACACCCCCTACTGAGGATGTGCCCGCAACCAAGGTACATGCCCTTGACTGGAATCAAACCTGGGACCTTTCAGTCTGCAGGCCGATGATGTATCCACTGAGCCAAACTGGTTTCAGCTAAATGGCCATTCTCTACATTGTCCCATCTCTCAGCAAGAGGCCTAGCACAGAGTCCGTGCTCAGTAAATTGTTGATCATGAATGGATGACTATTAGGCTGAACCATCATCATGGAACTTGAAAGCACCAAAAATTACGTTATATGCTCAGAAAAAAGGTTATTCCTGTAGGCACATGGCTTCTCTGGGACTCGGTGTCTTCATCTGCTCAGTAGTCATACTACTACATATTGATCTTCAGCAAACTATGGCTCCCAGGCCAAACCCGGCCCGTCACCCATTTCTGTATAGCGTGTGAGCAAAGAATGATTTCCATGTTTTCAATGTAAAATGTAGAAAGGACTCTAACTTTTAAAGAAAACAGTCGCTCACTTTCACCCCTTGGCCTGCAAAGACTAAAATATATACTATCTGGGCCTTTAGTGAAACAAGTGAACTGACCTTGATCTATGTAGTAATTAATTCACAAGTTTATTGTGAGAATCAAGGGAATGGTGTTGGCAGAAGTCTTCTATAAAGAAACTAACATTAGAGGAGGCTGACTTTCCCAACATCCTTTGCACCCATGTAGAAAGAGTGGGCCTGAGATTCTACCTCCTCCAGTCCTGAGAGTGGCCCTGCGATTTCTGTGCAGGATTGATTATGCAGAGTCGATGCAGAGATCATTTCAAGGACTGAGGCTGGCTGACTAAAATGCCAAACTGGTCAAAATACTTGGCAAACAAATCAAATTGAGTCCAAAGTTTCTCCCACTAGTCAAAATATTAGTCAGAAGCTAATTATCCTAAGTCATGCCCTGAGAGCTCTCCCTAGAGGAGCAGCTGGAAGGTCTGAGTTTCACCTGAAGGAAAAATGGGCACACCCAGGAGATGGCACCTGGAGTCCAGCCCTTGCCCCTCATCCGCTCATCTGGCAGGGGGGGGAGGGGGCACAGGATGCCTTTGGCGTGGGCCTGGCTACTTTTGTTGGCTCCATCTCAGCTGGTTCCTGCTTCTCCCTCGAAGCTCAGGCTCTGCACTTGAAAATCAATTCAAGTTGCTCCTTTCCTCTCCACCAAGCAGGGTGGCTATGAGGAACTGATGGAAAAACGGAAGTGACAGTATAGCCTTTGCTGTGATTAGAAGCAATAAAACACGGCCATCCCAGGAGAAACTGTCAGAGCCAGAAACAATAAAGAAAATACTGGTAGATTTGATTTTTATTAATTCAACATTCAAGTATCATTTATTAAACTCTGATTATATGTCAGGCACAACATAAAAATTCAAAAACTTCTATAGGGAAAACAAACTTGAATGTCAAATAAATTCTAAAAAATGTGTGTGTTGTATATGACAAAGAGTTGGTGTCATTAATTTATGAAGAGCTCTTAGGAATCAGTAAGAAAATGATGAGCATCCCAATTAAAGTACGAAAGGGTGTGAATTAGGCAATCCACAAAAGATACAACTAGTGAGCCATAAGTATGAGAAGATGCTGAACCTTACTGTTAATCAAATCAATGCAAACTGAAATGACAACATATGTCATATTCCACCAAAGCAATGAAGGCATGGAGAGGAACTGTCTGATGTGTGCGGAAATGAAGAGAACCTAAATTAGGTGGAACCTTCCAGAGGTTAACTTGCCTGTGTGTTCAACACCCCAAATATACGAATTCTGTCCTGGTCAGCTTCCCAACAGGATGGTTTTTAGGGATCTGACACAGTGATTCTAAAGATCCCAAAGATCATCTTTGGAAATAAAAATGTGGGGACTGACAGGGCACATCACAACAAAAGGCAGTGAAGGAGTGGAAGCTGTGGGTTGTAAAGACACGAAAAGACAAATGGATCAAGAGATCAGCGTGGAGAATTCATAAATAAACCCCGGTGGAAAGGCTGCATGGGAAATCGAGTGGGAGGGGCAGAGAGGATTGTTCAACAGGGAGGAGTCGGTGCAGTTGTATAACTCTTCCGGGAAAAAATAAAGTTAGTTCATTATATCGCTTTTTGAGCTAAAAAAAAATTATAGATAGGCCAAAGATTTACATGTAAATAATACAAATACATAAATATTGATTTAAAAAGGTGGGAAAACCCTTTTATGCTTCTGTACAAGCCTTTCTGTGAAGAAAATACTCTGATAAATACGATTAAAAGATAAATTTTAAAAATTAGAATATTTGAATTTTGTGATGGGTAAAAGGCTAATATCCCTAATATACAAGCTGACTTCATAAGGAAAAGTTTAATAGCTGCACCCTTCCCCAAAATGCCTGCAAAATGGACAAAGAAAACAAATGGGCTATTTACAGATGAAATAGTCAAAAACCACATGAAAATATGACCACATGCTCCTCTTTGCTTATAATAAACTGAATATAAAAACAGGTTTCTCTTTTTTTCCTAGAAACTTGGCAAAACAACATGTATAAAACTAAGTATTGCTAGAAAATTTTGTGGAGAAGGGAGGGAAGAAGAGAGAAAAATGAATGCTCACTGGTGGCAGAAGTTGAGGTACTCAGTCATCTTGGGTTAAAAATTAATCATATATATATATATATATATATATATATATATATATATATATAGAGAGAGAGAGAGAGAGAGAGAGAGAGAGCCTGGCCAGTGTGGCTCAATGGTTGAGCATCGACCTATAAGCCAGGAGGTCACAGTTCCATTCCTGGTCAGGGCACGTGCCTGGTTTGTGGGCTCAATCCCCAGTAGGGGGCATGCAGGAGGCAGCCGACAGATGATTCTCTCATCCTTGATGTTTCTGTATCTCTTCTTCTTCCTTCCTCTCTAAAATCAATCAATATATATATAATTTTAAAAAGCAAGGGTCACATATAATAGTAAGATTTGATGTCGCTAAATCCCATAATCAGAAAAAAAATGGTGGTATTCACTTGAAAAAAAAGTAAAAATTGGTCCCCAGGCTCAAGGAGTTTCTGCTTCCCAATTGGATGAAAATGACAACAGCTACTTGAAAGCCTATCACCATTTAAAATACAGGGTACTGAAAAGAGCTCTCTAGTTGATAGAGCACCACCACACATTCTCTGGTGCAGCTCTCCAAGCAACCCTGTGCTGGATCTATTTCCCTTCTCACCCTTAGGTGGCCAATGATAAACCTGAGCCTGGGAAAGGCTCAGTCACTTGCTTAATGTCACTTGATTAATAAAGTTTGGAATAATGATTTACATACAAGTCTTTTTGATGTTGCAGCCTGTGCGATTCTTCTAGGCACCCAGAAATGCTTGGGTAAACAGAGATGCATGGGACATGTGAACAGGGTATCTACCGGTTCATCCTCCAACAACACTTGCTTGCTGAGGAGTTAATGTGTGGTCAGCAAGATGCCAGGTGCTTGGGGACAGTGTTGTGTTCAAGGCAGTAATGTTCTTGTATGTAAGGAGGGCTCTGTTTTGGTGGGGCAGATAGGAAACAAACCAATAGCAATGGCATAGCTAACTGGGTGCGTCACTGAAGTCCTTATTGAGGAGGAGATACTTGGGCTAAGAATACTCACAATGGGAAGGAAGCAGATGATGGCTGAGTAACAGGAGAGAGAGAGAGAGAGAGAGAGAGAGAGAGAGAGAGAGAGAGAGAGAGAGAGAGAGAGAAGAGTGAGAGAGAGAGATGCAAGTGCAAAGACCCAGCCTGTTGGAGAAACAGAGAGAGACCACAGGGTCTGAGTATCCTGAGCAAGGGGAAGAGCAGTGAGAACAGAAGAACAGAGCAGGGGGCAGGTCTCAGCAGGGTGCTTTGTGGAACATGGGGAAGGTGCTTTTTATCTTCAGGACATCTTTGAATTGAATTAAACAAGGAAGGGATAAGATCTGGAATTTGCATTAAAAAGACCCTCCAGCTTTGAATGGAGAATGCGCTGAGGAGGCGGGAGCTGGGGCAGGGGGAGCAGATGGGACTCTCAGGAGGTCCTCTAGGAGCAGGGAGGGCGTTTTGAAGTTGCCCACGATGAGACCTGTCTGGTGTGGCTAGGCTGGAAGGAACCAAGAATGAGTGTGAGTCTGATTGATTGGGACCTTGCTTTTGAAATGCAGAGGACCCAGGGACAACTATGCCAGGAGGGAGGAGGGGACAGAACTCTGGATTGAAGGTGCTTGAGAGACAGTGGAGCAGAGATGCCAAGCAGGCAGAGGAATGTACAGGCTCTGAGTTCATTAGTGGTCTGGCCTGCAGAGGGTAGACAAGGTAAAAACCTGGAATAAAAACGCCTCAACATTTGGCTCTCTGGTGGAGGAAGAGGAAATAGCAAAGGGATGGGGAAGGAAAAACAAGGGAATCAATGAATACAAGGGAGGACGGGTTGAAAAGGGAGCGGGCAGTGGGCAGGGCTGAATGATATGGGGTCCCACAGGAGCAGACAGGGACCCTTTCATCTGATTGAGCTCCGTGTCATTCACTGGTGACCTTGACAAAAACAATTTCAGCTACATGTTAGGAAGGGAGGACAGATTGGAGGGGAGTGAGGAGTAATCAAGTGAGGACGTGGGCAAGGAGTACAGGCAATTTGTTGGAGGCTAATAACTGCTAACATCTAGAGAAAGCTCATCCCGGGCCCGGCCCTTTCTGTGTGCTTTACATTTGCTGACTTAAGTTTTCAACAATCCTGAGATGATTATTGACGGTACAGAGGAGGAAACTGGGGTACAGAATGATGAGCAGTGTTCTGCTGGGAAGGGCAGTGGAGACCTTTGTTATTTTTTACTTTATTATTTTTTTTATTGATTTCAGAGAGAAAGGGGAGAGGGAGAGATGGAAGCATCAATGATGAAGAGAATCATTGATCAGCTGCCTCCTGCACGCCCCCTACCTGCAACCGGGGCATGTGCTCTTGAAGGAATGGAACCCCAGACCCATTAGTCCTCAGTCTGACACTATCACTGAACCACTTTTGGATACAGTTGAAGGTGAAAAAAAAAGAGGGATTATACTTTTTTTTCCCTTTTACTATTTGGTAGTTGAGCCTGATTGCAAGCTGATGGGAATGATCCTTTAGTGAGAGATCATGGAAAAGGGTAGCATTATAGGTCTTGTGAAGGACTGGCCTTGATAAAAAGACTCACCTCCCACAGAAGGGAAGGGAAGGAGAGGGGAGAAGAGAAAAGGGGAGGGGAGGGAGCTGACTTCTGATGGCTTCTGTTTTTACAATAAAGAATGGGGTGGGGTCATCAAGAAGACTAGAGGTTAAAGGTGGTCTGAGAACAGAGGAGAAAGTGGGAGTTGGGACACTCATGCCTACACATGGAATTACCCATGTCACAATGCAAAGTGGAAGCTGGGCCAGCACCCTGCTAGGATCTCAGCCAGGGGGAGCCTTTCCTGGGTCATCTGCTGAGTGCACCATGATTGAGTATGCCTGGGCCTGTCCCCCACCCCTCCCACGCCCCCAGGGACTGTGGGCTTCTCAGAAGAAGATCTGGGAATACACCTTTCTCCCCACCTACTCCTCTTCATTTGCAGCAGTCTCTTCACTGGTCCTGCAACCGCACCTCAAAGCTCACCCCTCCAAGAGGCCAGAACTGTCTTGTGTATCCCAACCCATGAATCCTTCCCTATGGGTGCCCCATAGAGCTTTGCAGGCTCCTCCTGCGGAATTAGTGCTCCCAGGAAAAGGAAGCTTCCTGAGGGGAGGACTATGTCCTCTTCATCACCCCTCGAGCTCCCTCTTACCAGTCCCAGCCTCCACAGGCGTGGCTCCTAAAGGACTGCAAGATGAACTCACACTCCAAACTAGGCTCAAAAACAGTCATAAATTGGGAGTCCTGAGACAATTCCAGAATCCATCCTTATCTTTAAAGAACAAAAAAAGATAATGAAAATCATTTTTGAGGCCTTTTAGCAAAATTAGAGCACTAGAGGGACTTTTGATCTTCCTTTATCCACCTTTTACATAAAATCTAGGTTTAAAAGCCTTAAAAATGTATGGTCAGCATCTAGTAGACTGGTCAAAGGGGCTTCAGAGAATATTTTACACACCTCAAAAGACCTGTTTCTAACCTTAAAACACAATTTTGCCTGATTCCATATGAAAATTTTTCATTTACATATATTAGAATCCTGATAAAAACCTTATATTTGGGGTTTTTAAATTGTGTCTAATATGTAAGAAACTTATATAAGAGTCTATTGATAAGGTTATATTTTTTAATTCGTGATCAAGTTGGCAGGGATGTGATTTTAGAAAGATAACAATTGCTAAATTCTGTCCACAGATAGGTATATCTGTGCATTCATTCATTCATTCAATGAATGTTACTTAAGTCACCTCTGCTGTATCAGTCATTGTCTATTACAGACAGAAGAGAGTAAAGATTTTTCTCAAGAGTTTGGCATTGATTCTGGAGGCAATGAGGGGCCACGAGAGGGTCTGAAATAGGACACAGGCCCAGTTGACGTTTTGCCACAGATGGGCTTGTGCTTTGGAATTAGGCTATGGTCCCCTTATGTGCTACTAGAGGCCTGGTGCATGAAATTCATGCACTTGGATGCACTTGGGAAAGGAGAGTCCCTCAGCCCAGATTACAAGAGGGCACAGGCCAGGCCAAGGGACCCCACCAGTGCAGGATTGGGGCTGGGGAGGGACCATGAAAGGGCTCCAGGGCTTGTCTTGCTCAGTCCTGATCAGCTGGACCCCAGCATCAAGCTAACCTACTGGTAGGAGCATCTGAACCCTGGTAGTCAGTGAACATCATAGTGAGCAGTTGAACAGACTTAGCATATCATTAGCATATTATGTTTTGATTGGTTGAATGGCCGACCGGACAGTATATTAGGCTTTTATTATATAGGATTCCTTCAGCTTCAGTGTTTGGCTGGTTGTAAACAGGAATTAACTAGGTACCTGTTTCCAAAAATACAATTGAATGAATGCCAACAAACTTCAAAACTGAACTCTGGGTAGAAATTCCCTACACCTCTGTGTGACCTTGGATAAGTAACTAAACTGTCTGTGCCTCAATGTCCCCAACTATATAATGAACAGGATACCACAACTCACCTCATTACAGTTGTGAAGATTAAAGTCTGGAATTCAGGTAAGGCCCTGGGAACCATACTTGGCACCCAGTAACTAATCCTATTACCTATCCTGGGCCCAGGACAGGGTCCTATGGACACAAAGAGAAATAACCATGGTCCCTCTCCTCACAGAGCAGTCAGTGGAGATCCCAGCAGATTTCAGCCCCGCATGATCAGGGCAGTGATGCCGCTGTGAAAGGAACCAGTCAGTCACTGGGGTTGGGGAGAAGAGGTGTCTGCAGGGGCTGCCGGAGACAAGGACTCAGTATGCAGGATGGAGAGAAAGAATCCAGCTCATTCAAGGGGTATCACCACCTGTTCCGAAGCAGCTGGCTTCCCCCCCCCCCCCCTGTTTCTGTTAATATACACTGTTATAATGCATTAGTGTCCAAGCCTAGCTCACAGTCATTTTCATACCAATCCCTCGGAGGTGTTAATGGGACCTTCAATGATGGCATCGCAAGAGCTAATTAGCCAGTGGTGTTGGCGGGAGGCTAACTGGAGCATGGAGAGAAAAGGGAAAATCAAAACAATCGATTCACATTTCTTCAACTCAATACATACAAACCCCAGAATTCCTGCCTTGGCCTGGGCAGGCTGAAGGCCACTAAAACCCCCAGGGGATCAAAGTGTCCCAATCAGCTGTGTGTTTTCTTAGCCATCACTGAAGACTTCCCAAAACATGGAAAAAGGTGCTCAGTGACTGAAAGAGAATATTTCCCCACAGAGCCGGGTGTCGGAGAGATTCTGAGGCAGGTGGTGCAGTCATCACTTCTTGCTGTCTTGGGCAGAAAAGGGAAGGGCGAGGAGAGTGAGCTGGCTGTACATGGATATCCACAGATGCCCCAAAGCATAGACCTTCTCCCTCTGCCTCTTCCTCCCTTTCTCTCTTCCTCCTCCCTTTGTTCCTTTCTTCCTTCCTTCTGAGTTTCTCTCTGCCCTCCTTTCTTACTTTCCTCAAACGTTTACTTCCATTTTGTTTTTTGTGATACCTGTTAATAACTACATATTCAAAGATTACAATGGGTATTATAAAAAATACTATAAACAGAGACCCTTTAAAATGCAGCTGCTACCCCAGAGGAACTGCCTTGCAGGTCTTACTCCTGAAACCTTTAGAGAGTTAGAACCGCAAGGGCCAGACCACCTTTGCACTGGGTCTCCATCTCACCGCATCCCAGGCAGCTGTGTTGGAAGATAACAATGAAGCAGAATATTAAGACCACTGGAGTGAAAATTAAAAACATTCTTTAGAATCCACATCACTATTATTGGCTTATCTGCTTCTATTATATGCTACTTCTATTGCTGTAACGGCTCCCCTTTGCTTTCTCATGAACACCCCTTGCCCTCGCCTCCCAATCAGAACGTCCCTTGGGTTTCTGTCTGATAACTGCTTTCGGAAGAGCTGTTTGTTTGGATCTCCAATAAACACTTGTTGCCTCACACTTTGGTCTTTTGGTTTTAGGCTAACAATATATATTAACAGAAATAACAGTAAGTAGAAATATACTGAACAGTATGTATACACAGACACACAAACACACACACACACACACACACACACACACACAAGTTGCTCACATCCATCTCTGATGCGCCTATTTGCTGTTCTGATTGTTTTCCAAATGTAGGTTATGCCTTGTCCATTGGGAAGAGGACATGATTAATTAGAGCTCAGTTGCTCAGTTGCTTGGGTTAAAAAATTGAGCTAAAATTTCCTTAATGATTATAAGGTAGAACCCTCTCCCAGTTGAAACCCATTATGAATGATGGGCAACCAACTGGGTTCTCTGAGGCTAGGAAGTGCTGCTTGGCTCCTGGGTCCCCCTCTCTGCTCCTGTGCATCCGGCAGGCTCTGCAATGGAGAGCTGAGTTCGAGAGGCACAGGAACAGTGACTGGAACACCGATTTGGGGATCAGATAGGCCTGTGTTTGAATTCTGGCTCCGCTCACCACTCACAAGCTGTGTGATCCTGAGTCTCAGCTCAGAATTTGTCAAATGGGAATTTAATACCTATATCACTGAGCTCTTTGAGAGAATTACATAAATTAACACAGAAATTATTCCCTTTTTCTTACAAACATAAATTATGTTTTCTCAAATTCCACAGTTGTTATGGTTTCTCTTTACATTATTAACTGGATAGTCTCTCTCTCTCTCTCTCTTTTTTTTTTTTACCAACTTCAGCGAGCTATAATTGTACAAGAAACTGCTCATATGTAACCTGATCTTTAGATCAGTTCTGGTGTATGTTTCTTGTGAAACCATCATTCCATTAGAGCGATATGGCTTCACAATAAACACACATCAAAAATATTTCCTCATGCTCCTCCACCTCTCCCTGTGCCTGTCCCCAGGCAACCACTGGTCTGCCTTCCGGAGCCTATTTTTCATTTCCTAGAATTTCATATAAATGGGATCATACAGGATGGCAGGATGGCTTTTCTTTTCTTTCTCTTTTTGTCTAGCTTTTTTTCACTCAGCATAATGATTTTGAGATTCATCCATGTTGTTGGGTATATCAATAATTTACTGCTTTGTATTGCTGAGTAATATTTCATCAACTGCACTTGTTAAACTGTAACGGCATGCCTTAATAAATCATGTGACATCCTGGAAAGCCAGGACGGCAGAAAGATCCCATTGTCTCTGACTCTCACAAACCCCCGCCTACTGCTATATTCTGCTCTAATCCATGATGCCCACTCCTCAGCTGGGCGGGTAAGGCCCTTCATTATCTTACCTGCTCCTTAGACTGAGTCAATCTCTTTCCCTTCTGACCAGCCTGGATCCTCATTCCAGCCATGCTGGGCTCTCCCTCCCACCGCCACTTTCTGAGATCTCTCCAGGGTCTGTGGCTAATCCACGGCTGGGAGTACAGTCTCTCACCTCCTGGCCTCTAAAAGGTCTACCCATTCAGATGGCCCAGGGCCTGCCCTACCTCCTCAGGAACCCTGCTGCTTCTCTGGCTGCCACTCAGCCTCTCGCAGGGGCATGTGTCTCACAATTCAGCCTGCACAGTCCAGTAAACCCCCCTTCCCTTAAGCAAGCACCTCCAATGGCCGGATTCCTGCCAGGCTCTGAGCTGAGCACGGACTAGAGAGAGAGGCCAGACGTGGTCCCTGACCTGAGCGTCACAGTCCCAAGCTGGGCAGGGAGGTAGACAGGAGCACCGCCCTGCACGTGGGCAGCCAGAAAGTAGAGAGAGAGTGAGAGGACATGCATACGTCTGTCTGTCTGTGATTTGGAATTGGGGCTGGACACTGTCAAACCCTTCTTTCCTCCCCGATTCGTCAGGGCCATCCCTGGAGCAAGGAACAAGCTTTATGCACCTCCCGCCAGCCCCTCCCTAGCAAACATATGCAGACAGGCAGCACAGAGGACAATCAATACATATTTAATTGATTTGTGAAAGAGAACTGGTCCAAAGAGTCTCCCAGCTCTCCCTGACAACACCAAACCGAACAACAGAAGAAACACAAAGGCCCCGGGGAACAGCCCAGCCCTGTCCATCCCACAGGCGCCCAGCACTGCCCCCCTGGAGTGGGGACCCGGACCAAGGCTGATTTCCGTGCTCTGCTTCCATTCTGGTCCTGCTCAGAGGGCGGCGAGAAAACTAAGCCCCTGTGGCTCCAGAAGCCTCCTGGACCCTCTGCTGATGGAGAAGCCACTCATCTGGCAGCCGGCACTAACATTCCACAGGCATGCCAGCGCCCCAGCTTAACACACAAGCACTCTGGGAGGCAAGCAGGGCGGTGCCTGAGCTTCCGTTTCCGCAGGTGAAGTCACTGAGGTAACGGTGGCAGAGTGCTCGGATGCCTCCATTGAAGGCGATGGACTTTTCTCCATTTTCCTGGGACTGTTCTGGTTTTAACTCTGAAGGTCTCCTGTTCCAGAATATCCAACCCCCCTCCCCACCTCCACCCCCCCACACACACATAGTCCCACCTTCTACTTTAGCCCAGGGGTTTAGAAAATATGATCACCAGCCAGCAACATGGATGTCAAAGCCCCTAGGGGTGGCCACCAGCAACCTGCATTTTAACAAGCCTCTGGGAGCTGCTGGGGCTCATTCAGATTTGAGGGGCACTGCTCTAGCCCAGTCTGTTACACACAGCCTCACAAGGACTGGCCGCCCCCTCCTGCCTCAGACCCCCAGAGCTCCCACTTGGCGCTTGTGTAAACAGCACCAGGGCGGGAGTGGGGGGCTGCAGGAGCCGCCTGAAACCGCACAGGCTGATGGGTAGGGTAGGGTACAACACCCCTGAGGCAACAGGAGGCACAGCCAGTGGGTGAGAGCCTCTCCCACTCCTCGGATCAGCAACTTGAAAGCACAGCCTATACATACGTAAAAATAGAAATTAATTAAAATGAAATAAATGTAAAACAACAGTCCCTCGGTCTCATGAGCCACATTTCCATGGCCCACCAGCCCCAGGTGGCTAGTGGATACGATAGTGGGCATTCTCAGTGCACAACCTTCTATTAGGCCTATTCTACATGCTCCTCAGAAGGGCCCACAGTAATGACCAACTGAAGAAGGTCCCTCTGTATGGGCTTTCCTTCCTTCCCTGCCGCATCCACCAGACCCCCAATTCTGTCCCCTGGAATCACGCAGGCCTTTGTCTGAGGCTCAGCTGTCCTGGGGCAGAGGTGGCAGGCCAGCCGAGGGTGTTACCACCAGGACAAAGCCTGTCCTGACTCCCAGCCCTGCCTCCCGTCCATGCTTCTGTCCACACCACTGTCCTGGTGCCCGGCTGAGCAGCTGCACATGCGCAGGCTCTGCCGCCAGCCCGGCAAACACAAGCTGTGGACAGAGGGAGTCCTGACACGGAGAAATGTAAGGGGAAGGTTCCTGGAGAACAAAGGCTTGGGGTGGACAGAGGTTTGAAATGACCTTGGGGAGGATTTGCTGGAGCTTTTCTTTCCACAGAATGTAGGCACCGGGGACAGGGTACATCCGGAAGCAATGGCTCCTGAGCTAGCACACCCGCAGCCACTTGATTTGAGAACTTGACCCTACAGCCTCATGCATTTTGTGCACAATGCAATTTCCTTAAAAAAAACAATCACTCTTACATGCTCTTTAGGACTCCATCAATATTATATATGTGGGGCAGCCCTGCAGTTGGCTATTTTGCCCTGAAGACTGGTTAAGGTTGATGGTGTCTTGATGGCTTTTCAATTCTGTTCAATTTGACAAGCATTTATTGAGTAATTTTGCTGGGCCTAGTATGGTGCTTTTTAGCCCAGCAATATATTAGAAGTTCAATTTATTCTTTCATTTAAAAAGTCGAATAGCATTTAGCTTTTAAAACATACATAATTCTTCATTTTCAGTTAAACCTACCTGGTTTTCATATGTCATTAATGCATCTTTGAAGTAAAGGCTTGATTTCAATAATAAATACCTTGCTGCTTTCTCTTTAAAGAAAAAAAAAAGGGGGAGATGTTCTTTTGGATGGCAATTTTATTTGATCAATAATTGCATCAATTCCTGCCAAAAGTGCATACTAGCTGCCCAAGGTGAAATTTACCAGCTTCCAATTTTTAATTAGCCTGCATCTCCTTTACAGTTGAAGCTTCTAATAGAAAATTAGAGCAAAGTAACTCACTGAAGAAAGGCAAGTCATGCAGAAAATGCCAATATCAATTTCCTAAACAAGTCATAACTTAAATGCCACCTACCTAGCTCCTGGCCCCAAGCCTTAAAGGGAGAAGCCATAAAAGAAAGAGATTGGGCAGAGGACATTATCAATTAATGAGATGAGTTAAAAGGAAGAAAGAAAACATTAAGCAAATTGGAAAAACAAATTTCAATGGAGGCTTGCTGTTTTCGGTCTGAGTTTCCTGTTTGAACTCATCCGGTCCTCTCTGCCTGTAACTGTGTGAGAGCCTCAGAGCAGATGATGCTGAGGCTGGGAGGGGGGTGTGCCCAGACCAGGCAGAGGAAGTCAGGGGGCTTATCTGGCCCTGCTAAGGTCTGGGGGACTCATGCCCATCACCTAATCACCTAACCCCCCTCAAAGTCCTTATTCCTCCTCCAAAAAAATGAGGGTGGTGCAATCAGCCCCCCGGTCCTGTTCATATTTTCTCAGGTATCCGCTGGCTTGAGGCTGATACAATCAGGGTGAGCTCAGAGCTTATTGTCTGGCTTTGTTTTTCATCTCTGAAAGTTCCTCAAAGCCCATGAGCTCACTAAGGGCAGGGATACTCTCTTTCCTTGTCCCTCTTGCTGCACCTGCTTCCTTACTGGAGCGAAATAAATGTTTGTTAAAATGAAAAGAATCTGTTGTTATCTTCCAGTAATCCAGGCACCCATATGCATTTATTCAAGAGTTAATGCAAAAGCATTTGTAGAAAATACGAAAGACGTGAACCAACACAACAGAAGCAGCTTCGCAGATACAGAGAATAGGCTGATGGTTGGCAGGTGGGGTGAGGAGGTGGGTGAAAGGGTAAAGGGGGAATAAGAGGCACACACTTCCAGTTATAATTACATGCGTGTCATATACAGCCCAGGGAATATAGTGTACGGTGACTGATGGATTACTAGACTTACTGTGGTGATCACATCGTAAGGTATATACATGTTGAACCATTGATGTTGTACCCCTGAAACTACCGTATTTGCCGGCATATAAGACGATTTTTTGGCCCTGAAAAATATGTATTTGCCGGTGTATAAGACGACTGGGCGTATAAGACGACCCCCTAACATTTCCACTAAAAATACAGAGTTTGTTATATACTCGCCGTATAAGACTACCCCCCACTTGGAGGCATATTTTTCAGGGCCAAAAAATCGTCTTATACACCGGCAAATACGGTAATACAATATTGTATGTCAACTATACTTGAATTAAAAATTTAAAAAAACACACATTTAAAGAGTTACTGCTCTAGATAAAGTGCTCTTTCAATGAGTTTAAGTATTTAATGACACTGCCCTGTAACGCTGCCCCTGCCACACACACAGACCCACGCAGATTCACTCACACATCGACCTTGAGCCTTGAAAGGTGCCCTAGCAAAACTCTAAACCATGGCCACCGTGCTCTCCCTGGCATCCAGGACAGACGCTGCCGGCCGATTATGCCAATCATGCCACTCTTCCTACTGAGCCTGGAGTCCTTCTCAATTCAGTCTCCTAGGAAAACTCTACCAATTATCAGACTGGGCTTTTGAGAAGAAAAGTTATTTACTGCCCAGATCGAGTTTAGAATACCGAAGACCTTGCTCTGCAAAGGCTGGCTGTCCCCACATCTGCTGGGTCACCTGCACCAATTCTCCAAGTTCCCCGGAAGCAGCCCTGGCTCTCCTGCTCCCCCTGCACAGTGCCCCTCACCTGCCACCCCGGGTATGTCCCTGCGGGTGAAGTCTACACCAGCTCGCCTGCCCAGCCGCAGCCCATGTGGCATCATGGCACACTGGGAGACGCTCCAGTTCTACCTGTGAGAGGGCAGGGCAGGGCGAGGCTAACTCCTGGCTCCATTTTGTACTGTGGGGTAGGGCAGAGCTATCCTCCATTTTGTGTAACTGGCCCCAACCAATCAGGGTCAGCCAAAAGAGTGACATCACCACCCCTATAAAACCCCTTGACCTGTCAAAGTTCGGCCTCTCTTCCGCTATGCTGTAGGCATGAGTGGGACAGAGGCCATGCTAGCATGGAAGAGGCTCTTTTGTTTGTTGCATCGGACTCGGCTCCCTGGTGGTCCTTGGGGATCACCAAGTCTGGGCTTAACACCAGCAAAGCCACGGACCAGAAATGCAAGTCTCTACTGAGCTGCTCTGAATCTGTCCAAGTATAAGCTCGTTCACAATGCACAGCAAACGCCCTGAGCTTTCTCTTTATCTTCCTCGGTTCCTCACCGGCATGGGAGCTGCTTCCCAATTACTTTGTTCACCCTCTCCATGCAGAAGTTCTCCTCAGACTTCCCCTCCCTGCCTCCAGCTGCCCTCTCTCCTAGTACCATCAGGATGTGTCCTACTCTCTCTCCCCAGTAATTATATGCCTTTTCCAATGCAAATAAACCCAGCCAGACTTTCTTCCCCTCATCCCTGTTTTCTCATTACCATGATTCTACCCACAAAAGACCCAGGACATGACAGGCTGAGTCAGTGTCCCACTTATGGATAAAGGAAGCCAGGGGGTGGGGGAAGGAGAAGAAGAGACATGCATATTGAAATGGTAATATTTACCTTATTTTTGCACACATATTATTATGCAAGATTCAGGAGTCTCATGGTGTAGCCTACTTTAGACATTTCTGCTCCCATGCTAAAACTTCCTTGCAGTTAAGAGAGGACGTGGATATTTCGGTTGGATACCCATAAGATTGACCAAGCACTGTTCTCTGGCCCCGGCCATGTGCTGGGGCAGGCACAGAGTGCAGGAAGTAGGGACCCTGGATCTGGGATCACAGATTTCGGGGGGTGCTGACAAGAGGGCAAAGCAAGCGTGGAGCTGCTAGGTGCTTGCCCATTGTCCTCCTGCAAAGTCCTGCTCACCTCTGGGGCACTGATGGGTGCAGATCCCCCAGGTCAGGGTGAGGAAAAGAGGCCTGGTGGTCAACTCAAGGGTATTTGAAGGAGCAAAAGGTGAAACTATTGCCGTTTTCCCCCTTTATTTATTTGGCAACAACTTTACTGAGCACATACTCTGCGCCTGGCATCTTCTGGCTGCTGGGGACACGGGGACAAGCAAGGCAGGCGGCTGCCTTGAGAGGCTCATGCCCATTGCAGTTAGGCAGATGCCGCCAGCTTTCCGAAATTCAACACATCGGAGCCAGGGCAGAGACAGGCTGCACTGCTGTAGCGACCAAGAAGGCGGTCACCTCAAAGCGGGGACTTGGCAGAGCAAATTGGGTTTTCTGAGAGCACAGCCATCTGCCAGTTCCCAGCAGAGACAGTTCCTCCTCCTCCATTTAGCTCCTTGCTCACCTCCTGGAACGCACTCTGGGCCAGGATTTCTCAATAAACCAAGGCCTGTGGCAGCTTCAACTCATGGGCACGAGCCTGGTCACCCAACAGTGACCTGACCATGGTCCGAGTTGCCCAAAGCCTACTGCCTGCAGCCCTGGGCTCGTCCCCGTCTCCTCCTCCCAAACCAGAACTCCCCAGGCATCTGAATAGGGGAGCCCTGCAGGGGGGAGTTCGAGCCACGTGCTAACCTGACAAGCTCAGGGAAGGCCTGCGTGGCAGTCTTGCAAACTCAGAGACCCAAAATAACCACAAAAGATGGTTAGAAAATTAAATATCTAACTACAAACAGGTTATAGTGGGTAGTCATGTCCTAGAACAGCCCTGTGCAAACTATGGCCCACGGGCCGGATCCGGCACTTTCGACTGTTCTATCTGGCCCGGAGAGGGTTCTCTTGCTCTCCCCTCCACTCCTTCTCCAGCAAGATGGGAGTGCCAGCATGGTCAGGTTGCTTTTGTTCCGGCCCTCCAGTCCCGTTTAAGAACCCATTGTGGCCCTTGAGTCAAAAAGTTTGCCCACCCCAGTCCTAGAAGGATATTTCACCTGACAAAGATCAACTTAGATATTCTTTACTGAGCCCATTTGCCTTCCTGCCTCTAAGACTACATCTCTGTGAGATGTCTGGGTAACTTGTAATTTCCTTTTCACCCCGGACCCCTCAGGGCACAACAAATGACCTCAAGACATTTTCTCATTGTTATTGTTATCAAGTTAATTGTCAGCTGTTAATTACATTAAAGTATCCTGTATCCATATCTGCAAAAGAAGCTCATGTCCATCATTTCACCTTTTATCCTATCCCAGAGGTTTCCCAGCTTCGCTCTGTCCCACCTCCCTAATCTATCACCAATGAATTTCACATAACTCACCTAAGTCCCTTTCCTCTGATTGCAATGTATAAATACCCATGTAACCCCCAATTCTCAGGAGCATTATCTCAATCCATTGAGGTTCTGCTTCCCGGCATATGTTGACAGTTTGGCTCAAATAAACTCACTAAAATTCTTTACAGGTTTCAATATTTTTTTTCCCATTAACAACACCATCGGAATGAGCCTCAGAGACATAATGTTGAGGGAGGAAAAAGCCAGACACAATCATTCCCTACTGTATAATTCTACTCATATGGAGGCCTGAAAGAGGGGAAGCTGGTCAATGTGATAGAGATCAGAAGAGTGGCTACAGGAGGGGAAAAGGCGAAGGCGGGAGGGCTGGGAGGAGCGGGAGGGCGCTTTCTGGGTGCTGGAAACGTTTCATGCCTTTATCGGTAGACAGCTACATGCTTGCATATACATGTACAAAGTAATCCTGTGCCTGTAGATCGGTGAACTTTACTCTATATAAATTATATGTCTATTAAAAACCACACATCTCTGTGGGGATCAGCAAAGAGTTCGCTGTAAATGACACAGGTATGTTGGCCTGAGTCAGCTGAGGTTCCTGTCACCCTGTGTACCCCGCTGTGCTGGGGCCCGGGGACAGAAAGGATCAGACAGTGCGGCTCCTTCGGCTCCCAGTCTGGCCAGGAGACAGCCGTGCACTCAGACCTGGGAAAGGAGGCCGCTGGAGGAGGAGGTGGGGAGACAGCCTCAGACCACGTCCTGGAAGGGTGAGCAGCCACTGGCCTGGGAAAGATAAAAGCGCAGGGCTTGGAGGGCAAGGAGGCAGCTGGAGAGAAGCAGCAGGGAGTGGGGAGATCAGAATAGTGGGGTGCAGGAGAGCAGGAGAGCAAGGAGTGCTGGGGAGGAGGGCAGGGAAGAGGGGGGGCAGACCTCAGAATAAGGCCCTGAGTACCTGGGCCTGCCCCCACTTACCTCGCCTCATTATCCAGGCCACAAGTCTCCAGGGACCCGGAGAGTGACTTGCCGGAATCGAATTTACAGCCTTAGACCTGAATACCAAGCAGATGAAGGCGCTCAGAGGAGGGCCAGCTTAGACGCCCTGACCATGCTGCCTCCTCGGGCAGGAGGCCGGCAGGGCGGCGGGGCCGGGTTTCCAGCACCGAGGCTGGGCACCTGACTTCTGGCCAGCGCGGTGAGCGTCTCCCAGCGCCTGGAGCGGAAACCAGAGGCCGCTTGCTTACATGCACGTTAATCCTGCCTCTGGAAGCACCGCTGACATGGCCAACAAAGAATTATTATTTGTCTACACGTATTGTTTATTTCCTCTTTCAATAGAGCCTCTCGGAACACGACATTCCTTCATTTCCATTTCTATCAATTGCAGTGTCTTTGAGCTGAATAATAAGGCTGCGCAATCGATAGTAATGATGGAACCACCGAACACGAATGATTCCTGCTCCACCATCTCTCCCCCAGCATCTATCTGCTTCAGGAAGTGGCAAAGTATTATATATATATATATATATAGTGCATGAGTTGGGGAAACAATTCTGCAAATAATTATTTAAAAAAATTAATTGGTGGTATTATTCAATTATGCAGCATGCAATGTAGAAAAAGTTCCCTTAATTACAAGAGAATGGAATAGAACTTGCTTCAGCCTTAACCTTGTCATTTTTCAAGGTGAGCTATTACCAAATTCTAGAAAGGCTTTCCACAGCCTCTCTCTGCAGCAGCTGCCCGCAGAGCTGTTCGGAGGGAATGGGTCTTGCCACGGGAGACGGCTGGAGGATAACAGGTAACTGGAGGCTGCGGGTGACGGCAAGGAGCGTGAGCTTTGAGGCTGGACACCCCCGGCTGCTGAGACCAAACCAGTGACCCTGGGGGAAGCAACTTAACTCCTCAGAGTTCCAGGGACAATGGAACCGTCTAGCCTACACCGAGATCAAGGGTCCCAGTAGCTGGCCATACTGAAGCTTCCACCTCACCCCCCTGGCCCGCATCTGAGTTTGCCTGCAGCAGCATGGGCTGTTCTGCTGTATCTTGATGGCTTCTCACCTCAACCACTGAGGAACCTGCGGTGACAAATACTCCATCTTCCCTACCCTTTGGCGCACCTTCTACATGGTGCCAGGGACCATCCATCTTGGTCTGTGAGGGACTGAGGGGATTCCCAGAAGGTGGGACTTTCGGTGTGAACACTGGGTCAGTCTGATCCGATGGGGATGCTTGGTCACCCCCATTATATCTTAGAGCAGTGTTCCCCAAAGTGTGGTACTCGCACCCCTAGGGGTATGGGAAGAGTTTGGTGGGGGTACGCGTTGCACCGGAGTTTGGTGGGGATAGGCACTGCACCGTGCTTAGCTGCGCCTAATTCTATGTTCTCATGAGTCAAGTCAAGACAGTCTTGTGAGGCGTGAGATGGTCCGGTGTGCAAATAAATGTTACTTATAGCATAACTTTTATTTATATTTTATTATGAATAAGTTTATTTTTTGTTTATTATTATTTTGTGTATGTTCCAAAAAAAGAATAAATATATTTTGATTGTTATTAAAATACACCCATTTTTATATATATATATATATATATATATATATATATATATATATATTTTATTGATTTTTCACAGAGAGGAAGGGAGAGGGATAGAGAGCTAGAAACATCGATGAGAGAGAAACATCGACCAGCTGCCTCCTGCACACCCACTACCGGGGATGTGCCCGCAACCAATGCACATGCCCTTGACCGGAATCGAACCTGGGACCCTTCAGTCCGCAGGCAGACGCTCTATCCACTGAGCCAAACCGGTTTCGGCAAAATACACCCATTTTTTTGACGAGGGGTACTCAGCTTTATGAAAATTATAGAAGGGGTACACATATGTCAAAAGTTTAGGAAACCCTGTCTTAGAGGGTCCTCGGTGGGATGGAACCCAGAGGCCCACAACAGCAATCTGGCATTACTGCCCTGTTTATTGGCTTTCTTCCCTCCCCCGTCTATGGTCTCCGCTCCTGTACCCAAGCTTCCTGGGCTCAAACTCCAAGTAAACTGCCTGCATCCAAGTCCCTGTCTCAGAGGAGCCAGGCTAAGATAGCACAGGGCTGCGCGGGGGTCTCCTTCCCTCTGTTCTTGCTGTTTGCTGTGCTTCAAACTTTTTCTCATAACCCGGCTATAAGAGTGCAGGTTCTTTTTAAAAAAAATATATATATATATATATATATATATATATATATATATATATATATTATTGATTTCAGAGAGGAAGGGAGAGGGAGAGAGGGAGATACACATCAATGATGAGAGAGAATCATGGATCGGCTGCCTCCTGCATGCCCCCTACTGGGGATTGAGTCCACAACCCAGGCATGTGCCCCTGACCAGAGTTGAACCTGGGACCCTTCAGTCTAGAGGCTGATGCTCTACCCACTGAGCCAAACCAGCTAGGGCAAGAGTGTGGGTTCTTAAGAAGAGCAGGAAGGACCATCAGCACTGGTTGAATGGACAGAGGTGGGGAAGCGTCAGTCAGGCTTTGGGAAGCTGGCACCGCCTCCTCACAAGCAGCAGGCTCTGTGTCTAAGGGGTCCCCAGAATTCTTCTCGGTATTCAGAAGCACTGCCCCCCCCCCCCCCCAGCATTCCTCCTCTAGGAGGCAGAGCCTGCATTAAGCTACTAGTGAACAGTTAGGAGTACACGCTTTGAAGGTGTTTCCGGTGCTCTGACACCTATTGCCACCAGTCAATCGAGGTGAGTTACCTGAGGGATTACTTCCCCGGGCTTTCTGAGGGGTCCTGGCTCTGTGAGGACAGAGAGCCAAGTTAGCATCCTGACTTTATACTGGCCCCGGGCCCTGCCATGGCAGCTCGTATAGGTTTTCCTCTATCCTTAATACCATCCATATTCATAGATGATACAGAAAAAAATGCGAGGTTTGGAGCCATACCTGCGAGGTTTCCGTTTCCTCATCCATCACAGTGTAGGGAGGTTTCATGAATGAACATGAATGAAGTATCTCCCAGCATACTGGGTGATAAATGTTTTGAAGAAAAAGAGGGAAGTGAGTCTATTTTATAACCAGCAGGGATTCAAAGATGGTGAGTCTGATGTCAAAGGCAGTGCCATCCTGAGGGAAGTTTGCCCCTCAAATGTGAACTCATGCCCTCAGGGTGGGTGCTCTTGTCTCCATCCGGGTGTGTCACAGAGGACGATGAAGTGAGAGAGCCCAGGAGGACAGGAGGATGTGACTCCAGACCCCCAAGAGCTAGGTCAGTGTAAGAACCACTTCCTTGAAGGGTTTCAAAACTGAGCCAAGACTGTAGAAAACACTGCTAATCACAACCTTCCTTAACCGTTTTATGATTTTCCCATCTAGTTATCACAAGGAAATATAAAATGCTGAACACTCCATTAAAACCAATCGTTCCAATGATTACCATCTTGTTGATTGGCTAATGTGGCTCTGGACACTGTGCAGGACCTTCCCGTACAGGCCTTACTTCTTGTCACACATAGCCCAGCAGGTACTGACTGCTGGCCACATGCGTGCCCTCTGCCTAGTGAGGAACTTGGCACTCTGTCTCACATCCGAAGGGTAGAATCTGAGGCCAGCAACGTTGGATAAGTTTCTCAAGGTCACTTAGCTGTTCCTGGAGGAGCATGAAGGTGGACCTAGATTTAACTTGTTCAAAAGCCTTGTTTTCTTTCCCCACATCACTCCCCGGGCTCTTATGAATCTAGGTGTGAGCAAGGTGTGAACAAAAGCAGGGCAGGCGGTCCTTTATCCTTTGCCCCCCTCCCATCTCCCCCTTGTGGAAGGGCAGAAAGCGGAGGGTTTCCCTGGAAACACAACCCTGGCAGCTGCTTTCAATTCTGTGTAGTACCATTTCCAGCAAGAAGGAAGGAAGGAAGGAAGGAAGGAAGGAAGGAAGGAAGGAAGGAGGGAGGGAGGGAGGGAGGGAGGGAGGGAGGGAGGGAGGGAGGGAGGGAGGGAGGGAGGGAGGGAGGGAAGGAGGGAGGGAGGGAGGGAGGGAGGAAAGGAAGGAAGGAGGGAGGGAGGGAAGGAAGGAGGGAGGGGAGGGACGGGAAGGCAGAGTTAGCTTCTGTTTGTACTTTTATTCTAGAGGTTGTGTGCTCACTGGTTTAAGCAAACACAGTTTGCCTCAGCTGGGAACCCACAGACATCTGTGTGTCTGCCTGACACAGACACACACCGTTTGAACTTCACAAGCGTTTCTTCTTTGGAAACCAGTCGGACCTAGAGCGCAAGTTCAGGCGCTACTCACCGGGCAGGACTTTTGATGAAATGAACAGCCTGGAGGAGGGGGGAGCAGCAAGAAGCACCTCGAATAACCAGCCTCTTCCCCTTTCCGGCTTGGACACGAGCTGGTGTTTGGGCTTCTGCCTTCCCCTGTGCTGCGGACCCTGGTGGGCAGAGGTGACCTCCGGGAGATTCAGGGATAAATAATCCCGGGATGCAATGGCGCTCTAAATCCATTCGAAGAGGGGCAATGATGCACGGAGCCATCAGCTGTTTGGTGAGCCAGTGCGAAATGATCATGCCGCTCCCCAGGAAGGGCATCACCCAGAGACCCTGTCAAAGAATTATCTGGTATGTGGATGTTAGGGAGTAATCTCTCTTAAATGATTACTTGGTGGAAGGACTAGCCAATGGCGCTAAATTGTCTCCACGCTAGGCCGAGAGGTCAAATGCAGACATCATCCCGGGTCTGTTGGGGAGGAGTGATGATGGGGAGGCAGCTGTAAGTCCTCCCTGGGGACTGCTCTGGACTGCAGGCCCCAGAACGCTGCCATCAGCAGCCAGGAGATAATGCATGCGCTCGCTCTTCAGGGAAGCGGAGCTCCAACCCTCTGTAGGCCGTAACACAATCCTCTGGAAATGCTGAATGCGCCTGTGGCCCTTGCCACCATCCTGGACCAGGGTTTGCAATCACAGATCCACAAGCCCACAGGGTGGGCCAGGGGGATCCCTGCAACACCCTCTGACCCTCCTCCCATCCTGTACACTCATACCCTGGCTTTAGGGGATCATGTTCTTTACTGACCCAATGTGTGAATGGTTCCAGGGGTGGGATGGAGGACACGGGCGTTAACTCCAAGTTAAGGTGGGTCCCATATGTTCTTCTATCCTCTGCTTGTGAATTGTGTCCTCACATACCACAGGCACATCCCAAGCAAGGCTTTGCCTCATCTTGTCATAAACGGGCTGACATGGAACGTGGACAATTGCCATCTTGCGTTTGTCTTCCTCCCTTCTGTAGACGCCCCGCAAAGTGGGGTGAGCCAGGGTTCTGGAGCCAGGTGCATCTGGATGGGAGTCCAGCTTTAAAGTGGACTCTTAGCCTTGACCTCTCTTAGTCTCCCATATTCTCACTTGTGTCAGCAGTTTCAGAGTATGGCAGGGGAGGAAATGAAGTAACGCGTGAGTAGCACATAGCAGAGGTCAGACGTTGTCCTCTCAATCAACGAGAGCCATCAAATCCTCACTCACTGGGACATTCGTGCGGTTCTAACATGGACTCTTTTCTAATTCCCTAGGCCCGTTCATCGGGAAGATGGGCCTGCTAATGTGTGCCTCAGTGGGAGGCTTCAAGGTTTAAATGGATTCCTGTCTGCAAAAATGGGGGCCCAGGAAGGAGGATTTGCTCAATAAGACCTTTCCCCTCTGATCAAGCATTCCCTCCCATCTTTCCATCGTCACCACTTCAACTCCTCACAAAATGCCTCTAGAGATCCACAAAATGCCTCATTTTACATATGAGGAAACTTAGGCTCAGAAAGATTAAGTAGCTTCCCTGGGATCACATAGCTGGTGAGTGATGAAGCTGGACTCAGAACCCAGAAATAAACCCCCTCTCTTAATGCTACTCTGAATTTCTATGGGAACAGAAGTACCCCAGGAACTCAGGTCGGAGCTGCCTTTCACACTGTCCTAATTTTCTGCAACACTTGGTTCGCTCCCCCAGCGGACAAAGAATTGTACTAAGCATGCTGAATCTGACTCAACAATAACAAAAGCTTTTCTTTCCAGAAGGGTCCACTGTTCAATTACCTCCAGGTCTGTGAATGCACCGCACGCTTGGGCCTCTCTGCCCCACCGAGGGTTGACCATTAGATTTCCATTAATTAATACGGAGTTTAATCTTCTTTGATTGCAAACATCGATTGTTGCTGATCTTTCAGCCATCCCTGCCAGGGGGTATGTATCTGAGTTCCAAAACTCTCAGGCGCCATCATGCCAGGAGAAAGGTGAAATGAAACATTAAGCTGGGTTTATGGTCAATTTAATTAATGCAAATGCTCAGCTTGGTTCATTTGGCCCAATAATGCTTTCCAATAAAGCTATTGGGGACAAACACTTCCTATTTATTTTCTATGTCCACTTTAAAAAAAAAAATTCCTTTCTGCCAGAAACTAAGCAAGGTATGGCCTAAAGGCCACTATTAAGTTCTAAGTTGTATCCAGTTCTACAATTCCATGGAAAAGCTGCCTCTTGACTAAAATCCTTAAAACAAAATAAAGATCTCTCAGCAAAGAGGAAGTAGGCCTGTGAATTGGCAGGGCCGATGGTGGAAGGCAGGTGTGAATGTGAGAAAGACTCAGGAGGGTGAAGGGGGGAAAGAAGGAAAGAGAGAACAAGAAAAAGGAAAAAAAAAAAAAGCTGTGGAAGGTAAGGTTTATCCCCTAGTAGATTTATTAAGGATTAGTGGCCTAGTGCACAGATTTGTCCACATTGAAAGGAAATTCATTAGAAGAAATATTTTAATATCACTATTCATCCTTTCTCTATAATAGAAGTGTCAACCAAATTCATGATCAACAATAACAGATCAAAATATAAGCATGTGATTGGTACCAGGGAGAGCTTTATAGGCAATGTGCATGCATGAGTCAACTTAGCCTTTTATAGATATAGAATAAACTTGCTTAATTAGACCTGCTTTCTCATGTAGCTAAACTTTTTCCAGCCCAGTGAAGCACCCGATTTCCCTTTCATGAAATTGTCAGCAACACAGCAGTAAATATCAGCCAAAGCAGATTATTATTGTAGACCACGCAGGGAGAATAAAGGGTAAAATACTTAACTGCAGCAGTGTTTGACTAGCGAGAAAATCTGAAGTCATTTTCAAGGTCCACCATTTCTTCTTTTCAGTTGGGTCAAGTTTCTAAACTTTCTAAATCTCTGTTTTCTGGTTAATGAAAAGAAAATAGGACTCCACCGAGTCGCCCACCTACCTACTCCAGGACTTTGGTGAGGATCAAATGAGATGAGGTATGGCAAAACACTTCACAGACATTAAGTTAAAGTGTAAAATGTTTGGCTATAAAACAAGTTGTGTTCATGGGATGAAGAAACTCCAATGAGGCTAGTCTAGTTGCGAGGGAGAGGAAGCTGGGCATTGGTATGTGACATCAGAGACCGTTTCTGGGCTGGGCTGTGGGCAGCATTTTGCCCCATGGGGTCTCGGCAGCATAGGCTGCAATTTTGTGGGCTGCCACTCCGGGGTGGTGATGGGGCCTGTGTCCCACTTGGGGGAAGATGAGTGCTGATTTGTGGGTGCCAGGTCCATGGTACTGTTTCTCTTTAAGTAGCCAGTGTTCCTCAAGGCAGCTCCTGCATTGAGTGTCTGCCCCCTGGTGGTCAGTGATCATCATAGCGACCAGCAGGAACATGGGAGGGACACTTAGCATATTAGCCTTTTATATATACAGATAACCCTGATCACTTAATCAATTATATATATATATATATATATATATATATATATATACTATATATAATTATATATAATTAATCTATTGAATAATTATATTTATATATTGAATAATTATAATTATATATATTATATATATATTGAATAATTATATATATATTGAATAATTATATTTAACACCTGTGTAGAATCTTTCAGCACTCAGACATTTCTACCTACATTATCTCATTTGACTACTGCTGCTTACAACAGTCAAGGTATTATGTTTCCATTCTGCACAGATAGAAAATAAGCTCTGAGAGGTCAAGCTATTTGCTTGAGGTTACACAGCATCAAAGTCATGGCATGGACTGTGTGCTTCCAGCCCACTGCCACTGGGACACTGTGTATAGTTATGCACAAGGGTGTCTGATTCAGTGGCTAAGTCAACACAAACTCTGGGTACTGAGTCAGCCAGAAGGCTGGAACTCTTCCTAATCTGTGCAATGATGCCTCTGCTTGCCAAACCACTTGCCTGCGGGTGGCATCTGTCCAGAAGAGGTGTCACTCTCTAATGTGTTCACAGTGCCACATGGAAGACTGCAGCAGCCAGTCCTTGCCCATCAGATCTATCTCAGCACCCACAACGTTGTAATGTGCACATGTTTCTCCATAAGCACTCCGTGAACTTCCTGAGGGTGAGAACTGAGCCTGAGTCACCTCCATGTCCCCAGGGCCCAACACGGGGTTTGTGACTGTTGAGTGAAAGGCTGGTCAAAGACCTGAGGAAATGCACACAGTGATGCACGTTCAGTGCTCTTTCACTGCACATCCCAGCCTTCTGCTGGATGGTCCTCTCTCCTCTGAGGACCCAGACTCTCAGTCCCACATGTTAGGTCTCAGGCCATTGTGTATTTACTAGACTATGGACTCTTTCTAGACAGCAGGCTCTATGAGGGCAGCCACAGGGGCATGCCAGTGAGATTTTTTTTTACCACCAAGCTCAAACTCTGGCATAAAGTATTAGTTCCCTCCTCTTTTCCTCTAATTCATTCTCCATTTCTATGTAACCTGTTTCTTAGGGACAGGAGCTAATGGATGGCAATGTGTGTATAATTTGATTTCACAGAACCAATCAGAGTCCAAAATAGCTGGACCTTCTCCGAATACACTCTTCTGCAGAGTTCACCCAAGGCCTTTGTCCACACTATTCTGTCCCAATGTTGGGCTTCTGGGCCATACCAGAACTCTTACACCTGCAAAGCTCAGTGCAAATGTGGAGCTGAGGTAACAGAAATATGGCAAAACCCCTCCTCAGGCCCATCAACCTAGAAATCACTGAGGTATGTTGAAGGTTTGGCTGTCTGCTCTCCTGTGCATGGAAGACCATCTGGACTTCTGTCTAAAGGAAGCACGGGGTAGTTTTAAGCATATAGGCATATTCCCATCATCCCACCCACCTGCAGCTTACTCTGATAATCATCACTGCTGACTCTTTCTGCTTCAGTGAGGTTCAGCATTCCTCCTTGACCTTCACTGTTACCTCAATGCCCATAGGCTTTCTTCTTGCTCTGATACCCAGAAATGTGCCACAGATCTAGCAACTGGAACCTGTGGCCTGAAAAGGTTAGGCCAAGGCAGAGGCATTCTACATCAAAGGAACTCACACAGGAACAACAAAGAGCTGGGCCTGGTCCCGAATTTCCCTTCTCTGTATTTGCTCCTTAGGTTGCATTCTCCTCACCCTCCTTCTTCGGTAACAGCTACACACTACACCTGACGGCCTGGGAGGAACACGGTCCCTTCTCCATCCACCTAGGGCCGTGGTCGGCAAACTGTGGCTCTGGAGCCACATGCGGCTCTTTGGCCCCTTGAATGTGGCTCTTCCACAAAATACCATGGCCTGGGCGAGTCTATTTTGAAGAAGTGGCGATAGAAGAAGTTTAAGTTTAAAAAATTTGGCTCTCCGAAGAAATTTCAATCATTGTCCTGTTGATATTTGGCTCTGTTGACTAATGAGTTTACTGACCACTGACCTAGGGCTTCCAGATACAGCTGGTTTCCAAATGTAGCTCTAATCCAAAAATGAAAGACGTGCATCTCACTTGTCCTAATTCTCTCCACCTGCACTCAGGGTAGACATTACTAATTGATCATGATATTGATCCCCGCTGAGACAATCTCAGTCTTGGAATTCTCTCCAACACAATGTTCCAGACAATAACTAACAATTAGAGTTGACACATGAAATACCTGTTCTCTTCATGCTCTGCACATAGCTAAAGGCGAATCACTGAGTAACACCCACAGCCAGGTAAAGCACCCAGTGGACCCACAGACCGGGTCTATTTAAACTTACTGTGAAGGATGGTCACTTGTTAGACTAATCGGTGTCCAACGGTAAATGGTCAGAACTTCAATGCCTGGTGCACACAGGAGGGATGGAACCAAAACATAGCAGGGGAATTCCAGACCCATTTCATTGCTTCAGTCTCTACTGGAGGCAGAGCAATCTACTTAACATGAATAATGAGTTTTAGCCACCAATAAGTAAGCAGCATACCAACGGATACATCTTCTGATTGTTCTCTAGTTGCTGAGAACTGGAGTTGTTCTTTCGGCATACATACCCACTCATGTGGATGAAATCAAGCATTTCTTACACTTCAAATAAAGGACGGTTGGAAGATGACCTCTTAGCCTTACAGAATACCAAAACTACTTTCGTATAATCTGAACTCAATATTTCAAGTTTTCTGTGTTTATTTTGGATCTCACCGTGGCTGTGGGATTTCCAATGGTGTCTGTCTTCCTTCTTCCTTCCCTCTCTCCCTTCCTTACTTCCTTACTCTCCCCCCCTCTCTCTTTCTCTCTACCTCTATCTTTCTTTTGCCCATTTATGCTTTTCTTGGTTTTATTCACTATAAGACTAAGAATTTAGGAGTATGCTCTTGGAACCACATCCCTGCATTCCCTCTGGCAATGAGGGACATGAGAGGGAGAAGGACAGACAGACAGTAGGATGGTGGAGTAAGTCACCCTCATAAACCCAAAGCCCTATTTCTGGTGCTGGGTATTGAAGGGTGGTAGGTCCAGGACTAGAAGATTCGTTAGGACTCCTATGATCTATGACATAGGAGTAGGTCTCTTGTTGCTGGCTGAGCCGAGGAGTGCGGTGTTGATGTATGCACCAGCTGTACCCACCTAGCGAGGGGCCCAGGAACCCTAGGGCCTGATTTCCACAATCTGGAAATGCTCTCTGCACTTACTGCTATAGATCGCAGGAGGGGGACTCAGACCGGCACAGACGCCTCCATCTGCCAAATTTTCCGGGGCCTCTAGACCCGAATATCCCTTTGATGTGTAATATTCCTTGCTGACATACAGACTTCCCTCCTCAGGAGCTGTGTGGGAGCGGGAAGAATGAAGAAAGCCTAGCCCTCACCTAAGAAAACTCAAAGCACTTTTTGGTTTTATTGGTTTTATTTGTCTTCCAGATAAAACTGGCTTTTATTTCATATCTGCAGCAGGAGAGCCACTTTTAAAAGTCAATGCCGGTAGAAAGTGCATTCAAACTGCACTTAATCACACTCAACAGGGGCAGGCGAGGCAGAGTGCTTGCCTCTTCTGGACAAAAGCTTGTTTTCTTGAAGACTCGTTTCAAGGGGTCTCGGATGCGCCATGCACAGCTGTGGTTTAGGACGCCGACCCCACAAAAGCAGGTGTCCCCCTGCATCTCCCAGCCCTCTGGGTTCTGCCCAGAAGTTGTTAGTTCAGGCTTCTCTCTCCTGAGCTCCTGGAGGTGAGGCTGACCTAGGGCTCCTCCCCTGGGCTCATTCAGCCCCTGTGAGCACCCGCTGCAGACAGCACCTAAACTTGAGACTGGCTTTGTTCCTGCATTCACCCCCGGCCAAGAGTGCAGTGCAGTCCCGCTGCCAAAGGCCTCTGTGGCTGTAGCCCCACTGTTTGGACCCAGTTCCTGGCTCTGCCCGGTTCTGAGTGAATGAGGGCAAGTTATCTGACCTCAGTTACCCCCTCTATAAAGTGACAATAATATCTCCTCATAGAGTTATTGTGGAGATAAATGGACTATCTGTGGTGTGTAATGTACTCAACGATGGCCAGCGCATCCCTGGGGAGGTGGGAAGGGGGGCAGGGCCTTATCTAAACTACACCTGTAACCTCCTCCGCCTCTGGTCTGAAACAGAGAAAGCTGTCAATAAATGTTTGTGGAACCATGGCTACTCTTAGACCGCCCCCACTCCCCTCCACAAGCCTCGTTCTCAATGAACAGTCATCTCCAGTGAGAATCACCAGTTTTCAGCCGCTCTAAAAACCACCGGCCAGGGCTAGCTCTTACTCTCTTCTCTCTGCCCCGTGCTCCTGGGTGGCTTCCCTAACAGCCTAGAGATCATTTCTTGCTGCAGACCAATAGAAGGCAATGCAAGGGAATCACCCTCAAAGGGAATCATCATCAACCCCAGTCGCTTCTCATTATTCACAGTAGTTAACATTCTATAGAGTCCCACAGACACTGGATAGGCGGGGACAGCATCATTGCTCCTGAGGGAAATACAGGGATAGGTTCCTGTGAGCCTCTGGTGAGCATTTTCATCAACTGAGGAATATATAACCTTGTTTTCTGTGTGTCCCTGTTTAAAGATACCTTGTTTAATATATGCTGTTGATTTATTACCATTGAACTCATGGCCAAAGCTTATCTAAGACAAGGCAAACCTCAGCCTTCTTGTTCTCAGGAGCACGGGACGGCACTTCCACATTATACGTGGAGGACATTTTCACACAGCAAAATCGCCAACAAAAAAAAGCACAAAAATGCACAAAGCACAGTACTCAATAGACTGTGAAGCGGACACGTGTTTACATATGAGACCTGAAACAAGAAGGCGGAGTGTTTGGCCCCGGCTGCTGGAAACCTGTGCATCGGGTGACTCAAAATTTTGCTACTTTCATGTACCCATCAGTGATCATGAAGGCACTGTTTGCTATTGCAAATTATTGCAAAAGTGACCTCACAAGTATACATTCTGTGAATAATGAGGATTGACTGTGTAGGATCCTGAAATCTGAAGGAAAATACTTGACATGGCATTTATGATGCATGTGTGTAGAACTGCGGCTTCAGGTGTAAACTTTCCTTTAGGGATGTTTCTCCTTCTTGCAATTAGCCATGAGTAGTTACTCTGAGTGTTGTGTTCTGATATGGAATGGAAAGAGGTGTCTTGATGCTTCACCACTCACCTGCTGAATCTGATTGCCATCAGCCTCCCTTGCTTCCATATGTATATTCACACTCTATTGGAGCATTTTCAACCGCAAATAACATTCACATAAACAATGTATATATAAACAATGATTCTGCATGCTTTTACTAGAACCACCACTTTCTAAATCAAGAAACTGAGATTCAGAGAGGTTAAGAAATTCATTGAGGTCACAGATCAGAACAGAGTGACTCTAAAATCTGAAGTTTTTAGAGAATTATACTAATTAGTCTGGCTCTATGAATGACCTTGATATTGAGTTATCAATACCAATGACAACTAGCAGAGCAAGGTTTCAAGACACATTCTGATAGCTAAGATAACACACATAAGATAAGTGGAGGCCTAGATAAAATTACCAAAGGGAATGACTCAAATGAGAGGCAATAGTATGGTATAGACAACACCTTTGTGAAGTTATCAACTTATTGCCAAGGATATGTCTGGATGTTGCTTCCTGACTCATCTACATGATCATGTTATATACACACCATGATTTCAATCAGTCAAAAACCACTACTCTGAACAGGTTTTGAAAATAAATATAATCATACAGAAGACCCTTCTTAAGTACTTCCTATCATCAGAAATTTTCTAGCAATCATATGGCAAGTGTGAGAATAAAGGAAATTTCAACATATTGTTCAAACCCATAGAGGTCTTGTACCCTATAGAAAACAGTTCAAAAATATTAAACTGGAGGTTCCACACAAAAACATTAAAGAGATTTTTTTTAAATGATGAATAAGAAGAAAGTCATGGAGTTTAACTGCAAGTAGAAAATTCATCCTCTCAGGTCTTAAAAGAATACATATTACAGCAGCAAATGGAAAATGACAAATCTCCCATCAGAAACACGACTTTTTATTCTTATTGTGTTGCATTTACAGCTCTTCCAAGGATTTGACTCAAGAGAGCCAGAAGAAGAAAAAAAGGAAAAGACAAATGAATTGGAAATGACCTCATCCATTATCTATGGCCTCATGGAGGAAATAATGCCTTCCCAAAGCGAGGCCATGGATTAGCTGTCAAATAAAAAACCTCTGCATAAATACTTGACCTAAGTACAGAGCATTAAAGGAATCTCAGCTACCCATGCCTTTGAGGGAGCCACTGCCCATGTGGAATTAGCAAATTGGTAGATAGAAGATTCCACACAGGACCTTCTTTTCTTAATCTCACAGTCTGTTTAAATAACTTTATTAAAGGTAGCTTAACACAATAAAAGGAAGCCGAAAAGCTATGAACAGAGAACGTGTAAAAAAAAAAAAAGAAATTAAAAATGCTAGTAAGCACTGGGGAAATGCTCAATCAATAATTAAAGACTAACAAATTAAAACAAAGATGAGGTGATTTTGCTACCAAAGTAAACACACACAACACACACCACATAATAACATTCAATATTGGCAGGATGTGTGAAAGGGAGAGCACTGAACTATGGTTAGTGGAAAAGTAAAATGACAAATCTGGAAAGAAGAGTGTTATATATTTATATCCTTTGACCCAGTAATTTGTCTACTAGGACTTCATCTTAAGGAAGAAATCTGAAATGCATACACATCAGTATTGCAGCCATTTAAAAACATAGCTCAAGGCATTTTTAATGACATGGGAATATTTAATATTATAAAAACTTAATTTTATACATAGAATGTGATTTCAGAGCACACACATATACACACTCCCTATACCAGTGGTTGGCAAACTCTTTAGTCAACAGAGCCAAATATCAACAGTACAATGATTGAAATTTCTTTTGAGAGCCAAATTTTTTAAACTTAAACTATATAGGTAGGTACATTGTTATTAATTTAATTAGGGTACTCCTAAGCTGGCCTTTGCTAACAACTCAAGGGGCCAAAGAGCCGCATGTGGCTTGCGAGCCACAGTTTGCCGACCACTGCCCTGTACCAAACACTGGAAAGAAATAGGCTGGAATACTAACACTACTTGCCACTCCAAGCCAGGGAGACTACTAGTAATTTTAATTACCTTCTTTGTAAACAACTGAACAATAACGACTTTAAAATATAAGACATGACAGCTGATCCATAGTGAATCGTTTCCCTCATTTCTCTAAGTAGCCTGAGACCCTCCTCCTTGCACAGGCTGATTGTTGTTACTGTGGGTTATGTCTTGTCCACTGACTGAATCATGGTTTTCTACTGTTCACCAAAACACTTTCCCTTATTTAATCCCTTTAATCTCCTAAGTGATCCACAGGGACTTTTCCACTTGCCACGTGCACCAAAGGTTACTCATGGAGCATACTGTACACTTCACTATGGGAGGGCACATTTGCTTTAAGAGTTGGGAACTGATCTTCTATATCATCCTCCCATCATTCCAGTGAACTGAATTCAGTTCCATGAAAATAGTAATTTATTTTTTAAATATTCATTAAGCATGTAATCTATGCCTTCCTACACCACAAGTTGCTCTCCAAAGTTTCTTGTACATTAAGATCGTCTCCCCAGTCAGACCTGGGAATGCAAAACCCAACTTCCAGCATGTAGCACAGAGTTAGGCATAGAGCAAACACGTGTCCGGTGTGCACCTGCTTGGAAAGACATCCACTTCTTGAATCAGAGTGAAATTGAAAAACAAAAAAATAAAAACACCTCAGTGCATGACAAATTATACAATGGTTCTGGTGGCATTTTAGTTACTGATACTTATTTGGATGTCTTTCGTTTGGACTGAATCCAATAGAAACATCCAACATTCAGAAATGTTTAACATTGGGACAAGTTAAAAAGGGAAGTGTGATAAGACCTGAGAAACACTCCTTTCCTAGAATGGCTATTCCAGTATACGTTCTTCTAGGCCAGGGGTGGGCAAACTTTTTGACTCGAGGGCCACAATGGGTTCTTAAACTGGATCGGAGGGCCGGAACAAGAGCATGGGTGGAGTGTTTGTGTGAACTAATATAAATTCAAAGTAAACATCATTACATAAAAGGGTATGATCTTTTATTTTTATTTTATTTTAATAGTTTAGAACAGCCATCCGGCCTGCGGGCCGTAGTTTGCCCACGCCTGTTCTAGGCTGTGAAGCAGGGATGACAGAACAGAAGTACCAACCTGGAACTCGTTCTGAAAGGTTCCAAGACAAATGACCACTTTTGGGAACTTTCTCCTTCCCCTTAACATGTACAAATGCACAAAGACAAAGTTCCCAAGACAAATGCTGCTACTCTGGGCCGGGCATAGTGATGGCACTTATTCACTTCATCTCATTCCGCCAGCACAAATAGCCCAGTGAGGCTGATGTGGTGATTCCAATTTTAAAAGCTCAGAGAGGTGACGTATCAGACTTCCATTCCCATATGTTGGAACAGCATGCAAACATTTAAATATATACATATTTTCCTTTAGAAATTAATTTGATTGTGAATGGAAAATACAGAATTCTTTAGGTTGCTTTTTGGAACAGCATGGCTCAGAACAAAGTATACGGCCCACCTTCATCAAAAGTGGGGTAGGCATCTACATTTTAAAAGGAGAGGTCCCAGTGCCCAGGAGGGGTGTGAGGTAAATAGGAGAGGGGTGCTTATGGATATTTTTTGAGAAAAAGTCTTTCTTATCTTCAGTTGTCATACCCAGAACTCCCTTGGACCTAGAACTAGCTTTGTCATTTTATACTACCCATGACTCTCTAGTCAG
The DNA here is from genome assembly GCA_963924515.1 of Vespertilio murinus. Lineage (NCBI taxonomy): Eukaryota > Metazoa > Chordata > Mammalia > Chiroptera > Vespertilionidae > Vespertilio > Vespertilio murinus. The sequence continues at coordinate 29,418,024 of OZ004715.1, read as the reverse complement.
CAAAATATGGGGAAAGGGCATATTTCAGTTGGCAGATGCCTGGCTTGCACACACAGAAATAAATTTTCCTGATTCTGGATGTAAGGACCTTAAATGATTCAAAATGTCCAAATGTCCTGGATTATGTAGGTGGAGCCAATAATTTCTGGTCCTGGAGCCTGTGCCAGAGTTGAAAGAACAGGAGTCAGAACCCTGGCTTTGTGTCCAATTCCTGAGAATAAATAGGAATGTGGCCAATGAGCACTGAATATTTCTATGCCCCGGTTTTCTGGCTATCAACTGAAGATCATCTCTGCTTTGCCCTATTCCCAGGGATGACATGAGGGCTACTTAGGATACACCTGAAGGCTCTCCATATTCTTAAAACCATAAAAAATTCTCCAAGTTCTTAAGCTACTTGAAATCACAGCCTTTGCAATTTTATGAATGACTTGGTTCTGCTTCCCCTTGACAAATGCACAAATACAAAAACACGCACCATTATTTCAGATAGCACATGGACTTTTTGAAGTCAGGGTAAGTCCTAGATTGAGAACCTCTCTTATAAATTAGATACGGGAAACTCTAATGAAGTCCCCTCCATGGGGTCCAAGGTCTCCTCACCCCTATATGTGATGATTTTTCCTTCTTTTAAGAAGCCCAGAAGAGTAGCAATTCGACTATTTCTAGCTCTTAAAGTTTGCAAAGATCTTCATCTCTTCCCAGGTTTCTCATGCATTGACAAGAGGTGAGGGTGTAGGAGGTCTGCAAATCTCTTCAAAAGAGACCCTCCTTACCTAGTTAATTTCTAGAAAAGAATGAGGAGAAATGTGTCCAAATTACCTAAGGGGCCCACAACATCTACCACAAGGAAAGTTCCCAAAGAGGCAGAACATGGCCCCAGCAACTGTAAAACGTTACCCAATGGCCCCCAGCAAAGGCCTGCCTGTGGCTCTTGACAGTCACCCCCATCACCAAGCATGGGTTCCAGGAGTGTCACTCATTCAAAAAAAGCCCTGCATCCGTCAGAGGAAAGAATGCTGACAGTCATGTCTTGTGGTGCCTTGCCTGTGAGCAAAGAAACAAAGACTGAAGCTCTTGGGGGGCCATTGTCTCCTGGGATCCTGAACCTTGTATCTGCTTGTAATAAAAATAATTCAACTACGATCTGTTCCAGACAAGGACGCCATCCCTGGCTTGGGCAGACCTGGACCCCGCTCTTCCACGCCCCATTCCTGTCTGTGTTCTCTCTCTCCCTGTGAGGAGAGGCTGGAATGAGACCTGTCAGGGGCCCTGCACACACTCTCCCCGCCCACACTGTTGCTGTTTTGAAAATTTTAAGTGAGTGATAAAAGAGCCACTATACAAACTTGACTATGTCATGTCATAAACAAATGTAGTGTTTGCCATAACTAAGTAGGGGCATCAACTCCTTGGGAGCCACAAGCACAGCACCCTTGCGCTCAGAGAGACTGGTAAGAGGTCTCCAGGGTACAGAGACGGCTCCTAAGGGTTCCCCCTGGAGATAACTCCCATGTTGCCCCTCCCAGACACGGAGGAATGTGGCAATGACCACGGCAGAACTCAAGTGCTAACCTGATTAATCCCAATCTCACTCCTACATTTTGTCCATGACCAAGGTTTGCTGACTCGTCTTTACATCCATCAGTTTGTAACCTTGAATCTGTCTTCGGCCCTTGGTCCCTCTGCCTTGACCTTGGGGAGGGAAGGCTCCCCCTTTTCCCTCCTTATTAACGTAGCAGAGTGCAATGGGCACCACACGTTCCTAACTCGCTTACACCTTGTAGAGATGCTTTCATCCTTCCCCACTACAGACGTGCTTCTTAAACCCTCACATACATCCGATGTGCGAGCTTGTTGAAGCGCAGGTTCTGACTCAGGAGGTCTGGGGTGAGGCTGAGATTCAGCATTTCCAAGAGGCCCCGAGGTGAGGCCCGGGCTGCTGGTCTGTGAGCCATGCTTTGCGGAGTGAGCGTCTCTACTGCCATTTTGGAACCCCATCAAGGTTGAACTGCTCACATCTTTACAGAGGATGCCATTTCAAGCCTTGGGTCCCTTTCTAGAATCTGTTCCTGTTTTCCCCCCTCCTCTCCACTAAACCTGCCTTCTGATGGGCATCCTTGTCTCTGCTCTCCTCGATTCTGTTCCAAAAGTTTTCCTCATAAATAAAAATGAATGTTTCACTGTGTCATCCCCTTGCTAAAAATACTTGAATGTCTCTCCATTTCTCTTAGACAACAAATTTCTTTTCTTTTCTTTTTCTTTTTTTCTTTGGCTTGGTTTTGTTAATTTTTATTGATTTCAGAGAGGAAGAGAGAGGGAAAGAGAGACAGAAACATCAATGATGAGACAGAAACATTGATTGGCTGCCTCCTGCTCGCTCCACACTGGGGACTGAGCCTGCAACGTAGGCATGTGCCCTGATTGAGAATTGAACTGTGACCTCCTGGTTCATAGGTCACAGCCCAAACACTGAGCCACACCTGCTGGGCGAAAACAACATTCTTAATATGGCATCTGATACTTGTAATAACACAGGCTCTGCCTCCCCGCTGCCGTCTTCTTGTCCTGAGCTGCTGCCAAACCAAACACCCTGCATGAGACATGGCTGTGGCTTTGAGCATGGTGGCCACACTCTGCCTGCCTGCACCGGCCTCTTCTGCCAGAGCAACCCCTGCTCCTTCTTCCCTGCTTGGCGCAGATTCTACTGCCTGGGGACCTAGACCCATCTCTTGGTGTTGCCTGTGTATTTCTTCTCTACCCTCACTTGACAGAGACCCTTGGAGGTGGGGCTACATGTCCTCTCCATCACATACACAGTGTACCATTGGCTACCAACCCAGCAGCTGCTCTTGGTGACCTCCCTGTTCTCTTGCCACCGCAGTCAAGGAACCAGGTGTCAGTCACCAGGCTGGAGTACAGATGTGGCCTCCAAACACCATGAAAAGGTTTCAGGTCTTCCTGCCAACCTTTCGAAGAAAGCAAATTAGTTCTTCAGACTCTTTGTCACAAAATCTGCGTTTAATAACTAGGCAAACTACCAAAGTACAGAAACAGATGCTGACTAAATCATACAGACCGGAGCAAACGTTAACAGAAGAAGAGACTTATGATTATAGTTTGTAAAAAAAAAAAAATTACAAATGGCAAACTTGACCCATGGGAGATGCCAAATTCTAGCCCTGAGAACAGTGAAGTTACCTTCTGGCAATGGCACTCCTTCAGTCATCCTCTCCATTTGCAGACAGGGCTTGGATGCCCCAGAAGATGTGGTTCTGGCACAAATGGAAGGGACCCCACACTCACATGTCCTCTCACATGCAGCCTGCAGGAGACCCAGCCGGCATATGCATGGCACAAATGTCACGGCGTGGACGCATCTGCCACCCGGGGAGCCAGCCTGTGGGGAAAGGGCCCCCCTTGGAATTCAGCTGCTTAAGAAATCCCCTGTAATTCCATATTGTCAGTTCTGGATTTATTAAAGGTCACGCAAAAAGCAATATTCTTTTCCACTGAAAAGCGAGGCCTTTGAATTAAAGTCCGCCTAAAACCATATTTCACATTAATGAAGACTCTATTATTAAAATGGATTTTAATCTTAGTGTTTTGCTCTCAAGTTTGGAGAAAGAGTGATTAATTAAAGAGAATGCTTTCCTTTCTTTTCTGCCCCCTGGGTGGATTTCCACACCCATTCGGCCTAATTATCCCTGGCCCACGGCCATCCATTCGCAGCTGAGTGGGCCCACGCTCCCTGCTCCCCCCGTGCTCCCCGTGCGGGGAGGTGTCTGGCGGCAACTCCAGGGCCAGGCCCTTGCAGGGACAGTGGCTCTAATGCCGCCCCAGGGAAGCCCCTAACGAATGGCAGTACATCAAACGATTATGTAAATCTGACTTCTCAAAAGTAATTGAAATATATATATCTCTCATTTCTTCCCTATGAAAACTCCATGAAGCATTAGCTCCAAAGCCCCAAAGAGACACAAGCCAAATAGCTGTGACTCGCAGCTGTAAACGTCTGGGGTGGAGATAGTCTTTGCTCATGCTCAAGCGATCCACCCTATTCCACACCCAGGTTCACCACACCTTCTTCTTTTTTTTAAAAAAAATACATTTTATTGATATTTTACAGAGAGGAAGAGAGAGAGATAGAGAGCTAGAAATGTCAATGAGAGAAACACCAACCAGCTGCCTCTTGCACGCCCCCTACTGGGGATGTGCCCGTACATGCCCTTGACTGGAATCGGACCTGGGACCTCTCAGTCTGCAGACCGATGCTCTACCACTGAGCCAAACCGGTTTCGGCTCACCACACCTTCTGAAGGACCCTAGAGGAGCGCAGGCTCCTGGAAGGCCCACTCGGTGCTCCCAGGTCCTGGTATAGTGCCGGGCAGAGTGGGCACCAGGGTGCTTGTGCTGAGTGAATGCATGATCCCTCAGATATGCTTGCTGTGGAAGCCGAATGTTTACTTGTCAAGCAATGTCTGTCTTTCTAATGCGTTGTCTGTTAGCCTCGCTTTGATACATCCTGCCACAGCACAGATGATTCTCAAGTGTCCAATACAAAATTAGGCAGTTTCTTCCCGGACGTGACCTGAGGTGATCTCTGACAACAGATTGCTGTTCACTTGATCCAGAGGATCTCACAAAGTCATGCAAATCATTTGTGTCCCCTTTAACCACACCCGTGCAACGTCCCAGACCATCAGGGCATGTGTGCAGGAGTCAGGACAAGGCACTTGGTTCCTGATGGGTGACACTCCCAAGAGGCTCCTAAGCAGCCCGGGCTTAACCTCTGCCCCACTGTTCTGCGGGATGTCAAAGCCAATGCTTGGTTCTGCTTAGGGAATGAGCATTATGGTCTTTTATCTCCCCTCAGATGCCAGCAGACAGGTCATTGAAGTTCCCTTCTCACCTGCCCACTAATGTGTGTCCTGTGATGCTTGGGAGGTAGCAGGTTTGGAATGTGCTGGCATCCAGAGCCACCTACTGTGCAAACATCCTGTTTGATTAGAAAAGTACTCTTGGGTCTGGCAGCATGCTAGAATCCCCCTCAGGAGGGTTGGGGGGATCCTGATGCCTGGCCCAACTCTAGGATCAATTAAATCAGAGACTCTAAGGGTGTGGCGGGGGGGGGGGTGTCAATCTGTTTGAAAAGCTCCAGAAAGCAGGAAGAACATAGGGAATTGCTGGCCTGGAGTAGGGGCACCTAGCCCAGGCTGGGGCTGCTCTCTGTCTTCATCTCTTGCCACATGAGGGGGACAAAGGCTTTGTCTGGGGAAGGTTTAAGTGTCTCACTGTCCAAGTGCCCTACACCCTTAAGACACTGAAATGCCCACATTCCCCATGCAAATGATACCCATTAAAAAAAAAAAAAAGAACGAAAAACACAATTACACCCAAACCATCAGTGGGGGGAGAACTACAGCCAAGTGAATGCTTCATTCAGGTCATCGTGTTTCATTCTAGAGACCCAGGTGTTCTGTGTTCTCCCGCTTGTTTTGTAAACATAAGAAATCTGTCTCATATGCCCATTTCAAATTGAATTTTTTTTAGGCTTAGGGAAAAAGGTTGCTTCACATAAATGGAATTCTCAGCCCTGCGACGATGCCAGGGCTTTCTGGAAGTTCCCTCTCACCGTCAGTGTGACAAGTAGGGCCATGAACCCATCCCGCTGGCTTAGGATTTGTTTCCCAGGACGCAGGACTTCAAATGCTGGAACTGGGCAAGTCCCAAGGAAACCTGACAAGCTGGTCACCCTCCCAACAATTAGGCCCTCAGGGCTGGGTGGCTGGGTTCTTCACACGGTCAAGGAGACACGGGGTTGAGAGCTGGACTCTTGAGGGACAGAGATCACTGATGGCCACTAAGTCAAGAACCCAACGTCCATGCCAAGGCCCTTTCATGACCTTCAGCTCACTTTCCTGAAAACCAACCGAAAGCTCCACGGCATGTTCCCTTAATGAGAAGCAGAATCTTCATAAGCTCATCATGGTGAATGGGTTCCCCATTTTCTTGGATCAGTTCAGAACTGTGGCCCCTGGTATTTGGCACCAAGTATATTGATGATTCTTTTTTTTCATTATACATAATCTTCACAGTTACTAAAAATAGCATTTTATTCCCATTTTAATAACCCTAGGATTAGATCCGGTATCCATCTGAATTCACGGCCTATGCTCTTTTTACTACATTATTCTGCCTCTCTGAAGTGAGGATATCCCCAAAAGAAATATATATATAATTTCCCAGAGACAGCTGCTAAGAGGACCAATTACTCCTTCTGGAATTCTTCCAAACTTGGCTTCCTTCCTGCTCACCTGTGCCCCTGTTGCTCTCTCTGCCCAGCACTTCCATGGACAGATTTATTAGTCTGAAATTTCCCATTTTTACTGAGACTTCAATAATGCAACAACAACAGCATGTACTCTGTGCCAGGCATTTTTCCGTGCATTTTATATGTTTCATGAAATCCTCATCTTGAGAGGTAGGTGCCATGCTCACTGTGCAGCTGAGGAAGCCCGGGCTCGGAAGGAAAGATGAACTCACTGGCGCTAGAGCTGCGATTCAAATCCCGCGCATCTGATTGGTCTCCTGGCTGGGACAGGCAAGAAAGGGGATGGTATCTGGAATGATTCTTTGAACTCAAGGCAGTGAATGTTCCCCCGGTAGCAACTGCCCACACGAAACCACAATTATTTCCCAAGAAAACCCTCTGATTGAAGGGGCAGGAGGTGCATTCAATTAACGTTTCATGCAGAGTCAAAATTCATGACTCTCCTGGGGAAAATAAGGACACGTCACCTTAATCACAATTAAAAATGATACTCAGCTTCCATCTGATGTGCATCTAAATCTATTTTAGTGTTATTAGTGTGGAAACAGATTCTCCATCAGTATCGCTCCTGGCTCATAAATAACCTGAAGTAAAAGCAAAATAAATTTTAAGTTGGAAATATCCACGTAAATGCATTTTTACAAGTTCTCTTATTTACAGTCACAGATTCACAGTTTATTGATTGTGAGCTTCAGGAAAAAAAGAATTAAAAAAAGCTGCACAGATCTGTACTGCATAACAAGAAGACCAAGAAAGTGAGCCTATGGATGGTGTACACGCCCACAGCAGATGCCACCAGCCGAGCTGGCTAGTGCGGGGCCGCACCCTCCAGCAGCCTCCCTGCCTTCCCAGGACAGCAGCTAAGCGGGGTTCACTGAGGGGAGGCCACTGTCCAAGGCCACCGCGGAAGCCTGAAGCCAGGAAGCGTGCCGCCTCCCAAGTCAGAGCAAGACCGGGTCCCCCCAGAGCTGTGCCTCCTCCGCTGGAGGAAAGCATAAACGCCGCGATCAAGGACATCTATCCTCTATGCCACCATTTGTCAGTCTCTGCTTTTTCCTTTCTGGAGGCCACCAGCCTCTGGCACGTGGCAATGTGCTCCCACGAACGTCTAGAAGCCCCTGACCATATGGCACTCTCCCCCTGAATTGCCCCCCCCATCTCTTCGTCAACCTGGTCAACTCTGTAGTCCTTCCAGAACGTACTGCAGTTGGCATGTCGGCAAGAATCAAACACTTCTTTCCCTTGGCAGCCTCCAAGCTTTGGTGAGGCTAATGCAAACATGTGCTGCTGAGAATCAGGAAAGGAGAAAAGGACAGAGGGGGGGGTGGGCTGCAGTGGCTCGGCAAAGGTTCTAGAAGAACCGGAGATGAACAATGATTCGTGTAGAAGAGAAAGAAGTGGGTGGTGATAAACAGACAGACAGAAAACAACATCGAGCATGTAAAGAGGACAGACACCATGGCAGAATGTGTGTGCGCTCTCCTGTACTGGATCCAGAACGAGGGATGACATGTGTCATCTCAGGCCATCCTCTGGGAGGCAGTGGTGGTGGGCCGACTGCCTCCTAGGAGGGAATCACTAGGGAAGGAGCACTTTCCCCCCACAGGCTGCTGGGCAGGGAGGACTTGGTCAGGCTCCATCGCCTCCGTGAATGCCAGACACGGCAGCCTGGGGAATGGGAGTCGTGTCCTCTCATAAAGTTCAGAGTTCGTGAGCTCTTGCTGCCTGTAAGTTTCCCTGTGGGAAAGCGATGGCCCAGTGGCAAAACCCTCAAGGCCCATAAAGACCCTGTAGTTGCCACTCAAGTGGGGAGGCGCTGTGGTGGAAGCAGGTCTCTTCCCTGTGTAGGGAAACTCTCCCAGTCTCTGGGTGGCTAGAGCACAGAGGATGTACATTTGGGGCAAGGCATGCTCTGCTCCCGAAATGTAAAGCAAATTTAAGTAAATATTGTCAGAAGATGGCCCGGGGAAGACGCATGGCAGCCTTTCACAATATTATCTTTCAACTGTGCTTCCTTGATATTGCTGCTCATATGTCTCACAGACAGGTTTTCCTGGAAAATATTGACGACACATTCAAAAGTGACAGCATGGCTTCTATGAGTCTTTCTCAAGGAAACCTTCACTGATGACTGGAATAGGACCGATTTCCTCCATGTTTAGATATGCACAATACTCTACTCAGGTCTCTTCCTCAAGAGCACGTAAGGCAATTGTATTAAATATTATGTGTGTTTGTTGAAGGTTTTTATCTTCCTTCCTGACATCAGGACTGTTGGGACACCATCTCTCTTGTTCCTTGATATACTTCCAGAATCTAGCACAATTCCTGATACACACTAAGCACCCAATCAAATTTGTTAAATTGCTAAATAAATTCATAGGCCGAAACTGGTTTGGCTCAGTGGATAGAGCGTCTGCCTGCAGACTAAAAGGTCCCAGGTTCGATTCCAGTCAAGGGCATGTACCTTGGTTGCGGGCACATCCCCAGTAGGGGGTGTGCAGGAGGTAGCTGATCAATGGTTCTCTCTCGTCGATGTTTCTAACTATCTATCCCTCTCTCTTCCTCTCTGTTAAAAAAAATCAATAAAATATATTTTTAATAAATAAATAAATAAATAAATAAATAAATTCATAGACTGATCACTTGTTTCTGAAGAGTCTGGGTCACTAGCTTCAGGGCAAGATGACTAGTGACAGTCACAGGATGTTGATATCAAGATGAGAATAAGTACACAACCAACTCCCGCCTAAGCTCTCCTTTGTTCTAGCAAACATATCTGGACAACTGGCCGGGGCCACAGGCTAGAATAGATTCAATGGATTAATGGAGCATTGAGTACATTTTCCTCTCCCTCATCCATGGAAGATACTGATATCTTCCATGATATTAGTATCACAGAACACTTACTGGCACTTGCTGAACATAAATAGGGCCTGAGAATAGACTCTAACAGAGTATTCCTAACTATCCTGACCATAGGCAACAGGGATGGGCAGGCACAATTTGAGAAAATAGGTACAAGTCACAAGACAAGATGGCTCTCTTAATATTCCTTTTTGAAAACAATCTTGCCAAACGTATTGACAAACAACACATAAATGACAAATGATTTCATGCATTATTACTTTTCATGCATTATCTGTCACATTGTCAACAGTGACAGATCCTCATTTGGGATGTCAGTAAAATACAACCTGATGATGGGAGATGCAGAACACTTCTCCTACTTCAAGTCTCCTCTCTGGTCGGCATGTCATCTGGGATGAGGAAGGTTTCCATGGAGAAGGTCGGTACAGAGACAGTGGTCCTAATAGAGCTACATAAGATGTTGGCTTCCTCTTTTACCCCAGCTTCAGAGCATCCCTTCTCCCCCGGTCAGTCTTCATTGCTTCAATCTTTCAAAGCTGGCTCACTTCCTTCCCAGCTGTCTATGCGTTTGCTTTGCTAGGGGCAAAGTCAAGGATCGTGTACCATCAACAAGGGCCCCATTTCTTGACCCTCAGTACACTGGCAGGACAAGTGAGATTTGTGTTTGTATTAATTTTACATCTGTATAAATGCTATCACATCTGCTTTCTCAACAAACCTATCAAGTTGGTATTATTGCTCCACTATTTTCAGATGAGAAATTGAGGCTCAGGGAGGGTATGTGATTTAATGAATGTCTCACAACTGGTCAATTTTACAGCTCAGTGAGGATCAAATCTTCTCCCTTTTTTATCCAAATCTCACTCTTTGTCCGCAATGCCATGTGGTCACCCATGCTTATTTTCTTTGTTCATGATAACCTGCTCAGGAAGAACTTCCAGGAATAAAAGCTACATGTCCGGGTATAATTTAGGTAGAGCTCTATCACAGGGCCGGGGTCAGCACTTAGAGGAATGCCCAAGTCAGAGGTGAGTTCACACAAATGAAATCTGTATCAGGAAAGAAAGGAAGATTTTCTGTTCTCTGGAGTGAGATCTTAAAAGATAGAATTTTCTTTTCTTCCTTTTAAAAAGGTTTATATATATATATATATATATATATATATATATATATATATATGTGTGTGTGTGTGTGTGTGTGTGTGTGTGTGTTTACACATATAAAGGCATATAAACATATATAAAATTTCAGCTCTTCTAGGATGCACATTTTCCTTATTTCATCACCACTGAAACAAGAATGTGTCTTACAGTTAGTGAATCAATGGCATCTCACAATTTCCGGCCAGGCTGTCGTCAGGATGCAATTGAAATTGATAGAGTATATACATGAAACTTTGCAGAATGGTTTTTAGCACTTGGAGCAAGTCCTGGATACAATAGTGGAGCACTTTTAGGGATGCTGCATTCAAAATGCTCTAATGGCATGGAGGATGGTATTGCATCAAAAACTTGGGCTTAGATAACTCTGAATCACAGGTTATTAGCAAATTCAGTCTCTGAATATGAAAATAGTTAGGGGATACCTCATTTATCTATATTGCATTACCATTTTAAAGCATGCATAGAAGTGATAATAGTCCCCAGTTTGTTTTAAAAGCTCTTTTAATACATAGTAAACTTAAAAATTCAAAGTATTAAAAAAGCATGTATCATAGCTTAGCTGGCAATGTTTTGCCTTTTTTCTAGTTTCACAAAATAATGCTACATTTTACAATTGATGGCATATTACCCTCAATAAACAGAGCTCATATATGTATTATTTATGTACTCGTGTACTTTTGTGTTTGTTCTTTTATTTATATATATATATATATATATATATATATATATATATATATATATATATATATATAAATTACAGAGAGGAAGGGAGAGGGATAGAGTTAGAAACATTGACGAGAAAGAAAAATCGATCAGCTGCCTCCTATACACCCCCTACTGGGGATGTGCCAGCAACCAAGGTACATGCCCTTGACCTGAATCAAACCTGGGACCCCTCAGTCCGCAGGCCGACGCTCTATCCACTGAGCGATACCAGTTAGGGTTGTAACCCTAAAGGAAAGAGTTGCGGGACTGAACTGAATCAAAATTGCAGAGTTCTCTCATTTTGTTTTTTTAGCACCAAACCAGTCTGCCCCATCCTCACAGGCAATATTTAGTAAGACTGACAGCAAAAACTGTGCTCCTTGAGGCCTTTCTGCGATCCAAATATGGCAAAAGATTGCTGGGATAAATGGTAAGATGCAAAGTACATTTATGAAATATACAGAAATATTTTTTCCATGTGTCATTTTGATTTCTCCCAAAATAAATGTCTTCAATTCAGCTGAGCAATCTAACTTACCTTTTAGATCCACATCCATTGTACTTTACACCATAAATGCTGAACTAAAACTCTGAAATTTAAATCCCTTCTTGCCTTAATCATTCTGTTATTTCAATGCATTACACATTTCTTTGTAGCCGAACTGGAGGCTCTGAGGCATTCTTGAAATAGTCCTTTTAAATATGATATTTTTAAATCCCTCCCATAACTCAAATTAAAATGATTTTGACATGGTGTTCTGAGAAGGCACAGTGCTTAATAGCAAATACTTCCCGTGCATTAAGCAGGATTAGTCAGCCTAATCCAAAAAGATGTCAGAAGGAGTATGCTACAATAGATGTTTTCAAATTCAGGCCAAATTTACTTCTATTTTTTCCTTTAATGTCTTGAAACATAAAGGGAAAGTCTCACTTCTAAAAATGAAGAGAAGTCTCTGATGACCAATTACTAAACAGGAAGCAAGGAAAATGGATGAGATTCAGACTTATTGTTTCCCTTTCTTTCTTGTAGAAGTAAAATGTATCAAAAGTAGTTGCTTCTAGACAGTATGGATCCCCCCCCCCATTCCATGCAGGAAATGCTCTTAAAATAGAACACAGAGAACTTTACTTAGCTGAAAAACCATGCATAATTCAGCATAGAGAGTGAACCATAATCTCTTTACACTGCCTGGGTAAATGGTTTGTGCTCTGAAAACAGGAATTTTCCAGATAGCAGTGAAAAGTCAGATTATATTTCTCTGCAATGCAAGCATCTGTCACCACCGAACGCTCTGGCAATCTATCCCGTGGCCCCAAAGGTTCAGGAGAAATGACTTCTGTCCTATGCTCTGAGACAGGATGCAAATTGCAAATATAGCATTGGGGTTGGCACTTGGGAAAGCATCCACGTTTAGCTCTGAGCACATGGATGAGCAGAATGGGCTGGTCCCTTGGAATGCTGAATGGATTTATGTGTGTGTGTGGGGGGGGGGGGCATGTTGATTTCCTTCTTCTGTAACTGGGAAATACCAAACTATCATTTATAAAAATTCTCACTTGTTTTAAAGAAATATTTTTGAGACAGAGCCTAGAACTTAAGAACACGACTATAAAGCCCTGACTACACCAACTGTTATCCACACACCACACCAGCTTGAGTGAATTACTCAAACTCTTTGTGCCTCAGTTTCACCATCTGTAAAGCAAAGATAAAAACAGTATCTAATAGGACGTCCACTTCCCAGTGGAATAAAAGGAACGTTCTGTTTAGAAAACACACACCACAGAATACTGTATAAGACAGTATTCTGAACACAATGGTTTTCAGATATTTAACAACAGGCAACACAGCTGCGATCTCTGAGAGGAGAGAAACAAATGAGGTGACCCTTATGCTCCAGCTTACTGTCTGGCAAGAGAGTTTCTGCGTGTAGCACAGGGAGTGTCTAGAGAGAGAGCTCAGCAATTTCCTTAGTCAAGAAGTCAGACTCTGAAATGTGAGATGGGTTAAGACAGCATGAGTTTGTGGGGAAGAGTATCAGAGAGGAAGGAGATGCACATATATTAAGAAATGTACAGAAATATTATATACTAGAGGCCTGGTGCATGATGCATGGGGGTTGGGGGCCCCCTCAGCTGGGCCTACACCCTGTTGCAATCCAGGATCCCTCAGGGTATGTCTGACTGTGGGTTTAGGCCCCATGGAGATGCCAGAGGATTTCCCTTAAGTCTTTGACTGAGGAGCAATCAGCACATGCACATGAGAAAACCATCAAGGCTGGGAAAAGAACCACTAAAAGGAGCAGGAAGAATAACCCCCGAGTTTATATGGTGCTAGGAATAGTCTGTGTTCTCCCACTATCCAGTGAGGAGAACCACTGAAGATACATGAAGCATGAAGTAGTGGGGGAAATTATCCCCAGACTTACAATTGGTCTGGTCCCCCCTAATGATACAAAAAAAGCAAGCCTTGGAAGGCTCAAACAGACTCCAAGTAATTTAACTGCATTACGGAATAAAGCCCCAAATATTTAAAGATACCCCCCCCCCAAAATCCCACAACTCAAATTACAATCACAATGTCCATAATCCAATAAAAGTTTGTCAGGCTTGCAAAAAAGCAAGAAAACATGTGAGAAAAAAGCCCAATTGAAAGGAACAGACCCAGAAGTAACACAGATGATAAAATTAATAGACAGCAGTTTAAAATTATATAGATATAGATATAGATATAGATATAGATATAGATATAGATATAGATATAGATATCTGCTATATGTTTAAGAAGTAGATGAAAAGAAAGCATGGTCAGATAAGAAAAAGTATGGGAAATTAAACACATTGAAAGATAGATAGTAAAGGTATCTAGCTTTCTAATTTCCATGTCTTTATCTGTTCATTCCTACTTTTGTTTATATCTCTATCTATGTATCTACCCATCTATCCATAATAGAATCTTTAAAGTTAAACAAAACATATATGATGTTTAAAATATACAGGATGGGATTAACAGCAGCTTAAACACTGCAGAAGAAAAAGTGGTAAATTTGAAGGCATGGCAACAGAGACTATCCAAAATGAAATAAAAAGAGGGGAAAAAAGATTAAAAAAATAAAATGAGCAGATTATTAGTATCTCAGTGAGCTATGGTACAATATCAAACAAGATAACATTACATGCAATTGGAATACGAGAAAATACAAGTCAAGACAGCAATAAATGTTTAATGGTTGCAATTTTAACAAATTTGGTGAAAATCATAATCCACAGAAAATGCAATAAACATAAAGTAGAAAAAATGAAGAAAACACACAGGGAACATCTTAACTTGCTGAAATTGGTATTCGAAAGTAAAATCTTGAAATTATCTAGAAAAAGACATATTTACACATAGAAATAAAGATTGACATCATACTTCTCAGAAACAACTAGTCAGAAGATAGTGAAGTAATATCTTTAAAGTATAGTTTTTTTATAGTGAAGTAATATCTTTAAAGTATAGTTTTTTTTAAAAAAAAATAGGAGTTAACTCTTAATGCTATGTTAAGTTTAAAAGAGGCAATATTTAATTTTAGAATTCTTACACTAGCACAAAGTAGGTGCTGTTTAAGTACTTAATAAATTAAACAAGAACAGCAAAACAGTCGTAGGCTTCCTTCCCAAGAGATCCTAGAATTTTAGGTGTGTAGAGAGATCCTTAGAAATAATCAAATTCAAATGAATGATTTTACATATTTGACACCTGAGGCTCAGAATGGGGTGGCCCTTGGTCACACACAATGAGGTGCAGGCAGTTGCAGGTCTCCTTGACACCACATGCCACAGTCATCATCCATGACCAACCACTTGATTTTCTCCAGCCTCATTTGCTACTATTACTATTCACCGATACCTCCTCTTCATCTCTGTGGCTTTTCTCTAGACATTACTTCTCTAAGAGTTTGTTTGCTCAAGAAATTTATTCTTCTTCATCCCCTTCCTGTTAGCAAATAAAGTATCCTCACCCTCTTTCTCAAAGCAGAGTTTAAAGGTTGGATGAAGACAAGCCCCGCTCACCGCCAGCTTGGAAAGCCCACTCACAAGGACAGTGCTAAGGAGCCCCAGGAATGTCGTGGGGCTACCCCTCAGGTCCCCTACCTCTCCCAGCTCTGCTGACAGAGAAGCTCTGGATCCTGCTGGCACAGATAAGATTGACAGCAAGAGTTCCTTGCCAGAGAATAGTTGGAATGGTAAGACTAGACACTATGTCAGTCACAGCAAACTTAAAGATTAATTACAGCTTAGGGTGGTGAAGACCTGTGGGTGGTGGGTAGGGGCTGGTAGAGGGAATAAAAGAGGGGTAATGGGAGACATCTGTACTACTATCAACAATAAAAAATATACTACTATTTGTAATACCTTAAATTATATATATATATATATATATATATGCCGGCCAGCATGGCTCAGTGGTTGAGCACTGACCTATGAACCAGGAGGTCATGGTTCAATTCCTGGTCAGGACAGATGCCTGGGTTGCGGCTCGCTCCCCATTGTGGGGCATGCAGGAGGCAGCTGATTGATGGTTCTCATCATTGATATTTCTCTTTCTCTCTCTCTCTCTCTCTCTCTCTCTCTCTCTCTCTTTCTCACCATTTCTGAAATCAATTTATATATATATATATATATATATATATATATATATATATATATGTATATATAAAGTAAATACATTTTAAAAATGCCTTTAGGCATACAAGAAAGATTAAAGCTACTCAGACCGACAGAGCTACATAGCACTGTACACATCATAGTCCTGATTTATCAGTTAATCCTATTATCACTAAATGTGCATTTGAATTTCTCTCCAATCAGAAGGACCGATTTCTCTACCCAGCAGCACTTGAACTCCCCTCTACGAGCACCCTTCTGCTTGGAGGATTGCATGGCTGATCTAGAAAGTCCTCAGGGTAAGGAGAGAGTGCACAGAGTCCGTGTGGGACTGTCAGAGCCCCCTCCTGGGAGCAGCACTGCTGTCTGGGGCAATGCACCTTAATTAGTCCATGTGCCCAGCTAGGTGCAAATAGCCCATGCTAAAAGCATAAAAATAAAATGAATGTATTTTTAAACCATTACGCGCAAAAACACTTACTATATTATAGTTAATTCTTACTACAACCTTGAAAGATAAATATTATTATTCCTATTTCTTATTGAGGAAATTGAGGCATGGAGTAGCTGAGTCCTACAGCTAAATAAAGGAGACAAGTCTCATATGCAGTGCAGAGTCTCTCCCAGGGAAGAGGAGGGCACAGGCCTGGGTAGTTTCCTTCAGGAAGTGGTGTGGCCCTGGCCTCTGAGAGACAGGCTGAGGGAAGGGATGAAGGAATACAAACTTCGAAGAACAGCATGAATGAGACAAAACAGCAAGAGTGATCGGGGAGTGTACAGAAGGAAGGGAAGACCCACTGGTGGGCAGAAGGCTGAATAACCTCAGAGTGGATGGAATGGATAGAATGCGAGCTCTGATCCTCTCATGTAGACACTGAGACATATTGGATCTTTCATACAGAGAAACAGTAGGGAGGAACGTTTCAGGAATCTGGCTATTCCTAGTTAGATAGGCTATTCCTTTTGGGGAGGGAACCTCAAAATCCAGGAGATCTCCTTCAGATTTCTTTCCATGGTACTGGCACACAGCTGACCAAGATCATGCAACTGACAGTAAGCACTGTAAGCAAAACCACGCTGTGATAAGACCTTTCCATGTCCCATCTGCTTTCCACTATGACCTTGGTAGCTGGAAGCTACTTTCACTGAGCGTATTTCACAGGGGAGGAAACTGAGACCCAGAGGGTTAGGTACCTTAATTGGTCACACCTTTCGTGAGTAGCAAGCCAGATTTAGGCAGTGAGATTCCATAACCTGTCCTCTGGGGCCTCGCAGTTCAGAACGTGGTCTGCCGGGCAGCAGCACAGGTCTCACTGGGGAGCCAGAATATTCATATTTGAAGATCTTTTCCCTAATCGATATGAAAGTGCTTAGAAAAACATAAGGAATTATCAAAGGGAAAGTATTAGAAATCCCCTTCAGCCATGGACATGGAATATAAGACCGTGACCCTTCCTTGGGTTATGCCTTGCGTATTAGAAGCTCAGGAGGTCTCCGGCAAGATGACAGCAGGTATTGGCCAACTTATTGCTGTAAAGGGCTAGGGCATAAATATTTTAGGCTTGGCAGGCCATATGCTTTCGTTATCACTACTCAGCTCTACTCTATGGAGTACAAAAACAGCCTTAACTAATACATAAATGAATAAGTATGGCTATGTTCCAATAAAATCTTACTGACAACAACAGGTGGTGAGCTGAATTTGGCTCTCAAGCTATATAGTTTGTCATCCCTATTCTAGAGCACCAGAAATTACCCTCTCAAAGAGGGACTGTGGCAGGAAGGTTCCGGAAATGTGTCACAAATGAATTCATCAGCAGAGAGAAAATCCAGTCCGCAGGCAAACGCTCTATCCACTGAGCCAAACCAGTTTCGGCTAAAATAAACTTTTCATTTTGAGATAATTACAGATTTACACTTCGTTGTAAAAAAAAAAATCACACAGAGAAATCCCATGTACCCTTTACTCATTTCCCCTCAGGAATAACATATTACAGAGTAACAATATATTATCACTACCAGGTTATTGGCATGGATACAGTCAAGATAGAAAACATTTCCATCACCACAAGGATCGCTCATGCTACCCCTTTAAAGCTACACCTACTATTCTCCTTCCACGCCCCCTTCTTAACCTCTGGCAACCACTAAGTTATTCTCCATTTCCATAATTTTGTGTTTGAAAAATGTTACATAAATGGAATCATGCAGTTGTAGCCTTCTGGGATTCTTTCTTTCCACTCAGCATCATTCTTTACAGATTCAGGTTGCTGCATATTATCAACAGTTCATTGCCACTGTGCTTTCAAAGGCATTGTCACACCCCGGGGAAGCTCTTCATGAGCTGTGTGAATATCACCCCATAAAATCCCTAGCAGTGTTACAGGAGGAAACATACACTGAGTGGCCAGATTATTATGATCTCTGAATGCATAATAACCTGGCCACTCAGTGTGTGTGTGTGTATCTATATATATATCTATATATCTATATGTCTATATATCTATATATCCGTATCTATATTTATATATGTGTGTATCTACATCTTTATCTCTATCTCTATACCTATCTATATCTATATCTATCCATATCTATTTTTTTAGAGGCCCAGTGCATGAATTCGTGCATGGTTGGGGTCCGGGCAGCCTGGCCAGGGGGAGGGGACATGGGCAGTTGGCCGGCCAGCCTGCTGGTCAAACTCCTGGTTGAGGGGACAATTTGCATATTATCCTTTTATAATATAGGATATACACGGAATGGCCTGATTAGTGTGCGTCCAGAGATCATAATAATCTGGCCACTCAGTGTATTATTTAGAGTCTTACTTTAAAAAGTACACAATCAACTTATTGAGGTTTTGACACTCTGTGGTACCGGCCACAAACATTTGAAAAGTTTCTGGTGTGCTTTTTTCGTGTGTGAACTGGAGAAGGAGATGATGTCAGTGACCATATTCATCTTGCACAAAATATTTGAACTTGATGCTGCACTGAAACAATAAATTGTCTCCGTAATAAGACATGGGCAATTAAACAAGCAGGAGAAACAATTCATGTAGCCCGAGTTGAACGGAGGCAGTGTAATTGGAGTAATGTAATCACACCCTAGGAGCCCGAGGAGGGGGTGTGTGCTCAGGAGAAGTGACTGGTTTATACTTCCTTATATACAGTAATGTGTAAGAGAAGTGTTATTTAATTTGCGAACAGCAATCTTTAGAAATCAATTAGGAGTTTATTCCAAAGAGGGCAAACATCACTGCGATTTATAGACTTCTCCGAATGAGGAGGGAAGTTTAGCATTTGGACCTGACGCCGGGCCACCCACACATGCACAGCAGGGACTCCCAGGGTGGAGGTATGTGGTGGGCTCTCAGCAGAGGAGTCCTTGGTGGGTGGCTGCAGCAGAAAGCTGGTGGGGAGGAGGGGGTATGATGGTGTATGTGGGGGAGCTGTATCAATAGCTGAGAAGCTGCAGACCCACACGGCTGGACTGATGATCCCCTCGAAGTTGATACAAAATCCACAAGGGCTGATCAACCTGGGATCGGCCTTGAGGGTGGGCTGGCTCTTGCGAGTGGAGAGATCCCGCCCCAGAGAGCAGAGAAAGGCCATTGCTTGTGCTATTTGATGGAGGCAAAGACCTGGCATTGCCACTCTGCTGAGGCCTTGCTTTGTCAGTCATTTCTGGGTTTTCCTCCATGTGTTCCTCAGACCGTAGATCCATGGCAGTCCATCTAATAGTAATGAGCAAGCAAAGACTCTGTGGCCATGTAAGTTCGGGAAATGACGGTTAATCAAAAGTAAGCAGGTCTCTTCACCGCAGGACTGCTGGGACCCTTTGATAAGGAGAGTGTACGCAGACCATCTACAGATTATTGTGAGTAAGACTGTATAGTTATAGTAATGGATTATACAATTATAATCAGGATTTTTAGTAACGGATCTTACCAGACACATTTTTAATAATCTATCTCAATGTCTTGTGAAGTCTCACCCAGACTAAAGCTCCGGGTCCCTCTGAGGAAGGCTGCCGGCCTGGTTCCTGGGTATGAGGCCTGTGGACACAGGAACAGGATGACAAGGAGCAGGTAAGCTCCCTGCTGCAGGCTCCCACCGTGTCCCTGACGCATCTCCACTGCCGGGCACAGTGCCTGGCTCACAGCGAGCGCTGGTTCAGTGACTGAAACGTTACTATTTCTTGAGTTTGAGGAATTGTGCTAAACCTTTTTTTTTTTTTTAGGTACTATCTCACCTAACTTTCAAAACAACCCTCAGAACTAGGTCCCATGGTTACTCCCTTCTTTAGGGGAGAAAACTGTGGGGGTTCACTATTTGCCCAAAGTCACACACATAGGCGGGGGCAGGCTGGGGCTTGAGCCTGGATTACATGACTGCAAGTTCACCCTGGCAGCTGTTTGACTACAAAGTTCCTAGGAAGGAACGGATACACTCATCAAGGATTCAGAAACCCATCAGCAGACCACTCCCTGGACGTGAACTAGCCTAAGTGACCCCACCAATGTACCCCAGTTTCCAAAGCTGACCGATCCCTCCGGAGTGTTCAGGGATGACCCACATTTCCAGAAGCTTCGTGGCTGCAGAGGATGGCACAATCCCCTGTGGGAACGGCAGCATCAGCAAGAACAAGGTTTACCCGGAGCACCTGACTTCCTTGTTGCTGTGTCTGGCTCTCTCTGACAGTGCCAGTGAGGCCTTCGGGAGAAAACAGCCACGGGAGCAGGGGTCAGAGGCTGCGCAGATGGAGACCTGGGAGGCAATCAATAGCTAACACTTACTCACAGGAGGCCAGGAGCATCTATTTTAGCTCAGTGTATGGAGAGGGGGCATGTCAGCCTCTCTGTGTTTCCAGTGTGTGCCCAGTGCGTCTGTAAGACACTGCTCCCCAGCGAGGGGGCAGACAGGAAGTAATGAACCCGCCTAGGAGACTGAGTGCAGATGTGGTAAAAAGTCAGGTAAAAAGAAAGGCACACGGAGGATGCCTCTTTGGAAACTGAAAGTGCATCCCCTCTTTCAGAGAGTGCCCCAACAGCCGAAACCGATTTGACTCAGTGGTAGAGCGTTGGTCTGCGGACTGAAAGGTCCCAGGTTCGATTCCGGTCGGGGGCATGTACACTGGTTGCGGGCACATCCCCGGTGGTGGGTGTGCAGGAGGCAGCTGGTCGATGTTTCTCTCATTGATGTTTCTAGCTCTCTATCTCTCTCCCTTCCTCTCTGTAGAAATCAATAAAATATATTTTTTTTAAAAGAAAGAAAGTGCCCCAATACTCCAGTCCCCTTCAGCTCTCCTCCCACCCCACCCCACCCCACCCCACCCCTGGCAAAGGAGGCTGCTTTGAGGGGTCCTCTCTACCTGGCCTTAGGCATGGCCCTGACTTGAGGAAAAGCAGCCACTGCCAGTGTTCAGATACTCGCGAACAGCACGAATGAATGAAAGCGTTGCTGTGATTAGGGATCCTGCTGGAAGCACACTCTAATAGGTAACTTCTGCTTCACCAGGTGGATGATTTCTCCGCACACCTTGTGCTTAAGCCAAAGATGGAGACGTGTTACTGGCTCTAAGCGACATGCCAGCTCTATCTATCCCAGGGAGATAAGGACATTTGGGTGAGCAGACTATTCCTTAATCAACATTCTCCCAACAAAGCACAGTTAAGAAGGCAGATTTTAAGCCAGATTGCCTGCGTTTGACTATTAACTCTGCAATTTACTAAATGTGTCCCCTTTGAGCAAGTTATTTTATTTCTCTGGCCCCGGCTTTCCCATCTCTCGGGCTAGATAAAAAATGATAGCACCTATCTCTTAAGATAATGGCAAGGATTAAAAAGTAGAATAGAAGTAAGGCCTGGGAGATGAGTGTTAGCTGGCCTTATTGCTCTTTCTGGTCTATATTTCCTTATCCCAAATCTTGAAGGCGAGGGGGTTTGCAGAATTCAGAATTTTTGGCATTCAGAAAGGCATTATGGAGCAAACCCCACAGGTGGAGGTCACAGGGATATGGCTAATACTGATGGAGTATCCAGATTATAGGCCAGGCCCTGTGCTCTGCACTTTCCCTAAATGGAAGACCAATTCCTCCCCCCACCCCCACCTCTCAGGCCCCTGGAGGTGGCTGTCTGATCCTCTTCCCTAAATCCTGGCAGTCTAGCTCCTAAAGACTGAGAAATAACCCCAGTGTGATTCTTCATGCTCCATGAAGGAGCATTTATCTTCAGTCCATAAAAGCAGGTTTAGCTGCCACAGCAGCGCTAACGTTAGCTGGGACGGAAGCAGTGGCTCACCTGTCAATCTCCACCCCATCCCACCTCCCCCCGCCCAAACTATACAAAAATGTCACCACGATGTAATAATTGTATGCACCAGAAGCCTGGAGGGGCCAAGACCTGACCGGTCCAGGGCCACCTCTTGGTCCTCCTGCCTGAGGGGGTCTCAGGTGCTGGGTCACCATGTGTGGTGAATAGAAGACAGGAGGAGGGGAGGCAGTGGGAAGGTGGGCTTCTCTGGGGGGCCTCCTGTGGATATGGGTGCTCAGCACCCACCCAGCGATTCGCTATCCCCTCCTGAGGATGCCTGCCCGCCACACATCCCCTGATTCTAACTCCTGAGGAGGGAGCAGGAGGGGGATCCCTCAGAGGACCGGAAAGCTGTCCCGTGATCACAAGAACAGCTCCTTTGGAGCCCAGCACTGTGCTAGGCCTTCTCACCGGCCATGCCGCTCACCCTCCTCAGCGTTACACTACCCTTCATACAACACATAAGGAAAACGAGAAGCAGAGAGCTGAAGCAATGACTGGGCTATCACCTAGCCCAGGGGTGGGGAAACTTTTTTTCTGCCAAGGGCCATTTGGATATTTATAACGTTATTCGCGGGCCATGCAAAATTATCAACTTAAAAATTAGCCTGCTATATTTGGCCAAACATTTAACTGACTCACTCCTAATGCCTCTGCAGGCCAGACCAATGGAATTCCCCACTAGACCTATCAAACATCCAGACCCCCCCCCTCCACCAAACTCTGAGCCCCATATTGCTGAAGGCCATACATACTACTGAGATCATGAAGGCAAACGTTTAATAATAAAATGCTTCCTAAGCTAGACCCACTAATCTGGTTAAAACCTTTTCTCATGGAAAGAATGGGCTGACCTGAAGATGCAGCACTGCCCACTCAAGAAACAGCCAGGGGAGAGAGCGCCCCCTTTGACATTTCCTGTCTGACCCCTGTGAATGGTCAGCTGAGCAGGTAACCAAAGCCTCTTGTCTCCCATGCCCCCTCTATAAAATGAAGTCAATACGAGTGCCCACTGGCCCTGGTGTTGGAGTGCTAAGAAATTAGTAAATAGGGCCAAAGGTTTCGGGACAGTGTGGAGCACAGAGAAAGTTCCAGGTGGGCAACAGAGATGCAATGACAATGCCGTCTTTTGAAGAGACCCTTACGCCCCACTAGCTGACAGAGAACAAGGTGCTGACGTCGCCAGAAAGCTTGGAGGAAGCCGGGAGGTGGCTGTCATGAGGTGGCTTCTAGAAGACACACTTAAAAAAAGTTTTTTTTTTAATTGATATTTTACAGAGAGGAAGGGAGAGAGATAGAGAGCTAGAAACGTCAATGAGAGAGAAACATCGACCAGCTGCCTCTTGCACACCCCCTACCGGGGATGTGCCCGCAACCAAGGCACATGCCCTTGACCGGAATCGAACCTGGGACCTTTCAGTCCGCAGGCGGATGCTCTATCCACTGAGCCAAACATGTTTCGGCTAGAAGACTCACTTTACAGGTGGATGTGGGGAGGCCCAGCTGCCCAGATGCCAGAGCTGAATCCCTGGGCGGTGAGGGTGGGCTGGACGCTGGCCCTCCATCAGGCACCACCAGAGTCCTTCCCACTGTATCTGGCCTCCGGGATGCCAAGATGGGGCTTGCTCTGAACGAGGAGACAGTAACATCCATAAAGCATTAAAAAAAAAAAATCAAGAAATCTCAGAACTCTGGAAACAAGATCTCTCCTCGATAAAAAGCCACCTTGTTTTCGTAAGGAGCTTTGAATTCTCTGAATTGGGGAACTGTGGTTTGAAAGGTTACTGAGGGGGGAATCTGGAGCTTTTAAAGGCCCGCACTTTAATTAAAGCTCACTCATGTGCAGCTAATGTGTGAGCCCACAGGTTCCCGAGTGCTCTCCTGGAAGGCGGGCCGGAGAAGGCCTTGGATGACAGGAGAAACTCCCAAGTGCTCAGCCTGCACTCCAGGTCCCGCTGCCCCACCCTACTCTGTCTTTCACACTCATTGGGAAAGGCTACGCACCCTACTTTTCAGACAGGAATCCACCTGGGGGCCCCTGCATGTCCATTATTTCTGCAAAGTATGCAAGAGGCAGAGCACGGTTGGAGTTGATGCACTAGTGGTATTAAAATTAGCAATTATGAAAAATAACTTAAAAACCAGGTCCACGTGCCCCCCACAATGATCCTATGTGTGAACCAAACATTGCCTGGGGGGGTGGAGGGGGATGTGCCTGCTCCACCTCCATCCAGGCTGGGTCCCCTCCACTCCCACCCAGCGCCTCGTCTCAGCTGTTCACGGAGTGGTTCAGATAGAGACACATTTAATCATGCCTCACATGACCATTTTTTTTCTGTGAGGCTGTTTCTATATTCTTCTCCCCCCAGGGACTCCACCTAATCTGTTATTAGAAGCAAACTCAAATCATCATTTTCCTCAACAGAACCTGTTGCGAACACTATCTTTGCTCCACATCTGATGGGGCTTTAGTTATGTTATAAAGCGGCCTCCCGCCTTGAAAGGCCTCTGGGGAAAAGGTTCCTGTGGGCTAAATCTGGCCTCAGGACATGCCTGCTTTACCTACTCTGTGTTTAAAAATGCGAGCTAGTTGTTGACATGTAAAATCCAGGAGGTTGTTATGTATTAATTCAGGCTCCTCTTGAAAATCAGAATATTTAGCAATGATCCAGCAAGGCAACAATGGCCTGGGTTTATTAGCGTACGTAGCTAGGTATTAAAAAGGGAGAACGCAAAGGGAATCAGACATTGTTGAGCCTATTGGGCTAGGGAGCATGAGCCTCCTGGTTTCACCCCCACCCCCAGGGTATCCCCGGCACCGTCCCTACATGGGTATTAACACCCATCCCTTTCCCCTTCTGGTGCTTGGCCATAGAGGCCTGCCAGTTTAGCCTGGGAAAGAATAGACTGGTCAGGGGGTAGACACATCAGAAGCCCACAAAAGCTTGAGAAGTGGATTGGTTATTCCGTAAAAGGTCCTTTGTCCCAAATAAGTGCTCCTGCCACCCCTTGCCTCTCTCCTATCCCTGCATTCCTCCTGTTCACTGTTATCTTCTCTTTCCTCAGTGACCATGTGGCCTTAAGCAGCAGCATGGCCAGTGGCCATGGACTCTTAACCCAGACTCCAGATGGAGCCCTGGACACAGCAGCACAGCGATGGATCGCAGCCAGGAATGCAAGCTAAGCTAGCGGGATGGTGAGAGAGACTGGGCTGAAGTAGCCTTGGCATGATTACTGGGCATTGGCCCTATTTCTGGCCCTGGTTTTCCATGGCACGACGGACAGAGATGGGACACTGGGCACCCAGGAAGGGCACTCTTAATTCTGCCTTGAGCACCCAAATAAATCTTACCACCAGACCTCATCCTCTCTCGTGGGTCCCTGAAAATGGGTTTTCTCACCACTCCACCAGAACTCCACTTCCACCCATAACAGGTCCTGCTTTCAGGTGAGCAGCCCTCTCCAGCTCCCTGTGATCCCGGCATCCCTCGGTCTTACTTTGCTTTTCTTGCTCAATTTCACTTCCTACTTGGCCCCGGAATGAGTCTTTCCAACCCAAGAAATAAGAATAAGTGAGCACAGGCTTCTGAGTGCCTGGATTGTGCTGAGAGAACCACCCCAGATCCTTAACGACTTTGCAACCAAGGGGATGTGATGAGTTGTATTATTTTGCATGGGGAGCATTAAGATTAGTCCAGGCTAAATAGCAGCAAAGGCATGGACTATGCAGAGTCTTGTTCCCAAATACTGGAATCTCTCAGCTAATAGGGGTGGCCATGTTTCTGACGAAAACTAGGAAATTTCTGATGACAGGAATTTAATAAAATAAAACATTGTGTTATAAAGAATGATAACTGTTATGTGTTCTTAATATTTTAGTTTAGCTTTTTTAAATATATTTTATTGATTTTCTTACAGAGAGGAAGAGAGAGGTATAGAGAGTTATAAACATAGATGAGAGAGAGTCATCGATCAGCTGCCTCTTGCACAACCGCTACTGGGGATGTGCCCGCAACCAAGGTACATGCCCTTGACCAGAATCGAACCTGGGACCTTTCAGTCAGCAGGCCGACGCTCTATCAACTGAGCCAAACCGGTTTCGGCTTTAGTTTAGTTTTTAATTCCTGAGTTACAGCCCATCGAGGAGGTCTTGGAAAATGCCCTCAGGTCCTATTCCTGGTCCTCCTTCTGCCGGGGCAAATGGACAATGGGTCAACCCATGTGCGCTGAGTCATTGATGAAGGTTTGGTGGAGGGTCTGGTTTGTTCCGGGGCCACAGAAGTTGCTACAGTGCTTCTGAGGTGAAGCAGAGCATGGTGTGGTTTCTTCCTGCTTTTCTGCTGTAAAGAACCTTGAAAATTTAAAACCATCATTTCCGAGCTTCCTCTGCATTTGGCATTTCTTAAATAGTCCCATTGTCTAGCCCAACAACAGAGCTCATTCTGAAGCAAATATGGCCCTGTCTGCACTAGAAGCAGCGACTAGGAGAAAAGCAGAGTGAGGGAAGGCTATGAGAAATGTCAAGTACTTCAAATCCTAGAGCTACCCCCGCCCCCCCGCCCTCTCAAGACACCGACCATCTCTATTTCTTCCAGATCTTGAAAAGGTATGGAAAATATCATAATCAGATGGTAAAACAAGGATTTCTTTGCATTTCTTATTTTAGTCATTTTTAAATAGTGACTTTTGAATATCAATCTTTTTTTTTCTTTCTCCTGGATCTCAGAAAACCGTGGAGGAGGTACCAGCATGGATTGAATGAGGATGGATTCTAACAAGAAAAGCTAGTTCTTGGGGCAGGTTACATCTCTGTTGCCTCGACCCCTGTCTTGGGCAAAGTTGCCTAGTTACTTTGACAAATTCTTCTTTAGAGGAAAACACATACCCAGCCGTGGTACCAGAAACAAGAAATAAGACCTTTGCTCTGAGGATATAAAAACCAAACAGAAGGATGTAATGGACCTTTTGGCTATGGCCAGAGCCAGCTCCCAGGGAATTGTGAAGGCAGATGACCATAGTCTATGCTATCCCTCCTTTCACCATCATTTTTGTGAGTGTTAAGAATTTGCACCCTGGGGTCAAATTGTTGGGGTTCACATCCTGGTTTGACTATTTATCAGCGGTGTGTGATCTTGGGCAAGTTACTAAACTTTTCTGAACCATGCATGGTTCCTCACCCGTGAAATGTATATAATGATAATACCTCCTGCACTTTTTTTTTTTTTGTAAGGATTAAATGTGTTAAGACATGTAAAGCCTTTATAATAGAGCCCAGCAGAGAGTAAAGTTTTGAATGGGTCCAGTCATCTATGGGACGTCCTTTCACGGCACTGTTGCTTGTTTCCTAGGTCTCCTTACCTGGTCTTGGATTCACTGTGTGGGCATATTGCTCCCACTCCATGCCCATTCCCATCAAAATCTAATATCTGCATGGGACATTGACATTTACAAAATGCTTTTACACTCTAAATCTACCATAATCTTCCTACCGACCCTGGGTATTATCCCCACTCTGCCTGATTGTTGTGGATACTTAGTACCATTTTCTCTTCTCTAATGCTTCCCCCATCCTCTACCACAGGCCCGGAGTCCTGGGAACTAGATTTCCTGCAATTCTAACTAGCAGTTGGCAGGTTGTCTGTCTCTGTAAGAGTAACAGCAGAGAAGCACTCGTGAGAATTTGTGGGTGGAGGAGCCGAGCCCCTATTTCTCCTGAGGCAGCAGAGGGCAGCCATGCGGGCTCCCTCACAAGGCAGCCAGTGGGGAATGATGCCAGTAGTACTGGGGCATCTGCCTGCGAATCAGCCTGGTTGGTCCCGTTATTCCTGACTTCCTAAAAGCTAGTGGTGGCTTTCCCTTCCTTTCACCCCCTCAGCTTCACTGAAGACCTTGGGTCCTCTGATCCCCTCTATGAAATCCCTTCCTGTTGGAAATTCCTAGAGGGTTTTCCACTGTCCTCATCAAACTGAGACCGACACATGGACTTTACATCAGATACACGTGGACTGCGCACTATATTCCAAGCACTGTCTTAAGCATTTTATAGGAATTAACTTACTGAATCCCTACAATGATGTGGTTTTAAAAGCGGTACCAGTATCCTGATTCTTTAGATAAGGAAACTGGGGCACAGAGAGGTCATGTTACTTGGGTAAGATTATTACTAGGCTCTACCAACTCTTGATTTACTGAACGTTTACTCTATATGTGCCCTGTGTTGTGCTGTGCGTGTGCTGAAATGAACAGTGCTGAAATGAACAGTTTTCCAAGGTAGTTTTAAGGCCAAGGGTAGATTCCCATCCCTTCCTAATGCATTCCAGCGTTTCTTATTCTCAAGCCTCTGGTACGTCTTGCACAGTGACAACCACCTTGGCGATAAGGACAGAGAGACTGGTCCAGTTAAAGGGTGTGTGGCTAAGAACCAGTCACCTGCCTCCTGTTTTATGTGCTCCTCACATTTCACCAACAAAACTGGTTTATTCCAAGTAGTGGGTCTTGAGGCCCATGGGGTAGTTTATTATTGCCATACAGCCAAAAGTGGGGGAAAGGAGAGTGGAAAAATGAAATGAAGAGATATAGGAGAAGAAGAATGTTGCAAGAGGAGCAAATGTAAGAGACAGGAAAAAGGATAAGGTCAAAGGAGGAAGAGGGAGGGAGGAGGATGGCAAAGTAACAGACAGCTTTTCTGATCATCAAACCTACCAGAAAAGAGAGGCACCTTCCCGCCTCTGATTTCTGCCAGGGGATCCAGATCTCTGTCATTGCAGGGACGAAGTACAGTCGCTAAGATATTCATCCTTCTGCCCTAGATTTACATCATAATGCACAATCTATAAGTGTTAGTTTGGTGGCTTGATAAAAATTTGATATATTCTGATTAATGCACATAAAATAAATAGTCTAATTTGATTACGTTGTATAAAGACTTCAAAACATATTTGGCATCTGTGCGTTTCCAAAGTGCAAGGAAACAGATAAGCATTCAGACAGTCAAGGAAAGATTGCTTTCATTAAATTATGCTGCTATTGAATTTCTTCCCCTGTGCCGTACCCTCCCTATTCTCCAAGCTGTCTGCCGCATGAGCAATGGCTTGGGGTGGGAATTTTCCCTCTGTCTCTGAAAGGGATCCTTGAAGATTCTGTTTCAATAATGAGGAGCTTCTTTACTGAAGGCCTGCGATCAGTGAGAATATGTTAGAAAAGGGTCACGTGAGCTGGTAGGAGTAGATCCAAGGCAATTTGGAGAGGATGCAAGCCCTCCCTCTAGTCCCCGGGACATCTTGAAGCTGAAGAATACTGATGATTACCTGCTCTGTGCTAGGCACTTTTGTTTATTTTATTTTTTAAATATATTTTATTGACATTTTACAGAGAGGAAGGGAGAGAAAGAGAGAGAGCCAGAAATGTTGATGAGAGAGAAACATCGACCAGCTGCCTCCTGCACACCCCCCCACGGGGGATGTGCCCACAGCCAATGTACATGCCCCTGACCAGAATTGAATCCGGGACCCTTCAGTCCACAGACCGAAGCTCTACCACTGAGCCAAATTGGTTTAGGCTGTGCTAGGCACTTTTAAAACCCTTTCAAAGTCGGTGGGCACATTCATTCATTCTTTTTTTTAAATGTTTTTGTCTTAATGGATGAGGGAACAAAAGCTTGGATAACTTTACCTAACACGGAGTTAGAATGGTTGTTTTAGGGAATGCCTTAACACTCACTCATTGATCTTTATTTTTAATTAATTATTTTTAATTGGAGCCATAAACCAAGCTGCCATGCCAAGTGACCTTTTCAGGTCACTGAATCTCAAATGGACTGGCTCAAGGATAGGAATTACTCCTGGGGCTTCCAGCTCCTGTGGGGTCTGTGGCATTTGCACAGAGATGCTATCGGAAGGACTAGGGACTCAGGGCTCTAAAAGGGATCAGGTCATGTGACTCCTGAAGTCCCCCTCTCTCTCTTGAAGATTACAGGATTATTTTGCACTTAAATGTTGATGGACAATGGGGAAGTGAGTAAATAAACTGTTCTGTCTATGTTCTGAAATCTCGACAGCCTCTAAAAAGAATGAATTAGAACTGAGGGTACTAACACAAGAATGAATTTGCATGTTGTAAATGTGTGAAAGCAAGCTGCAAATAGACATTTCCATATAGTAATACTGTATGTTTTCTTTGCCAGAAATGTTGACACATTAATACAAATGTTACAAATATGTACACACACACACACACACACACACACACACAGAAAGAGAGAGAGAGAGAAATTACACTAATTATAAGGGAGGATCCTGGGACTGGAAATGATAGTAAGAAAAATGTAGCTTTATTTGCAGTGTTTCTTTTCTCCTCTCCTTCTTCTTCCCCTTTTCTTCCTCCTCCTCTTTCTTCTTTAACAAGAATATATTACTGTATTGCTCATAGTATTAAAAATGAAAGAAAAAGTAATGATGGCTATGAAGCTATTTCACAGCTGAGGAATGTGAAGTTTAATCATGATTGCCGATTGTGTCCTTCATTCATCAATAGACACGGAGTGAGCCCACGTATACTCACCCACAGGACAGGGTAGAAAAACAGACAGCACTTCCCCACAAGGAGCTTATGGGAGATGAACCAGCAATTGTAATAGAGCATGAGGGCCTGTGAGGATTGCACAGCCCAGGCAGGAGGCATCAGCATGGGTTGCCCAGAGCCGGATGGCTTAGGCCGGTGGGTATGAGAATTCTAGGAACAAGGGACAATGTATGGCAAGGTCTAGAGTGAACAGAGGCATGACTTACTTGCAAAAATGACGTAAGCTTGGTATAGCTGCTGGGGGGTAGGAGGAATAGTGAGAGACAAAGCTAAAGATATAGGGAGATTATAGATGACATAGGGTTTCGTGAGTCATGTCAGAATTTAGACTTTAGTCTAAAAGCAGCTGGGAGCCCTAGTCAGTTTGGCTCAGTGGATAGAGCGTCGCCTGCAAACTGAAGGGTCCCATGTTCGATTTCAGTCAAGGGCACATGCCAGGTTGTGGGCCCGATCCCCAGTGGGAGACTTGCAGGAGACAGCAGATCCATGATTCTCTCATCATCGGTGTTTATATATATTCCTCTCTGAAATCAATAAAAATATATTTTAAAAAATAATAAAAAAGTAAAATAAAATAAGTTGTGAGCCACTGTGAATCTTAAGTGTATAAGAGGCTAATGGTAGGATTTTAGGCTAGCTAAAGGAGATTTCTAAGCCTGGGGGTCCTCAGAACACACCCTATAAGCTTTCTACTTACATACACCACGATTTTAATTTCAAAGAAGTGCAACCAAATGAACTTGCAATTATCTGTATGGAGATTAATTGCTCTATGGATTACCTGTGGCAAATGAAGAATGTTAACTCTAAACTGATTTCCCATTCTTGCATAGGACATTGATGACTGCCTTTCTGTCATCAGTCATCGGCTCCCCTAGGCCTGCAAACTCATTTTAACATGGGACCCAGCCAACCCAAATGCATAAGGAAAATCCCTGCTAAGATGATTAGCATAATGCATGAGAAAGCCAAGTGCAAATGACTGCTCCTTCAGGGGAATACCCACAGCAACCATCCATGGGCCCCTGAGCAAGGCAAGGTCCATGCATTCAGTTTGATGGAAAGCAGGGACAGAGAAAGAGCGTGGTCATTGGTGAGACTGCATTGGAATCCTGGCTCCTCACTAGATCTCTGATGATTGGCAGGTCACCTGATCTCTGAGCATCAGGCTCTTCACTTGCTAACTAATGTGGGTGACAAAAAGAAAAATCTATATAGATTTAGGGTCAAAAGTCAGCAGGCATGCTGAGATTTGAAAATCAAGCAGAGTTAAAATTGCACTTCAAAAATAAGACAACAGCCCTGGCCCCGTGGCTCAGTGCAGTGCAGTCTCTAGGTTGGAGTGCAGTCCTATACACCAAAAGGTTGCGGGTCCAATTCTCTGTCAGGGCACACACCTAGGTTGCAGATTCAAGTACCAGTAGGTGCGTGTATGAAAGGCAACTAATGGATGTTTCTCTTTCACACTGATATTTTTTTCTTTCTCCCCTCCTTTCTCTCTATGATTTAAAAAATAATGAGCCGAAACCAGTTTGGCTTAGTGTATAGAGCATCGGCCTGCGGACTGAAAGGTCCTGGGTTCGATTCCGGTCAAGGGTATGTACCTAGGCTGCAGGCACATCCCCAGTAGGGGGTGTGCAAGAGGCAGCTGATTGAAGATTCTCTCTCATCGGTGTTTCTAACTCTCTATCCCTCTCTCTTCCTCTCTGTTAAAAATCAATAAAATATATTTAAAAAAAATAAAAAAATAATGAAATAAGACCAAAAAATACACACAAACACACAAAACCTTAAGTCCTCTTTAAATTGTGAACTGCAGATGCCAGGCAGTTAGAAGCCCAGAAGCTTCCATTTATTATTTTTTTTCCTTTTCCTTTTTTCATATTTTCCTGCTTCACTGGAGGTTAAGGTCTAGTTTGAAAGGCTGAGGGAGGGATGGCAAATAGAGTGAGGGCTGGGATATAGAGATGCAGTAAGTGAAGATTTCTCTCACTATCCATATTGATTTCCCTCAAGTAAGCTAAATGTGCATTATGAATCAACTTCATTGTGCCACTGTAACTAGTACAATACCTAAAGCTTTTTACTGTGGGCATTAAATGAGTATATATAAATTACCCAACATATATTTTGTGGTCTGGGGCCTTTCCTTCCGTGTATTTGCCATGGGTAATTTAGAAGAGATTGCTCATTCCTGCAAACCAGTCACTCTAAAATGGATCTTAAATCATAAGAACTGGAAGTTTCTTTAAAATAATCTAGACTGGGTTGCTCAATTCATGGAGGAGGAAACTGAGGCCGGGGAGGGGGATGACGTATCACAGCTACACGTGAGTGGCAAAGGTCAATAGGGTCCCAACTCAACTGACAGCCAGTCCAGAGCTCCTCTGTTGCACCAGGCTGACCCTCCACAAGAGCCTGGCTCTGTCTGTCCAAGGAATAAGACATCCTCATCCAACCCTAAGTCTATAAAACCTGTCTTGAAAATGATGCTCAACACTATGTAGTGAGCAGTGTCTCTGGTTACTGTTAATGAAATACTTGGGGCAGGGGAGGAAGACCTTTGTGAGTTTGGAGATTCAAAACTTCCTTGGAAGCTGAGAAATGCTGTGATCCTTGGCTTCATGGCTGTCTAAGTATTTGTTATAATTCCCTCCCTGTCCCCAAATTCCACCTCAATAGCTATAAGTCATTCTGCATGTTCTATAAAGACCTTCCTCCCTAGTCAAAATCGGTTTGGTTCAGTGGATGGAGCGTTGGCCTGTGGACTCAAGGGTCCCAGGTTCGATTCCGGTCAAGGGCGTGTAGCTTGGTTGTGGGCACATCCCTAGTAGGGGGTGTGCAAGAAGTGGCTGATCAATGTTTCTCTCTCATTAATGTTTCTAACTCTCTATCCCTCTCCTTTCCTCTCTGTAAAAAATCAATAAAATATATTTTTTAAAATCTTTTTTTTAAAAAAAGACCTTCCTCCCTCAAACCCACTGCAGAGAGAAGACCAACTGAGACCTACACAAGACAAAACATTCCGGCGAGTAGCACCCTTCCATGGTAATGGTGTAAAGACAGGTCAGAATCCACTGTGGCTTCACTGTGATGAGTATTCTAACCCAAAGAGAAGCACCTGATGTTCCCATGAGCCTCTGTGACCTCTGCTCAAGCTCGTATGTGATTGCCCTGAGGATAAGATCAAACCTGAAAGCTACTCTCAGACTTGGAGTCTGTACTCCAAGTGGGAAGGCCTCTTTCTTGCTGGATATATAGCATGTTGGTTGAATGGCTCATGGAGGCCAAACATCTGCCTAAACCTCTGACATATTTCCAGGTGTTTCTCAGCACCCAGATACACAGTATGCTCCAGTTACTCCTGCTCCTATTAAGTTGAACAGTGAATCTCGGTTCTACGGTCACATCCTTGCAAACATACTCTGCTCATTCATGGGATGTGGGAATTGGTGTATTTATAAAGCAAGGGCTTTCGTGTCAAGCAGAGGGTCAAATCCTAGTCCTCCACAGGAACAACCAGCCGGTTCTTTGTGCCCCAGGTCCTCATCTGTGAAATAGGAACAATGGCAGCATCCTCGCTCCTTCATTACACAGGTGCAGTAAAGCACAAAGGCCCCTAACAAGTGGGGGTGACACGGTGGCTGTGCAATGAAGAGTAGGCGTTTTCCAGAACACACGGGGAAGACTGCCTTGGTTCACCATTGTATGCCCAGCACTTAGTACATGACAGAGAGCTCAATAAATATGAGTAATGAAGTGAATAAATGAGCACCTGAATGGTCTCTGATTTGCAGCTCTGTGGGTGCTTAGAGAAGTCCTTGAAATCTATGCTTGTAGGGAGAATTCAATTAATTAAGACTCCAAGTTATACATAAAGATTTAGAACCACCGAAAAGCTGAACCACTGAAAAGCCTCCGTCTTCCAGCACCTTCATTAAGAGTTCACCCCCTTCCATCCTGCTGGCTTTTCGTGCCCCCTTCCCTCTCCAGCTTCCAGCCCACAGGAGAGAGTGAGCAGGTGCCCCGTTACCATCTCAAGCCGCTAAATACGACGGGTCCAGGCCCTCAGCCTGGATTCAGACAGCAACACGGGCATCTCTGCACCTCAATAGGGATCTACATTCTAGAAGGAACCATTCTAGATGGTTAGCAGCAGCTGACACAATCTCCTTCAGTATTCCTTGGAAATATGTACAAAGTCCTATCAAGGACCACCATCCATAAAGCACCAAAATCTGGGCTAGGCAGTAATCCTGCTGTCAGAATTGAGAGGAAAATGCTATTTCTGACCAATGATACAGAAATGAAAAGATCCATCATTGGTCACCAAAACTACCATATTTGCCGGCATATAAGACGATTTTTTGGCCCTGAAAAATATGCCTCCAAGTGGGGGGTAGTCTTATACAGTGAGTATATAACAAACTCTGTATTTTTAGTGGAAATGTTAGGGGATCGTCTTATACGCCCAGTCATCTTATACGCCGGCAAATACGTATTTTTCAGGGCCAAAAAATCATCTTATACGCCGGCAAATACGGTATGTGGCTGAAAAAAAGCAAACCTGCTGACTTGAAACCATGAAGAATTATATAGTCCATTCACTCTCCAATAAACCCCTGATTCAGGTATGCAAAGCCGATATCTACCCAAATACTGAACCATCTTTTTTCAACTAAATGGAGAGTGGTTTGATCAGCAAGAATGTTGTTTCCCATGAGTCATCCCAAACTCTCCACCCTGCCTCCTGCTGACGACCGCCACAATATGTACATCATTATATTCATCATGGCCTTTTATTCTCTAGGTAGCTGGGAGTCCCTGGATTTCAAAATTCTGAGAGCAAGAAATGGATTTGAAGTAGATGTAATGATAGTGACATATTTTTCCAAAATATATGGTCTCATAGGAAGATGCTATGATAGTGACAAAGATATGAAGAAACTTGGGGGCATTACTAACTGGGAATAGTCATTTTCTATCCACTGTATATTTTCAGAGTATGAAATAACCAGAAAGCGGTGATGGGTATTAATTGTACTATGTAAGGTTAATTGAGCCTTTCTATGGCTACACGCATTTTATGAGTATTGACTCATTTTATTATTACAATTAGCCTCTGAGGAGTAAAGAGAAGTTACACAGGACACTCAAAGTTACAGAGTCTTTATACGCAAAACTGGGTTAAAAGAAAACAAATACTGTGAAAATCCAATAGAATTAACTTAAAAAATAATAAGTGAAATAAAAAAGAATTGCAACAGAAACCAAAATTGTAGCATCAGAATGAAAATTCACATTGGTAGCACATAAAAGCAAAGTGAGCCCTGACAAATGAGTCAGTGATGCAAAAAAAGGAAAGGAAAAGATGCCCAGGAAGGCTGGAAAATGTCAAAGCGACAAACAACAATATCAGAACACCCAATACACATAGAGGGCAGAGATTCTATCTGCATTATCTGTATTGTTGGGAATAGAATCAGTAAACAAAGATGTTATAAATTCCCCTTGGCTAAAATAAAGCAAAACAGCAACAAAAAAAGATGAGTCAGTAAGTTTTAAAAATCTCATTGTAATCTATAAAAAAAGGAGAAAACATTCAATGAAAATAAATCTTTTTCTAGATTTAACCAAATAAATTTACTAAATTAAGAATAACATTATTTTTAAGACAATTAATTAAATGTCTTTACACATAAGAAACTAAGAGCTTTGCCTCCAATCCTATTATCAAAAGAAATTTCAAGTAATTTAAAGAGTTAATTTTAAAATGAGCCATACATAACCTTGGCAAAAACTGTACTGGTATTGTTTGGGTTTTTGAATGAGGAACATTTTTCTTTTCACTTAGAGCAAAAAGTAATGGAAAAAAACCACAAAAGAAAACACCAATGGATTTGACTATTACCATTTAAAACTTATATCAAAAACAACATAACCATTATGCTAAACGAAATAAGTCAGTCAGAGGAAGATAAATATCACATGATCTCACTCATTTGTGGAATATAATGAACAACATGAACTGATGAACAAAAATAGATCCAGAGACAGAGAAGCATTGATCAGACTGTCAAACCTCAGAGGGAAGGTAGGGGAGGGTGGGGGTAAGGAGAAGAGATCAACCAAAGGACTTGTATGCATGCATATGCTAGGAAGCATAACCAATGGTCACAGACACCAGGGGAGTGAGGGCATGAGTAGGAGGGTCAGGGGGAACAATGTGGGGATAAGGACACATATGTAATACCTTAATCAATAAAGAAAAAAACATAATCACAATTTAAAAGCACAAAGGGGTAATATTTCTTGCAAAAAAAGCAATGGCTTACTATTAAAAAAAGAAAGTTAGAGATAGACATTTTGCATTTTAATAGGGAAACAACAATCACTTCTAGTACAAATGAATATAAAACTTACAAAAGAAAAAAACACATACGCCCCATTACCATTTCAGAAATGTCCACATGCACTAATAATCATCTAAATGCAAAATAAAATGTGGCCGTCATTTTGCTTACATTTGGAGGTGAAGCTCTTAGTTTCTTAAATTGGAAAAACAAAGGAGGGAGTGGTTCCTTTTCCACTGCTGGTTAGTTCATCTTGGTAAGCCAGTTCTGCACTGGGTGCCAAGAATACTAGTACTCATCTGACCCAGCCACTCATTTCCTAGGAATATATCCTGTGCAACAACCAGATAAGCACCTCTTGGTGTACGCAGGAGGACTTTCACCAAGCAAAGAACACTCTACCTACATGGTGCTCGGCTAATTTAAAAACCACCATCAATGTTAGTCCTCACATGTGTTTTGACCTGCTGAGTTTTTGGAGAATATTCCCAAGTGTCACCTTTTTTAATTCTTTAAACAATAACAATAACCCTCCTCCCCAACAATAACACTACCTATCATTATCATCATCCCCACTGAAAGACATTGGAAGAAAAAAAGGGTAGGTCAAGAGCAGGCTGAGATAAAGGTCAGAGAAAGTTTTCTCTGATGCATGAAATCATGCCATTAAGACATGAAAAGATAATGCCTGAATGGGAAGGTGGGTCAGCTGGACCAACTCCTTCCTCTGACGAATTAGACAAATAGTCCTTTAGAGGGAAGGTTCTTGCTGGGGTTCACATGGTGATGATGGAACATGTTCTATTGCACTAACTCATTGGAAAGCACAGTTACTCCTGGGAGGGAGGATCTGCTCTCTTTGCCATTTGTTGGCTCATTAGCTAACACGCAGACACCTCAGAAGTAGGAAATGGGACACATGATGGATCAGTTGTGGTAAGGAAATGAGAAGCAAAGGAAAGCCTTAGATTGGTCTGGGAATCTCCCAACCTCCCACCCTCACCCTGGAGGGCTCTGGGTACACACTGAGCACCAGAGTGGGTAAAGAAGAAGGTATACATGAGGTAAAAGGAAGCCAATACCAGCTGCCCAGTCTACCACTCAGGCCAGAGCAGACTCTGATCCTTCCAGGGGCTAGGAGTTCCTGGCTCTGGCAGCTGCATCATAGATCCCACATCTGCCATTTCAGGTCTACTGGTCTCTGAGCATGCTCTACTAGCACCATGGACAGCGCTTCTTCAGTGCTCCAGACTCCAGACCTCCCTAAACAGAGCCTCTAACAGAGCAAGTACAAATGTCTCCCCAGAGAGTCTAGGGGCTGTCCTGGGGGATTTAAAAACCTGGTCTCAGCTGCTCTCCTCGGCTGCTCTGAATCCACCTGCAGTACATTTATCAGACGCTTCTTATTTAAAAGAAGAGGCCTACTGGACAGAGGACACTTTCAAAAGATCAGACCCTGGATGCTTTCTTGAAACGAAAGTTTGTTGACCTGAAATCACACTCAGTGCTTTGGTTGGCAATTCATTTTCAGAATCCAGTAGTGCTGGAGAAGGGTGCTAAATACCACATGCTTGAGCTAATGATAAACACGGAAGTCAGTATTACCTGTTGTTTAATATAATTAATATATATATATATATATATATATATATATATATATATATATATATATATATATATATAATTGGATTTTTTACAGAGAGGAAGAGAGAGGGATAGAGAGTTAGAAACATCGATGAGAGAGAATCATCGATCAGCTGCCTCTTGCACACCCCCCACTGGAGATGTGCCCGCAACCAAGGTACATGCCCTTCACCGGAATCGAACCTGGGACCTTTCAGTCCGCAGAACGACGCTCTATCCACTGAGCAAAACCGGTTTTGGCTAATATAATTTTTTTTAATTACAGTGTTTTTTTCTCTTAAACTTTACATAATTCCTCATAGTCCTTTGCTTTGAGGAATTTATTTTCAGGTGGAGCTTTTCAGAAATAAATGTTTTATGTTTTATTGGGGAGGGGGGGGGGGAAGAAGCCTAGAACAGGGGTCACCAAACTGTGGCTCTCAAGCCACATGTGGCTCTTTGGCTTCTTGAGTGTGGCTCTTCCACAAAATACCACGGCCTGGACAAGTCTATTTTGAAGAAGTGGAGTTAGAAGAAGTTTAAAAAAATTGGCTCTCAAAAGAAATTTCAATCTTTGTACTGTTGATATTTGGTCCTGATGACTAATGAGTTTGCCGGCCACTGGCTTAGAGGGTTGGTTTGGGGAGCTAATTCAGGTCTGGACGATAAGTTGTGTTTGGCTTTCATGTGTTAGGTATCCTCGTATTTTAAGGAAACTAGAGCCCACCGGAAGTACTTCAAGCTCACTTCCTGCTGGCTGGGGCCACAATTCCTTGGTCAGCTCCCTGGGCCGCTTTGCCTACCCCTGCCCTGCCACTCATTTGTAGCCTCACTCTGCCTTAGCTTCAGCCTCAAGGGGGAAGGCTGAACTGATGGGCTCCGTAGAGTCGCCTGGGCTGAGGGAGCATGTCCTCCCTTCCATGCCCCTGCCTCCTACTGAGCCCAGGTGTCCACTCCAGAGAAGGCGAGGTCTTCTGTGGGCTCCCTCCCTGCCTCCCTCAAATCCCCAACTCCACTAGGAGCCAGCATGCCCTCCTGCCCCCATGCACAGACTCATCTGCAGTTGTTTATAGCTGTGGACCTCAGGAGAAGTATTTCTACAGGCAGTAATTTGTTATGAATAAAAGTCAGTGTTCTGAAGTTTGTGAATGATATATTTTGATGTTTTTAATAGGAATAGATTCAAGGTTATATCTATAATCAAATCCCTTGCTCTCACGCATTGCGCAGTCTAGTGCATTTGTTTCAGGGGCAAAAGACAGAGCTCCCTGCTGCCAGGGGCATGCCCAGGGGAGGGGGCTGCTCCATCCATCCTACATGGTAGCAGGGGGTTGACTGGTAGGGACTGCTTGTTTGGAGCTTTCGGAGGCATGGCTGTGTGCACTAATCAGGGAGTAGGCACTCCTTAGGGCAGGAAGCTTGCCATACTGTCCTAGGGCTCCAGCCCCACACCCTGTGCCTGCATCCAGTAGGGGATGTTCTGATGCAAGAGCTCATTGAATAACTGAGGCCTGCATGGGGAACATGCACAGACTTGCCTGTGTGGGGTGAGGACGAACAGCAACATCACCCCGTCCTTTGTCTTCCCAGCCCTCCTCTATGGCTTTCCTGACCCCATCTGCTCTCCAACCTCATTTACGATAGCTCTAATATTCCACCTTCTCTAATCCAGCAAATACCTAGAATTGCCTTTCTCTGAACCTCTATTTCACTGTTTGGGTGCCTTGATCACTGAACATTTAACACATGCTCAGGTGTTCCGTGAGCATGTACTGGCTCCTTGACTACACTGAGCACTCCTCACGGCCGGCAGGCCGGCATCATGCCTCCTGCCTCTGTGAAGACATTCTCCCTTTCCAGTACTGAGGACTCAAGCCGAGCTCCATAAGCATTTGAACAAAGTTGAACCACGCATGGGTACAATAATAAAGAAATTTAAAAACACACACTAGTATTTGGGTGTCAGAGAGATCTGAATTCAGACCCTAGCTAACCCCTTTGGCTGCTGTGTGATGTTGGG
Source organism: Vespertilio murinus (assembly GCA_963924515.1). Lineage (NCBI taxonomy): Eukaryota > Metazoa > Chordata > Mammalia > Chiroptera > Vespertilionidae > Vespertilio > Vespertilio murinus. Next base: position 29,377,415 of record OZ004715.1, on the reverse strand, counting down.
CAAGCTAAATAACCTCTCTAAACTTTTCATTTCCTCAACGTGAAGATGCACATAATAATGTTTACCTTGTCATGGCAAGACAAAGGGCATATCTTATAAAAAATGCCTGCCCTCTTCTCACATGCCTTCTGACCCCCACAATCCCCGCCATATTTTGAGCCCTGAAGAATCCTTAGGAAGTTACTAATGCCACAGTGCACCAATGCATGGTCAATAGGAATTGCCAGTGCCTTCCCAATTGCCTCATAGAGCCAGAATGGGAGACAGGAAAGCCTGACTAATCACAGCACTACTGCAGCCTGGCTGCCTGTGGGGCAGCACCCAGGGCAATAAGACCCTAGGCAGCCAAAACCGGTTTGGCTCAATGGATAGAGCGTCGGCCTGAGGACTGAAAGGTCCCGGGTTCGATTCTGGTCAAGGGTATGTACCTTGGTTGCGGGCACATCCCTAGTAGGACGTGTATAAGAAGCAGCTGATCAATGATTCTCTCTAATCGATGTTTATAACTCTCTATCCCTCTCTCTTCTCTGTAAAAAATCAATAAAATATACATTTTTTAAAAAGACCCTAGGCAACTGCAAGGACCTCTGGGTGGTCATGCTACCTCTCAGCACACCTGGCTCCCCCTGGGTGACGTTTGGGGATACCTGGGCAATAGGCTGAGCATCATCCTGTTATTCTTGGTTGTAAATCCCCCACCCCAACCCCAAGTTCTGACCAGGATTTACATTATATCATCAGCCAACCAACCAAGGGAGGTGCCTTTTCTCAAATTAACACAAAATGACAGACACACGTGCAAATGATTCCAATACTAAATTCACCAAGAAGCCATGGCACACCAGACACCACAACTGAAGAGTTTTACACACCTTCATTCAGCCACACTCCCCTCAAACCCATGAGGTAGGCATTGTGATTGCCTCCAGTTTATGGACAAGGAGGGGGAGGCACAGAGAAGGCAAGTGCCTTGTGCAGGGTTGGGGATGAAGAGCCGGATGATAACCCATGAGGCCTGGCTTCTCCAGCCACCCCATCTTCATGCGTGGTCCCACATAACCACAGCCACCGCGTGTGAACACCTGCCACGTGCATAAGCTATTTCAGGGATCATGATTTCTACATTTCAAAAGGGGGTGGGGGTGGGGTTGGAGACTTGGAAAGTTAAGAGACTTAGTCAAGATCACACAGGCGGGATGTGAGGAAGCAGGGATTTTAAGTCCAGCCTTTCTAACAGGCCACACTGCACCCCAAAGGGCAGTTTTCCCTTAGAACTCGGGGAGCAGAAGGAGAGAGGAGAGCTATGGAGATCAATTAATTACAAAGGGAAATGGTCCTAGCTCCCCTCTCCTAACCAAGACCCCGAAGAGACACATTGCTCTCGCTTCTCCGTGCTCTCCTCCAGCGCCTGCCAATTAAACAGAGCCCTGCAGCCCATTTTCTCCCCAGGCCTCCGTTCTGTTAAGTAAAACCTGTGCGGTGTTTCCCTCTTCCTCCTCTTCCTCTCAGGCGTCAGAGCCTAATGGCTGTTCATTACCATCCCTGGAACCTCTCCAAGACAAGCACTGCTGGGAGAGGCCATTGTCTTGTCAGAAAAGTCCATTATGGCTGTCAGGCTCCCTAACAAATCAATCAGGCACCGGGAGGCCTTTCAAAATGATATCATTCGCTATTCAGGCGGAAACAAATAACTGTCCCAGGTGAGGGCAGGCGAGGCAAAGGGCCATGTGCCAAACTGCACCACGGTCTCAGGAAAGGAGCTGATATCTTCCACACACAAATGTGTGCTTCCTTCTCTAACCTCAACGCAAAACAAGGAAACAAAGCAAAACAAACCCCTTTCTTGACCCCCTCTTTCCCCATCAACTAGTTCTCCTTTACAAGCATGCTCCTCACAGGAGAGAGGGTCTGCACACACTGTTACTCGTTTCTTCCTTCCCGTCTTGTCATCGCACCAATCAGGCTTTCACCCTTCCCCGGACTCTATCCTTGTCAAGGTCATCGGTGACCTCTGGTTGCTTTGTGCAATAACCCTTTATCAGTCCCCATCTCCCCTGACCTATCAGTAGAACACAGTCACTCTCGCTCTTGGTCAGGTCAGAGTACACTAATTTCTGTAACAACCGATCCCCAAATCTCCGCGGTTGAAATAATAGAGGTTTATTTCTCAACCGTGACACGTTTCAGTGTGTGTGTGTGTGTGTGTGTGTGTGTGTGTGTGTGTGTGTGGTGGGCAGGAGGGGGCGCCGCTCCACATAGTCACTAGGGGACCAGTCCTCCCATCTAGAGGTTCCACTATCCCCTGGCACCACGGGGTCCCCCACTAAGAGTCCAGGAGATTCTATTGGCCAGGCCTGGGGGTAGCATGCATTATTTCCACCCACACTTCCCTGAGGAGAATTCAGTCAAATGGGTGAACTGGACTTCAAAGGAGGGTGGGAAATGTGGTCCAGTTATGTGCCCAGGACAAAGAGGGACTGATTTGGGAGCATCTTGCCGTCTCAACATGCTCCATCTACACTGTCCTCTCTTTCCAGATATATTCCTCTCCTGGCTTCCTCTTAACACAATGACCATTTCTTCTTAGTCTCCTTGGCTCACTCTATCGCTTCTACTGAACATCTTACTATCCCATTCCTTAAAGACTAGCTGTATACCAACAATTCCTGATTTATTTCTCCAGTCAGATCTTCCTCCCAAACCCCAGACTTGAGTATCCAGTTGCTCACCTCACATCTCCATGTGGGTGCTAGGAGACAAGGGAAATGGAATATTCTAAAGTGAATGTCAGTTCTCCTTCCCAAAACCACTATGCCCACAGCCTTGCCCAACTTGGCCATGGCACCTCCATTCTTCCAATTGTTTATGCCACCAGACTTGGAATCCTCTTAGACGTTTTTGTATCTCTCACACCTCAAACAAAATGCATCAAGAAATCCCGTCAGTTCTTCCTACAGAACATAGCCACCCAACAGACCCCACTGCCTCTGGCCCCTGATGGAAGCCTCCAGCTGGTCTTCCCGGTGCTGCCCCTTCCCTCTTACCCCCTGTGTCTCTGCTCCTGGCTTTCCTTCTCCTTTGAATGAAGCCCCTGGGCTCCATCATCTTCCCATTGCCACTTTAAGAATTATCCCCACACTGCCGCCTCCTCTGATGTCCCAACTGCCCCTGGACCACACCAGTATTTAAATGGCAGGTGGCCGTATGCATGTGTCTCATGTCTGCTTCCTCCTCTGAGTAAATTCCTCCAAGGCCAACAGAAGTATGTAATGAGAAGAAGAGGCAGGGAGGGGAGGCATCCTAGAGTAGACACCAGTGAGGGACTCAATAATACAGAGGTGGGTTTATAGCTCTGAGTACACAAAACAGAGTTTACTTTTGTATTATTTTCTAAGATGAACAACTATAAAAACTGTAAATCTACTTTTTGCCCACCCCTGTATTTGCTAAATTCCAACTTGATCATTGAGAAATGTTATCTTTGATGCTCTTTTAAGCTTTTTATTATATATACACAATACCTTAATGAGATTGAGAGAAAATTCTCACACTTTAGAATAAGAAAAAAACCTAACAGCAGGATTTTGCATGTCAAAACAACCTTTCTAATGCTTCCAGATACTTTAACATCCATGATATAGTTTGCTATTTTCACAACTTTAGATATAAGGAACATGGTATTAGCACTCCCATTTCCCAGATTTATACATAAATTGAAAATTTGGTATAGTTTGTTGACCATTGACAAGCAAGCTAACTCTATTTTATTTTATTTTTAATATATATATTCTTATTGGTTTCAGAGAGGAAAGGAGAGATAGAAACATCAATGATGAGATAAAATCATTGATCAGCTTCCCCCTACATGCCTCCTACTGGGGATCGAGCACACCATCTGGGCATGGGCCATGACTGGGAATCAAACCGTGACCTCCTGGTTCATAGTTTGACGCTCAACCACTGAGCAACACAGGCTAGGCAAGCTCACTCTATTTTAAACACTAACCCTCTCTCTTCCCCTCCTAAGACTTTCTGCTATGTTTGGAGGGCATTACCATTCAGGATGGAGTAGTTTAGAGGTTCATGAATTCCTTAAAACTTCGGTAAAATTCTCAGGGCACTAAGTTCTGTATCTTTCCTTAGATCTCACAGGGACTGTGATTTTTAAAATGTGTACATTCCACTGCACCCTACAACAACCAAGTCCCTTTTAAGGAGCAAATAAATCTTGGCTTTTATGATGACCTTGACCAAGACAAAGGTGAGACTGATTGATACAGCTTCCGCCTAGAATGAAGCTCCCAGGGGGAAGAAGCAGGAAGCCACATGCAGCACAGACTCCTCTGGGCTGACCTGCCTTTGTGCCCGCACCCAAGGTCTCCTAGGAAACACCCGGAACCAGCCGCCAGCTGCTCCAATCCTAACATAAATAATGCACCCCAGCAGGGATCTGCCCTCTATTTGTGCAAAGTGTTTGGGTTCAGTGCCACTAGGTCCAAAAAGGCCTTTGCAGTTTCTAACACCCACTGTCCGATTTGGATTAAATGCCATTAAAGTCTAATAAAATGGTTGCTAGAAGCGAACTCTATGGAGCCCAGGTGATGGCCAGGTGCGCTCAGTTCGCTTGTTCATCCAAGCGGGCCCCCAGACCTTAGAAAGCATCAGAGTTGCCTGCGGTGCTTCCTCCCCCCCTCACTATCCAAACTCACCCCAGGGCCACCGACCCAATCTCTGAGGTCAGCTGTACGCCAGTGTGTGCACTCTGAGGCGGGAGAAGACCGAGAGGAAAGATGGCCAGTGTGACCCAACCATACCTGGTGACAAGAACTACCTGCACAGCGGCCTGGGTGGCTCCAATCAGGAAAGCAGTCCAGCGAACTGGAAACTCGGATCTACTTAGTGGCTTCCGAATCTGGCTCTGCATCAGAACCGCCTAGAAAAATCTCAAAACAACTTCATTCCCAGGTCTACGCCAGATTTAATGAATTGAATTCTAGGGAGGAAGGAGGAAGCCTACACATGCATTACTGAGACAGCTACTTGGGTGATTCTGACGTTCAGGCATGGGAATGGATGACTAGCTGGAAGGGTCACCCTGACAGGGTACACCCGGACATCCACAAAGCCTTTCTCTCATTGCCTCCCAAGGAGAGCTCTCATCACCACCGCCTCGCCTACTGGCCAGTGGCCAAGGGGCCAGAACAAGTCTGAGGTAATGCTCCACCAACTGCGGGGATGAGCAAAGTGAGGCTGCACACTGCCTGAGGCCACACAAACCTGCGTGCCGGTAGACTGTGTGTTTCCACCTGCTGGCCCTGTCGCCCTTGTGGGGGCCTGAGGGAGGGGAAGGCATTAGCACCGAGGTGGGAGATGAGCAGATGTCCATTCTGGTCAGGCCTTGAGGAATCAGACCTGGGAATTAGCATCAGACCCACTTGGGCGCTGAGAGTCACCCAAGGTTATTCCAGGTCACTAGAAGCAAGTAACCTAAAGGCCCTGTGCCTCAAATATTCACCTTTAAGGTGGGAGTCATATTAACTTCAGTAATGGAGTTGTTCCAGCAGGGAGGCAGAAAACAGTTAATTTCAGCCAGCGTGTTTTTTACAGCTTTCAGACTGAGTGATTTCTATGAAATCTGTGAACATTTTAAATGGTTATATTCAGTACCTACTAATAGCCTTGTGGTTCCCCCTTAACCTACAAAGCATAAAATATTCACTATCAGCCGAAACCGGTTTGGCTCAGTGGATAAAGCGTCGGCCTGTGGACTGGAAGGTCCCAGGTTCGATTCTGGTCAAGGGCATGTACCTTGGTTGCAGGCACATCCCCAGTAGGGGGTGTGCAGGAGGCAGCTGGTCGATGTTTCTCTATCATTGACATTTCTAGCTCTCTATCCCTCTCCCTTCCTCTCTGTGGAAAATCAATAAAATATATTTTAAAAAAATATTTACTATCAGTTGCTTTAAGAAAAAGTTTGCTGACCCCTGTTTAGAGAGCTAAATGAAATAATCTATGCGAGGTGCCCTGCACATACTACATGCTATTTTCTTTACGAGAGCTTTTGGGAGCTGAGAACATCCTCTGGCTTGCAGCCAGCAAGAAAGTGGGGACTTCAGTCCTACAGCCACAAGCAGCCGAATCCCACCAACAGCTGGAAGAGGACCTTGTCTGCAGATGTGGATGCTGCCCCATAGACACAGTGGATTCAGGCTTCGGTGAGACCGTGAGCAAAGGTCTGCACCCAGTCTCCTGACTAATACCCACCTCAACTGTGAGATTATAAATAGCGATTAAGTCATTAAACGTGTGGCACTTGGTTGTGCAGCACGTGGAAACTCATACAGGCTTTCAGACATATTTTCATATGTCTGACCCTTCTCACCAGGAAAAGGTGCTCTGACTTTGCCCTCCCACTCTGGAAGTATCTCCCCTGCATTTCTCCGCCTCATGTTTTGAGTTCCTTGCCAAGGGATTCTGCAGTCCTTGGAATAAAGGGCACTTGGTGGTGCCACTCAGCAGCATGGATTCCTTCATTCCTCAGGGTCTCCCAAGGCCAGATGCAGGGGATATTGAGAAGGACAAGTCAGAGCTCCTGCCTACACAGAGCTCCCAGCCCGGGCACATAATAACACGTTCCGTGCACCACAAGTCATTATGAGACAGAACTGTGGGCCTGGCAGTGTTCTCTGAGGCCTCTGGGTGTCTGAGCTCTGCTCATCCTGATGATGCAGAAGTCTATTCAGCCTCCAAAAAGCTCACCCAGCCTTGTGACTCTGGCCCAGCCTCGGAGCATCTAAGGTTACTGCAGTGCCAAATACCTCCTCGTTGAGAGGTGCCAGGCCTTTAAAGCAGGGATAGAATTATGCCCACACCTGCATTCTATCCCATAGCTCAAAGAAAGTAGACAACTGAATTTACCAATTCTCAAATGCCCCCCTCGCTAAAATTCAAGCAAATTCCTGCCTGCTTTTCTTCCATGAATCTTCACAAAAACATTAGCAATGAATCTTCAGTGCACCAAAGGTCTGAAATACCAGGACCGGTTTATGTTTCTTATTGGGGGGGGAGTAATTTGTGTGTGAGTGTGGGGGAAACTGTGGTGGGGGTTATTTTCTAATTATTTTGTACATTTGGAACACTGACAATAAATGAGCCCCCTTCTAAAAAACATATTAGATGAAGTTAAATTCTCATAAAACATAAATGAAATGGTTGAGTTAATCTATTGACAATGTGTGGGTTAATCTATATGCTTGTGTGCTTGTGTGTGTGTGTGTGTGTGTGTGTGTGTGATTTATCAGCAAAGGAGTTATTTTTGGCCTTTGAGTAATTGTTTACCTCAGACCCCCTGGTTGACAGGGCTGGCCCAGAAGAATGAAGCCATGGTAAGGCTTATGTGGTCTCCCTGTGATGAGGGTCCAGCTGTTCTGATTACCAGAACCTGTGTGCCCAGATACAAACACAAGTATCTGAGTCCAATGGTTCGCTGGTCTGCCTTCCCCAAAGGCAGCAAAACACTATGAAATACCCAGCTGGTCCAGCCCATGGAGACACAACCGCTGGCTGGCTCAGAATGAGCAACTTAATTATGGCAAGAAGTCAAAAGTTAGTAAGACCATCAACTGAGACCAGATAGCAGGGATAAAATATAATGTAAAGACATTCTTTCTATTGCAGAATCCATAAAGAGCCTACATCTATCCTTATTCTATAATGTACTGATGCCTCCCAAAACCCTCCATACTTTTGCTGAAAGCTTCAGTATAATCCACAGGCACTTCCAAGACCACTTCAACACTCACAGATGCAATTCTGAAGTTTCCCAGGGTCTATAGGGTATTAAAGGTGGAAATGCCTTACAGATAACACCGTATAATACACTAGCCCCTTGACTTACACATGAGAAAACAGTTCCAAGAGAGAAAACAATTTTTCCAAGGTGACATTCTCAGCTAGTACAGAATGGAAACAAAAACTGAGGCCTCCTACCTTCTAGACCAGGGCTTCTCAATCTCAACACTATTGACATTTTGGGCCAGATAACTCTTTGGTGTGGGGAGCTGACATGTCTGTGGTAGGATGTTTCGCAGTAGTATCTCAGGGCTCTAGCCACTAGATGCCATAGTAACCTTCCATTCTATTAAGAAAACCAAAGAACGTCTCTCAGTCTTGTTAAGTGTCTTCTGAAGGGGAAAGATCACCCCCAACTGAGAACCAATTATCGGAACGCATGATGCTGGTCTATGTGAATTCTGGCTCTAACATTTACCTGGCATGTGATCTCAGCAAGTCACTTAGCTTTCTGAGCCCGAGTTTCCTTGCCTATAAAGCAAAATGAGGCTCAACTTTCAAGCCCATGTAACCAGTGAAAGTAAATGCAGTTATGCATGTTCCTGGTAAGACCCAGGCACACAGTAGGCTGGCAGCAGCCATTATTTTTTTAATTATTTTTATGACATGTGATAGTTTGACACCAGTCTGTTCACAGCAAGCTCATTCACCTGGCTGCAGTTTGCTGTAAATGCCGCTGAACAGTCATTTCCTAGCTGGGACAGCTACCTGTCCCAGCCGTGCGCTGAGACAGAGGCCATCTCACTTTGGAGGAAAGGCAGGATTGTATTTGCTGTGCAGGGAAACAAACTGCGCGCTATTTGTTTGTTTTTGTCATGTCTCTAAGCTTCCTTATCTCCAGCTGCAGGATTCTGCAAAGTAAAATTCAATTAGTATTTATCATCCTGTTCCTAGCTGAGTAAGTCAACTTCTTTTATAGCCAAACTCATAAAAATGTGGAATTGCCAAAGACCTCTGAAGATTTCAACGTTTTTGAGATGGGAAAGGCCTGAGAGTAAAAGGAGAGAAGTAATTTTTTTTTTCATAACAAAACAGTCATGCGGCTGTTGTGATCACAGATAATGTTCCAATGTGAGTGTAAACAGAAAGTTCAATTCTGGGGTTTTCAGACTTTGGATTTACCGTGAAATCTGTGTGAGGAAACCCAAAACTGTACAATACACGAGAGGGAACAGCCCTTGCGTTCAGGCTGTCTCTCTCTATGTTCACCCTTCCATGGGCGTCCAGGCTGGCTGGGATTCCAGGGGACGTGAAGACATCATATGCATCTTCAGAGCTAGGACTGATCTTTTCATACCCATCTTAATGCCCAAAAAGACTCAAAGGAATTTGTGTTGGTGACTTCTTAGGTCTATCCCTGTCTCCTTTCCCCTGAAAATGCCAAGTGTTACTCATTCCATTCCAACCCCTGGTTTGACCAAGCAAGTCCCTGCTGAGACAGCTGCCCGTGACCTTCACTCACATCTTCAGGATCTGTCTGAGCGATGGTGACTCACGTGCAAACCCTACATCCAGATTTCCTTGACTTTCATTACTGGAACTCTGTATTTTTACCCCTGCTTTCCCCCACATGAGGTTTGGGGGAAATCTCTACTATCTTAGACAATGGCCAGCTGCCAGGTCAGGGTGCTCAGATGAAGCTAGGAGGAACCTATTCTCTCTTCTAGCGTCATCAGAGCTAACAGAGCTTCCCCCAGGCATCCTTCTTAGACAACAAGAAAGACGACTTTAGATGATGGAGGAAATCTGCTGGGACTAACCATCAGAAAGATGGTTTACCTACAGAGCTGCCCACAGAGTTGCATCTGCTTCTGAAAACTTCTCCATCATGAAGCCCGCTACTGTTCATGAAAGTTCCGTCCTGAGAAGCCCTTGTCTGTCTCATTCACCGCTGTACTTCACACCAGTAGACGCTCAATAATGTCTTATGAATTACTGATAAACAAATGTGGGGGAGGGCAAAAGCCCCTCTTTGTCAGTGTGCAAATCTCCATCCCTCATTGCCTGGATAGCTTAAACGAGAGGTCACAGGCTAGGGAGCTGGGGCCAAATTCAATCAGCAGTTATTTTAATCTATGGATTGCCTGTCTTACAAAGCACTTTATAGATAAAATTAATTACTTTTAAAAAAATGGAAATTTCATGCACAATTCTGGATTGCTGGCTTCTTTTGAAAATGACCAGACTTGCAGCTTTGGACTTACATTTACAAATAAAAACTTAAACTTTTCACTTATTCTTCCCACTAAGCACAACTAAAAATCCTAGACAAGATATATAAGACAAACATAAAAAAGACTTAAAGTTGGAGAGAAGGTAATATGGTAAGGAGTCTAGGGACCTGAGAAACAACATGGTGGTGAGTTTCTTGTGGGGCGTGTGTGTGTGTGTGTGTGTGTGTGTGTGTGTGAGTGTGTGTTTGCTTCATATATTCTAAACTTGGAGCTGAAAAAGACAGCAACTCATAAATGCCAACAGGTTCAGAGAAAAACAAAAACAGCCCCAAAGAAAAGGTTGCTCTCTCTAACCAAAGAAAAGGTGAAGCAGAAGAAGACAGATAACTTTCAGGCAACAGCCTCTCTACTCAGACAAACACTATGTTAGTTAGCAACTGTGGCCTCGCCCCTGTGTATGCCAAAAAAGGCTCAGTAGGGAGCCTAAACCTTCACCTTCATAAGGCTGTCTAATAAGGTACTCCAAAACCATAGCTGAGGTGATGTTACAGAAGATCAAGTGGGGAGGTGAGATTTTCATCCCCAATGGCCAGAAATGAGGACCCCTCTCACAGGGTCAGTGGAGACCACATGGGGGGCTTATATGCCCACCCTCACCTGGCAGTAATGAGGGACTCTCTGCCCTGCTCACTGCAGGTGTCAGAATAAACTTAGTAGAAAGTCAGGATGCTCACCATTGCCCAGTAAGGTATAATAAGTCCATCTCCCCACCTAGCAATAACAGGAGGGCCCCCTCAAGGTATCCACAGAAACCAGTAGAAAACCTGGAGTTTTATCTCGGGTTGGCAGTAAGGAGGTGGTGCCTACCTATTGCCTCGATGAAGCGATGTCAGAAAAGCCAAATAGTCATGATTTAAAAAAAAGTGCTTGAATTGTCCATTATGAGCATGTATGAGTACCCCCCCCCAAAAAAGTAGAAAGCATAAACAAGGAATTAGAAAAAATACCAATAAAGAAACAAAAGGTAAAAACAACAAAAGGAAATTTCAGAGCTGAAAAACGTAACTTAAGTAAAGGGCTCAGTAGATGAAGTATTCAGCAGAATGGAGGAAAGAATACATGAACTAGAAGAGAAAAAAACCCAGAAATGCCCAATCTGAACCAGAGAGGGAAAATAGATTAAAAATAAACAAACAAAATAGCTTTAGGGATCTGTGGGACTATAAGAAAAGATCTAATATTCATGTCATTGGAGACCTGGAAGGAGGAAAAATAAAAGAGAGCAGTGCTGAAAAAATACTCAAAAAAATAATGGCTGAAAAGTCCTCATTGTTTGACAAGAGATACAAATGTAAAGAGTCTAGAAGTCAAGTGAATATCAGGACAAATTTTTAAAAGTCCATGTCAAGGTTTATAGCACCTTTAAACTTCTAAAAATGAAAAACACAGAAACATTGAAAGCAAACAGAATGACAGTGGATTTTTAACAGGAAAATCAAGGAAGCCAAATGGAATGACAGAATATTTTTCAATCACTGAAAAAAACAAAAATCTGTCAACTCAGAATCCTATATCCAGAAAAAATTCAACTTTATGGATGAAGGGGAAATCAAGACATTCTCAGATAAAGGGAAACTAGGAGAATTTGTCACCAGAAGAGCTATTTTGAAAAAAAAAACAAAAAACAACGACTAAAGAAAAATTTTGAAATAGAATAAAAGTGTAAAAGAAGGAACCTTGGAACACCAGTTAAGAACACAAGCAAAAATGTGTGTAAATATAATGAATAACAAAATTAAAAATACAGCATCATTTACGGTAACTAAAAGAAAAACTATTTGTGTATAAATCTAACAAAACTTGTGCAGGATTTATATGGTAAAATCTCCACAATACTAATTTGGGAAATCAAAGAAAATGAAAATAAATAGAGAGATAAACCATTTATGGATTGGAAGACTCAACTAAAGATGCCAATTAACCCCAAATTAATGAACAAATTTAACTCAATTCCTATCAAAATATTAGCAGGATTTTAAAAAATATATTTTATTGATATTTTATAGAGAGGAAAGGAGAGAGATAGAGAGCTAGAAATGTCGATGAGAGAGAAACATAGACCAGCTGCCTCTTGCACACCCCCCACCGGGGATGTGCCCGCAACCAATGTACATGCCCTTGACCGGAATCGAACCCGGGACCTTTCAGTCCGCAGACCGACGCTCTACCACTGAGCCAAACCGGTTTTGGCATTAGCAGGATTTTTTATAGCTATAGACAAAATTATTCCAAAATCTATATGGAAAATTAACAGAACTAGAATAGTTTAAACAATTTTGGGGAAAATAAGAATAATTCCTTTACCCAATTTTAAGACTTATTATATACCTACAGTAAACATGAATTTGTAGTATTGATGAGGTAGAAATATAGATTGATGGAACAGAAAAGAGAACCCAGAAATGGATCCAAACAACCAGGCCCAACTGCTTTTAGATAAGGTGCAAGAGCAATTCAAGGGAGGAAAGACAAACTTCTTAATAAATGGTGTGGAAGCAATTAAACCTCCAATGGCAAAACAAAACACACACACACACTACTCTCAACCTAAGTGTCTCATCTTTTACAAAAATTAACTACAAATGGATTATGCACTAAAATATAACACAATGCATAGAAAGTTAATTGGACTTCATCAAAATTTAAAACTTTTGCTCTGAGAAAAAACCTGGTAAAAGGATGAAAAGCAAACTAATTAATGGGAGAAAATATTTATAAACCAGATATCTGACAAAGGACTCCTATTTAGAATATGTGTAGACCTCTCAAAACTCAGCAATAAACCCCATAAACAACCAGGTTAGATAATGGACAAAAGACATAAAAGGCAATTCATGCAAGAGGATATACACATGGCAAATAAGCACATGAAAAGATATTCAACATCATTAGCCATTAGAAAAATGCAAATTAAACCCATAATGAGATAACACTTCATATCTATCTGAATGACTATAATAAAGAATAGTAACTCATCAAATGCCGGTGAGGTTGCAAAGAACCTGGATCTCTCATACATGGCTGGTGGGAAAGGAAAATGGCAGTCACTCTGGCAAACAGCTTAGCAGTTTATTTAAAAAACTAAGCATGCAACTGCCACACCATTCAGCATTTGTACTCCTTGACATTTATCCTAGAGAACTGAAGATTAAGTGTACATAAAAACTTGTGTACAAATGTTTATAGCAGCTTTATTTATAACAACCAAAAACTGGGAACAACCCAGATATCCTGCAGTGGATGAGTGGCTAAAGAAACTGTGGCACAGCCCTGGCCCGTGTGGCCCAGTTGGCTGAGCATAATCCTGTGCATTGACAGATTGCCCTGGTCAGGGCACGGGCCTGGCTTGTGGGCATGATCCCCTACTCTCCCATTGACGTTTCTTTCTTTCCCTCTCCTTCCTTCTCTCTCCAATATAAATAGAAAACAACATTAGGAAAAAGAAACTGTGGTACATTTAAACCATGGCATATTACTCCGGAACAAAAAGAACAGACTATTGATTGATACAAGCAATGACTCAGTGGGGGAAGAAAAACACCAATGTCTACCATATGATTCCATTTATATAACATAGCTTGAAATGAAAATATTATTAAAATGGTAACAGGTTAGTGGTTGCCAGGAGTTAAGAAGACAGAGAGATCAACTGATGTCCATCAGTGGATAAACGGGTAAAGAAGATGCGGTACATACATATAATGGAACATTATTCAGCCGCAAAAAAAGAATGAAACCTCACCCTTTGTGATAACATGTATGGAGCTTGAGGGCAGTATGATAAGTGAAATAAGTCAGACAGAAAAGGATAAATTCCATGTGATCTCACTTATACATGGAATCTAAACAATAAAATAGATAAAACAAAGCCAAGCTCCTGGATAGAGAGAACGGATTGTGTTCTCTGAGGTAGTTGTCTGAGGTAGAGGGTGGAGGAAGCAGGTGAATAAAGCCAAAAGGCACAAACACCCAGTTATAAAATGAGTAAGTCGTGGGAATACTATAATCAGCTTGGTGATTATAGTTAATAATATGGTACTGCATGTTTAAAAGTAGCTATGAGAGTGGATCTTGAAAGTTCTCATCACAAGAAAAAAAAATTAAGCATTATACAGTGATGAATATTAACCGGGCTTATGGTGGTGATCATTTTCCAATATTTGCACGTATGAAACCATTATGTTACACACCTGAAACTAACATGATGTGATGTCAACTATACCTCAATTAATTTTTTTAAAGGAGATAGTGGCCCTGGCTGGTTTTGCTCAGTGGATAGAGCATCGCCCTAGGGACTGAAGAGTCCTGACAGGTTTGGTTCCAATCAAGTGCATATGCAAGGGTTTCGGGCTCGATCCCCGTTAGGGGGCATGGCAGGAGGCAGCCAATCAATGGTTCTCTCTCATCATTGATGTTTCTATCTCTATCTCCCTCTTCCTTCCTTTCTGAAATCAATAAAACATATTTAGAAACGAAAAATAAAGGAGGCAGTGGGTGGGAAGAAAGTAGTGCCCTACAGGAAATATCCTTTGGTTACGGAAATGTTTTGTATCTTGATTACCCATGTCAATATCCTGGTTATAACACTGAACTATAGCTTTCGGTGATGTTATCACTGGGAAACTGGGCAAGGAGTACACAGGATCTCACTATGCTATTTCTTTTCCTTTTTTTTTTTTTTGTAAGGGATTATAAATTTATTAAGTCATCTGGATAGCAGATGGGCTGAGCTCCAAAATGGTGCCAGCCTCTCTGTGTCATATCTTACCTTTACCTCAAAAATAATTAAGTTTAAAAATATCAACCTTCTTAAAAGGAATTAGCCAGCTCTGCGTAGCAGCTGCTTCTCCCTCAGTCCAATTACTGGGGAGCCTATTCCACTTGTCAGCGTGGGCGTCCTGGGGGGGAGGGGGGAGGACTCTGACGTGGGGCACATGGACTGACACGGCCCTCTCACCACTCGCCTGCTACGGGCTGCACACACTGGGTTGTGTTGGGTTCAGGACCCCAATTGTAGATGGAGTTCAGACGTTTAGAGGCATGTCTGATGGACTGGATATGGGCATGAGCGTTGGGGTGGGTAGAAGAGCCCCATGGAAATGAAGTAGCAGGCAGGGGTATTTGATCTTGTGAGGGAAAAGTAAAACTCCACAAATGAGAAAAAAACTCAAGATGGCAGAGTCAGCGGCAGAGACTTGAGTTGGAGGTAAGGTACAGCCAGGGCCTACCTGTAAACCCCTCCTGCACACCTAGAGCCTGGGAAGACCCACCCATCTCCGGAAAGGGAGGGCTTTGTGGTAAGACAGAGAACTGTAGCACCAGGTATCCAGATGACGTTTCTGTGGGCATCCCTGAGCAAGTGTGGGCCAGCAGAGAGGAAGGCCACTTCCCCCTGGGCTGGCAGAGAGACGATGAAGGGGGTCAGCGTGGATCAGTGCCCTACCGCCCGGGCTGACCCAGGGGCTGTCCGCATCTGGTTGGACCATGGAGGACAGCATCAGAGTAATGAGCACCCGGAGGCAGGCAGGGATGGAGCGCCGAGTGGCAGAGGTTGACATAGAAATACACCTCAGATGGCATGGCCAGCCCACCACATGGGAGGCTGGAGTGGAGAAGGCTGTGAGGCAGAGGGGACAGCCCAGGGCCCACACCAAAGGCGACAGGGAACAATGCTAGGAGGGGTGGCCCAATGGGTGGCCCAGGTGGAGAAATGGTGAATGTTATATTTGTCATTTCGCCTCCTTAGGACTGATTCTAAGAGACATATACCAAAAAGTGCAAGGGCCAAGGGGTGTTCTTTGTGCATTAGACTTACGGGCAAACAGTACAAAATTCCTACCCCGAAGTCCACAGCCTGGCGAGCCAAGAGAGGGACTTTAGCTAATGTGCCCTCACTTTCCAAATTACTTTTTTTTTCTTCCTTGACCTTGAAAATTTGCTATTAGTATCATCAATATGCAGAAAACACTCGGGCCACACTGGGATTCACCTTCCCCCAAAATACTATATTTTAATGAAGCCCATGACCGCCCACGTCAACCACTGCAAGGGATGTCATTGACCGTGACACTCAGCTGGAACTTCGATAAATAATAATAATTTTTAAAGTTTGTGGATTATCCTGAACTTGGCTTAATAGGCCCTCTCTCCAAACCTCTGAAAGGATGGCTCATAAAAAAGTAATTAGTTTATATAGACTGTCAAGGTTCATGGGGGACAGCTGGCCTTTGATGCCTCATCTGTGATTACAGGCAGCTACAAGATAATAAAATTGAGCTCTGAACTCATGCCAAGGTACTTGCTGATCTCACGCTGGACCCGGTGCCAAGCAGAATAAACTACAATTGCTTGCCTGTACTCCTGTTCCTCTGATTTGGGTTCTCAAACGAGTTGGAGACATTTTGGACTTGCATTCATAGGCCCCAAACTCCTATTAAAGTAAAACCATTGACCTTACAAATGCATGTTCATAATTAATACTTGTGATGAGGTCTGATTTCAGGCGCTCTCAATATGGCCACTGTCATACGTCGTGAAAAGGGCGTCTGGAGAAGGGATTTGAGTCGGCATTAATGTGCCTAAGCTTGGCTATTAAACGATCTAATTACTGACGATCGGAGCTGGTTTTCAATCACCATTGATTTCACTGTGATGATCTCCAGCTACAGCTTTGCAAGAGGATTCCCCTGACGCTTTCAGATTCCCAGTTCATTCTTTTCTATGCTGCTCCCTTATCTGAAATTCCTTGGGATTTTTTTTTTCTCCCTAAGCTCAAACAATGTGCCCCATGCCTTCAATATTGAAAACCATAATAACAGGTGATTTTCATTTGGTCTCTTGGGTTGCCAAGGATAGAGACATACCCAGCCCTGTCAGGAGAGAGAGTGAATATACAAGTGCAGCCATGAGGAGGATTTCGTGCAAAACCAAGATCACCAGGACTGCTTAGAAACAGGGGCCACAGTCAGGGACCACTCACTCTATTCCCTCGGGGAACATCTGCTTTTCTCTGGGACAGGTGCCACCCTCAGCGGGCTGACCAAGCGAAACTTTGATTTGTACACGTCACAGAAGCTTCATCAGCATCCCCCAACCTCCAATGTGGCCCCTCAGCATGCAAACAGGAAGCCAATGGGCCTACATGTTCTTTTCTATCCAGGGAGCAAGTCCCAGCCTATGGCTAGCCATTTCTTTGGCCACCACCTTGAGTCAGGTGCCCACCTCAGGTCCAGTCCCAATTGAGCAGGGGAGCTCGGTCATGTGGCCTGAAATCCGACCACCAGGGCCACTGAGTGGGAAGTACCATAACCATGTTTGTGTCACAGGTGTCAATAAGGCCACAGATGTGGAGTCCCTGAGACCCTGGGGTGCCCTCAAGCTTGGAGCCTGACGGGTGTCTTGTGTCTTCCATTCTATCTCCAATAGAGATAGTGGGAAAAAGGTGGGGCTGCTTTTGGCTTTTTTCTTCATTTTTGTTTTGCCTGATGCTCTGTGTGAGGAGCCTGGACTCTGGAGGTCTAAGTCTGACCCGTTTGTCTTCTTGCTCATACTGCAGAGTCGGGGACACTGGCAGGAAGATGAATGAAGCTGAGTGTCCCCATGGAGTGGAGCCCAGACTCTGACCTCAGGAGCTCTGTGCCCCCTCCTGCGGAGTCTGGCGCTGTGGGATGGAGCGGAACCAAGTGATGGCAAAGGCAAACGGTGGTGAAGAGGGAACAGTAGAAAACAATGGGCTGGGAAACCACTCCTGGGGAACAGAATCACCCCCCAATGGGGGAACCGCTTTGAGGGCCATTAACTCAGAATCCCAGAAGACTGGAAATTCCTGCATTCAAGGGTTTCTCTCAGGCTTTCTCTTAGTGCCAGTACTCAAGCTTTCTGATAGGGAACTCCACTTCCCTCCTGTTGGGGTGAGCAGCTCCCACTGGTAACCAGGACCTTCTTGGTTGATCACATCCCAAGGAACTTTTAGTCAAAGGCAAACCCATGCTGGTTCACCTTCCTAAATGCCCCTGACTCTTCAGCCTAATTGATGGAAAAAGGCCCACAAGTCAACACTGGTTCTCCCTTAAACATTCGTCTGACCTGGAGCAGGGCCTTAGCAGAGTCTTCTCATTGAGAAGGCCAGGGTCACGGGTGAATAGCCTCCAACCCCTGTTCAGACCCAGGAGCCCAGGCCCTGCTATGGGTCTTTACCTAGGACCCTCACCCTCTTTTTCTTCTGCCCTCCTCCCTCAGTGCTCTTAGTCTCTCCACTAGCCATCCCATAGCGTGCATCCCCTTAGCGCCTGGCCACGGACACAGGAGCAGCTTGCCTGAGCATCCGTGAAGCGACTACAGCTGCTGCCAAAGAACCCTTTCAACCAGACCCCACGGGGAGCTTGGGACGCCAGGACTAAGCCTGGTCATGATGGAGGAGAGGCAAACAGTGGAATCCTTCAGATGAGATGGGCCACCCTAAACTGACCAAGGCTAAGCTGCCTTGCGGCAAAAATACACATGACCTTTTCCATGAGAGAAATTAAAATCAACCAACAACAAAAGGCCAACGCAGACAGACAGCGTCAGGAACTCTTGAGAGCCAGGAAAGAGGATCATTTATGAGCAGAGAGATTGGGAAGGGTTTGTTACAGTTGTGAGAAAAAATTCAAGGCCAAGACCAAAAACCTGGGAAGCTCCCTATTCTCCTTCCACCCTAGAGAGCGGCCGCCTACCATCGCCATGGCTGGAGGAAGGCTTTGTTCTCTTCCCAGCAAGGCAAGGGTTTTGTGTCCCAGGCTCCCAGAGCCCAGAATATATGAATGACCGCTGTCTACCTATACGGGGCTGAGATCTGCCTCCTGACCTGCTTGGCCATCAGCATGTAGAGGAAGGAGTAACACAATGTGAAAGGGAAACAGTGGAGTGAATGCAATGCCCGTGGTGGGGTAACCAAGAAAGGGCCCCAGATACGCCCCTAATACCATACAGTCGCTGTCGAGGCCGGCAGCTGCCAAGCTGGCAGAAGACAACCAAGGAATTAAGCCAAACTAATACTGTAATTCCAGAGTTATGGATATGGCAGGTCTTTCTTTCTCCAAGTCTGCTGGCAGGCCCTGCGGCACCAGCAGCATCAGGGCCATGGGTGTGGTCCAAAAAGCCTTGTTGATCCTAGAGACTAAAATTGGAAACTTTCATTGTCACCCTCCCCAAAGATGACCAGCATCAACTTGACCGGGTCTTCTGACTTATTTACTGGTTGCTGTGGCCTCACCCCTCAACATTTCTGACTTTTTTCCCATCAATTCTTAGAAAAAGTGTAAGGGGGGAGAAGGGACAGAGAAAGAGAAACATCGATGTGCGAGAGACACATAGATTAGTTGCCTCCCACACATGCCCCGACCAGCCTGCATCTGAGATACATGCCCTTGACCAGAATCAAACCTGGGACCTTTCAGTCTGTGGGGCAGACACTCTACCCACTGAACCAAACTGGCTAAGGAAATATTGTTCAGCTTTAAAGCAACTTCTGTACTACTTCGATGAGTTCTCAAACCGAATCTTGCCTGCAGCTGGAAACGCTTAGGTCATAGTCACTATAGTGACGGGGTGAATTCGTCATAGGGCTGCAGGCCTGAAGCCCGCAGAGCCGGGACTGAGGGCTCCACCACAGGCTGTAGACAGGTGTGGGCGCTGAGTCTAGTTCTCACTTCCCTGTCTAATCTGAACCTCACCATCTGCTCAAAGATTGGGCAATCACAGATCATATCAACAAAAACATTCAACAACACAATCTAATTTGTCACCGAAAATAGAACACATTTGTTTACTCACTATCTTCGAATTAAATCATAAACATGAAATACCGACTCCCATATTTGTATGAGAAAGATATCTCAAACAAAGTTGCCTATGGCAGTGTGATTTCTAAAAATGGAAAAAATATTGTAGACAATCTAAATACACAAAAAGAGTGAAATGGTTAAATAAACTGTGATACAACCATACGATGTATAATTATGCCTACACTTTAGTGATATTTTTGAATATGTTCTAGTCAGCTTGGAAGATACCTGTGGAAGTGAAAACATGAAGACTCTGGGCCATATATCCTAGGAGCCAAATTAATAAGAACTATGATCTATATATGAACAGAAAAAATCATCTAGCGGGGTTTTAGACGTGAGGGTTGGCTTTGTTTGATTCTGCATTCTTCTTAGTAATTTTCACATGTACATGAATGAATAGACACTCGCCCATATCTTCCTGCTTCCCATTTATTCTTTTTTAAAAAAATATATTTTATTGATATTTTTACAGAGAGGAAGGGAGAGAGATAGAGAGCTAGAAACGTCAATGAGAGAGAAACATCGACCAGCCGCCTCCTG
Source organism: Vespertilio murinus (assembly GCA_963924515.1). Lineage (NCBI taxonomy): Eukaryota > Metazoa > Chordata > Mammalia > Chiroptera > Vespertilionidae > Vespertilio > Vespertilio murinus. The sequence goes on along the minus strand of OZ004715.1, from coordinate 29,356,963 downwards.
CACACCCCACACCAGGGGTGTGCCCTCAACCAATGCACATGCCCTTGACCGGAATCGAACCTGGGACCTTTCAGTCCACAGACCGACGTTCTACCACTGAGTCAAACTGGTTTCGGCCCCATTTATTCTTGATTCCAAAAAAAAGCTCAAAAATGTTGAGGGGTGAGAGGTCCAAGACAGTGCCCAGGTCTGAACCTGATTCTCTGCAGGCCCTGCTATGGCGTGGCCTCTGAGTCCAGTGAATGCGCAGAGAGCAGCGTGGGATAGGAGGGAGCACCCTGCCGCTGGTCCTCAGAATGATCCCCAGCACAAAGCAAGACACACTTGCTGGGAGGCTGACAGAGATGGCTCTTCTGCTGTCAGGACTGGCACTCAGAGAGCCACGGGGCAGGCCAGGCTGAAGAAGGCTGGGTCCATTACGGTCGTCCTGAGATTGCTGGATGGGGGAGTGGGGCCCAGATGTGGTTATCCTATTGTCTCCCACATGGAACTCAGTCATAGACCTCTTTTATGGTTTTTGCCACAGCCATAAACTACCTAAACACGTGTTCCCTTACATTATTCTATAAATGGGATTTGAAAAAAAATCTCAAATGAGTTTATTTAAAAGAGAATACTGAAATGCCAGCAATACTTGCCTCAAGTAGAAAGTACCCTAAGCAAAATACAGCAGAATATTAAAACTCTAGCTGGATGCTGTATGGAATGTTATGAGACTGAGCTTGCTTTTTTGTCAATAAGAGAGATTAGCAAATTTTGAGAGGTGTTGAAGACTTCCAGATCATCCCACACTGCACCTTTCTCCCTGACATAATTAGAAAGATTGGAAAAGAATTTAGAAGTGAACTTAAAATGGGATTCACCATTCTTTAACTCTATATCCAGGTACATATAAGTCTTCTAATGCCAATGAGCTATGTTTCACACACACAGGGCAATTGGTGAGGGAGAAACAGGGCAGGATTTGGAGATGGAGGGTCTGGAAGTGAGGGACAGAGCTGATCCATTCTCAGCTAGAAAATCTTGGACAGTCATTTAATTTCTCTCTAAGTCTCAATGTTCTCATTTGCAAAAGAGAATCACAATAGCTGGCCTGCCTGTTTCACAGGGTTGGTATGAGACTTGGATGCAATATTGTGTGTGCAGCAACTGGCATACATATGTGTGTCTCTCTGTGTGTATATGTGTGTACGTGTGTTGTGTGTTCATTAATAAAAGGACAAATGGTTTGCAGTAATCAAAAAGCATATCTTGCAACTAGTAAATTATTCCACAGGGAAAAATTATAGGTAGAATGTAAGGAAATTTATTTCCAAATAATATTTATAGGGGTCTGCACAATTCACAAACTAGTTTCCCCTACTTTACTTAACTGATTGTCACCACATTGCCACACAACCCAACAATCTAGGCAGCATAGCTTGATGGTGACTGTATCAAGCCTTTAGATCAAACTCCAAAGTTACTTTTCTCCTTTCCTTAATGCCATTATTGCAGATTATAGTCGTATCACTATAATCAATTTGAAATGAATAAAACACATGTGGCTCATTGCTGGTAATAAGAACTATGATTCCTCTGATTATCCCATTATCATTGCGAAGATTATCAGAATTATGATATATCGGCCAGCTACCGGCTTCCAGAAAGTGCTTTTGGCACATTGCATTCTTATCTTATTTAACCCACATGTTAATCTGGGAGGATGCACTGTGTTTATTCCCCATGTAAGTATGAGGAAACTGGCCTGCAGAGGAGTTCAGTAACGTTATCTGTGGCCATACAGCTAGTCGGTGACAGAGCCTAAATGTAAATCCACGGGCATCTGGTCAACCAGCTGTTCACAACCAGCATTCCCTTCTCACCATGAGAAACCATGGCACTGTGAGTCCTCAGGGGTGGTCTATGCCATCAGGCACCTGTGGGCCCAAAGCACACACAAGGGCCCTGGACAGGTCCCAAAATGGGGGCAGAAAAAATGCGCAGAACAAGGGCAGATGGAGTTAATCACGCAGAAAAGAGCACCTCCTGCTGCAACCAGCCCATCAAGCCACGCCACACCATGCCCCAGGCAATTTCCGGGCCAGCCTCCGGAGAGGCACCCAGCCAGAAAAGCCAGGCAACGATGCGTTTCGTTCTCCGCAGCCCTGTCCTCACAAAAGGCAAGCCCAGACCGACCCAGTGCGGACAAATGGCTAGTTCTATTCTCTCTGAGCAGCGGTCTAATTTCCTTCCAATTTTAAAGTCTCCACAATTTCCTAACAGGCCTCTGAGGGCCTCATGTAGAAATTAATAAGTTCAAAATGTACCCAATTTGCTTTCATTATCTTTTTTTTTCCTTCTTTTTGCCATGCAGCGGATAGACTTTTCATTATTACTCAAGGATTTTTCTGTATCTGATTCTTTTAGAAAGTCGTGTCCCTCTGGGCTCAGACAGTGGGTTGAGAATTGAATCAGGTCTAATGGACTTAACCAAGGTCTGAGGGAAGTCTCATTGATTAAGTGACGGTGCCTCTACTAATCAGGTGGGGCAGGTTCAAAAGGATATATATATATATATATATATATATATATATATATATATATATGAAAAGGGACTCAGAGCAGGTGGAGAGGCTCAGCCCCACAGCTGGTCTGCTCTGGGATACTGAGCAAGTGCCGGGGTCTCTCTATGAGTCAGATGTCTTATCTATGAGACAGACAGAGAGAAGGATCTGGGAAAGAAAACTAAGCTTTATTAAACGTCTATGTCTTGAATCACTACAACATGCATCAAAGACAGTCTTTAAATTTAATCCAGACAGCGACCCTGGAAAGCTTATCTTATTTTGCAGATGAAGACAGTGAGGCTCCCGTAATTGGTGATCCCATTATATTGTCACTAAATCACTTGCTTGTGTACCATTACTGGGAATGTAAACTGTACAGCCACTAAAGAAAGTAGTATGGAGGTTGCTAAAAAAAAATATTAAAAACAGAGCTACCATAGGATCCAGAAATCCCACTTCTGGGTATATAAAATGAGGATAGCAGATATCAATGCTCCTCCAATTTCAATGCAGCCTTATTCCCAATAGCCGAGATATGAAAACAGCCTAAGTGCCTGCCCACAGATGGAAGGATAACAGTGTATGTGTGAATACAGTGGAATTCTATGTAGGCACGAGAAAGAAGAAAATCCTGCCATTTGCTACAATATAGATGGGCCACATTGAGGGTATTATGCTCAGTGAAATAACCCACAGAGATGGACAAATACTGCACATAGTGTCACTTATATGTAGGTTCTTTTATATATGGCATCACTTACATATGGTATTACTATTATGTGGAATCATTTATATCACATACATGTCATCACTTATATGTAGATTCACTTATAAGTGAAATCAGCTTTGAAAGCCAAACTCACGGACACAAAAAGTAAACTAGTGGTGACCAGGAGGGTAAGAGACCTAGGGCGATGTTGATCAAAGGGGGAAAACGTTCAGATATAAGACGACTAAGTTTGGGGAATCTAATGCACAGCATGATGACTATAGTTAACAACACTGAGTTTGATACTTGAAAATTGCTAAGAGAGAAGATCTTAAATGTTCTCACCACACAAACACGTACACGTAGTGGTAATTATGTGAGGTGATGGATGTGTTAGGTAAGGCTATGGTTTAATCACTTTACAATATGTATACTTATCAAATCAATACATTGTATACTTTAAACTTATACAATGTTATATGTTGATTATATCTCAAGTTGAAGAAAAGACTTTTAAACTATAGAATATTAATTGAATAGGGAGGCATTTATCCACTTAATCAGCTGCAGAGCAGTATTTAATAAAATGGTGTATTTTTGTTTTTTATTGGTGGGAAAAATAAGTTATAATATTGACTCTAAAGTAGAAAAAAAAGTAGAAAAACGATTGGAAGGGAATGCACTAAGATGTTAACAGAAGCTCTAGGGATAAGAAAACATTTTTCATACTTTCCTTGGTGCTTTGCTATATTTTTCACATTTCCTACAATAAACACTTACTATTGTCAAAATCAGGAGCTATACAATAAAATTATTTTAAATCCCTGCATTTATATACAAAATGGAATCATGCTTTTTTATTTAAACAAATGACACTTTACATAGAAAAATTTTTTTAGGGAGAAGTGGAAATCACACGAAAAACCAACAAACAAAAATAATTCAGATGGAACCATCGCTCCCCAATGGAACCAACCATCTAGCTTACTTCACGGGCTAAATTGGAAATGCAGACCAGTGGGAGAGGGGTGGGAAGGGACAGAATACAAGAGCAGTCGATAAGGGGGGACCGGAGGCTGCAGTTGGCTTCACGGAGTGATGGAGCTGGCAGATATGAATTTTCCAATTTTATGAGAATGATAGGGATCTGAAATAAATCTGTATTTTTTTCTTTTTAAGATAAATGTTTTAAAATAAACGCTTGCAGCATAGATGGATGGCTAGTGCCTATGTTCCGCCTTGGCGCTAATCATAAATAACATGGAGAAAAATAGCTTTGGCCGTTTTAAAAAGCATCTTTATTTTTTTTTGCTCTTAAGAGCTTGGAAGATTATATTTTGAGGCATTAAGCAAGAATCTTTTTTTTTTAATACAGCAGCAACTATCAGGGGTAATATAGAAATTGCCTTCAGACGAAAATAACGAGTCGGGGCTTGGTTTCAAAGTAAACCTTCATTCCAAGACGTGCCTGGAAACGCATGGGCACCTACGAGGGTTGGAATACAAATTCAAGTTTAATGGCATCTGGGGGGTTTACGATTTAAGGAAAGCCTTGGGTGACGCTTCAGGTAAAACTGGTAACTGTCCTTGAGGCCTGCCTCCATAGAGGCTCAGTGATCTTTTGTAAATCCAAAGATCAGATTTGCTTGAAATGGTTCTCTTTCACCCCCACCCCACCCTAGCCCCGCCCCATTTTGGTCTGTACACTGGAAAGCTTATCATTTGATTTCCTAGCTCACTAAAATGATGAAACAGGCTACCCTGAGGGCAGACATAACAAGCAGACACACCCAGCATCCCTTAAAAAAGCTGGCCTCACTACACTAACGTGGCTTACCACCATCCATTTGCTCACCATTTAGAGTGTCACTAGTTTACTCTGCTGTGTTTTGTTTGTTTTATTTTTTTAAATATATTTTATTGATATTTTACAGAGAGGAAGGGAGAGAGATAGAGAGCTAGAAATGTCGATGAGAGAGAAACATCGACCAGCTGCCTCTTGCACACCCCCTACCGGGGATGTGCCCGCAGCCAAGGTACATGCCCTTGACCGGAATCAAACCTGGGACCCTTCAGTCCGCAGGCCGACGCTCTATCCACTGAGCCAAACCGGTTTTGTCTACTCTGCTATGATTTAAATAGGGACCACCCAACGGGATGGGAAGGTGACCGAGAGGGCCAGCTGGGTGGAAGGGCTCTGGGGTAGCGGAGACGGAGGGAGCCAGGAGCACATGGCGTGTCCGCAGAGGGAAATCGCAACTCGACTCTGCATTCTGACCTGATTCATCAACATAAACCAGGATCCTTCTTTTTTTAGGCTCAATCTCCCAATCGCTAAAGGTTATGTCTGATTTTTTTTTTTTTTAAGCACAACAGTGTATGCCAAACCCAGTGTATGTTCCTAACCCACTCGTTTTTTGCTAGTGTTTGTTTTAAAATCTCATTTCCGGGGATTGTTAAGAATTGCTGATTAACCCCGATACCGTTTAGTTATGTCCAAGAAAGAGATGCGTTGGAATATCCCCAGGCTGGCAAAGGGGTGGGGGAGACACCTCGTCTTTTTGTGGCAAAGCCAGCTTGGGATTGATACTCCCCAGTGGAATCTGGTTGCGCTGAGACTCTGAGGAGGGCGGGAGGACTAATGGGAAGGTCCCAACTCCGCACACCATGGAAGTCACAGTCAGGTGCCGTGGTGGTTATCAGTCAACGTAAATTCCAGATAAAGCCTTCTTTTGAGAGCCCAGAGCATCTCCCCCATGCTCTGCAAGAATGTCTATGGGCTTATCTTCAAATAAGGCCGAATTTGCCCCGTTTAACCCACCTCTCGCTCCTCACTTTATAATATTCTGTAATGAGAAAAAAGGCCCTTCACAAAGCGTATCCCTTCAAAGTGCAAAAGAACCAATTTTTTTTTTTCTTCTGCCCAAGAAGCTCATAATGCAGCAGACAAACTGTCAGAAAAAATAGACTTCATCATGGTGAAAACCTCAGCCCGGCACCCATCTATCATAAAGCAATCTTCTAGAAATCTTGAAAACCTTCATTAAATTTCCTGTCTGTCTCCTGACAGTTATAAAATGTTAACAATATTACTCATGATGCAGGCATCTTCAGGAAGTCTTTGTTCAGTCCCTCCACCCCCTGCCATCACCCATCCCCTTCTCTTTGCCAAAAATCGATGGAAACATGAGACATGGCCGTACCCTTAACACACCCCCAACCTGGGACCTGGACTTTGCAGGCCAGAGAGGAAGCATTCGTAGGCTTGAAGACAATGAGAAGGCTCTCTGTCCACATGCTGCCCACTCCGAAATGGCACCGCCTTTGGGTTCCTCCTCCAAAGGCAACACCCACTTTGAAGCTCAAGGTCATGGCTCTGTCCTGCCTTTAGCAAATACTTCCTGGCCTGTTTTCTTTCCCTTTCCTCTTGCCAGTCTACCGAGCTACAAGTTTTCACCTGACCAGGATATGTGGGTAGTGGGGACAGCGGTCGCACACCTTCTTGTGTCCGTAGGTCATCTTTCTAGAGACGATTCCCTTACGGAACTTACTGGCCCAACCTCTCCAACTTCCAGGGACGCCTCCAGCAATACACCACCTCTCAGAAGGAGAAGCCATAAGCATCTTGCCTGGGAAGTGACACCAAGGACAAAAACCATAGGGAGATACCGAATCCACACCAGAAATCCTAAGAGGTGGACGGCTTTGGAATCGCAGGCTGACCTATAAGATGCACAGCAGAGTGACAGCAGCTATAAAGCTGGAGCCTGGGCCTTGTGAGGGTCCCAGCTCGTCTCCACGGCGGGCCCAGCGCAGCCAGGCTAAGCCATCGCCTTACCTGCGAAAGGAACTGGCGCGTCCTTGTCCAGGGCTACCAGCGGCGGGTCCAGAATGACTGTGTCGTTGTTCTCGGTGATGACTCCATGATACGATGTCTCGATCCATGGCTTGTGCTTGTTGACTATGGAGGGGGAAAAAAGATGGACATTTAAGATCATCATTTGAATAAGTAATCCATAATAATAGTAATAACAATAATATTGTATATATTTGCAGTCCTAGGCTCTCATTCAACCTACATAGAGCATGGTAAGTCTCATTTTATAGCCAAGGATGCTCCAGAGAAGTAAAGAGGTGCAACAGTTCACTTCAGGCTCACAGAACGTGAGGCCACACCGAGACGCAAACACAGTTTGTGGCTATAAAAGGCCATGGTTTACCTGACCACAACCCCATTATTTCTATTTTTGGGTGCTCAGTATATTGTCAAAAATTGATTAAAAGCTTTCATTCTCAAAAAGTGCCATCTATTAATAGATGTTTCAGAGTTTAAATCCATGACCAATCAACAGACTAGCAGAATATGGCTGTGTGCTAGGATTTCTAACCACATTTCTGACTTCAGCCTAATGTGACCCACAATTAGAAATATGTACTGCATTTCATATACATACATCTATCAAGTACCAACATATCTATAAAGATATAACAAACATTTGAGTATTTCCTAATCATTTAAAGACTGTGTTATCTAAATGATCTAAATTATCCAACAATTTAAGTTTCTCTTCAATAATTTGACTAGATCAGAGGTCGGCAAACCTTGGCCCTCGAGCCACAAGTGGCTCTTTGGCCCTTTGAGTGTGGCTCTTCCACAAAATACCATGTGCGGGCACACACATACAGTGCGATTGAAACTTAGTGGCCCATGTACAGAAGTCGGTTTTTGCCGACCACTGGACTAGATAAATGATATATTACCTAATGAACAATACACTTAAACTATGTATCAGATATACATTACTGGTTGAATTGTGTCCCCAAAAACATACCCAGTACCTTGAACCTTGACTTGTTTGGAAATAGGGTCGTTATGGAAGTAATCAAGTTACAATGAGGCCATCAGGGCGGGCCCAATCTAAAATGACTGGTGTCCTTATACAAAGGGAGCATTTCAGCACAGAGACAGACATGGGCACGGGGAGAGCGCCAAGGGAAGACTGGAGTTGTGCTGTCATAAGTCAAGAAGCTGTCAGCAGCCAGGAGAGAGTGTTCCGAGCAAGTATGGCCCTGCTGACAAGCTGGTTTGAGACTTCTGGCCTCTAGAACTGAGAGACAGTATATTTCCGTTTTCCTCAGCCGCCCAGTCTGAGGTACTTAGTGAAGGCAGCCCTAGAAAATGAATACAAGATACTTAGAGTCAACGGTGACTAATGAAGGGTCCAGAATTACGATGAGACGTGCCCTAAGTGGTGTAATATTCCTGTGTGAGAATTGTAACTGGAGAACATTCCATTTCTCCCAATTCCATCACCTTGATTTGGTCCTGGCCCCACTGTCTCCTACCCAGCGAGCAGCCATGACCATGACTGGTCTTCAAGTAAGAAGTCTTGGCCCACCCTAATTTTACACACTGGCATGCTGAGTGGCCTTTCTAAAATATTAATTGGTTTACTCAACTGTGAGTGCCTCAGTTTGAGCTTTCATTCCCCATGTAATCTCAGGTGCAAAGTAGGTGCTTTAGGAACAAAAGAACAGGCCAGAGGGAGCTCTAGAAAAATCAACCGATAGGATCCTGATGCCGAGCCGCACCCCCTGCTTCACAGTTTAAAAGTGTCATCAGCCCTGGCTGGTTTGGCTCAGAGAATGGAGTACTGGCCTGCGGACTGAAAGGTCCCAGGTTAAATTCCGGTCAATGGCATGTATCTCAGTTGTGGGCACATCCCCAGTGTGGGGTGGGGAGGAGGCAGCTGTTTGATGTTTCACTCTCATCAATGTTCCTCTCTATCCCTCCCCTTTCTCTATTAAAAAATATCAATAAAATACATTTTAAAAAATAAATAAAAGTGTCATCATACACACAATGCTCCACAAGACAACCTGAGAGGTAGATGTGATTATTATAAAGCAATGAAGACACTACTTACACAGGCGTGACTCTCCAAGATGGTCACAGCATTAATAACCAATAGTTGAAAAAAACAAAAAACTCTTCCATGCTCCATATCCAAAAAGCGCCCATGCAAACACACACACACACACACACACACACACACACACACTCATATTATATGTTATACATATTCTAATATATAACATATATATATATATATATATATATATTATTACAAATTTTTCAGTAATCATGGAAAAGCAAGAGCTAGATTTGAGAACAGCCTCACCTCAATAGCTCCCGTGCCTCAACCTGAGCCACCTTTTGCTCCTTCTCACCTCTTCCACAGCTTTCATGAACTAACCAGAGGTAGTTCCGTGGGGCAGGGACCTTTGCCTTGCTATGCTCAGGTCTTGTCCCCTGGTGTCCATTTCTGCTGATGAATCACTCCCAGGGCAGACAGCGGCTCTGTCTAGGGCAGGTCGGAAAGGGGCCGCATACTCACCCATGCTCACTTGTTGGTATTTAATCCAGGGCCTCATTATGGACCCAAAATGATTACAGCCACCTGGGCTGTCCCCACTCTTTTTGCTCTTTTATTAGCCATCGCCACAAATGCAATGTAAATAATTTGCAGCTGTGGAGAGGAATAATCTTTCCCCCCTTTCATTAAAGCTACGGGCCTATTCATTAGAAATATGGCCAGAGAATATGCCAGGAGCTCACCCAGCGTTCCAGATTCATTGTGCCACTTGGCTCACTGGCAGACCACACAATCCAGTAACAGTGGCTGGGTTTCAGCCACGACTCAGCCACTTCAGGGCTGGTCCTTTGCAAACCAGTTGCCCACAAAAGACTTTTTCCTCTCTCACCTGTAAAATGGGGAATACAACACCACTCACAGGGTTGTCATGTCACTCAGATGGGCTGGGCACACACTCTGATGTTCCATTACTCAGACCCACCAACCTGGGCAGGACAGTGTCTGCAGGAGAGGTGATTATAGACCTTAAAGTTAAGGTTCTACTCCCTCTTAGTGGGAATGGGTTTCTTTCCTTCTATCTACAGCCTGCCTCTCTTTTCTCCTATTACTACTACAGCTATTTGAATACCTATCATATAGTAGACATTTTGCATGCATTCATTAATCCTCACAACTTTATTAGCATCTCATTTTGCAGATAGGAACTGAGGCTCAGAAGGGTTTAAATGTTCCCATTTTAGAAAATATGAATGTTAACTTCCCTAAAATGTTATCATGCCTTTCCCACTTTATATATATATATATATATATATATATATATATATATATATATATATATTAAATCTTCACATAAGGACATACATGTTTTTATCCTCACTGAGGATATGTTTTTATTGATTTTAAAGAGATAAGAAAGTCAGAGATTGGGGAAGAAAAATATTGATTGGTTGTCTCAGCCCAGTCTGCACCCTCTCCAATCTGGGACCCCTCAGGGGATGTCCAATTAATTTCTGACAAAGTTTCCAAGATAATTCAATGAAGGAAAAGGATGGTATTGCCATTAAATGTTGCTGGAAAAATTAGAACCATATCCAAAATTACTTTTTTTCAATCCTACTGCACAATCATATATAGACATCATCTCTACATGGATTTTGGTCCTATACATAGGAGTTAAATGATTAAAAAAAAAAGCATAGTAAAAAAATCTTAATACCTTCAGTTAGGCAAAGATTTAAAGGGGCAAAATAAGCATGAACCATGAAAGATAAAATTTATACATAAAAATTATGAACATCTTTTTTTAAATCACACTTAGAAAATATTTTTTAAACCACAGACTGGAAAAAAATATTTGCAAAACATAACTCATAAAAGATTTTTACCCATGCATATGAAGAACTCTTGCAGCTCAATAATAAAACAAATAATCTGTTAAAAATGGCACACACAAAATAAGACCTGTCACCAAAGTAAATATATGAACAGCAAATTAGAACATGAATAGATGCTCAACATCAATTGTCTTCAAGGATATACAAACACACAATGGGATATCAGCACCCCTCGCTGAATGGTTAAAGTAAGACTGGCAATCCCCAGTTCTGATGATGATGTGAACCAACAAATCCGTTTGCTGGTAAGAATGTAAAAGGAGACATTTTGGAAGATGTTTTAGAACTTTGGAAAATAGTTTAGCAATTTCTTGTAAAATGACTCAGCGACTCCATTCGTTGAATCTACCCAAGAGAACTGAAAACATGAATTACACAACAAGACTTGTATGTAAATGTTTGTAGAATCTTGATTCAAAATAGTGCCACGCTGGAAACTAAAATGAACTAGTGAAAGGATAAACAAATTTCAGTATGTCCCTATAATGGATACACATACAGCCATCAAAATAATATCAACTATTGATTCATACAACAAAGTGGATGAATACCCAAAGCATTTTGCTGGTGAAATGAAGTGAAAGAAGTCAGATACAAAAGAATACATGCTGTATGATGACATTCTAAAAAATACCAAAGGATAAGGAGAGATAACGGATCAGTAGTTGCTAGGGTCTGGGGGCGGGGTGTGTTTGTAAGTGGGCACAAAGGAACTTTCTAAGATGCTGGAACTGTCCTGTATCTTTTTGTTGTTGTTGCTGTCCTGCATCTTGATTGTGGTGATGGGTACACTTGTCTACCTTTGTCCAACTTATCAATTTGGCATTTCAAAATTTTATTATGTGTGAATTATATCTCAATGAATATGGGGCAAGAATAAAGTCCTCATTCTCAAGGGACTCCCAGACCAGAGAGAGATCCATGATAAGGAAATAATATAATGATAACCTATGGTAGGGGGTCACTAAGAAGAGGAAAAGCAGAGTACTATGGGAAAAGAGAGGAAAAGCACCAACCCAAATGGTAATCCAGAATTACTTCCTGGAAAAAGTAGATTCTAAGTCATGAGCGATAGGAATTAACCCCGGATAAAGGATGTGGAGGATCCCAGACAGAGGAACATGCAGAGACACAGGCCCAATAGGAAAAGCACCTGGTTCACCATGGGTGTGTGTGTGTGTGTGTGTGTGTGTGTGTGTGTGTGTGTGAACAGATACATTTGCTGGATAACAAAGTTTGAAGGCAAAGTCAGCCAAGAGGCTGGACAGATAGGTAGCATCTACATCACGCATGGTTCACTGGCAAGCACAGAATCATCCAGAGACACTTCCAAACCCTGGCTTCATGGAATTCTTGAGAACCATCTCCTTTCCAGGGAGAAGCAATAGGTGTTGATCCTAGATAAATAATTAGCTGTTATTTCTTATTTAATCAGTTGTCTCTACACAAGCCATATAATCATTAGCTGTTATTTCTCATTTAATCAGTTCCCTCCCCTGACAAATGTTTTCCCTTTTTGTTCCAAGAGACTGAAGCCAAGCAGTTCATGCTTTGCTCCATTCAGATATAACTTCAGAACTGACTCCTGCAATTCTTCACAACTTCTACAACCCTCCTTGAGCCTGAGCTCTGTCCTATCATGCCCCCTTAACACTGCTTTTTGACTCTGTCTTGTCTTCTTCTCCGTAATGTTTCAGTATCCAGAAAATACCTGTGCTCACACAGAAGAAACACCAGTGTGATATTTCTGCTCCATTGATGGAGAAATTAGATCTCCTGCCCAATGTGCCCTTAACCAAAAGCACAGGTGCATTATTGGGAGAACACCTTGGCTCTCTTCTCTTTGCTCCTACCTCTGAAAAGGTGCATTTATTCTCAATGCAAGCATCAGGGCCAAGTGGCTGATGGTTTACCCTTTGAGCCTTTCTACTTTCATCCTGGAGTTGACCCTCTGGCCATTGCTAGTTCCTTGATCTGCAGAACTCCAATATTTCTCGCTGGGTAAAGTAAACTGTGAGTAAAAACATGCTGTACTGACTGCAAAATACTCTAGTGAGGTTGACTACACCCTAGTAAATAGCTCATTCTGGACATCAGGCTGGTTCCTATCCTTGTCATGCCCAACTCCCCCGTCTAACCTGATCCCCTGGTAGACCTATGTAGACCAGTGTGAACATCTAACTTATGAAGAAACTGATGGGTAGAGTAGGCTGGGCCAGTTGATTAGCGTTCCTTTAAGAGACCCAGAAATTATAATTTGCTTGGTGATGGGCACGTGAGAAAAAAAGGTCAGGAGTTGTGACTGGCATTCATGCAATTATCAGTCAAGGTTTAGGGGAAACTGCGAAGCCATGAAAGTCAGAGGAAGCTAATCTTCTAGGAGACAGAGAATCTGAGAGCCAATGCGCAGAGAGAAGAGAAGCACCCCAGCAGCTGCAGGAGTGCTAGAGGCTCCCACGCCTGCTTCCTAATCCAGGCCCACTCACCCTCCATGGCCATGTCAGCCTGCCATGGGTGCTGAAGTTGCCAAGGGAAGCTTTTCACTGCTTCTTCTCACAACCACTGGTTACAAAAATGTGTACTAGTTTGAGTAAGTGTCTGTTCTTGCTATAAAGTGATTCCCAACTACAATAATTATAAGAGCACTTTTTAAAAGTCATTCTATTTCCTACTCAGAGTGAGAGTGGGAGTGGCCTGTATAGGTGAGTGGTACGCCTGCTAAGGGCAAAGCTGATCCTACCCTCCAATGCCTGGGATCCATCAGCAACGCTCTGCCCTCGACTACACAATTAGGTGAAGCCACCGAAAGACATCAACTCCCTCATTTACCCTTTGCCTTCATGGTGACATCCATTCCTCTCCTCTAATTCCTTCCAGAGGCATCTCCAGCCCCACCTTCTCCACTCGTGCTCCTCTGCGCCCCCATGTCACCCTGTACTGCCCGCTCTCACTGCTGTTAGCTGCTTCGCTGTCCTTCTCTCCCAAGGAACTGTGAGGCCTCTTAAGGGAAAGGCAGCAGCCTGGGTGCGATGATGTCCACAGCTCCCAATACAGTGGCCAGCAGCGCACTGATACATGAGCTGAGCACACCTTTGCCTTGCTGGCACCGGTAATGCCTGAAGCAATTAACTTTGATTCCAATGAGCAGGTACTCTTACATTACCCAAAGAGAAAAAGGCCATGCCTCCCAAATCATAGGGTGACATTTGCCATCACTTAATTAGAGGCAATGCATATCTCTTGCTAAAGGTACCAATTAGAGAGTATTAAATACAAACCCCATGTGTGTGACTCACATATGCCAAGATTCACAGAAAATGAGGGTTACATGGTACCGTTTTAATTGGGTGGAAACGCTCTTGAGGAAAAGATGTCCGAGTTGTTAATCCTCAACTGCTTGGTAGGTGCCTTCAGTGAGGGCAGATTGCTTTGCTTCCCTTCCTCCCTCCTCTTCTTCCATCCATTTATCCATAATTCCTACTTTTTCTTTCTTCGCTCCCTTCCCTTTCTATTCATAAACACTCTCTTGTTGGAAGCCTGGGATGAACCATGTGCCATTATCATTGGGTGCTGGCATCTGGGCCAGGAGCAGAGCCAGGAAAAATTGAGCACTGGGGTTGCGCAATCTTACAAAAGTGAGATTTTCAGTTGTCTCTACACAAGCCACTTGGACAACGCCAATCGCCCAAAGCTTGCTCTAAGACACACCCTGGAGTTGGGTGCAGAGCCTCCTGTGCTCAATGTCATAGTGCTGTCACTAGGTAACCAACTGTGTGAGCAGGGTGTACTAGCTCTCAATTTTTCCCAGACCTCTGTTCTCTCTCCTCTCTAAAATGGAGGTGATACCATCCCTCAGGGTTGTTGGGGAGAAGATAAAATGAGAGCCTGAGTCAGAGCTGACTCTGTGGTGACCAGCACCTCCTCTGCCCCCAGCAAAGGTATTTTGATTCTGAACCTCCACACTCACAGGCTGGGGTGAGAACCCACATGGGACCCAGAGTGCCCCAGACAGGCAATGCCCAAGTCACCCAATACACGTGTTGGTAGGCTAAAGATCTAACAGAGCCCTAAACTTTATATACAGGATCTGGAAAGATTATATTAAATCTTGTATGGAGCCATCCAGTAAAAGATCATTTAGAATATAAAAAGGGGAAGGGGAGACTGGGATGGTTTAATGTTCTCATTTAGTTGCAAGAACCAGCCCATTTTTCCACACAAAATGCCTTACCTACTGAACAACGTTATTGGAGTGAAGTGTGCACTAAATTGTTATATCTGTAATTCCTCAAGATTGTTATGACTTCAATATCTCATACTTCATTGCATTTTAAACATCTTAACCCCTAAAACCAGCCCTAACTTACTTTATAATGTATGCTACTAAATGTAATTGCCTAAAACTCTTTCTATAATTGCATTGTTCCACCACTACACAATGAATCAGGTACAGCCACTCCTGAGGGCCTACTCTGTGCCAGGCTTTGGAGTTGTGATCTCATTAAATCCTCTCAACTGCCCCTGAGAGAGGCAGCATGGGCTCATTTCCATGGAGGAGGTTATGGGGGCTCAGGGAACTTAAGGAAATCATAGAATGTCATGGAACAGATGAAAAAGCTGAGATCCCATTCCACTTGGTAATTCTTGCCCCTAAGCAGAGGTCACCATTCCACTTGGTAATTCTTGCCCCTAAGCAGAGGTCAGTGCAACAGCACATGCTTGTTTCCATCTCCTATGGTCAAGCTTGGCACAAGTGGTCTGAGGGGACACAAGGAGGCAGAACAGCCATGACTGAGACCAGCTGGAGAACAGGGTTTTCCAGAGAAACAGAATCAAGAGGAGGTAGATAGAGAGAAAGACAGAGATGGAGATAAAGTAAAAGAAATAGAGATAGAGACAGAGAAAGTGAAAGAAATAGATATAGACCAACATTCATTCACATATGTATATACACATATATGTGTGTGTATATATATATATATATATATATATATATATATATATATATATGATATATATAAAGGAATTGGCACAGACCTAGAAATGGGCAAGGAGAAACCCATTTGATGATATTGCTCTGATATCAATCAGGGGCAAAGCAGATGTACAGTTCTTAGTCTATCCTAGCTTGAACTCTCTGGACTCATGCTCTCTGGGGTTTCCCAGACACACATGATCTCACTCATTTATGGAATATAATGAAAGCATAAACTGATTAACAAAAACAGATCCAGAAACAGAGAAGCATCGATCAGACCATCAAACCTTAGAGGGAAGGTAGGTGAGGGTAGGGGAAAAGTAGAGAAATCAACCAAAGGACTTTTATGCATGCATGTAAGCCTAACCAATGGACACAGACAACAGGGGGGTGAGAGAATGAGTGGCAGGAAGGGGTGGGAGGGTAATGGGGGATAAGGACACATATGTAATACCTTAATCAATAAAATAATAAAAAAATAAATAAAGGAATTGGCTCATACAATCGCAGGGGAGGGGGAAGGCGCTGGCAAATCTGAATCTGCGGGGCAGCCTGCAGACTGAAAGCTCAGGCAGGAGTTGATGCTACAGTTGAGGCAGAATTTATTCTTTCCTAAGAAAACCCAGTTTTGTTTTGTTTTGTTTTGTTTTGTTTTGTTTTGCTCTTGAAACCTTTCAACTGATTGGAGGAGGCCTACGCACGTTATTGAAGGTATTGTAATCCCTTTTATATGAAATCAATTGAGTGTAGATGTTAACCAGGTCTCTGGAATACCTTCACGGCAACACCAGATTAGAGAATAACTAGGTACCATAACCTAGCCACATTGACAAATAAAACTAACCATCACTCCCATCCACGAATCTTTTGCAATGATGTGTTCAAAGTGGGTGAGAAGATTTGATGCGACAGTGTAAATTCCTTTTAACCTCAGATAGCAACACCATCTTTTTGTTTCTCTCCTGGTAAACTAATAAATAAAGCCTTTGTGGTATATGCTATCAGCTTTGTTCTAGAGGGTAGCAAATGTGTGATACATTTTTATTGTAAATTTCATTTCATGCCTTGGATCCCAAGGTGTTCAGAATGACGAATGGCAATTATCTGGTTTACAGTATATTCGCTGCAAAATGCTCATCTGCTCCTCAGTGCTTCAGGAAGAAAGCACTGGCAGGCCGATTTCACTTCTTATTTATGTGGACTGTTATCTGCATGCCTCCAGCCCTGGCTCCTTCCTGGGAAGTTGTGGAATATCAGAGGGAGAAGATGGGCGAAAAAAAGCCTTCCCTCCACCAAAAATTACACAATCATAATAAAGCTGCAGGCCATCCTCACAATCAGCCCTGAGCATCTGGCTAGCAGACAAGATGGTTCTATTTACATTTAATGTCTGCACCCCCACCTGCTCAGCTCAGTTCAGGGGCCACTGACTTAGGGAGGCATTCTCTGAGCCTCCCTCTCCTCCTCGCTACCCCTAAACACATACCCCAGACTGAAACAGGTCTCTCTTCTTATCCTCCCATAGCCCCCAGGCCTATCCGTAGCACCGTAGGGACTACACTGGGCTGGAAATACACTTTTGCATCTTTCCTCTGTTTTTCACGTCTGTACCTCTAACCCTTGCACAACAGTTCTCAAAGTAAACCCAGGGATACTTGGGGATCCCTGAGACTTAGTAATTTTATTTTCATAAGAGTGCTAAGAGTACTTGCTTTCTTTATTCTCATTCTCTTTGGGGTTTTCCAGAGGCTATAGACCATGATACCACAATAGATTGAATGCAGAAGCAGATATGAGAATGCCACTGTCTTATACTAAGGTAGACATCTGCGGAAAACGTAAAAAAATGGCGTTCTCCTCACTATATTTTAATTTCAATAATGTAGCTATTTTTAACAAAAGTCTGTTATTCTTGTCGACGTGTAATGGATTTATTACAATTTTAATCAAATGAATAAATATATATTTTAAATATTTTATTAGCTTTAGTTAATGCAACACATAGCAATAGGTATAATCCACACCAAAGAGGAACACTCAAAAACACAAAAACACACTCTTTGGCATTTCTGCTTCGACCGTCTCCAGCTGCCCACCACACAGAATCAATTTTAAACTTCTTCCCATTGTCTATGAGACTCACTCCCAACTCACCCCCCACCACATTTCCTCCTTAATGCCCTGATGTTTAAGGGCATTGAGGAGTTCTGAGACAAAATAAAGTTTGCTATAGGATGTAGCAAATGACTTACAACGTAGTACATACCACTAATGCAGGAAGGAGAAGAGGCCTGCATGGAGAGAACAGAGACAGAGGGGAGGGAGGGAAAGAAATGATACCTAACGCTGTCAAGGCTAGACTCAGCCACTTCTTAGAATCAACTCAGTTGGGGGAAAGCCAATCCATGTGGTGGCAATATCAGTCCTTTCTCTGGTTCTGGTTGTGAAAGTAAAGCAACTGGTTGACTGAATGGCTTGCACACCGGATGGCTGAGCTATCATGTAGGTAACAGAGCCTCTGATTCTTTTGTAGAAAGAATGAGGATCATCTTCTCTTGCTGTGTGAACTTGAGCACATGCTATCAAGAGAATAATCATCTGAAATCACAGTCCTTATATCTCTTGCAACCTGTTTGGAGAAACCGCCATAAAAAGAAATAAACTTCATAAATCATTCCTGCAAAAGGCATCAAAGGTTAAAAGCATCATGATGAATTTCTGAAATAAATCTGTGCTCTGAATTTTCAGAGTGTCTGGGAGGCAACCAGGGTGTCTCAAAAGAGAAATCATGATCTTAGCGATTTTAAAAGGGTAACACCATTGTTTAAGGTGTCAATTTCTGCTAGAGGTAAACAGAATAGGTGTTGGCCAGCTGGAAGATTCTCTCAGTGCTGAAGGCTTCCTTCCCAAAAGAGATGCCTGAGCTCTGATCTCTGACCTCACCAGTTCTAGGTGTGGGGCCTGGCACATGATAGGTGCTCAACAACTGTGTGTTACAAGGTTGATGAATGAATGTGCTCTTACCGCCTGCGCCAATTATCTGCGCAAAGACCCATGTACACTGATTCCTCCCCAAATGTAAATTCTCTTCACTTTGATTTCTGTTTTGAACACTTCTGGTAAACATTTTACTTTCGATGGATCAAGAGAATTTTGCTTTCAATGTACACCCATACTATTTCTAGAAAAAAACTAAATGAGGAATAATCAGGGAAAACAAAGAGGATGGATGGACAGAGTCCATGAAGGACCAGTGCAAGCTAAGCACTGGCCTGGAACCATGTAGTATGTAACGAGAAGAATTCCAGGGAACTGAGAAGGATCCCAGGAGGAAAAATAACTCCTGATTCATGACATCAGACTGTCACAGGACATTTGGAGGGGGAACAAGACATGCTTATTATCAGCAACAAAGCACACAAATATATTAGCAATTAGCTGATTTAGGAGAGTCTAAGAGATTCTTATGAATACAGAATGATACATGAAATTAGTTATGCAGAGCTCATTATAGTGAATTTAAGGTGAGTATCATGTCATTTTTAGGATATTATTTAGAGTGCCATATATTAGTGAAAATTTTATATTTACAAAAATGTTTATATGTTAATTCTCAACATCATTTTTCTCCTTTTTAAAAAAACTAGGATTGAATTTCTCCAATGATTCCTCCTCCCATTGGACATTTTTCCAGGAACTCACTCTCCTTCCCAAAGGGCATGGGTAAGGCTTTCCGAGGTGGGGGAGGGGGAGAAAGAAGAGGGGAGGGGAAAGGAGAGAGGAAGAGAAAAAGGTAAGGGAGGGGAGAGGAGAGAAGGAGGGGAGAAGGGAAGGGGAGGAGAAGGGAGGGGAAGAGGGAGATAACATGAATAAGGATATAATGTTTCTTACGGTTATATCTTGGGCCTAAAAAGCTTAGAAATGGGTTTTTGAGATAGATTGACAGATTGTAATCATAATGCAGCAAACCTTCATGACTCTGTTCTGGAATTCTGGAATCCCATGCCTTACTAGATTATTCCATGACTGTGGGGATCAGTGACGGTGGGCATTCATCAAGTGTGTAATGAACTTGATTGGCAGTATATTTGCATGGTGGTCATTTGACTACCATCCTCTAGGGTTTTCCAGTGCACTAGGCAAATGGAAGTCTTGGGCATACTCAAGTTGCCCCAGATGCAGCCCCTGGCTTTGTGAGAAAGGGGGGGCAAGGATGCTCAGCTTTTGAATACAAGTGAGCTACCTGCCCTTCTCTTAATGATGAGTCCCCTCAGGTAACATTTATCATTTCCATTCAAATGTCCAGGAAGCCCTCACCTCTGGCTGCCATTTGAAAACAGAATGTAACTTTTTCCCCCCCAGGCCTGTTCCTCACCTAATGTCACCATACCAGAAAATGGCACCATTGTTGCTATTCAACGCCCCCCACCCCCACCCCCAAATCTGCCAGGCACCTTGATTCCTGCCTTTCCCTAACTAATAGTCTCTCCACATCAGCCATAATCCATCAGCAGGTTCTGTCATTTCTACATCAACCTAACAGAATGTGGACCTTGTCTTCCTCTCACCTGCTAACATCCCTTCCCCAGCCAACACCACCCCTTGCCTGAAACTCTGTAAGAACCTTTTAATTTGCCTCCATGTTTCCACTCATCCCCTACAATCCCTTTTCCATAAAGCTTCCAGCATGACGGTTTCAAGCAGAAAGTCTGATCATAAAGCAGGCCATAGCTGTTTCTGCTTCAACCTTCTCCAGCTGCCCATCACACTTAGAATCAATTTTAAATTTCTCCCATTGTCTATGAGGCTCACTTCCAACTCATCCCCCACATTTCCTTCCCTACTACGGCCTAACCACACTAGTTTCTGTTTTACTCCACATATTCACCAAGCTCAGTCTTAGCTTGGGGTGTCTGTTTCCTCTGTATGGAATCCTCGCCCCCCTCCCCACCACCACCCCTATCCCATGACTAGTTCCTTCTCTTCATTCAGCCCTCAGCTCAGACTTCAAAGAACCTCTTCCTGAAGACCTCATCTGACGTATCTTCTCCTTGCCCCAACTGCTATTACACCTGCATTCTTTTCATTACAATGATCACACCTAAAATTACCTTTTGCAAGTCTTGACTTTTTTTTTTATCTGTCTTACCCATCTCTGTTTCTCCAGAGCTAAGGCAGTGCTTGGCCCATGGTATGGTTGATTAATACACGCTGAGTCATTGAATGAATGAGCACCCATCATGATTATTGATGATTATCAGAAAAGTGTCTTTCTGAAACCAGCCCTCTTCTTATGGAGCCCTTTCCGGATTCAGCTCAGCTCCCTCTGGAAGCCCCATTCCCACCATGATGTGATCATTCATCTCCCAGGCTGTCATCACAACCCTCTCTTCCACCTCCTCATTATCCCCAGGACACCAATGATGGAACATACTTAGACATTCTCCATTTGAAGGTTCTCATTTTTATTCAAAGAGAATTGAGAACTGCAAAGGAATGTAATGGATGAGGCTTATAAAGAAGGAATTCAGAGCCAAGTAACGATTGTGAGAATGGCCTCTTTGATTCACCTGGACCTTGATTTTTAACCTCAAACCTCCCAACGCATACAGGTGCACCCAGCCCTTAGCTCTTCCCACAGTGCCTGATGCCTGAGCTGGTAACTGGTTAGCAGGGCCTGCCTAGCACTGAAGTGGGCAGGCCAGCTCGGCACGCTACTGGGCAGAATGCCAAAGCTCCAAGCCAGGGCTCTCGCCAAATTCCCACCACAGGTAAGTGGCTCCAACCCTGAGGAGTGACACAGTCAAGTCCCATGCTTTTCTGTAGAGTGACTTGTTTTGTTAACTGCCTGGCAGCCCCTTGTATTTCCTGCACCAATGGGCACACCTGCTCCTCCATCCCTACATCTTTGTTAAGCATCTTCTGTCTATCGTCTGAGCAAAAAGGCTCAGAAATGGAGCTGAGAGAAGCCATGCAGGAGACAGTGCCAGGACCCCCTCTCTCTACAGTGAAAGCTGAAATCTCATCTCCTCCTCTACAGGAATTTAACAAGTGCCACACAGTGCCCTGGCATACAATTCTGGAATCTCCATAAACCAAGCTGTCTGAGGCACCACATAAATGAGGCAGTCACCCAAGCTCCACAGCCAATGTGGCTCCAGGAACAGGAAGATCAGGTGGGTGTCCTTTGGGAATGTGTGAGTAGAAGTTAGCGCAGGTGGGAACATACCTTGGACCTAGGGCCTGTCCCCAGGGTTTACAACTAGCAGGCTCTCTTTAAGTAGCTCTTGGATTCATGAAGCACTTAACCTGGGATATGTAGAGAAACTCCAACTCTTCTGAGCATGGACTTGGAGAATATGGGATTTCCTACACAGGGGACGAGGACCGGCTGTAAAGTGGATCTTTATGATATGGATGCTTAACTCTGGGGGGTTGAGCAGAGAAGCAACTCCATCGCATGGCAAGCAACTTTCAAAATGGCTCCCACCCACAAATAAGGCCAGGAATGTGAACACTGATTGCCCATATGTACACAGTGTAGACCATGGTTGACAATTCATTCAGCAAATATTCATTTAATGAGTAACTATTGTATGTGGGAGCGGCTATGCTAAGTATTGGAGGTACAGCACTAAGTAATTACACCAGTAATTAAATTGGGATAAGGACTAAGAAAGGTAAGTGCAGGACCTATTCGGGGTTAAAGGAGGGACCCCATTTCAAAAGTGACAACTAAGAGGAATAGAAGATGTTCTGAGAAGGAAGAAGTGCACGGGAAAGAGTCTGACTGAAGACCTATAGAGAGACAATCTAGTAGGTTTGAGGAAGAGGATAAGGCACGGTTTCTGCTTGGAGAAGCTCCCTGTTACATAATAAACTGAGAACAGGATTTGGAATTCTATGCAATTGGGGAGCTCGGATGTAATGGTGTAGGAACTTTGGAGGAAGGGGCAGTCAATAATAAATTAATCTTTGTAGGCTTCCATGAAGCGAAGCCTGGACCTCAGGTGGGTCTTACGTGATGAGCTGGATAGGCAGAGAGATGAAGGTCAAAATTCCAGATATACCCCTCTACTCCTCCCTTCTCTCTCATCTGTTAACTCGTCCATTACCATGACTCTATGCCACCCCTCCTAGAAATGTCCCTTCGGTTCCTGCTGTCCATCCTCACTGTCAAGGCCAAGCTCCTGTCAATGCCCGTGGAGTGTTGCAACTGCCCCAACGGTCTCTGGTGAGCAGAGGGGCCTCTAAATGCAGACCAAGCCATTCCACCTCCCTGTTTCCTCCCTTTCACTAGCTCTCATCAGCCTGTATGTAAAGGTCACACTCCTTAGCCTGGCACACTTGCCTCTGATTCCCACTTACTGCCTAATCTCTCTTAATACCTTGAGCTACTTCCAGCACCTGAGTGTGCCCTGCTCTCTCTCCAGCCCTGCCCAGATCTTTTCTCCCCCCATTTCCTAGGGTTTCTTGGGTGAAGAAGGGGGGGGATTCACTATTCTTTCCACATGGGTATCGCCAAACGCCTCACTTTCCTGCGGCAACCACTCATTTCTCTCTCTGCACATGCTTACAAGCAAACTCTCTTGAAGTTGTTTATATTTGTAAATGACTTTTCCAAAACAAGTTTATTGCTCCATCTGATTTTCAGAGGCCTCGTAGCTAAATGTTGCCTAAGCGTATATTGAGCACCTGCTGTAAACTCGTGTTTTAGGCCCATGTCAGCCACTGAGACAGGTACAAGGCCCACCTGAGATACAGGGACAATCTAATGTCAGTGACATCACCACAAGAAGAAAGTCCCTTCTAGGAAGGTGCAGGAGATGCCATGTGAAACTAGATCAATGCGTGTTTGACTCCATTCTTGCCATGCTGTTGTTGTCATTCATGGTTTTTATGGGTGCAGCACCTACACCCATAGGTGTTGAGAACTGGACCATGCTGTTGCAGGTTCAATTCCCTGAAAAGCAGACTCTAGAGTTTAGTGTGCAGGATGTTTCAATGGAAGTATTTTTGGGATCACAGCTGTGGAAGAGAAGGAAAGGAAGCAGGAAGGACAGAGGCCAAAGAGGAGGAGCTGGGAAGCAGGTTCAGCAAACCCCAGCCATGCTGAGGAGCTTGAATGGCTTTGTCCTGAGTGGCCTAAGATGAATGAGCCTTACCGCTCTTGTATTCATCAGTCACTGAATGGGGACCACCCTGGAAGGAGTTTAGCTTTGGGCAAGATGCCTCTCCGAAGCTGAGGCAATTCCTGAAGGGGCTGACAGCTGAGAGCTGTCTCTGCTAGCTGTTCTTCCAGTAGCTGGGGCAAGTGGTACTTTACTGAAGCGGTGTCTAAGTGGAACCCTGCAGGGTTCATCATATAGGTGCTTTCCATATTTCCACATATCACTTTGAAAACTCACAATAATCCAAAGTGTAGATATCATCTCCATTTTACAGATGGGAAACCGAGGCATGGAGAGAGTATCTTTTGACCAAAGTTCTACAACTGGATTTGAATTCAGTTCTGATGTCACAGCTTTAGGCTTGTGTCACTGAGCAATATTCATTCCTTCTACATAAGTGGGTAGTGGCTCAAACTGTTCCCCCTCACAGCCTGGGCACATGACAGACCTACCTTTTCTTGGAATACCCAGGTGGACAAGAGGCAGAAGCAGTATGTTTGAGTCAGTCTGGGTGTGAGTGCAGTGTAACACCAAGTGACCTCACCTCTACCTTTGTTGTTGGGGTGGTGCCTCATCTTAGGTCATATTCAGGACCCCAGGACATGGTACCAAGGCTAGGACTCATGGATTGACTTATCTAATTTAGCAAATAAAAATAAAGGACACCCAGTTAAGTTTAAATTTCAGATGGACAACAAATGTTTTAGTATAAGTATGCCCATGCAATATTTGGGAGATGCTTCCACTAAAAGTCATTTTTGTGTGTGTGTATCTGACATTCAAATTAATGGGGTGCCTGGTCTTTTATCTGGCAACTGTACTCATGGGTGAAGTGGAAAACATCCACTCACATATACAAAATAATTTCACTGACACAAAGGTTTCCTCAAGCCAGACTCTTTCCCAGCCTGATGTGTGAAATCCATTCGCCAGCAACCAAAGCTCTTCATTGCACAGTTAAATCCAATGCTTAGTGTGTCCACACCCCTGAGAATGGGCCATGAGCTACACTTAATCACCCTCCAGGTATTCCTGACAGAAGATTTGGGGGAATAAACATAAGGGAGCACAGATGATTAGAGGGATGGCCAGGAGTGGACATCACTAAGGGAGTGAAGGGCTCAGGATGAGAAGAAAACATTGATGGTGTGCAAGGTAGCCTTGGAGCTTCTCCATTTTTCTCAGTGAGGCTCCATTAGAAGCAGGTTTCAGTCTTCTTAAGACTGCCCAACAGGCTCATGGCCTCTCTTTCTGATTGGAGGGTAACATGCTATCCCCTTCCCCACAATAAACCCCTGCCTACCAGCAACCAGCTGTACCCATGGCCTGCTTATGGGCCACCAAGACATTTGGTGTCTCAGTGGCACCTGTTTTAGCTTTGGGCAAGATGCCTCTCCGAAGCTGAGACCCAGGTATTGAAAACCCCATCTTCCCCCTCAGCGTCTCCTTGTCCTGTCATTGGCCAAGTTGAAGCCTCCTAGCAGCTCTGTGATAAGGAAATAGTGCGTAGACAATAAAAAATGCCACCACAAGTGACCTGGACTTCTTCCCTTTCTCCCAACTTTCCAGATGAGCCCTTTTATTAACCAGAGATTCATAAAAACGCACAAGTGAATGCAACCGCTTAAACAGTTTTATCTTAGAAGTTGGGCACTAAATACATTAAATGAAGTCCCTCAGCCCTTGGACAAGAAGCCATTAGACATGGACTGTTACTTGCATTACCATTACATTAGTGGGTCATAATGAAAAATAAAAGTTCTAATCAGCATGAACATTTTTAAAGCGCCATGATGGAGAATATGCCAGACTGGGCTACCTCAAATACCCAAACTAACCTAACTGCAATGAGTAATGACTTTGAACAAAAAGGTTGAACACAGAGAATCAGTGTAACAAATCCCACTCAAAGTCATAAGCAATTAAAGGCTTTATGGAGAAAGAGGAGGTCCACCCCCACCCCCAGCTAAGAGAGAGAGAGTGATCCATGCTTTCCATGGTGCCCTAAGACAACACTCCTCACCCAGCCGCCACCTGGAAGAAGACCCTCTGTGGTCCTCACAAGGCTCCAGGCAGCCCTGGGGTGTCTCAGAGGTAGCTCAGGGGCCACAGAGAGTGGAGAAGAGCGGCTACATGGTGCACCCTTCTTTAATCCTGTCCTTTTCCACTCATCCATTTGTTTTACTGTGATCCTCTTCATGGATCAATCACATGGGCCAATACTGAGACAAGTTCTTGGACAAAGGCTAGATCTATTGAGACAGTTACCCTGGAGTGGCCAGAAACAGACTGAATCAGCGGGCAAGGGCAAATGGCACAAGCAATGGGGCCAAGGGTCCAGCAGAGAAACTGAGCCATCCCTGTGAGCAAGGGATCCCTGAAGGGTGGGCCTGCATATGGGGCCATAGGCAAGGAACAAGGCAGCCAACAGATAAAACCATCAAGCCTTTGAAGGCTTGGTCTCAGGATTCCTCCATCCTCCTCTGAGATGCTCTCCCTGACTTCCCAGGTGGAGAAGCCCACCCCCCAGGGCTCCCTCTGGGTCTTGCACAGACTCCTATCTGAGTAGTCTTGTTGCACTTATTGCCATCCATTAGACTGTGGCCTCTGCTAGGTTAGGGCAGTATCCAAATAGACTTACTCATTCACCCAGTCACTCATTTAATCATTAATTCCCTCAACAGATTGAGAATCAGTATGTCCCTTTCACACTGCCAGGTGCTTATCTTGTCTGTGTATATCCAGCATCTAGAACAGAGCTTGGCACCCAGTAAGAACTAAATAAATATAGTTTTATGATTTGATTGATTTCAGAAAGGAACAGAGAGGGAGAGAGTGATAGGAACATCAATGATGAGAAAGAATCATCAGTCAGCTGGCCCCCTGCACATCCCCTGCTGGGAATCAAGCCCACAACCTGGGCATGTGCCCCGACCAGAAATTGAACCATAACCTCTTGGTTCAAGGGTCCATGCTCAACTACTCAGCCACACTGGCTGGGTGATACTAAATAGATTTTGATGAATAAATGAACATGTGACCTAGGACGTGTTTAACAAACGGGGCTATATTCCCAGGTGGCTGGGGGAGGAAGAAAAGGATGATGTCATTGTGGTTAAAGTCTCAAGAGTCTAGACTGACATAAATAGTCCCACTGACCAGCAATATCTCCCTCGCTTCTCCACCCCAATTCATGAAAACTCTTATATTCCCAGGTCCATTTCTCTTTCAGATTAAGACACTTTCTTTTGTGTGTTGCCAGTAAAACGTTTGCTAGATGACTTTTGCCACCTTGTACGTGCAAACACAATTTCAAGTTTTCCCTTTCCCCGATTGAGCTTCCTCTGAATTACCTACCTGCTTTACTTAGCAAAACCTCAAGGAGCCTTTGAGGATAACGGCTCCCCATTTATCTCCGCGCTGCTGCCTACTCCACAGAACCCTTTCATCCCACTTCCCTGGATGCCAGCACTCGCTTTGTCATCCAGCCTTCCTGCTTTCAGCAGCATCCCAACGCTTTGCTGACCTTTTGCTATTTCTATAATATGCTTTTCCTAATAAAACAACCTGCAGTGCACCCTGCATTTTAACCACGGTTAAATCCCTCCCCCTTATCCTGTGTTCAGCAACTTTAAGGCGTCCCAGCTATTGTAAGTTATTATATGCTTAGTTGAACTTATTAAATCCCACTTGTCTCCAGGCTTGTTTATTTTCATTTCTGTAATAGGTTCTGTGCCCCTCGGTCTATATTTTTCAACAGGCTTTCTAGGCCAGAAGGGACGAGTATTATAATACTTGACCAGGGAGTGGCCGGTGGGTTCAGGGGATCTAGGGAAATGTCCCCCCAGCACGTGCACTGGGACTCCAAGCATTTTGACACCCCATGTCCAAGTCTCTCCAACCGACTCCCAGAAACAGAGCACTCTGAAATGCAGCCATCACAGATGGAGTTGGCCATCTCACCCAGGCAATGGCCTCATTAGGCACAATGTCCTGCAATACCATTTGCCCCACATGAACGGGGAGGTGTCAGAAAGATCATTCTGCCAGCTCCAGGAATTATATTTTAAAAATTATTATACTTTTATTGATTTCAGAGAAGAAGGGAGAGGGAGAGAGAGATAAAAATATCAATGATGAAAGAGAATCATTGATCGGCTCCCTCCCGCCCATCACACACTGGGGGCTGAGCCACAACCCAGACATGTCCCTGGTCCATAGGTCAACGCTCAGCCACTGAGCTGCGCTGGCGGGGCAGGAATGATATTCTTTGAACCCAAGAAATTCTCCTGTGCTTGGAAGAGGCACTGGAATCCTGCCTGGAATTGTTAAGCTGCAGAAGGCTGAGTAGGACGTGTTAGCATTTGCAACCACGGCCATGGGGCTGAGGGCTGGGAGCGCCGCTGCTGTCAGAGCCTGAGCCTCAGCTGATGGAAAGCAGAACTGCGTCCCCCACCGCACACCAGCCTTTGCTGAGACTGTGGAGGGAGATTTCGTCTAAGTGGCCCCTTGGGAGTGCATGTACTTATCCCAATGATTCCGCCTTGCTGGAACCACTGGGAGAGTTTCTCTCTGAGAACTGCCTGGAGAAGCTATGATCCTTCCAGCGACTGCTTGACAGGGCCCATATGTGCTGTGCAGAGACCTGACCCACGCCATTTATTTCTCCCAGAAACCCTATGTCCTTGGGAATCATTTTCTCCCTTCTACAGATCAGGAGACATTAGGCTCACAGACATGGAGGATGTCCCCAAGGCTCTCTCATGTCACAGTCTGATTTCTTTCTACCGATCCATGCTTCCTATCCCTAGCTATCTACTGTCTCAGAATAAACATCTACTGAGTTGGCACTGTGTGCCAGATGCTGAGCCACAAGCCACTCAGAGAGGGTCTGTAAAGATGTGTTCTCTGATCTAAAAGAAATCAGAGGATGGGAGCAATCCCATGACTCATCCCTGCCAAAACAGGAAAACCGCCAAGGAGTGGACCAGACCAGCAGGGACTGAAAAAGGCCTTCTTGGAGGAAAATTGGAGACATGGCATGGACCTCTTTCATAGAAGACAGGAATAGAAATACCTCTTCAAAGATAACAAGGAGTTATCAAGTCCCCAAAGAGAGGGAAGTTGTTTCAAGCCAAAAAAGAGCTACAGATGCCCAGAGCCAAGAGAATGCACACTCTGCGGGGCAAATAAAAATGGCTCCCTATGACCTAAATTTCAGACACAGGGTGGCGTGGGGCTGGGAATGTCAAGATCAGCCCAGTGCATTTATTTACCACCTCCTATCTACCCATTATTCTTCAGCCTTAAAAGGGAAGGAAATCCTGCCATTCCTGACACCATGAGCACATGATGCTAAGTGAAATGAGCCACTTACAGACAGACAGACAAATAATGCACAATTCCACGTATATAAAGTATCTAAATTAGTCGCACTCCTTGAGCTCGAGAATAGAATGGTGGTTGGCAGGGGCTAAAGAAGAGGAGAAATGGGAATTATTTTTCAAAGGGCATGAAGTTTCTCTTATGTATAATGAATAAGTTGTAACGAGCTGCTGTATAACATAGGGTCTGTAGCTAACAATATGGTACTGTGCATTTTAAAATATCTCAAGGATAGATCTCATGTTAACTTCTTAACTCTCTCTCTCTCTCTCTCTCTCTTTCTCTCTCACACACACACACACACACACACACACACACACACGGAAATTTTTGGAGGTGCTAGACTGCTAGATATGTGTAGTATGTTGATGGTGGTTATGGTATCATGGTGGATTGCATATGTCCAAGCTCATCAGATACTTATATTAAATGTATGCAATTTTTTTGTATATCAATTATACCTCAATAAAGCTAAAAGATAAAAAGAAGGAGCCCAACACCACAGGCTTCCAGAAGAAATATCACTTTGAGCCTAATCTCGCCAACCTCTTTTTGGTGTTATGGGTTCTGAAAGTGATCTTTTTTATTAAAAAAAGGGGGAGGGGCACTCTTAAGTGCTTTCTTTTTAAAAAAAAATATATTTTATTAATATTTTACAGAGAGGAAGGGAGAGAGATAGAGAGCTAGAAACGTCAATGAGAGAGAAACATCGACCAGCTGCCTCTTGCACACCCCCTACCGGGGATGTGCCCGCAATCAATGTACATGCCCTTGGCCGGAATCGAACCCGGGACCTTTCAGTCCGCAGACCGACGCTCTACCACTGAGCCAAACCGGCTTCGGCTTATGTGATCAGAATACAAGTGCAACCTCCGAAGGGGCCTACTTTTTACATCAACCCTCATTTGGAGGCCTGCTCGCATTAAGAGGAGTTCTATTTGTCCCCACCCCTCTTACTTGTTACCTGTCATCAGAACTAGCTATGGAAATATCCATTCTCTAGCGAGCAAGCCAGCCGGCCGCCTGTTGATAAACACCCAATCCCTTCATTTGCCATCGGACTGAGTTCCAAGCCCTTCACGTGAGCAGACAGGCACTTGTTAGCACATCAGCCCACAGAAGATGGTCTTGAAGGCTCCTGTTAATTTTATCTGGCTGAGGCACGTTCGGCTCAAAAAGACATCTATTAAGTTGTCAGTCACGCTATCATTTGCCTTCGCAGTGTTTAGCATCTACGGAGCAGAAGCTGACAGACAGCACAAAGGCCCGCTGTAAGGGAGAGAGCATGCTAATTAGCACAGCACCCTGGCGCGCCCACACTGCTTAGGAACGCTGGAGTCACAACATGTCTTTCTGCGTGTTTCCCTTGAAGATTTCAGGCAAAGACGTGACGGGAAGTTTGCTATCAGAGCAGCCTAAGTTCCTACACAAACGATCAGGCTTCTTTACCGGGGCCCATCCTGCAAGCAAAAAGGTCCTTCCCCAATGACAGAATGGGGTGACATGCAGAGGACTGAGCCGCGGGCTTGGGAAAATGCCCCAGGAAAGCTAGCAAGGCTGGCTGGAGGGTTGAACAGAGGTACTGGGAACCGCCGTAGTGAAACAGATGGGAAGGTAATTCCATGAAAGAACTGGGTCTGTTTGGCAGAAATATCTATATTCACATATATACCTATCATAATCAGTCTGATGATTTTAATCATAACAGCAGCTGCTGTTACAGCTTTATATTCTATATACCTGGCACTGTGTTAAATGCTATATATATATATATATATATATATATATATATATATATATATATATATATAAAATCTTCATTCATCGCAGCCCAACAGTTCTATTGTAAAAATGATATTATTATCCCCGTCAAACAGATGAGAAAATGGGGTCTGAGAGCTCACTGGTCACAATATTAACAAGATGTAGAGACACGTCCAAATGCAAGTTGATCTGCGACTCCTTACACTTGTAGAGTTTGAAATTGCCAGCCACATCCCAATGCTCTTCAAACGGGTGGTCACCTCTGACTATCCATGAGTGAGTTGAAGAGGTATCATTATTCCCATTTTATAGCTAGGGAAATTGAGGCCCGAAGGGACAAGGTGCTGAAATCACGGAGTAGGCCAGGATAGAGATGCCACCTCCTGCCTCTCAGAACTTGTCTCCAGGTAACACAAGGGCTCAACAGCATTAGACAAATCATCCAAAATGGCCAGAGACAAAGAAAAAATGATAATTCTCAACACAAGAAAGGGAATTTTAAAAATAAGAAAACTATCACAGAAATCTAGACTCGTAACTTGGTCCCTCAAGACACCTTCTATAATTTATAGAGATGGAACCTGTGAATCTCTGGCACCTGGTGAAGGTCTGGCTAGGTGGGCCCAACTCCGTACCTCTCCTTGGCATTCACCAAGGACATCCCACTCCCTCGCACACTGGGGGTGGAGCCTGTCCACTGAGAGGCCCTCCCCAGCCTGGGCGTCTGAATAGGGACATGACCTCTCACCTCGGGCTGGGGATCCTCTGTGAGCAGGCTTCGTGGGCTCAGGGGCTCCTTCCCTTGAGTGTTCCTTGTCCCAGCAATCACCTCCATTAGTTCTGACAATATTAACAAGGAAACCATGAACTCCGTCCTCAGTGTCCACCAACAGGAAGCAACAGGAGCCACGCTGTGACTTTGTCCGCACATACCTAGATGCCA
The DNA here is from genome assembly GCA_963924515.1 of Vespertilio murinus. Lineage (NCBI taxonomy): Eukaryota > Metazoa > Chordata > Mammalia > Chiroptera > Vespertilionidae > Vespertilio > Vespertilio murinus. The sequence continues at coordinate 29,324,693 of OZ004715.1, read as the reverse complement.
AGATTTACCGGAGAAGGTGCACCCACTGCCTATTGATCTCCCATGCAAATCACTGGTGATTCTATTAATCAGACAAACGAAGCAACTGTGTCCAAGAAGAAGGAAGAAGTGTCCAAAATGTCAGTGCTCTTAAGTGGGTTTTAGAACCTGGGGCCCCGTCTTGTTTTACCCCAATAGAACAGCTCTTCTGGGTGTTATTTTTGGGAGGGGGGATTCCATTAGTCAGGGGAGATTGGAAATGCCTCAGTCCAAGACTCCTTCACGGGGTGCACACAGCTCTTGAAGCAATGGAACCCACAGGCAGTCGAGAACAGGTGCTTTGTGACAGCAGTGCCAGATGGAGCCCAGACGCGGGCTCCTCATCCTCAGGTGATGAGGACAAGGCAAGACCATGGCCAGGTCCCATAGCTGCACAGAGGGAGCTGTGTGAGAGGACTTGCCGTGTCCAGGCAGCAGAAACTGTTGGGGACTGACTTGCTCAATTTCTGGGAGAGTACAGGCACTCTAACCTGGTAATCACCTTCAGGAGGTGGTTGGCCCGGGGGGGGGGGGGGAGGAGGGAGAGGGAAATTCTGTGAATTCAGCTACCCCCTTCTGCCTAGAAAACTGCCATAACCTGAGCACCTACTATGTGGCAGGCACCTGAAATCATCCCTAATCCTTAGCAACCACGCCACTAGAGAGCTATGATTTATTCTCGTTCTGCAAAGAGAAAACCCAAGTTCAGAAAGGTGATTCACTTGCCTAATAGCATACTGATAGTAAGTGATGGAGCTGAATTTGGACTGGATACTTTGGGTTCTAAATATAGTGCTCTTTACCACTATACCTTACTGCCTTCTGAGAGAGAGGATAGGAGAAAATGTCAGCATAGCCTCTTAAAATAGACTCTGACTTGAAGCCATCACAACAACGTAACTCAGAACCAGAAAGAGGCGCATCTAATTTTGTACATCCCTCTATCTTTACATAAGGCCTGGCTGGGCCAGGCGGAGAAGGGTGACCTCAGATGGCCATACTGACCTTGGTGAGCGTAGAGGGTAGCCCAGGAATATGAAATGGCTCAAAGAGAAAGCCATTCAGAGAAGTGACCATGTGCATTCAGGTGTTGACGCCTCTTCCAATGTCCTACTCAGTGAATGTGTCCTTCAGATTTGAGGTTCAGACTGAGGTTCCCATGTCTACCTGACTTCGCTCAGCCTTCATTTCAGCCTTCTCTCCAGCCATGCTGCCTCAGGACACCTGGGCGTGTACCTACCTCAGGTGACTGACTGACCCAGACAGGATGCTCCATCCCAAGCACTGACCCAGTGCAGTGTGAACAGAGCAAAGAACAAACACACTATGTTTGAGCCAAATGTGTGGTGATGGTGGATGATTTGACTTTGGGTGGTGGGCATACAATATAATATGCATACAGGTCATGTATCACAGAAACATACACTTGAAACACACATGATCTGATAAACCAAGGTCACCCCAATAAGTTTAATTATACACACACACACACACACACACACACACACACACACACACGAGCATCAACATATACTATGTTTGGAACTCCAGTAATTTCATATCTGCAAGTCTTCAGTCCTTGCCTACGTAATTTCATATATTTGGGATCCTGAACCCTGCAGGGCCTAGGACAGGAAGAAAAAAGGACTTTTCCTTGCTTCTGATTACAGAGCTAACCTTCATCAATGATTTCCTCTCCAAAAATAATCAATGCATCCCCAGTTCCTAGCCCAAATCCTGGCACATGTTTGGTTCCAACTAAATATTTTTTGAATAAATGCATTTTTAACTCCAATAAAATCTAGAGGTAGCAGGCTATGATGATGATAAAAATAACGATGGCATATAGTCCTACATTTTTATAGGCATTTCACTTGCAAACTGACTTCAGCTATCTCTTCATCGATACCCTGGCTCTCTCCACAACTCCCCCTCCTGGAAATCCAGAGTAAGAAGAGCAGCCATTCACCGACCACCTGCTCCGCGCCTGGACTGTGCTCAGGGAGTTCCTTAAGTTTTCCCAACTGATTCTTCAGAGAACCCTGCAGGGCAGTTGAGAGTTGCCGTGTTTTACAGACGGAGAAATTAAAGCTCAGAGAGGCAAAGTAATTTTCCCAAACGCACACAGCTGATTAAAAAATACAGAATAATGATTTGATTCCGATTCAAATCCCTGTGACCCCCAAGCCTGGGTACTTTACTACATATTTGACCATGCTTTCACATAGGTTCAAGTCAGGGGGCATGTGTGGCCATGCTTTCACATAGGTTCAAGTCAGGGGGCATGTGTGGCCATGCCTTCACATATGTTCAAGTCAGGGGGCATGTGTGGCCATGCTTTTACATAGGTTCAAGTCAGGGGGCATGGCCACAGACCAAATAACAACAACAGGCGCAACAAAAAGAACTAGATGCTGTGTCACACCTCTCACTGACAAAGCAAGGTACCACCTACCATCTTAATCCATACAATTCCTAGAAGATAGATACTACAGTCTCCATTTTACAGACATGGATCTGAAGTTCATAAAAGTCAAGTTACTTTCTCTAAGGCACAGCTATCAAATTTCGGACTTAAATCTGTCTCATTCCAAAGCCTAATTGCTCTTCACCACAATATCACTTTAGTGCTAACTACAAATCCAGCAAGAATACAGGTGAAGATGTGCCTGCTTCCAACAAGAATCCAAGATCCTACTGGGGCTGGATGAGGAGGGTTTAATATATATTTTTAATTACTAGAGCAGTTATCCATCCAAATCATTTCAGGGAGCTGTGGCTGACAGGCATAATCAGCCTTGTCCTATTTAATAAGCTCGGAAGGAACTGCTCATTAAGAATGACAGTGACCCTCACTCTGATCTTCCTGGATCTAAAATCTTCAAATCTTCTTAAGGCCTAGATAAATAATGACTTACTTATATTAACGCTCCAAGTTAGAGACCTAAATCTCCTAAGCATATGTCTGCACTCACTATTGCTCTCAAGGTAAATATCAGAGATAAAACTTAGCTTGGCATTATAGAATTTCAGAGATTAGGGTTTCAGCCAAATTCCTAAAATGGGAGCTGAGGGGTGGGTAAGGCAGGTAAGAAGAGACCCACACAACACAGAACATTTATTTCAGCTATCAAAAAAACTTGAAATACACACTCAACCTCAGTATCATAAAATGCTCCCACCAGAGTATCATCTCCATTTGTCAAAAAGCTAAATGTCATTGTTCCATGTGTGCTCATCTGGGCTCTGCTAGGTTCTGCTCTCCGTGTGTGCTAAGGCAGTGCCTGGAGCTGTGCACATGGCCCTGTAATATCTGCCCTCATTTCCCCTCCAGATGCTTTTCTGTGACATTCTTAGACGCTTAGGTGCTCATGGATGTCTCCTATCCAAACCAGCCGATGCTTAGAGGATGTGAGACTAGAAACACAGGAAGGACACTTGGGGTCAACCTCATTCAACCTTCAGCTCCAGACACCACCTATGAGGATGATCACAGAGAGTACAGTGAGGAAAATGGGATGGAACTCTTCAGGGTTTCCCAAGTGTGTGCCACGAAAGGGAGATGCGGTGTGATTCAGGACATCAAAAAGGTTCCAGAATCATTAAGTTTGGGAAACACCAAAGAGTGTTTGAGCAGTTATCTTTATGACAGATATCAGAGTCTTTTATATGCAAATGAGTATTGGGCCACACCAAAGGATGACTATGATACCCAGTATTCACTAGTATATTCGATTATTTGAAAAGGCCTCACCTTGGACAGCTGTTATGAGAAACACCCTCTTGGAAATGCTATCTGAACCTTTCTTGAACCCATTTTTGTTTGCAAAGTGGACCATCCTGGGGCAAGAAATCCCATGTGTGCTCCAACCAAAAATGTTCCTAATGTGCATCTTTCAGCATTCTTTCTACAACCCGGCTTGGGGCAGTCTTCACATCTAGGGGTTTGCTGCATGTGGTAGAGCTTTTGATGGGTATATTCCTTGATGGATTAGGGAAATGATAGAGCAAGCATCTCAAGTGCTAAGTGGCAGCTGCTTCCTTTCCCTCCCCACCCTGATCCAGCCAGCTCTGCTGGTCCCCTGATGACCAGCATTGCACGATGTATTGTCTGGGGGCCCCTGGGCTGCACTGGGGGAAATCTGTAATGACAATGAGTGTTTCATGCTCAGCAAATGTCAAACTATCCTCCTAAACAGATGCCCAAGTGATAACTTCTTCCGCTCAAAAAGGTCCGATGAAAAACACAAGCTTCCTCAGCTTTAGGATAGGCCGGGTCTCCATGGAAACATTATTTTAAGAGGCATATCTTAATTTAGCTTTCCAGGCCGTTTGGATGGCCTTCAGATCCCTGTATATGGTGCTCTTCCCAAGGAGTTAGCTGGCTGAGGGAGTGGGGAGCAGGGGAGCAGAGGAGGAGGGGCGGTCCAGACCAGTCTGAGCACAGAGAGCCATCCCAGCAGGAGACACACAGACTGGGGCTGCAGAGAGCGCTGCAGCTCCAGTGGAAAGACTTCCATTTCCAGAGGGGAATCACCCAGCTCAGAGTATAAGCGTATAAGTCAGGGGGGGAAATAAAGGCCTATTCAGTGCTTACTGCTAAGTGATAAACTGAGAAAACAGATTTAGAGGAGGCGAAGTTCCATACCCTGGAGGCCCCACAAGTAAGTGATGGAGATGGGGCGCAATGCCAGGTGACAGTTAGCTTTTATTTCAAGCCAGGTGCTCATTCCACTCTCACAACAATGAGTTACCCAAGGACCATGAATACGGGGATATCCCATCAAAGCTCTGAGCTCCTGAGGTCCAAATGATAGCCAGACGTGTCCTGTTGCCTCCACAGTGGGCTGTGGCTAGTCTAGCCTAGTCTCTCGTTCCCAGGGAGAACTCCCCAGGTTTTCTGTGTTGCATTAAATGCCCACGTGGAGTACTGGTACTCCCACCTCCCAGGCTTTTCCAGGACCATGAAATAGGGTTGGCCTCCCAGCAGCAGCATCAACGAATGTCCTCAGACCTGGCAATGGCAGCCGGCTCCTGGTTGCCCCACTCGCCATTCTCCAGGAGTCGAACTGCAGAGATGGGAATGACTTGGCCTTTCCAAAACCTAATCTTGGGTGTCCTTCAATCCCAGTCCCTGGATATTGATTTCCCAAATGTCAGCTGCTTCCAAGTTTCTCTGGAGACTCTGAGTAAACCCTAAGAAGACACCTAATAAGAAGGGCTGGGGGCGGGGGGGAGGAGGGAAGCAGAGCCTAGCTCCCATTTCTGCACAGGGGCCTCTCCCACTTCAAGGAGAAGCCTGTGCTGAGCTGAACTGCCTGCCTCTATCTGCACTGTGTTTCTATCATCTGAGCCAGTCTTTATAAAAGCGTTCCTGGAATCCTATTTTAACCAATAGTACTGAGGCTTTACCCATCCAATTGGAGCTGTGCAGCTCCGACTAATTCTGGCTCTATTCTGACCAATCAGGATGGTGCCTTTTGGACCAATCAAACTGTGAGGATTTGGAGCTTTCGTTTGCATGAGGATACACCAATCAGGGACCACGGGTGGGGACTTCTGTCCATATGAGCCAGTTTCCCCGCTGGCTGGGGAGTGCACTTTCCCTTTCCACTGAAGACTGTGTCTCCCTGGCTGAGCAGGAACATGAAGATGTGTCACCACAGCAGAGTGGAGCAGACCAGCACTGCGAAGCTCACTGCAGACCATCAAACAGACCAGCCAGAGAGGGGCCTGACCCCAGATCTGTATCACAATTGAGCTGTTTTGCACGAAATAAAGTTCCCTTCTCCAGCTCAATCCAATTTGGGGATTCTTGTTGGTGTAGAATTGGAGCCAATGAGCATCAGTTGACAGGTATAACTGCAAGTAAGTAGTCTGGGCAAGGATCAGGACATTGTGATTCCACTGAAGAACCAGGCCTCTGTGTGGTTTCAGTCTGTAGAGTGATGCCTGCTCTACTGAGCGAAATTAAAATGATGATGAAATATATACTTTTCCAAATACATTGAAAACACCTTTTAATATAATACCTTCCATATGGGGCATCCCTGAGTGGACTGGAGTAGGTTTTTTTGTTTGTTTGTTTTTTATCTCCCACAGGGACACAAATGCCACAAAGGAGTGAGCACTTCCTCACTGTGGGAATTAGTTGAGTTGCTCTTGCAAGAATTGTTTGGGATGCTCTTTGCTATTAATAATGTCTCTCAATTTCAAGAAATATAAAAATGTCTAAAGAGAACTCACTCCTCTGTACCTATTTTGCACTACACTTTCACAAGTCATCTCATGTAATCCTCACGACAACTCCCTGTGCCAGGAAACTAAGTCTCAGCCACACCAGCTTGCCACACCCAGAGAGTGGCAGCACTGGGCCCAGATTTGTGTCCACTAAAACCCAATGTCCAGGTGTTTTCTCCTACCCCACACCTTCTCTCTTCTGCATATTATAGCAGGGGGAAAATATAGTACCTCATTTTCCTGACTGGGGGATGAAGTTGGTTTACAAAGTACTTCCTGCATCCTGCAGAGCCAGCATGGCTCAGTGGTTAAGCACCGACCTATGAACCAGGAGGTTGAAGTTTGATTCCCAGTCAGGGCACATGCCCGGGTTGCAGACTCAATCCCCAGCAGATCAATGATTCTCTCTCATCATTGATGTTTCTCCCTCTCCCTTCCTCAATAAAAATATATATTTATAAAAAATATGTATGCCTTCTAAGTGAACTGACCAGTATTAGCTTGAAACAATAAGGAAGATGCATTTGGATCTATTAATTGTTCATCTTCACACACACACACACACACACACACACACAAATGAATTAATTATTTAATCACTACAGTAAAAATCACAGAAATCAGAGGAAGGCATTTCCCCTTAAAGTGAGGAGTCTTTTACATTCCATCCTCCTGTTAAACTTCAACCAACGTGATGAGTTATGTGAGCCTGCCATGCAGAACAGCGATATGTATCATAATTGCAGCTCTCCATGTAAGCTATCTATCAGAAACCTTAATGTAATTGCCAGGCCGAATCCTAATTCATCTCTGAGCGAAGCTTATTACTTTGGGGGTGTTGTATTACCTGCTTCTAAATCACACACAAGCATTGCTGCAATGATCTATGCAGTCTCCAACGTTTTAAACATTGCTGCCTGCGTCTGCATTAATCCCCCGTCTGCCAGCCAATTCAGATAAGACACTGGTCAACCGTGGGGCAACTTTTAAGGACCCTTCTCTGTGCCAGTGCTTCTACCTCTGTCTCTTTCTTTCTGTCTCATCCTCCTTCACTGGCATGCACAGTGAGCTTCCGGAAACACAAACCTGCCTGGGCCATGCTCAGCGAACACCTTTGAATGGCTCCTCCCCATCACCAAGAAGAAACAAGGCTTCTCACCACCCAGCCATCAGCCGCCCTTCTCTCCTCATCATCTCACCTTCCTCCGACTTCAAGCAGAATTACAGACAACTCTGGAGGCAGCTAACATCAGGCTAAAGGGAGCCAGGCCTGCCTGTGGCCTCTCAGGGAATTAAATATTCTGACTGTGAACTGCAAACTTGACCACCTCTCTTAGAATACAAAGGAAAAGGACAAAACGGTAAAAGCCACGATAGAGAACAAGATCGATACCGAAAACTGTAAACATAACAGAACTTGTATTCTTGAAGAAAACACCAGTACAGAGGATACTCTGCAGAAGCAACAAATAGAGATATAAAAGAAAAAAAGAAATCTGTGGAGCCAAATAATGACCTAAGAGGATCACTGAACTAAAAAAAAAAAAAAAATCCTTGAAGAAACACCCTTAGCAACCTCCTGCAAAAATGTGGATTTGAAAGGACAAAATATGGTCTAAGAAGTACCCCAGAAAAAATATAAAATGGATTTTTCTGCCCAAAAAATAGAGCCAGGCCATCCTCAGGCTTCGCCCGGGGTTCACTAACTGCCAGGACACAGGTCTATCAAGGTGTGAGGGACAGACTTGTTAGGACCCCACCAAAGAGCAGCAGCCATGTTGGCCTTCCTGTACGATGGCAGTGGAAATGTCATCTTCAGCCCAGCGGGCTCAGAAGGCATGTCCCTGTCGTGCTCTGTCCGAGGGTTGGTCATGGATAGGAACTCAGTCCCATCGAATCCCCGAGAAGCAAAGCTGAAAGCCCAGGGACCGCAGCTTACAGTGTAAAAGGGCTGTCAGCGCTAAAGCCAGGAACACAGAGGACCCAAACACAGCAGTGCTTTCATGTGGGCTACAAAATTTCAAATGTCAAAACTCCTTGAAGACAAAGATTCAGAATATAACATCACCTGCGCGTGCAAAAGCAGGGCCAGCTCAGCTTTCCCCGCAATGTCTCTGGCCCTCAGCATTCGCCTGGCCGGGCTCCTGCTTCCTGCTTCCTGTGCCATTAGGAGAGCCGCTAAGAGCAGGGGCTATTTTACTATTTTATGTGCATGTTCCTCCCAGAGTGTGGAGTCTGGTTTGTACCTGTGAACGTTTACTGAGAGAGTAAATGAGGACAAACATGAATGCGCCTTCACTGTACTTCAGGCAACCTTCCCAAAGCCATGATCTCAGATTCCTGGCAGAGATCTGGAGAGGGGTTCCTGGAATGTGCATTAAACACCTACTCGGAGCGTCAGCAAAGCTCCCCTCAACATCTCCCTAAAAAACTAACAAGCACCCTCACCGATAAGGCTCAGTGGATTGAGCATCAGCCAGTGGACTGAAGGGTCCCAGGTTTGATTCCAGTCAAGGGCATGTACCTTGGTTGTGGGCACATCCCCAGTAGGAGGTATGCAGGAGGCAGCTGATCTATGTTTCTCTCTCATCAATGTTTCTAATTTTCTATCCCTTCTTCTCTGTAAAAAAAAAATCAATAAAATATATATATTTTTTAAAACAAGAAAATGAAAAACAGGGGTGTGCTCAGTACATGACAAACCGTGCAGTAGCTATATTACATGTAATGGCAAAGTGCCCACTAAACTGTGCTTCTGAAGACTGGCGTGGCCACTCCCACAGGCACAGGAGGAAACTGAGGCTCCCACGGGCCGGTGTAACATTTCCAAGTGCATAGCGTCTCGCCTGCATCTCTCCCTGTAAAACTCAACACTCCGCCTCCACTTCCTGACCCTCGGCCTCCTCTGGAAACCTGGTATGACAGAGACCATCACAGAACGATGTGAGTTTTATCTCCTGACTGTCAGCGGGACGGTCCAGGCATCCATCCACCAGGGGCCTGGCTCCGGCTGCTCAGTATGCGGTGGAGCGAGCTCGTGTTCACTGCCCATTAGGCAGTGAAGTTTACCTGGAGAACGCTGCGGGCCCTTGATGAATGGGGTCTCGCTTGCATTTACATGAGAGGGGCCCGGGGAGCGGGCCTCCTCCCGGGGATAGGGGCCGGGCGATGCATCGCTGGCCGTGCAGCACGCGGGAGTCAGGAGTGATGAATGGGGCTCCCCAAGGAAGGGCTCGGGATGGCGCCCTGCTTCCACATAGCAGGCCCATCAGATGGGGGGTTCCAGAGCACTGAGCCACTCGGACCAGTCACAATGTGACATTCTGCCACTTGTCAACAACTGACCGAGCGCCGTGTCTGAGCCACTGCTTGCTAGATGCCGCTGGTTACAGTCCTTACCCTTAACCTACTAATAATCTGCGTCTAATAAGGAGAGCATCGATTACTGAGTATTTACTGCGTCCCAGACACTCTGCATGCTTCATCTCCTAAGTCTTCACCACGTCCCTATGGGGTAAGGGTGTTTTCCACTCAAAGAATAAAAAATACAAAGACCAAGAAGGATTAACTATCCACCCTGCTGCATCACAGCTAATTAGTAAAATTACCTGGGTTTGAATTCAAGTCTACTGACACCAACCACAGTCCTTGCGAATGGATCTTCAGCAGCTGTGCGAATAAAAGCAGCTACAGACGAGGAGAACCTGAAATGTGTCGCATTCTGGATGCTTTGTCTGCCTTTATTCTCATGACAACCTCACGAGGTAAATATCATTCTTTCAATTCACCAGACGAGGAAAACCAGGACTCAGAGAGGTTAGACACTTGACCAAGAACACACAGCTTAAGAGATTGGAAATGTCGTGCTGGCATCACAAGTTCTCCCAAGTGCCCTACACGGCTGCCAGGGGAGTGACCGGGGCGGTGCTGACAGGCCTTTGGTCTACAAAGAGGTGCCTCCGAATAAACACCCTCACCAAATGTGGGACTCACACAAGGGATCAAGTTAAAAATAGGATATCTTAAGCATATGTAAATAGATGATAGATAGATAGATAGATAGATAGATAGATAGATAGATAGATAGAGGCAGAACTCTGATATGAATAATGTACTGTCAAGATGTCACCATGGGAGATGTTGGGAAGGGATACACCAGGCCACTCTGTGCTATTTCTACAACTTTTTATGAGCCTATAGTTAGTTCAGAACAAACATTTTTTAACATGAATGTTAGAATCAATTCTAACTAAACACCAAAGTTGGGGTCACCTCTGGGCTTCTGTCAGGGGAAACTGAGAGCCACTCTGATTTGGGGTTACAAGCGGCTAGGTCTACTAAGACTCCCATCTCCTGGAATGTCATGACTTCATGCTCTCCCGTCTCCTACCTGTGAAAGCACTATCTACTCTCCCTGCCGAGAGTCTAGTTATGCACCAGGTCTGCATTTCTCACCATCTTGTCTGTTACTCTCACATGATCCACTCGGCTGCAACCCCTTTCTCGGACGAAGTCCGAGAGCTGGCCATCGTCCATGGGTCCCTCCACGTGGCCTTTCCCGTCTCCACCTGGCTCTGGCCCCAGGGCCATCTGAACCACATCCGTGGGCTCCCTTTCTGGCCCTCTTGTGGTTGAGTTCAGCAATGGGGACCCCTGCAGGGACTGAGGAAGGGGAGATGGTGGGTTACTTACTACCCAGCTCCCTCCTCTAGGTCACTCCTAAAGGGAGATCCCAGCACCTGTCAGGTGCACCTCCAGCTCAGCTTTATCTTCAGGTTCCCCAGCCAGGCCCTCCCCTCAGGCCTGCGGGTGGTCCCTGTGCCCCGCCATGTCTAGCCTCCTCCGGTATGGCACTATCTTATCATTCCTAAGATCCTACCTACACTTTGGTAAACAATCCCTTACATTAACATTTCTTCAAACTACCTCATTTGAATTTGCCATCTGTTTCCTGCAAGGATACTATCCGATACCATCTTTTTGAGAAGAAACTCGATTTAATGAGTTGTTTCAGTATCTATGGCACCAACCACAGAGCGGAGCTAGACCCACAGTGGGTGGGAACTGCCTGAGTGGATATCTCCTTGCACGCCAAGAGTTGGAGTTACAACAAATTTATTTAAATTGATTTTTTTTTTTTGTAAATAGAATTCTATTTTAATTGGGAGAGCTCAATGTTTCTTAATCTGTTTTGGGGACACAGGTCTCTGAGGAAATCTGATGAAAGCTATAGACCTTCAACCTAGAAAATACACAGATGAATGTTTGCATACATTTTCAGGCAGTTTATAAACCACGGGTTAGGAACCCCTGCAATGAATCCATTATTTATTAAAGCAAAGAATGCTATTGTAATGTATTTGCTTCCTAATTTTAAAGCACGGTCATTTCTGAATGCTTTATTATTTTTATTATTCCTATTTCAATGCGGATGACACTTGGGACTTACAAGTCAGCGTGGTATTGCCAAGGTCTGGAAGGAAACACAAAAATTCTAAAAGCCCATCAATGAGAGGAGAGACAAATAACAGGAACACTTCTGAAGCCCTTAACTCTATGCCCAGCGCTGTCCTAGCTGCTTTACAAATATTAGCTCATTTAATGCTGACAACAACTCCAGGAAGCCAGTCCTCCTCTTATTCTATCCCAGTCTTCCCAAGCCCTGGAGAGAAAGAAGGGCTAAGATCTGTCCCTAAAAGGCTGCCCCAGGTCGCTATTGCCTTCCATGGTTAAGGTGGTGCTGGGGGCACTTCCGCAAATCCCAGCCTACTGGCCCTACATCACCCTTGTCTCCACCAAGGGAATGTATCCAGGTACACAGGTGAGTGAGGAAGATGAGGAAGGCTGACATGAGAATGAAAACCTTAACCCTGCTCTAAGTTTTTTGAAGAGTTTTTTTTAGCCTGGCTCTTTTCACCCATCAATGTTCAAGGAAATCCCTTCTTGACTAGGAAGTTAGACTCAGGAGGGGTCCCAGAGCCAGGATTCCTGATAGCCCTCCCCTTGCCCCCACCTCCACAGCACCTTATTCTCACCACTGTCATTTCACTCAGCCACCTGCAGGACAGTCACCTGCTTGTGCACTGCCAGGGCCATCAGACCTTTCCCAGGGTGACACACGTGACCCAGGATATAGACGGTAGTGTCATGGAAATGACAATAACTAAACCGAGAGTGCATTGAGAGCATCCTATGTCCTGGACTAGCCCTGTTCAAGAAGCTTTGCAGGCACTACACCCTGGCTAATCCTCACAACAACTCCATCCTTAGGAGTGTTATCATTCCCATTTTACAGTTGAGGAAGGAGAGGCTGGAGAAGGTTAAGCAAACTGCCCGGGGTTAAATGGCTAAGAAGTAGTGGGTCAGGGATCTGTCCCTAAAAGGCTGCCCCAGATCGCTACTGCCTTCCATGGTTAAGATGGTGCTGGGGGCACTTCCATATCCCTGCCTACTGGCCCTTACAGCACCCTGGTCTGCCCCAAGGGAATGCATCCTGGTACGCAAGTGAGGAAGATGAGGAAGGCTGGCGACATTAGAATGATAACCTTAAACCTTCTCTAAGCTTTTTGAAGTCAATAATTTGCTGATGGCATTTTTTAACCTTTTTTGTGTGTCCATTGCCATAAACACAGTGCTTGCAACTGCTGGTGGATGCCAGCCGACTTTTGTGCCTGCCCACTGTGACTGAGGCCCATTTTGTCCAGCAGGGTCTAGCTATGACCATCTCCGTGTTCCCAGAACCCAGCCTAGACCTGGCACAATCTCTCCACAAATATTTAAATGAATGCATGTGAGAATGCATGAATGAGTCAAGTTGGAGGGGCACAGATATTTAGGGGAAAAAATGACAAAAGGATTGGGAGGAGAAGCAAGTACCACAGAGACCCTGCTAGCCTATGCCTCCTCTTACGCCAGCCAAAGGCATCCCCTGATTCTCAAATTCATCATCTGGGCTGTTGGAACTCAGAGAGCATCAACAGCAAACTCATGTCAATCCCCAGGCTCGGCTTTGGGTAGTTATTTTACCTTCTTATTTCAAAGGAAACCCAGAAGTCCCTCGGGGCATTTTTCACAGGCCTTCTTAGCAGTCAAGGCTAAATCTCTCAGGGTCTGAGGGTGGGCAGGTGTCTTCGGGATCCCTTCCCTCTCCCTTCCACATTCAGAACCCCCAGCTCCTCTGAGGCGTTATCATCACACTGCTGTGACCTGCCAGCTTCCAGCCACAACCCAGTCATTCAGAGAAGACTTCAGACCTGCCCCCAGTCTTCCTCCCTGGTCACTCCTGTCCACATGTTGGACGATCTGAGCATCCTGGGGAATGGTTTGTACATTACCATGGCCTCTCTGCTTCTTGACCTCCTCTCCCCAACAGTGTTCTCCACCCATTTCCGGTACCTGCTCCTAAGGCCATATACCATCACCAATCACAGACCCAACTCAGAAGTTTCCATTTCAAGCCTCCATTCCTGACCATCACCTCCTACCCCTCCTGCTCATTCACTCCAATGTAAATGCACTAACAATTCTTTGATGCCACAGGACCCTCTGGCGCACTGGCCCCACACACTCTGCCACTTTGCTGCCGTCAACTGTGTCCCTGTGTCTCCGTGTCTCCATTTCCATCCTTAAGCAGCAGTCTGCTAACAGCCCCAGCAGCTGTGCATGGCATCAGAGAAAACAAAACAACAGCTGTGTTAGGAGGCCCTCCCTGATTTGGCCCTGGCTTTCTTCTCTATTTCTTTTTTTTTTTTTAATAAATATTTTATTGATTTTTTTTTTTTTTTTACAGAGAGGAAGAGAGATGGACAGAGAGTTAGAAACATCAATGAGAGAGAATCATCCATCAGCTGCCTCTTGCATACCCCTCATTGGGGATGTGCCCGCAACCAAGGTACATACCCTTGACCGGAATCAAACCCTTCAGTCCACAGGCCAATGCTCTATCCACTGAGCCAAACCGGTTTTGTCTTTCTTTCTCCATTTCATTGCTCACATCCCCAGATGTTGAGTGGCCATGCTAGGCTTCTGTCTCTCAATACACGGAATGAGTTTCCACCCAGGGTCTTTGCATGCGCTCTCCCCTCTGCCTGGGATGTTGTCCCCTCCATCCTTTCCCAGGTGGCGCCTGGCACTCAGATTCCAGCACAAGTGCCGTCTCCTTAAAGAGGTCCTCCCGGCCCCGTTAGCTAATGTCGTCATTCCTTCCTGGTGGCTCCCTTCCCGGTGTATTTACTCTTCCTACTGCACTTATTTTCTTTAACAAACAATTATATTGCACTTACAATGCTCTAGGCACTGCTTTAAGCGCGTTACAAACACTAACACAGGTACACTCATACCAATCACATGTGATTAGTTTTATTGTCGTCCCCATTTTACAGATGAAGAAACTGGAGCCCAGAGGAATGAGGTAACCTGCCTTAAGTCCTACAGCTGCAGGGCATCATGGCCAGGACGAGCCCTGGCCCTCAGATGAAGACACTGGGGTGCATGCTTTCCAGGGGTCCCGCTGGATGGGTGATGCCTAGGGAGAGAAGCTATTAGCATAGGCATGAAGCGGTGCAATGTGCCCTGGGCTAGAAGTGGAAGGAGCTTGAAGATGGACTTGTGACCTTCAGCAAGCCCAGCTCTCAGAGGTTCAGTTTCTTTATCAGAGCAGTGAGGACTTTTGGACTGGATGACTTCATGAGCCTTCCAGCCTTGACCATGATGATTTGGCAGCCTTGGCATGAATGGGTGCTGATCTGGGAACTTAACTGAGGTGCCATCGGTACTACCAGTACAACCACCACTGTGACTGCTACTCCTTCTAATATGATGATGATGTGATCTACTACTATCTATTGAATATCTCCTACTGTAACCCTGTTATTCACATGCTTATCTAATCATCACAACTGCCTTTAAAGATTACTCTCATTTTATTGGGGGGGGGGGGGGTGTCCCGGTGCACAGATTCATGCCCATTGAAAGAAAATAAATTAGAAGAAATATTTTAATATCGCTATTCGCCCTTTCTCTATAATAGAAGTGTCAACCAAATTCATGATCCACAATCACAGATGGAAACACACGAGTGCAAATGGTGCCAGCAAGAGCTATATATGTAACATGCATGCACAAGTCAACTTAGCCTTGTATAGATATAGAATGAACTTGCTTAATTAGACCTGCTTCTGAGGTAGCTAAACTTTTTCCAGCCCAGTGAAGCATCCCAAGATCTTTTTCAGGTAGTTGTCAACAACACAGCAGTAAATATCAACATGAAGCAGGATCATTATTATAGATCACACAGGGAGAACAAAGGGTAAAATGCTTAACTGCAGTAGTGTTTGACTATATTCTGCACAGTGAGAAAACCTGAAGTCATTTTCAAGGTACACCATTTCTTACTTCTTTTTAGTCGGGTCAAGTTTCTAAATCTCCATTTTCCAGCCAATGGAAAAAAAAAAAAGGATTCCACAGAGTCTCCTATCTACCTACTCCAGGCCTTCTGTGAGGATCAAATGAGATGAGGCATGGGAAAATGCTTCACAAACATTTGGTGCACAAGAAAATGTTTCATAGACATTGGTTAAAGTGTGAAATGTTTGCACCTGGCTATAAAGCAAGTCATGTTCCTGGGCTGAAGAAATGCCAAGGAGGCTATTCATCACTAGGGAGAAGAAGCTGAGTGTGCTACCTGACATCATTACCTGGAGCCCACAGTCACCATTTCCGGGCTGGACTGAGCTGTGGGTCGCTTTTTGGACCATGGCAGCATCAGCTGTGATTTGGTGGGCTGTCGCTCCAGGGTGGAGGTGAAGCCTGTGTCCCACTTTGGGGAAGCCGGGTGTTGCTTTGTCAGTGCCAGGTCCGCGCTGCAGTTTCTCTATTAATGGTCAGTGCGCATCACGGCAGCTCCTGTGTTGAGCATCTGCCTGCCCCCTGGTGGTCAGTGTGTGTCAGAGCAACTGGTCGGATAGGTGGAGGGACACTTAGCATACTAGCCTTTCAGAAAGATAGATGATAGATAGATAGATAGATAGATAATAACTGAGACTCGGAGAGGTTAACAAAATCACCCAAGCTCACACAGCCACGCTGGATTTTGAAACAAGGTAGACCAAAGCCCTCCCTTCCCCATTCACCTCCCTCCAGCAGTTACTACTCTTTTATTTACATTCTTCTCAGCACTTACGTATTATTATTTTTTGATTGTCTCCTTCTCCCCACTTGAATATGAGATTTTTAAGAGCAGGGGTCCCTGTTTACCCACTGACAAAATCCAGGAGTCCAGTCCTAAATGGTTTTGCTCAGTGGGTAGAGCATCAGCCTATGGACTGAGGGGTCCGAGATTTGATTCCGGTCAAGGGCACATGCCCGGGTTGCACGCTCGATCCTCAGTAGAGGGCATGCAGGAAGCAGTTGATCAATGATTCTCTCTCATCATTGATTTTCTATCTCTTTCTCTCCTTCTCCTTTCATCTCTGATATCAATAAAAAATATAAAAACAAAACAAACAAACAAACGAAAAACCCGACAACAACAACAAACCCCACAGGAGCACTAGAATAGTGTCTGGCCTGCAGAGGGCGCCCAGTAGGGAAATACTGCCTGAGTGACTGACTTCCATGCAGGCCCCTCTGTGTTGTGTTCCCATCTGCAAGGCTCATGAATTCACCAAGCCTGTGGCTAACAACAGCCTGGTGGCCACAGCCAGCCTCTGCCCTGGTTGTGTATGGCCCACGAGCTAAGAAGGTGTTTGCGTTTCTGAAGGCTGTAAAAGAAGAAGGGGGAAGAAAAGAGGAGAAGGAGCACCAGCAGTAGCAGCAACAACCAGCACCAAGAATATGGGATAGGCCCCGTGGCCCACGAAGCCTGAAGCATCCTGACCTTCAGCGTCTGCAGACCCCTGCTCGGGGAGGCCAAGATGGCAGGCGGGCATGCCAGTCTCCCGGGGGCCCTCTGGAGAGCATGCTGCGCCCACCGCTATGTCACCTCTCAGACACACACTCTCCACACGTGGCCCTGAGCAGTGCACACTCTCCCTCTGCTGTTAATGCCACGCTTCCAGCCCACGGGGGGAGCTAATGTGGTACACAGCAGAGTGCTCTAAAGGTTTCTTCGCGAGCATTTCCTGGGAATCCATTTCCTGGAAGTAAAGGCATTCTTTATTACCTAATAAAATGGTTGCACTGTGAATCGGGAGTCCATGATTCAGCTAACGTGATTCCATTAGCGGTTATCGCCACTCCTGGCCATTTAGCTTCTGTTGTGTACCAACTGTTCTTCCTCTCACATCCCATCGCTGCCTTTTCCCTGGCTTTGAAGTTAAGAGGGGCCATCCAGGCAGGCTTGCCTCCTCACAAGTGCCAAACCTACACAGCTAATAGATTCGTACTGCTAAAGACGCATTGACAAGCGCATGCCGTGTGAGAAGCGTCCTCCGGCTGCAAAACGTGCGCTGAAAGCTGCTGTGCTCCCACGGAGTCCGAACCGTAGTCAAACCTACGCGATACTCTGAGGGCAGCGTGAGAAACGTCTTCTGCCAGAGAACCACAGGCAGCTTCACTCTGCTCCTGATTGGATCAAATCTGTAATTAACAACCCTCCCCCCACCCCTGATAGTTGCCTTTTTACTCCCCACAAAGCTATTACTGGTGTCAATTTCAAACATCAGGTCTGTGTGTTTTCCCACCAATTCAGACATGAAGAGAATTGGTTTCTCTCGGGAAGAAAGGCTAGAGTGAGCTTCAGGCTTCCTGTGCTTGCCCACGCGTGTGCTGGCAGCGACACCATCTTCCTGAATGCCCAGGCCTCTCTCCTCCACGGGGGGATCTGCAGAGCTGGAAGCTCCCTGCTGGGAATCTTGCTTCCCCCCCCCCCCGGCCCAGCATCCCCCTGCAGCAGCCTTCTATCTACACGCAGATGGAGCTGAGAGGAACACTGAGCACTTGGTGGGTCTCCAGGACAACATGGTTCTTGCTTCTGGGACCCGAGGCCCACCTCAGCTTATTCCTCCACTCTGCCTGCGCTCATGGCCTCCCTTTGCTCAGAATCTGTGCAACCTGTACTCCCAATCCCTGTAGACAGCCCTCTGGGAAGGAGTTATCCAGCCCAGAGTGAACAGCACTCTCACAGGGAGCTCTTCAAGGCCCAGTGAGGAAGCCCTGGAGACACCCATCTCATGTATGTGGAAACCGAGGCCCAGGCACCCTCCACCAGCACCCACGCGACAGCAGAGGAATCCAGTGCCAGTGCTTTATCTGAGATGCAGGATGTTCTGCTGCCCACGCAGCCAGCAGCCAACTGGGCTCTTCCTCACGGCTTACCTGAACTGAGCATTTACTGCAGGCTGGCGGGTCCACGCCCATCACTTCACTTAATTGTGTCTTGTTTGAACAGCTCACCAACCTCGCTGGAGTAACAAAGGCACTGAGGCCTCCCCCTCCTTCCATTCCTCAGTGTCTAATGCACCCGGTGAGCATGCACATGGTGCTGATGACTAATTACTGACTGACCCCGGACTGACTTGATTCTGGGATCCCGCTGAAGGAGGGTCACAGCGTCACTTATGTCTATGCTTCTAACCCGGGAGAAAGTCGTTTAGAGAGGCAGGCAGTGGGGAGGGGAGAAACCTGAGCAGGACCTGTTGGAACTCTGAGCTGTGACATCCCCAACGATAGCTCCTGAGCAAGCATTGCACTCCTCCTGGACCCTATCACTATTGGGGAGTAAGTTCGTTCTCTCTCTCTCTCTCTCTCTCTCTCTCTCTCTCTCTCTCTCTCTCCCACTTCTGCCCTCCTTGGCTTCCACCTGGCCACTCTGCTGGTTTCTTTGGCCTCTGAGGCTGCTTCTGCTCCTTCATCTCCACTACTCCTGCTCTCTCTCTGTGTCCTGGGAAAGCAAGGACACCTTGAGAGGAATTATAGATAAATGAAGTAACAATAATAACTGCAACTTCCTCTTCAAGAACCTCTTACTCAATTCCGGACAGGATACATATTTCTGCCTCAGGAGGGAAGGCATTGGCTGTATTCTAAAGATAAGGAAACTGAGCCTCGAAAGGTTAACTTGCCCGGCATCTGTAATGCAAACCCAGGAGTATCTGAAATTGGACCACATGCCCTCAATGCGAACTTCCCAACAGAATTCATTCTGAGGCCCACTACTCCTCAGTCCTCTTGCCTGACCCTGTACGTCTTCCGAGAGATGGCCCAGATTGCTCCACACTGAACGATGCCCATTTTTGCTACTTCTAACCACTGTTGTTTATGAAAGAAAACTCATAGCTTCCTATCTAAGCCTAGGTCCTTGAGAGCATTTAGCTTTGAAGCATGCAGAAAGTCCCAGCAGTAGTGTCACCAAATGATGAATCATTGCTTTTTCCTGGGACTGAGAAATCATCCCATCATTGTCCTTGGCCAATAGCCCATTCATTTACTATTATTATTATATTTTTGTCTTTCAATTCAACAGATGGCCTATATGAGTTAGCTTCGTCTGCCCTAACAAAATACCTCAGGCTGGGTGGCTTAAACCAGCAGTCGCCAACCTTTCAGACCTCACAGATCACCAGTGGCCCACAGACCACTAGTTGGTGACCGCTGGCTTAAACAACAGGAATGTATTTTCTCACAGTTCTGGAGGCTGGGCATCCGAGATCAGGGTGCTGACAAATTTGGTTTCTTCGGAAGCCTGTTTCCTGGCTTGCAGATGGCCATTTTCCTACGGCATCCTCACACATGACCTTACCTCTTCTGTGTCCCAATCTGCTCTTCTTCTATGGACCCACCAGTTACACTGGATCAGAATCCACTCACATGACCTCATTTTACCTTAACCGCCTCTTTAGAGTCCTATCTCCAAACACAGTCACATTATGAGGAACAGGGGTTGGGACATCAACATATGGATTTTGGGGGGGGGGGGGGCACAGTTTAGCCAATAACATGGCCTGAGAAGGAGACCATGAGCAGCAGCCTATCCCAACAACATGGGTACCTGCAGACAAAGGGACCAAACTAGGAAAACAGAATCCAGGGAAAACCGAGTCCCAGGCCTGACTCTGCCCTGAGCTCTTTTTGTGACATTGGGCAAAGTCGTTTCACCTCCCGATTTTCCCATTTGTCACGTGAGCCTGACCTTTCCCTCCTACCCCAGGGTTGCTCTGCTAATCCTGTCACCTGTGGCTATCAGAGATCTCTGAGGAGCTGAAAGCACTGGACCACTCTCTATGGGGAGAACAGCTTTGACAGAGATATAGCAGATAAAGGGTTAATATCCAGAATACATAAGGAACTCATAGAACTTAACCAAAGGAAGACAAATGATCCGATTTTAAAAATGGGCAAAGGATCTAAATAGACACATCTCCAAAGTGAGCATGCAGATGGTCAAGAGACATGAAAAAAAATGTTCAAAGTCACTGATGATCTGAGAGATGCAAATTAAAATGTCAGTGAATGTACCACCTCACACCTGTCAGAATGGCTAGCACCAACAAATGAACAAATGACAAGTGCTGATGAGGATGGAGAGGAAAGGGAACCGTAGTGCACTGCTGGTGGGACTACAGCCATGATGGAAAATAGTATGGAAGTTGCTCAAAAAATTAAATATGGAACTGCCATTTGACCCAGCAATCCCACTTCTGGGAATATATCCTAAGACACCGGAAACACCAATTAGAAAGAATGCATGCACCCGTATGTGCATGGCAGCACAATTTACTATAGCCAAGATTGGGAAACAATACAAGTGCCCATCAGTAGGTGAGTGGATAAAATAGCTGTGGTACATCTACGCTATGGAACACTATGCGGCAGTAAAAAGTGCTCTCCTGCCCTTTGAGACAGCAATGGAGGGACCTAGAGAGCATTATGCTCAGTGAAATAAACCAGAGAAAGACAAGTATCATATGATCTCACTCACATGCAGAATCTAATGAAGAAAATAAACTGATGAACAAAATAGATCGAGAGACACAGCGTGAAGAGACTGTCAAATCTCAAGTGGAAAGGTGGAGGTGGGTGAGAGAGAGATCAACCAAGGAAGTTGTGTGCATATATGCATAACCCCTGGACAAAGACAATAGAGGGGTAAAGGCCTGGGTGGGGAGAAGGGGCAGACTGTAAGTGTCAATGGGGAATGAAAGGGGACATATTTAATACTTTCAACAATAGAGATTTTAAGTAAAGCGCTGGAGCTAAGTGGATGATATCAAAATTCCCATTAAAAGGAAAAGGGATAGTGACAGCGTTGTGGACAGAGATTTGATTTCTGCCTCCTCCCTTCCCTGACCGGAGACCCACGTCTCAGTGAGCTCCCTCCCAGGGGCTGCATCACGGGGACTGTCCTGAGCTACTCCGTGGCAAGGGACCCGCCAGCTTGGCCTCAGAGCATGCTCACCACTGCCCTGGGAGAGGTGCTGCCAGCCCCGCTTCACGGGGAAGGAGAGCGAGCTGCTGGTGGAGCAGGCATGTGCACTGAGGGCACTGAGCTCTGTGAAACCTCCAACTTCCGGGGGGGCCCCCCGGCTGCCGAGACCACCAGGATGTAACACACGGCAGGGGAGAGGAGAAACAGACTGAGCCCGTGTCATCTGTGTTGTGCGGTGGCAGAGGAGCATTCAGGAGGGAGTGGGGACACCTGAGTGGGCTTCGATGCATTGCAGGAACAGGACAGCATGACAGACCTAGGGCCATCCTGGCAGAACTGTCCGTCCCCTGCCTGCATGGGATGCTGGAACCTGAGAAAGGGGGGTGATCTGGAGGACACAGGAGAGATGCTAGGAGCTAGACCCAAAGCAAATAAGACCCAGGTTTCAAAAGGGGCAAAATGGCAGATTCTAGAAACGAGAGCTGGAAAACGGATGAAAACACTTAGCACACTTCCCCAGTGGGTATCCAACACGGGGCACAGGAGTGCTCAGAACAAGATGCAGCCATGGCTAAGAGCTACCCGAGCATAAACATACCGACGGGCAGGAAGCTTGAAAAAATCATGTCTCCCACATCTGTGGCTGGTGCTCTGGTGATGAATTTAGGGGCCTGGTGATGAATGACAGCCACTCACAGAGGACCGGAACCAGGGTGAGGCAAAGTGAGGTGCCCACGGGGCAAAATGTAAGGAGGGGCTCCCTGCCAGCCTAGGTGTAGGGTCTGCCCTGACACTCCGCACCTTCACTCTGTGTCCTGGGCACTGCTTTGACCTCACCCTCCTCTGGGCCCTGCTCCAGGCAACACAGTCAGTCCCTTCTCCACTCATGGCCAAATCCACCTCTTCAGAAAACCTCTGGAAACCCAGCTGCACGCGCTCTGGCTTTGGGCAGGCCTCATGCTTAGAGCCTCCCTCCCCCGGGCCACCGTGTGGAGCCGGAATGTAATAATATTGCTTTGATTTCATCGTATTTACTTTTACAGACACCGAGCAACTTATATTGGTTTTCCACTCCTGGCTGAAGTACAAAGTTTTCTTTTTAAAATTAAATTAATTAAGTGAAAAAAGTAAGTTCCTCTGAAGAAACCAGGAAGTCAATGCAGGAGATGAGCTGTGAGGACGCACTGTGAAAGTTGGACTGCGTGACTCCGGCTGAGAAACCCTAGGTTTCCCCCACATCGGCTGTTGCAGGTTCATCTGAGCCAGCACCCACCCCTGCCCCAGGTCAGGGGAGGGCAAGCTTTTGTTTCTGGCCAAAGCACTTTTGGAAAAAAAAAAAAAAGATAGGAGGCAGGAAGATTGCTGGTCCCAGGATTTCTCAGCCCGCCATGCTCTCAGCTCCACAAGCTCCTCTATGCAAATTTCTGATCAAGCCTAGGAAAGCCACTCTCCATTTCCTAAAGAACAGGAGCCTGTGACAATGGCTGTTCAGTGGGAATGATTGGATGGGGACAGTGTCTTGATAAAAGACCTCCTTGATGTGTCAACCCACCTCTCGGGACGTGACACCCTGGCGACCAACGAGGATGTGGCTCTGGTGCCTCCACTTGAAAAGAATTCCCAACACAAAGGCTTTGGGCCCAGGCTGCCCTGCTGGTGTGCAGAGATCAGAAGGGGACACGCTGGTTTGGGGAGGAAATCTAATCAGAAGCAGAGGCTTTGTCTGCCTGTCCTTTGTGGACAATCTCCCGCTCACCTCCCCCTGCTCAGTCCTGTGCCAGCGGCGGTGAGGAATGAGCCTCTGTCAAGCTTTGGTGAGCAGAGGAAGACAGGATGGTCTAGGAAACACGTGGCACCCCCTCGCCCAGCGAGGAATGAGGCTGCCCAGCATTTCACGATGTTATGCCTTGAACACTGAACACACACAGAGAGGAAAGCTATGCTCCATAAAATGGCGTGCACCCCACTAGTGTCCTGTAATTGGGAAGGTGAAGACAGAATCACAGAAAGGAAAAAAATAGGCTCAGGGGCTGAGCAGCGAGGTACAGTTCCCAGACCCGCCTCTCCCTTGTTCATAGCATGTGATTCAGAATAAGCCTTGTAACTCCTGGAGCCTCAGTGTGCTCACCTGCAAAATGGGCTGGCGCTTCCTTCCTTTGGGGGAACAACTGATCTACTCATCAGAAAGCACATGGAAATGAAGTGTTGGCCAAAACCAGAGGCCTTGTTATAAAGAAGGAAAACAGAGAGTGTTCAGGCCCAGGAGTGGGTCAGGAAGAGTCAAGCTGTAAGTCACATCATGGCAGGAGAGGGGATACATAAACTGCTGTCACCAAGAGGGTTCCCATGGGGGCTCCCGGAAACGCTGGCACCAGACACCGGAGAATGCTAACCATGCAATGCAGGGTGAAGGCTGTGGTACAGGCCAGGACAGTGAAAACAAGTGTCAACCCATTGATTATTCATTCACTGTTTTGGTTCCTCCAAATATCTCAGGGGCACACCTACTGTGTGCCAGGCACCAGGAACAGCACTGACAGAAATATTACACCCTGCTTCCATGATCCTTAGAAACCTTAAAACCCACAAACCTGGAATAGGTGTGTAGTAGCCCTCTGAAATAAAGCAGTCAACTGAATATACAAGTCCTGTGGTGGAAATCAGGTGGAACTTACTGTAAGAGTTATTATCCCTTTGTCTAAGACAATCCTTTCATTCTCTCACACAAGTTTATTGGAAAGCTTGGCCTTGGGGATGCAGCTTCAGAGCCTCATCTCAGAAAACCCACTCCCCACCCCCAAGAACTCACTTGGAAGGCAGAGAAAGGCCTGGATGCTGAGTGGAGAGGTTCATGACAGGCAGGGCAGTGAGGGCACCATGGAACCCACCTAACCCAGGCCACAGGTAAGGACAGGAACTGTAGGGAGCTTCCTTAGCAGAGAACCCAGCAGGTGCAAAGCTCTAAATGTGAGCAGTTGAGTATAACTGAAGAGAGAGGAGGAGGGATGAGGAGCCAGCCAATGAAAGGGGAGCTCCTGGGGTGAGTGACAGTGAACATGCCATGTGCCAGAGAGAGATGCCTGGGCAGGAGCAAGGAATCTAGGCCTTGCCTAAAGGTCGACAAGGAGACATTAACAGACTGTAACTGTTCAGAGGCAGCCACCACAGTCCCCGGAGCATCGCACACTCACTGGTCTGACCCACCACAGTTATTCCACACATCTGTAGCCTTCCCAATGGTCAGGAGTAACTTTCCACATTTTGTGTCACTGCTTCATATCACACACACTTGCTTCATTCACTGTATGGTTTAAAATTAACCTTTTTGCTCAGCCCAAGAGTCCTTCCCCACCATCAATTAATTTCATAATTTTACACAATCTACCCATCCAAATGCTACCTACCTTGTGGTTCTCATCTGTAAAATAGTTATGACCGCGTACAACTTAATTTGGAGGGTTATTATAAATGTGTATAAGATGTTTCCAGGGAACCTCTGAAAAAAAAATTTAGCCTGAGGCAAATTGAATTACAACCAAAACTCTAACCCCCACAGCTCCATTCCCCAGCTGTGTGAACGGTGCTGACACAGGGCAGGGAAGGGACAGAGGGGAAGGTGGCTGGTGCCCTATGCCAACGTGAGTGTACTGGAGAGGAGGAAGCCCTCTATGGGTTGGGCCCCAGGAGGGCATGTTCAGAACAGGGAACACCTGTGAATGCAGTATGGGGACCCCTGACCATGGTGCTGAATCAGAACCTGCTCCCACCCTACAGCTGAGTCCCCAGAGCCTGTGGCACTGGGGGAGAGAGTTGAGGTCTGTAGGCACCAGAGCTGGACCTCCGGGGTTCAGAGGGTCTCCACACACCACGGAGGAGCACATCGGGTGCTGAATGTTCTGAATTTACATGAATTGGGCACAGTGGCATGTTAAGAAACAGCCCTTCCTGAAAACAAAAGCTAAAACCTCAGTTGTAGGGTTAGGTGATTTCTATGGTGCAAAAACTCCAACCACAGCCACTTTCAAGCCATCAACGGTTTAAGAACTGGTTCCAAAAATGCCATGAAAATTAACAATTGTTTCCAACAAGCTCCATAAAATTATTACAAACATATTATGAGTTGTTTCAGTCATAAGCATTTGTATTTCAGCTTGGATAAATAAAAAATTGGCCCAAAAGGGATTTTTATGGTGGACCCTTCCCATGTTCTGTTTCATAAGGTACGTTTGCAAAGCACAGAGGAATGTCCTAAGGTGTCTTTCCATCGTGTCCAAACACCTGATCTGCCTAGAACTCTAACGGGCAGGCTGTGCACTTTCCTTCTCTCACGGTGCCTGCTGAGCCAGCGGGGCAGTCGTAGCGAGTTCATCTTGCCTTTGCTTGGCTCTGAAGATTTCCCCCAGATGATACACATCCACGAGAAGCCAGAGGTGAGAGTGACTGCAGCCCTCAGACGCGTCCATATTTGACAGGGGTATGAATAACTCTCTCCCACTTACCAAGTTTATGAAGAAAGTCGTGGCATTGTGCGTAATATACCTCAAGTGGCTGCACCTCCACCACTCGCTCAGGAAGATTTCCCCCATGAAGATGCACTCCTGTAAATTATAAGGCTCCTTACAATTGCAGGCTCTAAAAATGTATAGATGATGCCTAAAAATTTAGGGGGAAAGTAATTCTTTGGAGTGTAGTGGAAAAACACCTACACACACACACACACACACACCCTTTTTGTTGCTCCTTTACCCTGTTACCTCGCTTCATCTGTGATTTCAAAAGCAAAATAAGCTTCAAAAATAACGGCGTCCCTAAAAATAGCTCAGAAGACAAGTTGTTAAAGGATGCGTTCTCTTTCCTTTGCCACCCCGTCACAGAACAGAGGTGAAAATTCCATCAAGAGGGCTGGGAAAGAGCCGTCTCCTTAAATAGGAAATTGAAAGCAGAGTCCATTTTGGAGAAAGACATTGGATTCAACAAAATAAAAACTCCCTTCCATTTCTTTTGCCGGGGTTTGGAGCTGAGCCGTGCACCTTCACTCCCACACTTTGCACATGCTTTTGTATTGGGAGAGGGGGTAGAGTGTGTGGTCAGGAGCACGGGCCCTGAAATCAGACTTTGGGTTTGCAGTCCAGTTGTGCAGCCCATCAGCTCTATGGCCTTTGACAAGTCACTTGTACTGTCTGAACCTCAGTTTCCTCACCTGAAGAGTGAGCAGAGCTTCCAGGAGCACTCTAAGGATTAAATGAGACGACAGTGCATACAAAGCCCTTGGCAACAGTAAGCACTCCACAAATGATGATGATGATGATGCTCTCTAGCTGCTCCGAACACATGTGCCTCATCTTTTGACCCACACATTGATGCTTGAAGGAATGGGCCATTTTGATCTCCTCTTGTAGGTATCAGGAACACATGAAGTACGGGTGCTAAGCAAGGTCTTGCAGACTGATGTGTTGATGAATCAGAAGGTGGGGGCAAGAAGAAATAAGGGAGCCCTTGTGAAGAGTGGAGGGTGCCTCTTCTGTGGGAGTGGGGGCATTCAACTCAGGTTGAGACATCCTGGCTCAGACCTGAGTAGGAAGTCTGCTCCTCCACCAGGTGGCTTCAACGGTGCTGACGAGACATCCCCAGGTGGCTTTCCCTGGTGGCTCATGTTTCCACTGGAGAGATCACCTCTCTCACTGTGGCTAACAAAGATGAAGTCTTTCAGGGACCACATCTATGAGCTCTTGACCATGGTCTGGGGGATCTGGCTGAGGGACATGAACAATGAAGCACGGGCTCAGATGGAGAGGGCAGGGCAAGAAAAACAGACACATGGATCAGGACAGGAACCATGTCTCTGGAGATGGGGTAGATAAAAAGAATTAAAAGAGAAATGACAACCCAGGGCACAGGACTATTGCAGACTCTCCATGGAATCATTGTCTTTCCTGGGACTAGTGACCTCAAGAATAAAAGGCCATGAGTTTGGGAAGCATGGAGTGATCCATACTAAGCCTTGAATGTGCAGCCTCTTCCCCCAAGAACAACAGATGGGTGGAGGAGCCCAGGAACCCTCTGGAGCACAAGTCAGAGACTGGAAATGGCTCTGTCCCACTACCCTGCTTCTCTGTGCTGGAAGCAGATGCAGGACCCGTTCCAGCTAGGAGCCACGCAGGGAGCAGGAGGAGAAGCCATCAACCAGAAGTTTACTATCTGGTTGCGGGGCAACAAGAGGGAACCCAGGACTTAGAGTTAGAAAGCTGTGCCCTTACTCCCTGCCTGCATAACTGTGAGGTCAATGAACCTTGAGGAAACACAGCTTTCCTTTAGCTACAATAAAAAAATGATAATAATGATCCCAGCACTTGTAGCAATATATTAACCTTCCAAGGGAGTTATTTTTAGAGCATCCATAGTTAGATTTTTTTTTTTACTTTTCCCAATAATGAAGAATAAAGTAATTTGAAGGAACAGCAAAGTGAAAAGTCCTAACCTTAAAATCAATATTCTGTTCTCTCTACAAAAGTGTAGAAATGAATGTCTTAATTTATTAACATGATGCCCCAGGATACTTAATGTTTACATTTACCTCTTGGATTATTACCAAAATATTACAGTGCCAATATGCTATGAGGTTTCTCTCCCAAAGTGACTCAGGCTCCAATCTTTTGAATTTCCTTTTTAAAGGTCTGGCCATGAGCACTTCTGTAAGGAAGATATTAGTCATATTAACATCCATTTGGAATTCAGGAAGTTCATTCTGATTAGAAAGCCCAAGGAAGCACAGACCCTTCTAAGAGGCATCTCTTCAACATAAAAGGTTTGAAAAATGCAAAGTAAAACCTGAATATGAAGGTGAAATTATTTCAATATTTGAAGCTTTTAAGGTTCGTGGTGGTAGTGACTTGAAATTGCCATCCTATTAAAATAAAGATACACTGTGCAAAGCCTGGCATAAAACTGACATAAGAAAATCTGAGACACATGGTTCTGGGAAGGCCGATGAGTGTTAGCATGACAGCAGAGCTGGAGGGATGACCCTAGTCATGGTTGAACTGGGAGGAAACCTGGAGAGCCCTTACCTCACTGTTGTTTTGATTTGCACCTCTCGGACGATTAGTGACTTTGGGCACATTTTCCTATGTCTTTCGGCCTCTGTATGTCCTCTTTTGAAAAGGGCCCCCAACATGTCCATTGCTGGCCTCCAGAGCCTACAGGAGGCACACACCCCACCCATTGCTATAGGAACCTGAGCCAACAGTCCTCCCAGTCACACAGGAGTGCCTCTCTGTCCCAGTTAGAGCCGATCGGGCTCCTCGGGGCATGGGTCCAACTAAAGGTGGAAGCCCAGACTTCTGGGGAGCAGTCGGAGATACTGTAGGCACCTGTGTCGAGGTCTCCTGGACCTCACCTGGATATCTGGGAAAGCAGGGGGAGTATCCTGGGGCCAGCAGCCTCGGACTATGGCAGGGGCCATGGTGCCAGTGGTCTACTGTTCTGTAGGGGCAAGGGAGAGAAGAGTCATTTCCACATGTAATATGCTGAGGCCTTGAAAGACCCACAGGCCAGAACTAACTCCCTTAGCCACGAACCGCAGCACCTGGGGTTCTACCACTGGAATCCACCTGTCTCAGTCTCTTGAGTTCAAATCTGAGCTCTACTACTTCACAGCTGCCTGGCTTGGGCAACTTACGTGACACTTTCCCCACCTTTAATATGGGATCTTAATGCCCTGGCCATAAAGCTATGCCCAGGATGAACGCTCTTCTGCTATAAATGGAGCTTTTCTAGTGCCCAGTGCCAGCCAGCAGGGGTGCAACAGATACCCATCCCTTCCTTTTCCTTTGGTTGAGGGCCTTCCCTCGCTGGGCTCACCTTAAAAGGGGAGTATGTCCAAAGAGAGTCCACAGTGAATGGATTCAGGTGCATGCCTTTACAGACCAGACCTGATTCTATAAAACATGCTCAGGTGCCTGCCACCCACACCAACCCCCTCTCAGGGGTGGCATGGATTCCAGGGCACAAGGGAAAGCAGGCCTTGGCTCCAGGACACAAGAGGTGCCACATCAGGTGTCTATGAGACCTGCTCCTTCTCAGTTCCAGGCAAGCTGGAGCCCAGGGTGCCTGGCAGTCTGCTGAAACAATGTCCCCTCCCCGACATCCATCCGCTCCCCTCCCCCAAACACACACACACACACACACACACACACACACACACACACTGCCTCACACTCCTGGGCTATAGGCTAGAATGTGGAAGGAGCCTGGCACAGGTGAGGTGCTCAGAGAATGCCAACCTGCCTGGTGGAGATGTTAGAAACTGGCAGTCAGAGCTCTGAAGAGGGAAGAGGATACAAAGCTGATAGAATGCCCACGTGTTAGCCTTCCATGGGGGACCGCAGGGCTAGGAGAGGAGGAATAGAGGTCACCATCCAATTACTACTAGTTACTGCTAAAACTACCAAGATGTGTGCCAGGTGCTGGCTCTTTAAAAGTTTGGGTTGAGAGGCTATAGCTGTCTTAGAATATGATGCCTTCGTTCCAGAAACTATGTTTGTACTTGGGCCTGCCCCTCGAAGGCCTCAAGTCCAACCAGGGTCTGTTATAAGCACTGTTACTGTCAGGGACACAGATGCACGTTGTCAGTAACTTCAGTAAAACCGTTCAAGTCGCAGAGAACATCCTAGTTCACGATGGTGTATCATAAGAAAGAGAATTTCAAGGAATAAACTTCCGGATAAACTTGGTTACTTATCTCACTAATTCTTAACCGCTATTAGTCACTGCCTAACTTAAACCTGGAAACAGCTCGAGACTTGAATAGAACACTCCTTTGAAAGCCACCCTGCGTCCTTGCCACGGAATAAGATCCCTTCCAGGTTACCACCAGGAATTCAGGTTTTGCCTTCTGGTTTCTGTTTTAGCAACAGTTTCTCTTTTCACCCCACCTGGCTTTGAGTTTTCCCTTAATTGTGAGCAGCTACTCTTTCTGGGGCAAGCCGATGGGTATTTGGTAGGAGCTAGAAGTGTTCCACTTCGCACTGACTGTTGTCACATGTACATCAGTCCAGAGAATTCCACCAAGCCTTTAGGTCGGTGAGAAAAAGTCAGAGCTCCTCTCAGCTGGGTGTTGCTTAGTTGGCAACAAAGAAAATCCTAGGTCTTTTCTGATATAGGGGGCTGGGAACAGAATAGAAGCTTCTGCCCCTGGCAGCTCCCACTTGGAGAAGAACAATGCTCTCCCAAGTGTGGGCGGCATGCTTCAGAGGGTGTATCTCTTCCTCTGGTGCCCTCGTCCCTCCCTGTGAAGATCTGGGCAGGGAGGAGGGACGGTCTTTGAAGAATCCAGGTCATCCTTTGAAGGGTGCCATTGGACCCATGTGACCTTTGGAGTCAGCAGGGGGAGAAAGATACCCTAACTAACCACATGACAGGGAATTGTAGGAGTTGGCAATCTTCTGATGAAAGCTGTACAATAACCTCCGTTCGGCTAAATTTACCAGCCTTTTAACGTGAACAAGTGTCTCCTTGTTCCCCGATAAGAACAAGGTGAAGATAAAGTTCTAATCAGCTCTCACAGTTCCCTCTACCTTCTCCATCAATCATGCCCCAGTTCTCTGAAGATCAGAATACCAGAGTTTTTCAATTACCAGCAGGCATTGTTCGCCATTGTGGCATGACCCTGGTATTGTGAATCCTTTTTCGTGTGTTTATCTTCTCTCCTCAACAAGTTCAAAAACTCTTTGAGGACCCAGCTGGGACCGAGTACACAGTAGGTGCCCTACAAATGCCTGTCACGGGGTGTGGTGAGGGGGAGGAGGGAGTGTGATTCTCCAGGACTTCAATAAAGTCATGGAAAACAAGGGAAAATAATACAGCCCCCTGGAAAACTACTTTGTATTTTATTTTTGACAATCTAGACATGGCTGAGCATAGTACCCAACTGAGACGTAATCGGATATATTTGTGGCTAGGATTCTGAGGTCACAGCTAAAACAGTTTCTTCAAAAGGAACCCTGAAAAATAAATGGGAACATGATCCCTTATCCATGCCACTGATAGAAACGGGAATGTAGGATCGCTAAGTGCCTGTGGAGATAAAATTGGAGGCACTGTGGCAGGCATGGAGGTTGAGAGAAAACTCTGGACAGAGGTGTTCTGTCTCCTCTGGAAGCTCACCGCAGAGGCTGTGACTGCCTCTGCTCCACTCACAGTAGGCCAGTTGTGCATCATTCATTCAGAGCTGCGCCAGAGAGTGCAGGAGGCCGTGTGAAGGTGATGCAGAAGTTAACCATCCCTGGGGCTTGGCTAAATGCGCAGACCATCTTGTCAGAAGGAGGTATCTCCAGGTGAATGTTCGGCTGCCGTAACCCACGGACTAAGCTATCACTGATGCTTGGGCACTTTGAGCATGTCAGGGCCAGGACAGGTCTGCCTTCCAAGGACTAGTAAACAGTAATGCTAGCTGCTATTTTTCACTGAGCAGTTATTCTCTCGCAGACCATGAGATCCAGGATTTTCATACTTTATTTCAAGTGCTAATGAACACAAATAGATATTAATATCTCTATTTGGCAGGTGAGGAAACTGAGGGCCAGAGGGACGAGCAAACCGATGATCACACAGTATGTTTTGGACCTACTGGTCCCCACTTGACTACAATGCTCTTTCCAATACCAGTCATTCTGTAACTCTTCTGCCATTCTGAATACCAGAACCAGAGTTCTCTTTCCAAGGCTCTTCTACAACCACCTGGATGGAGTTGAGGTTTCTGTTCCCCAATCCTTAATATCAATACAATTAAGAACATGAAATAACAAAGGAGCAGCCTGGGTCATGAGAGGACAGTAGCTTCCAGACCCGCTGTTGTCATCTAGGCAAGGAAATTACCCCTCCTCCCTTATAGAGAGTTTTGCTAGGCAACCCACAGTAAGATATGTAACGTTTCTACTTATAGAATCGTTGAGAAGATTCTCTGCAATATGCCTACCTGCCCCTGCCCTGCATGCCAAGGGCCCGAACTAGGCTGCTCAGCCACCGCAGAGCCCTCTGTGTGGCACGTGTGGTCCGGCGTGAAATGAGGACCTGCTGACCACAGGACCTTTCCATTGGCTTAAGTGATGCCTGAGCACAATAGGCTTTTTTGCTCCCAAATCTTGGGACTATTGATCCCAGATGGTCCCTGGGAAATCAGGCCAAGCTCATTGCTGTAACTTCTGTTTGGGAACGCCAGCTCCATCCAAATCTCCTGCTTACGGAACATGCTTCTAACACAGCCCCTGCCAACGAGGCAGCAGATCACGTGACTATGCCCATGCCCCTCCTAGTCCAACCAGGAGGACGTAGGCTGTGAGTAGGAAGCCAAGTGGCTAGCCAGCAACCTCCGTATGACGTGTGTGATCTGGTGTAAGATAAGGACACGGAAAAATAACTTCCTTCATCAACAACTGAAGTGAGGACGTTCTCGGGGAAGATAGCAGGGAGCTGTGGACACCAGATATGAAAGACACTACAGACCCAGAGTGTGGCAGAGATAGTTCATGTTCACCCACTATGCATGTCCTCTCCTACACGCCCCTGACTCCCTCACAATTGGTTTGAAGCCAAGTTATGGCCACTGGTCTATGAGCAGAACTAAATAGTGTCACCTCTAGGCCAATGCAGTTAAAAGCAGCTGTGCCTTTTCTATCATTCTGACCCTTCCCTGGCCACATGTTCCAGATGGCACAGCTGTGAGATGGGGTTGGCCTAAATCCCTGAGCGATATATCCCGCAGGAGAGAGTAGCTTAGCTAATGCAGGGATGACCAGTATTAATATGAACACCACACTACTACTGGTGACTGACTGAGACAATGGCAACAACATGCTGACAATGGCCAGCATGAAGCAATGCAATCCACTGGGGAGGGCAGGACACAGAAACTTACGCTTACCTAATGGGCGCTTACTGTGTACCAGGAACACTGCCTCATATGAGTTTTATAAAAATCCTAATAGAGATATTAGCTACCCTATTGTACAAATGAAGGGCTGACAGTGTGGTTGAAGGACATGTGACCTTTAGTCCCAACATCAGGAGTGAAAGCTGAGTTTGACCCCAGCGTACCTGCCGTCCTTTTCCTAACAGCTTCCCTACTAGCTTGCCTTTCCCTTTGCCCAGCACAGACCTGCAATGATACATCCTGTCCACAAAGGCATCACAAAAGCTACCAACAAAGACTGGATTGGCATCCTCTCTAGGAGCATGGGGGAAGGGAGTAGAAGATGAGAGTAGAAGGGCAATTGTAGTCACATGTAGACATGAGTGCCACGGGGAAGCATTACTTCCAGGTTTATGGTAGTTTCTCAACTCTCTACGGCAACCTGGTGGCCAATGGTGGGACATCTTGTCAGAATGAGCCTCACAGCCCACCTCCATCCACAGACAGACAGGACCCTGCATCCTCCTGGCACTCAGCCTGGACCAAGAGTGGTATATGGGCTGTGTGGAAGGCCTCACAGTCAGATGTGCATCTAAGAAAGAAAAAAAATGATTAAAGCCTTCAGTGATTGCAAATTCATATTTTCTTATGGCAAGGTCAGGTTTTAAAGAGGATGTAAGGGACCCTCCTATATTTCAGCCATTCCCTCCTATCTTTAGAGTTTAGAAGTCAATATGAAAGCAATGTTTTAAATTATTTTCTTTTGCTTAAGAATAAGGTGTCCAACTTGATCATTGCCTGGGATTAATGAGTAGAGGATGAGGTGCATTATCTTGGGGTCACAGATGGACATTTTAATACCTTTGGACCATCTTCTGAGAGCCAAGGGGCTTGGACAGGGAGCCACCTGCACATCAAGTGAGGACAGGAGAAAAAATAGAAAAAGACCCAGTCAAGTCAAGGGAAGTAAGTTCAAAACAAAAGATGAGGGTCAATAAAGAAGGATGAGACTTTCTTTTTTTTTTAAAGCATTCACAAAAGTTGCATGTTTTAAAAACAATAAATGCAGTTTACAGAGGAGGAGGATGTGATGATGTGGGATTTTAAAGCTATTCATCACGTGTTTGCAAGCATTTGCTTCTATGGGAAATAGGAGGGAAATACTTTGTATAGCCTCACTTGAGGAGAGAAGAAAAGGCACAAGAAAAGTCCAATGCTGCCATCCCTTAGGTCTCTGCAAGATCTGATTATCAGTTATCAATGGAATTGGATTGCAGTAGCAGCATGCTTCTGCCTCAGGAACATCCTATAGGTTGACCCAGAGCCTAACCTACAAAAAGTGACCCAGTCTTTTAAATCCATCTTTGGCTCCTATACTCTTCTGACCCCTTCAGCTGTAACAACCATTTGTTAAGATAGACAAATGGACTTCAACTGCATCTGCCAGCTATAACTGAACCTGCAGCATGAGGTTGCAAGAAATTTGTGACAGCCGAAACCAGTTTGGCTCAGTGGTAGAGCGTCGTTCTGCGGGCTGAAAGGTCCCGGGCTCGATTCCGGTCAAGGGCATGTACATTTGTTACAGGCACATCCTCAATGGGGGGTGTGCAAGAGGCAGCTGGTCGATGTTTCTCTCTCATCGACGTTTCTAGTTCTCTATCTCTCTCCCTTCCTCTCTGTAAAATATCAATAAAATGTATTTTTTAAAAAGAAATTTGTGGTAGAAATATATCCAGCTAGACATACATCTCTCACCCTCCCTTCTAAATACAAATGGCCGTGAGACCCCGTTTTTTTGCCAATGAGACAAAAGCAGCAATTTGGTGGGTGTAGTGAGTTGAATAGTGGCGTTTAAAGATATGTCATATCCAGCACCCTGTGAATGCAACCGTATTTGGAATAATGGTCTTTGCTGATGGAATTAAGCTAAGGATCTAGAGATGAGATCATCCTGGATTATCCAGGTAGGCCCAAAATCCAATGACAATTGTCCTTATAAGAAACACACTGAGCCCTAGCCAGTTTGGCTCAGTGGATAAGAATGTCGCCTGCGGAGTCAAGGGTCCCGGGTTCGATTCTGGCCAAGGACATGTACCTTGGTTGTGGACACATCCCCAGTAGGGGGGTGTTCAGGAGGCAGCTGAATCAATGTTTCTCATCAATGTTTCTAACTCTCTATCCCTTTCCCTTCCTCTCTGTAAAAATTCAATAATATATATTTAAGAAAAGAAAAGAGACACACGGAGAGCCACAGGGAGAAGAAAGAGGCGAAGGCCAGGTAAAGATGGAAGTCAGAGATTAGAGTAGTGCAGCCACAAGCCAAGGAATGCCTGGAGCCACCGGAAATTGAAAGAGGGGAAAAAGGATTGTCCTGGAGAGTCCTCAGAGGGCCCTAGTCTTACCAACACCTTGATTTCAGACTTTGGACCTCCAGTCTGTAGATAACAAATTTCTGTTGTTTTAAGACAGCAAGTTCATGGTAATTTGTTACAGCAGCCCTAGGGAACTAATATAATGGGATTTCCAGGAGAGCTTTTTAAAAGCTGGCAGCCACTCTCTCACCCTTCAGTTCATTAAAATCTGCCCCAGGAGAGAAATTTGCTACTGGATAAGACTGTCTGGGCCGTGGGGGGATCAGCAGAGTCTTTGGTCCTTCTCTGCTCTGTGGTATTTGCCACAACCCTCCCTTGGCTCTCTGAGCCAACATGTGGCTCTTGTCGCCTCACGTGTCCTTGTATGATCTCACCTCTAAGTATGGCCTGAACCTGTGGTTTAGCCCTGGATTTATGATCTGGACTGAAAAGCGTTTGCCCTTTTCTTTTTGACAGTGCGGTCCAGGGAATTTTACCGTTCCCCAGCATTCCTGTGCATACACTGGAACTCCTAATGCTTTTACCTGATATAAATTAATAACAACAACACTTTTAGGAGCACAGAGAATATAGCGCAGTGATTCCAGGCCATGGAATGAGATGTTTGGAATGCAGATAGAGAGAGGACAAGGGACTTCATGTCTGTTGTAAGACAGTAAACTAAAATCAGGGAGGATTGCACGCTTTTGAGTATTTCGCAATTGCCTCCAAAGCCAGGGGGATGAATAAAATCTCCAGGAAAAAAGAATTTACTGTCTTCAAAATAGTAAATATGCAGTGTCTATACATTCCCCAGAAGACATATTTTGATTATGTCATTAATGTCACTTTGCATGGCTCTTTCTCCCTCTCCCTCAGCCTTGCTGAAGGATTTAACGTCAGGCAATTCAACAGTGACAGCTGGCGAGAAATCAGCTTTGAGATTCCTCATTAAAAGTAATGCTGTGTTAGTAGCCAAATACTTGGAAATGTGAAATGTTAAAATTTAATTGTGTGGAAAAGGCTTATTCTAACTTTTCAGATTGTACCATCTTTGCAGAAGTTGGTAGAAAATATCAACTTGGATTGTGGAAGGCCAAGTGAAGTTGTAAAAACAACTGTAGTTTTCAGAAGTGGTTATCCACTGAGCTATAATACTCAATGTGCTTTGCTTTGTGGGGTTCCTGAACACTCCAACTGGCTCTCACACTTGCACAAAATAAAGTTTCTCATTGGCTTCTTCTCTCACCATTGCTGGCCTTTACGCTGAATAGACAAACTTATTCAGCTTACATTATCTTCCCAATGCTGTTTTCAGGAATAGTCTGCCCAATGTCTTATATCACTGTATTGTGCTGAACATCTAGGAAATTCATTTCTCTGAGGGGAAGAGCAGGAAATAAAATTTCATTGTATCCTAGATGGAGAACAAAAATAGGATTCACATGGAATCAAAGCTGCCCATTTGCATTTGGGGGAAATAATTACATTCTTCATCTCCTGGTCTTAAATCACTTCCAGAAAACACCCAACACCTGTGACAATAAAAATGTACAACTACACACACACACACACACACACACACACTCGCACACACACGCACACACACACATTATTCAATAGATTCCCATCTGTAAACTTAATTCCAGCACCTTTCAACCCTGTCCCTGCACTGGAACTGAGCATAGCTGAGGACAGGAGGTATACGTGGGCTCTCTGCCCACCCCATCTATTTCTCTTCCAGAATTTGAAAGCATATGGAAAAGGAAGACGATTTAATATGCAACTTTGCATCCACTTAATATACATCATTTTATCTATTTGAATAATGTATGTGGTTTTACCTAAATGTTTCATATGAGTATGTCTTATCTCCTCAACTTCATTGTGAGTTACTCAAAGTTTCATAATAAAGGCTAAAGAAAATTAGGTAGCCCTAGCCGTTGCTCAGTGGTTAGAGCAGGGGTGGGCAAACTTTTTGATTCGAGGGCCACAATGCGTTCTTAAACTGGACCAGAGGGCCGGAACAAAAGCAACCTGACCATGCTGGCACTCTCATCTTGGGCTGCTGGTGAAGGAGCAGAGGGGAGAGCAAGAGAACCCTCCGCTCTTTCGGCTCTGAGGGCCGGATAGAACAGCCTAATGGGCCAGATCCAGCCCGTGGGCCGTAGTTTGCCAACAGCTGGGTTAGAGCATTGCCCGTGGACTAAAGGGGTCATGGGTCCAATTCCAGTCAAGGGAAGGTACCTTGGTTGCAGGCTCAATCCCTGGCGCTGGTCAGGGTGTGTGTGGGAGACAACCAGTTGATGTATCTTTCTCACATTGATGTTTCTCTCTCTGTATCTCTCCCCCGCCCTTCCACTCTCTCTAAAAATAAATGAAAAAAATATGCTTGGGTTAACAACAAAAAAAGAAAATCATCTCTTTGATTATTATGATGATAATGGTTATCTCAAGACAAACA
Source organism: Vespertilio murinus (assembly GCA_963924515.1). Lineage (NCBI taxonomy): Eukaryota > Metazoa > Chordata > Mammalia > Chiroptera > Vespertilionidae > Vespertilio > Vespertilio murinus. Next base: position 29,286,348 of record OZ004715.1, on the reverse strand, counting down.
GTAGCCCCTAAGTAAGGCTGGACAGAGAAGCCCCTAAGAAAAGAAGCAGAAAATCCAAACCAGAAGTCTGGTATCTCTCTCCAGTTTAAAGGTGAGGTGGAGGGAAGAGAGGACTGATGGGCTCAGAGCCAGGCACACTCAAGTGCCAGTCCCTGTGCTTCCACTTCGTAAGCTTGGATAAGGTACCCAAACTCTTGGAGGCTTGGCATATCTATGTAAAAATTGGAGTGTAATAATGTAGTGTAGTTAGTGTAAAAATATGTGTGAAGTCCCTGGTACGTTATAGGTACTGGAAAAGTGTCCACTCATTTTAAGTGATAACCCCATAATATTATACCCAATATTGGTGCTAGGAGGTGTCTGAGAGCTTAGCTAACCCAACCCTCCCAATCTAGCAAATGAAGAAACCAAGGCTCAGAGAAAGAAGTTAGACTACCCAAGTTAACCAGGCACTAGTCTACTCAGGTTTAATGGCTGAGCAGGAGCTAGTGCCCCAGTCTCCTGCACACAGACATCAGCTCTACCTACACCTGCCTACTGCCTCTCTCACTTCACGTCTCTCCAGACAGAACACAACACCCAAAAGGATAAGAACTGTCCCTTCTTCTCTTGTTTCCCCCACACCGCGACCAACTCGACCACAGCAGACCCCCTGTAAGATGAAATAAGATACGCTCTGAATCAGGAGCCCGGGCCCACTGCCCGGCTTCCAACATGAGCCGCATCTGACGCTCAGTGTTCTCAAAGGAGGCTCGTATGGATCCCCATCTGCACCAGAGCACACAGCCAGCTAGTGATCCTCACTGATGGTAGCCTAGAAGACTTCCCCACATCCAGCTGGCACAGAAGAAGCCATGGGAACGGGGGCCAGTCATTCAACAAAACAGCAGAATACCAGGGAGTATGCTTGCCCCAGACTCTTCCCCAGCTCCCTACCCCAATGCCACCGCCTGCCATCAGCTATCCGAGCCTCGCTCCTTCCTGCTATGGCATTCAGCCGCTGGCATGTCACAAGTGCTCCTGGGAGACGTATGTATGAAAAGCCATTAACGTCAACTGAATGATTGGAAAACTTTCGCCAGGAACGGGATGTTCAGGAGATAGCACTGGCTTGAGGGAAAGGGGGCAGGGGTTGGGAGGAGAATTGGTTATGCCTTGGGCTGTTTGGGGAGCTGAGCAGCATGAAACCCCGGGCCTCAGAGGAAAAATGAGGGTCTGGGAGCAGCAGGGCAAAAAGAAGTAGGATTCAGTCTGAGAACTAAAAGTGGACTTGAAGTCATTGGGCGAGATGAAATCCCTTTCCCTTAGAACCTGTTCTCTGGGAAAGGCACTTCTGCTTTTCTCAAGAAGCTGCCTATTATCACCACCTTTCCTATTATCATCACCTTCCCTTTCCTCATCTGCCCCGTGCTTTGTCTCCTGGGGAGCAGCTTGACACAGCCGCACAGCCATTAGGAACAAGAGCCCGTCGCAGACAAATAAACAGCAGCCCGCTCCCCAGCACGGTGGCTGCCGGCTTGTAGCTCAATTACTTTCGAGTCCTAAAGCTAATTTCCAGGGTTGGCAGCGGCTGTCGCTGTCCCTGGAAAACACGGAGCACCGGAGACGCAGGTCTTTGTCACTGGTCACTGACATGGTCCCCAAACCCCAGGTGTTCTCTTCCAGCCACGCACTCCTCCCCCACCATCCAGTGCGGACTTGTTAGGGCAGTGTGACATGCTCACAGTCAGGACACCTGACCAAGTCTCCACACACCTCGTAGGAATCGAAGGTGTGTGCAGTGTAAGTGAAATAACAGGAATCATGATGTCAAGGCCTGATGCTACTAATTACTGCATAAGGCGGAAGAGGCATGTTACCCACTCTCCATTGGCTGATGCTATCAGGAGTGGGATAGTTGTAAACAGCCCACTGTTTCCGCCAGCTCTTTTTCCTTTTTTTCTTCTTCTTTTTAAAAAAATATTTTTTATTGCTTTTTTACATAGAGAAAGAGAGAGGGTTAAAGAGTTAGAGAGAAAGGGAGAAGGATAGAGAGATAGAAACATTGATCAGCTGCCTGCTACACACTCCCTACTGGGGATGTGCCCGCAACCAAGGTACATGCCTTTGACCGGAATCGAACCTGGGACCTTTCAGTCCACAGACTGACGCTCTATCCACTGAGCCAAACTGGTTAGGGCTCCGCAAGCTCTTCTCCAGGGCACTGGGCTTCCTGTGATCAACATGCTCACAGTGGCCGAGTTAGCAAGAGATAAGGTGAGGCCTAGCTAATTTTCAATGTTTCACGTCTGGTTTGAGGGCAGTGAGGAATATGGTCAAGCCACCCTGAGTACCAAAATGAGGGACATGGCCACTTGTAGAGACAGTTGCAGAGACTGCCCTCCCCACATGGTAGTAACTCTTGGAGAACTTCCAGAACAACAGTCAATGTTGCAACCTGATTGATTCTACCTCTCCATGAACATTCTCTCCACCGTTATTGCTTCTAACCCCAGAGGGCCTTCCTCTCTGGGCCGTTATGGCATGGTATTGAGAGGCAGGCAGAATTCATTGGAAAGGGATAGAGAAATTTAACTCATAAAATGTTCGTGAATGTCTCTCGTGGGGTTGAGGACACAGCCTGGCTCCCATAATCAGGGGGCGTCACTAACGTTTGCTTAAGGTTCTATAATGAGTCTTGGTCTTAATTTAAGTCACTCCAAGAACTCAAAAAGGCCATGCGGAGTCTCACCAGTTCTGGCAAGGACGGTGAAGCCCCGTCTGCAGCCGGATTATAAACGTATTAGAACATCATTCATAGAGTTAGTGTGCTACAAATGAGGCCTGTCGCAAGGAGCAGACAGTGTGCTCCATAAAATTACCAATTTCCATATTCAAAGGGAGCTTTCTGACAGTATAACTTGGGGGCACAGATATGGACAGGGGGGGGGCTGTCTGCTTTTCCCCAAATGTGAGTCTGCCGTTGCTGCTACAGATGGAAGGATAGGGGATATTAATATTGCACAGCACTCTACCACTTAATTTAGGCACTTATAAAGTTGCATTTTTAAATTAAGAGTTCCGAGTGCTGAACATTTCATTTGCGAATATGTTTTTCCTTTCTTCCCCACACCATTTGAAATTTAAAAAAAAAATCATTCCCGTGAATACATGGAATGGATGCTAATTAAAATGCTTGTGAAACGTTAAAGGAATCAGCCAGCCCCGGGAAAATAGAAGGTCAATTTGATTTCTCAAAGGGCAAGGGGAGAAATTAAAATACACTTAACTCAAGGCACAGAGGCTGGAGAGTTTGAAAAGACCTAACATCTCCTCTAGGAAAGAGAGCGAAAGGGCCCAGACAGAAGCAGGTTTGATGCCTGGCTATGATGCTTCCGGAGTCTGTGACCTTAGCTAAGGTTCTCCGCGGCCCGGCCCGCTGGACAGAGAGCTATTTTAGCTGGGAAGGCCCGACTCCAACTTCACACGCCATGTGCCTCTGCTGTGTATGTTGGCGCTGGGGGTTGGGAGCAGGTGCCTCTCTCAGATTACCAAGGGTATGAGTGTGAGGAAATGGAGCCAAAGCCCTGAGAATGGGAAGAGCTTGACTTTCTCTATGGGCTGGACTCAGGAGGAACCGCACCCTCTCAAGGCCTAAGACCCTGTACTGTAGATCCCCCAGAGCTGTGTTTCTAGCAGTCCTGCCCCCCACCCCCTACACCCCTTGCCCGGTTCTTGCCATATCTAAACGCTATTTGTAATTTTACTTACTTCTTGTTCTTATTATCTACTTGACTTTGAAAATTTTCACTTATTTTTTTAAATATATTTTATTGATTTTTTTTTACAGAGAGGAAGGGAGAAGAGAGTTAGAAACATCGATGAGAGAGAAACATCAATCAGCTGCCTCCTGCACACCCCCTACTGGGGATGTGCCCGCGGCCAAGGTACATGCCCTTGACCGGAATCGAACCTGGGACCTTTCAGTCCGCAGGCTGATGTTCTATCCACTGAGCCAAACCGGTTCCAGCAAAACTCACTTATGGAGTAATCCTTGTCTTAAGATATTATTAACTTGTACCTGAGACGTAACAGGTTGGCATGTTAATCATATACAAGGCGGTGCAAAAGGAGATGTACTGTTGTTAATATGAAAAAGAATACAATAATTAACAAATAATAATATGAGGGGGGAAAAACTCTGTTTTGTATACTCAAGACTGTAAACCTACATTTGTCCCACCTTGCATATTTTAATATACAATGAAATAAATTCAGAACTATAAATCAACCTGTGCTCACCCGGTGCCAGTCAAAATCATTTTCCACGCTGCCTGCTGGGGGTGGTGGGTAGAGTGGAAGACCACCATGGTTTCGTGATCAGATATAAGCCACTCGTCCACCCCACGTGGAGGCTGAGGCAAAGCCCTCAGCATGCTCTGCCAACACTCAGACATTGCCTCGGGGGCAATGAAACTCAGCATCCAAGAATATGGAATATGCAGGACCTGGAGGGGATCCGAGGGAACCTGGACCCCACTATTTAAGGCTGAGGGGAAAGAAGGAGGGAAGGGGGCCAGCGGGCAGTGGTGACGGCGGCTAGAAGAAGAGATGGAGAATGGGAAATTTTTGGAGAATGGGAAATAGGTGAGCCAAGGGGAGTGTGGAAGGGAGTCGGGCCACCTCTTAGCTGGAGGGTCTGGTGCCATTTTTACTTCATCACTTCCATGACTTTAAGTGGACTTTGTCGCTTTACTTAGCCTTCAGTAGTAATAAATTTTCAGGGAGCAGCTATGGGGGCAATGCTTCTGCCTCACCCCTGCCTGAGAAAGCCTGGGCTGGGCTGTGGTTGAGACACTCAGGTAGCAAGGTCATGAGCCTAAAGCCAAACCTCCCCCCTCGCCCCCCCCTCTCTCTCTCACACACACACACACACACACACACACACACACACACACACACATTCTCCCTCTGTCTCTGCCAGCTTTGTAACTCCCACCTGAACATGTTGTGTAACAAAGGGTTTGACTCTCCTCAGGAGCCCAGCTGCTGTGCGCACTGTGGGGAAGGATGAGTGGGTCCGGTAGCTCCTGGAAGAGCAGAGGAGACTCATTCCTGGGCCCCTGGCTGTTACTCAGAGAGGAGGCCCCCTGGCTGGGAGGAGAGTCCGCCTGTCCTGCTGGGCAGTACTCCCCTCAGCCCTCCCCGCCCGTGGCCACACCACACTGGAGGAGGTGGGGTGGAACCCTTCTCAGGTGCCCAGCCCCTGTCTGTATGCCCAGGGCAGCGAGCAGAGAGCCTCACAGTGAGCAGAGTTCTCACGGTTAGTACCACCCCGCCTAGTGTAGTAATGTACTTGCTTGAGGCCACAGTGGCCGAAATCCAGCACAGGCCATTGGATGCCCAGCCCACTGCTCTCTGCAAGGCGACTTAAATCTGTCTCCCAATCCTGCCAGCCTGGAGTACATGGTGGGGCCTGCTGACATCTTCTGTGGGTACCTGCTCTCAGGATAAGACCCTCCACCCCCAGAAGAGTTGATTCCTCGTGAGAAAAACAATAAGACATCTCTCCCAGGCTCCTGCAAGGAGCAAAGGAATGCCATTTGTAAACAACAAGCTCATGCCCAGAGAACAGCCACGTCTTGCCATGAACTGCTCACGACTCCATCCCCAGGACTCAGGCAAAACACGGCACCGGTGCCACCCATATCATCTTGGCAAGATACCCATCCTTCTGGGCAGGATTACCCAGCTCGTCCAAGGCATTTCCCCAGGGGATGATTCTGAGAAGATTCCTCAGTGAACTGAACAGACACACCATAGAGCATTTCCGGTCTAATCATTCCCAAAAGGGCCAGGAGGTCTGCAGGGGCAGATACTCACCCCGCAGGAGCCTCAAAGTCTCACCACTGATACAGACTCTGAATCTCTCCCACAGCCGCCCGCATGCTCAGACTTCCAGGAGGCTGCTGATGCGGTGGGCAGGAGGGAAGCCCAGGACACGTTCTCTTTAAAAGCCCCACGTGGGTAATTTTGAGGCACAGCCAAGTTTGAATAATCGCATCCTTGTTTAGGCAACATTTACTGAGCACCTACTAGGAGCTGGGCAAGGACCGGGGCCTGGGAATGCCAAGATGAAGGGAGGAAATCAGAGAAAGCAAATGGAAACTGCGTTCTATTGCGCGGTGAGCAATACAGGTGAACCAGGGGGCTGCCATTCCCATTCATAACAGAACTTTAAAACACAATCTAACTGTTAAGCACGTCAAACGGGCTCCCTAATGGGATATTGTTCCTTTCCTGTTTGTTTCTGAGGCGTTATGCTTGGCTCAGAGGCACCACAGAAGGCCCAGAGTCAAGGATGGCCCGTGCTCGCTGCATTCCCACACACACACACAAAAAGGAAGAAATGTTTTCATTTACTGAGTGATTTTGGAAAATGAGTTCATAAAGGAGTGCAGCCAGCCACCATCAACATTTTCCAAATGTCTTCCAACTGTAAACGGCTGCGGTAATGACAAGCTCTCCGTGTCTCTGTCACGTGGTGCCCGGGCAGACTTGGATGTTTACGCGTAATTCCTTCCCCCAAGGAAGCGGGGAGCTGACACTATCCAGTGGGTGGAACGCGGAAACCTGCTCCCCGGCGTAGCTCCTTGGAAGCCAACAGTCTGAGGGGCAGGGTTGGGGAATAGATCTCCTCTTGTCTCTGGTTCTCGTCACTACATTTTTAAAGCTAAAGGATTTCTGTCCAGGTCACGTCAACACTTAGTGTTCAACCTGGTGCTACAGTGCCCTGGGTCTAGCCTGCCCTAGCCCCAGGCCACTCCGTCCACCGTCTCCTTCAGGCCACAGGGACTGAGTGCTTATGGGGCACTGACTATCTGGTCACAGCAATGCCCACAGCAGCCTTAGGAGTTCAAGGCCACCAGCCACGTTTATAATGAAGAAACAGTGACTGGCTCTCAGTCAAAAATGGGTCTAAGGCAGAGGTGGGCAAACTTTTTGACTCAAGGGCCACAATGGGTTCTTAAACTGGACTGGAGGGCCGGAAAAAAAGCATGGATGGAGTGTTTGTGTGAACTAATATAAATTCAAAGTAAACATCATTACATAAAAGGGTACAGTCTTTTTTTTTTAATTAAATAGTTTTATTCACCAGATCCAGCCCGAGGGCCATAGTTTGCCCACGCCTAGTCTAAGGAGACACAACTGGTGACAGAGCCGTACTCTGTCCACTTCACCACACCAGAAGCCTGGCCTTGTTCTAGATTCTTCCACTTGACTTGCATACCTTCATTACTCACCACTGTTGTCAGGGTCAGGTTCACACTTTCCAACCTAGCATCTGATGATGACCTCCAACTTCCTACCATGAAGTGCTATCTCATCCCCACGAAGAGCATCCTCAAAGATCACTCCACCTCACCTACCTTTTTTACCAATATGATGTCCAGCCTGCCTAGGAGCCTTAACTTCCCCCCTCAGAATCCTCACCCTGCTCCCTAGACCAAGTTGCCCTGTCCTTCAAGGATCACAGTCAGCCTCACCTCCTTCAGGAAGTCTTCCCTTGCTGGCCCAGCCCTCCCTTCCCATGAGATTCCACTGCATATTCTGTTTATGTTGTGTGAAAATTAGAATTTAAGTTCTCTGAGCACAGGTTCATGGCTTCATCTCACTATTCCCCTATGTCCATGGTTGGCAAACTGCGGCTCTTTAGCCCCTTGAGTGTAGCTCTTCCACAAAATACCATGGCCTGGGTGAGTCTATTTTGAAGAAGTGGTGTTAGAAGAAGTTTTAAAAATTTGGCTCTTAAAAGAAATTTCAATTGTTGTACTGTTGATATTTGGCTCTGTTGACTAATCGAGTTTGCCGACCACTGCCCTATATCACCTGACACTATGCTGGCCACCTGTGAAGTTGGGAGGGGTGCAAAGAGGAGGCCAAGTGACAGCTGCAATAGGGAGCTAGCTTGCTTAGTTTTTCTGCAGTTTTAATTCTGTGAAGGTCAACTAAAATGACCTTGAATGTTAGTGAAGACTTGGTAGACTTGAATGTGAGATGGGGTGGGGTGAGGGATGGTGGCTCAGCTGAATTCTAGATAAAAAAACATAAGACCTTCAGAACAATGTCTTCCCCAACAAGTTATGGTGCGTCCAGGTGCCACATAAAAGTCAGCCTTGAAATATGGTCTCTGCCCAAGAATAAAGGAGACTCTGGATTATACACTGTGTCTGGAGCTCATTGTCTGGCCATTATCAGAACAAATCCCATTCTCAGATAATGGACATCTGTTAAATCTTCCACTGTTAATAGAAAATGTTGCCTGTGGGACAGAGACTTTTATGATAGCACCGTCTCTTCTGTGATAAAAGTATTCTAAATCTTATTTTAACCAAGTGATTGTGTTTGCATCTGGTTTTTCTTGGGGAAGGGGAAGAATAATGGGCCATGGAAGAGTCCCGTGTGTCAGAGATCTCACAGAAGACCGAATGGCTGCTGAGATAGCAAACTCGGCCGCCTTTAGCCTTCCAATGAGCTGATGAGGCTTCAAACTCTTTAAAATCTGGACTCTGTAACCTGGACTGTAGGCCCCTGGGGATATGGCCAGAGTCTTGCTTGATGATACGACTGGCCTTGTAATGTATACTCTAATCTGCCAACATTTTAAAGTTTCTAAGTCTTCCTGCCTTCCATAAGATGCTTTCTTTACCTCCTTCCCATGCTATTAGTGACTGACCTGACCTGGTTAACTCAAAACTCAATTTTTTAAGAAGCCTTCAGTGGTTTTCCTCTCCCCATCTCTGGCTGGGTTAGCTGCCCCAGTGGGGAACTTCACAGAGCCTAATGATAATATCTATATAAGCCTCAGCCTACTGTGGAGGTGAGTTCACTTTTTTATTGTGTGGTGTGTGTGTGTTTTTTGTGTGTGTTTTTGTTTTTTGTTTTTTGCTTAGCTGTGAAAGTACATTCCTCAAAAACAGGAGTCTATCTTATTCACCTTATCTCCTAAACCAGTGTATCCAAAAGTGTGATACGCGTACCCCCAGGGGTACGGGAAGAGTTTGGTGAGGGTATGTGTTGCACTGGAGTTTGGTGGGGATATGCACTGCACCATGCTTAGCTGCGCCTAATTCTACATTCTCATGAGTCAAGTCAAGACAATCTTGTGAGGCATGAGATGGTCCGGTGTGCAAATAAATATTATTTATAATATAACTTTTATTTATATTTTATTATGAATAATTTTATTTTTCATTTATTATTATTTTGTGTATGTACCAAAAAAATAAAAAATAAATGTATTTTGATTCTTAAAATACATTCATTTTTTTTGACAAGGGGTACTCAGCGTTATGAAAATTATAGAAGGGGTACATGTATGTCAAAAGTTTGGGAAACATTGCCCTAAACAACCATCCAGCTTAGGGTTGACTGGATGAATGAAGTCTTGATTGGGTAAAAAGGTGATGTCATCCCGAGAGAATGATTCTGGGAAGTAGAAATTGGAACTTCCAATGTAAGACACTGAGGGACAGCTAAAAAAGCAGGAGGCATATAAATTAACCTAGGATCTTAAAAATATAAGTCCAATAAGAAGCATGGCCACAATCTACCTTATTAACTTTTAACTAGTTTATTTGCCTAATCCTTGACCATACCCCTACCTGGACTCTGACCAAATCTGTTTCTTAATCTACTGGGGAAACTTAATCCAATCTTAGGGTCTTCTTTTGACCTCCTTCCCTTAAACTCAATAAAGGCAAAGTGGGCACATTATAACTCCTGTCTGCTTGGTCTTAAATGACATTGGTTCCTGATCAAGAACTTGATACCAGCTCCCAAATCCTTTCTTAAATGACAACTGTGATCCCCTTCCCTCCATTTTTAAAATTTTCTCAAGACAGTCTTCAAACCACCTTCCTTGTGAACAATGATATGGGTGTTCAAACTCAGATTCTGCCACTTGCCAGCTGAGCAATCTCAGGGAAGGCATTTATGTTCTCTAAACCTGAGAGATATTACTCTGGCCAGTGTGGCTGAGTTGGTTGAGCATCACCCTGTGAACCAAAAGATTGCTGGTTTGATTCCAGGTCAGGATGCATGTGGGAGTCAATCAATTGACGTTTCTCTCTCAAATAGATGTCTCTCTCTCCCTCCCTCCCTCCCTCCCTCCCTCCCTCCCTCCCTCCCTCCCTTTCTCAAATCAATAATAATAAAAAATATATTTAAATTTTAGAGATATGTATATATCTCTAAGATATTTAAGTGTTCATATTTGTACACTGGAGATGATCCTAGTGTTGACCTGAAAAGGCAGGAAGTAAATGTGACAATGAATGAGAAGCTCTTAGAATGGTGTGTGATACACAATGACACTTAAAGCATCACTGTGATCTGTCAGAGACAGCTGTGTAATAGCAGAGTGAGAGCAATGCCTAAAGATCAGGCAATGGCAAAAGTCTTAACTTTTAAGAAATGAGAAAGTATGAATTCAAAAATACTTGTTGCAAGATACACAGTGGTGCTCTGGAAAATTGTAAGGAACATCTTAAATAGATAGTTTATGAGCCCTTAGAAAATAATGTGATAATCTTGAGGACCCAAAATGGACTCATTTATGACAAATACACCAGGTTAACCTTAATTCCCTCACTGGACTGAAAGTCAGTGTGTGCATTAATAATTACAATAATAGCAAATACTTATGTGTCTGTTGAATATCGGCTTATACCACAGCCCTGGCTACACGTACATAATGAGGAAAGCAAGCAGACCTAATGCGGGACTAAATACCATCCCTGGCAGACAGAGAGGCTTCCTGATTGCTGGCAGGAGGAGGCTTCTTGTGCAAACAGGGGAACAAATCCACCATTTTTCTTTCAGCACAACAATGCAACAGCAATGACACCCATCTGTTTGTTGATTTCCTTTCTATAAGGCAGGAAATGAGGTGTCCATGGAGACCCTGGATGAATAATGCATAACATTTGCAAACAAGATCAACCCTCAATTAACTGTATCAGTGGAGGGAGACTGCAAGAATCCAAAATATCTGACAATCCTAGAAAAATTCCATTTCTCTTTAGAAATGTTGGAGATGTAAACAGCAGGAGATTCATTCACACACAACTAGACATAAAATAATGGATGATACATGCCACTCATACATTACACTTACACTTGCATGCAAACACACACACACACACACACACACACACACACACACACTCACTCACATACAAATACACACATTGGATGAGTCCCAGTTCAAAGAGCAACTGGGCTTCATTGGGAGGGTACAACGCTCCCTGTCACTGGAAGTGGGCAAGCAGGGATGGAAAAAGCTTGTTGCGGATGTTGGAGAGGGGCGTCAAGTATGTGATGAAGGCTTCCCTCAAACACCAAGAATTTGTGACTCTGGAATTTGCTCAAGTTCAGCAGTAGGTGTAGCCTTGCACAGTGTAGCATATCAGAGAACCCTCAAATATTATCTCCTTGAACCCATGAGTAGGGTAAAATCACCGTAAAACAGCAGCAGATTCTATTGCAATTGCTTGTGGGCCTGCTTTCTGACAGATGTTAGCAGACTCTCAGCTTCTGGAGGAAATTAGATTTTGTCAGGCACCTGAAATGCATATGAATAAATATTTATCCACATAAAGCCCTACCTCTCACCTTAGCGAAAATCCACAGATATTAAAGAGCTCATGGAGCTGCTTAAGGGCTTCACGGAATAGGCGCCCCACCTTCCCATTCCCTGCTGGTGCTCTAGTCATGCCCTTGGGCTTTTAAGGAAGAAGGCTGTGCTTATTTACCACAGTGATTCCCAAACTTTTGACATATGTGTACCCCTTCTATAATTTTCGTAACGCTGAGTATCCCTCGTCAAAAAAAAAATGGATGTATTTTAATAACAATCAAAATATATTTATTTTTTTGGTACATACACAAAATAATAAACAAAAAATAAAATATAAATAAAAGTTATATTATAAATAGCATTTATTTGCACAGCAGACCATCTCACACCTCACAAGATTGTCTTGACTTGACTCATGAGAACGTAGAATTAGGCGCAGCTAAGCACGGTGCAGTGCATATCCCCACCAAACTCCGGTGCAATGCCTACCCCCACCACTCTTCCCGTACCCCTGGGGGTACGCATACTACACTTTGGGAAACACTCTAACACAGTTGTGTCCTCAGTCCTGGCCCCATGCACATATCTGTTCACATTTCTGTCACCAGCACAGGGAAACGATGCAGCAAGCGCACGTTGGTGCCCCTCAGGAGGGCAGATGGGAGAGGCATACATGCCCGATTTGCCAGGAGAAAGGCAAAGACCATACCAGACAAGCTGCCTCTCTGTGATCTGACCTTCTGTTGCTTTGCAATCACATGCAACACCATGAAAAGCCTACGTTCTTACACTAAACAAACCTATTACTTCTCTTTGGTAAGACGAGCCTTCTAAAGACAATGAAGAATGTCTCATACCGATCTCTGATTTCTGTGTCACATAAAAAAAAAAAGAGTAACAAGAATCTACCTTTGATGCTTACTGACTGGAGACAGAGGATCAAAGTTTACTACCTTAAAAAAAGAAATAAAGAAAAGGGGAAAAATACTCAGAAATGATTGCTGAGCTCAAGACACAATGACACCCATGTTCTCACTCCTGTCATTCCTCATGGCTCTGGCCTGCCCACAGCATGATCACCAGAATGGGTCGCACCACTATGCTCAAGGAGGACTCCCTAGCACAGCTGGGGACCAAAAGCCACTAGAGGGAAAATATTATGCAGAAAACACAAACTCATCATGCACCAATCAACACAAGAACCACACTGGCACCTGGAAATGCACAGGAACAAGGGACCTGGGGGATGGAAGACTGGGGGACAAAGCATTGGCTGTAGGCAGCTGGAAGGAAAAGAAAGGCAGAGACTCTGGATGTCTCTGAATGGTCAGAATTGCTGTTTGGGAAGGCCTGGTTTTAGTCTTTCAATCAATCATTCATTCAGCCTTTTATTTCATACAGATGAACCAAATGGCAACTAGCACCACAGTAGACTTGCCACTGGACAAAGAGCAGTGGACAAATTCGATCACCCTTACCTAATAGAGCTTTCAGTCTGGAAAAGGGGACAAAAGTCTTCAAATCATCCCATAAGCAGACCAGTAAAAACGGTGATCAATATTATGACAGAAGAGTGTAAGGAGCCACACGTGCATATAAAAAATGAACCCCATATAGTGGCCAGCACTCAAAAGGCTCCCATGAGGAAATACTATTTCAGTTAAGACAGAATGGACTGTAGTTGTCCAAAGCAGGGGAAGAACAATCCAGGCAGAGGAGGCAGCATGTGCAAAGGCCTTGGGGTAGAAATAAGGACGTAGCCCATGACGGTCCTTATTGGAGAGTGCACATATTTTCTGCATATTTCTGGATATCGAGCCCTATGTTAACGACTGAAACAAACATGGGGAATGCATAAAAGATAAAGCCTCAATGTGACTTCACTGCAACCAGGAACCATGCACAATTCTTCTTTGTATCACCAGCACCTAACCTAGCCCCTGGCAAATGTCAAGTCCCAGCGTGAGTAATTAGCAGGAAACTATGGGAGATCATGGGAGGGTTCATGGACTGAACTGAAATACCTGAAGTGGCACAGAAGAGGGGCAAAGGCATTCCTGAAGGGAGTCATGGCGAGAGCTAGGCTGGAAGGCCGTCCCACGTGTGGGGTGTGACAGGGACCAGGAAGCCACTCCTCTGCTTGGAGGGCCAGTGTGGAAGCATTCCACTAACCATTAGACTGAGGGAGGGGCTTGGAAAGGTAACAAAGATCAGCTCATGGAAGATCTTACGCTCCCAGGTGAACCTAACTCATGTGATCCCAGGAAGGTGGCAGAGTGAAAACATATCCATCCTAAGAATGCCCTTCCCAGACTCCTCTGCCTGCCATCTGTAAAGCACAGTCTAGAAGAGAACCCACGCCACAGTTTCTCAACAGGTAAACCCTATGCAAAAGGCAATGCATATTCCCATTATCTCTCCTGCCAGTCCTCCCAACATAGCCCATATCCCTCTGAGGTAAAGGAGCAGCAGAGAAGAATGTAAGTCAAAATCCAGCCACAGGAGAGGAGCCAAGAGCCCTGGAATGAAGTCAGGAGATAGATCCGAGGGAGAAGCAGAAAGAATTACATTCCTGGATAACTGTCCTATCCTATCCCACTCCAGGGCACAGAACAAAGCTCCTGATACCTCTCACTGGGCACCCACCTGCTGGGAGTCTGGCGCTGACCTGGGCTCCAACCTGCTGCTCCAGTTAAGGTGTTTTAGTCATTGTACCTCTCCTAATAACTGGTGTCCCCAAACAGCTGGAGAGAAATGCCCTGCCTAACACTAACTCCAGGCAGATGAAGGTAGTGAGCAACAGAGTGGGTAGAATGAGTTAAATGAATCAGCCATTAGGTAGTCATAGCTGTATTTTATGTAAAACTAGAGGCCGGATGCACAAAGTTTCATGCAAGAATTGGCCTTCCTTCCTCTGGGTGCCCACAGCGCCTTCGCTCTGGTTGGAGCCACCTTTCTGCCTTCCCACGCTGCCCAGAGGCCCAGAGCGGCTGGGGTGGTGCGAAATGCCCTGCCCCAGCCGCTCAGCGCCGGTGTATGCAAATTAACTTGCCATCTTTGTTGGGTTAATTTGCATACTCACGCCTGATTGACCGGTGGGTGTCGTGAAGCTACATGTTACTGTTTTATTAGTTTGCTAATAATAAATGAGTACCTGAAATCCAAAAGAGCTTACTAATTTTCTAAAGGCCAAACAACTATTAAGTAGCAAAGCTTGATCATTTAATTCCTAGCCTTCTCTGATCTCCTGAGGAGAAAAATAGCTAAATTCAATAGATTAAAAATGAGCAAAGATCTATCCCTTCCCAAAAGAGAATCTTGTCCTCTCTGAAGAGGTCCCAAGTGCTACTAACTGAAGTGAGGGTGGCGTGATAATGGGGCACAGATTGCAAAGGAAAAGGAGGGAAGCCAGAAGGAAGAGAAGGACATGAGCGGTGATGGGGGCAGGGGAAGTGGATGAGGAATTTGCCGGTGTGACCTACTGGCCCCCTGGAGCTGCAGGGCAGAAACCCAGCAATTTCCTTTCCGGATTCCCTACTAAATAAAATGAATGTCTCTGCCTCCTGTCACAGTTTGCATTTTCAATCTGATTCATGGGGAAAGCATTGGCAGGTAATCTTTATCCGTTTCAAGTGTTTAACTTTTCACAAGGAATACTAATGACAAACATGCAAGCAGCAAAACATCACCCTTGGCACTAAGAAATTAATCTTTCAAAACAAAGGAACAAATGAAACTTCCAAGTGCTTTCCTTTTGTGTTCTCTCTCTTTTCTTCATTGCTCATTTTTAGTGGCTTCTTGACTTCCATGAGAGGTTTGCCGGGGGGGGGGGGGGGGGGGGGGGGACGGGGACCCAAACTGCCACAAATGCCACAAAATGTGTGTCTTCTTGCAGAGAGCCAGCCTTTTCTCACACATCCCCACCTTCTGTTCCATTCTGTCACCAACAGAGGCATCTTCCTTTCTTTGGAGGTTCACTTTCCACAAAGAAATAGCCCAGATCCCTCAGATCACAGTGTATGGTGCGGGGCTGATGTGGGAGGCCAGCTAAGCCACCTTCTCTACCTAGTGGTTCACTTCCACCCACAGCATTTCCCCAGGGTCAGAGTCAGCTCTGTGCTTTGACAAACTCACTACCTGATCCAAACGGTTGTAGTTAAGGAAAAGAGTCTCCGGGTGGTAGCTGTTCCTTAGCTGAGGGTTGGCAGAAGTGGACTGAAATGTCCCCTATTACATCACCCCTCTTATCCTTGGGGCACACCCTGCACTCACCTTATTCCTGTGGCAAACCTTGAATGCTGCCCAGTTGTGAGGGCTTACAGAGCTCCAGGCCCTGGGAGAGGGCTGATTGGAGGGCATGCGGAGTGGCGGCTTCATTCACGGGGGATGAGCAGACACGGCCAAAAGCATGAGCTGCAGGGGGGTGTGTGGAAGCCTGTGTAGGCAGAAGCCCCTTGGAAAGAGTGGAAACAACCAGGAGGAAGCTGGGGCCCAGGAAGCCGAGGATCTTAGGAGACCACGGGCATGAGGACTTGAAGAGCGTCAACGTTGTTGAGTTGGGATGAGCATGAGCCCAAATAGGACCCTGACTAGAGGATGATGACAATCGCTGTGGCTTAAAGGACAGCTAGGTGCTGTCTTCCAACATGCATTCTCTGGCACCTCCTGTACACCAGCCACCCCCAGGAAGGTCCAGAGAGGAAGAGCACGTGGTTTTTGTGATATAGGAGTTGATTCTGGAGATACAGACTAGCGAAGAAATATGCACGGGACGGATAAGTGCATTCTATGAGGTGATGGTAGAAGACCCAACTGCTGTGGGAGCCTAAGGGAAGGCACCCCCCCCGGGCCTGGGAAAGTTTCTCAGGGGCCCACAGCCTCTCTCTCCCCTAAGACTGAAAGTGAACCCTGGTCTCCTGCCAGCTGTGCCACTTGAGTCTGCATGTTAAATAGGTTGTTCTCAGTCTCCTCGGCTGAAAGATGTGGATAATATGCCTCATCTCACTGAATTGTGAAAATTATGTATATGAGCACATCTCCCCAAAGCATATGTCAATCTCTCCCTGCCAAATCATCAAAACGAATCAAACTTTTATGCACTGGACCATTTAAAAAGATACATATGAAAACCAATATACTTTTCCTCAGAATTTTTTCTCGATTCTTAAAAAACGATATGAACCTGCATTTTGAAAAAAAAAATCTACATGTAGACTCTCATTCCTCCTTTCCATCCATCCTAGTAATCTCTACACTGTCATGATACCTGAACCTTCCACCTATGTGTGGGTATTTCCAGGGCTTACCGTTACCTTCCCGAGGGACTTTCTATATCTCTTAGAGAATTGAGCTCTTTCCTTAAGCTTTTGATACTAATATGATTATTGTTAATCAAAAGATTCAAAAAGTCACATAAACCACACAACGCTTTCTTGGCCTATGAGTCAGAGGCCACTGAACCGTGAGACTAGAATGAAATATGAAGTGCCTGGCTGGTGATGGCATCAGCAAACCAGAGACATGGTTTGACGAGTAGCTGTTTCCTACCAGCCGCTGTGCTAGACACCTTTCCAAATATGCATGATGCTACCCCAGCCTCATAACCATCCTAGCTGGGGAAACTGCTTATGCTGTTTTACAGATAAATGGATTAGCCAATGGCCATGCTAGTAACAACCAGGATTCAGAAACAGGTCTTTCTGACATCAAAGCTCACACTCTATACCCCAGCATCCCCAGATCTCATCACTACACATACAGCCATTTCTCAGTTCTCCTTTTCAAAGATTATGAAAACCCCGTCTTTGTTTTTAATCCTCACTGGAGGATATGTTTTCATTGATTTGAGAGAGAGAGAGAGAGAGAGAGAGAGAGAGAGAGAGAGAGAGAGACTGACTAACTGGGTGCCTCTGATGTAATTGCTCCAAGCAGGGATGGAACCTGCAACTTTTTGGTGTACAGGACCATGCTCCAACCAATTGAGCCACCTGTCCAGGGCTGAAAACCCAGCCTCAATCAATTCAATGTCCCTGCTGTCTACCGGAGAGTTGATTTGTTTTTCCCAAATTCTCATCCTCTCCAACTTATAAAGTAAAAAAAGAAGAAAAAACTATCAAATTCATAACCCGTTCAATAAACACCGTCCCGGAAATAAGCTATTGCACATACTACCACGACTCTGCTAATACTATTGATTTCCCCTCGCACCATTTCCCTTTCCTTTGCTCTCTTCATAGACCACTAGCAGCAGGATAGCTCCCCATTAACCCCACAGCCAGCACTAATAGATCACCGTGCTGTCATTCTTATCCTCTCCTGTGAGTGAGCGTAATAATTCTAGGTTGTGCCACGGCTTTTCACCAATCAGTCATCAAGGCCCCCTACTGGAGACAATATACACATTACACGGAGCTCCTCACACAGGCTGCTGTTGGCTTGCCATGCCAATTGAAAGCCACCTTTAATTTTCTAGCGCTCCCAACAATGTATTGTATCACACTTTGGTTCCATGCTGGCAAAAAAACATGGGTCAGTACTGCCCCAACCACCTTCCCCAAAAAACAGTGACAAGCCCTGTTCATTGGGCAGGTCCAGATTCTTATTCCCAATCTGTCCATCACCGGCCAAGCAGCGGAGGCTAGTTCAGTGCCTCTGTGCTTGCCACCTCACCGAGGGGATAAGCCACGCACAGAGGCAACTTTAAGGATGAGAACTGATCGCAGGGATCCAAAGGAGGATGGGGGCCGGGACGAGTCCTGAGGATAAAGCTCAAGTGGGCTTGAGGAAGCCCCAAACACCGCCCACACAGACAGCAACCCCGCTGCCCCCTTCCATCTGCACTCCTGCCTTCCCAGCCTAATACCCCAAAGGAAGCTTCTCCGCTGACCCTTTGCGGGAGAGTTTCTCCCCCAAGCCCAGCAACGTTCCATGGTTGATTCCTTTTCCTCCGGTTTGAACCGCTTTCCCTGAAATAGAGCTGCAAGCTTTAATAATCACAGTCAGATCTGGATTGGATTCCTGGTGAGTCCACATGTAAGTCATCAAACGGTTCAATTCCAGCAGAGGGGCAAGTCCGCCATTCCACACGCTGGCGGTGACGGCCAGGTGAGCATTTGATATTGGATGAAAGGACACCAGACGAAAGGGCTTTGTGGGCAGCAGATGAAAGCGTGTTCTAGGACTGAGTGTTTTAAAACCGAAGGAGTCAGTGTCTGTTTTTCTCTCCCTCTCCTCTAAATGCAGGGGGGACCGGCAAACCCCTCCTACGGCTGCAGGGTGGGGCTTTGTGGGGAGGCCTCCCCAGCAGTGAAGGGCGGGCCTTTCCCCATGGGGCATAGCAGGGCCCATTCCCACTGAGGAAGGGGGGCTATCACCTCTCTGACACTTGAAAATGTCTGTGCGGTACCAGCAGAGAAAGAAATAACTAGAGCAATAAAAACACTGGCTGAACTCACGGGCTCTTAAAGAATCTTGTTTTAAGGGAGGAATTTTGAGCAGGTGCTGGCGGAGAGGCTGAGAAACCCTACGGCGTGTACGAGAGCTTTGTGATAAGAAATTAATCAACTAGCCTGGCATGGCCCGGAACAGATCAGAGGGGAGGGTAGCCTGGCAGAGAACAGAGGGAGAGTCAGCAGTAGGCAGTGACGGGCCAGGACAGGACAGGCCCAGAGCAGAGCTGTGACCAGGAATCCAATGCTTTGCTGTGGCTAAGAGAAGTTGAGGTGCACAGTGAGGCTCTCTCTGGCATCATGCACTTGATCAGAATGCATTTTTTTATTTTTTGCTTGAGTTTGCTTCTATACATTTTATATGCTTTCTACCTCATTGAGAGAATTTGGCCTTTTCTACTCATCTTAGAGCCACTGGTCCTCATAAGTTCAGAGGTGGAAAATGCAATTCTAGCACTAAATGCTGGGGAGCCAGGGTAGAGGAGATGGGTTACCAGTAGCTCCAGGGTGGGCCTGATTAGGTGGGTAGAGCATCACCCCATGAGCCGCTCTGCGTACGGCAGTATTTGGAGCTGGGAACCCACAGATGCGCGGAAGCTGTGGTCTCCGTTTTCATGGTGTTCTCAACCATTCCAGTTGTCCTAGGTCAAGCTGGGGAAGCCAGAGAGAGCTATAAAAATACAGACAACAATTCACACTGCATAGGCTAAGGGCCAAATCACTCATGCAGGCACTGACTGCTGTAGAGTTCCCGGGTGATCAGGGAAGACCTGAAAGAGAAGCTGGGCCTTGATGGACGGAGAAACCACTGCTGGAGAGAGGGCAGTCACTGACCACAAGGCTCAGTGCCACAAAAGCTCCCCGAGAGCAGGGATGCTCATCTTCTTTGCTCCGTGAGGTGTCCCCAGCACATAGTAGGAACCTAATAAATGTTTCTTAAATAACTGAATGAAATGATAGCACCCACTATGCACCAGGCATTGGAAGAGAAAGAAGGGTAAGCAAATTATTACAATGCAGAGTGTGAGGTGCTATCATTAGGCTGTGCTCAGAATGTGCATACGCTCCAGGCCTGGGAATGCCTATCTCATATGTCCATGGTGTCATATATTGACAACAGAAAACACACAGACCCTTCCCATTGAAACTATGTGAGTGAAAGCAAAACGAATTCAATTCTAGGCAATGCGTATAAACAGCATTAAGGACAATAGGTTACATGCCGAAACCGGTTTGGCTCAGTGGTAGAGCGTCAGTCGGCGGACTGAAAGGTCCCAGGTTCGATTCCGGTCAGGGGCATGTACATTGGTTGCAGGCACATCCCCGGAAGGGGTTGTGAAGGAGGCAGCTGGTCGATGTTTCTCTCTCATTGACGTTCCTAGCTCTCTTTCTCTGTCCCTTCCTCTCTGTAAAATATTAATAAAATACATATTTTTTTAAAAAGGACAAGAGGTTACCATTTGACCCACCAATTCTCCTAGGGTTCATCCCAGGGTTATAAAGATTAAGGATGTGTATATCAAATTAACCTTAAGGTTACTGATTGCAACACTATTTAGGGAGGGGGACTAAAAGCCCTGTTGGTTAAATTCAATATTGGTTAAATCAATCATGCTTCAATGAAATACAACACAGCCATTAACACGCTACACCAGAATAGCTATTGACACAAAAATATGTTTCCAACATATAGTTATGTGAAAACGTAAGACTCAAAAGAAAAATGCACAGTATAAGATCCATTTGCATAAGTATGTTTTCCTTGAGCAAAGCCTGAAAAAAATGTACTCAAGAGTGTTAAAGTGACTGTAAATGCTGAAATTAAAGGAAGGTTTCCTTTTTTTTTTTTTTACTTAATTAGATCTTACCCAGCATGAGCATGCATAAGTTTTTGTATAAGACCAAAAAAAATGTTATTTCAACAAAATAATGAACAGTTCCTCCTGCCCTAGACACACCCTGAACAAACACCACAAACTAAACTGGCCGTTTAGCTCACATTAAGCCAGTGAAGATACCATGGCATGTAGGGGACACCCATCCAACGCCTGCCCCAGCCCTTGGCCAGTGTGGATCCAGCATTTACCTCCACCAGCCGAAGCCTTTGAAAAGACTGACACCCAGCAGGTGCGATCCCTAACACTCAGAACATTTGGACCACACGTCCTTTCTCCGTTTCTCCTCGAAGGACTCACCCTCTTACTACCTCAAGCTCAAACCACCTCATTATAAAACAGAAGGCCCTCGGAAAAAACTCCCGGGTTTATGTATTATTTATGGGCGGAACCTCAGGAAAGGACACGTGCAGGGGCACATGCTCTCTCCGGCTGCCCTGAGTAATGTGACAGCAAAGAGACTGCCCGCGGGAGGGGAGCGGAAGCAGGCTGGGGACAGCACCGTAATGAAAGCCTGTGCGCCACATAATGGCCAGAGCCCCCCTTTTCCTCCTCGGAGTTTGCTGAGGGCGAGCTGCCCGGATGGGCTCGCTTTATGATGGAATCACAAAGAAGCCGCTCGCCTGCCTGCCGACGGGCCTGCCCGTCAGGTGGAGTGTGGGAGGCAGGCAGGCAGGCAGGCGCTGACATCCATCGGCTGCTCAAATGACAGGTCGCTCACATCCCAAGGCAGGCCCTTCCCTCCAAGCTATTTCTGCATTTCTGTAATTCGTGTTCCGGTGGTGCTCTGGCCGTAGGAGCATTGCTCCTTGCTGTGGGAGCTGAAACAAGGAGAGACGGTGACCAGAGCCTGAGTTTGTTAAAAAAAAAAAAAAAAAAAAAAAAAAAAAAAAAAAAAAACACCAGGAAGGCCGACTGAGCATTGTAATTAGTGAAGACAGGCACAAGGCAGGAAGCCAAGGGGTGAGTGCAGGGAGGGAGAAGTTGGCGTGGTGATGTTGACGTGGGCACTCCCATGCCCCCTCACTGTTCACATCCCCATGACTATGAAATGGAGGGGGCGGGGGGAGGCAGAGCTGAGCTTTAGAATCAGAAAGAGTTTGACTGGACCATCTTCTCCCCGCCCCCGCAACTCCAACTCACACGTTATAGCTATGAGACATCAGGTGAAGACTTTAACCTCACTTTCTTCACTTGCAAGTGGGAAAACTGACACAGCCTGGGGGTGTAGGAGGTGTATGTGTGTGTGTGTGTGGGGGGGGCTCTGTAAGGAACTGTGATTGTGAGGAGTAAGTTCCTGTCACAGGGCCAGGAGTGATTAATGGGAGGGTGTTTCTATTTTGAAGAAAGACTAATAATTTTTCAGAGAAATCAGTTGTCAAAAGATAAACCAAAAACAGACCCCCCACACAC
The DNA here is from genome assembly GCA_963924515.1 of Vespertilio murinus. Classification (NCBI taxonomy): domain Eukaryota; kingdom Metazoa; phylum Chordata; class Mammalia; order Chiroptera; family Vespertilionidae; genus Vespertilio; species Vespertilio murinus. The sequence continues at coordinate 29,263,972 of OZ004715.1, read as the reverse complement.
ACTTACTGGGGAGTTAAGAAACACACTTCTAAATGACACATGACTAAAAAAAGGAATTAAAATACAATTTAAGAAAATATTTTGAATATAATGATATAAGAATTACACACCTCCAAGCTCAGAGGGTTCAGCTGAAGAAGTGTTTAGAGGAAAATGCACAGCCTCAAGTGAAGAAAAGACAAACACTGATGAGCTAAAGCATCCATCTTCCTAAACTGGATAAATAAGAGTGAAATGAGCCCAGAGGAAGCAGAAGAAAGAAATAATAAAGATTAAGGCCAATACTAATGAAGTAATAAGTGTAAATTAGAGAGGGTTAAGAAAGCCAATAGCAGGTTCATTGGAAAAGCTAATAAAAATGATAAACTTCTGGAATGGCCGATAAAAGAGGGAAGAGGAAGTAGCCAGGATCAGGATCAGGAATAGAGGCATTTTGCTGGGCAAGGTTGGTGCTCCCAGATTTAGCCTCTGCTCCAGGATGCTGAAAAGGCAGGGGGTTCACCAGACAGTGTCCCCGAAAAGCATCAGGGAGAGATCTGGGGCGGGCGAGTGCTCCAGGTGGGATATTCATAGGAGAGAATTCTTGATTGGGAAGCCAAGAAACAGCTCCAACAGGGGAAGGAGGAGAACCCCTGCAGGTTCCTCCAATCAGAGCCTTTAAAGCTTAAGGGACTCAAATGACCTGAAAGAAGACCATTTTATAGAGACCTCACGTGCAGGCTCAGGAGTCAAATGGAACTGAGTGTGCATCCCATCTCGACAACTAACTGGCTTTGAGAGCTTGAGCAAATTGCTTCACCTCTCCGTCCTCATCTGTAAAATGGGAATAACAATAGTACCTCTCATACAAGCGTTGTCTTACACATTAGAAGAGATGAGTACAGAGGTCATGCCCAGTCGCTTTGAAAATTACCATGAATATTATTACTTTTACACCTCAGTGAACATGATGAATGTACCAATTTGGGCAGAGAGGCCGCACTGCCCTTCCGTGGGTGGGCCTGGACAACTGGGCATCCCTCATCCCTTCGATCCCTTCAGCAGTTATCAATGAAGCACAGCCCATGTGGCCAGAACAGCTACCGTTCCCACCCTGATTGTCGAGGATGTCCTGGAAGGGAAAGGAACCTTCCATCAATGCCCAGGCCAGTGCCCACTCCAGACTGGACCTCCTCCCTAAATTACGCCATGGCTAGGGGGTAGGCAAGGCGAGGAACTATCACTCAGACACTAAAGCGCCAACGAATGCAGATAAAAGTGGGTGACGACAGCCTTGAGCAGAGAGGGCAGTCTTCCAAACACAAACACGTTACCTGAGGGAAATCCGAAGTCAGATGGCAGGTGGAAAAAAACAACAACAGTGCACTGTAACTTTGGCCTCAGTTTTTATGCCACAAGCTTTGCGGCGTGTGTGCCCCAGGCCAGAAACAGAAGAGGCCAGCCTGGCGGACCAGCCACCCCTGGACAGTAGGTCCAGCATCTGGGGCCTCCTCTCCCAAGGGCACAGCCCCTAGGCCAGGGGTGGGCAAACTCATTAGTCCACGGAGCCAAATATCAACAGTACAATGATTGAAATTTCTTTTGAGAGCCGAATTTTTTAAACTTAAACCATATAGATAGGAACATTTTTATTAACTAAATTAGGGTACTCCTTCAATCACCCGCACTTAGTATTTTGTGGTAGAGCCACACTAAAGGGGCCAAAGAGCTGCATGTGGCTTGAGAGCCGTGGTTTGCCCACCACTGCCCTAGGCCCTCCCTGTACCTCCAGAAAACAGGCCCGCTTACCACAGGGGCTGGTGGGAGTGAACTGAGAAGAGAGCTTTCCAGGCGAGTTCTGCCAGACTCAGGGGTCATAAATCACAGAAATGGAAAACAGGAGTGAGAAATAAAACCCTTGGCTTCCTGCGAACTGCCAGCCACTTTCTTCAGGCTGTAAATAACCACAGTTAAACCGAGCACCCTTTGGACTTCTTGGCAGGGAAGTGCATGAAAACATCTGACGTAAGGATTTTAAATGCTTAAATGCTCTCCGCCAACATCTACCCAACCACCCAGAGCTGTGTCCTCCAGGTCTTTCGGGAGAACCATGGTGCACATCTTCCCCCCTGACCTCTGCCCTGGGGACACAGCCTGGAAGGGCTCAAGGTGCATCATGAATGAGGCGCGATGGTCGATTAGGCCTGGCAGAAGAGCTCAGTGGGTGGACCCTGAGCTGAGGGCCTGGCTGCCACAGTGCCAGCTCTGACACTCACCATTCTGCAAGGCCCAAATCAGGCAGCTGGTGAGGAAGTGGCTGAGCCCAGATCTGAACCCATCTCCCCCTGGTTCCAAAGCTCAGGCGCAATGTAAGCAGGCACACCAGGCCTTCCCAGGAAATATACCCTTTGACTAGGACGTTGGACTTGGGCCTTTCTCTCCCCTCGCCCCTTTGTTCCAAACCTTTCTCTGTAACTTTCCAATGTCACCTTATTGCAGTGAGCCTGATGGCCAGGAACTCAGACTTTGTGGCTTCTGAGTTTCCATTTTGATGACATTTCACAAGCCAACGAGTAAAAGCCACGTTAGGGCCATGTTTTAACCAAGAACCGCCCAAAGTTGCAGCACCATCATTTGTGTTTACCAGGCAAGTCACTACAAAGGAAGGTCAAACAGCATCGTGGCAGTCTGTGGAAGTAAAGGTTTCAAAATCACTTGAAAAGAGACAAGTAAGGAGGGAAGTGGAGTCCTCCAGATGGAAGCCACTGCACTCAAACCACGCCCTCCACGGCATCTGCATCTGTGCACGCACAGCGTGACCCCACTGGTTAACAACAAAACGGCAATAAATGCCCCAGGAAGACTGTTGCTCGTCTCAATTACAGTGATAATTAGATTAAATGCTATTGAACACATATTTCAATAAGCCGCGATGCACGTTATCTTCAACTAGACTGGGTAGCTTCATGGGATTTATCAAGGACAAGGCATTTAAACAGGCATTCACAGGTTCTGGTTAGCCATGGATCTGAATAGCCTGGGCCAGCAAGCAAAGCCTTAATGCATTAACACACTTTTAAAGCCTATTTATGTAAGCATGACTTAGTATTGTTGAAAGTATAGGTTTTATATATAAAATGGAATCCATATCTACACGGTCCCACTGTTCACATCCACCCCGTAGTTTCAGCGGAATACTCCACTCATATTCCAGTAGGCTTAATACTGTTTACGTGAATTTTATTAGTTTGGTTTTGATTGTATATAATTTGTACATTTGTTTTTATTTACAGAATTACAAGAACTTTACATCTACAAAATGTATGCTTAGTTCCACATTTCCACGTTTTAGAGGACATCATCATAAAAATAATTAAACTCAAAAGAAAGTGTTTCTGGGAATTTTTTTTCCCTTCAATGGAATTGATACATTGCTCAGGTTTGAGAAACACTGACACAATGATGCCCTAATGATGAATATTAAGATTGTTTCCTGTTATTTTACTAATGCAAACAATGTGCAATTAATCTCCTGTTTTATATATCTTCGTGTATTGAATAGACGGGTAGGATAAATTTCTAAATATGGGGACACCGGGTCAAAGTGCAGATGAATTTGCAATGTTCATAGATCCAAATTACCCTCCAACAAGACTGTAATTACTCCCTCCACACTATGTATGCAAATGTCTGTTTCCACACACCCTTGACACTTTTTATATCTTTAACAATCTGCTAACCTGACAGGTATATTAAGATATCAAACTTGTTTTAATTTACACATTTTAGCCCTGCCAGGTAGCTTAGTTGGCTAGAGCATCGTTCTGATATAAGGTTTGCTCTTAGGTCAGGGCACATACAGGAGGCAACTAATTAATGCATAAGTAAGTGGAAATGCAAATTGATGTTTCTCTCTCTTTCTCCCCCCTCCCACCTCACCTCTTTCTCTTTCTTTCTAAAAATAGCTCAATAAATTTAATTTACACATCTTTAATCAATAGTGGAATGAGCATTTTTGCATATGTTTATCTGATACTTTATTTCTCTTTTGTCTAGTATGAACGGCCTGTTGATGACCTCTGCTGATTTTCTGTTAGTTTTATTAATTTCTCATTGATTTGTTGGCACTCTTTACATTCAACCTCTGTCTCCTATTGATGATACTGTGTCTTGTTTTCCATGTGTCTTTTTGGCTTTGCTATGGTAAAGTTACTGGGTAGGTTTTCAAAAAAAATTTAAGTCAATACATCAACCTTATTTCCTTTGTAGATTTTGTTTCATTTTAGCTTTGTTATGATTCCATTATTAAATAGTAGATTCATCTGGAATTCCTTTCATGTAAACTATGATGAAAGTATTAAGATCCCTCACCCTTTTTTTACTTATCAACATAGTTTAATGAATAGTCCATCATTCACTGCTGATTTGAGATGTCTCCTTTTCAAATACTAGATGTAAGTTCTCCCAATATTTGGACATATTGCTTCTGTTTCATTGAGCAATTTTCTATTTTTGTATCAGTGCCAAACTAATTTAAGTAATATGTATTCATAAAATATTTTAAAATTTGGTAAGGCTAGTCTGCCCATTTCAGTCCTATGCTTCTGGGGGGCATTTTTATGTGTTTAATGTTCTGGGCCAGAAGTTTGCAAACTTGTTTTTAAAGGGACAGATAATAAATACTTTAGGCTCTTTGTGGGTCATATAGTCTCTATAGTAACTACTCTACTCTGCCTGTGTAGTTACAAAGTAGCCACAGGTCCTAGGTCAACAAATGAGTGTGGCTGTGTTCCAATAAAACTTTTATCTACAAAAACAGCCGTGGGCTAAATTTGGGTGGCCAACCATAGTTTGCCAATCTCTGTTCTTAGTATTATCATCTTAGAAAGTGATAGAACCACAGAACAAAACCATTTTGAACTATTAACTGGGATAGCTTAAACTTAATGACTAATAGTGGGAGTATTTATACCTTTAAATGTTGACTCTTACCATCTAAGAACATAGTCTTTCTTTTCACTTATGCACAGCTTTATATTTGCTTCTCAACAAAATGTAGAAGTTTTCCTCATAGCTTCTTTTCCCACCATGGGGTCTGCTTTTTGGGGTGGCCTCAGTAGTCTATTCTTAGGAGGGATCTACCATGGTTTCATGCCTCAGGGCCATGCTGTCTCTAGGATGCTCCTATGGGCATCACTCCCAATGAGCGGAGGGCTTATGTCCTCACATTCCTGTTTAGTGGGAGGTATTTTATCCATTTTTGCTTGCTTATTACCACACAGAATTGTTTGGTCCCATTGACTTCTGCTCAACCCAAGAGTTTAAAACAAGGCTTACAATCATATTTACAGATTTTTTTTTCAGGGGCTGATGGACAAGTCTAATGTGACTTAGATACCCTCTGAAATTGTATGCAACATTTGTGGGAAGTATATTTTCATGGGAAGAGAGTGTATTGCTTCCATCAGAATCTCATGATTATCATCTATTTCCCTGCCCCAAATAGGAGATCCCCTGACTTAAGGTACGTAAAGACCTGGACTTTAATAACTGTGGGGCCAGGGAAAATGGGAATCACTGACCTGCCCTGGGCATCTGAAAATGGAAGTATAGCCAGATTTATGGAGCACAGTGATAGCCAGGAGTCATAGCCTGGTTTATGGTGTGCTTTCCCACTGTAGTCCACTGGGCAGTGCTGCCCGAGGGCTGAGGCAACCCGGGAAACCTGTGGCCATCAATCGTGCCCTCATGTAATATTCCTGAACTTCCAGGCTGAGGTATCCCTCTTATAGACTCTATATACCATGCCCAGTCTCACTTCCTTCCCACAGAGCATTGCTCTACCTAACTTCTTACTGGGATCATGTACTATCTGTGGGCAACTTCTCCCTGATTTCCTGCCAGGGTCCTCCCTTGACCCTCCATTGACCCTATCACCCTCTCCTCACGGAGAAAAGTAGCATGGGTGAAGCGAGAGAAGAGACTAAATGATCCAAGAAATCCAAGTTCAACTCTTACCATTGCCAATTTGTGCTACGAGTCCAAGATGTGAACTTCTCAGACCTCAGCTTTCTTAGGCAAGGCAACATGCATGCCTCTCTAGCATGACTATAGGGACTAAAAGAGAGAAAGCACAGAGCTAAGAGCCAGCCACTCCTGTGACACAGAGCTTATTCTTCATCAATGGGATGGTCATAATGTATCTCTCATACAGCCCCTGGCATCAATAGAGCTCAGCCTCTGCCCATAAAACCCATGGAGGTTTTGTGAACTCTACTCTTCCCACCAGTGGGGTCTGCTTTCTGAGGTGGCCTCGGTCATCTATATTTAGGAGGGACCTGCCATGGCTTCATGCCTCAGTGCCATGCTGTCTCTAGAATGCTCCTATGGGCATCCCTCCCAGTGAGTGGAGGGCTTATGTCCTCACACTGCAAAGAGCTGCCTGGACTGAAAATGAATATAGGACAATTATGAGATCCAGACCTGGGTATTAGGCAAGATTTACGGCAAAATTTAAACTTGAGTTCTCTTCTTAGAATAGAACTATCACTTTCCAAGCCTTGGTTTCTCTGTCTGCAAGATAAGGGTAGGTAAATGTTAATGGACACTTACTTCGTGGCAGGGGACAATTCCTCCCCCAAATCCTATGAAACAGATCCTATTATCATCACAGAGACACACAGTGGCTAAGTCACCTGCTTAACGTGGCAAAAATGAAATTTGAACCAGGTAATATTATATTAGGACCCAAGCTCTTAATTGCTGTTACCTACACGCCAATTTCTTGGATTGCTTTAAATTTCATATAATTCACACATTCCCCACCCAGAGTCAGGTCCGTAGCAGATGTTCAATAAATTATAATGATAGTTGCCCTTTCTTGAGGAAGAGACTTGTCCGTTTCACCCGGAATTGGCCTCTTACCAACTAGCCACTCCATCAGGAACTAGATATCCCACCAGAAATCAGCCATCCATCAGGATGATTCAAAAAGGTCATGCCCCAGCTAATGCTGGCCCAGGAAGTGAACTGTCACAAGGCAGACTTCAATTCAATCAACGTGCATTATTCTTCGGTGGAAAGAGAACAAAGCACATTACCACCACTTGCCATCTAAAATCCAAATTCTCAGTTATTCTTAAAGTCTATCTGGATGAGAAGATGGTGGCAAAGGCATAAACTAGAGAGACAGTCCAGATGGAACCTCGGGGTGCTCTACCCTGTGCCAGGCACTGTACCAAGAACCTCCAGGCATCAGTCTATCCGGGCCTTAACTCTGAAAGGGTTCACTGGGTCTATTGATAGACAAAGATTCTGAGACCCAAAAGGTTAAAACTGTCTGTATTCCCTGAATTTATAAGATGTAGATCTGGTATTCAAAAACAGTTGGCTGCAGGCCCTTTGCACCAAACTTCAGTACCGCCCTCCACCTGGCTGCCCAAGGGAAGAGTGGCAGATACCCAGGACAAACCCTGCCGCCTGCGTAAATGCTCCAGGGATGGCCCTGTTCTGGACCAGAATATTTGCCTCCGTTTAAACCATCTCCTGAGGAGTATCTAGATGTGTCTGCCACTGGCCCTGTCTTGGGAGCCCTGGAGAAATCAAGCTGTGTCCTCAGTGCCCAACACGGAGCCTGGAATAGAACCAAATGAGTGTCATACAAGTAGCGTCAAGACTGCACAGGCTCAACATCTGCCAAGAAGGGAAAGGCTTTGTGTCAACAGAAGAGGTCACCTAACATGCATCCCCATTTTTTATTCTAGTTAGGAAGGTGGCAGAATAAGGAGAGGAGACCAGCTATTTCAAAGCCAATGAGGCAAAGATACCACCATCAAAACAATGTAAGCCTTCCTCCAATGGCTACCTACAGAGGAGCTCTCAAGACCAAGAGGCGGTGAGTGCCTGTGATCCCGGCTTTGGTTGTCAGACACACTCGGATTGCCATTTGAACTCCACCTCTTTACCTTGTGTGATCAAAGGGGCATCATTTAACTTTCCTGAGATTCCATCTTTACCCATCTAAAATGGCCATCATGCCCTAACCGGTCTGGCTCAGTGGATAGAACATCGGCCTGTGGACTCAAGGGTCCCAGGTTCAATTCCAGTCAAGGGCATGTACCTTGGTTGCGGGCACATCCCCGGGGGGGGGTGTGTGCAGGAGGCAGCTGATCAATGTTTCTCTCTCATTGATGTTTCTGACTCTCTAGCCTTCTCCCTTCCTCTCTGTAAAAAAAAAAAATCAATAAAATATATTTAAAAAAATAAAATGGCCATCATACCTACTTCCCTGGACTTTCTGGAGGCTTAAATGGAATGTGCTTGGCACAAAGTGTATGCTTGGTGAGGCGACTCCTTCTTTGGACTAAGGAGGTATCATCAGCATAAGACTGCAGGGATAGGGAAGGTATTAGTCAGAAACCTTCGGAGGCAGATAAAGGCTGTGCATCACCCCATCAGTGGAGTTGGATAACTAAATAAGAAAGTGATAGTTGCAGAGAATAACAGCAGTAACTGTTATAAAAACAAAAATTGAGAGCGGTAGGGAACCCAAAGCAGTTCAACCCCAAATGCTCTGGGAGCTTTTCCACCTCTCCAGAATGGCCCTCCAACTATAGAAAGGAGGAGGCTGCGGTCCAGCGGGCCACTATAACATCACCGTGACCTTCTTTGCGCTAGTGAGACACCTTCCCATTACTCCAGGTTACCTTGCATAATCCATCATGGAGTCACACAGACCTGGGGGTGCAGGGAGGCTCTGGGGTCAAACCTCTCTTCCCTCAAGATTGATGAAATCTACTCCAGGCATCTCTTGCTCTGATTAAAACACACTGATGATGAATTACCAAACTCCTTGACATGGAAATGTGAGTGATGGGACTGCTGCTGACAACAGGTCCAAGGCGATCACCATGGAAAGTGGGGGGGGGGGGGGGGGGAACGGCATTGCACAGTCTACTTCCTCGCCATTGTTTTCTGACTTCTAAGCATCTGTGAGTGTCTGTCAGTGAAGGGCAATAAAGTTAATGCATTAGAAGGAGATGCGGAGGTCACAGTAGTCATAGAGACTAGAAGCCGATAACCTACTGCTTGAGTTTAATATACCAAGAGCACCTAAGTAGAGGGTGCTTCTTCCGAGTTGGCAAAGAGTGTTTTGACAATCACCAACCTCTCCTCGTTGTGCACAAAAATGTTGGTGCCTTCAGCCCTGATCACTTTTCTGTCTAGACCTTCTCCGAGGAGAACACCTCCAGAAAGCAGCTTTGATCTTAATAGGAAGACACATGTCTTCTTTGACAGGGTCCTTTCCTCCCCTGGTGTCTTCTCTCAAGATGGCATCAAACAAAAGTCTGGGATCTGCAAACAGAATTCCTGGTAGCCAAGACAGAGAGGAGAGAGAGTTTGAAAAAGAAAACCACACCAGGACAGCGGCTGTGTAGCCTCCCTAAAGAAGGAGAAAGGGGGAGGCTGCCGTTTCTGCAGACAGACAGGCTGCTGCTGGGCTCCCAGACAAACACCATGCAAAACAGGATGGAAGATTCCAGAAAACATTTTTTTTCTGGGCTTATTCCTTCCTGGAAAATGGAAGGATGGTGGAATGGAAACATCAAGGATTAAGGTGTAAATCTCAGTTCTGCCACTTTCTAGCTAACAGGCCATTGACAAGCTATTTAATTCATTCAGTTTCCAGTTCTGTGGAGCAGGGATATGAACATCTGCATATCAGCCGGTGAAGGTATTACATGGAATTGTGAATGCAAAATGGGTTGCCAATCATGAGAACCTGATCAGCATTAGTCCCCCTTCTCTTTGCCACAGAGTAGATCGTGTAAGATTAATCCTTCCATTGGGATAATAAAAGTAACCAATTGAGGTCTAGTATTCCTCTGTAGCATTTTATTCCTCTTTGGGTCTGGTGGCCCTCACGCCCAAGGCTGTATTTGCCAGCTTCATTCTTTAAATGAATGAACAAGATGATGCATTTAATGGTCCCTGAGAAGTGGGCCTTTAAAACCCCAACATATCCTGGCCTTCTGAGGGAATCTATGGAGCGTTTCAGCGGCCAGTGACTACTGAATCTGTGACCCAGAAAGGCAAATTGCTTCCTAGGTATCTCCCACTGGCGCTCGCCCTGTTGGCATCCCCTCAGGTTAACACATTTATGCCCATAGGAAGCATCTGAAGTTATTAACGCAATAGCTTTGCAGAAATCAACTTCTTGACCATGACAAGGGAAGTCCTTTCCCTCAAGTTACTGTTAAAATCGCATTAGTGTAACTGCTCAAGCCTTCCAAAACCCCTTCTGATTGGCAGTCACACAACTCAGGGGTGAGGAGGTGGTGGGGGCGCCATCTCCCCGTTTGACCATGAAGACAAAGAAAAGCAGGATACAAGCAGTCGTGTCTCTGTCTCAAAAAGCAGACACTGGATTGGTCTCCAGGTTCAACCTGTCCGAGGCCCCTTCACATCCCACTGACCTGCCCGTGCCCTTACCCACATGACAACATTCTAATCTCCCTGGGCCTTTGACTGGGTCCTGCTCATTGCCTTGCCCCATCCACTCACTCACCTGCTACAGTGAAACCCTATCTTTAGGCCTGTCTTGACCCTTTCTCTGAAACTCATTTTTTTAAACAATTCATTAGACATCATTTTAAATTGCGTCCATGGCTGTTAGCCAAGTTAATTTTTTGAGTCGAATCTCACAGCATACATTTTCTCAGAATGCCATCATTTCAGACTCCCCAATACCTTAGCTTAGAGCTATATGTATTATCCTCTTGTAATTTGATTTAATCTATTCCACATCCACAGTTACATTCCCTTTCTCATCTTTAATCTTGTGTACTTGTGCTTTCTCTTTTATTTTCTTGATTATATCTAAAAGAGCATGTCCATTTTATTGTTTCTTCAAAGAATCGGCTCTGCATTCACTTATAAATTCTAATGTTTTTCTGTTTTCTAATATATTGATTTCTACAGCATTTATGCTTGATTGCTCCCTAATTTCCTTAGATGTCTCCTTTTTAACTTTTTACTTTGAATGCTTTATTTATTTTCACTTTTGTCATTGATTGTGAAGCATGTAATGCTATGGATTTGCTTCTAAGTACACTTTGCTCACATTCCATAAGTTTCGGTATATAGTGTCTAGCTCTATTAATAGCCTCTAATTATAGTTTTGATTTTCATTTGTACCCAAAAGTCATTTAAGAAAGATCCTTTTTTTTTTTTTAATTTCCATATGGCTGGGTTTTACTGGGTTTTGAATGTCACCGTAAGTGCTACAACATGGTTCTGCACTTTCTTACTCCATTTCTCACAGAGGAAGAACTGGAAGCATCGTGAGGTTGAGCAACCAGCCTAAAGCTTCAGAGATACTTGCCAGTGATGCCAGGGAAGGAGAAATGAGAATCAAAACATTTTGCAGAAGTAGATACTGCCCCCGATCCTTATTCAGCAAAAGGGGACGCACAACAGATGGGGCCTTTTCTAGATCTGTGGAAGGAAGTGAAAGGTTTAAGCAGGGAGAGGCAGGGCCTTTAACAGAGCATGCAGATCCCACCCCCCACCCCCACAGTCATGCTGAGAGGCCCCTCCCCAGCTCTCTGCTCCTTGTTCAGGAGGTCACAGTTCAATTCTCAGTTTTGTGCCTGGGTTGCAGGCTCGATCCCCCCATAGGGAGAATACAGGAGGCAGACAATTCTCTCTTATCATTACTGTTTCTTTCTTTCTTTCTTTCTCTCTCTCTCTCTCTCTTCCTTCCTGAGATCAATAAAAACATATTTTTTAATGAAAAATAGAAGATTCTAAGAAGCGAGTGAAACAGACTCTCTTCCTCTATGTCCCACTAATAAGACCGTGCAGGGGGTGGACTTCTAGAAAATTCCACCAGACGGAAGCCTAGGAAAAGTATCTCTTGCTTGTGCCATTTGTTAAAAACATAAACATTTTATAACCCCTCATTAATGCAGTTCTTGAATTCCTACTTAAATCTCTATCTCGTTAGTCATGGTAACCTAGTTTATAGGAGTCTATGACTTCAAAATAAGGTCAGATCTTGATAATTAGTTGTGATCCATATTTTATATCTCATAATTAGCTCATAGCTGCAGTGGTAATTGGGCCCTACATTTTAGAAAAGTGGCATATTTTAAGGAAGCAAGGCACTGGTCATGTGCTCTGATCTTTTCTCTGCTGTGGTAAGAGAGGTCGTTCAAGTGAGAGCTGTAACATAGAAGAAAAAGAAATACATTCGCTCTCGAGGATGCAATTAAAACAGATTGTAAATAGTACTCATGAGCCAGTTAACTTTTCTAGAAATATGCACGAAAATCAATTCCTGGGGTGTAACATTTCCACCCAAGAAAACGCAGTTCGGTGGCATCAGCGATCACAGGGACCCAGGAAGAAAAGGCGTTGCTACTGTCAGGGAAGGCCGAGAAGGGCAAAGAGGTGGCCACACAAAGAGCCATTGCTTTCTAGCTGTGAAAAGTGTGCTGTTTAAAAGGCTCCTGCTGCGTGTGTGCTGCTTCGAGGATTCTTTTCAACATGGCACCACTAGACTGGCATTGGGTCAGGAGTACCAGGTTCAAATCTCAGCTCCACTGGTCATCGCCCATGTCATTGCTCTGGACCTCCATTTCCTCATCTGTGAAATGGGTATCATGAGGATTATGAGGATTAATTGAGCTGATGCATGTAAGGTGCCTGATGTGGAGAATGGAAGGCCAGTGAGTCCTGGGGAAATTGCTATTAAGCTGCAGTGTCCTCAGGCAGACTGGAGTCCAGTGGGGGTGACAGACCAGAGGCGGACGAGGCCAGCCCAGGGCTGAGTAGGACAGAGGGGTCACCCAACCAGAGCGGGTTCGGCAGGAGGGATAAGGAAGGCTTCCGGGAGGAGGTGATGTTTGAGCTGAGCCGTGGTCATCCAACCAGTCATTCGTCCAGACAGCCGTCAGCAACTATTTACTGAGCACCTCCTGGGGACCAAGGCACTGTGCGGGATGCTGAGGCGGTGACCCTGGATGTCACCATGGCACTTCAAACTAAGAATCCGCATGGCTCGCTCTGGTCACTCACTCTAGTGTCCATTCTGTATACCTCTGCCTCCCTGGCATGACTTGCCCAGGGTGGCTTGGCTTCCTTAATGAACAAGATCTCTCTCTCTCTTCCCCCCAAATGTCCCCTCCATTCTAGAATCCCTCTCCCCATCCAAATTTAGCCCAAAGCTTAAACCTCTTCTCAAACCTTTTTTATATCTATGGCAGGTGCCCCTGTGCACCTCTGCTCCTGACAGGGCCCACAGGAGGGACACCCACTATTTCAGACCCAATCATATCAGACCCCTGCTCAGCTCCCTGGAGCTTCCTTCTTTTACACCTGACTAGAGGCCTGATGCACGAAATTTGTGCAAGGGGCTCGGCTCAGCCCTCACAGCCCCAGCTGCTTGGCGACCCTGCCCCCTGGTCTTTCCAGAAGGTGGTTCCACCATCTGGTCTAATTAGCATATTAGCTCTTTATTTAATAGGATTGTGCCAAAGTCAGCTCTAGACACTGAGTAGGCTGGAGACTAATTAACTAACGAGGTGCTGAAAATGAGATGTTTCCTTGTTACCACCTTTCTACAATTAGTGCCAAGCCAGAGCACATTTTGTTTCCTTGTTCAAGGAGACAGGAAAAAAGGGGGAATTATTTACTGAGCATCTACTTACCACATGCTGGATGCTTTTGTTTTATCCCTCTTTACCCTCCACTACAATCCTGAGGGTGAGCATCTTTATTTCCTTGTTGTAGGTACAGAAATCAAGACTTAAGGAGGTTGGTTAATCTGCCCAAGGCCTCACCACTGAGATTTATTTCCACAGTTAGGTGATTCTGAAATCCAAGCTCTTCTTCCTCTATGAGGCTTTTTCTCAAGAACACATGTCCCCTTTTACCTCCAAAGACCTGCTTCAATGCTGCAGTCTGGACAGATACACAGAACTTGCTCACTGCGTGATGGTTGCTCAAAACCAGGTGAAAATCCAGGGCCTCCTCAAGGGAGAGGCGGGCCCCTCTGGGTCAGGGTTTGAGCAAAAAAAGATAAGAGGAATAAGAAAATGGTTTGTGGTCACTGCCATCCATCTCTGGGAAGCCTCGGGTAGGAAACAGCAGGTGAAGCGGAATGAAATTCTGAGGGGGGAAAGGATGAAATGGAGGTTTTATGCATTGCTGAGCGGCCTCCCTATCTAGAGGGAAAACCCAACGTTAATAAAACAGAAAACCCTCAACAAAACCAAAGCTAATTTTCTGTCACGTTCGGAAACAACAGTGCATAAACCTGCAGGCACTCCCAGGAGTGTTCCAGAAATAGCCGTGTTCCTGAGAAACTGGGTGAAATCAGATTTGGGGTGAACTAGTCCCTGCTACCCATGTGAGGGAGAGCTGCCTTGTCACGGGGGGACGGAATAGGAATGGTGCCTCTTATGACGCTGGTTTTACATTTTCTTCCTCAATTCCTTCTCCTCCTCCCCTCCCCAGTGAAGACCAACCTTCATGGGGAATAGTAGTCAGCACAGGGGAGCTCTCATTGAACCAAACTCTGCTAATAAACCTGTCCTTTTATAGGGAAGAACACACACACACACACACACACACACACACACACACACACACACAGCAGCTCTTGTGCGGTGTTGTCCCTCAGACAGACCCACCTACACCCTTGTCTATTAGTCAATAGTTGGGGCTGTTGTCTCCTTTCCTGGCCTCCAGGGAGGGACCTCTGGCAGAGAGAGTGAGCAGTTGGGTCTGTAAGTGGTATGAAAGGTAGTTAGAGGGACGTCTGTGGGATCAAACAGGTCAAGATTTGAAGGTTACTCCCCCCACTCACTGGCCACATGGCCTTGTATTTACACACCTTATATTATTGACCCGGGCTCTCAGGGAACAATCACTTGCCCTCTCATTATTACTGGTGTTTCAGCATCTATCAGGAAGGGGAATGCCTGCTTGTGTGGGGGGTTTGGGGAAGGACTAAATACATTGACCGCGTAGGTTCTTGGCCTAGGGAAGCACATGGTAACTGCCTGGCCTTCTGGCTCTGCTTGCCTTCCCCACATCCAGCCCCTTGTGAAGTCAGCTCCCCCTCACCTCCTCACAGAAGCTTGACCGCTCTGGTCCCCAAGGGCCTTTCCCTCCCATGAACTCTGTGGGAACATTGGTAACTGTCGTGTCATGAGTCACCCATGCCATGAGACAGAGCAACATCTCTGTGTTGGGATTTCCCACAGTCAGACTGAGCTGCCTGAGGACTAACTATGGTGACCACTGGGGTGAGGACCAAGCTTCACTTGGAGTAGGCAATTTATAGATATGTGTCAACAGATAAGACACTCAACACCTAAGGAATGTTTTAATGAAGAAGAGGTGCATTGAGTCGTGACTAAATGCCAAGCACTTTACAGTGATCATCTCACTCCATGCCTGCAACGTCTCTCTGGGATAGTTTACTGATTCCGTTTCACAGATGAAGACACTGAGGCTCATACAGGTGAGTTAGTTGCTCTCCAGAAGCCTCGAAGCTCAGAGGTGGCGGGAATGGAAGCAGAACCAGGAAGGAGAGGGGTGAGATGGTGAATGGGGAAGACAGAAGGCAGAGTCCAACAAGAAAGGCAAACCCAGACTCCTTTCGGCTGAGTTCCTGCGTGAGTGGCTGATGCTCTGGCATCTGCACACATCCCTTCGCTTAAGACTCAGCATCACACTGGAGGCATCTAGCACTCTTGGGTCTTGCTACACACCTTTGTTGCTCACACTCAGTAATGCTAGTGAAAAGAGTTACCACAGCCCTGACCTCTATCCCCACCCAGCTGACCAGCTGGTTTATACTCAAATACAATCCAGTAACTCCAGAACTGGAATGAGATTGCTTTCCTCTATTAAATTTTACAGTGTACACAAACTCAATTACATCATCATGTGTGCAGACAGTGGCTGGAGGAGCCAAGGTCACTTGCACACATCCATCACCAGGATGCAGAGAGCCAGGGCGTGAAATTACCTCATGTCCAGAGGCCAGAGGATGACAGGGCCCGGGAGAGCACAGCAGGCTGCTGACGGAGAGCTGGCCTATTGGGTGGTGGGTTGCTATGTCCTCCCTGCCCTCAAGAGTGATGGAGAGTCAATGTGGATGTACTGACTGCCAGCCCCACCCATGGGAGGGGTCTGTGCTCACCCCTGCAGGCCCATGATTGGTTATGCTTTCTTCCTTTCTTTTTCTATAAAATATTTTTATTGGTTTTAGAGAGAGAAAGGGAAAGAGGGGAAGATGGGGGAGGGAGAGAGAGAGAGAGAGAGAGAGAGAGAAACATCAATGATGAGAAAGAATCATTGACTGGCTGCCTCCTGCACACCCCACACTGGGGATTGAGCCTGCAACCGGGGCACATGCCCTGACTAGAAATCTAGAAATTGAACCCTGATCTCCTTCATAGGTCAACACTCAACCACTGAGCCATACCAGCCTGGTAGCTGTGCTTTCTTGATGGCAGCTATGTGGACTGGTCCCTACCATACTGCACAGGGGAGGGAAAAATAATGCGCTGTGCCCACACCAGAGGTGAGCTATTTACTCCTTCCTAAATCCTCATTGTATAGAAGGGAGGCTGTCAGAGAAAGAACGTGGGCTCAGAGAGGTTAGGAAACAGACCTAAGCCCCACAGCCTATGAACTGGGAAGCAGGCTTGGAACCCAGGTTTCCGGGCCTCCAGAGCACAGGCCCAGGGTTTTCCCGAGCAGGAGACAGGAAGGGCTACCCTCCAAAAGAGAAGCCCAGGGAGGCCAATGCTTGCCTGAGGGGCTGTTTCCAAACCTGCTTCCTGGCGGTGGGGGATACAACTGGCTCCTGCGCTAGATACAATGGATGCGGAGCGGGTTTGGACTGTGGATCATCTGATACCAGGAATATTTGAAGAAAATATTGGCTCTCTGCACAGGCTCAACCAGCGAAGCCTGAAAGGGGATAAAAAGGCTTCGATT
Organism: Vespertilio murinus; assembly: GCA_963924515.1. NCBI lineage: Eukaryota > Metazoa > Chordata > Mammalia > Chiroptera > Vespertilionidae > Vespertilio > Vespertilio murinus. Next base: position 29,246,974 of record OZ004715.1, on the reverse strand, counting down.
CTCCCCCTCCAATCTGGTTATCCCCACACTATTGTCCCTGAGTTGGACAATCCCTTCACCACCGCCGCCCAGGGATCCTGATGCAGCACAAGCGCAGTGCCCGGCTTGAAAGCAGTGGCCCTCCCAGGTGGACATATGCTAGCGTCACCTGGGGAGTTGCTACCATAATCCTGGAACCTAGGCCACACTCAGACCAATGACATCACCACCTCTGATGTCAATGAGGTGAGACGCAGGCCTCCGTACTTGTTGGAACCTTCCAGCTGATTCCAGGCGCAGCCAGGTTGAGCAGCACTGTTCTCTGGAGCTGATCACGCACCCAGAGCTAGCAGGGAGTAGAGGCAGGACCGCGACCACCGGTGGAGAAACAGGAGCGTGGGCAAGTCCTCACCGGGCCCAGCAGGCGAGAGAGCCGTTTAGGAAGATGTTCAGGGGCCACGCCAAAGACGGATGGAGAACTGCCTGCAGGCAGGAGGGGTCTCCATCTTTGTTTTTCACGGGGCTTCATAAAAGTCTGTGCTGGTTCAGCCAGGCCTGGCAGTTTCTCATTCATCAGGAAAAAAGTCCGGAAGGTCTGCAAACTTGTGCAAATTGCACATGCCAGGAGATTGATGGCTTCTCCCAACAGCCTCTCCCCAGAGCAATTTGCCATTTAAGCCTCCGTTCTGTGAAAGACCTTGAAGCTGTCCCCGCCACCGGCCTGGCCTCGGCTTAGCACAGGCATCAGGGGCCGTGTGTCCTATTCCCTTGGTGCTGCGGGCAGCCTGGAGGGAAGGCAGGGGACAGGGAGTGGGCCTGCCAGCCGCGGGTACCAGCCAGGGAACGCAAGAGGCGGTATGGAAGCCAGGGCGGCCTCAGAAGGTGTCCTCTGGCGGAAATGGGGGGAGCGTAGGAAGGGGACTTTTTTTTATGTTACTGAACCTTTGCATCCCTGCTCGCTCCAGCTCGGCCTTCAAGCTCTCAACAAGGGTAACAACGAGGGTGGCAAGGAAGCTGGCACCAGGCCAGTGCTGGGTCCTCAGAAAATATCCTCTGAACCAAAGCACAGAAGCTGAGGTTTCCCCTCCAGACCCACTGTCCTCCTCTCTCCCATGTGTGTGGGCCCGGCATCTACGGACTACTTCATCCACGTCCCCTCGCCCTCTCTCTGGCAGGTGCGACCTCAGGCAGGCACCAGGAGAAAACTGAAGGGCAGAAGGAGTGAGAGGCTGGGGTGATTGTTCCTCTGGCTCCCCTCCATGGGTCCCGGCGTGGCCTGCCACAGGGGGGCACAGCTCCTGCCGGCCAGCCTCTCTTCCGTGGTCATGGTTCTTGGCAGAGCCCAGCAATCATCCCTTTCGTCCTGAGGCTGCCAACGGCTTCCCTGTTGCTAGCCGGGGGGGCTTCGCTGCCCCTTAATGCTGGCCCTTTAACACGGCCCACACTTCTAAACCGTCGGAAACTGCTTTTTTTAGGTCAAAAAGAGCAAAATGACTAGCAATTTTATGTGGTTAAGTCTAGTAAAGAGTCTTTTCCTTGATTCCCTTCAGTTAATCCTTCCCAGCGAGCCTCTGGGTCCCCTTAGCATCGGCTCAGGGTGGGAAAGCAGAGGCTCAGAGAGCTTCGGGACTCACCCACGTCACCCAGCGTCAGGCTGAGAAAGCAGCAAGGCCAGGGGGAGACTGCGCCGGGGGCCAGGCTCTGCGCTAACAGCTCGTACAGATGGTCTTATTTAATCCTCAAAACGCTGAGCCGGGGACATTTGTTATTACACCCCTTTTACCAAGGGGGGCGTGGAAGCCTGGGCAGGCTAAGAGAAAGCTTTCCCTTCTCTGGTCAGGCAGCTCGGCTGGTGAGAAGGTCATCCCAGCACAGCAAACTTGTGGGTTGGATCTGAGGTTGGGGCACATACACGGAGCAACCAATAAATGCGTAAGCAAATGGAACGACAAATCAATGTTTCTGTCTCTCCTTCCCTCTCTCCCTCTCACTTCTTCCCTCTCTAAAAATCAATCAATTGAGAAAAAAAAAAAAAAAAAAAAAAAAAAAAAAAAAAGAGAGAGTGATCTTTCCCCCTTCCTCAATCCAGGGGCCTCCTTTTGGACAAATTTAGCAAGAGGGCAAGGAGCGTGGATGAAGCAGTCTACAGAGTTCAGCCTCCCAGGGCACAGAGCAGAGCACGGAATGTGGAGAATGGGTCTGGGGGACAGGAGGGAAGATAGAAGAAGATATGGAAAGGGTCCAACAGTGGGCAGGCTGCCTGACTGCAGACCCCAAATCAAAGCCCAATTGTGTCCCCCAAGTCCGCTTGCTTCGTTCACTAAGAAATCATAATGCTCCTGTCTTCGCTGGGCCTGCCTGCTCCCTCCGCCAGCTGACCCTACAGATTTAGTACAAGATCTGGTGCATAGCACGGCTTTTGGAAGCTCTGGAACCACAGCTAGGAGTGATTAAGCTTGGAGAAATGCCAAGTGAGGCAGCTCAAGTGGGGTCACCTTGCAAGGGGGTCACTGGAGTCACCACTATCCTGAGCCTCTGTTTCGGGACCCAGCCTGCCTCTGCTTCCCAGACTGTCCAGTCCCTGTCCGGCCACTGGGACTCCACTGTGCTTCTCTCAAAGCCGTGCAATGGGCAGGAAGTTTTGGAGCCAGACAGACCGTGACTCTGCTCCAACCTTCTAAGGGCAAACCCTGTTCCCTCTCCTGGCCTCCCTGTACTCAGAGCACACACACACACACACACACACACATACACACACACACACACACACACACACACACACACACACACGCCATCCCCCTGAAGGAGGGAATAACCCCTCCGAGAGGCTGAGAAGTTGAAAGAGGGAAGCAAAGGTAAAATGTGTAGCTTCTAAGAAGCATTTCATGAATGTCTGGTTCTGCCTCTCATTCTGTACATATTTCTAATCTGGAGATTATCACTGGTGTTTAAGAAGGAAGGCCCAGTCCACTTGGCATGGCTCAGTGGTTGAGTGTCAATATATGAACCAGGAGGTCGCAGTTCAATTCCTGATCAGGGCACATGCCCAGAGTTGTGGACTCGATCCCCAGGAGGGAGCGTGCAGGAGGCAGCAGATTAATGATTCTTATCATTGGTGTTTCTATCTCTCTCTCCTTCTCCCTTCCTCTCTAAATCAATAAAATATGTGTGTGTGTGTGTGTGTGTGTGTGTGTGTGTGTGTGTGTGTGTGTGTTTTAAGAAGGAAGGCCCAAACTGTTTCTCACATATTGATTTCATACACCTGGGATTAGAAAACTTGCCATAAAAGATGGCTTTCTTCATTTTACCTTTAAATCCCAGGATTTCCTAGGCAACTGCCTTCAGGAAGACGAAGAAGGCAGTCAAAGGCCACGAGGAGGAGGGGTGAGAGTGGAAGGCGATTTATTTCTCCTTGGCCTGGCCCTCTGCAGGGCCTGCTGGTCACTGTGTCTGGGGGAGACGTGTGCCATGTCTTGGCCAGAGTTAACCCCCTGCTTCCCAGGCTGCCAGGTCCCCCTGGCTGTTTCCCAGCTCACACTCCAGTTCCAGCTGGCATGGGCCTCCCCCCAGGGATGGAGCCCAGCGTGCAAGGCCCTGCATGAAGGGGGTGGGGTGCCCACTTCTGTTGTGTGGCCAAGTGCAGCTGGTCAACTAGGAGGGGATGGAGATGGTGAGCCTGTCAGTGCAGGGGTTACGTCTGGACTTCCCCACTGGCTATGGAGCAGCTGGAGGGACAACTGAGGCAGCTGGGGGGCCTCAGCAGAAATGGGCCTGGAGTTTTCTGCTCCCCCTGCAGCCTGCTCTGAGGCCTGTAACACAGGACCACCCCGAGGAGGGCTCAGCACAGCCCCACCAGCTGGGAGAGAGACCCAATAGGAAGAGGGAAGGATCTTAGAGGCCTGAAGTCACGTGCCCAAGTCAGCATCCAGCCTCTCTACTCATTAGCTCTGTGGCCCTGGGCAATCTATTTAACCCCTCTCTGGCTCAGTTTCCGTATTTGTAAAATGGAGGTGATAAGAGTATCTATCTAATAGGGCTCTTATGAAAACCAAATTAATATGTGTAAAGTGTGTGGAACAGCACTGGCCCCTGGTCAGTGCTACAATGGATCCGCAGCCTTACTCTTAGCAGGATGTTGCCAAGTCTGAGAGTCATCCTGTGTGTAGGCAGGACGGGACGAAAGCCTTCCCTGTCAGCACAGCTCACCACTAGGCTGTTGGATTGATGCCAGAAATCCTACTGCTTTCAATCAGTCTTGGATTTATTCAATCACTTAGATAGGAACTAAGATGTACCTGCTCCATGTACAAATCTGTATGCACACTGACAACAGGAGTTACACTGCAGAGGGTTGTTTTAGTGTTAACAGTCAGGCATTTTTAAAAATTTCCTTATATCAATATTTAAGGTAAGAAATATCAGTTTTCCATTAAAATAAACAATGACAATATCACAGATAAATTAATGTCCCTTTAGATCATGCTCCTTAGCCATATTATCTCCTCCGTTCTTCTCTCAGTCACCATGGGAACAATATCCTCCTGGTAAAGTTTTTTATACTTTAGACTGTAATTTTAATAGCTTCATGTTTACTTATTGTCTCGCATCATTATTTAAGGCAAATAATAATGATTTCTCATTTATAGTGGTAACATAAGTTTACTTTTTATATTAACTTACATAAAAAGTGAGTTAGAAAAAAATCCTCCTATCTAATAAAAGAGAAACATGCAAATTGACCCTACCTCTGCTATGCCCACAAACCAATCAGGAGTGAGTATGCAAATCAACCCAACCAAGATGGCGGCTAATTTGCATATACAGGCACAGAGCTGAAGACAGCGTAGAAGGAAGCCAAGTGCTGCAGAAGAGAGCCAAGCTGCAGAGAAGCAAGCAAGCGGGGCAACAGAGAAGGGAGGGAAACAGGCAGGGTGGCAGAGATGGCCGAAGGAAGCCCTATTCTTGCAGGAATCTTCCTGCAATGGGCCTCTAGTATTACATAAATAAAAAGCATGGGTGGAATGTTATATGGCAGTTAGAAAGAATGAGCTAGATTTTTATGTATAGAAACAACAGTAGTTAAGACACACAGTTGAATGATCAGAACATTGCAGAGCAATATGTACTTTGTGATATCATTTAGGAAGAACTTAAAATATGCCTCAAATACTACTACTGATACTTCTCAGGACTACATATATGTATTGGGAAAGATATACAAAAACTGAGTAGAAGAACAGTGTTTCCCATGACAGTGAAGGGAAAAGGGAGAGAAGGGAATTTGACTAAGACTGATGATCAGAGAGAACATAAATTATTAAATTTTTTTTTAAATATATTTTATTGATTTTTTACAGAGAGGAAGGGAGAGAGAAAGAGAGCTAGAAACGTCGATGAGAGAGAAACATCGACCAGCTGCCTCTTGCACACCCCCCACTGGGGATGTGCCCGCAATCAGTGTACATGCCCTTGACCGGAATCGAACCCGGGACCCCTCAGTCCGCAGACCGACGCTCCACCACTGAGCCAAACGGGTTTCGGCAAATTATTAAAATTTTTAAATTTCGTGTTTTTAAAGAGAGAGAAGGTGGCTTTGAAGGATGTTAGCAATCTGGATGGAAGCAGCATGGATGTTTCCTAATTATTCTTGCATTTCTCCTTTATTTTATAAATCTTTCAACATAAACGATGACACAGATGGCATGCAGATATGCAAAACTCACTCAGAAGGCAGACAGCACCAAGCTAGGCCAGTTGCCAAGTTGCAGGATGCATTAGTGAAAGGCATAGCCCTGCCATCACAGTGTCATATTGGAATAGGACACAGAGAAAGGAAATTTCCCCAATTCTGTAACAGAAGTGAGCAAAGAAAGGCCTCCAGAAGGAGGTGATATCAGAGCTGTCCTTAAGAGTCAGGGGTGCCCTCCATCAACTGATGGATAAGCAAAAAGTGATAAATCTATACAATGGAATGTCACTTGACAATAAAAACGAATGAAAGACTGATACCTGATATGGAACAGATGAACCTAAAAAATATTAGGTTCCAGAAATCCTGTGTCAAAGATTCCAGGAACAAAAGGCCACTTATTGTATGAATCCATTTTTACAAATTGGCCACAATAAGCAAATCCATAGAGATGGAAAGTGGGTTAGTGACTGCCAGGGTTGGGAGGGCAGGGGTTTGGGGAGTGCAGGTGAAGGCAAGACTGCTAATGGGTACAGGTTTCATTTTGGTTTCAAATGCAAAATGAATCAAATGAACTTAATTATGAATTGACTGCTACTGTGCCTGAGGTTTTATTGATGTTCTAAATGTTCTAAAATTCTAAAGTTGATTGGAGTGATGGTGGTACAACTCCGTGAATGTTATTTTAAAAAATCAAATCATATACTCCTTAAATGGGTACATTCTATGATGTGTAAATTCTATTTCAATGCAAGTGTTGTAAAAATAAATAAATATTCGGGTCTGGGGTTTGCACAACGCAGCAGAGTGGATTGTCACCATGGCAGTTTAGCCCCTTCACCCTGCCCTAGCAAAGGCTTATCCCCCACCCACTTGCCGTAACTCATGAGTCAACAGAGCCAAATATCAACAGCATGATTGAAATTTCTTTTGAGAACCAAATTGCTTAAACTCAAACGTCTTCTAACACCACTTCTTCAAAACAGACTTGCCCAGGCCGTGGTATTTTGTGGAAGAGCCACACTCAAGGGGCCAAAGAGCCGCATGTGGCTCACGAGCCACAGTTTGCCGACCACAGCCATAAGCTATTGCTAGAGATGTCGCATACACAGTGGAAATCCAGAAGGACAAAGCCCCTCCTCTGCACAGTACTAGCTTGGTAAGCTGAGAGAGCCGATAACACTGGTGATCTGAAATGACACAGATGTGCCTTAAAAACTTCCCAGGAGCCCTAACCAGTTTAGCCCAGTGGATGGAGTGTCAGCCTGTGGACTGAAGGGTCCCAGGTTCAATTTTGGTCAAGGGCATGTACCTTGGTTGCGGGCACATCCCCAGTAGGGGGTGTGCAGGAGGCAGCTGATCGATGTTTCTCTCTCATCAATGTTTCTAACTCTCTCTCCCTCTCCCTTCCTCTCTGTAAAAAAAATCAATTATATATATAAAAATTCATAGGAAATGGTCAGGCCACAAGGTGGGGAAATGCCTTTCAGGCAGAAGGGAAAACGTGCAAAAGTTTGAAAGCAAGAAGCAAGGCTCTGTGCGCAATCGGTGCCGGATGTAAGTGTTGAAAGGAGGTAACTCTAAAGAGAGAGGCAGGACACGAAGAGCCCTGGGCCCCAAACGCTAAAACCTCCACAAAGGCCCGGCTTCCCACCTTCCCTCCGGCACCCCCTCTCCATCATGTATACAGAGAAAACTGCCTTTCTTCTGAGTTTGTCCTCTTTCAAGATCTTTCTAAGGTGGAACTCAGATCTCTTGTTGGCTTCCAACTTCCTGAACATGGAGAGAAGGGCCTGCCTAGAAGCCTCTTCTGCTGACCCTCTGGTTTCTGACCAAACTGTTCCTTGTGCAGAGTGAATGGCCATCTCAGCCATGAGCCAGCCATTAGCCCTCATAGACAGTTGGGAAGCGACTCTAAATAAACTTGCTCTGAGTCAGTTCATTAAAGTCACACTCTCAGCTTGTGTATCTCAAGATGATCAAAATGAGCAGCTATGTCTCTCGACTTCTCCTGGACCAAACATGATAAATGGAAGGGGCAACTGACTGTTCAGAAAGCTCGCAGAAGCTCCGGTGGAAGGCGCTGCCCATCTTCATTATGCTGCCCCTTCCCCACTCGGGCCGCCTGATTTGGAGGGCACTCATGTCCTTCATTTTCTCACTGCCATCAGCAACTGGAGTTGGATGTCAAAGTCCCCATTTCCTTCCCTTATCCTCCCATCCTGCTAGACGTGACTGATTCACTGCTGGGCCTCCTAACAACTGGCCCCAACCCATCCCACCTTGTAATCATGAAAAATACTCTCTCCCTTGCAATGGGATTGTCACTAGAATTGCATTATCAACAGCCTCCAAGCCAAGACTTTATTCTTATTATTTTGCCACTGAGTTCAAACTAAATAGAAGGAAATGCACGTTTCTCACGAAGTGTTCCATTGTCTTTGATCTCTTCAAATTAGCTTGCCACTGAAACTTTCTTTTCACCATTGGGAAAAACTACCAGGGCTGAATGAAACATTCAGACCCCCAAGCAAAATCTGGATAAGGTGGGATCGGGTTGCTGGGTGAGGAATACTAACATGTACACATGTATCATAAGCCTAAAAAAGTCTCTGCATCTTGATCAAGAAAGTTAAGATTTTAGAAATTTATCTTAAGGAAATAATAAAACATTTGCAACACAGATTATTATTCAAGTATGTTCACCACAGCCACATTTGCAATGGAGAAAAATTAGAGTCACAATACCCAGAAAAAATATGGATTACATTATAGTGTAGGCAAGTAATGGTCTTGCATCCATTACACAGCCAATGAAGGAAGGAGAGGGGGAGGGAGGGAGAGGAAGGATGGAAGGAGGAGGAAGGGATGAGGGAAGGAGAAGAGGGGAGGGAGGGAGGAAAAGGAAGGAGGAGGAGAAGGAGGGAGGAAGGAAGAGAAGAAGGGAGGGAGGGAGAAGGAGGGATGGAGGGAAAGAGGGATAAAGGAGGAGGGAGGGAGGCAGAGAGAAAGAACAGCCTAGAAACCCTTAAGATAAGAAGAGCAATGAGGAGGAACTAGCCCCAGCAGACATCTAGGAAGAGTTGCCCAGACGGTCAGGGTTGATGAAGTTAAGTAAAGGCAAACTTACTGGCATATGTCACTTTGGACTCACACTGTGTTTTTTCATAAAAATAGTTTACACCACATGAAACTGCCAATATAAAATGATTTTAACCAATGACATAATAATTTTATACAGTTTAACCAAACACATTTTTCCTATCTTTATCTAATGAAAAGACTGGAAACAATTAAAAAAAAAACAAAACTCAGTAGCAATCAGCACACCTACTATCTAGAAAACATTTTTCAATGAAAAGAACAAAGACCCTTTAAATGCATTGAAGCACATCAAATATACGAAAATCCATACATGCACAGAACAGCAAACATGCGTTAGTCATTTCCGGGTAAAGGAGAGTTAGGAACTACATGAATTTTCTCAGTTAATCCACACACAGCCCTGTGAGCCCATTGTTATCCTAAGGGGAGCAACGGGGACAGAGGAAAATTAATAACAGGCTCCAGTGCCCACAGCAGTAAGATTTCGAGCTGGGACCCAAGCCCTGACTCCCAAGTCCCCCTCTTGCCACAATGCCCTGCCACCTTGGCGTTCACAGTATTGAGAATGGCCAGTGGGGCTGGGCAGGAGGGAAGGTTATCATGGTCAACCTTTTCCTGTTGCTCCATACACTTTACTGAAAGCTTACAGAACGATGAAGAAGAACATTCCAACTCATGGGCCATTGCTACCTACTTAGTGACCCTCTGACACGGTGCCCCTGGGATCTCCATGTCCTCGGTCGTGTCCTTGGGACTGATCAGCTCCCCTGAGGATGCACAGATCTGGTCAAAGTTCCTTAGCTGGCATAGGCATGGGGTTAGCAATATGGCTGGCTAGAATTCAAAAATCCACATGAAAAATGTCTACTTCAGAAAAGTTCCAATATGTTCCAATAATTAGGAAGAAACAATGGTCTTGTTGTGTCAAACATCCCTAACCCAGCTAAGGGTTGGCCGCCAGAAATTTCTATCAAGTCAACCAAGGGCATGAGAGGGTCAACAATGAGACCTCCAGGACCAGAACTGGCTAACACTCCTTCAGTCCTAACGTGTACTGTACACCCGCTATGCACCCTGGTATTTGCATCAATATATGCCTCACAGCCACCCTGCGAGGGAGGCATTGCAATCCCCACTTTATGGATGAGAAATGTACATTTGGATCTAGGTCTTATGAGACTTGGAGTCAATGAGTTATTGAATGAAGAAGTTGGAGGGAAAAGGTTGATTGATTAGCCAAATGTTCCCCGTGTTCACCCTCCCTGCTCCGCCCTCTCTGGGATCTCAGAGGCTGGACTTCCAGCTGCAGGAAAGGAGGTGGGAACCCCCCCCCATTGCCCCCCAACTAAGGCTGCAAGCCCTCTGCAGCCACGCCCAGCCTCTGCAGGCTTGTCACCCACGTGGGAGGCCTCGTGGCAGGATGAGGATCATCCACAAAGAAGTAGCACAGGGTGCTTCTGTGGAGAGGACACACTCAATTTCAAACTTGAGTCCCATTTGTTTGGAATCAAGACGCCTGTGGCCTCTGAAATGTTTACCACGTTTCTCTGACAGGAGGGTGACATCCCTGCTCTAGGTTAATGGCTGAAACATGAGAACTCCCATGAAATGCTTCTCCCTAGCATCACCCTGCCCCCCTGCCCCCCCCCCCCCTGCTAGAGACACCCTCTATAAAAAGCGGTTGCTCCTTTCCACGCTGCACAGATTTGGATTTAGGCACTCATTCCGTTGCCTCGGGCTGTCACCAAAAAAAATGACTTATTAATGTCTATGCACTGCAGAACTCTCTAAAACAAACACAGTTGACTCGGGGTTGTCAGCGAACACCCCATGCTCTGGCTTTGTGCCTTCCGTCAGAGTCTAGAAACCTACCTGGCACAGAGACATACACACAGGCTCACATTTACAAAATGCAAATTTACTAAGCATTAGTTGAAAACATTCACTGATAAAGCCTGAAAAGTTTGCCTCTTTCAAGTTGTTAAGGGCTAATGAGAGATTATTCCCCCATATATTATGATACAACTAATTATTTCAAACTCCTCCTGTCGAAAAAAATTATGCATCAGTAGATTAATGAGCTACAACGCTTTGATCTTTAGCCCTTCAGTAATATTAAGAGCGCCCCCTCCCCGGTAAAACCCATCATTTGATTCAGGTATGCACACCCGCACTCAAAAAAAGGTAATTTTTCACAAACATAAAACAGTTTCAGGGATTTCCTGGCCCATCTGAGAGCCCAGGAATCCTGAAGGATATTCCTGTCTCTTCTTTTAAAAAAAAATGTGTTTATTGATTTTTAGAGAGAGAGGAAGAAAGTGGGATAGAGAGATAGAAACATCAATGAGAAAGGAACATCATCAACTGGCTGCCTCCTGCACAGCTTCTACTGGGGATCAAGCCTGCAACCAGGGTACATGTCCTTGACCAGAATCGAACCCAGGCCTCTTCAGTCAGAAGGCCGATGCTCTATCCGCTGAGCCAAACTGGATAGGGCTATTCTGTTTCTCTTCCATTTTCAGTCTACTAATGTGTTTATTAAACTGGTGGAGGCCCATTTCATTAATGGTATTGGTACCGAGTGAAGGAAGTTTCCAGAGTGATAAGCAATATGTGCATTATTAAATACCCAGGTGTTTTGCACACACTTTAAAATGTGCAATGGCCTCTGGAGGGGGCGGTTAGAGAAATGCACTATTGGACCGGGTGGGGAGGTAGGAGGGAGAAGATGGATGGATGGCCTGCCTGGCATCCCAAGGAAGGGGCAGCAGCAGAAGGCTCTTCTCTGTGGCCCAGCACCTGGCCCAAGGGGGGTGTCCAATAAAAATGTCTGCTACCATCATGGAGCCGCTGTCTTGGGAGCACAGACCTGATTCCTACATGGCCTCTGAGGCAGTCAGGTTCACCCTGCACCAGGCTATGTCCTTCCGTCTACGCAGGAGGTCTGTGCAGTGCCAGTTCTATTAAGATGGACCTCAGAGCATAGTATCATGTTGACATATTATCATGTGCCAGATCTCCTATTTCTTTTTTTTTAAATACTGAAACAGCTCTCTTCATTAAAAGTGATCATTCCAAGTTTATAAATAAGAAAACCAAGGCTCAGCGAGAAGAAGGGACTCCTGGTAGCTTGCTGGCTGGAAACCGGTACAGCCAGATTCAACTGAACTGTCTGGCTCCAATGTCCTTGGTCTAGCCCAGGGTCAGTCTGCCTCTCCTATCTCTATAGCACACACACCCCACCCCACTTGGGTCAGCACGTTTTTTCACAAGCAAGCCCAGGAAAGTATTTTGTTGCCCTGGACCAGTGGTCGGCAAACTCATTAGTCAACAGAGCCGAATATCAACAGTACAAGGATTGAAATTTCTTTTGAGAGCCGAAAACCTACTTCTGCGCATGGGCCACGAAGTTTCAATCGCACTGTATGTGCGCCCCGCATGTGGTATTTTATGGAAGAGCCACAGTCAAGGGGCCAAAGAGCTGCATGTGGCTCATGAGCAATTTGCCAACCACTGCCCTAGACCTCCATTCCATAAATGGAGAATTTGAGGGTCAGTGATACCAATTGACTTGCCCAACACTGCAGATAAAAACGGTAAACTTAAGACCGGAGGCCAGTTTTCCAGGTCCCTGGCCACTGCAGCCCGGCACCAGGCTCGGGGCCCCGCTGGCAGAAAGCAGGAAGCCATGCACACGCCTCTGCGACCCTCTACCAGCCACGGGCCACCCAGCAATGGCACTGACGGGCCCTAGAACTTAGGCTTGGTGGGGGCCAAGACAGAGCAAAAGAACAAGAACACATTTCAGACGACTCATAAAAAGACTACATGTGAAATGTGTTTCTCACAAGTTAATTTAGTTCCTGTGAGTAAATTTATCTCCCCAGCGAGCCTGTTCATTTTGCACAGACATGATTTTCATGACAAGCCCTCTGCAATGTGCCCAAGGCAGCACCCTCCTTTAGGCTGGGTGGAGGGCAGGAAGGAGAAGGTCAATGGGTCCCTCCCACCTCTACTTGTACCTGCTCTGGGCACAGAGCAGCACATCACAATGTCCCCAGTGCTGCAGAGTGCTGGGACTGGTGAGAGGTTTGGGAATCCTGCAGTCTAAGTTCCCCATTTTAAAGGGGGCTGCTGAGGCCCAGAAGGAAAAGGAATTGGCTCAAGGTCACAGTCACTGGTGCAGCGGCGGAGGACAGAAATACTAGAACCAGGCTGCCTGTATCCTAGCTTTGCCCCTTACTAACCGTGTGACTTTGGACAGATGAGTTCATGCTCAGCACAGTTCCTTGAAGACAGGAATCTTCCCCATCTCATCTCAGATCGGGCAAGCTGCCAGCCATCTGATCTCATCCCAGGGCCAGCTCTGGGCAGCGCCGCTCCGTGCAGTGGCAGCAGTGGGGACCCGGCCTAACAAACACCTTCTGAGTCTGTTTCATCTCCTTTCCACCACATTCCAACTCGCATACACTGGCCTTGTTGTCAAGAAGTGCCTGGAATAAATAAACTACAAATATCCCTGGATATTCTAACCCATAGAGTTGGATGAAGAGAACTTGGGTGCTTATCCAAATACAGAAGAATACTTAATCATCTGAATCTATTTAGTTCCCGGACGTTGAATAGCAAAACAGCGAGAGTTTGGATAACAGGGGATACCCACCCTATCTCAAAAAAAAAGTGCCGAAACTGGTTTGGCTCAGTGGTAGAGCGTCGGTCTGCGGACTGAGGGGTCCCAGGTTCGATTCCGGTCAAGGGCATGTACATCGGTTGCGGGCACATCCCCGGTGGGGGGTGTGTAGGAGGCAGCTGGTCAATGTTTCTCTCTCATCGACGTTTCTAGCTCTCTATCTCTCTCCCTTTCTCTCTGTAAAATATCAATAAAATATATTTTTTAAAAATGTTTACCCAAACTATTAATCTCCTAAGTTTGGACAACAAGAGGTCAGGGAGTGAGGAGTGCCACCGGGGGGACCCTTCCAAGTGGCCACCATGAGTGAGGCAGCCGACACCTCAAACACCCCAAGGATGTGATGGCCATCTTTCCCTCGCCACTTGAGAATGTGTTGCTCCTAATTAACCAAGAATCAAGAAATACCAAACAAGGCTTCTTCACACCTTTCACAGTCCAGAATGTCTTCCCTCAAGGTGCCACATGCAAAATCTACTTTGATTTATGGCATACCCAAAGGGAAATAAAACACGAGCTTCGAGCTGGCTTCCTAGGAATGCCAGTCCTTTACCTGGATTTACTTGAGGTCTTTAAAAAGCATTAGGCATCGTCACTGAGGTCTTTGGCAGAAGGACATTCTAGCCTTTTGTGTGGCACTGTTGCGATTTTCCAAGATGAACAAACGCAAGAAGAGATGGCATCAGAGCCAACATCCCCTCCACAGAAGGGCCAGCATGAGAAAGGGACGGAATCGTGCTCATTCCTCCACCTGAGATACACTGCAGAGCCATTATGCTGCCTCTGACTTTAATAACGCGTCCCACCAAAGAGGATTCGAGGCAGAAGATGCAATTTATTTGCCATTCTGGGTACTTAGTGAAAATGTTATTGGGCATACATTTTTAATTAACAATTGCAAAAGTGTATTAAGGCATTTTGATTGCAGTTAAATGATCTCCAGTGAGACGACAGAGCCACTTTTCTTGCTAAAGGACTGAGGAGGGCCGTGGGGAGAGCCCCGAGTGTCAGGTACATGCCTGGGCCTGTGTCCTCCCCACCCTGGGACTGTTGCCTTAATGGGAGAATGTGGAGGACAAGTTTTTCCCAGCCCCTCTGGCTCAATGTGCTCTGAACCTTCCACTTGCCTGGTGAGAGTGGACCTCCTGGACTCATTAGAAGACAGGCAATGAAGGTTGAAAATGTGAACCTCACCCCCACCTTCTGACTACACCCTAGCTTCCCAACGATGCGGGTCAGCATATATTTACCTCTAAAGAGCCGGTCATCGTGGAAAGCAGGGGCTCAGGGGGCAGCCATCCTGGCTATTCCACTGTTACCAGATCCTCTACCAGCTTGTACACCAGAGGGATAACATTGGAGAAGTTACCTAACTCTCCATTTACATCTCTGTAATGGGCATAATATTATGCGACTCACAAGAGGATTACATGGCATGGTGCATGTGAAGCAGCTAGGATGGTGGCCGGCATCTGGCACTCCAGATGGGAAAAGGCAACTTCTTCTCCACGTCCTGTTGTTGCCCCTGCTCTGCTGCTTTTGCCAGCACACGGCTCTGGACAAAGGCTGGTGCGGCCAAAGGCCGTGGCGGGCGGTGTGTTTTTATCGCTGAAGAGAAAACGGGAAATATGGGGCGAAGGAGAAATGCCGAGAGAACCCGCTGAGGCTGTGATGGCTCAGAAATGGCTTTGGCTTCTCTGAATTCAGCCTTCGGGAACTCTGCTATACTCCGGCAACTTTGAAATCTGTCGATATCTCTGACTTGGGTCTGTGGAGACTCGGTGTTAGACTAGCCAGGTGATGCAGAGGGATCTGCAAATGGGGAGCAGACATAAAGAGGAACCCCAGGAGGAGCAGAGAATAATGAGCTCAAGACCAGAAATGCTAATACCCCAAACTCTAAAGATGTGGAGGAAATCTCATTTAAAAATTTATAAATTTTACACCTCTGCAATACAGCAGCTCTCAGCTCTGTGTTTTGTGTTGTGTGCTTCTTGCCTCTGGATATTCCCCAAGCACAAAGCTCCTAGCAAGCCCTTGAGTCCCTGAGTCCAGTAGTTCCAGGAAGACTGCTCTGAAGGCTAGACAATGCTCATATGAGAATGACTTCGAATTCCAAACAAGGAAGTTAAAAAGCAACACGTGGGACACAGGTATTGCATGTATGAGCTACACGTTCTCACCCATTATTCTGTGTTTCCCCAGCATCCTTTACAGATCTCAATTTAATTTTGAATTTAAGAACACATACGTTTCCTTTTGGTCACAAGACTCATTATTTTTGCCACCCTTCAAAGTAAAAATATGGGAAAAGAACCAAGGAGAGAATTCCCTTCTCCTGAAAAATATATGCTTCCTTCCTCCATTTATTCCATACTACCCATTTCCACTCCGGAGAGACCGAGGGGAAACCTCGAAAAAGCCTGAGAGAATGTACTGGATTCTGAGAATGAGAATGTTTCTGATCCTAAGAAAGTCTGGGGAACAAGGGAAAAGTGGAAACAGAAACAATTGTAAGAAAAGGCGTCAGCGTGAATGTGGAAGGGACCCAGGAGGCCCACCATGCAATCCCAGGAGGAAGCCGTGGCATTCTGCAGAAGTGACCCCACGATGGGCAGGGGTGCCTCACAGCCGTCACCTGGAGGCCCCACTATTCCCTCCTCAGGAGACACACTCTCCTTCACCAGAGCTGCTGGGATGGCGAACTTGAGGTGCTAACCACTTGACTGGACCACACGGTGCCCAGGGGACTGGCAAAGCAGTATTTCTGAGCGCCCCTCTGAGGATATTTCCAGAGGAAATTCGCATTGGACCAGTGGGCTGAGTAAAGCAGTTTGCTCTGCCCAAGGCGCGTGGGCATCGCCCAATCTGCAGAGAAAGGTGAGGGCAGTGGGGAGGCTTCCCTTCCTGCCTGACCCACTGAGCTGGATCTTCTCCTCCTCCCCTCACACCTTCTGGTCCTCAGGCCTCCAGACTCGGACTCAGTCATGCTGCTCCCCTGGCTCTCCAGCTCGCAAACAGCAGCTTGGGGGACTTCTTAGCCTCTGGAATTTCATGAGCCAATTCCTTATAACAAAATTGTGTGTGTGTGTGTGTGTGTGTGTGTGTGTGTGTGTGTGTGTGTGTCTGGTTGTGTGTGTTTATACATGCATGTATATACATAAATCCTATTGGTCCCGTTTTTCTGTAGAACCCAACTACTACAGCTTCAGAGACAGAAAACCCAGTTGGGAACATTCTCATCTTCTGAACAGCTATCCCTGTGGCTAAGTCCCACATTCCATTACCCTTCTCAAAGAAGCAAAGCCAGGAACCCCTCTCAAACTATCTGTATTCCTACAGCTTGCAGTAACAAATGACCACACCGGGTGGCTTACATGGTGGGTACTTATCCCCTCACGATGTCAGAGTCCAGAAGTCCAAATTCACAGTGTTGTCAGCTCCAGGGAAGGGTCCTTCCCTGCCTCACCCAGCTCTTGGGGCTCCTGGCGTTTCTCGGTGTTCCTTGCCTCCGCCTTCGCGTGGCGTCCTCCCCTGTGTGTCTGTGACCTCTCCTCAGCACGTAAAGGTACTGGCCATCCAGTACAACCTCGTCCTAACTAGCTCCACCCGCCAGCACTCCATGTCTATAAGGTTCTGGGTGAACATGCATTGGGGAACACACCACTCACCCCACGCCTGAGCTCAAGGCAAAGCCATCTTTCCTGCTCCTCCATCCGCCTGCTGGGTCAGTCTGGCCCTGACGAAACCCCTGGGCCAGTGGTAGGCAAACTCATTAGTCAACAGAGCGGCAAACCACGGCTCAAGAGCTGCATGTGGCTCGAGAGCCGCGGTTTGCTGACCACTGCCCCAGGCTGACAACTGCAGAAGAAGGGCGGACGCTTGTTTCTCAAAGTCATACTGAGACAGGCAGCTGAAGGGCAAGTCTCCCCATAGGATCCAATATGTGATCCATCAGTGCCAACTCCGGAGCTCCCGTCAGTGGGGGGAGGCTATCACCGGCAGCGCTGCGGAATGGGGCTCCCACAGCCTCTCTCGCCCCTCTGGCCCAGGAACCCGAACCCCTGGCCAGGAGGAAAACTGGCCTCCCAGGCGTGTGAGGAGGCCTCAGGTTGGGGGGCGGTCTCACCTCCCCTCAGTGGGCCCCTTGCACCCACCTGTAAAATGAGGAGTCAGCTCTTAGACCTCAAACAGTCCTGTCCGGGGACAGTGAGCTAAGGGAGAAGGAGGTCTTGCAGGAAGAGTGAGTCCATACTCGCCCACCCCGTCCCCGGAGCATCAGCCTGCGGGGAAGGGGTAAGGGCTCCGAGGGGCTGGACATTCTGAGGACGAGACTCTGGCGAACCCTCTCCTGTGACCAACCCAACAAGAAACAAGGGGCAGTTTCATTCCTCAAACCGCAGCACCTTCTGTGATGGAGAGAGGAAGCGGAGGGGGGAAAAATGGCTCTTTATGGGAAGGCAAAAATTTTTGGCCATTTAGTTTATTTCTGCTTTCTGAGCCTTGGGACACATTTACCACATGCACACCCCACACAGTCCATAAAGGGCGCAGTGATGTATTTGCAAGCGCTTCTATACACTATTTATTTTACCTACTGAAATATCATTTCTGTCTGGAAAAGACACTGGCTACGGTCGGCTTTTATGCTCTCGGCACTTTCCCCCCAAACAAAACCCTTCCCTATAAATCTGCGAGCCGTGGCCTGACTTCAGAAAACACTTTAATAGTTCCCCACTCCAATATTTTCCATAGCAATAGATCCTCATGTCAAGAGTACCGAAGTGCTGAGGCTCGGAGTCATCCGGGGGAACTCATCAATACTTAGCCAATGGGGTTAGGAACTTAATTTCCTCCTATCCCACTGGGGGGAGGTAGGTGAGGGGAGGTGCAGGAGAGCAAATACCACCCCCAGGACCTAGCTGGACTGAGCCAGCATCTGGAAGGAGCAGGAGGGGGGTGGGGAGAGATCCCCTTCACCATTAGCTGCAGCAGCTGGAGTCCTAGATCCAGCACACCCCCATGTGCACCCTACTTCCTCTGTCCCTAGGAGCGCCAGGCCCCAGGGCCGCTGGCCACTTCCATGCACGGCCAGTAGGCTGCTTCTGTGCCCATCCCAAGCCCTTCTTATAGCAGGACTCAACTCTGCCCTGATCCTGATAAGGCAAACCTAACTTCCCGTCGTAAACCCAGCAAAACAGATATTATTGGAGATTTGGGGGGAGGGCATCATACATCGCACTGAAAACGTCTTTTAAAGGGTCCTCGGACATCTCTCCTCGGCAGCCCTCAGCTGCCTCATCTCTCTCCCTCTCCTCCTCCTGCTTTGCTCATGAAGAACAGGTTTACACTCTCCTCGTCAGCTATCGACCCCGGTGACAAGAACATCGTTGCGAGGCAGTGGGAGATTAGAAAGAGCCATCCGTAACATTAACAATAACCAAGCCCTGCGCGATCGTGTTGTCTGTCTGTTAGTCTCTCTCTGAGATGGAGCTGGACAGGATGGTGTCACACAGCTGGGCAAGTAGCGGAGTCGGGAGCCAAATGCGGAGGCTCTGGACCTCCGCTTGTACAGCATCAGCACCTGGAGAAAGCGGGCTGCCTTTCCGAGTGCCCATCATGTGTGTGTGTGTTTAAGGCCCACCACTCCACCGCACTTCTTTGGCTCGGGTCGGCATACCCATAAATAACTTTTTTGCAGAGCAAAGCTCACAGGCACCCAAAGAAGTGAACAGAAACAAAGCCACTTGCGGGAGGAGGTTGTAGCTACTAAGAAATGTAGTTACTTTTCAACGTTCCTGTTGGCAAACAAACCATAAGAAGCTGAAAGGAAAGGATTTGAGAAAGAGCAAGGTTCCTGACCGGAGAGAGCCTACCAGACAAGTGACCGAATCTCTTTGGGGCCGTAACTTCTCATCTGCCAAATGGGCAAAGTCGAGTATGGTTCCTTCCGGGTCTAAAATTCTTAGTCTAGGTCAAATAATTTGGTAAGGGATCCCTAAGGTTTACTCAAGAGGGCCACACCCCTGGCACTGGGTATACTCATTTGAGAGTGATAGCAACTATTATTGCATGTGAACTATTATATACAATATTATTGATTGAGCAGCAAATATGTGCCAGGTGCCTTATGTGCAGTATCTTGAGTCTGAAAAAACACCAATCCTGTAAGATAAGGACTATCATCCCCATGTTATAGATGATCAAACTGAGGCTCAGAAAGCCCAAATGCCTGTCTTGAGCCTCCAAACCTGGGACTTGGGCCTGTCCATTTCTACCTCCACTGGCAGGGCCACCATGAGACTCAACACGGACAGTCCTGTACTGACAAGAAGCCATCACCCCGAGACCCAGCCTGTAGTCTGAGCCACGGGGTGTCTGCTAGTGACCAGCTCCTCTCCCCCCGCTGAGGCTGCCCAGGGGGCTGCGGAGAACTCATTTAGCACTCTCGGCGACCAGCAGTAGGGGAAAACCTCGCCTCATAGGAACAGGCCATCCAGCTGAGGTGGACCTTGCCTGCAGCTCACTCCATGTCACCTTGGGGGAAGGCTGCCCACAGTTTGGGCACAGACACAGGAGACCACAAACTGCGGGCACCGTGGCAGGAGGTCCCGTATGCCATGGGATGCCTACACCGTGGAGCGCTCTACCTCCCTGCTCAAACTTTATAATGTCTTACTCACCATAACCGCAAAAAGCAACTGTGATTTCCTATGTGCCAGTGATGCATCATAAGCGGGGTAAGGGCTTTACATACATCCCCACCTTGAATCCTCATCTTGTACCAATTAGCTATCCGTTTTTATCCCCATTCTGCAGATGAGGACACTGAGGCCCAGAGGGGCCATGCTTACTATACAGCGAGCAGAGATGGACTTCAAACCAAGCAGTCTGGCTTCGGAGGCTCAGCACTTGGCCTCCTGCTGACTGTCTCCAAACAACCATATCCCTCCCCACGGGACCCTCCTGCTGGGGAGACCTGGGGAGGAAGGTGGCTCTGAGGCCTGCAGCAGGGCTCAGAACCCCAGGCCTGGTGCCAGGAGAACACACCCAGGCTGAGCTCCCAGCCTAAGCAATGTGCCTTGGGGACCAGACTTGTGTCAAGAAGCAGCTTGAGAGGGAGGCAGGGGAGGTGGCCGTGAGGCACAGTGTCCAGGGAGAACCGCCTGGTAAACAAAGACTCTGCTCAGAGCTCCCCGGGGACCCCCAGAAGCCACAAAGGCTCCCGGTGGCAGCTTGGGCACCTCCCGATGCAGACCGGGCTCACAGCACAGAAAGCTGTGCCAGCAGCACCTCTGCCCCAGGAAGCCAGGCCCGGCACACTGGGTGCAGGGAGTGTGCTCTGCAGAGCCGGTCTGAGCAGACGTCTCAGCTCTAAGCCCAGGGCACCCCCAAATGAGAAGTCAAATGCTCAGAGGGACACAGAGCAGCTCCCCCCTCGGAGGATCACCCAGTCTGCTCTCCTGTTTCACAGAGAGGAAAGCAGGCTCGGAGAACGCGAGGGCAGGTGCAGGGCCACACAGCCATTTTTCTTCAAGACTCAAGAAAAACGATCTCTGTTTGAGAAATTTCCACCTGCTCTCTTCATTGGGTTTGCATCGCAGGCACAGAACAGGTGCCAGGCGAAGAAGCTGGGGACAGGAGCCAGCCCAGCTCTGGGTCCTGGCACCAAATTGTCGGGCTTCTCCCTGGTCCCCTCATCACCTCCTTACTCTTTGCTTTCGCTACGAGGAAGAAACAGACTCACACATGATGAGACTCTGAGCTCCCCCATCACGGTGCATATCCTGGGGGGAATGAAAACTCCTCTGTGGGGTCTGCTTACCCCCCATCTCTCCCACCACTCAGTTACTCCAGAAAGGCAGGTGAGGTGGCTCTGTCACAGACACCGGTGAACCCCTGATGCCAGACACCCAATAAATAGTTTACATAAGAGAGACATTTTGCAATCATAGCAGAAATTCATCCCACAAACTAGTGGTTCTGCAAGGAAGACGTGTTCTGAGGTTTTTCTTTTCTTCCAGTAATGCCTGGCACTGCCGGGAGTTCCTCTTGGAGACCGATTTTCTGCCTCCCCCCGCCCCCCCCATCCTGCCCTCAGCATCACACGCCTGGGCTGCAGTTCCAGCATCCTCTGCAAACCCGAAGTGACTCCCACCTGCTGCCCTGGGCCTGGTGCCCTTCCCCAGGTGGTGAAACCCGTGGAATCCTGGGCCTGCTCCTTGACACATTGACCTTGAGCGAGTGGTGGTGACCAGGGACCATCTCCCAGGGCAGGTCAGAGGTCACTGTGGAAGGCTGAAGGCTTTCCTCCCCATTCTGCTTCACTGTCCTCACCACCCAGCACCTTTCCTATATTGGCAGGGGGGTCATGGTGGGATCTTGAGGGCACCAACCCCAGGAGAGCTCATGCAGAGGAGAGTGTGTCTGCATTGGCGGGGGGGGGGGGGGTGGACTTTTGATTTCATATGTCTTGTTCACAGGGTCCCCTTTGGGGCCTGGCTGGAGAGACGCAAGACCTAGCTCCCATGAGGACAGCCAAGCATCACGTTAACAATGAAGTGGTTTAATAGCCTACAAGCCGCACCAGCGTTGGCCTTATTCTGCAGAGGAGGCATGGTCAGCTAACTCCTGCCTGCCACTGCCACCTGCAACCCATCCTCCACACAGCAACACCACGTGTCCTTCTGATTGGTCCACAATGGTGCCACTCCCCCGCTTAAGTCCCTCCTCCCTCCCCATGTTCTCCAGGCTGAACATCACATAGAGCCATTACCAAATACCCCTACCTAGTTCACTGTCGGCCTCACCTGCCACCCCAGGTCTCCTAGCAACTATTTCAGCCTTAGGACACCTGCGCTTGCCCACGCCCCGACGCCTCCATCTCTAGCATGGGGCTCATCACTTTTCTGCACATCCTACATAAACTGGTCCTGGCACCTACCACAGTGACACCGTGACTCCGCCTGTCAGTCTATCCGTCCCTCCCAACTGACAGTCCCAATTCAGCTCCGACATGACCAGAGGGGCTGGGGCCCAAGGACAAGTGGAGCTTCCTAAACATTTTGGGACTTGACAAAATATATAAAACATGCCAAAAAAAATCAATCCCAGTTTTTAATGAAGCTCCTCAATTTGCCCACATTGGGCCACATGATTTATCTTAAAATCTTACTTAGAAACGAAGCTGAGTTCTCTTGTGATAGGTCACAGATGGACTCATATCAGTCCGGAGGAACCAACCCACGGCCCCCACAATTGATCAGCCTGCAGAGTCTGCCCCCCCTCTCTCACTAGTACTGGCATGGCTCAGGGGCTGGGACTGATGCAGCAGGAGCTAGGAGGTGATGGAAGGAAGGCTGAACGCACAGCATGCCTGTGGTCACAGCCTGAGGCAGCCAAAGGGGCCAGCACACACTGAGGTAGCAGGAGTAGTTCTCTGTGTCACTCTCACCTGAAGACAGGGATGGCTAAGGCCCTCTGTGGCCTCCCAGCACCCCTGTGCTTCTCTCATCCCCTCAGAGCACTCTAGGGCATGCAGGCTGCTCCCCAGCCTCAGGCTGCTCCCCATCCCCATGCCTCCTACTGATTCCTCCTCCCTGGAATGAATGCAGAGTTCCCAGCAGGATCTTCCACTTTCACAGAAGGAAACAGCCTGGAATCCACCACATTCCTTCAGGGACCTCCCTACAGAAGAGCTGCTTTGAGTCCTAGCTCCGCCCTCTGCCTGGCTGGGGGAGGTGCCCTCCCACTGTGGTCTTGGGGCTTCTTACCTCAGAAGTGAGTGTGTTGGATGACCTTACCTCATGTGTAACAGTCAATGGCTCCACACTCTAAACTGAACTAATGTATTAACCATGGAGAATGGCTCATAGGGAGTCTGTCATCTGGACCTAACAAGGGTCTGCTTGCCTTAAACTGCAAAGAAATACATCACATATGGGTGAAATATCAAGTACAGTGGAATGTGGCTGAGTAAACATTTTCGGGGCCATGAAGACAGGAGAGTTTATGGCGTCCCCTCAAACCATCCCAAAAGACAGATTAAGGCATTCCTTAGCACTCCTGGAATATGAATTAAAAACCAGCCCTGCCGAAACCGGTTTGGCTCCGTAGATAGAGCATCGGCCTGCAGACTGAAGGTCCCAGGTTCCATTCCAGTCAAGGGCATGTGCCTTGGTTGAGGGCACATCCCCGGTGGGGGGTGTGCAAGAGGCAGCTGATCCATGATTCTCTCTCATCGATGTTTCTAACTCTCTATCCCTCTCTCTTCCTCTCTGTAAAAAATCAATATAATATATTTAAAAAATAAAATAAAATAAATAAAAACCAGCCCCGACATAGAGAGACATTCATGTACACACAGCCCACCCAGGCCATACTAGAATGTCAGATCCACAAACCCATGGCCCTACCTCGAGCAGGGGGATTTTTGAGCAGAACAGGACTCTTTGGTGTCTGAGAGCTAAGAGTGAAGTAAGCCTCGTTCCTGGCGAGGCTGCAGGTAACCCACATCCCTGAGTCACCTGTGCTCACCGGGAACTCCTGGCCTGTGGTCAGCCCATCACTGGCATGCACCGCCATGAGAATCCGCTTTCTCCCGGGGCTCCGTGCTGGAGCTAAGCTCTTCTGAAAGCTCTTGACCCCGTCAGGGCGCAGGAGCATGAATGAGCACAGGGCAGTAACTCGGGGTACTTACGCCTGTGCACTAACAGCAGGGCACTTAAGAGGCTGGGGACTGTCTGCATCACTGACACCAATGCTGTCCCCGTGGAGAGAGGCCCGGGGAAGCCGTGGCTCCAGGAAGAACTGGGCCTGTCAGATGGCAGAGGCATGGAGCCCCAGCACATGGCATAAAAGTTATTATCTCACAGGAGAGTAGTTTTTCTCTGACTTGTATTTAAATACGAGGAGCAAATGAGTGCTGGGTGGAGAGGATTCTAGTTTACATTTTTATGGCACAGCAGAGCTCGGCATCCGCTTCCCATCTGCAATTAGGAGATGAAACAGGCTGCCAAGTCCCCGTGTAAACGGTGCCCATTAAAAGAGTCTACACTGTGCGATGATTGATCAACACCGAGGATTTACTCACTGAGCTCACAGCGACTTTCACCCCTGCCATCGCCCAGGGTGACTTGGGACCATTTAGATAGTGCACCGGACAGAGGCCTTTGTAACCTGGGTGTCAGAGTCCTGCTCAGAGGCTGCTCAGCCCGGGGGAGGAGGTAACACCATCCTGGTCACACCAGAGGGCCCAGGGGCTGCCTGGCCTTGGGTCTGCCATCGGGACAGGGCCTCCGCTGCCCCCAAAGGGAAGGCCTGGGGCCAGAACCACCGAGCCCCTCCTTCCCAGCACACGGAGCGAGTCTGCAGGCAGGTCACCCTCACTCTGCTCACTGTCAAAGGGGACAATATAGTTGTCAGAGGGAGACTAAGGGGAGGGGTCTGCGAAGCTCAAATGTGATACTTGATGGTAGGTTTATAGAGATTCAGTTATTCCTGTGTGTGTGTGCATGAGGTCTCTCTCTCTCTCTCTCTCTCTCTCTCTCTCTCTCTCTCTCTCTCACACACACACACACACACACCCTCTCCTACTACCTCTAACATAAGCAACAAACCTGTAGTGTAGGATCTTCTCAGAGCATTTTTTTTTACCTTTTTATTGAATTATTGGGGTGACACTGGCTAATAAAATTACATAGATTTCAGGTGTACGATTCTGTAACACATCGTCTGTGTATTGGATTGCGTGTCCACCATCCCAAGTTCTGAGTCTCCTTTATTTGTTTTTCTTGGCTGTCACCTATGATGTCTGACACCTATGAAGAGTTCTGGTGACAGGTATTGAAAGTGCCCCCTCGGCATTACCAACCTGCTCTAGGCCCCCGGGTAAAGTCCTAGGCTGGGCTCATGCCGGACAAGGCACTCGAATGGCTGTGTGGCCATGCTGTTCTGGTGGAGGTAAGCTCTACACACACCCCCGAGTTTCACCACCACGATCACCTCCCCAACCCCCCCCCCATACTGTGAAACCCCAGGCTGTGCTCCCGACACATTCTCCGATTGGACTTGCTCCCCTCACTACTACCCCAACCTGATTCTCCTTCTCCTGTACTTCCCAGCACCAGCACCACAGGTTACCTACCCAGCAAGGAACAGACACATCCGGACACTCTCCTCTTCCCTCACGCACTGAGCTCACCTGAGGCGCAGCCTGTGATGCGCTGCTATTAGGTTCTTCTGCCGAGGTATCTCCCCCGGCTGGTCCTCCCCTCCACCCCCCTTCTGCCACCACATACGTCATTTCCCACCTGGGTGGGAAAGTACACTGGTTCTGTTACCCCCAGTCTCCCCACCCACTATCTGGCTCTCCCCAGCATCTTTCTAAAACATAAATCCAATCAGGTCTTTCTGCTTTAAATCCTTCCATGGGACCCCCACCAAAATCAGCACGAGGCTCAAACTGTTCTCCCTTGCAATGTGTCTGACACACATTTCTTAAAAAGCCCTAACTATGCCACGTGTATTAGTCAGGGCTCCCCAGAGAAATAGAACCAATAAAACAAACACACACACACACACACACACACACACACACACACACACAACAAGGAGAGAGGTAAAGAAATTAAAATTTTAAGAAATTGGTTCATGCAATTAACTAGGAGATGGGCAAGTCCAAAATCTGGAAGTTAGACCAGCAGACTAGAAACACAGGGAAGAGTCGGTATTCCATTTCAAGTCCAAAGACCCTATGGAGGCAGAATTCCTTCTTCCTGAAAGAACCCCAGTCTTTTGTTCTGTTTAGGCCTTCAACTGATTGGAGAAGGCCCACCCACAAAGAGGGCAATCTGCTTTACCCAAAGTCCACTCACTGAAATATTCATTTCATCCAAAAATACCGTCAAAGAAACAGCCAGAATGATGTTTGGAAGTGCTGCTGTTCGCACACAAAGTGGGGCTGGTTCCTCACAGCAGACGAACACCAGACACATTGATGGAAACATCGATTCAAGGCCACATAGGTGGGAAGTGGGAAGCTCAGCCTTGAACCTGGGAACCACAGAAAGTCTACCCTCTTTCTTCTACCCAGAATGCCACCAAAGCCCTAGGATTCTCTGGAACCCACAGCTCCCCACGGGATCCAGGGCTTCAGGCTGCCCAGGGCACTCCTTCCATTGTCTCTGCCACAGGTCACCAGGCACATGCTGTCTGCACACTTTTATGTTGCTGTTCCGTTCCCTGGGCGGTCTTCCCCCATATGCACATGGTTCACTCCCTCACCTCCTTCAGGCCTTTGCTCGACATCACCTTCTCACTAAGACCATCCTGAACCCCCTACTTAAAATCACATCCTCCCTGTCATCAGAGGCCCTCGACACAACCCCTGGGACCCCCCCAGGGCCACCTGCTCCCCAACCGTGCAGGTCTCTCCTCATAGATGGCCTTCCGGGATCAGTTTACCAAGTCTCACCACCGCTTTTCCCCAAGCCTGGTCCCACTCTCCACTGCCCCGACAATGATGGGTGACACAGGAGGGCACCTGAGGTTCTCTTCGCTGTGGAATGAGGAAATGGCACCAGGGAACACAAAAGCCGAAAGAAGGAACCAGCCTTTCATTCAGCAAAAGGGCAGAGCACTGGCCTGGCCCTCAAGGCTGGCCGAGGGAGCAAAGGCTGACTGCTCTGTTTAGTATAAATGCCAGCATCCCAAGTAGCTGCAGAAATGCCAGGGTAGAGAAGGGGACATCTGTCTGGCACAGGGCTGAGCTCTGCTCCTGCCAGGCAGTTGGAAGGAGGATCAGACTATAGAGATTTAGACATCTCAGGCACACATGGACCCTGTCCCCCCCTACCCCCACCCCCACTTACAGCACAGGCTGGGGACATTTCTACAGCATCTGTATCTGGACAATCAATGGGTCCTCGCTGTCTGTCACTACTTGAGCCAATTAAGCAGAGACAGGATTGAATCATATATGAACACTTATTACAATACTAGAGGCCCAGTGCAGAGGTGGGGCTGGGCTGGCCCACCCCCTATAGACTGGGGCCAATTGGGGGTGGGGCTGGCCAGGGGGAGGGGCCGCAGGTGGTTGGCAGGCTAGCCCTGGGGGGGGGGGGTGAACAAGGAGGGGATAGCCAAGGGGAGGGGCTGCTTGAAGTTGGCTGGCCCCGCCCTTTGATCAAACTCCCACTTGAACTCCTGGTCAAACTCCTGGTGGAGGGGACAATTTGCATATTAGCCTTTTATTATATAAGATTGCCAGCAGTATGAGAGAGCAGCAGGTCATCCACAAAAATCTGCTCTGCACCCCATCATAAGCCAGCTGCTTATATTGGGTAGAAGGACAAAGATTACATGGGAAATAGCCAAAGGATATGGCAAATGGGCAGTTTACAGGTAATAGAGGCTGAAGATTTGCACAGGCCTGCAGGTATGCGAAGACTGAGGGGTCTTCAAAGGGCTGGTGGCTCTGGTTTGTTAATCTTCCCCTGATAACAGGCAGCTCCCAGATGGGGAGGAGGGGCAGCATTTACAGGTAAGCTCCCAGGTCCTAAGGGCAACCCCCAACCAGGTTAGATTGTGCCTTCTTTAATCAGAACACAACAGTCATGGTTAACAGAGCATGATTAATGTTTCCTACAATTATAGCTGGTCCCTGATAGTCTATTTCTGCCCCGAGCACATCTATACTCTTTTCGGTATGGTTGTGAGTTTAGTGGTTTTGACAGGCCTGCTCTATTTTATGTTTCTGATCATTTTCAGCATTTTGCAATTAAATTTTCTTAAAACTTTAGACCCAAGAATCAGGTTGTCTATGATGTACCACGGTGTGTTCCTATATGCGGTTCATGCATTTGGGTGACGAAAGCCTCGGAAGAAAAGCTATTACAGTATCTGGCACCCCAACATCCCTGTTTCCCTATCAGCCCCACGTTTCCATGTACTTCTTTTAATTCCCACACCGTGCCCTCCAGAGCCTCGTGAGCCAGAACAAGGGAGAAGTAGCCAGGCCTCTCAAAGCCAGAACTGGCTGTTTTGTCAACAGCCTCGGAACCCTGGGGCAAAGCCCAGGGCCTGCGCAGCCCCCCGCCTCTGGCTTCCTGAGCTGCCATTCCTTCTCCAGCTTTCCCCTGCCCAGAACTATAGGTAGACTAATCACTTCCTAGCAAGATTCTCAGAGAACCATGTCTGTCTGGACTGCTGTGGCTTTTCTTACCGACTCCATGGCCCACCACTCTCCCCAGCAGTAGTACTCTCCTGCGGCAGTTTGCCCACCCACCTCCTCATACCACCACCCCACTGCTCTTAGACCCATCTATCTACTAGACAAGCCCTCCTCCCTTCCTCACCTCCACCATGCTGTGTGGCCCAGACCAGTGGTCTGCGAGGTCTGAAAGGTTGGTGACCACTGGCCCAGACAACCCCTGGCCCCTCTCCCTCCTGCTGCCTGAAAGACAGAGGAGGTCGGCGCTCTTTTCCCCAGGCCACATTCCCCAGGTGTGACAGCCGCCTTTCTGTGTCTACCTCCAGCCCCACCCCAGGCAGTGCCCGCAGTGTTTCTAGTTGGACGCACCTTGGAATTTCAGGCTCACCAGTTTCCCTCTCAAGTCTCCCTTGCCTCCTGATCTGTCTCGCTAGGTTAATTCAGCCCTCAACCCCTCAGTCACCCTGGCGAAAGCACATGGGGTTTTCAAAACCTGCTACCACTCACCCCACACCCTCTTCCAGCCTCTCTGACTTGCCTGCCTCAATGCAGAGGCTGCAAACGCTAATGACTCTACTTCCTTGCAGCCGGTCATGAGACACGGGTCTGTCCAATGAATTAGAAGGAGTCTGCTGGGGTGTCTGAGGAAAATAGGGACCCGTGCAGCTGGTGACCCCTCTTCCTTTCGGCTTCTCCTTCCCCCCACTTTTCTCCAACACTACTAAGTGTCTGGAGCTGCTGCCACAGCCCCGAGGCCCCGGGGGACAGCAAGCACATGGGCTGAGCTGCAGGGAGGAAGAAAATGGCAGGAACTTGGGTGGCATTGCTGAGTCTCCACTCAAGCTCTGGATAGCTCGTCCTGAGAGATAAATAGATGTTTGCGCTGTTGTTTTCTGTGGCTTGGAGCGGAAGTATCTTTACAGACACACATGGTCGTTCTTTATCGCTTCTCTCTCCATTCCCTCCCCTGCTCACAGCACACCTTACTCAATGGCTATCTCTTCTTTTTCTCTCTCCCCCTTTTACCCTTCTGTGCCATTGTTTGTTTTTAAAAGAGAGATTCCATTTTTTAATGGTTTTTATTGATTTGAGAGAAAGAGGAAAAGAGATAGGAACATCAATGAGAGAGAAACACCAATGGGCTGCCTCCTGCATGCTCCCCCCCCCCCCCCGAGGATCTAGCCCACAACCTGGGCATGTGCCTTAACCATGAACCCAACCAGGAACATCTTGGTGCATGGGTCGATGCTCAATCACTGAGCCACACGAGCTGGGCTTCTCCGTCACTGTTTTAAGCCCGTGCTTTGTGAGCGCTCGCTCTGGACAGGCTGTGCCACACAGGGGGGAGAGATCAGGAGACGGCTGCAACTCAACGTGGGGAGCACCCGGGCTGGGTTCCACCTCGAGCACCTAAGTTCCGCAACGTCTCCTCAAGACTCCTGTCCCTGTTCCCTTTGTCCTCAAGAGTGTCCTGCTGGCCTCCAGCAAAATCAGATGCTCAGGTTTCCTCCACCGAGTTACTGCAACGGCCCTCGGGTCTCCCAGAGGCTTCTTGCTCTCCTAACTAGAACCATTCTGCAACTCAGAGCCGGGTCCGCCCCTCGCAGCCCCCCACGCTAAGCTACACCCAATGCCCCCTGGGCTCAGCAGTTAGATCCCACTCCCCAGACACTCACCCTCCTGCAGGGACATAGGGAAGCTCTGCTGTGGGATGGGGGGTGGGGAGGGAGGACAGCAGCTGAGAAAGAAGTCCCATTGGTCTGGAGAGCAAAGAAGGACCAGGCTTACATTCGGGAACATCAATCAGAGCAAATGGTCCTGTGGGGAGCCGCTGGAAGGATCATAGGAGGGCCATAATGAGCACTGAGTAAACACAGACCATACACCGAGCCCCAGGCTAGGTGACGGCCATATGCTATCTCCTTTCAAAGGGCACAATCAGGATAGTTCTACAGAGACTAGATTCTGAGCTTCAGAGAGATGCAGTCGTGGGTCTAAAATCACACGGCAAGTAACGGGCAGATCAGCGGCCTGAGCTAAAAAGAAACGGGGTTGAAGGCGTAGCTGGGCACATCCTGGAGTAGGGGATAGACTCTCCCTTATGCGCTGCTGCTTGCTCCTCAGCCCTGCTCAGGCCCCTTCCTACAGCGAGGTTCCCACTGAAGCAACGGCAGGGGGGATATCATGGCCCTGACTCTAACGTGGCCATGCCACCAATCAGGAGGCTACAGGTTCCTGGAAACGTCGTGCCCTCACACCCTGCCAGGGAGCAGCACCAAGGCTAGAGGCTGGAGCCACCTGAGCAAGTCCCCTGGGCCCGTCCACGTGGGTCTGCACGTGCGTTACCTGTGGGGAGAGGCGTCAGGGCCCTTGGTGCAGGGGACCTGGCGTGGGCGAGCTCAGACCTCCCCTCTGGCCAACACCCTTTGTAACCCTGGAACACCAGGCCACTCCCTGCTCCTGGGGTTAAGACAATGAGATTTCCAAACCTGGAACGTGAAACGTTAGTTTTATCCTATTGTTTTATAATTGCCAACGTGCCTTCACATCCACTATTTCATTGGACAAAGCCAGCACAACAATAGAGCCAGCATCACTTTTCTACAATTACCTACAATCAGTGGTCAGCAAGCTGTGGCTCTCGAACCACATGCGGCTCTTTGGCCCCTTGAGGTTTTAGCAAAGGCCAGCTTGGGAGTACCCTAACTAAGTTAATAACAATGTACCTACCTATATAGATTAAGTTTAAAAAATTAGGCTCTCAAAAGAAATTTCGATTCTTGTCCTGTTGATATTTGGCTCTGTTGACGAATGAGTTTGCTGACCACTGGCCTACACGAACAGATCAACAACAAAGCAAGACTCCGGGAGGCAATGGTAAGATATGGACACAGATAATAATTTAATAAAAAAATAAAAAATTAAAAAAGCAAGACTCCAAGAGGTCTGGCATGCTGAAGCCATCACAGCAATCATGGAGTGCAGCGGACAGCGACATAATCAATCCTGTCCTCCTCTCTTACCGCTGGGCTCCCACAGGACTCAGGGGCCTGGGGGACCCACTCTCCTGGGGCACAACAGGAGGTTCGGGGAAGGGCCTGTGCACCTAACCAGGACCTTCAGTATCAGCCCCAGGATGTTGGGTGGGAGTCTCCGCGAAGAGCAAGCTGTAAACCTAGATCAACCAAGGGGCCTATTCCCCTCACCAGAAGAGCCCTGCCAGAGAATGAGGTCAGCTGGCAGGAAAGCTAACCCCAGAAATATAAAGGTGAGTTTCTGGGGACATCTCTGAGCACACAAATTTGCTCTTGCCTGAAGCCAACCCCACCTCTGGAATTCTCATATATGGGAGCCAGTATGTTCTCATCTTGTTACGACCGAAAGAGTCTGTACCAACATAAAGAATAGAACCAAGGCCTCCTCGTTGGCGGCAGGGCACAGAAGCCCTCTAAAAGAAAGAAGTGAGAAATCAAAGACAAGCATGAGACAACCACGGACAATTGCTTTTCTTCATTCAACAAAGAGGTATGGGCCACGCTCCGTGCTAGCGGTTGGGAAGGTGATGGTGAGCCCAACAGACAGGGTCTCTGTCTTCGGTGATCTTAGCAGACAGGAGAGTACATATACTATGGGAGGGCTGGGAGTGGTAGCAGTAATGACACAAATCTGGTCTGATGGGGAATCAGAAAAATCTTTCTCAGAATGTTACATCGGGTTGAACCTGAAGGATGATCAAAAGGCAAACCCTCTCGAGGCTCAGTCCGGACAGGGCGGGGTGACCGCACAGGGGAGAACCACCGCTGACACAGCAATTTCATCACCGGTGCCACACAGATACCGGTGCATTCGGTGGGGGTGGGGGAACATAGGTGGATTCTACCGCTATTTCATCATTTGAATGTACATAGATATGAAAACCTTTCCAAATAGATAAGCACGCAAAGAAATATTCATAAGGACCGTTGTGGCAGCGATGTTTATAACAGCAGAAACCTATGATAATTGAAACAAAAAAAATAACAACAAAATATATCAATATGCTTTTACAACCCGAACACATTTAAAAAGACACTGTAAACCCGCATTTATTGACTTGGAAAGATGTGTACTTCTTAGGAGTAATAAGTGGGTCTCAAAGAACATAGACAGAATGATTCCATGCATTGAGTACAAAATAGGAATTCACCAAATATTTCTGGAATGAATGGCAAATAAATACATCTGGACAGATAAACACCAAACAAAATGTGTGAAGTCCTCATTTTCTGGGTGATGAAATTACCGACGCTTTTAAATTGTTTCCTGTATCTGCTTATCTGAACGATCTAATTTTTTTTGCTTAATGCCCATGAATTACTTTCACAATAAAAGGGAATACATAAGAAATCTTTCCAAAAGCAAGCAATGACTCACCAAGGTCAAGGTTTTAGAGATCAAGGTTTATAATTAGGATAGGGGAACCTCAAGAAAGAGCAGCGTGGCTGGATACATCTAAGGGATGAGAAAATATTCCTCCTGTAAACATCAGAGAGAAACAACCCTGTCTTCAATGTCACTGCCAGAATTTGTTCAGCACAAGTCCATTCCGCGTTTCATATTTATCCGGCTATCTGTAACACAGCACATTAAATATCAGCAAAGGAAAACACACATGCTGATGCAAAAATAAATCAACAAGGCTTCTGTTTGTAGGATGCAAAAACAAACAAACAAACAAACAAACACACACACACATTTTAAAAAAGGCTATGTATGCCAAACACCTAAATAGTCGGGGAAATCTGCAAAAACAAATGGCATTTGGATCCATTTCTGGGGTGAGTGATTGCGCCGTCCATGTTTCGCCCAGATGTTTGAGCGTAACAGAGAATGTGGCCTTGGACAGTCAAACCAGCGGCTGGGCAGAACGGCAGCCAGCGAAGCTGCCGCCATCCCTAAAAGCACATGCTGGGCCAATAACGCTGCCGACTCTCTGATGTCCTTCCACAGCCAAATTGTAATCCTCTGATTGTTCGTAGCGTTAGGAAAATTCTGTTAACTTTGAAATGCTGGAAGTCCTGATGGAGGCAAAGCATTGGCTCCGATATTGGCAGATTTGATGAAAGCACACAGCAGGTGCTAGAGAAAACCGGCCAAATGCTGGACGTGGGCCCCATGGACCCCGCCCATAAATTGCAAGAACAACTGCCAATATCCCACATGGCCTCCCCCGAGCCCCAGGCATGCAATGCGGCTCCCACCTTCTGGGGGTTGCCTGGCCCACCCAGCTGCACCTCCTCACTCAGCAAAGCAGAGGAGGCGTTCACAGGAGGTCAGGAGAGGTGAACTGCAGGAACAAGAAGTGAGTAGAGTCTTGGGGTACTGGCCAATGATAGAAGAATGCTGTGGGCAAGGATGCCAGGGCATGGTCCCACCAGCCATTGCAAAGACCTAGGCCAGTGGTCGGCAAACACATTAGTCAACAGAGTGGCAAACTGCAGCTCGCGCAGTTTGCCAATCACTGACCTAGGCACTAGCTCCTGGGTGACAGCCGGTCTGCTCACACCTGCTCCCTTGCAAAAGCATGGGACATTCACAGGGCAAACTCAAGCACTTTGGAAAGAAGAGGGGCCATTCCCCCACATTACCATGCCCCCAACACCCCTCAGGTGCTCAGCCTGTGCTGGAACCAGCTGTTTACACACAGTCATTCTCCACTGGAACATGAGCTCCTGAAGCTGGGACGATATCCTACTAGCATCGGCATCCCTGCCAAGCGTCCTCACTCAGTCACTACTGGCAGTTAAATGAGTGACTAGGTGCCTGCACAAAGTGTCAAAATTGTATCTCGCCCGAAGGCTAGGTTCTAGGTTAGCGCGCGCTGGGAAAACCAATGGGCGGTCTGAGTTACCTCCAGGAAACCCCTTAAACTGCCCCCACACAGAACCAGCCGACATATTCATTCCACTCCTGAACAAGATCCCGGTTCTCGCCGAGAGCCAGAGGAAGTGGTTACTCAGCTCAGGTAGAGTTACCACGGTGCACAGCCTCACCCGTGCACACACAGGTACACAAGCACAGGACCATCCGCATCACAGGATTCTTACACGGTGGTGGGTACTCGGGAACCCGGGCCAGGCTTACCCTCCTGCTACCCCCAGGCGTGCTCACGCTGGAGCCCACCCACTTGGAGTGGAATGGTGGAGTAAGTCCCCAGCGCTATTTCAACTGTTCCTTTTCCTCTCCTCAACATCGTGGGTAGCACAGAGTTAAATTCCTATGCGGTGGGACTCAATGGCACTCCTTTCCCCAGATTAGCATAAACTCAAAAAGAAACTGGGATGAGATGGGATGAGGAAGGGAAAAGGCCCACAGCACCCATTGGCAGCTCTCAGGCTGTTCTCGCCACACCAGCTGTCAGCACACCTGCCTCCCCTGCTCCCCGAAGTCCTTTTTCCACACCCACAAAACCAGGCACTGGCCTGGGTGTTCACTCCCCACTACTCAGTCCCAGCTCAGGCCTGCGTCCTCCTGGACACAGCCATGTCTCTCAGAAGGCTATTTCTTCAACAGTTGGTGAAGCAATCCCTGCACGACGGATAATCCCTTCACCCCTTCCATCTCATGTTCAGATCCCTAGTGGGGACAGAGATAGAGGGACTTCCGGGTGGCCAAACAGGAATAAAGGGACAGGCTCGGGCACAGGTGTGTAGTGACGCCTCGCCTCCAGTGCCATGCGGAGCCATACCGGAGTCAAAAGAAAAAGATCAGTAACATCGATCTCATATATAGTTAAATTTTTGACATTTTGCTTATCATGGATTTTTGCAATTGTTAATTTTCTAAAATATTACATTAAATCTTTTTTATCTTGATAAGGTGTTTGTTTGTTTTTTGATATCTTCTTAATTTTACACCCAAGATGGGTGCCTTACTCATTTTACCTGAATCTTCACTGATAGAGCTATTCTTTATTGTCAATAAGATACCAGATACTGCACTTTAAAAAGTATATATCAGCCTCACAACACTCCTATCAGTAAGTAGGAACATTCTCGTTTGACAAAGTGGGGAAACTGAGGCATGAAAAGGGAGCAGCACAGGAAGTCTCACACAGCTGGCAGGAGGCAGTGAAGTGAGCCACACCTCACTCAATCCACTGGGTATCTTTCTGAGGGGAGAAATGGCACTTAGCGGGGAAGTGGCTAAAGCCAGCCGGAGATGCCCCATGGAGAGGTGCCTGCAGAGGTTGAGAGAGATCTGGAGAACAATCACTTCCATGAACATTCGCATAAGGACTAAACCAAAGGCTTTTCTGCCAGAGGATTCACATATTGAAGAAAGCCTGGTAGATATTTTAAAAACCAGGCTTTGAATTTTTCATAAGATTATTTTAGATTTGTGGGAGGAAGATTATTATGAAATCCGTGGCCAAACGTATTTTTCTTGCAGTTTAACTTTTTTTTTTAGAATAGAATAAAATATGTCTCACAGGGAAAAAGTGTCTAATTTGATTTAAAGCCATAGGTCAGTCTTCTTTGTCTGCTCATGAATACCCCATTCTCATTAATTCACAGGAACCACGGAAACCCCACTGAGAAACCATGAATGTGGATTTAACGGGCTCTCTACCCACATTTTTGCTAATACGAGCAGTAGCATGAATGAACTTAGATGCTGTTAACTCTAGATCAAATATACATTACGGTCCAGACTTAAGCTGTCAACATGAGACTGGGAGTTAGCACCATGCTGGTGTGGGTGGGTTGGCACCTCTACAATTTTGTTCATCATTTCATTTCTTTGTCGTTGTTGTTTGCCAAACACATGGCCAGTTGGCGATGACACTGGTCAAAGTCTAGGCGTAGGTGGGAACACGCAACCCAGGTCAAGACCCATTTCTTCTGCCTCTTCAAACTACATTAACTTTTCTCTCATTAGCTTATTTCTCTAGCACTTATTAATACCAGACCATTTAACACATAATTAAATATAGTCCCATCTTGTTGAGAAGTGAGAAACTTTTTTGTCTCAAGTAGAATGTCACTGCTCAATGGGAGGAATTGTATTTCAATGACTCTCAGCACTGGCTCTGGGATGAGCTCATATTAGGCCATCAGTTAAAAGGTTTACAGGGGAGGCCCCAAGGAGATACAGAGGGAGGCAGTAGGGGGCCTCTGTGTGGGAGTCCTGGTGGGCGGGGGCTGAGAGAAGATCTAGGAGCCTAGGGCAGCTTGAGGAAATGTAGCCAGAGGCTGAAAGACAGGGAGGAAGGCCAAGGTCATCGAAGAGAGGAACTACTGTGAAGGGGGAACCAATAATCACAGCACAAGCTGGAGTGAGGGGGGAGACAAAAACCAACCCATGAAAGTGGTTTAGGACCAAGACCAGGCCTGACCTGAGGGTATTGGAGGGCACTCTGATGGCCAAGGAGTCGTGGAACAGTGTTCTCAGAGCTGCCCTGCCAAGAACTTCTGATATCCCCGACACACCCTGAGAAGTGTCTGTAGTGCTTAGTTCCCTTACCATTGGGTTCCTGGGCCCAGCTTAAGCCCCGCCTTTGCCAGGTGTAGCGATATACAGGGCTAGACCCTGGCTACCATTCTCTCTTCCCCAGCCTTCTCCAATGGCCATAGGAGACGGAAGCTACCCACCTTCTATGTCTATGAAGTATAAACTTTGGTTTCAATAAACCAATAAAGGGGTGAATTATGTGGCCATATTGTGAAGAACTGAATGGCAGGGTCTGCTCCAGGATGGAAGAGAGGTTTTGTTTTAGATTTTTATATGTGGCTTGGAACCCAATAGAAACCATGGAGCCCCCACAAAAGAATCTAGTGGGTCTTTTATGAGCTAGCTCAAGGTCACAACCAAATTAATATAAGAATCCCTTCACACACAATTTTACCTGTATTGGTTGAAGGGACTAGAAACCAGAGATGTTTCTGACTAGAAATATGTTTATTTTTCCAGTTCAGACATCTCCAAATGAAGACCTGTATTATGCTAGTGTTTTACTGGAAGGCCAGGAAGGCAGGAAATTAGGTCCCCGAGAGGTCCCCAGTACCAGAATAGGTCTGTAAAGAAAGACCTTCTAAATGTTTTTAAAGTTTCACCCTTCCTATTCCCTTTGAGAGTACTAATTGCTATAAAGACTTTCCCTGTTGGAATCCAGATATCTAGAAGTGAATTTTTACAGACTTTTCCCTCATTCTATCTCATCAATGTCTGCACTGCCCCGGGAGGGCTCTCCAGATGGCCCCTATCATAAGTGGAAACCAAGGTCAGGTTAGTCATCTGCTTACATTAAGAAAGCCACCTTCCGGATGATTACTATCTCTCTCGTTGGCTTTAATTCTGTGAATGAATAAGAGGACTGCATATTAATAAAGGCACTTGTTTAATGAATGGACATAAGAGAGGCTGCAGCTTCATCCTTGCAATGAGGAAGATTGCCTGACTATGAAAACCTCAGAGGCACTGAGCATTGACTGGTGTCTTATTCAATGGAGGTAATCATTTTCTTACTGTATCCTTCTCTGGTAGAAAATGCAGATGTGTTTTTCCCCCCAATCTTTATTGTTGAGATTATTACAGATGCCCCTCTTGTTTTCCCCCCACAGCTTCCCTCCACTCAATTCCAACCCTACTCCAGACCCTTGCCACCCTATTGTCTGTGTCCATGGGTAATGCATACATTCATATAATATATTTTTTCTATTCTCTTTCTGCACCCCCCCACACACCCCTTTCCCTCGGATAATCATCAGTCTCTTCCATGTCTATGGCCCTAATTCTGGTCTGTTAACCAGTTTATTCTGTTCATCAGAGTTTTTATTCATTTGATTTTTAGATTCACTTGTTGATATGTATTTGTTATCACTTTGTTCATAATTCTTTATATTTACCTTTTTCTTCTTTCTCCTCTTCTTAAAGAAGAATACCCTTCAGCATACTACCTAATAAAAAGGTAATGTGCAAATTAACTCATTCCATCACAAAGATTGTGGTGTCCATATCCACAAGATGGCGGTGCCCAGTTCTCTCAGCCCTGCCAAAGTCCCCCAGTCCTGGGGGGAAAGCCACTGAGAGTGGCAATGTGAGTGTTCCATGCCAGGCCATGGATGGGCTTCTGGGCCACAGAGAGCCTCTAGGCAGCAGATGCAGAGTGGCCAGGCCCTGCAGAGAGCTACTGGCATAAGGATTTGTGCGCAAGGCTTCTAGTTTCATCTAATACTGGTTTGGTGGTGAACTCTTTTAGCTTTTTCTTGTCTGTGAAGCTCTTTATCTGACCTTCAATTCTAAATGACAGCTTTGCTGGGTAGAATAATATTAGTTGTAGGCTCTTGCAACTCATCACTTTGAATATTTCTTGCTAATCCCTTCTGGCCTGCATAGTTTCTGTTGGGAAATCAGCTGATAGTCGTATGGGTGCTCCCTTTTAGGTAACTGTTTTTCTCTTTCTGCATTTAAAATTATCTCTTTGTCTTTTGCCCTTAGGATTTTAATTATGATGTGTCTTGGTGTGGTCCTCTTTGGATTCCTCTTGTTTGGAGTTCTCTGTGCTTCCTGGACTTCTAAGTCTATTTCTTTCACCAGGTAGGGGAAGTTTTTGGTCATTATTTCTTCAAATAGGTTTTCAATATTTCGCTTTCTCTATTCTTCTGGCACCCCCATAATTCAGATGTTGGTATGCCAGAGGATCCTTGCACTATTCTCGTATTTTGGATTCCTTTTTCTTTTTGCTCTTCTGGTTGGGTGTGTGGGTTATTTTTGTTGTTGTTGTTATTTGTTTGTTTGTTTTTGCTTCTTCATATATCAAATCATTGATTTGAATCTTGGGATCCTCTAGTCTACTGTTGAATCCCTGTATATTATTCTTTATTTCAGTCAGTGTATACTTAATTTCTGACTGGTCCTTTTCCATTTTTTAAATGTTTTTTATTTTTATATATATTTTTTACATTCTAAGATCATTGAAGGTCTAAGTTCCTTGGAGGTTTCTAGAAGATTCTTGAGTAACCTTATAACTGGTTTTGAGCTCTATATCCAATAGTTTGATTTCTTCCATTTATTTCATTTGTGACATATTTCTTTTTCTCTGCATTTTGGCTGCTTACCTGTGTTTGTTTCTATGTATTGTGTGCTGCTAAGTTTCCTTGAGTTGATAGAGTGGCCTTATGTAGTAAGTGTCCCATAGGGCCCAGTGGCTCAGCCTCCCCAATCATCTGAGGTGGACACTCTTGGTGTTAATCATG
Organism: Vespertilio murinus; assembly: GCA_963924515.1. NCBI lineage: Eukaryota > Metazoa > Chordata > Mammalia > Chiroptera > Vespertilionidae > Vespertilio > Vespertilio murinus. Next base: position 29,207,063 of record OZ004715.1, on the reverse strand, counting down.
TCATCATCTTCTGGAACATCATCATAATAATCCAATTCCTGAATTTCCTGGTGAATTTCTTGTGACTCCATTTCTTTCAGAATCAGTGGACCAAATTTCTCATGTGTAGCAATAGCACTGTCTTTAAATGAGTACTTCTTGTCAAGGTAACCTGCTCGCAGTGCATTTGCAATCAACTGTCAGTGATTTTCTCCCATGAATTCTTCACCCAAGTCACAACTTCTTGCTATTTAGGTTTCACAAAGTTTCCACACTGATTTCTCTGCATTCACACAGCAGTGATGTCAGGACTCCGCATAACGTCCCTGGTTGCTAGATGCCAGTCGGGGCGGCCCTAGCGACCAGTTTACAGTAAATTAATTTTCATTCTGAGACAGAGCCTGGGGACCTTATTTTCAGAGTGGGGGAGATACCTTATATTTCACTCAGAAGGAAACCTGTAAGTAGGTCTTATTTTCGGAGGATGTCTTATTTTCGGGGAAACACAGTATTTAATGAGTGCATACTGTGTGCCAGGCACTGGCCTCAACAACTGACATTTAACTCATTTATCACAACAACTTTCTAAGATAACTGCCAGCTAAATGTCTTCCTAAAGACCAACCAGTTAATGAGGTCCTTCCTCAGCTCTTAAATATGACCCCAGGGAAGGTTAATATCTGCTGAGTGCCACGGTCATGTTCAGAATCTTTTACACTTGGTCTGATTGAATCAAAACAGTGACATCTGGGGCTCAGTCCCTCATCTGCAATGCACTTATGCTGCTAACCACCACTACCCCCGCAGCGCTGCTGTGAAGCTTAAAGGAAAAGATTATATAAAGCGCTCGTCACACTGAGCAGTGCACTGTCAACACTCATTGGACATGCAGCCTCTTACCTTTCGGTTGTGCGAAAACAGAGATCTCAGAAAAAGAGCTGGTATTTAAAATGTCCCATACATATCATTTGCACAGAGAATGAAACAGAGGAATTCCTGCTTTTTTTGCCACATATTTCCATGTAATTTAATGGAAGTTACATAAATAACAAACGTGTCTGGAGTCAGCTGGAGCATAAGAGCTAACTGGGATGTATCAGAAACATTATCTTAGTAGGTCCCACCTCTGTCGGGCACGTCTGAGGTCAATTTGAGGCCCCCAGAACGGCTGCCCTTCTCTGACCTCAGAGGCCTCAGCCAAGGCTCAGATTCTTCCTTAAAGAACAGAAAACTTCAAGGCACCCCAGATCCACTGTTGGCAAACTGCGGCTTGCGAGCCACATGCAGCTCTTTGGCCCCTTGAGTGTGGCGCTTCCACAAAATACCACGGCCTGGGAGAGTCTATTTTGAAGAAGTGGTGTTAGAAAAAGTTTAAGCTTAAAAAAATTTGGCTCTCAAAAGAAATTTCAATCATTGTACTGTCTCTGTTGACTAATTTGGCTCTGTTGACTAATGCGTTTGCCGACCACTGCCCCAGACCATCACCAGAGACACTGCCCCGAATGGCTGAGGCCTGGAGGCAGGCCGCGCCTCAGGGCTCTCACGGCAGCCAGCTGTCTGCCCCAGCAGGCCAGCCGGAGGGTCCAGGTAAACATAATGTGCTCATTAGAGGATTCCAAATAGACCACAAATAATCACCAGATCCAGGCAGAAAAGGAAAGCAGAGGGGAAGCTCCTGCTCTTCCCATCAAAGGTAATCTCATTTTAAACGTGGCCTCAAGGTTTTTAGAAACCTATTCAGATCTCGGATAGGTGTGTGACCGGACTGTAAGCCAGAAAAGCAGCTGAAGCCATGGGGCTGCCAGGAAGATGGCCTCTCTTTACCGAGCTCCTTCCTTGTATCAAGCAACAAACACTCAAATGCACACATGACAGAACCTTCCCAGAAGCCCTGTGGTCCAAGCACTATTATCCCCAATTTAATCAAGGAAACCAAGGTTAAGAGATGTGCAGTCCCTGCTCCAGGCCCCCTGGTTGGTAGGTTTGAGGATGCGAAACCAGGTTTGTCCGATTCCTAAGCTCTGAGAGGCTCATTTCTCTACATCATGTTCTCTTCTGATCACTGAGGCATCACTCTGGACCAGACAGTACATCAGACACAGTTTCATCTAAAAGTCTCACAATCCCCCTAGGAGTAGGAGAGAAAACTTTCTGACCAGACTAGATGCCTATTAACTGTTCTTTCTAATATGAGATGCCCAAACCTCTGCTGGCAAGGAGAAAGAGGTGGCATATCTTTTAAACATATACCCTGTGGTTCCAGGGTCCTTAAAAAAAAAACTATCAACACCAAAATCTCTCCCTCATAAAGTGATATACCACATTCATGAAAAGTAAGTTTTAATAATTAAACAAATGTCAGTGTTCCCAAAATTGACCTGTAAATTTGATCCAACTCCATTCAAAACAAAAACAAGCTTTTTCCAGGGACTTGACAGATTGAGCCAAAATGGATATCAAAGAGAAGGAGACAAAGTACAGCCATACCACTTCTACAGAAGAATACAGTAGGGAAACTTAACCTTACCAGATACAAAGACTAAATAGAGATGCATAATGATTAGGACAGAATGATGCTGGCACAGGACTAGAAAGAGTGACCAACAAAACAGAATAGAGACCCGAGTGAGGCAGAGATCCTCACATATACAGAGCTTTAATGTACAAAAAAGACACCAAGCTCATCTGATGGGGAAAGAGGGATAATTCAATCCATGGACTAGGAAATATGGTTCTCCATATGTAAAGACTGAAATTAGATCTCTAACTCATCATTCACAAAAATCAACTGTGTGTGTGTGTGTGTGTGTGTGTGTGTGTGTGTTTGTGTGTGTGTGTGTGTGTATTATGTTTCTGATGTTAGAATAAGATCAAGAATAGATAGAAAAAGATTTCTTAAATAAGATATAGAAAGTTCTAGCATCAAAAGAAAAAAATTGGCACTTCTGATTTCAACAAAATTGAAAACTTTTATTCAACAAAAGATGACTCAAGGAGAGAGAAAGGTCAAACTACTGTGTCTTCTTGAAGAAGATATCTGTGGAATATATGACCTTCAAAGGATTAATGTCAAGAATCTATGAAAACCTCCTATAAGAAATTAGAAAAATACAAACAACCCAGTAGAAAAATGATCGATAGACATTATCAGGCATTTTCACAGAAGCAAAAAACTATATTGGCCAATAACTTATGAGGAAATGCTAAGCCTTTGTGGCTTTCAAGAAATTGGAAAATCAGGCTCATGAGATTTTGTTCAACTGGAAAAATAAGAAGTCTGAGAATACCCCATGTTCCAGAGAATGCAGTATAAGGTGGATATTTTATGTATTTCCAGTAGGAGTGTAAAGTGAAACAAGTATTTTGAAAAGCAATTTGGCATCATCTTGTAAATTTAAACAGTCACCTACCCAAAGGCCCACCAATAGTGTAAGGGACAAATTAAGTGTGGATATGTCATCCTAGAATATTATACAGATATACACATTGACCTCTTAAAGGCAACCGGGGAGGAAAAACCTAGAAAACAATATCCAGTAAGATACATTTTTTTAGGAAGTTCAATACAAGTAAAACTAAACAACTAAGGTTTAGGTATCATATGTTATTTTAAAACTTTTTAAAAATACATATGGAATAATAATCAGAACCTTCAGAATCATGGTCACCTCTGCGGAGAAAGGGAGGCACATAGTAGGATGGGAGATATAAGTTACCGGTAATATACAATTTTTGGGTTGAGCTGTGGATTCACAAGTGTTCGTTACATTTTAACAAATAAAAGAGAACCAATGGTAATAGCGTGCCATGAAAAGAACTAGGATTAACCCAATACTGTAAACCTGAGATTGAATGTAAAAAATCAGGGATACAGATGTAATGGAATATCGGCAATTACCAAAACACCGTCTATAAATGCACCTATAAAAAGTACCTGCAGCCCAGTTGGCTTGGCTCAGAGGTTGAGCAGCGACCTATGAACCAGGAGGTCACAGATTGATTCCTGGTCAGGGCACATGCCCAGGTTGCAGGTTCAATCCCCAGTAGGGGGGCGTGCAGGGGGCAGCCAATCAATAATTCTCTCTCATCATTGATACTTCTCTCTCTCTCTCTCTTCCTTTCCCTTCCTCTCTGAAATCAATTAAAAAAATACATTTTTTGAAAGTACCTACTACCATACAAGTGCTGCAGACTGGAAACCTGCAGCCAGAAGGTTCCTTATTCCCCTTTTCACCTGAACACGGAGAGCAGACAAATCTGCAGCCACAACCTTATGACGTGATGTGACCATGGTAGACATCAATAATAGACCTCCTGGGGTGTCAGGCCCCTTCTCCGCGCAGCTCTCCCTCAGTCACGTGGAATGACGTATGTGGAAAAGCGGGTAAGTCCTGTATACAGAAGCTCACTCAGGGTGCCCCGTGCACGCGATCCAGAGGAGAATTCAAGGGATCGCAGGTGAGAGCGAGGAGAGAGGTCAGCTGATGGAGTAGGAAGCAAAGTCCATAAGACTTTCCCCGTGGCTCCCTGGTTGACGGAGCCCTGAGCACAGGCCCCTGCCTGCTTGGTCCCCGAGAGGAAGAGAAAATGGGGAGAGACAACAGCATATTTCACTTGACGTGTGGGATATATGCTAGGCTGTGAGGTGTGGAGGCTGGAAATGAAAACCAATTTCCCAAAGAAATATCTCTGTTCATGGGTGACTGGGTTATTCGGGGTCCCTGAGGGAAAATTTGATGCTTGGAGCTCAGGAAGGAAATGTGCTTCCTCTAACGCATCCTTGGATGCCCTGGGCAAGCAGGACCTTGGCCTGGACAGATGGACGCCGGGGGAGTCCCAGGGGCAGGGCTGATAGCACCAGCCTTCAACTTTCCAAATGTGCCCTCAGCTCCTCGAAGTCAGAGCCACAGCTCGGAAACAGGCCCCCAGCGACTGTCAGGCAGGTGGAGGCCAGGACACCAGCAACGCATGGGGTTTTTTGGTTCAAAACTGAAGTTTTATGAGCCTGAGACCTGAGTCATTTTGGAAGAACATTTAGGATTCTAGTGGAGGGAAGGAAGGAAATAAATCATAAGGAGGGAACCATCTTTGGAGATTCCCAAGGGAAACCTCTCTTAAATCCTTACGGCACCTCCATTGCCTACTAGTGCACGGGGGCACTAGTTGGTTTCCTAGTTGGTTCTCACTAAACACTGTTGGTTTCCTAATCAATTTCTCCAATCCAAGAGGCCCAGGTGAGCAACAGAGGGTATACCTGGGAAGGAAGCACCAGGTGGTAAGTGTTATGCAAGCATGGGATAGAAGCAGAGACCTGGGTAGGTAGGAGGCTCTCAAGGGAGAGGCAAAGGGAAGTAGTCCGCTCAAGGACACTGCCCGTTCGGAAGGTTTGCTTGCAGCCCAGGATTTTAACCAGGCCAGAAGAGTAAGAGCATTAAATCCTCACAAAAATCACCTCCATGTGGGAGTAACAAAGGCAGGATGCGGGGGCTCCTACACTAGGAGATCTACCGTAAGGCACGTGTCTCAGCTTCCTCGCCTGCCAGATGGGGATAAGCCCCACCGAGGTTGTGAAAGGATCAAGCGATATGGATGTGAAAGTATGCAGTGTTGTAGAAACACAGGAAAGGGTCACTGGCGAGTGCTAAGCCGATTCTAAGCTGGGACCGGATGTAGGCAAGTTGACATTTCTTAGAGGCAAATGCACTTCAGTCCAGGAAGACACAATGTTCAAATCCAAGAGTTGGACTGGTTCCTTCACAGCAGAAAAGTACAAGGTCGGCCTGAAGACCTCTGTGAGTGAGGCCCGGCGGAGAAAGCCAGGCTCCCCCAGGGAAGTGGAGGAAGAGAGGAGAGACACGTGGAGACAAGGAGGGATGGAGGAGGGCACACATCACCTGCTCTCTAGCTCTGTACGCCCAGAAGTCCTTCACGTCTCCAGAGCCCCTGGCAGCCAGCCCCCTGTGCATCCTTTCTCCTCCTTCCTCCTTGAGGGCACATCCCCTGTTCCTCTGGGTCCCCTCTCTCCTGGTATCCGTAGCTGAAGGCCACACTTAACACTTTTCATTGTACAAACCTACAGAATCCTGGGGCACCAGGAGGAGCTCCATCAGCCTTTGGTGATGCAGCAAATAAGGGCCAGCACAGCTCTGATTTGATGGATGAGCCTGAGGCGTGGTAAGTGCTCGGCAAGTGCTTGCTGGATTGAGTACTTGTTGGCTGAGGCTCTTCACTTTGCCTACAGGGAAACAGTACAAAGGCCAGCACCGCCGCAGGCGAGCTTCAGCTCTGAGCAGACTCTGAGCCTCCACCGGCTCCTTGCCCACCGCTCCCCACCCCCACCAGCTCTCTGCGGGAAAGGGTAGGGGGTGTCCAATGGCAGGATACAATCTTCCGATTCCCAGAAGGCTGTGACAGGAACCTATTTCACGCTTTTCCGTCCTCGAGAATCACTGCACCAGCAATCCCAATCCCTGATCCTTAGTTTACCGGATGCCCCACCCCCACTCACTCCCCCATGCCTTTGTGCATCGTGACCACCTTCCTGAAATGCCCTCTCCATTCTTGCCCAGTTACAAGTCTCCTGCGAGTGTGCCTTGTCCCCACCCAGTTGCCAGTGAGCCCCTTGATGACAGAACGCTTCTTGTCCGTTACCATTCTTCTGGTTGCTGGTACCAGGAACACCTGACCTCTCCCCTCAGTCCACATAAGTGACCCCACCCTCACCCCGGGAAACAGAACCAGCAAGTAGGCCTGGCCAATGAGTCTCCACTCTGAGACTCATGGCAAAGCTATTAGAGTAGAAAGATAAGCGAGGTACATGCCCTTGACCAAAATCCAACCAGGGACCCCTCAGTCTGCAGGCTGAAGCTCTCTTTTTATTAAGCCTGAAACCAAGTAGCAATTGGCCGAAAGTTCTCACAAACTGAGGGGCTACCACGCGAAGAGAACCCGGGAGAGCGAAGAAGAAAGCAGAGCTGAGAGATGCAGGAGGCTGTCCTGATAATGCAGCTCGGGCACCTGGATTCAGCCATCACTGAAGCCCACACCTGAGCTTCTCACAGTGCAAACCTATCAACGCTTCGTCTGTTTGTTTGAGCCAGGTTTTCTGCTGTTTGCTCCTGAAACCATCCTGGCTCGTGTAAACATCACAACCTCCCCCGGGGACCTCACAGAGCATGGTACACAGCGGACATTCAATAAAGACCAAATTGAATTCCAACAACTTGTCGGCAGCCTCTTTAAACCCTGGCCTTCAACAGTGCCACTTAACATCACCCTCTGTCAGTGGTCGGCAAACTCATTAGTCAACAGAGCCAAATGTCAACAGGACAACGATTGAAATTTCTTTGGAGAGCCACATTTTTTAAACTTAAACTTCTTCTAACGCCACTTCTTCAAAATAGACTCACCCAGGCCATGGTATTTTGTGGAAGAGCCACACTCAGGGGGCCAAAGAGCCGCATGTGGCTCGCGAGCCGCAGTTTGCAGACCACGGCCCTATGCCTTCTTGGGATAAAGGAAATCTCCCTGTTGACTTCTGATCTTATTGCGACATCACTTTGGCTCCTTGGGAACTGTTCGGTAAGAAGCTTATTGTCTTCTAACTTTTGGAAGAGCATTTCTAATTAAAGCAATATTAAACAGTAATAAGTGTCTTCTAGCTTTACGGCAATGCCCATAATCACATAAATAAGAATTTTATATCCAATTAGCATTTTATATTTATTCAATCCTAAAACAGTCTAGCATTTTTATTAATCAAATAAAATAGCATTTAATAGATATGGTTGTTTTAGCTTCTGAATTTAGCTGGCACATAAAACAGCACTACATCCAATTATGCGACATATTGCCCCAAAAGAACAATACGTGCTTGCCAGGGTTTTCATCAACACAACGCCTATATTTACCTAAATGAGCTAAAAAATCAACGTTTTCCAACGTTTCATCGTTTGCATAATACTCCCATGATCTTGTCTAGAGCCGGGGCCACCTGTGGTATCTCAAAATGTTTCTTTAAATAGACCCATTTTGTTCATTTAAATAATTTTATTTTATATCACCGGCATGAGACACTGGCTATGCTTTAAGACAATATTAAAATAAAGGCAGAGCTATTAACATAAAGACAGTTTATTTCTGTATTCACTTAAAGCCATCCTTCCTTCCACCAATGGTGTTCAGGTTGCATTTGGGGGAAACGCGTGAATTAAAGCATTCCAGTGAGAACCGTGAGGGCATCCTGCCTGGCACTTGCCTGAGAGGACCCGTGTCACACGGCACCTGCTGTTGAGCCCTAAGACACCCAGGTGGGACCTCCGCCTTGGCCCTACCTGCAGTGCCTTCTCCTCTGTAACAAGCAGGAAGTCATTTACTGACGGGCCAGGGGCTTACCGATAAAAAGTTAGAATCCTCTTTTACGTGGTGGAGGACAGCTCTGAGCTTGCAGGACAACCGTATCCTAAGCAAAGGATGGTGTTTCGGAAGGAGTCAGACAATTGAAAACAGGTGCATTTCCAGACGTAGGCATAGAGGCGAAGAAAGGGGGCTGAATTCCAGAAGCATGTAAATCCGCAAGCACTCTCACATGTTTTATTTTACAGGGTTTTTGGGTGTTTTTTTTTTCTCGGCTTTGGCCCTAATATTCCATGGGTTGCTTGCCCTTTGTAGCATAGCATGAGGGTGGTCTGGCTTCTTTCATGGTTTTTACCAGGCCTATCTATCTCCTGGATCAAACGCATAGACAGACATTTGGGTGCAATTTTCAGGACTAACAATGCTCCTTAATGAACCCTTGATTGACATTTATACCCCTACAGGGTATTAAAAAAAAAAAAAAAGGCTCCCAATGATAATAGCGGTGATTGTTAAAGTAATAGCACTGTGTTTACCAAAATGTCTTGGAGGCCTCAGTGCAGGCAAGCAACAAAGGGATTCATAGAATATGGACCAATTAGGAGGTATTTCTGTTTACCGGGTCAAGAGGGAGCACAGTTTATAGGACAGCCTCCTGGCTTTGTAAGAAAAAAAATTGGGGGGGGGGGGTCAAATTATTTTCAAGTTTGTGCATAAAGTGACATTTTTAAAACTTCCTTTACATATATATTTTATTCCTTTCAGAGAGGAAAAGATAGGGAGAGGGGTCGATAGAAACATCACTGATGAGAGAGACACATCAACTGGTAGCCTCCTGCATGCCCCCTGACCAGGGCCGGGGATGGAGCCTGTAAGCGAGGTACGCGCCCTTGACCAAAATCCAACCTGGGACCCCCCAGTCTGCAGGCGGACGCTCTCTCCACCTAACCAAATCAGAGAGGGCTTTAAAAACCCTGATACCACACTTTTCAGATCTGCTAATCCACTGGCACATGGGTCGCACTGATGCCCACAGGGGTCTTTCAGGAGGGAGGGGCCCGGGGAGTGCCGTGGACTGGCAGGGGGGCGGGAAGGCCCGTGGCAGTACCTTACAGGGGGGCGTGCTCGGTATGGGATGGGGAGAAGCTGGCCATGTGCTGACACCACAGAGGCAGTCGGCCCAATGCAGAACCGTGGCCAACGCTATCCCAGTCGATTTTCGCCTCCCCCTTTCGGAGGTAAGAAATCAAAGGCCGCGGGGAGATGCCGGGATAAGCTCCCCGTGCAGGTTCTGAGAGCACCAGGACCAGGAGAAAGCAGCCTTCACTTCAGGCCTGGGGAAACGACGGCAGACAACGCAGAGGGAGACCCCAAGGGAGGGAGAGGGGAGGGCTCTGTGGTGGGCCCCGTGGAGAGACGTGCCCAAACCACCGCAGAGGGCAGCAGCTCTCTGCCCACACGGAGCGGCACACCACGCAGAAGTGAAAACCTGCGGAAAGGCAGGGGAGAGGGAGCAGCTGCAGCATGAGGGCCTGAGAGAAGAGGGAGCAGAATAGTGGCAGGCTGAGGAAAAGGGCCTCCGGACCCGAAGGTGGTAAGGTGGGGGGGCTCAGGTGCCCGCTGGGCCCCGCAACGCCCGAGGCCAGGGTGCTCAGAGCTGGAGGGCGCTGATGGGGGTGGCAGCACCAGAGCTGAAACTCCAGGAGGGTTCCGCACCCAACTGGCCGTGCCTCACCTCTGCGCCCTGGGCCGGCTGTTAGTGCTGCCTTTGCAGGTCACTGCGAGGGTGGACTGAATAACTGCCGTGCAGGCGCTCCCCGAGCTGGGAAGCTGCTAAGAAGGCCTGCCCCAGGCTGGAGGGCTTTCCCTGTGTCTGCTGAGGAGGGAGTGTGGCTGGGCTCCTTTCCACGCCATGCTTCTGAGATGACCCGTGTCTATCACGCATTCTGTCCTCGAGCTTACCAGGGGTGACTAAATAACTACACCCAAATCCACCTGTCACAAGGTCCAGACCCCCCCGATAAAATTTACTCATAGAAAAATCTCCAAATCCAGGCGGGCCCCCAGCCAGCAGCAGACTTTTATTTGCACAGGGACACGCCTTGGCTCCCGAACACTCAAACCCTACCACGCTCTCTCTCTGCTGACTCCTTGCAGCTTTCTCTGCCTGTGCATCCTTATCACCCCTCGCTCCTTGCCATGCAGGCGGCCTCCCTGACCCCGCAGGTGGTCCTCCCCGGGCCCCTACCGCCTGCAGGTGTCTGTTTATTTCTTAGTCTTCCCACGTGGGCTAGGATTTCCTTGGGGCAAGAATCACATCTTAGTCATCCTTGAATCTCGCTACCTGGCAGAGCAATCAGAACATAGGAGATGCTTAATAAACGCGTGCTAACTGAAAAGTGACTATGTGATGACCGATGCGCCACAAATAGGGTGGGATATGGACCAAGGAGCCACCACATTTGGAGGTTCTCATCACTCCCCTGGGGCTGCTCTCTGTTAACTGTACAGCTCCACCCAGCGGAAGAAGGCCTATCTTTGGGGATGGTAGCATGATTTGTTTTTCTTGATTTGTTTTGAATGCATGAAATTTAAAGGGAGAGTCTAATTAGGCCCGACCAGCCGCTAAAGGAAACCTTTGCCACCCTGGCTGGTGGCTTTAGGTCAGCATTTCCCTGGGAGGCAAAACCGGTCACTAGGGTAGAAGCCACATCTGCTCCACCTCCACGCAGCAAATGCCCCCGGGCTGTCAAAGCTCCAGTAAGAGGTTTTGAGAACACGGCCCATGGTACATGGCTAACACACCTAGACACGCTGGGAGCCATCCGGCGGGTGTGCTAAATCGCAGGCTGGCCCATTTCTGTTCCGGAGAATTCAGCCCGACCCTTCCCGTTCCCCATGAGCACTGCTTCCCTCTCCCTCGCTGTTCCGTGGAGGTCAGAGCCACGACTGCATCTGCAGAACAGGGAGCGCGGGTTCCCAAGAACAAAATCAAAAGCCGCCTATGTAATTTATTCCAGTTCCTGCCACTCAGGGGCTGGCCTCACCAAAGGCCTGGTGCCTCACCAGCCGCTGCCCTCAAGGGGTGCCATTTGAGTTCTGTGTGCCTGGCACCTCAATAGATCTCACCGGGAGGAGCAAGGGCGCTGGAGACAGGAGACCCGGAAGGGTACTACCACTTGAGGTGGGTGAATTCCACTGCCAGCAACAATGTCCCTGTGCTGTGTGCTGGCTTGCAGGGGGAAAAAATAGTTTTAAGGAACAATTTCTTTTTACTTTTCTATGTAACGTTTCCCTTCCCTAGAAGATATAAGGTCCAGACCAAGGACATAATGGCCGTCTCTGGAAAGAGACGGCCTCAATGATGAGAAAGGTGGGACTGCCCGGGAGCCAGGATGTAAGATGAGAGTGAAGAAGGCAGCCAGGTACATTGGTACCTGTTCTCAGGGGCTCCACTGCCATCCAGTACTTCCTGTTATAAGTAATGTGGCAATTAACACTTTAAACATAAGTTTCCCCCCCCAAGTTCTTATACATTTGTCTGAGGATACATCTCTGTGGCTTTGATTACTGAATGCAGGGGCATAAACATCTTAAGGCCAGTTGATACATAGGCCAAGGCACCTGCCAACAGTAGTTTGTAAGAGCCCGGCTCCTGGGCATGGTCTCTGCTTGGAATCCTTTGAAATGGTATAAGCAGAAAGGAAAAGGAAGTTACACTTTCGGTTTGCATTTAATCAGGTTATTAAAAACACCGGACTCTCCAAAAAGACAGAGGAACTAAATCAAATCATTGAGGGAGCCTGTTTCCTTAGGGTTGGCATGGCAAGGGGAATCTTTTAAACAGACTCAATCTACATAACAGGCATGTGTGATGCATCCCTAAGGCAAGGAGGGTGTATACAAATGCTGAGGATGCTCTCATAAGTTTGGCTCAGTGGATAGAGCGTCGGCCTGCGGACTGAAAGGTCCCGGGTTCCATTCCGGTCAGGGGCATGTAACTTGGTTGTGGGCACATCCCTAGTAGAAGGTGTGCAGGAGGCAGCTGATCAATGTTTCTCTCTCATCGATGTTTCTAACTCTCTATCCCTCTCTCTTCCTCTCTGTAAATAAAAAAAAAAACAATTATATATATATATATATATATATATATATATATATATATATTTTAAACAAAACGCTGAGGATGACAGCATATAATTTTCCTTATAGATACCCAGCCCTCATCCCAACTCTGTCTCTTAGGCCTCTCCGCCACCTTTCAAAGACAGCCCAGTAACACCAGTCCACAGCCAGCCCCCGAGAGGGCAATGGCCACTGCTGACCCACCAGCTCTCTGGCTGTGTGTGTGCTGGCGGCAGAGCTGCATTCATCTGGGGAGATGTGCTTCTCCTTACAGCCAGGTAAAGCCACATCCCCACGGCCCCGCCACTAACAGCAGAACCGAGCAGCACAGGAGGGCACAATTCCACAGAGAGACACAGGGCTGGGGAGACCCACCCCAGCGGCAGAGAGCACTCCGGGGAGGCCCTGAACAGTGTGGGCTGCCGGGGAGGGGAGCAGAGTCTCTCCCACTGGACAGGAGAGAAGCTGAATGTGCCCCCCACCCCTGAGGTGGGGCAGCGGGAGGATGGAGGACACCCCTCCCCACAGCAGGCTGCACCCTGTGACAAGCGAAGGGGGGTGGGGACTGGGGACCACCTGCAGGAAGGCAGACACCCAGCTCTGCCACGGACAGCGGGCGAGATCCCAGGACTCTTTGGGTCGGGATCTGACACCCCCAGAAGGCTGGGATGGAGAGTAATGACATAACACAGCGCAGCACCTCGTGCCCTGGAAGCATGTGAGAAAGACATGTGAGAAAGGGCAGCTGTTATTATTAATAATTACAGTAATGATTCACAACAAAAGGCTTTATGCATGCATAATAGCCTATTTGAAATGTTCAATACATTCTGGAACTTGCTCTATAAAAATTCAGTCCTGTTCCGAGAAACTCAGGCAAATCATGCAAACGTGACAGTGTTTCCTTAACAACATTGCAGAAGGCATGTGCAACCCACCTCCCAGGTCAGGCTGGTATGAGGGGAGAGACGCTGAAGAGCTCGAGGAGCTCAAAAATGCCAAAGGACATCAGGGATGATTAAGTGGCGTCTAGCTGGACTCAGACAACAGGGCCTGAATTTGCTTTGTCCAACGTGGTAGCCACTGGCTATGTGTGGCTATTTGAATTTTAATTACTTAAAATTAGATAAAGTTTAAAAATTCAGGTCCTCAGTCACACCAGCTACACTGCAAGTGTGCACGTTGCTGGCAGCAACGTCCTGGAAATGTGCTGAATATAGTAATAACACAGATATGGACCATTCCCATCATCGTAGGAAGTCCCACCAGACGGTGCTGCGGGGTGGGTAACACAATCTGGCCCTCTTGGCAACCAGCCCCTACACACAGACCCCAAAGGAACCCCACAGCAGCCAAGGTTCCAGCACCTTTCTCTCCTCAGCTTCATCCCTAATGGAATGACAAACAAAAGAGATCCAGAGTCCTGGAACAGACCGACGAATTTCAGAGGGAAGGGGAGAAGAGGAGTCAGGGGAGGGGGTCGGGAAGGCAAGGGATTAACCAAAGAACTTACATGCATAAATTCATAACCCATGGACACAGATAATAGTGTCATGGGCCTGGGTGGGGGGCAGTCAGGGGCCAGGAAGAGGGGGGACAATAAGGGAGGAAGAGGACATCTGTAATACTTTCAACAATAAAGATAAATTTTTTTAAAAAAAAGGGCAAATATAAAAAGTTATACGGACTCACCAAAATCGTTCAATTTGTATCTTGTAGCTTGCACTTGAATCTATCTTTCATTCTTGCCAAACTCCACAATTTAGTTCTGCACTGCACTGGACTGGACTGAACAAATTATGTAGCTGGCTTTGCCTCCAGTCATTCCTCAGGGGACAATTTCTGATCTTTTAAGGATAGAAATGACTAATTCTAATTTCCAAGTTTATTGAAAATATGCAATATGGACAAGCAAAATATGCAGGACAAAGCATGATCCAAAAGCTATAAACAAAACAGAGTGTTTTGTTGTTGTTGTTGAAATCATCTTACTATTTAGATATAGTAAAATTGGCTTTGTCTGCCCAATCCAATTAGAAATGTTGAATCTCTAAATCTAAGGAAGAGTTTAAATTAATTCTTCAAATTCTGCTATGAAAATATTACTTAGCAAAATTCATTTCCAAATCATTTGTGTCACAGTTAAATAACTTAAACAAAATGGTTCAAATCAGGCATGGTTTTTGTATTATTTACAAATGAAATACTATGATATATCTTAATTCTTTTTTTTCCTTTTAACACCTGATGAAAATGGGGATAATTATCTCACAGTGACCTATATCATCATTGAATACATACATGCATAAATATATGAATATCTATGTTAAATGGTTATGCTATAATTTTGGATTGATTTTTTAAATATTATACAATTTTAACAAATGCAATCAAATATCATGATGGCTTTTGAAAAATATATATATATATATATTTATTTCAGAGTGGAAGGGAGAGGGAGAGAGACATAGAAACATCAGTGATGAGAATCACTGGTCGGTTGCCTCCTGCACACCCCCTACTGCAAACGTGACTGTACACAGTCGAGCCAGCAACCCAGGCATGTGCTCTGACTGTGAATCGAGTTGGGATCTGCGGTCCATAGGTTGACACTCAACCACTGAATCACACTGGCTGGGCCCATAATGACTTTTAAAACAAAAACTAAGTCACAGTGTTTAAATAAGCTATTTGTAGTGGCAGCTACAGACCTCTTGAAGAAGATGACAGCAAACAAAATAGATCCAGAGACATGGAAGCATGGGACACATTGATGAATTTCAGAGGGAAGGGAAGAAGTGGGGAGGGGGCAAGAAGAGATTAGCCCAAAAACGTACATGCATATATTCATGGATTCTCTCCCCAGGAAAAATAATGTTTGTGAGAACACTAACACACAATAGTACACACACAGACAGTGTTGCAAACAATGTCAGAGTTTCAGGATGCACACAGCCATGGACCTCCAATGAGGAGCCTCAATCTAGAGAACAACCCAGAAGGCCTGTTGATCAAATGATTGGCTGATCTAAAGTTGGGAGCGTTTTATAAGGGAACAAAACTCAAAAAGCTAATGTTTTGGGGTTCCAGCCCACTTTATTGGGAGTGTTCCTGCCTTACTCCCTCCTGAGGTAGAAACGGCCAGCTCCTCAGGGGTCTCCCAGAGCTGGCTCAGTCAGCTCCAATCTGCCCTGTGGGCCTCGTTCTCCATGGTGGAGTTTGGATTTTAGGCAGAATGTAGTGGGTAGCCAATAGAGGGTTTTAAGGAAGAGTATGATATTATTTGTCTTTTAAAAAATCTACTGTGTGTCCCTAGCCAGTTTGGATGAGTGGACAGAGTGTCAGTATGCTGACGGAATCCCCCAGTTGGATTCCAATCAAGGGCACATGCCCCGGTTGCACGCTTGATCCCTACTAGGAGGCGTGCAGGAGGCAGCCCATCCATTATTCTCTCTCATCATTGGTGTTACTGCCTCTCTCTCCCTCTCCCTTCCTCTCTGAAATAAAAAAAAAAAATGTATTTTTTAAAAATCTATTGAGTACGGAACGCTTGTGGAGAAAGAACTGTTGAGAAGGTGTGGAAAGCAAAAGCAGGCAGCCAGGTAGCAGGTGACGCAGGTGAAGGTGACAGACAACACCGTGGCAGTGGAGACAGAGGGAAGGGGGCAGACCTGGGACACTTTTTGCTGATGGCCTTGTTGCTCGTTTGGACATGACGGGTAAAAGAGCAGTGTGTTTTTGTTGTTGTTTTGGCTGGAGCAAGTGTGTGGTGCAAACATGAAAAAGGAAAAGATTTACCAGAGATCGGGGATGAGGAATAGGGGGCCTAGAGTTCTGTTTTGACCTTTGAAATATTCAACTAGAACCCAAGGGAAATATCAAACAGAAAACCGGAGTTAGAAGGTAGGGGTTAGCGGTGTGGCTTTTGGAAACTTGAATGCTGGGTAGGTATTTAAGACATTTCATCAGCCAAAACCGGTGTGGCTCTGTGGTAGAGCGTCGGTCTGCGGACTGAAAGGTCCCAAGTTCGATTCCTGTCAAGGGCAAGTACCTTGGTTGCGGGCACATCCCCAGTAGGGGGTGTTCAAGAGGCGGCTGATCTATGTTTCTCTCTCATGGATGTTTCTAACTCTTTATCCCTCTCTCTTCCTCGCTGTAAAAAATCAACAAAATATATATATTTTTAAAAAAAGACACTTCATCACAAGACTGGGTGGGGTCGCCTCGGGATGATGCCGGGAGAGCTGGAAGAGCACGTGGGCAGAGACCAAGGAGCTGCCTGTGTGAATGACCGGAGGAGTGGAGAGAGGGAAGGTGGCGTGGGAGGGAGGGAGGGCAGAGGAATGGGGCATCTGGTGTCCCAGCAACAAAGAGAAGGCAGTGCTTCAGAAAGGAAGAGGCGGTCGCCTATGCTAAATGCTGCGGAGAGGTCCAGCAACAGAAGCCTGGAGAAGTACCCACGGGTGGGAGCAGTGAGTAGAGAACAGTCTCAATGGTGTGTGACTCCAGGAACCAAGGGATGGGGTAAAGGGAGGAGAGGGAGTGACCAGGCGCATCTACCGAGATGATGCTTTGGTGTCCCGGAGAAGCGTTCCTGTGGACACCTGCAGCCTCTATACGCATAGGTCATCTGGAGTAAGAACCTGGGCTTACCGCCAAGATTAGAATGTATTGGTCTCCTCAGTTACCGTGCAGCGAGTGCCTGCAAACCCAGGTCTCCAAGGCTTCCTCAAACACACGCTCTTCCCAACAAGTCCCCTCTGCCCCTCCCTCATCCCCATGAGGAGCTATAAATAACCCACTGCCAGGCTCATTAAAGAGATGGATCAATTTATGGATTTATGGACTGACTCCAGTAAGTTTTACTTTGGTTCCGAGAGAGAACCAAGGGAGAAAAAAAAAAAAGAAATGTAATGAAGGGAGCACGTTTTGGGAGGTTGAATCGAATTACAAATGATTAAAAAATAATACTGTTTTATACATTCATTTTTGGAAGCATTAGGCTGCTGGGTTTTAATTTCATGTTATTACAAATATGCAAAGTTAATGACATGCTATTGATTGGGTAAGCTACCGTTTAAAACATGAAACACTTTGCACAAAACAAGATGCACAGTACCTCCTAAATAATCTGGGAATTAATTTTAAAAGATATTTTAAAAATCACCTATTACATAGTTTAATACTATATTGTGATGAAAGAAAGGTGGCGTTTTGATTCTCCAAGAAATCTAAATCACACTGATATTTAAAGATTTAATGAAAATCAGCTCCCTACATAAAGTCTATACTTTCAGAAATACCGTGAGGAACCGTCTTAGTATTATGCAGTAATTTCTCCTCTCTCTCCCTGAAGTTCACAGTATAATGGCACGTGGATTATCAAGGCAATAAGATTAAAACAGGGGATTACTTCTAAGCTTTGGAATGAATATGTGAACCAAGTTACAACAATAAATTAAGGAAAGAGCTCGTTTCTCTCTTAGGAGTGCTTTCAGGCGTGTTTCTCCAGATGAGACCCACAGCTTAAAATGTCTTTGCAAATTAAGGTTTTAATGTGGTTAGATTATATTAAATCAGATAAAAAACATCCCTCCGATCTATTTTTTTTCTCAGTTCACTCTTTTTGTAAACAGATTTCCACATGAATAGCTGGAAATGAAAGGTGAGTGACACATTCATAATCAAGTTTCACTGATCAAAACATGCAGACAGAACATGCCAAAACCAGCCCCCGATCCTGCCAGTTAAGGGGGAAAAAACACCATATTAGAGGCAGACTTCACACAGGAAAGAGCTAATCTGTGAAGTTTTTATTTGTTGTTTATGTTTCTAAAATATCAACGACTGCTTGGAGTACTGTTCATTTGGAACCTTCATGCACAGCTATCAAGATATATTTTTCTCTTTGAACTAATATCTGGAATCTACCCAATATCAACATTTGTCATCTTATAATTATCTGGTTATGTCTAGTTCCTATTAATTATTATCGAGTCCGTTAATACTTTTTTTTTCTTTCGTAGTCCTATCGCAGTGGTCAGCAAACTGCGGCTCTCTGGCCCATTGAGTGTGGCTCTTCCAGAAAATACCATGGTCTGGGCGAGTCTATTTTGAAGAAGTGGCCTTAGAAGAAGTTTAAGAAATGTGGCTCTCAAAAGAAATTTTGATCGTTGTACTGTTGATATTGGGCTCTGGTGACTAATGAGTTTGCCGACCACTAGCCTATTGTATGCACATGTCTTCTCCACAGGCTGCCACAAAAGCTAGTGTTAGACTTTAGTCATGATGTAAATACTTCACAGGAGGGTTTGTTTGGGTTGTTTTTTTTAGTAACAATACAAGGGAACGATGGATGGGCCAGTACTCACTAACAGGTTATGTTTGGAATCCTGCCACCCAGTGGTGGGGCAGAATTGGCAAGCCTTTGCCTTAACTCACAGCTTTCTCAGATCTATGATGGTTTGTAATTTGCAGATGACAAATAAAGAAGCCTCTCTGGCATTTCCAACCATCAGTAATTATCAGCAGGGATTAAGAACCCACAGAAGCATTTTAATACCAAAAGTATTATATTTGCTTAGGAATCCATGAGAATTTGTAACTTAAAAAAAAGGTTGTTTACAGAAACCGGTTTGGCTCAGTGGCTAGAGCATTGGTCTGTGGACTGATGGGTCCCAGGTTCGATTCCCGTCAAGGGCATGTGCATTGGTTGCGGGCACATCCCTGGTGGGGGGTGTGCAGGAGGCAGCTGGTCGATGTTTCTCTCTCATCTATGTTTCCAGGTCTCTACCCTCTCCCTTCCTCTCTGTAAAAAAAATCAATAAAACATATATTTTTTAAAAAGTTGTTTTAATATTAATAAGATACACTATCATTTACAAGTATAAGCATATTAAAAAATGAATACCAAAAGCCCTCTCTAAACTATAATTAGAACATGTAATAAATTGATTTGGCCACCTGCAATCTAAAAATAAAGTAATAATAATAATAATAGTAACATACCTAAAAATATAAAAATTCAACTAGAGATAAGAAGTTAGTAGTATACTTTAATTTGCTGCTTAATAATTAATTCCGTTGGGGAAAGCTGCCCCCAGGGCATATGGCTTCTCCTAAATAGCACACAAAGAAATTATTATTGGCAGAACTAGCAAGCGCCTGGTCTCTCAGGCCTACTCTTCCTGCTCTGCTGACAGAGGGAACATGTTAACTCTCCTAGCAACTATGTTTGAATACTCAGAACAGACACTGAACCGCAAAAGGGAGAGAGAGGATGACAGCCTTGAAAGTAGACAGAATTGCCTTCTCCTTCTCCACCTGTGAGTCCCAACCTGGAAACCCCCCTTTTCACTTGCTCATCTTGCATCATGAGCCCAAGAGAGACAGAGGCCCTCGGGGCCACGGGCCGGCCCAAAGTCAACAGGGATCGGTGGGAGGCGCGGATTCTCTCCGAAAAGGCAGCCATCTTGCTCCACGAAGCAGCCAAACAGCTTTATGCAACTCATTGAAATGGACTCAGCAAATGTAGGGACACGGTTTGGAAGCCTGAACTCTCTCTGTTCCTTTGATTTAGTCTGCCCAACCTCTCCCACCACGTAATTCTAATTAGGCAGAGCCAGAACACTGAGCTGGCCGGAAGAGTCGGCGACATTTAATTAACGCCTGGTATTCCATTTGTCAACGAAGAAAGGCCAAGTAATGGGAGCTTGGCATGACCATCTTAAAGCATAGGCAAAGCTAAAAGTTACACCAGGGCCTCTACTTCAAAGGCACCAGTCCCCACACTGACACTGTCTTTGCAAAGGGGCACTCTTGACCCTACCCAGAGGCTTAAACTCTAAGGTTGAAATTCCATCTGCATCTCTACTGCCTAGAATAGAGCTCAGACTATGACAGATACAACAAAAGTGTTTGTTAAGTATCATTATACTAGAGGCCCAATGCACGAAATTCATGCAAGGGGCTTAGCCCCCGCTGCCAGGACTTGGTCTGGAATGTCATCCAGAAGGACATCCGGTCTAATTAGCGTATTACGTTTTTATTATTATACATTTTCACAAAGCAGGAAATCTGGAAGTCGGGCCTGCATCTTCTCAAAAAGTCAGTTGAGAGAATGACATTTAACAAAACGTTGAGAGAAAAGAAATGATGCCACTGAGATACAACAGTCAACTCCAATATGTGCAGGTGATCCGTAGACAGAGATCACTTTGATTTGCCCCATCAAACACACCCTTAAAGGTTTTCTGACTGCAGAGAATGCTCTGCCCCCCCCCCCCAATAGGACTACACACTATATCATTACAGTCTTCTAGGCAAGAGTTGTAAGAGGGAACTAAGAAGGCATCATACTACCCCCAATTCCTGCTGGAAGTCAGTATGGACCACTCCCTGTGCTCACATAATTCTCCATGGAGTGACATATCTGATGCAGGCACAAGTTTGATGTCCCCAGCCAGTGCCTAGAAGTGTCTGCCAACTTCGTTCACTGGGAACATTCAACAAATATCTACCAGTGCCTACTTTGTAGTGGCACTGTTCTGGGTGGTGGATATATCAGGGGTCAAAATGACAAATGACATAGCATAGAGATTACAGCCCAAAGAGGAAGGTAAATAAATACATGCCTAATATAGTAGAAATGTCAAATGCTATGAAGAAATAGAAAGCAGAATCGGATAGATAGTGATGTACAGGGGAAGACAGTCCTAGAAGTCCCTTCTGGTGAGCTCACCTTTAAGCAAAAGCCTAAATGAAATGAAGGAGCAAGGCGCTTGGATATCTGGGGAAGAGTCAAGCAGGCAACAGTGAGTGCAAAGGCCCTGGGGCAGGAGCAGCGGTCAAGGAACTACTAGAGGGGCAGTGTGGCTGAAGCAGAGAAAGCCGGGAATGGAATGATGGGCAATAAAGCCAGACAGGTGAGCAGATCATGTAGGATCTTAGGAATCACTGTGAGGACTTCAGATTCTATCCTAGGTGACCCTAGGAGGCATTAGAGTTTTAAGATTTGCTTTTTCAGATGACAGTACAGGCAGAGAAATGGACAGATTACGGATGCACGGTGAAAGCCGAGCTCAGTGGATTTCCTAATGGCTGGGACGTGGAGTGAGAGAAGCAAACAAGAGCCAAATATGACTACCAGAGGTCCTGACCAAGTGAAGGACCGAAAGTGACATTTACTGAAACAGGGGGTCACCGGGGGAGAGAAAGGGGGAGATTGAGAGGGGGGAGCCAAGAATTCATTGTTGGAGATAAATACTGACTCAAGATGACGACAACAATAGTGATGCAATAAAAAGCAGAGAGAAGAGCTCATCTCTGTTTTCAAAAATTAAAAATGGGTCCTCACCAAACCAAGCAAAGAAGCCATCGGGAGCTCTCTACAGGAAGCTGGCCGTCAGCTACTTACACACTGAGAAAGAAACGGACTAACGTTATTCTGAATTTCATGAGCAAGGGAATATGAATGACAAACAACAGCTGAATTGTCCCACATCCACCGGGGACACATCTCCAGGGCTCTGCTAAGAAAGCCCGCACAGAGGAGGCAGGGCCCGCAGTCACCGCGGACTTTCCTGGAACACTGGTCATTTACGGGGCCCCCAGGCCACTGCCACAGAGGCCTTGGAAGTCAGGGGGTCAAGTGCTCACAGATCCTTCCGCCCACCGCCTTGCCTTCCTGGGACAAGAGCAGAGAATCACTAGGTATTAAGTGTCCACTTTTTAATATCTTTCTTTTTTATAATTTATGATTACTTCTCACCCAAGTTCCACATACATATTGTTAGAAGAGTCCGTTCTACAGGGCTTTTTACAGAAGAATAATAGTTACCCTGAATCCTCCCTCTGCCCCGTTGCCTACCTCCCAGAGGCAACTGTGTTAACTATCTGAGCCGGCTCTTTCATTATTTACTTCCGTATCTCTAAATAAGCAGTGTTCGTGGCTGCCTCATTCTTCACCTCTAAGCATTATCTATTGACTTTCCACTTTGGAAGATGAGAATTTAGTGCTTGTTCTCTCCCCCCATACATCTAAGCACACAGTCAGACACACACACACCTACCCAAAATAAATATACACAGACACTCAGGCAGGCATGCACACACTAAGCACTCACACATATAGACACACAGGACTGCATACACATACACAAACACAAATATACACATACACATAAACAGACATGCAGCACACAAAAATACATATAATATGCACAAACATGCATGCACACACATTAACACATATACATACGCATGCATGTGTGCACACACATATATACATACACACAAGTATGCATGCACGCACATATACATATACACAGGCATGCATACACACATAAACACAAATATACATATACATGTATGCATCCACATGCATGTACATATACACAGGCATGCATACACATGCATACACAAATATACATATATACATACACATAGGCATGTCTGTATACACACACACCACCGTACCCCCGGTCCTTGCAATAGTTATGTTTCGCTCTGCTTAGCCCAACATTCAGTGTTTACAAGATTACGACTATGTAAATGCCACTCACAGCTAAGTCACACAGATAGCTGCTTCTAGTCACTTCCTCTTCTGTACATTACTGTGTGTATTCAAATTTAGTAACTATCTTGATTTCTGGCTTTCTTGTTTTCCATGTACTTTGTGCGAAGAAGCCACAGAAGCGGCAAGGCAGAATCGAAGCCGGCACCCCTTAAGTTTATATGGCGGTGCTCTCTGACTCTGTCCCGTGCACTCATGCATGGAGACATTTTTAGTCAGAAAGGACATATTATCCTCAGAGCAACATTCCAAAAGCAAATTTAGGATTATCTCACCAGAAAATGATTTTACAGCGAACTGGGCTGGGAAAGGCCTAGTGGGACACCTGGCACCAGCAGGTGCCGCGTCCCCTCCACCTCCAGGGCTTTGAGCTGCTGACCAGATGTGCTCAGAGGACCCCGTGCTTTTCTCTGCTCCCTATTCCGTGAGGACAAAGTATCCCTTTTCGTCACTTCTCAGCCTCGAACAAGCCCGATCTCTGGTGTTTGAACTCAAAACAGGGCGCCCCGGAAGCTGCTGCTCTCTGGGGGCCTTCCCAGAGCCACCCCCTCCCCCAGTCAAAACGAGAAACAGCGGGGCCCTCCCACGTGTCACAGAAACGGGCCAGCAAGGGACACGTTAAGAACATGCTGAGCAGAGAGCATCAGAAAATAACCTCAATTCCAAAGCCATTTTTTTTCTCTCAGCAGGTGGAGAATAAAACATAACGTGACTGACCTCTGCCCTGGCCAGGACACAGAAGCAGCATCTGCCCTGTGCCCAATGCCCAGACTGCCTGGTCCGGGTCGCTGCCCCCAGCCTGCGGCCAAACAGCCCTGGTAAAGAGTCAGCACGGGGAGGAGGCCCCTGAAAGGCTGCGGAGCCTGGAAATTAGAATGCTGCCAGCAAAGACGCGGCAATCCTGAGGGCAGAATACGGAATCTAGCAGGCTCCTTGGAGATCCATGGGTGAGGGGAAAAGGAACAGGCTGAACGGTCCACACCAATTGACGATGTTATGGCGAACACTGTTACTTTACTGGAGACCGCTCTGAAATTCTGAAAGGAGCAAGCGAAGAGGGCAGAGAGCGAGACTCAGGTAGTGCAGTCTCATGGCCACAGGGGCCTCAGGGTGCTTAGAGAGAGTGTCCCCACTCATGGGGTTCTCCCCCCCCCCCCCAGGAGCTGGTATCCTCAGTGGCCCTACCTCCTTCAGTCCCTCTCCCATGCCAGTCCAAACCTCCAGACTGCTCGCCCGGGGGGCTCTGAATCGCTGCCCACCCCGTGGTGAAGAAAACGTGGTGGGAGGTGAGATCAGGTCAGGACACAGGAAGACCTGAGCAAACAGGGCGAATAAAGGTCTCTCATTCTCGCCTACAAATCAAACGTTAGTGCCGCGAGGCAGGCTCTGGGGGGCTTGAGGTTTTGTCCTTTCTCTCTCACTGGTTCCTATTTGCAAGTGGCTGCTGGTCCTCCCCGGGCCCAGGCCCACGTGGCAACTGGCCGGAGCCGGAAGCGGAGGCAGATGGAAGGGGCAGGCACCTCACAGTTAGAGGTCTCCAAAGGAGCGGGCTGCATAGCCACCTTCTAGGAAGCACGCTTGTCGGGAGGGAAGGCTGTAGGTCTCTCACGCGCAAATATACATGTGTGTACACACATACACATATGCGCATTCCCATCGATATACACACTTCAGTACGCAAACAGTACCAGAGTCATCAGCCCTCAGCTTGCTGAGTGGCCTTACATTAGAGATGTGGAGGAGGTGGGATGACTCGTCTGCGGCAGGACACCTGTTAAAATAGAACCATTGTTCTTTCTTCTGGCCCGACCATCCGCCTACTGGGTGAACCCGTCCCAGGACACATTGGGGTAGGGGTGAGTGGGCAAGGTGGGACCCTGGGTCCAGGCAGATGCCATTTGAATCTTGGTCCTATCATTCCCGGCTGAGTGGCCTTGGTTAAGCTCCCTGAGCCTCAGTTTCCCTCCTCTGTATGCTGAGGAGAGGAGCGCCTTCTGCCTGCACGGTTTCCACGATTCTGTGAGACCCCACAGGTGCCGCACCCGGCGCAGTGCCCCAAGCAGCTGCTCCCTTAAGTGCCAGGTGTTAGTTAATGCTTGCCTTAATATTCAGATTTGTGGCTAATTTAGATGGCTCTGCCCCACCCGGCGGAGCCCTGATCCCTGGGCTGCTCCAGAGAAGGGAGGCCAGGGTAGTACCCCAACGAGGGAGCCGAAAGCAATGCCCTGACCCTCGGTTGCCGAACAGGCTCTTCCCGCAGTTTCCAGGCGTTCTGTCAGCGCTGACTGCTTTGCAGAAATGCGTGGTGACAGCGTCTTGGATGGATTCTGAAAGGTCAACCGCGTAGGCACAGAAGGTCAGGTAATTTGGCTGCATTCTTCAGCCTGACGATTAGAGCTTAATGCTGCCCCCAAGCCTCCGTCTCTGCATCGCAGTCCCGGCCTCCTCACTGTGTCAGGAGAAGTGCTGAAGGAACGCGTCAGAAGTCCTGGGCACGAGCCTGGCAGGCTGTAAGAGCTCAACGAAGGAGGTGGCTCCTGTGCCGCGGCCACTGTGGGCAGGGCTGTGGCCTGCGCCAGCCCGCGCCCCAGGGATGGCAAGACGTCTGCACATGACATGGGGGCAGTTCTGATTCAGCGAGGATGCCCTCCCTGTAGCGAGGCAATGAGAAAACGGCCCATTCATTCATTCATTCATTCATATCCACTAGGACAAGCTCTCGGGGCCTGCATCAGCCTGGCCTGTGGGCCGGGACCCACTGTCAGCAGCCTGGCCCCAGGTCTTGGCCACACTGTGGTTTAAGAAGCCTGAGGCCTTTTGCTCCTATCACCCTCGTGACTAAAACTCAGTCAGACTTCAGAGGTGCTTTCTTGGAACCAAAATGCTCTGAATCTTATTTTGTGAGGTCTTCCCCGGCCCCTTAGTCCGGACACTTGGGAGCCAGCAGGCCCAGGACAGAGTCTCTGCCTGGAGGGGGAGCACCATCCCAGTGCCTGAGGGACCTCCATGGGCTCCTTCCGAGTCTCTGGCTTTGCCCCTAGGCCCAGGTGCTGCCTCCTATTCTGATTCTTGGGATTATGTCTGCCCCTCTCCTCCCTAATTGGGTTCCAGAAAGCTGCAGCTCTCACGGTTAGGCCCAGGGGGTGGGGTTACCACTGCCAGCTCTCCAACCAGCTGAGGAGCATTTCAGGAGACACCTCCTCATTAGGGTCAGCTCCGCCTCTGCACAGCGGCACAGTGTCCTGGGGATTAAAAGAAAGACAGCACGACCTCTGCCTTCCTGGTCCTCCACCTTCTCCTTGGAGTCCTACACTCTAGGGCCACACCACTACCCACCAGACTGAACCGGGGCATCAGCCGGCCTCCTGAGCACCCCTCCTCAGCTCGCCTCTCCCAGACAAATATCAGAGACTTCCGTGCGGTGCTGGAGGGCCGCTGGCATGCCGACACCCTGCAGACCTGGTCTCCCGGAATAAATTATAGCACAAAGCATTAGGCTCATTAGCAGGGAACCAACAATTGATTTTATATGCAATTTGGAAAGAGGAGAATATTACTGTGCTTTGTTTTCCTATGGCTATTATCCCCATAAGAGCCCATTTCTACCTCTTACCGGGGGTTTAGTTGGACTGATGAATTGGTTAAAAACCTTCCTGTCCAATTTCAATTTACTCAGCATGACATACACTGTAAAACATTAAGCAAGAGTGTAAATTCAGCCAGCGCAGCTCTCTGAAGGCCACTGCTGCTCTCCCACAGACACCCCGTCTCCCCTTCCTGGGGCTCTGGGGAGAGAGCACGGAGATCCCTGGGGAAAGCGGGGAAGCAGAGTCAAATTAGGCCTGGTGTATCAGGTCCCCCAGAGCAGAGAACTCACAGTGTACGGAACCATATCTCGGCGTGGACAGGAGGATAGAGGGTGGGCCCTATGGCTAAGCAAATGGCTCTCTCTCAGCCTTACAACCACCTTGGGCTTCCGTAGAACCACAAAAGTGGCCACTTGGGATAGGAACGACATAGATTGGGTTGTTATGGAGAATTTGGCAGTTTCCACTTCAATCCCAACACCAGATTTCACAAATTTCAAACTCTACTCTTCCTCCTGGCATAAACCCAAGCCCTGTCCTTCCCCCAGAAACCTGCCACAGTGGGCAACACCAGATTCCTGAGGATGCCATTCTTTCCCAGCCGTGCAGGGCCAGCACCCCAAGTGCCCAGCTTCCCTCTGCCCCCCAGCCCAATCTTGGGGGTTGCATGCCAGCTAATGGCCCCTAGTTCCTGAAGACAAGTCACTCAACCCTCCAATTTTCCCCAACACCATGCATTTAGGTTAGACATATCCCTCCCTTGGAGCAATCCTTTCGAAATGAGCCTTCCATTTCTCAGCAGAGTTCCTAAGCCTAGCCCCCTGGCCTAAGGCAACTATCAATGAGGCTGTGGCTGGATCTCAGCTTGGGAGGCCCAGATACCTGCCTTGCTTCTCAGCCACAAGTGTTCTCCAAGAGCAGTCACCGAGTTGTGGCTCCTGGGAGATGAAGGAAGCCTGGCAGAGGTGCGGGCTGGGTCCTGAGGACCACGCCCTGGCAGAGCCCACCTCTGTCCTGCAGCCCAGAGCATCAAGGGTTGCTGGCTTCAAGGCCTCACCCAAGGTGTCCATCAGGAAAGCCCTCAGCGACCGGCTCGCAGTAAGCACCGAATGAGCATGAGTTTCCTTTCCCACTAGCCTGACCCAGAACCTGATTATCCAACAGGCACTTGTATTAAACCTCTGCAGAAACCCTTCTTACTTTTCAAGGTAGACTAAAGGAGCAATTAATTTCTAACATTAAAGACAGGTGCGCAGGCAAAATTCCTACCAGTGGGCCATTTCTATTATTCATCCATTTACCTAGGCATTCGTTCAATACACACTGCTGAGAGCTACCTGGAGAGCAAGGCAGGAGGAAGCGGTGGCTCTGTAACCCTCGTGGCTTGAGGCGGTGGGGGCACCTCCAGCGCTGCCCCTCGGTCCTCATCATGCACCCCCTCACTGTGAGAACTGCCGTGGCTTATTAATATTACCGACGACAGTTTACTAAGTGCCGGCAATTGGCTGTGCCTTCTGCTGAGGCCTTTCTTGCAGAGATGATCTCGTAAAGTCCTCACAAGCCTTTGGGTGCCTGGGATTACCCTCATTTTCCTGAGAAGCTAGGGGGGAAAGATGGGGGGTGCTATCAGCAAGAGACAGCTGAATGTGCAGCCCATTTTCGGGGTCCTCAGCCCATGTTCTCTCCCCTCCACTAGACTTGGAACTATCAGATGATTCGAATTCTCAGAGAGAGGTTCATAGCATCAGCACTTCCTTCTTCATGCAGTCCCTGCCTGCAGCCTGGGGGGAGGGCAGAAAACGGAAAGGCTTTTAGGAGGCCTGGAAGGAGATATATGACAGCCTCCCAAACTGTGAAACCTACACCCCCCAGGGGCCCATCAGAGCCTTCCTCCAAGGAGCCCCTACAGATGCTACGTGTCCCTGACCTGCCTCAGCCCCTATAAGTAAGGGGTTCAGAGACCATCAGGGGCTGCGTTTGGCAGGCAGTGACCCTGGAGCCCAGGAGCCTTGGTGGCTCATGTCACACATAGGCGCGGAGGCAGAGCTGGAGCTAGAATCTCTGTCTCCTGTTTTCCTGACGCCGCTATCTACAATGGAGGAGGCTCAGTCCGGCTCTGTAATTGTGTGACTGTGGCCCGGCCCTGGTCTGCAACCTGCACCCATGTGTGCAGGCTCAGAACCCACTGTCCCTGCCTGCTCATGAAGGCAGTGCTTCGGGGCTAGGTAAGGCCAGCTCACCTGGACAGAGAGCTCTTTCCTCTCAACAGCTCTTCCCACCTGGGTAGTCCCTCCCCTTCCTTCAAGCCTGGCTCAGGCCACACCTCCTCCAGGAAGTTGGCCCACCTCCCCACCCTGCCTCCATCTCTCCCCAGCAACACCGATGTCTCCACTGATGTCTCCATGAACTGCGACCGTGGCTCATTCTTCAGCCCCCAGCCCCGGGGCGTAGCACAGAGAAGCACTCAATAAATGGCTGTTGAATAAATTTTGTTGAATCCACCAGAAATGATACAACAGCCGGAGGCTCAAATAGATATTTCATTATCTGGTGAGGAATTAAAAGATGCCAGCTCATCTTTAAAATAATTGACTGATCTTTTATGAGCTCTCTCTTCTCATTTTTCTCCAGCCCTGCAGAGCAAGGAAGCTCCCCGTGCCCCTCCTAATCAGAGGTGCTATTTATTCTATAAGCGTTTCATGTAACAGCACTAGGATCCCAAATCTTCAGTGGTCATTTCTTTCCTCCGGTATCAGTTCTGAGAAGAGCAAATGAACGCCAAGAAGGAAGCCTGATCATTCGAAGCCATCATCTTCCCTTTGATTGATTTCCTCCAGGCAAAAATCCGCCATTAAAGGCAGTGTTGCCTACCCAAGTTTTCACAAAGACTATCAGCCCTCCATAACATGATGTGATGCATCTGACTGGAGGCAAAGGGCAGGCGAACAATGGGTCTCCACACCATGTGTTTAGCTTTTCTGGAAGCCAAATCCCATCATTACATTTAAGAGCTATTTCTAAAGCGGGCATCCCTCTCCCAGCCACTGACCCATCGGGAGACCTGGTGAAGAGAGAGGCTGCAACTGCCCTTGGAAACAGCAGTGTCAGCATGCAGTCAGCTCCTTCTGAGTGGAACTGCAGGAGGCAGCCTGGGTGGAAAGCCTGTTACGTGCCCACAGCTGCAGAAGGCCCACCCTGGACAACTGTAGTTGGGTTCCCGATGAGCAAGGCAAAGCGGTTTGTAGGCTGCCTGCAGCAAGCACTGTCACCAGAGGTTATTGGCAGACCACACTTCTGTCAGAAAAGCACATAGCCCTAGTCAGTTTGGCTCAGTGGATAGAGCATCAGTCTGCGGACTGAGGGGTCCCAGATTTGATTCTAGCCGGGGGTGCATGCCTGGGTCGCGGGCTCGATCCCAGTGTGCGAGGTGGCGGCCAATCAATGATTCTCTCTCATCATTGATGTTTCTATTTCTCCCTCTCCCTTCCTCTCTGAAATCAATAAAAATAATTTTTTTAAAAAAGAAAAGCACATGCTTTTCTTATGTTTCCTATTTTATTTACTTTTTAAATATATTTTTATTGATTTCAGAGAGCAATGAAGGGAGAGGGAGAGAGAGATAGAAACATCGATGATGAGAATCATTGATTGGTTGCCTCCTGCACTCCCCCTTCTGGGGATAGAGCCCACAACCTGAGCATGTGCCCTGACTGGGAATTGAACTATGACCTCCCAGTTCACAGGTCACAGTTCAACCACTGAGCCATCCAGGCCAGGCCAAGAGGCATTTTACTCGAGTCAGTTCTAACCTATCAACTCAAGAAAGTTCCACCACTGACTCTCAAACTGCATTGCTCAACAGAATTGTCTGAAGAGCTTTTAGAAATTCTGATGCCCAGGCTACTCCCAAATTATAATAAGATCTCTACGAGTAGAATATAAGCATCACTCTTTTTAAGCCCACAGGTAGTCCTTGCAATTGCCTATTGACTGGCTTTACTTCCCACAGCCAATTGTATGGGAGTCAGGTGTCTCGGACCCACAAAGACCTGACTCCAAAGTCAGTGTCACATTCTTTATGTCATTCTACCCAAAGGCCCCTGCCTTCAGGTTGTCCACAGACAACTTAGCCAGTCATCACTGTCACGAAGTCAGTCAATTACAGGTGGTACAGATGATGCACAAAGCAAAGAGGCAGGAGAGCAAGCCCAGCCCAATCACTCAGTGAGGCTGACCATTAGAGGACCACCAGGGAGTAGGCGGAGACAGGGGAGAAAGACAGGTGGGTGCGGGGAGGAGGTGATTTCTGTGGTTGGCAACAGAAGGCCCTTGAAGAGTCTCCAAGTGGCAATGGTGTGACTGTGGATATTGCCGTAGGCCAGTGGTCGGCAAACTCATTAGTCAACAGAACCAAATATCAATAGCACAAGGATAGTAATTTCTTTTGAGAGCCAAATGTTTAAATCTTAAACTTCTTCTAATGCCACTTCTTCAAAAATAGACTCGCCCAGGCCGTGGTATTTTGTGGAAGAGTCAACTTCAAGGGGCCAAAGAGCCGCATGTGGCTCGAGAGCCACTGTTTGCCGACCACGGCTCTAGGAAGAGGCATCTGGCCCTGGCACCGGAAGGCACTGAAGGTCTACTGTAGAGCAAGACAATGATTAAGAGGTTCTCAGAACACGGGAGAGCAAGTGCAGGGTGTCGGGTCTGCTTGACATATTTTGTAACACAGGATCCATGTTGTGTGGCCCTGGATGAGTGATATAATCTCCTCTTCTATAAAACGTGCAATAATTCTAGTTTGTTGTGACGATAAAAGAAAGATGTGTGTGTGTGCAGATGGGCTGGGATGGTCTCAGCCAAGACGAAGATGCAACCTTCCCCAGAATGAGTTCATTGACCCCGGGTCGGCCAGCGAGACTGGAGGAGAAAGAGCCACGGGGTGAACGAGACGCTTCAGGGACTGACATGTGGGAGGCCTTGCTTTTGGTAGCAGTTCTGTCATTTGCTGGTTGGGTGACTATGGGCAAGTCCCTAAACTCTTCATGCCTCAGAACCCAGCTCTGATGGATGGAAAGAATAAACCCTCCCTGCCCACCTCACAGGCTGTAAGCCGCAAATGAGAAAATGCATGTAAACACGTTGACAGTGGTAAAACAAAAAAACATCATATACAAAACCCTACACAATTTCGTGACATTAATAATACTCTGCATGTTTTCTTTAGTTTTCCAAGCTCTTAAACTTGAAGGCTGTGCTGCCACATGAGAAGAAATTTTAATAATGACTCTTTTATAGCTCAAAGTTATGAACAAATAAAAACAGTTTATATCTTTTGCTGCTGCTAGAGAACAGACTTGCCAAAATGAATATGAATTAAAATGTCAATAATTTTTCATCTGAGTTTAAAATATATTTTATTTCTTTTTCCATTTTCCCCTTATTTTATGCAGTAATCTATTCTACCTATTGAGTTTCTGAAATGCTTTGAGATCCAAACTAACCAGAACATAAAGTTATAAACAAGTTACCTTATGTCTTTCTCTTTAAAAAAAATACATATATTGGTTACTGGAGCTCTCAGAAGATGGCGGTCTTGAGGGTCACAATGTTTATGCCTAGAATCCTCAATAAATTACATTTATTGAAACTGGGATAACAGAGAATAGGTCTGAAGACTAATCCCCAATTATCCCCAGAATTTCCATTCACTAGTATTCCACAGTTTCAAGGCACCAAGTTTTTGAAACTGGAATCTAGTGAACTCTGGCCTCCAGTTAATTCTTTGGTCCCTGTTGCCTCTGGTGTGAGTGCCAAATTCTCCCACATCTCCTCCTGTGTTCAAGAAGCTGTACTTGCCCTCCCAAGTAGAGTGTCCCTTTTGAGTTTCCCAACCTATTTTAAACCAAAATAGCCAGTAATTAATATTTTATGCAAAATATTTAGTCATATTTGCTGCTACAGATATGTATATGTATATGTATATGTATATGTATATGTATATGTATATGTATATGTATATGTATATATATATACGTGTGTGTTTGTATTATATACATACACATCTTTATTTTGTCTTTAAAAGGAACTAGAATTATTGCACACTCTAAAGAAGAGTGGGTTTTATAACTTGCCAAGTGCCACACAGCATGGATCGTATATTACAAAACACTTCCGCAGACCCAGCACCCTGCACTTGATCTTCCATTTCTATTGGAGCACACTGGGGATTCTGAGGGTGCAGAAGGTTGCTGGAGAAAGCAGGAGGCAGGATGGGGGCTCTGGGTTTTTATAAGAGGAGAGATGGGTCCCATAAAGGAAGCAAGCTAAGCTCTGTGCATATCCTGATTCTCAAGAGGGCTGGGTCAGACCTGAGACTGACACCCTAAGAAAGGAATGTATTTGCCTTCCTGTCTTTTTTTTTTAATGTATTTTATTGATTTTTTACAGAGAGGAAGGTAGAGGAATAGAGAGTTAGAAACATCGATGAGAGAGAATCATCGATCAGCTGCCTCCTGCACACCCCTTACTGGGGATGTGCCTGCAACCAAGGTACATGCCTTTGATCAGAATGGAACCTGGGACCCTTCAGTCCACAAACCCACTCTCTATCCACTGAGCCAAACCTCTTTTGGCTACCTTCCTGTCTTTTGACATATAGCAGAGCCAGCCACCCTGCTGGGAATTGGGCGGAGGGAGGGGGCACATGTCATTTACCTGCCCATCTCATCCCTCACTGCAAACCAGAGCAGAGGTCCCAAGACCATGGCCCAGTAGCCCAGGCCCCAGGTGTGGAGGATGCCAAGCCCACTCCACCCTTGGGAGGAGCGCAAGAGGAAAACAGATCAGCCTGGGACTACCCAGGATCCACGGCTTGCTCACAAGTCCAAACTGTGCCTTCCCGCCCCTCTGCCTCTCTTCTGGGCCACAGCAAAGGTTATGAGAGAGCCAAAACCGGTTTGGCTCAGTGGTAGAGCGTCGGTCTGTGGACTGAAAGGTCCCGGGTTCGATTCCGGTCAGGGGCATGTACATTGGTTTCCGGCACATCCCCGGTAGGGGGTGTGCAAGAGGCGGCTGGTCGATGTTTCTCTCTCATCGTCATCGACGTTTCTAGCTCTCTATCTCTCTCCCTTCCTCTCTGTGAAATATCAATAAAATATATTTTTTCAAAAAAGGTTATGAGAGATACTGCCTGGTACACCAAGGCAGATGGGTTGGTTTAGAAAGCTCCATTGCTCAAAGAAGGAATCAATGCCAATCCTTCATCCACAGAAAAAAAAAAAAAACTGCTGCCCTCAACCCAGCCTGTGTAAATGATAGAGCTTTCCACTAATTCTTTTCAACAGCCTTTGAACAGAATTATGGAAAAGCAGTTTCTCCACCAAATGTAAACATTCTGGGGACCCAAGCAAGGGTGGAACTAGAATAAAAAAAAACAACACACATAGAATGAAGTCACGGAAGAAAACTCCCAAAGTGTAAAACACCAACCGTGGTGGCAGTGTCTAAAGCCTGCCATCAAGATGAATGGGGGTGGCTGAGAGAAACATCAGATGGCATTTGTCAACTCGCTGTTCTGAAGGACAAGCAGGTCACTCCCCGAAAGAAGAGAAGCAAGGCCTCCACAATGGCCAGAGACGTGTGGCTGGTAGGCGGAATTAAACGTCCTGGAAGTAGTGGCTTATGGCCCTGGCCGAAAAACGCTTTCCTCTTCTGTTTAAATAAAAATGAAGAAAGAGAGAAGAAAAGGTGCCCTGGGAAAGGTCTGGGGTTGTGCAGCCCGCAGCTTCTAGGGAGAAGGCGCAGGACTCAGCCCGTGGGTATCTGAGCCTGTCTTACCTCATCATCAGAAGGCACCCCAGCCCGGAAGTGCGGATCTTCCATCCAACGCCACTTCCGGAGCTCCTCGGGGCTGGCTTGGCCCATACTGGGCGCGAGGCACATCGGCAACCTCATCCCCCAGTGGTTTCTCCCCTCCCCCTCCACTCACACTTTGAGACCTCCACCCCGCAGCTTTCTCTGGCTCTCTAGGTTGGATGAGAACATTATCGCATCATGAACTCTCTTGGATGCACCACACTCTGCCCTTAACACCTGCCCCGACCTCCAGCGTGGTCAAGCCAGGATGATACTGTGACATATAATATAATCTCGACGAGGACACCTGTGAAAGCATTTTCCGCAGAGCTTCATCCCTGAGGCAGAGGACACTGTCAGCACTCAACTAACACTCAGGCGAGCTGAGGGAGGGCAGGGCCACCATAGTGCCCCAACTGGGTGCCCCAGCGGCCAGGGGAACCACAGCAAACTCACAGAGATGCAAACTCACTGAGCAGTTCAGATTTTGACTTCCACACAGATTCTGCCTTTTGTCACAAAGACATGGCAGCATGGAAGGATTTTGATTTCCACACTAATTCTTTCCATGCTGCCACGTCTTTGTGACAAAAGGCAGGAACTGTGCGGAAGTCAAAGTGGAACAAGGCATGAGGATGGCAGTGCCCGATGTGATGCCACAGTCTGAGACACTGTGCGGAGCCCCACAGGCACTAAGCTGTTAGAACACAAATAGTTATTCAAGTTTGGAGAGCAATCTATTTAGTAAGTGGAACTTCTGGGTATTTTTTTTTTTTCGCCATAAAACAATTACTAAGGCCCAAAGGAGCTGTGAGCTGAGAAGATTGGGGAGCCTCCACCCTGGGGTGAAGCTGCGTAGGGAGTGGGTGAGCGGGCTCCCAGGCCTGCCCTGGCAAGGTCACCCACGCCAACAGCAATGCCATTGACTCGGTACCCGCTGAGTTCCTTCAGCAGGTGCCTAGGGCTGTGCTGAGCCCTGGGCCACAGCAATGGGCTTCTCAAAGGCAGGGCCTACTCGGCACTGCCCCAGCACCCCACAAGATGCTGTGGAGGAAGAGCTCCTTGGCGAATCCTACTGAGACACACACAAACCACAGCCATTGTTCCTCCCGCGGGCCGGAATGTGAAGCCAGGAAGCAAAGGCCTTCTGGATAGGACTTCAGTTCCCAAACTGAGAAACCAGCACAGACCTGACAGTCTACGAAACTCAAAAACAAAATCAGACACAGCAGAAACTCCTCTCCTTAGAATCAGGGTGGCGAGTGAGTTCCAGAGACCCACAAAAGAACGAGAAAAGACTATCATGGAGATAATATCACTCTATGCCCAACTTCCTGGATCCTAAATGTACCCAGATATGCTGGGGTGCAGGCCCCAGGACGGGACATGTGTGAGCTGGGCATTCTAGGGCTGGGTCAGTGGGGGTTCACATCTCACAGATAATGGGCTCCCGGGAAGAAGAGAGGAAAAGGGGGTGAACCTTGCAGCCACAGCAAGTTCCTCTGCAGAGCACAGGGGTTCATGTTTGCAGAACCAATGAAACAAGAGCCGGCGCCTCACACCACTCAGAGGACAGAAATGATCTCACCCTTTCCTTGCCATTTCAAGGCCTCTCTAAGGCTCTCAAAGGTACTGTGCGCTCTGTCATCGCACTCCTTATTAGCTGGACCGTGGGCAGGGTCTGCAAACTCTGGCTCCTGGTCACCTCATCAGAAAGATGGAGATGATAACTTCAGCCCACGTGTTTGTCAGTGTTGCACGTTAGGGTGCATGGAAAGTTTCTAGAACACAAAATGCGGTTCCCTTCCTCTACTTGGGCTCTCTGAACCTCACAATCTAACATTTCATATTTCCTCTTGTACTACTTTCTCACAAGCACGCCATATGCTTCAAAGAGACCTTCTCAGATTGCCCAGGGAAGGTAGTTCTGCTCACTCCCTCTTCTGGCTGCTGCCAATGCTGAGCTTTTCCCTTAGTATGTAAATTCATACATTTATTTGCTCAACAACTATCCACTGAGTGTCTCTTCATGCCAAAGACAGCAAGCAAGAAGAGCCAGTCTGCCTCCATGGAATCCCCTGGCAGGCTTGTACGATGGTGATTTCCGCCGGGATCACCCCACTCCTGATATTGAAAAGGCAAATGGATGTAGACGAGGAAACGGAGGTGAGATCATTGGCAGAGGAGGACGGGGTCATTTAATCACAAAGTATGGTAAAGAGAATAAAAGCTGAATCCAGGCAGAACACTCCAACCAAAGACCAGAAGGACTGAACCTGTTCTTCGGAGAAAAATGGAGAGGCGTCTGGGGTGTCCTGAGTAAAACTGGGGTGTTAGGCCCCATGTGGGGAGCAGGGCTGAAAGAGCCCCCAGATGCACAGAGCATCCTTGTGGCTATTCTCTGCTAAATACTGAAAGGGGTTCTCTGTGAATTAATTAATAGTAGTTATGTCCAAAAAGGTAATTACTATTAACAAAAGGTGCTCGTTAGTTAACATACAACTACCATGTGACTCATCCATTCCATTTCTTACCCAAGAGAAATTAACGCACAAGTTCACTAAAGGCTTGTACATGAATGTTCACAGCAGCTTTATTTGGAAACAAACCGGATTTCCATCAGCCAAATGGACAAACTAATTATGGTTCATCCATACAATGGAATGCTATTCAGTAAATTAAGAGGAATGAACTATTTATACATGCTACAACTGATGCATCTTAAGATAATTATAGTGCAGGGAGAGAGAAAGCCAGACAAAGGGAAGAGTATACATTAATAATTCCATTTATATAAATTCAATAAGACATCCACTAACTACAGTGACAGAGAGCAGAACCCTGAGTGTCTGTGAGGGTGGGAGGGAGGTGGGCAACCACAGCAGGGAGAGAGTAGAGTCATGAGGGGAAGTTTGGAGGCTGTGGATTGGTTCAGCATTTTGGTTGTGATGACAGCTTCATGGGCGAATAGGTATGCCAAAGCTTATGAAAATGCACATTTTAAATATGTGCAGTTTACTGTATGTTAATTATACTTGTTAAGAAGATGATAGTAGAGGATGAGAAATAGAGGATTACAAACAGAAATATATATAGATCCCTCTTGGAAAGCAGTTTGGCAAACTTATCAAGAACCTTAAAATGTCCTTATCTGCTGATACCTCTTCCAGAAATGTATCCTAGGGATATAAAAAGAGATACGAAATTCTCACTGCAAAATCATTTATAATAAAAAAAAATGGAAACCATTAATATCTGTGACAAAATGAGTGCTCAAATAAATTATGGTACACTCACATATTGAAATATTATGTAGCCATTAAAGTAAATGCTTATGAGGAGTTTTTAATAACCTGGAAAAATCCTTACTTGATAATGTTAAGTGAAAAAATATATATATGCAAATTGCATGTATGGTACGAAAGAAATTATGTAAAAATATGCATAGAAAAATCTCTGCAATACATTTAGGATTATTTCTGAGTGATATGAAATATAGATAATTTTTAATCTCTTAATGAAAGTTTTAAAATGTTGTTACTATTTTTATGTATTTCTTTAATTTTCTACGAGGATGCATTTTTTAAATTATAAGATAAATAAAATAAGCCATATTCAAGGAAATCCTCTAGTCTTATTTCTTGAAAAAGCAAACTCTACTATAAAGATAAAAACCAGATTGCATTTCTCTAATCCTCGCATCTGTGAAAATGTAGGAATTGCCACTCTATAATTTGGATCCACGTTTCCTTCTCCACTTTTAGATCACCTAGAGAACCAAGCGATGAACACCGTATGTTGTCGCCTAATTTTGTTCTATGTCTTGGGGAAAAGCAGGGGGGGGAGTAGTTATTGTTAATCCTCACCCAAGGATACTTTTCCCATTGATTTTTTTAAAAGAGAGTGGAAGGGAATAGAGACAGAGAGAAACGTGTGTCAATGTGAGAGAGACAGACATTAATTGGTTGCCTCCCAACCAGGGCCTGGGATTGAACCTGCAACCCAGGTAGGTGCCCTTGACCAGAATCAAACCCCACGACCCTTCAGTCCTTGGGCCAACACTAGAAACACTCAGCCAAATTGGCTAGGGCTTTATGTCTTGTTAAAACTCTACTTTTACCCACATTTTGCATGTAAGCCCCTTGAAAGCAGAGTCAGGATCTTTTTCTTCATTTATACCTCCTCCTGTCACTCCCATCCCACCTCCCCATAATATCCAGAAAAGTGCTTTGGGTACATGGACACACACACACACACACACACACACACACACAGTGATAACATAAATGAATAATAATCCCATATTATGTTCTTATACACAGTCAGCTTCCCAAAGCTCTCTTGTTCTAATCAAAACCCCAATATAGCACGAGCCCTGGGAGGTGGTTGGTAAATTGGTAGGACTTTTGCTGAGGCTAATTTCATGAGTCTTTCCCCGGCTCCCTACACAAACAGTTGACAGAAGTCCTGGGACTCCAGGGTCAGCCAACAGCCTGTGAACTCTGACCAGGCCCTGCTCTCCTCTGTATCTCCACTGCTCAATCCAGACGGAAATTTTGATAAATTCTTATTATTTCTAGAAGAAAGGGTTAACAATTTAGCAAAGGGATGGCAATACATTTGAATCCATTGTCTCTAAGTTAACACATTCCCAATAGAATCTTAAGTTTTTCAAGACCAACGGCGTGACCCGTAAACTATAAATTATTTTACAAGAGCCTTTGCAACAGCCCATGATTGACACCGAGGAGACAGTCCCCTCCTCTCAAGAATCCCTCAGCACCCAGAAGCAAAACTGAATCAGCCCCTGGCTTCCTACATGCTCATCCCTACATAGCATACCAAGCAAATATTCTAAAATGACTGAATGCTTAAAACAGCTAAAGTGATGGAAGGTGCAAAAAAATAATAATAAGATAGGCAAAATGTCAAGAAAGTCAGCAGGTGGATATAGGTCCCTAGGTGGTTCAAGCCCCACGTTCAGCCTGGGAGTAAGGCGAAGGGTACAGAGATGGCATGGCCACGTCCTCCACGATCAATGCCAAGAAGACTCTCTCTTTGGCATTCTCCCAAGCCAGTGGTTGGCAAACTCATTAGTCAGTGGAGCCAAATATCAACAGTACAACAACTGAAATTTCTTTTGAGAGCCACATTTTTTAAACTTAAACTTCTTCTAATGCCACTTCTTCAAAATAGACTCCATTTTGTGGAAGAGCCACACTCAAGGGGCCAAAGAGCCGCATGTAGCTCGCGAGCCACAGTTGGCCAACCACAGTCCTAAGCAATGGGAAACACCCAACACTCTTTAGGTAGGGGCTTATATGTTCAGATCTGGTGAAGGATGCCTGGAAGGGGAAAGAGACTGAAAACACAGTGAGGAGACATCTCAACAGGGGTCTGAACCAGGGTGAGACAGAGAAGATGGGAAAAAGAAGATGTAAAGAGTGTGGTGGTTCACTGAGCTGGTTCATAACAGCCAACAAAACTAATTATGCACATCACTTCCCAAGTCCACATTCAAGATGTCTCGTTGGTAGGATGACGCAAGGCCTCACAGGGGATCTATTTCCCAGGTGCTGGGTTTCCTTTGCATGAGACTGTGAATCGGACTCTACAGAGACACACCACCCCTTAGAAGGAGCACAGACTGCCGGTTGTTTCTCTGCAGGTTCCTAGTGGACCTCCCTTCCTCAAAGCTCATCCCCCCAGCCCACCCGGTACATCATGGCCAGCCGTGTCTTCACGTTCCTCATGACACCCTGGAAGAAATCCAATTTATTACTTTATCCACTGATGCTCCATCACATTCTGCAATGGATTTCAGCCTTTCATACAGAAATGCATACTGTGCCAAATGAGGAAAGTAATTACCGAGGCAGATGAAGGGGAAATGTGGACAGCAGGGAGATAAAGCTAAGAGGAAAATGAGCATACACAACTCACTCCCGTATCTCCGGGGCATGCGCTGAGGGTGAGCGCGTACACCACGTGGCCAACAGGCCCTCCCAAGAGCAGGCCGGCAGTATTCTTGGTCCTCATTGATAGTCCCACAGCCCCAGGCTCCTAGGGGACACTGCTGCCTAAGGGTCCTATCCAGGGCAACAACATGCCCACACTGCAAACCAAGCAGGAGCAGGTATGTGCACTGACCAGACTTGGGAGTGAGAGTGGCCCGGGCCCTGCTTGGGAAGGAGAACAAGCAGCCTGGGTGTCCTGGCTGAGCCCTGGTTCTGCACAGCCCTGGCTGCACCAGCAGTGAGGATCAATATCAAACATGGGGCCCTGCCCAGGTGGGTGGGGGTTGGGGGGTGGATAGCTGCTTTCTCGCAGGCAGTAACACAGCAGGAAAAAAGAGCCAGAAAAACAAGAGAAAGTACTTGCTTTTGATGAGTTTGACACAAGAGCTCCCATGGTGTTTGAGACTGTCAGTGCCGGAGAACCTTTCCTGCCCTATCCCGGCCCTCTAGCTCAGGGCGATGGGGCCAGCATTAGAAAAGGGGCCCTCGTGCTCCCCACGCCTTCTGATGGTAGCCCATGGTAAAAAAATAAAAATAAAAAATAAAAAATAAAAATAGGCTGTTCTCAGCTCGTGCTTGACATAGCTCAAGTTCTCTGTTGATTCTGGGTCATTCCCCGACATCATTTGCCTTCTCCAAACTCCCCAGAGTCCTACACACTCCAAGGTAGCTCAGTGAATTAACATTCATTCATTCATTCCTCTGTCAACAGTTAATTACCAGGTGCTGGGAAACAGAGATAAACTGCAACACAAAACCAGTCCCTTTATTATAGACTTTACTAGAGGCCTGGTGCATGAAATTCATGCATGCAGGGGTGTGTGTGTGTGTGTGTCCATCCCCTCAGTCCAGCCTGCACCCTCTCCAATCCAGGACCCCTTGGGGGATGTCTGACTTCCTGTTTAGGCCCAATCATGGGGACATCCCTCTCACAATCCAGGACCACAGGTTCCTAACTGCTCACCTGCCTGCCTGCCTAATCACCCCCAACTGGCCTGGTCACCCTGAACTGCCTGCCCCCACTGGCCAAGTAGCCTCCAACTGCCCTCCCCCTGCCAGCCTGGTTGCCCTTCACCAACCTCCTTCCCGCCCCCCTCCCTTCCTGCCAGGCTGGTCACCCCACACAGCCCACTGCTCAGATGTCTGGTCATCCCTCACTGGCCCCCCTGCCAGCCTGGTGGCCTCACACAGCCTGCTTATTCAGTCGTTTGGTCGTCTCTCGCTAATCCCCCTGCAAGTCTGGTTGTCTCACACAGCCTGTTCGGTCATCCATTCGGCTGTTTCAGTTGCGACAGTCACTTAGGCTTTTATATATATAGATTATCTGATAGGCAAATCCAGGTTTTCAAAAAAAAATTTTTTTAAAAAGGTAAGGATTGCATGGACTCTAACTGAGATATGAACAAGTTAGAATCAGACACAATTATGAGAGTAGAAAGGTGAGACTTCATAGAAAAGTCCCGGTTAAGGAGACTTGATTTCTGTCCATTGGTGCAGATGTGGGATGGAGGCTGCAGAATGGGAGGAGACCAAGGTATCCTAGGTCCTGCAAGGACAGGAAGGGTGTTGCCTGGAGGGTGAAGCGCCCGGGCCCTCCCCGGAGGTCTAATGTCCAAGGGGCTGGCACGGTCCCAGAGGAGAGAGGCTGGATATCTGGGTAGCCCCAAGGTCTCCCACGCAGAGTAGACATCACCTCCCCTCCTCACCTCTGCCAGCCCTGACTCTTCAGCCCCAGTTAATGCCCGCACAGCCCTCCTGTCCAGAACCATGACTGGACATTTTAATCTGTTATAGTGTTTAGTTTTCCCATAAAAACTTAGATCTTCTTGAGGGCAGAATTATCTCTCCAATGGACAGCATTGGCCAAAGCCTTCCGAGTCCCATGCAACCTGCTAAATCAGGAAGAAGTAGGGGTGAGGGGTGGAGGAGGAAGCAGACCCAGCCTTGGTAAAGTTAAGTTTGGGGGGAGCAATACTCTACCCAAAGTCATCCCTAAGGAAAAAGGGCACTTAACTAACAAAAATAAACTAATGTGTGTGTGTTTTTAATTAAGATTTTTAGCTTTTCCGGGATTCTTATTACTGGTGAATGACAATGAGCATTGTGCTCGGGATTTTGTCATGTAAATTCTGCATTTATCCAACAGCTTTAACCTGTCAGAGCTATTCTTTGGAGGGTTTCTTTCTGTTTGCTTCATAGTTACTGCTTTTAACCTGAACACAAGGTGGGGGGAAGGGGGGGGAGCCCTTTCCAAATGGGAGAGCCTTTTTAGTAGCCCTTCTGTGTTTCAATTTCAAAACCAATACTACAGAATAAACAAGAACAAAATTTCCTTCGAAGACTATGATATGAACAATAATAATACCTTCCCTGCTCCCAACCCAGCTGGTGTGGCCGGCAAAACCATGGCCAGGCTGGGCCCTTGAAGAAAGTGGCGGCCTCTCTGCCAAGCCCAGTGCTATTTTCTGAGGGACCCCATGTGCACGGGAGGGAGAATACAGGAGAAGGCACACTCTTGCATTCGTAAGTACAGCTCTGGAGTCATGGAAAATGATTACTGTATCATAAATAGGGAAGGGAAGGGGTAGTACAGGGTAAAGGAGGACAAATACATGGTGATGAAAGATGGTTTAATTTTGGGTAGCGGGCACACAATGCATTATATAGATCTTGTATCATAAAAATCTATACTTGAAACCTATGTAATCTTACTAACCAATGTCACCCCAATAAATTTAATAAATAAGAAAAAAGGGAGGGAGAGGAGAGGAGAGGAGAGGAGAGGAGAGGAGAGGAGAGGAGAGGAGAGGAGAGGAGAGGAGAGGAGAGGAGAGGAGAGGAGAGAGAAAAGAGTCTAAGTGAGAGGCTGCCTACCATGACAATATTAAGCTCATAGGCTCTGAAGTCAGATCTGGCTTCAGGTCCCAATGCCACTCCTTACAGACTTCCCAAGCTCTCAAAGACGCAGCTTCTTCAACTATAAAATGGGGAAGTTAAGAGACCCACCTCACGGAATCCCTATGAGGATGAGCGGAACTGATGTGTGTAAAGTCTGAGAATGAGGGTAACTATCCTCAGGATCTTCCACCCTGTCACCCCCTCTTCCCACCGACTTTGGGTCTAACCTCCAACAGGGACCTATCTTTCCTTCAGAGTTCCCACCTTACATGTGGCCCCCCGTCATGGATGTGCTTCAGGCTTATTGCCCAGAAAGTGAGTGCCTCCCATCCTTTCTGGGGCCATGACAGACTAAGGCCTAGGTCATGGACAAATACACAAAAGTCATCCTCTAGTGAGAGAAACACGGGGCCTGCTTCTTGGTGACTTAGGGGAGGGGCCCAGCTGGGTCCCCAGAGGCCTTGCAGCTCCCTCGCACCTTGTGCACTGAACCCTGAGCTGCCCAGTAGAAGAATGACTGTCCTGAGGTCTTCATGCAGAGAGGAGGTAGAACCACAGGTGAAGGCCACACGCAGCTCTGGCCAGGTGCCCCAGCTGAGCCCAGTCCTCGAGTCATCCCAGTCCAGGCACCAGACATGGGAGTGAAGAATCCACCAAATGACCCCCACCAACCTCCATTCATTCAAGGCCATGGGCATCGTGGAGCACCGACAAGCTATAGCAACCCCGTCTAAATTCCCAGGTCGCTGGCTCTATGAACATAATGAAATGGCGGCTGCTTTACATCGCTAACTTATGGGCCAGTTCCTTAGGCAGCGGTAGCTAACCAGAACACGGGCCTTGTGTAGGCCAAGTATTTTAAG
This sequence comes from Vespertilio murinus, assembly GCA_963924515.1. NCBI lineage: Eukaryota > Metazoa > Chordata > Mammalia > Chiroptera > Vespertilionidae > Vespertilio > Vespertilio murinus. The sequence goes on along the minus strand of OZ004715.1, from coordinate 29,162,809 downwards.
TCTTTGGCTTACTTTGTCTGTGTGACAGCATCGGAGCTGGGATTTAACATACTCGTCTTAGGGATAAGATATCTGACTCTCAGAGAAGTGATGCCATTTCTCCAAGATCTTATAGCTTCTAAGGGGCCTAATCCGAATCCATACATCAAATCGGGATTCATACACCACACATCGGTCAGGCACCCAGAATTAAGGGGACGTTTTAAATAAATCAGATGTTGTACTCCTCGTCGGAGATGGCCTATTTGCCTTATTCTGTATGCTGATAACACTCACCTCTGAAATAAAGTCATTTGGCTGTCAAAAATAAAAAATAAAAATACCAAATCCCATCCACGTGAGCTGGACTGTGTGACAAAAGCCAAGCGGATGGACCAATTCACATCACACTGTTCGGCTGACAATGGCTCGGTGCGTTAAGTCTCTCAGAGAAAGGGCAGAATTTGTATCCATCTGATTTTCCAGTGCCTTACCCTAAATAGCGGCAGGACCACAGTAATGCAGACCCCTGGGCCAGCGGAGGAGGTGGGTGTAGGGATAGATTTTTAGTTCTGCTGGCTGTTCCACATCAGAGAAGGAAGCGCAGCAGACAGAGGGATCTGCTTTGCAAATTTACTTATAGGTGCTCTGGGAAAATGCTGAAAATAGACACGGGAGCAGTCTGGCTGTGATCAGAGGCGCCGAGCGCTCCCCGTGACGCGTGGATGGTGTGCGCTGCCGGCGCTCGGCCTAATTCAGCTCCTTCCACCTGGGGAGCATGGTGCCTGCCGTAGCCCAGATCGTGGGGAAGGAGCTGGGGCCACTCTACCCTCAAGGAGCCTTCAGAGTCCTGGGCCCAGAGTAAAAGTCACCCCCACGGCCACGGCCAGGACCCGCCCCGGGTGCAGACACTGCAGTGTGTGTGTTGCACAGAAGCCTCCTGACCCCCGGTGCTGCGTGTGAGCCAAGTGTAACGAGTGCTGGCCAGGAGCGCCCCAGGTTCAGTGAGGGGAGACACCTGTCAGGGGTAAGCAGGGTCCTCCAAATGTCCACTCCCAGATGCCAAGCCATGTCCGACTGTATGTGCAGAGGAACCCCGGCATCCAGACCCTGAAAGGGAATGGTTGCTACAGAAGAAGAATCCAGAGCGTGCACTTAGGTTATACACTATCTTCTGTGCATCCCTCTCCCAGGCTGGGTTCCCTGAGAAAGACAAGGGTTTGAGTGCAGGGAGTGTACCTGGGAGGTGACCTCAGGAAAGGCCAGCGGGGAAGAGAAGAAGTGACTCAGGAACAAAGGGTGGGAGCAAGTCACCACGTGGGCGAGTGAGCGCAGACCTCCCGGGGCCCCCTGGGGGCTGAGTGGAAGGCCGCAGGAGTCCTCTCACCTGAGGGAAGAGGACGTGATGGGCGCAGTGATCCTACAACCGCTGTCAGCCACTGGTTGAGGACCTTTCCTGGTGGGAACCCCCTGGGACTTCTGACCTGCCACACGGTCAAGCAGAGAGTGGCCTAGTGGCCACAGAAGCTCACGGGCAATGGGCTGGCGGCGTTAGAAGGTGGGCCTCGAAGCATGAAAAAGGCAGGAGCAGAGGACACGTGAGCAGGACACCAACAACGTCTGTTCCAACCACCCTCTGTGAGCACACAATCACCCTCCCCACACATTAGGGCTGGCCATGTCTCATCTTTATCCAGCCAGCATCTTTTTTAAAAAATATATATTTTATTGATTTTTTTTACAGAGAGGAAGAGAGAGGGATAGTCAGAAACATCGATGAGAGAGAATCATCAACCAGCCGCCTCTTGCACACTCCCCACTGGGGATATGCCTGCAACCAAGGTACATGCCCTTGACCGGAATCGAACCTGGGACCTTTCAGTCTGCAGGCTGACGCTCTATCCACTGAGCCAAACCGGTTTCGGCTCCAGCCAGCATCTTACTGAGTCAGATGACGGGGTCCGGACCCGCTGTAAGGTCCAGTGTGGAGTTCACATCCCCTCTAGGGAGGAAGCCCCTAAGTCGTGGCCACTGGTAGCAGATTCCACCGAACTTGCTAGCTGCTCCGTGCCCAGCTGAGTGGGGTGGGGAAGGTGAGTGGCCCTTCCCCTTCCTGGGCTGGCTATGGGCGGAACAGGCCACGACAGCCCTGGCGTTGTCCTGACCACCCTCTGGTGCAGGGAGGTCTGCTCCTGGGACTCCTGGACAAAACAACAACAACAAACAACCAAGCGTACTCTACAAAAGCAGTGCATCCTGGGACTGCCTGAGCATAATCCCTGACCGTACAATCAGTTTAAGGCATATTTTAACGTGGAGAGTGAGATAAGGCTGAGAAGGGAAACAAACAGGTGGAGGAAATCTGAATTTATCCTGAAATGCCAAAGAGATCACAGAGTCCCATGCCCCTACACACCTGTTTCACTCCCCAGATTTTCTGGTAGAAATTCTTTTGTCTGGCTGACCGAGGCATTCCATACAACGTCGGGCTTGTACTGCCTCGATTTGACCTTTCCCAAGTTCAAGCATCTCAGGTGCCTCAGGATATAAGTTCCCCACAAAGTTAGAAGAGATTCCACTTTCTAAAAAAATCCCCAGTGAACCAGTGGGGTGCAGGGGCAGTGGGGGGGGGAGGGGCGGCGGCATGTTCCCACCTTGAGCTGGCAGAGTGAGTGGGCCTGGGGACCCGCTCCCACCCAGCTCCTCTCTCTTATCCCACACCAGCTGGGTCTGTGCGGTGCTGGCAGGGAAGCTGATTTCAAATTCTCAGCCCATCATCCATTATAATTGAAAAATATGGTGACGCATCGGAGATGATGTTGATTTTAGAATCAGAATGTCAACTCGGTCTTCTCATTTCAGAAATACATACATCCCTTAGTGCCCTGGAGTTACCGTTCGGCTGAAATTTTTATAAACTCAACCCCAAGTCAAATATTACAGAACTGCCAAATGTCACTGAACTACTTATTATGGGGATGTACCTTTCTCCATCAAATCGAAATATTAAAGTGCATTTTCAGCTCAAAGTCACTGAGACCCTTTTTGGCAATTCAGCCTCTCTCTCCTAGTACCACCACAAGCTCCTGTAAAGGAAGAGGGCGGGGCAGGGCGAGGGGAAGAGTAGACGTCTAGGGATTAAAAGCAAAACAAAATAAAAACCCGCATCCCTCTAAATTGTCCATTGGAACATTAAAGAAGAATTTTTCATCCAAGCAAACAGTGTTTTATCTCTGAAATATCAGTATTGACCATAATAAATACTCGAGGCAGAGTGTTGGCGTTTAATCCATCGGGTTATAAACATGAAAGGATGTTATTTTTTTTGCGCCCCCCACCCTCCAACATGCTATGTCAATCAAGCTCCTCTTTACCACTAGGTGGCAAGTGCCTTAAGGATCCTCCAGCCCAATTACATGGCTTTTCATTTCCTTTCTGTGACTAAGACTCAATCCAGTTCATTTGTAAACTTCCATCTCCTACCGGATCCAAATATCTTCTCCTCTCACCTTTCCCCTGCAAAGGCGGGCATTCCACAGTCTCGGGCCAGAGGGGCCAGAGTATTCTGCCCTCTGCCCCTCCTTCCACCCTGCTCTTCTGCCTGAGGAAAAGGGAAAGACTAAGAGATGTCCCATACTTCGCTGGGCAAAGTACCAGCCCTTTCTTCTGCTGGCCACTGACGCCCCAGCATATGGTCTATGGACTCCGTGTGGTCTTCCAACCTGCCCCAGGGGAAGGCCTTGTTCTGCAGAAGGCCTTCTTCTTATGACATCTGACAGCCTTTTCTAGCGGCCTACCAGCTAGCAGTATTCTCCCCCTTTTCCCCAGAAGGGTCCCAGAAAGACTATAATTCCATAAGTCGTCTATCCTTTAAGGTAATTTCAGTCTGCCAGCACATATGGGGGGCCATCTTTGGTACCTCTTAGATCCAGGAACTTGTGGGTGAGTGAGTGAGTGAGTGAGTGAGTGAGTGTAGCTGGTACCTGGGCACCTTTTGGCCTGGGCATCACCCAGCACACCATCTGGAGCTCCACATTTCTCAATCCATGGGTGGCGCTGGATTGGGTCAAGTAAATATTCTTATGTAGCTTTTAATAAACCGTGAGTTTTCCAGGAAAACAGCCATCCTGTGAATTGAAGCCAGAGTAGACTCTGTCTTGTTGAGAACTTCACCAGAAGTATTCCACCACTTCTGAATATTACATCACCCCAACAGGGCTGAAGCTATCTGAATTCCCAATGCTACCCACCTGGGTCCATTTGCATTTGTAGCTGTGGCATTCACAGCAAGCATCTAATTTACTACTTCTTCGAGCATACTTAGGTCTAAGCACGACATATTAATGGATTATACATTATTTTCCTTTTAGTTCCTTTATATTTCAGTTGAAGCATTACATTGATTTGCTAAATTATGCACACAAGCAAACAACAGTAAATTTCACTTCAGGGTAATAACGGGGGCACTTATAAACTGTGTGCTGTAAAAAAAAAATGGGGGGGGCATTGGTTCAGATAGGGATGAAAATCAGAGGTCTAGATTCATGATCCTTTACTAAAACCCACCTTGTTTTAGTGAAACCCTGTTGGGTCCAAGCTCTAGCCTGGATATCCACAGGGAAACGTGGGCTGGGGACTGGCAGGGCTCAACGTCCCCAGAAATCGAGGCTGCCTTGGTCTTGAAAAGAGAGGATGTCAAAGTGTGCAGCCACAGAAGCTGCCCCCACCAAGGAGGACAATAATGATGGGAACTGTGGTACAGGGGTCTCATTAACTGTATTTGTTGTTTATGCTAATTCTTACTCATGTTGTCAAGAATGTTTTTACTAGCCAGTGAGAAAGTCCAGGACTAAGTAAGGCTAGATAACAGAATAACGAATGCCCTAAAGTAGGCTGAGTCAATGATTTGACTTATGTACATAAGACAAGGGGGGAATGAGAGGGCAGGGCGAGGCTAACTCCTGACTCCATTTTGTGTTGTGGGGCAGGGCAGAACAGGCGGAGCTATCCTCCATTTTGTGTAACGATCCTAGCCCTCACCCAACCAATCAGGGTCAGCCAAAGCAGTGACATAACCACCCTTATAAAAGCCCTGGACTTGTCGAAGTTCGGGCTCTCTTCCACCATGCTGTCGGTGTGAGTGGGACAGAGCCCATGCTAGCATGGAAGAGGCTCTTTTGTTTATTGCATCGGACTTGGCTCCCTGGTGGTCCTTGGGGATCATGAAGTCTGGGCATAACAGGACCCGAGGCTGGAGACACTCAAGATCCAATGGTGCAGGCAGTCAGCATGGGCAGGGATCTGGGACAGCCACTGTCACCTTTCAGATCACAGAAGGTGTGTCCTGTAGACTGACTCCTAGAAGGTCCATGCAATTTGGGCACAGTTGCTGACATCACTCTAGAAAGGTCTGAGCACCACAATAGAAACCCATGGGCCTCACGTGCCCCGCCCCTTCCAGATCACCAGCCGTGCTTCCTGAAACACCTCCCATGTGCAATTGAGTGAATGAAAATGCAGCTTCATTCCTTTTCTAAATGAAAATGTCACCAAATGAGATCATGCATTGTTTCCCGTGATCTTAGTTTATAAGACAGTGTGTCCTCTCCGATAAGAAGGTGCCAGAAGAGCGTTGGGGCAGCCGAGTCATGCAGACAGACTGGGGCAGGGGCCGTGGCAGCTCCAGATTTCCAGTACAGGAGCCCATGGTGTGAACCGGGTGACTTGGTCTGATCAGCAGAAGTAGTGACGTTTATTCACATTTCCCAATGGATAGAGAAAACAAATTCTAAGACTAGGATGATGATTATTTTCATCACTGTTGATAGCATTTTAAGGAGTGGCTTTAGAGCAGTCCAGAGCCTAAGGGGGAGAGGGCAGGGAGAGATGTCCAAGGCTGAAGGAATGGTGCGACAAGAGGGGTGCTGAAGGTTGACACGACAGTTCTGTCAGCCCTTCCCTGCCCCTCACCCCGCCCCTTGGGCTCTGGGACAAAGTGGTAGTGGGACATGTCTGAAAGCAAAACTCCCAGAAAAGCTACAGCTTCAAGCAAAGAGTGTTGGCTGGTCTCTGACTTGAGTTCCTCTCAGTAGCAGAGCTGGAATTAAAACTACGGGAAGGGTAGGGTGGAGAAGAGGCATGTTCAAAGAGAAAAATGATGCTAGTGCAATAAAAATGCTTTATGCATGACATCTAATTAAAAGAGTAATAAATCACTAAAAAGTGCTAAATGTAATTTTAAAATTAATAACCAAACAAGATACAACTATCTTGATATTTCTGATGATGGTGCAATAAAGTTGAAATAATTAATTTTCCTTTGGGAGAAAAATGACAACAAAAGGAACGCTAAGAAGGTAAAATCTATGTCTTGAACGTGAAATTATTTTAACTTTGATTATTAAAAACGTCGGCCTCCTTTCCTACTTACTCCAAATGACCATATACCCTCCCACAAACAAAAACACCACCCAGAAAAAGGCAAAAAGGGAGAGAGGGAGGGGGGAAGGGAAGGCAAAGAGAAAGGAAGGAGGAAGGGAGGGAGGGAAGCTCTTAAAATACCACGAACTACAAACTGAATACTTTCATTCCTCAGTACTTCTGTGAATTTCCTAAGTGATGGCTTATCTTTTAATCCTTAGCTCTATGACCTGATTCTTAATCCCTCCCAGGCAGGGTCTGGATAGAAGAAAATGGGGTGCTTTGCAGTAGAGAGAAGCATGCCAGGAAGTGCTGGCAGAGCATAATGAACGGAGATTCTAGGACGAGGCGGGCTTAAACTATCCTTGCATGTTTGCCGAAGACCAGATTGAGTGGTTTTCTAATTCCAGAGGCAAGGAGAAGACTCCACCTCACTCCAAAACTGTTCTACACTCTATGCAATGCCTAACCCCTCGTTAGTCATTCCTTTGGGTTTTTCCCTTGATAGGTTTGGAACCACTAGCTACACTGCCTCTCATGGGGACTCGTTTGTAGAATAAACAAGGAGAGCACCTGTGGGTTTCAGAACTTAAAGGAACAGAAAGACTTGGGAAGATAAACATTCAGAACCTCCAACCACCAAATGCACATCCAGTCAAACTAAGCAAATGCCAGCCTTCCTCCATCCCAATGCCCTTCCTCTCCCCTCTGTGCATACCTCCGGGAGGTCTGGGGCAAGGATTCTAAGCCCTGCAAACAGGCCTGGCTGCCGCAGAAAGTAGGCATCCCTGGTGAGAGCTACAGCAGAAGACCCAGCTCAGAAAACATTCCCAAGAAACAGACTTTTGGCTAGACAGAGCATCCTTCCTCTCGCCGGCCCTCACTCTCTAGCCCAGCCAGTAGAGGGACCACAGTCTCTGCAGCCCACCGAGGCAGGCCTGAAGAGAGAAGCCAGATGAAGAAGTTAGGGCCCATTTCAACCTCCCTGTTGCTTCTTGTTCTTCTCCCGTTCGCATCTCATGGCCGTGTTCAGTGTCCTCTGTGCCTGGCTGGTCAGGGGAGGAAGGTTAAAAGGGGGGACGGCAGCTGGCCCAGGGATCGATGACCCTCCAGATGCCAGAGTGAGACACTAAGGTCTCATCACCGACACCCACTTGGAGACGCCCTGCCCACAGCCAAACGTGTCCACCGGGGTGCTGGGGTGTAGTTTATGAAACGAGGCAGAAGTCGCAAACTGCGGCTTGCGAACCACATGCGGCTCTTTGGCCCCTTGAATGTGGCTCGTCCACAAAATACCACGGCCTGGGGGCTAGTCTATTTTGAAGAAGTGGTGTTAGAAGAAGTTTAGGTTTTTAAAAAAAATGTGGCTCTCAAAAGAAAGGTCAATTGTTGTACTGTTGATATTTGGCTTGTTGACTAATGAGTTTGCCGACCATTTGGCCCAGAGCATTTGGCCTGAGAATCAGGAAGAGCAGCTCTGGCTTCAGGTATGGAGTGACACGCTAAGGGTTTCTCAGCAGCACCAGAGAGAAAGCCTGAATCCGTATTCTCAAGCTCATAGTCCAGAATAAACTGAGCTGCTGCAGAGAAACTAATAAATAATACATCCAGAGACCAGAACCTCAATATTTCTGAAGGGTTTCCTTTCTCCTCCCTTCCAACTTTGATATATGGACTTACTTAACATGGGTCTGTGGAGGGTTAATTGAATTAATATATGTAAAGTGCTTTGAGTTTGAAGAGAATATGCAATATAAATGGAAGTGTCACTAAAAAGGTTAATCTAATTTACATCTAACACTTTCGGTTCATGGTGTTAATGAACTATATCCTTTTAGAGAGTGATTAATTTATAGAAATGTGATTATTTTTCCTAATGCTATATATGGGTCAGCTTCTCCTGTTACTATATGTAACTTTATAAGAGAATTTAGCATTTTATAAATTAAAATAATAAATCAAATACCCGTATAATGGTTCTATTTCATTAATTACGAGGAGACATGCCTTAGATTAACATATGTTTTAATTAATTTGCTGCAATGCAGTTATCCAGGCAAATTGGAAAATGACACATACGCATGGCATAATGTTAACAGTTTTGAGTGGTTCTTCCCTGAAAATCTATGGGCCTGCAACTGCTGCATTTGTTGTGTAACCATGGTGACCGCCAGCTGTGTGACATATGCAGGCTGTGCATCACAGAACTGGGAAGAAAATTAATGCTAAACTCAAACTTCTCCTGAAAACATAATTAACTACACTGCTAAGGCAGTATACAGACAGAGAGACTGCAGAGTTTCATTGGGGGGGGCTTGAGTCCTAACGTTTCAACACGAATTTCTTAAATCTCAACATCTTATTTTCTCAGGCACTTTATCCTTGCAAAGGGCATCCAGTACCCATGTGGGTAGAGAACTTTCTTGAGTGGAGAAGGGAGGTACTGTTCTATCCTTTCTGCACATGAAGAAGCAGACCCCAGAGGGCTGAGTGGTCTGCCCCGAGCCTCACAGTGACCAGGTCACGTGACCCGGAGACCATGCCTTTGCGTATGCTCCACAGTGAGTTTCTTGTCAGACTTGCTTGAAGACTACCTATTTGTTTAACTATGTAATACCACAGAGGTCATGGAAATACACAGAAGTCATGAGAGTGATGTGCGTTTTTTAATTGGCAAAATGTACATCAAATTTCAGCCCAAGACGCATTTTGGAAGCAATGAGAGTGGCATTACAGCCTTTCTCAGCGAGCGTTCCAATGGCACCCGCTGGGCCTGACTCCCTCACACACAGTGGTGCCGTTCATGTTCTCTGACCTCTACTGAGGGAATGCTGTGACTGGTTTGGAAGGGCAATCTGATGACTAAAGGGGAGAGGCCTGAAGAGTAGCTCCTACCAGTGACCAAAGGCAGAACGTGGCAGTGATGAGGAGAACTGTGCATGTGCAGAGTCCTGAGGGGCTCACAGCTGGTGTGGTGGCATCGCACCGGCATACAGACACTCCCTCCACACTCAGCACCCACTATGGACCCTGCCTGGGCACTGCTAGGAACTGGTCACACGAGGTGACAGGAGACTTCCCCCGCAAGGGGCTCGTGGTCTGCCTGGGGAGATAGGAAGGCTCTGGGCACTGTGATGGGGAAAACTGGAGGTGGTGAAATGTAGAGGAACAAGGCCCACACCGGGAATGGCCTCACAGCATGCCGAGATACCAAGAATTCCCTGGGGAACTGCAAACAGTCAAGGGAAGCACTTTTCAACCTTGCCTGGGCATCAGAAGCACCCGAAAGCTTTGAACAAAATCCCAGGCCCTGACCTAGAGCAGTTACACCAGTACCTACCGTAGAGGGCGGGCCTGCAGCATCAGTGTTATTTTAAAACTCTCTCAACGGGTTCTGCTGTGCACCCAGGGTTGAGAATTACTGGCACAATAAGAGGGCATTCTCTGAAACTTGTCTCTGTGGATCCAAAAGCCAGCTCTGGTTTTCTACTTGGGTGAACTGGGTAAGGAGCTTCACCTTCCTGGTCTCGGTTTCCTCACCTGTAATACCATGTTTCCCCAAAAATAAGACAGTTTCTTATATTAATTTTTGCTCCCAAAGATGCGCTAGGTCTTATTTTCAGGGGATGTCTTATTTTTCCATGAAGAAGAATACGGTACACATTTTTTTAAATCTATTTTATTGATATTTTACAGAGAGGAAGGGAGAGAATAGAGAGCTAGAAATGCCGATGAGAGAGAAACATCGACCAGCTGCCTCTTGCACACTCCCAACTGGGGATGTGCCCGCAACCAAGGTATATGCCCTTAACCGGAATCGAACCTGGGACCTTTCAGTCCGCAGACCAACGCTCTACCACTGAGCCAAACCGGTTTTGGCTACAGTACACATTTATTGTTAAATGAAAATAAAGGAAATTTATTACCTGTATACGGTACGGTAGTACCATAGTTGTCAACACAAACCAGACAAACTGTGAATCCTACAGTATCAAGAATTCACTCATTTATTCAATGACAATCATGTCATCATCTTCTGGAACATCATCATAACAATTCAATTCCTGAATTTCCTGATGAATTTCTTGTGACTCCATTTCTTTCAGAATCAGTAGACCAAATCTCTCATGTTCAGCAATAGCACTGTCTTTAAATGAGTACTTCTTGTCAAGGTAGCCTGCTCACAGTGCATTTGCAATGCAACTGTCAGTGAATTTCTCCCATGAATTCTTCACCCAAATCACAACTTCTTGCAGTTTAGGTTTCACAAAGTTTCCACACTGATTTCTCTCCATTCACACAGCAGTAACGTCAGAACTCCGGGTAACGTCACTGGTTGCTAGACACCAGTCGGGGCGGCCCTAGCGACCAGTTTAAGGTAAATTAATTTTCATTCTGAGACAGAGCCTGGGGGCCTTATTTTCGGGGGGGGATGCCTTATATTTCACTCAGAAGGAAACCTGTACGTAGGTCTTATTTTCGGAGGATGTCTTATTTTCGGGGAACATGGTATCTATAACTAGTAGCCCTGCGCACAAATCTGTAGCTCCCTGCTGCCCTCCAGTAGCTCTCTGGCCACTGCCCCGCCCTTGAGTAGCTCCCTCTTCCACCCCGGCCCCTAGTAGCTTGCTGCCCTGCCCCCTCCTGTAGCTCTCTGCAGCCCACTTGTAGCTCGCTGCCCCACCGTCCTGCTGATTCATGATCCAGTCATTACACAGTTGGTCCTTACACTTCACGGCATAATGACCATTTGCATATTACATCTTTATTATATAGGATAATACAAGCATAATATGCTAATTGGACCATCTATCCTTCTGGACAAAGCTGGGGCTGAGAGGGAAGCCTGGGTCCCGGGTGCCTGCCAGTGGCCACAGGGAAGCCAGTGCCGGCAGCCAGAAGGAAGGGCTCATCTTGCATGAATTTCATGCACTGGGCCTCTAGTGGGAATAATCTGAGCACAAACCTGATTGAACTGTAACGCACAGTCTATCCTTTTCCCATGTTCCATGTTATCAAGTTCTCCAATAACTGGTGTTATGTGCAGTGTCTGCCCTAGACAGATTGTGATATCTGGGAATTCTTGATATCTCGTTCCCCCCACGGAGTAACAGGATTCTGAGAAGCAGCTATTGGCTGATAAGACTAAAGAACAGAGCCCAGTGCATGTTGGAATTGGCCTCTCACCCCAGACATCCTCCTCTGGACAGCACCCTCTCCTGCCTTGTGCCTGTTGCTCCCCCAAAGTTCATAGTGTGACTGTTATGGATGAATGTCTGTGTCCCCCAAATTGATGGTATTTGGAGCATGGTCTTTAGATCATCAGGATTAGATGAGGTTAGAGGATGGAGCATTCATGAATGGGATTAGTGCCCTTACTAGGGTCTCCTCAGAGAGCTCACTTCCTGTCTCTGCGTTCCACAGGTGGGGGGGATACATTGAGAAACTGGCTGTCTGCAACCTGGAGGAGAACCTGACCCTGCTGCCACCCTGATCTTGGACTTCCGGCCTTCAGAACTATAAGAATAAATGTCTGCTGTTGCCGAAACCGGTTTGGCTCAGTGATAGAGCGTCGGTCTGCAGAGTGAAAGGTTCCAGGTTCGATTCCGGTCAAGGGCATGTTCATTGGTTGCGGGCACATCCCCGGTGGGGGTGTGCAGGAGGCAGCTGGTCGATGATTCTCTCTCATCGATGTTTCTGGCTTTCTATCCTTTTCCCTTCTTCTCTGTAAAAAAAATCAATAAAATCTATATTTGTTTAAATGCCTGCTGTTTATAATCTGTGGTATTTTTGTTACAGCAGCCCCAGCTGATGAAGACCCTCTGTCCTATGTCTTCAGCTCAGCACTTTTCACCAAATTCAATTTCACATCGGTCCACCCTCAAACCTACCCTTCCAATGGAACCGTGTCCCACAGGGTCCAATTAGTGGGGGGCAGGTAACACATAAGAAAAAATAATAATAATGTTTCAGGGTGCCACCTGGTTGCATACTCCCTTCCAGGTACACAGGTATCCTCCCTGAGGTTGTCTTAAACAAAAAACAATGCTTCTCTGCTTCCTTCCACAGCAACTCTGGGAGGAATGCTCTCTGGGGAGCAGGCCTCTCCCTGTGACCAAAATCACGCCACCGAAGATCTTCCCCCAGAGACTCCAACCCCACACCTCCTCCAGTGCTGGCCCAGGGAGACATGTGTATGTACCTATACAACACACATTTCTGAGTCCTCACTCTGAGCTGGGCCTGCGTGAAATACAAAGGCTTTTGAGAGTTGGCCTGGTCTGCAAGGCATACCTAGACCGGTGAAAGGGGTTCAAGTCAAGCCAAATGTGGGCGTGTGTAGGGACATATATTTATATTTCTATATGAGATTTGCACACCCATGCATATGCACACAGAGAGAGAGACACACACACAGATAGAGCAAGAGAAACAAACAAACAAGCAGAAAGAACAGAGTTTGAGCGGAGAGAAGATACAAACAAAGCTACTGAATGGCCAAGAGGTCAGAAAGGGGGAATTTCACCAAATCTCAGACTCCAGAGCACAGCCTTTAAGCAATCCATCAGTACAGCGACTTGTGTTCCGTGCTGTTCGCATGCCATGAACGGGGCTAAGTGGTTTCTAAGCACTGTCCTGAGGGCCATTTTGCAAGGCAGATCTCTGCATCCCATTTTTTTGGGTGAGGAGATAGGCTCACAGGGGTTAACTAGCTAGGAAGCAGCGGGGCCAGGATGGGAACCCAGATTTCTCTGGCTACTAAGCCCAGATTTTACTTCACATGGGACAGGAGCAAACGCCCAAAACGTCTGTGTCAAGAAACGATAGCGCGGCAACCACTCCTAACTGCCCAGCTTACCCTGGGAGGCCGGGCAGCAGGGGGAGTCAGGACCCGGATTCCAGTCCTCGGGCCTCAAAGGGCAGCGCTGGAGCCAGACGAGGCACCCAGGCACACCAGGGGGAGGGAGGGCCGTGGTCTTCTGGGGGTGGCCAGCCTGGTAGGCCACCTGGGGAGGTTCCTAGGGAGACCCCGTCTAAGCCTGGCCGTGTCTTGAGTAACAGAAAGAACTGGGCTGAGAAAGATGCGGTCCAGAGGATCCAGGGCAGGAATGAGCACGTCCTGGCCCAGGAACCCCACAGGTGAATGGGTTGGCAGCAGGTCAGGGTGCGTCCTCTGACGCATTGCCCAGGGCATGTGGTCATTTGTGAGAAATAGCCGTCACGCCCCTGTAAGACACATGAGTCCTTGCCCAGAGGTGATTTGGAACAATTCGCCGTAAAAATTCCATGCCACCTTCCCCACTGCGGGAAGTACTGCAGTGTACCATTTGGAATATGCAAGAATGATTTCTGAACCTGTGGGAGGGAGGCTGAGGCTGGTGCTCGAAGCAAAAACACTGGTTGACGTTAATGAAAGCAAGGCCCGCTTTCCCCACCTCACCTGCAGGTTTTGAACAACACCCCTGGCCTCTCCGACTGCTGTGGGCTGGGCCCGGGGCTCCCGGGGAACTCGGATATAGAATCAGCTCCGCTTCCCTGCGGCTGCTAGACCCGCTTTTAAAGCCAAAGGGGAGAATATCTGATGACGGTCAGGGGCACTGAGCAGGTACCCTTCTCATTCTCACCCCAGCGCCATGCCCTCCAATGGCGGTCTTGGCCAGGCATGTACCCTGTCTCAGGCTTAGTTCTTCATCCCTGAAATGGACTGACACCAGCCCTGCATGGGTGTTAAAAATCAGAGACAGCCCAGGTAGAGGGATTAGCATAGTGCCTGTTACATTGTAAGGAGCGGCTCCCGTGGGGCATGGCTTCCGTGTCTGGACAGGTTCAAGCCTCGGTCTAATGAGAGGGCACAGTCCTCTCGTGGCCACGTGCAAGTCCCAGCTTGGAGGGCAGAGCCCTCCCAGCACAATTATAGCCAACAGCTGCAGTTGTAAGCATCCACCTGTGGTCCGAACACGTGGCCCCACGTGCCTGCGTGATAGAGTTCAGGTGCATGTAGCTGAGCAGGACTGAAACCCACGAGAACGGTGTGCACATCTTGACCACACCCTTACTCTGCCTCGTGGCATCTGACTATCAAATAAAGACACGGCTTGTGGGGGGCTGCGCTGTCTCTCAGGAAGCAGAGTCCCACCGAGACCCAGCTTTCCTTCTCTTGTCTTTTCTAAGCCTTTCAGTCTCCCCCACTCAGGTTCACCCTTGGCCGTGCCAACGTGGCACAGGCTCCTTAAACTGCCATTACTACAATTATACCACTATTACAATTCTGCTCTTCCTCCTCCCCACCCCCATTACCAAATGCACGCCCTCTTCCTACCTCCACTTCCCTTGTCTGTCCCCACCATATAGTAGTACTATATCTTGGAAAAATTCTGTCTACTGTCATTATCTTAAAATTTCCTCATAAAAATCTTCTCTCTCCAACTAGATCAAAGTTCTTAAAAAAGTAGGAAGGAGATGGGTATGGGGAATGATCTTCTGATATGTCCTAGGAATCCTCCAGAGCACTGGGCCTGGCTCTGCGCACACCAGTGGGCACTACAACAACTGATGGTCAGCAAACCCATTAGTCAACAGAGTCAAATATCAACAGTACAATTGACATTTCTTTTCAGAGCCTTATTTTTAAAACAACTTCTTCTAATGCCACTTTTTCAAAATAGACTCGCCCAGGCCGTGGTGTTTTGTGGAAGAGCCACATTCAAGGGGCCACAGAGCCGCATGTGGCTCGCAAGCCATGCTTTGCCGACCACGGGTCTATACTAAGTTACTGTCCTCAATGCCCTGTTGAGAATGGGAAAGAAACTGCGTACCAGGTCCTTGGAATCTGAGACCGGCGATACATCACTGAATCTAGCATAAACCTTAAGAAATCTGTCTCCATTGCACTGTCTTCTTTCCTTGGGATAAGACATGTCTCCTCCACCCCAGAGACTGTTTGGGTCCACACAACACTTCCCAGGTTTTTGTTTATAAAACACGTGTGTGGGCACTCATCTTTTCAAGAAGCGTTTGTCCCTTTTGAACAGCCAACATACGGGAGAGTGGAGGGGAGGGGTTATAATAAATGCCGGGCCATTGTGTCATTTCCAAAATCGGGAATATGCTTACACCGAAAGTGCCGTAATTCTGTGAAAAGCCTAAACAGTTGCAGAGATTAGCTACTCAACTCTCTACAGCAAGGAGCCAGGAGCACAAAGGCGAGAGAGCCCCACGCCAGGAGGATGTGTCTCCAGACAGTTGTGCGGAGGGTTCACGCAACCCTGCCTGGCACTGCACGCCACCACACCCCCCAGTGCTCTCCTGCATGTGAATACAGAGTGGCTCTGTACAGAAGGGGAAAGCTATTTTTTTGTTCAATATTTCCCACAGCCTTCCTGACTTCCCTTCTTCGGGGATGGGAATAGTCATGACATAACCCTTATCCGTGGCAAAATCAGCAGCGGGGTGCATGATACAGGAACCTTACCTTTATTTCCTCAAACGTTCTTCACATATCGTGAGAGATTGGGAAATGTAAATTTCAAGTACACTGTAATAAGGAAAGTCAGTTCTATAAATACCAACTAACGTGTCATAATAAACGTTTCTGTTGTGATCAAATATTATACATTGGTCTGTTTTCATGCGGCACTCTTTGCAGCCCCCTAGCGGTTGGGAGGGGAAAAAGGAAAGAATGGAGTATTCAGACAGCAGCCTCACTCTGCAGAGCCAATCAACTTTTTACCCTGGGAAGACAAATGGCTTGTTTCACCATGAAATGAACATATATAGTCTCAGTAGGGGACATGGAAAGTGTTAAAATGAACATAATTGTTCGGGTAAACGTGAAATCATGTTAGCCTGGATTTTTTTTTCTTTGTAATCTTCATTTTCTCTACAAAGCTTTCCATGCTGACCTGAGAACTCCGCAATGATGGCCACACCAGGTCTTCTTCCCACACCAGTGTTTCCCCTTTCTTCACTTGCTGTGAACTCCCCTGTGGGTAGACACTTGCTTATAAACATACCATTCCCTCTACTACCAACTGATGGGAAAATCTCCAAAAATAATCATTTGCCTGTTTAGCCCAGTGCCTGTAGTGAGGAAGAGGTTTGAAGTTCATTTGGTTTATATTTGTTTCACCAAAGCAACAGTCTCTCTGCATTCAGCAACTCGTTTTCATGATGAATTTTAGTTTCCCCAAAAACGAAATGGCCCCTCCAGTAGAGGAAGGGGGAGGGGAGGGAATTCGATGAAAAGAAATAGGATTCCTGCTTATAAAATAGTAATTTTGAAATCGTGTTCCCAAAAAAAGTAAGAGATTGCAGGATAAACAACAACTCTCCTATTCGCACATTTATCATTCTCAAGTTGCAAGACAAGCACTACCCAGACCCAGAGGAGGTTAATGGTCTGCCTCTCCCTCTCTCTCTCTCTCTCCTCATTTCCAAAAAGTAATTAAACCCGGCATACACGCCCTCCCTGACTGGTAAGCTAGGGCTCAAAGCCAGTTTGCAAATCAAGTTGCCCCCAATAAGGGAGCCTCTTGATCTACAGATGATGATGGTCAGACATGTTATGCTACCTGGCCGATCTGGCTACAGCCCTTAGATCAAATCAAAGGCTCGCCGGCGCAGAGAATCAACAAGTTATCACTACACCGGGCGCTCCAGCCCAGATCTGCATTGCCTCCCCAGCGCCCACGGCCACCTAACCCCACCCACCACCCCACCATCACCACCACCCTCCTCCTCCGCTCCCTCTCCTCCTCCCTAGACTCTCCCAAAGGTCCTTTAAGCACGTGACCTTCTTTTCGGACCCGCCCTCCCGGCGCCCGCACCCCGGCGCGCTCCCCGGCGCTCCAGGCAGCGGTCAAACTCCGCCGCCCGCCCGCCGGGTCCCCTGCCCGCGCCAGGCCTGCGCCGCGGTCGCGCTTTCCCGGGCGGGAGGGCAGGGGAGGTCCAGATCGCCCACCGACCGGGGCGGCGGGCTCCTCCGCCCACCCGCGCCCCAGCGGGGCGGGGAGCGTCACCTGCCGCGCTTCTCCCCGACTTCACCCACCACCCCCCGGAGGGCGCGGGTCCCCAGGGGAGGCAGACCCGCCCGGGGGAGAACAGAGGCTAACCGGGGGGAGGAGAAGGGAGGAAAGGGGGTGTCCCTAGGGCGCACAAGTTCCCACCCCATCCCCGAGCTGGGTGGGAGCCGAGCTGGGCCCCCTCCTTGGAAGGCACAGCCGCGGGTCCCTCCCTCGCTCCGGGCCGGAGCGGACCGCCGCCGGCCTCCCCTCCCCGCGCCGGCGCCCCGCTCCCGCCGCCGCCGCCGCTCCCAGCCGGCGCCCGCGACTCACGGCGCCCCCCTTTCCCCCCAGCAAGAGACGGCCCCCGAAGTTGTCCAGACTCCCCAAAGCTCGCCCCTCCGCGGGCCCTGGACCCCGCCCAGAAGTTGGGCCGGCGCCTGCAGGTGGAACCTCTCCGGTCCCCCCCACCCCCGGGGCGCAGGGCGCTCACTTCGGGGATCCCGGCCGCCCCGAAACCCCGGGGAGCTGCGGCAAGGGAGGGTGCACGGACCCACGGAGCGTGAGCCGGGTGCCCGCCGCCCCGTCGGCCTCCTCGGAGGGAAGGAAACTTCCCCAGCACCCACCTTTAGCCGCGAGGAGGCGGCGCCGCCGGCTGCCACCGCCGCCGCCGCCGCCGCTGCCGCCGCCGCTCCCCACGCCCAGCGCCAGCAGGAGCGGCACCCAGCACAGCCTGCCCGTCCGCATCCTCGCCGCCGCCGCCGCCGCCGCCGCCCGGGGCTGTCTGCTGTCTGCCGCCTGCCGCCCGGCCGCGGGCCGCCTCGCCTCCTCGCCTCGCCCGCTGCGTGCGCTCCGGGCGCCGCCGCCGCGCTCGGCTTCCTCCGGTGCCGCCGCCGCGCCTCTCGCTCGCTCGCCGGCAGCCGCCGCGCTCACTGGCTCGGACCCCGCGCGGCTCCGGCGCTCACCCCGGGACGGCCCGTGACGTCACGGGGGGAGGGAGGTGGCTCCTGCATATTCATGAGGCGCGGACAGCGGCCCCGGCTTCCGCGCTCCCGACCCCAACTTTCCTCCGCCCTCCCGGAGCTCCCGTCCGCGCGCCAGGCAGGACTGGGCTCCCGGACGCCCTTGGGGGGCGGCTGCGGGGAGCCCTCCGCCCCGCGCCCCAGCCCCGGCTCTGCAAACAGCCGCCTCCGGGGATGGCGGGCCCCCCCCTCCCTCGGAAAGGGGCCGTCTGGGCGCCTGACTCTGGTGCGCGCGGGGAGCGCTGGGGACCTGCCTGGCCACACCCTGGGAGCTGATGTGGGCGCCGGAGGGGCGGCAGGGTCTCGGGACGCTCTCTGCCGTCTGGTCTGGGGAGGGCGCCAGGCCCACGCGAGAGCTGAAAGGCGGCCGTGTGGCTCCGAGTTGTCGGGCCGCCGGGTGAAGCCGGGGCTGCCGTGGCTCTCAGACGCCGCAGATACACCAAATCAGAAAAAGGCAAACTTGGGGGTGCTGGGCCTGCTGACGGTCCCGTGGGAGCACGCACAAACTCCCCCGCAGCACGGGGCCCAGGCCAGAAGCACCACCTTGATGTGACCACGCCACACATCTTAAGACCAGGCCACCTGACATCATGCATTGTAAGGAACACCTTATGTCCCTGAGGAATGTCAGGGATCCAGCTTCTCTTAGTCCGTGCCAGGTTCCTAAAGGTTCTCAGTGAACATTAACTAATAGCTCAGAATAAGTCCTTGACCAGATTTGCATATATGTAGTGCCAGTATCATACACAGTTCAGGGCTTATAAAGAACAAATAGGGAAATAAGATAGAGAAGTAGAGAAGTAGGGGGGGGGAAAGATAGTTATGTATTCATTAATTCAACACATTTATCATCACCCTGCCAGAGTAGACAGTAGAGATCCAGACCAAGGAGAGCTGTCTGTCCTCTCCTCGACGCCTTTGTTCCCATCTGAGACGCAAGAGAGGGCGGTAAGAGGCAATCACCATGAGTTGTAAGTGTTATGGGCCCGGATATTCTTCATGCTGCTAGATATGAGCTTATATGCATCAATTAACAAAGTGTATATGGTACCGCAGTGTCTAAACACCATTCTATAATTCATAACTGTAGTTTGGGGTGCTCCACAAAGCCATAAAGTCCATTCACAGCCCTCCTGCTGCTCAACCTCTCTGCCCCACCCTGGCAGCTCACCAGGAGACCCCTCGGTTCTGCAGGCCAAGCTGCTGCCTTCCCAGGCACCAGGGAAAGCTTGGGGGAGTCTGGTGGAGAGGCAGCCATGAATCAGGGAGGCTTATATCCAGCAGGGCGCTTTGCCCGCAGGTCTCCTTTAACCCACACAACTGACACCTGTGCTTTACTAGTATCTTCATTGCACACATGAGGAAATGGAGGCTCCGAGTAGTTAGGTGACTTCCTTGCCCAAGGTCAAAGAGCTCATACACGCCCCCAAACCAATGCTAGGGTCTTGCCTTTCTCAGACTGGGGGTCAGGATTCAGAGAAGATGGCCTGGAGAAGGGGGAGCAGACCCCGCACCACCCGGGAAAGCGACAGATAGAAGTACACGTTTGTATCATACTCTTCAATTTATGCTCCATCCAATTACATATCTGCCGCCCCTTCATTTTCCCTAATAAGTAGGCTTGCCTTACCATCTTACCTGCCCTGTGCCTCGATGCCATTCTTCTGGGTTTCACTGGGACTGATTGGTTCGTCCTAAAATTCTTACATTAAATTTCAAATGAACATCAAACAATGGGAGAGAGGGAGAAATCTAGCTTATTGGGAAACATTCCCAACTCATGTCGTAGATTACTACTACCCTGTTTCCCCGAAAATAAGACAGTGTCTTATATTAGTTTTTGCTCCCAAAGACGCCCTAGGTCTTATTTTCAGGGGATGTCTTATTTTTCCATGAAGAAGAATACGGTACACATTTATTGTTAAATGAAAATAAAGGAAATGTATTACCTGCATACGGTACAGTAGTATGGTAGTTGTCAACACAAACCAGACAAACTGTGAATCCTACAGTATCAAGAATTTACTCATTTCTTCAATGACAATCATGTCATCATCTTCTGGAACACCATCATAATAATCCAATTCCTGAATTTCCTGGTGAATTTCTTGTGACTCCATTTCTTTCATATATTTTTATTGATATTTTACAGAGAGGAAGGGAGAGAGAGAGAAAGAGAGAGCCAGAAACGTCAATGAGAGAGAAACATCGACCAGCTGCCTCTTGCACACCCCTTAATAGGGATGCGCCCGCAACCAATGTACATGCCCTTGGCCGGAATCGAACCTGGGACCTTTCAGTCCGCAGACCGATGCTCTACCACTGAGCCAAACTGACCTCGGCAACAGCACTGTCTTTAAATGAGTACTTCTTGTCAAGGTAGCCTGCTGGCAGTGCATTTGCAATGCAACTGTCAGTGATTTTCTCCCATGAATTCTTCACCCAAGTCACAACTTCTTGCAGTTTCGGTTTCACAAAGTTTCCACGCTGATTTCTCTCCATTCACACAGCAGTGACGTGAGGACTTCGAGTAATGTCACTGGTTGCTAGACGCCAGTCGGGGCGGCCCTAGTGACCAGTTTATGGTAAATTAATTTTCATTCTGAGACAGAGCCTGGGGGCCTTATTTTCAGGGGCATGCCTTATATTTCACTCTGAAGGAAACCTGTATGTAGGTCTTATTTTCAGAGGATGTCTTATTTTCGGGGAAACACGGTAGTAAGAAAGTACACAGCAAAACAAGACACTAGGGAGCAGACCAATGCCCAAGACGAGAGGCACAGCATTGCTAGCCTCCATCTCCTCCTCTGTGATGGAGGCAATAACGCTGCCCGTTGAGGAAGAACAAGCACACTAATGGCCCGCTTTGTTCATACCTTCCTGAATCCATTCCCTCTGGATATGCTCTCCCACCCTAACGCAGAGCTTGGCCTCATGACTGTAACGTGCATGTTTCCTCTTCCTTTTTTGGACCCCTGCCACCACCGCGAGAACAAGCCCAAGGTAGCCAGTAAGAAGGTAAGAGACCACGTTGGGTGGAGCTGAGCCTCCTCGGCCAGCCAAGGCCATCCCAGTCTGGTCTATGCCAGTTGCCCCATCAGTTGACCACAGACACCAGAGCAAAACCAGCCACGATCAGCCACGCCTGGCTCACATCAGAGCTGCCCACTAAACCACTAATATTTTAGGGTAGTTGATGAAGGAGTATCGCATATTCTCCTAAGGCCATGGTAAGACGTACATGAGAAAACGTATGTGAAAACTCAGCATGTTGTCTGGCACATAGCCGATGCCCAATAAATGTAAAAAATGGTCTCCCTGCTACCCTTACGTCCCAAGTCTCTGACATGCCAGCCACAATCCTGACTTGTTTTGTTTGGGAGAAAGGCACTCACAGCCTGGCCTAGAAGGGATGAAGGGGAATACGTTCACTCCTTGGAAATGCTCAGTCCACAAGGGCTTCAGGACCACATCATCTGTATGGAGCTCTGCTGTGTCTTCTGCTTCTGCTGAGCTACTGAAGTTGCAAAAAATAAAAAATAAAAAATGAATAAAACAACCCAACAGCTAATGCGTCCCCTTTCACTCCGAGCCAGGCTTGGCACCCATGTTTTACGTTCCATACTTCATGTAACCCTCACAATAACAGGTGTTATTTCCCCTATTTTGTTATGTCCAAATTACCGGCTCATGAAGTTTGAGAAATTTATCTGCGTTCACATAAATTGTGCAGAATATGAATTCATGTCTGCCTAATTCCAAATTCCATCTTTCTCCCACGCATCATGGTTTTGCGTGAAGCACGTAAGGTAAGCAAGCAACCAAAAAAAAAATAGTTTCAAATCAGAGATGGTATCCTGGGGTGGGGTCGGGGGGGGGGTGATTTTCTTAATCTCCATCCATTATCACCTCTGCATAACGATCATTTAAATCACCAATTGTCACACCAAAGTGATACAAACTTCTGAATTTATTGAGTCTGCCCCCTTTATTCTTGGTTCGCCACTGGGACGTGTTTCTTTAAAGCCCTTGCTCAAAAAAAATGATCAACAGGATGATGTAAGGCCTTGGCCTCTTTAATCCCCAAGCCCAGGGCCCCACCTGGTGATGCAGAAATACAATAAATCTCAGACAATTTATTTGGGTCAATGGTTTCAAATAAATAACTCTGCTGTTCAAAAAAAAAGAAAAGAAAGAATCTCACAGCAACAGGCATGATGTAAACACAGCCATTCCATCTCGTTTTCACCAGGGTCATTAATGACTCACCCAATTAAGCACTAAAACACAGACCCTGAATAATTTAGACTGGCTAAATGAAGAAAATAAATAAGTCATACCGGCTTATGGAAACTTACTTTTAAAAAAGAAAATTAAACTGAGGTTTTTTTGTTTTTGTTTTAACATGATCCAAATGTAATTCAACCAAAGTACTTCTCTTTACAAGAAAGGCTGAAAAGCTGATTCATAAAGCACTGGGAGTCATTCGCTGTTCCCCTCCCCCATCCGGGCAGGCAAAACCAGGCCTTCAGGACCCACAATCCACTGACTGGACAGGTGACAGAATTTTCAGCATTGCTCTCAGGTGTTTTGGTGCTATGCAGATGCCGCCGCTGCTGCCAAGCAGCTCTTTAAAGTTCAGACATTTCTCTTCAGTAAAAAAAAGCAAGGAAGCTTGTTCACGATCAAATCCAGTTCATGTTCAACATTGTTTAGACACGAGTGTTCTATGCTCGGTAAGGCAGAGTGACCTAACCGAAAACAAAGATGTCATTGATTATAGCAAGAAAGTGTTCCTGTGGTGGCATAAAAAAAAGAGAAGCCATAAAATTGAGTGACACTTCTCCTATTGAGGGATGGGAGCTCTTCTCTCTCTTCTGCTGGAATCTGAGCAGCCTTGTGACTGCCTCTGCTAGTACAATTCAGCAGCAGCCGTGCTCTGTGACTTCCCAGCCTAGATCACCGAGGTGATGCAGCTTCTGCCCTGTGCACTAGATGCTCCTTTTGGGAGCCTGGAGCCTGGACATCCAACCACCCTGAGACAGCCATGCTGTGAGGACCGGAAGCCATGTGGAAGGGCTCCATGCAGTGTGTTGCCTGCTTCCAGTGAATCCAACATTTGAGTCATCCCAGAACCTCCAGATAATTCCATTTCCTAGCTGCTGAGTCACCTTCAGCTGTTTGAATCTTCCCACCGGAGCCTCAAACATCAAGAAGCAGAATCAAGTCATTCCCACGGTGCCATGAATTCCTGACCCACGATTCCATGAGCCATTGAGTCAAGATGTTCTGCCTCCAACTGGGAAATACTTAGTTTCATTCATTACCTACAACAAAGGCTGAGGAAAGAAAACTATGTGAGGTAATTCGTGTGTAATTAATCCTATTTAGTAGCGCAAATGCTGAGACTTATCAAAGCTCATGAAAGGGGCAAGAGCTGCATGGAGAGAAAATGATTTCTAGAATCAGAAAAGCCGAGGTTCCAAACCCAGCTCTACCATTTGACCTGAGAAAGCTACTTACTATGTTTGAATCTTAGTTTCCCTCCTCTATAAATTGGAACTAATATAACAGGATCATTTTTTGAGGTTAAATGAAGGGTAAAGAGCTTTCCTTGTCAGATGGTAGAGACACAGGAAATACAGCCATTGACAGTGATAGTGGAAACTCACCTAGGGCCACACAGGAAAGGTAAAGACAGCAGAGAGGGGTCTATAAGAAAAGGGGCCTTTTTTCTTTTCTTTTCTTTTCTTTTTTTTTTTTTTTTTTACCAGTATTTGTGGTTTCCTATGCAGGCAAATGTGGACAGATATGGACACACATGGAGCCACGCCAGCTTCAGACCCACCAGCACCTTTGCCAGCACTGCCACGGAAGCACCAGCCACATGTCCCGCCAGAGAAGTTCAGACGTGCTGTGAGTGACTAAATCGCTCTGCTCTGTCTTTCCAGGACTTTGTTCCGCTAAAGGGAATGAGAAGGAACGTTCCATTTATTGAGCAGCTACTATGAGCCAAACATTACACGCATTGCCTCATTTACTCTCCCAACACCTCTGAAAGGTGATTTATTACACCCATTAGATTCCTGGGGAAGCCAAGGCTTGGAGAGATTAAGTTACACTGTGTATCTCCAGAGAAACAGAACATTTATATATATATATATATATATATATATATATATATATGTATAAAGAGATAAAGATATGTAAAAACAGATATCAGATATACACACCTATATATCTATAAAAATAAGTATGAATACAGACATACAGATCTATATGTACAGTATAGATATAGATGATATAGATATAGATATAGATATAGATATAGATATAGATATAGATATAGATATAGAGATAGAGATAGAGATAGAGATAGAGATATAGAGAGATATATATAGAGAGATAAAGAGACAGAGAGAGAGAGAGAGAGAGAGATAAGGAGCCAAAAGGGACCAAGCTCCCTACTTTCTCTAGCATTATGATACTTAACCACATAGTCCATCTGTGTCATATTAACCATAAAATACAATTAAATAGAAAGTAAAAAATAAAATACAATTAAAGTTTTAAAAAAATAAATAAATATAGATATATGTATACCGTTATCTACATCTATATCTACTTAGTTGGATGGATAGATAGAGATTTATTAGAAAGAACTGATTCAGCCCAGCCTAGGTGGCTCAGTGGTTGAGCGTTGACCTATGAACCAGAGGTCACAGTTCAATTCCTGGTAAGGGCACGTGCCCCTGTTGTGGGCTCAATCTCCAGTGGGGGCATGCAGGAGGCAGCCGATCAATGATTCTCTCTGATCATTGGTGTTTCCACCTCTCTCTCCCTCCCCTTTCCTCTCTGAAATCAATAAGAATGAAAAGAATGGCTCATGCAATTATGGAGGCTGACAAGTTCCAAGATCTGAATCTTGGACCCAGGAAAGCGGACGGTGTAGTTCCGGTCCAAATCAGAAGGTCTGAGCACCAGGCGAACCAGTGATACAGTCTCCCCTACAGGCTGGCAGCCTTGAGACCCAGGAAGAGCTGACATCTCAGCTCCAGTCCAAAGGCAGGAAAAAAGCCAATGCCCCGCCCAGTTCCAAGGCAGTCAAGCCCAGAAGTTCCCTCACGCAGGGGGGATCAGCCTTTTTGTTCTTTCCGGGTCTTCAACTCATTGGATGAGGGGCACCCCCAATCGGCAGGGCCACCTTCTGTACCCAGTCTATCAATTCAAACATTAATCACTTCCACAAACACCCTCACAGGAGCATCCAGAATAATGTTTGGTCAAATGCTGGGCACTCGATGGGCCAATCAAGTTGACACCTAAAACGAGTCGTCGCACTCTGCCGTAAATGAAGGAGCTGTAATTTGAACTGAGGCCTGTCTGCCTCTGAAGTCATGATATTCCATCCAAGTGGGGCAAGGCGTCCCACCTCCGTCGAGGCTGCAGAGAACAGTGGGCTGCCCTGGGGCACCCTGTCCACCATCCCCATGCCAGTTCTGCACAGCGGTCTGCCTTTCAGCGTGCTTCCACAGTTTCCCACCATCGGGTCCTGTCTCTGCTGTCTCACCCCTCCTGGCAGTTCTCCCTGAGGGTGCTCCTTACTCCTTTCTTTCCTTTCTCTCTCTAGGAGCCTGATTCGAGTCCCAGACCCCGGTTGTCCCTGACTCCATCCTCTACTGCAGCGTTTCCCAAAGTGTGGTACGCGTACCCCCAGGGGTACGGGAAGAGTTTGGTGGGGGTACGCGTTGCACCGGAGTTTGGTGGGGATATGCACTGCGCTGTGCTTAGCTGCACCTAATTCTACGTTCTCATGAGTCAAGTCAAGACAGTCTTGTGAGGTGTGAGATGGTCTGGTATGCAAGTAAATGTTATTTATAATATAACTTTTATTTATATTTTATTATGAATAATTTTACTTTTCAGTTATTATTATTTTGTGTATGTACCAAAAAAGAAATATATATATATATATATATATATATATATATATATATATATATTTAAAATATATATTTTATTGATTTTTTTTTTTTACAGAGAGGGATAGAATTAGAAACATCCATGAGAGAGAATCATCGATCAGCTGCCTCCTGCACACCCTTTACTGGGGATATGCCTGCAACCAAGGTACATACCGTTGACCGGAATCAAACCCAGGACCCTTCAGTCCGCAGGTCGATGCTCTATCCACTGAGCCAAACCGATTTCGGGGCTAAATATATTTTTATTATTATTAAAATACATCCCTTTTTTTGGTAAGGGGTACTTGGCGTTACGAAAATTATAGAAGGGGCACACATATGTCAAAAGTTTGGGAAACACCGCTCTACTGCATGGCCTTTATACAATCAGTACCCAGCTCTCCCCCTCTGCTCAGCTACTCTCCAAGGCTCCCAGCCACCTGTCCCAGAAAGTTGAAGTTTCTTAGCCAGGATTCAAGACCCTCATCAGCCTGGCCTCCACCTCATTGCCCACCTGTCTTCCTGTGATTCTGTTATGTGTAAACCAGGCTCCGGCCACGCTGCTCCCTTTTCTGTCTGCCCAAAGGCATCAGACCAACCTTTCATCTACACTTTTGCTCACACTCTATCCTCTGCTCTTATGGGGTGAATTGCATACCCCCAAAATTCGTGTGTTGAAGTCCTGTCCCCACCACCTCAGGATGTGACTATATTTGGAGAGAGGGTCTTGAAAGAAGTCAGTAAGTGAAAATGAGGTCATTTGGGTGGGCCCTAATCCAGTATGGGAAGTGCCCTTACAAGAAAAGGAAAATTGGACACGCACACACATCACAGAAGGAAGACCATGTAAAGTCACAAGGAGAAGGCGGCCATCTAAAAGTCAAGGAGTGCCAAAACCAGTTTGGCTCAGTGGTAGAGCATCGGCCTGCGAACTCAAGGGTGCCTGGTTCGATTCCAGACAGGGGCACGTACGTTGGTTGTGGGCACATCCCCAGTAGGGAGTGCGTAAGAGGCAGCTGATCGATGTTTCTCTCTCATCGATGTTTTTAAACTCTCTATCCCTCTTCCTTTCACTCTGTAAAAAAAAAAAAAAAAATCAATAAAGTATTTTTTTAAAAAGTCTCTCTTTAAAAAATATTTAAAAAATAATAATAAAAGTCAAGGAGAGAAGCACCGGAGGAGGAACCTTGCCAGCACTTTGGTCTGAGGTATGTAGCCTTCAGAATTGTGAGAAAACAAATGGTTCCAGCTACCCAGTCTTTGCTTCTTTATTATGGCAGCCATGCTGTCTCCCTCTTCCTCCCCATCTAACCCTCCCAGGCCCAGCCCCAGTGGACATGTCCTCCTAACTCACTCCCCAGCACAGGCTTATCTGGAAACCCAAGAGGCTCCCCGTCACACTTGACATAAAAGAAAACCATTTTATTCTAACTCAGAAAGCTCTACTTGATCTGCTCCTGCTGGCTTCTCACACCACTCTCCCCTTGTCCGCTGGCCTTTTGTCCTTTGAATACTCCAATGTCTTTTCCGCCCTAGGGTTGAACCACTTCTTAGGACTGCCCTTCCCTCTGACTATTACAAGGCATTCAGGACTCACCTTATGGGTCACCTCTCCAGAGAGGCCCCCCGGGTTACCCTATAACAGTGCTCGCTCTTAATTCTCTGCCATCACTCCTTGCTGCTGTTTTCTTGCTCCTGTTTTGTCTCTTCTGGTAGAATATGGACTTTGGGAGAGGAGAGACGAATGTGCCTGACACGTGAATGCTAGATAGTTATTGGATGAATGAGTGAATGGTTTACCTTCCCTGAACAGAGGATTTTTTTTCTGCATCATTACTTTTTTTTTTTTTTTTTTTTTTACTATTTCACCAACCACGGTATTGCAAAATCACTTAAGTATACACCGCTCTTACAGAAATCTAAAACTTATATTTTCAAGTAGCTTGAGCATCTTGCTACAACGTTTTAAAAATTCTTATTGGTGGGTGGAGGGTGGTAGAGTGTGAGAGTAGCTTGAGAGGTGGATCGTGCAGAGATGGTTTTCATTTTGTACATGGGGAAGTGGAAGCAAAGAAAGCTATGTCACTGGCTGGTCACACAGCCTGGGCTAGATTTTAGTTCTCAGTCCTAGTCCAGAGCTCTGTCTTCACACCAGGTCCAATTACATAACGAGGGGTAATAAGTGTGTAAACACTAATGCTTAAAACTCCCGGGGCTGACAGGACTAGGAGTCAGGAAACGCCCTCCACTCAGACAGCCCCACGGAAGGTCCCTGTGAGCGAAATGAAGGGGTGCACGTCGCATTTGCTTTCCCAGTTCAAAGAGAGGATAGACCATGCCTGCTCTCCCTCTCTCACGGCTTCAAGCTGACTTGGCAGACTGCTCCCAGGAAATCATTTCACCTTAGTCGTCTTAAAGTTTTATGTCTTTCAATTTCTTAGTATTTAAGAAATTTCTTCGAGGTAGGCATGGTTATGTGTAGTGAATCATGTGTCCAAAGGGGACAGTATATATTATATCCCCTTCACATGATGCTCTACAATATATGGAATGCCAAAATGCAGTGTCGACTGGATGGCATGTGATAAACGATATGTATTTTCCAGCAGAGGGACTGCAGAACATCAAAACCCAATGCCTTGCCTAAACGGCAAAGTGTGGTTCTGTTCCTGCTATATATAGCCCATGAATATGGGAAAACAGCTTTACTATAAAAAACATCAAGATACTTTTAGATTGAGCATTTGGGGATGAATATATATATATATATATATATATATATATATATATATAATTTCAGAGAGAAAAGGAGAGGGGGAGAGAGATAGAAACATCAATGATGAGAGAGAATCATCAATCAGCTGCCTCCTGCAACCCAGGCATGTGCCCTGACCAGGAATTGAACCATGACCTCCTGGTCAATAGGTTGATGCTCAACCACTGAGCCATGTGGGCCAAGTGGGGATGAGTACTCTTAAGTCAGATCACTAAAACACAACTAAATACATTGCCCTAAAACTGGTCTAAAGGTTGATTTAATACTTCAGCTACATTGGGGGAAGAGGAAAACGGGGGGAGGAAGGGTTTGCCAGGGAGCCATATGCAAACAATGATTAAAGATGTTCAGGAATTATATAATAAAACACATATACATGAATATTAACTTTTGTACTTTACAAACAGAAATTGGGGCTTCTTAAAACTCTTCATAGAAACTGACCAGCGGAGGACTGAGAAGGTGGGGCAGTTCTGTACCGTGCTGCCTTCCACTGGTTAAGACCTCCAAGAGCAAAGGCCTACCGAGGTGAGGATGCCCCTACTGTCACCTGTAGAGGGGCAGCACTGAGCTGGCCAATATTTGTGGTGGTGGTGCTGCTTGTCCTGGCTCAGAGGAAGCGTTCCACTAAGTCTGAAAGACTAAGACATCGCGGGGACTCTCCGCCACCGCCCGCGGCCTGCTCTGCCAGGCCTTCGCGCACGCTGTGCTGGCGCTGCGCCTTCCGTTGGCAGACCCGGAGAATCCTCTCTCCGCTGCCACATGGCCAGGCCAAAGCATCAGACACTACCACCACGCGGATTTTAAAACTACAGGGGAAATTGAGCCACAAGAGCTACCATCGCTGCCGCACCCACTG
Organism: Vespertilio murinus; assembly: GCA_963924515.1. Lineage (NCBI taxonomy): Eukaryota > Metazoa > Chordata > Mammalia > Chiroptera > Vespertilionidae > Vespertilio > Vespertilio murinus. Next base: position 29,132,789 of record OZ004715.1, on the reverse strand, counting down.
CCGCCCCCAAGAATGGGAATCCACCGAAATCAGAGCTCACTACACACCGGGCTCATAGAGAGTGTGGCTTCAGAAATTAGCCTCTGCATCCACAGAAGCTCCACATCCGCAACAAAGAGGACGTGATGGAGGGCGGACTCTCCCCATGCAGCCATCACAGCCCGCCCACAATCTCCCCAGCACACCCACCATGCTGGGGGGGAAAAGGAGTGCGCTGGTGAGGAAATGGCACGGCGCCTTCCATTACCCACCCAGGCGAGCCCATCCTCCGATGCCACATGGCCAAGCCGAACCTCTCACCACCACCGCCATGTGAACTTTAAAACTACAGTGGTAATTGAACCACAGGAGTGACCGTCAATATTGCACCTGGCACCGCCACTCGCCACTGGCGCCGAGAATAAAGGAAATCCACCAAGAACAGAGCTCACCACGCCTTGGGCTCAGGTAGTGGGCGACCTCAGAACTTAGCCTCCATGTCTGCAGCTGCTCCGCTCCCACACCGAACGAGACACCGTTGAAGGTGGTCCCCCCGCCTGCAACCATCTCAGACCAACTGCAGCTGTCCCAGCCTGCCCCCCATGCTAGCAAGGAGCTCCGAGTGTCCCAGGGGGCCGAGTGCCCCGGGTGAGCCGAGTGTCCCAGGGGGCCATGTGCCCCGGGTAAGCCGTACCCCCCAAAGGGGAAGGGGGAAGGGTGTCCCGGGTGAGCCGGGTGTCCCAGGGGGCCGAGTGCCCCGGGTGAGCCGAGTGTCCCAGGGGGCCGAGTGCCCCGGGTGAGCCGAGTGTCCCAGGGGGCCGAGTGCCCCGGGTGAGCCGAGTGTCCCAGGGGGCCGAGTGCCCCGGGTGAGCCGAGTGTCCCAGGGGGCCGAGTGCCCCGGGTGAGCCGAGTGTCCCAGGGGGCCGAGTGCTCCGGGTGAGCCGAGTGTCCCAGGGGGCCATGTGCCCCGGGTGAGCCGAGTGTCCCAGGGGGCCGAGTGTCCCAGGGGGCCGAGTGCCCCGGGTGAGCCGAGTGTCCCAGGGGGCCATGTGCCCCGGGTAAGCCGTACCCCCCAAAGGGGAAAGGTGTCCCGGGTGAGCCGTGTGTCCCAGGGGGCCGAGTGCCCCGGGTGAGCCGAGTGTCCCAGGGGGCCGAGTGCCCCGGGTGAGCCGAGTGTCCCAGGGGGCCGAGTGCCCCGGGTGAGCCGAGTGTCCCAGGGGGCCGAGTGCCCCGGGTGAGCCGAGTGTCCCAGGGGGCCGAGTGCCCCGGGTGAGCCGAGTGTCCCAGGGGGCCGAGTGCCCCGGGTGAGCCGAGTGTCCCAGGGGGCCATGTGCCCCGGGTAAGCCGTACCCCCCAAAGGGGAAAGGTGTCCCGGGTGAGCCGTGTGTCCCAGGGGGCCGAGTGCCCCGGGTGAGCCGAGTGTCCCAGGGGGCCGAGTGCCCCGGGTGAGCCGAGTGTCCCAGGGGGCCGAGTGCCCCGGGTGAGCCGAGTGTCCCAGGGGGCCGAGTGCCCCGGGTGAGCCGAGTGTCCCAGGGGGCCATGTGCCCCGGGTGAGCCGAGTGTCCCAGGGGGCCGAGTGTCCCAGGGGGCCGAGTGCCCCGGGTGAGCCGAGTGTCCCAGGGGGCCATGTGCCCCGGGTAAGCCGTACCCCCCAAAGGGGAAAGGTGTCCCGGGTGAGCCGTGTGTCCCAGGGGGCCGAGTGCCCCGGGTGAGCCGAGTGTCCCAGGGGGCCGAGTGCCCCGGGTGAACCGAGTGTCCCAGGGGGCCGAGTGCCCCGGGTGAGCCGAGTGTCCCAGGGGGCCGAGTGCCCCGGGTGAGCCGAGTGTCCCAGGGGGCCGAGTGCCCCGGGTGAGCCGAGTGTCCCAGGGGGCCATGTGCCCCGGGTGAGCCGAGTGTCCCAGGGGGCCGAGTGTCCCAGGGGGCCATGTGCCCCGGGTAAGTCGTACCCCCCAAAGGGGAAAGGTGTCCCGGGTGAGCCGTGTGTCCCAGGGGGCCGAGTGCCCCGGGTGAGCCGAGTGTCCCAGGGGGCCGAGTGCCCCGGGTGAGCCGAGTGTCCCAGGGGGCCGAGTGCCCCGGGTGAGCCGAGTGTCCCAGGGGGCCGAGTGCCCCGGGTGAGCCGAGTGTCCCAGGGGGCCGAGTGCCCCGGGTGAGCCGAGTGTCCCAGGGGGCCGAGTGTCCCAGGGGGCCATGTGCCCCGGGTAAGCCGTACCCCCCAAAGGGGAAAGGTGTCCCGGGTGAGCCGTGTGTCCCAGGGGGCCGAGTGCCCCGGGTGAGCCGAGTGTCCCAGGGGGCCGAGTGCCCCGGGTAAGCCGAGTGTCCCAGGGGGCCGAGTGCCCCGGGTGAGCCGAGTGTCCCAGGGGGCCGAGTGCCCCGGGTGAGCCGAGTGTCCCAGGGGGCCGAGTGCCCCGGGTGAGCCGAGTGTCCCAGGGGGCCGAGTGCCCCGGGTGAGCCGAGTGTCCCAGGGGGCCGAGTGCCCCGGGTGAGCCGAGTGTCCCAGGGGGCCGAGTGCCCCGGGTGAGCCGAGTGTCCCAGGGGGCCGAGTGCCCCGGGTGAGCCGAGTGTCCCAGGGGGCCGAGTGCCCCGGGTGAGCCGAGTGTCCCAGGGGGCCGAGTGCCCCGGGTGAGCCGAGTGTCCCAGGGGGCCATTTGCCCCGGGTAAGCCGTACTCCCCAAAGGGGAAAGGTGTCCCGGGTGAGCCGTGTGTCCCAGGGGGCCGAGTGCCCCGGGTGAGCCGAGTGTCCCAGGGGGCCGAGTGCCCCGGGTGAGCCGAGTGTCCCAGGGGGCCGAGTGCCCCGGGTGAGCCGAGTGTCCCAGGGGGCCGAGTGCCCCGGGTGAGCCGAGTGTCCCAGGGGGCCGAGTGCCCCGGGTGAGCCGAGTGTCCCAGGGGGCCGAGTGCCCCGGGTGAGCCGAGTGTCCCAGGGGGCCGAGTGCCCCGGGTGAGCCGAGTGTCCCAGGGGGCCGAGTGCCCCGGGTGAGCCGAGTGTCCCAGGGGGCCGAGTGCCCCGGGTGAGCCGAGTGTCCCAGGGGGCCGAGTGCCCCGGGTGAGCCGAGTGTCCCAGGGGGCCATGTGCCCCGGGTAAGCCGTACCCCCCAAAGGGGAAAGGTGTCCCGGGTGAGCCAAGTGTCCCAGGGGGCCGAGTGCCCCGGGTGAGCCGAGTGTCCCAGGGGGCCGAGTGCCCCGGGTGAGCCGAGTGTCCCAGGGGGCCGAGTGCCCCGGGTGAGCCGAGTGTCCCAGGGGGCCATGTGCCCCGGGTAAGCCGTACCCCCCAAAGGGGAAGGGGGAAGGGTGTCCCGGGTGAGCCATGTGTCCCATGGGGTCGAGTGCCCCGGGTGAGCCGAGTGTCCTAAGGGAAGCAGTGGGTCCCAGCGGAAGGGGCGGTGAAAACCAGAGGAGGAGCGGACTCTATTCATATGATCCTGAGATGGTCACCATAAAACAAGCAGATTGTCAAATGACAGGGGGGAGGGGAAGGAGACCTGGGGGGAGACAGGAGAACAACCGAGGGACTGGTATCCATGAACATAAGTACAACCAATGAACACAAAACTCTGGGGAGGGAGGGCATAAATGGGTGGTGAGGGGGGGCAATGGTAAACTATGTACACAGAAAATACCTTAATAAAATAAAATTAAAAAAAAAAAAAAAGAAACTGACCAGCTGCCTGTGTCTTTAAAGTGCTTAAAACATGTCTGTAATTAAAAAATTATTTAAATAGCTGAGTTGTTATTCAGGAGTGAGTATGAAATAAAGACACGTTTGGATACTCAGTGCTAATTTACCATCAGGCCCTCACAGAAGGTAACTTTAAGATGAAAGAAGAAATAGTGACCAATTAAAAAATGTGGTTAAATCTAACAATATTTACACAATAAAATAAAAACAATAGTTGAAATCATAAGAAATTTTAATGGTATATAAACAAAATAGTAATAAAATACTGGGCAAAAGTAACACAGAAACTCAAATAGAGAGATTAGAATGAAAATATTCTAGGCTTCATGTACTGTTCAAAGGATCGTAGAGATAAAGATAACTTTAGACTTTGCTCATCAAGTATTCTTTCTAAAATTTTAAGGGTAAGCAGTTAGATATCAGATTTAGAACAACTAACTTCCAAATAATTAATAAGAAGGGGGGAGGGCAAGAAAACTTAATTTAAAAACAGCAATGTGATCCTTACTTTCTGTAGAGACAATAGGAGTCACAACAGAAAGGACTAAAAGGAAAGAATGTGCATGCTATAATTCCATGCCCGGTAAAAGTGGTTTCCAACAATTAAAATAAAATAGAGCCATTTTCATAACAAAAATAATTAAATAATAAAGAAAAGATAAAAGAAAAAAAGAGAGGCTATCATCAAATTTACTCTTATGAACAGAAATTATAAAGAAATAGGAAAATGATCCTGGACGAGAACGCTTGAGTTGAAGGAAGAAATGGTGGTGTGGTAGGCAGAATAAAGCCCTCACCCCTCCACCCCCAAGATGTCCACGTCCAAATCTTTGGAACCTGTGACGATGTTTCCTTACGTGGCAAAGGGAAGTAAGATGGCAGCTGGAATTAAGGCTGCCATTCAGTTGACCTTAAAATAAGAAGATTCTGGATTATTTGATAATCCTAGGCCCAATATAATTAAGATGTTCTTAACTGTGCAAGAGGAAGTCAGAAGAGGAGGTCAGACAGACCGACAGCAGCATGAAGAAGACTTGGCCCAACAAGCTGACTTTGAAGGCTGAAGAAGAGAGTGCACAACTAAGGTATGTGGGCACCTTTTATAGAAGCTGGAAATGGCAAGAAAGTGGATTCTCCCCAGAGCTTCCAGAAAGGAATGCAGCTCTGCCAACACCTTTGATCTGGGCCCCAATGAGACCCATTTTTTCTTCTGGACCATAAGACTGTAAGCTAGTAAACTTGTATTGTTTAAGCCACTCAGTTTGTGGCCATTTGTTACAGCAGCAGTAGGGAACTAATACAAATGGGGAGGGGACAAATGTATTGATAAATACCTATTTATTTATTTAAAATATAATTTTTATTGATTTCAGAGAGAAAGGGAGAGGGAGAGACAGAAACATCAATGTTGAGAGAGAATCATTGATTGGCTGCCTCCTGCACCCCCCACCCCCTACTGGGTACTGAGCTCGTAACCAGGCATGTGCCCTGACTAAGAATCAAACTGTGACCTCCTGGTTCATAGGTGGATGCTCAACCATTGAGCCACTCTGGCTGGGTGATAAATATCTTTTTAAATGTAAACTAGAGGCCTGGTGCACGACACTCTTGCACTCGGGAGGGGGATCCCTTCAGCCCAGCCTATACCCTTTAGCAGTCTGGGAGCCTTGGGGGGATGTCCAACTGGTGGCTTAGACCACAGATCGGGGTGGGGTGTCTCTGCTGTGGGGCGGGCTGGCCAGGGCAAGGTGCCATGCCACCAGGGTTTGCAGGTCAGCCCCGCCCACAATTGGGGTGGGGTTCCTTCTAGGGGGTGGCGCCAGCCTGGGCGAGAGGCCCGCAGGTGGTTTGCAGGCCATCCATGCCCCCAGCTTTGTCAGGAAGGATGTCCAGAATGAGGTCTGAAAAACGTCTGGTCTATCCGATCTAATCAGCATATTACACTTTTATTAGTATAGATAAGCTGAGTATAAAATAACAAGAGCAATGTCAATTTTAAAGAAAATAGTAGAGAATTAAAATATTAGGCAATAAGAGCATGTATGTCGTAATGTCATAGAAAATATATTAGTCATGTCAAGAGAGAGAAACCCCACAGTTATTTGAACACAGAAAATTTAATATAGAGAATTATTAACAAGGACCTGGAGTAACATGGAATTGGCTAGTGAAAATGAAAAAGAATTATAAAAAACATAGGTATAGCAGAAATGAGGAACAGCCACTATCCCTCGAGTCGGTTAGAGTGGGGGAGAGTAGAAACAGGAAAAGTGGGCCAAATGAAATGTACACAATTAGCAGAGAGAGATAATTGCAAATATTTCAAAAATGTAAATGGAATAACTTCAGCTAAGATACAAAGATGGTAAGATTGGAAAAGCATTCCACTATATGTTGATTTCAAGAGATATAACTGAAACATATTGTCTAAAACCTAAGGACTCAGTAAGATGAAATTCAAAGTATGTATCAATATATATATAAAAGACTAATATGCTAAGTGTCTGAGATTCTGACTGGTCACTATGATGCACAGTGACACCATGAGCCTGGTGCCCACAAAGCAACCCTCAGCTTCCCCCAAGTGGGACTCAGGCCCTGCCACCACCCTGAAGCGACACCCCACCAAATCGCAGCCAACGCTGCTGAGACCCCATGGCACAAAATTTCCATCCCGGAAATGGTCATTGTGGGCATTGGTTAATGAGGTCACATTGCAATGCCTGGCTTCCTCTCCCGGGCAACAACTTGCCTCCTTGGAGTTTCTTCAGCCCAGGAACATGACTTGCTTTATAGCCAGATGTAAACATTTCACACTTTAACCAAATGTCTGTGAAGTGTTTTCCCGCACCTCGTCTCATTCGACCCTCACCGAAGTCCTGGAGTAGATAGATAGGAGAGTTGGCGGAATCCCACTTTCTTTTCATTAGCCAGAAAACAGAGATTTAGAAAGTTTAGAAACTTGACATGACCAAAAAGAAGTAAGAAATAGTGGACCTTGAAAATGACATCAGGTTTTCTCACTGCACAGAATATAGTCAAACACTGCTGCAGTTAAATATTTTACCCTTTGTTCTCCCTGCGTGATCTACAGTAATAATCTGCTTTGTGTTGATATTTACTGCTGTGTTGCTAACAATGACCTGAAAGAGAAGTTAAGGTGCTTTACTAGGCTGGAATAAGTTTAGCTACATCATAAAGCAGGTCTAATTAAGCAAGTTTATTCTACATCTATATAAAAGGCTAAGTTGACTCATGCATGCACAATACATATAACGCTCTCACTAGTGCCAATCACATGTGTGTGTTTCCATCTGTCATTGTCAATTGTGAATTTGGTTGACACTTCTATTATAGATAAAGGACGATATTAAAATATTTCTTCTAATTAATGTCCTTCAGTGTGCATGAATCTGTGCACCAGGCCACTAGTAAAAATATATAAAGCAAATGCTAACCCAAAGAAAATTAGAGTAGTTATAATAATACCCTCCAAGATAACTTTAAGTTAAAAAGCTTCACTACATCAATATCATATGTTTACTTCACAAGAATGATAAAACAATTCTAAACTTCTAGGTTCTTAAGAAAAGAGCCTAGAAATACTGCAAAATGTTGAAAGAACTAAAGGAAAAGTAGAAATATTTATCATTCATAGTAGGGATTTTAACAGATTTCTTTTACTAAGTGACATTAAGTAGACCAAAAAAAAAGTAAATATACAGAAGATTTAAATAGCAACATTATTAAAATGAATAAAAAGCATGTTATAGCACCTCACACCCAACAACTAGAAGATATGTATTCTTTTCAAATACACAGGAAACATTTATATTAATCAATATAGCAAGTCTCAATTCAACTAAAAAACTGACATATACACCATATTTTCTATTTACAATGCAATTAAGTTACAAAATAAAAATATAAGAAGATAAATTGCTTTACACTTTTATGTCCAGATATCTAAAGACAAAACTAAAATACTCATAAATCAAAGAAAAAAACATACTAAAACTACAAAATTGAACAAAAGTATTAAATATTAAGCCTTTTAGCAATACCTAAAGCAGTACTTAGAGAGAAAGTATATCTTTAATGCCTGCATTAGAAAATAAAAATTTATTCACATTTAATGAACTAAGCATTCAATATAAGTCATAAGAGAACATTAAAATAATCCCTAAAAGAAAATAAAAAGGATAACAAAGATAAAAGGACAAAATAATGAAATAAAAAGCAAACGATGAAAAGAAGAACAATAAAGCCAAAGTTGGTTCTTTGAATATATTATTGAATTATTTGAAATATCACTGAAATAAACTGAGAAAAATCTGGCATACTTAATCCAAAAAATAAAGACATAAAACACACATAAACAATATTAAAAATGAAAAAGAAAGACAAAACTACATGTGCTAGAGACATTAAGAAATAAGATGAGCCGAAACCAGTTTGGCTCAGTGGATAGAGCAGCAGCCTGCGGACTGTAGGGTCCCGGGTTCGATTCTGGTCAAGGATATATACCTTGGTTGAGGGCATATCCCCAGTAGGGGGTGTGCAAGAGGTAGTTGATCCATGACTCTCTCTCTCTCTCTCATTGATGTTTCTAACTCCCTATCTCTCTCCTTTCCTCTCGGTAAAAAATCAATAAAATATATATTTTTAAAAATGAGATATTATCAATAATTTACGCTGATAAAATTTAAAATTGGTGAAATAAATTAATTCCTAAAAAAACTGAAAAATTTTAAATTGTCTTTAAAACATCACTGTTATGAAAGATATATTTAACAGGCTTGAAAATTATTCTGTATAAAGGAGAAATGGGAAATGCAATATGTGATACTTTCTTAGATTTGAAGTCAATAAATTTTTTTCTAAAACCTATACATGACACTATTGTATATGAGGGGAAATATGTATATAGATTGAATATTAGATAATTGAGTGATATCAATGTCAAATTACCTGATAGTGGCAGTAGGAAAATGCTACATAGTGAAATATTTAAGAGTAAATATCTACAGCCAACTCTTAAGTGATACAGAAAAATAAAATGTGAATGTGTGCATAAATCATTATGTACGTGTTTGTGTGTGATGAAGAGAGTGAGAGTTCAAGAAAGCAAGAAAGCATAAATGTGGGGAAAATGTTAGAAATCAGCAAAACTAGGTGACAGGTGTGTGAATTTTCATTGAGATATTCTTAAAACTTTCAGAAGGTTTGAAAATAAGTTAAATACAAATTAGCAATATAAGCATTTCACGGCTGAACAGCAGAATGACTGGTGACTATGACACACACTGACCACCAGGGGGCAGACGCTCAATGCAGGAGCTGCCCCCTGGTGGTCAGTGTACTCCCTCCCACAGGGGAAGCACCACTCAGCCAGAAGCTGGGCTCACCGCTGATGAGTGCAGTGACCGTGGCAGAAGCCTCTCCCACCTCTGTAGCAGCGCTAAGGATGTCCAACTGCAACTGCCGGCTTAGGCTGAGTGCTACTAAGCTGTCAGTTGGACATCCCCTGAGGGGTACCAGACTGTGAGAGGGCACGGGACAGGCTGAGGGATTGCCCCTGAGTGCATGAATTTTGTGCACTGGGCCTCTAGTAAGAATATAATTAAGAATATTGACTCAAACAATAAATAAAGAAACCCAGTGATTTAAATCTTCTCTCATGAAAACATTAGAGTAACATTTTAATAAACTTTAAAATATATATATTTTATTGATTTTTTTTACAGAGAGGAAGGGAGAGGGATAGACAGTTAGAAATATCGATGAGAGAGAAACATCGATCAACTGCCTCCTGCACACCTCCTACTGGGGATGTGCCTGCAACCCAGGTACATGACCTTGACTGGAATCGAACCTGGGACCTTTCAGTCCTCAGGCCGACACTCTATACACTGAGACAAACAAGTCAGGACTTTAATAAACTTTTAAGGAGCCAATAATTTCAATCTTACAGAAATTTTCTAAATTATAGAAAAAGCAACAATTGCTCTAAATGTTTTGTGTGTGTGTATGAGTTTGCATAATCTGATGACAAAATTGAACCAGGACAGTTCAGGGAGGGTACATTTATTAGACAAACCTATTCATGAACTTAGTTGCAAATGTTTCTTTCCACCATTAAAAAAAAATCAAACTTACCTAACAAAGTATTAAAAATTGGGGCTTATTTTAGAAATGCAAGGTTCATTTCGTTTTAGAAAACAGAGTAATGTAATTCATCACATTAATCTATTTAAAAAGGATAAACAAAATGCTTATTTAAAAGATGCAGAAAGATAAAGGTATTTTTAAAATCCATTATATATTCATGATTAAAATACCTCAGAAAACTATGAATAGACAGAAACTTCCTCACCTTTCAAAATAAATATATGAATATATGCATTTTTCTATATATTACATATAAGTCTATATTATATATGTTAGATATTATTAGACCTATTACTCATGTTAAATGTCATGTTTAATTGTGGAATTCTGAAAGCTTTCCTTTCTGTGACTGAAGGAATGCTAACCTCACCTCTTTTGTTCAGGTTTGCACTGAAAGACTGGGTAAATGTGGTTTCTTTTATAAATAAAGAAAGAAGAAAAAGGTATAAAGATTGTGAAAGAAGGAAACAAACATTGTTGTTTTCAGATTATATAACTGTGAATGTGGAGTGTTAAACAAAAACAATCTATACCAAAAAACCATTAGAATCAATAAGGGCCTTTAACATGATTATTGGATACAAAAATAATACACAAAATCATTTGCCTTTCCATATACCCACCACAAATAATTAAAAATTTAAAACTACCAGCATCAAAAAATAACTAGGAATAATTATCATAAAAGACCTCTACAGAGAATAGTATAAAACTTTATTGAGACATTAAACAGACCTAAATCAATGACTAGAGATAACCAAAACTCTTAAAATTTTTAAAAGATAATACAGGGGAATATCTTCATGACCTTGATATAGAGGAACTTTAATAAACAACAACAATATCTATAATAATAAAAGCATAATATGCTAATTAGACAGGACAGCTGAACAGCCTTCTGGACGTCCTTCCAGACAAAGCCGGGGTAGTGGGGGCCGAGGCATGGCTGTGAGGACCGAGCCCCTTGCACGAATTTCATGCATCGGGCCTCGAGTATAACCGTAAAGGAAAAGATTACTACAGGTGATGAAATTAAAAATATGCATCCATCTAGTACCGTGAAGAGAGTAAAAATAGAGCCTCAACAACTGGAAGAAGGTATTTGTGAGATATCTAAGTTCTATTATCCCCAATACATGCAGACTCTTAATTATAATGAAGATTTTAACCGCCAGGTTTTCCAAAACCAAAAGTCTATTCCTGAGAACATGGAGCGAGGGGAATTACCTTATCCTCTTGGTGGGGGGTGGAAAGTGGGACGAGTCTGGCAAACCCTTACGTGGTAAAGTTTCAGATACACATCCTGTGGCCTAAGAGCACCACTCCTAGATAATTACTCTAGAGAAACTCTCGTACTCATGGACCAGCAGACACGGATCAGAGTGTTTACTGCTCACTGCTCCTGATAGCCCCAAACTGGAAATAGCCCCGAGGTCAATCCACCGTAGAAGAGATAAATAAATTATAACACCTTTATTCAATAGGATACAATAAAGCAATTAAAAAACTCTAAAAACATTAATAAATTCCACAAACAGAGCCAAACAAGACAATGCAAAGGACTAGTAATCCAATGACTGGTTATATTTGATTTCCCTAGTGTGATCCAGGAGCTTGTAGGAGAGTGCTGGTTAAGTAGTCCTGCCTATTGCCAGCTGCTGCCTGCAGGGAATAAGCCAGAAGCTGCAAATCATTAAGATTTAGAAGGGGAGTGGCACTACCCTTCCCAGCCCTCCCACTGCCCACATGACAGGCCCGGGTTGGTTGACTCAGGGAGCCAGCAGGTTCTGCTTTGCCTGGGCGGCTGACTTTGGGGCCAACACAGGGTGGCAGAGGGGCTCGGTGTCCCGCCAGGAGACTGCTGTTTCCCGGGGAAGCAGGAGACGTTGGAGTGAGTTGCGCAGTGGGTGGCCACAAAGCAGGACAGATGGGGCTTGTAACAACCTCTCTTCCAAATATATCTCAGAGGGAACTGGAGACAACTGCCACCGGCTCCGCAGAGCACAGGCGAGGAGAGCCAGGGTGAGAACCGTCTAGAAAGCCAGCCTCTCTCCCGAGGCCTAATGTGCCCCTCCCAGGCGGGGAGCAAGTGTGGGCATGCTCCCGGTTTAGTCTCTGCGGGTCCCTTTCCGAGGGAGCTTCCCCAACCAGCAGCTCCTACTCTGCGTCCCAGCAGCTGTGCGCGGTGCTGCTGTCACCAACCCATGGAAGAGAGGCTCCCCGCCTAGACGGGACTCCCCCAGAGGACAGAAAGCGAGCTGAGTCTCTGAGTGGGGTTTTTTATTATTTTATTATTTTTAATTTTTTAAAAATATATTTTATTGATTTTCCACAGAGAGGAAGGGAGAGGGATAGAGAGCTAGAAACATCAATGAGAGAGAAACATCGACCAGCTGCCTCCTGCACACTGTGACTATGCCCGCAACCAATGTACATGCCCTTGACCGGAATCGAACCTGGGACCTTTCAGTCCGCAGACCGACGCTCTACCACTGAGCCACACCGGTTTCAGCTGAGTGGGGTTTTTTTAGAGGCGACAACAAACGAACAGCTCAGCTCAGATAGGAAGCCCAGGGGCCAGCGCCTTTGGTAGCCCAGGCTGGCTCCGGAGAAGAGAGAGCACTTCGACTTCGCTCCCAGACTCTGGACTCCGGGGAGGGGGGGGGGGGGGGGCGACGTCAGGTGCCGCACGCAATCCCGGCGATGAAAAGGAGACCATCTTTGCCTGCCAGTTTTAATTAAGTGATGGGGAAATAATGATTAACCGGAGCCCAAGACAGGCAGCCCCCGAGAATGCCAAGGAGAGCAGCCGCGTGGCCCGGGAAGGTATGTTGCTGTTGTCACGGCAGAAGCGGAGGCAGAGCAGATGGGGCTCCCTGTCCACAGAGCCTGGCTCTCCTCCTGCCAGGGGGGTTTTCGGTCCAAAAAAAAAATAGCCGTGAGGCACTGAGATCCCAGCCCTGGCACATCCCTGCAAGCAACTACATCTCACTGCCTCTCCAACTACATCCCACTCCACTGCTAAGTGGGGTTGTAGGGAAACAAATGGCCATGGCCTTCATGGCACTGTAATTAGCTAGTCCTCGATATGAGGAAAGGAGCCAAGTGGGAGGTCAGACAGTATCGGCATGTCACCTGGGCAGCTTCACCAGGAAGCTGCAACATGGCATTCCCAGGGAGCCACCAGCACATTCCCTGGAGAAGGGGATGCAATACAGGGGAGACAGGTGCATACACAGTGAAGTTGGGGTGACACTAGCCAGCCGTGGGCAAACTACGGCCCGCGGGGCCAGATCCGGCTCATTCAGCTGTTCTATCCGGCCCGCGGAGCCGAAAGAGCGGAAGGTTCTCTTGCTCTCCCCTCCACTCCTTCACCAGCAGTCCAAGATGAGAGTGCCAGCATGGTCAGGTTGCTTTTGTTCCGGCCCTCCGGTCCAGTTTAAGAACCCATGGTGGCCCTCAAGTCCAAAAGTTTGCCCACCCCTGTTAACTAGCCTGTCAGTCAAGCCCGGGGAACCATGGATTGGCGAGCATAGGCAGGGTCATGGTGAGCCTGTGAAAATTTGGGAACACATGATCCCACAGACAAAGGAACGCTCTCTTCCGGCTCCTGAATCTCTTGTCCCTATGTCTTTTCTCCTTCCTATGTGTTCCCTCCAAGCCGTGTGGCCACGCAGACCCCGCAGGCAATGGGTTGATGGGCTGCACCAGGGAATAAGAATGAAGCCAGCTTGATGCCGGACGGGGCACTGCTCCGGCATGGAGCAAATCTCTGGGCCCCGGCTCTGATTCTAGCTCTGCTGGAGCCACAGCCACACTGCTTCTTTGAGGGAACAAAGGGAAACACAGGGGTTTGGTTCCACAGGAATGAAGCTTCCTTCAACATCACATTCTCCCATTGGAGTCTCAGAAAGTTATTTTTCTCAGGATTATTTCACAAGAGCAACCAGCGGGGACCAGGATCCCGCCCCGTGGATAACGGTCTATGTGAAAACACCCCAAGTGGCATATCGCTGTGAGGCTTGTCACTGTAGTCTGTTTAAACCCTGATGGAGTTCCACGGGGGGGGGGGGGGGGGGGGAGGGGGGATTAGCACAGACCGATAGGGGGTGGTTGGGGGAAGGTAGAAGCCTCTCCTTGGCAATGTTGAGGAGACAAGAGTAGGATAGACTGGAGTGGGTGTTGAGAAAACCATGAGGCAACGTGACTCATGCCAACCCTACCTCCCAATCACATCTACTCCTGGGAGAGCGAACGTGGCCCCGACTGGTGTGAAAACTCCAAATGTCATGCCTGCCCAGAGACTAAAGAGGAACACGTGCTCCTGCGGATGAGAAATGCACTTGCAAGAGGCACAGAATTTTCACTTCTAATAAAATAAAGTTGGACTTACAATTTTATTTATAAAAACAAACTCCTGGGGGGAAAAAGAACGTAGTAGTCCTCACCAATGGAATGAGGTCCTGTAGCTCTCTTAGAATAGGAAACATGTCTTGTAAAAACTGATAACTCAAAAATATATATATATATAAGGATAATGGACAAGCTGTGCTTGTGTGGTCTGGACAGAAAGCTCCAAATGAAACTGGTTAGACGCTGGCCGTGCTTGAGGAAGTGTCGGATTTGGTCATTTCCACCCAAGCCCTTGTTGGTAGGCAGTTGGGAATACATTCCATGCCACTGTCCTCAGACTGTGAGGTACCTAGCCGGCCATCAGATGTCTCCATTTGCCAAGGGCCTCCTGGCCTGGCCTGGCTGAGTACTCCTTGACAAGCATGTTGCCACGCTCTAGGCTCTCTGCCCTCCCAGCTGGTGGAGCCCTGCCTGGCCTTGTGTCCGGGGCTCTCTCTGTGCCATTTGGCAGCTTTCATACGAGTGGAAGAACACACATCGGCAGTGTGGGCATCTGGCCTCTTCCTGAGCCTAATACAGAGGCTACGGCTTGTGCAGGGCACTCCAAGGGAAACCCCTCTCATTGGAAGGAAATGTGCTTTTCGAAGGAAATTTAAAACGAAGGAGACCGAATCACAAGCGTGTGTTGTATGAAGTAGTAAGATGACCATCGATTAGGGATTGAAGAGGGAATCACATCTCAAATATGGCAATGTTTGACTTACATACACAAAACCCCCAAAGAATTTTGAGCTTCCAGAGAAGTTAATCTCTTTAGCCTTAAAATACTCACCCATGCACATAGGCACACACACAAACTATGTTTTCCAGGATGTGCAAGCCTTCTAAAAACTGAGATCTGATCCACTGGTGCAGAAACAAACCTGACTCTCTCTTGCCTCCCGACGGAGTACCACATGTGAAGATAACTCCAGTGGGAACCATCAAGGGCTTATGATTGGTGCTTGTAGGGTAATCTGCTGGGTCTCACCGGGAGTTTACCCTACCTGGACTCTGACCCTACCTGGGAGGAGGCAGAGCCAGCAAGCGTCTTACACAAAACCCCCCTTCTGGGATTGGCTGGAACATCTCCCAGCAGGCTGGAGTGTAAATCACAAGTCCCAGCTTGCAGGATGTTTCTCAGTTGAATTCAGCAAGTATTTATCAAGCTCCATTCTGTGCCCTAGGCTTGAGCTAGGCTTAGCTGTGCACAGGCTAAAAGACAGAGAAGAGCCACCCACTCCCCGTCCCTTGGTCAGGATGGACTGACCAAGTTTTGTTATGTTGGGGAGCAAAGAAATAGGGCAATAGAGAGAGGAACATGGGGTTAAGAAAGGTTTTGTGGTAAGACCACAGCATTCTTGTATGCTGATAAGAATGAGATGACAGAGAGGGGAATTTTGATATTATAGGAAAGAGAGTAGAACACGAGAGGAGAAAAGCTCTTGAGGAAGCCATTCTATAGGAAGAATGGCTGGCCCTGGATAGAAGCAGGGAGAGTGAGTTCCTTGTTATAAGGGGAAAGGCAGAGCATTTGGACTCAAATGCAGGTAGGCTGATGGATGTTCTGATGGGAGAGGGAGGCAGTTTCCTTCTTATCGCTTCGATTTTATTAATGGAAAAAAGCAAGTTTACAAGCTGAGAGTCAGGAGACGCTGGGAGTTTGAGAAAAGAGAAGTGTGAAACAGTTGTCTCAATCTGAGGGCCCACTTGAGATTTGCAATGATAAATTTAAAACGAGACCAACTGTTTTTCTCCAGTCATGTTTAACTTCTTAAAAGCAGGCGTAGAATGGGTAGAACGCTAGCTTTAATAAATAGAATTTGTGGTTTTCCAGGAAAGTACAGTAAAAGGGAAAAAGGGGGTCATATATTTAAGAAAGTAAATAGTGATGAAATATATGTTTGAAAATAAGGGGCAGGGGAGGCGTTGGGTGATGGGTAGTGAAACTGTGGCAGGCCTCAATGTTAGAATCTCAGGAAGTCCACACATTGCTAGAGTGAGGGCACTAACTCTAGCAATATATATATGGAAGCTAGCAGTGGTCAGAGTTTCCTATGCTTTAAGTTAAGACTTTCAGGTTGCCAAAACCGGTTTGGCTCAGTGGTAGAGCGTCGGTCTACGGACTGAAAGGTCCCAGGTTCGATTCCGGTCAAGGGCATGTACATTGGTTGCGGGCACATCCCCAGTAGGGGGTGTGCAGGAGGCAGCTGGTCGATGTTTCCCTCTCATTGACATTTCTAGCTCTCTCTCTCTCCCTTCCTCTCTGTAAAATATCAATAAAATATATTTTTTTAAAAAGACTTTCAGGTTGCAGTAATAACTAATGAGAAGACCTTAGGTGTGCTCATGGGAGAGGGTGACTGAGGTGAGGTGGAGGAAGATTTTGGAGGTGAGGAAATTAAGCAACTGAGAGGTCAGGAAGTCGGATGCCTCATTGCATGAATGCCAAAATCACCAAAATTATGGCAGGAGTAGGGGAGAAAGATACATTGAGCCAGGTATAAAAATCTTTGATGACTATTGTGTGAAGAAGGATGAGTAAAAGGTCAACAAACAGGGAGAGAGGGTGTGTGATCCAGTGACATGCAAGTCAAACAGGATGGAGGCTTGTCTAGGAAGAAGGAAGAAATGATCATCGGGAAATGGTAATAAGGAGCAAGGAGGACATCTACCTCAAGTCTAGGCTCTGAAGGAGTAAGGACAACCTCCACTGGAGGAAGCTACTGAGGAAGCTATGTCCTCGGGGGAAAACCAGGCATCATTGTAAGCAAGAATGGAGGGATCGTTCGGAGGAGAGATCTATGCTGACCATCATAAAACACAGATATTTACATTAAGATTCATAACAATAGCAAAATTACAGTTATGAAGTAGCAACAAAAATAATTTTATGGTTGGGGGTCACCACAACATGAGGAACAGTATTAAAGGGTCACGGCATTAGAAAGGTTGAGAACCACTGCTGTAGATGGTTGTTGGAGCCATGGGAATGCATGATACCCAGCCAAGGTAGAGACACTGAGATGAGAAGGGGGCCGGGCACAGAATTCCCAGCCTCACCAACACCAAGAGGAGAGATTAGAAGAGTCACTCAGGAGAGAGCAGGAGCGAGCACGTAGAGGAGATGGAGGAAACGCCAAAGGGCGTGGGGCCATGGAGGCTGCAGGAAGATGCCAAGGCAAAGGCTGCAGACACAGCAGCCAATTAAGGACAGAAAGCTCTCCACTGGATTTAGCAAAACTCACTGGTGCCCTGGCCCCAGGGCCACAGTGGCTCCATGGAGGAGGAAGCTGAGCTACTAAGGGGTGGAGCATCATTGGGGAAATTCCTTCCCGCTATGCCACCTCCTAGGGGCTGCAGCACCTTCAACAATCTCCTTGACCCGCCTGAACTTTTGTTTTTCAACCTGGAAATCTTCTGGGGTTGTTGTAATTAAATAAGATTAGGTAAAAACAGTGCATTTGACAGAGTTGGTGGGCAATAAATGGCAATTATAGTAAATACGACACTTAGAATTAGGCAAGAATGGAAGGTGGGGTTAGTCGATTAATTTTTTGTTTTGTCTTTTAACTAAATGAACTCGATTCACTGGAGCAGGTTTAGAGATTAGAAATAGATGTGGAAAGGGAAGAAAATAATCTCTGGTGGAAATGAACCCATGACCTTGGCTGCATCGGTTCTGGTTTATAAAGAACAGGGCTGGCCATCAGCGGGTGAGTGGATTAAAAAACAGTGGCACATCTACACAATGGAATACTAAGCCGCTATAAAAAAGAGGGAACTTTTACCATTTGCAACAGCATGGATGGGACTGGACAGCATTATGCTAAGCGAAATAAGCAGGTCGGAGAAAGATAAATATCACACGATCTCACTCATATGTGGGATATAATGATCAACATAATTTGATGAACAAGAATAGATCCAAAAAAAAAAAAAAAAAGAATAGATCCAGAGACAAATGGTAGGGGAAGCGGGGGGGGGGGGGGGGGGTTAGAGAGCAGCCAAAGGACTTGTATGCATGCATATTAGCATAACCAATGGACACAGGGACTGGGGCAGTGGGGGTGGGGGGAGCTTGCCTGGAGTGGGAGTGGCTGCAGGGAGGGGGGGGTCAATTGGGGTAAAATGAGACATATGTAAAACTTTAGACAAAAACAAAACAAAACAGGGCTGGCTCAAAAAGTCCTCGGACGTGTTTGGAAACACTGCTAAGGTTGCCAGAAAGTGTGGCTGTTCGGAAACCTCGGCAAACGCCATCCCCGCCTTCTATGGCTTCATCACTCCAGCCCTAAGATGCTTTCCGGCATGAAATGTTGCTGATTACAGCCGGGCTATGATTTCCTGATTTGGGCAACAGTGTGTCTCAGGAAAGAAGACAGATTGCCATGCATTGATTCCTCACCCAATGCCTGATTTTGTCCAAGTGACTGTCAGTCTTGATGTGTTACCTGGAGGGAACTTCGATTTCTGAAAAATGAGTATTGTAGAGTTTTCTATGACCCGAAGAGCCTTGTGCAGGACGCGCGAGCTGGGCAGGATGGATTGTTGCCAGGCGCCCAGAGATGCTGAATATAGAAAACGGCAAGTGCTGATCCTGACCCATGGCCACCCTGCATCCGCCACCTCCCCCCCTCCCCCCCGCCTTGCCTTTAGCAAACTCCAGTTCTGTGAATTAGCACCAGAAACAAATGGCAAGCAAATAACGGGCAGAAGGGTTAGTTACACACATACCCGTTATGGGGTCTTCAGGGAAACCATTCACATTCAGCCACCGCTCTAGGCCTGGAGGATGGGGGGGGGGTGAGGTCAAAGCACAAAGGTGGTTCAAAAATGGTTCCAGAAAACACGCTCACCCATACATTTCAAGTTTAACTCAGTTTACCTCCTCCAGGAAGTCCTCCCTGCTACCCTCAGGCTTAGGGAGGTCTTCTTGGTGTTCCCACTATCTCCAGCGCTTAACCTCTCAAAGCTCTGACTTACCAAAGGCTTCAGGATGTCGCCACAGGAATGGGCGGACAGGCTTTCACCGGGTGGGCGAGGGCTGGCGGCCCTGTCCTTTCCCAGGGGACCGAGGAAATGCCAGGTGTCTGTGTTGACAATTGTAGGGAAGGGACCTTTGGAAGGTGAAGGAAAACCTCAGCCACAGGCGCGCAGTGCCTGCCTATAATAAGTGCTCAGGAAGAGCGTGCGGACATTTAAGCGCCGATGGACTGATTGCATTTGTGGTCTGGATCACCTCTTGCCCCTCGTTGCGCTCACCCCCCTGCGTGTGAATGTTCCTCCCTACCATGGCCTCCTGCCCTCTGCTTTGAGCAGGTCCAGAGGGAGAGAGAGCAGACTGAACTGTTCTCAATCCTTGTGGCTTTAGAGAGGGGTGAGGTTCTCAACGGGTCTCCAAAAAGAAGGGAAGACTCTTGAGAGTCCCGGTGAGGGGAGGGCATGGTGACTAGTAACAGAAGTGGAGGGAGACGGTGAAGGGAAGTTCTAGTGAGAGAGCTAAGGTGACTGCAGTATGAGGGGGAGTTGGGAGGAAAAGAACCCAGGACCACACTCTGGGAGGCTCTGAACGGCAGCTCCAGGACTTTGACTATAACGAGGCAGGCCATGGGGGCCACTGCAGGGTCTGGAGCAGCAGAGAGTTCTGGCAAAGTTGTTACTTACAAAGACATGGTCGTCCAAGTTTGCATTGAAATGATTTCTTCCTTAAGCATCCATTGCTTAAATACTAAGAAGTTTCAAGAATAATCACTTTAGGTTAAAAAATGTTATTGGTGCATATGGGTGGTTTTTTCTTTTTAATGGATAATATAAATTAAGATCATCTGGGTATATTTTCTAGTATGAAGAGTGCATTTATTTGACAAATTTGCAACGGGATCGCTAGTAATGCATCACACTACACTGGGCACTCTAAGGATACAAAGATGTATGAATTCGGATCCCTGTGTTCCAGAAGCTTAACACTAAGAGAAAAGATGAGGGAACGAAAATATTCTGAACAAACATCCAATGGAGTCAAGACTCATGTGCGCCTCGTGGTAGCAACCTACTCAAACTAGCTAGAACCGTTCTAGACACAGTCCATGGATGTGTTCATGGTAAGATGATGAGGATACAGATGGGGTTTAGGGGCCCAGGAGAGGGCAGAGCAGCTGGGCCTCCCCAAGGGCTGGCCCGGGAGCCTGGAAGCAGCTCTTTCTGCACCATTCCTCTCTCGGCCAGCGAGCCGCTCTGCAGCGCAGGCCATGGCTGCCCCACGTGCTTGGTTCCAGCCACACCTCAAAACACTGCTGGCAATCAGTGACTCTCAGACCCAAAGCAGAATTCCCAGGACAGAGAGCCCAGGTGGCCTGACTTGGTTCGATCCACCGAGGGGAGAATATGTGGAGACAGGTCATGTGGTGAAACCAGCTCTAGGACACCTCCCCTGTGGTTGTACAGTGACACTCTGTCCGAACAGGAGGCAATTGTGAGGCAGAAAGACACCCTGAAATGTACCTCCTTTGCCAGTGGGGAGTCAGGAACGTGGAGGGCATGTGGTCTGGAGGTTTAGGGGAGGATAAGATGACTCACCGCTGTTAGTGCTTGGAACCCTCCTGCCATCAAGGATCCGGACTCCCAGTCATGTGGGAGGTCATCCGGCCTAAATGAAGGGAAGGCACCCACGGCAAAGGCTGGGAAGGAGAGAATTGATACCACATCTCGCAGGGGTAGCTTGATCTTTTCATAAAAAACTAAAATATTGTCCACAAAAATCAAGTACCTACCATGGCTTGTGACCTGCTAATTTCTGCAAATACGGTAAAAGTAAAAGTGGCTGAAATCTCTGAAACTACCTAATCTATAGACTGTAACACCATGCTCTTTGCACCCTTCCCCTGGGGGAAAGACAAAACAGTCGGCTTGAACAGACTTCTCACTCAAGATGCCCTGTTCTAGCACATTCGCTGGAGATGACCATGCCCTGGGGTCTTGGTGGGATGGGGCAGGAGGTCAGCACCGTCAGACCTCATTCCTCCCAGGAGCAGTTCCAGCGCCGAGAGGAAGCTGGCGTGTCAAACACTGTCTCCCCATCAGTGATTCCAGCAAGATGGACAGGTTCTCACAGACCTGAAAACTCCTTAGACATTGGTGAGGGCTGGCCCTAGAAGAAACCATCAACAGCCTCCAGTCCACCCACAGGAACCTGAGCCCTGGTCGCAGGTTTTCCAGACTCCTCATCGGGTCTCCTCCCACTCCGCCCTCTGCCTCCACGCCCAGCCTTGCTGGAGCTGATAAGGGCTAGGTGTCAGATGGGACCAGTGTCCACAGGATGAAATGCCTACTTTGGTCACCGCCATTCAATCCTTATTCATCTTCCCACTTCCCAACTTAGTGAGGGCTTCTTCCTTCTTTTCTTTTTTCCTTTCTCTCTTTCTTAACTCATTCACTCACCAATTGTTTATTGCACCAAGACTATGTGTCTGGCACTACATGAGGACCATATGGTCAAAATGGATGGCCCTCTCCTCACAGAGCTCCTGAGCAGCGACAGCAGAAAGAAACACATGCACATATACAGAGGAAGTAGGCCAGTCAAGCTTAGGATAGGTAAGTGCTGCAAAGGAGACCATCAAGTTGTGAGCTGTGGGAAAAGGGACAGGGTCCACATTAGATGGTCTGGCATAGTAAGTTGTCCCTCTCTTCTCCTAAAGGAGGTGACACAGGGGAGGGGGAGAGAAAAACCAGGGAACGTATATACTTATATGTATATCCCATGGACACAAAATATAGTGTGGTGAAGGCCTAAGGAGGGGTTGGGGGTACAGTCTGGGTGGAAGGGGAAAAATGGGGGATGACTGTAATACTATCAACAATAAAAATAGATAGATAGATAGATAGATAGATAGATAGATAGATAGATAGATAAGTTGGTCATGGAAAGTGTCATTCCAGGCAGAGCCCAGCATGTGCAAAGGCCCTGGGGTCAGTGTGAGCTTAGTCTGTCCAGGTGGAGCCCAGTGACTGAGGGAGGGTGGTATGAGGTGAGAACAGAGAGGGGCAGGGGCAGAGGCAGGCCATGTAGGCCTGCTAAGCCATGGTAGGTGCTAGATTTTGTGCAAAGTGAAATGGGAAGCTGTTAAATGGTTTTAAAAGCAAGGGAATATTAAGCTACAGTTTGAAAATTAAGAACACCTTTCTGGTAGCTGTGTGGAGACTTGATGGGAGGGGGCATTGTGAACGCAGAGAGCTAAGCTAAGGGGTTGCAGCTGTGATCCACATGAGAGACAATGGAGGCGAGACCAGAACAGGGGCCATGGACATGGGCTAGAGAAACAACGAGTCAAATGGAGGGCTGTTGGCTGTAGGGGCTGAGGGGAAGGGAGGAATTCTGGGAACACAGGAAGGGTTAAGGCGTTGTGTTCTGGAGGGAACAGTCAGGAGTTCCCATTGGGAAAGGTTAGGTTTGTGATGTATTTGAACTTTCTGGGTACAGGCCAGGTTTGGGCCAAGCTAAAGAGTACTGAGGAGCGCGCTGGGCTGACGTGTGCATTTAAAAGCCCCCAAGTGAGCCTCAAGGCAAGTGGGCTTTGTTTGGAAGAGTCCGAGGAATCTGACCAAGCCAAGGGCAGGAGTTACAGGCCGGTCTCCCGGGGACCCCGAGCCAAGGCAGCCTTTCTGCCTCTGTATCATTGATGAACTCCTACGACCTCACCGAATCAAATTTTCATCTGAATGTCTGTTTTCTATATCTGTCTCTGCATGTTTTCCCCATGTCTGTATTTGTCTCTGTCTCTGTCTCTGTGTCTCTCTCTCTCTCTCTCTCTCTCTCTCTCTCTCTCTCTCTCTCTCTCTTTGTGGCCGTATGAATGTGTGCTTTCCCTGTATCTGCATCTCCATGATCACCTGTCTCCTTCTTCTCTCTCCGTGTGTTCAGGAGTGTCTGTGCGCTTCCATTCATCTCTGTCTCTCTCTGGCTGCACCATCTCTTACCACTCCCTCTGACAGGCTCATTTCCTTCTCCCTCTGCTTTGTGTGCAAATGACCACACTGCCCCTATCCACTTTCACACCATTTTCCAATTCGGAGGCTGACCACTGACTCTGAATTCCAATTTCACATTCTTGGAGGAAAGGATCTGATTAGCCCAGCTTGGTTCCAGTGTTAATTTCTGGTTCAATTCCACTGAGGCCAGGAAGACATGAAGCAAGGGCAGCGAAGTGTCCGGTGCTATAAAAATGATTGTATGCTACTGATCAACAGAGCACCCAGGTTCTGGCCAATGGAAAATAAAAGGAGGAAAAAGGGACTTTGGAAAAAAAAAGATAAAATTGCTCACTATTTGGAAATATTATGAACACCTAACTAGAAACTCTAGCAGAACCAAACAGCGTTAAGACAGGTTGGCACAATTATTGAATTTTAGGGCAATCTCAAAAATCAGTATCATTTCTTTACACTAGTCATAACCCATTACCCAATATAATTTTTAAAAGATACAATTTTCTATATCAAGAAACACCATAAAATATCTAAGCATAAAAAGAGCTAGTGAGAAATAAAATTTAAATTCTAATAAACACATACACACACACACACACACACACACACACACACACACACCAATTCCAAGGTCATGAGTAGGACAACTTAGTATTATGAGAATGTTAATCCTCCCCAAATTAATATATAAATTCAAGGCAATTACAATAAATTTTCCACATGGAGTTTTAAAAGAACTTTATACACACACACTTTGTACTTCACAGGGAGGCAGGGGACTGGAAGAATCCCCTCTGAGGTCCTCTGAGCCTTCCCAAGCAGCGCCTGCTGTCCACTGAGACAGGACAGGGGGGCTGAGGACATTTTGAAGTGTCTGAGCCTCACCAGATACACGCTGAGGGGCTCTCTGAAAAGTGGATCAGGGAACAGGGCAGAGTGAGGTCTCCTGGGCACAAGGACAGGAAGGAGGTGGAGACTGGCATGAACTCCCCACAGCAGAGAACACCCCCATGGCTCAGAAGGCTGGAAGTTGAGCTGCAAAGTGTAGAGAGATAGCCAGAGCCTTGGTCCCCAGGTCCCCAGTCCCATTGAAGGGAAGGCTTGATTCCACTCTCAAAAGATGTAAAGTCCGTGGTGAATTGGATCAAATGAAAGGTGCAAGAAAATGAAAAGGCAAGCCACAAACTAGGAAATTATTCACAATGTATTTATCTAACAAAGACTCTTACTCAACAGATTGAAGGGGGGGGCGTGTTGAGAAGTCCTACAAGTTAATAATGGAAGATAAATAGTAATTTAAGAGAAAAGAAATGGCCAAAGGCCGTGAAGAGTCACTTCACAAAAGATTCACCAAGGAGCACATGTCTAGGTGCTCCACATCACTAGTCATTACGGAAATGCAAATTAAAATCCCAATGAAATACACTTTATACTCACCAGAATAGCTTCTGTCTAAAAGACTGGTAACACCAATGCTGGGGAGAATGGGGAGCAGCTAGAACTCTCAGACATTGCTGGTGGAATGTAAAATGCTGCAGTGATTTTTTAAGAATAGCTTGGCAATGTCTTCTAGTTAGATACCAGTCTACCCTGAGACCCAGAAATTCTTCTCCTACGTATCTGCCAAAGAGAAGTAAAAACCTATGTCCACAAAAAAAGACTTCAACAATAATGGGTATAATGACCTTTTTCATAATACACAAAAATTGAAAGCAACCTAAATATCTATCAACTGGCAAGTAGAAAAGCAAATCTACTCAGCAATAAAAAGGAATGAAATGCTAGAACTTGCAACATTGATGAATCAAAAATGAAAATCTAGGTATAAAAGAATATGGACTCAGTCTATTTATATGAAGTTCTAAGTCACATAAAACTAATCTACCATAATAATAAGCAGAGAGTAATCACGGGGAAGGAGGGGACAAAGAAAATTAACCCTGAGAGAAAAGATGGGCGGAAGGAAAATTCTGGAATGGTAAAGATATCCTATATTTAAGATTACCTTGGCTAATTTTGGATTTTTATTCTTCCACATAAATTACTGAGATATAATTTTACGAGTAATGCACTTGGAAACACTGTAGATTCAGTTAAATGAATTTTGAAAATTATATGTAACTTTTGATGTATGTAAGTTATACCTCAATAATCCCCATGGAAGAATAAGAATCTACAGTTTAAAAGGACACCTTTTAAAAAAGAAAAGACATGAGGAGAAACTTGCTTTATCAAGCAATAAAATATATAAAGCCATAGTAATAAAACCAGTCTGTTATTGTTCTACAAACAGATTATGAAATAGAGAGCCAAGACAGACCCATTATCATGCCTCTGATACGATAAAATAACACTATAAATCAAAGGAAATACTGTTTAATAACAGTGTTGAAAAAAAACCCTGGAAAACATGAAAAATGGAGTTGGATTACTACCTAATGTCACTTTATTCCAAGCAGATAAAAGATCTAAGTGCGTTAAGATAAACATCTAAAATGACCAGAATAAAATGTAGACCACTGGTGTGACATAGAGGTAAGAAAAACAATTTCTGAACAATACTTCAAGAGCACAAACCACATAGCAAAAGTTACATAGGTTTGATCGCATCAAAATTATTGTTCGATTCCATGAAAGACATTTTGGAAAGAGCTATAGATGACAGAATGAAAGAACATACTTGTGGCATTTAATATCAACAAGGAATTCATTATTTAGAATATACAAAAATACATAAGACAGCAACCCCCGAGTAAAAATGTTCAAAGGATAGGATTTTTAGAAAAGGAAACTCAAAAGGCTAATAAGCATCTGAAGAGATGCTCAAACTCATTAGTAGTCAGAGAAATGCTAATTAACCAAGAGCCATTTCTTTGTACTTATTAGGCTGTTAAAATTAAAAAACTGGATAATGCCAAGTGCTGGAGGGGATGTAGGGGATGGAAATTTCCATGTGCAGCTGGTGGGAGTGGTGCAGCCACTCTGGGAAGGTCTGGTGAGTACTTAGTCACATTAGACACATAAATACCTGGGAACCAGCTGCACACGGCTCCTTTGATACACAGCCCAAGAAACTCTCATCCAGTCAAGGGCCCAAGCATGAGGATGTGGAGTTATTTCCGGTTGCAGGGATTTGGGAGATTGCTATGCACATCGTCATGGACGTACATCATGCCGCATGCACTGGTTAGTGGTTAGCAGCAATGGATGAAATACGTGCATGGCCACGAGGATGGACCTGGAAATCGCAGAGCTCAGGAAGACATAAAAGAGAATGAAATATGTAACACTCCTGAGGTAAATTTGAAACACATGCACACAGAAGAACAATATGCCCTTTGCAAAATGATACACATAAAACACGTCAGAATGAATGGCTGAGGGTGAAAGGAAAGGAGAATGGGACCAGGGAAGGCAGGATAAAGCAGTAAATAAAACAGAGGGACCGTGCATGGACCATGGTTTCGGGCCCCACACTTACGGAGAGGACTCACTCAGCCCTCTGCACCCACAGCTTTAAACTGGCTGCAGGCTTTCCATCTCAGGAGAGGGAGGAGGACTGTCCTCCAGAATGGAGCATGTGGCCTGGGGAGTCACTAGGCTGAGGACCTGCAGGGAAGCAAGTGATTACATAGAAGTGTCTTCATTCTTGATTTTTTTTTTAAAAGAAGAAATTGTAGTTCCAAGAAGCTAAAGAACTTGGCCCAGGGTCACAGTGTGTTAGAAGCAGTGTCAGTCAGACTCAGTATCGAAATGAGACATCACTTAGCTGCTGCGCTGGCCCAGGCCAACGTGGTCCCTCCTCGGACTGCTGCCATAGCCTCCTCACTGCCCCCTCTGCTCACACCCCTGCCCCTGGGTCCACTCCACACAGCAGCCCAAGAAGCACTGTAGGAATTCAAGTCAAATCTTGTCACTTCCCAGCTCAAAACCCTTCAAGGCTGCCGAAACCGGTTTGGCTCAGTGGATAGAGCATCGGCTTGCAGACTCAAGTGTCCCGGGTTCGATTCCAGTCAAGGGCATGTACCTTGGTTGTGGGCACATCCCCAGTAGTGTGCAAGAGGCAGCTGATCGATGTTTCTCTCTCATCAATGTTTCTAACTCTCTATCCCTCTCCCTTCCTCTCTGTAAAAAATCAATAAAATATATTTTTTAAAAAAAACCTTCAAGGCAGTCCCAGTCCCATGCCACTCAGAAGGAAATCCAAAATGCTTACACGTCTTTGTACATGTCCTACAAGACCCCGGATGGCCTGGCCCCTGATGACCATAGATCACTCTCCATCTGGTTCTTTCAGCTCCGCCCTATTGACCTCCTTGCTGTTTCTGAAACCCCCCACTCCCTCGGGACATTCCAGCATTGGGACTCGGCACTAGCCTTCCCTCCCATTTTAAACAGCATTATTCATCACTTCCCTCAGGTCTCTGTGCAAATGTTACCTGCCGAGAAAGGCCTTCCCCGGCACCTTCTCTGACACGCTACCTTTACACATCATGCTTAATGCTTCGTGCCGCTTCGTTTCTAACACTTATCCCCACCCGCCAGCACATTAACTCTATTTTGGTGGGGGGTTACATTTGTCTCCCACATTAACGCGGGCAGGACACTCTTCGGAAACACGGTCTGCATGAAACCTGGCCCATGTACGTATGTGAATGACTATTTGGATGGCTGAGCCCTGACCCATGTGTTTTCCCCACTATGGCACCACCCACGGCTCCCAGACAGAATTCGGGGAAGGAAATAGGGGGGAAATGGGACTAAGCATAAAGGTCATTGGTGGCCCTCCACTAGGAAGCCGGTGTGAGGGTCAGAGAGAGACAACCCCAGCATCAACGAGGCTGAACAAAGTGGGGCGGGGGAGGAACTGGCAGGCACTTCGATTTTTAGGATTGGAGCCTCTCTGATCTTTCTGTTTCTGCTTCCAGAAAAGATGAAAACCAGCTGAGACCAGTTTGGCTCAGTGGTAGAGCGTTGGTCTGCGGACTGAAAGGTCCCGGGTTCGATTCCGGTCAAGGGCATGTACATTGGTTGTGGGCACATCCCCGGCAGCTGGTCGGATGTTTCTCTCTCATCGACGTTTCTAGCTCTCTATATCTCTCCCTTCCTCTCTTAAAACATCAATAATTATATATATATATATATATATATATATATATATATATATTTTTTTTTTTTTTTTTAAAGATAAAAACCAAACTGACCAACCCATGCCCCCGCCCCCACTGAGCAGCCAATGCCCGCTGAACCCATTCTCATGGGCCTCTGAGGAGAGAGACTCCACAGCCACCCTACTGCATCCCTTTCCCAAGTTTAATGACAATAAGAAATCCATCCTTCTGATGGGCATATATTTCTTTTGCTGCAATAGAATCCCATTTCCTCCACCGAATGCGCTACGTAATTGAGAAATAAATAAGGGGGCAACGTGCTGTGGAATTCTGACCTCATTTACCCAGCTCCACTGAGAGGTTTGCTCTGGGTTGTAATCGTGTCTCTCTTGTTAATCCCAGCCAGCTCTCAGAATCTAGCTCTTAGCGCTGGACTCGGCAATCAGCGTCCATAAAAATGCCACTTACCGCATGTCTGTCCTAAGAGACACTATTGACAGAAACATTAAGAACGGAGATTCCTTAACGAGACGAGAAAAAGTGTCCTTTTTTTTTGAGCAACCCGTTGCCCTTCTGCTAAAAGTGCACTCACTATTCATTTACACACACACACACACACACACACACACACACACACACACACACACACCACTAACTGATGTTCATGGGAGCCCTGGAAGAACTCTGGTCTGGCTACACATCCCATTCTGGCCGGCAAAGACAGACCAGGAGATTCTCCCTCCAGCACCACCCAAATGCCATCCCTTTGAGGTAAGCATTGTCCTCTTCAGCTTCTGCTGCTAAAGTGTCAACAGCTGAATATGAGAGAGGGAGAGAGATACAAGCCCTAATGTCTCTGCATCAGGGGCATTTGCTGCATATGTTCTTCCCATAACTGCATCCCTTCCGTACGCACAAACCAGTTTTCTCGCAGTTGTATCTTGCTGGTTGTATCCATTCCTGCTGCGATAATGCTGCATAACAGTCAATCACAAAGCTTCGTGTTCCCAAAAATAAGCATGCATCGCTCATATGCCTGGGATCAGCTGTGGGTTTATCTTGTCTGGGTTTGCTTGCACTCCTGGGGGGCCACCTGGCTCTTTGCTAATCCAGGCTGTCCTCTGCAAGGGCAACCGGGGTGTCCGTCCTCGGCCTGGGGGTGTTCTCATGTTGGCGAGAGGCGTGCAAGAGAGCATGGAGGACATACAAGAGCTCTTGAGGCCTGCACTCAGCACTGGCACACTCTTACCAGCTGCCAAATGAAGGCAAAGGTAAACAGATGCAGGGTGCCTTTTTGCACTTATCAAACTGGAGAAATGAAACAAATATCGAGGCTCAGGATTGATGAGATGAAACTGAATGTTTTCATCCTGATGGAAAGAGAGTCAGCCAGTAAATTTCCCCATACGGTCATTTGGAAAATGTGCAGTCCCTTTGACCTGGGCCTAACACAAAGCTTCATGTTCACAGAAATAAGCATGCATTGCTCATATGCTAAGCAAGCAGAGATGTTTACAAAGATGGTTGTACAAATTATCTACAAGTAAAAGTAAATAATACTTTTATTTATTTGAAATGAATGAATGAATAATACAAGTTCACTTCAGAAAATATCTACAAGTAAAAATGAAAGTATTATTTATTTTTACTTGTAGATATTTTCTGAAGTGAACTTGTATTATTCATTCATTCATTTCAAATTTATTAAAATGTGTCCAATTATCCAATCTGCTAAAAGTCTAACTCACAATTTCTTTTTTTTAATCCACAACTTTCAAAAGTGTTTTGCCCACAGTGGACTGTGAACCCCTCATCCCCTTGGCCTGGCACTCTCGCTATGGCTGGCATCACAACCATAACCCTCTCTGGTTTCATTGCAGCAGTGCGTTCACAGCCCTGTCACTAATTCAGGGATGACAACCCATGAGCACCCTTGGCCCCTGGTTCCCTAGCGCCACCTGGAGTGAGCAGGCAGCAGGTCCACCCGCAGATCAGGAAACTAATTGGCTCCTTTGTGCCAGAAGCAGGTGCGCCAGGCTGGGAGTGGCTCCCTCTCCAGGATTCCTGGCCCCAGAGCTGGCTGTACCTTGGGAACAGGAGCCCGTACAGAATGCACGGAGGAACTCATTACTCACAGGTCCCCCGTGGCAAACCATTTGCAAAGCAAGCGAGCCCTTTGTGGAGTGAGTAATCACTCTGTGGGTTGAGTTTCACTTACAAGGAATGTTAACAGCACAGTGTACACATCGTTCACGTTAACATTGTACTTTTCAATCCTCCATTTTCCAAGTAAAACATTCCTTCATCTGTCTCTGGCCCAAAACTTACAGACACTTGAAAAAAATGTATCTGGTTAGCAAATAGTGGTTTTCAATGTGCATCCCAAGGTCTGGATTGGCTTTGATTTGGCCTTAAAGATTTGGCTGAACTTCTTCATCTTCACAGTGACAGATTTTTTCAGATACACAACTAGAATGAACTTGGGGGGGGGAGAATGAAATTTGAGGGTCGTATTATCTTCACTGAGGTGTACCTGGAGGGTGACTGGAAATGGGCTCCATCACCCCTAAAACCTCCTTCCCCATTTCCATCTCTGCATGTCCTAATCCATTTTGGGCTGCTATCACAAAAATAGCACATACTGGGTGGCTCAAACCACACACATTCATTTCTAACTGTCCTCAAGGCTGGAGAGCCCAAGATCAAGGCAGATCCCTCATGGAGAGCCATGTTCACACCATACCCTTTCATGGTAGAAGTGGAAAGGGATCTCTTTGGGGTCTCTTTAATAAGGGCACGAATCCCCTTCATGATGGCTTCACCCTCATGACCTAATGACCTCGCTAGGGCCCCATCTCCTAATATAATCACATTGGGGATTAGGATTCAATATATAAATTGCGGTGGGTGGGTGTCATGGAGACACAGACATTCAGTCTACAGCTTTGTGCCTCTCTGCACGTGACTAATGGGCCCCAGAGCCCCTGACTCATGTTTGTCTTATTTCTTAATCCATCAGCATATGACAGCTGTGTACTCACACCCCCTATTAGGACTGGGCTTTTTCTATTTCTTCTTATAATCCTGCCTATTTTAGGCAATGTTATTAAGACAGTAAGGTCATAATTTCATCCTGATGAATTACCATTTGTCATGCAGCATCTTAATGCTTTTCACCTTAAAACCTATTTCATCTAGTAGAACAGTTTTCCTTCGGTTAACATTTGCATGATATGCTGCTTCTGTCCTTTATTTTTAACCTTTCTATATTAATTTTATTAGTTACTCTTGAAAGCAGCAAATAAATGGATTTTAAAACTTTGTTCTGATTAGTCAACACACTAGACCCTGTATTTCAATAGGTTAGTTGGATATGTTTACACCTGGGCCACTAATATATTTTTTTTATTGGGTTAGCATGTTTTCCCAAACACTTTTACTCTTGTCCAGACTTTTTAGGGGCGATTTCTAGTCAACCCCCTTCCCCCAGTGATTTTATTATGTTGTACTTTTCTTAACTTCCCTTTTCTCCTTGGTTGGTTATAATATCTATTTCCATTATTTTGGTGGTTGCTCAAGAAACTTAATACAATATCTTTAATTGTAATTATTTTCTAACAAAGTCTAAAGTTTGGGGGTATCATACCCTACTTTCTTACTCTCAGTCACATGAATTTATCTTCATTGTTGATACTGTTTAGAATTTCAGTTCTGCCTCTATTGAGGAAGAGGGAAAGAGGGAAGGATCAGGGGGTGAAGGGTAAGCACCCAACGTGAGAATATTAATAATACATTCATTTTCCTTAATTAAAATCACTTTACTGTATCTTTCATGATTTTTTAGAATGTATGTTTAGCGTAAACAATTTTCAAACTACAGAAAAGTATAAGGAGAAAGTAAAAAGTCACCCCAAATATCCTCTACTCTGAGATAACTAGACTGGGTGACCATCCATTCATGTATTTCTATATGCAAATGTATAGAAAGAGATATACATTTATATTTATTCATTTTCATGCATAAAATTTTTATAAATAGACTTACATGTTTGCTTTTTAAATCAAACAACTGCTTTACCTGAACTCTTGAGTTTCCTTCCCTCTCTCCTACTCTAATACACACATCTTATATAACCAATATTTTAGCAGTTTACATAAAGTTCATTTAATCATAGATGTATACATGAGATAGGAAGGAAGGAAGGAAGGAAGAAAGAAAGAAAGAAAGAAAGAAAGAAAGAAAGGAAGGAAGAAAGGGAAACATGGGCAAGTGAACAAATATATAAAATTTCAGGCATTGTTTGTTTTATAAAACCAGGATTATATTATACTCCCCTGCAGTTTGCTTTTCCCACCTAATAATTCATCATGCAAATCCACTACAGTCAGCTGCGGTAGACCTAACTCATTCTTTGTGGACTTTTATTATGGAAATTTTCATGCACAACACAAAAGAAGTGTTGAGGGAAGTATAATTAACTCTCAGGTACCCATCACCCAGCTTCAACAATTATCAATATTTACATTTTGCCAACCTAGTTTCATTAGTCCTTCCTGTGATAGGCTGACTAATGGCCCCACAGAGATGTTAACATTCTATCCTCCAAGAATGTGGCCTTCCAAGGCAAAAGAGACTTTGCAGGGGTAATTAAGTACACTGAGATGAGCAGATTATAGGGGATTATCTGGGTGGGCCCAAACTAATCACAGGAGTCCTTAAAACTGGAGACTCATTTTTTTAACCGTAGTTAAGGAGATGTAATTATGTTAGGATGACAGGGAAAAGCAACCTTGCATGAAGCAGGGTCTCTAGGAACTGGGAAAGGCAAGGAAATGGACTCCCCCTTAGAGCCCCAGAGGAGCAGAGCCTGCCAACACCTGGATTTTAGCCCAATGAAAACTATGTCGGACTGCTAACCAACAGACTGCAAGATGATACATGTGTGGGGTCTTTTTAGGCTACTAAGTTTGTAATAATTCATTACAAGAATGGAAAACAATTATACTGTCCTTTCCTTCCTTTTTTTCTTCCTTCTCTCCCTCCTTCCCTCCTTCCTTCCTTTCTAACAAGGCCTGCAGTACTTGACAGAACATTTCAGAGATCACATTTTACCCATAATACTTCCCTACATATGTTTCACAGGTGATGATTCAAAAAGTAATCACAATACCTATGATACTAACAAAATGAATAATTGTTTCATATCATCCAATAAGCTGTGTTTGGGTTTTCCTTAGTATCTAAGGAAATGTCTCTTTATATTTGGTTGAATAAAGTTCTAAAGACGACTTCAAGTCACATTCCACTGACATTTCTCCTAGGTGGCTTTTCATTCATAATGGTTTTCCCTTCTCCCCTTTTACACAGGCTATTATTTGGGAGTGTGGGGGGGGGGGGGAGGAGACTTGGTCATTTACTCAAGTAAATTTAGACTTAGCACACACTAAATTTAGATTTCCACATTTTCAAGGTAACAATTAACATGTTCTTCTATCCCCTGAATTCGATATAGGCTGGCAGTTAGATCTAGAAGCTCAATAAAACGTAGATTCAGCTCTTCGGACTTCTTGTTGCATTGCATTGTGTTTTTTCCACGTTGAGTGATGTTGAGATGGATTGGTGGTTCAGGTGTTGTCAGCTTATCCAGCCAGGACAAAGTCCCCTCAAAGCCTTTCACCCTCTGATATTGGGAGTCAATTGCCTGAATCTGTTATTTCACTAACATTGATTATCACTAAAATTCATTTGCATATATTTGATGCATTTTAATCTTCTGCAATTCTTTTTAAGACTCAACTTTTCCCAACTTTAGCCAATGGGAGCCCCTCTGATTGGCTCCTATGTTCTTTTAGCCTTTATAGCAAGCATGTCAAACACGTGGCCCATGGGCCACAAGCCTCATTTATTTGGCCCGTGTTAGGCTTTGAGTTTGACATGCTTGCTTTATAGCCTCCTTTAGTATGGACTGCCATTGGCAGACTACATCCTAAGCGACTGGGGCTAACTCACTCTTTTTAATGCCTGAATGATGTCGCGCAATATGAGTGGCAGGTATTGTAGGTGAGCACACTCAATTGCATTCTAGTCCTATTGGAATCTGTTTTACTATACGCCTCTCCAACCCTTCCGGGACCTACCATTTCTCATTGGATCTAGTTTCTGGCTAGCAGGCACCTGAGAGAGATTTGGAAGCCAGGGAGTGGAAGAATTCTGCTGTAGCTGCTTCTCATCTCAGCCGTACTAGGAATCCCAGGAACCAATGCCCAGCTTCACGGACAGCCAGAGTCAGGGCATGGGGCAGTAATGCTGCTGCTTTAGATGACGGCTGCGTTGTATCTTGGATCTAGCTAGTGGGGCTGTAGCTTCCTGAATATCTATCTGGCTTTCATAGTCAGCTTTTTAAGGTTATGCTGCTTTAAAAAAATGTTAGTGGCTAATGACAAAGAGTGATTTCTCCTTGATGTTGCACATTGCTGTAGATTTGATTAGACTCTTTACCCCTGGATCTTCATTATCCTAGGACAGTGGTTGGCAAACTGCGGCTCGAGAGCCACATGTGGCTCTTTGGCCCCTTGAGTGTGGCTCTTCTAAAAAAAGAAAAGAAAACAAACAAACAAAAAAACACCCATATACCCTAATTAAGTTAATAACAAGGTACCTACCTATATAGTTTAAGTTTAAAAAATTTGGCTCTCAAAAGAAATTTCAATCATTGTACTGTTGATATTTGGTTCTGTTGACTAATGAGTTTGCCGACCACTGTCCTAGGATCCAGGCTACAAGAACCCCTGTTTAGAACACGCCATTGTTGTGACAGTTTGCAGAGATAGCGGAGCCATGCAAAGGCACTTAAAGCTTTGGTTTGGAACTGGCACGCTTCACTCCCACTGACATGTCATTGATCAAAGCAAGTCATGCTGCCAAGCTTTATGTTAATGAGGCAGAGAAGTAAAACTACCCTTGCAAGGAAGGGGAGAAAATGATTGAGAACAATCACACAACCTACCACTGTTGGCTATCTGTTTATAGCAGAGAGGATAGCAACCTTGGTGGACCGGTTCTGCGCTGATAACCTAGAAGTCAAGCCTTTCTCTCCAGCCCTCCCCGGGATTGGGCACTTACCTAATTCCCAGATCAACACAGGTTCTCTTCAAATTAACCGTAACTGAACACTGGAGCCACAGTATGGATTCATGACAAGTTATTCCTCCCACATCGATAGGCAACCATTCTGTTTCCAGGTTGTTTTTCACATTTTGCTACCAAATATAACGCTGCAACAAAATCCTTTAAAACATCCTGAATGCTGCATCTTTATTTCTATGCTTTCGATTTCTAGGTGTGGGATTGTAGGTCCAGAGAACATAGGATGTTTTTAACTACAGCAATTATTTCTGTGATTTTTTAAATTAAAAAGCTAAAACAATTATTCCAACCTTTCCCTACATATTTGGCAGTGATATGTAATTTAATTCTTTAATGGTTGTTTTGGTTGTTTTTTTTTCCATGTGATAGCTGGCAAGTGTTATTTCCTAAGTCCTTTAATTTGCATGATTTTGACCACAAGTGAAGCTAGGCATCTCTGTGCTGTTTTTTTTTTCCCTTGCAGATTTATTGAGGTATAAATTACGAACCATAAAATTCATCCACAGAATGGCACAACTGAATGATTTTTAGTAAATTTATAGAGTTATAGAATCAACACCATAATCCAATTTTAAAGCTCTTTTCTCACTCCAAAATGTTTCCTCATGCCTGTTTGCAATAACCCCTGCTCCTACCCCAGCTCTAGGCGACTAATTTTCCCTTTTAGGACATATTTTTTTAAATCAAATGACATACAGTCTTTTTGTCTGACTTCTTTCTCTTAGCATCATATTCTCAAGGTTCATATATGTTGTAACTACATCAGTAGTTTGTTTCTTCATTGCACCATACAACTGTATTATAGAAATGCTCTACATTTTATTTGTCTATTCACCAAGTAATGCATCTTTGGGCTCTTATAAATGAAGCTATGAAAATGTGTATGCAAGCCTTTGGGTGAATATATATTTTTATTTCTCTTGATTAGATAACTGTGTGGAAGTGAAGAGCCATCTGGTGAGTTTACAGGTAATTTGTATATATGCTAGAGGCCTGATGCATGAAATTTTTGCACGGGTAGGGTCCCTAGGCCTGGCTGGCCATCAAGGCCGATCTGTGGGGCCACCAGTGGAGCAGTCACAGGGGGCTCTCCACTGGCATTCGCCTTGGCCAACCTGGCACTGCCTGCTCACCAACCCCATCCCCTGCCACCATCACAGATTGCCTCCTTCTGTGGGGTGACCAGCAGGGCGATTGGGGGAGGAGGGCTCACTGGCACCCGCCTTGGCTAGCCTGGGGCCTGTGAGCTGGGGCAGCTCCTGCGTTGAGCGACTGCCCCCTGGTGGTCAGTGCACATCATAGCGACCAGTCAATTCCAATGGTCGCTCAGCTGTTCAGTCAATTTGCATATTAGTCTTTTATTATAAAGGATTTTATTGATTTCAGAGAGGAAAGAAGAGGGAGAGGGAGAGATAGAAACATCAATGATGAGAGAGAATCATCAAGTGGCTGTCTCCTGTATGCCCCCCAGCAGGGATTGAGGCATGCGCCTTGACCTGGAATTGAACCATGACCTCTGGTTCATAGATGGATATTCCACTGCTGAGCCACACCAGCCAGGCTACAGGTAACTTTTTTTTAAGTGCCAAACTTTTCCAAAGTGTCTATACTGCCGAAACCGGTTTGGCTCAGTGGATAGAGCGTTGGCCTGCAGACTGAAAGGTCCCGGGTTTGATTCTGGTCAAGGGCATGTACGGGCACATCGCCAATTGGGGGTGTGCAGGAGGCAGCTGATCGATGATTCTCTCTCATTGATGTTTCTAACTCTCTATCCCTCTCCCTTTCTCTCTGTAAAAAAATCAATAAAATATATACATATATTTAAAATAAGTATCTATACTAATCTATTTTTTTTTTCACCAGCAAGGTAAAAGGACTTCTGTTTTCCCATACCTTCACCAGCACTGGACTTTGTCATTTTGAATTAGAGCCATTCCAGTGGGTGTGCAGTGGTATCCCATTGTGGTTTTAATTGCATTTCCCTGGTGATTAATGATGTTGAGCACCTTTTCCTGTGCTTAGTAGCCATTCATATATTTCCTGTGGTGAAATAGCTACTCAAATATTTTGCCTGTTTTTAAATTGTGCTGCTTATCTTCCTATTACTGAGTTGTAAGACTTCTTTATATTTTTGAATGCAAATCCTTTACATATACATGCTTACAAATACCTTCTCCCAGCTGTGATTAAGCTGCTGGTGCCCAGACCCCACCCCAGTGTGGTAGAACCACTTTACAACCAAGTTTAGAGGAAGGGAAATGAGGATTATGAACAGTCCCAGGCAAGAATACCCCCACACCCCCACTGTTCTTATCCAAAGCTCAGCAGTTTTTGCATGAATAAACATTCCTCAATGTGTTATTTGCCTCTGGTCAATTTCCAGAGCTCTGAAATAGTTATTTTGACAATTTCCCCAATTTTCTGTTGTGTTTGGAGGAGAGGATTCTCCGATCTCTTCGCTCTTCCCTGCGAGAAGATGTTAAGCATCACTTGGTACATTTATGACAATTTGGAGTGGGGCTCTTCTCTCACAGCCCCAGCAAGCACCACAGCTGGGTTTTATTTTTTTTGAATTGGGATTGGGTCATTTGGCCATCCCTGAACCACTCTATGACCAAGGGAATGCAACACTAGGATTGGCCAAGCCTGAGTGCCATGCCCACCCCCAGAGTCTGAGAGGAATAGACTCCCACAGCACCTAGCATGAGAGTGGAGAGGCCAAGTCTTCCTGAAGTGAATTGGGGTAGTTTTCCCCGAAAGAAGACGCAAGCAAGGTGGCAAAAACAGCCAATGTTCGATACGTACACCCTTCAGAGCTGTGATTCCCCATGTGAAGCACCACATCGCTGGCCAGTGACCAACAGCTGCCAAGTCTACCAGCTTCCGAGAGACCCTCCCTGCCCACTTAGCCCTGCTGAGTTCTTAATGACACCAGACAGACAAAGCCCTGGGATTCGGGTGCAGATTTCAGTGCCCTCTGAGACCTCTCCCAGCCATCCACCCAAGAACCTACAATTCTAAATGCTCATTTGTTTCCCCTCTCCCTTTGTCTTGTCTCCTTTTAGTCTCCCGTTTCCTCTTTTCAGCAATGTCCTATTATAAAATGTGTTTGCCTTCCCATTCCGCAAGACCTCCCTGTACTCTCTGATTCTGTCTGGAATTCTCTGTCTCTCTGTGCCTTTCTCTTTCTATTATCCGGGTCTATTTATTGAACACCCATAACCGTCAGGAAGTGTGCATCGCTCCAACACTGCAAAAACACAGATGCGTTTGCTACAATCCCTCCCCCTCAAGTTCACAATGTCTTTGCCAGAAAGAGCCTTCCATTCACGGTGGGGGGGGGGGAGTTTGCTGCAAAAGGACAGCGTGCCAGTGCACCGTGAGCGATGTTGACAGTGCAGGCTGTTCATGTTCATTCTCCCCAGGCTGGCCTTGTGCACACACAGCGTAGCTGAGAGCTTCTGTAGCTCCAAGACGGCGTCTGAGCCTCGGGGCCTGAAATCCCTCACTTCACCTCTTCACACTCCTGAAAAATTGCCATAACTCGAGAATCACTAGGATGCTAGCTAGACACCAGGCATTTGATAATGGAAGATTAATTCATCCCCAAAGGTCGCTTTCTTTTTAAATGAGCAGTATTGACCAAAGTGCAAGGTGGCAGTTTTAATGCGTTGGGAGAGGGATTCGGGAGCAGCAGGGATGGATGCGTGCTGGGGAGGTGGGCCTACAGGGGCCTCCCCTGAGGGTGTGGTGTGCCTGGGATGAGGTGGGTACAGAGGAAGGGTGAGGACCCAAGGGCATGGACTTCCAAGGGTTGAGTCCATATATTTCACTGCTCTGCCAAGGACCACTCAGAATTCTTTGCTTCATCTGCATCCCCTTTTCTCTTCCTCTCCCACTCAACTGCCAGGGGATGGGCAGTAGTTTGTATGTCACTTAGAGTTCAGTTACCTAGACAAGGCATTCCAACTTCTGTCCAAGTTATAAAATGGTGCAATTCATGTGATCAAGGGTTGTGAATGTCACAGGTTGGGGAGTAACTGTAAAGAAAAGCAACCCTTTCGTTCCATCAAGGGTTCCTTGCCAGCACAGTGAATTAGCACGAGGGCAAGCCAAGTGCAAAAACACCTCTGGGGAGGGGGACATGGTGAGGATTAGTCATACAAGGGAAGTTTTAGGGCTGAAAAAATAGACCCCGGAGGTGGGGAGGGGGGATCACACAGTAAGGGGGGAGGACCCCCTCACCTCTGAGTGTGAAATTAGCTCACCTTCGTTCAGACATCAATCCCATGAAAATTATAAATATAGCGCCCTGATTATTTAAGAGAAAAACGCTAATTTTCAAGTTTGTGCTATTTCTAGAGATTCAAATCTGCTCCGCAGGAAGTGTGAGAGTGCTGATAATTAAGGAACACTATGTTAAGCGACGATAACACACCGCCTCTGGATCCCGGCTCACAGTACCTTGTAAATGTGACAAAGTCAGATTTGATATTGCAAAAATGTCAGGAACACCCATTAGCGATTCTCTCAT
The DNA here is from genome assembly GCA_963924515.1 of Vespertilio murinus. Classification (NCBI taxonomy): domain Eukaryota; kingdom Metazoa; phylum Chordata; class Mammalia; order Chiroptera; family Vespertilionidae; genus Vespertilio; species Vespertilio murinus. The sequence continues at coordinate 29,092,794 of OZ004715.1, read as the reverse complement.
TCCAATACAATTCAGTTATTCTTAACTTCTCACTGCAATCTTTGTTATCAATGTGTGTGTGTGTGTGTGTGTGTGTGTGTGTGTGTGTTTGTCATAGATCATGTGAATTCAAGATAATCATTACCAAAAAATATATATATCAAAAAGCCAGAAGGTGAAATAATTTACAGATCACTTCTCCCCCCACCCCTTTTTGGTCACTGACCTGCATCAATTATACAACCTGCAGTCATAAGAATGCAGCGGGGGAGGGGGGGGTGGGGGGGGTGGTGACTGAACTCTTCATAACCCTCCGGACTGTGAAGCACCAGAGAATGAACTCATGACTTCTTCACCCACCCACCCTCCCCTAATCCCTGTTGATGGCTGCCTAGCAGTCGCCCAAGGTCCATCCTGGCTCTATTTACAGATTTGTCTCATTTTCATGTCAATCCACATACCCTATGCTGCTCTGGCTGCGTGCTTTTGTTCATGCCAGCCTCATCCACCACCTTCATTCATTTCCCCGGAGAGCTGCACTCATTCTTTTTAAAAAAATATATATATTTTATTGATTTTTTCACAGAGAGGGAGAGAGTTAGAAACATCGATGAGATCAGCTGCCTCCTGCACACCCCCTACTGGGGATGTGCCCGCAACCAAGGTACATGCCCTTGACCGGAATCGAACCCGGGACCTTTCGGTCCGCACGCCGACGCTCTATCCACTGAGCCAAACCGGTTTCGGCACTGCACTCATTCTTTAAGACTGTGCAGGACGCATCTCCTCCAGAATCTTCCCCGAGCCCACAGAGAGGAATGGGTATGCTTCCTCTGAACTTCCCCCCTCCCTCCAGTCTGTCGCATCATATCGTGTTCACTTTTCCTTCAGCCCTGATGTCCGGGAGGTCCCTCATCTTCCTATGCCCAGTACGGACCAGTACACTAAGGATGTTGTAGGCATCCTGTGAGTGTTCTGGAATTTGAATCTGATGTGAATTTTGAGCTATTGGTGAAATTTGTACAATTCAGATTCTGCCAGGGGCACATCCACTCCCTTAAATCCCTGCAGGTTCTGTATTTAAAGGAGCAGTGCTTGGCTTCAAGCATTTATTCAGGTTTGTCATAAAATTATAAAATCGTGGACTATGGATTTATTCATAGACAATATACATTGTTCTATGTCCTAGAATTTAGTTAGATAAAAGTGTCATTCTTTATGTGTTTGAGAAATACCTTTTTTCACTCAGTAGTTCATATTTTAAATTACCAATGTTGATACATTTAAGATCTAGCTCATTCATTTTTCATTGCTGTGATGTTTTCCATTGTATGAATTTATCATGGCTTATATGTTCATGATTGTTATATTTTCTTGATGGAATATTTGATCAATATGTAGGGCTCCTATTTATTCCTAATATTCTTCTCCATTAAATTCATTTTTCTCTTATATTGGCAATGCCACATAGCTTTCTTTCTTTCTTTTGATTTGTATGGCAGGTATATCTTACCAATGGCTTTATTTGCCAATATTCTCCATGACTTTATATTAGGGAAGTGTTTAGGGGAAAAAAAGCTTGATTTTTATTATCTATAATCAATCAATTGACTCTACTTTTCTTTAAAAATATTTTATTGATTTTTCACAGAGAGGAAGAGAGAGGTATAGTCAGAAATATCGATGAGAGAGAATCATCGATCAGCTGTCTCTTGCACACCCCACACCGGGGATGTGCCTGCAACCAAGGTACATGCCCTTGACCAGAATTGAACCTGGGACCTTTAAGTCCGCAGGCTGATGCTCTATCCACTGAGCCAAACCGGTTTTGGCTGACTCTACTTTTGATAGGTGATTTTAAATTTATGAATGCTGATATCTTATACTTAGCTGTTACTAGATATATTTTTTATTTACTTTGTTTCTTTTAATTTTCTTTCTTAACTTTTTTGCCTTCTCTTGAATTAATAACATTTTAAAAATTCTTTCTTTTTACCCTTACCTGGTTTGAAAACTATATACTATATATTTTTTACTGTAAACTTTTTATTTTTTAAATAGAAAAGTTATTGAGATATAATTCATATACATTCACCCATTCAAAATGTATAATTAATGGTTTATAATATATTTGAGGAGTTGTGCAATTATCACCCAGTTGATTTTAGAAAATTGTATTACCCCAAGAAGAAGCCTCATATCCATTAGCAGTCACTCCCCGTTTCCCTTGGACCCTTCCCTTCTAGCCCTAAACAACTCCAATCTACTGGCTGTCTTCATGAACTTATCCTGGGCTCTTCGTATAAATAGAACCACATATGTGGTCTTGGAAAACATTTGTTACTTGGAGCTGTTACCCAATCCTTTGGAATATATATATATATATATATATATATATATATATATATATAATACACACACACACACACACACACATGCATATATATATATTTGATTTCAGAGAGGAAGGGAGAGTGAGAGAGAGAGGTAGAAACATCAATGATGAGAGAGAATCATCGATCGGCTGCCTCCTGCACACCCCCTACTGGGGGATCTACCCCACAACCCAGGCATGTGCTCTTGACTAGAATCGAACCCGGGACCCTTCAATCCACAGGCTGATGCTCTATCCATTGAGCCAAACCAGCCAGGGCCCTTTGGAGTTTTTGATGGGACAACCACTTAGCTCTCCCCTCTGTCTTTTTCCAGTCCTGGTCATTTCCCTAGCCACCTTGCTGCCTGCATAGCAGGTGTGGCTTCTCAGCTTCATGATAGTTGTCACTGCAGACACTCACACCTCTACTCCAACCTGTATATAATCTTTCAAGTCCTTGGCCCTGAAATTGGCTCTGCCTACTCTTCTTGGCCTGCTCCTGCTCTCTAGGTGGGGTACACTTGGCTTTCTATCCTTTCTCCTCTGACTTACTGCTCTGGATCACCCAGGTAGGTCCTTAGCCCTGACCATGGTCACCAGTATTCAAACACTGACCAGACCCACGTGCTGCCTCTGTTTGGGGGCTGAGGGTAGGATTGGGAGAGCTGATTCAGATTCTGTTCAGCTGGACTGTTTATGGACCTGCGAATAATATTATGGGTCACAGGTTCCTTCAGCAAAGTATATGCAGCTGGCTTACCCTGGTGCCTGAGGGCATCTCCATGGAAACTCTCCTGACCTCTACCCTAGGCTGGGTTAGGTGCCCCTCCTCTCTTCCAGGACCCTATAGTCCCCTTATTATCCCACTTACTTTGCTTTCTTTGCATTCTCTTGCCTTTATCCAATTCATATCCCTCCCCCAACATGGGAAACTAGACAACAGGAAGCTTGTCTGATGCATCTCAGCACCCTCAGCGCATAGCACAGATCAGCCACGTGGGAGAGACAGACAGCTACACAGTTCATTTTATTAGATCAGTGATAGCGGCAGAACCTGAGTAATAGGTCTTGGATATCATCTGTATTTGCAGCAGCTTCCATTACAAATATGGCTCCTTGGCTTTTGATTGATATCACTGTGGTTTGGAAGGAAGCATGGACCCTTTTCTCTGATAAACGCGCAGATTGCCTAAGCCTTAAAGACGCTGGAACACTAAAGAGCAATCAATTTTTCCCCAATGAACTCTAACCTGCTTTCCAAATATATTCCATTTTTCAATCTTACCCAGCAGCTGAAAGTTTTGTTAGTTATGTTTTTCAAAAGATAGGCGGCCATGATTTGCATCCCAAATCTCTGGCCAGTCCACTTCCCACCGGTGCCTGCTAGGTGCCTGCTAGGCCCTTTGAGCAGAACAGCAGAATGGCCACTTCAGGAAAACTCACTTCAGAAGCAATGCTGCTCACAAATACTCTCCTGCCTGGGGAATGTGCTAGAGCTGTGGTCGGCAAACTGTGGCTCTCGAGCCACATGTGGCTCCTCGGCCCCTTGAGTGTGGCTCTTCCACAAAATACCACGGCCTGGGCGAGTCTATTTTGAAGAAGTGGCATTAGAAGAAGTTTAAGTTTTAAAAATTTGGCTCTCAAAAGAAATTTCAATCGTTGTACTATTGCAATTAGGCTCTGTTGACTAATGAGTTTGCCGACCACTGGGCTAGAGAGAGGGTGTCATCTGGGACCTCTCCAGTTTGAGGCCTACAACTGAGGCCCAACCAACTGTGCTATTCCTGCCTCAGGTACCCTCTGGTTCCTGCTGGGATAATGCTCACTGAGCAGGGGGTGTTCTCAGAGCTGACTGACCACAGTGCCCCTAAGAGGTAGTAGACAATGGATGCTGCCCTTCTTTTCTCTCTTCCATTTCTGGCCCTAACCCCTTTACCCCACCTCACCTCCCTAGGGGAGAAGGTGATGATCCCCTTGTTGTTGATGAATCCTTGGTCAGTCCTGAGAAGGGGGTGCGGGCATGGGCAGTGGTAAGGCCAACAGGGAGAGGGTGCTTAATTACACTTAGACTCTGGGCAAGTGAATTAACCATCTGCAACCGCATGGATGGACCTGGAGAGCATTGTGCTAAGCGAAATAAGCCAGTCAGAGAAAGATAAGTATCACATGATCTCACTGATTTGTGGAATATAATGAGAAACATAAACTGATGAACAGAAACAGTACCAGAGACAGAGAAGCATGGATCAGATCATCAAGCATCAGAGGGAAGGTATGAAAGGGTAGGGATAAGGGGGAGAGATCAACCAGAGGACTTGCATGCATATAAGCCTAACTAATGAACACAGACACCAGAGTGGGTAGGGGAGGTGAAGGCCTGAGTGGGGGAGTAGAGGAGCAATGTGGGGATAAGGACACATATGTAATACCTAATCAGTAAAGAAAAGAAAATTAAAAAGCTAAAAAAAATTAAAATAAAAAAGCAGATTAAGGAGATCTGAGAATGTAGTAGGCTGAGCCCCTATTTCTTTTTAAAAAAATATATTTTACTGATTTCTTACAGAGAGGAAGAGAGAGGGATAGAGAGTTAGAAACATCTATGAGAGAGAAAATCATCAATCAGCTGCCTCTTGCACACCCCATACTGGGGATGTGCCTGCAACCCAGGTACATGCCCTTGACCAGAATCGAACCTGGGACCTTTCAGTCCACAGGCTGATGCTCTATCCACTGAGCCAAACCGTTTTTGGCCGAGCCCCTGTTTCTGATGGCCCCTATCAGCAAACTCCCTGCTGCAGTGACACAAAAGAAAGCAAGAACAACAATGAAGATGGGAGCAGCCTTGATGCCGAATCGTAAGCAGGAGCCGATGTACATCTGAGGTTTCAGGTTCCCAGGGGGCTGGACAGGTGTGGGCAGGGGTCACCGACTATTATGTGGGACCTGCTTCGATCACCTGGAGGATGGAGGATCCAGTGACAAGGGAAGAGAGGGCCTTTCTGGCACAAAGGCTGGGCTGAGGACATCTGATCTCCAGCAACATGAGCAGGCCCAGACACTGAGCTGTGAGCTCCCAAGGTAGAGAGAAAGCTGCCGTAGCCACCAACTCATTGCTTTCAGTGCTGAGAGAAAACCACAGTCCTTCACTTCCTCCTCCTCCTTGCTCTCCAATTCTTCAACCTACCACTGTTCGGGAGAGCTTTAGTTAGACCTGAGTATGTGCTAGAGAAAGCCATGCCCAAGGCATGGTATGGAATGAAAGATTACAAGTCCATGGATCAGCAATTTTCAACCTTTTTTATTTCATGGCACACATAAACTAATTCCTAAAATTCCGTGCCACCAAAAATATAAATATATTTTGCTGATCTGACAAAAAAACTAGATATAATTTTGATTTATTCACACTATGACAGCTATTGTATTGGCTATTGTCATTGTTTTATTTGACAATCTAAGGGAAAAGACTAAATAGTCAGATATTGCACATTTTAAAAATTCTTGCAGCACACCAGTTGAAAATCACTGCACAGATAGTAGCATGGAGGGAGATCAAGCAAAGAGCCAGACCTCTTCTAAATGAGGAAGTTTTAGTGAAAGAAATGGAAGAAATATTAAGTAAATGTTCATAGAAATGCATAAAGCTATATAGTTAGAAAATAAAAAAAGGTTGGTTAATTTAAAAAAAATTCTGATTTGAAAACTGCAGAACTACAATATAGAATTGATTCTACTAAAAACTGAATTAGTCAATTAAGACAACAAGTAGGGAAGTTATCTTAACTACACAAGAGAAAAAAGAGAGTGAATAAAAAGAGAGACACGGAGGTCCAGGAGACCCTAAGATGCAAATGCAAAGTTTCAGAAATAGATAAATAAACAGACCCAGGAAAGCAAAAATATAGAAAGAAGGAAAATCTCTGAGTTGAAAAATATATAAAAACTTTAATTGAAAAGGCACATATAGTATCAGGCAGAAATAATAAAATAAAATAAAAACACCCACCTGATAAAATTTCTGAACTCACAGGATAGAGAGATTTGATCACAGGCTTCCAAACAGGGGGAGAAGGTAAGGTTCAAAGGGAACAGAACAGAGCACAACAGATTTCTCATGTGCAACTTTGGACACCAGAAGACAATGAAACTATATATAGTCTTTGGAGAAAAGCATTGTAATCCAAGAATCTTATACTATCCAGTAAAACATTCAGATGAAAAGAGAAAATTTGTTCATCTTAAGGAGAGTCATAATGCATGCCACCCAGTATACTTCTATGAAAATCACTTAAGCAAGTACTCCAATTAAAATCAAGTCAGGCCCAGGCCGGCTCACTCAGTTGGTTAGAGCATCTTCCAGATATGCCAAGGTTGGAGGTTCGATCCCTGGTTGGTGCAAATACAGAAATCACCCAACGAATGCATAAATAAGTGGAACAACAAACCAATGTTTCTCTTTCTTTCTCTCCCTCCCCCCACCTCTCTTAAATCAAAAATAAATATTTATTTTTAAAAATTCAGCACAAAGAATCTTAAGGTATGATGTTATATTCAAAGAGTAGGAGACAGTCAAAATTTATTTGTTAAGTTCCTGTGTTAGTCTAGGATAGAGTGATGAGCAAAACAGAGCCCCTGTCCCCGGGAGCTCCTATTCAGGTACCAAGTGTTGAGAAGAAGATTAGGTGGGTGGGCACTATTCATCTCCTGCAAGGAGCAAGGGCCAGTGAGTTCAAAATATTTGCAAAGGAGCCCTTAGGGCTGGATGGTGGAATCCAGGCCGGATGAGGAGGGAAAGGAGGATGTGAGAAGGTGGTGGAGAGTGAAGAGTGATGATATCAATTGGAGAGTGGCTGAGCAAGAGAACCAGAGCCAGGGAGCTGGGGAGACAGTGGGACAGGGACGGGCTACATCACAATGGCTGACAGAGTCCAGTTATCCATCATGTCAAAGTCTGGGGAATGGGCACCGGAGTGAGTGACTGAGGTGACTGAGAAAACTCCCCTGGAGGAGAGGAGGGCACGGGACTCGGAGAATGTTAGCTGTGTCACCAACATCGGGGATGAAGCCCAGGATGATGAGGGGAGTGGAGAAGGGGGAACCTTGAGTCAGATGCCAGAGCATCCGTGAGTGAAGGAAAGGACAAAGGAGTGAGTACAGCAAGCAGGAGGACAGAATCAGTGACAGTCACGGCTAAATCCAAATAGATGAATGTAAGGGGATTGCCACCTGCAATGGGAGGGATTATGATGTATAAAAGTATTTTTTTTAAAACTGGGAGTCAAAATTCCCAAGGATTCCAACAAAACGCAGGAGGTAGTGAAGGAGGGGCCAAGGGAATAGAAGTTAACACACACTAACGGCTTCATTTGGGTGTGGGGTACGTGGCTGAAATTGAGCTGAATAGCACTACACTACAAAGGTCTTCTCTTGGGAAACTGGGAGATTCAGCCTGTTGGTAAAGAAATACAAACACGAATATTCCCTTCAAAATATACCTATACTCACTAAAAATTAGAAACATCTAGAAAAACTTACAGAACACCAGAGGCAAAAAATAGCAACTAAAAATAAACACTCTAATAAGGCAGTAAAAAATTGGTTAGGAAAGAAACAGGAACAAAAGACACACCATAGTACAAAAAGCACAAATTAAGACAAACACAAACATGTCTTTTATTTCAATTGTGACCTCTGCATTTAATGTTGCTATTAAAAATAATAATGAAAGAACCATTAGGCAATCATTAAAAACAATCACCTGGTGATTATTTCATGGGTGTGCAATTGTGCACTTTAGAAAAGTACAGTTTACTGTACATAATTATTTTTCAATAAAGCTATTTTTTAAAAAACAGCAAAGACTTTAAGATGGGGTCTAAAAACCAAACTGCTTTTTTATGCTCTATGCATACTAGAGAAAGACTGAAAAAGGCAAGTGTAAAAAAAATGAAAAATAGGGATAGCAGTACTTTTTATCACATAAAGTAGATTTTGAGGCTAAAAGCATTGTCAGACAACAGAGACATTTTGTAAGAATAAAAGGTAAAGCATACTAAGATGTTCTGACAGCCAACAATCTTTAATTAACCAATAACATCACTTTAAAATATATAAAGCAATGACTTCCAGAAATATTACAGGTAAATCCACAATCACATTAAGGAACTCTTAATATAACTTAGTAACTAAACTTTTTCTCAGACCTTATAAAATCTAGTAGATGAATATAAAATAAAACTATATTGTAACATTATCAACAATCCTATATAATAAAAGGCTAATATGCAAATTGTCCCGTTGACTGGGAGTTCGACCAGGGGCCAACCACCCATGGCTCTCCCCAGCCGGCCCAGCCCAATTGGCCCCGATTAGGGTGGGCTGGCCGGACCCCATCCATGCACAAATTTGTGCACCGAGCCCCTAGTAAAAATATATTTTAAAAGCTATAGAGCACTTGAATAAATAACTAATGACAACAAACACACACATACACAGACATTGAACTTCATACTCAACAAATAGAAAATGTACATTCTTTTAAAACACCCTTAGAACTTTATATACCAGGGCACAAGAATATGTCAGCTATTTCCAAAGCAAATAGAAATCATTTAATAAAACTAGGAGACATTTTTAAAAACTTAAGTCTTTAAAAAACAACAACACACCCTCTTGAAATGTTAACTCTTTTCTAAATCATCTGTGAATTCAAGAAGAAATCAAGACCGGAAATTGTAATTGGGAAAAAATTATAATATTCCATATAAAACCTTATGGGAAATCAGCAAAATAGTGATATTTAACAGAAAATGTGTAGCCTTAATGTTATGTGTTAGAAAACGAGGAACATTTTATTGTTTAAAAATATTTTATTGATATTTTACAGAGAGGAAGGGAAAGAGACAGAGAGACAGAAACATCGTTGAGAGAGAAACATCGACCAGCTGCCTCCTGCACACCCCACACCGGGGATGTTCCCGCAACCAATGTATATGCCCTTGGCCGGAATTGAACCCGGGACTTTTCAGTCCGCAGACCGACGCTTTACCACTGAGCCAAACTGACCTCAGCACGAGGAACATTTTAAATAATGAACTAAACATTCAAGAACATAGAACAAGTTTAGAAGAAAACTAAATGAGATAAAACAAATAATAAAACTAAAACAAATATAGAACTCTATGGTCATACATAATAAAATAAATGTTAGTTCTCAGGAACATGTTTAAAACAATGGAAAGGCTGTGCCTTTGACAAGAGAAAAGACAGCACATCCATCAGGAATGACAAAAAAGAGAAAATCACTAACCCCAAGATTCTAAAATTTCCAAGACAGTGCACGCTGACAACTACTTTGAAAACCCAGATGTAATGGATGACTCCCTAAGAAAATATGATTTACCTAAACTGAGCAAAATGTTAACATAAAATACAGAGGAAGTGATATCATCAAATATATGCCTCAAAAAATAAATCAAGGCATTTAAAATTCATTGTGTGGTAGTTAAGAGCGGAGACTGGCTGTACTCCTTGCTCCACCACCTGTTAGCTGTGTCTCTTTAGTAAATTTGCCAGATTTAGCAAATAAAAAAGCATCGCAATCAAATTAATTGGAATTTTAGATAAACAACAAATAACATTGCAGTAGAAATATTCCCATGCAATATTATAGGACATATAAAAATTGTCCATTGTTTATCTGAAATTCAAACTTCATTGGACATCCTGTATCTTCCTGCAACTAGGCTTTAGGCTGGTCACTTAATTCTCCTGTACTAGTTTCCTCATCGTTAAAATGGAATGATGATAGTGATAATGATAAACCTATGTGATAAGGATAATAATGGGAGGAAGAATTAAAAGAGTTAATACATGGAAAACTCAGAAGCACTATGCAAATGTTAGTTATTTTGGTGATAGCTCCTTTCCTTCTCTCTTCTTCTTCTTCTTCTTCTTCTTCTTCTTCTTCTTCTTCTTCTTCTTCTTCTTCTTTCTCTCTCTCTCTCTCTCTCTCTCTCTCTCTCTCTCTCTCTCTCTCTCTCTCTCTCTCTCTCTTCAACAAGAATGTATCAAACACTTAAGTGCCTAGCCCTCGGCTACACACTGGGACAGATACACACGTAATAAAATTAAAGCATCCTTGCCCTTTCTTCATTCACACACCCCAAGAGAAGTGATTCCAGCTCACCACAGTGCTGGGTCTTCTTCCTGTTTCTGACACATTTTATCCCGCCCATGGTTGGGAGTCTCACACTCACAAGTTGGGGTTTTCCCCACTTTAGAGCCCACAAGCTGGGCCCTTGTTCAGGTGTCTTTACCTCTTTAACTTCCCTCATACAACAGGCACTTAAAGAAGGTAACAAATGTGCCTTGGGGTCTAGCAGGCCCCAGGTACTGCTAGCTTTGGCTCCCGTGGCAAACACAACGGTGACTGTGGCCTTGGGTGGTCTTCCTGCCTCCGTTCTTCCCTTGGGCTAATGTTCACACTGCTGTTCTCTGGTGAGAAGCAGCAGTAAGGACGGAGAGACTTGCCTGGCCTCTGCTCCCAGCCTTTCTTAGAGGCCTCTGGCTGCCTTGGTTGTGCTATTGCATTGGTATCCGGGTCTCAGAAACCAGACTAAGAACACTGGCTGCTCATCCAGCTCACACCCCTCTTTCAACTTGAGGCCACCTTAGCGCCTCAACCAGGCCTTGTTCTTTCAGCGCTAGGTGCTGGCATGAGGCTCACCTCGGCTCCTCTACCTCTGGGCCCACCCACCCTGTGGCATGTCTGCAAGGGTATAAATGGGTCTCCTCCTCCAGTCAGAAGCCACCTCCCCAGTGTGCCCGGACTTCTCCTCCCTCCTTACTCACCACCGGCTTCCTGCCCCCGCTGGCCCCTGCCTCCACTTACTCCGGGGTTCCATCCCCAGTGCCCCACACCCTTGCTCAGGTACCTTTTATTTACGCTTTAAAGTGGCCGCTACACATGAAAGACCCTGCACTTTGGTAGGGAAAGGAAAGGCTTTATAGCTACTCAAAGGAGAAAAGAACATCGGTTAAGTTCCTACTGTGTGTCAGACAGGAGGCTAAGACCCTGACCACATATTTTTCTCAGGATGTGGTGAAACAGGTGTGAGTGTCTCCATTTTATACATCCCAAAGCACCGGTTTAGAAAGGCTAAGTGTCTTGCCTGAGGTTATATCCAAGTCAGTGGCAGAACCGGATCTATATTTAAGCCTCTTTGCCTCTAAATTCAATCTTTTCCACTGATGGCCACCTTGCAGAAAATTTGCTTGTGTGTGTGTGTGTGTGTGTGTGTGTGTGTGTGTGTGTGAGAGAGAGAGAGAGAGAGAGAGAGAGAGAGAGAGAGATTGATTGATTGATTTTAAAAACGGCATCTAGGTCAGTTCTGCTTTCTCTTGGCTTCTTGGCCTCTGCCTGCTCCCTCCTGCTCTAGGCTATGGGTTTGTCTGTTCCCAAGGTCAGCCAGGCCCAGGAGACCAGAAGCTTAGGAACAGCAAGTTTCCCCACTTTTTCTTGCTGCTGTTGTGTTACAGATCCCAGAAAGAAAAAAAAAAGCCTGAATCTCCAGGCAGTGTGTGTCTCCTCTGAAAGCACAGACCCTCACGGAGTGGAAAGCAGCCAGACTGGAAGGCACCACCGGCCCTGCCCTCTGCTTCCTGCACCCATCAGCCGGGAGGTGCATTTCTCACTTTGGGTGTGAAAAGGCTGAGAAGGACAGGGTAGGGGAGTTGGACCCACGGTTGAGCGGTTTCAATGACTGGAGTTCGATGTCATGTTCAGAGCTGTCAAGGCTGCAGTAAGGGTAATTCTTAAAATCTGTGTTTTCATTTCAATGAGCATCTAAGAACATTAACACAAGTACATCCTGAACCATCAAGATGACCACCAGATGCAAGGGCTGCCGTGCCATTTCAGTGTTCGTTTCTGTCACTGTGTTGATGCCAAAGAACACTATTTGAATTGCTCAGAGCCAGAGAAAAGAACATGTTTGATCTATGCATAAATATGTTTATGAAAAGTAAAGCCCAAATAATGTCACAGCACACTGTTAGGTTGCTCAGTGGGCAGAATAAAGGGCTAGGACAATTGAATCATCACAGTAGCACAACTAAAAACCTGACACTACAAGATAGTCATTTATCTTAATTCTTCATTATATTAAATTAAAAATAACTTTAATGTTAGTTTTGTTTTTAATCCATTTTAAATTAGCTAACAAAATTGTTTAAATTGGCTTACATACATGTATTAATTTGTTTCTTTATTTGCCTATAAGTATTGTAAGATTTGAATCTAGTTTTCTGTTTTATACACATTGAAGACATATATTAAATTTAAGTCTAGGCTAAGACAGAGTAGTTAAGATAGAGTATATTGTATCAGACTGACTCTTTGAGAAAAAACACACAAAACTATGGAGTTGGATAACAAGCTAGAAACAGCTATTGGATGGCCTTAGAGAATAACCAAAGCCTCCATGACTTGAAGGGTTAAAATCCTTGAAAAAGGGAAGTGCTTTGTGGTGAAGCCTGCATCACTCAACAGTGTTTTTTCCCCTTAAGTCATTTATTCTTTCCTGGATGGACACAGAGGCAGGGAGGGGAAAAGCAGTGGTCTAGAGCAAGCATGTCAAACTCGAGGCTAACACGGGCCAAATAAACAAGGTTTAATTAAGTTTATGTGGGCTGCAAAAAAAGAAAAAGCTGCAATTGTCATAGAAATTTAGGCTTATTTCAATAGAGACCTGCTGATACAAAGGGCTGAAATGAATGATTCATTTTTAACATAAAATGATAGAACATTTTAATAAAAATTAATATTTCTTCTTGAACATTAACTTACTTGACACTGAATAGCTGCACAAATTAATAAGTGTAATGCAAATAAACCTATTTTTCTTGTTCTCCAAAAGTGAAATATTTCCTGTTGTGCACACCAAACAAGTCAGTTCAAGACGTGGCACTTGGCTGCTAGTATTAGTGGAAAGAAATGGTGCGCCTGCACATAAGGCGAGTAGGGGAAATGAATGCAACACCATTATCAGTCATTAGCAAACGTTGTAGTTTATTATTAATAATTATGTATAACAGGATATTGTACAAATTAATTTATGAAATTTTTATTCCATAGCGTTATATTGGCTGGACTGCAAAACTATTCGTTGTGGGCCACTTGTGGGCCATTGGCCGCGAGTTTGACATGTTTGGTCTAGAGCTTACAGTAGTCTTACTGGTCTGGACAGACATAACTTGGAGTTCAAGCTACCTAGAATCCAAGACTTGAGGCCCAAGATCTTGGAGAAAAGCGACCACAGAGAGGTAAAGCTGACACTGAACCTGAATTTCCCTTTGAGCCAACTTGTGATTTCTAAGCTACATGCTGGAGCATGAGAAAGAACACATGGAACACACACAGAAAACCAAGTGCAAGGAAGCTGTCAAGACAGTAAGAATCTAACTGTGGAATGTTGTAGCCTCCCAGGGGAGAGAAGATAAAATGATTAGACTTTGGGGCCTACCATGAGTGAAGGCTTGGTAAGCATCCGGGGATTCAGCTGAGAAAGGCTATATCTTAGGAATACGGTCAAGCTAGAAATAGAAAAGCCTCCATGAATCAAGGTGGCCTTGCCATATTCTATCTGCTTGTAAGAAGACTTACTCCCTTTCCACTCTGGCTGGCTAGAGCATGTGGTGGCTGCATGAAGCTATTCACCCAAACCTGCTGAATGGTTTATATGTTGGGAGATGGGGTACTGTGGCTTCCCCCTGCACCTCCATGCCACCAAGGTCTACATTAACCCTGTGGAATTCAGCCCCAACTTTGTGGCACATGTGATGCTGAAGGTGGAGTGGGCAGGACTAATGTAACTGGCCAACAAGATGCCCAAAGGGCCGATCCACAGGTATGAGCACGTTGAGAAATTTCTGAGAAAGATGCACCACATACTGCAAGAGGTAGATGTATTGGAGGGCACCCTGCAATGCCCATGGTCTTGACATGTGTTCCCCATCAGCTGTGGGATCCCCAACATGCTGCAGAGTGATGAGGAAACTGAGCCTTAACCATGGCAGACACCACTTCTTCATTCGGAGACCACACATCTCTTTGTTTATGTGCATCCTGTTCATTGGCTCTGCCACATGCATCTCCAACCCTTGACGTAATGACACACCAAACACATTTTCTCGAGCTAGATATGGATATATATTTTTTCTCATAAAGTTTAGCATCAAAAGAAAAGAAAAAAAAGAAGACGTATTCCTCCGTGGAGGAAGGAAACATCATCTAAACCTGTTTAAACCACAATGTCCAGAATGCAATAAAAAATGTCCAGGCATACCAGTTAACAAGACCAAATCACTGAAACAGGAAATAGAGTCAATATAAATAAACCTACAATGAACTTTCTCCATTGTAAATCTTACCATTTCATTCCTTTTCATAAAGACTGAACTGTCTATTGTCTTCAGAACAAGCGGTGAGCTCCTTTCTGTGTTCTGTTAGGCCATGTTACCCGACCCTTCTTTTCTCTCCTTGCTGTTTCACCACTCTAAATCCTAGCAAGTACTCGTCCTTCAACTTTAGTAATGCATCTTGCTACCTCCTGAAATTTTCATATAATATTTCTCTTTCGTCACACCTTTTGTCTCTCTCCTCCTTTAGCAAATTCCCAGCCACCCTTCAGAAACCATGTCTTCCAGGAGGCTCTCTCGCATTCCTCGGGGCCTCTTTAGATCCTTCTCCTAACACAACATGACCTCTATCAGAGCATTTACGATGCTGAATGGTAATGAAATGTCTACATGCCTATCTCCCCCGACAAGTTATGAATTCTTCGCTCGCAGGACCCCTGAGACTTTGCACTCATAACGTATTATAGTCACCCCTCAGATATTTCAGATTTGGTTCCAGACCACTGCAATAAAGTAAATATCATATTAAAGTGGGTCACACGCATTAATATCCCAGTGCCTATAAAAGTTATGTTTATACTGCACTGCAGTCTATTAAGTGTGAAATAGCATTATATCTTTAAAAATAATGTACATGCCTTCCTTTAAAATAGTTTATTGCTAAACACGCTAACCATCATCTGAACCCTTTAGAAAAACTGCGCTGTTGTGTGACTCATGCTTGCCTGCCACAAAGCTTCCCTGTGTGAAAAACACAGTATCTGTGCAGTGCACTAAAGTAGGTACGCCCTGTTGGTGAGCCTGATGATGGTGGCTGGGTGACAGGGTCCTGAGAACAGAAGCTGAGCATTTTCTTTAAAGGATTCAGCACATGGGTAGGCCCAGCCAGGATCCCGGTAATGACCCTGAGACTGCAGCTCTTTGGCTCCACCCACCTACCGGTAGGTCCCTGGGGTGAGGACAGTGTCCTCGGAGGCCTGGGAGTTAGGACCAAGCCCAGCGCCTCCGGAGCTCCTCAGCCCTTCACACCAGCTCAGCGAGAGCATAGACCCGTGTTCCACCGCCAGCCCCCGTGGAGGTCATGAGCATAAGGAACGCACTCCCAAAGGCCCTTCTTCAAACTGCAGGCGAGGAGTAAAGCTAGCTGTGATCTGGCTGCAACTGCTTTCCAAACGATCTATAAAGGTCCACGCTTCTCCCCAAAGTGGTCTTTCCTCTCAGTGCCCTCGTCGCTAACCAGTTCCGTCCTACACCAGGAGGTGTGTTTAGGAAAGTTCATTTGGAGAGATTACACACACAGAAGGGGCCTCTCATACTGCCCTGCGGTTGTCCCCCACCCGGGGAGACTGAGGCTGTTCTCGTCAGTGCGAATCTCAGGTGGCCTTCGCACTCTGTTCTTACAGCCCATCCCACACTGACCCCACAGCCCAGCGCACACTGACCCCACAGCCCAGCGCACACTGACCCCACAGCCCAGCACACACTGACCCCATAGTACAGCACACACTGACTCCACAGCCCAGCACACACAGACCCCACAGCCCAGCGCACACTGACCCCACAGCCCAGCACACACAGACCCCACAGCCCAGCACACACTGATCCCACAGCCCAGCACACACTGACCCCACAGCCCAGCATACACTGACCCCACAGCCCAGTGCACATTGACCCCACAGCCCAGTGCACACTGACCCCACAGCCCAGCACACACTGATCTCCACAGTGCAGCCTGGCACACACTGACCCCATAGCGCTGCACACTGACCCTACAGCCCAGCACACACTGGGAGTCTGAAGCAGGAATAATTCTGCAAATAACTGCGACTGACGTTCTGACAAGGCCTACCTCTTCATCCTCATAAGGCGCTCGGCATTTCGGCCTCTGCTTTGGGAGAAAGGCAAAGGAAGCCGAAGGACTCCAGTGTCTAAGGTCACACAGCTAGACGGAGCCAGAGGTCAAACTCAGGTGAACCGATGGCCCCACACACCTGTACGGAAGTAACGGAATTGTTCTGAGCGTAAGTCACGCCCATCCCTCAGGTGGTGCTCCTACTCCATTTGCAAACAATGTGCCCAGAGAGAGGCCAACACAACGTTGGAGCCTAAACTTGTAAACCTAGACTGGGAAAGTTGTGACATCATTATAGGCCAAGGGTCAAAGCACTTGTCACTCCAGAATGCTGTCCACCAAACAGGAATCTGTTTCTGCCCTTTGAAAGGTGTCTCTTTCCAAGAACATCTCTGCTGTCTCAATAACATTTATGCCAAGCAGATTCGCTCGGTGTAGAGAGTGCCAGCCCTTCCCTCCCTCCAACGAACAAACCAAATGTGTGTGTGGTGTGTGCCTGGGATCTCCTGCCAACGAACACGGGCCCTCCTGGTCCTCTGATTACGCTCGATGGTGCCAGAGAAAGTAAAGAAGAAAGCTCCGTAATGATGATGCACGGCTTCCTGCCGCAGCCAAAAGGCATGAAAACCTTGCTGTGGCCCAATTCATGACAAGACAGCCGGCAACAGCCCAAGTTTATTCCTAGGTAGAGACATTATTAACTGGTGACCCAGCCTAGGAGCCAGGCATCTGTGAAATGATGTTTCAGTTAAAAAAAACAAAGTAAGAGAAAGAAGGGGAAGAAGAGGAGGGGGCGGGGGAGGAGAAACCTCGCTAGAACATATTGCTGATAAAATGTTTACACTCAGTTTAACACATCTTACAGTAATGATGCTTTAAAAAAGTGTTCCTCGTGAATGGCTTTGCAATACTGAATGCAAATAAAGAAATAATGGGTTTGGGGCTGCACACAGATTACCTCTGCCCTGCAGTGAAAGGTGTCAGCCCATTAGCCACCCAGGCCAAACCCCTTCTGCACGGCTGTGTCACGTGACTCACAGCAGGCCCTATAAACTGCACTTTGGCCACCTGGTCGCGTCGCGTGGCTACCGCCGAAAGGTACGGCTGTAGGCGGCATGACAACAGACCAGACTCTCCTCGCCGAAAACATGAACCAAAACATCCTAGGAGTTGGCAGTTGGCCGCGTGAGCGCTATGGACACGGGAGAGACTGAGGACAGGGACACGGCTCCCAGACCCACCGCAGGATGCTCGGCCTGCAATAAATCTGAAGTGAGAAATGCCACGGCTACACGGGAGCAGCACAGACGTTCTTTCAGCCCGAGAAACACAGCAAAACGTCTAAGCATGATGGAGCTGGGTGCTCAAGTGACGCGGGCCCAGCTGAGGCAGCTTTTCATGTGG
Source organism: Vespertilio murinus (assembly GCA_963924515.1). Taxonomy (NCBI): domain Eukaryota; kingdom Metazoa; phylum Chordata; class Mammalia; order Chiroptera; family Vespertilionidae; genus Vespertilio; species Vespertilio murinus. Next base: position 29,074,765 of record OZ004715.1, on the reverse strand, counting down.
GCCCTGCAGACAACAGGAACCCCTGTGTCTGGGGGCGTTCTGTCCCCGTAGACTCTAGTCTAGACACACACACAGGGAAGGGCTCAGTTTAATGATCTAGGGTAACCCAAACTCACAGTTAATATTCCAGGGAAGGTCCATCACACCGCATGGTCAGGCCTCACTTCCTCTGAGGTGGAGTGGGCAGGACGGATGGAGGTGGCCGATAAGGAGCCCAAAGGGCCGGTCCACAGGTTGAGTATGTTCAGCTGCTGGCCAGTGTGGAAGCAAGAGGTAAAAGGGGGAAGGGGTATTAGAGTGAGAAGTTAATTCTCATTAGAGTACAGAACTAGCTCCTAGAACAGCCGTGAGCAAACTATGGCCCGTGGGCCGGATCCGGCCCGATCGGCTGTCCTATCCGGCCCGCGGAGCCGAAAGAGTGGAGGGTTCTCTTGCTCTCCCCTCCGCTCCTTCACCAGCAGCCCAAGATGAGAGTGCCAGCATGGTCAGGTTGCTTTTGTCCCGGTCCTCCGGTCCAGTTTAAGAACCCATTGTGGCCCTTGAGTCAAAAAGTTTGCCCACCCCTGCCCTAGAATGAAGGGAGAATCGGGGCACTAGGTAGGGTGATCAACACACCCACTTCCCCAGAACTTTCCTGGTTCTCACATTGAAAGCCCACGTCCCAGGAGACCTCCCAGTCCCTGGCAAACCCTAGCACGAGGGCACTAGGTTGAGAGAGAAGCAGGAACTGCAACCTCAGCAGCCGCTCCCGAATTAAACCCATGGCAGAATCACGCAAAGCTCAAGGGGAGGCAGTAGAGCATCCTCAGAGGCCACTTATGCTAACGGTGAGGACTGGAGAAACAAAGACCAGTACTCGGCCCTGAATGTCTAGAGGGAAAAAGTAGACTCCCCAGTGCAGGCGGGTCTGGGCACAGGGAGACAGGTGAGGCTGGCCGGCCCGGGAGCAAACAGCGAGAGCTTTGGTCTGGGCTGAGCCTCCTGAGGCAGGCCTTGCCTCTTGCGCCATGCAAGTGCCCCTGGGGAGGGGTGGCAGGTGCAAGAACAGAAGAGGGTATGCAGGGCAGCTGTGTATGGCTGTGCAGTTGGGCACTGCACCAAAGTGCCCCCTGAAGGGGCATGTGGGAAGTGGAGTCTAGCCCCAGCCCCACTTAGCAAGCATCTTGGGAAAGCCAGAGGCCCTTTTGTCTTTGCACAGATGCCATCTATTCACTCACCACTGTCCCCTTGAGGGCTGCCTGTCCACGTGACGCATTTTCACAGTCACGCAGAGGCCTTTGGGTTAACGTGTTACCTGTAGGCAGTCCCTTTAACTCTCCACTCTCCGCCTGGTCAACACGTGACCTGCTGAATATCAGCAGCTCCCCTGGCCTTGGGGCTGCTGAGGCAGGAGGTGACAGGAAGGAAGCCTCCTCTCTGTGGAAACAGGAGGCAGGTGGGATTAGGGTTCTGGCCTACCTCCACCCAGACCTTGCCCACCTGTCCAATGGGCTAAACCAGTGGTCGGCAAACTGCGGCTCTCGAGCCACATGCAGCTCTTTGACCCCTTGAGTTTTTAGCAACGGCCAGCTTAGGAGTACCCTAAGTTGTTATTAAGTTAATAACAATGTACCTACCTATATAGTTTAAGTTTAAAAAAATTTGGCTCTCAAAAGAAATTTCAATCGTCGTACTGTTGATATTTGGCTCTGGTGACTGATGAGTTTGCCAACCACTGGGCTAAACAGCCATGCCTAGGGTCGACCTGGGGACCCCTGTCTTCCCAGAGGTAGAGGCCAGCCTGTCCGGGGAGCAGTTTAGCTGTTACCCCCAGAAGCTCCTAAAATGATCAGAACTGAATATTAGATAAAATCACTCCAACTCCCCAGGGTAGTACCCCAGGCCAAAAATTCACCCTGATTGTATTCCCCGTCTCAAATTGCAAGCCACGCTGTCCGATATAGCTCAGTAGAGGAAGCCATACCACATGCCAGCAAAAAAATACCCCTGGAGCATCGAGGGGCAGCTACTTAAAAATACCCTGACCTTGAGCTCTGGGGCGCTCTCTCCATTATTAAATGCTAGGGGAGAAATCCGAGTTCAAAACTGGAGTTCCCCTTCTTGTGCCAATTAAAATCCAAAGAAATGAAAGGCCTTCCGCCCAGATTTGAATTCCCCGAGTCTCAGCCCGCAGAACTCCCCTCACTGAGCCTGCGTGTCTCCCTCAGGAGCGGCCGCTCTCCACATGGAGTCCCGGACCAGGTGTGACTCCTCCTGACGCAAATTTGGCCAGTCTCACTTCACACTGTCCCACTTTCCCAAGACTTGGCAATTTAGCGGGGCACGCGAGACTAGCCCAGCCCCACACCCACCAGGCTCAGCCACACAACGTGATGTTCTCAGAACTCATGCTGCTGTCGCCAGCCATGAGCTGAAGCACGACTTCTCGGGGTGGGGGGTGGGGTGGGGGTGGGGGAGTGGAGAAAGCAAATGTGAGATGCAGGAAGAATTCTGGGTGTCAGACTCTCACAATGCCAGTCAGACTGGCATTTGCTCTGGTGCAGCCCCTGCCTCCAGGGCTTACTTGAGGTTTCATCTCCACCAAATCTAACCTGTGTTTATGAAACCTCCCAATTCCCACGGCCCCTTGGAGACCTGTGTTCCTGGCACCCCCGGGGCCCGCCCCACCTGCCCCTTCCATCCTGGGAGGAGGAACCTGCCCACGCAAGTGTGTGTGGCTCTGCTCTGCGCACGCTCCCACTCCTCCCGGTGACCGGCACCTGCCTCCTTGGGTGGTCCCTGGCTTCCTGCCCAGGCTTGGTGAATCCTGTCCACTAGGAACATGCATTTCCCTCATCCCTACTTTTGATTCAGCTGCAGGAACCACGGTTGCTGTTGATGCTTCTGAAAGAAGACCATCTCTTCGTGCCCTAGGCTCCTTTCCTAAACCTCCCACTCTCTTTCCCTCCCCTTCTCTCCTCTCCCCTTCTCTCCCCTCCCCTCCCAATCTTTCTTTCCATCACCACCTTTCCTGGATGTTCCCTCTGCCATTCCATCTCCCTCCGGCACCCCCTGACTCCTTTCAGGCTACGTTTCACCAGGTCTACCACCTGCCTCTTCAGTTCTCTCCTTTCCTCCTTCCCGTGTGCGGGGCTGCTCTTGTTTGCTGGGTCCCGGTGCTTCCCCTTTGGGCTCCTATATCTTTGTATCCGCTCTCTCTGTCACTTCCTCTTGGAGAACAGGAATTCCACCAGGATGCACTTTCCCAATAGTCAGCCATCCAGCAAATGCCTACAGGGGACCTGCCGTGCGCTAGGAACCATCCTGGGTGCGGGGAGACAGCGGCGAACAAGACCAAGTCCCTGCCCTCGGGGCTCACCCTCAGGAGGAGACCAGTCCTACATCTAACCCGGACTTCGCTCAGCGTGACTTGCCCGCTGGCCCCCCGCCTTCCCTTCTAACCCTAAGTCTGTATGTTTTTCTGACACATTCCCCCCCCCCCCCAACCTGGGCCAGGCCTACTTCCCCACTCCTAAGTGTTTAATCTTAAAAATTGTCCTTGATGTCCTTGCATTGTTCTCCCAGGGTTATCACCTCCCCCTCTTGGATGCAAACTTTCTGTAACCCCATCCTGGACCATTTCAGGCTCCAAGCAGGGTTCCCCAGTTGCTTCTCTCATAAACACTTTCCAACGAAGTGTCTCAAGGGACCTGCTGTGCACCAGGAACTGTCCTGGAGGCTGGGAGACAGCGGTGAATTAATTCTTTTTTTAGACATAGGGTTTGAAATAACTCCATTTTAATATTTTGGTACCTAAGTCCAGGAAAATGGCATGCCTGCATAAGCAAATGTCCATGTCACTTTGTCCACTCGTGGATTGACACCTTCCACTTCTCTGAGAGAAAAAAAAGACCCTACATTTTGGGTCCCTGAATCCAGCAGGATTCTCAGGCCTTCTGCAAAATACCATCTAACGCCAGTTTGCCAGCCAGAGGGAGAAGGGGGCTCCGAGAACCCATGGGCCAGGCACATGGATCTGAGGTCGGCGCACAAGTATCTTTCTTGCTCTTGGAGGCAGCTGAACACCAGGCTCAAAACAGCTCTTTCTGAGCAAGGGGAGCCTGCACCTTTCATCCGGGCCTTTATATTTTATTTTATTTTTATTTTTTATTTTTTAAATATGTTTTATTGATATTTTACAGAGAGGAAGGGAGAGAGATAGAGAATCAGAAACGTTGATGAGAGAAACATTGACCAGCTGCCTCTTGCATACCCCCTACAGGGGATGTGCCCGCAACCAATGTACATGCCCTTGACCGGAATCGAACCTGGGACCTTTCAGTCCGCAGACCGATGCTCTACCACTGAGCCAAACCGGTTTTGGCAAAGGGCCTTTATATTTTAACAACATGGAACTCCAGACGCCTACCTCACACCCCAGTTCCCACTTCCCACAGGGAACATGGGCGGGCAAGACAAGGCTGGAGCCCCTCCACCCAGACCACCTTCCAAGCACCTATCACCCAGGAGAGCTAAATGGCACCTACATGCAATCCACAACAAATCCACTTGCTCAATAAAAACCTGACTTCGCCTCATTGAATATGCAACATTGCCCAACCCTGACACTCCTGATCTCCCTTCCCTTGTGGGGTTTGTGTGTGTGTGTGTGTGTTTCTTTGATTCCATGACATTTTCAGTCTCTGTCATATAGGTAATGTATGTAATTGTTGTGTTTATTTTTTATTGTCTCTCTCACGTTACACTAGAATGTAGGCCCCTTGAGGGCAAGGATCGTTGACTATGTTGGATTTTCAATGTATTGCATTTGTCTGCAACATAAGAAATCCTTAATATACATTTGTGGAACGAATGGCTGAGTTCAACACACTCTCAATCTGTAGCATTTTAGGCAGACGGTGAACCAATCTTGACTTTGTTTAAAAAACATAGCTTTTTTCGTAATAAAAAAGAAAGCTATGTTTTGTTTTTATCGATTTCAGACAGAGGAAAGGAGAGGGAGAGAGAGAGAGAGAATCATCAATGATTAGAGAGAATTGCTGATCGGCTGCCTCCTGCATGCCCCCCACTGGGGATGGAGCCTAAAACCCAGGCATGTGCCCTGACCAGGAATCCAACCATGACCTCCTAGTTCATGGGTAGATGCTCAACCACTGAGCCACACTGTCTGGGCTATATTGACTTTTTAGTTTTTAATTCAAATGAGGCTAAGGAGACATTTGCATTATTTCATATTCAAAGCCCACTGTTGACACATTTAATCTTTCTAAACTCACCAAGTGCGGTGGCTTTCTCCTGCCAGAGGGTTACATAATCTTCCAGGCACGCACTGGAAGCACCAAACTAACCTTGTGCGGGGCAGCTGTGGAGCGGTAATTGCGAGGGGGTGTCTCCGAAGGGCTGGAGAAGGCAGGCCATCTGTCACCGCGTCAGGGACAGCCAGGGGCGAGGACAGCGGGCCTCCTGCGATGCCTCGTCTGCCAATTAGCTCTCCCCACGCCGGCGTGGGCTCCAGGAGAGGCGGCCAGAGCCAGGGACGGAACGGAAAGGTCACTAGCGCCTCGACCCGTCCGCTGCCTGTGCCGGATGTTGGCATCTCCTCTAAGAAGTGGACAGGAAGCTGTTTCCGTGTTCCCAGCCCAAGAGCCGGAGAGGCAGGTCTGGCATGCTCGTGGGAGCCATCAGTCAGGCTAAAATGGTGCCCCCTGGCTCCGTGAACACCCCACGCCACGCCACTGCCTTTGGCACGTGTGCTGATCTTAACGCTGGCAGCATCCGGCTCCCCGATGATGGCCTGGTGGACATCTTGTCACCCCTTGGATCTCTGTGAAGATCTCACCTCTTCCGTGTGGTCTTTGCTGGCCATCTGCCAGCAGAATCAGTCCCTCCTTAGTCTGAGCTTCATCAATAACAATAGCAGCAGCGGCACAGCTGTTGTTGAACACTTACAAGGTATAAAAGGATGTGTAATAGTACCCAGGCCGTGGGTCTCTTCTGGTATTTCAGCCAGTGAAGACTTGCATGGACATCTGCAGGCATACTTCTCACAACAGTGCGACAGCCCATTATCAGCTCTGATTTACAAGTGAAACCAGGGCTTCCGAGAGGTCGCCCGAGGCCACACAGCTACCAAGGGGAGAGCAGCTAGGACTTGACTCCCAGTGAGCATGGCCCCAAAGCTCGTGTACCCAGTTCATCGTACTTGCACACGTGCTGTCCTTCCGGCCTCTCTTGGCTCTGTCCTCATGTGATGCTAAGGTGCATCCCCGACGAGACCTCACTCCTCTGGGCCCAGGCTCCCAGGAGACAGGGTCTGCACCTCTTTGATTCTCCTCCGTGCCCTAGACTCTAGGGGCGCTCAGCATGCAGTGGGTGCTCGGGAGGCATTTCCTGAATGGAACGGTGACACAGGTAAAGAGCTGGCACCACGGTGGGTTGACCCCAATTGATCTCACAAATTAGGTTAATTAGGAGAGTCTGGAAATGGTGATGGGGTTGAATTTGCATTTAAACCTCACAACAGTCCCCGAAGTGTGTGTGTATTCCTATTCCTATGTTATAGATGAGGCTGGACATCCAATTAGTGCTTCCCTATTGTAGGACGAAAGTTAAGAGCTCTTCCGCAATAAAATGTCCTCCATAGGAAAACCATGGCGTAACCACTGCATGGATGAGAGAGGTGATGAAAATTGCAGGTTCATGAATTCACTCCCTTCCCACCGTGCATCAGCTGTGTGACCCTGAGCAAGTTGAACTTTCCTGAGCCCCAGTTTCTCTCTGTGTAAAATAGAGTTAGAATTGAGTTGTTCTGAGGGTTAGATGAGACAATCCTTGTAGAGTGCTTAGTCCACCATGAACATTCAGGAAATATTGGCTGCTGACATCATCATCATCATCATCATCATCATTATTACTGATATTGCCTTATTGAAAATGTATTTCTCTGTTTCTTTTCTTCAAGTGCCTAGCATAGAGTACTAGCCTTGCTGAGGTGGGAGTGGGGAGGCGGCAGTTTTTTTAATGAGCGGTGAACAGACAAAGGTAATTTTACAATACGAGTTTCTGTCCCACGGGGTCTGATAGGAAACGGGGCTTGAGAGAGGGGTCCTGTGAGAACACCAGTCCCACAGAGGAGGCGTTGGAGGGAGCAGGATTCCACAGAACATGGTGGGAGGGTCCAGGGAGCGTGGCCAGCCTCAGAGGTGTACAGACGTGTCTAGGAATGGTGGCACCTTCCACAGGCTCAAGTGCTTTCCACTTCAATAGAATGCAAAAACAGAATTAGACAGAACTACCCCCATCAGCAGCACGGGGGGGGGGGGGTTGGGCAGACTTAGGGAGTGTTTTCTTCCCTTTGGAAGGAGTGTTTTTCCAAGCTATGGTTGGGCCACCAGACCAGGGAGGAGGCGGATCTAACCAGATGGCACAGTCTCGACTGTTACCCACTGGTTCTTACGTAAAGTCCCCATGACACATTTCCTCCCAGCAGTGTGAGCCAGGAATGGGGAGAGAGCCTACTGGGCACCCTGCTTACCAGAACTGCCTTCAATGTAAGACAAGAAACTTCATGCTCACAGAAGTCACCGTCTTGTCCAAGGTCACGCCTGGATCTGAGACCTCTGCCTGTCTCTACGGCACGTTCCCCCTCCAGTATGCCATTTCACCTCACCAGATGTTTACTTCTGCACTACTTGCCTTTTTCAGGGACAAAAATCTAAACAACCAGTATGTATCCCTTTTAAATAGGCATGCCACGAGCTTTGAGCTAAATTTAGAGATCATGACCTCTTATTCTGATTTCCTGATGCAATTTTCTCTTTCCTTTTATGTAATTTCAGCGAGCTATTTTAAAAAATCTTTGTCTTAACTGCCCTAGTTCATGGGTAAGTTGCCTCAGAGCCCCTTGGTGATAGGTATAAAATAAATAACAATTTTAAAAAATATTTGCATTTAAACTTGGTATCTGCACAGCCTCTGATACAGAGATTGTGTGTTTGAGTAATAGGATGTTCTGACCACAGGCCTGCCACCACCCTTCATGGGGCGCCTGCAGTAGAAAAATGAAGTTGGATGAAACATCTCTGAAGCCCTCCCAGCTTAGACAGTCTCTGATTTTCTCCAGTTGCTATAGTTGGGGCTGTGGGTCAGCTTAAAACACCTTAATGGTGCCCATCTCACTTCCCCAGACTGCACAGTGCTGCCCTCACTCTGCTTCTGAGTCCTGGACGTGGCAGCACACTGTCAGGGAGCTCACAGGACCATGGAAACCAGCTGTGAAGCATTCCCCCTCCCACCCCATCCCACCCCCAACCAGGCTGAGCTAGACGGGAACCATTCGTGCATCGGCTCCCCAGAAGGCCCTCGCAGCAGAGAGCCAACAGCCTCACACCCTGCCTGGTACCTTTAGGAGGGAGCGGGTGCGGCAGGTGGAGGGTCTGAGAAGGAGGAGAGGAAGGGCCCTCCTCTAGTCCTGCTGCTCTAAGCCGTCCCTCCAGCTGCATCTCTGGAGCAGCCCCTGGGCTGAGTTCCACACCTTCACCTAGCTGACAGTGGTCGGCAAACTCCTTAGTCAACAGAGCCAACTATCAACAGTACAACAGTTAAAATTTCTTTTGAGAGCCAAACTTTCTGAGCTTAAACTTCTTCTAAGGCCACTTCTTCAAAATAGACTCACCCAGGCCATGGTATTTTGTGGAAGAGCCACACTCAAGGGGCCAAAGAGGCGCATGTGGCTCTAGAGTCGCAGTTTGCAGAGCACTGTCAGCTAGGAAACTTCCTTTATGTACCAGGCTCTTTGCAGGCCATGGGGGTGGTGGGTGGATACAGGGAGGAGTCACCTTTGGCTCAGCCAATGTGTTCCCTTGAGAGATTGGTTAATTGTAAACAGATGCTTGTGTTTGCTTACCCTCTGTCTCCAAAAGGTGAGAGACATGGAGCAGGTTTCCTCTAGGCCCCTTGCCAAGGGCTGGCTGGGTGCAGAGGAGAAGGGCTTTTCTTTCTAGGTCATTGCTACCCCCTTAGGTGTCAAGGTCCCCTCTCCTCTCTGGGGCTTAGGAGTGCCTGAGCCCATGCAGAGCAGTGTTGGCATGGGGTGGGTAGGATGGGGAGACAGCAAAACTTTGGGGCCCAGAAGAGCATCACTCCTGCCAATTCATCACCACTGACCGGCTGACTGACACTGGGAGTGGGATAATCTCGAATTTCATCTTCAGGATAACAGGCGTGGCTCCTCAGGGGGGCAATGTCCTCTGTTCACGCCCAAAGAGATGGATGGTTTCCCTGGGTCACAGATGGCTCCCATGAGACAGAGCTCCAGGCACCGGGTTCTCCCTGCTGATTGGGTGCAACTTCAAAGTCCCTCCCCTTCCCTCTTTGTTTGAACCTTGGTTGTCTTAGGGGTGTATGTGTGTGTGTGTTTGGGCTGAATAGGAAGGAGAAGGAAATTTCCTTTAACCACAATGCTTGCCTTTTTGTCTGGGCCTGAATTTTTCATTCCAAAGCCACGAATTTGACTTCTTTGTTCCCTGTTGTACACAGAAGCCCTCCCTCCCCGGGGCAATGGGATTCCAACTTAGCTGGCTGAACTAGGTACAAGGAAGTCAGGTGGCTCAAACAAAATGTTATTTTCACACAATCTAACCCGAATTTAATATGTGTAATTCACTACACGACAAGGCATGACTCATTAATACAGAAACACTTGTTGAGCATATGCTATCTACTTTATGCCCAGTAATATGCTACGGTCTTGGGGGAAGGGGGAGAGATGACATAAGGGTAAATAAGACAATTTCTACTCTCAGACAATCTGGAAAAGGCAATAAAATACACAGACATCACTACAATTCAAGACGGGATATAAAAGCAATGAAATAAATTATAGAGTGCTTGTGGGGGAATAAAGGCATGAAAGGGAGAACTGCTTAAATATGATCAGGAAGACGATCTGATTCCATCCCTAGAAAACCAGGCTAGGGCACTGCAGAGCCATTAAAACCAACAAGTGAGTTTGGGAAGGTGATTGGAAAGAAGGGCATACAACAGCCAGGAACTTTCGCTACATCAGCAATAACAATTACACAGAATCTCAGGGGAGGAAATACCTTATTCATGTCCACAACCAAAACTCTAAACCCAGGAATAAATCTTACAAGAAATGGCCAAGGCCTGCTTGAATAAAGCCATAAAGCTTTACCAAAGGACATAAAAAGGAATTGAATAAATGGAGAGACGTTACAGAGGAAGATTCACTATTGCAAAGTGACAATTCTCCTCAAATTAATTTGCTATTCAATTGTAATCTAATAAAAAGTCCAATCGATTTCTTTTTGGAATTTGATGAATAGATTCCAAGTTTATCCTGGAAAAGGCAATATTTAAGAAGAACCAAGAACAATGTTAAGAGGAAGGAAGAAGAAAAGAAGGGAGAGGAGACATTCTTTGCCCTCTATTGTAGCACACTCTAGAGCTAACGTAATTAAAACGGCATGATATTCATGCAGGATATCCTATATAATAAAAGGATAATATGCAAATAGACCGAATGGTGGAATAAACGAACTGAACAATTGAACAACCAAACAACCAAACAACCGAAAAACTGGTCACTATGATGTGTGCTGACCACCAGGAGGCACTCTAGGAACATGGCGGGCATTGGCTGCGGTGGGTTGGTGGAGCAGGTGAGCAGGAGTGCCAGAGCAAGGTGGGGCACCGGTCGCTGTCATTAGGGTGAGACTCTGGTGGTTTCTGAAAATTCTTTGCTCCTGCGTGCTGCAGTCCCAGCTGGCTCTCGCACCCACTGCCGGCACTGGCCCCATTCGCATCTGCTGCCAGTGCTGGAGCCACCACCTGCACTCACTGCTGGGGCCAGCCCCAATCGTTCAGCGCTGTCAGTGGTGAGGGTGGGGCTGGCACCATCAGTGCATGGGAGTAGCTGCAGCAAGAGCAGGGCTGCCAGCAGAGAGGGAACCAGGGGCCGTGGTGGGAAAGGTGGGGGAGGATGTGCCAAGACCCACCCCTGTGCCCACCGCAGTCTCACTGCCCACAGTTCCTTTCAAGGTGCACGAATTCATGTATTGGGTCCCTAGTCTTATATAAATATATTAAACTAGAGGCCCAATGCTCAAAATTTGTGCAAGAGTAGGCCTTCCTTCCCCCAACTGCTGGCACTGACTTCCCTCCAGCACCTGGAACCCGGGCTTCTCTCTGGTGGCCAGCAGGCACCTGGGACCACAGCTTCCCTAGCAGTCCTGGCTTCAGCTGGAAAGTCATCCGGTCTAATTAGCATATCACACTTTTATTATTATAGACTAGGGAAAATAAACTATTACAGAAACAGACCCCACCTGTATGGGGATTTAAGATGTGCTAAAGGAGCCATTTCACCGGCAGAAAGAATGAACTACTCCAATGAATGGCATTGTCCTGAACCCACTCCTTTTCACTTGAGAAAGGCACCAATTCAGAGTGGGGAGACTCCTCGAATGGAAGTCAGAGAAACCTGGATTTGAATTCCAGCTCTACCAGTTAAAGCCGTATCACATTAAACACATTTCTCTCACTCTCTGAGCTTTCTTTGAAAAAATGGAGAAATCAATCGTGAATGTGATGACAAATAAAATAATCAGTATACACAAACAGAGCTTGTGTTGTACAGGCGTACACCTCGGAGATATTGTGGTTTTGGTTCCAGACCACCATCATAAAGCCAGCAGCGCAATAAAGTGAGTCATAATCTTTTTTGCTGGTGAAGGGTTTTTGCCTTCAGTTTGTAAAAAACACTCACCTGTGAAGTGCAATAAAGCGAAGTGCAGTAAAACGAGGTGATTTCAAGACTCTAGAAATAAAGACCCTGGGGTTGAAAACAAAAACAGAAAACCCTCCCCGAAAGCATGAAATGTCACCATTTAGAACATGGCCCCTTACTTCATGGTCCCGGTCCATGCTACAGTATAAATTTCCACAGAGGAAGCTTTTTAAACTACTGCCAGCCATTGACCCTGGAGAGGAAAGAAATGCCCTGAGAGCGGGCTTAAACGAACAAGATGAGCACGAAATAACGAGCAGAGGGCAAGCCCAAGGGCAAAAGGCAGGGAAGACCAGCCTTTTTGAATTCTTGAGTTTGATTCACTTTCAGAAGCAATTAAACAGAATAACTTGATCAGCATCAGCAATTACTTTAATATAGCTCCTTATAATGCCAATAACCGTCTCTAGTAGCTTCCAGGAATGGTAGCGTGTCAACTCTCGAGCCTTCATCAAGAATGCTGGTCATGGGGGAGGGGGCGGGAAGAGACTGAACGTAAACTGGATGAGGACAATGGGGGATGGGGAAAGGGCAGAGAGTGGGATGGAAACTTGGTGGAGGGGAGCAATGGAGGGGGGGAATAAAGAACATTTGTAATAATATGAACAATAAAGATTTTTTTAAAAAAGGAACGGTGGTCATTGGCTTGTTTGCTCGCATAGCCACGCCCTTCTCTTTTTCTGCTCTACTCTGTGTGGTTCAGAACTACGCTTCCCAGGCTCTCTTGCCAGCTTGTTCCTGGGTAGATTCCACTAAAGGGAGACACTCGTGAAGACTGGAGGTGGGGGAAAGAAGAAAGCAGAGTATTTTTCCTTGCCTTGCATTACTCCTGGTGGTGTCTCAGCAGGAGAGAGAAGCAATGGCTGCTATTCTCCTGTGATTCCAGGAGAATTCTTCATTGTCTCACTTCCCATTGGACAGGCCCCACCATGTCTCTAAATCCAGCTTGATGGCCTTGGCCTCAGAACTCTCTCTCCTCCTTTTGTTCCTTCAGCACTAAAACTGAGAGCAGTTTCCTATTGTTGCTAATCTCAAGGATCACATTTTCCTTCTCAGCTCTTCCATTATTGCATCACCAATTCCCTGTGTTAAGTTCCTCTGTTTGAAAGATCTAGGGTGGGTTCCGTTTTCCTGACTGACAGGGAGTGTCCTGGGGAAATATTAAATACTTTATGCTAACATTCATACCAAGAGTATCTAAACTTCATTGAGCACCTCTGTGTGCCCTCAGTTTCATGAGGTAGGTGCCTTACTACCTTGATATTATAGATGACAGGAAGTGAAACTTACATTCAAAGTTCTGTCTTTCTCGGGAAATAGTTGTTCTTTGGGAGTGGCTAGGTGGATTCTGAAAGAGGAGAGATCAGAGTCAACCCCCAAACTCTGGATTCCATAACACTTTCTTTCACCTTTCAGGAGGCTCCGCGGTGACATGTGCCCTCCCAAAGCCCTCGTGTTGTAGGTCCATCCTAAGTTACCCCTCCCCCTTGAACTTCTATGTATGACTATAAGCCCTCTCTGACCACCTCATAAGCTGCAGTGGGCATTGGTTCTGGCCGGTGACCCCTTGTCCAGTTCTCCTCTAATAAAGCATGACCATGACCAGCAGAAGGTCACCTGTCTTCTTCTAATGAGCATCTGTGTGGTAGCTTTGATGAAGAGGTCTGGACTGGGCTGACACCTCAGCTATTTCCAACTGCAGAATCTTTTATCACCAGAGTCCTTGCAGAAGATTGGGCTAGTGGTGCCTTTTCCCTCCTGAATCTTGTCTTTGATCATTTTGTATAGAAAATAGGAGTTGTTATTCAGACTGCACAGAAGAGCCTGCAAATTGTTGTTCTCTGTCCTAATGCTTCTTGAAAACATTATTTTTCCATTGCCGCCCCCCCCCCCAACCAAACTACACCCCATCACCACCGCCTATTTGCTTAATAGTCTTTCAAGGTAACTACATTGAAAACCCATGAAGGCTGACTTCTGAGAGGTTTTCCGTCTGCCTCAGCTCTCTTCTTCAAATTCAAAGAAGGCAATTATGCCTAGACACACCTCTCCTCTTTAGTACATCTTGAGATCAAGAGATCTTGGAGTTAACACACAAAAATTCAACAGACTCTATTTCTAATTTGCATGCCTAGCCCCTGCCAGAGAGCTCCTGCTCAGTGGAACTGCTTAGTTCATTTTGTTGATTAAACATTAAAAAGATAAATGATAGATAGATACTATATAGACAGACAGACAGATAGATAAGTGGATAATAAGTGAGTGAGCACATTCGTGAGAACTACTTTCCCCCAGACTCCAACTTTGGGAAAGCATAAAGAAATAACAGAACAATATCAGGGTAGGAAAAACATGAACAGAAGTTTTGTTTTGTTTTGTTTTGTTTTGTTTTGTTTTGTTTTGTTTTCTGGAGGAGGAAGATCCCCAATGTGTCCCATAATTTGGTTTACTAACAAGAGGCTGGGCAACCAAAAGTTTATCTGTTGTTCAGAACAGACACACCTTCCCTTTTCCATTGCCCTTGGGGCCTCGTGGAAACTCGGTGGGGCTCTACTTTATCATTCAGCTTCTCGCAAACTGGAAGCCACTCAGACCTGCTTGGAAGAGGATCCAGCTGGGGAACAGACTCAGTCTTTGCAGCTCTTCCCTTTTTGAGTTCCATTCACTTTTAGAAGCAATTAAGCAGAGTAATTTGAACAGCATAAGCAATTACTTTAATATAGCATCTTATAATGTCAAAGGATCTATTTTGTAAAGAATGGCAGTTGCCAGTGAGAAACTGGAAATACAAGGTAGTCTCTTCACCATCAATCCATCCATTTGTCTCGAAGACCAGTCGTAAGCATTAACTCCATGGAGTGGTTGACTCAGCCCCTGTCGCCTCTGGATTTACCATAAGTGTGGGGAGACATGGTTAGTAAGGGCCACACCTTGATCCTAAAATGTTCTCCTATAGTCGTCAGGAGGGCAGCGGGGTCACACACAGCAAGATCAGCCTTACATGAGGGGCTGGAGGCCTTCGAGTTTGGTTGCAGGACAGTGAGCTTTTTTGGTGCTGGGGGAGAGATGGCGTGCAATCCTGAGCATGGCTTGGTTCCAGAGTCTGGTTCCTGTCCTGGAGGTAACTCACTCAGAGGCCGAGGCATAGAGAACTGGAAACAAAAAAGAAGCCAGGTATGGAAGAGGACTTGGTTGTTAGGACTTTTGGTTGCAAGTAACAGAAACTGGCTGAACTGAGATTAAACAGAAAGTGACCGTTTCTATTTTAAGGATATGGGTTGGCTGTCAGCACCCGAGGATGAACATGCAGCTGGAGACCAGAAAGGTCCATAACCAGCATCAGAGAACTGGCAGGAATCCAAGGGCACCGATTTTCTATCTCTTCTCTTTGCTTCTCTCAGCACATGAGAGACATTTGCTAAGAAAGCCGCTAAAGGAGGGTCACCTAGAGATGGTGAAACTGACTCTTTTTTTTATTATTTTAAATAAATCTTTATTGTTCATATTATTACAAATGTTCCTCATCCCCCCGCCAATTGCTCCCCTACACCAAGTTTCCATTCAATTCTCTGCCCTTTCCCCATCCCCCATTGTCCTCATCCATAGGTGCAGTTTATGTTCAGTCTCTTCCCGCCCCGCCCCACTCCCCATTTCCCCGAGAATCATCAGTCCACTCCCCTTCCATACCTCTGATTCTATTATATTCACTAGTTAATATTGTTCATCATGATTTTTACTTCCCTTGTTTTTTAGACTCACTTGTTGATAGTTACGTGTTTGTTCATAATTTTTATCTTTATTTTCTTCCTCTTCCTAAAGAACCCCTTTTAGCAATTCATATAATTCTGGCTTGGCAGTGATGAATTCCTTTAGCTTAAATTTATTTGTGAAGCTCTTTATCTGGCCTTCAATTCTGAGTGATAGCTTTGCTGGGTAGAGTATTTTTGGCTGTAGGTTCTTGTTATTCATCACCTTGAATATTTCTTGCCATTCCCGTCTGGCCTGCATGGTTTCTGTTGAGAAATCAGCTGACAGTCGTATGGGTGCCCCTTTATAGGTAACTACCTGCTTTTGTCTTGCTGCTTTTAATATTCTCTCTTTGTCTTTAGCTCTTGGAATTTTAATTATGATGTGTCTTGGTGTGGTTCTTTTTGGATTCCTTTTGTTTGGGGTTCTGTGTGCTTCCTGGACGTGTAAGTCTATTTCTTTCACCAGGTGGGGGAAGTTTTCTGTCACTATTTCTTTCAATATGTTTTCGGTATCTTGTTCTCTGTCATCTTCTGGGATGCCCATAATTCTGATGTTGGTTCGCTTGAAGTTGTCCCAGAGGTTTCTTACATTATCTTCAACTTTCTGGATTCTCTTGTCTTCTTGCTTCTGTGGGGGAGTGTCCTCTGGCTCTTTGTGTTCCAAATCTTGGACTTGATTCTTGCAATCTTCCAATCTGTTTTTAGGACTCTGTATAATATTATTTATTTCAGAGACTGTATTCTTTATTTCTAGTTGACCCTTCATTATTTCTTGTTGATCCCTTATCATATCCTCATAGGTGTCATTTATTTTATCGGCCTTTTCTAAGAGATTGTTGAACAACCTTATAAGCGTGGCTTTGAACTCTATATCCAGTCGCTTTTTGTCCTCCATTTCTTTCGTTTGTGATCTGTTTCCTCGTTTCGGCATTTTCGCTGCT
Source organism: Vespertilio murinus (assembly GCA_963924515.1). Lineage (NCBI taxonomy): Eukaryota > Metazoa > Chordata > Mammalia > Chiroptera > Vespertilionidae > Vespertilio > Vespertilio murinus. The sequence continues at coordinate 29,058,266 of OZ004715.1, read as the reverse complement.
TCCCTGAGTTGGTAGGTTGGGAGGATCAGCTGTGTCTAAGCCAGGAGACAACCTTATTCCACTAGACTTGGAAACCTGCAAAAGCCTCTCTGAGTTCAGCTTGGATGGGGCGGAGCTTCAGGGTGGAGCCTACAGCCTTGGCTTCTGGTTAGCCCCGCCCTCGGAGGTTCCTGAGTCTCAGTGAACCTCAGTGTCCTTTGGTACTCCAGCAAGCACCTCTGAGAGAAAGGCACTCTAGAATTTCGCCCGCTACCAGACAGTGTAGTCTCTCCCCCCACAAGCCCACAACTGGGGTTCAGAGCAGTTGGAAGTGGGGTTAATATCAGTCCGGAGCTTATGTCTCCTTCCCGCTAGGGCGATCTCGCGGCCCAATCAACAGTCTGTCCTCTGTGTGCGCAATGTGCGCGACTCAGGGGCTCTGCTTTTCGCAGCTCAGCCCAGATTCCCCCTGTATGAGGCTGGAGCCCGAGGGTCTTGCCCAGGACTGGGGTTCAGTGCAGTCAGAACTGGGGCTCAGCACAGTCCTGAGCTTTTGAGACCTTCCCGCTGGGGTAATTCAGCAGCTCAGCGAACAGTCTGTCCTCTGCGCACAATGTGCGCGACTCCGGGGCTCTGCCTTTTCGCCGCTCTGCTGAGCTTCCGCCTTACAGCCCAGATTCCCCCTGTATGAGCCTGTGACCCCCGGGGTCTCGCCCAGAACTGGGGTTCAGTGCAGTCGGAGTTGGGGTTCAGCACAGTCTGGAGCTTTTATCTCCTTCCCGCTGGGGAACGCCAGCCAGGCACTCAGCCGCCCCTCCTCTCCGGCTCCGTCCTCTCCGCGCGCGCACACCGTGCCTCCGTACCTTAGGCTTTTACAGCTCCTCTGGTTTTCCTTCTGGTTTTCTCTTTCCTTCTAGTTGTAGAATTCCCAGTCAGTCAACTTTCCTGTAGTTCTGGATAGTGTCCACTCTATATTTTAGTTGTATTTTTTGAAATTGTTGAGTGCGGCTGCAGTTAGGCTTTTACCTCTGCCGCCATCTTGTTGTCTCTCCGAAACTGACTCTTGGTGAACTGAGGGGTAGAAAAAAAATTTTACACGAAGACTGAGTTAAAGCCCTGATGAACTGCACCTACTACTAGACATTTTTAGTTTATGTAATCCAGGAAATCCTCCAGTCTATGTGGAATTTTCCATCAATTGCAACAAAACATCCTACCTAATACAGACCCCCTGTCCTCCAAGAAATTATATTATTTCCTTATACGTGAATAGCACTTGATAGTCCGAGAGCTGATACAGAACTTTTCCCATGTGTCCTCCCAGGAGGCACTGGAAAGCAGCTTGGCCACTCTGCCTTTCCTGTCTTGTGTTGAGGAAGGAGGGGGACTGAGTGCATTGGTGTGTTTTATTACTGTGGTGAGGTCGCCATCCCATGAAATTTACCATTTTGAAGTGGCAGTAAGTACATTCACATTGTTTTACAACCATCACCACCATCCATCTCCAGAATACTTTATATCTTCTCCAGCTGGACCTGTACTCATTAAATAAAAACTCTCCATTCACCCCTCCCCCCAGCCCCTGGCAGCCACCATTCCACTCTGTCTCTATGAATCTGACTACTCTAGGTATCTCATATAAATGGAATCATACAATATTTGTCCTTGTGTGACTTACTTCTTTCACTGAGCATAATGTTCATCCATGCCCAAGGTTTATCCAAGTTGTAGTGTGTAATGGAATTTCCCTTTTATCAGACTGAACAGAATCCCATTGTATGTATATATCCCATTTTGTTTATCCTCTCACTCACGGATGGACACTTGGATAGCTTCCACCCTTTTGGTTATTGTGGAAATGCTACTATGAACATGGATGTGTAAATGTCTGTTTGAGGCCCTGCATTCAAGTCCTCTGGGGATATACTCAGAAGTGGAATTGCTGGATCACATGGTGATTTCATGTTAACATTTTTGAGGAACTGCCATATTGCATCCCATAAAAGCTGCACTACCCTACATTCCCGCCAGTAATACACACAGATTGTGATTTCTCCACATTCTCACTTCGTTTTGCTTTGTTTTGTTTTATAAGAGGTATTCTAATGGGTGTGAAGCGTGTGTTCCCTTTTCATTAATAGCCCACCCATCAGCCAGGCAAAGGCACCTGGGAGAGGTCACACCTTAGGTACCAGTTGATGATGCTTTGGGGGCACAAGGATGAGACCCCTACCTGATCATGAAGCAAACACATCAGGGTTGCTCAATAAATGTTTGATAAAAGAGTGAGTTGGATAATAGCCTTTTTTTTAGTTGACCTAATGCTAGAAGTTACTATTTTTTAAAAAAGTATTATTTATTTTAGAGAGGGAGGAAGGGAGACAGAAAGAAAAAGAAAAACATCGATATGAGATACATTGATCAGTTGCCCACGGTAAGTGCCCCAACTGATGGGGAGGGAGGAGACTTATAATCTGATAGAGCACTTGAATTAATATGAAAAATAATCACATTTAAATCTGAGAACACATATACTTATGTGAATAGGGAGTTAAGTTTTTCTTTAGTTCCCTTTTCAAGGCCTGCGCCAAGTGATTGAGGAGGTAATTCCAGCAAGCAGAACTGATAAGCAGGGTCAGACTGACCCACCAGGAGTCAAAACATCATCTCATCAACAACATCCAATCGCCTGATGACTAATCGTAATAGCTGACATTTGTGGACCCTCAGGCATGCACGTAGCTGCCTTCCTCACCCCAGCCTACTCTCCTTTATAATCCTGTCCCCTGCACCTTGCTGGAAGACAGGATTGGATGCTTGTTAAGCACCCTATCTTCTTGGTTAGCTAGTCTTCTCAATAAACAACGTAGATGATTCAACCCTGCCTTCGCTATCGGTCACAGCGACGGGCAGCCTGACCCAACCAGGCTTTTCCCAGTGACACAGCCGAGGATGGAACCCACAGTTTAGGTGTGCGCCCTGACAGGGAATCAAACCCGTGACCTTCCAATGCACGGGATGATGCTTCAAGCAACTGAACCACACTGGCCAGGGTGATAATAACGTATTTGAAGTAAAAAAGGCTCCTCCCACCCCCACCACCACCCCCAAAATACCAAAACAACAATACCACAGAAACCCCCACTTAAAGAGCTGGAAAGGTAGAAAGGACTGGGAAGCTAATAGCAGGAGGTGGAACACGGAGCACTTGGGGAGCTGGGAGAGGACGGTGAGAACAAGGGGTGAAGCCAAGCTCCTTGGAAAACCTTCTAAGGACACCTGAGCCTGGCACTGAATGCGCCCGTATCCCTGCGGGTTGTCTTTGTCGAGATCCACCAGCTTCCTTGCTGATTTTTTTTAAGGCCTCTGCCTTCAGGAGGAGTGCGTTACCATCGGAATATTAGTGATAGCCATGCTGTACCCCAGCGGCGTGTTATGAGCACGTAAGCAGGGTGTCGCTTTACAAGCCAATCCAATCCAAGCGGTAGCTGGAGAAAGGCTTAACCAAAGCTTTACAAAGGCCCGAGGCGCAGCAAACTTGCCTGAAAGCAGCCCCGGAGATCTGTCCTTAGGAAACAAGACGAGGGATGATCAAAATCAAGGCTGCTGCCGCCTCTGGGAAGGTGCTGGGGCGTTAAATACTGAGAATTTCCAGTAGCATCAGGAACTCTTCAAAGCACGGGGAAGTTTTGCCTTGCCAAGCCCATAAGGCAATCAGACACTTATCTAGCGCTGTCCAAACCACTTTGCTCTGGGCGCGTGGCGGGAAATCTCCCGAGGAACAGCCTCTTTCTGATGCTTGCTTTTTTCTCTTACTGCAGAGGATGGAAATAGCAAACAAACAGCAGTGTGACCTTGATGGTGTGATGTCCTCCTGTATCAACAGGCCGCGAGGAGGTCTGAGGCATCATCGCTGTTTTCCTGTCCCCTTGTGCTCTGCTCTGGAAGCCTGGGATGCTGTGTCTTTGACATTTCACTCCTCCCACCAGTTTTCTCCAGGAGTCCGCTGCTGAGTCTTCATCCTCCTCTCTTCTCCTGCCCCCGCCCTCCGCAGTCTGATCTACAGCCCACCCAGCAGCAGCTGCGGCTTATGTGGGCATCCCAGCCCCCTGCCTGTGAGGGAAGAAAGGGCCACGCGACCCCTCCACCCAGTGTCAACATCTCCAAAATACCAACACATTCCTGTTCTTTAAAAGATATCTCTCTGGCCCGAATGGCTTCACTGGAGAACTCTACCAGACATTTTAGGGAAAAGTTATATCAACCACACAAATTCTTCCATAAAATAGAAGAGGTAGCAATAAAAAGCAACGAACTATTGATGCATGCAAAAAACAAAGGCGAATCTAAAAAGCATTGTGCTAAGTGAAAGAAGTCGGGCGTAAAGGCTCTATATTGTAGGATTTCATTTACGTGGCATTCTTGAAAAAGGCAAAATTATACGGACAGATATGTAAGATCAGTGGTTTCTAGAGGCTGGGGTGGGAGGAGGAGATTGGATGCAAGAGGCACACAGGTCCTTTTTGGGGGTGAAGCTGTTCTGCGGGTTGTCCCCCCAAAATGTACTAGTATACTTTTAACACTTTAACAGCTGATAGCTCAATTTTGAAAATGAAAAGTATTTTAATAAACACTTCCTTTATAATTATTCCAATTGTGTGTATACATTTTTGGGGGCACCCGATATGTATTGGTTATATACTGGTGGTTGTGACTATATTCATCTGTTGTAAATTCATTGAGCTGTGTACACGTAACACAGGGAGATTTTACTGTCTTAAACTATACCTCAATAATGCTGACTTTAAATAAAATAAGAAGAAAGCCCTGCTTTCAAAGCATTAAATTTCAACTTATTGAAAACTAGCTTTAAGAAAACATGTTTTTTGTTTTCAAACATGTATGTGTGGATGTACATATGTCTGTTTATACAGGTAGAGTTTAGCCCAGAAAAGAGGGTTGTGATCTCTCTTCCCAAATATTTGGAGGTCCGGTTGTGGAAGAAGGTGGGGCTTGTTCTAGAGAGCTCTGGAAAGTAGAAGCTACAGGAAGATGTTCTGGCTCAACGTGAAGAGGAAGGCTTTCACTCCCATCGTGGTCTGAATACAGAAAGGGGTAGCTCGGTTTAGAGTGAGTTCTCCATCGCTGGAGGTTGGATGCAGGGTCTGTGCAACTATTCCTTGGGAATGCTGTACATGAATTCCTGTTTTGTCTTCAGTGGGAGGCTCATTAAATAGGCCCTAACTGGTTTGTCTCAGTGGATAGAGCGTCAGCCTGCAGACTGAAAGGTCCCAGGTTCGATTCTGGTCAAGGGCATGTACCTTGGTTGTGGGCACATCCCCAGTAGGAGATATGCAGGAGGCAACTGATCGATATTTCTCTCTCATCGATGTATCTGACACTCTATCCCTTTCCCTTCCTCTCTGTAAAAAAAAAAAAAAATCAATAAATATATTTTTAAAAATAAATAAATATCAGCCTACTAGTATTCCTCATATAGACTCCATGTCCCAGGTACATGATTCCGGTCCTCAATGACCTCCTGTTCCAACAGAGTGATCAGTGTAGTGATAAAGGAGAGCATGGGGCCGGGGGAGCAACATCCCTAACTCAGCTTAGGAATCATGGAAAGCTTCCTGTCAGAGGTGACCTGAGCTTAGTTTCACATGATAAAAAAGGAGTGAAATAATTAGTCAAGGGCCAGGAAAAGATTAGACTAAAGTGAGTGGTTTTCAAAGCTTGTATCATGGACCCATCGGTATCCACACAGAGTGTTAAGGGTCTTCCTGGGAGGGGGACTGTGTGGCTGGAGTTTCACACACTTCCCCTACTCCAAGGATAACAGAGCATTTTAATCTATTGCACCTCTGGGGACTCCATGTAAGATTTTTCAATCAGATATTCTACCTATAAAAACAAATCAGAAAGCATTAAACCAGTACACCCCACTCCAGAGTCCGAGCCTCCTCTCCTGGGGTATGCTTCCTGGGGCCGAGGCTCCATACTGAAAGCCTGGAGGCAATTTGGGATGGGAGAGGGGCCATGGAGCCCCAGGCTCCTTCTCTCTGCCACGCAGCAGCCGTGCTGTGAGTGCGGGAATAATGCAGCGAGGACAGGAGGGGCTGGGTTTATTTCTTCTTCCAGAGGGAGCCTGTGACTTCAGAAGAGAAATAAGAAGGTGCTAAGCCCTGGTTTTCTGAGCCTTCTTTCATCACTCTGGAAAAAAAAAAAAATTCAGCACCAAGAACAGCATTCATCTCTGGGCTGCTCCCACTCCCCATGGGGTGGCCCCCCTCAGGAGAGTCCATCTTCCCACCCGCGCCACCCCTCCACCCATGTGAGGGCTGAGCCTCCATCTCTCCAGCTGGTGGAAATCTGGTTCTACATTTAGGTCTCTTTGGAGCCCCATCTTCCTGCGAACAGGAAACCAGGTACCTGCTCCCACCATTTCCTTGCCTCAGCTTCCCTGGAGATGTAAATGCAGGGCAGCTGGCCAGTCTCTGTCAGCGTGGGCAGCCCAGTTGCCCACAGTCTCCCTGTCAGGAAAATGACTCCTGAGGCATTTGCAGCATTCCGAGGAACCTCCTTTTAAAACAAAAGTGCAATCGCTGTTCAGAGGGAATGTTGGGAAGGGAAACTCAGCCCTGGGAGGGTAGCGGTGATTTCTCTGTTCGTCATTGCCTGCTGTCTTATCCATCTTCTGCACAAGACTCTGCAGTCTCCCCTGCTGGCCTCTTGCTCTTTGTGGGCTTACTGCATGTGTCTCTTCCAGGCAGAGTTCTACAGGGAACCTGCTGATGGGCTTAACTCTTGACCCTCCCCCTTGATGGGCCAGTCCTTCCTTCCTGGCCACGTTGGCACCTGATAAACAGAACCCCTGGATTAAGGGTTGATCCTTGGTCCAATCAGCAGCCCTCCCTGCAATAGGCACAACATAGGCATAACACCCCATTGTGTCTTTCAACGGAGCCTTCCCCGCCCCACCCCGGCCAGCTAGAGAAGGTACCAAGATGGGAATGCCCAGGACAACTGCCCTCTAACAGGATGGCTGGGTGGACTGTTGGGGTGATGTGAGCAAAGTCACTTCACAAGCCGAAACCAGTTTGGCTCAGTGGATAGAGCGTCGGTCTGCGGACTGGAGGGTCCCGGGTTCGATTCAGGTCAAGGGCATGTGCCTTGGTTTCGGGCACATCCCCGGTGGGGGGTGTGCAGGAGGCAGCTGGTCGATGTTTCTCTCTCATCGATGTTTCTAACTCTCTATCCCTCTCTCTTCCTCTCTGTAAAAAAAATCAATAAAATATTTTTTTAAAAAAAGTCACTTCACAAGTCTTTCACAGCAATACGGTATGATGCCTACACAGGACCCACACCCCTCTCTCTCTGAAGACCGCTGTGATTGCTAATGCATGGAGACCAGAGCTTAGGTGCATGGACTTCAGAATGGACTCTGGGGTTCAATTGCCAGAACTGACACCTGCTACACGCACCCCCCTGCGCAAGTTACTTGGCCTCTCTGTACCTCAGTCTTCTCATTTGCAAAACGGGGGTAACACTTTACCCCCATTAAATCGGTTAACCACATGCAAAGCACTTAGAGTGGAGCCAGGCACTCAACAAACTGACTGCTGCCACTACTCCCCTGGGGGCATGAGAAGCTGTGGTGTCCCCCACACTCCAGGACCCAGCCCAGGGCTAGGAAGTGTTAAATGTTTGGAAACCACTTGGTTAAAACCAAATCCAAAGGCAAGTGTTAACCTGCAGACATTGAGCCCACATTGGAGGAGGCTAGCGGCTGCCGTGGGGCCAGAGGACCTCTCTCAGAAAAGGGGAGTGATCCCCCTGAACTTGAGAAATGAAGAGTAAGCTCTCGACCTCCACTCAGATCCAGTCCAACCAGGGGCTTTGTGGCCAGCAGCAGCCAGCAATCCCTGACTTACCCAAACAGCAACATTTAATGGGAACAGCTACCACTGTGTCCAGTTGGCTCTACCTCCAAATACATCATCGGACTTATCCTTCTCACTGGCCTGCTGTGCAACCCTTCGCTGTCCTTCAAGGTCACCAGCCCCTCACCGCATGTCCCCGCTGTTCCCCAGCCCGAACAGCTCTTCCTACCTGTCACCTGGGCCTTCTCCGGCCACGCTCCCCCAGATTAAACTGACCCCCTTGACACTCTTCTCGCACACCTCCTGCTTTCCATTCTTGGCATGCATGCCTTGGTTATCTTATATTTATTAATGTGATCAGGTGTCTATTATACATGCCTCCTTGGTACACTCTGGGTTCCTGAAAGCACAGACCATGTCTGTCCTATTTATCATTGTATCTCCAGCGCTGTGTGCAACTCAATAAATATTGGTTGAGTGAATAAAATTGAACATGATCTCTGAAATCACGGGCAGCCGGCAGACGCCTCCCCTGGAAGTTGGGCATCACAGGCAGAATCACCCAAAGCTCCAGGGAGTGGGTGGAGCTGGTTCGGAGGAAAATCTAATTTTGTAGGAGGTCGGTGAGCTGTGTGACATGTAATGGGACACAAAGGATTTTTGTGGAAGCGACATGCTGGTGGTCTGAAGGCCCAGGGAAGTCCGCAGACATTTTCTTTTGCTGCAGTATTAGCAATTAAAACGAATTACTTTAATATCCAGGTTTCCAGATAGTCTTGAAATTCTGGAAGAAACAGCAATACCAAGGCCAGTTGGCGGTGTAGCCACTGGAAGCATTCCTTGTCCTGCTCAGTTGAGTGTGAACTCCCCACCCTCTAATGTCTATGGGGCCAGGCAGGCGGGGGAGGCCCCGTAGGCATTAGAGTTTTTGACCTGGAAGCTGTTAACACCAAAAACATTGAAACATCGCCAATGAGCAGGGAGAGCCCCGGGTGCCCCAGGACAGCCTGCTCCCCAACTTGGACCCCCAGCTTCCCCGCTTTTACTCTGGTGGGACAATCTCTAGACCAGGAGTCAGGAAGCCCCTGGCCTGTAGCTTGTCACTCAGTGGGGGCCCGGGACCTGTTCTTTAATCAGCCAGGCCTCAGTCTCTCCATCCGAGAAGGAAGACAACGTGCTTCCTTACAGGGCAACAGAAGAGCCTCCCCCGCCATGCCACTCCCCGCTCATCACCTCCAGGTCGCTACTCTGCCTCGGCTGACCCTCACCTATGTCCCCACCTTCCTGCCACCCAAACCCTGCTCAGAGGAATGAGGCATGAAGGGGAGAAGAGCAAACAGTGGTGCTGCTGTTCCCAGTCAGAGGCCTTCCTGGCCTCCCACATAGGGGTGTGGAGCAGGCCAGCTTCTCATCCATGAACAGGCTGGCCCCCTTCCCTGGGGGCTCTCTGTGTGCCTAGAAGTACTCCATTTACAGCTGGTGAATACCAGGAAGCACCTAATTAATCCGGCTCAGGCTAAGTGGGCAACTCTGATTGGAAGAGCCATTCCCCTATCAAGTACTCCTTCCCCCACTGCATACCCACACCCCACCTTTCCATTTCCCCCATTGTAGTATTATGATCCTTACTCTCACCACGGCCTCTTGATGGGTCAGGTATGCTTCCCCAACCATTGACTCTGGGCAGGGCTGATGACTGGAAGCTCGGGGCATTATGCTTGAGAGGTCGGCCTTGACTCCTTGAGCTTTTGTCATCACCATGAGCAAAATAGGCCCGAAGAGGGAGAGAGACTTGTGACCCTGACCAGACCATCTGCAACCTCAAGCCAAGTCTGTTTGAGCCCAGCCCAGTCCAGGCTAGATCAGCCAATTCCCCACCCAGGTGACCTGCAGTCACATAGTGGGAATAAATACCTGCTGTTTAAGCCACTGAGTTTGGGATGGTTTAATATTCCCAAAAGCTAGCTGAGAAACATCCTGCCACTGGATTTTTTGTGAACTGCTCTGTGACCCAGGGGTCCTCTTTCCCCTTCCTGCTCCTCAGCTTGCCCTGGGTGGGCAGCGAGTCTTAGGATCACAGATATGGGGAAAGGGCATGATGCCCAGAAGCAGTGCTGTCTGTGGTCCTGCCTGCAAGGACCTGCCTGCGGGTGGAAGGTTGGGAAGGCATGCCTAGCAAGAAACAGAGGCAGCCTGCCAGCAGCCCCGTGAGGAAGCCATCTTGCAAGCAGGTCCTTGGTCCCAGACAAGTGTTTTCTTTTTTTCTTTTTTAATATATTTTATTGATTTTTTTACAGAGAGGAAGGGAGAGAGATGGAGAGCTAGAAACGTCGATGAGAGAGAAACATCGACCAGCTGCCTCTTGCACACCCCCTACCGGGGATGTGCCCACAACCAATGTACATGCCCTTGACCGGAATCGAACCTAGACCTTTCAGTCTGCAAGCCGAAGCTCTACCACTGAGCCAAATCGGTTTTGGCCCAGACAAGTGTTTTCGAATTCTATAGCCCCAGCGGACATCTTGACTACAACCTCCTGGGAGACCTCTAAGCCAGAACCACCTAGCTGAACTGCCCCCAAATTTCTGTCCCACAAAAACTATGTAAGTGTTTACGGGTGTTTTAATCCAAGACTTGGTGTAATCTGTTCCATAGCCACCGAGAGCTAGTACACCCTCTCTTCTCATCTCTGACCCTCAGCCACCCTTCAGGACTCTGGTCAGACATAAGCTCTTTCAGGAAGCTATTTCTGATGGTCCCTGGATTTGTAGGCATCCACACTTGTCCTCAGAGCATCCTCTGATGACACGTCTCATAATTCATTTTCCTCTGCTTGTTTTTCTTCCCCAACACACTTGAGGTGCTTCAGAGAAGGTTCTGGGCCTTGCCATTATTCTGCATTTTCCAGCATACAGTGAGTAACCCTCAAGGAAGGAGCCAGGAGTGGAATGAAAGTCTGTTGTTCCACGTCCAGAGCTCTTTCCCCTACTCTCACTGGCCTCTCCAGGGTTTGCATTCTCTTGCTTTTAAGTGAGGAAGTGGCTTTTAGAAAAGTCGGCTTCTCTGTTTCTGCCATTGTAAGAATTGCATTTGACCTCCCTCATTCAGACTCTATTGGACAAGATGAGAAGCTCTTTCTTAGCACAGCCCAGCTGGTGGCTCAGCCCTTTCCTGAAAAGCCTGCTGACTTCTTCCTGCCCTCTCCCTCTGACCTTTTCTTTGCCACCAACTGATGGGCCAGGGTGGGAGGACGTTTTCATAGAAAACTTCCATGGCCTGTAGCTCTGCTAAACTCTGAAGCGACCTCTTAACTCACCTTCTTTTGGTGGCTGTGGCTTAAAGAAGCAGATGATGAGATAAGATGGCTGGGTGCAAGGCACAGCCCACCCTCAGGTGCGGAGCCCAAGAATTCCCCACAGGCCTCCAGACAGAGCAGAGCGCAGAACGGGCGGCTCCTTGGATGCTCTCTGATCCTCCCCCTGGCTCATGGAGGCAGCCTGCCCAGCTCCAGTGAATGTTCAGAGGGAGGCTATATTCAGAATGGGTGTTCAGACATCTGGAGGATGGATTAAAGAAGAAGCCCTTATAATTCCCTCTGATGTTTTCTCCTCTGCACCTCCCCCCACCCCGGGTCTCTGCACCTCCCCCCACCCCGGGTCATCCTTGCTGGTCTTGGCCATTGCTGTCATCGCCCCTTCCCCATCACTATAACATCCAGAGAGGTATTGCTTCTAACCCTCCCGTGGCCCAGAATTAACACCCAAATTCCCAATCCTGGGGACAGGACCATCATAGTCTGGGTGGACCCACCTCTCTTGATCCCCACTTCTAATCACCCCTTAACTGTTACCTCTCTCAAGAGACAACTACCTTAATTATTTTGGGCGCAGAAAATGACTCTGTAATCCAAGGTCATTTTTCTTATATAAAGAGCCTTGCATTGTAGACATCTCCATGGTTGTGCTCCACCCCTACCCCCTTAGAAACAGCTGCTCCTTCACTAAAACACCTTGGGGAGCCCATACAATCCAGCTGCAGCTGAGCCTTCATTATCTATTGGTCCGTATATTCAACGCGTACTGACTGCTCTGTGCTGGAGCCCTGGGATACAGAGATGAATAAGATACAGAGTCCCTTCCCTTGAGAGGCTATGGTCTCCTTATTTCCCCTGTGTCTTGTGCATATCTTTCCCCTGCTACCCAGCCCCCCGCCTGGCGTGTGGCGCGTGCTCAGTAAAGAGTTTGTTGAGTGGAAGTGATCTGAGATGTTGCTTGGCGTCATCATCCTCCCATAAATTCTCTCTGCTGCTCTCTCCATCCTTTGCACCACTCATGGTACAAGGGGAGAAATGTCTCCCACTAGACTGGGGCCCCAGCTGAGGGCAGGGGATTTGGGACGTGTGGGTATGTGCACGTCTGCTCTGCTCAAAGCCAGGTGTCTGATGGCTGGTGACCACCCTCCCACAAGATGCTACATGGTGAAATGCCTGGGCCATCGCGCCCTGTGGTTCAGATCCATCAATACTCGTTGCATAGAGCAAGTGCCTGCTGGATCGTGCGGACACCCAAGGGACCCAAATGCACTAAAGGAACGTGCTTCTGCAGCTAACGTCACATGAAATATTGATACCCGAGAAACTGTAGCATGTTCTCCCACAGAGAAGGGAGTTAGAAGCAAACTCTAGAATGGCTCTGTCAGGAGTGAAAAACAACAGCAACATGAGTGGCACCTCCAGCATGCACAGCCATGCTTTGGCAACGAAGGGGTTCGGAGCACCATTCATTCACTCAACAACTACTGACTGAGGGCCTGCTGCCCACCAGGCCCTGCTTAGGCGCTGGGGATTGGCAGTGAACAGGACAGTCAACCTCTGCTCTCCCAGGGTTTGCTTTCTGGCGAGGAAGGCGTGGCGATCACTGACATGTATTCATTCTGCCCGTGTGCCAGACACTGTCCCACGTGTTTTACCTATGTTAACTTCTGCTCGTCGTCTAAGAACTATTATTTTTATTTCTGCTTCACAGAGGGGTGAACTGAGCATAAAACAGTCAATTAACCTGCCTGGGATCACAAAGCTTCTGAGTGGGTGAGGAGGGATTTGGTCCCAGGCATATCTGGGCTGTGAATCCTACGCTGAGCTCCTGCTTGGCTCCTTTTTTAGTGTTAGCGGTGAGGTATTTAAGAACAAGTCTTAGCCTTACAAGAGGTGCAGACAAAACTTTTTGGGCTCCGGAACTGGGTGGAAAGAGAGAAGTTGAAAATGAGAAAGCAGAGGAAAAGGTATTAGTCCCCTGTGGACTCCTTAATGCCCGAAGTCCCACTTGTTAGTGGTTAGTACATCCCGCTGGACAAAATACTGTCATGGTCTAAGGTAAGAAGCCTTCATATGAATGGAGCTAACCTCTTTTTGAGCTTCTTTTAGAGGCCAGAAATGAAGTAGATGCTTTATATGAAGTATCTTTTTTTAAAATATATTTTATTGATATTTTACAGAGAGGAAGGGAGAGAGATAGAGAGCTAGAAACATCAATGAGAGAGAAACATAGAACAGCTGCCTCCTGCACACCCCCTACCGGGGATGTGCCCGCAACTAATGTACATGCCCTTGACCGGAATCGAACCTGGGACCATTACAGTCCGCAGACCAACGCTCTACCACTGAGCCAAACCGGCTTCGGTTATATGAAGTATCTTATTTAATCTCAAAAATCACTCTTTAAAGTCAACAGAACACTACCAAAGGATACAATTGGGTTAGGCTCTCAGATGAGACAGGTTTCCAACCCGGGCATCCTCATGGAAAGCCTGTCTAGTGCTCATTACTGGGCCCTACTGTGTGGCCAATCTAATTTAAAATATTCAAGCCCATTGCCCCAGGATATCTATTTCTAAAAATGTATTCTTAGAAAACAACCAGATGGGGACAACAATGTTTACTGTAGTCCTATTTACAATAGCAAATTTTAAAAATAGAGGGAGCAAACTGCTCTACTATCCAATACCAGGAAACTAATTAAATAACTTTGAGGCTCACTTGATGAAATCCAAGTAATTCTTTTCTAAAAAGTACGTTTAAGCACGGAGAATTGTTGCAGATATTAGATAATAATAATAATAAAATTTTGAAATAAACATTGAGGCTTGTGGGCACACATTTATATTAGGTAGAATCATATGAAATTGCTATTTTGTAAACCCCAAATGATTAACTGTTGGCAATTTCATGTGGTTCAACCTAATGGGAAAAATACCTGATGGATGTACACAAAAATGCTAATTGTGGATCTGTTATTGGTGATTTCAAAAGAATTTTCACTGTGCTGTTTCATGATTAAATTTTTTTTCCACAATGTGCATGCTTTGCTCCCTATCAGAAAAACCTATTTAAAAAGTCGAAATAATTAGAAACGTTAAAAGTCTATTTGGACATTCATTTTTAAGGAGTACACTTGGTCTCTCAGATGTTATAATCTGAGAACAGATTTTTTTTTAAATGACTCAGTTCCAATGGTTAAATTGAGAACTCATGACAAAAAAAAATTGAACAGTTGGGGAAATTGATTCGTGAAATGACTTTTTTTTTTTTTTTTTTACCTTTTGGAAACATTTGAGCTCTGAGTTATCAATCAAATTGTGTGCAACCTTTATGATAGGGAAATCACTGGACCATCTTAAAACCGCACGAGATGGATATGGCATCAGCTTAAAAGCTTAGCCCTTGCCTGTGAAGAATCTGTAACTGGCTGAATTAACTGCAAACCAGCTAATATCCTGTGCCATAAAGATCTGACGGTCGTGGCTGGTATGATGAGCCAACGCACATCTCTAGCAATAATGACCACAGCACAGCAAGTCAGGATTTTGTTCATACTTCCTTTTATGAGCTTAAGTGAGACTTCACACATGGAGCCACAGGAAAACGCAAGCTGAATTAGAATCTTCGCTAGGAAAGACAAGCGCATTATTAAAAATACATTGGCTCCCGGCTGGTGTGGTTCAGTGGTTGAGTGACGCTCTATGAACCAGGAGGTCATAGTTCGATTCCCGGTCAGGGCACCTGCCTGTGTTGAGGGCTTGATCCCCAGTAGGGGGCATGCAGGTGGCAGCTAATCGGTGATTCTCTTTCATCATGGATGTTTCTATCTCTCCTTCTCCCTTCCTCTCTGAAATCAACAAAAATATATTTTTTTAAAAATACATTGGCAATGGTGCTTCTGATTCAAGGGAGGCAAATGATTCCCCCTGATGATGAAATGCCATGGAAACCTTAGGAAGTGGTTATTGTACTTGCATTTTGCAAACACACATCATGGTCTTCAGCTAGGACACGGTAGCCACCATCTTTTTTGAATCTTAGCTCCAGGCCCCATTCTATGCTGGAGGTTCCACGCCCCAGAGAGAGCTCTGCTCTCCTCAATCGAAATGTTTGCTCTTGCTGTGGGTGGTCTTTACAGGTTTGGTGTGTGTGTGTTTTTTTTTTAAAGGTTAAGTTAAAAGTCCTTCCTTTCTTTATAAATGCAAGCTTCTCGATGAAAGAAACCATTATCTCCACAATTAGTCACACAGTGTAGTCACACATGCTTGCAGATAAAATAGAATTAAAAAACAAGGTTAATATTTAGAAACTATGAAACTAATGTGCTTTCCCCCTCTCCTCTCCTGCATAAACCAGGTTTCTCAGCATCCAGCCAACCAGGTTGGTGGCAGGGACAGAGGGAGTGGACATGGTAGGTGGGAATATCACTTTAAGTAGATACCAGAGGTAGAAAGCTCACCTTTGGTGAATGAGAGAGAGGAAAGGGAAATGCATAGAAGAAGCAGAGGGTGTGAGGCCTGTTTTGAACTCCCCCTTTGGAGAATTGTATGTTGGCTAAGGCAGTGGTCGGCAAACTGTGGCTCTGTTGACTAATGAGTTTGCCAACCACTGATCTAAACTCTTGATTCCAATAATTACAGGCTGTTGTTCCTTGTTATTAAGCCCCTATCCCAGTGGTCAGGAAACTCATTAGTCAGCAGAGCAGCAAACCGAGACTCTCAAGCCCCAGTTTGCTGACACTGGGCTAAAGGAAAACTAAGACAGAGGGGTTTCCATCCTGCTTTCTGTTCAGGGCTCAGGTCACACAGAAAATCTGATACCAGCTAAGTATGGCTGACAGGGATTAGCATTGTCCAGTGGGTTCAGTGGCTGTGTACATAGAAGAAACCCAGTGTGGCTGAGTGAGGGAGTCACACTTTGTTTTCTGGGCTCTGGGGGAATCACTCCTATGCTTGTCAACTTTTCCCAACTTGGCCCTCAGGCCACAACCATCTTAACTCTGGTTCTCTTCACTCCTCCTCAGGCTGAATTCACTCCCAGAGTCCCAAAGGGAAGCTCCTACCCCAGCTTCCCTGGCTCTCTCTATCTCAGTCCTGCAGGTGCCCTCCCTGACAGCCATTGCTGATAAACTCCCTCTATCGCTGTCCCATGGCCAATCCCATGGCCGAAGATGAAGGCCCCCTCCTGGGGAGTCTTTAAGCCACCTCACGTGGTCAAGGTAATTGGCTTGTATCAAAGTGCAGCAACCACCTTGCTGGGGGAAAAGCAGAAGCATCATCTTCGAACACACTCAGGTGCTTTTTACTGAGCCAGAATAGAGCGCAAATGCTCAGCTTACCATCCATCCCTCCACAACTGCCACAGGAATTGATTCGCTCCCCAAATGTTTATGACTTGTGGAAGGTGGTACAGCTGCCCTGCTCGAGGCTGGTCCTGAGAGACTCAAGCCATGTTTTGTCTCAAAACCTGTTACCAGTAAAGAAGGCTGCTCTGTCAAGGTCAAGGGCAGGCATAGAACTTACACCATCTTCCTTCCAGCCGCTGGCACCTCTTAAGATTCATGGCCACCCTGTGTGTGCATTTCACCCGCCCATTCTACAGTGTTGAAGGAGCACTCTCTGATGCCAGGCCTTGTGCTGTCTGGTGGAGAGCATGGTAAGATGCAGACCCTTCCAGCAGCTAACAACCTGTAGTAGCTTGAATAATAGGATCCCTCCTCTCCCCCAACCCTGAAAATGTGTGCATGTTGTAATCCCAGAAACCTATTAATATTATCTTAATTGGCAAAAGATAGAATTAAGTTAAGAATCTTGAGGGGGGTTGGTTCTCATCTTGGATTCTCTGGGCGGGCCCTGTATGCAACTACATGCACCCTGATAAAAAGAAACACACAGAAAAGACATAGAGGAGGAGGCAACATGACCATGGAGGCAGGTTGGAGTGGTGAGGTCACAAGCCAAGGAACATCTGGAGCCACCAAATGCCAGGAGGGCCAAGGAAAGACTCTTACCTGGAGCCTCAGAGGACAGCAGGGTCCTGCAGCTTGATTCCTGGCTTTTGACAGGACTCCAGAACTGTGACAGGATACGTTTCTATGGTTCTTCACCTCACAGTGTGTGGTGGTTTATTATAGCAGACACAGGACGCCTAATAAAGAAAATGTCCCAGGTAGATTTTCTGAGGTCAAGTGGGGGATCGGGGCAGAGGTTCCCTTCTCAGGCTTCCCTTCCCCCAAAAAAAGGATCCATGAATCCCTCCTGAGGGCAGGTGTAGAAAAGTTTCAGACTAGTCCTGGTGGGTCAGATGGATCTTCTGAAGTAGACAGGACGCTAGAGAGAAGGAATCCTCTCCCAGGCCTTGCTTTCGAAATAGGAGCTCATGGTTTCCTCCCAAATGCAGCTGTTGTGACAACAGTGTCAGTCTTGGACACCATTTATGCCCTCTCCCCAAAGAGCCACCAGCCTGTTTGCTTTCTAGTCTTGGAACCTGTGGGAAGCCGGTAGCTGCCCATGTGGATGGATAGCCAGTCTTTTGCATGACACTACGTGAGTCCCCCCCAACCCAAGGCTGTCTCCATCCAAGGCTGCTTATCCCTGGTCAGCCAGTGCCTGTTGCAGGGAGAACAATGAAGCACTACGGGCCCAGGCTTCATGACCTCTGAGCGAGCGTGACCCTTGCCCTGGATCCATTCAAAGATTGTGCTTGTCTAATTTAGTTTAGGCTTTGCTGATGAATAGATACAGAGATATTGCAGCTAATCAATGTGGGCTCTTCCCTGATGGAGGAGGAGATTTCAATATTGTGCATAATGTTCAGCAAGTGATATGTTATACCTCAAGCCCCAGGGCTACCACATTGCCCGTGGCTTTTGCCCACTCTTGTCTCCTCCCAACATTATATTCTTTGTGAGTGGAACTCCCTGAATGTGTGTAAGGTGAGGGTCATATCATGGACAAACTCAACTTGTCAGCCAGGGTATCTCACAAAACTGAAACCCACAGATCGATCCCTCTGTGTAAGGCGTGGCAGGGCCACAGGGGGTGACCCTGAGAAGCATTCTGTCAGCCAAGAAGGCAGGGAGGGATTCCCAAGAACGAAAGGGCCTGGGCTGCGCCTGAAAATAGCACTGTTTGAGAGGAGGTGCCACAGGATGCCAGGTTAACCCTCCTATTTTTTCGCCAGCTTCTGTCCTAGGCTGTTTGTGACTGTGCCCTATGTTTAACTAATGAAATCCCTACTGCCACTCACCCAGCAACATGCTGCACGGAATTGTCTGTGGGGGAAGTATCTCAGTCACCAGTTACTCTGTACCCCTTGGAGGACCTTCACTTGGGATTCTTGACTTAGGGGTGCATGATGGAAGCCCATGTTTGCTGTCAGGGCCCACAGTGTGCTCAGAGGCATGCCATGTGTCCTCTGGCTGCCAGTGCCTCGGGCCTCTTCTTGGACCTCATTTCTGCTGCTGTGGATCCATCTGCATGCTGCCTGGGGGTGCCCCTGAGACCCCAAGGCTTTCACAGAGGCCACGGGGCCTGAACTTGAGAGCAGTCCATCCCAAAGGTACTCCCTAAACTTAGTGAAAAGGAAATCTATCATGCCTATGTTTTGTAATAACAGATGAGCACAGGTAAACTGGGTTTCATTTATATAAAATTCCAGTTCAATTTCTTGAGCATCAGGAAGCTCCCGTCGAACAGGAGAATTTTCAACGCCCAGAGGAGGGCTTACCCAAGTTCTCCTGAGGAAGCGTGGTCAGCTCCAAGAGCTAGACGTGCTCTCCCAAGCACCCACCTTCAGAGACAGGGAAGGAAGCGGGGGAAGGGGAGAGTGGCTGCCAGGTCACAGCCAAGGGTATGGGAGGCAGGAAACAGCAGCTGTGAGAAATAGGTCAGGGCACACTGTTCAGAACTAAAGCTGGGAACGCTGAGACTGTGCCTCCAGATGCCAGATGGTTCAACAAAAATACCCAAAAAGGCCTAATAAAAAATGTGTCAGTTTCAAAATATATGTACACCTGATTTAGGATGCTTATTGACAATTAGCATTACCCACTTTTACTTTGTATTGCACCAGATGGGTCTTATCCACTCTTTTCTCTCCCACTTTATTTAGAAAATGTTAACCCTAAAGAAAAGAAAACAAATAGTATTAGGAACACCAATATCCCCTTCATCTATAGGCCAGTATATTTTTGCCACATAATTGCATCATGTTTACCCATTTTTCTCTCTCCAATAGTTTGGCTGGAGTGTTTAACTAGGACACAAACAATAAGGACACTTCACCAACAAATACATACCCAGTGTTTACATTTTTTGAAAGCGTCCATTTTACTACCTAAAGTATATTTTCGAGAGGCACAACACTCACTGACAAAGACTTCAAGTTCAATGTGTTGTGTTCATCGGTCCACGATTATTGCCTAACAACTTCTCACACAATACAATTTGAAACAGAACATTGAGTCTTTTCAGACACGCTGGAATAGTAGATTCTCTGCAGAAAAGAATATATCAGATGGCAAGACAAAAAATGTCAAATATCAGTTCTTTAAGGGATATCATGGGCATCAGAAAGATGGGCATCTGAGAGGTGCAGGAGGTTGGGGGGCTGTGGTCCGTGGGAGTGGGCAGGGGGAGCATGGACACAGGACAGAGGTCAGAACCTGCCAGCGACCTGTTTGTCCTTCTGGGTGTGATGCAATGATGGCCAGGGTGGAGTAAGTGGGTTCAAGGAGAACTGATATTTGACATTTTTTGTCAAATATCAAGAGAGATGAGAAAACAGAGAGAAAGGCTGTACAGAAATGTGACCCTGAGGACGCTGCCATATTACTAATAACCAAGGGGGAATCACTCCTTAAGCGCTTACTCTGCCCAGAGGTTAACTCCTCCAATGGTGCACACGCCGGCTTCCTTAATCCCACCTACGTCTCCTGAGGTAGATGGGAGAATCCTCCTGTTGAGGACAAGACAAAATTAAGAAAATGCCCCAATTCACAGGATTTGTCAGGATGCTATGTGATAGGAACCACATTCAAAACAGCAAATGTGTTGGCTCATCTGACCAGAAAGACCAGGGATTCCACGCCACCACACCTCAGACAAAACCAGGGTGTGTTCCTCCCACAAAGCCCTCAGCAGTGGAGGAGACTCAGCCATGTGTAGCCGGCCACTCTGAGGACGGTTTGCAGTGGCTGTACCTGAGGTCAGGAAAGAAGGTTGCAGAGGACCCGGGAGGGGAGTGTTGGGGAGCCCAGGTCATATACTCGGGCCACAAATATCCTCCTACAGAGAACTGTTCTTTCAGGAACCTTCTGCTGAGGGGGAAGGGCAGTGTCTCCTTACCTACTGTTTCAGCCATGGGCAAACACCACTGGACATGATGAGCTTCCTAGAAGCCCAGGAAGTCTTTGAATCCGTGCTTCCCCTTCCCCCATCTGAGTGCAGCTCCGTGTTAGAAAGAAATAGCCATGACTAGGACCATTGACCTGTGCCCTGTGCCCTAACCCAGCTGCCACCACTCAAGGTTTCTGAGGACTGGGCAGAGGGGTTACTCTAGCCCATTCACACCATCACACCAGGGGTCTAGCCCCACACCCTGTGGGGGCAGCTTCATGGAGCAGGAGGATTCCTGCTGCTGGAAATGAAGACCAGCCTAAGCCAAATGGACACAAGCTAGCCCAGCAGCTCCAGAGCCCCTTCCCTAGGCCCATGGCCCGATATCGGCCTTCAGGGCCTTCCTGCTCCCCCATCAGCCCGGGGCCTCTGGCCTAAGCCAGGAACCCTGGGCCTCCCTGCATGAGTGACACCTGAGTGGCTCCTCCCTGGCTTCTCACAGGGAGGCAAAGAGAGGCACATCCTCCCAAGCAGAGGGGCCCTGGGATCCCCCCTCACTCCACTAGCCAGACCAGAGAGGAGTGCCCAGAAAGACAGTTCCAAAAGGAGGACTTACTGCAGGTGAGGAAAGCCCAAAAGAGAGAGGGAGATGGGAGAAGAGAGAGAGAGAGAGAGAGAGAGAGAGAGAGAGAGAGATTGATTCATGCAAACCAGAACCCTAATGCCTATGCCCACTCAGCAAAGCTCTCCTTCGGTTCCTCAGCCTTCCTGGAACGGTGGACTGAGGGGCCTCACTAGTCTTGGCCTCTGGGCCTGTCTGAGCCTCTAATCTTTGCCTTCCTGTGCACAGCCGACTCTGATATTAGAGGGTGGCCCCTGTATCAGTCAGTTCCAGCTGCCATAACAAAATGCCACAGTCTGGGTACTCAAACAGCAAGGATTTATTTTCTCACAGTTAGGAAGGCAAGAAGCCCAAGATGAAGGTGTCGGCAGGTTTGGCTTTGCCTGAGGCCTCTCTCCTTGTCTGACAGATGGTTGGCCACCTTCTCTATGTCCTCACATGGCCTTTCCTCTGTGTGAGCGGCCCCTGGTGTCGCTTCCTCTTCTTAGGAGGACAACAGTCCTATTGGATTAAGGTCCCACCTTTATGCCTCATTTTATTTTAATTGCCTCCTTAAGGCCCTATCTCCAAATAGTCACATGGAAGGGCTTCAACATGAATTTTGGGGAGGCACAATTCAGTGCATACCAGTCCCTTTCCTGCCTGCCCCATTTCCATCCAGCTCCTGCCTTTTGGTTTCAGGCAGGACTCAGGTCTCTGAGTAGGCGTGCCCACCCGCTCCCTGCACCCCGATGCCTGTGGAAGGGAAAACCCAGCCAGACCCCATCCCACTTTCCTCCCTCAAGGGCATTATGCTCAGAGCCCCGGTCTTCCCAAAGCTAGGTTTTTGTTTCTGTCTTTCATTTAATTAAGGAATGAGGCAGAAGGGTGCTTTCTCAAGTTTAATGACTGTTCTTAGTTAGCACCATCCAGCAAATGACTCCTTAAATTGAGGACCAGAAAGCATTCAATTTTCTGGATATTTACTGTCACACCTACAGCAACACAGCTGCCACTGGGCCTGCGACTCCCCAGGCTCACGCTGAGATGGGAGGCGACACCAGTCTCACAGCACTGAGACCTCCAAATGGAAATAACAACTGCCCTTGATCTCAGGGCTGCCAAGGCCAAAGCCAGTCGCCCCGGCCCTCCTGCTTGCATTCCAGGGAAGGGCTGATCACCACCACCTCCAGCACAGCCGCCTGCTAAGACAGGCCGGAGAGAGGCATCTGATCATGGGCAGAGCCCACACTCACCTCCCTCCAGAGAAACACCCATTGCCAACCATGGCCCCAGCTCAGTCCCTGTCCTGCCAGGAAGTAAATGCTTCCTTGCTGGAGAACGCAGAGGGTGGTGCATTCTAGACACAGAGCCAATGTTCCTTCTTAGCAGGGAGGCTCAGGGGAGAGAAGGAAGGCTGAGCTCAGAAGGTAGATTAGGAGCCTGCAGGGGAAGCCATGCCTTGTTCCTGGATCTCTGGAGGGCTGACAGAAAAACAGGGAGAGGTCTCGCGGTGTCTCTGCCGCTGGAGTAACCAGCCCGCATCACCTGGTCTGGAAGGTTTCTGGGAACTATCCCTCCCCTTCCCTGTGAGACACAGAGCAAAAGCACCTTCCCCAGCAACCGAGAAAGGCCTGGTACCCAGGAATGCCTTGGTTGTAGCCATAGCCCTGGGAGGAGGGACCATCCATGGAAGCTCTGAGAACCTTGACAGATAGTTCGGCCTCAAGCTTACCGGAGCCACCTCCTGCCCAGGGGGCTCCTGGGAGGCTGCAGAATTTACACCCACATCCCAGGACATGCACATCAGTGCCATGCTGGCCTTGAGCCAACAGTAAAGACCCACATGCCATCCCACAGCCCAGCATTCGTTCAACACTCACTTCTCTACTCAAAATCCTTCTGCAAGCTTCTCCAGTGTGGCTGTCAAGTCTACTCTTTAAAATACCTAATTGTCCTCCATTGAAGTTCTCACCAACCAGGATACTGCAGACCCTTCAGGCCTGTGGGCCTCGCTGCTGCTATTCCCTTTGCCTAGAAATCCTCCCTCACCCTTCCCCTTCCACCGACAGGTGAACTGCTGCATTGGGAACTCACTGTTGAAGGAACCCACTGGGAGCCCTTGAGGAGAAGCACTGAGTCTTATGTATCCTCTCCCCAACACAGTGGCTAACACCAAGCCAAGTGGAATCTAATAATTGTTTGTGAAGTGTGTGAATATCAATGTGTTCATTTCCCATTGCTGCTTAAACAAATTACTACAACCTGAGCAACTTAACACATTTATTATCTCAAAGCTTCTGTGGCTCAGGAATCTGGGCATAGCTTCAAAGGAGCCTCTGATCACAAGCTATAATCAAGGCATCAGCCAGGCTGCGTTTCTCTCTGGAGCTGGGGAAATACCTATCAAGCGCACGTGGTTGTGTAGAACTCAGTCCCTGGAGTTGTGGGGCTGGGAGCCTCAGCTCCTCGAGGCCACTCCTGTATCCCTGCCATGTTAGGTAGGCAACTTGCATCAGGAGAGTCTCTCTCTCCCCTGCTAAGAAGCAGTCTCACATAGCATAGTAGGACCACGGGAGTCATAGCCCACCACACTGACTATATAAGGTAATCTAATGCAGGGGAGGCATCCCGTCACCTTTGCCATGTTCTACTGGGTAGAAAAGAGACACAGGTTCTGTTACAGAAAAACCAGAGAAGAACCAAGCAATGCTTAGAGAGATAGAGTTACATTTATTATAATTATTATGATGATTATTATTATTACGTGTGAGCCCAGAGAAAAATGTCTCTCAAATTCTGGGCAAAAAAATATGGAGGAAGTTTCCCTATTTATATATTTTTACCCTCTTTGTCTCCAAAATATGGGGTTTTATGGTCCCCTTTGCAAGTTCTTAAAGAGCACTATGTGCTAGGACTTTGAGACCTCAACCAAAGGCCTGGCCTGGTGCCAGTACTGAAAACTTTGTCCAGGGGAAGGTTTATGGCCTTTCTGGAATGGGAGTAGTCTTATTTGCTTATTTTTTAAGCAATCAAGCGTTTACAGGAGCCAAAATAGCAGGGTTAAAATTTCAAATAGTTTTTAAGTAAGATGGATGCTTCAGTTCCACCTTCACCCAAGGGGAGGGAATTACACAAGGGCATGAATCATTGGAGGGCACCTGAGAGTGGTCTGCCACAATCTACAACAACTCAAAGTGACAAGTGACAAAAAAATTAAAAAAGATAACATTTATTTGAGTTCTTACTTTATACCAGGCACTATTCTAAGCCCTCTTCAAGTATTATCTGACAAATATGAAGCAAGGAACCCAATGAATGAATGAATGAAGTGCAGAGAGAGCCTGGATATCCTGTCTGGATACCATGGTGTGGGAAAGAAGAACAATGGAAGGAGTTAAAAGGCAATAACATCCCATTCCAAGAAAAGGCTCCATATCCCCACACTAGGTCATACAGAGCCTCATCCCCAATCAGCTAACCACCTATCTTTGCACATGTTCTACAGTCTGGCTCCCATCCTGTGACCAAGTCCCATGTTATGACCCTGTCCCCTCTTATCTGTCACAGACCCTCCAGAATCCAAGTACCAGCAGCCTGTCTGCTGGGTGAAAGCCCACTCAGGCACATGACCCCTTTCTCTGTAGTTAGGGCACCAGAGACCACTCTGTCCTTGGCCCTCTGTCCCCTGTTCCTAGTTCCTTCCCTCTTTTTCTGTCTCTCTGGTTAATCATCTTTGGCCAGTCCTTGACTCTTGCTAGTGCCCAGAGATCTGCTTCCAGTCCCATGGTGCTCTCATTCTATATCCCTCCTTCCCCCTAACTCCCTCCCAGCTGACCCCGTGGCTTCAACCTTTGCTCACTGCCAACAACTCACACACCTGTCCCTCCACCACCAGTCTCCCACAGTTCTAGCCACCACTGTGGGATATCCCACAGGCTTCTCAGTTCAACATGGTGAAATGGAATTCGTCTGTTTTTCCCCCCAAACTTCCTTCGACATCCCCCTCCTGATCCAAAGCACAAGAACTCTTGCTCAATCTCACTCCCATCCCCCTCCCCACACCTAGTCCTGCTGATTCTACCTGTGTAACATTTCCCAATCCTTCTCCCCAACCATGCCCCACACAACACTTCATGATCTGTCCCAGTTGGCATCCCGAGGGGCACATCTTGCCACCCTTTTCTCTCCCCTAGAATGCTGCCCTCCAGCTACCTGGAGACATTTTCAATTTTCTGAAGGAAGGATTTTTCTCTTCCCTCCAGGACTTTACCCTCCATACTCCACCTGGAAAGTCCCCCTCCATGTACTCTGCTTTGACTGGCTAGCTTCTACTTGACTTTCAGAACTCTACTTAAATGCCAATTCCTTCAGGAAGCCTTCTCAGACTTCTCCAGGTAGATGGGGCTGCCCTCATTGGGCCCCCCAAATGTTTTTACACTGTCTCTACCAGAGATATCATGACATAGCTCTAGCATCCCAGAATCCTCCTCACCATACAGTGCTGGATTCATCTGTTCACTCATCTGGTCTATGAATTCCTCGAAGGCAGGGTTTCCATGTCCCCAGGGCCCAGCCAGGGACTGGCTCCTAGTGAACAGTGACAAATGTGGGCTGGCAGTGGTAACAAATGAATCACCTGCCACCCACCTGCACCTCCAGCTGTCACCTGTTAATTTTGCCTGTAACTCACCCCCATCAGATTTGTTTTAAGACCCTGCTCTACTATTTCTGGACCAGTGCCTGAGGACATGACCCCTGCTTGCCTCGGTCCATTTCAAAGATATTGATTTCACTGGGCTCCAGGATGTTGAGCATTCGGTAGGAGGCTGAATAAACAAAGCTCTTCTTTCCCGCCTACCCCCCAGAAGACACACATTTATCTTGCCTGGAATGTCCCCTCCCCTTTCTATCTATCTAACCCCTATCATCGGAGAAGTCTTTGCTGGACTGGGAACCCCACCATGGTGCTCACACAAGTGCAAAAAGGACATGACAGGCTCACAAACCCCTATGCTTCCCTCTATGGCACACTTAGCCCTGTATTTTAACTTCCTATCTACTCTTCATCTTCCCCACTGGTCCGTAGCTGTGTTGGGACCAGACAAGATTATGCAAAAGCTGGAGCACTGGCCAGAGAAGTTGGGCTGGAAGAGGAGGGATCCCATTGTAAGGGCTGGAGCCTTACAGTAGAAAGTGAAAGACAAATAGGTCTGCATTCTGGCTGCTTCTGAGAGCTCACTTTAATGGCCACAGGAAGATTCACTTGATGGACTCTAGGCCTGAAGATGCTTAAAAGATAAATATGTTTGAAACAGAAAGAAGCTGCCCTTTCTACCCTGGATTTGAAAAAAATCAAAGTCTTGCTTTTATGTCAGTTTAAAAGATTTATGAGGCCTGCTCCTTGCTGTGTCTCTGGGTAGATGTTCCCTGTGAATGCATTAATGAGTGGGAAGAAACCTCAAAGGGAGGTGGTAAGTATGTGCCACCAGGAACCAGAGCGCTGTCTCACTGTGACCCTGGCCAGGTTGGGGACTGGTTCCTGGGGCCATCACGCAAAATTGCCCTTGCATCAAAGCTCTTGCACAGCCTTTATGAGCAGCATTTTGCTATAAATAAGCCCCAAGCTTAGAGTTGTGGGAGACCTGGACATGTGCCTCCACTGTGCTCGCAACCCCAGATGTGTCATGATCGATTGTGTACAAGTGCCAGGATCTCAACTCAAACTGGCTGAAGTGCAAAAAGGACATGACAGGCTCACAAAACTGCAAAGTTCAGTGGTGCATCTGCCTGCAGACGCTATAAAATCAAGCTTCAACTGAGGGCTGCCGGACCCAGGCTCTCCATCCCTCCACTTTAGGGGCCCCCAAAGAACCCCAGGTTTTCATCCTACTAGTTCAGCAACCCTGGAGGGAAAGAGGGGCTTGGCTCACATGAGTTTCAGCACAAATCCTGGGACAAATTCTGATTGGCCAGTTTGGGGTCATATGATCATCCCCAAAATAGGAAGGAAGGTTGGGCTCAAGCCTATCACATAGCGTGAGAGTTCAGATCCCCAAAGAAAATCACAGCAATGCCCCTTTGTGGAAGGGAAATGCAAACAAGGCCAGCAAAAGTAACAGATGTCCACCATGTTGGACAAATCACTGTATCTACCTAGGACTTGCTTTCCTCATCTATAATACAGGCAATCACAGGGATAAAATCCTCTAAAGTACCCAGAGAATGATATAAAAGCTGAAATTTGAAACATTATTTTTAAAGATGTAGTGACTTAGAATTGATGTCTTACCTGGGTGTGTTCAGGTTTCAAGGATGAGGTAGAGATGTCAGGAAGGACAACTATGCTCCCCCAGGTCCCACAGAAACCCACCTAGCCTGGATGGTGACGTCAAGGGCTAAATGGTATATGGCCTCCTCTTCAACTGCTTCCCCTTGCCCTCTGGGGGCTCTGCCCCCAACTCAGGGCCTCTGGGCCTAGAATCACTGGGGGTGATTTTTGTCGTCCCCCCCACAGACATTTAGTCATGTCTAAAGATGTTTTTGATTGACACAATGTGTAAGGGATGGAAGGGGAACGCTTCTGGCATTTAGTAGGTAGAGGCCAACTATCTAGATATTTTGATGAGGCTAAATATCCTATAGTGTATAGCAAAATCTCCCATGACAAAGATGATCTGTCCCAAAATGTCAATAGTGCTGAGGCGGGGTGGGACCTGCTGTCTTCACCTAGCCTTCCCTCTGTAAAGTGTGAACCAGCTTACACAGAAACACAATCAAGGAAAGTAACTGTGGCTATGGCCGCCGTGTGAAGAGAGACCTGAAGATGGGCATGAGAAGAGGGGTGGGGAGACCGGTTAGGAGGCTATAACCGTGGTCCAGGTTGGAGCAGTGCTGGCTTCATTGCCAAGGGCAGGCACACAGGACCTCAGGCTTGGAAAAGCTTGTGCTTGGCTTAGTGCTCTGCTGACACTGTCTTGAAATTCTCAGTACTTGCTGAACAAGGGGCCAGCATTTTCATTTCGCACGGGGTTCGGGGTGAGAGATAATAGGGGTCTGAACCAGGGCAGTAGCAATGAGAACAGAAGGGTCACCCTTCTCAATGAGAAAGCACTGCCCACTTTTTCAGCTCCCCAAAGTCCTGGGCGCTACTAGCCTAGGACAGGGGCTGAGGTTGCAGGGAACTGATTGTTGCTGGTATCATATAAAACAAGGTCGACTGAGAGAAGGGGTCCAGAGGCTGAAGAAATGCACAGCCTTCCTCTAGTAGTCAGACTGGAATGAGATTCTCAAAGAAGACTCAGCGATTCTCGCCCACTTGGCATGCTTTTTTGTGGGGTTTTTTTGTGGTTTTTTTTTGGGGGGGGGGGGAGATGGGGGAAGAAGGCACTTGTGCAGCACCTGAAAGCAATGAGAAGGCATTTAGGGGTCTCACATCAAGACATAGGAACCCCCAGGGGCTGTAGGCTGCGTCAATTATCTGCTTCCTTCAGGAAGACTGGAGGTCAGGACCTGGGTGGAGTCAATCACCTCAGGTTTTCTAGGAATCCCACACAGCAGTCATGAGTACAGAGTCAAGGGTATTTGAGTGCCCATTCACTCCATCGCTATGAGCTCTGTGACTCTTGAGTAGTTCACTTAACCTCTCTGAGCCCTCATGTCTATCAAATGAAAAACCAATAGCACTGATTGCATGATGGCCTGGCTGATTGGAGTGAGCTATTGTGCTGGTAAAATCCTCAGCAGGGTGCTTATTGTCCCTAAGCCTTAGTCCCCTCCGCCATGAAGTAGGGTGATAACTACCCCCATGTCACAGTGTGGCTATTCAGGTTAAAGCAGATGACTCACAGGGTAAGTATCTGGCGTGTTTGTTCTAGTTGCTCTCACTGTTGTTTAGACTTCTAGACTCAGAACCACATATTGACATTGACCTCTGTGATGAAGCTGCCCCCGTGGGGAGAATCCCACCTCCAGCCCAGGCCCTGTGTCCCTCCATCTATGTCACTGTCTGAGGGGACATGTTTCCCCTGAAATCTCCCTTGGTGACCCCCACAGTAACCCTTGGCCCATATTCATAACCCTCTCCTTGACGGTGCAATCAGTGCCCCTGAATGTGTAGTATTTGGGGGTTTGGAGTGTATGTGTGCGTATCCTTGGGTTGGGGAGAGATTTTCTTTAAGTGGCCAAATCACCTTCTTCCCTGGAACTTCTGTCACCAGCAGATGAAACGAACTGCAAGGGAACACATGCTCTCTCTTCCTCTCTCACTCCCACAGGGACCTGCAGGATGACTGACCGCTCCTTTCCTCCCGGACATGGACCATCTTAAATGTGTTCATGAAACTGCACTAAGTCGTGTGAAATAACAAACTCCCTCCAGCAGCTGCAGTGGTCGTTATTGAGCTGAGAAGGCATTTTTCAAATATTCTCACCAGGGAAATAGGTACATTTGAATTGGGGCAGGAAGGAGACAGAGATGGAGGAGCAGCCTTGGAATCCTCCACCCCGGCTCTTCCAGAGTTGCTGAGGCCCAGCCACATTATCATCGACAATGGCTTCATCAACAGCCATCAGCTTTGAAGACCTACATGGGTGCTGGGCACCATGCCACATCAAAAGTACCCTAGTTAAGTGGGATCCTGTAATAGTCCCATAGTTGAGTGAGGTTGAGAGAGCAAAGGCTGTTGAGGTAAACAGCCTGAGTTAGAGTTACTACTCTGCCTCCATCACCTGGGGGAGCGGAGGCAGGTCACTTTAGCCCCAGAGACTCTGTTTCTTCACCCCTAGAAGAAGGATGGTGGCACCTCCTGAAGTATGTGAGATACTGGCTCTCATGGTTTGTGGGAGTTGGTTGGCCACTTCTCTTCCCAACTCTGTATTCAGTGACATCAAGTTGACAGCTTGAAATTATCCGCAGTGAGAATATTTACACCCCAGAAATTGGCAAACAACAAATCAAGGCCGCTCTTTGCAGAGACCCGGTTGTTATGCATTTGCCAGCACACCGCTGCATGCCTCATACACTCAAAGACTAAAGGAATAATGTCTTTACAGCTCTTTGCACAGTGCTTGGCATATGAGTGCTCAAGAGTAGATCACTATATAAGTACAATTCACACATCTGTATGATGAAACTGATGCTCAGAGCAGTTGCATAGCCTGCCCTTGGCCGCAGAACCAATGTGTGGTAGGGATGGTCTGGTTCTGTCCAGTATCACTGCCTTTCCCGCTACTCTGCTCAGCCTCTCAGACAGAGACACAGTGATAGTGGCAGAGAGAGAGGAGGAAACCATGTTGAAAAAATCGATGACTTCTGGATAGAGAGGCAGGGGTGGTGTGGAAAGAGGTCTGAGCAGATCTAGGAGGATAATGGGACTCAGAAAGACTGAGGGATCACTTCAGGCCGGGAATGACGTGAGCAGAGGCACAAGATAGGAATGGTGTGGCCCAGGGGCAGTGAGGGGCCCGTATGTCTGCGTCCTCCTGCAGCAAGGATACAACCTAAGCCAAACGTAGACCATTAACAGTTCTCTTATTGTTGACAAGGCTACTTAAACTGTTCTCCACTTAGCAAGGCTGTCCTCCTAAAAGCCACTACAATGCCTCATCCTTCTCAAACTTTCCCAAACAGCTTCAATTGTTCCAAACTGCTCTGCCATGTTTCACGTTGCACTATTCGGTGATAATATGCTTAAATGAAATATTACCCCATTATATTTAATAGTAAGTAGTAACTTTTTAAAAATAAGTCCATTATCACTAGCCATCAGAGTACAATTATGGAGCATCATGATCATATTGTTTAATTCTCCCGGTGAGATTGGTATCATACCATTTGACAGATGGGGAAAATCGAGACTCAGAGATTCAGCAGCTTAATCAAAGAACCTTAACGGAAAGGCAGCTGTGCCAGGACTCAAACCCCAGTCTGGTACCAAAGTTCCAATCCTTCACGCCATGTCTCTGTGGCTGTTTTACTGCACATTCGCTTCCTGGTGCCAGCTTCTGCCACTGTTTTCCCCCCAGGAAACCCGCAAAGAACCCAGAACGCACGTTCTGATCAAGTGTTGCTCAAACAAACAGCTACTTCTGGGAGGCGGCCACCCGCAGAGTCACCCACCTGCCGAGTCCCCCCAGCACAAGACACTGCTGATGAGAGCTGACAGTACCTGCTGTGCGTGCTTGCTGCACCGGGAGTGATTTAGTGGACCTGGGAGCAGTGTGCTCTCAAGCACTGCCAGACCCGAGCAGCAAGGCCCCGTGATTTGGAGCAATGGCTGCTCAGACCTCCCGGGAGATGCACGCCAGCCAGGCAGCCGGGCCAGGGGCAGGCGTCCCAGGCCTGCTTCTGCAGTCGCTCCAGATAAACCATCGGAGGGCGAGGGCTGGGAGCTAATGAGCAGATGCCCACAGGCTCCTCCCATCACCAGGCAGCTGGGCCTAATGAAAAGCCCACGTGCCCGGAATCGGAGGCTGGGTTCTCTCCCTGACTACTAATGCTGGTGAGTGACCTTGAGCAAGGCCCAGGTCTCAGGCGCCCCGGCTGTCCAGTGGAGAGAGTAGGACCCACCCGATCAACCTCTTGTGACAGCACTGGTCATTTTCTACAGGGACCTTTCCAACTCAGGTCTTCTAGGAGACATCTGATTACTCCAGGCCCATGGTCTCTTACATCTCTGAACAGCTAAAGAATTTGCTCAAACATGCTAGTAATAAACATAAAATGTGATCATTGCAGAAAATCTGGGAAATGCTTAAAAGGAAAAATTTTAAATTACACATAATCTCACCATTGATAAATATGTACTTCTAACATTTTCTATGTACCATGGTAGACATATATATACATATACATATATATATATATATATATATATATATATATAAATTATTTAGATGAATCTCTGTAGTTTTGCATTTTAATTGAATGCTATATCAAAAGCATTTTGTGTCATTGAGAACATCTTTGGAGGTATAAGGAGCTGAGCTCTGGTGAGCTGGCTCCACCTGTCCTATCTCAGCAGCCAGATCTGCAAGGAGACCATAAGCCATCTGCTTCCCCGGGACAGGCTGCAGGACGACACACTCTCACCAAAGGGCCAAGCACACCAGGCACCCTGGGCCAGTGCCGGTCAGCCCATGCCGAGGACGCCCAGGAATTCGGTGACATGGAGCGGGCCTCTGAGGTCCTCATCGGGAACCTCCACCAGCGCTCGGTGGAGGGGGAGGGAGAAGCTGACCAACGCTGAGCTGTGGGATCCAGCTGCTGCCCCACCTCCTGCCGAGCACCGGAAGGGAGCAGCACCAGCCTGGCAGCTGCCCTGGCTCTAAGCTGGAGTTTGGGAGTTCCCAGGAGCTGACTGGAGAAGCAGCCAAGAGCGTGAAGCTGGAGAGTCCTGACCGGGGGCGCCAAGAACCTTCCCCTGGGATTCTTGGTGGATGCTGGGGAAGGGGACCTTGGAGACTGTGGGCCTGGAGAGAAAACTCCTCTTCACATCACCATGCTGTCTCCCAGGCCACACCAGTCTCACCTCTGCGAGGTTCTGGTTCGTAACTGCCCTTCCCGGGGTCCTCTGCACTTCATCCAGGGGTCCCCACTAGAGGGAGGCTCAGGTGGCGGGTCGGGGCCAGGGATGGATGAGGAGGAGCAAGGATGGTGTAAGGGCCATGCCATGTGGTAGTGGGTGCCGGGGGGAGAGAAGCTGAGCTATGGAAAATGATTTGAAATGAGCTGGGAGCAGGGCTGGCTACCTGGTGTGGAGAAGGGTCTCTAAGAACGTAGCCCTCGTTATCTCTTCCCCGATCCAAACTAGCTGTCTGTCCAACGCTATCCCTTCCCTCCTCCAGCTCTGCTCCAGCCTCCTCCAGTTCTGTCCTTAGGCTTGTCAGGGGAAGTGGGAGAGCTGTGGGACAGACTAAGGAGGGTGTGACCTTGGGAGTGAGAGGACCAGCTGGGTGCTTGGGCATTCTCTGCCCCCTGTAAGTCTCAAGATGCTCCCGTCACTTTTCCACCTCGGCCCGTCTGTCCTGTGGCTGTGCCTGGTGCATCCTTGGCTGGAGGACCTCAGAGACCTCCAGGCCAGCGACACACACCAGGGCTGGGCAGCCACGATGGAGTGTTATGCTGGCTTCCCAGGCTTCTTCCCCCACTAGACAGAGTCCATGAGGGCCTCTCTGTATCCTTGGCCCAAAATAGGAATGGCCAACCCCCAACTCCAACCAGAAGAGCCCCTTAGAGGAGTATATCCTTCCTCATTTCCCAGTCGTTCCTCAAGAATGTACTCATTT
Source organism: Vespertilio murinus (assembly GCA_963924515.1). NCBI lineage: Eukaryota > Metazoa > Chordata > Mammalia > Chiroptera > Vespertilionidae > Vespertilio > Vespertilio murinus. The sequence goes on along the minus strand of OZ004715.1, from coordinate 29,024,858 downwards.
AGTCAATGACAATCACGTCATCATCTTCTGGGACATCATCATAACAATCCAATTCCTGAGTTTCCTGGTGAATTTCTTGGGACTCCATTTCTTTCAGAATCAGTGGACCAAATCTCTCATGTGTAGCAATAGCACTGTCTTTAAATGAGTGCTTCTTGTCAAGGTAGCCTGCTCGCAGTGCATTTGCAATGCAACTGTCAGTGATTTTCTCCCGTGAATTCTTCACCCAAGTCACAACTTCTTGCAGCTTAGGTTTCACAAAGTTCCTGCCAGGATGTGAGGTAAGTGGGTGGGGGGGGGGGGGAGGGACGGCTGGCTAGAAGGGCCTGGGCACATGCACAGCCCAGACCATGCTCAGGGATCCCTCTCATGGGGCTGCCTGCCTTCAAGAAGCCCTTCCTTCTCCAGGCCCTGGAGGACGAGGTGACCCCACAGAGACACCTCTTCCCCTGTGACTGGTGCCAACATCAGCACAGTGCAGGGGAGAGGAGGAGCAACAAGGCCCCCTAGGACCTCAGACACAAAATGACCTCTACTGTCCCCCTCACCGTCACTGACGCTGGTGTTGAGGCCCCTCCCTGACTCCCCTGCACAACACACATCTCACTGGCCCAGAGTCATCAAGTGAAGGAAAGAGGACCTTTAGCACCCAGATTCTGAAGCACCCGAGAAGGGGGTTTAGAACAGGGAAAGGCTGTACCCAGGGTCATTGCCCTTTTCTAAAATGAGGCGTGAGTCCTCAGGAACTAACAAATAAATAGTGTCTTTAATCCATTTATGTCAAGTGCACTTATATCAGTGAAATTAGGATCAGTGGCCTTGTCTGAACTGTGATGCTTAACTGTCTTTCCCCCATTTTGATCTAAAAAATCGGGACTTTTTAAAAATGCCGCGAGACGCGGGACAAATTGTTAAAAATCGGGACTGTCCCGCCAAAAGCGGGACGTCTGGTCACCTTACTCTATTGGCAAAAACAGGTGGTGGGCCACATTTAACCCACGGGCCATAGTTTCCAACCCTCGGGGTGGGGCATCACACATCGGGGAGAAGGGCCTCTAGTACTGAGTGTGAAAAGGAAAGTTAAAGAGGACAAAGTCATGATAAGCCCAGAGGGTAACCACTCTCAGATGAAGAAGCTTCGCCCACGCGTGCCTTAGTTCGTAGAAACACACACACCCTCCGTCGCTGGGGCTCTGAGGCCACAGCCACTCCCGTACCCAGTGCTGCCAGTGCGTGGTCACAGAATGTCTCTGAAACTCAAAAGCCCCAAGGGAAGCCAAGTGGGGCCAGGGTGAAATTCCTGAAAAAGCGCATTTATTTCGGTCAACAGAGGGTCGGTGGCCTCGTCTGAACTGGGAACTTAACAGGAAAGCAGCTGTTGCAGACCTCAGGGCAGGAGCGAGGGGCTGAATGTCTGCCCACATTCCACGCTGGTGGTCTCCTGGGCCGACTGTAGGGGAATTTGAGGACTGTCAGCAATGTGAACCCCAGAGCACGGGGCCACAGGGGCTGAACAAGCTTCAGAGACATCAAAACAAGCGCATTCTCTGCAAGTTGGGGCCTGGTCCTCGAAGCCACGATAGAGGGAACCTTGTAGCCTTGCCATTCAGAATCAGAGCTTTGTCGGCAGTGTAAAGGGCAGGACAGGACGGGTGTGGCTGCGGACAATCCCAGCTCAGAAGGTTTGACCCAGAAATGTAGCACTGACTGTCTCCTGAGAACCTGCCAGGCATCAGGCATCTTACATGCATTAGCACAGATTCTTACTCCAGTGTAGAAAGTACCCACCTTACAGTAGAAAATTGAGGCTCAGGAAAGTTTGGTGAGTCGTCTGAGTTCACACAGCTACTGTGAGACAGAGCTGGCTGGACCCAGGTTGGAAGATACAGAAACACTGAGCTTCCTGGGTCATCTCCAGAAGTAAGGGAGACTAGGACACAAGGTGTCCAAAATGAGATGCTGCTGGCGAGGCTCATATGTGGGCTGACAGGGCCTTTTTTATTAAATCTTCCACAGATCCTAGCCCAGAGCTAGTGGAATAGGCGCTCCCCTCCCCCATCTTCCCCCCTATAATGGAGTCAAAGGAGAACTAAATGCAAACACGATTGTTGTCTTGGATCCTGCTCCCCAGAGGCAGAGCCCAAGATGGGTCTTCCCTGGAGCTGTGATCTCGGGGGACAGGGAGTGAGAGAAACACACGGGTCAGGGAAGCACTGGGCGAGCTGTGGTCTCAGGGAAACTGGCTTCAGCCTGACCCATGGGGCGCTCTGGAGCACAAGTTGCACCAGAGAATTGGTTCCTACTTGAGGCTCAGCCAGACTCCCAACTAGACTCAGTCTTTGGTGGACAGGCCCTGGGGTAGGCTGGTGGGCTAGTCTCTGGAGCACAGGGGTGTGAACCATGGGCAGTCGGTGCTGGGGGATGGGCATCCGTACCCGGAGGAGGGGATCTTGGTGGCTTCCTACAGCATGGGTCGTAATTGTTTAAATTATAAATCAAATTTTCAGGCCAGAACCAATCGGGTGCTGAGGGCTTTCCAGGGAACCGCAGTCAGACAAAGCGAAATCAGGCCAAAGAGGTCTGTGTGCATCCTTTTCAACAGGCCTGCAGGAGGACCCCATGTAGGACACTCTCAGGAGGATGTAGGGTGACCAGAGACCTTGCCTTGGAGGAGCGTATAATCTACTTGAGGAGGTGAGTGGCGAAATAAAAGAATTACACAATAGTAGAAAGGTCCAATGATATGTCAAAATAAAAACTGAAATACAAGCTTGAATAGGAAAGAAAAAAATAGAAACAAAACACTTCAGGTGCTGAAAGAGGAAAGAAGAATGGGTTTGGGTCACGTTAGGGGAAGTTTCATGGAGAGTTCCCCGAGGCCGGAGCTGGAAGAGACTTCAAGACCCTCCCACCAGGATATAATTTTTAGATGTGAACCTCTTCCTCAGCCACTGCAGCTGAGGGAGATCATAGACTCTTTTCAGCAGAGCCCAGAAATACACTGATCCTGAAAACACACCCACAATCAGCCCAAAAGGGCTCACGATATGAAAAGTGAGGTCAACCAGAGAGCAGACAGGCCAGCGTGTGCAGTGACCAAGGTCTCAACCAGGCGGTTAGCAAGAGGGTTAAGGTCCTGCCTCCTGATCCTGGTCTTTCCCGGGCCCTGAGCAGAGCCATGGGGACATGTCTGTGTGTATTGCATGCTGCGAACCCCTGAGCCCCCACCCCTGAGAGAATTGCCTTTCCTGAGGGGCTGGAAGTCTTCCCTGAGAAACCCAGATCCTGAGCAGCCCCAGGACAGTTCTCAGGAATGCCAAAGGAGCCTTCCTACAGGGGACAGCTCCCACCCCAGCACTGCCCTGAGTGACAGGTGCAGCCCCACAGAGGAAGGGGTCCCTCCTTTACACATTATGGCTGCCCCCCATGTGGTCAAAGATCCTGCCCCCATGTGGACACAAGATGGCCATCACAAAATGGCCAGCAGGGGAGGGCAGTTGGGAGGGTCCAGGCCTGCAAGGAAGGGCAGTTGGGAAAAATCAAGCCTGCAGGGGAGGTCAGTTAGGGGTGATCAAGCTGGCAGAGGAGGAAGTTGGGGGCAAATAGGCTGCCAGGGGAACAGTTAGACATCAATTAGGCTGGCATGGGAGTGGTTAGGGGCAATCAGGAAGGCAGGCAGGTGAGCAGTTGGGATCCAGCAGTCCTGGATTATGAGAGGGATCCCAGATTGGAGAGGGTGCAGGCTGGGCTGAACCCACCCCTCAGGGGCACAAATTTCATGCACCAGGCCTCTAGTATACAAGAAGGGACTGCAGTGAGAGCAAACAGTCCAGCCCCACACAGAACACCTCATCCACAGACCTAGCTGCTGTGGTTTCCGGGATAAAGGCCAACCTCCTAACCCACGGCCTTCAAGATCATCCAAGGTACACGGCCCCCACCTTCTAACCGCACCCCACCTCGCTCCCTCCTCCACGGTCTGTGCTCTGGCCACAAGGAATTGAAATGAGCCACACTTCTTCCCACCTTGGGGCCTTCCCGGGAGCTGTACCCTCTGCAGGGAAAGCTCTGACCCAGTTAATTCCCACTGCCTATCTCCTTGCAAATGTCATGTCCTCAGGGGCCTTCCCTCAGACCCCCTCCTGGTAGCACGTAAGACTGACTGCACCTCAAAAACACTACACTGTGTGGTGGTTGCCTCCTGCCTGCCTTCCCCGCTGGGCTGTCAGCGCCTGAAGGCATGGGCATGTCTGTGTCTGTGGTCTGTCATAGCCCAGACCTGGCACAAGGTCATCACCCAATAATTGTTGGACCACATGACCTTGCCCATTGTGCTACTGCTCTCACACGGGTGGAGCACCCCCCATCGTTCCTCAAAAGTGTTTACTGAGTGTCTCCTGGGCGCCAGGCCCTCAGCCAGGTTCTGGGCCTGTCAGGATGAGCCAGACACCCGGTGCATGCCTTCTAGCTCTTCTGTACGTGTTTGGCTTGAGGGCACCAAGGCCTGTAGACATGACCCCTTTGGAATTTTAAGGATTAGGACATGTGCAACCTTTGGGCCTCCCCTGGGGACAGGAGGGAACTTTCATTCTAAGGCAAAGTAATGTAGCCAGGCCCCCTGATGTTCCCTCGTCTCCCCCTACTTCCCAGCCCCCCTTTCATTATAACATAGGTGTTTTAGGCAGCTCTGTGGCTATGCTGGGAAGTTGGTAGATGGGAGAGAAGCAGCAAGCTGAACTCATGCTGACTTGGTTGAAATGCTCTGTCTCTCGATGCCAGGTTTGCTTGACACCTGCTGTATGTCCCATGTCCAGTGCTGAAAAATTTCCCCAAGCTTTTCCTAGCTTAACAACATTTTTTAATTTTAAGCTGCCCTAGACCACTGCCCCCTACAAACTACTTGTGGGTTATCACGGGGTGCTGGTCTAATCCAAGCCATGTTACTACTGGAAACACTGCCCTTCCTCGTGTCCCGTCATGGCTTTTGGCCGTCTGGTCTAAGCAAGCTCAGTTCTTCTAGAATTATAAACAATGCATCGTGGTTAAGTCTGAAGCCCAGGAACAAGGAAGCAGCAGGGAGGGGTGGGGCTAGGCAGCTGGGAAGAGGACATTGGCAAGGCCATGGGAACTCTGGAGGACGTAGGTGTAGGCACCTCCCACCCTCCAGGATCAGTGCTGGTGAAGAGCTGGCTGCTGAGGCTGCTGGGAAGACAAATCGTGGCAGCTGAGAATGTGAGTGTGGGCAGGGAGTTGGGCACCAGACCAGCCTTAGATGTCTGAGCCAAGGCTGGCCTTCTGGGACAGCAGAGGAGGTGACCGCTTTTGGAGCTGGGGTGGGGGTCCTCTCTTACCCTACCTCTCTCTCTGGTCCATCTCAGAGCCCCAAAGTGCCCTTACCTGCCCCTCGGGGCTAGAACTCCTCGGGCCCTGGTTCAGAGATGATCATAGAGCGCTCTAGGATAAGTCATTACTTATCCTCCCCTTGACTGCACGTCTAGGGAGTTTTCAAATCCAGGACCCGGACCACATCAGGCCCATGACAACAGGATCTCTGGGGCAGGCCTCGGGCATGAGTGTTTTAACGTTCCAGGTGTCCCCAGTGCAGTCGGGTGAGCATCCCCACACCCAGGCCCTGGTGGGATGAGCTTCCCAGGAAGCCTACACTGAAGCAAGGGACGCGCACAGGTGTAGGGGACCACAGATTCCGTTAACCTTGTCCTCACGCAGACAGCAGACAGGAGGGGCTGTATCATCCTCAGGTCTGCGATGAGAAGTCCGGAGCTCCTGGAGGAAGTGAAACAGCAGAGGGAGCACATTTCCGCACCCCCCTCCATCCCTGCCTCCCACCCCCGTGGACCTCAGAACCTCCATCCTATCAAGATTTCCCCTCCACGGGCAAGACGGTCAAGGAACACAGGTATTTGGGGATACCTGGGGACACTGTAGCTGTCCTATTATTGGGGGTACAAGGTGTGAAGCATGCACAAGGGGCTTTGGCCAGGCTGGGCTTGGCACCTCTACAACCTAATGAAACAGGAGACAGCAGTGTGTTTTCTGCCTCAGAAAAATCGGGATATCCCTAGACCCTCCTCCATGTGTGCATTGTATGTGCACGTGTGTTAGGCACCTGGGCCCACCCAGACCAGCTTTCCCACAGGCAGAGGCACAAGAAAGTCAGCTGCCTCCCACATCCACCTCCCCACCGTCTGAACTCCCACCATTAGACCCTCCTGGCTTAGGGCTAACCCACTGGCTCCCAAGCTTCGCTGCACCTTAGAATCATGGGGAGTTTTAAAAACTCCCGAGGCCTAGGTCGCACCCCTTATCAATTAAGTCAGAATGTCTGGAGGTGGGAGTGAGAAGTCAAGCATTTTTTAAGGGCCCCGGGTGATTTCAACGAGTAAGGAAATTTGAGAGCCGCTGAGTTTGGCATTGCTCTCAGCAAACCCCTCTCATAGTGAAGCAGGCGGGACCCTCGACGGCCCCTCTGTGTCACTGCCCCCCACCTGGTGACCCGGCATAATCCAGGTTGTCAGTTTTTTTTTCTCTCCTGCCCAGGAAGGCTGTGGCTGCTCACAACACAGTTTTTCTCCTTCTTCACTGAGCGGAGGTCAGTTCTGAAAATGCCCACTGGGCTGACAGATATCTCTTCTTCTGCACCCAGCCCTCTTTTCCAGAGCAGGGGAGCCTCAGAATCCCCTGACCTAGGCAGCGGGTGGAGGGTGGGAGGAGAGGGGTTATTAAAACACAGATCTCCGGGCCCCACACCCCAGGGATTCCGATTCAGTGTGTGTGGGCTGGGGCCTGAGAACCTGCATTTTGAAAAGGTCCCGGGTACTGCTGCTGGCAGAAGGGACCAGGCATGGAGAGCGACTCATCAGACGGAAGAAAGGAAGTGGGCTAACAGAACAGTAGTTGGCAGGGGTCTGACACAGGCGGGCGCCCCGCAGGGGCTCAGAGCAATGCAAAATGATTCTCAATAAAAAGAAACCTCATCTCGCCCAAACCGGTTTGGCTCAGTGGCTAGAGCGGCGGCCTGCGGACTGAGGGGTCCCGGGTTCGGTTCCGGGCAAGGGCATGTACCTTGGTTGTGGGCACATCCCCGGTAGGGGGTATGCAAGAGGCAGCTGATTGATGATTCTCTCTCATCGATGTTTCTAACTCTCTATCCCTCTCTCTTCCTCTCTGTAAAAAACCAATAAAATATATTTTTTTAAAAAGAGTCAACAGAGCTCTGATAATGTTGTAAGAAAGAAAGAAAGAAAGAAAGAAAGAAAGAAAGAAAGAAAGAAAGAAAGAAAGGAAGGAAGAAAGGAGGGAGGGAGGGAGGAAGAAAGGAGGGAGGGAGAGAGGGAGGGAGGGAGGGAGGGAGGGAGGGAGGGAGGGAGGGAGGAAGGAAGGAAGGAAGGAAGGAAGGAAGGAAGGAAGGAAGGAAGGAAGGAAGAAACCTCATCTCTCCAGCGCCTTGGAAGCAGGTGAGGAGAGGCTGGGAAGAGGGATGGGGGCGGGGCAGGGCAGGGCAGGCCTGATTTGGCCTTGGTCCATGGGCTCATGAGTACCTGGTTAAGACCTGTCACAGAGTTGGGGGTGGGGGGAGCCACGGGAGGTCATGCCAGGGTGTAAGGGTCTGGATTTAGACCCCTTTCGTCCAGAACAACAACAAAAACAACCTCAGTGCAAATCTCATCTTCCAGAGAGAGAGGACCTGCGTTAAGCAATCAGGCCTTTAATTTCCTCTTTGAAGACCGTCTCACTTGTACTATCAGCTCCGTTTTCTGTCACTGGGAGAGGCAGCAATGAAATAGTGCCCAGAAAAATTACATTCCCAGCAATTTCAGAGCGTGCCTGGCTCATGAAGCATGCACATAATTGCTACTTTATATAAAAGTTTGATAAATGAGATGCAAACTACACAGCTCCTTTCTCTAAGCAATGGGGGGGGGGGCTTATTCCAGGGGTCATTTTAGATAATGAAAAACACAACTAATGAGTTTGATTAAAGGATTCATTAACACTAGAGAGTGTTTAGAAATCAAAAACAAGCATTTTTTCCTGGGAGTGTCAAGAGATTGAACATCCTCAAAGCCTGATTGGCATGGTCTCAGGGGAGTTGGCTTCTGGGCTGTGTCAGCTGCTTGTGACCTCACTGGATGACCTTGGGCAAGTTGCAGACCCTCCTTCTGCCCGAATTTCCCCAGCTAGGGAGCAGGAAGTATAACTCTTACCCTCTTGATTCTCAGACATTGGTTCTTGGATAAGAGTTTGCTGCAAAACCTACACACACAACAGTCTCTTGGGTTTGAGTCACAGAGAGCCTGCTGCCCAGTAGGACACTCAGGATAAAGTTAGTGGCAACAGGTGACTTTCTATACAGATGTCTTACTTCTGAACACAGTGGAGAGGGTAGCATTGGAAAAACAGAACAGCTTTCCTCTTACATGACCATTTCAACCTTCCAGATTGGTGAAGAATGCCCTAAGAGTATGCGTTACCTGATCCTGGGTGGGAGTGTGTGCATGTATGTATGAGTGTGTGTTTTATGAGTGTTTATGCGGAAGAGTGTGGATGTGAGTGGGCATCCAATGTTTTCCTTACATCTGAACAGGTGTTGGCAGACACTAGCCAGCCCTCACCACCTGCCAGTCTGTGTATACGGTTATTAGTAGATAGGTGAATGTGTAAATGAGCAGACATGACGTGTGCGTGTACAAGTTGGCGTGCATGCGTGTAAAGGATGTGCACGTGTGCATGTGCAGTACATGTATATGTGTGCACACACAAGGCTGTTATGTGAGTGCATCCGTGTGTTATGTGAGTACACGGATGAAAACGTGTGCAGGCGCAGGCCTGTGTATGCTTTCTGAGATTCCTGCCTTTCACCTCTCGTAGTGTGCTTTGCCTCCTGCTGGTCTTCACATTATCTCCTTGGCACTATCCTCGCGGTAAACCCAAGGGGCAATTTAGCAACAGGCTGAAGTTGTGTGCGGAGCAATTTGTAACAGCCTTTACAAGCAAATTGTTTTTTGTAGAAGACTACAGCACAATAAGAGCAAGCATTGTGCCTAACCCCTTCATATTTTGTTGAAAAAAACAAAAAGAGTAGGTTCTGCAGAGGACAAGGCTAACTGTGTCCCAGAATTGACAGCCGTCAGCTGTGAGAAAACAGAGACTTTGTTATATTTAGAAAAGGGCCCATTACTTCCATGCTAAAAACAGCTACATTATTTTTTAAATATATTTTTATTAATTTCAGAAAGGAAGGGAGAAGGAGAGAGAGCTAGAAACCATCAATGATGAGAATCATTGATCTGCTGCCTCCTGCACACCCCCTATTGGGATCAAGCCCGAAACCCTGGCAAGTGCCCCAGGCTGGAACCAAACCTGGGACTCTTCAGTCCACAGGCTGACACTCTATTCACTGAGCCAAACCAGCTAGGACAAAACAACTACATTATTAATGCTTAACTAATAAAGGCTTTCATTGCTAAAAATACCCAAGTATCTGATGAAGACCTAAATATATTTGACCTGAGTCTGTTCAAGATTTAAATAAACAGATATTTCCAGCAGGGTAACAGCACACACAGCTGAAGCCACCCAATGTTTTCCTTGCATCTGAACAGGTGTTGGCAGGCTGAAGGGACAGTAGGTTTCAATATACTTTTAGGGAAGGAGAAATCATCATCTGGGGCCAAGACCAGACAGGTCATGTGGGAATATTCCAGGCAGACAAGGAAAAATGCCCCTGGCTTCAGAGAAGAGGGGAAACTCCCTCAGTGCCAATGTCCATCATCGTGCCTGGATGTAGTAGATGCACATGAAATGACTTGTTTTATAGATTCAGAGAACACATGAGTAGGCCGATCAACTCAATAATGCTAAGGAAGAATGCTAACAACTTCTCATTGAGATGAATCCTGCCAAATTTTATATATATATATATATATATATATATATATATATATATATTCATCCCTCAGCCTGCATGATCCCCAGAAAGGACAGGTTTTCTAGAAGACATTTGAATAGCAAAATAACGTATTTCAGGCACCAACATCTTTACCAGCCAAAGAGACCAAAGGCCATGGGTAGGTCTGATGTGAATATAATTTTTTATCATCATTGCAGTGACTGTTCTGGTCATTGTAAACATGTCTAAAACATTTTGAAGCAGTTTGATTCAACTAATTTTTACTGAGTAGCACATGCACTACGGGCTCATGTAGTCATGATACCTATCAGAAAGACCAGAGCCATTCCTCACTGCAGAGCAACATGGGTCCTAACTCGGAGGCCGTTAACTCCTACCGTGTTTCCCCCAAAATAAGACGTCCTCCGAAAATAAGACCTACTTACAGGTTTCCTTCTGAGTGAAATATAAGGCATCCCCCCAAAAAATAAGGCCCCCAGGCTCTGTCTCAGAATGAAAATTAATTTACCGTAAACTGGTCGCTAGGGCCGCCCAGACTGGCATCTAGCAACCAGTGACGTTACAAGGAGTCCTGACGTCACTGCTGTGTGAATGGAGAGAAATCAGCATGGAAACTTGGTGAAACCTAAACTGCAGGAAGTTGTGACTTGGGTGAAGAATTCACGGGAGAAAATCACTGACAGTTGCATTGCAAATGCACTGGGAGCAGGCTGCCTTGACAAGAAGTACTCATTTAAAGACAGTGCTATTGCTAAACATGAGAGATTTGGTCCACTGATTCTGAAAGAAATGGAGTCACAAGAAATTCACCAGGAAATTCAGGAATTGGATTATTATGATGATGTTCCAGAAGATGATGACATGATTGTCATTGAATAAATGAGCAAATTCTTGATACTGTAGGATTCACAGTTTGTCTGGTTTGTGTTGACAACTACCGTACTACCGTACCGTATACAGGTTATAAATTTCCTTTATTTTCATTTAACAATAAATGTGTACCGTATTCTTCTTCGTGGAAAAATAAGACTTCCCCTGAAAATAAGACCTAGCGTAACTTTGGGAGCAAAAACTAATATAAGACACTGACTTATTTTCGGGGAAACAGGGTAGTTAACGCACAGGTCCTGTAAGCTGGGAGATCTCAACACTTCAACAAGGTAGAAGGTAGGTAGCTATAGACTACCACAGTGATACTCATGAGAAATGTTATCACTTATAAAAAGGAAAGAGGAGTAAATCTACATACAACCTTGGCGAAATCTATAGAACCTATTAAGTGCAAAGGCAAGGCAGAGAAAATGTATAGTATGCAACCAATTATCTACCAAAGGGGAATTTATAAATATATAAAACATTTTTGCTTCTATTAAAACTAAGTCACAGATTTCTTTAAATATGCCTTGCTTCATAGATTTAATTTTGGAGCCATGTACATGCTTCACATAATTATCAAACAAAATTAAATTTTGTAAAAAGTAATCCCTTAAAAAAGCAAAATGAAGTAAGTGAACTTAACTCTGAACTCAGTTGGTAGCATAACCACACAGAGAGAGATTAGTCCATGAAATTTTTAATCATGGCAATTTAACCTACATCCATCCCTAGTAGAATGTATCTTAAGGACAAAAAGCACTGCAACAATTCTTAACCCATATTTAATGTTTAACTCATAATGGTCATGGTGGCATTTGTATTGTTATCCTTAGACTATTACGTGTATACTACCATGTTTCCCCCAAAATAAGACATCCTCTGAAAATAAGACCTACTTAATGGAAACATACTACATCCCCTGAACATAAGACCTAGTGCATCTTTGGGAGCAAAAATTAATATAAGACACTGTCTTATTTTCGGGGAAACAGGGAAGTAGCCCTGTACACGAGTCTATGTGCCAGTAGCTCTCTGCAGGGCCTGGCCACTCCGCGCCAGCTTCACAGAGGCTCATGGCGGCCAGGCACAGAATGCTTGCCTCATTGCCGTGGCAACAAAGCAAGCATTCCTCCAGGCCATTCACACTGCCCACTCTCAGTGGCTGACCGCCCTGCCTTCCTCCCCTGGGGTCTGGGGGACTCCAGCAGGGCTGAGAGGACTGGGCACTGCCATCTTGTGGCTATGGGCACCACCATCTTTGTGACGGAGTGATGGGTTACTTTGCATATTACCCTTTTATTAAAAAGGATTGTGCAATAAAGCAAGTGAGTAATTTATCTGGTGACACTAAAAAATGTTATTGTTCAGTATGGGAGAAAAAAACGTATAAGACCAATGAGGTTTAGTAAAATTCTATAGTTATAAACCTGAATTGGTAGCAGCAGTATTAACTCACAGTCTATTTTATCTTAAATATATATACATACACATATATGTTTCCCATCTCTGTTGACTGAATGGCACTAGTAATAAGGACTAATCATGGAATATTGAGCACCTCTCAAGCCCATTTCTCACTAAAAGAAACCAAGAGTCCTTGGAGAAATATGTGTTTAAAGATCTGGGGCGGGAATTGCACAGGATGAGTCTAGGACATCTTATCCTACTTACACAAGAAAACCACCAAAGACATGCAGGGTATGTCAAAAGGACTCAGGAGCCAACTCGAAGAAGCTCCCATTGGCCAAGGGGAGGTGATTTAAACTTTAATAATGATGATGACTGAAACAGATGAAAAGATTTCAAATAGGTTCGAATCTATGAGTTCCCCCAAATCAAAAATAAGCTATTTAATCATCATTGGAAGATGCAAATGAACCAACTAATTATCTTTAAAACTGGTGAGCAGAGGTGGGGGGGGAGATAATTTATCTTGCTTTTCCCAAGTAAGCTATCCCTCAGGGTAACTGCAGAACTGATGAAGAGTTGCATCTATTTATAGACAACTTCTAGCTAATAAACAAAGATGGCGTGATAGAAATGGTATAGTGGCATTTGCCGTTGCCAAATAATTAACAGAGCTGGGCAATGAGCATCCCTGTCTGCCACCATCACTGAGAGAGGCAGCTAGCAGCTGCGTGCCTCCCTTGAGAAGAACACAGCACCACCTATGGAGTGGCCATAAAACTGAACATAATAAAGACTCTAGATCTAACTACCAATTTATAAGAAACGCAGGTGACCAGAGAAAAATTCTGTGATGTCCTAAAATTAATTTACAGCAGGCTGGAGGGTGGGAGGAAGGCAAGGGAAGTTAATCAGCAGCTATGGGCTGAAACCAACAAAACATTGCTCAAATTCCTGAATGTCTGCTGAGTCAGGCAGCTAGTTCAGTAATTATATAGAAAGAATAGCCAACCACCATAGGCCACCACATTCTGCTTATACATTAAATTTCTGGACTACTGACTACAACCAATCCGGAAACATCAAATACTTATTCCTTAAAGACCATTCACCTAAGTCAGTAGTTTCCCCACTTCATCTCCCTACCCCCTTATGCACATACTAGAGGCCTGATGCACAAAATTCATGTAAGCGGCTCTGCCTCGCAGACATGGTGGCCTGCCTCGGCCCTCACAGCCCTGAATGGTCCTCACAGCCCCAGCTTCATCCGGAAGGTCATTCAGCTGTCTGGCCTAATTAGCATATTATGCTTTTATTGTTATAGATAACCTTCTTGGACTAGATTGTAAAAAACCTTCTCAATAAAAGAATGAAACAAAACCCACTTAAGTTCCACCCATCTGGAAAGTTTTATTTGTGGAAGACTTAGCCCTTAACACCACCGTAAATGAAGCTTCACCAAATTTTTATATGCTGTAAAAAATGCCATTCATACAACACTCCCCAGGCGGCAAGCAACTTCTTCACACACTTTAATTTGGTGTTTCCAACCTCTCTGTGAAGACGCCATTGTTGTTCTTATCTCACAGAGCAGAGTGCTGAGTCTCAGCGATGTGAAAGGGCAGGCCACATGCCCAGCGATGTGACACGGAGGTCCCACAGCGGGTTGGTGCTGGAGCAGGGACCACAGGCTGGGTCTCTCACTCCCCTGCAGAGAGGTGTTGTTTCTACCCATCCATCTACCTTCAATGGACACACCGAGTCTCTCCCTTGGAGAATTGGCACCACCATCTCCAAAATGGCACATCCTGCCTGAAGCAAGCCCACCTCCCACAGTCTCACATTCCCACGCACTTATTCTTTCATTTAGCATGCCATCGCTGCTCAATTTATTCTAATCATATTAGCAATGCTGAAGGATGTTTTCATTAATGGTTCAGGCTTCACTGGGCTCCCTAGACAGAAATATTTATTTGCAGGTGGCAGCTTTCAGCAACTAAGGGGTCTTATTGCAGCTCAGCACACTTAACACAGTGCCGTGGGGCCTCATTCATGCAGTGACAGGTGTGAGAGGCCCCCCCACACACATGGACTAAGTTAGAATCACTCCTCTGGCCTTCACTCCTGAGAGAGGAAGGTCTCCCTTAATTTACTAAACAATTGAGCCGGAGAATGTGCACCCACCAAAGGCAGCCAAACTGACTCAACTCCTTAATACAAAGCAGAACCAGCAAAGCCATTTCCTGAGAAGGCTGGCCTCACTGTGTCACACTATGTGCCCACTGATGTGACACAGAGGTCCCATCAGGGCAGGAGGCCGAGGGCTTATGTGACACTCTGAGCTACTGCCTTGGTCTTCTAGACTTACAGTCCCCATCTCAAATATGTTGTGGGAGCAGAGAAGTCCATGTACGTGGGTATCCTGGAATCACTGATATTACCACGACATCATGATAGGGACCAGCTCTCAGAAGAAGGACCCAGATTACATTCAGCAAGTGTTGGCTGCATGCTGGGTGGGCTTCCCCACAGTGCATCCCCCCAGAGACACTGCAGGGAAGTTAGCATACGATCCCCACTGCCAGACGAGGACACTGAGACACACAGAGGGAGAGTCCATTATCCAGACACCCAGCCAGCAGGTGGCAAAGCCAAGGGTTACACCCCAGGTCTTGCCAGTGCCAAAGCCATGCCCTTAACCTCTTGTGTACTACCTGTGTTTGAATCCTAGAACAAGGGCAATGTGTGTTAAATGCCCAATCAATATCTTAAGTGAATAAATGAATGAATAAATAAGGAATGGCATTGCTGCTGGTGGTCAAGTGATTGGTCAGCCTGGTGTGTGGAACTTGTGTCTTGTGTACTGTTGTGGTACAGACGCCAAGGGTTTTGTAAATAACGTTTTCCCGTTTGTAGCGGCAATAATTCATGTTTGCAGAAGCACATTAGGGAAGTGCAGGGAAGTGTAAAGAAGCAAATAAAATCCGTCCTTAATTCACCCCACAAGACGTAGGTGCTGCTGCCGTCTTTTCCTGGGGGCATTTTTCATCCCGGGAAAAGAGAAAATAGGCCAAGGCCAGAGGCAGCCCTGGTACAAAGATTGTTCCTCAAGTCAAGGGGGCCAGCGGAATTCCAAGCTCGCCCTCCAATCATCCAATCATAATAAAAGGCATCTCTGAAGCATCTAACATGTTGCCAATATTATTCTAGACATTTCACGTATTAATTAGCTCATTTAACAGCAGGAGAAAGAGCCATTCTATATGATGAATTCCAAGATTTTACAGCATCATAAAACTCATCCCAATAACTTAAAGCTCTTCTCTCTTCCATTCCCTGCCACTCACAAGAAGAAGAGGAAAGTTTTTAGTCACTATCTGAGCAATGACTTATAGAACACCTGCTTCCAGCAGAAGAGCACCAGGAAGACTCTTGATAAATAGGGTCCCTTCTCCCCACAGGCTCTTCCTGGGTCATTACGGAAATGGCATGGGCCCACTGAGCAGTAATTATCACTTCAGCTCAGCAGCAGCTCCTGGGGGACTAGTTAGAAATTCGAATTCTCCAGCCCCACCTTGGACTTACCCAGAAATCTGTGCTGCGACAATGCCTTCCACATGATGTGACACACACTAAGTTTGAGACCTTCCGCTTCCAGATATCCTAGCCCCGGCATTCAAAGGGTAGATACCAACCGACCGCACCTGGTGTCAGACCTTAAGGGGAAGATGCCCCTGGGCTGGAGCAGTCAGGGGCTCCTTCCTGGAGGAGGTGATCCTTACTAGGAACTCAGAGGTCCTCTTCAGAAGGAGGAGAGGAGGGAGCGAGGGAGCGCTGTGCTTTAGGAGCTGGACAAGAGACGAGCGCTTCCCCTTGCTGCATTGGGAGTGGCACAGCTAGACCTGAGGGAATCTTCACCTTCAGATTTCAGGCCTATCCCCACTAGTCAATAGCTGTCCGTGGTGATTACTGTGAAGAGGCAGGGGAGTGCTGACTGGGCAAAAAGGGAGTGAGAGGAACGGGCAGCTTGCTGTCTGAGCTGGTGGGAGGTGAGTCCTGAAACTCAGGGGCCCTCATTGATTATCCTGTCCCTGGGGGTCACCCCAGGCTGTTACCAAGTTCTCTGTTGAACCTGCACCCCAGGATTCCATGGGCCCCAAAGACTGCACACAAAGACCAGAGAGTAAGGGTCAGGGTGTCTGTCAGTCCACAGAATCATTTTCACAGACGATCTAGTCCTGGGACGGTGTTCCCTCAGGCCATGACTTGCTCTTCTCCCACTCTGTTCTGTAGGACAGAGGGACTGCCCTCGAGGGCCACGCTGCATTTCCCAAGCTCCAAGGTGAGCTGGTCTCTGGATGCCTGAGCAATGAGGAAGGCAGGAGAAGAGAGAAACCAGGTAGCATCCCCTGCTCTCTCTGCTTCAGGTAACATCTCCAAACATGGCTGCATACTCTCCATGGTTCCAGCCCCCAATGGGAGGCCCCCATCATAGGCTGGAAGCTTCTTCGCTTTGCCCATGTCCCCACCTCACCAGTGCCTGCAGCTGCCTGGTGCTGGCTGAAGTGTTACCATATTCAAATTGCTCCTCCAAGCTGCATCGTGTGGGCTCCCCTGCCAGACATTTTTTCTGTTGTTGTTAATCCCCTCCTGAGGATTTTTTTTTCTCTTATTGCTTTTCAGAGAGAGTGGGATGGAGGGAGGGAGAGAGGGACACACTGATGTGAGAGAGACACATCCACGGGTTGCCTCCCACATGTGCCAAGACAGGGGGCGAGGAGTGAGTCCACAACCCAGGTGCATGCCCTTGACCCGGAATCGAACCCCTGACCCTTCAGTGCATGGACCAGTGCTCCACTGGCCATGGCCCCTGCTGACTTCTCATGCACTGCCCACCCACTCTGCTACCTCTGCCAGCCTACTTTCTCACAATACCCCCAGAGTGTTCGGAGCCCCCCAGGCCTCTCCAGCTTCATTTCCTTCTGCTCTGCTCTGGCCAAAGAGAAAACCTTGCCATTCTTAACCATATCTTAGACCCTACTACGCCTTTCCCTCCCAAGTGCCTTATTTTATGCCAAGATCTGGGATCCAGAGTTGGATAAGAAGTATTCCCTGCTCCCGCAGAGGCTTAATTGCTCAGACATGAAAGCCTTTGAGATGGTCCCTCTCCCTCCTCACCACTCAGCTTGCTGAGGGCAGGCCCTCCCATCTATTCTGCTGGGGGGGGGGGGCGGGGAGTGCACACTGGAGTGAGGAAGCTGCTTAAGAGAAACCCAAGGGCACAGGGACTCAACTGAATGAAGGACCTTGACTGCCAGGGCTACTGGACGCCCAGATGGAAGAGAAGGTTCTCACATAGCAGATGGTGACAGTGGCATCCCAGGTAGCTTCCTGGAAGAGGTAGCCCAGAGCTGGGTCTTAGAGAATAGGGTAGGTTGATTGAAACGGAAAGGAATGAGCAGGGGCAGGAGGCAGGGCAAGAATAGATATGGATGCACCAGGGAACACAGAGTGAGGAGGCAACTTTAGCCATCAGAGACCAAGTGAAGGTCTCACATAGAAAAATATTAGTAAGTACCCACACAACTGTTAGCAAAAACTGACAACGCCATTGCCCTTGGCTGTTTATCACGTTCATACACACAGCTTCCTTCAATTGCCCAGTGAGCCACTTAGCCGCATTTCAGTGGTCGATGGCTTCTCATATTCTCCTCATCAATCAATCACTTCACACCCTTCCCTTAGTCTTGATGCTCCTGCCATTTCTGCAAGCTCCTCGCTCTCAGCATCGAGCCTTGTGTTCCACTTCACACAGAGATGGAGAACCTCCAGGGAACTTCCTGCACAGCCTCTCAATCTTAGGCACCCACCCTGGCCGCCATGATGCCCTAGGGCCTACGCACAGCCGCCGGTTTACAGGGCTGCCTTTTCCACTAAACTAGGAGTTCCTGGAGGGCCTATCTCATTGATCCCCATCCATCTCCTGGGCCCAGCTCATAGTCTGGGCCAGAGTACGTGCCTAGAAAATATCTACTGAAAGAATCAGCGACTCATACTTGCTTGTGAGTGGGCATCGTTGTCTCCAATTACAGTTAAAGGAAATAAGACCAGAGAGATTGACTGAACTGCTCAGGTTATCCTTCCAAGAAGAAGCAGAACTAGCCCCTAAACCAGCCTTGGGCAAACTACAGCCCATGGGCCGGATCCGGCCCTTTCGGCTGTTCTATCCGGCCCGCGGAGCAGAAAGAGCGGAGGGTTCTCTTGCTCTCCTCTCCGCTCCTTCACCAGCAGCCCAAGATGAGAGTGCCAGCATGGTCAGGTTGCTTTTGTTCCGGCCCTCCGGTCCAGTGTAAGAACCCATTGTGGCCCTCGAGTCAAAAAGTTTGCCCACCCCTGCCCTAAACCCAGCACTTATGATTGCAGGGTCAGCTCTCTCAAGACCCAAAGATTCCCACGAGAGGAGCCCACCCATGTCCCCAAGATGGCTGTCCTCCCACCTGGCCAAGACACTGCCGCATACACCAGTACCCAGGGCAGCACACACAGCAGAGACGGAGGCCACTGTAGCAGCAGTTGCTGTAGAGTTGATGCGACTACTCATTCTTGACCCATGTGTCTGCTTCCCTGCCAGCCATCCCCAGACAGCGCTGGATGAGCGACCAACTTCTGAGGAAGCTGTGTGGGTGGAGCATGCCAACATCTGGCTCCTATGACCTCCTGCTTATGCACGTTCATATCTCCCCACACTGTCTGCTGAGCCCACGTCTCCTGTCTGTGTTGAAGTTAGTATAATTGGTGAACTGGGCTTGACCTCTCTCTCTGTGCCAGCTCTTGGCTCACCCTAACTAAAATGTCCCACTGGGGGGTGGGGCCTGGCATATATATCAATACTGTGATACCATTTGCCCTTCCCAAGAATGTGCCCACTGACTGCCACGGACCACCCAGAGACCGGGGCATGAAAATTCAACAACAGAGGGGACAAGATGCAATGCTTCCCGTCGCTTCCATCTTCTTACAGCTATAGTTGCCAAGCCCCGGGCTCCCCAAGGAAGGGTTATTAGGGCTCTTTCAGCACACACAGGTGGCAGTGCTTCATGTGACTCTGCCACCCCTCATAGAGCTCGCTGTCCCGCAGGCCCCTGCAGGAGCCCCCTCCGTCCAGCATCGCTGCCTTCCACCCTACCCCACACTTACCTCTGCATCCACGTCTCCAGCCATCTTGAAGCTCTGGCTGCACACCTGGCATACCTTTCCTGCTCTGCCCCATGCCTGTCATCATAGGAGATACCAGCTATTGACTGTTAACATATTACTGCGGGGTATGATTTGCTGTACTCATCCTACAGATGAAGAGGTGGGGGTTTAGAAAAGTTTTGAGTCCCTTTTACCTCCGAGCAACAGAGCAAAGATTTTGACCTGGGGTATCTTCACCATAAACTCTAAAATTCTGACACTTTAGCACAGGACTCTGATCTCCTAAGACTCAGTTTCCACTTCCCTGAGATGGTGAACAGTGTTTAGCCTCTCCCTCCCCCTGGACCATGAGCTCCACAGGCAGGGAAGGAAGGGCTCATGGCTGGCCAGTATCCCTGGCACTTGCCACAAGTGCTGACACACCTGTAGGCGGCCACCACATGGTTTTAAGTGAGCTAATTAATGGGTATAAAGACAGCCAAAGCCTTACTAAGGGCAAAGGGCAGTGGGAACTGAAATAAGTCCTGTAAGATGATAAGGATCACACTTCACAGGGTTGTTCTGATAATCAAATGATTTAACACTGTAAAGCAGTGCTTCCCAGACTTCTCTCATGTTGAGAATCACCTGGAGTTGTTAAAATACAGATTCCTGAATCCCCACTAAGAAGTGCTAAACTAGAATTTTGGGAAACATATAGGTAAAATTGTATACTTAACTAGTGTATACTTAGAGTATACAATTTTTATATACTTAACTAGTGTATACTTAGAGTATACAATTTTGGGGAACATATAGGTAAAATTGTATACTTAACTAGTGTATACTTAGAGTATACAATTTTACCTATATGTTCCCAAAAATTCTAGTTTAGCACTTCTTAGTTGGGATTCAGGAATCTGTATTTTAACAACTCCACCAGGTGATTCTCATCATGAGAGAAGTCTGGGAAACACTGCTGTAAAGTGTGGCACGCCGGCACGGCCATGGCATACTCAGCCCCAGGGCGCCTTATATGCCACGCCAGCTCAGCCAGGGTCGGTGACCCTGAGAGAAGGCGGTGAAGGATTGAGAAAAGACAGACAAGAGAATGAATAGAAGCTGGGTCTGGGTGGGATGCTGCTCCCGAATGGAGAGACAGCGCCACGGACTACACACCGTGTCTTTATTTTATAGCTGCAGATGCCACGAGGCAAAGTAAGGGCGTGGTCAATATGTTTACAACATTCTCGTGGGTTTCGATCCTACTCAATTACATGCACCTGATCAAGCTTTGTTTACTTGCAGCCTATGTCACTCAGGCACGTGGGGCCACGTGTTCGGACCATAGGTTCAAGCTTACAGCTATAGCTGTTGGCTATAATTATGTGGGGAGGGCTCTGCCATGAGAGATCTGTGCCCTCATTAGTCTGAGGCTTGAACCTGTCCAAACACTGCACCTGCTCTCTACACTAAAGTGCTTGGAAGAGCGCCTTGTATATAGTAAGTGCTCAGTAAGTGTTTGTTCACCAAAATAAAATAGCAGTGGGCATTAACATTGATCAAAGACACACGGGACTCTGCTATGGTGGTTTCATTTCATTCTCACCCAGCTTGCTGTTTCTCTTCTCATCTCATTTTGCAGTGAGGAAGTTTGGGGAGTGAGCCCCCAAGAGCAACATAAATTGGATACTTGGTCCAATGCTCACCAGTCCCATTGAGCCTCGCTTTGTCCTCTCTGGAGAGGAAATAAAAGCCTCTGCCCAATTTGGTTATCATGAGGATTAAATGAAGTTCGGAAAGGAATCCGGCACATAGTAGGCCCTCAGCACCTGCTGGCTCTGTTGTAGTTACACATATTCGGTGGGGGCTGCTCACCCCTCGCCCCCGCCCCCGGTTGCCATGCAATCTGCAGGACAGGTTTCTCAGCCTCCAGCTCAGCGTGCAGATGTGGATGCTCCGAAAGGCCACATCTCTCTCCCAGCCCCGCGAGTAAGAGAAGGCTCCCTGCCTTCATTCCCAGCCTTCCCTTTGGAAGCCGCTGGGGGTGGCAGCCTGGGCTTTCCCTCTGTCTTGGCCATTCCTGCTATTTCTCTCCTCAGAGGAGGAATATAAATAGTCTAAGAACACTGGCATTTAGATGCCCGATAATTTAAGGATTGCTTTAAAATTAAGCATGCTGAATCAAAGGGCTTTACGAGGTATTCTAAGTCCCCATAAAATACCACTGCCCACACCTCGGTAAGCGGGTTATTTGAGGCTTCATACACAGGGCACATGGGGGATGTTTCCACCGCGCTGGGCTCTGCCTCGGTGCCCTCTCATAAATGTGGATCAGGCCCCTGGACCAGCGAGGATTGGGGATCCATGGAAGAATTACGTCTTGGGGCCCTGAGTAATCTCCAAGTTGAGGGGGGAAGCAAGCTGAGGCAGGGTTTAGGAGAACCAACACATAATTCTCAAGGTCCAAACTGTCCTCTCCTCCAACCCGCATTTCTGCTTGTCTGGAGGGGGAGAGCCCAGATGATCTCAAACTCCCTCACACACCTCCTGCAGGGGTCTCTGTGGATGCCAGCGGCTGTGACACCCCTACTCCAGGGGTTCTGAGGCCAATTCATGTTTGGGGTTAAGGTGAAGTCACATTTCAGAAGGAGAACTACACAGACACACTGTGTCAATATCGTTTTCTCGGTTTTTATTATACCAAAGTGAAGTAAGTGGTCATCATCGGGGGAAATTCGGGAAGGGCACATGGGACCTCTCTGCACTGTCTTTACAACTTCCTCTGAGTCTACTTATCTATAATAACAAAAGGGTAATATGCTAATTCGACCAGATATATTCTGGACGTCCTTCCTGATAAGCCGGGGCCGAGGGAAGCCAGCCTGGGTCCCAGGTGTCCGAGGGAAGCTAGTGCCGGCAGCAGGGGGAAGGAAGGCCTACTCTTGCATGAATTTCTGTGCATTGGGCCTCTAGTTTCAAAATAAAAGTTTCTTAAAAATTCAAAGGGAGACAGCAGGCTTTGAAGATCGTGTTCTCAGCTGCTGGGCAAAGGGCACATGACATAACGGGGCTGTCACCTGTTGCCATAGGGAACCGTGTCCTGAAAGGATCGGGTGGTTTTAGTTTTGTTTTTTAGTTTTTTGGTTTGTCATGATTTTTTTTTATTATTTGTAAACTGTTCTTCTCGGTTTGAACTCAGGAAGAATATTTGATTTACTAGGCATTTGTTAAAATGTCTACTGAATATCCTGCTCTGGGCTAGACTATTGAGTTTGGTACTTAAAGGAATTTATTAATTATACTTATAGTAAGTACCAAGCTTATATTTCAGAAGGTACCAAGTTCTGTGCTGTATTAAGGCTATAAATCTTCACACAAAGCTAGTCCCTTGGTCAGCACTTAATAACATTTTTATTGATTGGTCGGCTGCCTCAACACTGCTTTTCCTGTGTAAGTCTGTATTAATTTCAATTCAATAAGCAATTCTACAAATGCCTATTGAGCACCTATTATGTAAATACTGGAACTCAACAAATGCCTACTTACACCAATCATGTGTCAGGTGCTGTGGGATTCCAATGAGTAGCTCTGGTTGTGGCCAAACTGTGCTAATCATGGTGATACAGTCACAGGGCACACATATAGGTTGCTCACTGCACCGACTCTGTATGGTATATAGTATCATCATCATCCCACTTCACAAATAAATAGAGAAGTAAAAACACTCACCCAAGTCTACGCAGCTAGTGAGTGGTAGCCTCAGGATTCAGAGCCGCAGTATGATTGCAGAGTCCCCTCTTCCTAAGAGACAAAACCAAAAAGTGTACAAATCAGGATGTCATCTGGGCAGGAACTATTCCCTCTGGGTTAAAGGATGAGAGATTTCCCAGAGGAG
This sequence comes from Vespertilio murinus, assembly GCA_963924515.1. Taxonomy (NCBI): domain Eukaryota; kingdom Metazoa; phylum Chordata; class Mammalia; order Chiroptera; family Vespertilionidae; genus Vespertilio; species Vespertilio murinus. The sequence continues at coordinate 29,001,570 of OZ004715.1, read as the reverse complement.
GTGCCACCAGAGCCGAGTTCTGAAGAGTGAGACTTTAGTCAGCAGAGCCTGAGGATGGAGAAAGCGAACCGCCTGAGTGACTGAGCAGCTATCTGATGTCATTCTTGGCTTTGTATGCCAGGCACCATTCCCCTATAATTTCATGGCGATGCCTGCATTTCAAAGCCCTAGGACCCCAGGTCCCATGGGACCAAACACGTCCACCATCAGTGCAGCCTGGTCCTGCTTTGTGAGGAAACATGGAGAACTCGCTTTGCAATGACTTTTTGATGCGAGTAAATCTTTAGATGCTCAGGTAAGAACATTTTTGCTGTGGTTAAAAAAAGGGGCTGGGGGGCAAAAAATAAAATATGAAATCCATCTTCTTTACAGTTTTTAAGTGTGGAGTACAGTAATATTAGCTATAGGTTATACATCAGCTTTCTAGAACTTTTCATCTTTCATGACCGAAATTTAGGTGGGAATTTGAAAACAGGGGGACTTGAGTCCCAAGCAATGAATTTGGGCACTGTCCAAGGTGCTAATACACTAATACCAGAGCCACAGTTTCTCGGAAAATGCTAGAACAGAAAGAGAACCTTAGCTAATATTTTATTCAACCATTTTACCAGTGCTGAAAGTAAAATAAGAACCAAAGGGATAAAGGCAGAAAGTGAAAGATTTCACTTAACTAAAATAAACTTTAAAAAACATACCAGAGACCACTTTGTGGTGTTCTTACAAAGGTGGGTTGTTTTCCAAAGAAGACACTGTGGCCATCATTTACTGAGCACTGGACTGGGAGTCCACTGAACTCTCATCCAAATCCCAGTTCTGCTCCTCAGAGAAGAATGACCTCCATCCCAACCTCACGAAGACCAGAAGTAAAAATGAGATGCAACATGAGAAAGCCCTTGGTTTCATGAAAGCATTAACACACAAGATTATGTTATTGCTAGGAGAGTAACAAATAGCGCAGCAAGCATTGCCAGGTTAGACAGATTTGTCCCTACCAAATAAAAATCTCTTATGGTTCTGATTTTCTCACAAACACTATAAAGAAAAGTTCTAAGTCCTCCTATCATGGTATCAGCCAAGCCTGTTAATAAAAAGAAGGCCAGCTCCCTTTTGAAGAACATTCATTCCTGACATATCCTGAGTGACAAGGCAGGGCATTTGACAATGACCTGATGACAGAACTGGCAGAACAGGAAATGTACCTTCTGTGAGGCAGACAGGAGCTGTCAGAACATGCAGAGGTCTCAGATCAGACCCTGGTGATCTAAACAACAGGGATGGGGTCGGAGGTTATGTTACCCAATCCCAAGCTGAAAACATACTCATGTAACTTCCAAGAGAGTAAAAAAACAAAACAAAACAAAAAAAATACTTATCCACTCAACAAACATTGTGGAATCCCTGGGTTCCGTGGTCTCTGCCATCCAGGAACTTGTTGGAAAGGGTGGGAAAAGCCAGGTAATAATCTTATCTTGATCTTTCTACTGAGGGCTTTAAATATCATTTCTAAAAATTTCAGGAAATTTTTAAATAGTAGAATGAAAAGATCAGTCTTGATTTTTAGAAAGATTGTGGGATTCCCATTAAGACAGAAAGAGCAGTGAAAGGCAGGTATCTCAGCAAGAGAGAATGAAGTCAAAATGAATACATAGTTAAGAGAGATGGAGAGGAAGGTGCAGTTGAGAACCCATCCTGAAATAATTTGATGGGAGACTCTACTGGGCTTGTGTGTGGAAGGACTGGGGAAAGGAAAAAGAGTTCCGGAATGTTGTCTAGATTTCTGGTTGGCATCTGGAATTGCCATTGATGCCACTCACCAGGCTATAGAACACAGGAGGAGAGGTGGTTAGGGGAGGTGTGAGCATGGAAATGATGAATTCTGTTTAGCATATGGGAAGTTCAGAGGAGGACCTGGAGCAGAAGCAGGCGTGGTAGAAACAGGCAGAGTTCTTGGCTGGACTTGGAGTTGTCAGCAAGTGGATGGTGGTTAAAGCCAAAGGGTGAGAGCTCGGCCAGGCAGCAGGTAACCAGCTCTGAGGCAACAGAGCCAAGGCCAGAAGCGTTTGGATGCTGGGGCACACAGAGGCAGCAGTCTCATGGGAGACCAAGGACCAACCGAAGAAGTGGAAGAAAACCCAGAGGAGAGTGGAGTCATGTGATGAAAACCCAGAGGAGAGTAGAGCCAGAATCCCCAGAGGGAGTTCAGTCAAATTCACCCAGAATGAGCAACTCCAGCTCTTCAAGTCGATTTGTAAAATTCCAAAGTAAACAACCAGTAGAATGTTGAGTACCAACCTTTCCCTGAAAGTCTGCTGAGGAACCAGAAAATTATAAGACACTACTTCTGCTCTCCAAGGACCTCAATATGCTGATAACATTTTGATTATTACCCAAATGGACCCTGAGAGCCACAAGGAGTCAGTGAGGGGGGCAACAAAAATGGCAGTCCTTAGGAAAGCATGTGGAGAGGGACTTGATACCTGAAAGGGGGCAAAGGACTGGGGGGGTAGACTGAAGGAAACATGGAACAGAAACAAAGCTCAGAATGGAAGGAAATAGGGTGCTGTGGGGTGCACCTTGCCTGCAATGCATGCCGTGTTCTCACCTGCACTCTGCCTCACAGCCTTGCTGAACAACACGCAATTCCTCTAAAACCCCAAGCTCTGCCAGGTCTCCGGGCCTTTGCACATGTTGAGTTTACTACCAGGGCTGCCTTGACACCTCCTATGATGCACGTGCTTACCCCAGATTGATCAGCAGACTGTGGGCTCCTTGAGGGCAGAAACTGTACCCTACCTATATACTATCTGTAGCTGCAAAACTTATTGCTATTACTTTCACCACATACATTGATTAAGTAACTAAAGGAGTGCACAGAAGCAGCATGAAATGGGCTGGAAGAGTCGGGGAAGATGCTCTGAGAAGCAATGTGTGTGTTTTTTTAACTGATTCACCAGGTGTTTGAGTTTATAAATTTACTTCACATTATTCCAGTGTGAGACGAGCTGACAGATCAATAGATTTTTATAGTGGCAGTGTGGGGCCCGAATTAGATTTGGAGAGAAACAAACATCATCTCCAGATTTAGAATTTTTTTTTTCTTAGCCCATCAACTTTTTTAACTGCAAGTGCATTTTTAATCCAAAGCAGGCTGGGTAATTACTCTTGAAATATTGCAACATAGCAGGAACAGATTCCCCCGGAGCCTGAGAGCCCAGCTTGATGGAAAAAAATAATAAATATTTCTCTCTTTGACTCTTTAATATTCAGAGAGAATTATTGGCTTGGGGGAATTGTAGCTGACCAGTTGCCACTTCCTACTCTGCTGGGCTGTGCCCACCCTGCTGCCAGCCCCATCCCAGGAGTGCTGAAGGGGAATGGCGTCTGGGAGGCACCAGGCTCGGCAGCCATCGCTCCTGGCCTCCTAGCTGGAATCACTTCTGCTTCCCCACCCACCCAGCCTCACCGTGGGGAAGAATGCAGGCTCCACAGCCAGACTGCTTTGGTCTAAAGCCTGTTGGCTGCACTTTCTAGCTAAAGGATCCTGGGGAAGTCACCTAACTTTCCTGAGATTCAATTTCCTACCTTGTAGGGCGATGGTTCTAAACTGGGAGTGATTTTTGCCCCAAGGGTTCATTTGACCATGTCTGGAGACATATTTGATTGTCACAAGTTGGCCAAGAGTGCTCTTGTATTACTGACATCTAATAAAGAGAGGCCAAGGTGTGCCCCAGGGGGGCCGTGTGTCCCAGGGGGCCGTGTGCCCCGGGTGAGCCGTGTGTCCCAGGGGAAGCAGTGGGACCCAGGGGGAGGGGCGGTGAGAACCAGAGGAGGAGCGGACTCTATTCGTGTGGTCCTGAGATAGTCACCATAAAACAGGCAGATTGTTAAATGACAGCGGGGAGGGGAAGGAGACCTGGGGGAGATAAGAGATCAACCGAAGGACTGGTATGCATGAATAAAGGTGCAACCGAGGAACACAGAACTCTGGGGAGGGAGGGCATGAATGGGAGGGGGGGACAATGGTAAGCTATGTACACATATAATACCTTAATAAATTAAAAAAATAAAATGTTATTACTCAAAAAAATAATAAAAAGAATAAAGAGAGGTCAGGGATGCTGCTAACCATGGTGCAATGCACAGCGGCTCACAACAAGGAATTGTCCAGTTCAAACTGTCAGCTGCACCGAGGTTGAGAAACCCTGTCCCTAGGTTATTATGAAGCATTCAATCCATGTTAGCTCCTCCCCCTCTTCATCATCAAAATCCCATCATTTTCTTTGGCCTCTTATAGGTTCTTCCTCCCATCACCGCTACAAACACCTTCTCACACCTGTGACCTTGCTCAGTTAGTGTCCCCCTGCCTGGGTGCCTTCTCCCTACTCCTCTCATGACCAAATTCTACTCATCCTTGACTCAAACCCACCTCCTCTCCAAAAGCGTCCCTAATGACCCCGATCCATCAGCCTCTCTCTCTTCTCACACTTTGAGCTCTTCCTCCGGACGTGGTCACGCTGAGCACACTGCTTTACCTTTCTGAGCCCCCCGGGTTTCCTCATCTGTGAGCCAGGCATTGATGGAGTCCTTTATGGAGCCCCAAGTCCACAATCTTTACTCAACCATGTATTAAAATAATTGAGAAATAAATGAGAGAAATAACTCTCAAGTCTGTATCCATAGACATCATTAATTGTATTTAAATATATCTCCTAGCTTTTTCTTGACTTTTTTCCTCATTTAAATCGTCCGATCCTTCCTCAGAAGGTAAAAAGCAAAGCTCCTTTTAATTCATTATTTCAGGGAGTGGGGGCCAAGAAAATCAGCTGCTTATTAAAATCCCAGCCGCCTGCCTACCTGAGCTCCTCAGCCCCAGGCTCTCCGCGGGGAAAGCTGACCATATGTTCCAATAAACCTCCCACTCCGAAGCTCTTAGTTTCCATTAATAAATGTAATTGAGAGCAATGGCTCAGTTTAATAAGTCAAAATGTAAATGAAGGCTGTGGTCGTCGGGAGCCTTTTGTTAGGAAAGGGAGGATGTGTAGGGAGGGGCTCCGTGTGGAGGCTGAGGGCTGCTGAGTCTGTGTGTTATCTGCCCACGAGGTTGCAGGGGCGCTGAGAAGCCCCACGCCCTACATGCATCCAGCCATTCACCAGACACGGTGCCTGAAACCTTTCTAAGGGGATCTCAGTTCACCCTTACCCAGAGCTGGCTCCTCCCTCAGGTAGGGAGCCCTATGCGAACCCTGACTTTGAGATGAATCCTGTTCCTAGTTTGGGGGTATTTAAGAAGTGTGGCCGAAACCAGTTTGGCTCAGTGGATAGAGCATCGGCCTGCAGACTGAAAGGTCCCAGGTTCGATTCCAGTCAAGGGCATGTACATTGGTTGCAGGCACATCCCCAGTAGGGGATTGTGCAAGAGGCAGCTGATTGATGATTCTCTCTCATCGATGTTTCTAACTCTCTATCCCTCTCTCTTCCTGTCTGTAAAAAAATCAATAAAATATATTTTAAAAAAAGAAAAAAAGAAGTGTGAGTGAAAGAGTAGAAAACGCACCAGGAACTTTTGCATGCTCCTAAGAACCACTTAAAGTTGTGTGTGTGTGTAGTGTGTGTGTGTGTGTGTGTGTGTGTGTGTGTGTGTGTGTGTTTGCATAGTAATGATTCAATATCCAGATAACAGTCCCACACACTCGGAAGCCCCAACCTCAAACTGTGACAGGTGAAAGGTAATGGGTGAAGGCGTAGACCTAAGTGACAAGCCAGCCAGCGCATTTTGTTCAATGAAAAGAGCGAGGCTCAGGACAAAGCGTGCTGGTGGGTGGGCGTGGGCTTCCGTCCTGGAAAATGTGTCTCCCAGGATGGACTCTTTCTGGAGAGGCCACCTGGCCTGTCAGGTGGTGACAGCGGGCCATGCCTCTGCACCACGGGGGCGGCAGCTCCCGCTCCTGCAGGGCTCTCTCCGCCCCAGGTTTGGACAGGGGACACGCACAGCGGAGTGCGGTGCTCTTCATTAAGGCAGCGGTGCTCTGTGGGAAGCCAACCCCCCCCCCAAAGGGAGACCGGGTGCCTCTGATCAGCTGGGGAGCATAAATCCACTGACAACTTTCAGGAGGGGTTGTTTGTTATTTGTTTGATGTCAGAACAAGAAACAAAAAACAAAAAACAGAGGCAAACAGATGGAAATCAGAATTGCTAATGCTCTGTCTGAGGCCTTTGGAGGCTGCTCTCGACTGACTTCCACTCTCAGCTCCCTCTGCTGGTTCTTCGGAAAATGCATCTTCTTGGCCAGTGTCTACGCTCCAGGCTGAACTGGCCCCGGGGAGGGTATGTCGTGGTAGAACGCTAACTTTCACAATGCCCTCCTCCTTTTCCATCTCTTCCCTGGAGTTCCCAGGGGACCATCAGGGGGTTCCCGATCAGCCTCACCACAGGAGAGCCAGGAGGAGGGAAGGAGGGAAGTATGGTTTTGAGTGTCCACTTTGGCATGTCTCCCACCCCCCACCACACACACACACACACACACACACACACACACGTGCTCTTCTGGCTCCTCCAAGAGAAACTGGCAGTTTCACCCACAGGATAGATTTCCCGAAGGATATGGAAAATCACCCCAAATAAATACTACTGGCTTGCCAACCCTAATTTATACAGATGCGGAGGGACAAGAAGAGGTGGTCTTTGAGGCCGGGGTTTAAAGCTGCTTAAAATAAACCCGTCTGTATCCCTCACCGCCCCCATCACCACCCCCAGAAATTCTCGGGGCTGTTTTTATCTGGAGAAAGCCAGGAGATTTGTGAGCTATGCCTCCCTGGGCAGCGGCCTCCGCTTCTCTCCCGACCTAGGGCTGCAGAATTCCCTCCTGTGCCATTAAAACCACTTGAGGTGTAATTATAGCTCCTCTGTCTGCTGACCCCCGGGAGCGGGGCTCGGGAGGGGGAGCGGCATGCACTCGTTTTAGACTCCTCAGCTCTTTCCCCGGAGCAGGTATTTTAAGCCCTGTCGGGCTAAGCACTTGCTGCAGTCTTGTCAGGAGCATGTCTGCCTTTTTTTTTAATTTATATTTTTCCCAATTCCAACACGTGATTGGGTTTAGGCAAACATCCCTTTCAAGGCCTCAGCGGAGGTTTGCATTGACAGAGGAATTAGGAACATCAATGCACAGTGCAGGCAGGCTGCCTGCTGCATCTGTTCTGGTTCCTCTCTGGGCTGATGGCCTGTATTTCTGGCACCTCGGGTACCCCTGATTTCGGAGGGTGTATTTGCTCAGATCCATCCACAGGACTCGGTAGGACAAAGTGTAAACGTCACGCTAGCCCGGCCCCTGAGGCAGTAGACCCACGTGTTGGGTAAGAGTCACATGCGTGCCTCACTCCTGGGGGCTTCCCTGGCCTCAGGGATTCCCTTCCTGACTCCGCTCACTGCCCGCCACCGTCCTCGCCCACACAAGGAAGCATCTTGCCGTGCAAGGCGGGTGAGCATGATGCTATTATGGGAACAGCAAGAAATCTGCTTAAAGGTTTTTCCAAAAGTGAAGCTGTCACCAATAACAGTCTTTTAGGGAGAGGCTTTGTTGCATGCTGGGCAGCCAGAAACTCGCTGGCCGAGTTCCTCCAGGGCCCTTCACACATGTCCCCCACCTGATCCACCCACCAGCGCCCCAACGCCCCTTAGTGCTGCTCAGCCCCGTCCCATTCTACCATTCGGACAGTGACGGGGCAGGTGCTGTGTGGCTCCAGGAGCAGGACAGGAGCTACCGTGTTTCCTCGAAAATAAGACATCCTCCGAAAATAAGACCCACTTACAGGTTTCCTTAGTGAAATATAAGGCATTCCCCTGAAAATAAGGCCCCCAGGCTCTGTCTCACAATGAAAATTAATTTACGGTAAACTGGTCGCTAGGGCCGCCCCGACTGGCGTCTAGCAACCAGTGACTTTACGCAGAGTCCTGACGTCACTGCTGTGTGACGTGAATGGAGAGAAATCAGCGTGCAAACTTTGTGAAACCTAAACTGCAACAAGTTGTGAGTTGGGTGAAGAATTCATGGGAGAAAATCACTGACAGTTGCATTGCAAATGCACTGTGAGCAGGCTACCTTGACAAGAAGCACTCGTTTCAAGACAGTGCTCTTGCTAAACATGAGAGATTTGGTCCACTGATTCTGAAAGAAATGGAGTCACAAGAAATTCACCAGGAAATTCAGGAATTGGATTGTTATGATGATGTTCCAGAAGATGATGACATGATTGTCATTGAATAAATGAGTAAATTCTTGATACTGTAGGATTCACAGTTTGTCTGGTTTGTGTTGACAACTACCGCACTACCGTACCGTATACAGGTAATAAATTTCCTTTATTTTCATTTAACAATAAATATGTATGGTATTCTTCTTCATGGAAAAATAAGACATCCCCTGAAAATAAGACCTAGCGCATCTTTGGGAGCAAAAATTAATATAAGACACTGTCTTATTTTGGGGGAAACAGGGTAGCAAGAGCGGGCAGAGGGAGACCCTTGAGCCGAAGAGCTGCCTGGGAGGTAGGCAAGGCCAAAAGGGGACTGAGCAGGAAGGTGGATGACGGCTCCGCAGCAGTGCCCAGCCTCACTCATCCGGTGCTCCCAGGTTGTCAAGAGTTGCTACGCCCAGAAGAAAAAAAGCTTGAGCGGCCAAAGATCAAAATCAAATGGGTTTCTCTTCAAATGAGACTTCTAAGGGCCTTTAATGTGCCAGTGATGAGAGTTCTAGTTTGTGGCACTTACAAAAGCCTGTCAGGTCTCGGATTGCCTTTCTTTCCTTTTTCTGGAGCATCTCAGAGAGCTGCACCATTGCTTTGACAGCTGGGTCGTGTTGAAAGCTATTGTCCAGAACCCCCTTTTTTTCTATGGTCCCCAAGTTCAAATTGACTTAAAAAGTGGCACCTATTGTATATGAGAGGTGGAAGTATGCTTTTCTCTCTGAAAATTTCGGAGGACTGAGGAGGTGACAGACGGACCCAGAGGTTCCTGGTGGGGTCCAATTTGTTGTTCTCCATCTCTCTGTGCCTAGTTGCCCCACCACCCTCATTCTAGCCCTAATCACCACCAGTGGCCCCCCGCTCACCAGTAGCTCCATGGGTACCACGGAGGTGGCAGCCAGAGACGCAGCACCTTCCCACAGATCTCTCCGTGAGTCCCCACTTCACATTCTCCCTTCAGCAGCCAGACCTGCCTCGCTTCTCAGATTTCCCCTGCAAACTCCAATTTCCCACCCACGCCAGGGACGCCGGAGGATACACAGTGGCTCTACAGCCTCTGACTTCCCCTCCAGGTTGTACTCACTGGCTCAGGCTGCTTTAGCAAAGCACCACAGGCTGAGGGACGTGAACAGCAGACATTTCTTTTCCCACAGTTCTGAAAGCTACAAGTGTGAGGTCAACGCATCTGCAGGGTTGATTTTTTTTCTGAGGCCTCCCTTCTTGGCTTATGGGTGGCTGCCTTCTCTTTGTATCTCACACGGTCTTCCCTTGTGTGTGTGTGTCCTGATCTCCTCTTCTTATACGAACACCAGTCCGATTGGATTAAGGTCCACCCCAGTGACCTCATTTAATATTAACCCCCTCGTTAAGACCCTCTCTCCAGCACAGTCACATCCCGAGAGTCTAGGGGATTAGGACTTTGATCTATGAATTTGGGGGGACATATTTTAGCCCATAACACAGATAACTTACCCCCTCACTCATCATCCAATTGTGGAAATTCTAGTTTTTATAATAAACCCCTTATTCCATGACATGCATAGTGGTCCCACTTCTTTAAGTCCTAATACAGAAAATAGTAGCAGAAATGAGCTGCTGTTGTAAAATAATAATAATAATAATAATAATAATAATAATAGCAAAAAATAAAAACAAGTGGCATTGGCTTTGGGACCAGATGGCAGGCAGTAGGTAAAGAAGCAGTGGGACCAATACTGGTTTGGCTCAGTGGTAGAGCATCGGTCTGCGGACTGAAAGGTCCCGGGTTCGATTCCAGTCAAGGGCATGTACATTGGTTGCGGGCACATCCGCGGTGGGGGGTGTGCAGGAGGCAGCTGGTCGATGTTTATCTCTCATCGACATTTCTGGCTCTCTATCTCTCTCCCTTCCTCTCTGTGAAATATCAATAAAATATATTTTTTTAAAAAGAAGCAGTGGGATCAGGGGGTGCCCCCCACTGTAACCTGCCTCCACCCTGCAGAGAGGCCGTGAGGGCCTTGGCTGGGGGTGAACTAGAGTCCCGCGGGGTCAGGGATTCAGACCGGAGCCCCCAATCCTGAAAAAGCAGCCATCTCTTTCTCTTTCCGATGGCCAGACACACAGGTGAGGCAATTGGAGAACTGTCTAAGACAATCTATGATTACCCATCTATGTGCACGCCAAGACAATGCATGTCCCTCCTCTCCCTTACGTTTCCAGCCAAACCAAACCACTTACAGTTTCCTGAAATGTCAGGCTATTTCATGCCTCGGGGCCTGTGTTCTGTGCTCCCTCCCTCCCACATAGAAGCCCCACCAGCCTCGCTCCCAGCAAACATCTCTTCATCTTTCAAGCAGCACCTTTCCTATGAAGATTTTTCTTTTGGCCCCATCACTTATTTACACACGTTTCATGTGCCAGGAAATGTGCAAGGCACTTCATCTGACCTTGATAGCCCTATAAAGTAGGTATTCTTAAGCCCCACCCATTTACAGGTGATAAAACTAAGGTTCGGAAAGATTACTGGTAAGTAACTAACTCAAATTCACCCAGCTTATACATAGTACAACTGGGCTTCAAACGCAGAGCACTGTGATCTAAGTCTGGTGCTACAGATACTCCTATCTGCAATAAAGACTGCTTCCCTAAAGCTGGGTTTGAGCCAGAGACTGAGCTGAGGCCATTTCAGGGTCCATGTTAGCATCCTGCTGTGTCTTCAACAGTCTGGAGGTCAGCAACACCCTCTGAAAGTAATCCTTACTAAGCATGGCCCTGCCATCAGTGTCCAGATCTCTCCTCAACTGCCCGCACAGGACACAGAAATGCCCATCTGCATCAGGAGGGACACCTGCTTGGCCAACGGGCACCTCCTACCACGTATATATGAGAACTTTATAGATTTTGGAGTATCAACTACCAATAATGCATTCATGTCTACACTAGACTCCACCAAGGAACTCCAGGTCATCAAGAAAACATACAGTAAACCCCATTATTTATGTAGAGGGGCACGAATATGAATAGGCAATTTACAGAAAGTGATAATGAGGTGATGCTCTTAGTCTCTCATAATCAAAGATATGCAAATTAAATCATGAATGAGACAGTGCTTTGCAGCCATGAGAGTAGCAGAAATTGGAAAAGTGGTTAATTCATAGTTTAGGTGAGGATGCGAGGAGATGGAAACACTTGTGCATTGCTTGCTGGGAGTTTTAAGTCAGTACAGCTGTTTTGGAAAGCAATTTAACGGAATTTAGCAAAATTATGGGTATTTATATCCAATGATGTTGCAATTCCACTTCCATTTATACAACCCAGAGATTTTCCTCAGATCTAATAAGGGAAGCGAAAGGAGGATGTTTGTCGACAGCATTATTATTTTGAATAGCAGGAAGTTGAACTTGGGGGTCCATCACTGGGAGGGATAATTAAGTGGAATGTGCTGGAGAATAAAATGTGAGACAGCAGTGAGACACTGTGGGCTGGATACACATAAATCAACATGGAAAGATCTTAAGCGCATGGTTTTGAATAGGAAAAGTCAGAACCAGCATGGGTGTATGGCACAATACTTTTAAAATAAAATAAAAGCTAAGCATGTATAAAAGAACCCCAGACTGTTTTCAAAAAGCCATGCATATTTAAGCTTTTACATAAACTTCGTCGGAGAAAGAGCTCCTAGGGACCTGGGGGGAGACGGGGATGGAGCTCAGAGATGGGGAGGAAATAAACAGCTAAGTGGTAAACAGACAAACAGTCGTAAACAGAGAGGGGGGCCTGGCCTGAAGGGAGGGTGTACGCCGAGGGTCTGAGGAGCTGAGGCCCTAACAGGGGAAGAGAGGAGCCAGAGAGATAGTGCTCCCCAAGACAGCTCTGGAGTCAGACAGGCTTTTAATCCTGGCTCTGCCACTTAATAAATTTGACCTTGGGCACATTACTTCACTGTAAAATGGAAAAGCTAGCAATACGTATGTCAAAGGATCATTTGAATGAATGGTTAGATGGTATCCAGGCACGGCACCCGATGAATAGCAGGGGCTCCGTGAACAAGATTGTTTCTATAGCAATCCCCCGTTCAATTGCAATGTCAAGTACGTTAAAGGCCTAAGATGACATGGCAATGAGAACACACACGGAAATCGTTCAATCAGCCATCGGACAAACTATTTTATTCTACCTGCGGGATATTAGCTCCACCCTGGACATTGCCACAACTACCTTCGCCCCAGAAGCCACAATGGCCTCCTCCGCTCCCTCTTTTGTTATCGGGCAGGACCTGGGCAATGCTGCTGAGAGCTGGGCAGACACCATGGGGAGGGCGTGGCTCCGGAGCCAGAGACCTACCTGGTTTTGTGTCTTTGATCTACACTCACTTAACCTCTCATGTCTATGGTCTTCATTCATACTAGTAAATGCAGATAAAAATAGTATCCCCCTCAGAGTTGTTGTGAGCATGGCATGCGATCATGTACAGAAAGCGCTTAGCACAGAGTGAGTGCTTTGTAAATAACAGTTACCATTACTAGTGCCAAGGGTGGCACTCTGTAGGCCGGAGGGAAGAGAGAGGACACCCAGATTAGGTGAGAACACCCCAGAAAAGTTGAGAAGATGAGGGAAGAGTGTGTGGAAAATCTACAAGGAGCCCTCGGTTCTGCCTCTGAGTCACTAGGTAGGACTGTGCAGTGGGGCTTCCAGTGTGGAAAGACCCCAGCGCTTAAAGGAGGAGGGGTGCTAACAAAACAGAGTCAAAAAAACAAAAACAAAAAACAGAGTCCTGGGAATCAGCACCTGCTTCAAAGCTGGAAAGCAGACACTGTCAGACGGGGGCCTAATTTTATTATTCTAATAAATGATTGTTCTACTTTCCTTGGGAACTCAAGAGAGAAACTCAGCTTCTCAATGACGGGACTGTTTTCAAATCGGAGTTGGCATTTGCATCAATTTTGCTGAGGGGCAGCAATTCCTTTTCCCCACTCCAGTATGATAGAGCGGGTTTCAAAAAAAGTCTGGTTCCTTGCGTGAGAGGAAAACCTGTCTGAAGCTGCAACCCGGGAGAGAGAGAGAAAAAAAAAAGAAAGGTTGTTGGCTCAGCCAATGTCATGGGAAACACTGTGTGAGGCTGATGGAGTCTGAAGGATGCAGTCCACGGGGCCACTGGCCTTTTCTCCGAGACAGCCCCGGGAAGAAGAGAGGCTGGTGCTGGCCTCTGTGGTAGGTCTTTCCCAACACCCACTGGAGTCCCCACCTGTTTCCCCACATGGCAAGTTTCCATCAGTTTCTGCTATAATCAGTTTAGAGTTTGTTCTATTTCTTCCCGGATGCCCCCTGTCTGGCCTCCTCTAAGCCTCCCAGATATCAGAAGGCTTCCTGGCTCTTCTTACATGTGATGGTCCATGTTTTAGATATCTCCAAATGCCCCCCGTGACTTTAAGTCAGTTTGAATTTCTAAAACTGTTCCTGCCCAAAGCCTACCTGCCCGAGAGCAGCTCTGCTTTTGTTAGGTTTCATTCCTCCATCGCCTTCAAGGGCCTCCACGGCCTTGCCTTTCTGACCTGGACTTGCATGGACCCAGAGATGTTCAGACCCCCCTCCCCACTTATTCCCAGTCTCACCCTGAAACACCCCATCTTCTCCTTCCCATCTCTCAACAACAGCTCTGTTCAGCCCAAGTTCACCGGGCTCCCCCCGCCCCTGGGCTAGACCCTGAGCTGACAGCCAGGGGCACAGAGAAGGAGAAGGCAGAGCTTCTGCCCTCACAGAGCTAGTGAGGAGGAGGAGGAGTGAGGAGGAGAGACACGCCACCAGGACTGGGCGCACGGTATGGTTAGAAAGATAGTAAGAAAGAGCACATGGCATGGGGGAGGCACAGCTGGGGAGGGGGTCAGGAGAGACTCAGGAGGCCCCAAACTGGACTCTGTCCACCACCTCCAGGAAGCCTCTCCTGACCCCGTCAGTATGAGCTCCTCAAACACGCACCTGAGCATCCAAGAGACAGTCAGTGCAGTGGCTAAGAGCCCACACTTTGAAGCCTGGTGGCCCGCGTTTTGCATCCCAGCACTATCACATACCAGCTGTGTGATCTTGGGCAAGTGACTTAACCTCTCTGAGCCTTCGTTTCTTTATCTGTAAAATGGAGATAATAGTGCTGACCTACTGGTGTGATTATACATATTAAATGAGATAAATATGTAATAAAGCACTACTTAAAACGGTGTCTGGCACAGTGTTAGTGCTGCAGAAGGGCATGCTATTACTATCTGGGACCTTCATATAACACTGCCTGTAGGTCTCCTCTAACACACTGTAGCTGCCCAAATAGGCCCTGTTGGAACACGACAGCATTCAGCCAGGGACTGGCTCTCATCTACATAAATATATGTATATTACCATAACACTCTGTCTTCATCTCCATCGCCACAATTCGTCTGTTGATTATAATCTACCCCGTTGGCTCACATGCTAGCCACTGACTCCCCAAGACTGTTAACAGCACTACATTTTGATTGGCATTTCAAAAAAAAACATAAGAAGAAGAGAAACTTGTGTCTTGACTGTCCAAGAATAGACTCTGCAGTAAGCCTTCCAGCTCCAGGCCTGGGACAGAATTGGAAGAGGAAGTGGTCATTTGTCGTCTTTCTTTATAGGCTACATTTCTGGCATGACTTCCATGCTAAGTAGGACTTTCTATAAAAATAGTCGTAGGGAGCACTGACGGACTCCATGATGGAGACCAGAGAAGGTAGCCTGGAGAGTCAGCATGTGTGAAATCTGACCCGGCTCCAGCCACATGGCCAGTGGCTGCAGCTCCCTCCTAAGGGATGCCAGTGGCAGCAGGAACACCGGCTCAGGAGGACCATTTGGGAATGGAGTGGAAGCCTCCCTCATGCAGAAGACACTTAACCCCAGGAGTGTGAGGTGGGATCAGCCAAATGAGAGGGTGTTCCTCCCACAATGCTTCCTGTTCTGTTGGGAGCAGTGAACAAGACCCTTTGGGGACACACCCTAGAGTGATTCTTTTTCTTCTTCTTCTTCTTCTTCTTCTTCTTCTTCTTCTTCTTCTTCTTCTTCTTCTTCTTCTTCTTCCTTTTTTTTTTGTGATCCTTGTCCCTTCAGGATCAAGTCCAGATCAAGCCTAACATATCAGCGGGTGTAGGCTGAGTGCCTCTGTACGCAAGTGGTGGACTGGATGGGGAGGGAAGGGCACTGACCCTGTCACTGAAGCGCAGCATCATGGGAGGAAGGAGCTGGTGTTCAGAGGCGAGCGCACCTGGGCTCTGTGGGGCTTCAGCAAGTGCCTTTGCCTCTGCCCTCCGGGTTTCCATCTGAAAAGTGGGGGTGACAACTATTGCCCCCTGGGGATGTGGTAAGGAATTATGGGACCTGATACTAAAAAATGTGCGACTGATCACTATTAGAGTAAGTCCTCACTCAACGTTCATAGGGTTCTTGGAAACTAACTTTAAGCAAAATGACGTGTATCAAAACCAATTTTACCGTAGAGTAATTAATTTAAACTAGAATTAAGTCCCTACAACATATTTCTGGTTTAATAAAGACCTCAAATACTTCCGATGTTAAACTTTGAACTAAATGTGAGCTATACATACACTTAAGAAAGAGGAATAAAAAACAAGTTCAGGGTTGTGGGTGACCGGAGCCAGTCTTGGCTGGCACCCACCCTAGACAGGATGCCCTCCCATCACAGGGCATCTCGCCCCCAGACCCACACTTCACCTCACGGGCACATCTTTGGTAAGTGCTCTAATCACACTGTTCTTTCATTTCTTTTCAGGGCCAGAGGGAAAGGGAAAACTCAGGATGGGACTGGGAGGTGGAAGGGAAAGGAACTGCCCTTGAATACTTTTTTAAAAAAAATTCTTTATTGGTTATGGTATCACATAATTGTCCTCATCCCCCTATTCCCATCCCAAACCCCTCCCTACCTTTGCCCCCACCCCCCTGTTGTCCTTGACCACTGGTTAGGTTTATATACATGCATACAAGTTCTTTGGTTGATCTCTTCCCCTTTCCCCCTACTCTCCCCTACCTTCCATCTTGACTCAAGTAAACATGGCTACCAGCACAGCTAGGGCCCGGGGGGCCCAGAGCCCAACCCAAATCTGTACACCTAGGAACATGCCTGCTCTGGGAGGGAAAGAGAGTTCAGTCCTCCAGGGTTTGTGGCCAGAACCAATATTCCAGACCTCAGTCAGGATCTGTCCCCTAGACTCAAGTCACGTGGTACCCAGGCTACACGGAGTTTTTGAGACTTAATCTCCAGTCCCTTCTTCCACATGTGAGTTGCTGAGTCCCAGAGTTCAAGCCATGGGCCAGTTATCAGCTGAACTGGAATTAAAATGCTGGTGCCTTCACTCCTTGCTGCCTTTTCTCTCACTCACCTGAATAGCAGCTTTTTAGGAGGCCTGGAGAGGTGTCCACTCAGACACCCAAGCATATTCTTTCTCTCTCTCTCTCCCTCTCTCTTTCTCTCTCTCTCTCTCTCTCTCTCTCTCTCTCTCTCTCTCTCTCTCTCTCTGTCTCTCTCTCTCTCTCTCCCTTCTGCATGTACACACACACACACACACACACACACACACACACACCACCTGTAGATAATAGTATAACGTGGGGATCGTTTCTCTATTCTCTCTTCACATTTTAAAGGACATTTGTTAATTTATCAATAATTGCCAATCAAATAAAAGTGAACTTCCTGGTGCTCAGCACTGTGCTTACTTCAATGAGAGGATCACATAGGCAAAAGGTGTCAAGCTTACCCTCAAAAAACTCGTAATCCAGGTGGGAATACTGGCCTACACCTAACATGAGACCCAGGAACATGAATGAGCCCTTGTTGGGAGAAGGCCCCCAGTGGTGAGAGAGGCTACGGTGTCAGGGCTGGTTGCAGAGTGGGGCCCTGCTGGAAATTTTTTAATGACAGTTTTATTGAGATACTAGTGGCCCGGTGCACAAAATTTGTACAGGGAGGGGGACGGGGTCTCCCTCAGCCAGGCCTGCACCCTCTCCAATCTGGGACCCATCAGGGGATGTCCAACTGCCTAACATACCTCTCACAATCCGGGGCCACTGGCTCCTAACTGCTCACCTGCCTGCCTGCCTGCCTGCCTGCCTGATCACCCCTAAACACTCTGCCTGCTGGCCTGCTTGCCCCAACTGCCCTCCCCTACTGACCCGATCGCCTCTGCCTCAGTCCCAGCACCATGGCTTTGTCTGGAAGGATAACCGGAAGGTCTCCTAGAAGGTTTCCGGGTTTAATTAGCATATTATCCTTTCATTAGTATGGATAATTCATATATCATACAATTCACCCACTAGTAGTATATAATTCCATGGGTTTAGGCATATTCACAGAGTTGTACAAACAACACCATGATTAATTTTCTAACATTTTCATAACTTCAGGAGGAAATCCTGTACCCACCAGCAGCCACTCACTAATACCCCTCCCCCAGCCCTGAATAACCACTAATCTAATTTCTGTATGCATACATTTGTCTGTTGTCAATGTTTCATACAAATGAAATCATACAATCTGTGTTTTTTTTTTATGACTGGCTTCTTTCACTTAGCATAAAATTTTACTTAGCATAATGTTCCCTGTTATAGCTTGTCTAGTACTTCATTCCTTTTTATGACCGAATAATATTCCATTGTACAGATAGACCACATTTTGTTTATCTATTCATCAGTTGATAGACATTTGGGTTTTTCCACTTTGGGGCTATTATAGGTAGTGCTGCTTTGAACATTTGGGTACAATTTTTTCTGTGGACATGTTTTCATTTCTCTTGGAAATATACCTAGAAGTTCGTATGTATTGCTGGGTCATATGGTAACTCGATGTTTAACATTTTGAGTAACTACCAGACTATTCACAAAGGGGCTGTATCATTTTATATTCTCACCAGCCATATATGAAGGCTCCAATTTCTCCCCATCCTTGCCAACACTTATTATCTTTTTTATTATAGCCATCTTTGTGGGTACAAAGTGTTATCTCATCGTGGTTTTGATTTGCATTTTCCTAATGACTAATTATGTTGAACATTTTTCCTGTGCTTATGGACCATTTGTATGTGTTTTGTTTTTTGTTTTTTTTGAAAACTGTCTATTTGGTTTCTTTGCCTATTTTAAAATTAGGTTATTTGCCTGCTTGGATCTTAGCCCTTTCCCTATGAAATGGATTGGCTTTCAATTAGGTTAGGATTTGTAAATATTTCAATCCAGTCCAGTCTAGAAATACTCATTTTAAAATGTTTTTGTCTCTCATACCCTACATTGTATCCAATTCTTCACATCATTCCAAAGTTAAGGTGGGAGAGATAGCTCATCAGACATCCCGTGAATGGTCAGGAGGACAGGTTGAAGCGGGCAGCCTACAAACCAGAGTGTTTGCACACCTGTTGCTCACCTACACTGGCCACACAAGGCAGAGCAGTGCTGGCAACCTCTTACAGCCAGGCAAGCAGAATAGGGGTTGGCCTGAGAGAAAGGAGAAATGGCACAGCGCCTGCCTCTGGGGCAGAGGCCCAACGGGACCTAGAGGCACCAAATTTGGAAATGACTCACGGGGGGGGGGGGGGGGGTTCTGTGATCCCATCTTCCTTCCTGTCCACACAGCCACCCAGCCAGCCTGAAGGGGGCCAGTTCTGTATGCGTTCTAATATGCAGGAGATGACAGACTGCCTCATTCTGTGTCTTTTGAGCATTTACCAGCTGCCAGGGTCTGGACTGGGCATTGCAGTGTTCAGCAAACCATTTCCCGACCTCAGCTCATCACCACCTGGTGGGAAGACAGGCAGTTCCTGTCCCATGTGATCTGCACTTAATAAAGAGAGTCTCACAGGAAGTTTAGGGGCACAGAGGGAGGGCTTGGCTCCACCTGGATGTCCTGGAGGGCTTCATGGAAGAGGAAATCCAGCCTGGCTCTTACTGACGTAATAGGGATCATTCAGGCATCCCTGGCTCAGGACACAGCCAGTACCTACCCAGGACCACAAGTTCAAGTTTATTTGATCAATAATAAGTGAACATCTGGACTTTTTATACTTTTCTATATTTGTTTATAAATTTTACTGATTCTTGGTCAAAAAGGGACAAAACTTGGACCTGTAAGACCTTTTCCAATTACAGGCCCTTTCTTCACCTCTGAATTCTATTCCACCAGCTCCAGATTGAAACAGGTGTGTTGTCTTCCCAGCTGGATGGTTGCTTTCTCAGAAGGAGGGACAGCTTAGCGCTCTCTTCTGACTCCCATGGCCCCTAGCAAGACAGTGAATTCATATTTGTCTGAATCCCCCACTCCATCAGCAGAGCCAACAGAAAGGGTCTGATTGGCATTGGAAGGTGGAGGGCAGCCTCAAGGCTGAGCTGCACGAGGCGAGCCTGAGTCCCAGGTCAGGACTCTTGATGGGCAGGGCCGGGTGTCACTCTGTTGGGGTCTGAGAAGCCTGTGCACAGTGAGGCTCAATGCATGGCTGTTGAATGTGACTAAAGCAGTTGGAATGGCCAAATACAACTGAGCCATTCTGACAGCATGATGCCTTCTTGTTAGATGACTTTGGGGAAGCTGGAAATGGGCTGGCAAGAGAGCTCTGTGAGAGGCTCTCTCCCACCAAAACTTACGGCCATTGGATGCCCCCTTCCTGCCCCCTACCCTGAGTTCTGGTCTGAGTTTTGTCACCTAATATGGAGCTTCTAAGGAACCATTGAGCTTCCCCTAAATTAAGGGTTTCTGCTCCTCAGAGGAGCTCACCCCACAGCTAAGGAGCGTTGTCTTTGTGTCAAGGAGACTTGGGCACAGGGGCAGGTAAGAGAAGGGAGGTGCAGATTTTTTTTAACATATTAGTGTTAGGGCGCTTGGCTAAGCAGGCCCAACACTTTTTAAAAATATATATATTTTATTGATATTTTACAGAGAGGAAGGGAGAGAGATAGAGACCTAGAAACGTCGATGAGAGAGAAACATCGACCAGCTGCCTCTTGCACACCCCCTACCGGGGATGTGCCCACAACCAATGTACATGCCCTTAACTGGAATCGAACCCGGGACCTTTTAGTCCGCAGACCGACGCTCTACCACTGAGCCAAACCAGTTTCAGCAAGGCCCAACACTTTATGAGAAAGTTCACTGTTATCCTTTGCAAACAGAAGAGGAAGCATTTCGCGCACCAAGCAATGCAAAGAGGTGAGCGAGTGTCAATTTGCACAGATTGTTTTGGTCCCAACAGCACTATGTGAAGCCAGGCAGAAATGGTTGAATTCAAGTGACAGTCAGTTGGGTTTTATCAACGTGCTCATTGCTTTTGTTTTTTTGTTTTTTTATCTATACATCAAATAATACATCCGTGGCATAAGCAATACATAATGCTGTGAGGTTTACCATGAAAAGCAGTGTCTCCTGACTTCAGAAGTGGCTGCATCAGGAAATGATTGATGCTCAATCTTCAGAGCCCCTCATTTGGACAAACCCCTCCTAAGCCTTTGTTCCTAGTTTTGCATTTGTAATTTCCTTAGACTCGCAAGGATGGGCAAACTTTTTGACTCGAGGGCCACAATGGGTTCTTAAACTGGACCGGAGGGCCGGAACAAAAGCAACCTGACCATGCTGGCACTCTCATCTTGGGCTGCTGGTGAAGGAGCGGAGGGGAGAGCAAGAGAACCCTCCGCTCTTTCGGTTCCGCAGGTCGGATAGAACAGCCGAACAGGTTGAATCCGGCCCGCAGGCCGTAGTTTGCCCACAGCTGCCTTAGGGGGTTAGTCCCCAGTTGTATAAGTTCCGGGAACCACCAAACCTGGGTCTGTTCCTGTGTGACTTTCTCACTGTCCCTTCTACCCCTCTTCTGCTCCTCCAAGGGGAAAAAAACTCTGCCTGTCCAAGTCTCTGTATGTCTTTTCTGGTGGGCATCATTATCCCTCTAAGCAGGACACTTGTAGGGCCAGTCCTTGGTGTGATGTGGCCAGTATCTGTCAACTGCTGTTATAAAGGTGAGACGTGAGCGCTCTCTCCCTCCTCCCGGCTCCCCCAGCCATCCCACTATCCTTCCGCCCCATCCTCCCAATAGAATCACATCACCATTTCTGGATGAATTACTCTAAGGTGCACATTTCTAGAATAATATAAATCCTGTCCACAACTGAGATAGATAGTGTATTATAATTACATCTATTTTCTTGTACACGCTTTCATTTTTCCTGAAGTTGAAATTGCCTTACCTTTACATTTGCTTTTTTTTTTTTTCTGGGCATCAGTCTCCAGTTCATGCTAAACATTGACCCAGCTGTAAAACAATTCTCATTGCAGTCAAATATATGAGGTAATCTCCGTTCTTTTTCCCCCTGTGGATCCTCCGGCGCCCTGCTCTCATCTGCAAAGGTGTTCTTCAGAGCTGCCGCATGGCCGCCACCAAGGACACCTTTGTCATCAGCTTGCCAATCCCCTTTGCCTCTCTCTGCGCTGGCTCCTCCATCTCCTGAACCCCATAGTGTTTGCTTTTTATTTTGTAGTAGATTGTTTGGGGTTGTTTTTTGTGTTTTTGTTTGGTTGGTCTTTGTTTTTGTTTTTTTCTCTTTCATTTTTGTGGAGCACGCCATTCTTAAAACATGGGTGCCTGCGAAGGCATTCTTTTGTCCTTGACAATTTGGCCATGCGGAGAATTTGAGACTGGAAAACATTTCCCCTGAGGATGTTGAAGGATTGCTCCTCATCCGCCCGCATCCTGGGTTGCTGTTAAGAAGTCTGATGCTATTGCCACCTATTTTTATATGATTCTTGCTCTCCTTCCTTTTCTCCCTCCCTCTCTCTCTCTTTCTCTCTCTCTTTGTGTGTTTTAGGCTCTTTGCTCCATCTCTGGTACTCTGGCCTTGGCGTGGGTCATTTTTCATCCACGGAGCGCACTGTGCGGGACATGTGACAGGCCCTTTCTATCTGAAAGTCAAGCCCTTCGGTCTGGGAGATGTATTTTTATTACTTCTTTGAAAATTTCCTCCCACCAATCTTTTCTGTCCTCTCTTTCTGGAACTCCTATCAGTTAGATTTAGACCTTGTAGATTGAGTCCATAATTTTCTTTTTCTTTCTTTACTTTGCAAGATTGTTTTTGTTTTGTGTGTGTGTGTATGTGTGTGTGTGTGTGTGTGTGTGTGTGTGTGTGTGTGTCTTGGGTGGGGGGAGATCCCATTTCTACCTTTTTTGTTATCCATTCTGGAATATTTTCCTGACTTCTGAATGGTGGTTATGAGCTAGACCAGGGGTCAGCAAACTGCTGCTCTGCTGACTAATGAGTTTGCCAACCACCGACCTAGACTCTCGATTCCAATAATCACAGGCTGTTGTTGTTCCTTGTGATTAAGCCCCTAGGACAGTGGTCGGCAAACTCATTAGTCAGCAGAGCAGCAAACCGAGGCTCGCGAGCCGCCGTTTGCTGACCACTGAGCTAGACAATCAACATTCCTGAGGGAGCTGAGCAAAGGAAAGGGGCTGGGCTCTCCCCAATCAGTTATGAACTTGGACTTGATTCCTTTGTTTTCAACACCATCCCCGGAACCCCCTCTGCTCTGTGCTGGGTGTCCAGAGTTCGGGACCTCCCTGGAGAATTGCTTCAGAGCCATCTCCCATAGCAGCCAAAGAAGAGGAGTTGGGGGCGTCTAGCTACACCCTACACAGACTGTAATCTCCCTGTCTCTAGTCGTATCCTCGTCTTCAGAGATACCTCGACTTCCCATCCCTGAAACTTCTGGCTCTGAGTGTCACTCACCGGCACGCATGGCACCCACTGCCTTCACTCCAGCTGCCTCCGCCATCCACACCCCATCTTCCTAAACTGCTCTCTCTCTCTCTCACCGTCGTCTTTGGTCTGTTGTCTTTATCTTGGCAGATTTGTACCATTTTTATTCCTTCGTCTTGACACTTTATTGATATCTCAGGAGGGAGCAGGGATAAATGTGTGTTTACAGATGACCTTATTTAATTCTAAGTCTCTACTTTTATGTCTCCCTTTTCTCAAAAAAATTTGCCATTTTATATTATTTAATACCAAACAGAGCTGGGATTTGTACTTCGCAATGTAAAATGCCAAACCTCTTAGTTTTGACAGTTCTAACATATTTTTCAAGAGCCTTGAAGACTTGTGGGAATTTCAAGGAAAGATGCATTCACCTGACTTTAAACTCCGTACGCTCTGCTTAAGATGCAGTCCTGAAGTAGTCCGTGGGAGTGGGCTGAATTGCTACGATGGTATTCAGTTGGATACTCAGGTCTCTGCAAGATGTGAGGCGGTGGCAGTGCGTGCAGAAGGACAGATTCCAGATAGGTGGTAAAGGAGACACCTCAAGGCAGCCTGAACCGGAGGCGGGAGAGTGGAAGGAGAGGGGGACCCACAAGGGATATGAGGGTCCTTCCACCTGTTGTCACCCTCACTTCACTGCCATCACAGGAGGTTTACCCCGGTGAGGCAGGTGTAACATGGGTGGGCCAGCCGCCCCTGTGGGGCATACATAAAGCATAAAGGCCTGATGAACATGGTTTCTCCAACCAGACAGTGCAGGGAGACCGAGAGCTTTCACCCTTCAGGAAGATGTTGAAGGAGTGAAATGAGAAGATAAATCTGAAAGGCCTTAGAATAATAAAAGGGCTGAATAAATGCACAGTGCCATTACCAGATCTAGAGAGGCTCCGACGAATCCGGTTCTAACTCATTGTAACGTTATTGAGCGAGTACATTACAATCATCTATTGTGGAGATAGAAATATTCCTTGCACGTGACAAATGTCTGGAGTGCCTGGTGAAGAGAGCAGCATTCATTATGGGAATTAAAGCCCGGGGCACCCAAGGCGGGCTCGTGAAGGGGTCCGCTCTGTCCCTCTCCTCCTCTGCCAGGGAGACGACCTCGGAGAACAGGCGGTAACATGGTAGCGTCCCCACATGGAGGGGGGCTGGGCCCTGGGTCACCAGGTGGAGGCCAGCCCTGGCTGCCCCCTGTCAGACTGCATCTAACAAAGCCTTGTGCTGAGCCACGGAGACCTGGGCCTGTGTTACCATCTGTTGCTTTGCACCCATCGACAGTCTGAGGCAGGGTACCAGGTAGGAAGGCAAACGGTGGATGTACTATTTTGCTGGAAGCCCTATGACTTTCAAAACACACACATCCCTATTCGCACATCAGTTGGATAAAGGCCAAAATATAAAGACTTAGATGGGCCAGAAACCGGTTTGGCTCAGTGGTAGAGCATCGGTCTGCAGACTGAAAGGTCCCAGGTTCGATTCCGGTCAGGGGCATGTGCCTTGGTTGCGGGCACATCCCCCTTAGGGGGTGTGCAAGAGGCAGCTGGCCGATGTTTCTCTCTCATCTCTCTCCCTTCCTCTCTGTAAAAAAACAATAAAAATATTTTTTAAAAAGACTTAGATGGTGCGCCACTTTGGACAAGCCACCCCTAACCGTTCCCTTCAGAGTTACTGACTCAGGTGTCGAGAGTGGACTGCCACAAGGCCTCACCAAAGAGAGAAATGGAAGAAGCCCGTGAAAGATGAACCGAAATCCTACGCTTACCTCGGAGGAGAGATGTGCCTTTCCAAGTTTACCTGACCTATCCCTGAATCGTTTCGTTTTTTTTCCAAAGCCGCCAATCTTCCTTTCCCTTTTAGACATTGTGCAAGCCTGGCACATCTTCGGCATGCCTTGCTAACCACAGATTCCATTATGTGTTTAATAATTGACTATTCAATAGAGCGGTGATGCATTTTTGTCTGGAACTAATTCACCTTTGTCTGAGCCTCAGCACGAATGTTCGGTGAATCACAGATGGGATCGTACAAGTGCTTCAAGTGCCGCCGCCGCCACCGCTGCCGCCGCCGCCACGGGGCCCCATCCTTGGGATTATTCATGTCAGGCCCCGCGCGCAGAGATGTTCTGGCATGCTAAAGCCACCTGAAAATGTGATTTATGAAAGCCGCGGAGTGCAGGGCGACACCTTTTCCCTTCCAATGAGAACTAACAAATCACCGGCCGCAGGCCCGCTTGCACCAGAGGAGAGAACTGTCAGCTGCGGAATTAACAAAAATGAACGCGCTCACAGCCCATTAGGGCCCCGGAGCTCCCCGGTTGGAAGCCGGCCGAGGTGCGTTGGCTGGGGAAGCGGGTGTTAGCAAAGGCGTGCGCCTTGGCTTCTCGGTGGAAGGAAAACCCCTGCTCCCTCCCGCGGGATTTCCGCCTCGCCTTCGTTGGTTTGGGATGCGTGAATCTGAGAAGCACCACAAGACAGCACAAATGGCGCGCGATTTTGTGGTGAACTGGACACACCGTCCTGCGGGCTGCTCTCCTGGGAAGGACCAGCTCTGCGCCTGGTCCCAGATGCTGAGCAGGGTTGGCGTGGCGTGAATAACACAGATTTAAAGAAGGGAGGGGGATAAAGAATTATTTTTTAAAAAAAGAAAAGGGGTGGGGGGAGAGAGAGAGACAGGGAAAACTGTTCTTTTTAAAAATATATATTTTATTGATATTTTACAGAGAGGAAGGGAGAGGGATAGAGAGCTAGAAACGTCTATGAGAGAGAAACATCAACCAGCTGCCTCCTGCACACCCCCTACTGGGGATGTGCCCGCAACCAAGGTACATGCCCTTGACCGGAATCGAACCCGGGACCTTTCAGTCCTCAGACCGATGCTCTACCACTGAGCCAAACCGGTTTCGGCCAGGGAAAACTGTTCTTACCCACTGCAATTATTTTGGCTGTGTTTGTACCGGAAGTAGGGGCTGGCTGGAGTAGAGGTGCCCACCAGCAAGAGAAGGAGTCCCGTGGCCTCCACCCGGCCACGGAATCACACTCTAGAAAAGGGGCGAATGGGGAGGCAGGAGCGATATCTCTTTCAGTCTTTTTGTAGAAGCTGAGCATAGGATTTGATCGCTGATGTATTGTTTTGTAAAAAATATCCATGTATTTAAAAATTCCAGCCACTGCTCTAGAGGTCAAGACTGCCTTCCTGATGTAGCTTGAGCTGGTCCATGGAATTTTCCTGGCTCCGGGATGTGGGATCTGTTTTTTAATGTTAGTGGTTCTCCTAAAGCAATGATGACTCCATTCATTTATTTCATGAGAGGCCTCTATTTGTCTGTTAGACACAGTGGAGGGGGACAAAAAAATGTCCTGATTTTTCTGTGTCTTGCTCATTGCTTTGACTTGCTCTATGTTGTTGATTTGAATGCAAACCTACAAATTAGCATGGGCCCAGGGGCCAGGCACTGGGGACCCCTGGGGCAGCCAGAGCTCACGATTGAATCAGTACTTGGGCCAAAATTGGAAAAGCGTGGCCTGTTGATCAATTCTTTTCTTCACGAATCAGCAAAGTTGTTAAAATGCCCTCAAAAACCTTTGCCCAGGCCCCAAACCCTCTTGAATGGACAGGATCTAGCTACCATTCCTTTTATTACCCTTCTCCAGAACCAGTCCAGCGGGAGAGTGAGCACCCAAAATTATTAGCCATGAAAGCAACCTAAACTTCTATGGCACTTACTAATATGCAGGCTCTGTTCTAAAACATTCAAAACTATAAAATTATTTCATGCCAACAGCCATGTAAACTACCTCAAAATGACAAATAGGGAAACTGAGGCACAGGCAGGTTAAAAACGTGCTCAAGTTCTCACAGCCAGTGATAGAACTGGACTTGGAACAGAGGCTGCCTGGTGCCACAGTCTGTGAACTAAAATCGTCTCGTTAGCTGCCTCATACGGAGTGGGAACGCAGCATGTGATTGTGTCCCTACTAATCTAAAGGCTTTTAATTTTTCCCCATGAATTTCTTCCTTCAGTCCCCTAATATGTGCACAGCATCGTGACACATCTTAAAGGAATATGCATACAGAGCACAGTCTTTCCTCTCCTTAGCCCAAATAGAATAATAGAAAAGCCAATATTGCACAATGGTGCAGAGAGCGGGCTTACAAGAGAGGGTTCGTCTCCTGGCAGCTGCATGAACGTGCCGGTTGAGCTCACCCCTCGGAGCCTCAGTTTGCCCACCTGCGGTACGGAGGAAAGCTCTGCCTCGCAGCTTTCTTTCCGTTCCTTTTCGGAGGGCTGTGCTCTGCGGGTGGACAGTCACTGCAGTGAGTGGTCACGTTCGCCAAGTGGCGGAGGTGGGATGACAGAGGGCCAGGGTTTGGGGCGGACATAGCTTTGGCCTGCTGGGAACAGTGTGCTGGGTAGGGTTGTTGAAGAGGGTGTGGCGGGGCTGCCAACTGGAGCCTCACGGGGAACAGGGGACATGTGAAGGGGACCCCTGGAGTTGTGCAATGTGGTGTCCCTGGGGTAGGAATAAAGGGACCTGCAGAGTGGAGATTTAGAGAAAGAGTGTGTGAGGGCGTGTGGAGGAGACAGTCGGTGAAGAAATTTTTTATTTTTTATTTTATTTATTTATTTATTTATTTTTAATATATATTTTATTGATATTTTACAGAGAGGAAGAGAGAGAGATAGAGAGCTAGAAACGTTGATGAGAGAGAAACATCGACCAGCTGCCTCTTGCACACCCCCTACCGGGGATGTGCCCGCAACCAATGTACATGCCCTTGACCAGAATCGAACCCGGGACCCTTCAGTCCGCAGACCGACGCTCTACCACTGAGCCAAACTGGTTTCGGCCGGTGAAGAAATTTTTTAAAGAAAATACTTAGGAAAGTGAGATAAGATGTGTGATGTAACTTCCCCCTCCACCTTCCTATGAGACCTTCCAACAAAAGCCACACCACTTAGCTGGAGACCAGTCAGGGGCTACGGATTCTATGGTTCCAGCTACAGTATGAGTTTCAAAGGGCTTGGTAGTAGATGATTCTACCAGAGAGGAAAGGGTTACTGGCCAGACACTGGCCTGCCTGGTTTCCTGTCCCTCATTCTCTCCAACCCCCACACTTGGGGGAAAGCAGGAGGTATGACTAGCTGAGTGCTCTCCTGGGCCAGACACTGGCTCGGAGGTTTACCCCTGTGAGGTAGGTGTGAGAATTCCTGTTTCATAGTCAAGAAGCTGGTAAGTCCAAAGCTACCCAGCTGCTAAATGGCAGAACTGGAATGTGAGGCCGTCGTACACGCTCTGGGCCTGTCTGACTCACTCTTCTCACTGCAGCCTGGCTGGCGGGATGCTTCCTGCCTGGCCTCTGCCCCTGCCTGCCTCCCTGGCCTCCCTTTTCCTTCTTTGCTTTCCTTTTTCTGCCACTCCACTTCCAACCCCGTGCCAAACTGTGTGTATCTCCCAAGTGTCACCGGACCGTGGCCTAGGCCAATGGTCGGCAAACGCATTAGTCAACAGAGCCAAATGTCAACAGTGCAACGATTGAAATTTCTTTTGAGAGCCGAAAACCGACTTCTGCGCATGGGCCACGAAGTTTCAATCTCACGGTACGTGTGTGCCCACACGTGATTTTTTATAAAAGAACCACACACTCAATGCCAAAGAGCTGCCTATGGCTCTCTAGCCTCGGTTTGCTGACCACTGGCCTAGGCTCTTCTCACCTCACACCCCTGTGTGTCCACCATTCCTAAATTTCAGCTCAGATGCCACTTCTTCTAGAAGGCTTCCCTAGACACGCCCTCCTCCCTCCCACACTGCCGCCAAGGCTCAGCTCTCCTCTGAGCTCCCATGGCACCTGTGCTTACCTCTATCATGGCTGATCAATGAATGTCATTGTCCTTTACTTCTCTGTGCCCCTTAAGGCCAGAGCTGGGTCAGAACCATTCTTTATCTCAGACCCTAGACCTCAACATGGCTCAATTGGGACTCAAGAATTATTTGTAGGAAAAAAAGGAAGGGAGGGAGGGAGGGAAGGAGAGAGAGGGGGGTGGGAATCCTGGCCCCCACAAGCCTGTCAGACACCTCCCTTCCAGCCTGACCCGGTCTGACCTGTCTGACCTCCCACCACCACCTGACTCTGAGATCGGACGAAGACGCTGATTTCTCTATCCCCAGATCCGGGCACAGATTCCCAGGCGTCGTCAGTAAATTGACACTGCAGTCAATTTTCAGTCTTCCCAAAGGGCATGATTTGTTGGCTGGTGATGGCGGTGAATCTTTTAATCACAGACCAGCCACTCTCTCCTCCCCCTGCCCCTGACAGGTCTCAGCGCTCCCGGTGCTAAAGGACTGGGGACTCTGTTTGACTAGGATTTGCAGGGGAGCTAATCAGGAAGAGGGATTGGTGCTTAAGCCTCTGCACTGGCTGCTGAGCCTCCTGCAAACATTTTCATATGGTAACTGTCCCCTCAGTTCAGGGGGACAGTTCAGAGCATTAAGAGGTAAAGAGATAAGTTTCTCACACCGGGTGACAAGGGTCTCACGGGCATTCTTACCGGTACCAGGAGGGGTAAGGACGTTAGCCAAAGAAAATTTGCAGGAAGGGCCAATGTGGGTCTCGTTCTAAAGACTTCCCCGTCAATGAATCCTCACAGCAGCAACCTAGGAGAGGTCATGAAAGCTATGATTTAACTGACTGCTTATCAGGTGCCAGGCACACTGCACCCACGTGCTTTCCAAACCTTCTCCTTTATGTCCACAGCCTCCATCCGGGTTCTACTTTACAGCTGGGGATCCCGGATGTGAAGTTCCTTGCCAGAAGTCACACAGCTAGGAGGTGGGGGCCGGGGGAGGGGGAGTCTGGAGCTTGGATCCATGTCTGTGTGACAACAAAGGCCCGCCTTTGACCCGTTTGAGCCCTTTGGGCAGATGAAAAAGCAGTGCCCAGTAGAACCAGGACAGGATCTGAGCAAAAGTGCAGAGAAATGAGCATAGGCTCTGGCGTCAGAGTGGGATGTAAGTCTCGGCCCTGCCCCTTACAAGATGTGGGGCCTTGGGCGGGTTGCTGAGTCTCTGTCTCCTCAAGTATAAAATGGGATAACAGTCCCCATGTTGCAAGATTGTCTGTGGCAAAACTCCTCTCATAGTGCTGCTTTGAGAAAATCCAGAGATTCTCACTTGGGCCATCTTCTAGGCCAGTGGTCGGCAAACTCATTAGTCCACAGAGCCAAGTATCAACAGGACAATGATTGAAATTTCTTTGGAGAGGCAAATTGTTTAAACTTAAACTTCTTCTAACGCCACTTCAACATATACTCTCCCAGGCCATGGTATTTTGTGGAAGAGCCACACTCAAGGGGCCAAAGAGCCGCATGTGGAAGGAGAGCCGCAGTTTGCCGACCTCGGTTCTAGGCTCCTGGAGCCATAACGTCCTGAATCCAATGAGTCATGGTCAGCTCTGGCTCTCCCTGTCTGTGCTAAAAGTTCCTTCCTTCAATGGCCCTGGGGTCAAAGGGAGAATTAGCATTGTTGAGCCCTGCCCTGACTCGGGCACTGTACCAGGCACTTTCACATGCTCAAGATAGGCCTGCAAGGCGGGTAGTTTTATGCATTTTTCAGGTGAGGAAACCGAGGCACAGAGAGGAGAGATGATAATCTCAAGGTCTGGTTTGACCCCGCCACCCTTGCTGCCTCATCCGGCCTGTGACTTGCCACCGCTGTCAGTCACCTCCCAGGAAACCATCCGGGCACCTGCCCTTCCCTGAGGAAGGGAGACCAAGTCTCAGCCGCACAGGTTGGGCTCAATGTCAGACAAACAGCACAGCTCTACTGCAATAAGAACTTAATTATCTGGCCTTTCATTTTTTACTGTTCCAAGTAAAATGCATTCATCATGTAAAAGCCTTTTCTCCTGTTTGCAAATAATGTTATTTAGCCTTCTTTGTACCAAAGGGAATTTACTTGGGGGTGGGGGGGAAGGAAAAGGAAAAGGAAAAAAGAGGCAAAGGAGAGAGAAAGAAAGGAGGAAATTGCAGTGAATAGAAGACCTAGGGGACATAATTACAGAAATGCTGCAGGTTCGGCATAAGCTAGAAAATTGCGGCCATTTCATTGTGGGAGCAAAACTATTTTCTTTTATTTTAAAGTGGGCCCTTTATCTTCCAAAGGGCTAATTGTGCTGCTGGGCTACATGCGGTGCTCATAGGCTCCAATTTCACCTTTTCACTGACCACAATGGCAAATAACTGAAGGGCTCTGGATGTACCTCTGTGATGGCTCCCGGAACGGGCGGGAGAGACGCGGCCTTCACTCAGCTTGTGGCTCCGGCCATGTTCTCCATAATTGATCCCTCCCAGGACCCTGTCTGAGGCCCCTCCTCGAGCTCAGCCAAGAGGAACTCATAAAACAAAGCCAGTGGGTGGCAGAGGGGCAGGGGGGAGGCAAGGAGGGGGAGGAGGAACAGAATGTGGGTAACACAATGGCTGTTAAAAAGTACACGCCCTAAAATGATGTTTATGGAGAGTTTTTAATGATGTGGGAGGACATTTAAAATATAATGCTTGGGCGAAAAAGCAGGGTATACCACATGCAGACAGGTTGAGTCCAACTGCATTAAGTGGATACATCTCGACAGACAGCCACCGTTATGATATTTGACTATATTTGAGATTTAATACATACCCGTGAACAGATTTTCTGATACCCAAATATAACTCAAGCTTATAGAAATGCAGGAACCCAAAGCCTCTTCCTTGAGATTTCAAGGATTCCCTTAGAAAAGGGGATTTTGTTTTTCTAGGGGTGGTCTCTCATCTCTGATTCCAAACTCTCTTTTCGGCTCAGTTATCAATCCCCTCAAGACACTCGGCCCAGTCCCACTGTATCTGCTCCTCTCCTTAAGCTGCTCTGTCCCTCTCAGGACAAAGAACTTCCTGCATTCCCCAATGCACCAGCAGCATCAGGCTGTTTTGTGACACAGACTTTTACCCTAAAGGTTTGCGGAGAGTCAGGGGGTGGGCTGCAGCAGAGACCAGGAATGTGCTGAGAGCTAGAAACCCAGCTTCAGTCTCTGAGGGTCACTGGCCATCTGCGCCCCAAGCACACTTGGTCTGGCTTCACCGAGCTTCACGTTCTGCGTGTGAGTGCTCCTGTTCCTCTCTGGCTCCCAAGTTCGGGTCCCTCTCTGTGTCTTTCTGTGTCCGCTGCTCTCCATGCCATCCCTCCTGTCTTTCTCTCTCCCTGGGAATCCCTCATTTTCTCCCTCCTCTGTCTCAGATAACTGCATAAAGCTTCCCGCTGTGTTCACAGCGTTTCTTTGCTGATTGTCAGAGCTCCATCAATGGAACCTCCCTTCCTCTGGCTCTCAGCAGAGGACTAAAAGGCCCCTGTTTGATTAGCAGCATGCAGGGAACTCACAGAACTTTCCATGTTTCCCACCCAGACTCGCCCAAGAGGACAAGGGGAGGGCAGCTAACGAGCCCATTAAGGTGTCGTCCCCAGAAAACGTCACCCTTGTCCTTCAGCCCGAATGCAGAAACAGCTGCAGCTTTAAAAATAGCGTGCTTTCATCTTTTGACAGAAATGTGCCAAAATGTTAACACTGGCTGTCTTTGAGTGGCAGGAGATGCTTTGATGTTATTTGTGTTTTCCCCTATTTTTCTGAAATTTCTATTGTCCAAGGCAAGCAGGCACTATTTTATCCGAGTAAAATCTCCCAAGCATTATGGACCTGCCAGATCTCTGATGTAATCTTCACAATAGCCTTCATCGGTAGACACTAACATGCCCGTTTAGAGGTTCACCGAGGTTAGGCAATTTGCTCAAAGCCACACAAGCAGAGATGAAATTAAAGGACACCTCGGCCACTAAATCATGCTGCTTGTAGAGGCCCAGCCTCTACCTGTAGACACAGAGCCCTTCACACACCTGCGAGCTTACTAGATTCTCCAAACTGTCTCGACAGGCTCCTCCCTGTAAATGCAAGCAGTCTGTACAATATGAGTTGCAACATTAGCCCTCTCTGGGGGAGAATTCTGCTCTCCTATCTCGCTGACATCAGGTCTGTAACTTGTGGGAGGGTTGTGCATCTTGAGTCTGTGAACTTGGAAGTGGCATATGATTTCCTTAGGTTAATAAGCCAAGAATGAGAGAATATGTCATCTCTGCATATAGTAAGTGGTAAGAGCCAACTTATGGTTTTACCATGTCACTCTCCCCTCTGCTGCAAAGCAATGCCCCCAAGATGGTCACTATGAAAACATGGAGTAGAGCAGAGCTGTAGTTGACCCATGATGGACATATGGCCCAAGGGAAAAAAAATAGATCTTTGTTTTTGTAGGAGATATAGCTATGGGGGTTGTTTGTTACCACAGCAGAACTTAGCCTAAGTTGACTGACTCAACATATACAAGACTGCAAATGCATAAGCAGTTATTAATTTGTTTCATACTTCCTTCTCTTGAAAGACAAAATAGAGGGAGTTTTGACTAAAGCATCAGTGTGAAGTTCTATCTGGTCTTTCTTTTTTAAAATATATTTTTGTTGATTTCAGAGAGAAAGGGAGAGATAGAAACATCAATGATGAGAATCCTGCATGCCCTGCACCCCCCCCCCCCCAAACTGGGGATCGAGCCCTCAACCTGGGCATGTGCCCTGACAAAGAATGGAACCATGACCTCCTGGTTCATAGGTTCATGCTCAACCACTGAGCCACACCAGCAAGGCCATGTGTCCTTTCTAAAAATGATCTTGGGAAAATTATGCCCTCCTCTAGGAGGTGTTTCTGCAGCACACTCTCCCGATAGGGCAGGCTGTCAGAATCAGTCCCAATTACAGAGACTCTGGAACTGTCCAAGGGGAGACAGGCCCATTAGTGCGTGGCCGTCAGTCATCAGAGGACCACGTGAAAGGGCGCGCTCGGCCTTCTCTCCTCCCCCGGGGGCACTGAGCTCTGACCAACTGCGGCCCAACAGAAGGCTCGGGTGCCATTTGAGCAAGGCATGAAGCAATGAAAACCAATGAAAGGAAGGCTGGGGCGACGCAGGCAATTACCACCTTTGTTCTGAGGTCCACGAGCCACCCGCCTTCACAGACAGCCTGCTCTACCAGCCTTTAGCAAAGCTGCCTTCGAGGGAAGAATGGCAACTCCGCCAAGAAGCTGAAGGCTCAGAGTGAAACGAATGGCTGTTATCACTGGGAAATGGGCAGGAGAGAAAGCAGACATGGCTTCCGCTACTGGATGAAGCAGTCAAGCCATCTTTCAGAGAATCCCCGGAGGGTGGACCTGGTCATCTCCTCACTAAGGGGCTCAGCTGGCAGTTCTGTTGCTGAAGTATCTTTATTCATTTTGTTATGGGCTAATTGTATCTGTACAGGGACCTTCCCTCTAACATCCATCATTCATCTCAGGCCATTTCATCATTCTTGCATTCTTTCATCTGGGCCATCATTCTTTCTTTCCTTATTTCGTAATTCATTCATTCGTCCCTTCCCTCTTTCAGCCAGCGAGACCTCTGAGGCCAGTACTATTCCAGCCGCTGGCAGCCTGAGCAGCATTCAGAGGAGGTGTGGGCAAGGCGGCAGGCAGGGCCCGCGGGAGAGGGAGGGACACAGAGCCATGATTCACAGCTGAGCTGTTGCTACTCCAGTACAAAAAAACCCAAAAAACTCAGCGGTGAAGGCTGCAGTCCTGGCTATTATTGTAGGACCCGGGAGATGGGCAAAGCCTCTCCCTTGCTACGGGTACAGCCCCAACCACTCCATCAGGGGCAGAAACTGTGGCACAGAGACGCCAGCCGTGGGAGAACCTGGGCCACTCCATGAGCTCCTGTGGACCAATACTGGTTGGTAGAAAGTGTGGCAGGTGTGGATATACACCGCTCAGATCCCTCTCCCGAAGAGGCTTGCTTCCCAAGCAGGAGGGGCATGGCTTCCTGGCAGCCTCCAGCGGCTAATTTCTGCAAGGTCTGCCCCAGTTGGTTTTTTTTAATATATATTTTATTGATTTTTTTACAGAGAGGAAGGGAGAGGGATAGAGAGTTAGAAACTTCGATGAGAGAGGAACATTGATCAGCTGCCTCCTGCACACCCCCTATTGGGGATGTGCCTGCAACCAAGGTACATGCCCTTGACCGGAATCAAACCTGGGACCTTTCAGTCCGCAGACCAACGCTCTATCCATTGAGCCAAACCGGTTAGGGCTGCCCCAGTTTTTAAGGCAAGGTCTCAGCCAGACCCCAGCCAATGACTAAGCAACGTGGGGTTCAGGGGCCTGGCCATTTCTATCCAATGCAGGGCTCTTCTCGTGGATAATCTAAGCTCCGGGTGTCATGGGATGACAGCGGCACTATCTGTCCGTCAGCATCATGGCCTGTCAGCCGCCCCAGTCCATTCCTGCTCCTGCCCCTTCTCTCCCCCTGTAAACCTTTTGTGCCTTTACTTCCATCTCGGAGTCTGCTTCATGGAGAACCAATCAGGCACAGAAGGTCAGGAGGGCACATGGAAGGGCGGAAAGAGTGAACGGGCTCTTCAGGCGCTGAGAGGGGCAGTTTCTTGCCAGCTCCTTCTCAGAGGACAGATCCAAGTCCAAGGATGACTTTGCTGACAGGATCCTGTCATCTTTTTCTGAAGTTCTTCCCGGAGGCAGGACAGCATCGTTTAGGAGACACTGGGTTAGTGGAGAAGACCAGGACATAGCCCCATGTTCCAACAGACCAGTTGGACAGGCTACTCTGTGAGCATTAGAGGTGACTCAGAAGGGACCACTGAGGGCTCCAGACCCTAAGGAACCATTGGAGGTCAGGGCTTTGCTTAGAATCACCAACATGTCCGACTGCAAGGACATGCATCACGGAGGGCTTCGTGGAGGAGGTGACATTTGGTCTGAGCCTTGAAGAGTGAGCTCCCTGAGAATGCAGCAACAAACCAGGGCCCAGGGCCTGCTCTGCAACAGGTGCTTTAGAGATTTGAGCATAGCCCAAAGTCTCCCTCAGCAACAGAAACTGATTCTGGCTAATATAAACTAAAAGATTTGCAGGGAGGCCACTAGGGAGCTGAAGAACCAGGCTGGGGGCAGACAGAAACCCGGAAGTTCTGGGGCCCTGTGTGCCAGGAGCTCTTCAACAATCCTGCCAGGGCACCACCATTTTTAGTCTCTGAGTTTTTCTGCTCACAATTCAGGTTCTGGGCAGAGGGTAGTGTCTTCCCATTAGTTAGGATATGGCCTGATGCCTTGATTAAGACAGCATGCATACTGTAAGAGATAGAAGAGAATAAGAAAAATGTGAAGTCCCAAAGACAAGGAGGAGGAAGTTTCTACAAAGGCAGTGGCCAACGTTATCAAAGGTGGCCGGCAGGGCCAGTGAAATGAGGACAGAGATTCCCCCAGAGGAATTGTCCATCAGCAGAGCAGAGCCAGTGTGGAGGCCGGGGCAGAAGCTAGATGCTCTGGGGAGAGGGTTAAATGGGAGGAGAGGTGAGGACAGGCCACTTCTTTGAGAAGTTTGAATAAGAAGAAAAGGCAAGAGATTGGTTGTTAGAAAGCTCAGGAGGTAGAGAAGATTCTTTTAGGCTTGAGCTTCTATATAAGCTGGAGGAAGGAGAAGGGGAAAAGGTGAAGGTGAAGATGCAGAAGAGAATGGCTGTGACAGTCCAAGGGCAGAGGCAGGAGGATGGGGCAAGGGCCTCGGCAGAAGGACTGGCCTTTGAACTCTGTCTGTGCCCTCAATTCTTTTTTTAAAAATATATTTTATTGATATTTTACAGAGAGGAAGGGAGAGAGATAGAGAGCTAGAAACGCCAATGAGAGAGAAACATTGACCAGCCGCTTCTTGCACACCCCCCACTGGGAATGTGCCTGCAACCAATGTACATGCCCTTGACCGGAATCGAACCCGGGGCCTTTCAGTCTCCAGACCGACGCTCTACCACTGAGCCAAACCGGTTTTGGCAACCCTCAATTCTTGAAAGTATGAAATCACATCTGTGTAGGTGGAACAGAAATGGTGCTGCCTGTGGGATAAAGAAACCAGAACTGTAGGACCAATAGGTGTTACCACATTATGTGAGGCTGCATGTCACTCATATCCAACTGTACTGGCCTGGCCAAATAACTTTTATTATTTTCTTACACAATGAGAAGTCTGTAGGCAGGCAGTTTGGAATTAATACAACAGTTCTGTGATGTATTTAGCCTCTCAGACTCCTTCTAATTCCCACTTACCCATTTGTAGCAAGTAACGTTGTAGTTCATACTAGTCACCTCATAGACTCAAGATGGCTGCTTGACCTCCAGAATTATATCCACATTCTAGGATAGAAGAAGGAAGCAGAAGGACTGGGAGCTCCTATGTTTGAAAAGCAAAACCTCCTTAGTAATTCCAAGCAAATTCCTGTTTGCTTCTCATGGCCACTTCTAGCTGCACAGGAGTCTACCACTCTAAACTAAATGTGGGCTTCATTGTACCTTGGCTTCCCTGCATCCTTGCCTTGCCCTAACAGCATATTTTGGGGAGTCCTTTTGGGGATTTGTTATGAGAGTCTTAGTGAGGGATTAGCAGGGACCTTCCCTCTAACATCCAAAGTCGAAAAGTTTTGCCAACACCTTCCCCAGGACAGCCAAGGGAGCATGTCCTAATCTTGGCCAATCAGAGAGTCTCTCCCAGGACTTTGACTCATGAATAAGTGAAATAATACAGAAGGAATGGCTAGAATTTAATCACCTGCCCCTGCAGTGGCATTCTGTCTAGACCAGCGATCACCAACCTTTCGGACCTCACGGACCACGGAGTGGTCCGAGGACCGATTGGTGACCGCTGGTTTAGACCATTTCTGCTCAGAGATCATTCCTAGGGAATCCACTTCCTAGCTTTTCAGAACTGTTTTCTTCCCATGCCTTCCTAAGCCTGGATCCCCAACCTTCCAATCCTACCAATAAGCTCACGTCTACTCAGTTAGCAGAGACTATTCCTGTTGTTTTGTAACTGCAGCGACAAAACAACAACATCAAAGATCCTGACTGATACTCCAACCCCAACTCTGAGGAGCTGTGTGTGGTCTTGAGAAGATCATCTAACCTCTTTGGGTCCTCTCTGCTCACAGAACAAGGATGGGTTACTCTTGGAGCGCTTCCCGCTGTGAACAATGTATCATGCCTCTGACCTCCTTAGAAGGCCTCTTTGTACCAAGTGGACCCAGATGGACATCAAAGCCCGGATTACAGCTTTAGCAACAGGAGTACAATATAAAAGCTCCATTAAGGAAGATAATTTACAGCATTGGAGTGCTGCCACAGCAGCTTTCCTTAGACAATTAAGCCCAGATAGACACTAACCATAATGCACTCTACTGCTGCTGGCACCAGAGGGCAATGTTTTCATTAGCATATTGGTGTCTTCTTGCCATAATTTCCAAGGTCCACTTATCAATCCCATGATTCCAACTGTTCTTGATTATAAGACTGCTTACCTGAATCAGGGTAAACACTGTTTTCAAGGAGGCTTTGTTTCCCCACGTTAAAGCCTCTTCTGCAGCATGCATGCATCTGCCTAAGGAAACATCACAATACAGAGCAGAGGCCTCTGTCAATTCGGAGTCTGCATCTTTAAGGAAACATGAATTCCTTAGAACAGCAAAATGGCCCCAGTTTGGCCTTATGTTCTACCAAAAGCTCATTGCTTAGCTGCATTTAATAATCCATGAAACAATTTCTATTAACTTTAGTGTGTGAATTGTGCACCTGAAGAATGGGTAAAAAAAAAAAAATGTGTGTGTGAAGCAGGAGTAAAAAATATGCAGAAAATAAAAATGAGTGAGATTATAAATATTTCACCAAGGCCTCTGTTTTCAGGTAAGCCGTTACCATCTTGAGCCCACAAATGCCAACAGACAACTACAGAACTCCATTCTGAATTATTAAAATGACTAGAGGAAACTTTTTTCTTCTTACTACTTTTAAATGAGTATGTAGCCTTCTGAGCTAACCTTTGCTTAAATATTTAACACAGACATCGGGTCAAATATAAAGTAGGAAAAGTTCTCAATCTAATAATACTCACCTGTAATTATGAATCAAATTATATAATGCATCCCAGCCACTTCATTTTATTTTGTTTTTCTTTCTCTCTCTACTATGACAATTCTTCCCAATTTAAGAGGAATCCAATCTGAATTAAAGTCTGCATTCTAGAACATTTTTGAACTATATATTTACTGATTTTATTTCGTTTTCATTGGCTCAATTTATTCATTCATTCAACAAATATTTATTGAATACTTAGTAGGGGCCAGGCACTATTCTAAGTGTGGGGATATATCAAGAAACAAAACAGAACAAAATATTTTAAAAGTCAGCCCTTTTTGGACCTTTAAAGTGAGGGAGACAAATAATGAATAAAGATATATGTCAATGACAAATAATGAGGGCTACGGATGGAGTGATATGGGAGGGTCTGTGGTTGGTTTTGTAGGCGGGGTGGTCCATTAGAAAGCTAATGAGCTGGGCAAGTTGTCTTGGGAATGAGAAAGTGTACCATTTCAGTGGCTCTGAGGTACGAGCAGACCCAGTGTGTTCAAGGGACAGCAACAAAGCCAGGGAGACTCGAGAGGAGGGATGATCACTGTCGGGAGACCATGTCAGGGAGAGCTTGTCAGGGCACTGCAGACCATTAATTAGGGAGGACTGAGTAATTTATCTTATTTGTAGTAGACGCCACTGAGGGCTTATGAGAAGGGAAGTATTGTTAACTGATTCATATTTTAAAGAGATCACTTCCACTTAATATTAAGTATGGCCAGTGGTGGATTTTGATTGGACGCTTGCTTCAATGGCCATGTAAGAAAGAGTTGGCATTGGCACTATCTTTGATCATTTAAGAAGTCTACCAGTCTCTTTTCTGAAACACTCAAAAGCCAAGGGTTCATCCCAACACAGAGCTGACCCAGTTCTCAGTCCCCTTATGGTCTGTCCAAGAGCAAGTTTTCCAGAATGTGTTTGGGATACACCTCTAGGCCATAGACAGTGCGCTTAAAGTGTTCCTGTTAAAACGTCGTTGGCACACCATTAAGTCATAGGAAAAAATGGCACACTAATGTTATAGCTTGATCTCATTTGGTAACACACAGTTATGCCTAGAAATAATTTGTCAAATGTTAAAAAAAAAAATGAGCTAACATATCAGTATAAGTTTTTTTCCCTTTGAGATCTCCCCCCGGCAGCCCGTTTCTTTAGTGGACAATTCTGAGGCATGTTCTTTACACTACTTCCTAGTTTTCCCACAGATGAGTCATCTGTTATAGCTGGCTGAGCAATGCATCCTCTATTGGACTCCCAAATAAACTACTTGAACCCTTGTCTGGAGATCTGCTTCTGAGGGAGCCAAACTCATCATCCTCTTTGTAAAATCTTCCTCTTCCTTAGGGAGCATTACCTGCCCACTTCCTTGAGCCATAAGGGCAAATAGGATTCAAGAGAAATAGAACTTTCAAATAAAGGAGAGATATAGCCCTAGCTGGTTTGGCTCAGTGGATAGAACATCAGTCTACAGACTGAAGGGTCTTGGGTTTGATTCTAGCCAAGGGCACATGCCTGGGTTGCAGGCTCGATCCCCGGTGGGGAGTGAGCAGGAGGCAACTAATCAATGACTCTCATCATTGATGTTTCTATCTCTCTCTCCCTCTCCCTTCCTTTCTGAAATTAATAAAAAGAAAATAAAAAAGTATTCTTTAAAAAATAAAAAATAAAGGAGAGATACAAATATATTATTCCAATTATACCCATGATTCAGTAGCTCCTTGTGCCCTCAAGAAAAAGGCATACTTATTTTTTTTTAATATTTTTATGGATTTCAGAGAGGAAGTGAGAGGGGAAGATTTAGAAACATCAATAATGAGAGAGAATCATTGATTGGCTGCCTCAAGTCCGCAACCTGGGCATGTGCCCTTGATGGAACCGAGGACCCTTCAGTCTGCAGGACGACACTCTATCCACTGAGCCAAACTGGCTAGAGCAGGGCATAATTCTTACGTAGACATTTCCTCTTCTAAAAATATTAGGAGCTAGTTGCCTCTCCAGACTGGATTTCTCAACTACTGCTTCTTGCCCCTCCCCACTTAGCCTCGGTACAATGTGGCCATTGTTCTTACCT
Source organism: Vespertilio murinus (assembly GCA_963924515.1). Lineage (NCBI taxonomy): Eukaryota > Metazoa > Chordata > Mammalia > Chiroptera > Vespertilionidae > Vespertilio > Vespertilio murinus. Next base: position 28,960,416 of record OZ004715.1, on the reverse strand, counting down.
CCCACCACTAAGAGACGTACTTTGTGCCTAGGAAGCCAGCTTCCCTCCTTGACCAAGCTTTAATTAGTCTTCACTCTCCAGGCAAAGAAGCATCCCTTGCAGGAGGAAATCGATGTCCAGTCTGTCTGGATCTCTGCATCCAGCCTCTCCTTCCCTAGGTCCGGGCCCAGATTAGCCCTTGACTTTATTTAAATATATTTTTATTGATTTTTTACAGAGAGGAAGAGAGAGGGACAGAGAGTTAGAAACATCGATGAGAGAGAATTGATCAGCTGCCTACTGGGGATGCGCCCGCAACCAAGGTACATGCCCTTGACCGGAATCGAACCCGGGACCTTTCAGTCTGCAGGCTGACACTCTATCCACTGAGCCAAACCGGTTTCCGCAGCCCTTGACTTTAATTCAGCCTGTGAAACCAACGTGCTACACAGCGACTCTTAGAAGTCCCTAACCTTTTTTTATTTTTAAATATATTTTATTGATTTTTTACAGAGAGGAAGAGAGATGGATGGAGAGTTAGAAAAATCGATGAGAGAGAATCATTGAACAATTGCTTCCTGCACACCCCCCACTGGGAATGTGCCCGAAACCAAGGCACATGTCCTTGACCGGAATTGAACCTGGGACCCTTGAATCCGCAGGCCGATGCTCTATCCACTGAGCCAAACCGGTCTCGGCAAAGTCCCTAACCTTTATTATGAGCCTGAACTCTGCTGGGGGACAAACTGAGATATCAATAAGAGAATATCCAAAGATAACTAGCCTTGAATTTTGTTAAATCTCAGAGTGGGGATGGCCTAAGTATGGTACATAATCCAGAGGCAATAAAAAGAAAAGAACAATAAATTTGACCAATATTTAACATTTTTGAGTTGTTACAATAGTTTTTAAGATGGAAAAAAAAAAAACAACAACCACCACCAATAACTATCCTTGTACACATAGATACTAAGCCACTTAATCTTCCCCAAGAGATAGAGGCTGTTACCTCCAATTTCAGAGAAGAACAATGAGGCTTAGAGAGGTAAAGTGGTGTTGCCTAAGGTTACCTGTCAAGACATATGGACAGTCTACTGCCTGTCCAGCCAACCTCTTGGAAGCACTGTGAGGACCCACCCGCCCACCAGGTGTCCAGAGCCAGTTTTATAAAAACACTCTCTACACTAACAATTTGTCATCAATACTAAGAAAAGCTGGGTATTATGTGTGTAGCAATCACAAAACCTTGACATCACCCTTGATGTCTGTTTTTTGCACACTCCAAGACCCTCCATTAGGAAATGTTTTTGCCAGAAAATGATGAATCTGGACCTTTACCCTCCCACCCCTGAGAGGGTTTGGATTTATGGACGGCCCTGGGTGGGCAGAGGAAGCCAGGCCACATTGGAAAAGGCAGATTCAGGAAATAAATTACCTAAGAAGATCTCAGAGGATAGAGACTCAAATCTCTAAGACCCCAGGGTTTTGTTGTGATTGCTTTTCTTAGCCTCAATTCTGTAGGGCTTTCGAAAACAGCCTTTCTTTCTGCTTTTCCCCCTGTAATTCTATAAGCTTCATGTCCCCCAAACCTTCATCCACTCCTGGTTCGAGGTCTCAGAGCTCACCCGGGCAGGACTTGGGAGTGAAGGTGTAAATTTGTCAGGAGAAAGGGAGGCAAGGGCACAGTAAAGAGAGTAAATCCTCATCTAACATGGCAGAAAGTCAATAGATAAATCAAAATATCGCTATGTAAGCTTATTTTTTGTAGCGACAAGGGGTGACCACCCGAAGAACTAAATGGAGGAACTGATATAAAGGGCTGTGTGTGGGGAGCAAGAGAAAAATGGGCCTTTTGCTTTCATTTCAGGAACATTTAGGCCATTTCATTTTGTAAAAAAAAAAAAAAAAAAAAAAAAAAAAAAAAAAAAAGTGCTGCTCTTGCATTACTTTGATATATATTTTTAATTTGATCTTTAAAAATTAAAGTAGAACTAAATGACCTAAGAAACAAAACGCAATGCAAAACAGGAAAATGAAAAGCAAATAAAACCACGCAGGCTACACCACTGTCAGGGGGTGGGGGCAGGGGAGTGGGCGGGGCTGGTGGGCGGGGCTAGGGGCGGGGCCCAGAACCCGGTCTCCGGGCTCCGGTTCCAGGGAGGGGGCGGGGCGAAGAGCTAAATTTCCTGTGACTCCGCCCACAGGGGGAGCCCGCGGCGCGCGGGGTCAAGACCGCTGGAGACCCGCCCCCAGCGCGGGGTCGTCGCGGGCGCGTCCGGGGGTCGCCCCGCCGAGGGGGCCTTTGCACTCCGCGCCCCAGGCCGTCCCCTCCCGGAGCGGGTGTGGGGACGGGCCCCGCGGGCACTGCCCTGGTTCGGCCCCCGCAGTCCCCGGCCCGGAAGTTCCCTGAGGAGCCGCGGGACGCAGGTAAGCGCGCCGGGCCGCCCTGTCAGCCGTGCCCTTGGGGGCAACAGGTGGCCGGCGGGGTGCAGAGCCTCGCCGCGCGGTCCCGCCTCGGCCTGGTCAGCCCGGATCCCCGTTACTCCCATAACTTTGACCCGTGAGTTCGAATCTCCCCTTTCAGCGCCCCTGCGCATAGCCCAGGGGAGGTCGGCAAACTCTTGGGTCAACAGAGCCAAATATCAACAGGACGACGACGATTGAAATATCTTTTTTGAGAGCCAAATGTTGTGTTTTTAAAACTTAAACTTCTCCTAACGCCACTTCTTCAGAATACACTCGCCCAGGCCGTGGAAGTTTGTGGAAGAGCCACACTCAAGGGCCCAAAGAGCCGCATGCGCCTCGCGGGCCTCAGTGTGCTGACCACTGACTTAGTGGGTACACAGGAGGGTCCCGCTAATGCCGACCGACCGTGAGCCCCGAGGGCCTGCCACGGGACACAGCTGTGAGCAAAGGAAGGTGGTGCGGGCCCCCGTGGGGCTCCCAGTCTGGTGGGAAGACAGAAAGTGCTCCCCAGGGCACTGCGGGAGCTTTCAACGGGGGTCCCCATCCTCAGGGGACACTGGGGTTCCAACTTCCAGAGGAAGCAAAGGATTCCAGGGTGGAGGACAGCGGAGCAAACACATTTTGTCGGGAGAGAATGTGACCCAGTGGAGTAAGAAGGAGAGTCCGCGGGGCTGGTCTGCGCAGAACTGGAGGGAAAAGGAGTTTCCTCTGTCAAATGGGAGTCTTCCCACTCCCTGGAGGTGGGGGGCGACTGTAAGTGACTTGGGAGGACCTTTCTGGATGGAGCAGGATGGTGATCCTAATAGTGTGTGCCTCACGCCCTCTTCCCCCCTCCCATCACCCCCCTACCCCGCCACTCCCAACCCCTTTCCTTCCCTGTTTCCTTGTCTGAGGCTCTCAAACAGCCTGTTCTCTAAAATGACGACTGGTTTGGTCATTCGTTCTGGAAACATGCGACTGGTGCCCACGGTGCACTGGCTCTCAGGACTGAAAGGGGAGTCAGACAGGGCCCTGCCTCCTGGAGCTCAGCTGGGGTGGGCCAGGAGAGGCACACAGTTCCAGCCTGCAGGCTTGGTTTCTGGGAGCTCAAAGGAGGGGGTGTGACCCTCTGGCCTTGCCCAGGAAAGCCTCTGCTTCCAGCCAGGTACCCAGTTCCCAGAAAGACTCACCTGTTACTGCCAGCTGCACCAGTGTCCCCCTCCCCCGACATAAGGCTCACACTCTTCCACTGAGCACCAGTTACTTCCTTTTATTGGTAGTGTCACCCTCTAAAACTGTCCAAATATCTCGATCTTAAAAAAAATCCAGGGATTTAGGAGAGAGATTTGGGCTTCAGGAAACACCTGGTGTGTTTTGTTGGCTTGAATGATCCCAGTGCCTTCTGTGACTCTGTTACACTGTTGGTGTAGGTAGACTCTGGGTTTGCTCGATGAAAAGTGGCTGGGAGGCTCAGAGAGTGGGGGAGCACAGTTTAGAGGAGTCGGGTGCTGTTTGTAGGTGGGGGGGGGGGTGCCGTTTGTAGGTAGATATTAGCAGAGGGTGCTGAGGGGAGAGGGAGAGAGGGTAATCTTTGTTTTCCCTCGCAGACCATGTCAGTGCCTTGACTGGGAGAGAAGAGAGGGAGCGCTAGGCTTGGCAGTCACAGACGCGGGTTCAGATTCATGTTCGTTACTTCCCCGCGCTGTGAGTGACCCTGCACGGCTCACTGAGGGTATCACTGTGCAAGCTGAACACAGTGCGTGGCATATAGTTTGCCCTAAAGAAACATTAACGTCTACCCTCTTCCCCTGAATGTCCTAAAATAGGAATAATAATAATAGTACCCACTTCAGAGGGTTACTATGGGATCTAATGAGTTAAGGTATCTAAAATACATACAGCAGTGCCCAATCTGTAGGAAGTCACTTCCGTAGTAGGGCTATTGTCATCTCTCTTTATTCTGGGCAAACACCGGTGAAATGAGGCAGGCAGAGGGCAAGATGTGGGGGTGAGGGCTTAGCTCCGAGGGACTGTGCCTGGTGATTAGGAGGGGAGTTGGGTTATCTGTTGCCATGGTTTTACCAGAAGAGGGGTGTTCTGCATGATAAAGGGCCTCCTAGGCAGTCACACTGTCAGAAGGCCTGAAAGCTCAGGCCAAAGGAAACAGCAAGACCATGGGAGAAAACTAGGCTTGAAAAAGACCTAAAATTGTCTTATTCCGGTTGTGTCTCCAATCCACAGCTGGGTGTGGGTCTCCTGTGAGGGGCTGCCCCCGACACCCACCCCCCTCACCTTCATGTGTTAATTGCCTGAAACTGGTCTAGGAGCTTAGAGTCAGAACTAAATCCAGCAGGATACTGAGCCCATAATGAATGAATGGGTGAATGAATGAACAAAAACCTGCAAGGCAACCATCTAAGTGTGCTATTAAAAGAAAAGAGTATGAGCCGAAACCGGTTTGGCTCAGTGGTAGAGCGGACTGAAAGGTCCCGGGTTCGATTCCGGTCAAGGGCATGTACCTTGGTTGCGGGCACATCCCCGGTAGGGGGTGTGCAAGAGGCAGCTGGTCGATGTTTCTCTCTCATCGACGTTTCTAGCTCTCTCTATCTCTCTCTTCCTCTTTGTAAAATATCAATAAAATATATTTTTTAAAAAGAAAGAAAGAAAGGAGTATGAAGACAGGGAAAGATAACCAGTCTTTTTTTGAGCACTTGCTAAGGGCCAAGCATTTTCATTTATGTTGTGGCTTAGTGGTGTTCACTCCAGCTCTGGAGCCAGATAAAATTACCTGTGCGACCTCATGTGTGTCACAGAAGCTCTCGAAAGCTCACGTTGGACATCTGTACAATAGGGCTTTTATGAATATTGAGTAATGCTCATATGTAAGTATATGAAGTGCTAGTCTTAATGCACAGCACATGGTATAGTAGGCGCTCAGTCAGTAATAGCTGCTGTTATATTTATTAATCTTCCCAGTGCTCTCCACGGGGATGGAAGGCCATGGAAGCCGATGGGTGGGTCTTGATTCTGAACGCCATCCCATTCAGGAAGGAAAGGCTCTCGGCAGACACTAACCAGACAGGTTGTGTGAAATGAAGTCAACTTTATGTGCATTTCATTCATTACCCAAAGCGCTTGACTCTGTGAAATCTTAAAAGAAAAAAGAAAAAAAAAAACCTGCAAAATTATAACGTATGTGCCTTTCAAGTTTAGATATTTTATCATCCAGATAAATCTTTCATGCACCTATGTTAAACCACTTTAGGCTGTCGAGGCTCTTAAATGAAGTGGCTTGTCCTGACCAGTGTCTGTCTTGGCTCGTTTATCACAGTTCCCTGGTGAAGACAGACAGATCCCATTTTGCAGGGCAGGCCTCGGGATGGCAGCTCCAGCCCCAGCATTTTAGCAGCGCCGTGCTGCGCGGCGGTGGTGCACAAACCACGGTGGACTCGTGGTTCTCTCGTCACTGTCTCTCTCGTGCACACAGATCGCGTGCCAATCTAGGAGGTGGGGATGGAAAGGCATTCGGCTGCTAGGACGGAGCTGGAGAAATCAGCTCCAGGGAATCCTGAGGTTCTCAGTGATGGTTTTTTGGGTGAAAGTGCCTTCATTGAGGTTGGCAGTGTCTTCCGGAAGTGAGAGCTGTCTGCTCTTATTACCCAGGAGTAGCCCTTTTTGCAACTGGCCACCTGCCCAGTGAAAATCCGATCTGCATGTCTGCCTCCCTGCTGTCCCTGCCTCTGGCCGGAGTTGCCCCTAACGCCGGAATCCCTGGAGCTGCTGCCTTCCTATAGTCCCAGTGGGCACTTTGCCGGGCTTGCCCATCTCCAGTGGCCCTGGAATGACCTCCTCTGGGGCTGGTTGTGGTGCAGTGGGTGCTGGAGCCCTCTCCTGGGTGACAAGGGTCCCCAGGAGAACCTGTTTATTTTCTCCTTCTTTGCTACCTCTGGGCACGCGGGGTCAGCATAGGTTTCATTCTGTTGTAGCTAGCGACCTGCCATTTGAGAGGAGAGAAGGGCAATGCTGACTGCTGCTGTCCAGAGGACGGGAACACCTGTCCGCGTGCAGAGCTGTGCCAGTCCAGCCCCCTCCCTCGTGAGCCACCTGCAGCCTCCAGAGGGCCAGCAACACCTGCCTTCACGCCCATTCAGTTCCACTGAGAACAAGGAGAAAATAGTACTGACAGGCTGGTTTTAAATAAGATGTGACCCAAACAGCTCCAAGAAACATTCTCTTTCCGTGGCCGAGTATTATTAGAGGGCTATTTTATTTGCTTGGCCGGAGCTGCTGACAAAAGGCATCTTTGATCCCCACCAGTCTCAGAGGCAGGCCTCATTACCAGAGACGAGCTGCCGCCTCCCCCGAAGCAAAGCGAGGGAACCGGCATCGCCGTGCCGAAACCCACAAGGCCTACGGGTGCTGAGGAGTACATGTGTCCTTCGTCAGCCTGGAACTTTCCAGAGCTCCTAAGATGGTTTTAAGTGAGAGCCACTCTTTCTTCCCCCCTCCCCCCGCCCTTGCTTCCTCTTATCAAAGGAACTGTCAAGGCAGGACACAGCCAGGTGGGAGTGTTGGAACATACTAAAGGCAGATGTGTGGGGGTTTAATGCCTTGATTCCGGTCCTTCCCACCTAGTCACAGTGTTCGGAAGAGGGGAGCAGGGAGCAAGACTGACCAACCCTGTCAGCCTAATTGCATACTAAACCTCAGCCATCAGAGCTCTGATGGCAGCCAGTCAGCTCGCTGAAGTGGGTTTGCACTTGGTGGGGGGAAAGTGATGAAAACAAGTGATGTAAACAAACCCCATTCGGGTCCAATAAGCGACTTGTTTGGAGAGATTGGAGGTCAGCGTCAGTAATCAACCCAGGCCAGGTAAAGAGCAAACTTGAAAAGGCTAGATGTTTCTCTGAGCAGGTGATCATTAGGACAGAGTGCCTGTTATATTAGTTAGTATAGGAGTCTAACTTTAAATTATTGACTTTCAAATGTTCACTTTAAAGATCAGAATTAGGTGTTTATGGCATGAAGCCTATCAGAGGTTTCGTATCAAAGGCTGCTTTGCTTCTTAATTCTCACATCAGGCCTTCTTTTATGTAACTTTTATAATGCTTTTTGGTCACTATTGCCTTAATGTTTTTTGTGAAAAAATGATGCCAGTGTCTGTTACCCACTTTATATTTTATGTGGAATCAAAGGGCCGCAGACGATAAAAGGGGGAGGGCTGCCAGTTTCAGGGAAACGGGCTTCCTTTGGCTCCTTAAGGAATTCTGTCTTAAGAGAATAATTTTGAAAAGTGAATAGAGCTACTGTTTTAAGATGCATTGTTTTTCATAAAGGTGAAAACTTAGAAGTGACCTGAATATACAGTATAGGAAGACAGTCCAAGTACAGAACACCGGGTTGATGGAATATTGTGCAGTGTTTTAAAATTTGAAGATTGGTAATGTGGGAAGTGGTTACATGCTCAGTAAACAGAATGCCATCACATGAAGGTCCGTTCAGGAAGACAGTCTGCGAGGGAAGCCTCAGAGGGGACAATAATTGCATTTGAACAGTAGAACTATGCATAACATTTTTTTTACATATTTCAAACTTGCTGTTTTCTTTTATTACTCCCAAAACTTTTTTTTGAAAAGACCCACAAATGAGCCAAGATAATGATATTTCTTCTATTTGCAGTTTCAAGGGCATGGCATTTGTGACCTTAATCTGAGTAAATCTTTTAATCAACAGTTTCTAAAGCTGGGCTTGTCTGCCTGCCTCCATGTCTCTGGCAGAGGCCTGCACTCCGGGTCCACGGGCTGAATGGCCTGCATGCAGATGTGCTCCCTCTGGCCCTGTAGACCCGTATTCTCAGGGTTTTTAGATGAAGAAGGCAGCTGCCCTTTTCCTGCCCTACAAACTCATATCCCTGTGCCAGCCTCTCTCCTCCTTGCTCCCTTTGGGGCCTCATTGGTAAAGTTTTAGCAACCTCTGCCCCCAATACACACACACACACACACTCTCTCTCTCTCTCTCTCTCTCTCTCTATCTTTGCCAGAAATTGCCTGGGGCAGCCCCACATCACTCAGCTTCTTGTCCTGCTCTGGCCTTGGTACTCAGTACCTCAGGGTTTGCTTTGTATAGTCAAGTATACAAATTATATATATATTTATATTTTTATTGATTTTAGAGAGGATAGGAAAGAGGAGAGAGAGATAGACATATCAATCATCAATGATGAGAGAGAATCATTGATCAGCTGCCTTCTGCACTCACCCTACTGGGGATCGAGCCCACCACCCAGATGTGTGCCATGCCCAGGAATCGAACGGTGATCTCCTGGTTCATAGGTTGATGCTCAGCTCAACCAATGAGCTATACCAGCCAGGCCTGCTTTGTATATTCTTAATGACAACTCGCCCTGTGTCAGCCCTTGTACCTGTCATCCTCTGCTGCCTAGAGTGTCGCCAAGAGCGTTTCCAAAACAGCAGTTCTCAAACTCATTCATTTGGCCAAACACTGAGAAATCATGGCATGAGTCTTTGTTAGAGACAAGGCTTTAAGTCTGCATGGTTTGTCTGGGAGGAGGTCCCAGGAAGTGCTAGCAAGAAGTAGGGAAGTAAGCCAGAGGAGGTCACCACCAAGCAGGTCACCAGTGTGGACAAGTGGAATCTGCACCTGCTTGGAGTCCCCGGCAGCCAGTGTAGAACATCCTTTCAGAGTTAGCCTTTTGTGGGGCTGGTTACATACACATCACTGATGTCCCTCGCTGGCTGAGCACTAGTCCTGGGGGGAATGAATTCTCCAGGACTGTGGCAGCTTCCAGTGGAGCACCCGGGCAAAGGGATGCAGACGCTAGCACGTGGAAGTCAAGCTGGTTTCTCTCAAGTGGGGAGGCCCGAGTGTCAGGACATAACACTGACGACGTCTGCTGTGACATTCTTCCCTACACACCGTGAACATTATAAACTGAAAATAACCAAATGCTGAATCAGAGGTCCATTTATACCAAATCGAAGATGCTTATTACCAACCCCAAAAGCTTATGAAAAATTATGGGAAGAAACCTTTAAATTAGAAAAATAGTGCCATATCTTTTTCCTATGAACTGGGATGGACCACTGATATTTGAAGTGGCAGAATGCTAGTGTTCTGCATCTGTGCAGTTTGAGACCCAGCATTTTAAAAGAGGGCCTGAATGTATAATAAGATTTATCTGTATTGTGGCAATGTTTCTCCCGTTGTAGCTTGGTTTTTCTTTTTTTCTGTTAATTTCTCTAGCACATTAAAGATGGTCTTAAAAGAAAAATTCGTTGGGAGAAAACATTTAACTTCATTTGTATCCAGTGCCACGTTTTAATGTTAATACTGGATTCACCGTACTGACACTAATATCAGAGGATGGGAGAGAATTTCTGTAGTGATGGCTTTAGGCAATGTGATAAATGCTTTGTAGTCATTGCCTTTATATAGTAACACTCCATCTCCAATTAAAGATTTAGTAAGCTCTTCATCAAAATATCTATTCACAATTGAGGCGTACAAGACGGTTGTGCTGACATTTCAACTTAATTCACTCTATAATTTTGTGGGTCCCAATCCATTTTAGATGCTTGTTTTTTTCTACACAGAGGAGGAATAATGACAAGAGTTTGGGGGCATAATGCAGAGTCTAGAAACAGTCTCCATGTATTTATTATTATGAGGTCTATTAGCATATTTGTCACTACAAATGAAGGACTTACTCTGAGAATGATTTAAAATTGCTCACGTAGCAAGTTCAATAGGGTTTAGTGGCTGAAGTTTATATGCTTTGAGGTATGGGCATTTTAGAATTGTATAAAAACAATTCATGATCCTGATGTTTTGAAGCAACGAAGCCATTTCCCTTTGGTTTAACATGCATTCCATAAAGAATAAGAGAGTGAATTCCTGGTGTTCAGGCCCCGTCCCCATGTCCTGTGCACACAGCAGACATCGCTCACTCACCCTGAGTCTGCATCTTTCATTGCTGCGTTCAGCCACTACATCCATCATCATGGGCTCACCAGATGAAGCCAATAGGTTCTCTGTGCTCATGCACACCTTCTTACCTGTTCTTGTCAGTGCCTTAAGGGTCAACAAAAGAACCCTTCCCAGTCTCTCTACAAAAAAAAAAAAAAAAAAAAAAAAAAAGATGAATTTAAGAAGCAGTGGTATGACCACCTTGTGCCTTTTGTCACCTCTCTGTTATGCAGATGGTAGTTTTTCAGTTTGTCAACATTTGTCTCCCTTTTCTCCTTCTATCTTGTGCATTTTGTTTTCTCCTTTTTTCCTCAAATGTTGCTCAGAAGTTCAATCAAGGAGTCCAAAATTATTTGCTATTTGGTCTCATAAAGTTTGGTTGAAGTGCTTTGTATTAACGGAAATACACTGAGGTTTTTTTTCTTACCTCTTCAGGAAGACTGCTCTGGTGTAGGTCACTTGTGACCTCCCCATTGCCAAATCTCCCATATCTTCTGTGCCACAGGTGCAGCATGTGATACCTCTGATCATGCCCACCTCTTGACCCTTCTTTCTTAGATTTTCCTCCTTCCAGCTTAATTGTTTTTTCTTGGATATCTGCTGCCTTCCCTCTGCTAGCATTTTGAGTGGTGAGTCCTCAGGATTCTTCACTTCTCCTCTTGTACATTCCACCTGGATCATTTCATCCCCGCCCCTGGTTTTTAACTCTCACCTTTACATAAACACCTCCTACATCCTCATCTCCATCACCCACTCTCTCTCTCTGGAATATCCAGCAGCCCGCTGGATGGTACCTCTGTGGCTTGTTAGGTTGCAGATGGCATTAAGGTTGCTAATCAGCTGACCTTAAAATATCTTGAATCACACAGATAGGATCAATGTAATCACAAGGGTCTTTATAAGTGAAAGAAGAAGGCAGGAGAGGCAGAGTGACGCAGTGTGAGTGAGACTGGACCAGCTGTGGCTGGTGTCAGAGCCAGAACAAGCACCGCCTTGGAAGGTGGAAGGGGGCATGAGCCAAGGAATGTGGCAGCCTCTGAAATCTGGAAAAGCAGGAAATAGATCCTCCCCTAGAGAGAGTAGAGCCCCAGAAAGGAGTATAGCCTTGCCAACACCTCTATTTTAGCCTGGTGAAACTCTTTTTGGACTTCTGACCACCAGAACTATCCTAAATACTAAAAGGCTAATATGCAAATCAACCAAGCAGCAGAGTGACAGGTGACTATGATGCGCACTGACCACCAGGGGGCAGACGCTCAATGCAGGTCAGCTCCCCTAAGGGGGAGTGCACGCAGCTCAGCCAGAAGCCAGCCTCACAGCTGGGCGGCAGCACTAAGGACCCCTTGGGGGATATCTGACTGCCGGCTCAGACCCACTCCAGAGAGAGGGCCTAAGCCGGCAGTCAGATGTTCCCTGAGGGGTCCTGACAGCAAGAGGGAGCAGGCCAGGCTGAAGGACCCTCCCTACCCCCCAGAGCACGAATGCCCTGCACCAGGCTTCTAATATGATAATAAAATGTGTGTGTGTGTGTGTTTTTAAGCTACTAAGTGGAATCATTTGTTACAGCAGCAACAGGAAACTAAAGGAGGATAAATATCCCTTTCTCAAAATATTGGAGTGTGGAGCCAGGAAGTAATGTCTGAAAATTATCCAATAAAGCTCCTGAAACATAACAGATGCTTAGCAAACAGTAACGTTGATGATGGACAATGGTGGGGGAATGGTGATCAATGACACAGAGTAAAGGGAGAGTATCTGATGGCAGGTGCCTGAAGAATCAAGGTCAGGAACTCTGAGGTGAGATTCAGGGCTAGTAGGAGGCCAGCAGGCGACACCTGGTGGCCAATGGGAGCCATTCTATCTCTTAGTTCACAAAGTGGACTATCTTCTTCCTGTTAGTCCACAGAATAGATTATCCTCTTCCTGTTCCTCAGCACTTACCTATCAAGGCCATCCTACCTGGAGGAAGCGGGAGTTGGAGAAGGGCTTCCAGAGATCTCGTAGAAGGCGGGCCTCTCTCTGCCCGGCCCTCACTCACCCTAATTCTTTGGCTGCCCTTATGGTCTTAAAAACCATTACTCCAACCTTGAGTGTCAGCAGCTAAACTCCACTAAGCTTGTTATGGCCCAGACATTATGCTTGTGCCCTATGACAGAGCCAGTATTCACCACAGCCCTCTGAGGCAGGCCTTATTTCCCATATTGCAGAGGAGCAAACCTCCCATATCCAAGAGGTTAGGCTACATGCTCAAGGGACAGAACTGGGACTACAAGCTAGGCTTGTCTGACTCCAGATCCAGCCTCCTGCAGCAAACTGGTCACCGAGTGGGAGACATGACCCATCCACAGGCTGACTGGAAGGGGCTGGGGCTGTGTTTGCATTCTGTGGGCCTGTAGGAGCAAGGTTCCCCAAGTCTCCAGAGGAAATGCCCCGCCCTCCTGCACTTCTGGGAATGATGGAGCCCCCTGGTGAGATGGGGTTGGGGCACATTTGCTTCTGGGGTCCTTGTAGGGGCATCCACATCTGCTTTTATTTCAGAGGGTGGGGCTGGGGGCAAGTGAAATAACATGGAAAGTTGTTAATGATTGCGTAGAGACTTCTCGGTAGCAGTTCACTATATTATTTTCTCTAATTTGGGGGGGGGGCTATTTTGTAATTTTTTATAATAAAAATATATCTTATTTTAAAGTCATCACTGAGCCCTTAGGAGGTGCCCAGTCTTAGGCTGGATTAGACACAGCTCTACATTCTGGAACCCACAGATAAATGACCACAGTGGTGGGGCGAGCCTTGGGGCAGAGGTGGAGGGGCACGATGGAGCCAATTGGGCAGTCCTCAGAGGGGCAGGAAGTCATGCCTTGGACCTAATGCTGACTCTCCAGGTGTGCTTTTGCTTTTGTCTAGCTGGTTATAGTCAGTCCTGAGTCAAGTAACTAAGAGATAGCTAGCTTGGGTCTTTTTTGATGCCTGGTCACTGAGAGATTTCCTGCAGTGTGTGACTGTCCGTCCACGGGTAGGCTCACTTCTCCTTCATGGTGGCATTGTTCTATTGCTGTGTTGTGATATGAGAAAAGGACTGTTGTATCTTATCACCCATTTTCTCATGGTACATATTAATCAATAAGAATTCCATTTGTCACTGCAGATTCTCTAGCGGATTTTTCTTGCCAAATCCTGTAATCTTTTGGGTTTCACATGGAAGTTTATTTTTCAGCCTTAGCTTTGGAATAGATAAACAGATTCCCTGATCTCCCTTTAACCTCCTCTTCCTTTGCATTTTTTTTCTTATCGAAATAGCCAGCTGATGAAGGTGAGCAGCCCTCAGAGTGTTTGTTCATACCTTATCCTCTCAATATTTCCAAGAACATCGCCAGACCTATAGACTGTGTGTTGAGCATCTTTTAAAGGAGACATCACTGCCAACCAAGAGGTCAGAGCTGGCCAACCACAGGTTTAGCTCTCTAAATACAATGCTATTCTTCAACTAAAATTCGATTTCTTTCCTATAAGCCTTTGGACCTGTGAATATATAATAGGTGGCCTCTGAGTGGTCATTTCATGAATTCTTGGTGAAATTCATTGTATCAGATCAATATATCCGTAGACTCATCGAATTTTTTTGAGCTGCGAGGGACTTTAAGATGAATCTGGTATAGCTCTGTTAGTGGAAGAAACATTCATTTTAACTGCATAGTCAATTCCCAATTAACAAGGATAATGGAGTGGAAGGAGGTCAGTGACAATCACAAATCATGGCAAAAAATAAAATGATAGTGAACACTGGATTTTCCGGGGGTGATCAACTTGTTTGTGGATTAATTGAGGTTAAGACACAGCGGACTCCAGGGTATCGTTGCCTTTGTAATTGGTCAGCAGCTGCTCACCACCTGGCCTCCCCCCACCCTCTCTGTCTCAGGGAAGAGAAGGGCTTCTTGGGGTTATCTCTGGCGGAAGGGGCTCATCTTGACTGGACAGATACCATTATGGTGCGGACCTCAGTTCTGGGAGCTGGATGAAGGCTGCCTATCGGGCTTGTCACACCTGCCCCTTGGTCAGTGGTTCTCAAACTTGAGCTCCAGCTGACCCACCTGGAGATTTTGTGAGGACTCAGAGTACTGGGCCCCAGCCCCAGTCTCTGGAATTCAGTGGGTCTGCAGTGGGGCCTGAGAATTGGCTTGTCTAACGAGTGCCCAGGTGATATTAACTCAGCCAACCCAGAGACCACACTTGGAGAACCATGGCGTTCCCGACCATTCTTTTCATCCCAGCTGCGTGTTAGAGTCACCCGAGGAGCTTTTCAAACCTATTGATGCCTAGATAACACCTCGGCCAATTATATGAGAGACTCTGGAGGTGAGACCCAGGCATGGGTGTTTCTAAAGCTCCCGGGTGAATTCAATGTACATCCAGGTAATGCTTTCCAATCCTTTGTCATCTACATGCAAGTCTCACGATTTTCCCCATATCTTTACCCCCTATATTTAATATTTCTTTAAGTAAAGCTTTTCATATGAATTTATTTTAAAAGCAAACTGTCTCCTTCATGGAGGAAAACTAATTTCATGGGCCAGATATGGAACACACATGTAAAACAACTATTAAAGTTCTAGCCTGGATTCATCTTGCATCTCATCACACTTTGGAGGTCTCTACTCTAGAACTGTGCTATTTTCCCCCCACAAAGGTGATGGAATATACTACTTCTGTTCTTCATCCCCTCTGCGGAACAGGCAGGGTTCTGCTAACCATGAGTGGGGTGATCTTCTCCCCCCAAGAGAAACAGTTTGGAATACAAGTGAGATCAACTTCATTACAATAACCTCGGTTAGGTGATCATCTTCACTTTTTTTTTTTTTTAAAAAAAAAAGGATTAATCAATAAAAGAATAGATAAACGGTAGTATTGCCCCCAAAATGGAATACTACTCAGCAATGAAAAGGAACACACAGCTAATAATGCATACACCACTTGGAGGAATCTCACAGACCATTTGCTGGTGAAAGCCAAACACAGAAGACTATATACTGTATGATTCTATTTCAAGTTTTAAAATAGCAAAACTAGTCTATGGTTGAAAAATTTAGAACAGTGGTTGTTTGAGGGAAGGGGACAGGGAGATGGAGTAGCAAGGGACATGAGGGCACTTTTTGGGGTGATGGGATGTCCTGTACCTTATAGGATTGGGGGGTGGTCCTCAAGGGAGGCTGCTGTCTTGGGAGAGAGGACTGTGCTGACCCTGCTGCCAGAGAAGATAGCCAAGGGCACTCCTTCCTTCACATGAGCTATGTCCTGGAGGTTCCATGGTGGGGTTGCCCTGGCAACCAGCCCCAGGTGAACCTATGAAGAGGCTGTGTTAGATGTGACCTGCAAATACCACCTGGACCGTCCCACAGAAAGGCTGATGTGAGCGGGTGAGGAATAGAGGGGGCTTCCCAGACTCCCCTGCCATCAGAACATGCCACCCCAATGTCTTCCTGGGCCCAGGGACATGGTGAAGAGAAAGTGGGGGTGTGAAGGCATGAGTTTACCATCATGGGGATTAGGCAGGTGCAGTGGGCAAGAGTGGCCGGGTAGTGGACTCTCTAAGGTACCCCACTGCAACAGTCAGCCCCACCATGAAGCTGCCACTATGCATGCATCTCCGCATGCTCGTCTCCTCTTCGCTTCAGTTAGTGGCCTGAATTCTTCACCTCCCATCCATTCCCAAGGCTCTTCCTCACCCTCATCCCAGCCAGTCCCTACCAGGACAGGAAGTGCAGGGTCTCTGGGTTCTTGATGCCAGTGACGTTGGCTGGATCCTTGCGGAGTTCCAGTCATAATATTACCAGACATTTCAGATGCTTGGATGCATCTGAGTTAGCGACCATTATATCTTTAAAATTTTCTCCTAGAGGCAGAAAAAAAAAAAAAAGTCCAAGAGCACAAGCCTGTCACCTAAAGCAGCCTGGTTTTCAAGGAGCCATTTGTGAGACCCCTCTCAGCAGCAATTCTGCCACCCGCCGAGCTCTTCCCTGGTTCGCTGCAGTGTGGGCCGTGTTTTATGATGGCGGTGAGCAAAGGCTCCTATTCAGGTCTGATCTAACGCAGCCCACGAGCTTGCATTTCATTTTGCAAACTCTTACTATTATAGTGCCATTGGTGGAAGACGTAGCCGTGTTTAATTCTTCCCTCCCTCTGCGGCTCCGAGCACTTCAGTAATTTAAAAGTGCTTCTTTTCTTTCTTCATCTAGAGAAGTAAAAATAATTATAATAGAAATGGGTAATTTGCAGCTACAATGCCTGGCTGATAATCAAAAACTTGCAAATGGAAACATAGCATATGTTTATCACTTCTTAAAATTAGAACGCGATTAAAGTACCTGTGGCCTCAAAGAGAGGGCATTATGGGAGGGAAGGAAGCCTCGTTGTGTGTTGGAGACCAGCCTGCTAATGAGGCTTTTAAGTTGCTGTTGCCTCAGGAGCACTGGATAAAGGAAGGTGTCCCTGGGAGCTGCTCAGCTGTTCGGGAGACCCTCAGGTGACCCCTTGTGGATGGATCACCCCCCTGCATAAAACTAGGCAGGGGCCCACCAGCCACCGCCATCAAGACCAAGTTCAGCCCTAGCCAGTTTTGCTCAGTGGATAGAGCACCAGCCTTTGGACTGAAGGGTTTCAGATTCGATTCCTGTCAAGGGCACATGCCTCCATCGCCAGTAGGAGGTGTGCAGGAGGCAATCAATGACTCTCATCATTGATGTATCTATCGCTCTCTCCCTTCCTCTCTGAAATCATTTATATATATATATTTTAAAGATCAAGTTCAACCTTAACATAGAACACAGGGCACAGGGCCCTTGAAAACCTTGTCATCCCCTCTATAACCTTGGTTATTCTGTTGACCCTCTCATAGCCCCAACATGTCCCTAGCCTTCCACATTCCCTACCATTCCACATTACATTTGCAAATGCTGTTTTCTCTTCCCAGCTCATTTACCTACCTAACTCCTATTCATCCTACAAATGCAAAACTTACATTACTTCCTGCAGGAACGCTTTCATTCCCCTTTTACACCCCTCGCTCAGCCTTGCTGGGCTGGGGCCTCCTCTGTGTACTCAGGCTCCCTCTGTTTCCGTTTATGCCAGTTCCTAATGACACTGGATTGTGAACATTGGTTAGCCCATCTGCTTTCCACTACTGCAGACAGGTGAGCCCTGTAGGCAGGAATGTGGTTCCTGGCCTACTACTGCCTGACACTTAGTAGGTGTTGATGTTTGCTGCATGAAGGGATTATTCATGGCAGTGAAGGAGTTTTAAAGTTGGTCTTTTAAAAAGCATAATTATCACAGTCATTGATAAAATGAATCCCATAATACACTCCTTAGCCAACTGGGCTATTTGGGTCCTCTGCATCCATGTTCATTTTTGTGATGCACTAAGGGGTGGGTTGTGAGGTGGGCCAGTTCTCTGTTCAAAAGCAGAATTGGCCTAGACTTCATGGTTTTGCTTCTGTCATAAAGTCTGCATGCGTCTGCACCATAATCAGGACCATAATGGATTTACTGCTTTGCATCTTATTTGTGTGATATTATCAGAAGTATTTAGAACAGATGCTTTCAGCATTAAAAGGGGGTCAGTGTTATCAATGAAGTGTTTGCAAGCCCGGGAAGCAGGCATATCTCTATTTATTCCTTCACTCTGTAACCCAGTGGCCAGCTCTCTGTGTCTGCCACTCACTGGGTTCCTCATGGGTCATTTGGGGTGCAAAGTGTACTTTAAAATCATACCCCTCGCTTGAGGTTGACTTTATTTTTATCTGCAGGCTAACTTGCTGAAGGCTCACTTGTCAGCTAATCTAGTACTTCTCATGTCCCAGGCTATGGAGGGAGGGAGGGAAGGAAGGTGGGATTCCTGCCCAAAAGGTCTCACCTGTGAGACACTCACATAAAGTGGAGCTGTTCCAGAGCCATCCTTAGCCTGGGGCTGTGCCATCATGGGACTCTGTGTGCTCTGCCAGCTCCTGGGACCAGGGACCAGAGAGGACAGGAGTCTGAGCTAGAAGACAGGTAGGGGGAGCTCTGGTCACAAGGGGCTGTGCACCTCTGACCGGATCCCTTAGCCTGTCTCCATCTTCCTGACCTGTAAGCCATGAGGCTGGAGCGTGTCTGGTTCATTGCATCTGGCCCTGAAATGCTGTCATGCTCTGGATCTGAGTTATCTCATGTTGCTGACTATGTGACTGGGCCACGAATGACTCCAAGTCGGGAGAGGAAGGGGTATCTTGGGGGCTGGATTTGCTAGAGGAGTAGCTGCAATTGGCATGGGGCTGGTCTGTGGGGAGGCTGCTTTCTCCATGCGGCCAGCATTTCTAAACACAGATTATGTCCCAGTCCTATGTTCCACACAAAGATCACAAAAGCAGTGAACTGAGCCAGACTCTTCTGGTCCAGAGCTCATAATACAGTAGGGGAGATGGGACTCTGTAGGGGAGTTTCTCATTGGGGCCAGAGTTCATAATACAGTAGGGGAGACCTGTCTGCCTGCTGCTCCCCACCCCCAGACCTGGGCTGAGCTCTCTGCCCAAGTTCTCCTGCCCCCCCCCCCCCGTGCTCCATATCTACAGCCAGTTGTGGTTGTGTTTGTTTCCAGTTTAATGCCAACTGTACTTATTAATAAGCCATATGACCTTATTAAATATCCCATAAACTAATAATTATGAGTATTGAAGGAAAGAGTAGGGTTGTTGGTTTTTTGTTTTTGGTGTGTGTGTGTGTGTGTGTGTGTGTGTGTGTGTGTGTGTGTTTTAGTTTGTTTGTGTTTTGCTTTGTTTTTTGAATGAGTGAATGCTTTGAAAATACTAATAAAAAGTGAGAATGGCTGCCACCACCCCTGCCCCCATGAGGTGCTGGGGAAGGAACGAGGCTATGAAAGATTGGCAGGGGTGGAGGCAGGGGAAATCAGTCAAGACAGGTGCTTTCCTTCACATTGCTTCCTGTGCATCTCTGAATACCTTTTCCACTGAGAAGGAACTAGAAGGGGGAATGTTGCCGACAGATGGGTTTGTAAAAGCTCCAATCCCTGCTCCCAAAACAGAGCCTTGGCCCTGCGTCAAATCACCTATTTGTGTAGGTTCAATTTAAAGTGAGAATTCACCAAGGTATTTTTTTAGTTATTCCCTGATTTAACCGTTTGAGTCTGCTTTGCCAACTAGTCAAGGGTGGGTACGAGGACTTCTTCAGCTGCTGGGTACCAAGTGACTGCTAAGAGCTGAGACTTATGGAACCAGCAAAATCCATATCGCAGAATCCATATCGCAAAATCCAAATCCATATCTGGTCTGCCTTGTCAACAAGCTGGCTGCAGCCTGAAGACAGAAAGAAGCAGGGGAAGAATGAGTCCAGGAGAAGCTGGAAAGGGGACTGGGGAGCAGGCCAAGCAGAGGCCCCAGAGATGTGAGGAAAGCCAGTTATAGAGGTGGGGGAGAGGAAGCGAGTTCAGGGAGAGACCTAGGAGGTGGAGTCTACAGGATTCGGTGATGGATGAACTGGGGGGGGGGGAGAGAAAGGGGGCCAGATCCCTCACACACAACTGACTGGATGGTGGTGCTGCTCATTTATGGAACATTGGAACAGGTGGTATGAATACACTGGGGGAATGGGGCATTCCACACGGAGAAAAGAACCCCAAGGAAAGAAAGGAGGCAAGTAGCTCCTGGCCAGATACCTGCATCATTTATTTAGCAAGCCGTTCGTTCCTAAGCACCTTCTGTGGGCCAGGTTGAAGGCCAGGAATCTAAGAATAAGCATGTTGGGGCCAGCATGTTAGGCCCTGGACAGAGGCCGGAAACTCCCCTTAGGAAGTGGGGGCCAGGGAGGGAGTGGAGGGAGAGTGCAGGCCAAAGGGAAGACTCATGGGGTGTGGACATGGAAGGAGAAAGGGTTTGGGGTCTCAAATGCAGGCTTTTCTTACTACACACCTAGAAACTGTAACTGAGAAACTACTGCTAAATGATCTGTTTGATTGCCCAGAAAATAATAGCTTTAACTCAAAAAGCATTTTATAGTTTCTGAGCATTTTTTAGTTTATTATTTTTTAATTAAAGATTTTTTTTAATTATGAGGATTTAACACTATCACTCACCATTGGCGTTATTCAATGAAACATTGTGAGATTTTTTTTGCATTGGATTTTCAAAAGTCTCCCATCCTTGGCTAGTGTAGCTCAATTGTTTACAACATTGTCCTATACACCTGAGGGTTGTGGGTTCGATTCTAGGTCAGGGCATATACCTAGATTGTGGGTTCAATCCGTAGTCCTGGTGCATAAAGGAGGCAAACTGATCAATGTTTTTCTCTCTTTCTCTCTCCCTTTCTCTAAAAATTTTTTTTAAATCAATAAACATATCCTCAGGTGAGGATTAAAGAAAAGATATATCTGAGCCTCATTTTATTTTCAGGGTGACCTCTTAGGGACCTTTTTATCTAAGTATAAGTATATTTATAAAATTAAGTAGATGTAGAAAATGATGCAATAAGGTGACATTTATGAAGCATTGATTCCTTAAACTGGAATGTCTGGCATTTTTTTCTCCCTGTATCCATTTGTTTCCTTAACATTTTAACTCCCATTGTTTCAGTAAAATAGGGTAAGAAGCTTATCATGAAACCCATTTTGTATTTCAAGTATTTTTTTAAATCCTATCTTGAGTGAATGTGCATTTCCCTGGTTCAAGCTCAGGTTTTCCTTTTTTTTTTCTTTTCATTTTCTTTTTAACTTCTAGAGTTTCAGCTAAAGCTGTTTGCTCTCTGAGCACAGAGCTGCATTTGGTTCTACAGTGATCCCCAACCTCTCTCAGGGGAGGGAAGTGAAGGCAGTTTATTGGAACTCCATCCCCTCTCTTAGGAAAAGAGCTGCAGGGCATCTGTTTGCTTTGCTCTCAAAATTAAAGTGAATTTAATTTAGTTTTGAGAATTTTGCAGTTCCACTTAAACAGTTTGCTATTGGGGACCTGGGAAAACTGGCTGCAAAGTCCCCCAACCATGTGCTCACAGGTCCATGCAGAATTGAGAAGTGCTGTTGCCGCCTTGTTCATGCCCAAGTGTTGGGAGACAGCTTGAGAGGAAGCCAGGAGTGTGGAGTCAAACTGAGCTCACTCCTGTGGAACCTGGAACAAATTAGTTCACTTCTCCCAGCCCCGGTGTCTTCATCTGCAAAGGGGGAATAATAACATCTAATCAAAATAATATGAAATAGCAGCAGTGTCCCATAAATGGTTAGTGATGATATGATCCCTGTTACATGCTACCTCTACCGCTTACCCTCACCTCGTGTGCTCAGAGCCATGTGGCCTCATTTATGGGCACCTTGCATTTTCCGGGTACCCACACTAAACTGGATTATGGCTCTCCCATCAGCTGGGGAGTTTAGGGTACCCACACTAAACTCATCTGGCTCTCCCACCAGCTGTGGGTGGTCTCCAGGCTGAGATACAGCTGAACCTCCTCTGGGACCCGCACCTGGCCTGGTCACCGGCTGGCTCAGAGCAGACCCCGGGTGCAAGAGTCTTCCCGGCACGGTGCCCTCCCAACGTCACCTCCAGACTGGGCTTTCTGGGTCCTCGGTGAGATAGATCTTTTCCTTCAGGCCTGAAGATGAGGACTGGACACTGGTCAAGGAGTGGGCCCCAGATACATCATCAGTCAGAGCTTGGAAGATTCCTAAACATCGGGGGAAGGCAGTGGGGGCATTCAGAGAAACCCTTGCCTGGAGCAGCAGAGGAGAAATGGCTGGACCA
Organism: Vespertilio murinus; assembly: GCA_963924515.1. Taxonomy (NCBI): domain Eukaryota; kingdom Metazoa; phylum Chordata; class Mammalia; order Chiroptera; family Vespertilionidae; genus Vespertilio; species Vespertilio murinus. The sequence goes on along the minus strand of OZ004715.1, from coordinate 28,938,235 downwards.
GAAGCATTGAACCATGGCTGCAGAAGCTCTTACATGGAGGGGTGGGGGGTGGGGGGTGGGAAGGGGGGAATTAAAGAGGCCATTTTATACCCTGGCCCAGGACCCTGAGGCCAAGACTCTGGCGTCCACCCTGCCCTCAGACCTCCAGCTCCTCACACAGGCAGCCTTGCACTGTGCCACGGATGGGGGCCACCCCAACTCCAGCAGCTGCCGCTGGGAAGCAGCCCTCGATTCTCAGGAGCCTTTAATCTCATCAGAGATGGAAAAGCAGCTCCAAGCCATTGGCAGTGGGTCAGCGGTGTCATCTTCAGATAAAGTGCTGCACATTAACAGCTTCCCCTCTCTTAATATCACGGATATTAGACTTCCTCCTCTCAGAACTACCGTACCTCTGGCCTTCGAATCATTTGGCATGAATGTGTGTGGAATCATGGAATCCCCCTTCAGATTACTTAGACATGTACATTCTCTAGCTAAGACCAGTACAAAAACTGCTTTGGAAAAAAAAAAAAAGCAGGACTTTTTATAAAACTTAGAGATGAAACCATCTGGCAAGAACCATTGTATAGTTTCTAACTTGGGAGTTTTTATGTTACACGTGTTTTATGGCTTGAAATATCATTTCTGTCAAAGTTCTTCATATAAACAGGCCCGAATGAGTCCTCCACATTCTTAAGAGATTCTTACAAAAATCATATTTAAGCTTTCATGACAACTCCATACTCTTATTTCCCAAAATGTTTTCCTTTCCCAGTAGAAATGTCCAGGTTGGACTAAGTTAGGAGGTGATTTTAAGGAATCATTTCTGAGGTATTGGGATGAGGAAAATTTTACATTTTTAGGTGAAAGACAGTGTAATGGTTTTTTATGGTTATTTCTTGGATCCTACTGTTGAGAAGAAATCAGGTATTCCTTTTTGTAAGTGATGTTATAAAATCTTCCCTGAAGGGTTTTAGAAATAAAATAACTACTTTCCCCGTAGCATGATGTCAGTGACTTCTGCCTCAAGGAAAGGAGGCAGAGTAGAGAGTCTAGGTCCTTCCAAACCTTATGTTTCTCTGAATTTGTTACCTGCACAAAAGGGGTCTTCTGCACTTGTGCCGGCCTCATTAGGCCTGAGGACAAGGGTTGTGTCATGATGCTTTCCTTGGGTAAAACTTAAAAATCTTCCATAACCAAAGAGCTTGGTTTACAAGGCGTTGTCATGGTGCAATACAAGTCTCAGTCGGAGGTTTTTTTCTAGCTGTACCTTCCTGTGTGACCTAGGGTAACCAACTTCACCTCTCTGGTTCTCAGTTTCCTCAACTATAAAATGGGGGATTTGGACTGGATGTGAACATTCTGCAAATGAGAGCAGCAGATGCTTTGAGTAAACACAAGCCTTCTACATACAGCAGTTCCAGCTTAAGGAAAAACCCAGCTCCCAAACTTTGTTTTTTGTGACAATTTCTTTAAAATACAGGAGATGAAAGTCTCTCCTGAAATTTGTATTAAGGAATCATAAAATGTCATGACTTTTAAAGATTTGCAGCAAGTCTTAGAGAAGTGTACTTCTAAAAAGAAGCACTTTAGATTATATAGGGGGGAGAGAGGATTGGTTCTTTTCATTCTGCAAAAAGCAGTAATTTCACTAAGAGCCATCACTTAAGAAGTGTTTGGAGAGACCTGTCGCCTTCAGAGCGATGCATTCATGTAGCGCGTGTTTGAGATGGGAGCGACACACACCCCTGCTTTTATCCAAAAGGAAATTGTGCTCGTAGCTTCTTGTCCAGAAATCTCATCTTTGCTTTCGGGTCCTGAGCCACACTCCCATTCATCTTTCAGCGCCTCTGAATTGAACAGTGTACGCTCAATGCATATTTCCCTAGCTGTAATAACACCTTTTTGGTAGACAATTGATCAGCCTGGCTGTACATGAATCCAAAACAGCATTTCCACTGGGCTAGTAACGGGGGAGCTCTTTTCATCCAAGAGCTCTGCTTTCATACGTGCTGGAGCATAGTTGGGGTGTACTTGGGGTGTACTCCAAAGAGGGAGGCTAGGAGAGTCCTTTCCCAAGGCACAGAGCCTCCTACCCTGCTGGCCAGCTCACCAGCATAGGGAGGGCTGTGTTCAGTCCTGAGCACAGGAACTGTCTGCTCGTCTGGTGAGAAAACCACCCTTCCAGGGGGCAAACAATCTTTATAAACATTCTCATGTAGAATTTTTCAGCAGAAAGTGTTCAGAAAACAGCTTCCTCTTGGCTTCTGCTGAGTTAGTGTCTGTCCCATGCCTGTAGGACCGACAGAACACATTTGCCTGAGACTTTGGACTGCTGGCTGCTTTTCTCCTTTTTATTTTTTTTCACACACAAAAAAATGGCAGCACCATTATGGAGGTTGGTGTAAAAGCCAGTGTTGTTGCCTGTAGCCCTGCTACATGAGGAGGTCACAGCCACTTTCTGAAGTAACCACCTGCTGCCCCGCTTCGCCAGGCACACAGTTACTGAGGGTCTCCACCGCTTCCCAGACACCTCACTGGACAAGGTTCCCATAGTGTGTCTTCATTGCATATTCTCTTTTGTACAAAAAAGAGCCCACACTTAGAGGGGGGAAAATGTATTTGTATAAAGTAGGAAGTTCGAATCTGTTCCCCCAATAGCCCTCCCCTTTCCTTAGAGGTAATGACTTACTGTGCAATGTGTACCCATCCAATTGATGTATGCACATCGGTATATAGGTGCATGTGTTACAGATTGTTTCTTTATAGGACAACAACATACATAGCGTTTTTAACCAAAATGAGATAAGAGCTGTAAAACTGTCTGCAACTTGTTTTGTTTTTTTAACCCTCATACCTATAGGAGAGACACTTAACCTCATTAATAACCTCAGATGTCAATACATAGCTTTTTATTAGCTGCTTAATATTATATATGATTTAACCATTCCCCTGTTGGCACTAGACATTTGGGGCCTCTAAATTTTTCACTATTATAGATAAACCTTCAGAGAGCAGCCTGATACCATATGCTTGCAGGCATCTGGCCATGTTTATTAATAATTACACTGCATTTGTTTAAAGACGTGTTCTCCCAACACACACACAAACTTATTCAGCTCTCTCTGAGCCATGAGGTTAAATTATGCAAAGTTTCTTATCCGGATAATTGCTTTAAGAACTAGCCATGTTTTCTTCATGTGCGCAGCCCCCTGCTTCAGGAGGGGATGTTGCTCAGAGCTGTTCCCATGGACCCAGGAGTGCAGTGCGGCAGCCTGCTTTCCTCAACCTGTGCTTCATGGGCCTGGCTGTCCTGTAGTCAACCCTCTCATGTCCCACCTACTGGAGTTGAATTCTGTTAAATGCCATCAAAAGAACTCTACCGTGTTAGGGATGAGTTTTGTACAAACAAATCCTACCTTCCAGTACCTCTGTGGGTGTACTAGTTTTACCACAAACCTGGTGGTCATTTAAAACAACAGAAATGTATTCTCTCGAATTCTCGAGGCCAACAGACTGAAATGAGTCTCATTGGACCAAAGTCCCTCTGGAGGCTCTGGGAAGGATTTGTTCTTTGCCTCCCCCAGCTTCCGGTAGCTGCTGGCATTCCTTGGTTTGTGGCTACATCACTCCAATCTTTAAGGACAGTGTTTCCAAATTTCTCTCTGTCCCATCATTACATAGCCTTCATGTGTGTATGCATGTGAGTATGTGTAATATTCCTTTCCCTTCTTCCTGTAGGGATACATGCAATTGCTTTTAAGGCCCTCTGGATAATCCAGGATAATCTCCTCATATCAAGATTCTTAACTAAATCACGTCTGTAAAGATCCTTTTTCCAAAGAAGGTAACATCTACCAGCTCCAGGAATTCGAACCTGACATATTTGGGGAACGTTTTCTCCAACCTCTTTTCCAATATACTTTAACTTACTGCTGGTGCACACTTCATATTTCCATTGAACTCTTTAGAAGAATGTATTTTCATTCATAAGGAAGGCAGAAGTAGATGTTCTTTTACTCTGTGCATTAAAAATGGACTAGAAGGTCATGGTCAGACACAAAAATCTCCGGCTGACGAACTTCTTAAACCGGAGACTACACGGCATGAACCACATGTACAGCTGCTATGAGTTAAATTACAAACGTGTCTGTCTTCCCTTTTTAACTTGGAAATACTTAGCTGTTTAATCGTTTGCATGCCTAGCTAGAAGGAAGTTGAGAGGCCATCTGTTCTACCTCCCCTCCTGAAGATCAAACCACGTCCAAACCATGAAATTCATTTTAGATGTGAACACAACTGCTCTACTCTTAAAAACAACGGAGGGTGTTGGGCAACATTAAGGGCATAAGGACAAGAGAAACACATACCCCCCCCCTCTCGGGTGGTCGGCGGCCTCAAAATAGAAGGATGAGGTTCGTGACATACATTTAACTGGCAGAGCGTGTCTGAAGGAGAGTCCTCCCTGTGAAAGGCCTGTCACAGTGTTGGATGTGGTCCTGCCCTTGCCATGTGAATGCTAATGTCTTCTACTTCCATTTCCCAATTTCACAGCAGACCTGCGTGCTCATAAATTAAACTGCATCGCTCAGCACTATTGTGTGCATTCTAGGATTTAGTCCAAAATGGCCTAAACTACTGACTATTTCAGCAGAACTCCCTTTGGCCACTGCCTGTTAACATATTATAGAGACATTAGGACAGCGATTTGAGAGAGCAGGCCAGCCAGGTAGAGACATACTCCCCTGCACAGAAGGCAGATGGGAGCAGCCGGGGTAATGAGCACAAGGAGATGTTGGCTTCTCCTTAAGACAGAGGGGGTGGGGGCTTAGGGGGGCCTGCCCCACCAGAAACAGAAGAGGTGATGTGCCTACCAGTCTGTCTTCTCATAAAGGATCTTGAATGTGAATAGCTAGAATTAAAAAAAAAAAATCAACAAGTCAGTTGAAAGAAGTAAAGAGAGCCCTGGCTATGGCTGGTTTTTGTTACTTTCCAAGCCAGTGAGAGGAGTTAAACACTTAGCAGAGTTGCCAAGGGTTAATGAAATAGAGTGATGCTTTGCTTCCCAATATAATAGACAACACTGTTGCTAATGTAATTAAATTAATGAGCACATATGGTTTTTAAAAATTCAACTAATTCAGGAGGGCTTTTAACAAAAAGTTACAGATCTATTTCTACCCCTTTGCCTACCTCCCAAAAGTAGCCTCTTTAGTTTTACTATTTTGGAGGTTAAAATAGTAAATGTACATACAATTCTAAATGTATGCTGATAAGAAAGCCATTGAGTCCCATTATGAAAAACTGGTTTAAATCATTTATACTCTGCACTCAACCCCTCCTCCTTCCTCTCATTTTTGATGGTTCTATTAGTTTTTATTGGTTACTTTTTTATTTAAATAATATACTTCTGTTTCTCGAATCACCAATGGTGAATTGCTTCTTCAATATCCATTCCCCCTTCTTTCTTACAAACAAACCCACTTTTGTTGGAAGCAGCAATATGTCATCTAAAAAAACTGCCCTTCTTAGTTTTCTTTATGACAAAGACAATCATGTCATCAGGTTCTGGTCAGTGAGGTGTATGCAGAAGTTGTTGGGTGGGGCTTCAGGAAAACTCGTTTATAAAGGGGCTGATTCAGCAAGAAGGACTCTCTTGCCCTTCTCCCCTCTTGTACCGTCTTACCTGGAGCACAGATAAAATGGCTGGAGCTGCAGCAGCCATCATGTGACCATGAGAGAACCTTGAGGGTAGGTGAAAGGCATATTCCAAAAATGACAGAAAAATCAAGAGAGTTCCTTCTATGTTGATTATATCAGAACTTCTGCACTATCCCTGAGCTGCCTACCTTCCAGCTTCATATTATGTGAGAAAAGTTAATGCCCTATCTTTAATGTACTATTTCCCCATATATATCATAACCAAATTTCTTCCCTGTTCATAAACTGGAATCAGTATTTGGATTCTTCATGAGTATTTAGACTCATCATTCTTTTTCCAACTACTTCTTTTCTGGTAGCTATCTTCTTAAATTACCTTTTAAAAAAATTCTATTTCACAGTTAAGCATTCTATGCCTTTTACTAGATTGACAGTAAAAGTTTAACATCATCAAATAGCATTTAAATCATATTAACACAGAAAAATGTTCACTCCGGGGTCAAGTAGCCCTGGACCACTCAAAGGGAAATTCATAATATCAAGGTCAAATGAATTTTCTTTTCTCTTATTCCTTCAAGGCCTTAAAATAAAGTCACATTTTAATTTATATTTTTATCAGAATATATATATATATATATATATATATATATATATATATATATATTAGAGTTTGAAGAGGAGTTTTCACTGTAACCTCAGTTTACCCAACCTCTCAGCATTCACCTTTTTCTTAGAGGCCCACCTTTTCCTGTTCTGCTCTCGGCTGTGGCTCTGCAGCCTGTGCATCTCTCAGCCTCGGTTGTATCTCTTATCTTCTGCTATATTGGTTTTTCTTCCTCATTTTGGTGGAACACATCCTCAAAGAACTTTTTAAGAAAAGTGCCTGAGAGATAAACTTTGAGTCCATTCATATCTAAAAATATATTCTATCCCCATACTTAAATGATAGTCTAGCCAGATAGAGAATTCCAAATTCATAGTCATCTTCTCTTGGAAATGTTGTGGCACTGCTCATTATCTCTTGCATATAATGTTGTAAATGAGAGGTCAGATGCTAGTCTTAGTTTTATTCCTTTGTCTATAAACTTTCTTTTTCTAATTCCCTAGAAGTCTTTAGCATCTTTTCTTTATTCTTAGTGTTCTAATATTTCAGATAAAGTGTATTACCAATTAGGTTTATTTTGTTTGCAAGTAAGAGGATGCCTTCTCAAACTAGTTTAATGTTGAAAAGGCAATTTATTGGTTCATGGTCATTGAAATGTTCCAGGTGGTATTGACTTTAAGAACAGTTCAGTCAGGGCTCTGGTTCTATTTCTCTGTGATTCCCTTGGTTTGAACAACTAGTTAAGTCTCAAAATAATCCCGAAAGAACAGAAACCAAGGAGTCCAGAGGTTGGTGAGTAATAGAGTGCAGTTGGAGCCTAGCATCAGAGAAGGCTTAACAAAGGAGACCTTTTATTTTAAAGCTAGAGGCCCGGTTCATGGATTTGTGCACCAGTGAAGTCCCTCAGCCTGGCCTGTTCCCTCTCACAGTCCAGGATCCCTTGGGGGATGTTGGATTGCCGGTTTTGGCCCGATCCCTACAGGCCAGGCCAAGGGACCCCACCAGTGCACGCATCTGTGCAACGGGCCTCTAGTATGTATATAAGATCTTTGATTAATCTCTTCCTGCCCTCCCCCTTTCCCTTCCCTCTGAGATTCATCAATCTGTTCCATGTTTCCCTGCCTGTGCATTGAGTGTCTGCCTCCTGGTGGTCAGTGCCTGTCATAGCTACCAGTTGAATGGTTGCTTAGGCTTTTGTATATATAGATTTTAATTGTGGTAAAATACATGAAACATAAAATTGACTCTCTTAACCATTTTTTAGTATACAGGTCATTAATGTTAAGTTCATTCACTTTGTTACCCAACCATCTCCAAAAATCTTTCATCCTGTAACACTGAAATTATACCCACTATACAACCACTCTCCATTCCCTCCTCCATCCAGTCCCTGACAATACCATTCAACTTTTTGCCTCTTTGAATTTGATTGTTTTAGGTACCTTATATAAGTATAATCATACAGTGTTTGCCTTTTTCTGACTATCTTATTTCACTTAGCATAATGTCCTCAAGGTTCATCCATGTTATAGTATATATCAGAATATCCTTCCTTTTGAGGGTTAAATAATAGCCTATTGTATGTATATACAATATTTTGCTTATCCATTATTCTATTAATGAACACTTAAGTTGCTTCTACATTTTAGTTATTGTGAATAATGCTACTATGAACATCAGTGTACAAATATCTCTTTAAGGCCTGCCTTCAATACTTTTAGATATAGACCCAAAAGCATTGCTAGGTCATATGATAATTCTATTTTTAATTTTTTAAGGCACTGCCATACTGTTTTCCATAATTGCTGTATCATTTTACATTCCTACCAACAGTGCACAAGGGCTCCAGTTTCTCCAGCACTGTTGTTTTCTATATTTTTTATAGTAGCCATCCTAATAGGTGTGAAGTGGCATATCATAGTCATTTTGATTTGCATTTCTCTAATGATTAGTGATGTTGAGCTTCTTTTCATGTACTTAGGTCATTTGTGTATCTTCTTTGGAGAAATGTCTATTCAAGTGCTTTGTCTGCTTTTTAATCAAGTAATTTTTTTTGTTGTTAAAACTTTTTTTTGTTGGCCTAATATGATCTGAGTGTCCGAAAAACAAAGTTTAATAGATAGAAATGAGTAGAAGGGGCATTCTAAGCAAAGGAGCCATCAGGAGCCAAAGGCATGACTGTACTGATGTGTTAGGGCTTCTTTGAGTCGCCAGGCTGTGTTGGGCTAAGACACAGAGAAGCAAGCAATCAGCATTGAAGTGGGAGAGGCACCGCTGTCCTTGCCTGGGGTGAACTGGGGCAAGGAGGATGTCTCCTGGGGAGCATCGAGTGTAAAGATAATCTCACCAATTACAGAGATGCTCTCAAAAGGTCCCTGGGGTGCCCTAGGGGACAGTGAGTGCAGCTGAGAGGGGTCTGTAAGAGGCTCAAAAGGCAGCTTCCCCTGAGATTAGGTTCTGAGCCCAACCAAAAATCATGTTTGTTCAAAATAGTCCCTGCAAAGCTCCAGTTCCACATTAGGGTTCAACACACCAAGCCTCCCCATTTCCCACACGGTGGGATTTCCTCAATCACAGGCACAGTCTCTCTTCAGCTGCAGCCCAGACAAAATAGATGCCTAGACTTGAGAGAGCACGTTATGCAGAAACTACCTACTTCGCACACTGGACTCACTGGAGATGGGTGTGCTGATGTGTTAGGGCTTGGTTGGAGCGTCATCCCATACACCAAAAAAGTGGCGGGTTTGATTCAGGGTCAAAGCACTGGCCATAGTTGTGTGCAGGGTTGATCCCTAGTCAGGACACGTACAGGAGGTAACTGATTGGTGTTTCTCTCCTCCTCCTCCTCCTCCTTCTCCTCTTCCTCTTCCTCCTCCTTTTTCTTCTTTCTCTCTCTCCCCAATAAAAAAATATCTTTAGGTGAGGATTTAAAAATAAGTTTAATGGCCTGTAAAAAGAGTACAGGTAAATACATTAGTTCTGTAGAAACCATAGAAGCAAATTAACCTCTTTGCTGGTTTTTAAACTCATGCATAGTAAAGAAAGTCAACAAGTCCCGACTTTGTGGAAGGGAGCATGGTGCAGGTCAGCTGGAGTGTTGTGTATGATCTGCTCGTAGATCTGCTGGGCTTCCTGGACTGCCCCAGCCCAGGCCCCTGTGAGCTGGAACGCTGGCTTCGTTATATCCCTCATCTGTGCTGTGCGTGGCTGGGTGTCCTCAGACCTATACTGGCTTCATCTGACCTGCTCCTCAGGAACGGGTAGACCCTGTCAGGGACAGTGTTGTCTTTACACAGAGTTGGCACATGTGAATCCTATTTCCTGACTCTGTGATTAAAAGCTTCCTTGTTTGGCTGCTTGGCTTATAATTTCTGGAGGAAATTATATTCCATGAAGTGGGAAAGGATTTCTCTAGACTTGGTTATGTTTCTCCCAGTGAAATCCCCAAGTGAACACCTCTCCTTGAGCAGCAAGTCTCTTCCTGCCTCTTCCCTGCTGTGGTTCCCTGGGCCTCCACTGGCCTATTCTGCCTTCATGGAGAAGCTGGCCAGCTTCCCACCTTCCCGGTTATTTTGGGACCTCCCTGTCATCCCCCTGTTGTCGTGAGGAGCTTGATGGCAGCGGCAGCGCATTTTCTTTCTTAGTGAAGAATGAACAGGCAGGCTAAACAAAATTGCCTTCTTTGCTAGAATTTTTCATTTCATTTTAGGGCTGGTCCTGAAATTCAGTCCAAGGAGATTAGAATAGATTGGAAAGCAATTTGATGGGAGCAGACACAGGGAGGAGGTTGGAAAGTAAGTGATGAGGCTTGTGAAACAGGTCAGGACCAGATTATAAGGGGCCATGGATACCGGCGTGAGTTTCAGCATTATCCAGAACATGCCTGGGTGGCAGGGGACTAAGCAGGAATCAGATGTGCATGTTAAAGATCCCCCTTGAGCAGCGGAGCAGCGGATGGATCAGAGGAGGTGAGATAAGAGACAGGTTAAGAGTGCACTCAGGTCCAATTGAGAAATAATGAGCCCCGGTTCAAGGCAGTGACTGTGGAGTTTGAGAGGGAGCAAGAGATGGTTAATAAAGATATTGCAGAGGTGGAGCTGACAGGCTGTCAAGGCTGCCAGTTTTGTGATCTGGGTACTAGATGGGTCATTGTGCCATCCCCTGTTATCATTATGAACAATTCTGCATTTTGCTGCCATACAGGAAAGTCCACGGAGCTGGCGAGGGTGTGGGACTGCCTTCCCCATACTAAATGTCGCTCTTTGCCCACTGCTGAACTGGTGCGGGGCCCTGGGCCTGGACCCTGGATAAGGCTTGGGTAGAAACAGGGAGAGGACATAAGAGTCAAAAGGTGTGTCAGAGGTGAGAATCAGAAATCAGGATCCCAGGATGAGGTCCAGCCAGGGCAGCAGACACAATTTATGGTGCAAGAGCAAAATCCTAGTCCAAAAGAGAGCTGACACTCTAAATTGGGAGATGGAAACTTGGATGGGGCAAGCAAACTGGGAAGACCTGGAAGTGTTGGAAGCAAGAAGGGGATGGAATGGTAGATACACCTGGGGCTCTGCCATTGTGATTTCGGGGATATCTCCTCCCCAGTGGCTCAGCCAAGACCATACTGGGAAGTGGCCGGTACTCTCTGGCTCTTATTTTATTTTCGCTTTTACCTTGTTCCCCAGTGAATACGGTGATTATTCCTTATTCACCTTCCACTCTGCATTGGATCCCATAGGATCCCTGCCCTCAGTGTGGGGGTGCAACAGTATAGACAGTGTCACTTCTAAGAGGTCCGAGGAGGGAGCACTGACTTCCAGGTGGACCACCATGTCCTGGAAGAGACCATTCTAGCTCCAGGAAATGGCATACACAGAGGCCCACGGAGCCGGAAGACGGAGAGGACACATCAGAATGGCAGATGGTCTGCGCTTGGTGAGGATATGGAGCACATGTAGGGAAGAGAAGGTGGTCAGGAGGTAATTAGAACTGGTAGAATGAGGCCAAAATCTCCCCGATGCCAGGTGAAGGACGTGGCCTAGCAAACCAATGCCAGTGGAGAACAAATTACTGAGAACTTTGTCGTTGGCTTGGCACAGAGGCCCAGATTTTTTACAATGCTTGGCGGATGGTAAACACTCAATAGTTTATCACATTAGTTTGAGTGACTGAATCCAAACGTTCGAATTGGTTCATCTAGGTTAGCAGATTGGGGCCAGATCAGTGTGGGGAGGTGACTCCAGACTTTCTCTCACCTTATCATTGTGGAAGCCATCCCTGGGGGTGGAGGAGGGGAGCTGTCCAGCTCACATCCATTTCCCTTCTCTGGGAACAGCATTGGACACTGGGGACCATGTCTGTACCGTGGGACCCTGTCCAGGCTGAGCCCAGAGCATTTGCCTTGTCCCTTGTCCGCCCTGAGATCTCTCATGTTCAGCTCTTCCTTTAGTGTCTGGAATGGCCTGGTGGCCTTCTGATAATCTCATGCCCCTTCACTGCTTTGCCTTTGGTGTGGAGAGGCACCAGGATAACCAGGGCTCCTTTTCCTCACAATTTTAAACGCCCTAATTGCTATGAGAAGGTGATGAAATGCTATAGTGGGGTGGATCTCACTAGTGGCAGAATGTGAAGGCCTTCTGTAGGGAATATAGTCCATACTTGGAGGCTAACTGTACTGGGGAATATGATGAAGGATGAAAAGATGTCATAGATAACTGGAAGGTTTTGATGACGGGTGACTAGAAAAAGTGGAATTTTTTTCAGAAAAAGGATATGGGCAGCAGGAAGCAAGCATGGGAGATGGTGAATTCTGTGTTGATCACAAGGAAAGGAATGGAGCTAATATTTTTGAAGAGCCTCCTATAGGTCAGCCGCTGTTCTAAGTGGGTCAACTTCGATACCCTTCATGACAGCCTCAGGAGGAATATGTCATTACAGCAGGTCCTTGAAAAATCTCATCTCATTGTAATGTTGATGAGATGCCATAGGGACTTAACTCTTATTTATATCAATTAGACTATGGTAAAATTGATTTCGTTATGCAGAGTTTAGTTTACAGTTGCAAAACCTATCGACAGCGTTATGTGAAGACTTAATGTATTTTCATTTTCCTTGTGGGTCACTGAGGCTCAGAGTGGTTGATTAATTCACTGTAGTGGGCTCAGGGCTATTCATCCAATATTCCTGGCTCTCCACCTTTGGGACCCAGAGTATAATTGTCTTTTCTAACTCACTGGGGTTGGGTGAGGCTGTTGGAAGTAACATGTGCTAATTTAAGGCCAAGCCAATATTCCTGGTGAAGGACCTTCCAGATCCCTCGTTTTCACTGCTACAGTGACTGGCTGTAGTTAGTCACCACAAGTAGTTACTGCACCATCAGCTTGGATTAAGGGACAAAGGTAACACAGATCAGAGCTGCAATCAGAATATGTGTCTAACAAGAACATTAAATAAACCTTTATTGGCTTAAGGTACAAGTAATATTTTGAGTGTGGCGGGAGGGGGGGGGGGGGGAGAAGAGGTTGTTTGTTAATGTATCTCACTGGCTTCTCCTGGCTGATATATTCAGTCAAGATCACTGCGGAAGTACTAGTTGGCTTTGAATCCACATCTATCTGGCTTATGATTAGGCTAGTGCCAGGTAGCCATCCGTGGACTTGTAAGGGCCCATAAGCAAGGTCAGGACTAGAGCTGTAGAGTTAGGTGTCACCTACACAAATGTGGTAGGGAGTGGAATTTAGAATGTGGGCTGTGCAGTGAAGTTTGCTTCTCTCCCTCACATTCTTTTTCTCCGGAGGGTTTGTGGTTGGCTCCACGTGGCCTGCTGCTAAGTAGGACATCACCGCTGCCTGCCGGGCCTGGTGGTTCAGAGACAATGGCTTGAGCTTGTTGACAGCTGCACACTCATAACATTGCTAAAAACTTCATAAACTCTGAAGGCTGGAAATAGCCTAAGTGATTTGTGGTTTTGCTCACTTGTAAACGTTTGAGTATTGTGTCCACAAATTGCAAATTGAGTAACTCAATTTTGAGGCACAGCTGTTATTTGGAAAAGACCCATCTAGGAACTCAAACTCCTTGCAAAATGATTGTGCTTTATTTTTTGTCAAGTATCAGAAAACCATTAAACTGCCAAGCCATATGGCAAATGCCCACTCGAAGCAGAGTGTGACAGTGTGCCATAATGAATCTGTTTTTTGGGCAAGGAGATAGGACAGAGTCTGGCTTTTGTGATCTACAGAAAAGCAGATTTGCTGCTGCACATTTCAGCTTCCTAGAGTCCTGAGTAAGGATTTTTCCTCCCATGAAAAATTCATATAAAAAAATTAAGTTATGGTAGATATTTTTTTCCTTAGGTGTATTTATTTCCCTTTCAAACAATATCTATCCATTTGAGTTTCTGCATATAAAATACTTCTAACTGGGGCAAGAGAAAGTTCTAAAAGTTTACACACCTTTTTGTGCCTTTACATACTAATTCAGTGAACGTGCATTAGGTATCAGTATATCAGTTAAAAGTAGGCTTAGCTGCTATAACAGAAAAATGGAAAATCGTGGTGGCTTAGATTATTTCTCTCTCAGGTCAAGGAAACCCAGAGGTAGGCCATCTGGGCCTGTATGGCAAAGTTAGGTTCCTCAGGGCCCTGGCTTATTCCCTGCCAAACCTGCTGTTAGTCCTCAAGATGCAAGAGAGCTGCCGTAGTCCAGCCACAGAAAGCAGGGGTGAGAAGAGGAGAAAGTCATGCCTTTTTCTTTTGAAGAGTTCCTGGAAGTGTCACCCAACACTTCTGTTCCTAGATTCCTGGCCAAACCATAGGCGCAGGGCCTCCCCTCCTGCAGAGATAGGGATACAGCAGTGTGCCAGCTTAAGACAGGGGTTCTGTAACTAAAAAGGAAGGGGCAATGGATACTGGGAAGTGACCAGCTGCCTCTGTCCTGCAGGTCCTAAATATTTGTTCTTCCTGCTAAATTATAATCCTAAGGATAGGCACCAGGTTTGACTTGCCCCCGTCCCTCAAAGTCAGTGGTCAGCAAACTCCTTAGTCAACAGAGCCAAATACCAACAGTACAATGATTGAAATTTCTTTTAAAAGCCAAAAACCGACTTCTGCGCATGGGCCACGAAGTTTCAATCGCACTGTACGTGTGTGCCCGCATGTGGTATTTTGTGGAAGAGAGCATGTGGCTCTCGAGCCGTGGTTTGCCGACCACTGGTCTAAGGCACTAGCAGAGTGGCTGGTTGTTTTTTATTTTATTTTAATTATCTGCTAGTTTGCACTCCTCACAGCAGATCCCGGGCACTTCTCACCTTCTCCCTGCTCTTCTAGACCTTCTTTGTTCCAAGCTAACGACTCAGCTGTGATGTGGGGCATCTTCATTCTTCATTATCAGAAGACAGTTATTTCTACCAGCATGACTTAAACTACTCATTCCTCCGTTCCTCAGTATAGACTCTTAATATAGAGGATAGTCTCAGGGATGCTTAGAGCTGAGTTACTTTGGTTGGAGCTAGACGGACGACTGCAGCAGGGCCACGGGAGTCGCCTTCCCCGGGAGCTCTCCTCTGTGGTCCACCTCCCAGGCCCAACTGGTCTGAATGAGCTGCCTGACAAGTTGGGGGCTTGCTGGCAGCTTCCTAAGGGCTGGTAGGTTTTGATTGCCAACGAATATAAAAACTGTGGGGCCTATTTTGAACAAAGTGAACAGCATATAGCAGCAGATGTGGGAATTGTAGATTCTGTTTTAAACATAATGAAAGGAAAGATAAAGGAGCTAGTATTTCTGGAGAACCCCTTATGGGCCAGATACATGGGTCAATTACGATTCCCCCATGATAGACCTAGGATGTGGGGGATTTTTCTCCGTTTCCTATGTGGCTCACTGAGGCCGGGACTCTTCACCGGAATGCAAGCACAAACCCTTCTCCCCCCCCCCCCCCCCAGATGTGTTGAAAGCATCAGCGTTGAGGTGTGTGGTGTTCAGCACAGCGCCCAGCCTGTCACTCAGTAAACCAGGTAGCTGTCACTCAGTTCCACCTTCCTATCGAAATCAGTCCCAGCTCCTGAGGGTAGTAGGGTTGCAAGAGACCTCGTTCCATTCCTGAGCTCCTTCGAATCTTTTGAAAGTTCTCAAAACGACAGAGCCAGGCTGCCTGCTTTGCTGGGAGTCTCATAATTGGGGCGAGGGCTTAATTGGCATGTTTGTTTCCTCCAAGGGTTGGCTGGCGGAGGATCCTCACTGACAAAGAAGGCCCGCTCTGCCTTTGTTCTTAGCAGCACTCTGTGCCCATAGCAACAGCGGGTGCATCCAACAAAGTTGAAAAGAAAAAGCGCCCCGAGTTCACGTGGAGGTTGATTGCCCTGGAGAAGTTGACACACTCCCACCGATGGAAATGGCTTTACTGGGTCCTGAAAAATGTGTTCGTCGACCCCACAAATACAGGATGGGGCGAAAGCAGGCTTACCGTTGTTTGTATGGAAAATATCCCTGTAATTAATCAACAATAGTACACGAATAAACTGTGTTTCTTGCGTATTCACAACTGTAAACCTACTTTTTGCCCAGCCCTGCACCTACCGCGCCTCTTGTTTTCTTTAAGATGAGTCCGGTCAAGAGGCCTGTGTAATGAAAGATGTTTATAGAATCCATTTCCATTCTGCCCGAAGCCATCTGCTTTATGTCTATAATAAACAAGGATGTGTGCAGCCACTCTCGCGGGCTGGGTCCTGTTCGAGGCACTCAGGGCGAGGAAAGGTAAATTGACTGCCTCCCAGGCGCCGAGCATTAGCACATTACATCAGCAGCGACGGGCACTTAACCTTCCCGCTCGCCTCTCCTCGCGGTGTCTCTGCGCCGGCCTGTGACAAATGGGCCGAGGAGCACATGCTTAGTTAGAATTTAGTGCATGTGGGGCATCCGCCAGCATCGCATTACCTGGTGATTGAGGTGAAATGTGGGCAGCCGGGAAGGCCGTTCTCTGGGAAGCCGGGGGCCTTCTCCCGGTGAGGGGTGCCGGGACTAGCCGTCCTGGAGCCTCCTGATGCACCATGCTGGGAGCACTTTGAGAGCTCCTTCAGAAACAGAGGCTTCTCCTTGTCCAGAGGGTAAGGTCCCGCACCGCACCCCTGGGGCCTGCATGATCCTTACACCCTCTGCAGCCTCATCTCGGGCCACCCTCACATGAGCTCACACCGACACACGACCACATCGGCGTGCTTTTTTAGTTCATGACCCACCTTCCGTAGTGCTTTTCTGGACTTTTGCAGTGCTGGTACCCGTAATTTCCATCTTATCTCCTCAACTCCCGAGCCTTTCCTGCCCTGGTGGTAAGGACACTTCAGAGAACCAGCCCTTAAGTAGATGAGGGTGTTCCTTTCCTATGGCTGCTGTAACAAATTGCCACAAATTGTTGGCTTAAAACAACACAGTTTTACTGTTCTGTTCTTTCAGAGATCTGCACTGAAGGTGTTCGTAAGGCCGGGTTCCTGCTGAGGCTCTGGGGGAGAGACCATTTCCTGGCGGGTTCCAGGAACTAGAGGACTCGTGCACTGCTTGGTTCGGGGCCTCTCTTCCATCTTCAAAGCCAGTAGCACAGCGTCTTCTCTCCCTTCTGGTCCTTATGTCTGTATCAGACTCTCCACCATCATCCCTCTTGATAAAACTGGGCCACCTTGCTAATCCAGGGTCACCTCCCATTTCAAGACCCTTATTCTAATCACAGCTGCAAAGTCCCCTTGCCTGGCAGAGGGGCAGCCTGTTGCAACACTCCGGTTGTCCAGAATAGAGGGATGGACTTGGTGTCCATGTGCAGGAGACTGGTATGTTCCTGTTGGCGGGATCCTGGCATTGAAGATGGCACAACAGGGCAGGAATGCTTTATTTGATTTCAGTCTAGACTGGTGCAGTGGAGTCTTGGAGTATGATCTTAAATTCCTCTAGGAAGCCAGAAAGGTCAGATTATATCTCTGGAGGACCCTGTCTAGTGATTGTTTGTGACAAAACCAAAGAGAGAAGGTGGTCATCAGGAAGGGACTATGCATAGTTGGGGATAGTCTGTCATTCTCTCATTCATTCCACACATCTCTGAGCCCCCTTCCCCATCCCCTGTGTACTTTGCACAGTTCGGGAGTTGAGGGGACCTAGATGAATAAGAAACCACCCAGTAGGAATTCATCTACTTGGTGAAGAGTGACATGGAAACAAAGCAATGATGGTTCAGTGATTGATGAAGGAAGGAAGTGATCAAATGTGTAACAAATACATTAGCACAATGCGAGGCACAGGGATGAGATGGGGTGGAGGGGCATTGGGAAAGGACTCAAAGGAGAAACCTTGATAGCAGGAGTGAGGAGGGTGGTTCAGGTGCTCGGAACAGCACTTGCAGAAGCAATGAGAAAGGAAGCTGCACGTGGTATTTGAGTGAGATGAAATGCTGTCTGGGTGACTGTAGAGGGGGAAGCAGTACACCAGAGAGGGGGCTGGGGCCAGAAGTAGAATCTGTTTGCCTTGTCTCCTATTTAATGATGAATTCCAAGAAGGCTGTATGCTGCCTTCTCAACTTGTTAAATCCTTCCACAGCAGTTATTGCTCATGTGTGGACCTCCATTAAATGCTCATTGATGAGAAGCCTTTCCCAATAGCAAGACCCCCACACTCCCACACTTGCTTCGTCTCCAGAGGTATTATTACATGACTAGAGGCCCAGTGCACGAAATTAGTGTACCGGGGGAAGGGTGTCCCTCAACTCAGCCTGCATCCTCTCCAATCCAGGACTGCTGGCTCCCAGCTGCTTGCCTGCCTGCCTTTCTTATTGCCCCTAACCACTTCTGCGTGCCAGTCTGATCACTTTCTAAGCACTCCCCTGCCAGCCTGATTGATGCCTAACTGCTCCCCTGCCAGCCGGATTGCCCATAACTGCCCTCCCCTGCTGGCCTGGTCACCCCCAACTGCCCTCCCCTGCTGGCCTGGTTGCCCACAACTGTGCTCCCCTGCTGGCCATCTTGTGGTGGCCATCTTGTTTCCACATAAGGGAAGCCATCTTTTGCCACATGGGGGCAGCCATCTTATGTGTTAGAGTGATGGTCAATTTGCATATTACCTCTTTATTTTATAGGATAGGAGAGGGCAGACAAGTCACTTTTATAAGATGCTTCTGGCTTAGTGTCTGATGAAACTTGCACTCAAATCGGAGCCTGGTTTATTCTCCTGGTGGACCGCTGGAGTGAGTCCATTTCAACCCTACCATTGTATTTCTCTAGGTTTGTGCTTGGGAGGGTGTGTAGTTGAAGCAAGTTAGAGCACACAAATGACACAGATGCACTGACCTCGTTCCTGAGCCTGGGTCTGTGTGCTCCCTGCCGCCTCCTGCCGGAGGTGCTGCCCAGGCAGTATGAGTCACTGAACAAGCAGTGTGGCTCAGTGTGCCCACAGCAAGGAAAGAAAAGAAAGACACTTGTTAAATATCATTTACTCTTCTCCCCAACATCACACTTGATTGCCGCCATTCAAATAAATGTTCTAACATACAGTTTCTAGGAACTTTTGGAAAAGTGGATCCAAACCCCAGGTTACCTGAAATGGGGCAGTTACATGTTTTAATGCCCCTAGGAAATTATATTTTGTCAAAATGAAATAGAATTTTGAAAGGCTTCATCGTAGTTGTGAAAAATAACAGCCAGCTTCTGCAGATAACACTCACCACAAGGCTGCTCTTGTGAATAGTTCAACACTCTCTGCAAATAGTATCTCATTAAATCATCCAACCTCCCTGGGAAGGAGCTAGCAGCAGCAGCTTGCAGAGTCCTTTCTCTCATACAGTAGGGGGTGTTTCTGCTGCTTCAAAAGGAGCCCACCTGAGCTGAGAGTTTTTTTATCTTCATGCGGTAACTCAGAACAGCTTCTGTACACTAGGAGGTGCATTGGGCCTTCCCACCACCAGCATGCAGGTCTGTTCTCCAGCCGGCCAGTGTCCTTCTCATTCTCCAGGAAGCCCAGCTCTGTGCTTGAAGATGACTGAGCGTCTGAGGTAGAGAAAACACGGCCCCTGCTCTCACAGGGCTTACTGTCCGGTGAGGAGGAAGAACACAGAGCAGGTTTCTGCACTTGATGTGTGGTATGTGATTTGCTAAAGGTAGAGATTAGCTAGCCCAAGCTAAGTGTCACAAGAGCTCTCTGACAGTTATATCTCCCACTCTGTGGCGGACACTGTGGACATCCTGTTCCCGCTCCCTTTACCTTGCTGGTTCTCACTGGAGAGGCTACAAAGCTAAATACTTGCTTTTTTTTTTATTTTAATAAATCTTTATTGTTCATATTATTACAAATGTTCCTCATTCCCCCCCCCCATTGCTCCCCTACACCAAGTTTCCATTCAATTCTCTGCCCTTCCCCATCCCCCATTGTCCTCATCCATAGGTGCAGTTTATGTTCAGTCTCTTCCCGCCCCGCTCCACTCCCCATTTCCCCAAGAATCATCAGTCCACTCCCCTTCCATACCTCTGATTCTATTATATTCACCAGTTAATATTGTTCATCATGATTTTTACTTCCCTTGGTTTTTAGACTCACTTGTTGATAGTTACGTGTTTGTTCATAATTTTTATCTTTATTTTCTTCCCCTTCCTAAAGAACCCCCTTTAGCAATTCATATAATTCTGGCTTGGCAGTGATGAATTCCTTTAACTTAAATTTATTTGTGAAGCTCTTTATCTGGCCTTCGATTCTGAGTGATAGCTTTGCTGGGTAGAGTATTTTTGGCTGTAGGTTCTTGCTATTCATCACCTTGAATATTTCTTGCCATTCCCGTCTGGCCTGCATGGTTTCTGTTGAGAAATCAGCTGACAGTCGTATGGGTGCCCCTTTATAGGTAACTACCTGCTTTTGTCTTGCTGCTTTTAATATTCTCTCTTTGTCTTTAGCTCTTGGAATTTTAATTATGATGTGTCTTGGTGTGGTTCTTTTTGGATTCCATTTGTTTGGGGTTCTGTGTGCTTCCTGGACTTGTAAGTCTATTTCTTTCACCAGGTGGGGGAAGTTTTCTGTCACTATTTCTTTCAATATGTTTTCGGTATCTTGATCTCTGTCATCTTCTGGGATGCCCATAATTCTGATGTTGGTTCGCTTGAAGTTGTCCCAGAGGTTTCTTACATTATCTTCAACTTTCTGGATTCTCTTGTCTTCTTGCTTCTGGGGAGGAGTGTCCTCTGGCTCTTTGTGTTCCAAATCTTGGACTTGATTCTTGCAATCTTCCAATCTGTTTTTAGGACTCTGTATAATATTATTTATTTCAGAGATTGTATTCTTTATTTCTAGTTGACCCTTTATTATTTCTTGTTGATCTCTTATCATATCCTCATAGGTCTCATTTATTTTATCCGCCTTTTCTAAGAGATTGTTGAACAACCTTATAAGCGTGGCTTTGAACTCTATATCCAGTCGCTTTTTGTCCTCCATTTCTTTCGTTTGTGATCTGTTACCTCGTTTCGGCATTTTCGCTGCTTCCCTGAGTTGGTAGGTTGGGAAGATCAGCTGTGTCTATGCCAGGAGACAACCTTATTCCACTAGACTTGGAAACCTGCAAAAGCCTCTCTGAGTTCAGCTTGGATGGGGCGGAGTTTCTGGGTGGAACCTACAGCCTTGGCTTCCGGTTAGCCCCGCCCTCGGAGGTTCCTGAGTCTCTGTTCCTCAGTGTCCTTTGGTACTCGCTGCAAGCACCTCTGAGAGAAAGGCACCCTAGAGCTTCGCCCACTACCAGACAGTGTAGTCTCTCCCCCAACAAGCCCACAACTGGGGTTCAGAGCAGTTGAAAGTGTGGTTAAGAGCAGTCCGGAGCTTATGTCTCCTTCCTGGTAGGGCGATCTCACGGCCCAAACAACAGTCTGTCCTCTGTGCGCGCAGTGTGCTCGACTCAGGGGCGCTGCTTTTCGCCGTTCCCCTGAGCTTCTGTCTTACAGCCCAGATTCCCTCTGTATGAGGCTGGAGCCTGAGGGTCTTGCCCAGGACTGGGGTTCAGTGCAGTCAGAACTGGGGCTCAGCACAGTCCTGAGCTTTTAAGTCCTTCCCGCTGGGGCAATTCAGCAGCTCAGCGAACAGTCCCTCCTCTGCGCGCAATGTGCGCGACTCCGGGGCTCTGTCTTTTTGCCGCTGCGCTGAGCTTCCGCCTTACAGCCCAGATTCCCTCTGTATGAGCCTGGGACCCCCGGGGTCTCGCCCAGAACTGGGGTTCAGTGCAGTCGGAGTTGGGGTTCAGCACAGTCCGGAGCTTTTATCTCCTTCCTGCTGGGGAACGCCAGCCAGGCACTCAGCCGCCCCTCCTCGCCGGCTCCGTCCTCTCCCCTTGCGCGCACCGCGCCTCCTCCGTACCTTAGGCTTTTACAGCTCCTCTGGTTTTCCTTCTGGTTTTCTCTTTCCTTCTAGTTGTAGAATTCCCAGTCAGTCAACTTTCCTGTAGTTCTGGATAGTGTCCTCTCTATATTTTAGTTGTATTTTTTGAAATTGTTGAGTGCGGCTGCAGTTAGGCTTTTACCTCTGCCGCCATCTTGTTGTTGCCCCTAAATACTTGCTTTTCTAGCATCTCCTATAGAGTGGCCATGCGACCGAGTTCTGGCCAGTGAGACAGAAGCAAAATCTATAGTGGGGGAGGGAGGTTCTGAAAAAGCCCTTGTGTTTTTGACTAAGGGAGACAACCAAACTAGTGTAGCACCTTGAGTCTTCTTCTTGCTTTGATTGTATCCGTGGCTGCTATAGCTATAGCAGCAATCTTGTAATCATGAAGGAAAAGCTGAGAGAATTGCAGGGTGTTGGAAGCCAGTGATCCAATGCCAGCAGCTGCCAACTTCTAGATTTTTCATCATGTGAGAAACAAATAACCTCTCTTTGTTTAAGCCACTGAGGTTAGGCTTCTAAAATTTGCAACCAAATGCATTCCTAACTGATAATAGGCACCTAGCAGTGAGTCAAGAAATTGTGATCAAAGCCATAAATAATGTGATCGATCCCCTGAGTTGAATCTTAACAGATTGGGGTGTGCTGGGTTATTTCATTTGGAGGAAACTGAAATAGCATGAACAGAAGCTTAAAGCAGGAAGCCTTGAGGAGCTCACAAAGGAACTACTCACAAGTAATTCATTGTTTCTAGAATATAAAGTAAGAGGCAGGTGGTGGTTGGATGTAAACCTGGAGAAGCAGACAATAGGGGCTGGGTTAAAACAATGTTCTTAGATGCAAAGAGTCCCAGGCTCCAGTGACATAACTGTCCATGTCACACCTGGAATTGCAGAATTACAGCCAAGGCCACCATAGCAAGAGGAGTGAGAAAGGAAGTGAATGCATTTCTCCTGTTTGGCCACTGTATTAGTTACTTGTTGCTACATAACCTGAGCTTAGCAGGTTCAAAAACACAGACTTACAATCTCATCGTTTCTATAGGGCAGAAATATAGATGTGGCTTAACTCTGTCCTCTGACGCAGAGTCTCTTAAAAGACACAGGGCTGCAGTCTCATCTGAAGACTCAGCTGGGGAAGGATCCACTTGCACATTCACGCTCATGGTTATTGGCAGGATCCAGTTCCCTATCTGCTCTTGGCATCAGAAGTCTCCTTCAGCCGCTTGCCTCATGGGTATGTCCATGAGGCAACTCACAACAGGGCAGCTGACTTTATCAAGTGAGCAAGTGAAAAGCAGAGGAGGGAATTCTGCGTTCTTTTGTAACTTCTTTCAGAAGTAGAATTCCACTCCTTTGCTGCATTCTGTTCATTAAAACCAACTTACAAGCCCAGCCCAAACTCACGGTGAGGGGAATAAAGGTGAATACTGGCAGGTGAGGATCACTGGGAGCCATTTGGCAGCTGCCACCCACAAGCCCATTGCCACCTCCTTTCTTTCTCCTTCGCCTCCCCCTTGCCATGCAGCAGCAGCATCTGTTTTATCATTGTCATCATCACCACAGCCACAGTGATTATCTATTAAACACTTCTTATGTACCAGACACTTAACATCTATAGTTCATTTATGCTCACAACCACTAGATAAAGGTAAGTAATAGTATCCCCATCTTGAATATTAGTAAACTGAAGCTCAGAGAGGGACTGTGATGTAGCCTACATTACACAGCCAGTAAGAGGTAGTGCTAGGAGTCAAACCAAGGCCTAACCCCAGTGGACGTCTTCACTGCCTCTCCGGGAGGCAGTGTCTCAGAGGTAGGAGAGCCATGTCTGCCAGCCTGCCCTGGGGCCCAGGCTGTTTTCTGCTTTCCTCCAGCCTCACCAGTGCTAAAAGCCAAGGCGTGCAGAGACGAGAGGGTAAGCTAGGCCCTCTCAAAATGCTTGGGCCTAGAAAAATGATAGGTAAAACGAAAAAGGATCTGTAAAATAGATCGTAGCCCTGCACCAATGTTCATTTTCTAATCTTAATGATTGCTCTGTAGTTATATAAGAAAATGTCCTTGTTCATAGAACACATGTATTAAAGCAGCGACCGACAACCTTTTGCACCTCATGGAGCACCAGTGGTCCATGGACCACCCGTTGGCAACTGCTGTAAAAGTATTTAGAAATAAAGAGGTATTATCTGGACTTTACTCTCAATCATTTCAGAAAAAAATATATGTAGGAAGATATATTTGTGTGTGTGTGTGTGTGTGTGTGTGTGTGTGTGTGTAGAAAGAGAGAATGAGTGATAAAGCAAGTGTGGTAAGATGTTAATATTTGGGGAATCTTAGTAAAGAGTATATGGGAATTCTTTGCATAAGTTCTGCAACATTTCTTGTAAGTTGGAAATTATTTTAAAATACGTTTTTTTAAAAAGTGCTGGTCTACTCTTCCACCTGAGTTCTACTTGGACTATCAAAGATGACATTGCATACCTCCTTTTGACCCCAGGGAGACCCCTCAGAGGCCAGGGAGGGTATGGACCTTATGAGCAGAACATGGTCTCTGAGGTCAGTCTTCCTGGGTTTCAGTCCTGGCCCTGTAGCTTCTCAGGTTCCTTTGTCATATATGTAACCACTGGGGGCTGTTGAAAGGATTTAGTGAGATGAGGGATATACTTTGATGTAGTGTTTAGCACAGTCAGTTCTTGACCCATGGGGAGCCCTCCACAAACATTGATGTTATTATTATTGCCTCCTCATTCATCTAGTAAGTGAGAAGTAATGTGCTGTGTGTGGTTTAGAGACACTGATCTTCACGTGAACTCCCTGACATGAGTTTTTGTCCCCATTAGGCAGAGTGGCCACTGCCGCAGATGTGGGTGTGCCTGACAAGATGAAGAGCCGGATCCCCGTGGTGCTCCTGGCCTGTGGCTCCTTCAACCCCATCACCAACATGCACCTGCGCTTGTTTGAGGTGGCCAGAGACCACCTGCACCAGACAGGTCAGTCAGGGGCCTGCACCAGTCCTGGTGGGTTGGGCATTCTGGGGCTTTGCTGGCTGCCGTCATCATCACCATTATTAAAACTGCTTGGTCTGTTCATTCACAGCATAGCTGGTGGCATACATGTCTCCCATCGTATTCTGAGGGTTAACACTCCTTAGCCGTGTGACATATCCCTGGCCATATAGTTGAATCCTTCTCAGAGTCCTCCCATACCCCTGCCCATCTCATATTGCCTATAAATGCTAAAGACACCGAATACTTTACAGAACCTGTGTCTCCGACAGGGCACCCTTCCTGGTGCTTCCAGAAAGCATTTACCTACACAGCCAGATGAAGGGGTAGTATGTGCCCTTGAGAACCTCTGTTACCCCTCAGTGGGTAAGCAAACATTCTGCAGTTGACCATGGAACAATGAAGGGATTGGGGACACTGACCCTCACCCCCCCACACACACACACACAGTCAAAAATCCACATAGAGCTTCTGACTCGCCCAAAACTTATTGAATGGAATTCTCATATACTACTGGTAGGAAAGTGAATGGTGCAACAACGGCTGTGGAAAACAGCTTGGCAATTTCTTATAAGTTAAATATTTACCTACCATGAGATTCAGCTGCTCCATACCTATTTACACACTCCCCCCCCCAAGAAAAATGAAAGCATATGCTCATGCGAAGACTTGTGCACAAATGTTCAGAGCAGCTTTAATTATGATAACCCCAAACTGGCAACGATACAAGCATATACCAACATGTGAATAAATAGAACAGATGGTGTTGTATCCATACAGCGGAGTAGTACTCAGCAATAAAAAAAGAATGAATCAAAAACACAGGTAAATCTCAATTATGCTGAATAGAAGAAGCCAGATCAAAAGACAGTATATACTATATGAGTGTCATTTATATAAATTTCTAGAAATTGCAAACTAAATCCACAGTGACAGCACACAGATTAGTAGTTGAGGGGTCGGGGAGCAACCTGGGGCAGGAGGGAAGGACTACAAAATGGCCCAAGGAGAGTTTGGGGGATGGTGGATATATTTGTTATCTCAATTGTGGTGTTGATTTCACAGGTGTATATATGGGTCAAAACTTACAAAATTATGTGGATTATTGCATGCCAATTATACCTTTTTTATTTTATTTGTTTATTTATTTTAATTGTTGACAGTATTACAGATATCTCTCATTTTCCCCCTTTTACTCCCCTCCATTCAGCCCCTACCCACCCCACCCCACCCCCACCCCACCCCAAAATCAGGTCTTCACTACCCTAGTGTTTGTGTCCATGGGCTATGTATATAAGTATAAAAGTGCAAATTATACCTTTTTTATACCTTGGAAACTTTAAAGAAAAAAGACTCCACAAGGTTGCTTAGGTCATATATGTAATGGGATAAATTCTGTAGTATCCCAATTTGTTTAATAAATAAACAGCAAGCAAGAAAGAGGTATAGAAAACTGTATGATTCAACAGAGGTTTAACCATTCAAATATGCATGGTCCTTATTTGAATCCTGATTCAAATCAACTATAAAATGATATTCATAAATTGGGGAAATCTGAACACTGACTAGATATTAAATGGTGTTAAAGAATTGTTGTTTAAATTTTAAGGTTAATAATTGCTATTGTGTTAAAATAAAAATAAAAAGTGTCCTTTTCTCTTAGGAAACAAGTATATACCCTTGGTGCAGCAATTCCACTTTCCACAATTTCTTAGAAAGCAATTATGTTGTGGGGAGTGAGAATATTTCTATTTGGGGGAAAGAAGGAATATACTCCTTTTATATTTGTAAATAGTGTGTGGAATAATGTCCTTTCAGGGTATATAGCTTCTACTCGGCTCGCTATAAATATCTGCTTGACTCTTTGCCACTGAGTGGCTTTTCCTGTCAACTTTGACTCATCAGAAATGCCCCTGGCTTTGTGGCCATTATCTTTGCTGTGAGGTTTATCAGGGCAGGGCCTGCATTCTGCTTTCTAGAATGTGCTGCTTCACAGACAGTTGTATCGGGGACTTCAGGTACTTAATGTACTTGCAGACTCAGCTTTAGCCACATAGTAAGACTCTGGCATGACCCTGTGAGTGTCAGAGTATTCCTGGTCCCCAAAAGTCACAGTAACCACAAAATGCATGGGCACATTAAATTATATATGATTTCTATCACGTGGGGAACAAATAGGTAAAGGGTCCTCGGTCACAAATGACCTCCAGCACCTTCTTTGCCTTTATTCTCAGTCATTCCTCTCTGGAAAGAACTTGGTCGGTTTTTAAAGTCCAGAATGAATTCTCCTGCCCAAGTCTTTGAATGTTATACATCGAGGTGACACCTTTCAACGTCCCACAGATATTTACTGCATCTCCCCCAGGCCGGGCACTGTGGTTGGAAACACAGTTGATTAAATTTTCTCCCCTGCCCCGAAGGAGTGCACAGGGTAGGTGGCCAGAGATGCACAGTAGCAGGTGACTGTGGCACTAGGTGCAAAGGAGGGATGTCTCCCGCCTGGCAGTTGGGTGAAGTTTCTTGAAGGAGGTGACACCTAAAGCTTGCAGAATGTGGAAGACTTAGGCAGGCACCGTTCAGGGGGATTATGGGCAGAGAAAGCAGCATGGGTAGACATGGAGGTGGAAAAGACCGCATTCCAGCACACGGGAGAAAGAGACGAGGCTGAAAAGGTAGGGAGGACCAGCCATGGAGAAGGGGACCTTTTCCCACTCTGAAGGGTATGTGGTGGGAATTTCCTTTCGCTTATAGTCCAGCATCATCTTCCCCGATGATGACCACAGCCCCAGCCACTGACTGCAGTCTCCCCCAGCCAGCAGATCTGTGCACCGAGGCATAATCCAACCCACCGTCTCTCCAGGGGCAGATATTTAAACAGAGCCTTTCTCTCCATCAGAATCAGCTCACGGCTAAGGCTGGGTGAAAACCTGGCCCCACCGATGACCTTTTCTCTTGAAGAAAATGAAATCTTCCTTCTGATGGTGTATTTTTACTAAAACAACTCACAATTTTCATTTGCTATTGCAGGCATATACACGGAATTAAACAAGCTAGAGCAATTTGTTTTGTGCCTTTAAGTAAGAAATTAACAGTGTCTTCCTAGTTTGCTGCAGCAGCTCAGATTTTGAACGCTTTCTCGTTTCATAAGCACCCTTTCTTCAGACTGCCGTTGTCCTTCCCTTCCTTTGTTTACTGCTTCCTTTTTCTCCTGAAACAACAAGAAGCCTTAACAACTGACAGAGGCCCTAGAACATATCAACACTTTTAACTGTCTTTAGTCCTGTGAAAACTTGTGCCTGTAGATTTTCATTAATAAAGTAGTAAAACAAAGTCATACATGCTCTTAAGTTGAACCAGCTATTTTTTTTACCCTCTTTTACTTGCAAGACTGTTTGGGAATAAGATATGGGCTTGTAGGAATGTGTGGTGTTTGGATTTTCTGTATTTGTAGTGCTGCCCTTTACCCAGAGGCACCGCCTTGCCTTGCACTGCCTGCTGCATAACACTCAGAGGCTTCTCAGAGGCTTGATGGATGAAGGTGTGTAGTAGGAATGGGTAGCTGTAAAGGGGTTCACTTGGCATTTTTATTTTATTTTTTTAAATATATTTTATTGATATTTTACAGAGAGGAAGGAAGAAAGATACAGAGCTAGAAATGTCAATGAGAGAGAAACATTGACCAGGTGCCTCTTGCACACCTCCTACCGGGGATGTGCCCGCAACCAATGTACATGCCCTTGAATGGAATCGAACCTGGGACCTTTCAGGTCTGCAGACCGACGCTCTACCACTGAGCCAAACCAGTTTCGGCGGCATTTTTATTTTTAATTTGCTGATTTTTGATATAGAAGATTCAACCCAACATATGACTAGTCAATAGTATCAGACATGCCTTAAGCATTTCTTTGAATACATTAAGGATTCAAGACTGAATTTCTCTTAAGATGTTGGATGTATTCCCAGTTGCAACCAGTTGTTTTTCCCAACATGTAGTCACAAACTTACTAATTGAACTTGAATTCTGTGTTCTGATATTTCAACGTTTATTATTTCTAATCAATTTAATTTGGGCATTGGCCTATATTTCAACAACAGTCCACTTGTATTTCTTTTTTTAAATCAAACTTTCTGTCAGTTTAATACTTGTTCATTAATGACTGTGTAGTACCTGTTTGTTTTGTGTATCTAGCAAACCCATATAGACCTTACTATTTGTCAGGTAGTGTTCTAACTGCATTACACAAACTCATTTAACTTCCGCAACAACCCTACAAAGTGGGTACTGTTACTCTCCCTACTTTTAAGATGGGGAAGCTGAGGCTGGGAGAGATTGAGTAACTTTTCCAAGGTCACACAGCCAGAAGAGACAGTTCGTTTGCCTCAGAGAATCTGTACTCATAACCACCAACCCATGCTTCCTCCACCTATTCAACAAATTACTTGTTGAGCTGGGAGCTATGCAACATGCAGGCATGATAAGGGAGCAAAAGTGGTCCCTGTGTGACCTCGGGTAAGTTGCCAAAGGGTAGAACCTAAGAACCTTATAGTGTGCAAATCTCAAAGTATGGAAGGGTTTTATAAAGATGAAGGCACTTCTAGTCCTGCTCTTGAGAACTTATGAATCAAATGGGACAAGGGGAGAGGATGAGAAGGATACTCTAAGCACAAGAATAACAACAGTGTGCAAGAGAACACTGCATAAGCTATAATGGTTAAAGAAGGTTGTGTAAGTACAAGGACTAGAACATAGAAAGTGTTCAGTTGCCCTAGTCAGTTTGGCTTAGTGGATAGAGCATAGTCCTGCGGACTGACGGGTCCTGGGTGTGATTCTAGTCAAGGGCATCCACCTCAGTTGCAGGCTCCAT
Source organism: Vespertilio murinus (assembly GCA_963924515.1). Taxonomy (NCBI): domain Eukaryota; kingdom Metazoa; phylum Chordata; class Mammalia; order Chiroptera; family Vespertilionidae; genus Vespertilio; species Vespertilio murinus. Next base: position 28,908,747 of record OZ004715.1, on the reverse strand, counting down.
CCCTGGCTTTGATTGGGGCATGTGCGGGAGCCAACCCAAAGATGTGTCTCTCTCACATCGATATTTCTCTGTGTGTGTCTCTGTCCCTCCCTTTCATTCTCTCTAAAAATCTATGGAAAAATATCCTTGGGTGAGAATTAACCAAAAAAGCAAGTGTTCAATGGTCAGGAGACCATTTTCTCCCTACTTTTATTGATAGGGAAACTGAGGCTTGAAGAGGTTGTCATTGAAACAGCTAATCCTAGGAGAATTGGGCATGAACCCAGGCTGTGACCCAAAGGCCAGTGTTCTTCCCACTGCCCCACCTGCGGAGATCCAGCAGCAGGCTCTGTGAGGCCTGCTGAATGTGCAAGTCCCAGAGATGGTGTGAGAGCAGAGAGTCCGGATGGACTGGTAGAACACAGAGAAGTGGCCGAGGCTAGATCTTGGAGTCTGAAATGTCAAGGAAGGAATGTGGACTTTAGGTGGAAGGGACTCTGTGGAAGTCTTTAACCAAGTGGCCACCAAGTGAGATCTTGACACACAAGTCCTCAGAGAACCTTGAAAAACCAATTGCTAGAATACTCTTAGCAAGCTATACCTGTATAGCCCACATCCCCATCCAGTGCCTGGATTGCTGACTTGAGGGATCAGGCTAAGCATGTCAAACTCATGGCCTGTGGGCCAACTGTGGCCCACAATGAATATTTTTGCAACCCAGCCAATATAACGGTATGTAAGAAATGGGTTTTTTTTGTTTTGTATAATATATTTTTATTGATTTCAGAAAGGAAGGCATGAAGAGAGAGGAGAGGGGAGAGAGAGAGAGAGAGAGAGAGAGAGAGAGAGAGAGAGATCAATGATGAGAATCGTTGATTTGCTGCCTCTTGCACAACCGCTACTGGGGATTGAGCCCACAACCCAGGCATGTGCCCTTGACCGGAATCAAACCCAGGACCCCTTAAATCTGCAGGCCAACGCTCTATCCACTGAGCCAGCTAGGGCTGTAAGAAAAGTTTTAATAAAAATTTCATAACTTAATTTTTATAATATCCTGTTATACATAATTATTAATAACAAACTACAATGTTCTCTATGACTGATTACTAATAATTGTGTTGCATTCATTTCCCTTACACGCCTTATGTGCAGGCGCACCATTTCTCTCCACTAATACCAGCAGCGAACATTTTAGCAGCCAATTGCCCCGTCATTAGTCTTGGATTGACTTGTTTGGTGTGCACAACAGGAAATATTTCGCTTTCAGAGAACAAGAAAAATAGTTTTATTTGCATTACACTTACTAATCTGTGCAGTTATTCAGTTTCTGGTAAGTTAACGCTCAAGAAAAAGATATTAATTTTTATTAAAATGTCCTATTATTTTATGTTAACGATGACTCATTTATTTCAGCCCTTTATATTCATCATGTCTCTATCGAAATAAACCTGGGTTTCTATGAAAATTGAATCTTTTGTATGTTTGTATGCTTCTATGAAACTTAAACCTTGTTAGCCTTTGAGTTTGACATGCTTGGTTCAGGCCCCCTTCACCAGAGCAAACTGGATGCAGCCTTTCGGGCAGGTGCATAGCCCCAGACAGCTTTTGCCTGCAGCTTGGCCCAGTATGCATTTCCCACTTCATTGCTAAGGTGATCTTGTAAAATCTTGTCTGATGCCTGGATAAGGTTCTGCCTTCATTGCTGTTACTGGCCTGCTCATGTGGAAACTCTCCCAAACAGGGAAATGACTTATTCTCTATGAACTCTTGCTAGCTCTGAGCAGACATTACTTTTTTTCTAAGTGCTTAGAAATTATCAGTTTCAGGCCCTGTCCCTGATTTTGCTGTGGTTTGAATTCAGGGTCCCAAACTGTAGTCCAGAATTTATCCTTGATGCTTTCTCTATAGTCAGCTCAACAGAAAGATTCCTCCAGAAAGGAGAACCCTGGTTTTCCAGACTCATGGAGAGAAAGTGGCCACACATCTGCTCTCCGTCAAATCTTTGTCCCGGCCCAGGCAGGACCCGGGAGGTCTATGTCTGGCAGCCTGACAGCACACAGACCCCACCCAGCCACTCCCCTCTGACTTCATTGCCCTTGGATCCTGGATTCTCTATTTCTAGTCTCTCGGTTGCCACAGCCCATAAAAGAAAGGATGCAGAATAGTGAACCACAGAGGAGACAAGAGGGCCACAGAAAGAGCACTGGTTTTGAAGTTAACCTGGTTGTTAAACCCACTCACTAGTTCATGATCCTGAGCAATGCCCTTCATCCCCCAACCTGCGTTTCCTCAGCTGTGACAAGGGGATAAAATCTCCTAACCCTACAAGGTTATCTATATTATAAAAAGCCAGTGACCATAACGCCATAATGCCGTAACGACCAAATGACCGGTCACCAGGAGGTGCACTGATGGGTCCTGTGGTGGGGCAGAGTGGGTCTGGGGTCCTGCAGTGGTGTGGCAGGACTGGGTCTTGTGTAATTTCATGCACTGGGCCTCTGGTTTATTATAAGGTCCACATGAGATGATGTACATAAAGTATCCAGCCCACATGATATAGCCAATACATGTTTGGCCTCACCACTACAACTGGAGCAGGCCCCAGCCCAGTGCTGGCTTACAGCGGCACCTGTTCCTATGACCATGAGCAGACAGGTTCACATAATAATCTCACATCTATGCAGGGGAGGGAGGAAACCACAGCACAGCTTCTCCTGTGTCCTTATCCCTTTCTTGATACTTTATAATGTTATTTCCTCACAATCTTGCCCCACATGTGTGTGGCATCCCAGATTAAACTGCATTGTAAAGATAACCACCAGTCAATAGCTTTGTTCTTTTCCTCCTTTTGGAAAACCTGGAGGAGGGGTTAAGGGATCTTATGGCTCCCAGAGTTTCCTCTCAGTGCCTTGCATTTTAGTTTATTTTTATTTTTTTAATTTATTAAGGTATTATATGTGTACATAGCTTACCATTGCCCCTCCCACCTCCCATACATGCCCTCCCTCCCCAGAGTTTTTGTCCATTGGTTGTACTTATATAGTGCCTTGCATTTTAAATGGAAGCGTATTTATTGAGCATCAGCAGTTTTCTGTGTTAAAGAGAAACACCTGATCAGTGTCCAGTAAATTGCACATGACTGTTGCTACCCCTGTGATTTAATCTTGATTCTCTACTATACAGTGAGTATAAAGAGAATTAAATGTATCATGATCAGGCAGTAATGCATAATCTTTAAGGGGGGAGATAAGGGGGGAGATTAAATTCTACTTAAGGCAGTAGCAGCTCCAGTTCTGGGTCTTCTGAGCTTTAGGAGACACCATGAGAGCCTGAGTAAATTTAAATAATCCCAGCATGTTACTTTAATCTTGGGCTCACACAGATGATGCTTATCAATCAAGCAGAGTGATTTTAATATATATTCATATATCTCCAGCCTGGTCTGAAACATTGTTCGTTTCACATTTCTAATTTAAAACTTTTTTTTTTCTGGAGGTGTTGGATTATTCCAGCAGTTGTTTGGACCAAAATGAGTTTTTCCATATCCTGTGAGGTTTCAAGGGTTTGTGGCTACACATGTATTAACATTCGAAATCCTTTCAAAAGAAGGTGCTGTTCTGATTTAATAAGAAATAGGCATTTTTCTTATCCTTAAATATCTACCTTGGGGTGTGGCTTAAGTGAAGTAGACTCTGGACAGGTCTCTGAGGGGGCAGTTTCTGTGACATTACTCTTGCACTAGATTTAACTATGCCAGGTTGGAGGTAAACAGCACTTAACCGATGAGTGACCTTTTCATTGAGCTTCTCGGACACTTTATGAACCCTGCATTCTGGTTTTCATTCTACACCACTGCAGCTCATATGTACAGTTCTTTGAAAAAAAAATGGGAACTATTATTCTTGTCCCCATAAACTGTAAGATGTCTCCCACCTCTTCCCCAGTTTTCTCATCCTTTTCTCCTTCCCCCTAGCTGAAGATAAAAATAAAACAAATCCATATTTATTTTTTTAATTTTTTGATTATTTCATTTTACTTTGTGCTGTTCCTCAAAAAGAGCTGACATTGCAAATGATGTGTCCACCCAAGAACGAGTACCTACAGTATATAAAGAAGTCTCAAAACTGAAAACACAAACAGTCCACTTGGGAAATGGGAAGAAGGAGACACCAAGAGATATTTCACTGAAGAGGATGGCAAAGAAGCACATGAAAAGACATTGAGCAACATTTGCCATTAGGGAAATGCAATTTTAAAACCACAAGAAGGTATTACTATATACCTAGTAAAATGACTACAACACTAAATGCTAGAAAGGATGCAGAGAAACTAAGCTGCTCAGAATTGCTGGTGGGAACATAAAATGGCACAACCACTCTGGAAAAGACTAGCAATTCCTTGTAAAACTAAGTATGTAAAACAAAACTACCTTACGGCCCAGCAATTGCACTCCTGGGCATTTATCCCAGAGAAATGAAGACTTAGGTTCACACAGAAACCTATACACAATGTTCATTTCAGCTTCAGTTATAATGATTAACACTGAAAACCATCCGGATATCCTCCAAGGGCTGAAATGTTAATAGTTAAACTACAATTCACCCATACCACTCGGTAATAAAAAGAAGCTACCTGTGACAACTTTGATGAGTCTCCAGGAAATAATGCTGAGTGAAAAAGCCAATCCTAAAGTTTTCATATTGTATGACTCCATCTCTAAAACATTCTTGCAAAGATCAAATTATATAAATTAAAACAGATTAGTGGTTGCCAGGGGTTTGGGATGGGGGTGGAAGGACAGGAGAGAAGTGGACATGGTTATAAAAGGGCATCCTGAGGGTCTTTGTGGTAAGGGAAATGTTAAGTATGTCTACTGTGGTGTGGATACATGAAACCTCCAGATGGATGAAATTCATAGAACTAAATACACACACATGCAATTGAGTGCATGTAAAACTGGTGAAATCTGAACAAGATTGGTAGATTATATGAATCTCAGTGTCCTGGTTGTATCATCCTATATAATAAAAGGCTAATTTGCAAATAGACTGAATGATGGAACTACCAGTCACTATGACACGAATTGACCACCAGGGGGCAAATGCTCAATGCAGGAGCTGCCCCCTAGTGGTCAGTACGCTCCCACAGGGAAGCACTACTCACCAGAAGCCAGGGTCATGGCTGGCAAGTGCAAGGGCAGTGGCAAGAGCCTCTCCTGCCTCAGTGGCAGCACTAAGGATATCCAAATGTGAGGGCTCCCGGACTGCGAAAGGGTGCAGGCCAGGCTCAGGAACACCCCGCCCCCTCCCCGCATTCCTCCTCCCCCTCCCCCTGGAGTGCACAAATTTAATGCACCGGGCCTCTGGTAGTATAATAATGCAAGATGTTACCATTGGATCACAGAACCCTTTTTCTCTGTGGGGGCTGGTAGGTGCCTACTTACTATTACACAGAACAGCTACAGAAAAACTAATCTAAACAACACTTGAAATTAAAAGAAAAGAAAAAACTTTTAAGAAAATTTTCCCACCCAAACTACTTTTTTAAGGCTTGGTGGAAATGGTTAGCTTTAAGTTAGTTTTGCAACTCTAAATTATATCTTATATTGCAAATGGAAGGATCATCTATTATTTACATAATCAGAATCGACCATTGAATACATTAGACATGTAAATTGAGGGTATTGTTAGAAACAAACCACAAAAATGAAATTGCATTAAACTCCTTAAAGCATTTACAACCTAAGAAACCCATATCCTTTTTTTTCCCCTAAAAAATATTTTTACTGAGATATAATTGACTCAGATATATTCTTTTATTTCATTCTCATAAAATTGGTACTTTGGTCATTATGGGAAAGAGGCCTTGTTTACAGCCCAGTGCTCGGTTAATAAAAGAACCTTGGATAATAGAAAAGAAGTGGTCCCTCCAGAGTTAGCGCTGACCCATGGTTCTCCACTGATGCATAAGAATCCCATTGCCCTGAGATGGCCGGGGGAAATTACAGTTCTTACGGCCTCACTGCCAAGAATTGTTAACGATGACATCAATGCGGACCTCCCTCAGAGAGAGACCAGGAAGTACTGACATGTACATTGTCCTTCTCTTTCTCATTCCTCCCATTGTCAATCTGAGGAAGCATTCCAGTTTCAGGCTGCCTGTTCCTGCAGCGGGGTCGGGAGCAGCCCTAGTGGTGGAGATGGGCTAGCAGGCTGGTCAGGTCTCTTCCCAAATGCCATGTCTGTTAACCTCCAGGCCAAAGACCACAACCCCACCAGATGAGCTTGTAGAATGAAGAAAATGGCTTCCTGCTTCCCGCAGTGATCCCTTCCCCGTCCTGAGTCATCATTAGTCTTATCACGAATAATGCAAAAAGGCAGCTAAGCAGTTTAAATTTTATCCATAAAATTAAGCCTTGTGTTTCACCGCAGCATTTAACTCCATGACCTATTTTATTGAATCTCTTAGCAGATCTTGGACAGTTTCCTTGGGTGTAAATTACCATGAAGGAAAATTGAAAAAGTATCAAGAAACGGGCAAGGATATTAGTGCAGAATCAAGGAGTCATCAAGCTTCAGTTGTTCTGAAGATTTTTTTTAAAAAAGAAAGAAAGTCTCTTTTCAATACAGTTAAAGTGGAAAGAATTGATTTGATTAACAAGAGTTCACCTTTCTTAGGCTACCCGCTGCCGTCTGCATTGTAATGTGACTCAATTTAGATGCCCCCTCCTCTAGAAAAATCTGCTCAACTTGTTCCGAGGCTTTTGGGGGCACTTCATGTACCTTTGCCAGCATTGACCACCTCCTGGTGACTGTCGTCTCTCCCAAGACTGAAACCCCCTGGAGGGCAGGGCGCCCACTTTATTTCAGAATTCACATGCTTGAATACATGCTAAAAAAAAATGAATGTGGTCCCTTCTTGCCTTAAGAAGAGCAATGGTGTTTGTGGTGAAAACAAGAGAGAGGCAGGGGTACATTGAACTGATGTTTCTAGTGTGCTCTTCAGCCAGGTGTTTGCCTGACCTGGTCTTTGTCTCCTATATTATTAGCTCATTGGAATCAAGTGAAGAGATTGCGGAACAGAGAGGTTAAGCAGTTTGCCCCAAGTCACACAGCTCATAAAGCAGCAGGGCTGAGCCTCTTGTTCAGATGTGCCTCTGTCCACTGGCCTTCACATTCCTGCCATCTTAAGAGGCCAACTGAAATGACAGATTGCCCGGGACTTGCTCCTTAATGGGAAAGGAGGCTGCTTTGCATAGCTCGCACACAGAGAGGTTGCTCAAGGCAGTATTTGGAGCTGCTTTCCCATGGACTTTATTCCAAGCCAGAACTGCCTGATTACAACCTGCCCCCTACTGCCTTTCTTTCTTTGTGGAGTTCCTGCCAAATCTAAGGCCCCCAAAGAGAAGTTTCTAAGGAGCCAATAGCCTAGCATTTTGGAGTTCTGGTGAGTTCTTTTTAAAACATACCAACTCTGCAAGGACATTCATTCTATTCAGCAGGCAGAGAGACACAGCCAGGGGTTAAATGACGGAAAACAGACATGCAAAGGAAAAACATTGTAATACCCTGAAAGCATGTAGGACCCCAAGGAGCCGGCCACCCCCTCCGAGGCTTTGTCAGTACTCAGGTAAACAGAAGGCACTCCCACACGACCAACACTACCTACCTGAGACTCAGAAAAATGATCGTAGCAAACAGGGCAGTAGAAAGAGACAACAAAACAGTCCTTTCTATCCAGACGAAGAAGGGAAGTTTAAACTCCAGGACGTATTGCTGCTTTGTTGTTTACTTTGCCAAGTTTTTAGGAAGTGGCACACAAAGGAAGCAGGACATTTGGAAGTGAAAGGCAGAGAAACCTCACACTGACAAGCTCAGGCACTGAAAGACCTGGAGGCCAGTGCTCTGTGGCGCGCAGGAAGAGTTTGCTGGTTGAAAGAGCCTTGGCACAGCAAGCGGGAAATGAAGGGCAGGCAGAGCCTGAGGGCACGGAAGAGGGGGAAGGAAGACTACACTTCCGGAGATGGTGACTGCGGTCCCACCTGGCCACCGCGGTCCCAGCTGGCCCACTGTGGTTCCACGGGGCCACCAATCTACTTTGGGGTGATGAGAAGACCTGGTTGTATTCTTCTCCCTCCCCCGGATGTCTGTGATCCAGGCACACCATGGCCTGTGAAACTGATGGGTGCTTCTGGCCAGCACTGCACAGAGCAGAGCAATAAACAGGCAGCCTCAAGTCCATTTGGGCCAAAAGAGCAAAGAGCAATCTGGCTGAAGAAACAAAATAAGAAAGGAAAGGGAGGGAGTAAGGAAGGGAAGGAGGGAGGGAGGGAGGGCTTGCTAAATAAGCTTGAAATCCGATGAAGAAAATAAAATGGCCACAAAGCCTTAATAGCCTCAGCCAGATCATGTTCTCCAGACTTAGCTTGGAGGCCAAGTTTAATCACAATAACCTTTTTTCAAAAAGCACACAAATCCATTTAGTAACTGACATTCTAGTCTTCTTTCTTTCTTTCTTTCTTTCTTTCTTTCTCTTTCTTTCTTTCTTTCTTTCTTTCTTTCTTTCTTTCTTTCTTTCTTTCTTTCCAATCTGCTTATTATCACTTTGGCTTCTTTTTCCTGGGCTGCTCCTGATAGTTCTTATTTATTTATTTATTCGTTTATTTATTTTTGCCTTTCAAGGTTTTGTTTTCCAGCCAGCACAGCCACAGAAAGAAGAAAATGGACAGAAGGGACCCTGAAGTGGGTAGGGCCTGGCTGTGCCTGTGCCCACGGGGACACGGAGCTTTCTGAGCAAACGCCCAGAACCCGTGGGACAGGGCAGGCAAGCCCAAGCATTACCCAACACTTTTCTCGGTTGTTTTGACAAGTGTAGCTTTTGTTTTAAATATGTATGCTGGTTCTTAATAAAATGCTGATAAATGTGCCAAAGCATTCTCTGTGGAAATAATGAAGTCTTTACACTTTGAAATGCTATTAAGTCTTACTTCATGGTTTGTGAGGCTGCTAGCATTTTCAGCAGCAGTAACATTTTTATTGCAGCCCAGTCTTGCAAGGGGAGATGGTCTCATTGTTCGGGTCAGCTCTAGCAGGGGCGGAATCTCTGTCACGCCCCACAGTGACCTGGTGTGGGGCTCCCCAGAGACAGAGGCAGAGATGCGTAGGGGCACCCTTCTTAGACCTGGCTGACTTAGGGTTCTCAGAACCTCTGGGTCAGTCATCAGTTCAGGGCAATAGAAGAAGTACAGGCAGACCTGGGTTTAAATCCCAACCCTGCCATTTTCTGGTGGTGTTTCCATGGAAAAATCACATAACCTTTCTGAATCTCCATCCCTGTTCCAGTTATTATTACTGCATAACAACCACCCCAAACTTTGTAAATTGACCATTTTATTATGCTCAGAGGTTCAGTGGATTGGGAATTTGGACAGAGCACAGTGGGACGGCTTGTCTCTGCTCCGGGATGCTTGGGAACTCAGCTGGGAGCAGGAAGCGTCTGGAGACTTTGTCACCCTGGCAGCTGATGCTGGGTAGGGGATGGGATGTTAACATTGACTGTAACACGCCCATGTGACTGCGCTGTGGGGTCTCTCAGCATAGGCTAGTTTGGGCTTTCATGGTCTGGGTAGCCAGGCTCTGAGACCAAGTCTCCCCACATCACAAAGTGGAAGTATACAGCATTTTAATGACACAGTCTCAGAAGTGACACAGTATCACTTTCTGCCACTGGGTAAAGCACTTGTGCCCACCAGAGTCCAAGGGGAGGGGCGCAGACTTCACCTCCTGGTGGAGGAGTGGCCAGGTTCTAGATGAGCATACAGGCTGGGCGATAAATGCTCTGAGCATCTTTGGAAATGCATTCTCCCACAACTCTCTTCTCTGCTGACTCACCAGGCCGGGGAGTGGAGGAAGGCACAATTGCTGAGCACCAGCTAAGTGCCACAGCTGTCCATATGTTATCTAATTCTCATTAGTTTAAAGTATCGTATTTAAATAATGCTGGGGTCCAGGAGAATAGACAGAATAGTGGCTACCTCATGTATTCTCTCAGATGGCACCAGAGCAGGATGGCCAACAAGAAAGCAAGTCATTAAGTTTCTAGTCACACCTGCTAATATCCCAATGGCCAAGGGAAGACTCATGGCCAACCTCAAAGTCAAGGGGTGGGGACATATAGTCTGCCTCATGAGGCTGCAGCAGAGGTGTAATCTCATCATGGCAGACTGAGGAATTAGGACCCATAGTTCAATCTACCATAGCCATTTTCTAGAACAAAGGAAATTGGATAAGGATACTGTAACATTATAGCTAGTGTTTAACAGTATAATCTTGAATGCAAAACACCCATATAAAATAGTAGGTTATGAAATTGCTAATGAAAGAATAATTCAACATGACCAGGTAGCATTTATCCTAGGTATTCAAGGACAGTATACCATAAAGATAGCTATTAATATATCGCATTACTAAGACAGTATATTTTTATGAAACCTAAATCATCATCTCAATACACACTTAAAAGTCATTCAATAAAATCCCAACACCTGCTTGGGTGGTGTTTTTTAAGCTCTTTTTTAAATTAGAATTAGAAGGATGCTTATCTATGGCATGACAAATAGTGTCCTAACACTTCAGAAGCATTCCCACAGAAGCAAGGAAATGAAAAGGATGCTTATTCATTATTATTTTCCAATGGCATCAGTCAAAAGTAAGAAATATGGTTATAGAAAGGATACTGTTTTTATTATTTTCAGGTGATGTTACCATGCACCCCCCCCCCCCAGAAAAAGGAAAAGATCCAAGAGAAGAGTTTGAAAACCTTATTAGAACTAATCAGTTCAGTAAAGTGGCCCAGATTCAAATTAAACAAACCAAAGTACAGCGTGATCACATCATAAGGAATGTAACTGTTGAATCATTATGTTGTATGTCTGATCTAATATAATAGTGCTAGAGGCCTGATGCATGAAATTCTGGCAAGTATAGGTTTTTCTTCCCCTGGCTGCCAGCACCGGCTTCCCTCTGGCACCCAGGACCCAGGCTTCCCTTGCAGACCCAGCTTCATCCGGAAGGTCATCCAAAAGGATGTCTAGAAGGACATGAGGTCTAATTAGCATATTATGCTTTTATTATTATAGCTATGTCAACTATACTTTAAAAAAGGTAGAGTTTTCTAAGTAACAATTTTAAATGTAATGAAAAATATCCTATATAATAAAAGCCTAATATGCTAAGTGTTCCACCACTCGTTCGACTGTTCAACCAGTTGCTATGACACTCACTGACCACCAGGGGGCATATACTCCATCTGGTAGGTTAGCTTGCTTCTGAGGTCCTGCCAATTGGGACTGAGTGAGATAGGCCGGACACACCCTGGAGCCCTCCCATGGTCCTTTCCCAACCCCAATCATGCATTGGTGGGGTCCCTCAGCCTGGCCTGTGCTCTCTTACAATCTGGGACCTCTCAGGGGAATGTCAGAGAGCCAGTTTCGGCCCGATCCCTGCAGGCCAGGCCAAGGGACCCCACTGTTGCACAAGTACGTTCACCAGGCCTCTGGTATATATATATAATAAGACATGAGAAAAAAAGATTATTCACAAGAGAAACAGCCAAGGACACAAGCCCTCAGGGCTAACCTGAGCCAGAAACATGAAGGGTGCTGAGGGCAGCAGCTCTGTTCCTCTGCTTAGAGACCCGACTAAGTGGAAATATAGCCAGCTCCTCACTGGCACCGTTGTTTATTGATTGGCTTTCCAGTGAAAATACCCCTGGCTATTTTTCTTTATTTAACTTGAGAAAGTATCCCAAGATTCTCCTGGAAAACTAACCAGGCACTCAGAAAGCTCTCTCAGACATTAAAATGTAATTTTTGAAGTGATTAAATGAATGTGATTCTGACTCTAGACAGTAAAAGAAACAAAATCTTAAAAAGAATATATGCTAAGGGGAAAATAAAGTCAGTGGGGGACAGATTATTTTATAAAAGGAAATGGGACAGTCACTTAAGTATTTGAAGAAAAACATCTATTTGATTTCCTACCTTATATATTTCAGTCAGTATAATATTTCTAATTATCCTATCTAATAAAGAGGTAATATGCAAATTGACCATCACTCCAACACCCAAGATCGCTGCCTCCATGTGGTCAAAGATGGCTTCCCCCATGTGGACACAAAATGACCAGCAGGGAAGGGCAGTTGTGGGCGATCAGGCCTGCAGGGGAGAGCAGTTAGGGATGACCAGGCCTGCAGGGGAGGGCAGTTGTGGGGGGGCCAGACCTGCAGGGGAGGGTAGTTAGGGGTGACTGTACCTGCAGGGGAAGCCAGTTGGGGGAGACTAGGCCTGCAGGGAAGGACAGTTAGGGACGACAAGGTCTGCAGGGGAGGGCAATTTGGAGGGACCAGGCCTACAAGGGAGGGCAGTTGGGGGTGACCAGGCCAGCAGGGGAAGGTAGTTAGGGGTGACCAGGCCAGCAGGGGAGGGCAGTTACGGGCATTTGGGCTGGCAGGGGAGCAGTTAGGTGTCGATCAGGCTGGCAGGGGAGTGGTTAAGGGGTGATCAGGCTGGCAGCAGAAGTGATTAGGGGCAATTAGGCAGGCGAGTGGTTGGGAGCCAGCAGTGGGATCCGGCCTAAACAGGCAGTTGGACATCCCTTAAGGGGTCCCAGATTGGAGAGCATGTAGGCTGGACTGAGGGACACTCTCCCTCCTTGCATGAATTTCTTGCACCAGGCCTCTAGTTTCTTTATAAAGCATCCCATTCTTGTTTCATGGATGGGGATGTCATCTCTCATCTCTCTGACATTATTTGGAGATTTTTTAAATGTCCTATTGCTCTCTGCATTGCTTTTGTGTCTGAGTTCCTTTTCTCCTGGTGGTGGTTTTGGTCTCTGCCACTCATGATCAGCACCTTTCTAAAATGTGTCTCTTATTAGGCTCCCCACTCATATTTTCAGGTCAGGCCACAAATGCTGGCTGGAGGCTCTGAGTATTTGGGTGAAGCTGGTGGGGCCTATGGCCATATGACCAGGTCCTTGGTCTAAGACCGCCCCCCCCCCCCCAATGAGAGTATTTGTAGCTGTCTCCTCTTGGGTAGGCCTTTTACCCAGAGACACATCTCCAGTCTGCTATAGTGGGAGCCAAACTTAGTCCTCCTCTCAACTGTGCCTGTATCTGGGAGTCAGGAGTCTTTCTGGCTTGGCTAACATGGCTCAGTGGTTGGGTGTCGACCTATGAATCAGAAGGTCATGGTTCAATTCCTGGTCAGACACAAGCCTGGATTGCAAGCTCCACCCCCAGTTTGGGGCATGCATGGGCAACCAATCAATGATGCTCTCTCATCATTGATGTTTGTCCCTCTCTCCCTTCCTCTCTGAAATAAAAGACAAAAGAATCTTTCTGGTCCAACCTCAGCAGAAAGCAGATACATAGCCTCCTGCCAGAATGGGAGAAAAAGGTATGTGATTGGATCTAAGGGCTCCTTAGGCAAACTCTCAACTAGTTCCCCATGTCCCTTCCCTCGGGAGCCCCACCTAGAGAGGTTGCTGGCTTCTCCAGTTCCTGAGCTGCTCCGGGCTCTGCTGTGCAGGGCACCTTCCCTCTTACCTCCTTCCCCGCCTGCAGGCTGCTTGCTCTGTCACCATTATTCATCAGCTCTCTAGCTTCCAATTTTTTTTCACCTTTCCATCCATTGTTGTTTCCTTTCTCACTCACTTTGCCCTTGTGATTTCATACTTCTTTTATTCCTTTACTGCCCTTGTATTAGATTTTCCACGGGGGGTGGAGATAAACAAGGAGCTCTATCCACCTTATTAAACACATAGCCATGTATTACTATGGTAACCTCAACGTAAGGACAGTATAACTTCATACTAAGCAATGTTCTGGGCATGTTACCAGAATGAAAACAGTTACGAGTCCTTGTGGAGCTATCATTCTCATGGGAAAGACAAAGGCAAACAGATCATTATCATACAAGCGCTGTAAGGGAGGTGTGTCTGGGTAGCAGTGGGATCACCAGCATCTAACAGTTGGAAGAGGCAGGTCACATAAGAGGAAAAACTGGGATTGTGGCAGAGGGAAAAGCCTTGAACTCATGACCATTCAAAGGGCAAGAAGTTTTACCCCAGACTGTTATTTTTATTGACTCTCCTCCCCTGAGTGCTGTAGCACAGCAATGATTTCTCAGCCTACAACCTGCCCTGTCAAGATGAGCTGAACCATCACAGTGGCACCTGAGTGTCCAAGTGCCTAGCAGAACCACCTGGAAGGAACCCTGGTGCCTCACACCCAGTTTTATCCAGTAAGACAGAAAATGTGAAGGTTAAATGTATGTAAATTGCCCAAGAGCGTTAGCACCTAGCAGAAGCTAGTTCTCTTCTAAAAGGGAAAGAACTAACATGATCCATGTATAACATGGGGCTCAGATGTGTAGAAATATAACTTTCTTTGCTATCTATAACACTCAACTTGCTCTTAAGCCACCATTTCCATGAATGGTAAAAAAAAAAAAAAATGCTATTTCAAGGTAACCGTTTTCTGATATTAAGCTTACTCTTACAGGTCAGTGTTTAATCAAGTTAATCTTTTACTGCCTACTTTCCCAAGACTGAATTAAGCTTCGTAGGTAGCATATCATCCTGGCATTCAGAAAGGGGCACCTGGCCCCCAATGCCCGCTAGCCAAGGGGGCTGCCCTTGACCTTGGCACTGGCCTCTGTCCTCTGTGCCTCCACAATGGAAGCCTCCTCAGTATCCCTTGGCTCAGGCACTGACTACCGCTGCTGTCTGGGCCCATGCCTGCGCTCTCCCTGGTGCTCCCACCACCGTGGTTCCTGCCTTTGGCTGCACACTTGGCACCCTGAACCTTGTCTTCCCACAAGTAACCCTGCTGACGACCTTCAACCTCCTCCACTACTCCTCTCAAGGGACCTGGGAATTTTTATGGATCTCTGCCATGCCCTGCTGAAGCCGAGAGGGACTAGGAGGGCGGGAGAGGGGACGTTTTCGAAACCCTCTCTGCCCATGAGTGCCACACCACCATTGCCACTGTGGTGATGCTGTATTGGCATAGGGCAATGCAAGGTGGTCTCCTCCTAGAATTCCAAGTGGGAAGCAAAATACAAGCCCGCCAGATCTGCAGTTTCCAAAGCTAATCGGGCCTCTTAACTAGGCCCTTCCCCACCCAACATGCACAATGTTTTGTCTCTGAAGGATAAGAGGTGTAAGAAGCAAGCTCCACTTGTGTCTAAACTCTGTCACCACAAACTTTTCTACGAGGCTCTTCTCTATGCCTGCAGCTCACTCCGCCACCCTCGGCCCAGAAAGGGCCTTTCCTTTCCAACTTCGTATTCTCTTCTTCTTACTCCTCTTGGGTTTTAGTAAAACTGTGTGCTCTGACTCCCTGGGCTCTGGTGCGTGCATGCGTGCGTGCGTGTGTGTGTGTGTGTGTGTGTGTGTGTTTAACTTTTGGAACTTAAATATTTCTCTCTCAACAAAGCCTGACTCTTACAAATGAAAACTTTAGCCTTCAGTGTTCCTCTGAAAATGAGTTTTAGCAGTCAGTGCTGGAATTCAGAAGCTGAATGTCCCCTTTCTATTCTCCGCTGGTTCTGTCATCCCCCTGGAGCTGCCCCTTGAAGGAGGGCCCGAGGCAACCAGGTTACCAGGGCGGGGAAGATGCCTCAAAGAACCTCCAGCTTCCAGGGGGACAGGCTGCACTCTCTGGATCATCTCCCACTAAAACAACAATAAACGGTGGATAGAACATTTTCAAACCTCACTTTTAAAGCTGAAAAGTGTGGATGTCTCTGATCAGCTGAGAGACAAACACCTGTAACCATGGAGATCAATAAATTACTACAATCCCAGAACCACTGATGTCCTACAGGCATTTGCCACGGATGCCCTACTGCACACTCAGCATGGAACCAATGGCCATAGAGGCCAAGAGGGAAACTGATCAGAGGCTGGGGCCTGCCCAAGCTGGGGAGCCTTGTGGGTGACTTCCCCCACATTAAGCTGGACCCCTAAGGAGCTACACCCCCAGGGCCAGGGTGAACTGCATCTTAACCCACCTCCTTCCCCAACCCTAGAGGACTTCCCAGAAGCCTGGTTGCCTTGGCACTAAGGCAAGTAGGAGACCAAAACAAAAGGATAAAACATTGCCAGAAAAAAATGACCACACATCAGCCTTTGCTCAAATTTGCAACCTTTTGCCTAAATTGGCCAAGGAAGCTCAAACCAAGGGCTTGACTTAAGGTCATCTATGACTTATACCTCCAGGATTCCTGTCAAAGGCAAACATAAAGCCTTTCTGAAAGAAAATATATGGATCTTAGACTGGGGGAGCTTCCACAAGTAACTGATCAGAGACATTGACCAGCAAGCAGTAAAAAAATAGCACAAATGAAACAATATAAATAAAAATGAAACAATTCTATATAATAATCCTATATAATAAAGAGGTAATATACAAATTGACTATCATGCCCTCACAAGATGGCTACCTATGACCAGGCCGGCAGGGGGGTTGGTGAGAGAAGCCAAACGACTGAATAAGCAGGCTGCATGGGGCAACCAGGTTGGTAGGGGGGGCAGTGAGGAGTGACCAGGCCAGAGGGGACCAGTTGGGAGCGACCAGACCAACATGGGGGGCAATAAGAAGCAACCAGGCCAGCGTGGGGTTGGGGGGACAAGGGTGACCATGCCGGTGGTAGGGGGTGTGCAGTTGGGGATGACTAGGCCAGGGGGGGGGGCAGTTGGAGGCAACAGGCTGGCAGGAGGGGGCAGTTGGGAGAGACCTGGCTGGCAGCGGGGGAGGGGAGGGGAGGACAGGAGCAACCAGGCAGGCAGGCAGGTGAGTGATTAGGAGCCAGTGGTCCAGGAGCCAGTCAGACATCCCCCGAGGAGTTCCAGGTTGGAGAGGGTGCAGGCTGGGCTGAGAGGATACCCCCATCCCCCAGCCACGAATTTCTAGTATAAATAAGAAACAACAGGCCACAAAAAACAACCTGTACAGACTTTGAAATTGGCATCATCAGATACCAATTTTAAAAGTTATGCTTTTGCCCTGGTTGGCTGGCTCGGTTGGAATGTTGTCTGTGGCAACAAAGGGCCAGTGGCAACAAAGGATCATGGGTTTATTTCTGGTCAGGGTACATGCCCAAATTTCAGGTTCCATTCCCAGGTGAAAAGCACATAGGAGGCAACCGGTCAATGTTTCTCACATTGCTATTTCTCCTTCTCTTTCTCCTTTCCTCTCTCTCTAAAATCAGAAAAACAGCCAGGCTGGCATGGCTCATGATTGAGTGTCAACCTATGAACCAGGAGGTCATGGGGTGATTCCTGATCAGGGCACATGCCTAGGTTGTGGGCTTCATCCCCAATGTGGGGTGTACAAAAAGGCAGCCGATCAGTGATTCTCATCATTAATGTTTCTTCCTCTTCCTCTCCCTTTCTCTCTGAAATAAATAAAAAGGTTTTTTTTTAATTTAAATGTGATCAGTATATAAAACAGAATAATATGTTCTATTAAGGTTAGAGGTATAAACAGATTTAAAATATCTACAACAGTGACATGTAAGGAGATATTAAATGCAGTTACAGAGCTCTGAAGTCCTTGTGTTGTTGAGGAAGAAGGTAAAGGTCTTAATTTACTTTGGATATAAGATTGCATATGTAAGTTTCAGTCCAAGAGAAAAAAAAATGAAATGAAAGTACATAGGCAGGCAGAAAAGGAGAAAAAAACACACATAAAACTTATAACAAAAAAAAACACCTCAACACAAAAGATGATAGCTTGAAACTTAAATATGTCAATATTTACATTAAATATAAGTAAACTTAATGCTCCAGTTACAAATCAGTAATTGTCAAACTTGACCAAAATATTTTTACATTCAGCTATTTATAAAAGACGTGCTTGAAATGGAAGTATAGGTAGGTTGAAAGAGAAAGGTTATTAAAAAAAGAAAAAGAAAAAGAAAAGGCCATGCATATATAAAGCTGTTGAGGCTACATTAATATCAAACATAAAGACTTTAAGTCAAGAAGCATTATTAAAGTTAAAGGTGCTCAATTCACAGAAAGGTATGTAAGAGTAATAAATACTTAGGCAATAACATATCCTTGAAATAAGGAATATGCCTAAGGGAGCTGGCCACTTGGGAGAGAATGCCAGGAGAGGCACAGAGATTCTGAGCACTTGCCTGAATTCAGGCAGGACACGAGCAACACCCCTTTCTGCTGTTCTGCTTTGCCTAGGAATGTACCAGGTGATCCGGGGTATCATCTCTCCAGTCAGTGACAACTACTGGAAAAAAGACCTTGCAGCTGCCCACCACCGCGTGGCCATGGTCCGGCTGGCCCTGCAGACGTCCGACTGGATCCGGGTGGACCCCTGGGAGAGTGAGCAGGCGCAGTGGATGGAGACGGTGAAGGTGCTGAGGTAACAGTGGGCATGCCTCCCTGAGGTGACCAGGGGCCATGGGTCATGTCTGCAGGGCCCATGGGGTGAAAGTAGGGATGGAGTCTTGAGTGGGGCTTCAGCCAGGCCTTCCCAGCCAAAATCCAAGAAGTGCTCACCCTAGAGGGAGAGAGACCAACAGGCCCACGATCTCAGAGAGGTCCCAGATGAGAAAAAGCACAAACCACTGCCCTCTGGGATATGGGCTTTCTGGAAACGCCCAGTCCTGTTTCAGCCGGTTGTAGGTACCATCTGGCTCCAGTGCCACCGCTGAGTAGCTTTCGGCGTTCGGTGGCTCTGGGCACTTGACCTAACTTCTCTGAGACACATTTCTCATTTGCAAAACGGGGACAATCAATCCTATTTAGGATTTTAAAGATGGAAATAACTTTTCTGACCCAGAACCACATAAAAATATTCAGTAAGCGGGGCCTTTTATTATTGTCAGCATTGAGAAGGTTGAAAACTGTGGGTACATAATACGCTGTCTTTTCTAATTATGCAAGTCCTGGGTTCTATAAATCTAGGCTTTAAAATGGGGGAGATGGGAGACTATGAATCTAGAACTAATTACACGGCTCCCCCCCCCACCCCTTTCCTTTTGGAGGTGCTGTTAGCATTCAGGGGAAGTAATTTGCTGTGTCAAAGCCCTGCATGCCAGGACGATGGGCACCGGCTTGTGTCTGGGGAACGTCAGGGGGAGTTTGCTAGAGACGCAGGAAGCCCGCCTGCCCGGGCTGGCACCGGGCATCGGGAGGTGGCCCTGCCTGGGCTGCGATGGCAGCCAGCTCGGCCGGAAGCAGGCTGCGCCTCTCACCTGTTTGGGAGCACGGGGACAAGTTGGGATCCTTGGCAGCTCTGTTTATAATCTGTTTAGATTTTCCTCTTTTACTTATTTTCAAAGTCACTTGGGAGAAAGTTCAGATAAACATATAGCTACATACCCCGGTGCTTACTATTTACTTTGGGAGGGGTGGAATGGGAAGAACCAGCTAAAAGCATTCAGCAGTTCCAGTGCTACTTCAGAATCCGTTGCCAAGTTAAACGGAGAGCAAATATGAAATAATTGTTAGGGCATGTGCTCTCTCTCTTTTTAACAGAAGGAATAAATTTCTGCCTAGATCATCATTCAGAATAAGCCCTATAGTCAGCTCCCATTCATCTAGGATAAGAGGGACATGGAAGCAAAACAATAGACAATCCAACAAATCATTTAGCTTGAGAGGAAAGCAGGAACAGATAGATGCTGTGGAGTGTGGCCTAGGGCCTCCCCCCGCCCCCTCCTGCTTTTGGAACCGTTTACTAGCTAAGTGACTTGATGTGAGTCAGCCTCACTGAGCCTCAGTTTCTCACCTAATAATTTGGGGGTGACACCACCTACCTCCGTGGGGTACAGTGTGAATTAAATGAGATAGTGTAGGAATAAACACTTGGTTTCTGGAAGATGCTTAATAAGGTTTACTACCTTCCCTGTATCCTTAACACTGGCCTTTAATTTATCCTCAAAACAGAGAAGCCATTCTTGGATAAATAGGAATTGACCACAGTACTATATCATATTACTAGAGCTTCTGTGGAAAAATGCAGGTGTGTGCTAAATTTTACTGAACGAATTCTTTTTTTTTTTTTTTTTTTTTTTTTTTTGGACCTTGGCTGCACTTTGAATCATATCAGTGCCTGCGTCTTACCCCAGAGGCTGGGATGTCGTCAGGATTTTTAAGAGTTCCCTGGTTATCTTAACCTGTGGCCAGAATTTTTAGGCTTTTTATTAATACAGAGACCCATCTGAACCAGTGGCCTCAACCCTGCTGTAGGAATCACTTGGGAAGCTTTTTTAAAAAATGCTAAACACCCCCCCCCCCCCACACACACACACACATGATTATGATATTCTGGGTTGGGGTATAGGCATGGGTAATTTTTAAAAGGTACCCAAATGATTTATTTTGTGCAGCCAATGTTGAGAAGCCCCTGATACAGACAGTCAACACTATTTTATCAGATAGCTGATTATCAGATATGTTTTCAATATTTGGAGTGCGCTTCATCTCCAAGTTTATTCATTACATTAGAAAACTTGTTTGATTATTAATATTTATCTAAAACTACCAGAAGCTCTTTTTTTAAGGTTGAAAATCTGGCTAGTTGGAAAGTTAGGGGACTTCTAGAAGGCATGGTAAATCTATCCCATCCTTTGCTCCATTTAATATCTTCTTGATCGAGTCAACAGTGGATTTCCATCATAGTAATAGTGACAAATATCACTGTAAAGTAAATCACGGTGGGGCGTATTGAGGATATTTTTTCTCCTTATCCGGTTGCTTATGTTTAAGTCTAGGCCAGCTTTCATGCTTTTAGGGCATCTGATAACTTATATCTCACTCACCTTTTCCCCATGATGTGGGAGGAGAGCCCTGGTCACGTGACTTGATGTAGTGCCTCATCAACATCTCATGTACCTCTTCACAAACATGATATTACGTTGTCCTCACTTTATAGATTAAGAAATAGGTTTAGAGAAGCCAACTTTATCATAGTCACACAACAAGGAGGCAAGTGGTGGAGCCCCAGTCTGTTGAACTCTGAAGCCAGGCTCATGGCCAACTTCAAAGCCAGGCATCTGCAGGTGGGAACACCGTGAGGCTGACTTTGCCCCTACCACGGTGACCCTTAGATCAGGTGTCCCCAGAGACCACTGGGGCTTCTTAGGGCATAGAGAACTTGCTCCTCGGGTCAGTCCTCAGGCCTAGGGCGAGGCACACCAGGGCACACTAGGGTAGGCAACGAGAGGACGTGATGGCCACTCCCCACAGAGGCAGAGTGGAGGTCTCTGAGGAAGAGGCACTCAGCACTGTAAGTAATCATTTGTGCAGCAGAGTTTAGAGATCTAGCTAATACTCAAAATAGGTTAACTTGAGCTACAAGCTTCAAGGTAAGTAAACAAAATGGCAATCAGTACCTGTTATTCATCACCTACTGTGCATAATAGGTGCCTTCATGTGTATAACATTTAATCAGCTCAGCAACACTGAGAAGTAGGTGGGTTTAGCCCCATTTTGGAAATGGAGAGTGTGCAAGGGTCAGTGACATGCTCAAGGTCCTGCAATTAGCAAGCAGAAGTGAGGCCCAAACCTACTTCAACCTGATGTGAGATTTCAGACCAAGCCAGGAGTGAAACCAGAGTCAGGGTGCAGCTTACTAAAGCTAAAGCAGAAAGACAATATGGAAGCACAGCTAGGCCTTAAGAGAACTTAGCCCAGTTTCTGAGATTATCAGGAAGGACTTTGGACCGGAATTAAATGTATTCTTCATCCACCCCTTCCATCGTTCCGGAACTTAACTGACTCTCGGTGCGCAGTTCCTGAGCACTAAGACTGTAAGAGTGAATTGGATGCCCTCCCCGTTCACAATCTTATGGGGGAAGATAGGCTGACAACAATAATGATAACAGCTAACATTTATTAGGCACTTTCTGTGTATGGGCTGGTGCTAAGCTCTCCATTTAATCCTCACAGCAGCTCTCTTGGATGGGGGAACTGTCATTATCCCCCATCCTACAGATGAGGAAACTGGAGGCAGCTTGCAGAAGAAAACCAGCAAGATCGCACAGCTACAAGCTGGAGCCAGAGTTCCAACCCAGGCAGTCTAATGCTAGAACTTCGTCTTTACACTGAGCCCTCCCCCAGGGATCACCAGCACGGAGCCTCTTCCCCAGCACTTGGCAGGGTAGAGCACTTCCTTCTTCGTGTTCTTAGGATACTCCGCAGAGATGAGGCCGGCATGAACTTTACATGACCAATTAACAGACAAGGTCATGAACTTTACATGACCAATTAACAGACAAGGTCATGAACTTTACATGACCAATTAACAGACAAGGTTAGTGAGGCTCCCAGGGTGTTGGTTGCCCTTCCAGGATCAGACCTGCAGAAGAATCTAAACTTGAACCCACCTTCTCTGGCTGCAAAGCATATGCTTTCATCAGCAGCACTGCTCCCTCTCAGACACAGCTCTAGTTAATGCACAATACAGTAGGTAGGAGATGGAAGATCAAATTGATATGACATAGTAATTACCTGTGTGCGATTTTTAAAAAAGAAAAAGACAGAGCTATCTCTTGATTTGCAGCAGACAGAATGCTAAAAGAGCCACGCATGCCAAATTGGTGAGGCTAATCATATCTGAAATGCTAACGTGTAACGAGATTTGCTCTGTGTGCACACTGTTCAATGCACTTTGCATGTACAGCTCTTTTAGTGTTCATAACACCCGTTGGAGGCAGGCACTGTCATTATTCCTCATCATGCAGATGCTGAACCATCCGCACAGAGACCTGAAACCCTCGCTCAGGGATACACAGCAGGCGGGGGGGGGGGGGGGGGGGGGCAGCTAGGATCCTTCCCAGGCAGACTGGCTTGGAGCCAGACTCTTAGTCATTACTCTTTGTAGTTCTAAAAAAGTCTTAAAAAGTGGATGTTTTTATCCCAGCTTTACAAATGAAAATTTGTGTTTTGAACTCAGATCTGTCTGATTCCAATCGCCATGTCCTTAACCCCTACTCAATTCTTTTTAAAAAGTGTAATATTGAAAGAAAACGTGAAAAGAGTAGGAATATGCTGATTCTCCCACTCCTCCCTACCTCTCCCCCCTCCCAGTGTCTGCTTTCTGTCTAGAACCTGGCACAGGGCCTGGCACATAGTAGGCCCTCAGCACGTAATTGTGGGATGTGCTACCTAAAACAGACAGAAGCAGGCTGAGGCTTAACCTCTGGGAGCCCCTGGGTGGCTCTGGGGGACAGGAGGCCGCGCAGACACACCCTGAGCCTTATGTTTACAACACAGGCATCATCACAGCGAACTCCTCAGATCTCCGCCCCAGGAGGAAGGTCGGGGCCACGGCAGTGCTGTCTCCCAGGCGCCCGCAGGTGGGTACCGACCCCCTCCGCTGTGGGAGGGAGAACTGAGGGCAGTCACAGCCCTCTGGGGCCTGCCTGGTTGGGGTGAGCTCCCCGGGCTGGATGGTGAAATTAATCAGTCTGCCACCACCCCTTGTAAATCATTACGCTAACATGGGATTTCCTGCCCCAAGGGGTTTGCCTACCCTGTGACATGGATTAGAGTCAGGGCCACACAGGGATAAATGGGTGAGTGGTGCTGGGGTTCTTTTAAAAGCCTTAGCCTTTCTGTTTTGTTTTTTGTTTTGTTCTTTTTGGTGTGTTTTTTTTTTTTTCCTTGTTGAATACAAAATGTGCCATTATAACCCTTAAACAGTGTAACTCAATGGCTTACTCGGGAAAGGAGGCCTGTTTTTAAGGGAATTCAAAGTTGATTTGGATTGTCCTTTCAGCTTGTAACCCTGGGTTTCTACCCTGCTGTCAGCTCCTGGTGTGTGGCAGAACCTTGCCAGCTGTGATTTCAAAGTACCTTCTTTCTCCAAAGGCGGCCGTGGCCCCGGGGTGGGCGTCAAATGCAGGGCCCCCTCTTGCAAATAAACAGGAGCAGGTGATGGGAGGGCAGGACTTGGCACAGGAGGGAATTACTGACTTTCCCACTGGCCTGAAATTCCAGCAGCCCATCTGGGGTTCTCCCAGCTTTGGTTGGTGGGACACTATTTCCAGATCAGTCCGGCTTGGGGATGGCATGGTTAAACAAGCCTAAAATGGTTTCTTTACCGCAGGGCGTCTCAGAGCCTTCATTATGTTCATGAGCATTGTGACTCACAGGAAAAGGAAATAGCAGCCATTGTCAGGGTTTAGTCTTTTTTTAGTGCCTGTTAGGAATTCTCAGAACTAGGGCTCCCCAGAACGCAGACCGGGAAGCAATCTTCTAAAAGGACTTGAAAATGCCACCAGCCCCCAAAGGTTTCCTGCAGTCGTCCCCAAACCCAGCCAAAGGATCCCTCACAGCAGAATCACCTGCGAGGCTTGTTAAAAACATGAATTCCGCCGAAACCGGTTTGGCTCAGTGGTAGAGCATCGGTCTGCGGACTGAAAGGTCCCAGGTTTGATTCCGGTCGGGGGCATGTACCTTGGTTGCGGGCACATCCCCGGTAGGGGGTGTGCAAGAGGCAGCTGGTCGATGTTTCTCTCTCATTGACGTTTCTAGCTCTTTATCTCTTTCCCTTCCTCTCTGTAAAATATCAATAAAAATATATAAAAAAACATGAATTCCCAGACCTCCCAAGTAGGAATGGCACCTGGGAATCTGGGTGTTTCACAGTCTCTCTGGGAACAGGTTTTACGGCCCATTTGGGGAACTGTGTACTGGGATAGGAATCTAAGGAGAAGGGAGTTATAGGGTGTCCTGTGTAATCAACTTATACAATGTTTATCGTATTCTTCTGATCTCTGCCTCTCCTCCTGACTGCATGAGCTCTTCCCCCGGCCCCAGTTGTGAGCACAGGAATGTTCATCCTCCGCCTTCTGCCTCCTTTCTGAAGCATCTCTGGCTCAGCAGTCACTCCTCATAGGGGTGGGGTCTGGAGATGCTGGCTCAGCACCACCCAGACCAGGCTCTGGGCTCAGCCTGAGAACAGGACAGCCTGCCTCCTCCCTAGACCTGAGCTGGAGACAGGCTGTGAATGGTGATGATTCCAGGCATGGATTAGGAAGGCCGCCTGGAGGAGGAGACACCTGCACCGAGACTCATAGGATCAGTAGGTTGCCTGGAGTTGGGGGCATTTCTGGACAGAAGGGCAGCGGAGCAGGGCACAAAGGCAGGAAACAGCACAGGTGCTGGGCACTCCGTGCCTCTTGGGAATGCTGGAGCCTCCAGTGAGAGGCTGGGAGCCCCCTGTGTTGTGGGAGGCATGCCACCCTGAGGCGCCCATCTTCTCGCACGTCACCTCTCCACACATGCTTCCAGAACCCCTGTCTTGGCTCTTTGTCTTGGCCCCTCCTCCCCCTCCCATCTTGGTTCCCCTGTTGAAACCTATCTGACCTTGAGGCGCAGTTTGGAACCCACCTTCCCGGTGAAAACAGTCCCATTTGCTTTCACTGAGGTGGACTCCTCACTCCCTCTGCCAAAGCCCATGGCACTCTCTTTGGGGATTTGTTTTTCTAGGGGTTCCTACCCTACTCTGCTCGGCCCTATAACATTAAGGTTTGTCTCTTATCCCCTCCTTTCTGTTCAAACCCTAAATGCTACTCATCTTGTTCTCATTTAAAGTAACTATTTAAAAAGGAAGTTTACATTGAATGAAAAGTGGGCTTTCGGTTGATCAGAATGAATCAGGGGCTTTAAAAATGCCCATGCCCCTGCCCAGCCAGTGTGGCTCAGCGGTTGAGTGTCGACTCGTGCACCAAGAAGCCACTGGTTTGATTCTCGCAGGGCACATGCTTGGGTTGGGTTGAGTTGGGTTGCAGGTGCTCACGGGACATGCAGGAGACAGCCAGTCGATGTTGTCTCTCATCGATGTTTCTCTCTCCTTTCCACACTCTCTAAAAATCAATTTAAAAAAAAAAATTTTAAAGGAGGAGGAAAAAATGTCCATATCTCTTGCATGATATAGTTCCCACCCCGCCCCTCAGGAATCTAGCTGAGGAAATAATTAGAAATATGGGCAAAGATTTATGCAGAAAGGTGTTAATCACACAATTTTTATAATGGCAGAAAATAAAAGCAACCTCAGTGTTTAAATATAAGGGAATGTGTAAGTAAATTATACTGTATACCTGGATGAAGACTCTAGACAGAAGGTTTTCTTGGTTTGGAGAAATGCTTATGAGGTAAGTAGAAAAAAAAACAGGATACAGCTCTCTATATATAATCTCAAATATATAGAAAAATATAAATATTTTAAAATATACTAAACTATTGATGATTTGTAGACAGCAAAATTATTATTATTACTAGAGGCCCGGTGCACGGATTTGTGCACTGGTAGGATTCCTCAGCCTGGCCTGCACTCTCTCGCAATCTGGGACCCCTCAAGGGATCAGGCTGAAACCGGCAATCCAACATCCTTCCAGGGATGTCGTAGTGCACAAAGCAGCAGGTGGCCAGGGAGGAGCCCGAGCCCGAGCCTGGCACTGTGCCACTCCTGCTCATCCCAGCCCTGTGGCAGCCAACACCGCTGCTCTGTAGTTCTGAGGCAAAGGCGGGAGAAGCTCGTGCTGCTGCAGTTGTACTTGCCAGCTGTGAGCCTGGCATCTGGTACCTGTCAGTCAGCTAAGCAGCATTCCTGCTGCCAGGGTGCACTGACCACCAGGGGGCAGCTCCTACATTGAGCATCTGCCCCCTGGTTGTCAGTGTACGTCATAGCTACCGGTCGTTCAGTCATTTAGTTGTTCAGTTGCTTAGGCTTTTATATATATATAACTAGAGGCCTGGTGTACGAAATTCATGCACTTGGATGGGGGGTCCCTCAGCCCAGCCTGCATCCTCTCACAGTCTGGGAGCCCTCAGGGGATGTCCAACTGATGTTCCCAGGGAGAGCAGGCCTAAGCCATCAATTGGACATCCCTAGCACTGCTATGGAGGCAGGAGAGGCTCCCACCACCACCATTGTGCTTGCCAGCTGTGAGCCTGGCTTTTGGCTGAGCGGCGCTCTTCCTGTGGGAGCACACTGACCACCAGGGGGCAGCTCCTGTGTTGAGCAGGATCAGGTCAAAACGGGCTCTCCAACATCCCCTGAGGGGTCCCAGATTTCTAGAGGGCGCAGGCCAGGCTGAGGGACCCCAACTGGTGCACAATTGCCAGGCCAGGGAGGGACTCAAGAGGTTGACCAGCTGGGGAGGGACCGCAGGAGGGCTCCAGGGCATGTCCTGCCCCTCTCACTCAGTCCTGATCAGCCAGACCCCAGCAGCAAGCTAACCTAACTGTTGGAGTGTCCGCCCCTGGTGGTCAGTGCATGTCATAGCGACTGGTCAACCAGTCAACTGTCTGTCCCCTGGTAGTCAGTGCACATCATAGCAAGTGGTTGAGCGGCCTTATCATATCATTAGCATATTACACTTTGATTGACAACCAGACGACCAGACATATTAGCCTTTTATTATATAGGATTATTATTATCATTATTATTATTATTTCCTGCTTTTAACACATATCTTCTACATGTTCCATAATTTAACACAGATATGTTTGTAATCAGGACAAAAAATACAAGAGCAATTAAAAGAGGAAGATGGGGCTTTTCTCAGCATAAGTCTGGCTTTTGATGAGGTGGCTTGTATGTTACTAGTGATGTATTTCTAAAGGACCATTTTGTGTGCTGTGTATTTTATTGTGTGCTGTTCTACACTGGGATTGCGAATTATAGGCTGAGCTCAGCATCTTCTGGCTGCCAGAGCCCTGCTTTGCCCATCACTCTTGTGATTTGCAGTCCTCCTTGGCCTCAGCAGAGTCATGTGGCTTGCTTACTGCATTCTGGGTTACATGGGTGTCACATTGGGATGGAGGATGCCTGGGTCCTTTAACCACCGACGATGTCTGTGTTTTTGTGAAGTTGGTCCCCGCGCTGGGCTGATGGGGCTGAGCACAGCCCAGTGACCTTCAGAGAACCCCCTTTCCGTAGAACCCGGCAGGCACGCCATCTGATCCCATGTCACACTGACTTGTCCGGTTAAGCTGGGTGCTGCCCTACAGACGCCCATACCTGGCCTCATCTTTGGTGTCCTCCCGTGTAGGCCCAGAAGTCCCACACTCCTGTGTGTGTTCGTGTGGCCCACGTGGCTGTGTGCAAATCCTGCGTTAGGCAGGAAATCCACATAGCATTCCCTCACTCCCTCCATTTTCATAACTTCCCGGGAGGTTTTATCATCCCCATTTTACAGCTGAGGAAGCAGGCTTATCTGCTACCACTATCCCAGAGTCCCAGCTGGTCTGAAGTTCAAACCCAGGGCTGACTGACCTCAGATCTGGTGCCCTTTAATGTCAAAGAGTTAGGACAGCTCGCCCAGTCGGTGTGGTTCAGTGTTGAGCATCGACTCAGGAACCAAGAGGTCATCAGTTCAACTTCTGGTCAGGGCACATGCAGGCAGGCTGGATTAAGGAGTCCATCGATGATGTTTCTCTCTCACTGATGTCTCTCTCTCTCTCTCTCTCTCTCTCTCTCTCAAAATCAATTTGAAGACTTTTTAAAAGGCATCAGGGCAGCTGGACATTAAGCAGAAAAGGTCCTGGGGGCCCTTCCCTCACATTCCATATGAATCTCTGCTTTTCAAAGCATGTGGCAATTCAGAGAGAGCACCCTGCCCGAAAGTGCCAGCGCACCTCCTGTTTATGTCACTGCATCACAGTTCAGACAAATCAAATGGTAGCCTTTATTGAACACCTCAGACGATGTGCTGTGGACTTGGATGGTGAGACCCACTTGATCTGAAGGTTTTGTAGCAGTGATGTGAGTGTATCTGAGAGGGATATGGGAACACTTCTGGGATGCCTGATGACAAGACTGCCCGGAGTTGGGGTCTGAGCACTTGTTGCCGGAAGAAGACGTGCCTAGGATTTGAGGACCAGGGCAGGGTTGAGCAAGGGCTCAGAGGAAACCGTGCTCCTACTGTCATTGTTAATGAGTCAAGCAGCATCTAATATTGAAGCCGATATGTGGAAATCATTCCACAAATATCTACTGGGAGGAGAAGGGGGTGTCTTTGTTCTCTCACCCATGGGAGCAGGGGTGTGTGCACTAGGCCTCGGGAGTCCCTGGAAATAAATGTACATCATTTAACCTCCCCCAGAGGAAAGGCCATATAAAAACCACCCAGCTGTTTGAAAGGACAAACTCTGGTGTTAGGCTGTAGTACAATGACTGAATAAATAAGAAATGACTAAAAACCTCACAGGTGCAGAATGATTCAAACCCACACATATGTTGAAGCAATGGGACCAGCCCAAATTACGGTAGTGAAAAATGTGAGTTATTGGAAAATTTTAAATGCAATTTCATTGATTATAAAAAGGCCATGGGATACCCCCATAAGTGTTCGATGGATGTGTCGATGAATGAATTGGGGGATAAGTGGGTGGATGGATGGACAGACGGACTGATGGATGCAGGTAACACATATCACACTTACTGTGTTCCAGCTACTATTCTAAGTACTTTACGTTTATAAGATCATTTGATTCTAAAGCAATCCTAGTTGATGAGTACTGTTAATATCCTCATTTTAAAGTTGAGGTCACACTGTTAAATGACAGAGCCAGGATTGGAATCTAAGGGGTCTAGAATCCTGTTCTTGACCATGGAGAATTCGTGCGCACATGCATTAATGTATGTTGAATGCCATTTCCTTATACCAATATTATCCTGCTAGAGTGTTTGAAAAGTGTGTTTCTCTAATTACATCTGCTGAGTACACACGTCCAGCGCCCACCATTTCATAGATGGGGAGCTGAGGCCCAGAGAAGGAAGGCCTTGGCTCCAGCCCCACACTAGCCTGTGCCCAACTGGGTCTGGAACTCGGACCTCTCCATGACACCCTGTTTCTCGCTTTCCATCCCACAGCCGGGCTAGTGCTCCCCTTTCACATCATCTCTCTGGTCCAGGTCCAGATTCCTCCCAAGGCTCCACAATAGAGGAGCCTACACTGAGCATTTACATCAGGTTTCCCCTGGGCAGGTGGTATCCCTGAAGCCCCTCCCAACTGGTGTTTGCCGGTGACTGAGATGCCAGCGCTCTAGGAGCCTGGCCTGGGCTGTTGACCAAAGCTGGAATTCCCTTCCAGAAGGACCAGCCATCCTGATCCTGCCGGTTGCTTCTCCCATGGACTGGATTTGTCCTTTACAGTCCACAAAGGGCTTCTCTGTTCTGATGCATGTACCATTCCTGCCAGCAGGCGGCAGCAGAGCCTACCAGTTACAAATGCCCCACCTAGAGGCTGGCTGTCAGGTTTAAATATGGAACTGCCTGGATGAATGAGTGACCTCAGGCAAGTCACTTGCCTCTCTGTGCCTTCCTTTCTCCCTCTGCCTCATAAAGTTGTTCTGAGACTCAAATGAGATTATGCACTAAGCTTAGAGCACTAGTTAAGTAGACAATTTTACCTATATGTTCCCAAAAGTTCTAGTTTAGCACTTCTTAGTTGGGATTCAGGAATCTGTATTTTAACAACCCCACCAGGTGATTCTCATCATGAGAGAAGTTTTGGAAACACTGTTCTAGAGCTTTGTTTCATTGAAAACAGATGACAAGGTCATCAGTTGAGGTCTTAGAGACCTTTTAGTTATCCTTTACAATTAACCTTTATGATGAGGTCTTACTTAAAGAAGCACACGGGTTAGAGCCGAAATGGGTTTTGAGAAGGGCAGTAACGTGTGTGAGGCCCACAGCTTGTTAGT
This sequence comes from Vespertilio murinus, assembly GCA_963924515.1. NCBI lineage: Eukaryota > Metazoa > Chordata > Mammalia > Chiroptera > Vespertilionidae > Vespertilio > Vespertilio murinus. The sequence goes on along the minus strand of OZ004715.1, from coordinate 28,878,019 downwards.
CCTCGGGCTTAAAGGAGGATTCCTCTGACAGAGGATGGGGTTCTGGGTACGGCATAGCCACCTTTGGGCCACTCTGCTGCGTGGGATCCAGCAACCACTAAAAATAAAAACTACTTGGTGTTCCTCAGCACTTCACCAATATCAAACAAAGATTTATTGATCGAATTATTACCTATACCTGTGTATCCCTGAAGTAGCTTCAGACCCATGCATTTTCTTTTTGAGGATGGAGACACTGAGTTTCCAATACATTCCAAGGAGCGTTCTATGAACATTTCAAATGGAATACGGTATCTTTCGCGGCCGTGAGCCTTCCTGTAACTTTGCTGGGATCTGCCCTTGTCTTTCCAGCTGTGCCTGAGCTGAAGCTCCTCTGCGGGGCAGATATCCTGAAGACCTTCCAGACCCCCAACCTCTGGGAAGAGGAGCACATCCAGGAAATAGTGGAGAAGTTCGGCTTGGTGTGTGTGGACCGGGTTGGCCACAACCTAAGGAGGTACATCTCAGACTCGCCCATCCTGCAGAGGTGGCAGCACAACGTCCTCCTGGTCAAGGAGCCAGTGCAGAACGAGATCAGCGCCACATACATCAGGAGGGCCTTGGGCCTCGGGCACAGCGTGAAGTACCTGCTCCCAGATGCCGTCATCGCCTACATCAAGGACCACAACCTCTACTCCAGGGCCGGTTCTTGCAAAGGCGACAGCGCCCAGAACAGCGAAGGAGAGACAGGCTAGGGAGGGCCCGCCTCTTCTTCACGAAGCTTCTCCTGAGAGAGCCCTTCGGTCTTTGTTTTTCTTTATTTCTTTTTCTTTCCCCCTTTCCCCCATTTTTTCATTGGTTTTCTTTCAAGGATGATTTTACTTCTGAGGAGTCTTCTGTCCCAGGAGGGTTATGCCTTCCTTTGGGAAAAGCAAGTGTCTCAAGGGTGAACATGTATCAAAGAAGTTAACATGGCGCGGCAGGTCATTAGGAGCTCCCAGGCCTCCTCGTTTCGTAAGTGGTACTTGGGACATGCACATTGAAGGTGGTTCTGCGCATGGCAGGGTCCCCCCCTGTGGGTCACATCAGAATTGCCTACGATGCACTTTTTAACCAGGACCAGGTACGACGGGCGTGGTCTTGACTGGAGCGATTTGACAGGATGCTAATTAACAAACAGTGGGCTTTGTCAACACCAGATTTCAAACAAAAATAATACCAACGGAGGACTTAAAAATTTGGAAGCTGCACTTTGCTGATTCACACCAGATCTTCCTTTCAGAACCAGGATCTGCCTGCTTACTGGCCATTGATAAAATTTCAACTAAAATATTTCTAAATAGTGATCCTCAAACAATATTTTTGATACAGCAGATATTTTTTTAACACAGCTATTCTATAAATGCCAGAGCTCTTGATTTCCGGGTTTCTAAGAAGAAACTGAGGTAAGACAGAGATGCCTCGAGTCTGTTAGAGGGTCTTTCTGAATGTTTAATGATGGCCTGCCTGTTTGAGTATTGACAAAGGGATAAATAATAAATTGCCATCAAAAACTACTAATGAAAAGTTTCTCCTTTTCTTCCTTTGTTGTATTATTAATGCCTGGCGTGCCAGATGTTGCTCTCCTTTTTAGCTGCTTCATGAAATTTGCTACTGTTCCTATCAAACTAGCCTGAATTTAAAAGTTTATGTTCCTAGCAGCGAACGAGACAGTTGTTTTTCAACACCATGCGAACGGTTCTCCGATCTGAAGCTCTGGGTAAGTGGCCTTGGTCAGCTGGGCCCTGGAAGATGCGGACAGGAGCCCAGCGTGGGGTCAGGATTTATCCCTCCATTCCTGATAGGAAGAGGTTTTGATTGGCCTGATTCTGTTTTGGGTTTACTCTTTATTTACACTTGCCGACTAAATGCCTGCATGCATTCGGGTTACTTCTCCATCCTTTTCTCCTTGCTTCAGATTTAGTCATGCAGAGAAGCAGAGGGTCAGTCAAAGAAACCTGAAATCTCCAGAAATATATCCCAGTGTTTGCATGTGTGTCATTACAGCAGAGACTGAAATTGATTTCCTGGGTCCAAAGCGGTGGGGCCCTCCTGTGGGGGTCCCCAGACCTGTACTCCTGCAGCCTCTGAAGCTGCTGGCCATTCCTCCTCCCCGCTTCCCATGATTGACCTCCTCCCTAAAGAGGTCCCTAAGGACCCTGGTAATGCGAGGGGATAGGAAACCAACAGCCTTGTCCAAAAGCTGCCACAGCAAACGACGTGACTTTGACTAGCTCCCTTCCCACTGTGACCCTCAGTTTCCCAGCCTCTAAAATAGGAACCAACGTCCTCTAAGTTCTCTCCCAGCTCTGATTTTCTAAGTCTCCCAGTGCCTCTGACCTCAGCCCGCCTCCCTTTCTTTGGGTCCAATGTTTCTCGCCAGACTAGGAGCTCTCCAAGGGCCGTGGTTGGGGGGGGGGGGTGTTTTTGTTTTGTTGGTTGATCTATCCTACGTACCTAGAAATCTGCTACTCCCAAGTGTGTGCGGGGCCACAGCACAGACATCCCGGGGGGGGGGGGGGGGCTGGTTAGCAATGCGGGCTCTCGGGCTCCTCACTCTGAAGCTGCATTTTTTACAAGATTCCCAGGCCACCCGATGCACTGGCCTAGAACAGGGCCTGTTACAATAATGTTAGTTTTCTTTTAACAAGCTGAATGTATAACTGAAATTACATTGCATTTGCTCTGCTCAATATCTTCCTCCTTGCTCTCTGAGCAGTGCTGCCCCACTGTTCTGGGTGGAGTATAGAAGGCAAAGGAGGAAAGCGCGCGCGCGCACACACACACACACACACACACACACACACACACCTGCAAACAGCTGTAATGTTCAGGAAAAGGGGTGGAGAGGGAGCCTTTGGGTTGGAGGCAGGGTTTCTCGGCTTGGGCTTTATTGGCATTTGGGCCAGCTCATTCTTTGCTGTGAGGGGCTGCCCTGTGCATTGCTAAGCATCCCTGGCCTCTGTCCGTTAGGTGCTGGTAGTAATATCCCCCCACTTTCTGCTGTAACATCAAAAATGCCCCTGGACATTGTCTCCTGGGCACAATATAATCATCCTCGCCGAGACCACTGGCTTGCCACCATCTCCCTGTCCAGACTTTTTGTAGGCTCAGAGCCCCGGGCCCAACGAGGCTGGGAGAAGGTGCCTTCACCTCTGATTCATGACTGTATCATGGGACTCCCCCCAAGCAAAACATTCCCTTCTGAGCCTTTACATCTATCATCCTCTTCTAAAATGAAACAACAGCCCTCGCTGCTTTGGCTCAGTGGATAGAGTGTCGGCCTGCAGAATGAAGGGTCCCAGGTTTGATTCCCGTCAAGGGCACATGCCTGGGTTGCGGGCTCCGTCCCTAGTAGGGGGCGTACATGAGGAAGCTGATCAATGATTCTCTCTCATCACTGATGTTTCTATCTCCCTCTCCCCTCCCCTCTGAAATCAATAAAAATATATTTAATTATAAATAAAATAAAACAACACACATACAAGTCCACATACCCACACTCACATATATATTTCTCTAGTCTCACTTTGTCCCACTGATGCCTATACCCTCCCCTTGTTAGTATCAGAGGAGAGAAAATGTGTATCACTGCTGAGCTCCTGATTTGCTGCCTAGACTCTGACCAGCACACCTGATTTCACATTCCTTCCCATTCCCTCGGGCCTTCTTTGCATCTGGTTTGCCTGGCTGTTTTGTTTATTTTGCAAGAATAGAAAAGCAGTGACTTGGGCTCCTGGGTAAATAGAATTTCCAGCCTTAAATAAAGGTTCTCCTGTGATAGCGTGTGCTGCCGAAGGAGAGGAGCTCTGTATCTCAGCCCGAGGAGAGACATTTTCATTTATAATACTTTCTGTGTCATTTGGGACAGAAGGATGTGAAATTCCATTTTAAACCGACAGCTCCGGATTTGCAAGGCGCATTTGGTAATTGGGTTAATACATGACTCTGAATGTCCTTATCCCCACCCTCGCACTTTCCTATGCTGAGTGTTCTGCCTTCCCTTTTTGCAAAGGTCTCCATGCATAGACTGCGTTCCATTACAGTCACGAAGTTATTTTCTTGGGCCAGAACTCGGCATTATAGACGCACGTGTGTAACTAACAAACAATCTGTAATAATGCACGTAGGCACACACCAGAAATTTTTTTAGAATTATTCACATAAACCCAAAGGGACATGTTGATGGCACCATTGACAGAAAACCAGAAGGGAATTCATCTGGTCCCACCCTCCCCAAATGATCAAAATTCTAAAATCCCACAAAGTCATGGGAGTTTCACTCTGAAAAACAACCACAATATTGTGTTCTGTGGGCAAGTTGGGGGAGCCATCCCTTCCTCCTGTCAGAGCCCATGTGGGAAGCATCCAAGTCTATGTGTTTCTCCAATCGATGTTTGCCTCTCTCTCTCCCCCTCTGCCTCTCTTTCTATCCCTCTCCCTCCTGCCCTTCCACTCTATTTTTTTTTAAATCGATGAAAAAAAAATCCTCCAGTGAGGATTAACAACAAGAATAGAACTCTAAAATTTTCAACAACAAAAAAGGAAGTCTAAAACCCAATTAAAAAATGAACCAAAGATTTGACTGGGCGTGTGCAGCAGGCCCCGTGTTGCTCTTTGGAAGGACCCGCTCATGGGGTGACCCTTGGCTGGCACCGGAGAAACTGGCTTTTGGAGTCCTGCCTACGTGTCTGAGTGATAAGAATCCTGCCCGGGGCACTGAACCCTGTACCAGCTTGCCTAGACTGTGCGGAGTGATTTATAATGAACACCTGCTTTCCTTCCAGGAGCCCGGAATGTTGTTGGTCATGGCCGGTCATGCAGGCAAAGTGCCCTGATCACCAGCCCATGATAAAACCCTGCACACATACAGTCAAACCTTTGGGTCATTTGTCATTGGGTTTTAGTCTTCTTTTGGGGGGACTTGTTAGAGTTTTTATTTTGTTTTTGTTGTTAATCCTCACTTGGAGATATTTTTTCCATTGATTTTTTAGAGAGAATATGGAAGGGAGGGAAGGACAGAGAGAGAGAGAGAGAGGAGAGGAGAGGAGAGGAGAGGAGAGGAGAGGAGAGGAGAGGAGAGGAGAGGAGAGGAGAAGAGAGGATGGGGGGAGGGGAGGGAAGGAGAGGGGAGAGGAGGGGAGGGGAGGGGAGGGGAGGGGAGGGGAGGGGAGAGGAGAGGAGAGGAGAGGAGAGGAGAGGAGAGGAGAGGAGAGGAGAGGAGAGGAGAGGAGAGGAGAGGAGAGGAGAGGAGAGGAGACACATTGATTGGATGTCTCCCACACATTCCCTTGTCAGACCAGAGACCAAACCTGCAACCCAGGTACATGCCCTTGACCAGGAATTGAACCCTGGAGTCTCGGGCAGGCTTCCCCTGGGCAGAAACAATCACACTGATGCTGCATTTCACGGCTGGAGGGGAGAGTGTGCTCTGTATGGCCCCCATCCCAGGAGGGAGAACTTGGGGAGCCTTGGCCTGGGCTCCTCCAGGCTCCACCTGCCTGTCTTCTCCCCCAGCTAGTCCTGCCATGTGTCCTTTTGCTGTGATAACCCACTACCATAGGTATCAAGAATTGCTTCTGAGTGCTTCAAGTGAGTCATCAAATGGGAAACCCAGAAGCCAGACCCTTCACCGAAGAAGATACTTGAAGGACAGAAGCACACAAGTGACTGTTAGTCTTGAGAGAACCACAGTGAGACCTACTTCATACCCACTGGAATGGTTAAAAGCAACCCAGCAACTCCACTTGTAGGTACCCACCCAAAAAAGATGCAAACATGTCCACTCAGACGTGTGTGTGCGTGTTTATAGCAGCATTATTCACTGTAGCCAAAACCTGGGGCCATGCAGATGTCCATCAACTGGTAAATGGAAAAACAGATACATCCTTCACAATGGAATACTAAAAGAGGAACCTTGCGATAGGCACCTGCCCCAGTATGCGTGGATCTCAAAAATATGCTGGGTGAAAGAAGCCAGATGTATAAGACAGCATAGTGTACCATTCCACTTACATGAATTTCTAGAAAAGGCAAAACTATAGAGGCAAAAAGCAGGCAGGTGGTGGCTGAGGGTGGGAGTGAGGATTGACTGCAAGTGGGCAGAGGGACCTTTCCGAGGTGACAGTAGTGTTCTAACTAGATTGTGCTGGTGGTTGCACAACTCTATAAATCTGTTGAAGCTCACCAAACTATAAATAAAAATATATAAATTTTGTGATATTTAAATTATACTTTAACAAAGGTGTGTGTGTGTGTGTGTGTGTGTGTGTGTGTGTGTGTGTGGTCTTTAATCCTCTGGCACTTCCTTTGCTTGCCCTAGGAGTGAAGACTTGACTCCTCCTGGGGTGGCCACACCCTTGAGCTAACCCCCTCCCTCCACTTTTCTACCCCCACAGCTCTTACTCTCTCTGGTCCAGCCACACCTGCTTTTATCGGTTTCTCGCCTTCAACCTTCTCTTTCTCATTGGTACTATTGCATATGGTTTCCTCCACCTGGCATGCTATCTCCCTTCTTTGGGCTTATTCCTATGGCTTCTTCAGTTTTCCACTTCAAGTCGCTTTTTCCAGGACACACTGTCAGAGTCCCAAGTAAGTCAGATCTGCCCACGCCACTCCTGGATCCCTGCCCTTCTCTTAGAAGAGAACTTCATCACTCTTGAAATCATTGATTCAGTGGTAACTCAAAGTTCCCTGAAAACAAGAATTCATCTTGATCATTGTTCTCTTCCCCAGTACAACTTCTAGCTCAAGAAATACTTCATGAAATAATACCATCTAATAAAAATATAATATGCTAATTGATCCTCACACCATCACAAAGCTGGAGGCACCCATAACCAATAAGGGGGGAATATGCTAATTGACTGTCCCGTCCTCAAAGAGGGCAGTACCAACAGCCAATAAGGAGATAATATGCTAATTATTGCCCCACCCTCAAAGATGGCAGCGCCCACAGCCAATAAGGAGTGAATATGCTAATTGACTTCCATGTCTTCAAAGATTGTGGCACCCACTACCACAAGATAGCAGTGCCCAGTCCCCTCAGCCCCACTGGGCAGCAGGCATGTGGCAAGGCTAGGTCTGCCTTAGCCCCCCAGCCACCCAGGGCCAGCCAGAGACACAGACAAGCCTCTTATGGCGGCTGCCTAGCCAATGCCGAAGGTACAAGCAAACCTCAAATGTCAACTGCCCAGCCACCCAGGGCTGGCCCAATATGCAGGCAAGCCTTAGATGGCAGCTGCCAAGATGCCCAGGTCTACCCAAGGCTCAGGTAACCAGGGCCAGCCAAGGCTTGCACTGCTGGCAATGGCAGCAGCAGATGTATGATGGGACATTGCCTTCCCCTGATCACTGGGTCACCTCCCACTCCTGAGGACTCCCAGACTGTGAGAGAGGGTAAGCCAGGCTGAGGGACCCACCCTCCAGTGCATGAATTTTCATGCACCGGAACTCTAGTATCTAAATAAATATCTTAACAGTGCTAAGAAGCCCATGATAAATGCGCCTGTTTTACTTTGTATAAATCAGTGTTTTTGAAGAACTATTTTTCCATGTATAAGACGTCCTCATGTATAAGATGCATGCCCACTTTTTCAACCCAAAATTAAGAAATCAATATTTTAAACATTTTTCTATTTTTCCTCTTAAGGCCTTCTTTTTGGGGGCATCTTAAGGAATTGTTCTTCCTGTTTTCTCTCAGTGTGAGGAGGTCCAAATTGTCTCTCTGCAGCTCTGATTTCCATGCCCTTTTGCATAGCTGCTTGCATTGTCTGAATTTTGCAGAGTAAGACAATGGCTTACCGGTATTTATCTTTTTATTTTTTGACATCTTTATGGGCACAGAACGTTCCAGTCCCTGTTGCATCTATGCACTCTCCACCTCCACCTCCAATTATGGCATCAGCTGACCGTCAGTAACAATAAGGCTCCTAATTAAAGGAAGCCTGTTTGACAAGGTATCAGCAGTGGCGTACCCACATAGCTCCCTCCTTGGCTGACTTCCATGTATAAGACACCCCTCAATTTTCAGTCTAATGATTTTAGAAAAAAAATAGTGTCTTATACACGGGAAAATACGGTATGTCTCCTTTTTATACGCATACACTTAATAATATGTGGAACACAGTACTCAAGGGAGTTTAGGAAGTTCTTATCTAAAGATTTTCCTTTTTTTGCTGCTACAAACAATGATGCAATAAACACCCTTAAACATCAGCCCTCACAAACCAGTGCTTTTGTGGGGAAGACTCCCAGGAGTGCATTGCTGGGTCAAATGGTATGTGTATTTTTCATTCTAATTGATGTTACCAGATTGTAGACTCTAGATTTTTTTAAAAATAAATTGATTTTTTTGTGTGTGTGTGGGAAAAAAAAGGGGGGGGGATTTAGGGGAATCTCATCTCATAGAGCTGCTGAAATTCGAATTTCCTATTCTCTTTCAGAATGTCACTTTCATTATCTTTTATACAAGCCAAAGCAATCTCTTTATTTTAGTAGATAATTTGTGATGAATTTCACTTGCCATAGAGAGACATCGCAATTTGTAAGCAAACGTTGTTCCTGGTGTTTGCTGGGCACCTTCACGGCTTTTTATTTATTTATTTATTTATTTTCTTATTTTGATAAACAGGAGCTCCTCAAACTAGCCTAATAAGAGAGATGGGGGGGGTGGGGAGAGAGAGAGATGGGGGCACCAGGTGTCCTAGTATGCCAGCCCAAGGGGCCCAAGGACAGGACACATTTACAGGGTTCACAAAAAGCTGGAAAGAAAAAAGAAAATGAATTCCCTCCCCTACTCCTCTCTCTTCTTCTTTCTCTTCCTCCTCTTTCCGCTCTTCCTCTTTCTCCCACCCTCCCTACCCCCTGTCCCCAGATTCTATGCTCCTTCGCTGCCTCTCATCATCTAGTGCCTGTGTGACCTCCCACCACACCCCCTACTGCAGTGTCACAGTTCCAGATTCCCCAGGAGAGACTCACGCCCTGGACGGCCGTATCCCCCTGGTCCAAGTGGTAGCAACATGTCTGCAAGGGCAGACAGGAAGGAAGTGATGGGTACTAATAACACTCTAGCATAAGCATGTCAAACTCAAAGGCTAGCACAGGCCAAATAAACAGGGTTTAATTTAAGTGGGCTGCAAAAAAAAACCCACAAACTTCAATTTTCATAGAACCGTAGCTTTATTTTGAAAAGTATAGTATAAAATAAAACAAGAGCAATGATAAAATTAATGTTTTCTTACACAGTTATATTGGCTGGGCTGCAAAAATATTCATTGTGGGCCACATGCGGGCTGCGGGCCACAAGTTTGACATGCTTGCTCTAACAAGTGTCCACAAAACCGGGAAGCAGCCCCACAGTGTGTGTACCTCTCTTGCTCCTGTTTTGTGTAGGAGGTAGTACAGTGATGAAAAAGCATGTCCTTAGAGGGAGAAAAGGATTGACGGGCAGGATGGTACCTCCTTCTCTATTCCTCCCTCCACTGCGGGCAGACAGGCCTGGGCCCAAGGCAGGTTGGGCCCACAGGCAATGTTGTAGCATGTGCTTAGGTGAGCATGGGTCTGGGGAGCCTGACTCCATGGAGGAGGCAGCGTGAATGGACTGCAGCTGGACTGGTGAGCTGGTCACTCTCAGCCTGATCTGGCAGAGGAGCCAGCGTCTTCCTTCCCGGGAAGCTACATCGAGCACAGGGCATGGAGGGGGTTCCCAATCCTCCACAACTTTGCCTCGACTCACATCCTCTCTGGGACCCCTAACGTGGCCAAAACTCAACTGGCTTCTCGGGAAAAGGATGGCAAATTTGTTCAAATGGATGTTTGTAAGATGTGGATTTCCCTCTCATCGCCAGACATCTCCTTCCTAACCTCCACCCCAGCCCTGCAGTCAGAGCTGGGGACAGCCTCTCCTCTGTGCTCCCACAGCCCAGCATGGCCCGCCACAGCCCAGGCCCCCTGGCCGCCCTGTTGCCATGGCTGTCTCCCTGAAGGGGTTTAGAATCATGGGTCTTTTAACTTCCAACGAGGTGACCTTCAGCCAGTTACTTCATCTCCCCAAACTTCATTGTTTTTGTCCATTTAAAAGTGATAAGAACCCCTACCCCTCGGTGTGGTTTAAAGGTTAAATTAGATAATGTATTCAACATGTTTGTCACATGAACACTCAAACAGAAGCTGGGATCATCTTCATCATCCTCCTCATCAGGCTGGGTGTTGCTTTCCTACCTGTTCCTTGAGGCTTAGCAACATCTGTTCTAACTCTACCACGTCTTGTCTGCGGCCACTCCACATCCACTTACCTGTCTGCCAAGGGAAATGAAGGCAGGGGCCTTGGGCCCCGGAACCCACGTGGAGACAGGCAAGACCTTGAGGACTTGTATCCGTTAACTTTTGCTGTGAAACAAATCACCCCAAACCTTCGTGGCTTAAAACAAGAACCATGCATGTCTCCCCCTGAGTCTAGCAGTTAGCGAGAAGCTTCTGGGCCAATAGCCGCGGATCTCGGCTGGGCGTATTTTATGTCTGGTGGCTGACTGTCGGTTGTTGGCTGGGGCAACAGGTGTGACCGGACCAGGTACCTCTTATTCATTAGACTAGCTCACACTTGTTCACTTGGTGTGGGTGGCAGAGTCCCAAGAGCACAAGAGCAAAAGCTGCAAAGGCTTCTGGAGGCCTCGCTCAGAGCTGGGGCAACATTACTTCCACCACACATTCTACTTGTCAGAGCAAGTCATGCGGCCAGCCCACAGTCTCGGGGTGGCAAATATCCCCATCTCATGATGATGAGATAGGCACTTTGGCAGTCTGCCACAGGCCTCAAGAATTCCTCTGCATCCCTCTGTTCCTAGTTATGCCTTGAAGTGAAAACTTGTTTAAAATAAAGATGGCTGGGTGGTTGGAAGGATGGCTGGGTGGGTGAGCAGTGCTATGCATGAGTGAGGGGGCAGATGGGTAATGGGTAGGCGGTAGGGTGCATTCTGTGGCGGTGCATGAGATGGGTGGATACAAGGAGATTGTTTAGATGGATGGTGGATTTGTGAATGGGTGGGCAGATAACTTTCATATCCTCCTCTCATCCTGAGAGCCCAGGGCCATGGTGGCATAAGAACAATATAGTTGTGCTCACCATCATGCAGCCCTTGCGATCTGCTGGCAGCGGAATGAGCCACCTTCCTGCCCACTGCAACCCCCCCCCCCCCCTAGGCTCCGTCCCTCTGGGCTGGCTTACACAGACGCTCATCCCCAAGACAGGACTGCATGTCTCTCCTTCCCTCCTTTGGTGACACTCCTGTACTTCAACTTTGCAGCAGGCCCTCATTTCCTACAGGACAGAGTCCAGGTAGCTTGTTATAGCTTATAAGGCTGCCATCGCCTGGCCACACTCGTCTCCCCAACATTTTCTTCCAATGAGTCGGAACATGCCATCCTTCCTGCCCCCACTGCTCCCCATAGCCACTTGGTATTATCCCGCTTTCCCTGATTATCCCACAGCCTTTCCTACTCCTCCCTGCTCTTGCATGTGCCATTCCCTCTTGGGAGCACCCTCTCCACCCTCAGTCAGGCAAGCGCCTACTCATCCTTCTAAACTTTGTCCCTGTGCTCAACTACCACCTTGTCCATGAAGCACAAACCTCGACTTGCTACACTTCTGTTTCCCACTAGACTTAACTTTCCTGAGGATCATGTGTCGCTTATGGAAGACCCTCAGCATCAAGCCCAGTGCCAACCATCTACCTACGAGGTGCTTAATGTTTGCTGAAAGGAACCGTAGACTCACAGCTTTGACCCTTCCCCCAGTTCTCTAGGTTAGTGTCCACGGAGCTCTTGTTACTGTGTGTCCAGCTCATGAGCAGGGGTCGTGAGGAATATGGAAGGAATCTACAGCACAGTCACTGGCCACAAAGCATCCACAGTCTTGAGGGAGCGAAGCAGGCATGCACGAGCACACGTACCCGGAAAGAACTCAGTCCACCCTGGGTGGTGTGAGCAACACAACACGACTGGGGAATTCATGGCTCTCGGACCTCAGGGCAGAGATCATGGTGAAGATGGAACGTGAGGCTGTGATGGGTGAAGAGGAGAAGGGGCAGGGCACTTGTGCCCGGGATCTACAGGAGCTTGGCTAAGAGAGCATAGAAGACCCGCCACCAGCATGGGAGGGTGACTGAAAGGGAAAGAAGCATAGGGCTGGGAACAGATGTTGAGATCAGATAGTCAAGGGCCTCAAATGACCAGGAAGAGAAAAAAAAACTAGAATTTATTGAGGATATGTGTGCCAGACACCTTGAAACTACTCTAGAGGCGATGGCTTAGAGATATTAAATGACTTACTTCAACTTGCACAGCCAGGAGATGGTGGGCCTGAGGTTCAAAACCAGTCTGGCTCTCTAACCCTCGCTCTGTATAAATCACTGGGCTCTACCAATCACCTTGGTCTGTATAAATCACCTCACTCTGTATTTATCACTGGGCTCTATCAATCCAGAGGATAGGGAGGAGGAGGAAGGAAGGTCATAGGTGAGTAGAGTCTTTACCAAGATGATAGTAATGCTATTTGGAGTGTGTTCTCTGTCGATGAATCCGTGGGCTCCTGGCCTATTTTCTCCCTTTTTGGAAGCACAAACCCTCCATCAGCTGCCTATAAAGCACGTTCACCTGGACTGCTTCTAAGGAGACAGGACATGGACTGAAGCTTTGAGGCCAGCCCTGAATGGGGGCTCTTATCCCACCCTCCCCCGGGAATCCTCCCTCTGAGGCCACCTCCCCTCCTCAGGGGACAGCAGGAGCCCTGATCTGCATTCACACTCAGGTCTCGGGAAGTCCTCAGAGGGCTGGGCCATGTGCTTCCTGGAAATCAATGTGTTTGACCAGCTGCTTCCCTTTCATCTCTTCATTGTGTAGTTCTGCCCCAAGAATGCCAAAACATTGCTCGGGCAAGATTTGTTCTTTTTAAAGCTGGCTGGAGCCTCACTAAGGTACATTAATCTTTAACTGTTTATAGATTTTCCTGCTTAGAATATATGCCCTGTGCTTTCTTTTCACCTGGGGATTCGAGCTCTGCTTCCATATTGATGATGACTTAGGAGACTTATTTTCTCTCCCCGATTTTCTTCTTTGGGCTTATTTATCAGATCCAGCAGGCCAAGGTCCCATAGATCTTTGCCTTATTCAGGAGACAACTGGTGGTTAAGACCTTGGACTTCCGGGTCAGACAGAGCCAGACACAATTCAGTCCCCAACTCCATCCATGTGACCTCTTTAATCCATATTATCTTCTGAAAATGAAGACCCGACGGAATCACATCTTACCCAGGGTTCTGTAATCAGCACAGAGCTCATATGTGGTCATAACATTGCTTCTGAGAAGTTCTTAACTCTGTGCTCAGACTCCTCCATCTCTCAGTTCTTCCCACCTTCCCTCCTCTCCTGAGGGTAGCTGCCTGCTCTCTCCCGGTCCACTAAGTCAGCCTTCAGGGCCACCTCCAATCCCCCCTGCCTCCCAGCACCTCCGATTAGCTAAGTCAGCCGGGGATAAAGTAAATGAAACACAATCTTTTTTAAAAATATATTTTTCTTAATTTCAAAGAAAAAGGAAGGGAGAGAGAGAGAAACATCAATGATGAGAGAGAATCATTGATCATCTGCCTTCTGCACATCCCACACTGGGGATCAAGCCCACAACTCGGGCATATGCCCTGATCAGGAATCGAACCGTGACCTCCTGGTTCATAGCTCGACTCTCAACCACAAAGCCACATTGGCTGGGCCACAACCTTTCTTGAAATGTGGGGAAAGTTGTGAATATATATAACTTATATATTTTTTTAAAAATTATTACTACTGGCCAAAAATATATTTGAAGAGTCTCATCAAAGTGAAAACACAAAAATTGATAGTGGTGTTGTTGGATAATTTTTTTAATGAACCTTTATCTTCTAGAGATACTTCTTGAAATGGTTCCAGATGAAATGATACAATGTCTGGTATTTGCCTCAAAATAATTTTGGAAATGGGAATGGATGGGGAAAATAGAGGAAATAAGATTGGCCAGGAATTAATAATTGTTGAAGCTGATGATGAATCCATGGGACTTCATATGTAATTCTATGTTTATATAGGTTTAAATGTTTCCATAATGAAATAGTTAAGGAAGCAAAAAAGAGTGAGAGAAGCCCTGACTGGTGAGGCTCAGTTGATTGGGCGTCGCCCTGTGCACCAAAAGGTTGCTGTTTCAATGCCTCATCAGACAGATGCCTGAGTTTTGGGCTTGATCCCCAGTAAGCAAAGCAGTGTGGAGGAGGCAGCCACAATTGATGTCTCACTCTCACATCAACGTTTCTCTCTCTCTTCCTCTCCCATCCTCTCTAAAAATCCATTTTTTAAACTCTTTAAAAAAAAAAGAGTGAGAGAAGAAAGGATGGGAGGGAAGGGGAGAAAAGAATAAAAAAGAAACCCTTCCCATGCAGTGTGCCACAGTTTGCAGAAACAATTGCCATGCATGGATGGCAGGTAGCTGACCTACATTTTCTAGACAGAAAGTGGATTTAAGATTCTGGGGCTTGTGGCCATAGTGTGCCATTTGCATCATCAAAGGAGAGTGTCTTCAGTAAACCTTGGTGCCCCTCGTTCCCTGTGTGGTCTCTTGACCAGCTCTCTCCCTCCCTGACATGGTGGACACAGTAAGGAAGCTTGTTGGGTCACACTTGTCCTTTCAGTCATTAACCTCACAGATGGCGCGGTGACAACTCAGGGACTGGAACAGGGCCGGTCCCCAGAGTCACATTTGCACATAGGAAAGGAGGAGATTTAACAGGTCTCCAAAATAAACGAGCCCTTGAGAGAGAAGCAAGGATGTGGTACCAGATGGTTTTCTTTATAAGCACAAAGCCAGAGCACAAGACCACCTGTCCCCTGCTGGAGTCTCTGGGTATGGGAGGCCAGCAAGGAGGGCGGGGATGAGACTCCAAAGGTATACTCCTGCCTCCGCACTTTGTGAGGAGCATTTTTTTGGGGGGGAGGGGGGTGCTGAGGTTGGGGTGGTTGGAGCCTCGGGGTATGCCCCTGGGTTCTCTGTAGCAGCCCCATTGCCCTGGGGAAGCTCCTGTGGGCCCAGCCGCTGGGACCCTGGGCGAGCTGCTTGACCCCTCAACAATGCAGGTGAGACCGCCCACCTCACAAGGAGCCTGTAAGGAACATGGCCAATCCAATCACAGGGTCATTTCACGGAGATGGTCCCCTGAGCTCTAAGGCGTCTCCCTGATCTGCTAAATAAGGAGCCAGCACGTTTCCTCCCTGCTCCTCTGAGTGGCCCCCCTGAGGGTCCTTGGCTTTCTCCTGCCTTCCCTCCCCCACAACCCAGAAGTGTTCTTTGTGCCTCTCGGCACCCTCAGGGTAGGTCCACACTGGGCTGGTTCCCTTCCTGTGGTGTTGGTAGGGCTTTGGGACTAATCTTGGATCTCATATCCCTGCTGTTCTTTTTAAAGGAAAGAGCCCATTAGGATGTCCTAGGATCTCTCTCTCTCTCTCTCTCTCTCTCTCTCTCTCTCTCTCTCTCCTCAATCATTAACAACTCTGCCCCCACCTCTGTATTGCCTTGTTCACCTCTCTCCCCTCCCCTGACTTCTGACCTTTCCTCCCTCCTCCTGACTTCTCTGATCCTGGCTGTGCTCACCGCCCCACCAATTGCCAACTCCACACAGATCCCCTCTCTCCTCCTTACACACTGTCCTGGGGTTGCTCTCTTTACTTAACACATCCCAGGTGGTCACCCAGACCAGGGGTCGGCAAACCACGGCTCATGAGCCACATGGGGCTCTTTGGCCCCTTGAGTGTGGCTCTTCCACAAAATACCATAGCCTGGGTCAGTCTATTTTGAAGAAGTGGCATTAGAAGAAGTTTAAGTTTTAAAAAATGAGGGTCTCAAAAGAAATTTCAATCATTGTACTGTTGATATTTGGCTCTGTTGACTAATGAGTTTGCTGACCCAGACTGACCCAGACAAAGCAGCTCCAAAAACTACTGCTTAATGGATTAACTTGAGGATGACAGAGCAGGCTGAGCAAGGATAACCATGATGATACCCAATGCTTCCACCCTTCCACAGAGCACTCCCGCTTCAACTCAATGGATTGAGCTCAGCGCCCCAGAAGGGGGCACAGGCCAGCGCCCTAGAAGGGGGCACAGGCCAGCACCCTTCTCTCCTTGCCTCTTCCCTCGCTTCTAAGGCTCCTCCAATAGCAGTGTTTCTGGACCAGGACTCTGTGCCATGCCCTTCATATCCCTTTTCTCCTTTGCTTCTAGGAGTGTCCCCATCTTACAGATGGGGGAACTGAGGCACAGAGGGATAAGCAACTTACCCAGGGTCACTCAGGTAGACAGTGACAGCCAACTTCACACCAAGCTTCCTGCCTCTAATGCCCACCCTCACACCCAGCCCCCGTCTGCAAGAAGCAGCACAGCCAGCACCGGGCCCAGCCCCCCGGGAGGAGACCTGAAGGGCAGGAATATACTGACCTTTCGGGGGACTAAACAAAGGCAGACGGGAATGGGCAAACCCCCCTGAATTAAGTGCCATGTGCCAGCTGGCCAGTTGGGCACAGTGGGGTCGGTGAGTAGGAGAGTTCCCAACCAACCAGAGGAGGGTGAAGCGGCCAGATCGTGGTTCTTTGGGATGGACCTAGGAGGATGGGGAAGGTGAGGAGAGACAGGCCTCTGCCTAGGGCAGTGGTCGGCAAACTCATTAGTCACCGGAGCCAAATATCAACAGTACAACGATTGACATTTCTTTCGAGAGCCACATTTTTTAAACTTAAACTTCTAGCGCCACTTCTTCAACATAGACTCGCCCAGGCCGTGGTATTTTGTGGAAGAGCCACACTCAAGGGGCCAAAGAGCTGCATGTGGCTCTCGAGCCGCAGTTTGCTGACCAGTGGCCTAGAGCATGAAGGGACTGCTCTGGGCCTGGTAGAGGGCTGGCACTGGCAGAGCCCCGGCTGTGTGGCAGGCACTGTGCTGGACATTTGGCATGGACCATTTCAGGAGACTCAGCACAAAGGAAGAAGGTTGGGGAGGGGGAGGAGTCCCTTGGGCAGAGTGGGTGATACAGGGGAACAGGGACAGGAGTTTGGACTAGTTGGGGGTGAGTAAGGAATGACGAGTTCACCGTTTAAGCCTTTGGCTGCACCTCCGTCTCAGTGAGTCAAGCCAACAAGGAAGCCCAGCTAGCCCTGGTTAGAGCCCTGGAGAACCAAGGCCAGGCCAGGACCCACCCAACCACCTACCTGAGCTGAAGGGGTTTCTCCTTGCACATTTAGGCCGGGGAGGGCCAGCATTGGCTATCTCATCACCTGGCTGTCCCACTGAGATGAGCTCTGGGCTGTGTAGGGGGCACATGGAGCCAGGTCCTTGTGGGAGAGCCACTGGTGGCCTGAGCATCCCAGAGCCAGGTGGAAAGAGAGAGGAGACCAGCCTGAGGAGGGGGACAGCTGTCAGAACAGCGGGTCTCATCCAGGGGTGATCTCCCCCACCCTCCCCAGGGGCATTTCACAAGTCTGGAGACATCTTTGTGGGAGGCGCCACTGGGATCTAAGCCAAGGGATGCTGCTAAACATCCCATAATACAACCCCCATCCCAACAAAGAACTGTGTGGCCCAAGATGGCAGCAGTGCCGAGGCTGACGCCCCGATGCAGAGGAAGGCAGGTAAGGGGCTGAACTCCAGGCCACTCCCTGGGATGAAGTGACCCTGCCCTCCAGAGGAGGCATCCTTTCCTAATGCAGCCCGATGCATGTGGAGACTAAATGGTGTGTGTGTGGAAGGGGCGGGAGGGGGGGGGAGGTTGGGAGGGAGCCAATGTCTGGAAGATAGAATGTATCTGCTGTCGCCTAGGCTGTAATTTGTGCAAAAAGCAATTTCAAAGAGATATTTAGTCTTTAATAGAGGGTCAAAAAGTCAGCCCGCACGATGATGATGTCACCTCCTTGTTGGCGGAGAGAGAGGTTTGAAAGCGCGGTGACAAGCGCTCCAGGTGGGAAATGAGGTGTGATCAACGATCTTCACTGTAAAGGATGAGAAACAACATAAATGCCCACGGGTGGGGGACAAGCTGGCTAACCTGTGGATTACCCTGCAGAAGAAGGAGGTCACTGTCCACGTACAGATATGGAGATGTCTCCAGAATGTATCCAGCGGGACATAAAGAAGCAGAGGGCGGAACTCTGGCGTGCCGCGCTGCCGTCAGGTGACGGGGGAGGAATAAGACCAGCAGCACATTAATAATTGCTCACATTTGGGAAAAGCAGTGGGTCTCAGACTTGCGCATGGGAACCGCCCAGAGGGCCTTTTTGGCCACACTTCAAACAACCACCACCTTGCTTTTATTGGGGGGGGAGAAAGGGGTGTGGAGGGAATGTGGAGAGCGCCCCACTTTTCTCTCCCAGAGTACAACTGCCCAGCTTTCCCCACCCTGACTGGGCGTCCACCCACCGGCCTGGCCACTGGCGCAGCGCTTTAGACAAAGGCCTATAAAGTGGCCTCTTTCCTTAATCGCTCCAGCAACCCAGAGGGACTGTTTCCCGACCGTCAGTGGCCGCCGAGAGTGTGAGCAGTTCGTGGTTTTGGAAGGAATCCTGCAGGAACCGAAGAGTTGGGGGCCCATAAAGCATCATGCCCTCCCCCCGCCCGCGCCCCCTTTTCTTCCTTCCCAGACGAGCTAACTGAATGAAGGTCTGATGGAAGGTGGCCGAGGGCCAGGGACAAACCTAAGCCCTCCAACATCCCGACCCCGCCCCCGCCGGGGAAGGAGGAGCGACGGCCACCGCGGATCCTCCCTCCCGCGGGCTTTGTGCGAGCCTGGAATCCAGCTGTCACCGCCCCGCTGGAGGGCGCACATTTCCGGGCTGCCCACCGGCCGGGTCGCTTCGGTAGCCGCTGCCCCGACCGAGAGCCAAGAGCTGCCCCCCACCCCGCCCGCTCCGCGGCCATCCGGCCCCAACCGCGCCCCCAAAATGCCCGTGGACTTCACCGGCTACTGGAAGATGCTGAGCAACGAGAATTTCGAGGAGTACCTGCGCGCGCTCGGTAAGGCACAGCCCGCCGCCCAGCCCGGCCCGGCGCCCCGCGAGCCCCTCCGAGGCGCTCCGGGCCGGCCTCCGGGGTGGCCTGCGGGCTCGAACTAACTGGAGGGTGGGGGTTGTCACGGGGTTCATTCGTGGTGAAATAGCCGAGAGTTGGCTCTAGACGTGGATCATTTCACTGGGAACGCTGGGCTTGGTTTCCTAGTGTTTTGTTGTTGTTTTTTGAAGGGTTAGCAGGAGGGCGGAAAACTTTGTTGCAAAGAAGAAAATAAAAAGGCGCAGACTTGGCTGCGCACAGAATGTGCAAGCGAGAGGGAACCCCTGCTGTTCGTTTCCCTGGGGAGCGGGCTCCTGGGTTTAGGGGGTGGGGAGGGGGGGGTCCTCAGTCTTAGGAGCAGTTCTCTGAGTTTTTCGGCCCACTCTTCCCCCCCCCCCCCTTCTGCCCGGCACCCTGCAGATGTCAATGTGGCCCTGCGCAAAATCGCCAACTTGCTGAAGCCGGACAAAGAGATCGTGCAGGACGGCGACCATATGATCATCCGCACGCTGAGCACTTTCAGGAACTACATCATGGACTTCCAGATTGGGAAGGAGTTTGAGGAGGATCTGACGGGCATAGATGACCGCAAGTGCATGGTGAGGATTTACTACACGGGCGGCTCCTGCCCCAGGGGGGGTGCCTGGCCAACGGCTGGGCTCATTCATGTAGAGGGGAGCAAGGGCCTTTGTAGTCTTAGGGATCTTGGTCTGGTGCCCCAAGTAGGCGGCACCCACGCATCCAGCATCCTCCTCCGTGCAAAGCGGAGGGTTACAGCTATAAAAATTCCGGCTTGTGTAGTCTCTTCTGTGTCCCGACCTGTGCTTGCCTCCGCCTAATCCTCCCAACAATCACTGTCCTAACCACTGGGTTGTACACAGTGCAGGACAACCAGACACACTTGCCTCCGCCTAATCCTCCCAACAATCTCGGAGGGAGGTCTGAGCACACCCATTGAACAGAAGAGAAAACAGTCTCAAAGAGATGAGGTAACATGCCCGGAGCAGCACCGCCAGGGAGCGGTGGGCCGGAATTCCAGGCATGTCTGTTGACTGTTCTCTGGCTGCACTCGGGGTGGTGGAGGAAGGAGAGAGAGCAGGAAGGGAAGAAATAAAGAAGAAACACAGGAAACCCTCTTGAAGTGTAAACTTCTCATATGGCCTAGCATGAAGCCACTCCGGGAAGCAGGGGCCACCGGGATCCCTGCCAGAAGCCTCTGACGTGCCCCTTTCTGTCCCCAAACTGGGATCTGGCTCCTGACCATCCATCCCCATCCCCAACGTCTTCCACTCTGGGATCCATCCCCTTCCCCAACGTCTTCCACTCTGGGTTCCATCCCCATCCCCACCGTCTTCCACTCTGGGATCTATCCCCTTCCCCAACGTCTTCCACTCTGGGATCTATCCCCTTCCCCAACGTCTTCCACTCTGGGATCCATCCCCATCCCCACCGTCTTCCACTCTGGGATCCATCCCCGTCCCCAAAGTCTTCCACTCTGCACTGCAGAGCTTCCTTTGAACCAGAGGCTGCAGCAATGGGGGCAGGAGGTGGAGACCCGCTCCCAAGGGTGGGAAGCTGGTGACCAGGAGACCCCAATTAGTGCGGCCACAGCAAACTCCGGAAGGTCAGCCCCAGGCCTCCATCAACACTCTCCGGTCACTGGGAGGTCAGGGTACTCGGGTCTCCCTTTCACAGTCTTGGGTCCAGAGCTAGTGTCTTCTTATTGATGAGGCCCTCCCTCTTGTCTTCCCCTCCCCCTTCCGTTATTACGGGATCTGCTGTTTGTCCTGCACTGTGTACAACCCAGTGAGGGAGGGGGAAGTCCCCCCTGTTATGCAATAGATGGGTAAGTCCCAGGAGAAAGCACTGGCGAGAGAGGGGATCTGAAACCTCGGTCTTTGAAGCCCACGCTCCGGCTCTCGGCCAGGTTCCTCTCTGCTGGGAGCCTGCGCAGAAGCCAGAGGGCTGAGGCTCGTTAGGACAGTGGTTGAGGAGAGCTGGCGGCTGGTACTGAGGATCCCCGGGCCCGGAGGACTCGTCCTCTGTTGTTGATTCGTCTGGAGGCAGTCAGGAGTGAGTGTGAGCCTGCTGTTTGGAGTGATAGCAGAAGAGGGGTGGCCGCCCTGGAGTGTCCTTGGAGAGGCCAGTGTTGGGAGAAAACACTATTGTGTCTGTCAAGACCCAAGGCCTTAATCTGCCCAGAGGCTCTGTGCCATGTGAAGTGGGGGCCTGCCCTGCCTCTCAGACCTCTGCCCACGGCCCGCCCCGCCCCCTGCCCCGCTGCACGGGATTGCACTGTAAGAACAATGGCCCCCAGCTTACTCTTGGGGAACTCCCAGAACACACACACACAAAAACATCTGTTTATTTTGGGTCACCCACAACCTCTGGAATGTGTTGGCTTGAACCTGGCTAATTAGCTTCGCTCTTTTATTCCCTCCATTAATGCGGAGAACATTCATTGGTCACCCAGGAATACTAGCTAATACTCGAGTGCTTACTAGGTACCTGGTACTGTTCCACATTTTATTTTACTTCAGTCTTCACAACATTTTACCTATAAGAAGACGGAGGCAGGACTTATTATCTCTGGGAAGCAAAGTAAACGGCAGAGGGAGGATTTGAATTTGGTCCGTCAGTACCTTAACCGTTTCACCATACCCACCGCTTTCCGACGTGAGTTAGTCGTCGCTGCCCCAGGGGCAGGGACACAGCCCAGCACGCACAGTCTGTCCCTGCTGGGCCGGGACTCACCGTCCTGGTGGTGGAGACACACGGTTCAAACTCTGTGAGGCCAGTGGTGACAAAGGGAAGCAAGCGCGCAGAGGAGGGATCCAGAGGAGTTCTGGAGAGGGTCACTGCTGCACTTGAAGATAAAAGAAAAGGAGGCCCTCGCTGGTTTGGTTCAGTGAATAGGGCATCAGCCTGGGGACTGAAAGGTCCCGGGTTCGATTCTGGTCAAGGAATGTACCTTGGTTGCAGGCATATGCCTAGTAGGGGTTGCGCAGGAGGCAGCTGATGGATGTTGCTCTCTCATCGATGTTTCTAACTCTCTATCCCTCTCCCTTCCTTTCGGTAAAAAAAATCACAAAAATATATTTTTTAAAAAAAAAAAAAGAAAAGGGGGAAGGAAGGCTTTTGGACACAAAGGATGGGACATGTGGCCACCTTCTGTTCTTAACCCAGTGGTAGGACAGTGGTCGGTGAGCAGATCAGGGAGCCCAGCGGCTGGGCCAACTGGGTGACACTGGCCAAGACTCCTGGTCCCTTCTGCTGTCCCAGGACTCACTAGGTGGCCACTCGCTTACTTTGCTGCTGCCCTTTGGGGAGGGGCGGCCCCTCTGCCCAGGCCCCTCTGCCCTTGGCCCCCACCTCGCCTTTCTCTCCTGGCTGCCTGGCTGGATGGCGGGCCATGGGGAAGAGCGGCTGTGGGAGGGTTAGAACAGAACTACAGGAACTGCCAGCCTGAGGCTTGTGAATGGGGGGGAGCTGCATGCCCAGATGCCGCGCTGGCTGCGGTCTCGGGGCCCTCGGGGGCCTGAGCCGGGTGGTGGCCCCCTCTGCTCCTCACGCTCTGCACCCACCAGCCAGTGCGCCGCTGGGAGGAAGCAGTTTGTTCTCCGCATCCGGGGGCTTCATGCTAACGGGTCCTTCCCAGCGCATTTCAAAGGTGTCATTTCTCACCCGGGATCATTCATTCAGGTGGCGCTCATGCCTCTCTCGGTCCTCCACGTATGCCGGGGTGCTGGCTCTATCTTTGCCGCCCTTTGTTACGGAGAGGAATCATGTGAGAGTCGTGTCCTCACGGAGTTCAGGATGGCGGGGGAGGCAGGCCACAGCAGCCTGTCACACTGTGATGTGTGCCGTGGAGGGAGGAGAGGCAGGGGGGGCCCTCCTCCTGGCCCTGGGCGGTCAGGGGCAGTTCCCACAGGAAGTGGAGCCTAAGCTGTGGCCTGAAGGATAGGCAGGAAGTTGCCAGGCAAACAGGAAGAGGGTGAGAGGAAGGCCAAGGCCAAGAGAGCAGCCCTTGGCAAGTGCTATTTCGGACCTATCCCACACCAGGCCCTGGACTCAGTGTGGGGTCACGGCCTCCTGGAGCCCGCGGGCCAGGGGAGGAGACAGATGCATCTTGAGACCGTTGCTGCAGCCCAGTGTTGTGGTGGAAGCACAGTGGGCAGGGGAGCATACAGCTGGGGTTTGGGGGGCAGTGGCCCTGGAAGGCTCCGTGGAGGAGGCCACACCTGAGTGAGGCTTTGAAGGAAACATAAGAATTAGGGTAGACTTGGAGAAAGGATAAAGCATTCCAGGCAGAGAGAACCATAGGCACAAAGGCCCAGAGGCCAGAAAAGGCCTGTAGAGAGGAGGTTTGAGGAGGTGAGAGAGGTGCAGTCTGGAAGACTTCAGTGTGGCTGGCGTGCAAAATATGGCCGAAGGAGAGGAGTAAGGAGGACTTAAAGGAGCCCACAGCCTCAGGGAGCCCTTGCTGAGAGAGGCGTGGTCAGCCTGCTGGGGGCGTGGTCAGCCAGCTGGGAGAGGCGTGGTCAGCCTGCTGGGGGCGTGTCAGCCAGCTGGGAGAGGCGTGGTCAGCCTGCTGGGGGCGTGTCAGCCAGCTGGGAGAGGCGTGGTCAGCCTGCTGGAGAGGTCAGGCTGACATTCCTCCAGGAGGTTCCCTGGCTCAGAGATCTCTGACCCCGCCTCTCTTCCTTGGGAACAAGATAAGTTTCCTAGCCAGAGGGTGAAGTCTGGCCTGCAGATGTGTTTTGTTTGGCCTGTGCAATGTTTGAAAAATTGCAAAGTCAGTTGACAATTACTGCCAAAGATTGTAATATCTCATAGAAAAAATCCATATTTCTAGCTGTTCTTACAAAAAAAATAATAATAACAATAATCAAGATGCTAAAAACACTGGGTGCCTGATTATGTCTGTGCCATGTGGCTCCCTGAGACACTGTCACAGCTGGCCCCCTAGATGGAACAGATTCTGGTTAACGACGTCCTCTCACCCCACCCTGTGCCCTGAAGTCAAGGACCAACTGCTGGCCCATCCTCATCCTTGTGCCTTGGGTTCCTGAGCAGCTCGCTAAGCCACGGCTCCCTAAGAGCAAGCCAGCAGCAGCAGCAGCAGCAGCATCACAAGAAACAGGTTCTCCGGCCACGCCCCTGGCCTGCTGAATCAGAAACTGTAGGCGTCGGGCCTGCAGTCTGGGTTTCACTGTGCCCACCAGGTGGTTCTGATGCAACCAGAGCTTTTGACCCACTGCTTTGGCGTGAAGAAACATCTCTGTGCCTGCACCTCTCGAAACCAGGTGCAGAGAGCCATGTGCCTCTGGCCGGTTTTGCCCATCATCTGACCCCTGTGGGCCTTGCCATCCGTGCCCAGAACCACCTGAAATGGCTCACGGTCTCTCCCCGGGCTGAGGCATGGAGGGACTCAGATCCCTGTAGCCAGAGTCAACTCACAGCGTCTTCAGTCTGTTCTGTTGAGCTCTGGCATGCCCCACGCGCAGCAGAGACTGTCACTTGGTGGAAATGTATAGACGAGACCCAGGTTTTCTCCCCTGCCTCCCGCACGCCTTTATCCATCCGGATGCAATCTCCAGCCCGGTTTGAAACCATTATCATTGACTGAATCCAGCAGTTGTAGACTGTGGCAGGGTGGGGGACCCTGAAAAAGGAAGGTGCTCCTCAGCTTCAAACAGTGTCCCCCACTCAGGGGCCAGGGAATCCCCAGGGATGAGGAATGGCGGGGTTCTTTGTTCCCAGCCCCCCCCCCCTCCCCCTAGCACGAGCAGCTGATTCCCAGGAATCACAGCCAGCCTGCTCTGCGTGGTGGTGGCAGAAGGGCCGTTTGTCATCCCACCATGGACCCCGGGTCAGGTTTTCCCTGGCGGGGGAGGCTTTGTTCATGCCGGAGCCTGGCGCCTCTTCCTCTGGCGGAGCCTCGCCTTCATCTTCAGCTGTGAACTCGGGATGACCCCTTCCACCGAGCCCGCCTTCCGCTTCCAGCCCCCGCCCCTCTGAGCGGCCCTTTGTTTTGATTGTAAAGGGGAAAAATCCTAATGACAGAGGAGAGAGTCAGTGACTGAAATGGAAAGGACCCCTTCCCTCTCTTGGCCCCATTCCCACTCCCCAGAGGTTACCCCTGTTACTGTTTCTGGTGGGTCTGTCTGGAAATCTCCCTCCCTCTATTAATCAGTTCATTAGTCAATATCTCTAAAGCCAAAAAGGAAAGAAGGAAGGCCCACTTCAAATATTGGTGGTATTGTTTCAATTGATGAGAGAGAGAGAGAGAGGGAGGAGAAACACCGATTTGTTGTTCCACTGATTTATGCACTCATTGCTTGATTCTCATGTGTGCCCTGGTCGGGGATTGAACCAACAACCTTGGTTGTATCTAGCCCAGGGGTCACCAACCTTTTGGACCTCACAGACCACCAGTGGTCCACGGACCACCAGTTGGCAACCGCTGCTCCAGCCAACTGAGCTACTGGCCAGGGCTGCATTTTGGTTTTTCACTCAATGCTATTTCTTAGACATTTTTTATATCAGCACTTAGAGATTTTTCTGAATTCTTTTCCTATTAACCACCTACGTTTCCTTCCCTTCCCTCCCTGACTTTCTTGCTTCCATCTGTCCATCATCCATTCACCCATCCATCTACTTATATGTGGTATATACACGAGATCCACCAAACTTCGGTTAACACTTGGGTATAAACTCTTGCCAGCTTTCTGTTCCTCTTCTTGACTCATTAAAGAGATTTTTTAAAAACACAACGCCGATGGCAGAAGTAACTCCCTGGGCTGCAGCGCTGAGGATGCCGTCGGAGTCGGCAGCTCGTGGGAGCCGCCTCGGCCCAGATCGGGCCCCCAGCGCTCCGCTGGGCCTCTCCCGGGTGGGAACGCGGAGTTTCTTTCATGTCTTAGCCGAAGTTCTCCGACCTTTGAAATCGTGTCAGCAGCATGCTTTTGAGGATTACCAAAGGAAGAATTAAAGCAGCCCAAATAAAATTCACAAAGTAGATTTCAAAAATCCCACTGGCTTGTTAGGTTTTGTTTTTTGTTAGGCTGCAACAAAGGAAAATAGCATGTACTCAGTTCGTACCAAGTGCCAGGCCCGCACCAAAAGATTTTTAGCAATTTTCCTCTTTTGGTCCTCACAATTGCTATTCTTCAGTATCGTTACACCCACTTTGCAGATGAGAATCTGGGCTGACAGGGGTTAAGAACAGCTGGTGGCCCGGGGGCGGGATTCTAATTAGCCAGTCTCTGTTACAAAGCCCCCCGTGGAGCTCTGCTGAGGGCTGGCACTCACCGTGAGCCCCAGCACAACTCGGGGATAGCTGGTGTTGACTAGGTGTGACGATGTGGGGAAGGGTGACCTTAAATGATTGGCACAGTGCCTCTGTTTTCACACCTGCAAAATGGGCATCATGGCTGCTGCTTACAAGGCACATTGCGAGGACCATAGAGATAGTACAGGGGACTGTGCCTTGTGAAGCCACAATGCTGTGTGCAACAAAGGGCCAGAGCCTTCTGATGCCCTAGACTGAAGGTTTACCATCCCAGTCTCTGAGGATTTCCAGCCGGTCACTGTCAACCCAGCGCCCTGGCTCCACAGGGCCTGGGAGCAGAGAGGTGGCGGGCAGGGAGCCCCTTTACTCTCCCCCACAGGCATCCAGAGTCAGTAAATCAATCACAGCCCTTAGGGCCCCATTTCCACCATGGAAGTCTCTGGAAACCAACCCCTCCAGCCCAGGTCCTGTTGTAGACATTTCACATGTTATTGGGATTCATTCATATTTGGCTTGGAAATCTCAGAGAGCAAGGACCATGCTTCCATACCTGGTTCACAATAGCTTCCTCCGTGGGAAGCGGTTTTGTTGCTGTCTCTGTTATATAAACTGAGCTGTGCTAGAGCGCACACACACACACACACACACACACACACACACACACACACATCCTTATCCTCCAAAGGGGAACCCCAGGTCACTGTCCTCCATCAGAGCACATGTATTTCGGTTAACTATCCAAAGACCACTCTAGGTGTTCTTTTAATATGTACATACCTCAGAGTGCTAGCCAGCTGCCTCTAATGCCTGGGTGTCAACCCATCGCCTTCCTGCCTGCCTTCCCCCTCCTTTCCTGGCTGAGGATCCTGGAACAGCATGGGAGCACTCTGGGGAAGCACTGTATAAAGAAGAGGGGTCTGAAGGCAGGAGATTAGGGTGCAGGGGAGCCCGGCCTGCAGCACCCACCTTTGTCAGCCTTGCCACAGACTGGCTCCGCCCTCAGAAAATGAGGGGAGAAATCCCATCTCACGGTGCGCAACAGAGTCCGAAAAGTCACCTCAGAGATCCCCTTATGCCATAAGATTTATGGGATTATAGTCCGGGAAAATCATTCAAAAGAAAAAAACAAGCAAACTTGTGGCCCTGTGTGGTAATAATCCTCAACGACCCACCCCACGTGAGGGCTACTACTCTGTGGCAGGCCCTGCCTCCAGAGATCCTAGAGGGGAACGCTGCTCTCTCATTTCACAGACAGACCCAAGGGGCCTGCCCCCATCACACTACTGGGGACTCGCCTTCAGATCTCGGGGACGCCTGCTTTGTGTGGTTTACAGAACAGGCTGCCTCCTGCTGGTGTTCCTAGGTGCCCCAGATGACCACGGTGGTTAGGGTGACTGGCGTTTTCATTCCATAGACACCACGTAGCCATGTAAACGATCCCCGTGAAGATACATGAAAAGCGTTTGTGGGCAATCAGTCAACAAGTTTCACAGATTAGCATCTCTCTCCCCGTTCCCCATCCCCACAGTTCTGCCTACCTCTTGCCTGTAGTAATGATTACAGCATCTCTTGTGCTTACTGCGTGCCAGGCTGTGTTCCGTGGATTGTTTTTATTTAATGGCTGCAGTAGCTTCACATCGGTCCCCCTTCCTCTGCCCTCAACACTGCAGCCCAACCTTCCCCTTCTAAAATGGGAATCTGATCACGCTACTCAAAGCTCATCATGCCAGAGGCTCCCCAGGCTGACAGGCAAGGCTAGGCCACACCTGCCTCTTTAGCCCCATTCCCTACCTCACACCGTATACTTTGCCCCCTCAAGGGGGGCGGGGGGAACCCCCTTTACAGGTGCCTTCACTTGCTATCCCCTTTTTGCATGTCTCTGCTCACTTCCCTGGGATAAGGTCCCCACCTTCTCCTCCTCTTCCAGGAAGATAAGTTCTCATTGGTCAAGACCAGCCCAGGCTTAACTGCTCCATCAGTCTTGTCCTGACTCTCCACCCTCGTTCTTGCCTTCTCCTCACTGCTTCTCTCTGCGGGTGCTGCTACCTGAGTGCCTGTGACACCTCTTAATGCATCTGAGAGTCCAGACAGTGGGGCCTACACCTTTGTATCCCCAGTGCCCAGCACCATGGGGCTCCCACGTGCTTGTCAAATGAGTGTGAAGTAAAAATAGCAGGCCCTCAAACAATATCGATCCTATCACTGCAAGATCCACTTGCCACTCAATAATAGCTAACGCGTGCCCATACTTCCCACGTGCTAGAAACTGAAGCACCGCCTTCGTTCTTTAATCCTCACAATTCTCTGATGAACATGCCAGAATTCTTCCCGTGTTACCCATGAAGACAGTGGCAGGCAGCACAGGTGTCTTGTCTGAGGCCAGGTGGCTGGCAGAGCAGGGCTTGGCTCCTGCTGGTCTGCCTCTGGAATGTCACCAGAGAGAGATGGCATCGTTGTCATGCTAAGGGGTCAAAGCCCTGGATCCATGCCTCTGAGAAGCTCTGTGAAATCTGAAATGCAGGGTCCCTCTGCAAAGCGGTCGTGTCGGGGAATGGACCCGTTGGGTGCAGAGGAGTGACGTCTGGTTTACCGTCCCTGATGGCGGAGGCTGCCTTGCAGGCCCAACAACCCCAGCTTCAAGGCCTGAGGGAGGGCAGCTGCTCCTGGCCCTCCTTCAAACCCTTGCCTGCCCACAGCCCAGCTGCCTCTGAGGCAGGGCCTCGCAGTCTGGCTGATTTGTAACCAGTTTAGCTCTGGAGCCAGACTGTCATCTTTGGAATCTCATCTCTGCCACTTATAGCCTCCTGCCCTTAAGCAAGTTCCTTCAGCTCCCTGTGCCTTTCCTTGTCTGTGAAGGGGGGATAATTATACAGTAAGGGGTACCTACTCCCTGGGGAGGAGCAGATGCAGGAAAGCTTCCTGCAACTGCTCTAGCGATATGCGTTACTAATTCTCGCACCGTGTAAACCATGTCCATTAAAAGACAAATTCTGCCAGGACCAGTTTGGCTCAGTGGATAGAGCGTCGTCCTGCTGACTGAAAGGTCCCAGGTTTGATTCTGGTCAAGGGCATGTACCTTGGTTGCGGGCACATTCCCAGTAGAGGGTGTGCAGGAGGCAGCTGATTGATGTTTCTCTCTCATCGATGTTTCTAGCTCTCTATCCCTCTCCATTCCTCTCTGTAAAAAAAATGAATTACATATATATATATATATATATATATATATATATATATATATATATAAATCCTGGGGCCGGAACATGTGAGGGGGCACCTGGCCATCCAGAGAAAAGCTAACAGGGTCACGCGAGCGGAGGTAGGCCCATAGACATAGGCTGGGGAAGGGCGAGGACAGGGGGAACTACTGCTCACCAAGTATTGTGTGTGCCCGGCACTGAAATTGGTCCTTGCAGGCCCTTGTTTCATTTCCTTCTATGACTCTGTTCCGTGGCACATCCGTTTTGCAGAGGAAGACATGGAGGCTCACATGTAGAGTAGATGGCTTGAGGTCACCCAGCTAAAAGGAGGTGGGCATGGGTTGGAGCTCAGGCCTCCTCTGTCCTGCTCAGGGCTCTCATTGGGTCTCCCCTGAGTGCCCAGCTCTGGCAGGAGAACTGCCGCCCCTTGGCCGGGCTACACCCAGGCCCGCAGCCTGCAGTCAGTGCTATCCTGCCATAACAGCATCCGTGGCAGCATGGTGGTCCGGTGGGCACAGGGGCAGCACAGGGTCAGAGTTGGGCAGAAGGGGGTTACAGCACGGCTGATGCCCTCCCTGACTGTGTGGCCCTACATGGTGACCAAGTGCTCCAGGCTGAGAAAGCCGGGGCCCTGTCACACCAGGGCTAACCCCACTTTATAAGGCTGGCCTACGGCAGAATGGACAGCCACGTTGCCTGGGCTATCTTGTCTTTAAAAATGTGTGTTCACTTGAAAAAGGTATTTCTCAAAGCCTGAAAGATAACAAGAGTATCCTACCCATCCAGCCAGCGGTGCCGTGCCTTTTCTCTGCCAGAGATTCTAAGGTGGGAGCTGGCAGCCTTCTGGGACTGAAAGGATCCAGACCCCTGACCTGCTCCCTCTTCCCCGGTTACCGAGCCAGAACCTCTTATCTCCTGCTGGGAGCTGTTTGTTTCTGTTCTCCTTGAAAGATTCAAAACATAGAGGTGGACTGTGCCCTTCCGAGCCCCTCTGAGCCTTTCCGGCAGGACGGCGTCCCCTTATGGCCCCTCCCACTCCGGGTGGGCCTGATCATCCTCGCACTGGCTGAGGGGCAGAGCGGCTCTGCCTGCCCCAGAAGCAAACATCCGGATTCTCCACTGCCCCAGGCTGGGCTGCTGGGGCCACGGAGAGGTGAGGTTGAGGGAGAAGAGAGGCTGCGAGTGGTCTCCCAGGCAATGCAGGGGTGAGAGGTGCAAACTCAGGCTCCATGGAAGCTTCTGCCAAGAGGGTCCAGCCGGGCAATGCTCCTCAGGTTGCCCCTGCCCTTCCTGCATCCGTCCAGGCTGTGCCCTCTGCCTGGGAGTCTCTCGTGCTTCTTTTTCAATTTTTACTTTATAACCCAGTTTTTGTGTGCGTGTGTCGATTCCAGCATTACCTCCAATGTTACCTTCTCCAGGAATCCTTCCCTGCTGGACCTCTGTCTCCATGTCAGAGGAGGCTTCCCCCTTGTGTAGCTACATGCCGGCACCTGCCTGTAACCAGCTCTTCCCGTTCTGCTGGAATCCTCTGTCTGCTCTTCTTCTTCTCCAGTGCTGTGTGACCTGCCTCTGTTTCCAGCACCTGACGCTGGTGTGCAGGCGAGGAGCCCACAGTTGCTGAATGTCGTTTCCTTGCCCAGAACCGCGCTGCAAAAGCCTACTGCTCATTCAAGGGCCAGATCAGGGCACGGCAGAGCACGGTAGCCAAGAGGGGCTACTCGAGGGACATCGCATCTCCCCACTTCCTGGGTGCGTGATCTGGGAGCCTCAGCCTTCACATCTGTAAAATGGGGAGAAGCATGACTGCACCGGGTGGCATAAGGGATCACCTTGCTGGGACCCATGCTCTGTTTAATGTCCTGCCGGCACGTAGTGAGTGTTCAGTGTGTGTTGTTAGGACGGTGATGGTGAGACAGTGATCCTCTTCCACCAGGAAGCTTTCCCAGCATCCCAGGCTGGGCTGGGTGCCCACCGCACATGACAGCGTGGATTGTGGGCGGGGTCCATGTCCGTGTACACGTCTGCCTTCCCTGCAGGGGAGCCCAGCCTCGGGGCCATCCTCAGTGCCCATCCCCTAGGACCGCGTGCAGTTAGTTCCACAGGAGCCCCGCGACCATCTCCAGCCCCACTGCCCTCCTCCCCACCCGGAACTGTGGCCTCATGGGGCCTCGGGATCTCTGACAGTTTTTTGTTTAAAATTGATTTCTGGGTACTTTCTTACACGTTGAAGGAGTTTTTAAAAACAACATGTCAAGAAGAGTCTTAACATTTTTTGGTTGTGTTTTCTTTGTTTGGTTTTAATTTTTTTTTAATTTTATTTAATTTTTGAGCGGAGACAACAGAGTCTTAACATTTTATCACTGTGTTTGCCCTGAGAATTAGTTATCATTTGCTATAAGCTTCCTCGCGGCATTGGAACGGCATTCTTCCGTGCCCACAAAGGCCTCTTTTTGTGGCTTCGTTGGTTTGTAATAGTTGCTTTTAACAGCGTTTATGTCCCTAATTACTTGTTCACATTTTAAGGCCTTATTAATTTAGTTTTAATCTGCTTTTTAGAGTGAATTGGCTTTCCTTTCGCATGTGCTGGCTTTAGGTAATTGCCGGCCCCCTAGGAGCGGATCGGAGGAAGCGGAGCCGGCCCAGCCACTCAGCGGCCGCCTGGCCTCACGGCCGCCAGCGCGGGCCCTCCTCAGCCGGAGAGGAGCGGGCTTGGGCGATGGCTCGGCTCCTAACCCCGAGGTGGCTTGGGCTGGCGACTCAACTAAGCTTCGTTTTTATCAGCTTTAAAGCCACGTGGGACACTATGGAGCCCTCACCACACGGCCCTAGGCACCTGGCAGGTTCTCCGTGACCCTCCTTGCCCTTCCTACGAGCTCCAGAGGCTGAGAACTTCTGCGTGGTCCCAGGAGCCCTCAAAGGGGATAAAGCACACTTTAAACTCAAACTCCAGGAGGGATGGCCAGTTGGCACCCTTTAGTAATTCACATCACGTGTGTAGAAGTATACTGACTGGTTTTTTTCAGTTCACCCCCCAAATGTAAAGAGCACAGGTTTGCAGTCAGACCCGCATCAGCCATGGCTCTGGCCTCTGCAGGCAGAATCACCGCCGACAACACCTGCCCGGTGAAGCTCTGGCTCTAAAAACACAGAAAACAAGACCCACTCCCAGCCCCTGGGCGGCCCACAAGAGCTCGGTGGACAAGTGCAGAGGGATGAGTGGGCGATCGCGCCCCAGCCCCGCGCACGGGAGCGGGAGTTTGTTTGGATATGGGGGAGCTGCAACGGATGTCACAAACTCTTGGCAGCCAACGTGAATCCCACTCGCTGTGGTTCATGCCAGGTCACTGCCACAGATGAATCCGCTTAATGGGAACGGCCGGTCACTTCTAGAGCAGGTCACGTGCCCGGGGCAGGGAGGCTGGAGACTGCCCCGGGCCATCCTTCCTCAGGCGCCTGCAGGAGTCAGGTTTTCTGTTCCCCATCCATCCCGTGCAGCTGTGCCAGCTGGGGGCTTTCTAAGTGGCGGGGGGGGGGAAGCCAGACAATGGCTTTTAAGGTGACAGTCCTTTGTCAGAGTGATGCAAAGCTGTCTGCATCCGTCTGTTGGTGCTTGTCTTTTTGGGAAAGCTGCTGACAAGGCCGAAGTGTTGGAGGTTATTCATGTTTAGTCGGAAAGTGAGGCTGGCGTTGCTGTACAGCCAGCTGCTCTGGGCTCCGGCCCACTGGCAGGCTTTCAGGTGGTCTGTGCGAGGAGAATTGCTCTTGGAAGGGAGCCGAGTATGGCCATACTTCCCCCCCTTGTCCTTGGATTTGCCTGGGCTTCGTAGCCAAGGTGACGACGGCCCAGAACTCACGGGGTTGAGGACCGGAGGCAGCAGTGCCCGTCCCCGTGTTTTGTACCACGTCCACCCCGGCCCCCGGAGCAAGCGTGTCAAACTCAAAGGCTGACACGGGCCGAATAAACGAGGTTTAAGTTGATGTGGGCCACGACAAAACAAAAGCTTCAGTTTTCATAGGTTCATTTCGATGCAGACATGCTGAATACAAAAGGCTGAAATAAATGAGTAACCATTAACATAGAATAAGAGAACATTTTAATAAAAATTAATATTTTTTTCTTGAGCATTAAGTTACCAGGCACTGGATAGCTGCCTGGTAACTTAATGCTCAAGAAAAAATATTAATTTTTATTAAAATGTTAATAATAACAAATTAATAAGCGTAACACAAATAAACCTGTTTTTCTTGTTCTCCAAAAGCCAAATATTTCCTGTTGCACACACACCAAACAAGTCAGTCCAAGACTTATGACGTGGCAATCGGCTGCTAAAATGTTCGATGCTGGTGTTAGCGGAGAGAAATGGTGCACCTGTGTATAAGGCGCGTAAGGGAAATGAATGTAATACGATTATAGTAATCAGTCATGAGTGAACGTTGTAGTTATCAATAATTATGTATAACAGGATATTGTAAAAATTAAGTTACGAAATTTTTATTAAAACATCTTTTTTACATATGTTATATTGGCTGGGCCGAAAAATATTTCTTGTGGATACATGCGGCCCGCAGGCCGTGAGTTTGACATGCTTGCCCCAGAGCATCTGCCACTTGAGAAGCATCAGGAACACACTTTTGGCTGAAATTTCCCCCATGAGACCCCGATTAAATGGACTCTGCAGGGTGAGGGTCCAAACTAGAAACCTAGACTGCATGAGATCTGGGGTTCCCAGGACAAGCGGAGCCCCTGTCCCAGACCTCACTGCTCCGGGTCTGGCAAAGGTAGCTGCCTGCCTCCTGCAGGGGCGGCCACAGAATGGCCTCTTCTTGGGTCCGGGAAGGTGGTTCTCAGAAGTTCTGTTTTGTGTCATAAGGGAACAAGGGAGCATTGTCTGTTACCCAGGCCCCTTGCAACGTTGCCTTTTTCCTTCTTTCCTCTCCATTGTCTGTAGGTGATCAGCCTCCTCCCTGGCTCCCCCCACCCCCCTTTTTCTCTTCTTAGGATAAATCTGGTTCTCTGGGAAATGGATGGTTTATTCCCACAGGACACAAAGCTTAAAAGGAAACTCCCTCCCACCGCAAGCGACTGTGGGGCAGAGGCAGGAGAACTAAGTCACGCTTTTGGAGGCATCACAGCTATCTGTGGGAAGTCTCCAAACAGATCTTCCGCTTAAACAAAGACTCATTCAGTTTTACAGCAAGTGACATAGCCCTGCTCCTTGGCGCCCAGCTCACAAGGCGGCAATGCCTCCCGGTGGAACCACATTTCCAGGAAGGGAAGGAGCTTCTGAAACACTTAGTCATGATAAATAGCACGCCCATCGGTCTTCACGAAAGACTTGTCATTGTCCAATTTCAACAAGCAAATCCCATTCATATCTGAGCTCTGCCTCAATGCCAGCCCTGATTTTTATAAAACGGAAATATGTGTGTGTGTGTGTGTGTGTGTGTGTGTGTGTGTGTATCAATAGAAAATAACACTAGACAGAAGTCTAGATGTCGGAGTAATTATCTCTGAAGAAGCAAGATGCCACACATTCTTTTCATGGCTATGTCCTTTGTAGAGCATTTCTTGTGTTTTCCGGTACAGAGGGTATGAATGTGCTCATGGACGCGCCTGTTTCCGGGAGAGGCAGAAGTATGCACATCGTAGCCGAGAGCCAGTGAGTCTCTCTTGGCCTCTGATGAGTCTGGAGCCCTCAGTATGCAGAGAAGACTCTGGATTAGCACACGAAGGGAAGCTCTGAGGTGTTCTTAGGAGCTCCTCGGAGCCCAGAGCTGCCTGATTCCTCAGGCCCCTCTCCCTTCCCAGGCCGGGGATGGGCAAGGCGGCCAGCGAATGGGCATCTTGTCTTGTGACTTGAGGTCATGACCCATGGCAGCCCTCGTCAGACAAGAGCTTCATTATGTCCTGACTTGGAGGTGGGACCTTCTCTCGGGCTTGGGGCTAGACATGTGCCCCGACTGAGCCCTCCAGGGGAAGAGCCGCCCCCACCCCAAGTCCTTCTGTGCCCCGTCACCCTCAGGGGTTGTGCTCCAGGGGCAGAAGTCAGATTTATTCCTGGGCAAACCAAGGTGGGGGGAACAGCAGGCTCCACCTGTCACCCTTGTGCATGTGTCTCATTGTGGCGTCATCCCAACAGCAGAGGGCAGTAGTGATCAGCAAGCCCAGGAAAGAGATGGGTTACCAGCCAAGGGAAGGTGGTTCTCCTATGGGGAGTGGCCACGGTCATCCCACACCCATTCCCAGATTTCTCCCTCTTCCCTGAATCCTTATCAGGCTGTTGCTAACTGTCCTGACTCAGCTGAGCACCCTGGAGCCCTACCACTGTACAGCTGGGCCTCTCACCCCCTCGCATGACAGATGGGAGCACTGGGGCCCAGAGAAGGGACTTGCTCAGAGTGAACCAGGGGCAGGCGGAGTTCTAACTGCTCCAGGGGAGAAGCAGGCCCGAGTGGAAGGGCTGTTCAGAGGGAGGCGGGTGGCCGCAGGTAGGGGAGATGCCCACTGTGCCTGTGCACAGGCCCCAGCCGAGAACACCAGCTCCTGGATTGTCCCACCTCTGAATTCCAATGCCCTGAGCCCGTATTTCTGAGTGGGCCCTTTGCTGCTCCAGTAAGGCCATGATGTCTCCCATGCACACAGGCTGGGCCTCCTGCGGTCTGTCTTCCTGTCTTCCCTTCCGCACACCCAGCGCCTGTCAGGGTACTCAGTGCTCAGGGAAGATGTGAGGGCTCAAGGTGGCGGGTGCGGATGGGTAGCGAGCACCGACAGGACAGGGGACCTCCTTCTCTCTCCCCACCCTCCCCAGGAGCCTCCCTCGGAGCTTTGTAAGCACGCCTGTGCTGTCTGTCTCTGGGCCTTCATCTCATGGTGGTCTCTCAACAGCCCACTCCCCACTCTCCCTTCCTCCGCTTCAGCTCCATGCTTCTGTCGCTCAAGGCTCATCCCTGGAGCCTCCTCCTCCCAGAGCCTCGCTTCCCGGACTCTCATCTGGTTCCCCACCACCTTGGTCTATGACCGTGACCCTGGGCCACTAGGGAAGCTGTGAGGTTCTGTGGGGAGGAGGACTTCAGGGCCCCGCAGGTCTGTGTTCCAACCTGGCACTGCCACTGCCCATCTGGATGGACTTGGCAAGTCTCTTATCTCTTAGCTGGATCTGTGAAACCGAGATGCTAATCCATGCTCCACACGGACAGTCAGGAGGATCTAGAGACTGTGGCACAGGGAGTGTCTGCGGGAGCTGCCATTCCTACCTGCAATTGGTATTTTTTTAAAAATATTTTATTGATTTTTTTACAGAAAGGGAAGAGAGAGGGATAGAGAGTTAGAAACATCGATGAGAGTCATCAATCAGATGCCTCTTGCACACCCCCTACTGGGGATGTGCCCACAACCAACGTACATGCCCTTGACCGGAATCGAACCTGGGACCTTTTAGTCTGCAGACCGATGCTCTATCCACTGAACCAAACAGGTTTCGGCTGCAGTTGGTATTTATATCCTGGTTCTCTATAAGATGAACAGCTCTTTGAGGACAGGGGTGTGGTCCTTTTGGTGTCCCAAGACCTTGCAAATGAATGAATGAATGAATGAATGAATGAATTCTGGGGATGGGCAGAGAAGTCTGTGAAGTCTGCTTTTCACCAGCAAGATGCAGGACAGCAACCCTCACCGTTGTCCCACTCCTCACCCCCCAACCCCCCCCCCACACACCCAATGTGCCCTCAGCCCTCGGAAGCCCCTCCTCCCTTCCAGCCCCTTCTCAGCCTCGGCTCTCATAGCCCCGCCTCAATGACATTTTCTCTCCTAATTACCCTCTTAAATGAAATTTGTTAAGGTCTATGTACTTTTTAAACTGATTTGCATATTTTAATTTAATTTTAATATTTTGTTGTTGCTGTTAATCCTTACATAAGGCTTTTTTTTCCCCATTGATTTTTAGAGAGTGGAAGGGAGGGGGAGACACAGAGAAACATGGATGCGAGAGAGACACGTCAATCTGTTGCCTCCCGCACACGCCCTGACCAGGTGCCAGGGATCAAGTCTGCAGCTGAGGTGCCTGCACTTGACTGGAAACCAAACCCAAGACCCTTCAGTCCTCGGGCCAGCGCTCTATCCACTGAGCCAAACCGGCTAGGGCTGCTGTGTATATTTTAATAAGAGCACATGATGGACAGGGAGTATTGGGCGGCAAACTTTCTGTGAAATTGACTGGATGGTCAGTTGGGGCTGCCCTTCCTCCAGCCCTCGGGAGGTGCTAGCCCAAGACTGACATAAACCGTGTTTTTGCTTGGCAGACCACGGTGAGCTGGGACGGGGACAAGCTCCTGTGCGTGCAGAAGGGTGAGAAGGAAGGACGCGGCTGGACCCAGTGGATCGAGGGTGACGAGCTGCACCTGGTGGGTCGCTGGGGAGAGGGCTGGACAGGTCCTGCTGTGGTTCCCGTTTTCAAGATGAGGGCACAGAGACTCACCTCCAAGTCCCACAGCTAGAAGATGGCAGAACTAAATGCACTCCCCAGTAATGTCTGCTTTCACCATGCCAGCTGTGGCAGGCAAGCACCCAGGACAGTTCTCTAAGCGTCTCCAAGACATGATCTCAACAATCCAGGTGAGGGGGGCCCACAGCTTTCTCAACTCAGCTGTGGGCCCCCCTCACCCTGCCCTCTAGCCTGGGACCTCTGCTCCATGCATTGCCTGGAAAAAGCACCCACAAATCCAGACCTTAGCATCCAGAGGGCTAGACATTTCCTCGGAGAGGAGCCCTCTCATCACTTCTGTGCCCTTGGACTTCACCTTCCTCCTTCCTTCTAAGAAAGGAGGGTGACCTGGATTCTAGCCCTGACTCACTGGGTGCCTTTGAGTGGGTACCTTCCTTCCTCCGGCTCATCTGCAAAATGCATCCTACCACACAGGGGTTCTGCAAAGAGCAGGGTCTGCTAGAGCTTTGGGCCGTGCACGAGCGAAGAGGCGCGAGGGCGTCATTTCCAGAGGCGGCTTAAGACGACACGGAGAGCCAGGCTGCAGTGCCCGGCCCAGCCTCTCCTCCCGGGGCCTTCCTCCCTCAGCGCAGGAGTGAGGGCGGCTGTGTGATCTCCACGCACCTTTCCGCCCAGTGGTTCTGTGGCTCCGTGACAGAGGGTGCAAACTGGGGGCCACAGACCTCTAGCCTTAAACACACACACACACACACACACACACACACACACACACAAAAAAAAAAAAAAAAAAAAAAAACTTGGGAGGGGTGGCAACACTGTGCTGCCATTCCCCCTGGCAGCCATTGGCAGGGCTGCCCTATAGGCAGGGCATGGCTTTCTTGGAGATATTTTAGTACCGCCTGGGAGTGTTTCATAATAGCAACTTCAGTACCCCAGCCACTGAGATGCTGAGAGAGCTGGTCTAGCCTGGGCCCAGGCATTTTTCAGACTCCCAGCTAAACCAGCATGCTAGTTTGCCACCCCAAGTCTGTGGCAACCTGGTGAGCCCTGTGAGGGGTCGAGTCTTATGTCTGGACCTGATTTCTTCCAAGGCTGGTCACAGACCCCGTCCTGGGTGTAGGCCTGAGGTCCGTAGAGTCTTTGGGCCCCTTAGGGAGGCAGTGGGAGCATCACAGGGTGGGTCTTGTTGGTCAGCTCGGAGCCACATCACTTTCCCAACCCGCTCTGTTCACAGGCTGTAGCCGCATGTACACTGATCCAGTTCAACCAACTCTCCAAGGAATTGGTTAGTTCAAACCAACTCTTGGGAAGAATAGCAGCCACTGGGTATTTTCTAAGTCGCTGACCCCTCGTGTGGCCTTCGTCTGGCCAATGACGAGCATCTGTGTTTGTTTCAGGAGATGAGAGCGGAGGGTGTGGTCTGCAAGCAAGTGTTCAAGAAGGTGCACTGAAGCGGGCAGACCTCGGCCTCGGGGAAGGAGTGGCATGGGCACGCGGGCCGGGCCCCGCTCTGCACAGCATGGGGCAGAAACGCCCGGCCACCTCCAGGTATCGGTTAGCAGCCTGTCTCTTGGCCTTGGCCCTTTCCCCTTTCTTAGAACGCAACCATCCCAATAAAAGTGCTCTCTGCTCAAGACGTCTCTTTGGAGAAGCTTCGCAACCCCACTGTGCTCACTGTTCCTCTGGGGCTTCGGAAGTCCGGTTCCACCCCAGCCCAACCACCACAGGCCTGAAGGTTTTGGTGCACCTGTGAGATCTTTCCTCAGGGTGCTGGCTGGGGGCTGCGGTGTGTGGGCTGACATCTGTGTGCCTCCCACACTCCGTGTCCTCTCAGGGCGACAGTACAGTGGGTGCCACAGAAGCCGGAGAAGGTGCTCTCCACCATGGGGACTCAGAGCCTAGTGAAGGGGACCCCACCAGCAGAGATCTCGAACTCTGTGTGCACACAGGCGATGCTCTGAAATTACTTGTGGATGAAATGGAACTGGGTTGCCGTTGGGAAACAGCTAGAATGAGGTGAGCCTTAACCAGAGGCAATTACCTATTTGATTGGATTTCAAAGGTGCCAAGAACCCTCCCAAAACCATCCCCACCTCAACTATGGGCTGATGTAAAGCCTTCCTTTTCACTATTATATACATATTTAATTTTTATTGAATTTATTGGGATGACATTGGTTAATAAAATTATACAGGTTCCAGAAGTATATAGTTCAATAGTACATCATCTGTATACTGTATTGTGTGTTCACCACCCAAAGTCAAGTCTCCTTCCATCACCATCTATCCCACCTTCAACCTCTACTACATCCCCCCACTGTAATAGAAGAGACATAACTTGCAAATTCCCCTAGGAGAGGGAAAGCGACTCATGTTCATACTCAAGTGCAGCGATGGCTTGCTGTG
Organism: Vespertilio murinus; assembly: GCA_963924515.1. Lineage (NCBI taxonomy): Eukaryota > Metazoa > Chordata > Mammalia > Chiroptera > Vespertilionidae > Vespertilio > Vespertilio murinus. Next base: position 28,837,557 of record OZ004715.1, on the reverse strand, counting down.
CCTTTGTATAGAGCAGTGGTTCTCAACCTTCCTAATGCCTCGACCTTTTAATACCCTTCCTCATGTTGTGGTGACCCCCAACCATAAAATTATCTTCGTTGCTACTTCATAACTGTAATTTTGCTACTGTTATGAATTGTAATGTAAATATCTGTGTTTTCCAATGGTTTTAGGCTCTACAGCAGCGATTCTCAACCTGTAGGTTGTGACCCACATAAGAGAACCTCTGCTGTAGAGCCTAGGACCATCAGAAAACACAGATATTTACGTTACTATTCATAACAGCAGCAAAATTAGAGTTATGAAGTAGCAACGAAAATAATTTTATGGTTGGGGGTCACCACAACATGAGGAACGGTATTAAAGGGCTGCGGCATTAGGAAGGTTGAGAACCACTGATGTAGAGAAACACAGGGAAACTGAAGTGTGGGTGAGGAGGTGGGAGACCATGAGTAGGGGAAACCCCCGGAAAAGGGGAGACTTACATGGAGGACCCCCTCAATATCAAGTCTGTCCAGGCTGTGCACTGCCTCTTGGAACCAGTACTGGGTTAGGAGTCAGATGAGTTGAGTTCAAATCCCAACGCTACCACTTACAGGGCAACACCACACCCCTCTGGACCTCACTTCTCCAGTCAGCAAACGGCCATGATGATCCACCCAGCAGCCGAGCCCTAGACCGGTGTCACTCAGACATGGCTAAATATGAGAAGCACCTGGGGAGTTTTCAGAACTCCCTAATCCAGGCCACACCCCAGAACCAGTTACATCAGAATGTGTCAAGGTGAGACACGGGCATCTTTTGTTAAGCTCCCAGGTAATTCTATGGCCACTGGAGTTGAGAATCACTGCCCCAAACCAGTGTTTCTAACCTGAGGGTGACCCAGCTTCCGTCCAGGGGCATCGGCAATGTCTAGAGACCTTTTGTTTATAACTTGGATGGGGGCCTCTACTGGCATTCCAGGCCTCTGCCCACTAGATGCCAATAGTGCCCCCCACCCCAAGCTGCTAAGCAGAGGCAGGGAGACTCCCCAACACCCTGCAATGCACAGACAGCCCCCCACAACAAGGAATTACCCAGCCCATATGTCACCAGTGGTTAAGTTGAGAAACCCTGCTCTAGACAAATGGAAGCAATATTTACTGTTTTTCATTATTAAGGTTGTTTCCCTAGTGGAGACCAAGGAAATGAAAACTCAGAATTGCCCAAGATTTTGGAGGCCCCTTTGCCTTTAAGGCCCTGGCCTCTGTCCCTGCTCGGAGAGAACTCAAAGACAAAGACTCTTGTAACAACCATTCATTCATTCATTCATTCATCCCACAATGGTTAATGGAGACCTATTAGGTGCCAGCACTGAGCTAGTGCCTCACCTATTGGGCATTCAGGAGTTCCCACCCCCTCCCACGTATTGAGATCCCCATCAGACCACCCCAGTGCCTCCCTCAGCAGTCAGACTCTCAGTGGTGTGACCCTGTTAGTGTGCGTGCGCACACCATGTCAGAGTCTTGGCTCCACCCTCGGGGGGGGGGGGGCCTCTGGCGCCAATGGGGACTCCGCCCCTCTCTGATGGAATGGCTTGAATAGCAGGAGCTGTTGCAGTGGGCAGTGGGCAGTGGGAGCCACAGGGGGTTTCTGAGCAGGAGAGTGGCATGATCAGCCTTCCAGCAAAACTAATCAGGCCGCTGTTTGCTCAGTGTAAGAAGGAAAAATAGCAAAGACCAGTTGGAGCTTAGCACAGGGCAGTCCCATTTAATTCAAAGTTCATTTCCCAGGAGGCTAATCTTCCCAAGGCAGGACATGTAAAGCGGGAGGGGTGTTTCTTATTGTGCCTAAATCTACAGCCATGGAGGCAGACCTCTGGCTGACAGCGGCTTTCCGGCTGCTCGGCAGCGTCTCCAGTGTTGTGCAGGGGGCTGGCTCCCAAACACGGCAGCGGCATGTACCAGCTCGCTCAGCCTTCTTTGCAGCATTTCAGCACCTCTCACCTCCGGCCGCAAGCTATTGATGCCAGCTTCGTGTCTGGAGCACGACTGCAGGCTCCGCCACTTAGCTGTCCCCGGGATGCCATTGTCACAGGGTATAAAAAAGATTTTTCAATTATAACATCAGTGCCTGACAACAGAACCGGGCACTAGTCAGGGACTCACTGACTGTGCAAAGCGTGGCAGCATCCCGCGGTGCCCACAGCACTGACCCGCTGGCCCGGTGCCGCCGGCTGTGGAACAGCTCCCTGTACCTGCAGTTCCCTGGGCCTGCCAGCTTGGAAAGGTTTGTTGACCTTATTTTTATTTAACTGAAGACTTACAGCATTTCAAAATGTACTCCGGACAAAGACTTATTAATATGCTTCCATAACTTCACATTTTCAAAACCTAGGCCGCCATGTGCCGCGGCTCAGGCAGGAAGTGCCAAGACTGAGCCTCAGCGGTGACCAGCTCCCTGAGCAGAGGCCAGTGGCTGAGCGTCCAAGTTCTGGAGCTACGTGGCCTGGGTTCGCATCCCAGCTCTGCTACTTCCTGGCTCTGTGAGGTTAAGGCAAGCCATGTGTCCCCTCCCCGGTGCCTCAGTTTTACTCGTCTGTAAATCGGGGCTAGCAATTCCTCACAGGCTCTGAGAGAATTAAATGAATCTAATGCACGTAAGCAATTTAGAATAGATAATCCGGTACATTTTATTTGCAAAGAGATTTGAACGATGGCAGGCCTATAACAAGCCAATTTACATGTGAGCTTAAAAACAAACAAAAATAAAAGCAACACAGATGTGAGAGGCACCTGAGGGGTGGGATCAACCTGACTTCATGGTGAGGGTGACAGAAGAGGAGGAGGAGTTAAAGCTCAAGGACAGAAGGAAGCGTCTAAAGGAAATGAGGAGGGCTGGCTTGGCCAGGGCCGGAAGTTCCCCTCCTTCCCCCCACAGGCCTCTGTGGCAGAGGGAGGGGCTAGAGCAACACACACACACACACACACACACACACACACACACACAGGATACTGATTGGGACCCTGGAGTCTGGGGGCCAACACAGTGACCCTCCTCCATTCCAGGGCTGGTAGGAGGATGGACTTCGGACCCTAAGTCCCCAAGCCCCCCATCAACGTCCTTCTCTGGGCCACCTCCAAAACCCCGGACAAGGAATTCCTGACAAGGCAGACCCCAAGCACCTCCCTGGAAGCCCTAATGTCTAACCTCTGTCTCCGTTAATTAGGACCTCCCGGCTGTTCCTTTCAGGTGCAAATTAAACCGCTCCGGGCTGCACTGCAATTACAGTCTGCTTAATTCTCCTCAACGTTCCCTATCCACACCCACACTGACTGGAGTGTCTCCTCATTTCCCCACCCGCAGATCCGGGTCTTTCCAGCCCCGAGTTCCCAGGGGCTTCAGCAGCTCAGCCCCAGCCCCACAGCCCACTGGGAGCTGGGGATGCAGGGCTGGGCCTGCACAGGTGATGGGAACCTGCGCATCCCCGCCCCCACCTCCCGCCCCCCAGGCCACCGGAAGGGCTTCCTTCTCAGGGAGCTTTGAGACCAGGACAGAGATGACTTTGTAAAGCTCTTTGGATAAAGGCATTCATTTGCTCTGGGAAGGGCACTCACCAACGATGCCACCTCCATTTCCCCTCCAAAGATGGCCTCGGGGGTGCTCTTCCTGCCTCCACGGCCCACGACCCCTCTCCCTTTCTTTGAGTTCTGAGCATCTCAAGGCCATTTCCCCTTTCTGAGTTGTCCCCTAGAAAGAAATGCCAGATCAGAATAACAAAACGTGTGCTTTGTTTCAAATGGTTGCCTGTGACAAATTAAACAGCTTAGCACACAAACATACGCTGTAATGTAATTATGTTGTGTTAATTCCAAGATAATTGTGGGATTTATAAAATGTATGCGTGTCTCGTGTGCCCCAGGCAGTCTAGTCCAACCGCGTTGCACAGGTTTGAAGCTGGAGAATGAACCTCGTTCTGTCCCGTGACTGTCTCTCTGTGACCTTCACTGGCCACTTCATTTGGTGACAGTGTCAAAAGTTGAAAAGCCCTTCATGCGTGTGATGTCTGGGCCCAAAGGGTCCTTTCCCTGACACCATGGGAGGCCCTGGTTGAACCCCTCACATTTAACTCCCAGTCTTGTCTTTGTCTTAGACAATCCTAGTGGGCATGTGTCAGCTAGGAATTCCTTCTCTCCGAGGTATTCAGAGAAGGAAAACTAGCTTTCCCAGCCTGCCCTGCATCTAGGCTCCCCGTGTGAGACCAAGCTTCCCTCAGTTAAAGGGCAGAGATTTGGAAAGAAGCATGTGAAGCAGGTGGGTAATGCAGATCCAGTCCTTGGGAAATAGTGGCAGCGAGGACTTGGCTTTGGGACGGCACCGGCGGCAGAGCTTCCGGTTCCCGGTGTCCAGTGTCATGGGTGCCACCTGCACAGGGAGTGGGCACAGCAGCGGGAGAGGCAGCCAGACCTTTGTGCCTCTACGCAGCACCACCTGTTTTAAGTGGTCTCGCCAGAAGTTTCATTTTGAACCTGGTCAAATCTAACTACGGATGTACGGGATTTGGGACTTTGGGCCTCCCGAAGTGAGAGAAGTTCTGTTGTTCTCACCTAAACACACCTAAAAAACTACCAGTGAATGTAAATAGATGAGGCGATATCAGATACCAGTTTCAAAACGGCCTTTGTGGAGTGAGATGCCCCCTGTGGTCTTCCATTCCTCCGTCAATGTAGATTGATCACCTGATCAGGCCAGGCCTGTGGCTGGGCCATTCACACAGGAAATGTCACGTCAGGTTCAGGGGCCAAATGAGTGCCTCAGACCCGCGGCCAGTGCTCCAGGGGCTCCTGGCATGGAGAGAGCAGTGTGGGGGTGCAGGGTGGGCTGGACAAGCTGGGAGTTGTATGGAAAGGTAAGAGGGGGACATTTCTAGCAGACACAGCCCCAGGTGATACACTTGGGGCTGGTCCGTTGTGTGGGTGGCATATGAGAGTGAAGAAAATAGCTTTATTTTATTTTATTTTGAACCTGAAGGAGGCAATGTCTTAATCTGAAGAAATGATGCTAGGCCGAAACCGGTTTGGCTCAGTGGATAGAGCGTCGGCCTGTGGACTGAAGGGTCCCGGGTTCGATTCCAGTCAAGGGCATGTACCTTGGTTTCGGGCACATCCCCAGTAGGGGGTGTGCAAGAGGCAGCGGATCGATATTTCTAATTCTCTATCCCTCTCAATTCCTCTCTGTAAAAAATCAATAAAATATATTTTTAAAAAATAATAATAAATGCCGAGACCGGTTTGGCTCAGTGGATAGAGCGTCGGCCTGCGGACTGAAAGGTCCCAGGTTCGATTCTGGTCAAGGGCATGTACCTTGGTTGTGGGCACATCCCTGGTGGGGAGTGTGCAAGAGGCAGCTGGTCGATGTATCTCTCTCATCGACATTTCTAACTTTCTATCCCTCTCAATTCATCTCTGTATAAAATCAATAAAATATATATTTTTAAAAATAATAATAAGTGACGCCGAAACCGGTTTGGCTCAGTGGTAGAGCGTCGGTCTGCGGACTAAAAAAAAGGTCCCGGGTTCGATTCCGGTCAAGGGCATGTACCTTGGTTGCGGGCACATCCCCGGTGGGGGGTGTGCAGGAGGCAGCTGGTCGATGTTTCTCTCTCATCGACGTTTCTAGCTCTCTATCTCTCTCCCTTCCTATCTGTAAAATATCAATAAAATATATATTTTAAAAATAATAATAATAATAATAAATGATGCTAGACCTCCTTGACATCTCAGACACCAGAACAAGAGTGGGGGCGAGAGGGTGTAGGGAACTGCCTGTGCCCACTGGGGCCCTTGTAGTCCTGTCCTGTGGCATCTGCCTGCCCTCCTCGTTTTGGTGACCAAGGCCTCCTGGAGAAGTCCCTCTCCTGAAGCTGTTGGACGTACCCTTCCTGCCTGCGCCAGGCTTGTCTCCTGAAGTGAATGCAACGGCTCCTGCACTTCACTACTGCTGTTCTCATCCCCCCCTCCCTAAAATGCCCAGGTCATCCCTTTTTAGCAAAATCTCCTGAACCTGCTCAAAAGCCCTTTCTCCAAGAAGACCCCGTTGGCTGACTCTTCTATAACGAATCCTGCTCAGTTGTGATTGGTTTGGTGCTGCTATGATCTTGGCAGAGAAGGGTCGGGTCAGGTGGCACGTCCCAGGAGTTCTGTCTTATTGGTCAGCACATGGCCAATTCACCAGACTTCCTCCAGCCGGTGGGACCTCGCCTCAAGCTGTTTCCCTCATCCTCCAACCTCCCCACTTTGCCCTGTGTCCTCGGAGTTATTGGACTGTGCAGGTAAGTTAATTGATAGTCTGCACTTCACACACTGTGGTTATCAGCCCAACCTTGGCCACGTTTTAATTTATGGCCCTTCTAAGGAGACCTCCAGACTGTGTTTGTTAAGTAATCTTCCTGCCACGCAGCAGTAAGTGGAGACCTTTGGTCCACAAAACAGGCCACCTCGGAGCGGGCGCTGCCCTTCGGAGGAGATGGGCATTGCATCACCTAATTTGGGGTATCAAGATCATGCTTGGAATGTCTTAAGAAAGTCTCTGCCATTTTTGCACTTTAGGACTCTCGCCATTTTATAGCTCCTAACTGATAATCCTCAAGGTTGCTGTAATCACTACCTTATTCTTCAAGACTCAGCTAAAAGCCCTCCCTAAGCAACCTGCCTTCCCCATCAGCCCTCGATAAACTTCTCTGTTTGGCTGATGCTGTGTTATTAAATTCCAATTCTTTGTATGGCCCATTAACTCTCTTTAAAAACGTATGGATCAAACAGTAAATCAAAACTGGATTGGCAAAATAGTCAGAAATTAGTAAGGAAAAGACAACACGGGGGAAAATATTTGCAAATCACATAACTGACAGAGGACTTCTATACAAAACATGAAAAGAACTCTCTCAATTCAACAGTTAGAAAACAAACAATCCAGCTAGAAAATGGGCAAAAAACTTGAATAAATACTTTACCAATGACGATATGATAGTAAATAAACATATTAAGTTATGTGCAACATTGTTAGCTATTGAAAAATGCAAATTAAATCATAATAACATACCACAATAGACCTGTTAGAATAGACCTATTAAATAACATACCACAGTAGACCTATTAAAATTTGATAATACCAAGTATCTGATAATACTAGATCACACATACATTTTGGGTGGGAATATAAAATGGTAGAGTCAGTCTAGACATGGGCCTGGCAGTTTCTTAAAATTAAATATATAATTTTCATACAACCACAATACCACTCCTGGGTATTTTTCCCCAGAGAAATGAAACCTTATATTCTCATAAAAATTGTGCATGAATTTCCATAGCTGTTTTATTTGTAATAACCAAAGACTAAAAAAAAAAAAAAAAAAAAAAAAATCCAATTGTCTTTCAACAGATGAAAGGTTAAATCAACTGGAGTACATTCATACAATGGAATACTATTCAATAATTAAAGGAACAAACTATTGACATTCGCAATAATTTGGATGGATCTTAAGTGCAAAAAGCCAATCTCAAAAGTTGTGCACGATATTATTCCATTTATATGACGTTACCTAAATGACAAAATTAGAGAGACAGAGGACACTTCGGTGTTTCCCACGGGTTAGGGAAGGGCAGGAGGATATGACTATAAAGGGGCAGAATAACGAGGGAGCTCCTTTGTGGGGACAGAATGGTGCGTATGTTGATTGCGCTGGTGGTTACATGAATCTGTACAGGTGATTAAATATCATAGAACTGTACACAAAGACACACATAAAAAATGAAGGCATACAAAATGGTCAAAGCTGAGTAAAGCTTGTACTCAATTGTATTCATTGAGCCAATAGATTTCCTGGTTTTAAAAATGCTCTGTAGTTATAGAAGATGTCACCATTGGAGGAAGCTGGGTGGTAGGTAGGTACATGGGACCCTCACAGCTTTTTGTGAGTCTATAATTATATCAAAATTAAAAGTTTTAAGTGATTACATACATATCTGAGGGATATGATTAAAACAGAACTCAGAGGAAACACTTATACCCTTAAACAATATTGCTCAAAAAGAATTATAGACAAATCAATGGATTTGTGGTGTCAGTTCTGTTGTACGGTAGCTCCCCATAAGCAATGGGTCTGTCTTTGAACTCTACTCTGCTCCTTTGGTCTATCTGTCTATACTGGGGTTAATACCACAGTATATTTATTACTTTGACATTTAATATTGTTAAAAAAACAAATTCCCACCATCTAATCTTAGACTAAAGCTACCCATGGACTTTTATCCCTCCATATAATTTTTTAGAGCAATTCTATCATGTTTCCCCTTAACCCCCCAAAAAATATTCCACCCGGAATTTTGTTTGGGAGCACATTGAATTTATGGATGAATTTGTGGTGATGAGAAAACTTCAGATTGTTAAACTATCTAATCCAAGTATCTCCCTTTTCATTCAATCATCTTATACAGGGGTAAGCAAAAGTAGGCGTACAGTAATTCATAAGGGGGAAAATGCAAGTTATAATTATTACAATAGCTTTATTAGCCCTGAGTTATACTCACAACTATAAAAGTATTTTTTACCGATGTCCTTTAATAGAGGTTTTAAGATTTCTCCATAGGAAATCTCCTTCCCGATCCCTCCTAGCATCTGGAGTTAAGGCTAAGAAGGAGACCAAATGGATGGCCTCTCAGCCCTTACCCAAAGCTCCAGAAAAATTAGCTGGTCCCTGTCTTTGCTGTGGGACCCATGTTAGTGCCCCTCCCCAGATGTGGTTCCTATTGTTGATTAATCACCACATATGCTTTTCCTCACTTTTTTCAATAGCGGAATTCTATTAGGCATATTGTATGCTAGTAGTGAAAGATAAATTCTGTTTAAAAAGGTCTCCTTAATATATGAAGGAGGGGTAAAAGGTAATTTAAAAAAATTTCTTCCTATAGATCTTGTATGTTTTTGTTTCTGTTACTCCCTATACTATTGATAGTTTTCTTGCTCTTGTGAACAATTTCTTCTTTTTTATTGTATTTTCTAGTAAGTTATGGCTAATATAAGGCAATGCTATTCATTGTATAGTTGGCTCTGATATCTGGCAAACTTTCTGAACTTTCATCAGTTCTAACAGATTACGTTTATGATTTTTCCTAGGTAAATTATTATATCACCTCAAATAATGACAGTTATGTCTTCACTTCCAATCTGGTTGTATTATATTTAAGAGTGATAAGTCAGAGAAGGCAAGGCTGTTTTTATTAAACCCACATTAGTAAGTGGGTCTCGTGTGCCTACCATTTACTTTATATGAAATTGGATTCTTACAAATTTTCTAAATTAGTTTCAAAAAGAACAATTTTTATAGCACATTTCAATGATTAGGAATTTATCTTACTTTTCAGATTTTTGTTTAGGCACTTATTTATCCTATAAACAAATTAAAACAAAGAACCTTTAATTTAAAAAAACTTTGTAACTTAATTTTTTATACCCTCCAGACAGAGAAACACACACACATTGAGAGCTTTAATTTTTCAATTTCAGACACAGGTCATGTGGCACAGACAAAAAGAGCTGTTCTCCTTCCTGGTGGCCATGAATTCTTAAATAAATTTGTTCTCAGAATAGACAAACACATAAGCAAACAAATAAAAAACAACAACAACAACAACTAATAAACTAGATCCTCTATTATCTCTCACCCAGCAAAGAACACATATCTATCATTTACCTATAGAAATCATCAATAGTCAGACCATCAAGCCAAATTCCCAGTCATTTCTATGACAAAAGAGATATAACTGATGGGCCGTAAATGAGCCAAAACTGAAACACAAAATTAATTGAGAGGAGGGAAAAAATAAACAAACTCAAAAACACGGAGGACATAGAGGTGGCAAAGTTAAAGTTCTACTGACACTTAGGATTCACCAATGAGCACCAAAAAAAAAAAAAAAAAAAAAAAAGTGCCTTGGCTTAAGCTGCTCATGAACTATATATACTTCTCTGGGCACACAGCTCACAGTCTACTTGGTTCTTGCAGGTGACTCTATTGTCCACCTCAACAGGAACTCCAAAATTGTATATAAGGTAGTTTTTCTAAAAGATGAAAATAACCTTATCTATATATATAAAAGCCTAAGCGACCGTTATGACCAGACAACTGGATGACAGGCTGGTAGTTCTGATGCGCATGACCACCAGGGTGCAGACACTCAACGCAGGAGCTGCCCCTGGTGGTCAGTGCACTCCCACAGTCAGTCTCCTGTGGCCAGCCAACCTCCCACAGTCCTTCCTCCTCCACCTGGCCCTGATCACCAGCCAGGCCGAGGGACCCCACCTGTCCATTAATTCGTGCATTGGGCCTCTAGTACAAATATAAAATGAATAGCAAAGATTTTAAATTAACTCATTAATTAATTAGACAACCAGTTAGATGTTACAAGTGGTTTAAATGAAGATTTGGTTTTACAGAAATTTATATTCTCTACTGGATAAAACCTATTCACACTGCCATGATCAGGAATCAATTGTGTAGCTATAGACCAGAAGTATTTGCATTACAATTAGTTCTACAAGTTAACTTCTATCTCTACAAAGTTGGAAAATAACCTAATCAAAGACAACCAAAGCAAAGACAACCTAAGTGGGTGGGCTGGCCAGAATATCCACTCATATATTTTTGTCCATTTCAAAATTGTCTACAATTTTTCAGAAAAAGAATAAAAAGAGGTTTCAAACCACAAAAGTGAAGAAAGTGGAAGAGCAGTTGAGTGACGGAAAAAATGGAAAAGTGGTTGAATACGTGTGGTAACTGATGTAACAGAGTAGGAAAAGGAAAATCAAGTGCCACAAAGACGTATCCCAACAACAAACAATCGAGTGTACCCTCAGAACCCTCTGTGGGACACAGAAGTCAGAAGCACAAATGTCCCAGGAGCCAGGGGAAGACTGAAAGCAAAAGGACCGGTTATATGTGTATCTACAAAAGGCACAACTAAGATCCTGAATTTTCACCTCTATTCAATCCAGGAAATTGACTATATAGCTATCTTCAAGAAACAAATGTCTTCCTTGATGTGCTTGATTCTATTGAGAGTGATTTTACATTAAAATTGAGAGTGTGAAAAAAAATCAAAGATATACGTGGTGGAGGGAGAAGCTTTCCTCTACCCTCAAGGTTCTTCTGGCTGATCTGACAATCCAATAGACATGAGACATTAGTAAGAGAAAATAACCAAATTTAATACGTACACATGATGGGAACCCCACATACATGAGAAAGTCAGAGACCCGCCATGCAACAGAGGTTCAGAGGCAGAAAGGGGGAGTGAAGACATCTGAGCTAGGGATGAGGTCATGCGCCTTGGAGGCTTCAAAAGGTCATTTCAGGGTGCTAACAGAAGTTTGGTAAGTAGAAATTTGTCTGTCCTATAGGTAGATCACAGATAACCTCTGTGATCATCTCTTAGCATGAGGAACGCCCTTTATTCAGGTTCTTCTGGTAGTTAAAGGGGGAAAAGAAAATTCTCCTGAGCCTTCAGAGAAACTAACTCAAAACAATCTGCATACCACAGAGGCACATCTTGGGGTGACCCCTTCTGAACCTCTAAAAGTTGAAACATATGAAACTGATAATTTTCAACTGTTTTGGACCTACCAAAACTAACAATTTCAAGCGAACAACAACAACAAAACAAAAAACAAAACCAAACAAGCAAACAAAAAACAATGGAGGCAATTGTTAACTTCAGGAAAGATCTGTACAGAAATGGAAATGTAATCACAATAAATTATTCAGCTCAATTATAAACAATATTTAAATAGTTGTAGGAGGTAAACACTAAATATTGACCTAACCAAAAACTGGATAATATACCTAGAGAAAGAGCAAATAGAGGAGAGGGAAGGGAAGGAGGTATAGCATGCTAGATTTTCAACATAATTGACAAAAATCAATAGAAAATGTCTAAAATTGATACAATAAAGAGAAGTGATATGTGTTTATTTAGCAATGTGGAGACAAGTGCCAGTGAAACAGCTAAACATGGCAAAAAAACAGTTGCTTGTGGGAAGATCTAATTCGTTTTATTCAGTGATTCGTGAATCAGGTAGCATCTCATCTAGCCACTTCTAGTGTTGGACACTCCTAAGTGTTGGACAGAATGGAAGTTTTTTATAGAAAGAAGGAAGTGATTCGCAAAAGAAAATAAACGATTATTTGTAGACCAGACATCTTTTGGGAGGAAGAATATAGCAAGGGTTTTGTCATGTACTCCACCTCTTCCTCCTTTGGGCCCAGGTGACAATTTACCTGACTGGTGCTTGACTAGAAAATTCCAGGTTGGTTGTTTAAGATTCCAGAGAGAGGTTGAAACTGCAATCAAATCAGGTATTAAATCTACATTTGGTCTCATGGACTTTTAGCAAGCGACACCTTTTTGGGGCTGTGGTTTTCTCTTTGACAACCTGTAGTACTTAAGACTTTTATAATATCTGCAGATACTGTTTTGGGGGAAAATTTGTCAGGAAAGCGTAATAAAAACAAGGTCAAAGGCAAACAAGGAACTGAGAGGAATATTTATAATAGTTATATGGCCAGACTAATTTCCTTAGTGTATAGGAAGTTATTTATAAATCAATAAAAATGACTAAGAACCCAATTTCAAATGAACATAGGATATGAAAAGATAACTCACAGAAAAAGGAAAAAAAAAGTTGACAAATATTTGAAAATGTGCTCACTTGTTCTGATAATAAAATAAATCCATTAAAAAACTGTAAAAATAAATTTTTATGTACTTACCTGAATGAGAAAGATATTTTAAACAATTTGCTAATACACAGGGTTGCCAAGAACATGACGACACAAGAACTCTATTACATTGAACAACCTACTTGGAAACCACTCTGATATGTTCTCACAGGCACAAAACCACATGTACAAACTAGATCAGAAGAGCCACGCTTGTAGTTACAAGTAATAGTAAACAACCCAAATGGCCTTCCACTCAGGACCAGATACATTTATGGTTGTACCTGTTAGCAGCCAGGAAAAATGAGAATGCTCTCTCTGTATTGATATGGAAAGTTGGCCAACAGAAGGAAAAAGGAAAATGTGCATCCAAGTTTAGTCATATGTTCCTGTTTGGATAAAAAGGCAAGAGGAAGAAAATATCTTCATATATGACTTCAAGTGCAATGGAGAAACTCTGGAAGACACAAGTTCACACAAATGGTTTCTTGTCCCGGGGTAGCAGCGACAGGAACTTGGCCTAGGTGAACAAACCTTTTCATTGTATAATTTTTCATACTACTTGAATTTCAAACTATGTGAATATGTTACTATTCAAAAGACAACGAAATGGGAATAGATACATAAATAAATAAGAATGAAGCAGACAACATATGCTGATGTGAAAAATATTTCCAAGGTCTATGAAAGGTCAGGCACTCCTTAGGTTGGGTGGAAAGAAAGGTCAATGGGAAGAAGTTGCCCAAGGCCGTCCAGGGGTGCTTGGAGGAGAAACAGGGACAGCCCCGTGGGAAGAGGTGGCCTGGAGTGACCGCTTCCAGCTCCCCACTTCCTCCTGAATGTGGGTGAGGGGGTAGGAGAGGGTGGGAGAGGGTAGGGAGCCCCCTCCTGGGCCAGAGCAGTTTGATCCCAGTACCTCTGGGAGGAATGAGGGTTTGTGACCTCCTGCTCTCCTCACCTACCTTCTGAGAGCGAAAGTGAAGACTCACAATTTCATACAAAAGCAAGGTCCAGTGCTGCGTAGTGGCTGAAGGAACTTCCGGGTCCCCTTCCTTCTGAGTCTCCAGGTGGAGACAAACCTGATGGCTCCTACCCCAGCCTGGGTAGCACCAAACATTTACTCAGGGACCCGTCGGGGCTCTGGGTCTGGGGCGGTCTCACCTCCGTCAACAGGGGGAACATACTTGCCTGGCCCAGGGAGCCTCAGGCTGGGAAACATTCACTCAGACTCACAAGCAGGCAAACTGCCCATCAAGAAGAGCAGCACCACCAGGTGCTCCTCGCCGGCAGCCCGCAGTGGCCCAAACTCAGAGGCATGCTGCCGGTGGCCACCTCGGGGCAGCCACGTGGACAAGGCCATTGCGAATGAATGCCAGCTCCTGAGGCCTGGCCCTCCCAAGTCTAGATGGCAGCATCCGCAGAATATGGGGCACAGAGGGGACCATGATGCTTTCTCTGGCCCAACATCTTTGGCCAGCCTCTGCTCTCTCGCTACACCGGGACCTCAGGGGAATGTTGTACTTGCTTGTTTTCCAGCTCCTCCATGTTTTTGTGTGTATAGGGCGGGGCAAAAGTAGGTCTGCACTTGTTTGTATGGAAAACAATACCGTCATTAATCAATAATAACGCAAGAATAAACTTTGTGTTTGGAGTACTTACAGCTATAAACCTACTCTTTTTAAAAATATATATTTTATTGATATTTCACAGAGAGGAAGGAAGAGAGATAGAGAGCTAGAAACGTCGATGAGAGAGAAACATCGACCAGCTGCCTCTTGCACACCCCCTTCCAGGGATGTGCCCACAACCAATGTACATGCCCTTGACCGGAATCAAACCTGGGACCTTTCAGTCCGCAGACCGACGACGCTCTACCACTGAGCCAAACCGGTTTTGGCATGAAAACCTACTTTTTGCCCACCCTGTGTAAGGGGCTGCACCGATGGTTCTCACTTTGGTGGGTATCAGAATCCCCTGGGAGCTAATAAGGCACACAGAGGCCCAGGATCCCTCAAGTAGCCTGGGAACTGGCCTCCTTGTGTTAAGCAGGTTTACCAGGTGGTTCTTGATAGGACCCCAAGTTGGGGGACCACTGTGCCAAATCCCTATTTTCAAACACTACCTAAGTTAATGCTCACCATTGCCTTCAGAAGTAAATAGTATGTTCCTCAATTAGAAAACAAAGACCTAATGGTGCAGAAAGGAAAGTGTTTGGGTTCAAACCCACCGTCTTCTTGCTGGCTGGGTGACCTTGGGAAGGAACCTAACCTCTATGCACCTCCTCTTCATCACCCTATACCGGTGGGAATTCACGGACACCTTCTCCCTTGAGAAGCTGTTAAGACAGTTCAATGGAACAAGCCTGGCCAAGGGCTCAACACTCATAACGCAAGGTCACAATTGTTATTCTAATCGTGGGTGAAACCACTTATTGGAAACAAAACACTATGTAATAAAAGCTTTTGAAAGGGCACATCTCCATTGATTTTAACACATCAAACAGCAGTTGATAAATGGCGGGAGAGTGTATGGACCAATATCTTATTGATTAACTCGCCAATGTCTTCGTTCAATGTGAAGTTTTGAAAAGAAAGATTGCTGGTCGCTCACAGCATCTGTGGCAGTCAAAGCCCTTCTGCCCTGCCTTCCACAGAGCGGGCAAAAAACGGGGGCTTTCTGCTGCGGGGCGGCCCACCCTCACCCGACCTCGGGACAAGCAGTAACTCTACAAACCTTTGTTTATTCCTCCTCTGCCTTGTGCGAGGCTCTCGGGGATATGGTGGTAAAGCAGGAAATGGCCCCTCATCTCAGAGAGAGAGAGAGAGACAAAGGGGGCTATCCTGACTGGGTCAGGGGAGGCCTGCGTGTCAGCCTTGCCAACTCAGAGACCTAAAGTAACCACGTAAAGGATGGTCTGAAATTAAAAATGTAAATAAAAACAGTCTATGGTGAGTAGTCATGTCCTAGGCCCGTATCTTCCCTGGCAAAAGGTCAGTCTTTGCCTTAACTGAGCCTGTCTATTGTCTTTTTGCATCTACCGTAACATATTGTTGGCATGTCAAAGTAATTGCTCTTTTTTTAGGACCTCTCGAAGCACTGGCACTGCTCTGTGGAGACCACAAGCCCCCTCTTTGTCATGGAGTTAACTGTTGACTATTAACTATCCTACACCCACCTATGTATCAGTAAAAGAAGCATATGTCTGTCATTGTACTTTCTATCCAATCCCAAAGGTCTCCAGCTTTGCTTTCTCCCACCTCCCTACTCCATCACCAATGAATTTCATGTAACCCACTTGCATCTTCACTTTTAAAAAAAATATATATTTTATTGATTTTTTTACAGAGAGGAAAGGAGAGGGATAGAGAGTTAGAGACATCAATGTGAGAGAAACATCAATCAGCTGCCTCCTACACACCTCCCACTGGGGATGTGCCTGCAACCAAGGTGCATGCCCTTGACCAGAACTGAACCTGCGACCCTTCAGTCCGCAGGCCAACGCTCTACCCACTGAGCCAAACCAGTTAGGGCCGTCTTTACTTTTGATTGTAATAATAATTTTTAAAAAAGTATAAAATAAACTGCAAAACTTCCATTCTCTGGAGCATTATCTCAATCCATTGAGATTTTCGCTTCCCAGCAATTGTCGACAGTTAGGCTCAAATAAACTCACAAAAAAATTTGAACGTTTCTTACAGTGACAACAGGTGTTGCCCAGTCTGGAAAACGTCATACATGCCTTAGGTCTGGTGGAAACGGTTTCTGTGGGTGGGACTGGCAAGGGCCTTCTAGAGTCCTTGGAGGGGAGGCAGGGACAGTCCCCTTGGGAAGAGGTGGTCTGGGGTGACTCCTGCCAGCTCCCTACCACGGGGGCTGCAAAGGGGCCCCCTCGGGGGCCAGAGCAACCCGACCCCTGTGGCCCTGGGAGGGACGGGAGTCTGACCACCTGCCCTCCGGGCCTGCCTTTTGGAGGGAAACATGAAGAAGCACGATTTGCCTAAAAGCTGAGGCAAGGCCCTGTGTGCCTGGCGGCTGAAGGAACTCCAGGTCTTTGTCCTCCTGCGTCTCCAGGTGAAACGAATCCGGTGGAACATCTTGTTCCTGTCACAGGCCCCGTGAGTGGGACCAGATGTGCAAGCCACAGGGAGGGGAAGGAGTGGGTGTTGCGGAGAAGCTGAGTCAGCATCCAGCTGCTGTCATTTGCTGCCGAATGAAGGCCTCCTCCGCTCAGAGAAGAAGAGAGGGCAGCGCTGGGCAGGCCTGGGCCCGAGGAGCCTGGCTTCTGGGAACCAGCGAGGCGCCCAGCGGCAGGCAGGCAGGTGACTGGCAGGTAAATGCCTGGGGTCCCTGCTGTGCTTGCTCTTCGCTGACTGATTTGTCTCACGCCCAAGCCTCTGAGGGACCCACACCGTCACTTTTCAGTGTGGTCTCCAGAGAGGTTCTTCTAACCTCGAGAGATTGGCTTCTGGCTGATGAGTCTTCCCAGCCTTAAAAGCCACCTAAGGGATTCCACAAAGACTTCCGCAAATACGCTCAGCGGTGGAGACACGCAGGCAGCTGAGAAACGCCACATTCAGGTATGTGACCTGTTAGTATGAATGGAGAGGTGAGGGGCGCTGCTGTCAATTCTAAGACAGGTGGTCGTCTTTGAAGGGAAGGGGTAGGAACAATACTGGCTGGGTGGTTGATTGCCAGTTGCCACCTTTCATGCACTCTCCCTCACGTTTTGCCTCCAGAACTCCCCAGCCAGCCCCCACCTCCCTCTCACGCCGATCAGAGACCCAAGAACATGCCGCAACTGTGTTTTGTTGAAGGCAAGTCAAACACCTGCCACGAGCTTACTCTGCAATCTCATACCATAGGCACTACCTTGGGATAAACGCATGCCCTGTACCAGGGACTCTGCTGAGAGCTTTACGTTCATCACCTTGAATTCTTACAGTGACCCTGAGACTCCATGAATGAACCAGACACTCCAAGAAGGTACGTGTCCAGGGGTCCCGCTGCTAGGAAGTAGTGAAACCTCGATTCAAAACGTGCTGTGGCCAACCCAAAACTTTTTTTAAGACTCTATTTTTCTCTCTCCATTGGTCTGTCTTCTATTTCCATTGCTCTCTAATAGTAGTCCTCAAATTATGGTCCTGACCCTGCAGCAGCAGCACCACCTGGAAACCTATTAGAAATGCAAATTCGCCGAAACCGGTTTGGCTCAGTGGTAGAGCATCGGTCTGCGGACTGAAATGTCCCGGGTTCGATTCTGGTCAAGGGCATGTACCTTGGTTGCGGGCACATCCCCAGTGGGCGGTGTGCAAGAGGCAGCTGGTTGATGTTTCTCTCTCATTGACGTTTCTAGCTCTCTATCTCTCTCCCTTCCTCTCTGTAAAATATCAATAAAATATATTTAAAAAAAAAAAAAGAAATGCAAATTCACCAAAACCGGTTTGGCTCAGTGGATAGAATGTCAGCTTCAGTCCCGGGTTCAGTTCTAGTCGAGGGCATGTACCTTGGTTGCGGGCACATCCCCAGTAGGAGGTGTGCAAGAGGCAGCTGATTGATGATTCTCTCTCATCGATGTTTCTAACTCTATCCCTCTCTCTTCCTCTCTGTAAAAAAAAAAATCAATATAATATATATTTTTTAAAATGCAAATTCTTGGGCCATACCCAAAATCCTTTAAATCAGAAATTCAAGGGTGGTACCCAACAATCTGTGTTTTGATAAGCCCCCCAGAGGAATCTGACACTTGCTAATGTTGGAGGCCCGCTGCTCTAGGGGTCCCTCTTAAGTTTTTAAGGTAATATTGAAGCTTATATTTCTTACAAACATCATTCTAGTCAATTGCTCATTACAACCTCTTGAGCTCACTTATACTTCATGTCGATCAGCTAACTTCTCAAGTGGGAATAATATGGGATTTTAGTTTGAGTTGATGACTAAATCTTTTTTGTATAAATAATCATGAATGAATATGTGAATTAAAAAGACAATTGTAGTCAGTCCAGCTGGCCATAGCTCAGTGGTTGAGCGCCAATCTGTAAACCAGGAGGTCACGGTTCAATGCCAGGTCACATGCCTGGGTTGCGGGCTTGCTCCCCAGTAGGGGGAGGCAGCCAATCCAGTTTCTCTCTCATCATTGATGTTTCTATCTATCTCTCCCCTCTAAAATTAATTTTAAAATCTATTTTAAAAAAAACAAACAAACAATTGTATTTTTTTAAAGCATAACCTACATACACTGAAAAGAAATGGGTATCAATGATAGAGTTTGAGCTTTGAATTCTAAGAACATTTAGAACATTTCCATCCTACCTCCCCAAGAAATTTCCCTTGTGACCTTTCCTATCTCATCTTGTCTCCCCATACCCTCCAAATCACTCATCTATTTTCTATCACGGTAGAACACGTTGGTTTTTTCTCTAGAATGTTACATAAGCCATGCAGTATGTGATCTTTTGTGTCAAGTTGCTTGCCCTCAGTGTATGTCATTGAACTCATCCCCATTGTTATGTGTCTCAGGACATTGTTACTTTTTACTGTCAGTGAGTGAATATACCACAATTTGTGTCTCCCTTAACTTGTTGATGGATACTTAGGTTGTTTCCAGTTTGGGGCTATTATATCTAAAAATATTTTTTAAAACCCTCATATTTTAATGAAGTTGGCTGGGTTTTAGAATCCTTATTCAGAAGTGTTTCCTTTCATCATTATAAGATACCATTCCATTGTTGTCTTTCATTGTTAAAAAATCTCTTATTAATGTGATTATTGTATTGCTTCTTTTTCTAAAATGTCTGAGTTATTTTATTTTTCTCCCAATGCCAATACCATTCCCCTCTCCTTTGGCAACCATTAGTTTGTTCTCTATATCTATGGGTCTGTTTCTGTTTTGTTTGTTTTGTTTTGTTTTAGATTCCACATACAAATAAAATCATACGGTATTTGTCTTTCTCTGCCTGATTTATTTAACTTATCCCATTGTATATACGTACCACATCGTCTTTATTTATCCATCTATTGATAGAAATCTAGGTTGCTTTCATATCTTGGCTAAAACTAGTAATCCTGCAATGAACATAGGGATGCATATATCTTTTCAAATTAGTGTTTTTGCTTCCTTCAGATAAACCCCCAGAAATGGAATTGCTGAATTTTATGGCAGCTCTATTTTTTCTTTTTTTTAGAAACCTTCATACTGTTGTTCATAGTACTAATTTATAATCCCACCAACAACGTATAAGGGTTCTTTTTCTCTGAATTCTCACCAGCACTTATTTGTTGATTTATTGATGATAGCCTACAGAACTCCCCACCCACCCCATCTTCTGCTCATCTGAGACCAAAGAACACACTGAATCCATGTTTTGCTGAGAACAAATCAAACACTTGCTAGGAGCTTAATCTCCTAAGATGTGAGGTGATATTTCATGGTGGTTTTAATTTGCATTTCCCTGATGATTATGATAGTAAGCATCTTTTTCATATGTCTGTTGGCCACCTTTATGTATTTGCTTTGGATAAATATCTACTCAGGTCTGCTGCTCACTTTTAAATTGGGTTGTTTATTTTTTTGTGTGTGTTCAGTTGTATGAGTTCCTGATATATCTTTGACATTAATCTCTTATCAGATGTATCATTGGTAAACACTTTTTCCCATTCGGTAGGATGTCTTTTCATTCTGTTGATGGTTTCCTTTGCTGTGCAAAAACTTTTTAGTTTGAAATAGTCTCATTTATTTATTTTTTTCTTTCTTTCCATTGCCCAAGGAAACATATTCAAAAAGATATTACTAAATAATATTCGTGTGTGTGTGTGTGTGTGTGTTGATGTCAAAGAATATATTATTTATGTTTTCTTCTAGGAGTTTTATGGCTTCAAGTCTTTAATCCATTTTGAGCTTATTTTTATATAGAATGTAATAAAGTAGTCCAAATATTTTTGCAAGTCTACTTTTCCCAATACCATTTATTGAAGAGATGGTCTTTACCTGCTTGTATATCCTAGATTCCTTTGTTGTAGATTAATTGACCATATAAGTAAGGTTTTACTTCTGGGCTCTTTATTATATTCCATTGATCTATATATCTGTTTTTATGCCAATACCATACTGTTTTGGTTATTGTAGCTTTGTGCTCTAGTTTTATGTGAGGGAGCATGATACCTCCCCATTTGTTTTTTCCCAAGATTTCTTTGGCTATTCAGGATCTTCTGTGGTTCCTTATAAATTTTAGGAGTAGTTGTTCTAATTCTGGAAAGAATGTCATTAGTGTTTTAATAAGATTGCATTGCATCTGTATATTGCTTTAGGTAGTAAAAACATTTTAACAATATTAGTCCTTCTAATCTATGAGCAAGGCATATCATTCCATTTATTTGTATCTTCTTCAATTTAATTTTCCAATGTCTTGTAGCTTTCAGAGTACAAGACTTTCACTTCTTTGGCCAAATTTATTTTTAGGTATTTTATGATTTTTTGATGCAATTGTAAATGAGATTATTTTGTATTGTTTCTTTATAGATAATCTCTATGGCTTATTTTGTCTTCTCTGAAAGATTTTAGAAAGTTATTTTTATGTTGGTGTTCTGAATTTCCACCAGTGTGTTCTGTGTTACATACATGGGGGTAGTTTTCATGGCACTACATTCTAGTTTACTAATTCTCTCTCCAGCTGTGTTTAACCCATCTATTATCTTTTAACTTTAATGACTATATTTTTAAATTTATAAAATTACTCTGGTTATTTTTAAATCAACTTTTAAAACACATCACTTTATTCTTTTTCATGTTTTTAAGAGCTTGTAGTTTTCTTCATTTTAAACACACTTATTTTATAGTTTATCTGTTTTGTTTGTTTTTTTATCTGAAGCTCTTGGAAGTCTAATTTGATGATACGTTTTGCTGATGTTTGCTTTAGGTGGATTATTTTCATGTGTGTTTTTACAGTTTGCTATTATGAAATCACATTTGTCATGGCTTTGTTATAGGAATTCTGTTTGGCCTCCATCAAAGGTGTGTCCCTCCAGATAGTTTCTACATTTACTTCTTTCTAGCACTCTATAAGTATTGCAAACAGGACTTTATTTTCATGCTAGAGGCCCAATGCACAAAATTTGTACATGGGGTGGGGGAGGAAGTGGGGAGGAAGAAAGTCCCTGCACCCTCTCCAATTCAGGACCACTGGCTCCTAACCGCTCACCAGCCTGATTTTTCCTAACCCCTCTGCCTGCCAGCCTAATGCCCCTAGCTGCTCCCCTGCCTGCCTGATAACCCCCTAACTGCTCCCCTGCTGGCCTGATCACCCCTAACCACCTCTGCCTCCGCCTCTGACACCGTGGCTTTGTCCAGACAGGTGTCCAGAACGATGTCCAGAAGGTCGTTTGGTTGTCTGTTCTAATTAGCATATTATACTTTTATTAGTATAGATTTTGGCTAGCCAGCAGCATAAATTCAAACCCCAAACCAGAGTTTGAACAGAGCAGAACTGCATTTAACTTACACAGATCCTGGGCTACATATGCAAACATTGGTGTTGTCTCTGGGCAGCTTTGGCTACCTCACATGCTCACTGAGAATTAGCTCCTCAAGTGGTTTGGCTTTCTGCTAGCATCTCAGTTTCAACTTCCTGCCTTACGTAGGGTGAATAACTCCCATGCCCATTAACACCCGAGTCCTTGGCTCATTGCAATTAACAACCCCATTTTTGCCCCTAACCCCTTCTGCTACAGGGCCAATTTTTTTTTTATGCTTTCTTGCAAGGGAGGCCTAGAGGGGACTCGGTTTGGGTAGGAGTGGCTGTGTGGACACCCTTGAATCTGAACCTGGAGGGGAATGCCTACTTCTCCAACCCAGAAGGCTGAATGCTCAGTCTACAGCAGCCTCTGCTGGGCCTCAACAAAGGAAACCCAGTTCTTCACTTTCTATCCACTTCTGGGGATACCACTCCTTCTCCATTTGTGGAGAAGTGGTCCTTTATTCTCCTCTTCCCCCTGTTAACAGCAGCTGGGCCACTTTTTACTGTGTGTCTTCCTGATTCCCAGTATATTTACTGAAAAACAAATGTGTTATTTGACATCCCCCAAACCATATCCCCTAAGCCATTTGCTTAGATTTCACAGCACAAGAATACGTACATGAGAGCCCCAGGGTGGCCATCAAACGTGGCCTTGCTTTGGAGTACTTACGGTTTACCCATCTTCAACCTACACCTCCATTTTTTTCAGAGTGTAGGGACACCCTAATCAGACCCCATCTCTCAGAACCATGTGGCAAAGCAATAAATCAACCCATTTTCTGACCCACTGAGACAGTCAGTTTGAAGAACAGCCCTGAACCAAGAGTCTTTACCCAAATGTCAGTGTGCCCTCCCACCAACCCCTACCCATGTTGGTCAAGATGAACTTCAGCTTGCTCCTGGGGTCTTGAAACTGTCCCACTGCCCCATCTGGCCTCCCTCCCAAACCTAAGCCATAAACCTAATCTGCTTGCTTTCAGAAGATTAGTTCTCCTAGAGCAGTGGTCGGCAAACTCATTTGTCAACAAAGCCAAATATCAACAGGACAACGATTGAAATTTCTTGTGAGAGCCAAATTTTTTAAGCTTGAACTTCTTCTAACACCATTCTTCAAAATAGAATCGCCCAGGCCGTGGTATTTTATGGAAGAGCCACGCTCAGGGGGCCAAAGAGCCACGTGTGGCTTGAGAGCCACAGTTTGCCAACCACACTGTCCTAGAACATGCCATTTTTGAGTGGCCCTGCTGTTTAGAGGCCCTTGGGGAAGAAAGCAAGTGAGAATTGGCTCCCACACCAAACTCTGACCTTTCCTACTTTGCTTTCGCACGCTGCTAAAGAAAGAGCTTTGGGGCCAGATGGGCCTGGGTTTGAATCCCAGCTCCGCCACTTGCCAGTTGTTGTTAGGCATGTGACTTAACCTCCTTGATCTGTTCTTATCTGTAAAATGGAGATCGCTAAACATAACTCAGAGCTCGTGTAAAATAAAACAAGGTGAAGAATGCACGGTGGTCAACACGGAGGACAGTAGAGCTCCACAGGTGTGAGTGCTCATCCTCCTGTCTTCATTGGCCAGGCCGGAAGAGGAAGTGCTTAGGTGGCTGACAGACTCCAAGTTTGAGGCCTAGGGGCTGTGGCCTGCAGTGCATGTAGAAGTGGCTGCTGGGATTTTATATTCTTCCACTGCTGAATAGAGCGCTCTGTGTGGGGCCGGGGGCTCTGTGGGAGCCCAGCCAACCAAACACGAGCTGTCCCAGGGCCAGGTGTGTGTGGGCCGTCACCGGGACACGCATGCTGGCCCAGGCCAGGACTTTGAGCATGGGTTGCCTGTAGTCCCCTGAACTTTGAAAAGGAAAGGCAAGTTCCTCTGGGCTGTGCTTATCACCTTTGAACCTGTTATCTTCAGAGCCATAAACCTAACCCATCAGGCTATAAGAGTGACTCATTTCAAAGCGCTCTCCCTGCAGCCTGCTCCTGGACGCACACTGTGCACCACGCACCCCCGGTAACCAGAGGCCGTCACCATGTCGAGGGACCAGAATGGAACCTGGGAGATGGAGAGCAACGACAACTTTGAAGGCTACATGAAGGCGCTGGGTAAGGGGGCGGCCGGGGGTGGGAGAGGGAGGGCCACTTCAGAAGGGCTGTGGTCTGGCCCTCCGGACAGCGCCACTCTGGAGTTCACAGGGCCAAGTGCGGGTCTCACTCCTCGCCTACTGGCTGTGTAACATCAGGCGCATCATACCCGTCCCCTGCCATTCCCCGAGGTTCAGAGTCCTCTTCTGCAAGTTGGAATAGTAGTAACTGAGAGTGTGTCTAGAATGTCAGCGCAGTATGTGGTAAAAAGAAACAATGCACTGTATCCTCATACATATACACAGTCACACAGGCACATGCATGTGTGTGCGTACACACACACACACACACATACAAGAGCAAAGCCAAACTTGAGAGGATCATGCAGTAGCTCTCATTCCTGCGACTGCCACCTCTTAAATAGCCAGTTGGACCTGATATTATCCACCAATGACCCTGCATTGCCTTTCTGTCAGTCCTGTCGTGGGAAGAGAATAGGCGTGGCTGACAAATGTTTCAGGGCCAGAGAATAGCAGGCCCGCAGAGGCTAGGAAAGGCTTTGGTCGCAGAGGTCCACCCAGGCAGTGCCGCTCTCTGACTTCTGAAATAGCCTCCACGCCAGGGGCTCCATCAGTGTGTGCCCGAGCGGACTCTTCTGTGGGATCTCTCGTGGGGTGGGCAGAAGCCCCTGGAAGCCAGGGGGGCCAGCCCCCCAAAGGGGAGCTCACTTCGCCGGGCAGTACCGTGGTCGGGGCACTGAGCAAGAGGCTTTGGCTGTCGTCCCCCCACCACCCGTCCCCCGACCTCATCCTGCACTGGCCCCCGGCTCACCGTGGCCAGCGGTAGCATCTCCCCACAGGAGGAGCTCCTGGCTGGAACCTGCCCACGCAAAGCAGGAGAACAGTGGCCATGGGGTGGGGTCGGAGGCCCGAGGATGTGGACATGGGGACGGGAAGTCTCATCAAGAACGGTCATCATGGTCTTGTGTGTGCAGGGAACGTCTAGCTTACTGAACATTTCCAGGGTGTGAACAGTGAGGCCTGTGACATGTTGGACAGTTTACAGAACTTTCTAAGTGTACATTAAGCTTGATGCCTCCGTTTGCCCAGCTGCTGACAGCCCCCGGGGTCGCAGGGCCCCAGGAAGTTGCTCCAGCTTGAGGCCGTGATGCCACGTGCAGAGAGGCTGTAGCTGGAGTCACTTCCCACCATGGAGACAGGACACCTGCCCCCTCTCGCCTGCCCAGGGGGCCACAGGTTGGGGGAGGGGCAGCCCTGGTGATGACTAAAAGCAGGTCTCCAGCCGAGACCGGTCAGTCTGTGGACTGAAAGGTCCCGGGTTCGATTCCGGTCAAGGGCATGTACCTTGGTTGCGGGCACATCCCCGGTGGGGGGTGTGCAGGAGGCAGCTGGTCGATGTTTCTCTCTCATCGACGTTTCTAGCTCTCTATCTCTCTCCCTTCCTCTCTGTAAAATATCAATAAAAATATGTATATTTAAAAAATAATAATAATAAATAAATAAATAAAAGCAGGTCTCCAGGGCCTCAGCCGGAAGCAGCTGAGGGAGGGCCACCCGGACAATTCCACCTGCTGATAGCAACCCAGCAGAACTGTGCAATTTCCTCCACACCCGCCCTGCAAGGCAGGGGCTGTTTCTGCAACGCTGATAAGTCCAGGGAGCTGGTCTGCCTTGCACCTGGGGGCACAAGGCCCTTGGCATTTGGGGGGAACACCTATGGAGATCTCAGCAGACCCCAGATAAGTAATCACCGTGAAGTATAACTCCACTTCCTGCCAAAGAACCACCACTTTCTTAGCGTTAGTCCCAGTGCCAGGGAGTTGGCTTTCTCTGCTGCGGGCCTGACTGCCGGGTCCGGAGGGAGTGAGAGAGACTCCCCATGACTCACCCCCACCCGGCCTCCCCAGCTGCCGGCCTCAGCAGAGCGACACGTCATGACAACCTTTGGGTCTGCTCCAGATTATCAGTTATTAGCTGTTCAAGCAGGGAGGGCCAAGGGTCAAGAGTACCTCCTCCCCTGCTTTCTGAGACACCTGGTCTGCTCGAGGCCCCAGATTCTTTTCTGACAACAAAGGAAAGCAGCTGTAAACTCACCCTGAGAAAAGTGTCATGTCCTGAGGTGCTCCTTCCGGCTGGATCCGTTGTGTCTGGTTGTTGTTGTTGTTGTTTTGTTGTTTTGTTGTTTGTTTTTTAATATATTTTATTGATTTTTTACAGAGAGGAAGAGAGAAGGATAGAGAGTTAGAAACATCGATCAGCTGCCTCCTGCACACCCCCTACTGGGGATGTGCCCACAACCAAGGTACATGCCCTTGACGGGAATTGAACCTGGGACCTTTCAGTCCCCAGGCCGATGCCCTATCCACTGAGCCAAACCAGTTTCGGCTTGGGGTTTTTTTTGGTAACAGACATGTTTGTGTACAAGTATAGGCACCTGATTTTTTGTAAAGTCACTTTGCAGCAAAAAAGGGAGGTAATTGCTATTTTTATTATGTTTTGTAAATCAACAAAAAGTATACCTACATTTTTGTCAGATCAGCAAAAAATATAATTTTTTGGTGTGCTGCAGAATTGTAGTAATTTATGTGTGCCATGGGATAGAAAGGGCTGAAAATCTCGGGATGGAGATGATTTTAGGTAGTGGTAAGTGCCCAAAGAAAATAAGAAGGAGTGAGGGGTGGAGAACGTTGGGTGGTCAGGGAAGGTGCCTGAGCAGCGGACATGGAAGCCGAGGCTTAAGCGCTGAGAAGTGTTATTCCAGGCACAGGGGACAGCCCGCGCAGAGGCTCCGGGCGTGTTCGAGAGCCCTGTGCCGGCTGGTGTGTTGGGAGTGTGGTGAACAGGGAAAGATCAGTGCCCAGAGGCAGGCCAGGCCTCATGGTGGGAGGACTTCACCTACCTTATGTATACTCCTGAAGGAGCACTATGGCGACAGCATGAAGGATGAGTCACAGGAGAGCAAGACTGGAAGCAGAGATGCCCCTTAGCAGGCTGGTGTGTTGTTCAGGCAAACGCGATGATGGTGGCTTGGGCTAGGGCAGTGCCATGGGCTGGAGAAAAGGAAGGAAGATAGGGAAGGAGGGGGGAAATGGAGGGAGAGGGAAGAAAGTGAGGAAGGGAGGAAGGGAAGAGAGGAAGGGAAGAAGGGAGGAAGGGGAGAAGGGAGGAAGGAAGAAGGGAGGAAGGAAAGGAAGGAAGGAAAGAAGGAAGGAAAGAAGGAAGGAAGGAAGGAAGGAAGGAAGGAAGGAAGGAAGGAAGGAAGGAAGGGAGGGAGGGAGGGAGGGAGGGAAGAAGAAAGAAAGGGAGGGAGAAAGGAAGTGAGAAAGGAAGTAAGGAAGGGAGGAAAGAAGAAAGGAAGTGAAGGAGGAAGAAAGGAAGGAAAAGAGACAGACTGTCTAATGACCCAAGGAAGACTTGACGTCACAAAATTTGGATTCCTGCTGGTGCTCACAAGTCAATGAGGTCATTGCCAAAGTCTGTGTATAAAACCCATGGTACCTGGCTGCACTTTCAAACAGGGAGAGTGCTGGGGGCGGAAGAGACCCCAGGTGAAGACAAGTCTGGTCCCTTCCTTGCATGTACCAGCAGCACCTCCATCCTGAGCCCTTCCCAGCGGGGAGTGGTAGCCTGCGGTGAAGAGGAAAACAGTGCGAGGGGACTTCTCCCGCCTGCCTCCGCTGGCCGGGGAAACCTACTTGAAAATGTCCTGGAGGAGTGAGAGGAGGCAGGCAGGGGGCCAGGCCAAGTCCTCTCTCTCTAAGTGTGTCACACAGGGGAGGAACCGGCATGGAAGAATGGAGAGGATCGCTACTCCTCACGCTGCTCACAGTCGCCTATGGGCGCCGATGCTTGGAGAATGGAGGAGCCCAGGTTTGAAGCCCAGCACAGGCGCCCAGGGGATGGGTCTCAGAGTTCATGTGATGAACATGGGTGCATCTCTGCTCTTTAATGGACAGAGAGCGCCTGCCTTGTTAGCCGGCAACTCCAGCTTTTTTTTTTTTTTTTTTTACAATAACATTACAAAGCATTTTAATGTGGAGTAGCAGGCCCATCTTTCACCTTTATGGCTTGCATTGTTCAAAATGCAGTTATGAAAAGTATGCTTTTAATAAAGTCACTTCGGCGTTGGGTTTTTTTTTTTCTTCTGCGGCAGCTACCAGGCATATATATATATATATTATTCAGGACTAGCTTGCCTTTGGACCTTCTCCCCGGAGGTGGAAATTCATTTCACCGGGCTGTAAATCAGGCTCGGAGCTACCTTTAATCCAGAGAAGCAGATAAAACATACTCGATAACCCTGGTGTTAGAATACCATAGCAGGAAAAATCATTTTCTCTGCAGAGCACAAAGGGGAAGCGTTTTTGTAACCTGTGTGTGGGTGCGCGTGTGTGTGTTCTACAGCTGCGGGTAAACCTCTCCTTTTGATTGGAAACATCACGCACCCGCCAGTGGAACCTTTGTCTCCCTTCCCCGGAGCGGAGCAGAGGTGGCGTGATTAATTGGCCCGTGTAAACGCTGAAGGGTAGCCAGCAGGCCGTGCCATTTTTCAATCCGGAGAAGAAGTGGTGCTTGATCACATTTGCATAGAGCCTCTAACAAGATTCCGCCGGCCCTGGTCAGAAAGATTGAGGAGGGACGCTCTTTCCAGGACAAGCCGGTTCCCCCCCGGCAATAGGCATTTTAAACTGCGATCCACCTTTCTAAGCAGCCAAGGACAAGCCATATTTTCTGCTGGGGAAGCCATAGTGGCGAATGATACACGGGATGTGTTTGCAGGCAAACAAACTGTCGGGGGCTCCGGCCCAGCTGAGCAGCTCGGAACCCGCCACGTTACGTCTCTGGGCCTCGCTGTCCACCTCCGGGGAGCGAAAACAGGCTTGCTCTCTGACAAACACCTCGGTTCTGAATTCCCTTGTCATTCCCAGTCCTTTCCGAGTCATGGCGCCTGGAGGAGCCGCATTCTTTGTTTCATCGGGTTAATATGTGACCTGTGATTGGTTGGTTGGCTGGTTGGTTGGTTCTTTTCCATTCCACCTGTGGTGCCAGCAGCAGGGTGGGGCCCAGCATGGGCCTCAGCACCGAGGGCCGAGGCAGGGCTGACGTATGTACCCGCTGGCCAAACCGTGGCGTGAGGAAGCTGACAGAATGTCCATGTGACGTGAGCAGATCAGCCACCATCCGACGGCTCTTCAGAGTCCGGGACCCTTGGACAGCTGGGTGGGGGAAGGGGTGGAGGTGTAAGTGTGGCCCCCACATTTCACTCTAGACTGTGTCTGACTGAAACAGAAGAGGCCAATGCTTGGAGGCCGGTGTGCGTCAAATAACCACAGCTCCCTGGCACTGGGTAAAGCGTCTTATCATTATTTAAGTGAATGTTTGCATTAAATAACTGTGAGATGAACCATTGTTCCCCCATTTTGCTGGAGAATTTACAGGCACAAAGAGGGTGGGGCCAGATATGATTTGGTTAGAGACCAAGAGCTTGATGAGGTTCACAGCAGAGGAACACATTTAGCAGCTCCAGACATGTCCTCTGTTTCTAGGTGGATTCCGCCCAGACGCCGCCCTTTTGGCTTGGAGGTGGTTTGTGGGTAACCAGAAGGTTAGCCAGGGGGTGCACACGCAGCACTTAGCTTCTTACTGCAAAGCACAAAGCTTGGAGATACAGCGCTCCGCGGAAGGGCATGCTCCCTTTTACTCCCTAATGGCCTCTCGGAGATGAGTAAGATCTCCATGAACACATCAGGACCAGGGAAAGCTGGCGAGGAATAAATGTAGTGAAGTCTTAGGAATTGTGGGATCCGGGTGATGAGGGTCGGGTTCCTGGTACGCTCCTCTGTAACTTTGGTTTGTTTGAAATTGTTCATAATACGAATATAAGCACATGGCCATCTTTCCCTTAAAAAACGATGAAGCAAATCTAGAAGCCAGTGTTTATGGAGCGTCTAGAGCAGCGGTCTCCAACCAGTGTGGTCCGTGAGGCCCGACAGGCTGGCGACCCCCGGTCCACAGCGTGTGGAGGACCCCGAAAGCTGGTGAGGGAGGGAGAACGGCCTAAGTAAGAAGGCGCCTCATCGGCTTTAAAAAGGCAAGTTTATAGGCATCCTTCCTGGCTGACAGACAATAGCAAATCCCATCTTTACCTGTGATCTAGGATGGTGAGTTTTGAACAGTCCTTTGTCTTTTAAAACGTGAAGTCTCGTGTTCAGCAAACGCGTCAGAAGAAACCCAGTATGTCACATACGTAGGATGGAGCTGCTGAGGGTGGAGGGGTGTGTGTGTGTGTGTGTGTGTGTGTGTGTGTGTGTGTGTTACTGCATATTGGAGAGTGGCAGCTCAGGCATGACCCTGCCTGCGACCTCCCCCTGCCACCAGGGCTCCCCAAACTGGTCAGTGGACTGAGCTGCCCACACTGGTCGGTGGGTGTAAGACAACGCTTGTTCCCCGCTTGGGCCGAGACCTGGGGCGCGCCCGGCCCCTCCGCCGGGCCGCGTGGCCTTGTTCCAGACACGAATGGGCCCGGCTGGGCACGTCAGAACCCCCACGACTCCCTTCACCCACAGACATCGATTTCGCCACCCGCAAGATCGCGGTCCGCCTGACCCAGACGAAGATCATCCAGCAGGACGGCGACAGCTTCAAGACGAAAACCAACAGCACGTTCCGCAACTACGACGTGGACTTCACGGTCGGCGTGGAGTTTGAGGAGCACACGAAGGGCCTGGACAACCGGAACGTTAAGGTAGGTACTCGGCGGGGCGGGCGGTGTTCACACACAGGAGCTGGAGGGGCCACCTTATTTTAGGCTGGAAGGGGCACGCCAGCTTGTGCACTGAGCTTCTGTGCCTCTCCAGGGGCTGGCCCAGGCTGGCAGCGAGGAGAAGAGGCCCGGAGGGGTGCCCTAGGGAGGGGACGCCGCCCTGTGAGCCGAGCGGTGTAGCTTCCTCCGAGGGGCAGCCTGCTCCGCACCCGACACACATTGCCCCGGGCGCGTTCACAGATATTTTCCCCCCCAAGAGATGTTGAGAATGCATAGGTTTTCCTATGAAATTTCTCCATTTTAGATGAATCCCGCTGGTTTATTTTTAAAAATATATATATTTTATTGATTTTTTTTTTTTTTTTTTTTTACAGAGAGGAAGGGAGAGAGAGTTAGAAACATCCATGAGAGAGAAACAATCGACCAGCTGCCTCCTGCACACCTCCTACAGGGGACGTGCCCGCAACCAAGGTACATGCCTTGGACCGGCATCGAACCTGGGGCCCTTCCATCCGCAGGCCGACGCTCTAGCCACTGAGCCAAACTGGTTTGGGCTGGTTTAATTTTTTAAAGAAGAATGAAGTGCACAGTAAACAGAACACTCGGGGTTCTCCAGTCCCAGCCCAGTGCCAGAGGTCCCGGGCACGTCTCTGGCTTTGTGCACCCTAACTCCCAGGGTCACCCGAACTCCCAGGGTCACCCTAACTCCCAGGACCTAATGGAGCAAATCCCCTGGCTTCCAAAGGCCAGACTGCAGGGTGCCTGAGGGGGGGCAGGGGTACAGGGAGGATTCTGAAAGCCAGCAGCCCCAGGGTCACATGTTGTCTCCAAGCGCAGGAGCTAGTGTGCGGAGGAGGCCAGCCCTCGCCCAGGGGCGCGGTTTGTAAATAAGGCGGAGAGCTTGAGAAGCGGGGGGCAGCAGGTGGAGGTGGGGGGGTGACAGCCAGTACCCTCTCCTCCAGCGTTGCAGTGGTCGCAGTGTTCACACTCACACTCCGTGCGCCTGTCTTTGGTTTTCCAAATTCAGTTGCACCTGGTCAGCCCCCACAAGCAGGAATGGGGGGGGGGGGAGTTCATCTCAGTGGAATTAAAGGATTCTCCTACCCCAACCTTCGCATCCGATAAGGACCTCAGGGGTCACACAGCCCAGGAAAGGGTTTCTGGCCCGTCATTTGGTATGGTTGCCATTGGCTGCTCACTGTCCGCTGCCCGTGTAGTTTGTGCGAGGGCGGACAGCTTGGATATTCATGGCGCCCGCCCCATTTGTGCCAGTGCAGCCACCGGGACCTCTGCCCTGGCCCCCGAGCTGGGGCGGTGAGCTGGGCATCCTATCCCCAGGGACCCAGGTTAACATCCTCAGCAGAGGCCAGCTCCCCAGAGTGCCAGGACCCTCCGCCCTGCCCTTCCTCACTCACCAGGCACCCCACTGTCCCCGGAGCCCCCCTTCTCTCTTGTTTCCCAAGCTCTTTCAAAGATGGAGGTCTCAGCGCTTCCCCATGTCAAGGGCCACGAGCTCTGTCACCTCCCTGGGATTGGAAGGGAAGGTTGTCCTCGTTCTTTGCCACTGACTTCCTAGCCGCGGGAGCGGGACACGTTTTATTTCTCACGCTGTCCTGCGGCACCGGTCATCTCGGCCATCGCGTCGAGGCTGACTCATAGCTGGTGCCCTCACCGAAGGGGTCAGCGGTGGGAAGCACTCTGGAGATGCTTCCATCGGAGCGGACTCGGCCCGAGAGCCCCAGCGTCCGGGCCCCGGGGCGGCCCCTGCGAGAGGCTGGTGGGTGGACGGGGCTTTTCTGAACCATGTGGCTGGAAGGCCCGCGCATCAGACACCAGAGTTCATAGGAAAACGGGCTCAGAATTTCAGCTGAAAACGGCTCATTCCCCCCGGCCTTTGCTTTTTGGTGGAGAAAGAGGCCTGTTTTCTCTGACTTGTTCTTGCATCACCATGGATGGCGGAGAAGCCATCCTGAAATGATGGTGTCCCTTCCGCCCTTTCTGACTCAGGTGATTCCCTGCGTTAACACCCACTTTCCCTCCAACTCTCTGCTTTCCCTCAGACCCCAGCCTCCCCAGGACCAGTTCTTAGCCCTGCGGGGGGCGAAGGGGGGAAAGAAGAGAGAGAGAGAGAGAGAGAGAGAGAGAGAGAGAGAGAGAGAGAGAGAAGGGGAGAGAGGAAAGAGAGAGAGAGAGAGAGAGAGAGAGAGAGAGAGAGAGAGAGAGAGAGAGGAGAGGAGAGGAGAGGAGAGGAGAGGAGAGGAGAGGAGAGGAGAAGAGAAGAGAAGAGAAGAGAAGAGAAGAGAAGAGAAGAGAAGAGAAGAGAAGAGAAGAGAAGAGAAGAGAAGAGAAGAGAAGAGAAGAGAGAATCCCCTTTCCCACTTTTTGTCTCTGCCCCCAGCAAACAGTTGGGGCTAACATTCACTCTCGCCCTCGCCCTCGCCCTCGCCCTCGCTGGTAGGGGCTGAGGAGACTTGGCCCTGCCTCCCACAATGGGCTGTTTCCAAGAGAATCACAGCACAGGCAGGTGCCCCTGGTCTACCTCCTTGCTGTGGCTGGACCGGAACCCTTCAGCTGAAGGGGCGTCAGGGGGTGGGGAGCCTCCCGGCCCCTCTGCAGGGTGTTACCACTCTTTTATCTTTGACTGAGGTGAATGGTATCAAAAAAGTCTTCATTTGCATTTCTCTTATCATGAGTGAAGTTGATTGTCTTTTCTTCTGTTTAAAAGCTATCTGCTAGGGTTGTGTGGTTTTTGCTTTTTTTTTTTCCCCTTGTGTCACCAGGGGAGGGAACCATTTTTTCTGCCGGGACCATCTGGATATTTATAACATCATCCGAGGGCCGTGCAAAGTTGGCGATTTAAAACCTAGCCTGCTCTAGTTGGTCAAACATTTCATTCACCCACTCCCGACGCCTGGGCAGGGCCAGACCCAGGGGCGTTCCCCACCCCACATGTAAGCGGTATGTCGGCGTCTTTAGTTGAGTTTCCTATTAGGTCCATGATCTTTTCCTTACTGATTTACAGAAGCGCCTTATAGAGGAGGGACGCAGGTCTTTTGTCTGACCCGTGTTAAGGTTATTTTTCCCAGTTTGTTATCCACCTGTAGACTCTGAGGTATCTTCCCCCTTCCAGAAATGTTACATGACCACACAGTCACATTCATCATCTTTCCCCCTTCTGGTGTGGGATGCTGTCCGTCCCATAGGATAAAAGGAGAGAATAGAATACCTTAAAAGAGGACAGAACCAGCCACCGCGAGTGGGTTTGGCTGGGATGGCAGGTGTGTGTGTGTGTGTGTGTGTGTGTGTGTGTGTGTGTGTAAATGAGCCTGGGAGGTTTGGCTGGGATGGCATGTGTGTGTGTGTGTGTGTGTGTGTGTGTGTGTGTGTGTGTGTAATGAGCCTGGGAGGTCTCGGACTGCAGCTGCAGGCTGACATCTGTCGGGTCCCAGTCAAGGCCACACCGTTGATTTGCCGGAACGTGTGTCGTTGCAGTCGCTGGTCACCTGGGAAGGCAACGTCCTCGTGTGCGTGCAGAAGGGGGAGAAGGCGAACCGTGGCTGGAAGCAGTGGGTGGAAGGGGACAAGCTAATCCTGGTAAGTCCCCGCTCTGCCCCGCTCCCTGCCTCTGCGCTCACAGGGGCCTCTGTGCAGCCAGCCAGGCGCCTTGACAAGAAAAACAACCCTGCCCCCCTCCTCCTGCTCTGAGCTCCAGCCAAACGCGGGTGGTCACAGAGTCAGAAAGCCATTCCTGTCCGGCTCTGGGGTCTGCGGGAAGAAATCTATACGGCCGCTCCTGTGAATGGCTGCCGTTAAAAGGAAAGTCCAAAATGCTGAGGGAGGGAGCTGAGGTCCATGGAGAAAGGCAGGGGACCTGCAAAGAGCAGCTGGAGAGAAATGTGAGGCTCAGAATGAAGACGTCCCCAGAGAGGGTGGGACGGAGCCTCCTCGCAGCTATGGGAGCCTGGAAAAGAGAGGTTGGGGTGCAAGTGGAACGGACGGGGGGCAACTGCTTGTAGGCCCCAGGCATCGTCCTCCCGTCATACGCTGTGTCCGCCGGATGCCGAACTATTTTAGGTTATTCGGTACTAAGGCAGTGCGGCAGGTAGCATGGCTGATATCCCTGAGTGATATCTGTGTAGGTAGCTTAATTCCTTATTCTTCAATCTTCAAGGCAATGGATGGGTCAAACATTCAAACAGTGAAAAATGCCACCCGCCTCCATGCATTCAGCCAGTCACTCATTTGTTAAATAAATGGCTCGCTCAACTAACGGCACTTCATTCGTTCATTTATCCGTGGAGCCGGGCAGGCGCCTGGCCCCAGTGTCAGTATTCAGGTCGCCACGTGCCCTTCGGAGCCAGCCTGGCCTCACCCGAGGTCTTTATTCCAGAGGCGATGCCAGCTGATGGATGACAGATGGGAGGCACGCGCCGTGTTTTTCCATCGGGGGTTCTCCCTACGTGCTCGGGGTTGGATGATGGATCTTTTTAATTGTAGTGCAATGCCCAGCGGTCCCTGCGGTGAAGGCAGGGGATCCGTCGTCCACTGCCATGATTTCAGGGCGCACCCCCACACTGGTGTTTTTTCTCTCCTCCCTGAAAGGGTCATGAGTTACAGATAAGGCTCGAGGGGGCCCCCCTCTGTCCGGATAAAAAACATCATCTTGTCTGCAGCCCACACCCTTTCACTGCCTGGGCCCAGACAACCAACGTCCTCACTGCCCAAGGCCACAAAGCCCACGGGGCCGAGCCCCACGGGCCACCAGCAAGCATCTTCCTAGGCCCTTGCCTTGCAAACGCGTCTCCCCACTAGATCCTTCTCTTCTTCGTGGCTTTGCTGCCCTCCCTAAATTAGGTGATGTTGCTTTAATCATGAAAGTAGGAGGCATCCCACCCAAGAGGGTAATTTCTTCACATGTTTGGTTTTTGTAGTTGCTCCAGCTCAAGGGTCAAAATCAAATCAGGGCCTGCCAGCTGACTGGATCCACGAGATACACTTGGCCCAGAATAAGGGTCCCCTTTATTGAAGTTGCCCCCACCCCCCCCGCACCCCCAAATCCCAGACAGCAAGAAGGCCAGGGGCGAGGCAGAAGGAAGACCCAGCTTGCTCACCACCCACCCACTTTCTGACGTTGCAGGAGCTGACGTGCGGGGACCAGGTGTGCCGCCAGGTGTTCAAGAAGAAGTGATGGCCCCGAGGCGGCCGCCCCTCACTCCCAGCGAAGCGTTCTGCCCCGGCTTTGATACGAAGCCGTGGGGGACCCCCCCTCCCCCCCGACTTCTGACAGAGCCTGTGAAGACATCTGGGTGGGTTTTGAGCGTAACAAATGTGTGCCAGTGACAAACATATTCTTCCTTCGTTGAAACCTGGCATTAAAGGAAAACACAAAAGTCACTCCCGTGCTTTGAAATCTTTTATCTCTCTCTCCCCGTGTTTGTAGAACTGTCAGTTTCATCCCCAAGCAGAAGAGGTGACTGCCTGCCTGCCTGCCTGTGATTTTCTGGGGGGCTTTGTTGTTGTTTATATTTTAGTTTAGCCTGTTTGTTGGTTTTCTGTTAGTTCCCTTGTTTGTTTGTTTGTTTTTGTGTGTGTGTGTTGTTTTTTTTTGGGGGGGGTGTTTTATCTGGAAATGTTCTCTGGCCAACATAGGATCTCCCCCTAATTCTTGAACATTGCCTATTTGAGATGCATTCCTTTAGGCAGCACATTCATTCCGCCAAGATCCCATTTTAAGATGCATGTGCCTTCTAAGTGTGTCCTTCGCCTGAGCATCCTGGGCAGAGCTACTCCTGAAGGCCTCTGGGGTCTGCAATTCCAGCTGCGCTGGGTCCAGGCCAGCCCTCTGCCCTTCAGTCTTGGGGGCCCCTGGACGAGGGGTGAGCAGATTACAAGGACACAGTTAGGCTGTGCAAGAGAGAGCTAAGGGGCCCCTGGCTTTAGTAGCAGAGCAGCCCCCATTGCCGGCCCCCTTAGGTCTCCATTGGAATGTTTGTCTTTCCATACAATCAGTAGGGTGAGTACTCTGGGGAGGACACGTGTTTACATTGTCCCCTAGGAAAGGGCATCCAGGGGTTAAGCTTAGGGATTCCAGTAGACACCTGGGGGTCTGCACATGCACTCAATTGTTTGGGAAGGTCAAGGAAATAATTAGGGGCGCCCCCTTTGACACGCCCCGAAGTCAGAATTCCAATAAATAGGGCTGTTGGTATTCCACACACTATCCTTTCATCAGAAGGTCCTCCTCACAGCTTTCCAACCAAGTCTCTCTCATGCTCCCCAACGGGAGGCATAAGCAAGTTAATGCATAAAAAAGGCTTGAAATGGGGCCTGGTTATTGCAACCTCTGGTTATTATGTGAGGTTACTCCCCCACAATCCCAAGGGTCCAGATGAATGGACGTTAAGCGTGATAGGTCGGTACCTCCAAGGCCTCCTGGTGGTTCCAGAACGTGAGGTTCATAACTCCGAGAAGCACTGTCTTTTCCTGCCGGATGCAAAACGCGGTGGTGCGCCTGGAAAAGCAGAGTGGTTAACAGGGACCAGTTGATGGTGGATCGCTCCCGGGAAGGCACAAGTAGGTCAACGGCATTACCTTCATCGCTTGCAGCGGGGCCTGCAATCCCACCATGAGGCAAATGTTGCCCTGGAAAAGTAGGTTTATCCCCACAGGGTTAGCGTGCGGGCGGGGTTGGCACACTCTGGTATGATTTGGATGACTGGATCACTCACTGATCCTGAGCATCCTAAATGCTGTTGGATGCAGAAAAAAAGGCTGCAACCCCGGCCGTGTGGCCCAGGCCAGCCTTGGCCCAAACCCTTGTGGACAGACAGCCATGAGGGGCCCTCCTGGAAAGCTGTGCTCCCCCATACCCACGCACGTTCCTGGACAAGAAGGCCACGGAAGGTGCTGGCTGGGGCCTCATGCTGGCTGGGGCTCTGGGGAGGTTGGGAAATGGGCGTTTTAAGTGACGTTGTGTGTTCCCTGTAACGGAAGGGGTGCTGTGCACGCGTGAGGCATGGGCACCGTGTACACGCGAAAGGCTTCCGGGCGACGGGGACGCAGGGTTCGAGGCTGGGCTTTGCTGCCGGCCTGTTCACACCTATGGAGACGCCGATTCTTACTGGGAATTTCTAAGGAGGGGGTGTGCTCCCAGCATTCCTGAGGTTTATTTGACCGTGAATCTTGTCACAGAATCTTGGGGGACCGCTAGCGACCCTTGAGTACATTTGTAAACCCTAGGATCAAAAATCACTAATGAATATAACCTCCTACACGTACGGAATACTTTATAGCTGGTCCCAGTGAGCTTTCAGACATGATTTCATTCCATAAGGTTTTCTCCAGGGCCTTTCTCGGTGTGAACCCCGCTCCCCCAAAGCACAGGAATGTTCATTTGAACGACGCGCCGGTCAGCACGGAGCAAGTGGGCCCGCAGGGTCCTGGGTCCTGGCAGGGCAATCCAGGCTAGGCTCTTTGTGGGGCATTTTTTCTGACCTGGCGCCCTTTCTAGGACTGTGCCAGAGGAGCCCATTTCACAGGTGAGGAAACTGAGGCCCAGAGCAGGTCAAACACTCACCCTGACCCCCCAGCTGGTAAGTCACGGAGGCAGAAGGAGAACCCAGGTGGGTGTGCCTCCAGACTCCGAGACCCTCCGCGAAGGAGGGGGCCTGGGCAGGACCTGGGTGCCCCCCCCCATTCCTGGGCCTCCAGAGTCACCCTAGAAGGCCCCAGCGCCCCGGCACGTTCAGGAGACCACCAATGCCCTGCCCTCCCAGTCATCTGTAATCAGGCTGTGTTTTTTCTTAAATCGGCATTCCCTGTGAGCCTCCTTCAAGACTAATGGGGCTGCAGGCAGCACCTCACTGAGAGGGACTCATCTGCATCCCTGCCGGCCGGGGTGGGTTAGGTCTTGCCTCTGTGCCCAGCCCGCCAGGACTGACGGCAGCAGAGCTGGCTTCCGGGAGCCGAGCCTTCCCCTTGACCCGGCTCTTCATCCTCTCGATCTGTGTGACCGATCGGGAGGGCAGAGGTGGGGCCGTTTCATTTTGGCTCGCTGATTACACTTGTTATGTAGACGGGTCCAATTAGAAGCTGGGGCTTGAGAAAACGAATCAGTAATGAGCCAGGCGGAATCGTCAAGAGCTTTAAAGATGGGGTTATCGGTTTTCTGGGGCTGGCCCTCCACGTAAGCTGCTCCTCGTGCTTCCAGATTGCGAAGGTTCTGGAAAGTGAGGCGAGACCGAGGAGAAGGCCTGGGAGAGGCGGGCAAAATCCGCCTTTTCGGGAAAAGTTGGACAGGAAATGCACCCGGCCGACGGGAGTGCAGTGAGCTCCTCCGTGGTCAGAGGCCGGACACGCGGAGGTGTCCACCGGCTCCTGTCGGGGAGACAGCCACGCGAGGCAGTCCACGTGGAGGGAATGCAGAGCAGGGAAGTGCTCGCAGGGATGGAAAAGCTCGGAAGCCTAATAGGATCCGGAGAAAACCCTCAGAGCTCAGCCACAGCAGGAGGCTGCCAGGACCACCCACGGGGCACAGAGGGAGGCCGGAGGAAGGGCTGTGGTTAGAGCCTCGGCCAGGCAGGACTGGACCATGGTTATCAGAGGAGACACAGCCACTGCCCAGACAGACACCCCAACACGGAAGGGGGAGGGCGAGGCGAACACCCTGGCTCCCCCTTTCTCTCCGCTTTCCAACCTCCCATCAGTGCTCCCCCGGGCAGCCGCTCGCCAAAGCCCTCTGTCCCCGGCAGTGCCAGCAAACAGGACAGGGAGGGCACCGAGGGGCACTCCGGGGAGGGTCCCAGCCCTGGTCCTCCGGGAGCTCCCAGTCTGACTCAGATCCGGGCGAGGATGCCACCAGCACCAGCTCTATCACCTGAGCTCAGTGGGACACGGAGAATATGACTGGGGGGAGGGGGGCTGTCTCCGGGGGAAAGGGAGGAAGGAAGAGGGGATCGTCGTGAACTGATCCCTCCTTGTGCCACACAGCACACCAGCGCTTATCCTCCCCAGCCTTGCATGGCAACGCCAGCCCCTCTTCTTGGGGCTCACCCACAGCCTCACCGAGCCCTGCCTCTTGTTGGCGCTGCCTTTAGTCCAGTCACCCACCCGTCGCTGGGCAAACGCGACCTTTTCCAAACGCAGACAAACCTCCGTCCCAGTCTTCACAGACAATGAAGTTAATAAAAGAAAGCACTTAGTGAATTAGAACCAAACAGACTAGCTAATTACTTTTAACTCCTATTAAGCATTTACAAGCCCAATGGACATGTTTTCTTTTTATTAAAGTTCATTGTTTTAAGCCGAACAAGCAATGAGAAGCTCTCTCAAACTTCTCCCGAGCCCAGAGCCCAGATCCTCGGCGAACCGCAGTCCCGCAGGTGAGGCCCCGGGAGAGCGGGTCTCAGCGGCCCGTGGCCGTGGCGTCAGTGGGAGCGTGTGGCACCTCGGTTTTGCCGGGGTCTTCCCACTAGCAATGCTTTGATGAGCCGTGACATTGTGTCTACGTCCTCCTGGGTCACGCACTCCACAAGGACAGCGGTGGCTGTTGTGTGTGGCCTGCCCTCCAAAGCACCTGACGCCAGCCGGTGCCTCTCTCCCCGGCCTGTCTGCGTCACAGACCCGGTCAGGCTGGTATTTATGGGGTACATATTGGTGCCCGCGCCTGTGACAGAGGCCCAATGTTTTCTCCACCAACCTGTTCATCCAAGAGGCACGTACTGATAGTCTACTAGGAGCCAGGGGCCGGGCACGGAGGAGGCAGCGGCACCAACGCGGGTGTGTTCGCTCTCCTCACAGATGTTGTTTCTGAGCCTCACGGCCTCGCAGCGCAGGCATCGTTCTCCTCAGCGCATGCATAAGCCTCCGTCAGGGTGAGAGCACGTTCCTGAGAAGTGACAGGGCCAGGCCCCTGGGGACCTTCCTCTGCCCGCACTGTCCCTCCGCCTTGCTGGGCCAGGTGAGAGGCAGAGGGCAAACCTGCAACTCCCCCAGAGAGATGGAAAGGCCTGTTGCTTTATGTGTTTCTCATAATAAAAGAAGAGGCCCTGGTGCCCACTAGTCATGGTAAAGGAGATGCCGTCTGTAAGGCCCTTAACAGAGCCTGGTGTGCAACAGTCCCACAGTCAATAGTGCCTAACACTAGAATCCCTAATTACTTTTTCCAAAAAATGAAACGGGACTTT
Source organism: Vespertilio murinus (assembly GCA_963924515.1). Taxonomy (NCBI): domain Eukaryota; kingdom Metazoa; phylum Chordata; class Mammalia; order Chiroptera; family Vespertilionidae; genus Vespertilio; species Vespertilio murinus. Next base: position 28,796,254 of record OZ004715.1, on the reverse strand, counting down.
GAAACAAGGCAAAACACCAAAATGGGACAATTTCGACCCCAGGGGACATTCAGCAACATCCGGAGATGCTTTTGGTTGTCATCACTGGGGGTGGGGTGCTGCCGATTGACGTCTAATGGGTAAAGGCCAGGATGCTGCTACACATCCTACGATACAGGACGGCCCCACAACCAAGATGATCGGCCCCAAATGCCAATAGTGCAAAAGAGGAGGAGCTGGCTGAGGGGGTCCTTCCCTCATCTTCGTTCTCCTATAGCTTTATTTCCAGAGGATGTAGAGCTGATGAGCCACATGACCATATGGAGTGTATAGGAAGACGTATTTTTGTATCACAGGATAGGATTAGTCTGCTTCACCCCACTTTCCAGGATTTCAGAAGAGTTCCAGTTGCCTGTGAGGTCCCTTCACAGACTGGATGTGGGGTGTTGCCACCGTGGCTCATCCCATCCTTCTCCGTCATGTTGGTTCTCTCGGGAACATGGAAGACTTGGCCAAAACCTGCTTCTTCGCAGAAAGACTCAGGGGTCAAAGGTTTAGTCCATATTTTTAAGTGATCGCCCTGTCAACGCCTCTTCTCTCCCCATCACAGACCTGGAGGTCCCTTCTTAGCCCCGCCGTGACATGTGGGTAACGGGGACCCTGGAATCCGGGGGAAAAAACAGTGCGGCTCCCTCTCGTCAGGGTGAGGGTCGGGGGACTGCAAAGGCGTCGGCTGGGAGTTTCCTCTATGCCAAGTGCACCTCAGCAAAGCCCTTTAACGTCAAGGCCACCGTGGGGATGTGGTTACAACCCTGACGGTAGGATAAGGAAGGAAGGAGCTCATAAAATTCACAGAACCGGAGCCAGGAAGGGGCTTAGCGTCATCTGATCGGCCCTGCCCCACTTCTAGGAGCCAGAGAAGGAACTTGCTGAGGTCACTTCCCTGACGATGGAGGAAGCTGGGGCTCGGATTCAGTTTTAATGACTTCCACTCCCGGGCTCTTCAGTGCGGATGCGGCCTAAAGAAAATAACCACCTCGCTGAAAGCCATTCTCCTCCCCCCACACTCTCCCCACCACCCGTCCCTCCTCTCACCCTTCTCCCCACAACACACACAAACACCCGCCTCCCCCAGAGTTTTAGTTCCAACTGGGGAGAAATGACAGCGCAACATTGGGTCAGGGGTCACTAGAAGAGTCATCCTTGCATTGATGGCGTGTCTTCTAGTTTGCATGGCGTTGTCATACTTGGCATCATCTGTGATCTTCGCAAGAACCAGGAGAAGCCGCAGAGAGCATGAAAATCCCCTTGGCAGGGGAGGAGCCTGAGGCACAGAGGGATGACTTGATGTTCCCCAAGCCACCAGGGTGGCTAAGGCGGAGCGGGCACTCAGCCACCGTCTTCCTAACCGACAGACAAGGACAGTGTCCCAGCACTTCCCCCACCACGCCGGGGCTCACATTGGTTGTGGACCCCCAGGGATTCCTAAAGGCAGAAAAACGTAGGGTGTCCAGAAATCCCTCGAGGGGCCCACCCCAGTCTGGGAGACCCACTTTGAAAACGGGGAGAATGAGCCCTGGAAAAGAGCAAGACACTCCGGTGACCTCTGGCTCATGGGCATGGCGGGTGGGCATCACAGTATGCCTATCCATACACACACACTGATTGATTGATTGGTTGGTTGGTTGATTGATTGATTTCACAGAGGAAGGGAGAGGGAGAGAGAGAGAGAAACATCAATGATGAGAATCATTGATCTGCTGCCTCCTGTCCACCCCCTACTGGGGATGGAGCCTGCAACCCAGGCATTGGCCCTGACTGGAAATCTAACTGTGGCCTCAGCCACTGAGCCACACTGCCAGGTAAGGGAAGCCTTCTTGACTCTGGTTCTCCCATCAGAAGAAGGAGAAAGAGAAAAAAGGCCAACCCTCCCCCCCCCCTGCCATGTCGCCGAACCCCTAGAGGAGCAAATCTTAAGCCCACCAGCCAGAAGTAGACTGTGCCCCTTGGCTTCTTGGAAAACCAGCGTGCCTGAAGTCCTGTTTCCGACTTCTTAGTTTGCATTCAGCACCAACAGAGAAACTTCTCGGGAGGAATCCGATCTTCCCACGGACCACTCGGTGTGCTCGCCCTAATGGAGTTGATGTTCCAGCTGGCAACATGTGGGCCGGTCCACCCAGATGGCTTCCCTGCCACGGTGCCAGGGGGAGCTGCCGCCGCCTCTCTGCCACGGGCGTGCCCTTCCTCTCACCCTTCTCCCAGTCTCCGGCCTGTCACACCCACACGGGGAGGACTTTGTCACTCTCTGATAATGGGGAGTCTTGGGACAAAGGTCACAGGGAGGCAGGAAGGGAAACCATGGCAAAGCAGGCCTGGGGGCAGGCAGCAGGGCTGGGGGCGGGGAATGCAGGTGCCAGGGAGCTGGGGGCCGGGGGCTGAGGACTGAGGGATGCTGGGAGTCAAGCACATTTCCGGGTCCTTCTTTTTTTCCTTTATAAAATATTTTTTTTTATTGATTTCAGAGAGGAAAGGAGAGGGAGGGAGAGAAATATCAGTGAATGATGAGAATCATCGATCAGCTGCCTCCTGCACGCCCCACCCTGGGGATCAAGCCCTCAACATGGGCATGTGTCCCGACTGAAAAATCAAACCATGACTTCCTAGTTCACAGGTCGACCCTGAGCCACACCGGCTGGGCCGGGTTGTCCTTGAGTGGATCGTGACCTATCAGGCCAATCGTAGACGGAACAGGCAGCTCAGTCACCCGCCGGCCTCCTGCTTGCGCGCTAGGCCCCCACAGGATTCTAGACCCCAAGCCAGCTCTGGGTGGGCCGGGAGGGCAGGGAGAGACCTGCTGCCGAGCCTCTGCCTGTGGGAGCCTGAGGCCGTGGCTTAACCTCTGAGCCCGTCCCTTGCCCACCTCTCGGGTTGCCGTGGGTCGTCAAGAAGCTCGATGTCACCGTCCTGCAGACCTGGGGTGCCTCCCGGGTGCAGTGTGCGGGGTGCGTTTGTTAGGACCCGCGGAGAGGTAGCTTGTGTATCCAACCCACAGCCCCCCTGTCCGTGTTCCAACGAGAAATACAGAGTCCCGCGTTTGTTCTGGGATCGCCCCAGCTCCAGAGGGAAGCCCTGTTATTGGTCTGAGTGCCCTACATTGCCCGGCCAGGCTGGAGGGAAAGGTTGGCATGGCTGCCAGGGGTCTCTGGTGCCCATCCCCCACTTCCCGAGGGAGCAGGTACTCGCCATTCTCCATGGCAGCCGTCTTGGACTCTGTTCATAGTCACCTGCCTTTCGTTTTTGTCCACACGCCACCCTGCTCTGAAAAGGGACCGTTAGCTGATGGCGCAACCATGTCCTGGTGGAGCCAGTCTTCGCGGCCCGCGCTGCCTCCCCCCGAATTACTTCCTCAGATTGGGGGCCCAGTCTTCTCGGTCCGCCCTACCTCCCCCCAAATTACTTCCTCAGATTCGGGGGCCAGGCCAGCACCATCGGGCCTGATAAATCACTGAAAAGGTTGTGGAGCTGAGCCCCCCGTTCCCAATCGCCCGCCTCCCCTTCGGCGTGTTAATTAAGAGAGCAGACTCGGGCTTAGTGCGTGGGAAACTATTGTGCTTGCCTCTCAAAAGCGCAGGCACCACCGTCAGAACCAGTTGGCATCGCACCCGAGCCAGGAGGGCGCTTTCAAAACGGGCGATTCAATTTAAAGCGACCATTGTGTGTTTAACGGAATGTCACGTTCCCATAATTGCGAGGACAGCTAATTGGCCAATTAATTGTTTGGAATCTTTTATTCCTGTTCTCTTATTCCATTTAATGTGTGTGTGTGCCAGCACACATGCGTGCGCGCGCACGTACACACACACACACACACACACACACACACACACACAGTCATTCACAATGTGAGCCAAGTTACTACTAATCCCACGGCTACCGGTGAGGAGCACTCGGAAAAGCTTAGTTTTAAGGCTTGGCCATTTGGAGGTTGTTAATTCATCAGCGTCTTCCCTTACCAATGGTGTTCGACTTCATACCCTGTCCCCAGGAGCTCCGTCCTCCCCTTCCTCCCACACAGAGGATGTTCGTGAAGGTCAAGTCTCCTCAGATGTACAGCCCACCCCCTCCCACCCCTCGACCGAGGTGACGTCTCCCTGGTCAAGGAGCTCTGACTTGGGAAAGTTATGACATGGACCTTCGTGCATTTAAAAATTCTGAAGCCTTGCCCTAACCGGTGTGGCTCAGTGGATAGAGCATCGGCCTGCAGACTCAAGGATCCCAGGTTCGATTCCCGGTCAAGGGCATGTGCCTTGGTTGCAGGCACATCCCAAGTGGGGGGTGTGCAGAGGGCAGCTGATCAATGTTTCCCTCTCGTCGATGTTTCTAGCTCTCTCTCCCTCTCCCTTCCTCTCTGTAAAAAAATTAATAAAATATATATTTTTTTAAAATAAAAATTCTGAAGCCCCTGGCCCAAGCACAAGGTTCACGTGTGTTTACATCTTTCCTCTACATTAACTTTGACGAGAAATGCAGCTCCTACAGAAGCACAGGTGTGCTCCGAGGGGGGAGTGGCCGGGACTGTGTGCAGGGGAGTTCCTCGTTCTGCTTAACCCTGGATTCCGTGGCCACGCGCTCGGGGCCTGAACTGGAACCCAGCTCCCTGAGTTCACTGCTTTGACATACCAGTTGCCTTAAAATATTTTTTTTTGTTTCGGACGTTGTATCCGAGCCTGATCCGGGGAGCAGCCTCGCTCGTGGTGCTGGGTTCCTGTGTTCGGCTGACGTTAGAGAGAATGTGTCCGTCCCGCCCTAGGACACATGGCCCCTCCAAAGACAACACGGAGGGCGGGTTCACGCGTCTTAATTACTCTTTAAAAGCCAAATTGCTGGACTGAATACAGCAGGAGTAACCCAATGTGCTCAGCTTGTGTTTCCGCCCCGGGGAAGGGAGCTGAAACCCAGAGAAGCTGGGAAGGTTGCCACCCTGTGGGGAAGGGAAACCCTCCTTCCATTTGGGACAGCAGACGCCATTCTGACCTTCCCTTGCTGAGGGCCAGCCTTTTGAGGGCAAAGCATTTCCTTCCGTTCTGATTTCCTGGCAGCTGTTTAATCACGTTCTGTTCCTAGAGATAACAATATCTATGTTTCCCACATATCAAATAAGATACTGCACCAGGAAATCAAAGTTCTTGGAACGAATAGTTGAGTGGTAAGACTCCCATCACTAGTGAAATTCGGATGTGTCCGAGGCTAGCTGTTGGGCTTAGATGTGTGGGCCAGGGAGGGTACTTATCCTTCCATGAACATTTCCAAATACATTTGCCCCCCCCCAACCCAAGGCTCAATCATCAATAAAATGAAAAATCTAATTTTAGCCGCACAATCGAAAGACGTTGAAGAGGAAAATGGACGTTTATTATCTGTAACATTATAGGGAGCGGTTATAGGGTTAAGCCTCGGACTGACCTGATGGCAAAGTCACAAACAAGTCCCAGCTTGGAGGCACAGTCCTCTTAGCATAATTAAGCTTGATCTTGTGACTTCTAGATCCCTAGATCTTGCCTGGGTAGCTAGTGGGCTGTGGGAGGGGCAGCAAGTGCTGCCAAAACAAGTGAAACTTACAACAACATTGTAGATTACCTTGTTTACTCCTGACTATAAAATAAACCATCAGCTTGCAGTCCAGATCTGTTCTGTGGCCTCAGCCAGGCACAGAAGATCCACCTAGCCCCAGTTTATTCTCTTTGTCTGTCTTTTCTTCATCCTTCCTCCCTCAGGCTCGCCAAGCCCTTGGCTGTGCTGGCATGGCACATTACATATATTATTTTATCTGATTGCTGTAATAACCATATAATGTAGATTCCATTAACTCCGTTTCATTGACAGAGAAACTGAGGCTAATGCGGAGAAATAATTGCCTAAGATGATCTGGTCAATAACTTGCTAGGCTCTTACTCTTCATGGCCCCATTCTGCTTTCCAAAACAATTCGTCTGCCACAAGTTCAATGTCCCAACAGCTGCCTGTCCAGCTGGTCATCCGTAGCTTCATGCCAATAGCTGTGCTAAGACATCCCAAGGGCTTGGGCTGCAGAACTGTCAGGAGGCCCAGAAAGGTGTTTGGCCTCTCATTGCAAAGCTACTGGGACCCGGTTTCATTCCATCCATCTGGTCTACCTCACCCTGGAGTACTTCAAGTACTTAGCAAGTCCATTGAGCTCAACAAAAGGCAAAAGGAGATACAAGTTTTTTGGATTTTGTTTTTAATGAAATCAATACATATATGATGTGGTATGGTTTTTTTTTTCAAGTCAAGTCAATACAGAAAAGTGTGGAGAAGGATGGAAAAATCAGACATCCCATCAAAAGACAGGGGAGCCATTGCTAACTTCTTGTGAAAACACCTCTTCCAGACCTTTTTCGAACAAAAGCACATAATCACAGGTAAGCAGATCAAACATCAAAAGGGTTGTCCTTTACAAGTTGCTCCATAACAATTATTTTTACTCACACGTAGAAAATGCAGACTCCAATCTTCATTCTCAACATTGCATGGTATGCCAAGGTATGAATTTCTGTTATCTACTCAACCAATTTCTGACTATATAAATCTTTTTGTTTACTATTGTAAGCAATGGTAGAACCAATATCCCTGAATATATATAATTTTATTGTTTGTTTGTTTGGGGCACTTCTTTGATTTTCTTCTTAAGCAGTCATTCTCAGGAGTAGAGAATTAATGAAAGATCCGAGGCTGATTCTTCCTTTTCTTTCTCTTTTATTGCGATAACAATCTGGTGAACAGCCGACTACACAAAAACACCCTCAAAATGACCGGAGGGAATTTTCTTTTATTCCTTGGGTTTTCTTCTAGGCAGGGTTCTTTATCCACCCTTTATCTTCTATAAATTGCTCGCTTTCATACTGGTGATATGTTCATCTTTATTTTGCTCACTAGAATGTAGGTGGCTCTGAAAACGCTTTTCTTAGGGACTCTTTCCTACTGTAGCCTAAAGATACTTGTCTTCTCCAAGCTCTGGAAGTTGGGGTAATGGATGCCTTTCCAATTTTTTACATCCTGAGGGTGCAGAAGGGAGGAGAAGTATAAGTCATGTGAAGCTCTCTCTCCTGGAATGTCATCAAAGCCACAGGCATCTCCCACAGGTGCTAAAACAATGCCCACATTCGGAAAGGAGCCCAAGGGGTGGTGAGTCCTATTGCCAGTGAGACCTTGCTAGAATAGTTAGAAGCTCCTGCTTGAGGCATTTTTGTTTTGTGTGTTTAAATTTATATATACATATATATATATATATATATATATATATATATATATATATATATGCTTATTATCTTAGTCTACCGATGGATGCTCAAATTAGTGCGAGAAGGTTTGAGGAGAAAGAGAATATCTGTGTAGCCTCAAAGTGTCTCCTTCAAGCTATCCGTTCATTACAAAGGGAGAAGAACAAGTTTACAGTAAAGAAACCCAGCCAACACCACCTTGAACAAGCGATCAAGGTTAATTATCACCAATAATAAGACACATTGACATCTAGTCCCCCACCGGATACAGACGCTGAGAAGGTCACACCGCTCCGTGGTATCCCTGCCAAAAATCCACAACTCAATCTAACAGTGAGGAGCCGCCAGCAAAGCCCAACTGACAGACATTCTACGAGGCATCTAACCGGGGTGCTTTAAGAGTGGCAAGGCCGCCGGAGATGAGGAAAGGCTGAGGGAGCGCCGCTGGCCGGAGGAGGCTGAGGCAACTAACTGCAGCCCGAGTCCCACGGCAGTGGAAGAGCGGGGAAGATTCACACCGGGCCTGTAGCTTAATCCATGAATAGCATCAACAGTAACAGCCATCGCACCCATGTCCACTTCATGGTTTGGACCACTGTGAGTATGTCAGATGGTAACGTGAACATGCAGGGAAGCTGAAAAAAAATGGGCCCCTTCTTGGCAACTTTTCTGCAGGTCAGAATTCACGTCAAAAGAAAACGTCTTTAGAAATACAGGTGCGTGTGTCGTGTGTGTGTGTGTGTGTGTGTGTGTGTGTGTGTGTGTGTGTCCCTGCCGCACTGTGGTCTGGGGGGCACAGCGGGACACTCTGCCTTCAGCACGTCCCGCTCTGGCCTGTCGAGATGTCTGAATTCCCACCATTCAAGGTGCATCACTTTCAACCAAGGCTTTGTGCTCCTCCGGGTCCAAATGCCCCCCCCCCCACGGCTCTTTACTGAGCCCCTTTACTAGCTCAGGCACCTGCTAGGAATTGGGCATACGTCCTGAAGAAGGCAAACAAGACATCTGACCCCTGGCACGTCTGTTCCGCCGTTAGCATCTTCGTGCGAATTTGCTGGTTTCCTCCACTTCCTGCAGCAGCCACACATCAGGGTACGGGGAGGGCAAATGTGAGGAAGTAAAAGAGGGGAGGTTAGCATGGCGGCGCAGGTGCCATTTGGAGAAGGCGGGCCTGCATAGGGGCTTCTGGAAGTTCGGAAACCTGAGCATGGCGCTGAGACCACAGGAGGGGGCTTGGGGAGGCAACACAGGCCCCGCTCCGGGTGTGAAGCCAGCTAAGAGTTTAAGACACCTGAGGACCGAATTAACCTGAAATAGCAATAATAGCCAGCACCTGTATAACAGCGCGAGGCGGGTACAGGCATTTGATGGCGCTTCTCTGCATTACGCCTCACAGGTGGTGTTGTTTTTTTGCAAATTGAGAGCAACACCCTCCACGGTAAAGCAATCTGGACGCGAGGCTGGCTTTATCACAGTGCTCCGGCGCGGAGCCGCCAGCTCTCTGAGGATGCCTGCACGGCTCCCATGAATTTATATGGTGACTCCGTTGACCCTCACGCAGCCCCTGGGAGGTAAGGTACTGCTGTTATTGTTCTCTCTTCCGGACGACGAGACGGAGGCACGGGAAGTTTCAGAGACTTGCTGAAGGTCTCACCGCTGGGACGGGGCGGAGCTGGGCCAGGGACCGGGGCGGCGGGCTCCTGAGCCTGAGCCCCAGACACCCCCTCCCAGAGCGAAGGGAGAACACCTTGGCGCGGGGGAAGAGGGGGAGTGCCCCAGAGCCAGGACCAGTGCCATCTCTGGCTCTCAAGAAGCAAAAACAAACAAACAAACAAACAAACAACATCCCCAGGCTGGGGCCTACTGTGTGTTCGGCACAACACCCAGTGCCTCCCAGGTGTCAGACATGTAGAAGCCACACTTCCCCAGGGACCGTGTCTCCCACTTTACAGACGAGGAGACCGAGGCGTAGAGAGGCTAGTTACTGTGCCCACGGTAACAAAATTGTAATCAAGGTGATGCCAGGATGGAGCTGGCCTCAGGAACGCTTTAGGCTTGGCTCCTTCCTCAGTTTCACCCTTGGCCTACCCAAGGGGTCGGCAAACTCATTAGTCAACAGAGCCAAATATCAACAGTAGGACGACTGACATTTCTTTGGAGAGCCAAATTTCTTAAACGTCTCCTAACGCCACTTCTTCAACATAGACTCGCCCAGGCCGTGGTATTTTGTGGAAGAGCCCACACTCAAGGGGCCAAAGGAGCCGCCTGTGGCTCGCGAGCCGCAGTTTTGCTGACCACGGGCCTACACCGGAGAAGGTCTCTCCCCCTCTCTCCCTGCCGCCCTCCCTCCTTCTCCCGCAGTGAAGTTGAGGATTTAATATATAATAGATGTCTGGAGTGTGGCATTTTGCGGCACCGGGCTTTAAACAGTGCGCATTTAAGTACATTTAGTCCAATGAATATCTCACGGAAATTAATCTCCGCGGGGAAAGCGGAGGCTCGGGCTTCCCAGCACATCATAATACACGGGAATCCGGCGGGGAAATGATTTTCACACTCGGCAGTAGGTTGGGAAAGAACGATTCACTTAAAAAAAAAGGCTTTTAGAGCTGACTCCTGGTGCTAACCAGCAAAAATGCTGCCGCTGAGAAGAACGAAGGCGCCGCCTAGTGGTTGAAGGTACGTATGCCAGGAGGGACTATGGCTAACAGCTGTGGGCAGGCAACATCCCTGGCTGGCTTTTTTGCAGGGAGAGCCCAGTCAACGCGCCTTGTGCGTGCGCTGTGCATGTATTTCTACAGAACCCATGGAATGAGCTATCCCCTCTCCCTTTCCCTTGGAATCCTTCCCTAATTTCAGAATCTGGAAGCTTCCAGATGGCTTCATAGAGCAAGAGCTCAATCAGATCACATGAAGACAGGCGTTTAATAAGGAACATTCACTAAAACAACTGATCTTTGGCGATGACAAGGTCATGAAAAGACAAGGAAAGACTAAGGGGCAGTTGGAGCCAGTCAGAGAGCAGGGAGAAATCACAGCTAAATACAGTGTGGGTTCCTGAGTGGGATCCTGGAACAAAAAACAGACAGACAACATTAATGGAAAAGCTGGTGACGTTTGAATGGGACTTAAATTTGGTGAATGGGATTACAACGACGTTAATGTCATGATTCTGATAATTGTACTATGTGTGAACAAGATGTTTACAATCAGAGCATATAGGTGAAGGACACATGAAAACTCTGCTATTCTGCAGTTTTTCTGTAAGTCTGAAAGTAGTTCAAAAATTTTTTTAAAAAGTTAAGTAAAAAGCGACTTGCTTAAACTTCTAGGACAGTAGTAAACTTCTAGAATGCAAGTTGTTTTATCAATAATAAAATGCGTTCTCAGAACGAAGTGCGGATAATTTTAATGAAAACTTTTCTTTTAAGGTGATTGTAAATTCACATGCAGCTGTAAGAAAGAGAACAGAGATCTCATGAGCCCTTTGCCAGTTTTTCCCAATGGTAACATCTTGTAAAACGATAATACAGCTGAAACCGGTTTGGCTCAGTGGATAGAGCGTCGGCCTGCGAACTGAAGGGTCCCAGGTTCGATTCCAGTTAAGGGCATGTACCTTGATTGCGGGCACATCCCCGGTGGGGGTTGTGCAGGAGGCAGCTGATTGATGTCTCTCTCTCATCGATGTTTCTAACTCTCTATCCCTCTCTCCTTCCTCTCTGTAAAAATATCAATTATATATATATATATATATATATATATATATATCCGATAATACAATGTCCACAACTAGGATATTAGCACTGATACAGTCAACATGCAGAACTTGACCGCCACGATCCCTAAGGGTGCCCCTTTTAGTCGCACCCACTGCCCTCTCACCCACGATCTCCTCCTCAATCTCAGCAACTACCAATCCGGTTCTCCACTTCTAGAATCTTGTCATTTCGTCCATAAGTACGTAACCTTTAGGAATTGGCCTTTTTATTCACTCAGCAGCAGTCTCTGGAGATTTGTCCAGGTTGTCACCTGTATCAGTAGCTCATCCCTTTTTCATTGCTGAACAGCATTCCATGGGGTGGATGTACCAGACTGTTGAACCACTCACCTGTTGAAAGACATCTGAATGGTTTCCAGTTTTTGGTTATCACAAACAAAACTGCTATAAACATTTGTATACAAGTCTTCGTGTGAACATACTTTGATTTCTCTGGGATGGAGCCTAGGAATACAAAGACTAAGATGTATGGTAGATGCATGTATAGTTTTTTTTTAAAAAAAAACTACCACCCTGTTTCCTGAGTGGCCTTCCTCTTTGCTAATGTAGGCATTTAGTGCTTTAAATTTCCTGTCAGCACCCCTTTAGCTGAGACTCACATATTTTGATATGTTTTCTTTTCATTTTCATTCCATGTACTTTTTTAAATTTCCCTTGAGACTTCCTCTATGACCTTTTGATTATTTAGATGTATATTATTTAATTTTTAAGTGTTTGGAAATTTCCTTCTTATTGATGTGTGGTTTGATACAACTGTTGTCAGAGAATACATTCAGTATTATTTCGAATTCTTTAAAAAAATTTTTTTAACTTTTGTCCTATGGCCGAAGATATAGTCAATATTGATATATAGCCTGTGTGCCTTTGGTAATAACGTGTGTTCTGGTATTGTTTCATGGAATAGTCTATAGATTGACTAGATCCTGCTTGGTGGTGGTGTTGTTGACTTCGCAGAGTTCATATGCGTCCTTGCTGACTTTGTCTGGTTCTTTTTTAAAAATATTTTTTATTGATATTTTACAGAGAGGAAGGGAGAGAGATAGCTAGAAACGTCGATGAGAGAGAAACATCGACCAGCTGCCTCTTGCACATCCACTACAGGGGATGTGCCTGCAGCCAAGGTACATGCCCTTGACCGGAATCAAACCTGGGACCTTTCAGTCCGCAGACCGACACTCTACCACTGAGCCAAACCGGTTTTGGCTGTCTGGTTCTTTTATCAACTGTTGGGAAAGTGGGAATGAAGTCCTCAGCTACAATTGTGGATTTGTCTCATTCTCCTTTCAGTTCTACCAGTTTTTGCTTCACACAGTTTGTGGCTCTATTGTTTGGCACATACACATTTAGGATTGCTGTGTCTTTTTGATGGATTGATCCTATTATCATTTTAGAATGTCCCTCTCTGCCTCTGGAAATTTTCTTTGCTCTGAAGTCTATTTTATCTGATATCATATAGCTGATTCTGCCTTCTTTTGACTAATGTTTACATGATATATATTATATTATTTTATTCTTTTACTTTTAATCTGCTTATCCTATATAAGAAAAGTCTAATATGCTAAGTGTCCAGTTGACTGGTAGGCCGTTCAACCAATCAAAGTGTAATATGCTAATGATATGTTAAGGCTGTTCAACTGCTTGCTATGACGTGTACTGACGACCAGGGGGCCAACACTCTGACTGGTAGGCTAGCTTGCTGCTGGGGTCCAGCCAATTGAGACTGAATGAGATGGACCAGACACACCCTGGACTCTCCCATGGACCCTCCCCAGCTAGCCAACCTCCCATGTCCCTCCCCAGCCCTGATCATGCACTGGTGGTGTCCCTCAGCCTGGCCTGCACCCTCTTATAATCTGAGACCCCTCAGGGAATATCAGAGAGCCGGTTTTGGCCCAATCCCACAAGCTAGGCCAAGGACCCCACTGGTGTATGAATTCATGCACCACGCCTCTAGTATCCTATTTGACACGAGTTTCTTGTTGATAGCATATAGCTGTGTTAGTTTGTAATCCACTCTGCTAATCCTTGTCTTTTAATTAGTATGTTTAGAGAATTTATATTTAATTAAATTATTGATCTATCAAGACATAAATATGTTTGCCATATTTTTTTGTTGTTGTTTTCTGTTTGTTCTGTTTTAAGTTTTGTCTCCTTTTCCTGCCTTCCTGTTGGTTATCTCAGCTTTTTAAATAAGTTTATTATGATTTATCTACAGTCTATTTTAGTATATCTCTTTGTATAGCTTTTTAGTGGTTGGGTGAGGTATTACACTATATGTACATAACATCACAATCTATTGATATCATTATGTTACCGGTTCAAAGAAAATATAGGAACCTTGTCTGCCTTTACATGGTGCTATCCTCTCCCACCTACAATATAATTGTCTCAAATATTTTCTCCACATTTAGAACCATATCAGACAGTGGTGTAATTTTTACCTTAATTATCAAACATAATGCAGAAAACTTAAGAGGAAAAGGAAAAAAATCTATTGTACTTACCCATAATTTTGCTTACCACGCTCTCTTTTCTTCCCTAATGCTTCAAGTGTTCTTCTCTTGTCATTTCCTTTCTGCTTAGAAATGAGGAACAGCTAGTCAGTGTTTAAAGTAGCTGCCAGTAAGGAGAAGAAGGTTGAGAATGACTGTTGGGTCTACCACTGAGACCCACGACTGTTAACCAGGGGCCTCTTCCAGCCTCCCTGACCCAAACCTCCAGGAAATCTTCATTTATATGAGGCATATTCAATATGCTTCCATATTTGGAAACTTTAACAATGAATAAGTTTAAAGAAAATTAAACTTAACATCTACTTCATAGCTGGGAATCTGTTAAAGATGTAATATTCAATATAAACTGATGAAAGATATTTTTTTTTGAATCCTCACTTGAGGATTTTGTTTTTATTATTATTTTAGGGAGAGGAAGAGAGAGAGAGAAACGTCAATGTGAGAGAGAAGCATCAATTGGTTGCCTCCTGTATTTGCCCCAACCAGGGATGGAACCCACAACCTTTTGGTGTATGGGACAATATTCTAGCCAACTGAGCCACGAGGCCAGGGCAGAATGAATTTTTATATGTAAGCAAATGAATTTTAAAAGGTTTTTTTCTAAGCGTGATATCATGGACACTATTAAGAGATAACACCTATATTAGTCACGGTTTTTCATGAAACAAAATCACTATAAAGAGATTTGCTATGAGTAATTGGCTCATGTAATAACTGAGTCTGAGAAGGCTCATGATCTGCTGTCTGCAGGCTGGAGACCCAGGAAAGCCAGTGGTGTCATTCAATCCGAGTCCAAAGGCCTGAGGTCCAGGGGAGCCGATGGTCTGTCTCACTCTGAGGGCAGGAGATCGATGTCGCAGCTCAGACAGGCAGGCAGAGAGCAAATGCTCCCTTCTACCACCTTTTTATTTTTTTTCCTATTCAGGCCTTCACTAGATTAAATGATGCCCACCCACATTGGGGAGGGCAACCTGTTTTTTTCAGTCCAACTCAAGTGCTAACCTCATCTGGAAACACCACACAATAACTCCTAGAAATAGTGTTAGATAAAAACCCAGGAGCACCCCATGACCCCATAAAATGGACCATCATAGTGGTCCAATACCCTGACAATTACAGGAATTCTTAACAGTCACATGCAAAGATGAACTGACCATTCTTTGTTAACTTCAACTTCCCCTGCTTCCCCGAAAATAAGACAGTGTCGTATATTAATTTTTGCTCCCAAAGATGCGCTAGGTCTCATTTTCAGGGAATGTATTATGTTGCCATGAAGTAGGTCTTATTTTGGGAGGATGTCTTATTTTCGGGGAAACACGGTAATATGTTGGCAGGCCAGTGTGTTCTCTGGCCTGTCTCAAGTTGCAGGTGGGGAGAAAGAGAGATGCATGCCGCCAACCATGGCCGGGGCTCTGTGCCTTGTTTGGCTGTGTTTTCCTTCAGTCACCTGGCATCCAGAGGGGTCAAGCTCAAATAATTTGAAGGGAAAAACAAAAAACCTTCCACTCCACGTGGTTATTAATTGCTCAGGGAGTGAGGCACAGTAGAAATAGCAGACCGTCGTGAAATTCCAAATGTTGGTGAAAACTGTATTTAACCTTTCCTAAAGGAACATAAAAGATGCTTTACTACTTTGGTTGGGGGAACCCCAATGGGTGGAAAAAGAAACAGCAATTGCTGACAGAGCCATTTTCCACGGAAGGAACCGAGCCAGAATCAATTTCTAATAGGAGGGAAGGGTAATGAGAGTGCATTGTGGATTACAGTCACATTCTACATCACACTCTGCATCTCTGAACGCTTCTCCGGGCAGACTGTAAATCACCCTGACCTTAAAGAAATGTGCACACTAAGGCTTTGGTTTTTATGAACATTGCACCTGGACAATCTGACCTGGCTTTAGATAAAAATAAGAAACGAGCCAAGACATTAGCTGAGCCACACAGAGCCAAGGGTTGGGCCTTGTTTGATGATTGATTTGGACTGTTTTCTTACCACCCATATATCCAGACAGAAAACAGCATTATTTCCATAAAGGACAACCAAACCCCAGGCCAAACCTGGGAATGGTCGTTTGCTCTCCGAAACCTGCTTTGGCTGTGATGCACATCGAGGTAGCATGGGTGGCTCTCTTTCGGGTTTCAAAATGACAGTGGAGAGTACCACGCCACCTTCTGTCTGTGGGAAGGTGAGTGGGTGCTGTCCGAGGCAGGGCTCTTCACTGAAAACCACAGACAGCACCTCCAGGGAAAATCAGAAGCATATTGGCTGGGGAACAAGCCAGGCCCTGCTCTCACACAGGCTCTGCAGGCACCCCGGGGATCATGGGGATCAGGGCCCCGGGACCCTCTCCACTGGCACCCCTGCTCTCCCTGCCCTGGACGTGCCCTCTGTGCGACTGGACTCCCCTGCCCGTGATCACCAGCCGCCCTGCCTCTCGAGTTCCGTTCAAACAGCAGCACCTCGCAGGTTGTATGGAGGCCATGTGGCCGTGCATAAGCGCAGTAGCCAGGGGAGAGGGAGCTTTTTCCCATGTAGGAAGGGTATACTGACGTACTGGGCAGACAAAACACCACCACCCACTGTAGATGAGTTAGAAAAAAAATTAGTTACTCCCATGGGTAGTAGTGATATACAAATTTATATAGGTGGGTGTGTATGTGTATACGCATAGATGTATGTTCCCACACTAGTGTATTATAGATACACGAGAGGCCCAGTGCACAATATTCATGCAAGAAGAGGCCTTCCTTCCCCTGGCTTCACTCCCAGCCGCCTGGGAAATGGGAATGTCCCCACTTCCAGGCCACTTGGAGCCTGCAAGTCCTTGCTTCTGTCTGGAGCACCACTCCAGCAGCTCCCTCTGCTGCCCCCCTACCCCTCATAGCAGGCTTCAGACCTGCCTATGCAAATTAGCCTCCATCTTTGTTGGATTAATTTGCATGCTCTCTCTGATTGGCTGTGGGCATAGGGAGTGATTGTTAATTTGCATGTTTCTCTTTTATTGGGTAAGATTTTATTAGTATGTGTATGTATATATATTTGTATTTTATAAAAATTAATATGTGTAATGGTAGGTTTGGGTGTCCTGATGAAGGTATTATTTTCAGCTCCTCAGTAATAGGAGACCAGTGACACATCTTTCCATGGGACCTGCACTGGCTCCTCTTCCAGACAGCCAGGCCACAGTGATTTCTTCAGCTCCCTGCCCTACTCCCCTCCAGCCCACTTCTTTCTGGCCCTTTCATTAAACATTTCCTGCTGAGCGAGGCGCTCTAGTGAGACACCATATAGAAATAAGGGAAGGGAACTGACAGTTATTGGGTGCTCATTGATGATTGGGTGTTCTGGGAGCCTTGGTAACATTATCCTTACAACAGGCAGTGCTGTTACTTTACAACAAACATCTGGGTCCGAGGCCCAGCTCTACCGCATGTTGTGACCTTGACCAACTGACTTCACATTGGTGACCATCAGATTTCTCTTCTGCAAGATGGAGATACTTTGGGGCTGATGGATGATGCACCAAACTCTGTGACCATGGCCAATCATTGTGACTATTGGCCTCAGCTGAAACCCAGCCCCCTCTATGTGTTTCCTCCTCCAAGAAGCCTTCTCAGTCTTCATCCTTTTTGTCTTTGGTTTTCACCTTCTTCCTAGAGCTCAACACTGGCAGTATTGCAAAGCGGGAGTCTTCGTTGTATCCCCAGAAGCACCTAACAATTCCTTGCACACTGGCAGTTCTTCTTATAAAGTCACTGAATTGAAATAGCTAAATGGGCTAACGACCCATTTAGCACCTTACAATTGCTAGTTAGTTGTCTAAATTGCCCTTTCTCAACCAAGAACACGCTATTTTACACTTAAAATAGAGTTCAGGCAAGCAAGGCTCGGGTTATACATTTAACGTATTACACAGAAATCATGACAAAATAAGCCTTAAAACAGTCTTTAGGAAGGAGCCGGGCTGGCGACTTTTATTACCTTTCAGCAAATCCAGCACAGCCCCTTTCCCTTTAATTATTGATTCCTGGGTTGATACTAGATGACACAGATGGATTGCACTTAGAGGCATGTGATAGGAAAATCGCCTGTTTTTTAAACCCCAGCATCTCATTCAGTGGGGAAGCAGGTTCCCATTGTTGACGGCACAACGGAAATGAGGTGTTTGGAAGGGAGAGCAGATTCACTTCTTCTGCGTTCATTCCATGAGAAGAAGAAAAAGGGTACTTTTGATATTATTTAAACAATGTCTTTGTTTCTGAGCTCAAGTCACTGAATTTGTGGAAATTTAAGTACAAGGTGCGATTCCACTGTGCAGTCACAGGCTCACAGGTCAATCCCACCCAGGGTTGTCAGACACACTAGCTTTTCGGCAAATTGTAAAATGCGAGTGCTAAGGGATGAGACAAGGGGAATGCATTTCATCTGTGGGAGATGTCCTAAAGAGGCACTCAGAGCCCTCTTCCCTGTAATCTTGACTATTGGGAGATTTGGCTAACTTTCTGGTCTTCCTGCCTTTTCCTCTCATGCCGAGTGCAAGATGGATAGCCCTCCTTACTAACGGCTCTTAAATGGCAGCGTGCAGCCGCATAGCTCTATGGTATCCTGCAGATGCTTTCTTACTGCCATTGGCCCAGCTCCCTATGGGAACACGGCCTTCCACGTCCAGGGTCCAGGGGTGGGGGGGGCTCTTTGTACAAGCACTGCTGACACCTGTAGGGCGACCATGTACCTTGGATACAGGCTTTTCTCCCCAGCCTGGGCTCTGCTTGGGTTTCGTGCAGAAGGCAACCAATCGATGTGTCTCTCTCACATCAATGTTTTTCTGTCATTCCCTCTCTCTTCTACTCTCCCTAAAAAATCAATAGAAAATATATCCTCAGGGAAGAATTAAAAAGAAACAAAATACTTTCATAAAGTATCTTCAAAGAGTAATCACTATGGATATGTTTGTGAGAACAATGTTTTATTATTATTATTATATTATATTATCCCTAGAGGCCCAGTGCACAAATTTGTGCACGGTGGGTTCCCTCAGCCTGAGGGATGTAGCTGAAATCAGCTCTCCAACATCCTCTGAGGGGTTCTGGATTGGGAGAGGGCACAGTCGGAGCCAGGGAGGGATGGGGGAGGTTAGCCAGCCGGGGAGGGACTGCAGGAGGGCTCCAGGGTGTGTCTGACCTGTCTCACTCAGTCCCAATCGGTGGGACCCCAGCTGCAAGCTAACCTAGTAGTTGGAGCATGTGCTGCCTGGTGGTCAGTGCATCATAGTGAGCGGTTGAGTGGCCTTGGCACATAATTAGCATATTATGCTTTGATTGGTTGTCCGGACAACCATACACTTAGTATAGTAGGCTTTTATTATATAAGATAACTAGCTCAGCACTTTTAGGGTAGAATTAATGTCTTTAGCTCTAGAAGTCTGCATGATTCATAGCGCATAATAGATTATCAGGAAATGCTAATGAACTTAATTGCATTGTCTATAATCAGTGTTTCCCAAAATGTGGTATGTGTACCCCCAGGGGTACAGGAAGAGTTTGGTGGGAGCACGTGTTGCACCGGAGTTTGGTGGGGATATGCACTACACCATGCTTAGCTGTACCTAATTCTACGTTCTCGTGAGTCAAGTCAATTTTATCCTTCTCACTGATCCAAATAAATGTTATTTAGAATATAACTTTTATTTATATTTTATTATGAAGAATTTTATTTTTATTATTATTTTGTGTATGTACCAATCTATATATAGATTGATTGTTATTAAAAGACATCCATTTTTTTTTTACAAGAGGTACTCAGTGTTACAAAAATTATAGAAGGGGTACACATATGTCAAAAGTTTGGGAAACACTGGTCTACATCATAGGCTTGGTGCTTGGGTTTTTAACATGGGTTCCATGAAGTCTGAGAATTGTATGGAAAAGTATATGCATACATACCTTTTTCCCCCTGGGGAAAAGATCCTGTTCTGATCTTGGAATACTGGTGTGAACCTTCTGTCATATTCTGACCCACGAGAGGGAGGCAGCAGAGGCGGAGAGAATGGAAGGAGAACTTGAGACAGATGATTGGACAGAGGCTGTTGGGGAGTCAAGGCTGAGAGATGCTGGAAGAAAATAGGCATAGGAAGAAAAATAGGAGAAAAAAAGGTTGGGAAAATTCTTGCCAAATATGCCAAAATGTTATCCTACTAGATAATTCATGGATAGATTCATGTTTCCGGGGTACTGAGAAGTGGTCTCACTCTGATGAAAGTGTGGCTTTGGTGTGTGCACTGTTCTGTAGTGCAGCTCCTTGCCGATTTAGCCTAGACCTCTCTTTCCCCCATTCTAAATCGGAATAACTCATCACCGAGATTGCCTTTCACACTCAGAGTGCCTTTATTAAGACCCAATTATAAACTCCCTACAGGCTTCTGGTTTCTGGTAACAGTTAGCTAGGCTATTCAAATCAACACACTTGTTAAAACACAACAACAAAATACTGGTAAAATAGATTTGTTTAAAATCCCACTACCTTAAGATGATCAAAGATCCGAAAGCACAATAAAGAATTTCCTGGTCAATATCTGGATGAGAGAGCCTAATACCAAGATGGTAATAATGCTGTTGGATGATCAAAACCACAGGGGCATCTGTCAATACTGTGTGGCCACTAGGGACTAGATGGGCACCAGTCAAGGGGCCCCCGCTGACCATGACATCTTATAGGACCTCTTCCCCAAGGTAATGCGCAGGCAGATTAATGATTACCCGGATCTCAGTCTGCCTCCCTTACCCTTCGACCTCAGGGCACTGCGGGAAGGCCGGCCTTGCAGTGAGCAAAGCAGGAGAATTAAAAAGGAAAGGAACAAACGTGGTTGAGAAGTGTGGCCACAGACCACCCCCTTGTGGGGTTGTGTGGTGGGTACACTCGGCTTGAATCAAGCTATGAATTTGGTGCAACAAGATCTCAATTGTAATTGCTCCTAAGTTTCTGGAGAAAACAAACAAACAAATAAAGCCTCCCTGGAGTGGGGCACTTCCACACTAGGCTTAGGCGCACGCCCATAAATGAAGAGCAGTCACCAGTTCTCCCATCAAAGATAACTAAGTATCGAGGGAGCAAGAACCAGCAAAACAGCAGAAATAGACCCATACGGTCTTCAACTACCGGTCCCAACTTTAAAAGTAATTATGCTTATATGTTTATGAAAATAAATGACAACCTTGAAAATAACTATAAGGAGGCTATAAAAAGTTACACACCATATCTGGAAAAAAAAGCTAAACTAAAAATAAAGAAAAGATCATTGAGATTAAAAACAACAATCAGCCTTAGCCGGTTTGGCTCAGTGGATAGAGCGTCAGCCCTTGGAATGAAGGGTCCTGGGTTTGATTCTAGTCAAGGGCATGTGCCTTGGTTGCAGGCTTGATCCCCCAGCCCTGGTCAGGATGTGAATGGGAGGCAACCAATTGATGTTTTTCTCTGTTTCCCCCCCCTCTCCCCCTCCCTCCCTCCCTCCCTCCCTCCTTCCTTCCTTCCTCCCTTCCTCCCTCCCTCCCTCCCTCCCTTCCCCTCTCTCTCTCTCTCTCTCTCTCTCTCTCTCTCTCTCTCTCTCTCTCTCAAAAAATCAATGGAAAAATATCCTCAGGTGAAGAATAAAAACAAACAAAAAACACTCACATTTGTAGCTGTTGACACTGTAAGGGAGAGATAATGAATTGGAAGGGGAAGGGGTAGGGCAGAAGACCTTCTACAGAATACAGCACTAAGAGAAGGCAATGAATGGGGAATACACAAAAGCATGCAGGAGATGTGAGACTATGGTACAAAGTTCCAACATTGGCATGCCAGGAAGAGCTGAAAAAAGAGAATAGGAGAGAGGGTTTTTTTTAGAACTGGTGGACACCTATTCACAGATTTAAGAGACTCGGTGGATTCCAAGCAGAATAGAATGAAACCCATGTGTAGACAACTCATAATGAATCTCAGAAAACCAATACATAGAGGAACACTTAGAGCAGCCAGAGGAAAAAAGATTATTTTCAAAAGAGCAACGGACAATGGACTCTTAACAGCAAATCAGGAAAGGGTAGACTGAGAGGGCTTTAATGGGCTCAAAGAAAATCAGCGCTAACCTGGAATCCTATACATCACCACACACACACACACACGCACACACACACATACACTCCCTCTCAAAAATGAATTTGGTTCCTTTGCTTAGACTGTGGTCCCCTATAAAATTCTAGGCACTCTGTGAGAGGCTTGAAACACCCATGTTGATGGATTGCACTTTAAAGTGATGGGCTATGTGATGAGTTCACCAGACCGACGTCTGAGAAAATTACAGAACAAGGCCCCTGTGAAAGCTCCAGAGTGATGGGAACGCGAGAGGAGGCGCCTGAGAGGTTGGAATTGGCTGCCAGAGACCATCCAGGCCTACCGTATAAACTGCCCTGCCGGGAAAATAGCGTGTTGGGGGAAAACGCCTGCTTTCTCCTTCATTGGTTCCCAGGCCCTGTTGCTTACCCTTACCTTCCGAGTTGATAGGATATTTAACAATGCTAAGGCACCTGCACTCATCAATCAGAAAACATTCCCACCATCAGACCAGCTGCTGGCTGTTGTACAAGACCAGGACCCTGGGGGGCTCTGTGCTATAAGTGGTTACCCCTTCAGTGGCTAGAATAAGGACAAGCCCAGGAGAAGGACCTGATTGTATGGGTGGTAGAGACACTGCAGGCAGCAGAGCTGTCTAACCATCGGTATTGTAATACACGTTAGCAGCACTAACACATACCTGCGGAGATGAGCCCTGCTCACAGCCCTCCCACGGGCTCCTTTGCAGTCTGCATTCTTCCTCTGCTCCCTGGTCCCCGGTTACCTTTCTGAGACCCTTGGAAACTTAGACCTTCCAACAAAGCTATTTCTTTGTCTCGCTCGTTCTGCCAGGAGAATGCCTTACAGAAATGCCACAGGACAACGTCCCGATTCAAACCTTGGCTCTGAGTTCCCCGGGAACACTCAGGCAGAGCGCATATCCTCTCTTGCATATTCGTTCCTGGAGATGACTATATCATTTTGTTGCACCTTCAATGGGCTTTATAAAATGAAAATCCAGATTTATGCAGGAAAAGAAAAAGAGGCATTTCTTTGCTTTAGAGTCAGATTCAAAATATGGCTTCCTTCAAATGACAAGCTCCTTCGCTACATTTGACAGTTATAAAACAATTTATTTTCTTTATTACACAGAATAAGTTGATAACAAAAAGCTAGAAAATATACATATAAACAAAAGCACCTGTAATCTCCTTCCACTTCCCTCTGAGATAATTGACTGTGTGTGTGTGTGCGTGCCAATTAACTAACATTCACTTGATAGAAAATCTTTTCAGGATAAAGTTACATGTTCTAAGATACAGCCATATTTAGCAAAAAGAACTAAGTATTCTTCCTGGAGACAATACCTTTATTGGATTCTAGTGAATGGATCAAACACTATCAATGCAAAGTTTCTTTGACATCAAACAAAAACCAATCCTGTAGCAGCGCAACTCAATATGATTTTGATTATCATCTTCAGTTACAAAAAACGTATCAGAACTTCACAGCCCAAGGACTTCGTTTTTAAACCTTGGGGCTTGAGCTACATTTGAATTCAAATTCAGCAATGCCCTTAGATCAACTTGAGCTGACAAATTCTTCAGAAGGAAGTGGAATAAGGCAATTGGATGGGAATTATCCTGTGCCCTGCCTTGTCACTCCAGATATTTCACTTTTACATCCAATTTTTTTTCAATTAATTTGGGAAAAAATAGCCAGATACACAGGCTATTTGTCATTATTATTCATTTATTTATATGCAGCACTGTCATTTGCAAGGACATAATTCTCGAGGGAACGTAATTGCTCTAGGCCTATCAACTCGCTTCTGTAAAACTTTGGAAAACACCTTCGCTAAAGAGAAAGTTACGCTTTGGTTATCAGAGAGTGTTCACCGAGGACTCCTGCATAAAATGCACGCTCCGGGTTCTGCTCTGGTCTCTTCACACTCACCAGGCTCTCTGTCCTGAGGCCCAGGACTGTGAGGGGTTTACAGTATTGTTCCAAGCATCATGAAGGATTGGACAATAAAGATGTGTTGCTTTAAGGTGGCTTCCAGAGAAAGAGAGCAACCCAAGAACAACTGTCAACACACGGACAAAGTAAAAGCAAATGTCTATGAAGATATCCTGCAGCCACGCCCTGTGCCTACTTCATGTAACCAGAACATACAATCACTCAGAATTCTAAATCTTGGAATAGAAAGGGATTTTAAAGTTATGATTTACAAAATAGTGTTGGAAAAAATAAGACCGACATCCAGGGAGGTCATTCCACTAGACAACCCCGGGACAGAGAAGTCTCCAGAGCCTGCTGGTCATGATGCACCATGGGTGGTCTTAGCACCTCACGTGTGAAGAGCCAGGTGTGGAATATACCTGAGTGTGTGGCACTCGATGGAGGTCACTAAATGGCAAACTCCCCAAACTGTCCTGCCTTATTTACATGCCCCATGATGCCCATCTGTGAAACTGCCTGCATTTCATTCAAAACTCACTTTACAAGATGCCTCCTCTGAAAATGTTAAAGCAACATGAACTTCTGTTAAAGCAACATGAACTACAATTTTTTTCTTTTTTTAAAATTTTTATTGCTCAGATTATTACAATTTTTTCTCCCCTCCACCCCCCCAACAGCTCCCTTCCACCCGGTTCCCACCCCACCCGCTGCCCTTACCCCCCACCATTGTCCTCATCCATAGGTTATACGATTTTAATCCATCTCTTTCATTTGAGATCTATTTCCTTGTCTCAGCATTTTTGCTGCTTTCCAGAGTTGGTAGGATGGCTTTGTGTGTTTGGTGTCTTATTTGGCCCAGTGGGTCAGCCTCCTCAGTTACCTGAGGTACACACTCTTGGTGCTCCCCTTTGTGGACTGCGTGTACAGCCTTGTTGTAGCTAAGTCTTTATAGTTGTTAGTATTCCTGGGAGGAATTGACCTTCAGGCCAATTGGATGTGGGTATTAGCTGTTGTCTACTCTGGGATACCTTCTGTATTGGAGACAGTCTTATAGGATCAGACTTACAAAATTGCAGAAGCCTCTGTGCTCAGCTTGGATAGGGCAGAATCTCATGGCTGAGCTGACAGTCTTGGCTTCTTGTCAGCCCTGCCCTTGTGCGCTTGCCTGAGTTTCCACCTGACCTCTGCCTTCCGAGGCTCCCCTGAGTTTCTGCCTGACCGTTCCAGGTTCCCCGTGCAAGAGCGTAGGTGCCCCAGGAACTTGCCCAGAATTGGGTTGGGTCTCTGTAGCTTGGATCTTCTGACTCCTTCCGCTATGGAGAGACCGAGACAATCTCCGAGGTCAGACCTCTGCGAGTACTCACTGGCATGTGCGTGACTGTAGACCCTGCACGCTGTGGCTCCCGGCTCCCCGGTCTCTGAGTCTCTGGGTGCCTTTCTCTACAGTCCAGACTCCACCCATATGAGCCTGGGTCCACAGGGTTTCAGCAGGGATTGGGGTTCAGTACAGTCGGAAAGGATTCAGTGCAATCGGGAATTTCTCCCCTCCCGCCAGCAGGCATTCGGAGGCCGCACTTCTCCGCGCGCCGCGAGCGTCTCCCTACCTTAGCGCTTTGCGGCTCCCAGTCCGATCCGTGAGCCTCTCTCTTTCTTTCTAGTTGTAGATTTCCCACTCGGTCAGCTTTCCTGTGTTTTTGGATGAAGTCCGTTCTGATTTAATTGTTGTTTTTTTAAATTGTTACGTGAGGTGGCAGCTTAGGTGCTCACCTAGGCTGCCATCTTGGTTCTTCCTGAACTACAATTTTTTAAAAGGTAAAATTATGCCCACATCAAGAACTTGACGAAACATGATGAAATCTGGATTGTTATGCTTTCAGGTAAACAAAAGTGAGCATTCCCTCCATCCCAAATCCCGCATCAAACTCAACCAAAGTAAATCTGTGTTGACAAATTTTAAATTATTTTAAGGTAATCACATGTAGTGTATAGCACATTGCAGTTGATCGGTGCTTTTGCAATAAGTCGAAGCTTTTGCCTCTAAGTGTCGGTCAGCCACGGGCTTCATTCTTCTCAGATGACAGCTTAGCAGTTCTCCAGCTCAATTTAGTCTGCTGATGGTTGGTGTGTCATTATGCAGTCAATATTCTCACTTTCAGTCCCTGTATGCAGAAACCTGGCTGATGATAGCGTTAACATTTCCTCTAAAGGGAAAGCAACTGACGTGCAATGATGAATCGTAATGGAGCATAAAGATGACCCGACTTCATTCTTCAGATGCTCCCTAGCGCCCCAGGATAGAGTCCAGACCCCTTAAACTGACCACCCTGGGCCCCCAGGATCTGAGCTTCATCTACCTTTCTAGTTCCATTTCTCAATCCACCCCCCCTTCCTACTCTCTTGCCCAGGCATGCTAGATTACTTTTAGTTCTCTGGAAATAGTGAACTCTCACTCTTCCCTCTACTCAGCATGCCCTGTGTATACCTTCGTGACATTTGTCTGCTTAGTTCCTATTCCCTCTGTAAAAGCCCATTTAGTTGTATACACCCATTTGGAGTGTTTCATAAAATGGTTAATGCAAACTGTACCTAAATATGGGAACAACTGATCCGCTTTCAGTGAGGCACCACTTGCCTTTTCATTACACATCTTTTGGTAAAATAGCTTACCCTCACCACCTTCACTTCTTTATTATTTCAATAATGTCTTAATCCCTTGCAAACATGCTTTCCCTAGCATTAGCCAATTAATGTTTTAAAAGCTACTGGTGTCTTTATAACGGTTTAATTTATTGGCAACAGGTGTTTCTTCCCCCCATATACCAACGCCCCTGAACTTCTCTAAAGCCATCTAGACTTCTCTACTTACCCCACAATATCCTCCCTCCCTTTTCCTTCTGTGACATACAATTCTCCTAGCTGTTCTACTCTAAGTGTTCCTTCTCTGTGTCATTTACTGGCTTAACTTCCTCTAATCCTATATAATAAAAGCCTAATATGCTAAGTGTCCGGTCACAGTTGGCCGTTCAACCAATCAAAGTGTAATATGCTAATGATATGCTAAGGGGCTTAACTGATAGCTATGACATGCACTGACCAACTGGTAGGTGAGCTTGTGCAAGGGTCTGGCTGATCGGGGACTGAGCAAGATGATCGGACATGCCCTGGAGCCCTCCCACTGTCTCTCCACAGTTGGCCAATCTCCCATGTCTCTCCTTGGCCCTGATCATGCACAAGTGGGGTCCCCCTGCCTGGCCTGTGTTCTCTTGCAATCTGAGACCCCTCAGAGGATGTCAGAGAGCTGGTTTCTGCCTGCTCCTGCAGGCCAGGCCGAGGGACCCCACTGGTGCACGAATTTGAGCACTGGGCTTCTAGTTAAATATATTCTTCTGGGTTCATTAGGGTCAAAACATTAGCATTAGGATGCCTTCCAATCCCTTAACTCACAGCAAATATTTGTGTATCCTGTTGATTCTAGCTTCGTGGTGAAAACAGAAGAAATAACATTCTAGTTAAAGAGCATTCATTTTAGAGATAGAATTGGGTTCAGATCTCAAGTCTGTCACTCATTGTTGAGCAGTGTGGTACAGAATGTTTTACTTAATGCACTTGGACCTTAGTTTTTATATCTGTAAGTTGGAGAAAATGCCTGGTTTTTGGTATTACTATATGAAGAGCAGCATGAAAAGTGCTGCTGGGTACCAAAGCTGGGTACAGAGTGGGCATTCAGTAAGTTATTCATTATTACTGCTATTTCCACACCTACTTCCCCAAAATTTATATAAAGTATTCCATTGTACCAATCCATTTATTCATACACATCAATAATAAGTATATCTTATAGGGCACAGATATGAATAAGTTTCTTTTCTGGCCTAATACTAGTAGTTCCCAGTTACTTACCGAAGCAAAGCCCAATTCCTCCCTGGGTTAAAAATCTTCAGGACCTTGCCCCATCTTTCCCCTCCAGCCCTCTCCATCACTGCCCTTCTCAATGAATACCGTTCTCCAAATAAACTGGACTTTTTCTGGTCTTCATTCATTTCACATATTCTTCACCCCAAGGTCCAGCTCAAGTTCTGTCTCCTTATGAAAATTGTTACCTTACAACTAGGTATTTTGTCCTATATTATTGGGGTCTCTCTCTCTCTCTCTCTCTCTCTCTCTCTCTATATATATATATATATATATTTCCACTGGTATTCAGTTATTTGTGCAAAATTGGCCATTCCTGCTTATAGAGTGTAACCTCTTCAAAAAGAGAAACTAGATTCTTATGCTCTTTACATTTTGTTAAATGATGTGGCATGCATATATGAATTTTTCTTTATTTTCTTTATTGATTTATGCATTCACTGGTTGATTCTTGTATATGCCCTGACTAGTGATTGAACCCACAACCTTGGCATATCGGGACAATGCTCAACCAACTGAGCTACCCAGCTAGCACTGTATATACCGTATTTGCCATCGTATAAGACGATTTTTTGGCCCTGAAAAATACCGTATTTGCCAGCGTATAAGAGACTGGGCGTATAAGACAACCCCCTAACATTTCCACTCAAAATACAGAGTTTGTTATATACTCGCCGTATAAGACTACCCCCCACTTGGAGGCATATTTTTCAGGGCCAAAAAATCGTCTTATACGCCGGCAAATACGATATGTATATATGTATTTTTAAATACCAAGTAGACTTTTCCTTAGAAATTCTTTTCACTTTCTTACCTTCTTATGAAGAGGTGGAAATAGAATGAGGAGGGAAAGGCATATATTAGTTACTGATATAAACACTACTGGCTGAACTTCCACTTGGAATTCTCCCAGGAGCAGCGAAAAGGCAGGGTTGAAATAGTCATACTAGAAATTGATCAGGTAAGACTTTAAGATCTGTTCATCAATTGCAATCAACCTCTTGGGAAACCCTTTACCAATTTGTGAAGCTTGTCCATATTTCTTTTTTTTCCCCCCAGAGCTATTTTCCTAAACTTCCAATTTCCTCTAAACCAAAGAATAATCAAAAGAGCTTATTTTAAACCCACAATTGAACACACAGGAATATAAACACATATATGTAGTGCTATTTTATGTATTAGTTCATATTTGAGAATTTTATTTCTTTAAAATGGAATTTCTTTCAACCAACATTCAAGGCTAGATTTTTATAGGTATAATTTTCAGGCAGCACCTAGCGTAGTGCTTTGGATATAGTACAAATTCAGAATGTAATGGTTTAAAGAAGAATGGATTTACAGTGCACAACTGTAGAACTTAATATTGGTTAACTGCAGTGGGAAAAAAGATACAATCAAAGTGAGTGTGACACTTGGGGCTCAGCCCCTCATCAATACCAGTTCCTTGAGAATAGAGGTGAGATACCATTTTATTTTATACTAGAAGCCCGGTGCATGAATTCGTGCAAGGGGGCCCAATGGCCAGATCAGCCTGGGAGGGAAGGGGAAGGCAAGAGGTCAAGGCCAGTTGGTGGGCTGGCCCCGCCTCCTGATCAAACTCCCGGTGGAACTTCCTGTGGAGGGGACAATTTGCATATTAGCTTTTTATTATATAGGATTACTTGGTACAGTGCCAAGTCTAAAGATACTTGTTCAAGTAAGAGAGTATCTAGGAATCAGAAATACTGAAAGCTTTACTATTCAAGCAAATTAGATATAGTTCATACTGTAAAATTTTCAGTTCTTGTGATCAATAATTAGGCTGAAACATAAGAAACCATTCAATTATTAGTCTCAATTTACATTTCATAACATCACACTACTGGCCCTAAAATCCAGTCCAGACCCACTCTTCTTTCTACTATTGAATATCACAGATACACAGATTGTTGGAAAGGAAAGGGTCTTTAGAAATTATCCAACTTAGTCTTTTTTATATTTATTTTTAAAAATACATTTCTTTATTAATTTCAGAGAGGAATGGAGGAGAGAGAAAGATAGAAACATCAATGATAAGAGAGAATTCATTGATTGGCTGCGTCCTGCATTCCCCCCTCCCACCCTACCCCCCTCCCTGGGATTGAGCCTGAAACCCAAGCATGTGCCCTTTCCATTCCTGAGGCTGCAATCAAACCTGGGACCCTTCAGGCCACAGGCTGATGCTCTATTCACTGAGCCAAGATGGCTAGGTTGAATCTTATTTTTTTAAAATAAGGAAAACTGAGGTCTAGCAAAGCTCCTAAAAGCCAAATAATCTGGTTCAGAGTCCAGGCTTCCTCTGAATATCATTTTCAGCACACATATTTTTACTTATTTTTGCCTTTCTGAAAATCTAGAGGTCAAAAAAAAAATTCTAAGGCTCCCCTCAGGCCAGAGTTACTCATTTACATATTTACATGTAGCCAGAGGGCAAGTTTTATTTGGCCCACTGTGTTTCCTTGTTTTTTTTTTTGTTTTTTTTTTAAAGCAGAAATATAGGAGGGTGAAGGGTGGTAGGTAATTGTTCTCGTACCTTATTTTGTAACCCCTTATAGCACTGGTTCTTTATTCTAGAGCACAACTACTACCTTAATGAAGAAATACTTTGTTGTAGAAAAAACACAAGACTCATCAATCAGGGATTAAATTCTGACTCTATTAACCACTTAATAAGCAGCCTTGGCCATATTAACTTCTCCGAGCTTTAGTTTCCTCATTAGTAAGGAGATAATTCCGATTTGATGAGAGGAATTGAAAGGGACGTGTATATCTGGCACCCAATTGATGCTTACTTAATAAGACGTAATCAGATACAGCTGGGGAGTCCCATTTTCTGGGAACCCCACATCTGAAGGCTCTCCTCTCCCCTCTGTCCTCAGAGGCCTGCAACTCGGCCCAGAGTCCAGCCCATACCCTCCAAGCCACAATCAGTGTCGGGTCCAGGGCCAGCAGGGAACTCTAGCCCCGTGGTCTGCAAACTGCGGCTCTTTGGCCCCCTGAGTGTGGCTCTTCCACAAAATACCATGGCCTGGGTGAGTTTATTTAGAAGAAGTGGCATTAGAAGAAGTTTAAGTTTAAAAAATTTGGCTCTCAAAAGAAATTTCAATCGTCGTACTGTGGCTCCGTTGACTGAGTTTGCCGACCACTGCTCTAGCCCAACCGCGCGCTAGAGCCTGGCCTCGCCCTCCTCCCGCCTCCCTCTCCTTCGCCAGAATCAGCGCAGGCCCCACGGCGCTTCTCAGCCGCTGCACTCGAATTCTCGGCGTCCTGAGGGAATTCATCTTTTCGTTTTTCCCACCCTTTTCGGCTCTTAGTTTTCAGATTCTCATCCACGCACAGCCGCGCCAGGCCACGCCCCTCGGTGGGCCAGGCCACACCCCGCCTGCCCTCCTCGCGCGGGGAGGGCTGGGCTCCTGGGGGCGGAACCTGTTGCCTAGGAAACAGGGGCGGGGCTAGGGAAACGTCCGTCTTAGGGTTGGCGCAGGCGCGCGCGTCCCGGCCTCCCTATCGCGAGAACTGCTTCCCGGAAGTTCCACGTCAGTCAGTCGGTCAGTCAGCGGGTCCGTGGGTCTCTTCAGGGGCTGTGTGTCGCCGGTTGCCAGTGAGGGCGCCTGGGCTCGAACCGACGGAGCCATGGTAGGTGCAGACCCTGCTGGAGGGAGCAAGGATCCTTGGGCCGGGGGGCTTCTGGGCTGGGGGGCCGCGGAGAGAAGCGGCCCGGGGTCCCCCTGTAGCCGCCGCCTCAGGCCTGCGGGGTCCCGGTCCAGCGCGGGTTCGTGAGGAGGCGGCGGACCCAGGAGTCCGCGGTGGTTGAGGGAACCGGTGCGTGGAGTTGAGGGGTCCCTGCCTCCTGGGGTGCCCGGGGCTCGCGGCAGAGCTTCTGAAGTCCGCGGGGGGCTCCGCGGTGCAGGGAAAGAGAAAAGGCCGACCACGGACTTGGTGGGAGGCTTGGACATAATTTCCTTATTCCGCCCTTAAAACGGTCTCAGCTGGCCTGGCCTTCAGGTGAACTTCATCCTGGTATAGTGTGTGCCGACCACAGACTGCGAACTTAGGCAGAGAGGCAAAGGAGAAAAAGCAAAGAAAGTGTATAATGGGAGTCAGAAGTGGCATTTCAAATGCTTTGAGATTATGACTTGGGTTTCCAAGGGAAAAGAAGGCTGAGAGAGCTCAGAAAGCCGGCCTGCTTTTCTGCATGTGCAGATACGGTGGCTGGTAAGAAGGGCAGCCGACAGCACTTTTTTTTGTTTTGTTTTGTTATCATTCTCTCTCTCAAAAATGCGCTGAAATACTTTTTCAAAAGAGATAAGAAAAACAATAGTGTGAAAATATCTGTTCTGGAAAAAAAAAGGTGAGAAAAGCAGTATTTTACATTTAAACATTTTCCTTTTTTTTTTTCTTCCTTGTTGTGAAGCTCAGGTTCAAAGATTTTGAAGCTTAGGTATTAAGTCCGAGTTCCTCATCTGGCAGTCAGAAAATAAAGCTTAAAATTAAGTTTGTTCGGGGTAAATTGAGGCAGAACTACAATAGAGATTGAATCGTTGGGTAACCTGGTGGAAGTACTAGACACTCCCACAGAAATGCACAGAGAAGTACAGTGATGCATAAAACTTCAGTGGGTTTGCTCACAGACCCCCCACCCCCCCACCCCCCCACCCCCCCCCACCCCCATCTCATCGTGAGCTTGCTTGGGTCCCCAGTTAAGAGCCCTGAGCAAGACTTCAAGTCTCTCAGGTTACACCACCTCATATTGTCAACGAACTGCTTGGGTCTGGGGTCTGCTGTGCTTTAAGTAATGGGCATTTTTGGAAAAGGCCCTAGTTTCCTTTTGCATTTAAGGATATATTTTTATAGTGAAATATTTCCTTCATTTTTTTTCAAGTATATTTTTGTTGATTTCTGAGAGGAAGGGAGAGGGAGAGAGATAGAAACATCAATGATGAGAGAATCATTGATTGGCCTTGCACCCTACTGGGGATTGAACCCACAATCCTGGAATGTGCCCCTGCCTGGAATCGAACCCGAGACCCTTTGAACTCAGGTCGATGCTCTAGCCACTGAGCCAACCCAGCCAGGGCTCCTTCATTCTTTAATACATTTAAAAATCTTTTGTGTAATATCCAAAATGAATTTATATTCATTCACTCTTTTACCATAAAGTGTTTACTATGTTCCATGCACTTTGCTAAACTTTGCCTTCTAATTCCCATAACTCTAAGAAACAGATAACTGTTACTCTTTGACTTGTGTCCAGCCTAAGAGAAGCTAAGTGAACTTGCCCACTGTGGCACATTTTAAATGAATGGTGGAACTGAAATGTGATTTCAACATGATTCTCTAGACCTGGATTGTACTGCCTGTCCCTAAACCCCCATACCTCAATATAGGCATACCTCATTTTACTGTTTTTACTTTATTGCACTTCACAAAAACGGGGTATTTTAAAAATTGGAAGTAAGGCCTTCCACCAGCAAAAATATTAAAACTTGCTGAAGGCTCAGGTGATGGTTAGCATTTTTTTTTAGCAATAAAGTATATAAATTATGGTATTGTTTTTTAGACACAATGATATTGCACACTTAATAGACTACAGTATGGAGTAAACATAATTTTACGTGCACTGGGAAACCAAAACATTTGTGTGACTTGTCTTATTGCAATAGTCTAAAACCAGACCGACATATTCCCGAGGTATACTTATATGGGGTGCTGTGGAGATAAAGTCACTAATAAGCAATGACCGTACTCTTAAAAGAACATTTACTCTAGAAATAGAGACTGTATATATTTTTATTTTTTATTTTTTTAATTTTTTTAAAAAAATATTTTACAGAGAGGAAGGGAGAGAAAGAGAGAGGGAGCCAGAAACGTCGATGAGAGAGAAACATCCACCAGCTGCCTCTTGCATACCCCCTACCGGAGATGTGCCCGCAACCAATGTACATGCCCTTGACCGGAATTGAACCCGGGACCCTTCAGTCTGCAGACTGACGCTCTACCACTGAGCCAAACCGACCTTGGCGAGACTGTATATATTTTTAAAGGTTAAAATTTAGTCTACAGGATCCCATAAGAAAGTATACTTCTAGCTAGGGCAGTGGTTGGCAAACTCATTAGTCAACAGAGCCAAATATCAACAATAAAATGATTGAAATTTCTTTTGAGAGCCAAATTTTTTAAACTTAAACTTCTTCTAATGACACTTCTTCAAAATAGACTCACCCAGGCCATGGTATTTTGTGGAAGAGCCACACTCAAAGAGCCAAAGAGCCACATGTGGCTCGAAAGCCGCAGTTTGCCGACCACGGAGCTAGGGTACTAAGATCATATTGATGACAGAGCGTTTCAGCTGAGTACTAAATGAATCCAGCTTTTGGAAGATGGAGTAATTTAGAATTGAAGGTTCACTATGAGTGTTTTAATTGTCTTTGTTTTCCAGAGTGCCTAGTACAATTCTCATTCCAAGTTGTCACTTAAATGTTGGGAGAAACAGAGCAAGAGATCTTGGTTGTGCTTTTGAAACTAGAATTTGTGCATTGGCTACAGATAAAGGTATACCGGGGCTGATTGGTCAGTGTGGTTCAGTGGTTAACCTTTGACCTATGAACCAGGAGGTCACAGTTCCATTCCCTGTCAAGGCACATGCCTAGGTTGTGTGCTCTGTCTCCAGTAGTGGGCGTTCAGGTGGCAACCGATCAATGATTCTCATCATGGATGTTTCTCTTTCCCTCTTCCTTCTTCTCTGAAATAATTGTACTTTTTATTTTATTTTTTCAAAGGTGTATTGAGGTTCCTCAGTCTCTTGTCTCCCTTCCTGGAGCATTGTTTTTTAAACAATCAGTTATTTAAAAAATTTTAATGATAAAATATACACCTGTAAGTGTCCAGTTTCCTCATTTAGCAGAGGGAAAGTATGAGATGTGCTGGCTTAGTGAAAGCCCACACCATGGTTCCTGGTACATAGCAGACACTTCATGTTTGTTAACTGTGAGGAGAGGAGAAAAAGAAGTCTGTGGTGATAATTAATGGGGCAAAATTCAGAAATGAAGTAAAAGGTCCTGTTTCCCTGAATGAGCGAAGAGTGTGGAGGTGATGTTTGAAAGTTTGAGATGGAGAGGAAGGTATGACAGTGGAAACATCTTTGTGGTGATCATAGAGAAGAGCCAGGGAACTCAGTTCTTTTAAAGTAAATTTAGAGGTATAGGTTGGTGGTAAAAGTAGAAAGGCATGTATAGACGTAAGAACAAGGTTCGAAGTAATCAGTGACCCAAATTTGATACAGATGCCAAAATATGAATAAAAGCCTTGAGAGGTGTTTGCTTTGTCTCGGGAAATGCTCTCTGCTGAAATTATCTAGTGATTTTCATTTTGTGTTGAAAAGTAACCTTAAATTTCTGTCCCATTCATGAGCATTATAGATGTTCAGAAAATTAAAAATTTGATGGTAACTCAACTTGCCAGATAAACTTTTAGTTTGTATTTAAGATCTGATGAAGGGGAAATAGATTTTAAATCAGTCTTCCTCAATTTGCTTTTAAAAGAGAGAATTAAGGGTACTGTCATAAAGCATCATGTATATAATGAATTAACTTTTCTCCTGAAATGGTATCGTTGGAAGAATTAAGAAATTAGTTATTTAAATCATTTTCTGTTTTGTGGTTTAGATGAGGAATCCAAGTTGAAAAAAAGCAATTTTAAACTATTAGTATTTTCTGGCTTGAGGGAGTATTTTAGTTCTTGTTTAAAATTGTTCTACTTTCCATTAGGTTCCCGTAACTTAAATTCATTAAAATAATATAACCATTCCCATTTGACTCCAAAGGCCTTCATGGACATAGATATAGCCCCATATTGATCACACATTACATTGTCTAGCATTATTGCCAAAATAAATCTACTTTTTCTCCGAAGAACTCGACTTATTTTTGTTGAGGTATAATTGACATGTAACATATTAGTTTCAATATATGATTGAAATACAGCAATAATCTCACAATATAGTGATTAGATATTTGCATGTACATATTGTGAAAAATCACTACCACAATAAGTCTAGTTAATATCCATCACAATACATAGCAACTTTCAATATGCAATACAGTATGATTAATTATAGTCACCATACTGTCCCCATGACTTAATGTATAAGTGGAAGTCTGTACTCTGACTTCTTCACCCATTTCACCAATCCCCTATCCCTTCCCCCTTGCAACCACCAATGGTTTCTCTGTGAACAGATCTATGAGTTTGTTTTTATTTAACTCCACATATAAAGTGAGATCATACAGTATTTGTCTTTTTCTGTCTGGTTTATTTCACTTAGCATAATGTTTAAGACCTGTTTTCCCTAGTGGCTGCACCAATTAGTATTCCCACCAAGCGTGCACAAGGGTTCCCTTTACTCTGTATCCTCACCCACACTTGTTAATTTAATCACATCTCAACACTGTATATATTTTTAATTATTCTGTGTGATGAAATGAGAAGTATGCGTTAGGCACTTCCATTGCATACTGTTTAAGTTGCTAGCTTTACGTGTGACAATGACTGACAGACTGTGGTTGCTCAGACTTGATTATTTGGCATACATTTTCTAAAAACTGAAATAAGTTATTTGGTCCCTGACAGTATTTGTTGCTAATAATAAAATTAGAGCTTTTCAATGAGTTAGAATGTTAGAAAACGTTTATCACTGACCTTAATAGATTTTTAATTCTTAAAAAAAAAAATCAGTTGAAGTTGGTGGTGATGTTAATGAATGTGATTTTGATACTGTGTAGTGAAATATATCATCATGTGGAAGATCTGCATAATTCAGTGAACCAACTATTTCCAAATGATCAGTGTGCATGATGTTACAAAATGATGCATGGCTCTATTAAAAATACAAAATAGACCAATGGATTTTAAGTAACAAAGTATAAAAAGTTCCTTTATATGGTTTCAGATTTTACATTGAAAATGACCTTTAAAAAAAACTACCACTTGTTGCCGAAACCGGTTTGGCTCAGTGGATAGAGCATCAGCCTGCGGACCGAAAGGTCCCAGGTTCGATTCCCGTCAAGGGCATGTACCTTGGTTACGAGCACATCCCCAGTAGGGGGCGTGCAAGAGGCAGCTGGTCGATGATTCTCTTTCATTGATGTTTCTAGCTCTCTGTCTCTCTCTCTTCCTCTCTGTAAAAAATTGATAAAATATGTATTTTAAAAAAACTACCACTTGTTAAGCATTGGTGTTGATATCAAAGAAGAGTATCTACAATTATTTGGAAAAAAAAAGTTAAAATATTTCTTTTTAACTATATATCTTTGTGAGCCCAGATGTGTTTTTTCATATGCATCAACTAAAACAACATATTACGACATATTGAAAGCCTAAGCAGATATGAAAAAACAACTGTTCTCTATTAAATCAGAATTTAAAGTTTTGTAAAAATGTGAAACATTGCCACTCTTCTCTCTGAAATTTTTTGAAAATATATTTTTCATAAAAGTTGTTATTTAACATGGAATGGGTTTATTGTTACTTGAACATGACTTAATGCATAAATATTTTAAGTTGTCTTAGTTTTAATTTTTAACATGGTAAATATCAACAAATATTACTCATATAAAAAAGCTTTATTAAGGTGCTGAACTTTTTTAAGGGTATCAATGTGTCCTGAGACCAAAATGATTGACAAGTTCAGCTATAAATTTAAATATTTATATTTTTGTGTGTATATAAGTGAAGAAGTAGAATTTACCTTGTGAATTTCTTTACTTTAATGCAGGTAACATGCATTCTGGGTTTTTATTGTTTTTGGTCTACTTCTCCATCGAAACGTTTAGACTTGAAACTCTACAATTTAGCAAAGCAAAAACTGAATTATTTTGTAAGCCTGTTGTTAATACACTGTTTTTAGTTGCAATCTCAAACATTTTATTTGGCATAGCATTTTATTTTATTTTTTAATGTTGTTTCTTCGTAGCCTCTACGACTTGATATCAAGAGAAAGCTAACTGCTCGGTCTGATCGAGTTAAGAGTGTGGATTTGCATCCTACAGAGCCATGGATGTTGGCAAGTCTTTACAATGGCAGTGTGTGTGTTTGGAATCATGAAACACAGGTAGGAACTTTTAAGGGCTTTATTGAAATACTGTGTTAGACTATGTTTATAATGAGAAAGAAGAAATATAACAGAGTTCAGTAACTATGTTCAGATTGCTTTCTCAAATTGGTACAAAGTATTTTTAGTAAAGAGGAACATAGCTTGTTCTAGGCTTGTATTATACAGTATTTAAATGTTAAATTATTATCTACGTAGCATTAGCTTTTCTTTGAGATTAAGGAAACCGACACCAATATGAGTACTTGCTCTAGAGAAAGTAATTATAATACTCAATTTTCCATTTAGTGAATATTTTAACAGTCTCAAGAATGGGATTTAAAATTTTCTTTCTCTCCCAGTGCTTAATATGGTATGTAGTTAACTTTTAAACAGCCACACAAATTTTAAATTACATCAGAGAAATATTAGAGTCAGCTTTTGATTATACATATTAGAATATTCATTTTATAGAATATTTGCCTTAAATGCTTGTTTTGTTCTCTCTTTCATATGAGTAAATAATATATCCTTCAAATTAGCTTTTCTCATATTTTCTAATCTTTCTTGACTATCCTTAATCTTTTTATTTCAAAGTACAGAACATATAGTAAGCACTTTACCATACAGTTATGTCTACTTAAACAGTAACTAGAGGCCCAGTGCACAACATTTGTGCACGGGGGAGAGGGGTTCCCCCCCTCAGCCCAGCCTGTACCCTTTCCAGTCCGGGATCCTTCTCACAATCCTGGACTGCTAGCTCCTAACCCAGGGGTGGGCAAACTTTTTGACTCGAGGGCCACAATGGGTTCTTAAACTGGACCGGAGGGCCGGAACAAAAGCATGGATGGAGTGTTTGTGTGAACTAATATAAATTCAAAGTAAACATCATTACATAAAAGGGTACGGTCTTTTTTTTTTTTTTTTAATTCAGTAGTTTTATTCACTGGATTCGGCCCGCGGGCTGTAGTTTGCCCAGCCCTGTCCTAACTGCTCACCTGCCTGCCTAGTTGCCCCTAACTGGCACCCCCTCCCCACCTATACTGCTTATAACACCCTGGTTGTTTTCCGGTCAGTGTTGTAGGAAGGATTGATAATTGACACATAATTATGAAGATGCTAAGTTAAAATAGGGAAGTATGGGATCCTTTGGGCGGGTTTTCAGGCAGAGGAAACAGGAGTAAAGGTAAGTACCCAAAGAGGAAGCTAGAGAAGGAGGGAAATGCTGGAGCAGAGGATCTGGAATTTCGTCTTGTGAACATTCACTTTCTTTTATTTTATTTTTTTTAAGTATTTTAATTTTGAACCTGTTGGGAAAAAATGACTACTTCTTAACTTGACTGCTGAGCTTTCATATTTCAGCCTAATAATATTTTTAAATTGGATGTTTAAAATAAAATAGATTTTTCAGTTATTTTCCCATAATTCAAAGTGTATATTCTTGTTAAATTTTAAAGACGCTGGTGAAAACATTTGAAGTATGTGACCTTCCTGTTCGAGCTGCAAAGTTTGTTGCAAGAAAGAATTGGGTTGTGACAGGAGCGGTAAGTAATTATATGAATTTCTCATCCCATTTTCTGAATTGGTCAAAGATTATGTAAATGAGTTGTAGAATTCTGATTCTTGTTTTTGTTTTTTGTTTTTTTGTAAATTAGTGCAATGTTTTGAAGCATGGGCTTTATATCCCGAGCCTATCGTATATTTTTTTCATGCAATTTACTTCATAACCTTAATGATAGTTTTTAAATTTCCATTTCTAGGATGACATGCAGATTAGAGTGTTCAATTACAATACTCTGGAGAGAGTTCATATGTTTGAAGCGCACTCAGACTACATCCGCTGTATCGCTGTTCACCCAACGCAGCCTTTCATCCTCACTAGCAGTGGTAAGAGGTGACCCTTTTGGCCATGTGCATCTCTTTGAGCAATTTATTTTCATTCACTGAGACATGCAATTCTTTACTGCTGCTACAAGTAGAGTTCTAATTCCAAGCAGCCTTTAAACTATTTGAATCCATTAACTTGATATCGATGCTGCGTACTTTTTATATTTTAATGAAATATCAACTCTATTTAGGATTTGTATAGCAGAATT
Organism: Vespertilio murinus; assembly: GCA_963924515.1. Taxonomy (NCBI): domain Eukaryota; kingdom Metazoa; phylum Chordata; class Mammalia; order Chiroptera; family Vespertilionidae; genus Vespertilio; species Vespertilio murinus. Next base: position 28,756,521 of record OZ004715.1, on the reverse strand, counting down.
GCTTCAATTCCTGTCAGGGAAGACCTGAAGGTCTAGATGCTTAAGCATCTGCTGAACAGAAAGCTCATTTGCATGCTGATGAGGGAGCTTTTGGCACATTGCCACACACCCTCGTCAGTTTTACCTTTATGTGCAGACTGGTTTGCTCCTTGGTATTATGTGTAAAACAGTGGGCCTTTTGGAGGGCAATTAAAACAAGTTGCATTGAATTGGTAATATCTCTTTGAAACATTTTTAAGTTAAAAATTGAGAAGTAATTCAAAACTTTTAAAACCAATCTTGTAGTATAAGAGAACTGCTTATTCCCTAATAGTCATCAACATTCAGTTATAGTTATATTCTTTTCTTTAATGTTTTTATTGATTTTTTAGAGAGAGAGGAAGGGAGAAGGATAGAGAGATAGAAACATTGATGAGAGAAAAACATCATCAATGGACTGCCTCCTATTAGCCCCCCCCTCCCCCCCCCCCCCCACACACACACACCGGCTATCTAGTCCCCAACTCAGGCATGTGCCCTGACCAGGAATCAAACCAGTGATCTGTTGGTTCCTAGATCAATACTCAATCACTATACTACACCACCCGGGCCATACTTATATTCTAATTGAACTTGCATTACTCTTTTGTCATCCTGTAAAGCTCAAAATCTGTCTTAAATTTTTCTATGAAATTTTTATATTTGTTATTAGTAATTTATTTTACCTCTTCTTTTCTGTAGAGAATTAAGTTTATTCTTAGAATAAATAAGGATTTTGAAATATCTATTTAAATCTGACACTATTTCTGTAAGTCATAAAATGATTGGTGTTCTGCTGCCTTAAAAGGCCCAGAGATTTTTTATTTCTGGATGAAAGAAACAGAAATTGCAACTAACTTGAGACTTTCTTTTGGCCTAGATGACATGCTTATTAAGCTCTGGGACTGGGATAAAAAATGGTCTTGCTCACAAGTGTTTGAAGGACACACCCATTATGTTATGCAGATTGTGATCAACCCCAAAGACAACAATCAGTTTGCCAGCGCATCTTTGGACAGAACTATCAAGGTAAGGTGTTTACTATTTGTGTCAGTTGTGATTATTGGTGCAATACAGTGGCTTTGGGGGTTTCACTCCCTGCTGCTCAGAAAATTGTTTCCATCTTTGAAATTTCTCTCAAAAGCTCATTTTGAAGTCAAAATAGGACTTCATTTTGATCCAGAAAGGTATATTCTGTTTAGAAAAAATACTGTGGCAGCTCAGTGTTCTTCATGAAGAGGTGTTTTTCCATGTGGAAGCAATATTTTATAAGACTTTTAAACCTCTACAAACCCAGAATTTAATAAATGCCCACATCGTCTCTTGGTTACTATTTCCTCTCCTTTTAGTGTATTTGTTGTTGATGTCTGCTGATTATGAATCTATTTATTTATTTGAATTTTATCTGCTTACATTCTCTTTTTCTTACTGTATTTCTCCATATTGCTGCCAGTTAACTTTCTAAAACGTGGGTTCTATCTAATCCGTTGCCAACCTAAGAATAAAATTCAAATGCTTAATGTAGAACACAAGGGCTTCTCAGCTAATACTATGAGATGTCTCTTACCTCCCTGGTCTAGCCATCATTCTCTATAGTTACCATGAATGTTCACAGAACCTTACCTTATTTAGCTATTCCCTGTGCCTGCACTATGCTTTACTCTCCCTTTCTGATTTATTTTCCTCTGGTGAATTGCTTATCCTTCAAGGCTTATTAGCACAGTGATTTACTCTGAGAAGCTCTCCAGACATCCATGCTCATCCCATTGCCTTTTGCTTCTCTTAATGGCCTTCACATTGATAATAAATAATGTGTCTTGGAAATATTTATTCCCTGAAATGTTGGTGTTTGGGGCAGGAACTGTGTGTCACCCTCCTTCCCTGAAAAGATGCTGAAAATGTGTTGTAGTCAGTGCACTCATGTTCCTTTTTCCATAACAATATTTAAAATATCTCTGTGCATAGATTTAAAATGACATATTGCATTAACTTTTGCTTACACGTGTATGCTTATATAACATTTTTTTCTTTTATACATAATGTATGTTAATTGTTTGACAATTTAATTATTAAATGTTATATGTTAGGTTTTGTTTAATATGTTTTTATTAAACAAAACATTTGTTTATACATCTTTATATCTCTTACAGGGTCTTTTTTTGTTTAGGGTTTTATTTTGTTTAATATATTTTTATTGATTTCAGAGAGGGAGTAAGAAGGAGAGAGAGAGATAGAAACATCAATGATGAGAGAGAATCATTGATCGGCTGCCTCCTGCACGTCCTCTACTGGGGATCAAGCCTGCAGCTGGGGCAGTGCCCTTGACCAGAATCAAATCTGGGACCCTTGAGTCCGCAGGCCAACGCTCTATCCATTGTGCCACACCAGCCAGGGTGATCTTAGGGTTTTGATCTTAACTTTTTTCCTTTCATTGCATTGTCCTTGCTTTTGACATAGATTGGAACTTAGTGGTTAAACTTAGTGGTTAATTTTTTTTTCCCATTGAATTTGGTATGTCTTATCTTTAGTTCTAGTGATTTGTTGTATACAGTACTTGGTAAACATTTGTTTACACATCTTTATATTTCTCAACGGGTCTAATATATTTGGCACTTATTAAATATTTATAAAGGTAGTCAATGCCAGTGCTATAGTAATGTTTGATTACTTTTCCATACTTTCATATAAGCAGTAATTTTCTCCTTTTAATAGATCTTATTAAACTTCATTAGCTTTATATTAAATTTCTCATAAAATCATTTTCTACCCTTAAAGTTTCTCAAATGGATCACCTGGTGTGTCTGTTAAAAATCTAGTTTCCTAGGCTCATTGTAGAGCCACTAAATCATAATTGCTAGGGATTAAAGCCTAGAAATTGGCATTTTCAGATTACACCATAATGATTCTGCCTCCTGGAAATTCAGGGAAAGTGAGAAAGAACAAAAACAAATGGGTGGAAAAATTAGCTTCTCTCTCCTGGGCTTTCACATTTACATACTTTGTCAGATATATGGTAGACCTGTCTCCTGAAAAGCAAGACCCCATACTGACTGGCAGATGCTGTTGCTCTCTGAAGGTGTGGCAGCTGGGCTCCTCATCACCAAACTTCACTTTGGAGGGACATGAGAAAGGCGTGAATTGCATTGATTACTACAGTGGTGGCGACAAACCATACCTTATTTCAGGCGCAGATGACCGTCTGGTTAAAATATGGGACTATCAGGTACATTTCTTTTGTAACTTTACTTGCCATATATTAGATGTGCTTCTTATTGTTTCTTTTAGGACAGTTAAAACTTGGATTGTTGAACTCTATTCATCCTATATAATAAAAGTCTAATATGCTAAGTGTCTGGTCATCCGTTCAACCAATCTAAGCATAATATGCTAATGATATGCTAAGGCCACTCAACTGCTCTCTATGATGTGCACTGACCACCAGGGGGCAGATGCTCTGACCGGTAGGTTAGCTTGCTGCTGGGGTCCAGCTGATCAGGACGGAGCAAGAGGGGCCTGACACACACTGGAGCCCTCCTACAGTCCCTCCTCTGCCCTGGTGGGGTGCACCGGTGGGGTCCCTTGGCCTGGTCTATGTCCTCTCTCAATTTGGGACCCTTCAGGGGATGTCAAAGAGTCTGTTTTGGCTCAATCTTACAGGCCAGGCCGAGGGACCCCACTGGTGCATGAATTTGTGCACCAGGCCTCTAGTAGTACAATAATTTAAGGCCTTAGTATTTTACCTAAATTGTGGTCTCAGAATCTCCCATAAAAATGAAAACAAATATCTTAACACAATTTAAAAATAAAATGCTATCATGTTTATTTAATAGTAGAAATTAGAAACATTAGGCTCCTGGCTGCCAGAGCGTGCACATAGGCACTCAGAAGTCATCGCACGGGACACCGAGGATCGCAGTGCGTTTGGCCCCAGCAGCTGGTGTGGGATTGAGTCAGTTGTGAGGTCCAGAGCTGCTAACCCAGCCCGTAGCCCACCAACCCAGGACATAATGGTGGGCACGGGCATATGGGAGCTGTGAACTGGCCACATCATAAGAGCTCTGCCAAGCCATAGCCCCCCATAGTCTCCCATCCCCAGCCAGCACACTGCCACCACGGCTACACCCCTGACCCTGATCCTGTCCCTGCACTGCTCTGCACTGTGATGGCGTCTGCCTCTGGTGCCATGGCTCAGCACGAATAGATCCTGGTCCTCCACCTTCCCACAGCTCAGCCTTCACAGATGTAGGCGCTACAAATCTTAAGTTGCAAAATCCACCCGACAGGATGCTACTGTGTGAGGCCCACCAGTGGAATTATTGATCCGGGCTGACTGTGATAGTTTCAGTAGTGCTACAGCCTTTTGCCTATGATCCCAATGAAGAGTAAACACAAGTTTATGGTACAATTTCTGCTCCACCAAACATTTCAGATAAAGGCACTGTGTGAAGAGAGGCAAACCTAATGAATTAATGGATTCTAAATTGAGATGTGTTTTTGAAGTGCCAAGGGAAATGATAAATTGAATGATATGGAACCTAGTAAAGCTGTTTCGCTGAATGCATCTAAACAAGATGGAGCCATGCCAGAACCACAGTGTTTCTTCAGTGATACTGAAACAGGGAAATTCATGGAAGTGTAAAGAGTTCAGGAAGAAATGACAGAGCTGTTAGAAGAAAATTGACACCTGAGAGATGAAGGCTTAAGGCTCAGAAAAGTAGCACACTCAGATACACCTGGATCAACCTCATGCATCCTTCAGAGACAATGCCACCAGCCCTTTTCCTTCACTTCTTGTGATTGCAGCCATTTTCATTGTGTTCTTGCTAGGGAAATGCATCTTGTAGAATGAAGCATGCAGAGTGCTATTTCTTTTATTTCATATTGACCAGATAGAGATTGGTTTACCTACCATTTCATTGGTAGTGTGGCCTCCGGTGACCATTTTTATGTGTATAGCATCATATAGGTTTTGCATTTAACTTCTTATGGTTAGAAAACACAATAAAAACTAATGTTTGGCTCCTGGACAAATAGTGTATTACTAGATCACCACTAGCAGATGTCATTTGCACATTTAGTCATTTATGAAATTCATAAAAATAATTGTTTGTTCTTAATGGTTTTAATAAGAGTTCAAGAATTGTTCAGTCTTGTAAATATTATTTTAATAATCCTTTTAAATTTTATTTGTTGCTCTTCTCAAAATATGATTTATTTAGATTATTAATTCCACTTATTCAGGAAATGCCAAGAGGTATTCTGTGGGGAAATGGTACCTCATACAACGTAAAGTTTCTCCTTTATCTTTGCTAATATCATGGCAGAATTTTTCTTTTATTTAATACTAGTGGCCCTGCGCACGAGTAGCTCACAGCCGCTTGCCTCAGCTGGCCGCCCTGCCCACCACTGCTCATAGCTCACTGCCCCACTCTCCTGCTGATTGGTCATTACATGATGGCATCTCAACCAATTTGCATGTTACCCTGTTATAAGTATAGATATTTTTATTGATTTCAGAGAGAGAGAGAGAGAGAGAGAGAGAAACATCAATGATGAGAATTCTGCACACTCTATACTGTGGGTGGAGCCTGCAACCCTGGCATGTACCCAGACTGGGAATCCATCTGTGACCTCTTGGTCCAAAGGTCAACATTCAACCCTTGACCCACATGGGCTTGGCTGGCAGAATTTTCCTTATCACTTGGAGGCAGTTATTGACTACGTTTTCCATCCTTATAATCCTGTCCCATGATATTTCACATTAAAAGAAATAAAACTATTAACAGATTTAAAAAGAAAAGAAATGCTAGCATTATAATTAGTGTGAATTCTTAAATCCGTTAGTATCATCATTGGCAGGCTTCTGTTTATATTTGAACACTAGCAGATGAATGAATGATGTCATGAAATAGCCATGGAACAGCCATTTTGCCACATGGACTTCTATAAACCTCGTTATGAACTCTTGTTACTATAGTTTTATCTTCAAGATTTTGTAATTTTTTTTTCTTTTCACATAACAATTTCCCCGAGCAGTTTAATAAAAATGAGACCTAGAAAACCATTTTTTTTGGTATTTAAATACAGGATAAAAGCATTAAAGATGCTTAAGAATTTAGGAAAAAATACTCAGATGCAAACCAGAGATCGTGTGTGTGTGTTTGTGTATGTGTGCATTTTTAAATGTGATATTTACATTTACATTTGCCGGTACTATGAAATAAGAGGAAATTTGTTTACACAAGATAATTCTATTTCAAGAATGTCTATACTGAAAACTAGATTGTCATAACCACTATAATTTATAATATGTTTGCGATGGAAAAATTGAGGATGAGATAGTTACTCGTTTTTCACTAATAAAAAATGTTTTATTTGTCTTGATTACAGAATAAAACATGTGTGCAGACACTAGAGGGACATGCCCAAAATGTGTCTTGTGCCAGTTTTCATCCTGAGTTGCCAATCATCATCACAGGTTCAGAAGATGGTAAGTTAGAAATGTACGCTTATAATTACTAAGTGGATATGTAGGTCAGGTAGACCCCTGCATTGTAATTGGAGTTTTCCAAGAAATTTTAATATTTTTTTAGTAGAATACTTATAAGAGTAAAGGAACGTCATCATCATCCTAACATGTTTTGACTTTATTACTTAAATAAGAGGACATCTAGAAGTCCTAGAGAAAAACTGAAAAAAACTTGTGCTTTGGTGCATAAAACCTGGGGTCAGATTCAGGTTCTGCCACTTCATGGATATGGCTTGGGCGAATTGTGAATTGGGAATAAACATACCCACCTCACAGAATTATTGTGAGAGGATGAGGAGAAATCACATGTATAAAGCACACAGTAAGCACTGTAGCCAGCAGGATATTGACTCACATTAAAATGACATTTCTTAGTTGATTATTCATTTTTATTACTAATTTATTTATGTCACTTTATAAAAAGTTAAGCTACCATGTCAGGAAGTGTTTTCTGGCTGCATCTGGTTCACCTGACACAGTCATTGTTGGATATTCAAATTAAAAGGGAGTATTCACATTTTTCTTTTCAGGAACTGTGCGTATATGGCATTCAAGCACGTACCGCCTTGAGAGCACATTGAATTATGGAATGGAGAGGGTGTGGTGTGTGGCCAGTCTGAGAGGGTCCAATAATGTCGCTTTGGGCTATGACGAAGGGAGTATCATTGTTAAGGTAATCACTAATTATACTGACTCTGAATAGGTGAACCTCGGGGAGGCAATCATTGTTTTAGTACAGTCATTTTCCAAGTCACCAGTTTTGTTAAACTGCTACTGCTTTTCTTAAGCACAAAAGAGTACGCACTGGCGATTTGAAGCAGAAGAAAGGAAGTGTTTATTTTGTTGTGGTTTTGCTTTTCCTTTTCATTGCTAAGAGTCATTTGTCATTCCTCCAGCTTGGCCGGGAGGAACCTGCCATGTCCATGGACGCCAATGGGAAGATAATTTGGGCCAAGCATTCGGAAGTCCAGCAGGCCAACCTAAAAGCAATGGGAGATGCTGAAATTAAGGATGGAGAAAGATTGCCACTGGCAGTAAAGGATATGGGCAGTTGTGAAATATACCCTCAGACTATTCAGCACAATCCTAATGGGCGGTAAGCCATCACCAAAATCTCCTTGTGAGCAGGATTTGAGTAGCCACAGAACGTACACTCCTGCCCTGTGGTGGGCACCTCTCACTGAGCCTTTGCCCCGGCAGCACAGTCCTCAGCACAGCTGCAGGCAGCCATCCCAGTGGAGCGAGTTGGCATGCAGGGTAACACATATTTGCCTTCCTGGCCTGGTCCCACCACACAATTTTGAACAGTTACTCTTATTTCAAATGTGTTGGGTGTGTGTCCTTGTGGTCCTTTGATAGCAAGGATTATGTCTTACCCTGAGGCTCAGTAGGTGCCCTCTCAATATTTGCTGACTCGGTGCTCTTAAGAAGAAAAGCTGGCTCTGATATATATGTCTTTTGAAAAGTTTTGGGTTTGGCAATAACTTTTTTTTTTTTTTTGTAATTTGACCCATCAGTTCTATTCCTCCCATAAGATTTATTTATAAAACACCAAACATCTTATGAGAGAAGAGTTGCTAGCACAATGATTTTAAGCCTGTGGAGCTTTAAAATTTATTTTAGCCCGGCAAGTGTGTCGGAGAGGGAGAAAGAGAAACATCAGTGATGAGAGAGAATCATTGATCAGCTGCCTCTTGCATTCCCTCCCCCACTGGGATCGAGCCCACAATCCAGGCTTGTGCCCTTGACTAGAATCGAATCCAGGACCCTTCAGTCCATAGGCCAACACTCTATCCACTGAGCCAAACAAGATAGGCTGGAGTGAGATATTTTTATTCATTTGAAAGATCAGGGGTTTTTTGTTTGTTTTAAATATATTTTTATTGTTTTCAGAGAGGAAGGGAGAGGGAAAGAGAAAAACATCAATGATGAGAGAGAATTATTAATCGGCTGCCTCCAGCACTCCCCTTACTGGTGATCGAACCATAACCTAGCATGTGCCCTGGCCTGGTATTGAACCTGGATTCGAACCCTTCAATCTGCAGGCCGATGCTCTATCCAATGAGCAAAACCAGCTGGGGCTGAATGATGTTTTTAAATGAAGATAGTCTTGCATAAGATAGTGCCTTTTTTCTTCTTCATGTTTTCTTACTGATTTTTATAGAGAGGAAGGAAGAGGGATAGAGAAACAGAAACATCAATGAGAGAAATATTGATTGGCTGCCTCCTGCACACCCCCATCGGGGATCAAGCCTGCAACCCAGGCATGTGCCCTGACTGGGAAATGAACCAGTGACCTCTTGGTTCATGGGTCAATGCTCAACCACTGAGCCACAATGGCAGGGCAAGATGGTGCCTTCTTATGGTGTAAATGTAATGAGCAAAGTGCTAGGCATCTTGGTGTTCAACAAATACTGGTTAAATTACTGGAATCCTCCCTGTGCATCTCCAGCTATTCTCATCCTCCTGTTTATAAGAGAAAGCCACTTGCAGTCACCCATCTTCATAATTTGTTTTTGGATTTGTTGGGTAGATATTTATATCTAGCTCTGTATTCAAAGAAGTGTGTAACTGTAAAAAATATTAGGTTCACTTGTAATAGTCAACCGAAATAACATTTGTTATTAGAAATATTTTGCCATAAATAGGAATCATTATTCCTTGTATATGCCATTGGCCCTCTAATTCCCTTCCTGGCTTCCATCCTTTCCAGGTTTGTTGTGGTTTGTGGTGATGGCGAGTATATCATCTACACGGCAATGGCTCTGAGAAACAAGAGCTTTGGCTCTGCCCAGGAGTTTGCCTGGGCCCACGATTCTTCTGAGTAAGTAGGCTCTGGGAGACCCAGCTCGCCCTGCTGGCAGTGGTGTGCTGTGTGTGGGAGGGTCAGAGGTTCTCGGGGGCCGGTGTGTGCTTTGCTTCTCCGTGTTGAAGAGCAGCTCTCACCAGAGCCGCCTGTGGGGGTAGGCTCAGAGGCAGCTGTGCAGCTTGAGCTGCCTTTGCCCTCTCTGTGCTCAGTACTGAGCTGGCTCCTCATACTGCCCTCATCATCCCCTCACCTGGGAACCCAGCACCCATTTCCTTGATGGGAGCCCATGGCAAGGCCTGGGTGCTTATGGGTGCAAAGCACAGTAGGCCCTCAACTCAGGTCTTTGGCAAGTGACCTGGGGTGACCCTGTGACCTGGCGTCCCTTAGTGAGCTGCCTGAGGAGATGCTGTAATCTGGTGTCATCTTCACGGGAACTTCACTGAGTCTTTTTAAAATTCACTTTATTTCCCATTCTTAATAAGACAAATTCTATCTTAATTCATAATGTTTATAAAATGTCCTTATTAAAAACAGGAAAAAAACAAACAAACACTTAACTCTGGATTATTATACTAGAGATTTCTCCGACTGGTATTTTTTATTCCAGTTTGGTGCATGTGATAAACATTAGGGATTTGTCATTTTCAGACCACACACGGACTTACACCTTCAGTTTTCTTAGTTTTGTTTCCCCATATTTTGTGTTGCCTCAGTATTGTGTAATAAGATGCATTAAAAATTTTTTTAACAAAAATGATTCACTAAGAGATAAATTGTTTTGATCTTTTGATAAATTTTCTAAATATACTTATTCATGAATAGTTCCATATACTAAAAGGTACTTTGTTATCATCTTAAGCAAGATTACAGTTCCTGAATTGCCTTACCTCTCAACATGCCACTGCCTCCGGTTTGGCAGTTCGCCTTTTGCAGCTTTGTCCAGCCAAGACACTACACTGTTGAGCATCTTTTCTGTCTTGAGCACAGCACTTAGTGAATATTCTTCAATATCCAGCAAGAGGCCTGAATATATGTAATTTCCTTAATTTTTTTTGCCAAAAATGGCAAAATCACTTATAAGTGGAATCACTTATGAAAGTTTTTTTAAAAAATCACTTTTACTGAAGTATAATTTATACGAAATACTCATTTTAGTTGTACATTTCAGTGAAATTAAACTGATGTATGCAGACTTTAACCATCAGCACAGTCAAGATACAGAACACTTCTGTTACCTCAAAAAGCCCCCATGTTTCCCTTAGCAGTCAGTACTCATCCCTACTCCCAAGCCCCAGGCAAATACTGATTTGCTTTTTTGTTGCCATTAGATTTGTCTTCTTCAGAGTTTTGTATAAATGGAGTCACGTGGTATACGCTCTTTTGTCTGGATTCTTTTACTCAGCACAGTGTTTTTGAGATTCATCCATAGTTGCATGAATCAGTAATTGGTTATTTTTTTTTGCAGAGTGGTATTCCATTGTACAAATACATACATTTGGTTCAATAATTCACCTAATGATGGACATTTAGGCCTTTTTCAATTTCTAAAATAATTTGTAAGCCCCAGTAATTTGTGTAATAGTATGAAACCCATTCGTAATTTGTCCAACTATTCACTGAACTCTTGAGGAAAAATTATAATAGCGAATCTTTAAATATTTTATATTTATGCATAAGTATATTTGAAGGTAATTGTAACATTTGATGGAATTATGATTTAGTATATAATATGCTATGTTTGCCTTTTGTTTTTCCCCCCCCAGATATGCAATAAGAGAGAGCAACAGTGTTGTAAAGATATTTAAGAACTTTAAGGAAAAAAAATCATTTAAACCAGATTTTGGAGCTGAAAGTGAGTGTTATTTATATATGATATGTTTTTAGAAGTTTTGTAATGGCTCGATTACCATCTAACTAAAAACCTTTTTGTCCTTTTCAGGTATCTATGGAGGCTTCTTATTGGGGGTGAGATCTGTAAATGGCTTAGCTTTCTATGACTGGGACAACACAGAACTCATACGCAGAATTGAAATTCAGCCCAAACATGTGAGTTCCCTCCATTGTTTTGGGAATTTGTGTCTCTGGGTCCCTGTACCCTGCAGTCCCACTGTACTGGACTAACACCCTTTACCCCAGGTTGCTTAGCTACTCGGAGTTGTGGTATTAAAATAAGGCAATAGATGTTGGCTATTTTGAAAAATATAAAGTTATATGAATCCTAAGCACTTTTCTGTTTTAAATGGCTTCTGCCTGAGTGAGAAAAGCATGCTTTGAAGACAAAAGGTCAGGGAGTCCTTCACTTGGAAAGTGTGGAGTTCCACTCTCTTCAGAATGTCTTTTCACACTTTCCCTGATAGCGGTTGCTTAAACGTCAGGTAACTGTCTCCAGTGACAGAGTGTTCTACTTCAGAACTGCCTGCCTCTTTGACAGCTTTCATCGTCAGGAAATTATCCTTGGCAGCAAGCCCACCTACCTAGGCCATATTTCTGTCTTCTAGAGCATGCACTCTCAGTGGGCAAAGGGGCAAAAATCAGTTTGTGAGGGGTGAAAAAACTTAACTTTTTATCTATAAAGTGTAAGTATGCATATGTATAAATACGTATTGTAACCTATATACCATATGTGTTTGCATTATATATTCATAAATGTACAGACAGTAGTGTCTGTGGTATTAAAACTTCATAGGGGAAGGTGATTATGAAAACAGTGTCTAAAAAAGTTGATGGAGGAATTGAAAATTGATAATGGGGCGGGGGAGTGAGAAACACTATTCTAGAACAGCAGGGAATGGGCTTCTGCTCCTCTAATTACAGCACATGTAGTGAACACCGACAGCTCTCCTACCTGTCTCCCTGCGTTGTTCATTTCTAGGCTAAATGAACAGCACTGTCCTGCCCACCTCAAATGTAAACTGTATTAAATTGCTAAGTATATGCTTACTATAAGATAAATCTTTAAGAAAGAAAGTGTATCATATCTACTCAGAAATCCAAAATCATTTGTCCGTGTTGTTGTCGTGTTGCAGATTTTCTGGTCTGACTCTGGAGAGCTAGTCTGCATTGCCACTGAGGAGTCATTTTTTATCCTGAAGTATCTGTCGGAAAAAGTCTTGGCTGCGCAGGAAACGCATGAGGGAGTTACTGAAGATGGCATTGAAGATGCCTTTGAGGTGATTGCATCAGCACAGCTTTAGCCTTGCTTCTAAGTGACTTACATTCTTAGAACTTCACTCATTTTAACATTGTAGCATATATTAGGTTTGGGGGAACTAAGCATTTAAGGAGTTACATAAAATGTGAAAATTAAAATACTGGCTTAGAGATCAGTCTAAAAGTATTTATATTTAAAAGAAATTTGTGCCTTGATTTTAGCAAATCCTTAGACTAACTTCGATTATCTTTCAGTAAAGAAACTTAAAATTGTTTTGGTTTTAAGACAGTTTGGTCACAGTGATTTAAATGAGCTCTCAAATGGTAAAGATAAATCATCCATTGTGGAGATGCCCTGGAAGATTTTATGAAATACCTTGCTGGTTTCATGTGTGTAAGGAGTTTAGATAAACACTTTTTAAATCATGGCTTTGACACAACGAGATTTTACATTACAAACACTCATCCAGGAGAAAGAAGATAGAAATTCCAAATATAGATTTTCTTTCTTTTTTTATAAAAATACGTGTTGTGTGTTCTTTATTGATTTCTTAGGGAGATGGAGGGAGGGATAGAAACATCAATAATGTCAGAGAATCATTGATCAGCTGCATCCTGTATGTCCCATACTGGGGATCAAGCCCACAACCTGGGCATGTGCCACGACCAGAATCCACCTGTGACTTCCTGGTTTATAGGTTGATGCTCAGCCACTGGGCCACACAAGCCAGTCCAAATTTTCTTTCTTGAAATAGGATTTTGTTTTGCATCCCTTACTCTTCCTTATCTTAATTATATTGAGTTTCTTGCTACAGGACTGCTAATGCTGAATAAGGTAATAATAGACTTTTTTTTTTTTGTAGGTTCTTGGAGAGATTCAGGAAATTGTGAAAACAGGGCTGTGGGTAGGCGACTGCTTCATTTACACAAGTTCTGTGAACAGATTAAATTACTATGTTGGAGGAGAAATAGTCACCATTGCCCACTTGGACAGGTAGCTGAGTATTGCTTTGCTTTTGCCTTAAGCAGCCTAAATTTAAAAATACACTTTTAAAACAGAACCTATTGCTGGCTTTTAGGAATGATAGGCCTGATTTTTCAGTGTTATAGGCAATTGCTAACCAAAATTACATCAACCAAATGGAAAGCTTTTGAGCTCGAGGCAAAACGTGGGGGGGGGTGTCTGTGTGTACTGACCTGGGCTAAGTTAGTTTCTGTTTCTCATACAGAACGATGTATCTCCTGGGCTATATTCCTAAAGACAACAGGCTCTACCTGGGGGACAAAGAGCTGAACATCGTCAGCTACTCCCTGCTGGTCTCGGTGCTGGAGTACCAGACGGCCGTCATGCGCAGGGACTTCGGCATGGCCGACAGGGTGCTGCCCACCATCCCCAAGGAGCAGAGGACCAGAGTCGCACACTTTTTGGAAAAGCAGGTAAGAGGTTTTGTTTGCTTATTTTAGTTTCGTTATGTTTTTTAAAACCAGCAATTAGAAAGAATGTCAGTATAAATTGGAAAAACTTTAATTGCCTCTGTTTTCCTTACGGCAATGGAGTTTTCCTGTAAATGTAAGTCACTTGTTAACACTCTTCCTTCGCCTTCCCCTACATCCTTGGTACCCCATTTAAATGTTGGGGGTGATTATCAGTCTTTCCTTTCTGTATTCTTCTTTTCTATCTTGTTACTATTTTCATTACTCTAGTTTTCTTTCCAAACTGGCATTTTTTTTTTTTATGGTAAAGTACACATAACATGAAATTTAAAAGGAGTGATTCATCTTTTTTTTTTTAATGTGTTGTTTTTGTTTTTTTTAACCAAAGTTATATGGGCATAGCATTTTATAAAGCTTATGTAAAAACAACCCTCCCTTCCCTCTCATTTCTACTTTCTGGAAGTAATCAATTTCGGTATTTATTTCCAGGTTCTAAATAACATGCTTATATTGCTGTTTCTCAGCTTTAGATATTTCTTATGACTTCCCATTCTAGATGAGGATCTTTCTTTCACCCCCTCTGCTTCTCCCACATACAGGCCACTTTCCTGTTCCTTATCCTTCCAATATAATTATATCATGAGTTTGCATAGATCAGTATTGATGTTAGCATTATTATGGCTGTTCACAGCTGAGCCATTGTAGTTTTCCCTTCCTGCAGTTCGTTTTCCCTGAAGTAATTCTCTTTTTTAAACTTTGCTTTTTTTTTTTTTTTTGTACTTAATGGTGATTCTTCCTACTCTGCTGATTCTCCAGATTTCCCTAACATCTCCTTTCAGTGTATTTAGTCAGCTTCAGTCTGAACTGGCTTTTCTGCTCTCATCATGGATATCCCCCTTCACCATCACGTTGGGGCTCCCCTTTGCCCCTCTCTTGAGTTGTGTCTATTGTTTCCTGTATCCTGAACTTCTTACCTGGCTGATGTCCTCATTTTGCTGGAGCATGTCCTTCAGTAGTTTGCTGAGAAAGGGTCTATTGGGAAGTAAATTTTTTGTGACCTTGACTGCCTGAAAGTGCCCTTGTTCTACCTTATACCATAAGTGACAACTTAGCTGGATGTAGAATTCAAGGTTGGGGGTAAGTTTTCTCTCAGAATCAAAGACATTGTTTTATTGCTTTCTAACTTCTGGTTGTTGTTAAAGTCTAAAGCCACTTAACATTCCTGATTCTTGATACCTGACCTGTTTTCTCCCTGGAAGCTTTTATGGATCTTGTCCCTATTGTTCTGGATGTCACGATGGTGAGCCTAAAAAGGGGTCACCTATTCATTTTGCTGGATATTAGATAAACTTTTTTAACTGGAGTTTTAAGACATTTCTTACGACTTCCCAATCTCAATGAGGAGTCATCCTTCATTCTTGAGTTTTAAAAATCATTCCTCCGATGATTTCCTTCATTTTAGAGTTTTCTCTTTGTGGAATTGTTACTCAAGTGTTGATTTCCTGAACTGGCTTTCTCTTTTTGTTATTCGTGGACTTTTAAAATCTTGTTTATGGGTGAAGTTTCTCTCTGAGGTTATGGTAGTGTCTTCTTTTTGTTGTAGTTTTGAAGTTTTCTTTTGTCCCTACCTGGCAGGTTCCCTGTGTGGTAAGTTACCACCGCTGGTTCATTTTGATCTCGTTAGGGATTTTCCTCAGGTGTCTGGTGATTCTTGGGCACTAATTTCAGAGTAGTTTAAGAAGCAGACCAAAAGGTCTGAGTGTGTGGGTGGGCTTATTGGGTATGAACTCCCATGTGATGTGGCTGGGCCATTTGATTGGGGAACCTCAATGTCAGTATCTTCATCGAATGAAGTTAATGACTCTTCATTTAATGAGCATTAGTGTTGTACCAGGCACTCTGACATGTAGCCCTCACTGACATTTCAGTGATTTTAGTATTTGTAATTCATACCCCTTGGGCTGGTTAGTTTACAGAAAAGCCCCCCAATCACCACCATGCTGGGGTTAGGTAGAAAACAGTTAGTGTGCCAGTATTTAGTATTTCATTTAGTCTCCACATCCATTTTCATAACCTGTTCCCTTTGATACTCAAGACTTTCCTTCAGTGTGCAGGATACCTCAGACGAAATCCTTCCTAAAAACAAACCTTGTGTTTTGTGTATATGTCAATGGTGTGAGGGAGAGGAATGGGGACCTGGGGGACCTGCTTCTTTATGACCTTCCAGGCAGTTTTGTCTTAGCACTACCCTTCACTAGACGCCTTTGGGCATTTTGGGGTGTAAATTGGGTTGTTTTCTATGCTGTGTTCACTCCTGATTTGGGATTTTCTCTAGTGTTTCACCTGAATCTTTATACCCCTCCACCAGCTTTCCAGCTTCCAACATTTTGCAACGAATGTTTCCTCTGCCTTTTTATGTGTTGTTGGGAACTTATGCCTTTAAAAAAGAAACCCCTTTAATGTCATTTCAGTGGACATTTGGAGGAAAAGAAGGGGGTATTTAATCCACCTGATTTCACCTGCTTTGTCCTTGCCTTTACCTGACTAGTTCCATAGATCTTCCATCCTCCACTCAGATTTTATAAAAAGCTCTCCAGTTTTCTCTGCTCACCACCCCGGAACTGAGCACTGTCCCTCAGTCCGATGAGGTTGGAGCTTTTTGTCTAATACACCACTTCTCTAGAGTTGAAAAACTTGCCCGTAGGACAGATCTTACCAGTACTGTTTGTCTTGGGAGAGAAACCACAGGACAGATCTCACCAGTACCGTTTGTCTTGGGAGAGAAACTAATTTAGAAATTACAGTAGTTGGTTTTAAACACCCGTTTCTGATGCCTGAGGAGTGGGGCAGGGGAAGGGGTACTTGCTGATGAATACACCGGACATGAGACCCACACAGAAAGCGTAGGTAATGCAATCCATGTCAGGAGCTGAAAGCAAATGTTTGCTAAGTGACCTGAGGTGGTAGAAAATACTGGCAGGAAGGTTTTGCCTTTTTTTTGTTTTGTTTGAGGGACTGGTCTAGATGATCTCTTAAGACCCAGTTTAGTGAGATTACAAACCCGTAGGTCTCCCTCCCTGTTTGCATTTTTAAACGACTCTTGTTCACTCAACTTCCTGAAAGCCTTTTCTTTTTGACACTTCTTACTTTTGCATTTCTGATTTTACTAATTGTTTTACTAGCATTGTTTATCTAGCATTGGTCAGCTTTCACTGCCAAGAGAACAATAGGCATTGTGTGACTGAATTTTCTCTGCCTGGGTTCTTATCAGTTAATTTAATGATTGCTTAATTTTTCCCCTGTCTTTTCATTGGGAGCATTTTGTTACCTGTTACTTTTTATTCAAATAGGCTTCCTGTGTCAGCAGGGACATCTTATTTTAGTCTGAAAAGGAAGTAGGTGATTTACTGAATGCATGTGTGTTTACATACAGATTACACACACGTTTTTTAAATCTATTTAGGGCTTCAAGCAGCAAGCTCTTACAGTATCCACAGATCCTGAGCATCGCTTTGAACTTGCTCTTCAGCTTGGAGAACTAAAAATTGCATACCAGTTAGCAGTGGAAGCAGAGGTATGTACTAATAACTGATGATGGGTCAGTAAGTGTTTCTGTGTGTTCAGTATAAACTGCAAGTTAGACTCATTTTGCTGAGTTATTGTCTCTTTGGTCTCGCTTAAAAATGTATTATGTTAATCTTTGCATAAGTTACATGGATTATATTGGCGATATTCTTAGCATTCTAATTTGTTTTAAAAAAGTGTTTTCCAAAACAGATCTCTAAGATATGAAGAGAAGGAAAGATTTAAGGTAGTAGGTAAACTAGTTTGAGAACTTAAAGAGTGCAGGTGTAGCAGTAACTTGCCAGTATCCCAAACTAGTGAGAAAGAAGTTGGTTTTAAGAAGGGTTCTGATATTTTGACAGTTTAGTGACATTTTATGAATCTTTGCAAATTGAGGGCTTCTAGTTGTGGTTTAAGTCTAGCATTTACTGGTAAATTCTTTTCAGATGTACAAATCAAACATTAATATCTACTCAAATGTGTATTTTAGTTATTTTTTGAGAAGCTACAAATTTTTATTAAATATTTAAGGACATAAACAATTTGTGATCTTTCAAAAAATGGTATTAAATCACTCACAAAATTGTAATCTAATTACCTTAAAACGTCTATTAGTTTATTTTCATTGTGCAATTACAAAATAAAAATATAATGGGTTACTCATGTCCCATTAAAATTGATTTAATTTTTTATATGTGAATAATTTTCCTTTCATTATACATTTTGTCATTTCATTTTGATTGATAGAAGCAGTTTAACAAGCACAGCTCAATATAATGAGGCAAAAGATTTGAGTACATGAAAGTTTATTCTTATATTTTTAAATGTATTTTCCATATGAATTCCTATAAAGCTACTTTTGCCCCTCCCTGTGATCTCCCCTTGTCAGCACAGAATTTTTCAGATTAATAGAATAATGTTGATGTTGGAAATTCAGATGTTTATTTCCAGCGATACTTTAACATAGAAACTTTCTTACAGTCGGAACAGAAATGGAAACAACTTGCTGAGCTTGCCATCAGTAAATGTCAGTTTGGCCTCGCCCAGGAGTGCCTGCACCACGCACAGGATTATGGGGGTCTGTTGCTATTGGCCACCGCCTCTGGAAATGCTAGCATGGTGAACAAGCTAGCAGAGGGGGCAGAAAGAGATGGCAAGAATAATGTGGCATTCATGAGTTACTTCTTACAGGGCAAGTAAGTATGAATCCAAGGTCTAAAAGTCGTGGGCATAGTAAATAAAAGCACTTTGGAGAGGTTTGTGAGGAATGTACCCTACATAGAGCTGGTGCCTGGCCCAATGGTGTTGCTAGAGGTGGCACTCACCTTCAGCGAAGGATGCTCTTAGCACACCTGGTCTAAATGTTTGAGGGAAATGAGCTATTCAGGGAGGCTCAATTGGGAGAGTTCCTCAAGAGCCCTACCCTTCTTGGCTGAAGCATTTTACGATGGCGGGAGGTTACTTGTGTTGTTCCCATTACTACCTGAGCGGCAGATGATTTTACCCAGATTGGGTAATTCTGATCTGTTCATGGCAAGAATAAATGAAGATACCAGTTACTTTCAGATTTGAGTCCAACTGTAAAGCATAAAAATATCACATTAAGTTTGGCAGTTAGTGCAGATAAAATCATTTCGACATTAGTTGACAATGTTATGAAATAAAACACAAAAGTATTCATTAACCTTGTGTTATGCACTTTTGTCGTCAATTCTGATCTGAAGGTATTTTTTCCATTGACTTTTTTTTTTAAGAGAGTGGAAGAGAGAGACAGAGATGGGTATCATCGATGTGAGAGACACATCAGTTGGTTGCCTCCTGCATGTGCCTTGCCAGCGTCAGTGATTGAGTCTGCATCTGAGGTAGTGTCCTTGACCGGACTGACTCAAGACCCTTCAGTCTGCAGGCCAACACTCTGTCCACTGAGCCAAACCAGCTATGGCCGACATGTTAACTTTTTTTTTTTTCTTTTTTTTTTTTTAAAATAAATCTTTATTGCTCAGATTATTACAATTGTTTCTCCTTTTTCTCCCCCATAGCTCCCTTCCACCTGATTCCCACCCTACCCTCTGCCCTTACCCCCTCCCCCCACTATTGTCCTCATCCATAGGTTATACAATTTTAATCCAGTCTCTGCACCCCACACCCCTTTCACCGTGATAATTATCTATCCACTCCCTTTCTTTGCCCCTAATTCTATTATATTCACCAGTTTATTCTATTCCTGAGATTTTTAATTCACTTGACCTTCCTCTTCTTAAGTAATACCTTTCAGCATTTCATATAATACTGGTTTGGTGGTGATGAACTCCTTTAGCTTTTTCTTATCTGTGAAGCTCTTTATCTGCCCTTCAATTCTGAATGATAACTTTGCTGGATACAGTAATCTTGGTTGTAGGTTCTCCCTATTCATCACTTTGAATATTTCTTGCCACTCCCTTCTGGCCTGCATGGTTTCTGTTGAGAAATCAGCTGATAGTCGTATGGGTGCTCCCTTATAGGTAACCAACTGCTTTTCTCTTGCTGCTTGTAAGATCCTCTTTTTGTCTTTTACCCTTGGCATATTGATGATGATGTGTCGAGAAGAATTTTTCTTTGGATTCCTCTTGTTTGGGGTTCTGTAGGCTTCCTGTACTTGTAAGTCTATTTCTTTCACCAGGTGAGGGAAGTTTTCTGATATTATTTCTTCAAATATGTTTTCAGTATTTTGCACTCCCTCTTCTTCTGGCACCCCCATAATTCTGATGTTGGTGCGCTTGCAGTTGTCCCAGAGGCTCCTTACACTATCTTCAACTTTCTGGATCCTCTTTTCTTCTTCCTTCTCCAGCGGAGTGTCTTTTGGCTCTTTGACCTGATTCTTGTGTTCTTCCATTCTGCTGTTGGATCTCTGCATAATATTTTCCAATTTAGTCAGTTTATCTATACTTTTTAGTTGGGTCTCATGAAGTTTATCGAGCTTTTCTAGGATATTGTTGCATAACCTTAGAACCGTAGTTCTGAACTCTATATCCTCCATCTCTTTTGTTTGAGATCTATTTCCTTGTCTCGGCATTTTCGCTGTTTTTCAGAGTTGGTAGGATGGCTTTGTGTGTTTGGTGTCCTATATAGCACAGTGGGTCAGCCTCCTCAGTTACCTGAGGTAGACACTCTTGGTGATCCCCTTTGTGGACTGCGTGCACAGCCTTGTTGTAGCTAAGTCTCTATTGTTGTGAATTGTCCTTCAGGCCAATTGGATGTGGGTATCAGCTGTGTCTACTCTGGGATAACTTCTGTATTGGAGACAGTCTTATAGGATCAGACTTGAAAAACTGCAGAAGCCTCTGCTCAGCTTGGATGGGGCGGAGTCTCAGGGCTGAAGGCTTCCGCCCTGCCCTTGTGCACTCGCCTGAGTTTCCGCCTGACCGGCCCAGTTTCCCCAAGCAAGAGCGTGGGTGCCCCAGGGGCTCACCCGGACTTGGGCTGGTCTCTGTAGTCTGGAGCTTCCGACTCCTTCCGCTACAGAGAGGCCGCCACCTTGTACAGAGAGGCAGCGGCAGCCTCCGCAGTCAGACCTGGAGCTTCTGACTCCTTCCGCTCCGGAGGGGCGGCGGTCAGACCTCAGCGCGTACTTGCTCGCGCACGAGTCTGTAGACCCTGCAGACTGTGACTGCGGCTCCGGTCCCCGGTCTCCCAGTCTCTGAGTCTCTGGGTGCCTTTCTCTGCAGTCCAGACGCCACCCGTATGAGCCTGGGACCACGGGATTTCAGCCGGGGTTGGGTTCAGTACAGTCCGAAAGGGTTCCGTGCAATCGGGAATTCCTCCCCTCCCGCCAGGCAGGTATTCGGCGGCCGCGTGTGTGAGCGTCTCCTACCTCAGTGCTTTTCGGCTCCCAGTCCGATCCGTGAGCCTCTCTCTTTCTTTCTAGTTGTAGCTATTCCACTCCGCCAGCTTTCCTGACATTTTGGTGAAGTCCTTTTTGATTTTAGTTGTTTTTTTAATTAAATTGTTGATGAGGCGGCAGCTTAGGAGACTGCCTAGGCCGCCATCTTGGATGTTCTCGACATGTTAACTTTTAAACCCCACACTGACATAAGACCTTTCAGTGTGCACCTCATACCCAGTTATATATTTATTGTATATTTTAATATTTGTGTTTATAAGCAATTTTATAAATTTATATACCTGTAATAGGTCCACTCTTCCTTACCCATAATTCAGAAATCCAAAAATATTCTAAAGTAGTTTAAAATATGACCTTAATTCTGAAATACTATTAGTTACTTTTATAGAATTTAGTATTTGTTATTGCAGAATATTGTTTGATTTTTGATACTGATATTAGGTAATGTATCTGTACTGTATTAACCTTTCTAAAACCCAAAGAACTTTAATTCTAAGACATTAAAATAGGACGCTGGGTATTTTCCCACTGGACTGTCCAGCACAGGCCATAATAGAGAGATTGCCCTCAACCCTATCTCTTGAAGCTTTTAAAAGGTGCTCATCTCAACTGCCTTAACGTGTCTTCAAAATTCTCCTTAGTTGTTGTTAAAAGTTAAGGAGATGGAAAATGGTCACAAAAGCGTTCTCCCATCACAACTCCTGGAGTCCACGGATTGTGGATGACACAGGTTAATGGCTCAGTGACACATGAGTATGTGTGGTCGTTGGGGAGGGAATGGTGTCAAACACGAGGTCCACGCTTTTTTAATTGTGAAATGCCAGCGTTACCGTGTTTATCGTGGTGACAGTGCCTCTCCTTTTCCACCTCCAGGCTCGATGCGTGCCTAGAGCTCTTGATCAGGACTGGACGGCTGCCGGAAGCTGCTTTCCTGGCCCGGACTTACTTACCCAGCCAGGTTTCCAGGTACAGGCTTTTCATTTTGGGAAGAAATGTTTCCAATAAAAACAGCACACTTACTTAGTCTCCCTTTGGTTCCATGATATCTGTGTTAGGGTGGTTAAACTGTGGAGAGAAAACCTCTCAAAAGTCAATCAGAAAGCAGCGGAATCCCTTGCTGATCCAACGGAGTATGAGAACCTCTTCCCTGGATTAAAAGAAGCCTTCGTGGTGGAAGAGTGGGTGAAGGAAACACACGCTGACCTGCTGCCGGCCAAGCAGTACCCCCTTGTCACGGTGAGTGCGCGCTCACGGCTCACGGTTTTGAACTGTACTGCATGTTAGCCAATGTCTGAGATTTAACCCAACTTCATAGATGAATTACAGCTTCAAAATATATTTTATTATTGCTTTACTCTCTGATAGCCAAATGAAGAAAGAAATGTCATGGAAGAGGCAAAAGGCTTTCAGCCCGTAAGATCTGCAACCCAACAGGTCAGTAGAATGCTGCATGAAATAATCTGAGATTTGTTAAGTACTGTCTTCCACTTCCTAATCCTCTTCGCTTTCCCTTGGGGGAAATCTTTGAGTTCCTGAACAGATTACTATTTTTATATGAATCTCCACTTGGGCTTTCAGGAACTTGATGGGAAACCTGCTTCTCCTACTCCAGTTATCATAGAGTCCCACACGGCCAACAAAGAAGAAAAGGTATGACCACCACCCAACTTCCGTTTTGTGATGGAGTCAGTTTCAGAGCAGGGACTTGGGAATGGGAAGGGAGGGACCTTTTTGATGGACGGACTACAGGCATGCCTCATGTACTGCACTTCAGACTCACTGCAGCTTTTAAAAATTGAAGGTCAGCCCCCTAGCAAAAAGATTATGACTCACTGAAGGTCAGATGGTGGTTAGCATTTTCTAGTAGTAAATTCTGTAAAATTAAGGTATGTACATTTTTAGATATACTATTGCAAACTTAACACATTGTAGACCAGTAGTTTTATTGCTAGCTTTACCCAGTGGTCAGATAAGTTTCTATTGAACGAGTAGAAAAAAACAAGGCACGCTTTAAAATTAAATACCCATTGCATTTTGAAGTTATTACATTCTTATAAGCTAATACCTTTTTAAAAAGAATTCTCATGATCCATCCGTAATGTGTTAATACACTAATAGACTACAGTGTATCATAAACATAACTTTTATGTGCACTGGGAGACAAAATTGACGTGACTTGTTTTATTGTGGTGGAGTGGAGCTGAACCTGCACTGAGCTATCCTGTATTATTTTAGTTCTCTGGATCATAAATCAGAGCTAGCTTTCCTTTAACACAGTACTATATAACTCTTTTCCTTTTCTTTGTAGAGTTTACTCGAACTAGAAGATTTGGATAATTTGGATTTAGAAGATATCGACACAACAGATATCAACCTGGATGAAGAGATTTTGGATGACTGAAAGTAATGCTTCCCATTTACAGGACTACACAGATTACGGACAGGTGTTAGTGTTGCCCTGACCACAGCGCTCTGGGACTCCGAGAAGAAACTCCTTAAACTGTATGTAAACACTGTGCTGTGCCCTTGTTTACTGAAACAGACATGGACTTTGACTGTTTTGTTCATACTGTCATTAGACCATATCTCATAAAATCTTTTGAATTAATGAAAACTCTTCAAGTTTCCTTTCTAATTAAGAAAATAGCATCTACTTAATAGCATCTACTTTAGAAGGCTGGGCCAAAGCTACACCTCACCGTACAGATCACTACATCATATTTTCACATACCATCAACCACATTTTTCTTAATCTCTCCACACCACTCCCCTCAGTCTTGTGGTTTGGGCTTTCTGCCGTGCAGTGATTTTTGTCTCGTAGCTGCTTGTTTCTAGAAATCCAGGTCTGAAACCAGAAGGCATGGTACTTTTTCTTCTTACACTGTATTTACCTTATGTGATTAGGGAAACTAATGTCCAGGCACTCAATACACTTCTCCAATGTCCCTTGTGGGATAACAAGTTTTCTTTCTTTTGTTGAGGTAGAGCCACTATTTGGAACTTAAGGAAAAAAAACCCTAAATTTATAGGGAACTCCAAATTAAAATAATCAAAAGGTACTTACAAACACTCAGTTCAATAAATATTAACAAAGCTAGTTAGTATTTAGCAAAATGAAATTTATTTGAAGAAGATTTTCAGGAAGCTACAGATTGGCTAATGGAAGCTTCTTGATAAGCTTGTAGTGTTAATTCTATATATGCTCCCTTCTGTGCTTCTGTTTTTGCAAAAACCTGTTTAAATAAAAAAAAAAAGTTTTAAAGCAGAACATATTTTTATCACTTTATATATAGTTTTTAGACATTAACATTTCTGTAGTAGCAGAGCACCAGTTTAAAAAGCTTCCAAGTTTCACAATTGTTTTCCTAATTATAAAGCAACTGGAGGCCCTGTGCACGGGGTGTGTCCCCCTCGAGGGAGGTCCAGCTGCCTGTTGGACATCCCTCTCACAATCCAGGACTGCTGGCCATCTTGAGTGATGGTCAGTTTGCATATTACTCTTTTATTAGGTAGGATAAGCATACTACAGAGACACAAAGACACAACAACAGCACAGTTCAAGCAATACTAATTCTAAACACCAGAAGTGCCTTAGTATGGCTGTCCTCTCTCAGAAAAAAACAAAACTGACATTGTACCTTCTGCTAGATAAAAATGAAAACCATTATTTTCAAGGGAAATCTGGATCAGCAAATTAATTTTTCACTTTAAAGCATTTTGCTTTATCTGGTTTATCACAGAAAACCAGCGTTTGTGCCGCAGTTTCTCTCTACTCCTCTTAGACTGTTCACATCACTGCTTGCTGTATAGTGACTTTACAAATGCATAGATAATGTTGGGAGAGAAACCAGATCCACAAACCATGTCTGAGCATTAGAAGAGATGAAAATTACACAATGATAGCTCCTTTAAAAAAATCGTATCAACTCTAAACATTTTACAGAGGAACATGTTGGAGACATCTGCAATAATACAACTAGGGCTTGGTATACACAGGCACCGCCATCTCTCCCGAATGAGAAGGTAGCCCGGGCCCCGCTGCTGATTTCATCAGATGACAGGACTCCAAGGGGCAGCTGTCCCACCACCTGAACTGCTGCAACTTGCCCACCTGTTTCTAGTGTCCAGGCTGAAGAAACACGGGGGCTCTAATCACTATTTTAAGACCACAGACCCGGTTAGTTACCATTAAATATGATTATTTCAGAATTCTTCCAACTTAGCACACAACAGCCAACTTGGAAAGTCCCTTTACCTTAATTAAATGCAACCCCTCAGCAGCCTGCGCCTTGGCCTCTTGAGCTGACTGGCCATCTGGGTGGAGGATGTGGTACAGTTGGATCAAGCTGGTGGCATCATCCATTCTAGAGAGAAAGGGTTTACTGTTTTTCTCTGTTTGCTCAGTCCTATAAAAGGGTGTGCCTACTTAAAACTAAATTACAAGTTTCCCTGGGGCCAGAAGAAAATGTTTTAATTTTATAATTTAAAGGCATTTTCAGGGAAATTAGCTAAGTTAAGCTTCATACCAACTTGGTAATAGTGCAGGAGTCTCTACAGGCAGTTCCCAGTTTATATAGTATGTCCTAGAAGTGGCTGCATTCTTGGAAGCAGCATAATTTTTCATAGAAATAATATTGCTAATGGTAGATGATTTCTAGGCCAACCCTCTTCACCTGCAGATAATGTAATCCATCCAATTCAGAGGGCGGGGTGTTCCTTGACCCCACATGAGCCAGAGGCTGGTGGTAAGGGATGCTCAAAGCCACTGCCTGTATTAGTGGTGACATCTCCTACTAACAGAATTTTCATTGAGCCTCTACTAGAAGCTGTCTAGGAGTGCAAGGAAAGACTCACAGGAACCCATTAGTTAAAAATTAGCATCCTAGTGAAGCACATTTGAAATTATGCACATCAGATGAAGGAAAACCAGAATAAGAATTCAGGATTGTACTTAAATTTTTATCAACATTAACACTTCCCTATCCTTCACCAGTCAACAACTTCCTCCTGTTTGCCATCTCAAAGCCAAGCCAAGCAGTTATTTAAAAAAACACAAAAAAAAACCTCTTCTGATAGCAGAGCCTCAAAGCACAAGCCTATGTACTGGCTTCTGGCTGGGGTGGAGTGAGGACACCTTAATGCAGTGACCCGACTTTCCCATCACCTGAGCTAGGGGAAAGGGGGGGAGACTCAGGAGTAGGCAGAGGATTTCTTAAGCCTTAGAGAAATGCTCAGGGCTTATCCCAAGGTCCATCCATCCGAAAAGCCATCCCTTGGGGGGGACTGAGAAACCACACCTGCTCATACAGTAAAACTTCCCAGGGGAAAAATTCAAAAATGTTCATTATAAATCTATTCTGCTTGTTATAGTCTAACAAAGTCCAATAAATGACAACAAAATATTTCCTCAAAATACAAACATAATTCTCTTTAGAGCTTTGTGCATGTTAGAATCATTTTAACTGGTTTTTGTATAGCAGAATCCTGTTTGGGGCTTCATTACATTCACGCTAAAGTATAATGCCTATGTCCCACAGAATCATTTAGCTTCACACACAGCCCATATTTGAAATTTTAAAAAATAATGCACATGTTCAAAAAGATTTTAAAAGACTCTCAATTCAAAACTAACAATGGGCCCTGGCCAGGTGGCTCAGCTCACTAGACACACCAAAAGGTGTGTATGTACCCGTCAGCCGAGGCTCAAAGGTTATGAGCTCATTTCCCAGTCAGAACCTATCCCTACGTTACAGGTTTGATCCCTTGTCCCAGCCTGTACACGAGTGATTAATGTTTCTCTTTCTCTAAAAATCAACTTGACCTCAGGTGAAGATATAAAATCCAACCAAAAAACCAACAATGGAACTTCCGTCTGAAATGTTTGCTGATTACAAATTCTGGTCTGGGCTCCATTCAGCAAGGGCATGCACCCTCTAGTGGCT
The DNA here is from genome assembly GCA_963924515.1 of Vespertilio murinus. Taxonomy (NCBI): domain Eukaryota; kingdom Metazoa; phylum Chordata; class Mammalia; order Chiroptera; family Vespertilionidae; genus Vespertilio; species Vespertilio murinus. The sequence goes on along the minus strand of OZ004715.1, from coordinate 28,729,195 downwards.
AACCTGGGATTTGAGCAAGCTGTTCAGAATCCCAGAGTTTTATTTATGTGGAGTAGGAAAATACACAAAACTCCTTCCCCCATATGCAAATAAACTGCTCCAGGTGTCATAATGATATTTAAAAATCACATATTAGTATGCCTTGATAAAAAAATTTAAGTTTCAAAGGCATTTCTGTGTAGCTCTAATGTCTTATAAAAAAGTTACACTGTTTTTATAGTAACATACTTTTGGAATGCTTACATTTCATAAACTTTAAAAAAATCATTTCACAGGTGATGTCAAAGCTAATGCACCTAAAGGCAATTCACGTTAAGCATCCTCATGACCCCAGCCTGCCCTCTGCACGGATTCCACTACACAAGCTGCAGTGCGCTGGCTGGACATCACCTACGGTTAGGGGTGCCGTTTCTCTGAGAAATGACGCTGTTTTCAAATATGGGCTGTATTTCTTAGACCATGCCTATGGCACCTTCTAATTACAAACGCCTTACCTTTGTAGGAATGGTTCAGATTACATGGTGGATACACTGTGAGTCAGAACGCCTTAGTCTGAAGGTAGCAATAAACTGCCTCCTGAGTCCATCCAGCGGGGCTTTTTGTGGAAAGGTGCCTTTCTTAGTACAGCCATGCTGGTTTCTTGTCCTTGTTATTTTGGCCTTTCTAACCCCATCAACAGAAACATATCCAAAAAAATCTCTCTTCAGTTCTACCACAAGTAGTAAAGTACACTATTACTTCAGCTAAGAAGGCTGAGTGCATAACAGTCCACGTGCTAACACACAACAGACATTTATTTCAAGCAACTTTGAAAACTATAACCTTTTCATTTTTCAATGCCGTAATCTTACAAAAGCAAGGTATATAAAAAAGTATTTTCATAATTAAATGATGGCTTTTACTGGAAGCCCCTCAGAGTAGTCGTACCAGAAAACAAGCACGCCGGCCTCTTCCCCCATTTCCCGGGCACCGGCACGCAGGTTCCAGTCAAGATCCAGGGCACACGGAACAGACCAAAGCCACTTACTCTTTCTAAGAATCTAGCTGTTTACCCAACACAGAAAGCCGGGTTGTGCTGAAATAATAAACCCATAAGTAAACTGAGTTAAGTGAAAGCTATTTGTCACTGGACAGTATATTACCACTGGAAAAATAACAGAGCTTAAATACACATTTACTTTTAGGAATTAAGATCATACTTACAAATCTCTCTGAATCTGGTCAATCAGTAAACCATCAATCTTTTTCTTATTTACAAGATACCAAGCCATTCCACCGAAATGTCTTGTTGAACGTAAAAGGTCATATTTTCCATGTTTATCTATATCTTCATAGGTCTGATGATGAACCTATCCACATAAGATGCGATTTTTTTTAGAAACATAAAAAGAAGTGAGTGGCATTACTGGATATACATTTACTAGCATGAGTACTGCCCAAGAAAGTATCAGTAAAATCAGGTTTACTTACCGTATTTGCCGGCGTATAAGACGATTTTTTGGCCCTGAAAAATATGCCTCCAAGTGGGGGGTAGTCTTATACGGCGAGTATATAACAAACTCTGTATTTTTAGTGGAAATGTTAGGGGGTCTTATACGCCCAGTCGTCTTATACGCCGGCAAATACGGTATATCTGTCTCCACTATCATTAATCAAAAGACGATTTAGACCAACCCTCCACTGCAGACACAAATGGCAGCCTAGAACAAGTCTGCCAAACATTTATAACCAGATCAATTACTTTTCAGCCGCCAAGCACTGTTTAGGAAGCACACATACAGAGAAGCCACTGGGAATAATGGACCGTTATTTCTTGGTAACTAGTGGGGAAAAAAGAAATCAAGAATACTCTTTCACTTCTCTTCCCCCTTCTCCAAATCTCATCAAATACCCTATCCCATCAACTACTACTTTCCATCTTGTTAACTAACATTCCTTGAGTCCTTGGTTTTCTGAAATGAAGACTTTGATGAGGGCATTTCTATGATCAAAGGTTTTTTGCTGATTGAAGTCCAGGTTCCTCAGCCTAGCATCTAAGGCAGGGGTGGGCAAACTTTTTGACTCGAGGGCCACAATGGGTTCTTAAACTGGACCGGAGGGCCGGAACAAAGGCAACCTGACCACGCTGGCACTCTCATCTTGGGCTGCTGGTGAAGGAGCGGAGGGGAGAGCAAGAGAACCCCCTCCGCTCTTTCAGCTCCGCGGGCCGGATAGAACAGCCGAACGGGCCGGATCCGGCCCGGGGGCCGTAGTTTGCCCACGGCTGGTCTAAGGTCACCTGTGATAGGGTCCCTCCTACCCGTCTAGTCTAATCCTGGCCACACCAGGCGATTGGTCATTTCTCAGGCATTCACTGTTGTTTCCTGCCTCATTCTGTCTCCTCTACCTGAAACGCCTCTTCTCACCCAACTCCACCCACCATGTTCCCTGCCCTTTTAGAACCTTTTAAGAAACCTATGAAGCCTTTCCCGGGGGGCACTTTGTAATATCTGAGCACCTAACACCTTAGACTGAGGTGATAATTATCTGTGTGCTTGTATAGCACCCATCCCCACAATCACTTCTGGACTACCAGCTCTGACACAGCACACTGTCCTAGCTGCTGTCGTCATCTATACTATCTACAGTACTACCTTACACATAAAAGGTACTTCAGTGATTAAACACACTGCATTTTGGTAAATTTATTAAGTAATTTTGTTCCTTTATGATAAATTGAAAAAAGAACAGATTGGTCATCACTCACTAGCTGTACAACTTTTAGGAAGCTACTTTTTAAAATATATGTATTTTTATTAATTTCAGAGAAGCAGGGAGAGGGAGATAGAAACATTAAAAAAACACGTCAATGATGAGAATCATTAATCGGCTACCTCCTGCACACCACCTACTGGGGATCGAGCCCACAACCCGCCACGTGCCCTTACCGGAATCAAACCCAGGACCTTTCAGTCCACAGGCCGACGCTCTATCCACTGAGCCAATCCACTTTAAGTGAGGAGTTTAGGGCAAGCTACTAAACTCCTCACTTACATTCTCTCATCCTTAACTCAAGTATACTGTAAGGATAAAATATGTTAAACATCAGGTCCTTCCTTAACAAGTGTTCAGGTTCCCTTCTCTTCCATCTGTATCAAGCTTATAACTTAACTCATTTACTATATTAAAAACCTTACTCAGAAGAAAATATACTCACTTTGATATAGTCAGCAGAATCTGGCTCAAACTGGGCAACGCAGAGATTCAGGACATCAGCATGCCGGTCTTGACTGTACATGGTCTAAACCCACACAGTAGAGTTGGAATTAGTTCAACATTAACCTGACGACATCACAGGCTTGCCCATCCACATACAGGCACATCTGTGCCCATCAAGAGGTATCCAGAAATAACACAGGCTTCGTGACTGCTACGTCTGCACTCGAATCCCAGCCACAAGATAACCCTAGCTGAGTTATCATTGGAAATGTTTATCGAAGCAAAATGCCCAGCAGCACCAGAGTCAACTATTTCAACAAAGAAAGTGTCATCACTGACTCTGAAACCAAGTCACCTTACCTTGAGATTTTCTTCCTTGAAAATTATTGGTGTTAAAGTTTTTCGACCTTCCTTGGGGAAATAAACTTGTATCATCCGGTCCCGTTCTTCCCAAGAGGCTTTGCGTAGAGTGCCACTCGGTTCTCTAACAACAATAAAACGCTCCTGAAATAGAAAATATAGTCAAGGATGAGTTTATGAGGATTTATTTTCAGTTCTAGAGTCCCACTAAACACCATTATGAGAATAATTTGCAAACAGTAATATAAGGTACAACTGGGAAGCATGAAAGGCAATCACGTGCATATTTCAATGATAATTTCAAACTTCAAAGACTTGGCTAAGATTTGGTACTTCCTCCACTAATTACTGCTGGGCCTCTGACAATCAGAAATCTAAAATGAAAGTATTACTAAGTGCCAACCATGGTCCTAAAGTGAGTCCAATACCATAAAATGCTTCAACTAAAAATTTCTGATTTGAGATTCATCTAAATGCATTTCAGGTTTAAAAAGTGCTATGAAACCTTTTCAAATTGTTTCATTTCCCCATGCCAAAGTCTCACTTAAACAGACTTTCCTACTTTAGGATCTATGTTGAAAGTCCTGGGAATAAAAAGAAACCTAAAGATGTGTTAAGCGGACTGGTTCACCCTTTGCTGACTGAAGTCCAGGTTCCTCAGCCTAGTGTCTAAGGACTCCAAAAAGCCTCTGGGCTTCCCACTCTTCCAACCGCCAAGACCCAGACCAGGGATCACTTCGTTCTCTGAATCCACTAAGCTCTGCACCGCTCCCTGACTGTGTGTCCTATGCAAGATTCTTAACACCTCTCAGACATTGTAATATTGTTAGAGAGCTAGAAAAGGGCAGGAATTGTGATAATTCTTTGCAATATCCAGAGTGACTGACACAGAGCTTTGCATATAGCAGAAAATTGATACATATCTAATCAAATTAACCAGATGGTACTGACTCATCTTTCCAGAGTCAGTAAAGAGTATCTGAACATGTTTTGAGGATAATATAATTAAAACTTTCATCAAGCACTAGAAATAGAAAAAAAAATAGCAGATGTCAAAATAACAATTATTCCTCAAAATTATTTTGTTAATTTGAATTCCAAGTTCATCTTTCCCTTTCAGGTTACAGAATGCTCCCACAACCCTAATCAGTTTGGCTCAGTGATAGAGCGATTCTGGTCAAGGGCATGTACTTTGTTTCTCTCTCGATGTTTCTAACTCTATCTCTCTCCCTTCCTCTCTGTAAAAAAATCAATAAAATTATATATATATATTTTTTAAAAAGAATGCTCCCACAAACCAGTTTTCATAGCACTGCAAAAATTTTTAAAGCACCCCAAAGCAAAAACTAATTAAAATGAAACACTGCGATGTGTACAGATCAGGTATATGGTGGTTCATGTACAAACCAACATTGCTCAAATCATGTCTTCTAACCATGACCGTGTCTGACAAAGAGGCTATTCTGGGCTAGCCCTTCCCCAACCCTCGCATTATGTAATACTCTACTGCATTTTGTGGGATGAATTGTAAATTACTCTTTACTTGAAAAGGCTCAAAGACAAAGCTGATATAATTCCAGAGTCTCCTTTTGGAATTGACAGTTGAGGGAAGAATAAAAACCATCAGAAGTGGTGCTGTCTGGGAATTATCTGGGGAGGTGCGGCATTCTTACTGTGAATTCTGAAAAGTGAAAATCCTTTGGGCAGTCTGGGTTTTTGGCATCATCAGGTGCTTAAGAAAGAAACACTATCTTTTCAATTAGCGTCAGCTAAGGAAGCCAGTCTAACCCGGACAGAAAGAACCTCCCTTCTCCCGCTGCCTGGAAGACTTGCCCCTGGTTCTGTCTCAGCACCTGTCTCCTTCCTGGCAGTCAACCTGGAATGCACTGTGTGTAATTTGCAGGGGAATGGCAACACGATGCGGGGCTGGTCTGCATTCCTCTCCTTAAGCTGTATCTTCTGGAAGGTTCTCCCAGTCACAGAAATTCTGGTTTGGACGATTCAAACAGCTGGGTCACATGATGTTGACCCTTGTCCCTCAGTCCCATCTCCACATAGTATTTCAAACAAAAATAATGTCTTTATGAGACATATACTCACCCGGTGTGGTATGTTATATGTTATATCGGTAAACACGTATTTGGCTGTTTCTGTTCCTTCCAAAATCTTATCTTCCGCTAACACGTCATTTATTGGCTTACGCTCTTCCAGAACCGGTGGCATTTTTAATAGTACTTTAGCTGCCTCCACCGCCTTTCTTGTAGCCTAATGAAGTAAAATATTTAAGGAAAGCCACTTGACTACAGACAAAAGGATCATCTGACAAAAGCAGACATTAATCAAAACGCCAAGGACCGCAAAGAGAAGCAGCCAGAGCCTGACTCGGTGAGTGGGGAGTGGGCTCCGGGCTCCGGGCTCCAGGCCCGGCTCTGCATCTGTGCAATGGCTGAGAACCAGCCACAGGCTCAACCATTGGCTAAGCCAGCGCTCGCCAACCTTCCGGACCTCATGGACCACTGGTGGGCAACCGCTGCTGCACGCAGCAAAGGAATGCTAGGCAGAGCCTGCCACAAAGCTGCTTGAAACAGGATAAAGCACCCCATTCACTGGGTGCTTGCTATGTGCCAGATATTGTTCAACTACTCTGAATGTATTTGGCCCACCACTATGTTATGGTGCTATTATCACCTCATTTTATGAGCGAGAAAACAGAGGCACACAAACGTTAAGTAAATTGCTAGGAAGTTGCAGCACTGGGATTTGAACCCAGGCAACTCATACCCAGAGTCCACACTCTTAACCGCTGACCGCACTGCTCCACTGATGAACCATTAACAATGGTCACCTCTCTGGGTGAAGGGGAACTTTCCCTCTTCGTGTGATCTGCCACTGGATATTTGAATTTATGCTATGATTATAAATTATGTTTGAATTATGCTTCACATATTCATACATCAAAGCCTTTTCCACAAAGTACTCAATACCCGGGACTCCAGGCAGACCCCGCTGCCTGAGTAGGATGCTGTTCAAATCACACCAAAGTTCCAGCCTCACCGCAGCTCACAACAATCACTTCTCCAGGAAGGAGGCTGGTGCAGGCGGGACAAAGGAAGAGCGCTCGGGCTGGGTTTGGAGCAGAGGCAGCTCTGCTTGCACCCCAGAGGCCTGACCCACAGGCCCCAGTCTGCCTAACGCTGGCCATGTTTCCCGATCCTCCACCTGCTGGCTCCTGTTTCTTTTCTCACCTCTGTGCCCGGAATTCCTCCCTCATTAGTGCCTGTGGAAGAGCAAGTACCAACATCTGGAGGGGTCTTTAAATATCTTTTGGCCCTTTAAAGAAAGGTATTCTACCAATATTCATGTACCTCTTCCAGCTGCTCCTGAGTCATTAGCTTGTAGGTGGGTGGCTTCAGTGCTTGTATAGCGGGCTTAAAAGTCTTCTGCAAATTCAAGCCTGTCATCTTGGTGAGTATGCTTTGGACTTCTTCATCCATAAATGTAGGTTTCTTCTTCTCCTCAGAGCTACCAGTTTCTGTTAAAATGATTTTAGCAAATAAGAAATGGAAAAAATAATAATAACAAGCCAACAAAACCTCTAAATAATAAAGTTAAAAATAAAAAATTGTTAACAATGTCTACCTCAACACATAATGCTATGATATCCATTGATAACATTTATTCATATACTTATGATATCCATTTATTGATTCATTTCTTCATTTAAAATTTACTAATATTCACAATGATGAAGATACAGTTTCTGCCAAAAAGATACTCAAAGTCCAGTGGAGGAAACAACAGGGAAAAAGTAACGAATGTGACAATGAGGATACTGGAGCCTGCCTAAAGACCTTGCTATTGTGAAGTGGTAGAGCCAGAACTTAAACCACGCCTCTATCAATCCCAATCGATCGTGGTGCTCCTCAGGGTAAGTGTACAGACTAGAGAGGACGGAAAGTTGTGTGACTACTGAGGAAGGAGTTAGACATAGCCTGGGAGCATGTAGGGTGTGTTGGGATCAAAAGATGGCTTCCCAAGGGCCTCAATAGGGCCAAGGAAAAAGGGAAGAAAACTCGGCTGAGGGGATGCAGCTAGGAAAGAAGCCTGGCTTGGACAGGATACTGGAGAGGCCATCTGGAAGAGCCCCGGACGAGAGAGGAGACCCAGATCTCGGTTCTGCCCCAGGCACTTTTCCTAGTCCTTAGCCTTGTGTTTGGAACTGCGGCTCAAGATCCACATATGGCTCTTTGGCCCCTTGAATGTGGCTCATCCACAAAATACCACGGCCTGGGCAAGTCTATTTTAAAGAAGTAGTGTTAGAAGTAGTTTAAGTTTAAAAAATTTGGCTCTCAAAAGAAATTTCAATTGTTGTACTGTTGATATTTGGCTCTGTTGACTGAGTTTGCCGACCACTGCCTTAGCCTCACCTCCATTTCCACTAACATTAAAAAGAAAAAAAAAAATCATTCCTTCCCGGCCATCTCTTCCTCTCCTCATCTTGTAAATGCTGGTCTCCCTGAGGATTCTGAACTACATCCTTCTTTTCTCCCTTCTCACATCCTCAGTGATGATCTCCTGTAACTGAAATTACTTCTATACGCAGGAGACTCTCAAATCTGACTCTCCAGCCAAGACCATCTTGCATATAAACCCACAATGGACATTGCACATACATTTCAATATTAAAACTCGTGTCTTAAGCCTTCCTTTCCTACTATTCCCTGTCTCACCACCATCCGATAGGCCTGGTGGGCGAGCCAGATACCGTATGGTCATTCCTGACTCACCCTGGCCTAGGCAGCCACAGTAACAGTAGTGACAGCTAACAGGTGTTAGATGCTTACGATGGGACAGGGCTTACTGAGCTCAGCACTTAGCACATCTAATCCTCACAACCACCTTGTAAATACTGTGATTATCCCCATTTTACAAAAAAGAACACTGACAGAACATACTGCCTAACATACCTCATAAATTTTCTTTAATCCTCCATTTCCACTGCCACTACCTTAATCAGAGCTCTCCTCATCCCTCGCCTTACTCTCCTTACCGGTCTCCCTGTCTCCATTCTGACTGCACTATAAACCATTCTCCAAAGAATACATAGTAAACTCTTTAAACTGTAATCTAAACAATAGAAAAGATTAACAAAACAACTTATTTTTTGAAAGATAAACAAAATAGACAAACCTTTAGCTAGACTAACAAAGGGAAAAAAAAACCCAAATCAACAAAATTATAAGCTTAAAAAGACATTACAACTGATACCACAGAAATACAAAGAAAGGATCCTAAGGCTACTACGAACAACTATATGCCACCAAACTGGAAAACCTAAAAGAAATGGAAAAATTCTTAGAAATATACATCCTAGATTAAATGAGGAAGATAATCATACCCTTTACAAACTGTCTCCCCCAATGTTTCCAGGACCAACCTAGTACCATACATAATTACTGACTATATTTCCTATGCTGCACTTTGCATCCCCATGACTATTTTATAACTACTATGGTATATATCTGAAACTAATCCTACCTAATAAAATAGTATGCAAATTAACCATCACTCTGCTCAAGCCACACCCACTAGCCACACCCACCAGCCGATCAGAGCGAGTATGCAAATTAACCCCAACCAAGATGGCTGCAGCCACAGAAAGCAGTTGAGAGGCTTGGGTTTCCTCCCCAACGGAAGCCAAGCTTTCCGCCTGCCCTAGCCCGCCTAGGCTTCCACTCAAGGATACAAAGTTCAATTATAGAAGATACATAAAACCAAACAGAAATGGTGGCAGCCGAGTGAGCAGAGGGGTTGGCTCCACTTCAAGCTACAAAGTTTCAATTTTAGAAGATAAATTCCAGATACCAGGGCCTCTGTTTGGGTCGCCAGGGGGCGTGGCGGGCCTGAAAACCACCACAGGCCCCTTACCCAGGCGCCCCACACCCCAAGGGAACCCCCACCCTGACTCAGGACACCCTTCAGGGCAAACCAGCTGGCCCCCACCTGTGCACCAGGCCTCTATCCTATCTAATAAAAGAGTAATATGCAGATTGACCATCACTCCAACACACAAGATGGCTGCTCCCATGTGGTCAAAAATCCTGCCCCCATGTGGACACAAGATGGTTAGCAGGGGAGGGTAGTTGGGAGGCACCAGGCCTGCAAGGGAGGGCAGTTGAAAGGGACCAGGCCTGCAAGGGAGGGCAGTTGGAGGTGATCAACCCTGCAGGGGAGGGCAGTTAGGGGTGGCCAGGCCAGCAGAGGAGGGAAGTTGGGGGCAAACAGGCTGGCAGGGGAGCAGTTAGACATCAATCAGGCTGGCAGGGGAGTGGTTAGGGGGTGATCAGTCTGGCAGGCATAAGCAGTTAGAGGCAATCAGGAAGGCTGGCAGGTGAGCAGTTTCAATTATATGCAAATTAACCTCTGAGATCAGGTCTAAATGGGCAGTTTAACATCCCTGAGGGGGAAGGGAGTCCAAGATTGGAGAAGGTGCAAGCTGGGCTGAGGGACACTCCCCCACCCCATGCACAAATTTCATGCACCGGGCCTCTAGTAAGATAATATTGAATGTAAACCACAATTGACAATTTAAAAACAAACAAAAAAACTAAAAAAACAAAAACAAAAAAACACAAAAAATCAGAAAAGATCAATTACTAGTAAGGAAATTGAACCAGCAATCAAAATTCTCCTAATGATGAAAAATCTAGGACCAGATGTCTTCACAAGTGAATCTTACTACCATGTTTCCCTGAATATAAGACATCCTCCGAAAATAAGACCTACTTCATGGAAACATAATACATCCCCTGAAAATAAGACCTAGCGCATCTTTGGGAGCAAAAATTAATATAAGACACTGTCTTATTTTCGGGGAAACAGGGTAGATATTTAAAGAATTAACGCCAATTCTTTTCAAATTCCTCCCAAAATTGGAGAAGAGGGAACATTTCCAAACTCATTTTATGAAGCCAGCATTATCCTGATAACTGAGCCAGAAAAGGACACTAACAGAAAACTATAGGGCAATATTCTCTGCAAAAATTCTCAATGAAATACCAGTAAACTGATTTCAGCTGCACATTAAAAACATAATTCATCATGACCTTGGGGTGCAAGGATGGTTCAGCGTACTGAACTCCATCAATGTGTTACATCACATTAACAGAATTAAAGAAAAATCACATGATCCCTTCAATAGGTGCAGAAAATGCATGTGACAAAATTCAACATCTCTTCATAATAAAAACTCTTTAACAAATTAGGTATAAGAGGAACATACATCAGTATAATGAAGACCATACATGACAAGCCTACAGCTAGCATACTCAGTGGTGGCGGTGAAAGGCCTTTCCTAGGATCAGGAACAAAAAAAGGGCACTAACCTCATCACTGCTACTTGTTAGCACTGAAGTCCTAGCCGGAACAACTAGGCAAGGGGGAAAGAAAAAAAGAAACAGAACTGGAAAGGAAAAAGTAAAATTGTCTCTATTTGCAGATGGCATGATTTTATATATAAAAAATCCTATATAATAGAAAATACACCAAAAAAATGGTACATCTAATCAACAAATTTAGTAAGTTGCAGAATACAAAATTAATATTAAAAATCAATAGCATTTCTAAACACTAACAAATTTTCTGAAAAAGAAACTTAAAAACTATCTCATTTATAACAGCATCAAAAAGCAATAAAATAGTAAGGAGGTGAAAACTGACAGAAAACTACAGGGCAATATCCTCAGCAAAAATTCTGTAGTTTTCTATACTGAAAACTATAAAACCAAGGAAGACACAAATTAATGAAAACATTACCTGTGTTCACAGATTGAAAGAATACTGTTAAAATGTCCATACTACCCAAAGCCATCCAATCCCTATTAAGATTCCAATTGTGGGGGGGAGGAGGAGAGGTGGAGTTGGGGGGGGGGGTGTCAATGTGGGTAAAAGACTTTCAACAATAAAGATTTTTTTTTAAAAGAGATTCCAATTGCTTTTTTTTTTTTAAAGAAACAAAAAAACAATCCTAAAATTTATACAGACCACAAGACTCTGAACAGCCAGAGCAATCTTGAGAAAACAAAGCGGGAGGGATCACACTTCCTAACTTCAAGCTATGCTATACACCACTGAGTATGCTAGCTGTAGCTCTGTCATATATGGCCATTATGGTAATCAAGACAGTGTGTTAACGAGCATATGAAAAGATACACAGACCAATGGAACAGAATCGAGAGCCCAGAAACAAGCCCAGCATATATGGTCAGCTAATATTTGACAAGGGAGCTAAGAATACACAATAGAGAAAAAACATAGACTCTTCAATAAATGATGCTGAGAAAATGCATAATCACATGTAAAAGAGCGAAACTAGACCATCTTATGCCACTCACAAAAAATGAACTCACAGTGGATTAAAGACTTAAATAAAAGGCCAGAAACCATAAAAGAATGAATGACATGTTGGATAAAAGCTCCTGGACATTGGGCTTGGCAATGATTCTTTTTAATATGACGCCTGAAGCACAGCAGCAAAATAAAAAATAAACAAATGTAACAAAATCAAGCTAAACAGTTCTGCACAGCAAAAGAATAAATTAACAAGATAAAAAGACAACCTACGAAATGAGAAAAAATATTAGCAAGCCATGTATTTGTTATGAGGTTAATATCCAAAATAAAGAGCTCATACAACTCAACAGCAAAATACAAACTATGCAATAAAAATAAAAATGGGCAAAGGACCTAAACAGATATTTTTCCAAAGAGGATTATAAATGACCAATAGTACATGAGAAGATGCTCAACATCACTAATCATCAGGGAAATGCAAAGCAAAACCACCATGAGCTATCTATCCCCTCACACCTGTCAGAATGGCTAGCATCAAAAAGACAAGAGACTAACACATGCTGGCAAGGATGTGGAGAGAAGGGAACCCTTGTGCACCGTTAGTGCGGTTGTCAACTGGCACAGCCACTGTAGAAAACAGTGTAGAGGTTCCTCAAAAAACTAAATATGGAACTGCCATTTGACCAAGTGATCCCAAAAGAAAGAAAGGACCCCTATGTTCACCCTTAGCAGCACAACTCACGATAGCTAAGCTCTAGAAACAGCCCAAGTGCCCATCAGCAGACAAGTGGGTAAAAAACTGGTACATTTACATCCTGGAATACTATGCAGCGGTAAAAGAATTCTGCCTCTTTCCCCATCTCTTCACCTCATCTGCCTCCTTTTCTCCCTCACCTTGGCTCCTTACCACCCCTTTAAATGCTAGAGACTTGAGCGACAACGCTGATTTCTCTTGTTAAACCAGTGGTTCCCAATATGGGGCACACACCCCACCGGGGGGCAATTCGAGAATGAGTTATTAACAGTGATTTTTTTTTTTTGCATTTCTTATGGTTCTAGGGGCCTCATATATAGTTTATAAATATGTAACGACATACTTATGCATTTCAGTTCTCTATTATACGTTTTGAAACTTTATTTGCTATTTTTTCATAACGCTTCATATTACTTTTTAAAAACAATTTCTTAGTGATTTCTTCCGTTCTTTTAGTTTTCTCTTTAATGGATGCCATGCTCTTAGCACAGGCACCAAGCTTGTTTAGACCAAGTTAATGGCCTTTTAGGCTTCCTCCGTGTGAACAGGAGTTCACCTTTTGATTAATAAGAATATGTTGTGGGGGAGGGAAGGAGGCATCAGAATTTTAGAGATGCTTAGGTGGGGCATGGCCAAGAGAAGGCTGGGGACCGCTGTTTTAATCCTAGATCCAAAGTCGTAGCTAACCCTCTCATCAATCCTGCCTCCAAATATGGTTCCCAAACTACCTGTGTATTTATTTCTGGACTTTTGCTTATGCTGTTTCCGCTACTTGCGATGCTTCTTTTCTCCCTCCCTCGCATGGTTAACCAGGTCTCAGCTTCAGTCACAACCATTCCAGGAACTAACATTTTCCCGGGAACCCCTCCCAGCCCTTGCACCCTAGTTTGGGTTCCAGACTTAGGCGCGTTCCCCTGTCACGGCAGGGTCACTATGCCCTGCCTCTCTCCCAATGGGCCATGAGTTCCTGCGGGAAAACCCGTGCAAAGAGCTGCTGGTTAAATAGATAAACGAATGAGCTAAAGCTGGAAACGACAAACGCTGCGGTTAGAGAGAGAGAGGGCCGACAGGTGTGAGCGCGCCCGGCGGGAGGAGCGGGCGGGTGGAGGCGGGGCTCCGCGTGGGGCTCCAGGGCGCGCCCGCCGACCTCGCGGGTCACTTACCGGCCTCGGAGCCCAGCCAGCGGCATGGCATTCCCGCCCCGCGGGGCCCTGGCAGCGGCTGGGGCAGGGCGCCAGGCCGGGGCCGAGCCCGGGCCCGGGAACAGACCCTTTCCGCGCCTTGAGAGCCTTTCAGGAGGCTCCAGGACAGCACGGATGCTCTGAAGGCCGCCATAATTATCCGGGGCCGCTAGCGCCGGAGGATGCTGGGAGCGACCCTCGGTCTCGCGCGGTTCCTACGGCATTCTGGGAAATGTAGTCCGGAGGAGGAAGCCGAAAGCCATGCAGCTTCTGGGCCCTTTACAGATTTTCTGTAAACTGCTTGTTCAAGCGTGAAAGTGTTGGTGTCCTTCTCTGTGCATAGAGCCCTCTGTGCTCTGTTTCCTGAGCCTCCCTTCGTTTCCTCCGCTCTAAATAACCATCTCCTACCCAAACTTTCCCCCAGACCCAGGTTTAAATCCAAGTGCGTATTCAGCTTCTCCATTCAAACTTCTCACAATCCCCATACCCCCAAATATAAATCCTGAGTCCAAGCCCTGATCGCCACCAGCACCATCCATCACCTCCCATCAACTCATACACTTTCTCTCTCAGAACATTACTCCTTTCCTTCACAACCCTTTCTCAATTTGTGATTATTTTCCTTGTTTTTCTATACTTATTTTTCTCATCCATGAAGTTAGGGACTTTCTATATTTGATTATAACATCCCCTAGCCTGCTACACCTATGTCCACAGCAAACATCTGTCAAATAAATGACTCGATGAATGATTAAATGATCCTGTTATTTTCATTCCTGCGGTCCAAGATGTGCAGGTCTTATTCCCCCCTGGACGTAGGTTGGTGCCTGTGCTAAGAACGTATCCCATAGCCTGGCTAAAGAAGGGTGTTAAGTAAACACTTGTTTGAATCAGTGGGACAGATAGATGCATCTTTAATCTTACCACCTTTCTCTGTTTATGAATTCAGTCCCTGGGGGTGGTGAGGAGAGAGCCACAGGCTTGGTGCTGCATTCAGGCCCTGCTGCTGCCCTGTGCTTCCAACACTTCCTTTTGCACCTACGTGAAAATGGGTGTCAGGGGCGTGGGGTGCAGGCCCGGCATCTCCCAGCCCGGCCCTTTCTCTGAGAATCAATCACCTCCTTTCCCAAAGCCACCGATGAGAGGACAGGCCTCAGTGGCTGTTTTCCTACTGACATCCCCCAGACAGAACGGAGTAGACAATGGGGGCACCTCTCGCAGGAGGAAGGGGGTCTATCGCTGTGTTAGTTCCCTACAGCCACGGTAGCCAATGTGGTGGCTTAAAACAACAGGAATTTATTCTCACAGGTTTTTATGCCAGTGATCTGAAATCAGCATCACTTGATTCAAAGTATAGCAGAGGCTTGATTCAGAGGCTCCAGGGGGAAAATCTATTCCTTATCTCTTCCAGTCCCCTGGTGCTGCAAGCATTCCTGGTGTATGGCTGCATCACTCCAATCTCTGCCTCCATCTTCATTTCACCTTCTCGTCTCTCTATGCCCAATGCTTCATTCTCTCATATGAATACATACGATTGCTATTAGGGCCCATCTGGGTAATCCAGGATAATCTCCCCACCTCAGAATCCTTAGCTTACTCACTTCTGCAAAGACTCTCTTTCCATAGAAGGTAGCATTCACAGGTTCCAGGGATTAGGAGATAAATATCCTTTGAGGAGGAGGAACATTTTCCAATCTACCCCAAGCAGATTTTCTCTCAATGTTTCAAACTAAGGGACACAGAAGCTACTAGTATAGTTGATGGTAAACGCTTGAAGTGAATAACCCAATACTTAGTGATTGTAGCAGCCTTTTTCAGCAACATGCTCTCTGCAGAGAAAGACAGGCAGATGGAGCAGAGGCAGGGAGGGCCCACTATGAGGTCTGACAAAAAGAGAGAGATGGGGGAAGTGCTATCTTGGCCAGAGTCCCTCCCACTTTCCTTTCATTGACTTCCTTTACGCAGGCAACACAAAGTTTCACTGAGCTGGAGTGACCAAGATTCCTGGTGCCAGCTGTGACCTTGGGCAGATGCCCCCTGCTTTCAAAGCCTCGGCCCCTCTCCTGCAAAATGGGTAAAATGGTAGCTCCTTACCTTGCAGACGTTGAAGATAAAGGACTTTCAGGACCTGATGCCTGGAGCAAGAAGAGGGTTCAAGAAGGTCGTGTGGCAGCAAGTTGGCAACTTGTGAAGATGTGCACGGGGAGAGCTGTAGAGAGTTACATGGTGATCAGTTAACGTGCTCCTGTAAGCAACAGACATCTTTCCTGCCTAAAACAGAGCTGGAGCTCATTGGAGAGATGCTGAGTATCTCACAGAGTTAGAGGGAAAGCTGAGCAGCCAAGCCTCCGGAAGTACTTTAAGACTAGAAGCTCCATGGTCCCCAGAGGCAAGGATTCCAGAGAAACCTCTGCAGGAGGCTGCTTTCAGAGTGACTGGGTTCCAACTACACGCTTTCCATCAAATTCAAGATCCCGGCGAGAGAAGCTGCTGGCCTGGGCGGGGCCCTGTTCACCAGGAGGGTAGGGAGAGCTGGCCCTCTGACGGACACCTTGCTGCCTCTACTGCTAGGATTCACCAGGCCAACTCCGGGAGAGGGGCCTGCAGAGCAAGAATGGACCCTACTACCCTGTTTCCCCGAAAATAAGACATCCTCCGAAAATAAGACCTACTTAATGGAAATATAATACATTCCCTGAAAATAAGACCTAGTGCATCTTTGGGAGCAAAAATTAATATAAGACACTGTCTTATTTTGGGGAAAACAGGGTATTTGTAGAATAAGAGTATGGTGACCTTTTCATTACCCAACTGTCAGTGATTTAGTAGGATCTGAACATTTCATTGCTTCCCTCAAGGGACTAGGATTTTTGCCCTGGGCTTTTAGAATTCTTCAGGATGAGGGTGTGGGGTTGGAAGTCCAGGAGAGGGACGGAGAGAGAAAAGGCAGGACCAGCGGGAGAAGGGTGACTGTCTGGACCCGCGGTCACCAGCCGGTGGTCCGCGGACCACTGGTGGTCTGTGAGGTCCGAAGGTTGGTGGCCGCTGGTCTGGACCATCAAAGGAGCCTTGTAACCTCGAGCAGCGCCTTGCAACTTCCACCCCGTCTATCCTGTCTTTGAAGCTTCACCAATGGCCACCTCTGCCCCCTTTACCCGGGCCCAGAGGTACGATCCCCCTGCACCTGTTCGGCATGCAAATGCCCAGCATGGTCCTGCAGACACAAAGTCCGTGGCTGAGAAGGGGCGGGCAGCCAGGG
Organism: Vespertilio murinus; assembly: GCA_963924515.1. Lineage (NCBI taxonomy): Eukaryota > Metazoa > Chordata > Mammalia > Chiroptera > Vespertilionidae > Vespertilio > Vespertilio murinus. The sequence goes on along the minus strand of OZ004715.1, from coordinate 28,712,091 downwards.
AACGAGTAACGTGAGAAGGGACAAGAGATGCCGGGAGGTTCCCAGGGAAGCCGCAGGAGCGGGATCCTGAGTGGGGATGCTGGCCGTGGATGGGAAGGGAAGCGAAGAGTTAGAGGTGGGCAGAGAGCGGATGGGTCCTGAGGAGGGAATCAGAGCGCCCCCCCCCACCCCCCACCCCCGCCCAGCCTCTGTCTCTGAGCGATGGAAAGCCCAGTGACTGGCTGAGAAAATTTTGTGAGGCTGTGCTGGGAGCGGCCAGGGAGCACATGCTGCGACGCCAGAACCTGAGGCATCGCCAGGCCTGGGCGAGGCGGGACAGCGGCAGCGGCAGCAGCGCAGGAGAGGAGGGGCCGGGAGCCAGGGAACTGTCGGCCAGTCCCGGGAGGGAACGGACACATGTGAAGGGGGGGGGCGCTGAAAGGTGTGCGGGTGCAGCCGCCGTCCTCTTCCCCCGCCCACAGAGCACACACACCCCCCCCCCCCCAGTGTGACAGACAGAAGGAGGCTCCCAGGTGAAGGGTCTCGCCCCAAACACCCGGATCATTCCGTTAGAGACGAGGCTGACAGCTGCTGTGATCACAGGGCTCCTGGGGTGAGAGAGAACACGGAGACACCCAGAAATGACGCCCCCTGTCTCTGAGCCCAGAAGGTGGCCCCCAAAGAGAGCATCAGGGAGACTGCCCCCCCCCCGCACCCTCTGCCAGGAGGTGGTGGGAGTGGGTGAGTGGCCCCTCCCGCCAGGAGTTCTCAGCATCCCCAGGGTCCCAATGGCACTCTGTCCCTCTGACAGCACCTACTCAACCGCAGATCTGCCCCAAGCCAGCCACTCGGCTAGAAAACGACTGCCAGAGCCACGGCCGGGTCTGTGGGTGACGACAGGCAGGCTGTCCTGCAGAGGGACACGAAAGTCAGAGGCCCTCCGCCGGCTCCTGCCCACCCCAGATGCCCCCCCTCCCTCAGTCACAGCCAGCGCGATGTGACCTGGAACAGCCGACGCTCGGCTCCCCCCACCCCGCTCCCACGAGCCAGCCGAGCCGGCGCTGTGAGGGCGGTATGTGAACATTCTGTCTGAGGGACACGCTGGCCTGGCTTGAAAGCAATTCCCATCGGCTCAGAACCGGGTGGTCTGTCACGAGGTTGTTTTCCAGTTCGATCTGGACTCAGGAAGTCCTTCGGAGCGAGAGCTGGTGTTTTCAAAGGTTAACAAGCCGCCAGACACTCTTCCACGAGAGAGTGTGTTGCATGGGATCGCCCTGCCGCTCCCAGGTCGGGGCCCAGGCACAGTTTGGCGTTAGACTCAGGGCTGCCGTGCCCGGGGGATGTCGTGCCCGGGGGATGCCGTGCCCGGGGGGTGCCAGGGCCCGGGGGGTGCCAGGGCCTGGCTGGGGGGCCGGCGGCAGAAGGCGCTGGTCACTCCTGATGGGGATCCAGACCAACAGGGCAGAATGTATGTTCGTAAGAGTGTCCTGAGTGTGTGCCTGTGTGTACACATGCAATGTGTGCGTGTGTGTTTATGACTGTATGTGTCATGCAAATGCATGGCCACGTGTTTCTGTTTGTCTGGGGGGCATGTGTGTAGGTTTAGGCGACCATTTGCATGCATATACGTATGCATGTATGTTCAAATATGTGCACACACATGTGTATGTGTGTGTGGTCTTGTGCGTACAGGTGGGCATGCAGGTGCTCACACATGTATATTGGCCTGGGAAAGGGGGCAGTTTAACAGTAAGACCTTTGGAATCGGACAGACAAAGGGTTCAAATTCTAACTCCCAGTTAACTCCCTGGCTACTCACCCCCCTGGTGCTGTCCTCTCTGAGATGGGATGGCACAGCTCCCACGGGGGACCGGGGAGGTTAACGTGCTTGAAGCAGGGAGTGCTCTGGCCCACGGTCAGTGCCCACCAACGTCATCATGTCCTCCGTGTGCAGTCGTCTCATCAGCATCCTGGTCTCATCTTATTCCCAGGAGCTTCGGCAGCCTTCCTCTGTGCTCGGTAAAACCCACCCAGAGCGCAGACAGGCAGAGGGAACGGAGTCAGAGGAGCAGTCCGGGGAAATGAGGCCCAGACAGCCCCCCTCACCCCTGGGAACCGGCTCCAGCAGGAAGCCACCATTTCCCCATCAGCCACTTGGCACCGCAGGCATCTGCTCAGCGAGCTTTCTTTCTGCGCTGGCACACGCTGCAGAGAGGGAGGCAATCAAACGGCCGCTGGCCCCCTGCTGCCTGCCCAGGCCTGGCAGAGGCTTGTGGGAAACGGGAGAAGAGAATACATATATCCCGACCTCAGGATCTCCCAGTGAAGCTGACTTATCTATAATAATAACAGCGTAATATGCTAATTAGACCAGACAGCCGAGCGCCCTTCCGGATGAAGCCGGGGCTGTGAGGGCCGAGCACCTTGCACAAACTTTGTGCATTGGGCCTCTGTTTTTTTATAAATAAACAAGAGAGCAAACCATCTTGATCAGGTATAACCGGAATACAATAAACGACACATATGTAAAGCATGTAACTCCATGTTTTAACCTATGCACACACCATAGAACCGTCACCACCATCCAGATAACGAACACGTCTCCCACCCAAAACAGCTCCTCATGCCTCGGTGATCCCTTCGTCCCACCTTCACAGCTCCCTCGAGCAGCAACCACTGCTTTCTTTCCCTAAGTGTGTGTGCCTGTGTGTGCACATGCAATGTATCTGTGTGTGTGTGGGGGGGCTGTATGTGTCAGGTTAGTTTGAATTTTCTAGAGTTTTAATTAAAAAGATATCAGAAGTCTGTTGGAATCACAAAGTATGTAGCCTTTTAAAAACTGGCTTCTTTCATGTAATATTCCCTTTTCCACATCTCTTTGTGATGTGATAGCTCATTTCTTTTTATCGTTGAAAAGTATTCCATCACATGGATGCACCATTGTTTGTTCATCCGTCCAGCTACTGAAAGACATCCTGGTTGCTTCCAGTCGCTGGTGATTATGATAAAGCTGCTAGAGACGTGCAAATCCAGATTTGTCTGTAGACATATGTTTTGACTGACTTAAGTAAATACTTAGAAATACAATTGCTGGATCACATAGAGTATGTACATTTTGTAAGAAACTGCCAAACTGTCTTCCAAAGAAGCTGTACTATTCTGCATTCCCCCAAATTATCTTTAACATATTTTCAAATGCGTGCTTTTTCCCGGGGCCCCTCACTGATTTGGGGTGGGCCGTGTGCACCTCACCCCGTTCTTAACTGCGATTTTGGAAGCACGGTTCCCTCCTCTCCCTTTTCCTGGCCCAGGCAATGGGCTTGAGCGGCAGCACTTGGCCGATGACCCCGGGCTGTTTCCACACGGGTTCCTGTCTGCACTGATGCCACGAGGGGTGTCCCCAAGGTTTCCCCTCCTGCCCCCAGCAAGGCACGCAGCCCAGCTGAGGCCCAAATTGTCTCAAGGACTAGATTCTCAGCTGGTCCTTTGGAGGCGCTATGGGTTCCTGTCCAACACCCACCTCCCTGGGGTAACGGGAACGCATTCTCCCTGGCGGACACTAGGTGGCACTGTGGGACCGCTGCCGGGACCCAGACCTGGAGTTGGGTCTTCCTAAGGCAGCTCAGCCCTATAGGAATCCTGGCCTGCCTGACCCTCCTGCAGATGGGACAGCAGCCTCTGCTCCCAGCTTTTCTCTGCGGGACACAGTGTGTCCTCCCTCTTATGCAGCCCCTTGGCCCCTTGCTAACCAGCCTGTGTGGATAGGAAGGATCCCCACTCTCTCTCCTTCCTGCCAGAGGTATGGAGTCTCCCGGGATGCAGGAGGCAGTGGGAACAGACAGGAGCCCGGCAGGGAGAGGGCCACGTGCTGCAGACCCTGTCTGCCTCCTAAAGGCCAAAGCCCACACCCAGGCTCCAGACCCCTTTCTCATTCTGAAAGCTTGGAGAGAAATCTCTGCAGCCCTGTCTCTGGGAAGTCTTACTTCTCTATCAGGGTCTGTTTCATGGAGCCAGAGGGCCAGCTCTCTTCCCATCAGCACCCAGAAGCCCCTGCGTGTGCCAGGAGGCTTTGCCCTGAGCCTCTGTGTGGGTGGAGGAGAGTGTGAGTCAGGACACGCAGGCTTGCAAAGCACGCTCAGCCTCCGCAGACCGGGGGCATCAGAATCAGGGTCTGCAGGTGACTTCCCTGCCCATCGGCCAGTGGGGAGCGCCGTCCCGCAGGCAGACAGGGCTGCAGGGAGGGCTGCAGGGAGGGCTGCAGGCAGGGCTACGGGAGTGCAGCTCGTGAAAGGGCTTTGCTGGCTGGAGAGCCCTGGGCAGCTGTGAGATGTGATTATCGCAAAACGATCACAATCCTGGACAGCAGCATGGCCCGTGTGGGCTAGGTGGGCGCCATTCCCTCTGACAGAGAGGCAGCGAGCACCCGAGCCACACAGCTGGTTTATTTTTACAGGGTCATTCTTAACTAGGCCCCAGCATTCCTGGATTTACATATCTAGACCCGCCCCTGCTGACACCTGGACAAAGCTAAGTCAGAACTGACCACACACACACCTTCTTGGTGGGGAGGGGGAAAGACTCTGCCAATGCCTGGGGCTCAGCCGACAATTTAAAGAATGCCCATGTGCTTTCCCGGGAGGCCCTCTGCACGGAATGAAATGGACGGAGGACACGGTCAGCTTCCCTCGGGGGACGCCATGCAGACACAGGGCCATGTGCGACGCCAATGCCCCACCGGCTCTGTCCCCCCCTGCTGACCGGAGCAGGGGTGCTGCCCGGCCAGCCCTCCCTCCACGGCCGGCAGCCTATCCCACCTGGGGAGGGGCGGCCAGGAGCTTGGCTGGCCAGGCCGGGGGCAGCGGCTCTGCTGGGGAGTGAGGGGCGCCTGCAGCAGCTTCCTTTTCCTTGCCTGTGGCTGGAAATCTTTCTGAAATACCAGCGTCCGCAGTGCCTGTCATTGCTGGTGGCTTTTGGGCAGAATGTCCCTTGAATGTTAACTCTGAACCGGGCGGCAGAACCACCACCGGAGGAGGAGGAGGAGGAGGAGGAGGAGGTGAGACAGGGAGCGGCTGCCCGGCTGGCCTGACGAGGAACCCGGACCCCGCTTTGGGCGAAAGTTCGAGTCAGTCCCATCCCCCGCGTCCTGAGCCTGCCTCCTTCGTGAGGAAGGCAGAGAAGGCGGCAGACTCTGGGTCGATGGGAGCCCTGGTTGCTGGGGCTCAGTGAGATGTATGTTCTGAGATCCAGGAACAGCCCCCCCATGTCACGTAGTTGCCCCTCCCCATGGCAGCCTGGCAAGACGTCTGAGCCGGAAAAGAGGCTGAGGAGCCAGCCCCCTGTGTGCCCTGACCAGCCTCCCAAGTGCCCCGGGCTCTCTTTCCCATCTGCGATGTGGGAGCGACAGCCCCCGAGGGCAGTGCCCCCACGGGCCCTGTCCTCGCCTCGCAGCCAGGCGGGGCCCTGAGAACTAAGGAGCAGATGCAAACGCATCTGGAAAAGGCCCCACCGCCCTCGGCGCAGGTGCTCTCCCCGCAGTGGGAGAGGGAGGCAATGTCCTCTCTCCTCGTTCAAGCACCGCCGCGGGCCCCAGAGCCAAGGGAGGCCAAGAAACGAGGCCAAAAGCAGACCTGGAAGGCTGTGGCGGGGATGCTCCGGCCGAGGCCTTTGAAGTGAGACTCTCCCTCCCCCCGAGGGCCCCGGCGGCTCCCCCCGGCCACGCTTGATGAAAGGGAAGGCGGCTCTGTTGTGGTTTGACACATGCCCCAGATGTCAGGGTGCAACTCCATTTGGCAATGCGCTCTCCTCCGAGGGGGCGGCCGTGGGGAGGGGAGGGCCGGGCTTGGGGTCAGGTGCCCCGTGCCAGGGCCAGCCATGCCCCTTCCACGCCACCTGTGCTTCCACCCCTTTGCGGGGAGAATGGGGAGATACCAGCACGGGCCTCTTTTCTCAAGGCTGCCAAATTTGGCGAAGGAAAATACAGATGCCCAGATCAATTCGAATTTCAGATAAAGGCAATACTTAGGACATACTTAAATTACAAAAGACTTGTTTTGATATTTATCTGAAAGTCAAACTAATTATATGTCTTGTATCTTATCTGGCAACCCTACTCCCTCAAGAGACTTTACAAGGGGTCATGGGGGGGAAGACGTGGACTGTAAGTGCTTTGAAAGAACAGGCTGAGGGGAATCTGGGGAAGATGGCGGACAGTGACGTTAGCAGCCAGCGCGGTCTTCCATTTTGGAACTCCTAAGGTCCCCCACCCACTCCCATCTCCACCCCCCCCCCCGCTCCAGGGGGGTCTCTGTGTCTCCCGGGGGCCCCTTGCTCTTCCAGGCCCTGCTCCCTCTGCCTGTCACACCTGCCCCACTCCTCAGCCCCCAACCCCCACCCCAGGGTCCTAGAGAAGCTCGCCTGGGGTCTTGGAGGTCAAAGTCACTCTCTGCTCTGGCTCCTGCCCACCATGGTCAGTGTTGTATGTTGAGGCTTTGGCCTTCAAGGAGTGTGCGGTGCAGTGGGCGGCTTCAAACCCCTTCAAGCCCCGGCTGCAGTGTGAGTTCTGTGCAGAGGCAGAGGCAGAGGCCTTGGGCAAGCTGCTTCTCCTGTCTGGGCCTCAGAGCGCCCATCTGCACAGTGGGAATGATGCTGCCTCAGCTCATCCTTCCGATGGGAACACGAGATGATGCCAGGAAAGCCCCTGATACGGTGCCAGGCACACAGTGGGTCTGAGTCAGTGCGCCTGCTAGCTACCTCTACCACCTGTTCCCCGCCCTCCGCCCTGCCGGCCGGCCCTCTGTCAGTCACCGGTGTGTTCTGTCTGGGGGGAGGCTGTCCCCTCACTGCTGCCTCCCGCCTTAGAGTTCCAGACTCTTGGGATTCCAGGCCCCTGACCTTGCTAGCTGCTGTCTCCTATCCCATCTGTCTGCCCCTCCCTGGACCTCACTGGAGATGCTCTCTTATGGTGGGAATTTGGTCACTGTCCCTGTTCCCCAAACACAGCAGAGAATCAGACCGACTCAGCTTACCCTGCAGTGCACCTCAGTCCCACCGCCAGCCCATTCCCTCCCCTTCCCTCCCCTCCCCTCCCCTTCCCTCCCCTCCCCTTCCCTCCCCTGCAAGACCTTCCCGAAGTCCAGCCACCTCGGGGAAGCAGGCAGGCACCTGAGTGGACTCTCTGCTCTGGGTCCTGGGGGACGTCCCTGGGGCCGGGGGACAGGGAACAAGGAGGAGCAGCCGGGGCTGAGTGTCCACCGGAAGGGCGGGGTTAACAGGAGTCCCGGGCCCCTCCCCCTCCCCCCCTGGGCTGCAGAAGGAGAGAGTAACTCCCCCTGAATTATTTACTCATTCATCCAACACAGTCTTCTGGCGGGATTCAGGGGACACATCCCTGCTTCTGTGGGACCCCCAGGCCTGGGAGGAGGGGACAGAAGTGAGGCAGAGGCAATGCAGGCAGGGAGAGCCAGGAGGGAGGATGCTCGGGGCTCTCAGGACAGCCCAGGGGACAGGCTCCCGGTGGCGTGCGGACAAGTGGGGTCTGGGGAATGTGAGATGTAACGTGTGTCAGCTGATAAGACGTTCAAGTTGGCCAGCTCCAAAGCTGGCAAAGACGTGGGACCACAGGAATGTGCGCCCCCTGCTGGTGCGAGGCTAATCTCGTACAACCACTCCAGACCCGGGGAGATGCCCGCCCGGTGCTCCCCAGGGGAAGCTACTCCCAGAGAAGCACAGGCACGGGCACACCAGGGCACCCACCGCCCAGGGCCCTCGGTGCTGGGATGCGTCCTGCTCACAGCGACGACATGCACACCCACTAACCACACGCAGTAGCAGGGACGAATCCCACACACAGACACAGAGTGCATGCGTGATTCCATTTTTACCGAGTTTTAGAATAAACAAAACAAATGTGGCTTTAGGGACACCCACATTAAAATCCTAACTGTCACCAAGCCAGAGTGGTGGCTTCCCCCCACACCCCCCCCCAGAGCTCTTCCCTGGGGTGATTCTGCACACACATCTGCCCCCAGGGGCACCTGGCAATGTCCGAGAAGTTCCTGATTGTCATGACTGGGGAGGATGGGGCCATGAACACGGCGAACATCCTGCAGTGAACAGTACATCCCCACCCCCCCTCCCACACCCCACCCCAAGGGATTATCCTGCCCAGATGCCGTGGTGCCACTGCTGATCCACCCTGATCCACGCAACTAATTAAAAATTCTCAACTAAATATTAACAAACCAGATTCAACATTCAGTGACATGATTATATATCCTGACCAAGTGGGCTTCACCCCAGGGATGCAGAAATGGTTTAACACCCATAAATCAATCAGCATGATATATTACATTAACATAATAAAGAATAAAAACCATACAACCATCTCAATCGATACAGAAAAAGCATTTAACAAAATTCAACATCCTTTTTATTTAAAAACTCTCAATAAAGTGGGTACACAGGAAAAAAAAACATATCTTAACATAATTAAGGAGTATATATGAGGAACGCACAGTTAACACCATATTTACTGGTAAAAGGCTGACCTTATTCCTCTAAGATCAGGAATAAGACAAGGATGGCCACTACTACCACTTCTATTTAACAAATTTTTGGAAATCCTAGCCAGAGCAATCAGATAAGAAAAAAAAAAGGCATCCAAATCAGAAAGAAAGAAATAAAACTCTCATTATTTGCAGATGGCATGATCCTATACATGGGAAACCCTAAAATCCCACCAAAAACTATTAAAATGAATTCAGTCAAGTCAAAGGATATAGAACCAATATACAAAAGCTTGTTGCATTTTTATACATCAATAATGAATGATCAAAAACAGAAACTAAGATGGGCTAGAAGGGGTCAAAGGGAAATAAAGAGGGACATGCATAAAATTTTCAACTAAAAAAAAATCTCATTTACAATTACATCAAAGAGCATGAAATACCCAGGAATAAATTTAACCGACCTGTATTCTGAAAACTATAAGACATTGAAGAAAGAAAAGTGAAGAAGATACAAATAAATGAAAAGCTATACCTTATCCATGGATAGAAAGGGTTAATATGGTTAAAATGTCCTTATTATCTACGGCAATATACCGATTCAATGCAATGCCCATTAAAATCCCAATGGCATTCTTCTCAGAAAAACAAATCCTAAAATTATATGGAATCACAACAGACCTCAAATGGCCAAAGACATTTTGAGAAAGAACCAAGTGGGAAGTATCACGCTCCCTGATATCAAACTGAACTATAATGCTTTAATAATCAAAACAGGTTGTGGCTGTGTGTCAGACCACACCGGAGCACCACCCGAACCCCTCCACCACCAACACACCCCAAAGGCAGGCTCAGCAGGCGCCAGAACCCTACAACCGCAAATCCTGCTCCGGAGGGTCAGCCCCTGCACCACAGCTCCTCCCCTGCAGTCACTGCCGGTCCTCACAACCAATCATCCGGGGCCAGGCCCTCCCACCGCCGTGCCACCAGCGATCGAGGCTCAACTACAACATGAGGGCACGCACAACCCACACGAGGGCACACCTGGAACACCTGGCTCAGGTGACAGGGACACTGTGCCGCGGGGCCCCGCCGAACGCCTACCACATACGGCCACTCCGCCAAGACCAGGAGACACCACAGCTCTACATAACACATGGAAACAGAGGGCAGCAGCCAAAATGAGGAGATAAACATGTCCCAAATGAAAGAACAGAACACAACTCTAAAAAAAAAAAAAGAACTAAAAATCTACCTGATGCAGAGTTCCAAACATTGGTTATATGGATTTTCAATGATCTCAGTGAGAATTTAACAAAGAGATAGAAAACATAAAAATGGAGATAGAAAATATAAAAAAAGAACGGAAATGAAGAATGCAATAACTGAAATGAAGAATACATTAGAGGGAATCAACAGTAGATTAGATGAAACAGAGGATCACATCAGCAATTTGGAAGATAAGGAAGCAGAAAACACCCAATTAGAACAACAAAAAGAAAAAAAAAATTCCCTCCTCCCTAAAAAAACAAAAAAATGAGCATAGTTTAAGGGATCTTTGAGACAACATCAAGCATATCAACATTTGCATCATAGGGGTACCAGAAGAAAAAGAGAGCAAGAAATTAAAAACCTATTTGAAGAAATAAAGACTGAAAGCTTTCCCACCTCGGTGAAGGAAATAGGTATCAAGCCCAGAAAGTGCAGAGTCTCCGCGCATGAACACCCCCCACACACACACACACACATACACACACAATAATCCTAAAGACCCAGACTTTTGGAGGAGGGTCCCACGAGGCTGGGACGCGGACCTCGGCGAGGGCCCGATGGGGGGGGGGGGAGTGCAAGGAATGGACAACCAGACTGGCAGCTGCTGCTCGAGTGCAGGGTCAGGCTGACGGGACCAGGGGGCGGATGTGCGGCCCCTCTGGTGCCGCTTCCTGTCAGAGCCTAACAGGGTGCCCGGTTTGCAGAGCCCCACAGCTCCGCCGAGCAGGACGGGAGGGCGGGCTTGGAGCCGAGGCAACAGCTCCCAAAGCAGCACCGCAGATCGTGTCACTTGCCCAAGTGATGCAGCTGGTTCGGGCCGGCGTTTTCCTCCAGGACCACCTGGCTCTGAAGCCAGTGCCCGGCTGGTGATCGAGAGAAAGTGCTTGACAGGTGCCAGTCCTGGAGGCCGTATCAGAACCCAAAAAGCTTGCTGTGTTGGGCACTGGGACCAGAGCAGAGGGCTGGGGGCAGGTCCAGCCCATGTGGTCACCAGCGGAGACCCCTCCCAATGACCGTGCTCCTGTCTGTCTCCCCGCACGTGCAGCTGCTGAGGCCGGGTGCCCACCGGTGAACTCCTCTGAGCCAGCCTCCCACGGCGGAGCCCCGTGCCCTGAGCTCCCCTCTCTGCGGACACACCCAGTCTCATCTCTGAGAGCAGTGCAGCCAGGGGTGAGTGGTCCCCAGCGTGGGCTCACACAGCCGTGGGCTCAGGTCCCAACGGTGCCACAAACTGGGCAGAGCCCTTAGGCTCTGCACCTCACTGTGGTCTTTGTCAAACAGGGAGGCACTCATGTGCCCACACCTGGGGCCTGCCAGGAGGCCCCCCGAGGCCCGGTGTGACAGCTCCAGCACGGTGCCAGGTAGGTACGTGGCTGGTGCTCAAGCGAGGTGGCTGTTGTAAGGAGAGTTTGCTTCAGATTTGGGCTTCTGGGGTCTCCTTTGGTCCTCCTCCCACCTCCCAGGCACAAGCCCCATCCATGCTCCCCAATTTCCCACCGAACCCAGCAGGCTGCCCCTCCAGCCTATGGCCTTCCCCCTCCAGCCCCGCCAGTTCGGGCACCGGACTCTGGCTGTGACCCGGCTCCAGACAAGAGGAGCCACTGACCCAGCCCGGACACCTTGGCCCAGTGCTATCCACGCGCCTATCTGGACAGCCGCTCACGGACAGCACCCCAAACCACTGCAGCGGGGCTGCGGCCTGCACCCCAGCTGGCTCTCCCGCCTTCTGCTCCCGTGTCCTCGGCCCGGGGACGCCGGCCTCCTCCGCTTTGATCAGGACGGGGGTGCTCGGCAGTCGGGGGTGCTGGGGCCGTCTCGATGATGCGTTTTGACAGCCTTGGCCGAGCAGATGCTTTAGATCCCCCGGAGAGAGGGTCTCTGAAGGAGCGGGAGCCCACGCAGCCTTCAGAGGGCTCCGGACCAAGGGGCTGGAGGAAGGCGCGCCCGGCCAGGCGTCTCCCTGCCGCCCGGGGCAAGTTCAAGGTGGCCCGAGTGCGGGGACCCCCAGCCAGCCTGTCCTCAACCCAAACGATGACCGAGGAGCCGACTGGCAGCCTGGCTCAGTCTCCTGCCACAGGGCCTGGCCCCCTGAACACTCTCCTCCCAGCCGCCGGCCCCGCTCCCAGCAGCCCCTCCGCACAGGCCCTGGGCTCCCCGTCTCGAACCGCCCCAAGCGGAACCTGCACCTTCTAGTGGCTCCAGAAGGAGTTGGGTGGTTTGTGACCGACGCTCCTGGAAAAACGGAATGAGATTTTTAAACTCAGTACTCCTGAAAAAGCAATGGTATCCAGCCACGAGGACGAGGACACACAAAAACAGTCCCCCTTTTAGACTTTTGTTTGCTCCCCGCTTCCCGTTCCAGGCGATATGATCATCTGGATGCAGCCGCCCCCGGGGGTCGCAGCCCCGGGCGACAGTAGGGTCAGTGTTTCTCCCCGAGGTGCTCAGAGCTGGACGGGGCCTCCGGGAAGGCAGGGAAGGCACGGTCCCCGGAGCTGGGGTGTCCTTCTGGGTTTAATTTTCCCCTCAGTCAGCTCCGATTAAGGGGATGGCCTCATGTTTCTTGTGTGCACAGCCAAGTTCTGAGAGCACCTTGAGCGGCGGGCGGGCGGGGGCGCAGGGGTAGCTGCTCACCGGGTCACCCCAGCACGCACGTCTGCTACCTATCAGGCCTCGGTGCAGGAACGATCCCCCGAAGGCTGAGGTCATCTGACAGCCTCTCCTAATGAGACCCAGCGCTGCTCCCAAGCTCGTGTGGGAGGCGGGGTGGGGGAGACCCCCAACCCCCCAAACTGGAGAAACGCCTCCAAGGGCAGAAACATTTCCCTGCAAAGATTCCTCTGTGGGCCAGTGGAGCCCGGGACTTCAGAAGTAGCTGCTTTCCCAGGCCCCTTCAGGTAAAGACGGGAGCTTTCAGTATTTCTCCGTGGCCACTGACATCTCTGCTCAGGCAGGTGCAAGAGGGGGGTGAGTTCAGTTCTCACCTCCAAGAACTCGCAGCCCTCCGGGGGAGACACGATGGGGGCCCACAAACAGGGGTGCCAATGTGCACCGTGGGAAGGGGGATCCTGTGCACAGAGGCACCGTCTAAAAGCACAAATCAGATCATGCATTCCCCCGCTGACGATGCTCAAAGCAGTGTTTCCCAAACTTTTGACATATGTGTACCCCTTCTATAATTTTCGTAACGTTGAGTACCCCTTGTCAAAAAAAAATTTGATGTATTTTAATAACAATCAAAATATATTTATTTTTTATTTTTTTAGTACATACACAAATAATAAACAAAAAATAAAATTATTCATAATAAAATATAAATAAAAGTTATATTATAAATAACATTTATTTGGATCAATGAGAAGGATGAAATTGACTTGACTCATGAGAACGTAGAATGAGGCGCAGCTAAGCATGGTGCAGTACATATCCCCACCAAACTCCGGTGCAACTCGGACCCCCACCAAACTCTTCCCGTACCCCTGGGGGTACGCGTACCACACTTTGGGAAACACTGCTCTACGGCATCTCCTGTCACTTGGAAAAACATCCAGACTCTTCTCCCAGACACTCCAGCCTCTGCCCAGCCAGGCCCCAGCCAGGATGGTTTTCTTCTGATTTTCAAACCACACCTACATCCACCCCACCCCCACCCGTCCCCCAAGCCTGCTATATCCTTGCTGTTCCTTTGCCTGGAATTCTCTTCCACCAGACAGTCACACAGCTGCCATCTCACCAATGGAGTTTCAGCCAAAGGGCCATGTCCTGGGACCTCTTCCCAGCCCAGCCCATGAAAACAAGGCCCTCTACCCACGCCCTCCTGGTGGCACCATGTGTCACAATGTCCTGCTTAACCCTTGCCCCAGAACCTTCCTATGGATGGGCTGCTTTCTGGATGATCCCACACTTCCCACTAGAATGTAGCTGCTGGACGAGCAGAGACCTTGTCTCTTCTGTTCCCCACCATATCCCAGAATGCCAGGCTGTTTGATGGGTCTCACAGGGGAGACTTGCTAACTGTTGTTTTCTATGGGACGGAAGAGGGAAGAAGGAATCCACACACAGCAGCTGTTTTGAAATGCTCCCAGCAACCCACACCAGCAGCCAGGGTGGTGAAATAATGACCTCCTTGCCACCACCCGCCAGCACGTGGGACTGCGTCTCAATTCCCTCGTAAGTAAAGTAGCAGCATTGTGTGAGGGTTAGAGTGGGCTGCTCAGTACGGATCAAGGATGGCACAGTGAGTGCCCCATCACTTGTAGCTATGTTGGGACCGAGAGGCAACAGGCACGAGGACAAAAATGCTCACCTGCTGAGGACAGGGAACTGGGGAACGGGAAATGGCCCTGCTCCTTGAGGACACCCTGGAGCCACTGAGCGGACTTTGGATGCACTTTCCTTCACTCTTCCTGGTAAGTCTGTTTTCTAAGTCACCCTTGGTTGTTACCTGCAGCCAAAGTCTAAGATGGCAAATATCATTGCAGGCTGGCTACGAAGCCCTACCTGGCACTCCTCACAGCAATCCGTACTCCGGTGGCCGGGTGCCCTCCCTCTGGGACCCCGACGACGCTGGGCCCACCGGAGAAGCCGCCCCTGGCCTCTCCCCTCCCCCCACAGAAGGAGGCACACGGGAGGGAATCCAGGGACTGGAGTGGAAGAGTAAGAGAACACAGCAAGCACTTCCCACGGGAAGGGAGGAAAGGATGGGGTACGGCTGCCTTCAAAGGTCTCTGTGTCTGGGTATTTAAAAGGATAAATGAGACAATGGCTATAAATGGCAAATGGTAAATTCTCTGAGAGAGAACAGAACAACTTCACAGGTGAACACCATGCTCTCAGCATAAATTTATGGCCACGCCTCGGATGAATCTCGTTTCGTGGTCAAGAACTTAGCTTGCTACACACTGGACTACACCCACGGGGACAGGGCGCAGGTCTGCTCTAGCAGGATAGCGCAGGAAGCAGGGGTCACTGCATTTCACAATGAAAGGAATCCCGTCTCTTTCAGATAAATACTCAGTCTTTCTCTTCTGCCCAAACAGCTTCTAAGGGGCAGGGGAAGCTTACACATCCTCTTTTGGTAGAGAAAGGGGTCTCAGGAAAGCGAGAGAGAAGCTCTGGGGTTGTTCTTTCAACCCACTCCTGACCCCTCTGGCGGAGGTCGGCGCTGAGGACTGCTGGTCTGCCCTTCAGGATGGTCAGTGCCCACTGGGCTCCCCCCCTCGGCTCCTGGTCCCGTCCCCAGCGACGCCGAGAGTGTCTCGGCCAGACGCACCACCTGGCCCCGCTCGGCCTCCCCCTGCCCGGCCTCTCCTCGGGTCACCGCGACCCTCACAGTGGCAGCCCCTGGCAGCCCACGCTCTGCTTCCCACCTCTTCAGCCTGTGGGCACACCGGGTTCCTCTGGGAGCCAAAGGCGACGGCCCACGATGTGCGTGGCTCCCTGCCCGCTCCCTGCTGGCCCTCCTCTGGCCAGTGGCACTTCGCTAGGAGGGACCACACGCTTCTCAGCCCACCTCCCTGGGAACGACACGTCAGCCCTGAAGTCGGAAACACTCTCAGCATCTTCTTACACCACGGCTTTTTGGTTTCTTGGGGGGGAGGCTTGTGGGGGAAACTGGATGACACAGTCTGACCACTGCCCTTGCCTTCCTCCCTCCTCCCTCCTCCCAAAACTGATGGAGTCCTCTAGGCCAGGGGTGGGGAACGCGGCCCGCGGGCCATGAAATCATCTGGGCTGGCCCTGCCTAGGCATTAAGGGTGAGTCTATTAAATGATTGACCAACTACAGCAGGCTGTTTCGTAAGGGGACGATGTTGTACGGCCCAGGAATGAAGTTATAACATCCAAAGGGCCCTGGGCAGACACATAAGGTCCCACCCCTGCCCTAGGCGGTCCCCCTCTCCCTGCTCCAGGGCCTCCTTCTCCTGGGCTGAGGCCGCTCACTCCTCCCCTGGAGCACAGACCACACGCCTCCGTGGGTAGGTGGCTTTCCCAGGAAAAATCCAGCTGACTTGCTTTCTAATATATGCTAAGAGGCATTTAAAACAGTCTTCTGGTTACAGTCACCGTCTGCACATACTTCCGGGAACTGCTGGGTTGCAGCGCTATAGCTGGAATTCACCTCAGTGAGAAGCCAGCCACAGCCCCTCCCTCCGCTCATGGGCAGGCAGGAGCCTCCAGGCGGTGCTGCTCCAGTGCCCAGGGCGGTCAGAGTCACCCTGAGGGTGTGACCCAGGAGGCTGGACTAGACCGGAAATGCTTCCTGGGGCAGGTGGGCCAGTAAGGATCAGCCTGGGAGTGGATGGGACAGCTTGCTTGGAGACGCGGAGGCAGGATGTGCTTGGTGAGAGCAGGCACCTGCCTTGGGGTCTCCTTGCTGCACCCCGACTTGACCTCCAAGACTCAGAGCCAAAGGTCTCCAACCTTCTGTCAACACTGCGACAGGTGCTCTGGGCCAACATGGGAAAACACAGCTCCCCCCCCACCCCCGACCAGACGCACTGCTCATACCTGGCAGCCCCAGGTCCACGCTGCACTTACACTGATGCCTCGGGTGGAGGCCTGGTCCTGGGTCCTGGTCAGGAAGGCCTCTGCGCCTCTGAAACGCATCCCCTGGGTTCGCATGGGTTGACCTTGCACTGCCCCCTGAGGCTCTCAGCTCCAGCCCCTGGGAGGCAGACCTATCCTTGCCCCGGCCCAGATTTCCAGTCATCAGTCTGCTGTGTGGCCTTGGGAAGTTTTCTCGCTCATAATGCAGCCCTTGCAAGGGTCTGGGGAGTACATATGTTCATGCATGTAACATACTTAGCGTGTAGCAAGTGACCGGCTAACACATTAATACTATGTTTCTTCACACCTCGTCCTTAAGGCAGGCCCTTAACACTTATTTCTTTCCTATGGGTCCGCACACGCCAGGCTGCGGCAGCCATGACCAAGCAAGTCACAGAGGAGTGTGTCTGCCTCTCAGAGGCCTCCCTCCCGTCTCTGCACCCCGGCTGGGAGCCCTCATGCTCGCTCCACGCCTGTCCCTGTGCGGTGCAGCTCAGAGCCCTGTTCTCTCGTCACCGCCATTCCTTCCGGCTCACCTGGTGCTCCTGTCTCCCATCGCCGCCCTCCCGCACACTCACACGTATGCATGTGCGCGCACACACATGCACACAATCATAGTCACACATGCTCTCATACACGTGCACAGATGCACATCACCACAGGCGCACTGATGCATGGACCGACCTTCCAGAAACCGCCGGCTGATTTCTGGCCACACTCGGATGCCTTGGACACACCGTGAAGAACGAGCTCCAATGGCACTGGGGGGCAGAGAGGCCAGGCCCTCACCGGGGCAGCCGGGATTCATCAGAAACAGTGGCCAGACAGGAGGACAGAAGCTGACCCGGGGAGGCAGCCCGGAGACAGAGGCCCAGGTCTTAGGGACGCCGGCGCCCCCGTCAGGCAGATGCAGGTACAAATCACGGCTCGGTCATTCTCCAGTTGTTGGCCCTGCGTTTCCATTGCCTCATCTGAGAAATGAAGGCATCCGGGCCCACCGCTGAGCAGGGACGGGAGACTTCATCGAGATAAAAATGTACATAAAACTCTGCACGCAGAGCAGGCACACGCCGGAACTCGATGCGCGGAACAGCTTTTTCTCAGCATCGGCGCGGAGATAGGACATACGTGAAGGCCAGAGCAGCCAGGAGGGCTGTGTGTGGTGGGGGGGTGGCCACTTGGGGGCTCAGGGGGGTGGTGAACACAACGTGGGCGCAAGACATGCACTCTCCTGGTCAGCAGGGGGTTTGTCCCGCGGGTTGGGCACTCAGAGGACAAGGCTAAGCCTGGAGTAGATCCTATTTTAAACCCTCTCCTCCTAACTCCTGTGGAACGAGTTTGGGGGTCTTGGAATCAGTGAGCATCTTTGGCTCTGAGACAACACGAGCAGCAATCTGCACGGCGTGGTGGCGCAGGCCCAGGCCCCAGCCCCTCTGAAAGACACCCCCCCCCCCAGCCACACACACACACACACACACACACACACACATACACACACACACACACACACACACACACAGTCCAATCCCAGCGGAATCCAGAAGAGCAGACCCGCTGGAAACCCAGCTTTGATCCCAGTCCCTCCCTTACTGGCCACATGACCCTACACAAGGCAGCTCGCCGCCGCTGGCGATGGGCAAGCAGCAGGCGCTCGGGGCTGGTGGCTGGCGGCCACCGTGGCAGGCCCAGCCCGCCTCCCAGCTCTGTTTCCTGCCCCAGCCGTTGACCCCCTCCCTGAGGCCCCCCGTCCGCCGTGTCCCTCCCCTCCCCGTGAACGCTGACGCTCCGCTCCTCTCCGGAAGGATTCAAAGGGCCTGGAAACTTGTTTATTAGGAAAAGCTGTGGGAGTCGGTCCCGCTCGCGGGAGGCGCTGACCTCTCCCATCCTTCCCTGCATATCTCTCCCCAGCGACATCTTTTCATGTTCCCCGGCTCTCCTGGGTGAGTCACAGGTCTGTAAATCCCGGCCACAGAATGCTTGGCACGGCGTGCTAGGTGTTTATTGGAAAGGGAAGGAGGAGAAGGATCAAAACATTGGCCGTGGCTCTCATCTCTGAAATGGGCAGGAGCGAGTTTTAAAAATCTGTTCTTGAAGCATCTCAACGGATTCATGGAGCCCTCTTTAAAAAACAAAACAAACAAACAAACAAAAAAACCCCCACCAAAACCCCACACAAGACCACGATGAGAACAAGATTGTATGTAGGCCTTGTCCTCCTCAGATGCGATCGGATCTGGAGGCTGACTTTGTAGGGTGCCAGATATTCAAGAGAACACCCAGGAATGCAATGTAGGTTTGGGCTTCCCCTCTGCTACAGACATTGCTTAGACACTGCCTCGTTGATGCAGACACAGGCCGGAGTTCTCTGCACACCCCCATGCTGATCCACGCCTGCCTCCGTGGCTTTGCACATGCTGTTCCCACCGTGTGCAGCTCTGTTCCACTCACTCCAGGGAGCACGGGCTGTTACTTTACGCCAGGCCAGGCCCCGGGCGGGGCTCTGGGGCGGACAGAGGCAGCAGCCGGTTTCTGACCTCAAGGACGAGTGCGGAAAAGGGGCTAGCCGAGGAGGCGGCCCGCGTTGGGTGTTGAGGGACGAGTAGAGGTTCTCCAAACTGACAAAGAAGGGAAGGCCCTTCTCACAGGACCCTCCTCATGTGAGACACAGGCCCAGCTCATGGCGCCTCCCCTGGGACGTGGGCCCTCTCGCTGAGCTGGTGACTTCCTCCCTGTGAGCACGCGGTGCCCTCTCTCCCCTGCCCGCCCACCTCCCGGGTTATTTATCTGCCCGGCGGTCTTGGATGGGGTACTGAAGAGGAGACATCGTTGCCTCTCTGCCTCTCGGGTGCCCGTTCTGGACCGCTGCGTGGCGGATCCGCCCCGTGCTTGGTGTGGTTTTAGAGCCGAGCCTCGCCGCGACGTGCAGGTGAGAACTGGCGCGGCCCCTCCGCACGGAGCGCGCTGACTGCCGCTGTCAGAGGATCATCCACGAACCCCTGCTGCCTCCAGCATCTGAGCCCTGCAGGGGTCTGGGTGGGATTAACCCCGGGATCCCAGCCTCATTCCAGCACCCCTGGTTGGGTGGCGGTAGTGGTGGTGGTGGGGGGACCCTATTCAATCAAGGGAGAAATATGCTTTGAAATGAAAACACGTCTCTTTCTGATCTGCCTGGCTCTGGGCTCCTCTGCCTCCTTAGTATGCATGAATTCAGCCCCATCGCAAGACGCACCCTCAGCATCTTCTCCGCTCGGATGGGGCTGGCGCGGGCTCCCTCCCCCCTCACCCCCCCCCCCCCAGTCCTCTCCAAAGACAAATTGCTTACATCTGTCAAGGCTCTTCTGATTAACAGAGGAGCACACCACGGGATGTCATCAGGGGTTCGGAGGCTTTTGATCAAAGCGGGAGGGGGGCCAGGCCACAGGTCCCCGTGGGTTCACTTATCAGGTCAGTTCAGCACCTCTCCTCCCTAGTGCCCGGGCCGGGGCACCCCCACCAGCCCACGCCCGGCTCCCACGCCCCCTGGGGAGGGGGCGGAGAGGACGAGTGCCCCAGCGAGGGGGCAGTGGGGAGCCAGAGGCAGGGAGAGGGGAAGAGGCACGAGTTCGGGAGCCCGGGGCCCCAAGATTTTTTTCATTTCCGAGCAGCCACTGAGCCAAGCATCTACCGGGCGATCCCCCCGCAGCATGCAAATGGAGGGAGGAAGGGAGGGAGGAATAAATCCGAAAGAGGATGAGGGAGTGAGGGACGCGAAGGACGGAATGAATAGAGGAGGGGAGGGAGGGTTGAATGAATGAGTCACTAAATGTCTGAATGGGTGAAAGAACTAATGAGGCACGACAGTCCTTTAAAAAGTTGGACTTAGGGCACAGATTTATCTCCTATTTCTTCCAGTCACCCACTGGCTGGTGTCAACCAGACACAGCTTGGCGGCAACCCTGGAGGAACGGGACCTCATTTCCACCGCAGCTCCTCCCGCCGGGCCTCTGCCAGGCCCTGTGAGCCAGGCCCGAGCGGAGGAGGCCCGGGGCTGCAGGGTGCCCTTCTCAGGGGCAGGACAGCACGGGAGCCGGGCTGCTCTCAGCTCGGAGCCGGGTCCCTGAGGGGGGCTGCCCTCCATCACCGGCTCTGCCTGCCCTTAGGCTGCGAGGGCGCTGCCCACCGTGCTGCCCAGAGCTCGCCTCTGCGGGGACCCGCCACGGCCCCCGGAGAGCCATGTAGGGTAAGCCTCCGCGGCCTGGGAAGTTGCTAAATTGGGCGCCGAGGACTTAGATTAGCCTTATTCAATGACACGGGTGGATGGCTGGATGGAAGTTCCAAGTTTTTGTCTTTCAACTCGCTCAACAATTACTTCCCTCAAGTTGGTTACAGATGCAGCCTGCCCAGGAATTATAATCCGTTCCTTACCGAGCAAGGGGGAGCAGGGAGATGCTGGCCACAGCCCCACACATGCCACCCAGGCAGGGGGACCTGAGGGCCACGGGAGGTGTCTGCACCACCAGCGGGGACTTGGAGGAGAGACACAGAGGGTCTCCCTGGGCTGGGCTGGCTGACCGGGAGGCTGGCAGGCGACCACTCCATGGAGATGGAGCCGGCTGGCTCCCGTTGGGGTGGTGACGGCTCTACCCCCTGTCCTCGGCCTGGGGGAGCATCCCCACACAGACATACAGCAGTCAGAAAAGACACATCTGGACACACCCACACGGACCCTCGGTCACAGACACATGTGAGCATGCATACTTATACAGCACACACCCAAGCCACCAGACACACACACACACACACACACACACACACGCACAGACATGCCAAGTCCACCTACCCTAACACCCCTCAGCCTGAGCCCAGCCGGGAGACACAGGTATACGGGCCAGGGCATCACCCCCTCCACCCCTCCCCCCCCCACCCCCCTGCCTCAGAGGAGGCTGTGCGTCCTGAGGAGCCCTGGGTATCTTTGACGTCTTCCCGGAGAGGGGATGCCTGGAGCCAGGCATTAGGTGAAAATGGCAGGAAGGGAAGGGTGTTCCTGACACGAGGAGGAGCCCAGGCCAAGAGCAAGGCATCCTGGGAGGAGCCATGTGCGGAGCAGGGAGGCCCGGCAGTGAGGCCCTCGGAAGGAGAGCAGCTGAGAGGAGTCAGAGCCTGGCCTTCCTGCCCCCCCCCCCGACCCCCGCTAACCAGCCTCACCTCCACCCTCGCCTCCACCCGTTGGTGCTGCTGTGACCTGTATCATTTCCCAGGCATGCGTGGGCAAGCAAGAAATCCCAGACAGGTAGATTCACTCCCTACGCAGGGCCAGAGACGCGTTTTCCTTCTGAGCAAGAACGTCTTACATCAGCTACGCCTTTCAAAGAATGCAACCCCCAAAGAATCCAATTTTTAAGTGGGTAAGGGGCCTGAGCAGACATTTTTCTAAGGATACACAAACAGCCAACAGGCACATGGAAAGGTGCTCAGCATCGCCAGAGAACAGGGAAATGCAAATCAGAACCACAATAAGGTCCCACCTGGCACCTGTCAGAATGGCTGGCACAGATCAGAGATACCAGGTGCTGGCAGGAATGCGGAGAACAGGGAACCTGTGCGCTGCTGGTGGGAATGCAGGTTGGTGCAGCCACTCCAGGAAACAGCATGACAGTATGGAGGGTCCTCGAAAAGTTACACACAGGGCTATCGTGTGATCAGCAATCCCACTTCTGGGAATCATCTGAAGGAAATGAAACCACCACCATGTCAAAGAGCTTTTCGCACCCCCGCGTTCATGGTAGCATCATCTACAATTGCCACGACACAGAAGTCACCTAAGTGTCCATCAACAGATGACTGGGTAAAGAAGATGCACACATACATATGTACACACACACACACACACACACACACACACCACATATGCGGCACGCACACACAAAGGAATATTATTCAGCTACAAAAAAAGGGAAGGAAATCCTGCTATTTGTGATAACATGAGTGGAACTTGAGGGCATTATGCCGAGTGAAATATGTCAGACAGAGAAAAGCGAATACTATAGGATCTCACTTGTATGTAGAAATCTTTTTTAAAAGAGGGAAAAACTACTCAAGAGAAAAAGGAGATCAGCTTTGTGGTTAGCGGAGAAAAGGGGGTGGGGAAAGGGGAAATTGGACGAGAATGGCCCAAAGGCACAAACTCGCAGTTATAACTAACGTATTTTTCGGACCATAAGACGCACCTTTTCTTCACCAAATAGTGGGAGGAAAAGTGCCTGCGTCTTATGGTCTGAATAGAAGTAGTGCCTGCGTCTTATGGTCTGAGTTGCAGAGCGGCAGCGGGTCCCCCGGGACCTTCCGTGTCCCTGGGGACTGCATATTTGTGAAGAAAAAGTGCGTCTTATGGTCCGAAAAATACGGTAAGTACCAGGGATGCAAAGCACAACAGGATGGCTACAGACAGGTGGCATCACTGTGGTACACCTGAAAGCTGTAAAGAGAGTAAATCTTATGAGTTCTCATCAAAAGGAAAATAAGGTTTTCTCTCTTTTTGTATCTATATGAGATGACAATGTTAACTAAACTTTCTGTGGGAATCACCTCACAGTATATGTAAGTCAAGATGTTATACTGTATATCTTATACACTTTGCACATCAATGGTCTATAAAAGTAAAAGAGCAATATGCTAATTAGACCAGACGTCATTCCGGACGTCATTCCGGACAAAACCAGGGCGGAGGGAAGCCTGTGTCCTGGGTGCCTGCCAGCCGCCGGAGCAAAGCCTGGGTCCCAGGTACCTGCCAACGACCAGAGGAAAGCCGGGGCCGGCAGCCGGGGGAAGGAAGGCCTACTCTTGCATGAATTTCATGCACCAGGCCTCTAGTATCTCAATAAAACTGGGAGAAGAAAGAACCCCACCCTCTTCCACTGCAGCCCAGGCAGGCCATAGCCTGTGACAACCATGCTCACCACTGCCCCCCCATCCGTCACGCTGAGCCTCCCACGTGGCACAAGTGTGGTGTCTGCTCTAGACCTGCCCCCACTCCCACCAGCCAGTCCTCCCTCCCCTCCCCTCACTCTTTGCCTCGAGTCCTTAGGCAAGTTACTGCAGCTTAAAACAGGGGTGACAATGTGTGGGGTACAGTAACAACTCGTTCAAGAGTTGAGGAACCAATGAATGATTCAGAAACGTCTACTTCACAGGGTCATTGGAGGACCAGAGGGAATGTGAGGAGGGGCAGAGTTCCCAGGAAGGACTCGGGAAACAGAAACTACTGGGTGACGTGGGGAGGCCCGGAACATCGCAGCCACTTGCCTTGCCATCACAGCCGACGTTTCTTACAGCCACAGCTCTGCCTGGTCTAGGCATTAAGAAACAGCAACCAACAAAACACCAACCAAAACAACCAGCCCCAAGGGACCCCATAACTGCCCCTGTGATCACGCACATGCCGAGCACAGCTCAATGGGCCAGCCCAGCACCACAGAGAGGACGAGGTCCTGATGAGGCCCAGCAAGAGGCATGAAGGCAAGTTTCAGCTCTTGGCCAGCTGAGTCACCCTCCCAGTGAGCCTGCTCCTTCCTCCAGGGTCAACCGTGAGGCCTGGAGGGGCTGGCCCTCCCTGAGCCACAGGCAGTCAGCTCAGCTGGCTGCGGGGAGAAGAAGCGACCTGCACAGCCAAGTACCACCCCATCCGCACCCCACCGCCCTCCCTCCGGGGAGAGCGAGCGCAGTGCCGCCTGCGCTCCAGAGTGGTGGGCGGCCCAGGCCAGTCAGAGCATCAGCGCCCAGGACAGTGCCTGAGCCCTGCTCTCCCCTCCCCTCTGCTGCCCTCCCTCCTCTTCCCTCTCCTCCTCTGCCCCGCCACCCCCGGGCCCTGGGAGCAGAGAAGGCGGTGCTACCCCCTGCCCTCCAGTCTGAAGAGGCACCCTTGATTGTTGTGGCTCGGTAGCCGGTTGTGTTTTCCAGCTATACAAGTTACCCTAAATCCTTAGAAAATGGAATTGTGCAATCAGAAAATTGCAGAGGCAATCAAATTTATGAAATCCCCCACCAACACACACACACACACACACACACACACACACACACACGAATTATTGTTCACATAATGGAGTAATGGAGATCTTAAAGTATTCATCATTCTCCATTCCATGCCCAGTTCCCCTACCCACTGCACCCTTTGGCTTAACTTTATACCAGCAGGATTTTTCTCGTTACATCACACACTCTTTGTAAGCATGATATTGTTTATTTCAGAGAGGAAGGGAGACACATCATTGATGAGAATCATGCCCCCTACTGGGGATCAAGTCCGCAACCCAGGCATGTGCCCTGACCGGGAATCTAATCTAATCGCAGCCTCCTGGTTCATGGGTCAGGAGGCTCAACCACTGAGCCGCACTGGCCGGGCTCAACACCCTTTTAGAGGCTGCAGGGTCTTCCTGCACTGGCCCGAGCCCGGGTTCATGTGGGCGTTCCCCTAGTGCAAGCTTCGTTTATTCCTAGTGGGGTGTTGCAAAAGTCCTGGCGTGGAAAGCTTGGCCTGCATTCCAAATCATTGCCTTGGAATGTCTAGAAGCGGCGCTGTTGGGCAAAGCACAGGCATGGTTTTAGGGTTCTTGGTCTCTGTTACCCAATCAAGACTTCGACACGCTGTGCTCGGAGCCAGCCGGAGAGAGAGGACCCTCCACCGCAGACCTTGCTGCTCAGCATCCAGTGATCTGGCCACCGCTATCAGTCCTGGGATTTCCAAGCACCAAACAGCCTCCCTGTGTCCCTGCCCTCCAAGGCCACCGTCCCCACAAAACCAAACAACGCTAACCGTCTTTGGAAAGAGTGCCGGGCCCAGCAGATCAGAGAGCAGGGTCCGCGGCCTCTTTGCCACCAGTGAGCTGGGTGAACGCAGGCCTCGGGGTCTTCACTGCGTGAACTGAATGGTCCCCAAGGCCCCCAGCCTGGCCCAGGCTGGCAGTGCAGGAGTGGGTGGGCCAGACTGGGGTGTCCACTGCCTTGGCTTGTAGCCCAGCTTTGCCCCTTGCCAGGGGCAGCACTCTCCAGGGCGAGTTCTTCAACCAGCCCGAGCCTTAATCCTGTCGTCTGCGAAATGGGAATGGGAGAGATTCAATCACCTATCAAGTTATGGTAAGAACTGAATGTAAGTGTACACCCAAAAAGCATATATGAAAAAACAAATCAAGTATCAGCTCGGCTAGAGTGGCTCCGTTGGTTGAGCGTCGGCCTGAGCAAAAAAAAGGTTGCAGGTCCAGTTCCCCATCAGGGCACAGGCCTGGGTTTCGGGTTCAATCCCTGGGCGGGGCATGCAAGGAAGGCATCGGATCAGGGATGTTTCTCTCTCACATTGATGTTTCTCTTTCTGCCCCCGCCCCCCTTTCCTCTCTCTAAGCATGTCCTTGGGGAAGGATTAAAAAGAACAAAACAGTGGCCAGCACAAAGTAAATAGTGGAAGGGTTGGATGCTCTCTGTGGACGGAAACCATGACCACAACGGAAGGGGGTCCTCTAAGGCGGAGAAAGTGTCCTCAGCCCACAGTGGCACGAGTTACCAGCAGCGACCCTACCCCCCTCTGTCCAACAGAGGCCCTCAGGCTGGCTGCTCTGCATCGGGACCTTTGGGGGGGGGGGTGAGGGGGAGCAGGGGAGGAGGCCTCCACGCCAGGTGGTTATCGAAGCCCAGCTGCCTCGAAGACTTGGGAACGTAATCTCCAGGAAGAGATTGTCTGCACTCAGGGCAGCAAGGACGCTGGGCTCCGATAAGCATTGTACCTGAGGCCGAGGGAGGCCCTCGGACTCAGCCTCAGGCGTTACCTCGGGGCTTTGGTGGGACCGAAGCCAGGTCCGTGGCTCTAGGTGGTGGAGAGTGGCGGAGGGACCAGGTGAGGACAGAACCCTCTCTCTGGCGGAGGATGGAGAGGCACAATCAGAAACAGGCCCTGTGGTCAGGGGCCAGCCCGAGCCTGGCATCCAGCCACCAGCCCGGGACCTCCCGGGATAAGCGGTGCTTGGCTCCGGGGCTCTCCCAAGGAAGGGGTCGCGGCTCTCGTCAGTGGGTGTCCTCAGCATCCCGGTCAGTTTGCTCCGCAGCAGTAGGAATCCCTCCTTCCAGGACAGGATGTCCTCACCGGGGAGCCGGGGTGGGAGTGACCACCGGCATGTCACAGATCTCAGCCACACGCCGGGAGGCGGGCGGTCAGAGCGTGTGCCCAGGATGACAGAGTGGACCAGCGGCCGGCAGCATGTGGACGCAAGCCTCCCACAGGCCACTGCTCCGAGGAGGGCTCACCGTCTCCCCAGCCTGCCCCTCAGGGGTGAGGAGCCCCTGAACCAGCTACCGACGTCTTAAACAGTCACTGACGGAGCCAAGGGAAGTGGTCCTGTCGCAGGAATCCCGGTGCTGCAGGCGGCACACTCGGTGCCTCTCGGTGGCGGGAGCAAGCAGCGACCAGAAGGTCTTTGTTTCTCCTTTCTTAATGGCCTTGAAAGGCAACATCCAGGCAGCAATCCTTAATGTCCTTTTCCATGGCTCCCGTTCCTGACCCGGCACCCACTCCTACTCTTTCTCTTTCTGAGCAGAACCCTTCTTTTGTCCAGGTTTTTCTCTCCCCCAGGCCTGGCTCCATGGAAGCACAGCTCCCAAACCACGCAGGCGGCGGGCAAAGAGCAGCCAAGGCCTGGGTGGCATCCATTCAGCAGCCGGGGACGGAAAGAGTGCGAGCGAGAGCCGCCAGGTTTAGTCACGTGTGTGCATATAGGCGATCGCACACACATTAAATTTGAATTCCAGATAAACAGCAAATACTTCTTTGGTAGAAGTATGTCCCAAGCATTGCAAAGCATTCACGGCTTGTCTAAA
Organism: Vespertilio murinus; assembly: GCA_963924515.1. NCBI lineage: Eukaryota > Metazoa > Chordata > Mammalia > Chiroptera > Vespertilionidae > Vespertilio > Vespertilio murinus. The sequence goes on along the minus strand of OZ004715.1, from coordinate 28,684,949 downwards.
GTCCAAATTTAACTGAGCCTCCTCATTTTATCCTGCCCCCTAGCCCAGGCTGACCAGAGCAGAGCGAGAGGGAAGCGGCCTGAGAGAGCTCGGAGGTGGGGCCCCGGGCGCATCCTGCAGGGCCTGGATGTTAGTCTAAGCGCAGAGGAAAGCCAGCGCGGTGGCACAGGGAGAGCCAGCACGGCATGGTGGCTACCGGCATGGTGGCTGATGGCATGGACCCGGGGCCAGGAGGTGCTGGCTTCCGGCCCTGGCTCCGCCACTGGTGCCTGCTAAGCTATTAAGTGAGCTATCGAGCATTCTGTGTCTCGGTTTCCTTCTTTGTAAAACGGGCGTGACGGAAGCGACAGTCCCACCCCCCCACCTCCACCCCCACCCAGCAGGCTGCTGTGGGCACAGGACCTGGAAGAGCACCTGAGCCAGTCTCGGCTGCCGGTGTAGCTCTTTCACCCGCTCACCCCGGTTGCTGCATGAGATGGTGCAGGGGAGGTGGGGGAGGGCGGGACAGAGAGGAGCCAGGGAGAGCACGGAGGAGGCTGTGCCGTCCTCCAGCAGAGAGGTGCTATTAGGGATAAGTGAAACCAGGCACCCGCACTCCGCAGACGTCTCGAGGCTTCTCCGGGGAGGCAGGACGAGGCTGCCCTGCCCTTCAGGAGGGGCCAGCTGGGGCGGAGGTGGGCTCTCCCGGAGGCCGGGCCCTGGCAGCTGCAGGGGGGGGTGCCGCTCTCGGAGGCCTCCGTCCCTCTCCCGTCCCTGCAGTCAGGGCTCGGCTCTGGGCGCTGCCGTCCCCGCGGGCCAGAACTGACTCCAAATGCCAACCGAGAAGGAAATGACAGCAATGTGAAGCCGGCTTGCCTTCTATGTCTGGCACCTCAGTAACTCTAGAAAGTCCTGAAAGATGTCAGTGGTTTGTCATTTCAGGAAGATCCCACCCCCCTTCCAGAGCGAGGCCAAGCCCAAACAGAGCGACGCTCCTGCCCGAACAGTCAGACATCGCGGTGCGCACCGTTGCCAGGAGGGTGCAGACGGGAAACCACAAGGCACCGCTTACCGCTCACACCAGCCAGGCTGAGGCTGGACTCCAGGTGCACCTGCAGCTGTCGGACTCGGAAACCAACAGGGGGCGCCAGAGACTGCGTGGGACAGTGAACAGAGTGGCCGGGAAGCTGGGGAGAAGGCTCCAGACCCAGAATCTGGTCTGAGGAGTAGCAAAGATGAAAATCACTGTAGACTCACAGTGAGCCCTCTCTCCCCATCGGTCCTAAAATAAAAAGGAGAGACACACTCTCTCGAGCATGTGAGACACACACCCAGGGTACATCTTCATCCCCCCACACAGAGCGTGTTTTGACAGCTTCCAATCCTCTCCTGGCCACCAGCTGAGATAGATTAGCGATGTCTGCCATGGGTACGGGATGGGGGTGTCCGGGGCGGGTATTTTCTATGCACGGACTGGACTGATCTTCTTGAAATACGAATGTGATTAACATTTGCTAGTCCAAAGAGCAACCACGATCCCTACTGCCTCCAGAGAACGCTAAGCTTGGTATTCAAGGCCCCCCACAATCTGTACCCCACATCCCTGGCAACCTCAATTCCCACCGGTAACCTACCAGACCCTACTAGACCCTGAGGGCCCCGGCATGCCTCCAGGACTCCCAGCGTGCCTTACTCACGGGGCCGCTTGACTGGAGCGAGCTTCTTCCCTTTCCAACATCTCCTAGCCTCAACTCGAGGCCGACGTAGCCAGGACCACCCAGTCCACGTGGCCCAGCTTCTGCTCAGGCTCTGCAGCATCTAAGTGTGGCCTTTGTTAGCCACTACTTTTTAAAAATATATATATTTTATTGGTTTTTAACAGAGAGGAAGGGAGAGGGATAGAGAGCTAGAAACATCGACCAGCTGCCTCCTGCACTCCCCGCACCGGGGATGTGCCTGCAACCAAGGTACATGCCCTTGACCGGAATCGAACCCGGGACCTTTCAGTCCGCAGACCGACGCTCTATCCACTGGGCCGAACCGGTTTCGGCTAGCCACTACTTTTTTAAGGCCTGGAAGAATCTCTTATCTTTTGTGCGCATGAAGTTTGTCTCCCTCCCAACACCACCCACTCCCTGAAACATGGGTGCCGCCTGGTTCTTCCTGGAGAAGGGAAGTGAAATGCCTGTTCCAAGAACCAGACTTGGGATTTTCACCCATGCTTCCCCGCAAGGTCCGTCACCCTGTGGTGTGAGCACGCCCAACCTCATGTTATACAATGAGAGAGAGGAAGGAGAGAGGGAGAGGGAGGAGAGGAGGGAGAGGGAGAAAGAGAGAGAGAGAGATAAAGTCTCAGAGAGGTGAAGTGACCTGTCTGAGGTCACACAGCTAAGGCGTGCCAGGCTAGGATTCAGACTCCGATCTGAATGCAAACCCAGTCGTTTCCAGGATCCCGCCCAGGGGAATCGCATTTCCATAGCAGACCCTGAAGAGGGTAACGCTCAACCCCAGTGGATGTGCCCGATGCTTAGCAGACACCAAAAAAAATACTTGTGGTCTCATAAAGCCCTAGTCGTGAGGCATGACACGCGAAGGCAGACGGTGGTGGCGGGACCCAGCTCCCCACCCATCTCCCCTCCCGGGTGACTGCTGGTCCCACCTGCGGAGGGCCAGCGTGGCCAGCGGCCGCGCAGACGTGCATTCCCTGCCCATTTTACTTTATACCCGGCCCTCCCCTCTACCCCACGCAGCGGCTTTCTGACCGTCCCGGGCGATCCGGCCTGGAGCGGCGGAGGCCGGCACCCCGACCGCGTTAACCGCAGGAGAAGCCAGAAACGCCCTTCACTTGTGCCCTCGGTTTATCTTTGGGGGGGGGGGGGGATGACTGAAAGGACCTCCACGGCCCAGGAATGATTGTTTTGACAGGTTTTTATTGTGCATAAAATTGCGTCATTGTTTTGTTTAACATTGAAAGGAGTTAAACTGCTATGAACTTAATGCGCCACCCCCCCAGTAAACCATTAGGTCCCTTTATGTTCCTGACTTTATAAGTCTGTTTCCCTCCGAGGAACATCTGTTGTATACTTAAATGACCTTAGTTCAAAGGCACGATCAACAGAAAATTCTTAACTCCGCGAGGAAGCATCTGAGGGTATCCGTTACTCCGCGCCGGCCGCGGTCTTGGGGGCTTCTCCGTTAACAGCTGTGCACATCTGCCCGCGCGGGCAGCGGCCCCTCTCTCTCTCTGCACGTCGTTAAAGATGCTCCGGCCTGCCTCTCGGCCGCCTTCCCGCTCTGCCCCATGCAGGGGACCCTGGCCAAAGCCTCCATTTTATGGGCACCGATAGCCAGGGTTCTGCCCAAGCACGGCTCCCCCCCCCCCCCCCACATGCGGAGGGCGTGTGATGAAAGAGGGGTGTGCGGCTGAGCCTTGGACAGAACATGAATGAGCACTAGGAATTCCGGGCAACTGGACCCACGCAGGGAACACGGGCCGTGCTCAGCCAAACACGAAGGAATCCTCGGGGGAAACACGAGCCCGTTGCAGAGAAAGCCTGCGCGAGGAGGCACCATCTTGGGAGGCCGTAAAAATCATATTGGAAACAGAGACAGCAAGGCAGCCGGCGTGCTGGCTTCCACGCGCGCGGATGAGCTCATCCTGACGTTATTCCCATTTTCCAGATGAGTCAACAGGCACCGAGCGCCCCCGGCTCCCGCAGAGGAGGGCCCAGCGTCGGCCTCCAGCCGCCCTGCCTCATAGGTGGTCCCCGCCAGTCTGGTCACGTGACCCCGGCCAGTCTGTCCAGGCGAAGACCACGACCGTGTGGACAATGGTGGCCAGGTGCTCCGAATGCCTTCCTCCGGCTCCTGTGCTCCAGCCGTGGCTCTCCGTGGGTCTCCACCAAGTTGGCTGGCAGGCTTCCTTTTTCTTAAGGGTTTGGTCAGATTTTCCAGGGAATGTGACTTTCCCAGGATGCTTTGCTGTCAAGTCCACCAAACATCGGGGGGGGGGGGTGCAAACCTGAACCACTCCAGGGGGCTGCGGGGAGGTGGGCTGTCTCCTGGGCCCGCTGACGGGGCCTCCACCGTGTCCAGCTGGCTGGCTGGGGGTTGTCCTGGGTTGGGGCAACTGGGCCCCAAGTCAGGTTCCAGGCACGCCGGGGCCCCTTCCCTCAAAGGGCTCCCTGGGATGTCATGCACATGTGAATCTTTACGAGTTGTTGAAACTTTCCTGGAAGTTGGTGGGATGCTGCAAAGCTAGCTCACGGACTTGGGCCTCTTTGCAGTTGGAGAAGTCATTGCTCAAAAGAAAGGAAAGCTGGGTTTTGCCTTTTGTTCGTGAAAAAAAAGAATGTTTTTAAAAAGTACAGATCCAATCCCAGCGCCTAGCCTGCCAGGGTCTCTTTGTTGGGCCAAAACGTGGCAGCGTTGCCTCCGCGGCGCTGGGAGCATGTGGGCCCACCTGGGCCCGAGGAACCAACCTCAAGGGCTTTGTTTGGTTTTGGCCATTAAAGTCCTGGTTGAAATGGGATGTGACCCACAACCCTGTTATTCTTTCGTTTTCCGTTCAGCCAGTCCCTCAGCCCAAGAGGATCAAAGCCCAGGCGGTGTCCAGGCCCGTGACGGCCCTTAAGGTCGCGGAGTTGAGCAGAGTCAACAATCTGCCCTGAACGAGCAAAGATACTGACTGGCAGGGGAGGAGGGGCAGGGGGCAGGGGATGGGGAGAGAAGGAGAGACCTGGGTGGCAAAGAAGGGCTCCTAACCCGTCCTGGGGATAAGGGAGCGCTGCCAGAGCCGAGGTTCGGGGGATTGTAAAGGCCAGGCGAAGAGCAGAGAAGGAAGCGGAGGGATTTGCAGGCAGAGGGGACAGCGCTGCAAGGGCCTGGGTGCTGGGGCCTCTGTTACTTGGGCCCAAGAGGATGCTGGGGAAGGAGGCAGTCGCGTCCAGACGCAGGGCGATCTGACAGCGCACTGGTATGGCTCACCTCACTCCCCTGGCCTTAATCCTGGCCCTGCCAGCCTGTGCCTTCATTCGGGATTTTGATATTTTGTTTGTCATGGATTTTTTGCATTCATTTTGAATCCACAAAAGACTGCATTAAAACATGATTTATCTTGGTTGCTGAGTTTGGGGGGCATCCCCTTAAATTCTGCACCGGAGTTGGATACCTCACTCTCCCCACCCTAGTCCTGGCTCTTTCAAGAGAGGAGCTTGGGGCGTGGGCTGGACAGGACGCCAGGGCGGCCCTCTCAGCTCAGAGCCCTGCCTCTTACCCTGAAGGGGGCAGGGGGGCCGGGGGGCCGGGGGGGCTGCGGGCAGGACCCAGGTCCCTAGGGCAAGGCTCTCAGCTCAGCGCACAGGCATGCAGCCTCACAGGCAGGCAGGCAGGCAGGTGGGAGGGGGAGGAGGTCTGGTCCCCATTAGGGCTATTTGCTGTGGTGTCAGGCCAGCGGGGCTGCGGGCTGGTTAACAGGCGTGGCCCGGGCTGCTGGGAAGGAGCCGCTGCCTTGAAATCGCATTGATTGCCTCTAATTTCCCTGCCCCAGGCAGCAGGCCCGGGGGCAGCTAATGCAGGGCGGCAGCCGTGGCAGCCCAAGATGGGACATCTGTCCTGACGGAGAAACACAGCGGCTGCTCTTCTGGGCTGGTTCTTACGGATAACGCAGTTCGCCACCACGGAGGGCCCGGCCGATCGAACTCCACCTCCTCCAAGAAGCCTTCCCGGCCTGGCCTGAGCCCTGGGTGCTGGCAGCAGGCACAGCTGGGCCCTGTTGCCCCGCTGAGAACAACTCCCGGCCTCCCTCCGACCCTGGCTCTCTAGTTGCCGAGTGGACAGAGAGGACCGCTGGGGCAGACGTGGGTGATGATGGTGGGGTGCTGTGAGGACGGGCCCCTTGTTCAGCACAGCACCTCCCTTCCACGAGCAAGCACGGCTTTCCCATCGACGGACGGCCACCGCCCTCCACGCCCAGGCCCACCCTCACCCCACCTCTCTGAAGCTACAGAGGCACCAGCCTCTCCTCTCCCCCCAAAAAGAACCCAGATCCCAAATCAGCCTCCTACTTCTCACCATCCATTCCCAGGCGACCCGCTGCCCCTCGGGGGGAAGCAGAGATAAGCCCGCTGCCCCCGGGGGGCCTTGCTGGGGCTGGCATGGCTGGGAGTGAGAGTGGGCACCCCCCCCCCACTCCCTTGCTCACTGCTGGCTGCTTCCTGTATGTCTCCCCGCTTCTCTCCCCCTCTGCCTTCCAGCCTGACCTCCCGGGGAGCCAGCACCTCGGAGCCAGCGAGCGCCTCACTGCTCTCTCAGGCATTTCTCTGTCTGCTTCATCTTTTCCTCTCCAGCCCTTGGTCCCAGGCTTCCACTCCCCTCCCTCCTCATCAGCAAAACCTGTCACGCAGTCAGAAGTGCTTTCTAACAGTCAGCGGCTGTGCCAGGCGCTGGGCGTGGAAGGGTGGCTAGCACAGGGATGCCCTCGTGCAGCGGTCGCCAACCTTTCAGACCTCACAGGCCGCTGGTTGGCGACCGCTGTTCTAGTGGCTGTCCTCTGTGTGTCTGTGTGTGTGTGTGTGTGTGTGTGTGTGTGTGTGTGTGTGTGTGTCTTCCTTTAGCACCATTTTTTGAGCAAAGTGGGAGATGAGGCCTGCCCTGCGACCACCGAGGAAAACAGACGAAGCCCATTCTTCCCCCTCCCACACCTGCCCTGGACGCAGAGGCTGCCTTGGCCCTCTCCTCCTCCTCCTCCTCCTCCTCCTCCTCCTCCTCCTCCTCCACCCTCCGGGGCTAGTCCGGCTCCACAGCGTAGGGAGTGAATGGGGAGGCCGGGGCCTCCTCCCGCAGGCAATGCACGTCAGGCTGGGATGGTGAATGGCCGGAGAGGAGCAAGAAGCCAGGTCACCACCAAGTCAGGCCCAGAAAGCACTGCTTCCCCCCGGGGCCTGGCCGGCAGCCCCCCCCCCATTTCAAAGGGCTTGATAAAACGGCTTGGCGGCCTTGTCTCCCCCACACGCTGCGCAGCGGCCCGGGCTGGGAGGGTGAGGTGCTCCTCTGCTGGGTCAAGGTGCTCCAGGCTCCCCCGGGCCCCCAGAACCGGCGCCTTCCGGCAGCCAAACAGCTGCGATCCCCGCGGGGCCCGGCAAGCACCTCCGTTCAGTCAGGGTCGGTGTCCATCGGGAAGTCCTTTGGAGGCCTAACCCCAGAGCCTGGTGGCGAGGCAACATGCACTCAGGGCCCACACGTGTGCCTGGGTCTGTGTGCATCCAGGCACACACGCCCGCAGAAACACAGCCACCCCGCGTGTCCGCGGGTCCCTGTGCACACCCAGGAACGCACAGACAAGTCCCGTCACTGAGAACAAACTCAGTCCAGGAACCACAGTCCAGTAGGTTGGATGAGGCAGGAGGAACATTTTCAACTGAAGAATAAAATATAGGCTAAGGAGGTTCAGAAACAGCTTTAAAGGAACAAAAGGAAGGAGCTAAGCCAGCATCTTCGCGCTGCTGATGCTATCAGACAGGACTGAGCTAGCACAGGGGCTCGGCCCTGTTCTCTAGAGAGGTGTCCCCCCCGCCCCCCGGGCACCAGCCCTCTCTCCTGGCAGCGCCCACAGTTCGGGATGCTGGGGGCATTCTGTAAGCGTCAGAGCCTGGCCTCGGGCCCACTGTGTTCGCAGGTGGAGTGGACCCGGCTTCAGGACGAGGCCCTCAGGGACCATGAAGCTGCCAGGCCCCAGGGGGCTGCACTCTGTGTGGCCCCGTTAGGTATTAGGCCAGGATGAACCCGTTCTAGCTCCTTGTTCACAAATGCAGAGGCTGGCCCGAGTCCAGCTGGCCAGCAGCAGTCAGGACGGTACCCCCGGCTTCCTCCCTCCTCGTTGTCTACCCCACAATTCAGGCCAGTCTGGCTGACCTGGGCAGAGGTAGGCCCGTGTGCCAGCCCTTCCCTGACCCTTTCAAGAAAAGGGTCTCTCCGGGCTCTGAACTGACCTCGCGGTTGGTGGCCACTGGCCGGCCTGCCCTGGGAAGCGAGGGAGGGTCGTGCCCAGCAGATGGCCTCTGGGTTCTAATCCTCATTCTGCCACTGGGCAGAGGGTGCCTTGGGGTGACTCCACTTTGGGAGTCTCAGTTCATCCTTCTCTAATGTGGCAGCGGCAGTCCCATCGGTAAGGTCCCGGTAAGGATTCAGTCGGTAAAGGGACTGGGACCCAACCAAAGCTCAACACGTAAGACACTCCCAGAGCCAGCCCCGCTCAAGTGAGCTCCCAGGCCCCCCGGCTCCCTTCAGTGTACTCGCCGCCCCTTCCCGCGCCCCAGAGAGTGGGAGGCAGAGGACTTCAGGCCGTCCTTCTACAATGTGGGCCTAGACCAGCGGTGGGCAAACTTTTTGACTCGAGGGCCACCATGGGTTCTTACACTGGACCGGAGGGCCGGAACAAAAGCAGTCTGACCATGCTGGCACTCTCCTCTTGGGCTGCTGGTGAAGGAGCGGAGGGGAGAGCAAGAGAACCCTCCGCTCTTCCGGCTCCGCGGGCCGGATAGAACAGCCGAACGGGCCGGATCTGGCCCGCGGGCCGTAGTTTGCCCATGGCTGGCCTAGACCACCACCAGCAGCCTCGCCTGGGAGCTGGTTAAAGAGGCAGCTTCTGGGCCCCACCGGGAGCTACTGATTCAGATACTGAGGGGCGGCCCGGGGCTGGGGACTCTACCAAGCCCTCCAGTCTCTGCGGTGCAAGCTCAAGCCTGAGGACCCGGGTGAAGGTCAGTGCATGGGACATGCCACTCAGGCCATCGGTCTACACCGCCTCTACGCTGGGTTAGCCTTCTCTGGCAGCTGCCGGGAGGATACTCACCACCAGGCTCTGGGGTTAGGCCTTGAGTCCCAGCCTGGCTTCCACACCCTGAGGCTGACTGACCCCTCCTGGTCACTGCACCTGCCCCGTCCTGCCTGCCCCAGCCCTGCTCACCCCCACCATCCCTGCCTGCCCTTTCCTCCCCTCCTCCACAGCCCCCCACAATGGGCCTCCCCTGCTCCTGCTCCGGCCGCGTGCACCCCAACCTCTGCCCTGCACGCAGCCCGCGTCCAGCTGGGCCGGGCCCAGCCCGGAGGGGGAGACTCAGGGACCTGACTTCAAAGCCTTGTCGGAGCGAGCCTGGTTTGCGGCGGAGGTCACAGATAAACCAAGGAACAATTCGGCCAGAAACTGCGCGTGGGGGGAGGCTCCCCGGGGCGCGGGGGAGGGAGGGGGCGGGCTGGGCTTGCTTCTGCAGCTGTTTCTGGAGGGATCCTTCCAGGAGCCGGCCCCACGCCAGGCCCCCCCAGTTAGGCAACCTGAGGGCGTCCTGTCCGCTGACCCCACCCCCACTCCACCCCCACGAGCATTGGAATTGCTTTTGTTCTGTCCCGATCCCTTGCATCTCCTCTCACTTGTAATATGGTCCCTGCTAAGACGACACTGTGCCCATGAGCAGCTGGGTGGCGGTACCAGACCGGGTGGGAGCGGAGCCGAGGGCAGGTGGCACCCACAGGTGCTGCTTCTCTGCCGCACGGAGCTGCCTGTGCCATGCTGCCCCCTGGCTCAGCAAGGTCTGCGTGTGCCCTTCCTGCGTGCTCCAGAATGCTATGCGTAGAGTCCGAGCACCCTCCCATGATGCCACAGGGGTGCCCCTCAGGGCATGCGAGCCAAGTGAAGGTCTGGGAGCTCCACTCCATGCCAGGAAAGGCATGGAGGGCAGCATGGAGGACATGAACCCCACACTTCGTCCTGAGCCTCATGGCCTGTGAGAACTTTGTCACTTCTCACCCTCAGAACTGACCGGTGGGCAGAGCAGGGCGCTCAGAGGCTGAGGCAGGCAGAAGACCCGTCCAAAGCCCCAGACCAGCCGGGCCCAGGTGCCCAGCTGAGTGCCTGTCCCAGAGCTGCCTGCGGTGGGCACCGCCCTGAGACGCCCGTAACCCAGGGGAGAGGTGGCTTCACAGGCTGGTCTCCTGTCCTGGCCGCTGGGGGTTCGGTGGGACAGCCATCGAGAGTGGGTGCCGTGCACTCAGAGTGGCAGCATCTGCCAGTGCTGGGACCTGGCCCACATTTTCTGAGCACAGAGAAAGCAGCCCAGACTCACCAAGAGAGGGACACTGCCACCTTCCGCCAGAACCTTGCCCCCGGGAGGCTCCCGGGATAGGACCCTCCGGGGGGGGGGGGGGAAGGATGACTTGCTCTGGCGGAGCCTGCAGGGCAGAGTGTGCCATGCACATCAGGAGCAGAGCTGGTGCTGGCAAGGGAGGGGGGTGAGCAGACAGCTGCCGCCCCTCTGTTGTGGGGCCGGCGTTGAAGAGCCGTCGCGCAGATAATTGGGGCGACGTCCTGGTACACTGACGAGACCCACTTCCAGATGGCACCGGGGGACCACTGAGCACAATTAGCCAGGGGAGATGACTCCACCTGCTATTTTTAGAGGGAACCACATCTGGACGTGGCATCTCTGGGCTGGAGACGGCGGCACGAGAAGCCGGGAGATTTGCATCATCTTCCGTGATGGACTCATCAAGATTTCTCCACCATGTTTCCAGGCCTTCAGATGAAAAATCGCTCTGGTGTTTTTGTGCGTGAGGCCTGGCCCCCGAGCAGCCTCCAGAAATATCCTCCAATCGGTGCCCAGAGCTGCCCTGGAAGGAGAGGGAGGGTCCCGGCAGTCTCGCTTCCTGCAGCCAGCTCTGTCCGCAGGCTGTGGTGCTGAGCAGCTGGGGAGCCAGGCCCCGGCGTGGCCAGGGGCCCTTCTCTGGGTTCATGGGTCTGTTTGCTGGCGATACTGCTGGTACACTGCCCCCGGGTCCCCAAGAAGCAGGCCACGGACAGTGAGACCAAAAGAGCAGAGAGGGACTTTGATGTCATAAAGATGGAGGCTCAAGTCCCAGCCTGGCTACTTGCTGTGGCCTGGGGTGAGCAACTTCACCCCCTGACCTCAGCTCCCCACCTGTAACAGGAGAGACCTACGTCGGAGGAGGAGAGCTAAACACAGTGCAGAGGAGGGTGTGCACCCAGGTCCCAGCGGACAAAGCTGTGCCTCTACTTCTCAGCCCAGCTTAGGTCTTGAACCCGGGGTCCACTGCTGGCAGGCAACCACCCGCCATTCCCCAGGAGGCCCGGTCTCTGCCAAACTTTCTCAATCAACTCCCCGTCGACACAGCACGCCCTCTCTGTCCCCAGGGGAGGTGGGAGTTGCAAGTGTTAGAGGGAGGGACCCCGGCCTCTCCCTCCAGCTGCCTCTGGCCAGGCCTGGTCCTGGATGTCCCTCGTCTGATCCTGTGGCCGTGCTGTGACTGCTGCTGCCCGGTCTGCATGCTTCCTGGTCACCAAGTGCACAGGGTCTTCACCCAGGGTCCTAGCTGTCATTTTGAAGGGCATCTCCACATCTTCTTGCTGGCTCTCAGCCACTCCCTCACCCCTGTGGGGCCCAGCAGATTCATAAACGTTCCCTTCCAGCACCCCGAGTGGTTTCTGGCGTTCCTTGCCAGACATTTCTTCCCTTTCCCTTCACCACCCTGCCAGCCCTCACCTCTCAGAGCCTCTCTCCTGGAAGCCTTCCCCGCCTACCAGGTGACTGCAACCGATGTCCCTTCCCTGCAGCCCTGCCCACAACAGACCCCGCTGGGGCAGCCCGTCCCAGGACTCCGGGCCGCCTGTGCGTGTCTTCTTATGTCTCACATGGTGCATCCCAGTCCCTACTGGGAAGTCCCCACGGGTGACCACAGTCCTCTCTTCCAACCTGCTAGGGCTCAGCCCCCCGCTTGGCTTCCCCTGTGCTAGCCCGTGCTCCCCTATGATGAGGTGGGGGATCATTTCTATGACTTTCTTCATACCTTCCTGTGTTCTCTAAGGTTCACACAACCAACGCAATAACTCTTTGTTTCTCAAATTTTTAAAATAACTTGCTAGTTTAGTTAAAGGTAAGAAAGCAACCTTTGGTAAATAGCAGTTCCCCCAGCCCCTGGCCAGAAAGGAGGGATTGAGGAGTGATTAAAAGTGAAGGCTTTTACCAAAGTTAGCAGAAGGAAGGAAATGAAGATCACAGCAGAAATAAATAGAGACTAAGAAGATAATATAAATGATCAATAAAATTAAGAACTGTTGTTTCTTGGAAAGATAAATAAAATAGACAAACCTCTAAGACTTATCAAGACAAAGACTGAGGACTCAAATACATAAAATTAGAAATGAAAGAGAAGAAGGCATTACAACCAATGACACAGAAATAGAGGATCATAAGAGATTTCTGTGAACAATTTTATGCCTACAAATTGGACAACCTAGAAAAAAATTAATAAATTCCTAGATACACAGAACTTACCAAGACTGACTCATGAATAGAAAATATGAACAGACCAATTACTAGTAAGGAGACTGAATCAGTAATATAAAAAAAAAAAAACAAGATCAGATGGCTTCACTAGTAAACTCTACCAAACATTTAAAGAGGAATTAGCTCTTAATTCAAACTCTTCCAAAAAATAAAAGAGGAGAGACACTTCCAAACTCAGTTTTTGAGGTCAGCATTACCCTGATACCAAACCATGCAAGGACACTACAAGAAAAGAAAATTATGGGCCAATATCCCTGATGAGCAAAAATATAAAAGCCCTCAATAAAATATTGGCAAAACAAATTCAGTAGCACATTAGAAGGATCATATAACATGATCAACTGGGATTTATTCTAGGGATACAAGTATGGTTCAACATCTGCAAATCAACCAATGTGATATACCACATTAACAAAATGAAGGGTAGAAATCATATGATCATCTTAATAGATACAGAAAAAAAAAACACCTGACAAAATTTGACATTTATTCATGATAAAAACTCAACAAAGTGAATACCGAGGAAATGTACCTCAATATAATAAAGGCTGTATATGACAAACCCACAGATAACATTATACTCAACAGTAAAAAATGGAAAGCTTATCCTAAGATCAAGAATAAAACTAATCCATTCTCACCATTTTATTCAACTTAATATTGGAAATCCTAACCAGAGTAATTAGGTAAGAAAGAGAAATAAAAGGCATCTAAATTAGAAAGGAAGAAGTAAAACTGTCTCAATTTTATATGACATATGATATGTAGAAAACCCTAAAGACTTCACCAAAAATTATTAGAATAAACAAATTCAGTAAAGTTTCAGGATACAAAACCAATACATAAAAGTCAGTTGTATCCCTATGCACTAACAATAAACTATAAGAAAGAGAAAATAAAAATATAATCCCATTTATGATTGCATCAAAAATAATAAAATCCCTAGGAATACATTCAACTTAGGAGGTAAAAGATTTATACACTGAAAATTATAAGATATTGATGAAAGAAACTGAAGAAGACACAAATAAATGGGAAGATATTCCATGTTCATGGACTGAAAGAATTAATATTGCTAAAATGTCCCTACTATCCAAAGCAATCTACAGATTCAATGTAATCCATATCAAAATTCCCATGGCATTTTTTTCTTTTCTTTTCTTTTCTTTTTAAATATATTTTATTGATATTTTACAGAGAGGAAGAGAGAGAGAGATAGAGAGCTAGAAACGTTGGTGAGAGAGAAACATTGACCAGCCGCCTCTTGCACACCCCATACTGGGAATGCGCCCACAACCAATGTACATGCCCTTGACCGGAATCGAACCTGGGACCTTTCAGTCCGCAGACTGATGCTCTACCACTGAGCCAAACCGGTTTCGGCCCATGGCATTTTTTCATAGAAATAAAACAAACAATCCTAAAATTTGTATGAAACCACAAAAGACCCCAAACTGCCAAAGCAATCTTGAGAAAAAACAAAGCTGAAGGTATCACACACCCTGGTTTCAACTTATACTAATCAAAATACTACAGTACTGGTATAAAAAACAGACACATAGATCAATGGAATAGAAGAGAGAGCTCAAAATTAAACTCACTTGCAATTATGGTCAATTAATTTATGATAAAGGCACCAAGAATATCCTATATAATAAAAGCCTAATATGCAAATTGACCAGTGGAACGACCGTTCACTATGATGTGCACTGACCACCAGGGGGCAAGTGCTCAATGCAGGAGTTGCCCTCAGCCTATAGGCCCCAAGCCAACCAAGGCAAGTGTCAGTGGGGTACCCCTGATTACCCTGCCAGATTGGCCCTGACTGCCAGCCAGGCCTAGGGACCCTACCCATGCACGAATTTTATTGTGGCCTGGCATGAGCGACTTCCCCAGGCCTCTAGTATAATTGGGAAAGGGTAGTCTCTTTAAGAAATGGTTTTGGGAAAACTGGAAAGCCACATGCCAAAGAATACAATTGGGCCCCTATCTTATACTACATACAAAATCAACAAAAAATGGATTAGAGATTTCAACATAAGGACTGAAACCATAATGTTCCTAGAAGAAAAAAGTTATGGGTAAGACTGTAGACATTGGAGCTTGACAACAAAAGCAAAAATAAACTACTGGGACTATATCAAATTAAAAAGCTTCTGCACAGCAAAGGAAATCAACAACAAAATGAAAAGGCAACCAACAGAATGGGAGAGAATATTTGCAAAGCACTTAAGAGGTTCATATCTAAAATATATAAAAAACTCATACAACCCATTAGCAAAAAAAAAACCAATTTGATTTAAAAATGGGCAGAGGTAGATATAGTGACAATAAAGCAACAAGCAGACTGTCAAATTACAGCAGGGAGGGTAGGGAGATATGGGGGAGATAAGAGATCAACCGAAGGACTTGTATACATGCATATAAGTATAACCAATGGACACAAAACTCTGAGGAGGGAGGGCATGTTTGGGGGGGGGCAATGGTAAGATATGTACACAGATAAAAATTTAATTTAAAAAAATAAATAAATAATAAAAAATAAAAAAGATATATTTTAAAGTAAAAAAATAAAATATAAAATACGTGAATAATAAAATAAAATAAAAATGGGCAGAGGAACCAAATAGACATTTTTCCAAAGAAACATATAAATGGCCAACAGGTATATGAAAAGGTCTCGACATCACTTATATCATCAGGAAAATGAAAATCAAAACCACAAAATATCACCTCAAACCTGTTACGGTGGTTGTCATAAAAAAGACAAGAGGTAAGTGTTGGCAAGGATGTGGATGGGCACTGTTGGCAGGAATGTAAATTAGTGCAGCCACAATGGAAAACGGTATGGAGGTTCGCCAAAAATTTTAAATATAGCTACCACATGATCCAGCAATTCCACTTCTGGGCATAACCACTATCTCAAAGAGATATTTGTACCCGAAATTCATTACAGCATTACTTACAATAATCAAGACACTGAACCAACCTAAGTGTCCATCGATGGATGGATGGATAAAGAAAGTGTGGCATGTGTGTATGTGTGTGTGTGTGTATTAAGTATGTAACAAAATTTTACCAGCCAAAATCTGCCATTTGCAACAACATGGATAGACCTTGAGGGCATTATGCTAAGTAAAATAAGTCAGACAGAGAAGGACAAATACTGTATGATCTCACTTACATGTGGAATATAAAAAAATGCCCATGATCAGAGGCAGCTGGTTGCCAGAGGCAGGATGGGGGAAATGGGGGAAAGTGGTCAGAAGGTACAAACTTCTAGTTTGAATATTAACCAGAGGCCCGTGCACAAATTCATGCACAGGTAGGATCTGGCTGACCCACCGATGGGGGACGATCAGGCTGGGCTGGCCGGGGAGAGGGGACACAGGAGGTTGTGGGGGAGGTGACCAGGGTCCCAATCAGTCCGGTCATTTCAGTCACTTGACTTTTATATATATAGACAGGTTCTGGGGATATAATGTACAGCATAGTGGCTATCCTATATAACAAAAGGCTAATATGCAAATTGTCCCTATGGGCAGGAGTTTGAACAACAGGGAGTTAGAGGTGCGCTGACCACCAGGGGCAGGTGCGGAACATGGCGGGTGTTGGCAATGTGGCGCTGGCAGGGGTGGCAGTGGAGGTGCTGCTGGCCCCGATGGGCCCCAACAAGTGGGGTGGTGGCAGGAGGGTGGAGCAGGTGAGCGGGCAGTGCAGGGCCGAGGTGGGTGTGAAGGGAGGCCTGGCTGGCAGTCGGGGGAAGGTAGGCCCAGGCCAGCAGCCACTAGGGACCCTACCAGTGCACAAATTTAGTGCACTGGGCCTCTAGTAGTTAATAATACTGTCTTGTAAATGTGAACGTTGCTAAGAGAGCAGATCTTACACGTTCTCATCACGCACACAAGAGTTCGTAATTACGTGTGGTAATGGAAGTTAACTAAACTTACTGCAGTGGTCATTCGACAACATACACGTATATCAAACAATTATGTTGTATACTTTAAACTAGTATAATGATATACGCTAGTTACATCTCAATAAAATGGAGGGGGAAAAACCAGGTCCTATAATATTACCACTTTTATCAAAGAAAAAAATGTACACATTACTTTGACTCTAAGCTACTGTCAGTGATTAAGTGCACCCTTTTATTTACCATTAATTTTAAAAAGGCCTCCTACTGAACCATTCATGAGCCACAGATTGTAGGATACACCACAAGTTCAGAGATGTTAAAATGAAATGTGTATACTAGAATTGATAAAGTACTGTGCTATAGTCCTTCCACGGTCAAATATACTCCCCAGAACAACAACAACAACAAAAAGTGTGGGCTTTTATTTCAAATCCCGACTCAGGCCCTCATGTTGACTTGGGTGGGTTGTTACCCGCTCAGTGTTCCCAACTCTGAATGGGAACAGTAGCCATGCCTCCCTCCCGGGCCTGGCAGGAGGGCTAACTGCTGTCCACTTTGCACGCGGTCAGGAGCAAGTGCTCAGTGACAGAGGGGCCCCCGCCCCTGTTACTGTTGTCGTCTTCGTCCCAATGACACAGCCAACTTGGATGAACTAATTCCCAGGAGGTTGAGACAGCTCACAATGCCCCTGGCTGAGCCATCAGCAAGGCCACCCCACAGCTGGGTGGGCACCACTGTGGGACAGAGGCACCCACATTGCCTTAAGTGCTCAAGGGGCTCCTGGGTCAAGTCCGATCCCTCCACAGCACTAGGACTCACCACTGCTGAGCTCCCTGCTGCCCACACTCCCTTCCATCTTCCATTCCCTCCCATCCCCAACTCTCCTTCTACCCCCAAATTCCCCACCCACACCCCACCTTCCTCTGCCCACCCAGCTTCCATCTGCCCCCAACTCCCTCTCACCTCCAAGCTCCCTTCTGCCTCTGGCAAAGACAAACCCACAGGCCTAGAGCAGTCCAGCCTAGCACACAGCTGCAAACGAGAGAGAGAGAGGGCCACAAGAACAGCCCGGCCTGGCTCGGGCTGAGGGCGGCACAGCTCTGCTGGGGGGACAGAAGCACTTTTGTGGGCCTCCAGGGTGGCAAGAGGGGGTGCCAGGCAGACAGTAGGGATGTGCACCCCACTAGGCTGATACTCATGGTGGGCACACAGCTGAGCTGTCTCTGGGAGCCAGTCCTTGCCCAACCCAGAGCCTGGCCGAACAAAAGGAAAGAAAAAACCGGATTCTCACCCAACCCACGTGGAGCTATCTACCTTGAAAAAGAAACCCAGAAGTGGGCAGGCAGCACAGGGCGAAGGCTCAGACGTCAGGCAGCAGCAGGAACTGCCATGCCAGCTCACTCTTGCCAATCACACTGATCTTACACACACTCTGGGGGTGGGTAGGGGCTTGTGAGCCCTGTAATCACATGGGGGGGGGATCGGAAGCTCAGAGACACTGAGTGATTTGTCCAATATAACGCCACAAGCAGAGGGTGGGGACCCTGGAACCCTGGGCACACTGGTCTTCAGGTCCAGAATTTCTCCCACTGAAAAGCCAGTTGGTAATTTGCTAAGTTGAACCATATGAGACTGCTATTTTTGCCACTCAGCAAGTTCTTACGTTTCAGCCAATATTTAAAGTGATGTGCCTATTCTGGGGCCTCCTCCAGACCCCTCCCTCCTGATATTCTACCATGAGCAGTCCATTGCTTTGGCCTCTCTTCTTTGAGAAGGTACAGGCGCCTACGAGGCTAAACAGAACGACAAGTGGGGGTCATTCACACCCTAGTATAAACTAGTTCATCGGACAATTCAGGGGGAACGGACCAAGGGAATGGAAGCTGCTGAGGGGAGAGCCAAAGTGGTGAACTGGAAGGGAAGCAGAAGGCAGGAGTGGCCATGGAGAGAGGGCCCAACAGGGCTGCGGAGCTGGGTTATCTCACTATGATCCTCACAGAGCAACAAACGTCTGACAAGCTACCTAGTGTCTTAGCCTCTGCATTCCTCTTCCTCTTCCGCCGGTGGGGACTAACTACCCTGCCCACTCAGCCCACACAGGAGTGTACCAGGGGGTCAAAAAGCCTGAACCCCACGGGTCCTTCCTGCTTGGACCCTGTCCTGCGACAGTTGGGATCTTCGCTCCAAGCGAAGGTGGCAGCAGTCCAGGCCTCCGAGGTTTTCACGAGGGTCTCTCTGCTCACCCAGGGCCTTCCGAACCTTCAATGGTCGTAACTGCCACTGACTGTGCGCCTACAGCGTGTGAGGCCGCTCTTCCCGGTTTACAGGCGAGGAGCCAGGGTGCGGAGAGGGAGAGCGGCCCACGGGGGGGGGGGGGGGGGGGGTGTCACAGCCGGGGAAGGGTCGGAGCCAGACTCTAAGCCTCGCGGAGCCCGTTCCACGCTCCTGCTTCTACTGCAGGGGACTGTGGCTGGGGGTGAGAAGGAGGGGACTGGGGGGTCCTTCAGGCCTCAGGGTAAGCCGGGCTCTGACGCCCCTGGGTGAGACTCGCCGGCGCCGGTGCAGTGGAGAGGAGGCTGTGATTTCCCACAGGCCACACTCTCTCAGCGCGCTGGGGGTGGGGCCCCGCTGGGCCCACGAGGAGGGCCAAGGGCCCTGGCACTCTCCTTCGGGCCTACAGTTCTGGGAGAGGGCTGCCAAGAAGGGGCAGGATGGAGTCCAGATGTGGGGTTATCACGGGCCTGGGCGCTCAGTCTGACTCTGCAGCCGCATGATTTGGAGGAAGTGGCTTCACCTCCCCGGCCCGCAGCTTCTCCATTCGAAGCCCTCCTCGGCAAGGCTCTCGTGAGGAAATAGTGAGGACAAGGACAGCACTGAGCGCAGTGCCTGGCTCCCAGCAGGCAGCAAGTAGATGGTGATACTTTTCGTCAGAGTTCAGAGAAGATACTATTTGGTTTGGCCAAGAAGAGAAACACAGGGGGAAGTGGGGGGACTCACAATCCACTTTCCACAAAAGGACTTAGACTTCCTGTCACTAAGGTCTCCCCGGCCCGTGAATTCTTTGAAATCTATGCCGTCTCCCAAACACATAAAAAAGTGAACAATATGAGGAAATATATTAAGAGAGGTGAACTAACTTGCTAAGTATCACATAGTTATGAAGCTGTAGGACTGGGCTTTAAAACAAGGTCCACCTAACTTCAGTTAATTTAAAACAAGGTCCACCTAACTCCACTTGGGCTGGGTGAGAATCCAGTTTTTTCTTTCCTTTTGTTCGGCCAGGCTCTGGGTTGGGCAAGGACTGGCTCCCAGAGACAGCTCAGCCGTGTGCCCGCCATGGGTATCAGCCTGGTGGGGTGCACATCCCTACTGTCTGCCTGGCACCCCCTCTTGCCACTCAGTCTTTTCCCAGATACCATGCTGCCCTCGATATCCAAAGCTGGCTCAAAGAGACCTTCTAGCCCCTCAATTTAGCCATATCTCTTATGTGCAGAAGCCAAAGCCAATGAAAAAACATTTTACTGTGAAATACACATACAAAAGAGTACATTAATATAAGTCTATGACAAAAGGAATTTTATATATATATAAATATATAAATATATAAATATATAAATATATAAATATATACAGATATAAATATATATATTCTTGTCCTATCTGGTTTCAGTGGATACAGCATCCTGTGAACTAAAGGGTTCTGGGTTCCATTCCAGTCAAGGGCATGTACCTGGAATATAGACTCAATCCCTGGCCCTGGTCAGAACACATGTGGGAGACAACCAATTAATGTTTCTCTCTCACATCAAAGTTTCTCACCCCCCCCACTTCCACTCTCTAAAAAAATCAATGAAAAATATCCTTGGTTGATGATTAATTATATATTTATATAGATAGATAGAATCTATATATCTATCTATATATCTATCTCTATATAGAGACATAGAAACTGTGTTCTGGATCAGGGCGGGGGTTCCTTTGGGGCGTGGGGTGGACTGAGCGAGGGGCCTGTGATGGTTTGCAGGCCAGCCACACACCCGCAACAACCCAAGAGGAGGCCCTGGTATCTGGGATTTATTTATTTTCTATAACTGAAACGTTGTGGCCTTGAGCAGAGCCAAGCCTCCTGCTCACTCCGTGGCCACAGCCATTTTTTGTTGGGATTTATTTATCTTCTATAATTGAAACTTTGTAGCCTTGAGTGTAGCCCTGGGCTGGCCAGGGTGGCAGAGAAGCTTGGCTTCCTCCGTTGCCGGGGAAACCCAAGCCTCCTGCTTGCTGCAGCTCCATGGCCACAGTCATCTTGGGTGGGTTAATTTGCATACTTGCTCCTGATTGGCTGGTAGGCGTGGATTGGTGGTATAGATGTGTGGTCAATTTGCATATTATTCTTTTATTAGCTAGGATAGCCTCAAAAGTAATATATCTTTTATGTTTTCCAGTTTCACCAACATTTATGGAATTGTGAATTTCAATTTACCTTGTCTAAAATTTGTTGTGCTTCTTAGATCTGTGTTGGTGACTTTTAATAACTCTTGGGAAATTTCTGTCATTATTTCTTTGAAGACGGCCTCTTCCCCATTAATTCTACAATCATCTTCTGTAATTACACATAAAATATATGTTAGACCTTCACACCCTATCTTCCATGTTTCTTAACCTTGCTTCTTGTTGTCCATATCTTTGTCTCAACTGCATACTGGATAGTTTCTTAAGAATTAACAATTAATTTATTCTCTCTTCAGCTGCGTCTAATCTATTTTAAATTCACCCACTGAATGTTCCATTTCAATTATTACTTGGTAATAATTTTGGTAATTCTCACAATATTTCAAAATGTTTCATTATTTTGTATTTGTTATGATAATCTGTGATTAGAGATCTTTGAAGTTACTACTGTACTTGTTTTGGGGCAAAACAAACTACATCCCTGTAAAAATGTGAACTTAATCGATAAATGTTGGAAGTGTTCTGACTGCTCCACTGAGCAGGCAATTCCCCCATCGCTCTCCCTGTCCTCGGGCCTCCCTCCTTCCTGAAACACAACAACATTGAAATCGGGCCAGTTGATAACCCTACAATGGCCTCTGAGTGTTCAAATGAAAGGAAGAGTCGCACGTCTCTCACTTAAATCAAAAGCTAGAAATGACAACATAGTGAGGAAGGCATGTTGAAAGCCGAGATGACTACAAGTTAGGCCTCTCGCCCCAAAGAGTTAGCCAGTTGTGAGTGCCACGGAGAGTGCTTGAAGGACACTGGAAGCGCTCCTCCAGTAAACACACAAATGATAAGAAACGAAGCAGCCTCGTTGCCGACACAGACAAAGTTCTAATGGTCTGGAAAGAAGATCAAACCAGCCACAACATTCCTTGAAGGGAAAGCCTAATCTGGCGCAAGGCCCTAACTCTTTTCAATTCTACAAAGGCTGAGAGGTGAGGAAGCCGCAGAAGAAAACTCCGAAGCCAGCAGAGGTTGGCCCGTGAGGTTTAAGGAAGGAAGCTGTCTTCCGTAACATCAAAGTGCAACTCCGGGCAGCAGCGAGTCAGCCAGGAGGTCTGGCCGAGTCAATGAGCGCGGAGGGCTGCACTAAACAGCAGATTTTTAAGGGAGATGAAACAGCCTCCCATTGGAAGAAGATGCCACCCAGGACTTTCATATGGAGAGAGAAGTCTCAAAGACAAACGGACTCTCTTGCCAGGATTAATGCAGCCGGTGGGCTTAAGGGGAGGACAATTCTCATCGACCAGTCTGAACATCCTAGGGTCCTTAAGAATGATGCTACGTTTACTCTGCCTGTTCTCTACAAATGGAGCCACGAAGCCCGGATGATAACACATCTCTGTACGACATGGTTTGCTGAATATTTTAAGCCGCTGCTCGGAAAAAGATTCCTTTCAAAGCACCACTGCTCTTGGACCAGGCACCTGGTCAGATGGAGATGGAGATGAGATTGATGTTGTCTTCATGCCTGCTAACACACATATTCACTCTGCAGCTCAGGGATCAAAGAGTGATTGACTTTCAAGTCTTATTATTTAAGAAATGTATATTTCATCAGGCTATAGCTGCCACAGACAGGGACTCTTTTGATGGATCTGGGCACAGTAAATTGAAAACATTCTGGGGGGAAATTCATCCTTCTCTGTGCCATTAGGAATATTTGCGATTCACAGGAAGAGGTCAAAATATCAACAGTAACAGGAATTTGGAAGAAGTCGGTTCCAACCCTCACGGATGATTTGAGGGGATTCAGGGGAGGATGTGACTGCCGAGGCGACGGAAACAGCAAGAGAACGAACGGGCATTAGAGGTGGAGCCTGAGAGTGTAAGGAACTGCTGGGTCTCAGGTTAAAATTAATGGATGAGGAGCTGCCCCTTACAGATGACGACGAAAGACAGTGGTGCCTTGAGCTACTCTTGGTGGAGATGCTACGCAGATTGTAGAAATGATGACAAAGGACTTAGAATGTCAGATGAACTTAGCCGACAAAGCAGTGGCAGGGTTTACGAGAACCAACTCCAGTCTTTGAAAGCATCTCTACTGCGGGGAACAGAGAGACCCTTCCTGAGAGGAAGAGTCGACTGCTGGGACAACCTTCACTGCTGCCTTGTTTTAAGGAACTGCCACAGCCACCCCAACCTTCGGCCAACACCACCTTGGTCAGTCAGCAGCCATCAACACCAAGGCAAGATCACTGTCAAAAGGAGTACAGCTCACGGTGGCTCAGAGAATAGATAGCAATTTTTAGCAAGAAAGTGTTTTTGAAAATATATTTTATTGATTTTTTACAGAGAGGAAGGGAGAGGGACAGAGAGTTAGAAACATCAATGAGAGAGAAGCATCATTGATCAGCTGCCTCCTGCACACCTCCTACTGGGGATGTGCCTGCAACCAAAGTACATGCCCTTGACCGGAATCGAACCTGGGACCCTTCAGTCTGCAGGTCGACGCTCCAGCTACGGAGCCAAACTGGTTAGGGCAAGAAAGTTTTTTTTTTTTTTAATTAAGGCGTGTACACTGTTTTAGACATAAGACTTTTGCACACTTAATAGACTATAGTACAGTGTAGACAACTTTTATATGCCCTGGAAAACCAAAATATTTGTGTGATTTGCCTTATTGCGACATCTGCTTGTATTGAGAAGGTCTAGAATGAAACCTGCAATTGCTCTAAGCTATACCTGTATATGTGAATTTGGACTACATATCCATTTGAGAGCAGCTTTTGGTTAAATATTTTTGGGAGAGGTCACTGTCTTTCTGTTCACCTAAGGCCAAGTTGCTTTGCCCCCTCTTCTATGCAACAGAGCTCGTTTCTTGGTTACCCATGCACCAAAGATGCAGCCCTTGGGGCCCCAGCGTTATGCAGGAGTTTCTTAACTGTTTTCTCCCATTCCCAGTCCAGCATCAACATGGAGGCTTGAGGACACCAGGGTTGGCAAATCCTGGAACAAAATCAGGTTCTAGATACTTGCCCTGTAAGCATGTTTGTCACAAGCAGTTTTGCCACCTAACTAATTGGCCGTGAGGACATTTTGCCACAAAAAAATAAAAAATGAATAATGGGTTGATGGTGTGGTTTTTTGTTTGTCTGTTTGTTTAGTTCCATTTATTTCTTTATTATTGATGAATACTCTGCCCTCGGCAGACAATATATTTAAGCTAGTTGTCAGCTTAGCTTCATTTGTCTAATGACAAAGTCCTCACAGTTACTCCCATTCATATACTTTATAGAAATCTTAGCCAGCCCTTATAACAGTCCATACAGTGATGAGTAGACATGGTGCTGGTCTTAAAATAGCCAGCATTTCTTCCAGATGAGGATGATTTGTCCCACGAGTTGGTTTCTTACTGTGAAACACACTACATTGGGAGGAGAGAGAGGCCAAGGGCCCTGTTTGAGGGCACAGAGCTGAACCCCATTTCCCAGAGAATGAAGACAAGTGCTTAGGTACAATCCACAAAAGAACACTGGTTGGTTGTGCAGTATCGCCATCAATCTACACACATTTTAAATAAAGTTTTTTTTAATTTTGTTATTTATTTTTTCATGTTTCATTATGTCCTTTTAAATAAAGATTTTTTGATTTTGTTATTCATTTTTTCATGTTTCATTATGTCCTTTTTCATGTCCCTCTTTTACTTGCTGTGATTTCATCCTTCTTATGGCAAAACTGCCTTATGGCCAATCAGTTATGCGGTGAAAATGTTTGTGCAAAAATGCTTACAGCAAAGATGTCTCTGGTGAAAGCCCAGGACATGACCACAGCCGGCACTCGGCTCCATGCTCTTCACTCAGCTTCAGTCTCCGCAATCCCCTGTTGTCTTGTCAATTCAGGAGTAGAATTTTCTAAACATTTTATCTGATATTCACTGTTTTCGTTTGGAAAGATGTTGAGTGTATTTAAGGCATCATTTCTTCAGAAAGTCAAGTCCTCCCACTGACATTTTGGGCAAAAAATATAAAGTATTTCCTGCCTTAAAGCTAAGTGTAAGCAAATTTAGAATGCTGGTAAACATGTTTTTAAAATACCATTCTCCCTTCTCTTTACGGTAAGTCTCTCTCTCTCTCTCTCTCTCTCTCTCTCTCTCTCTCTCTCTCTCTCTCTCCCCTTGACAGAAAGAAATGAATAAACTAATTCATGCTAAGGTATTAATGACTAAAAACAGCTTATCTGTAGCATCCCCTGGTGTGATACATTATACTTAGTATGTTACGTATCAGGAAGCTTCCTAACTTTTCCTTCAAGATTTATATATTGAAAGGGTCCTGGAGAGTTTGACCCCAGGAGTAAGCCTGAGTTTAAACTCCAGGATTCTCTGTCAGTCAGAGGCTCCCTTCCCATTGTCCTCAGGCACCACTCCCCCGGGAGAGCCCTCTCTGCACTCTGGAGACTGGCTGTATAAGGTGGGACAGCAGTTCAGTAGTGAGATGGCCAGCCACACCCACAGGCTCCTCACCCAGCAGACCCGGATAGGAATGTGCATGTTAGCACTAGATCTGGCCAAACCCCTTAGAATGGTGGGGGCTGGGCTCACATCAGATGGCTCTTTACAAGCCTACACAGCTTACTCCCCTCCCCTGGCTCCCACCAGCATTTCCCATCCTCTTGTCCCAGCAGAGGTCAGAGAGGGTCATGGATGGATGCAGGAAGAAGGGATTCTAGAGGGCTTTTCACTCTAGCCTTTGTGTGTGAGATCCTGGGAGAGTCTCTGGCCCAGTGATAAGAGCCCCAAACACTTTCTGCCCATCTTTGTGGGGTGCTGCACTCTTTTCCTTCCTGGCTGCCTATACAGCCAGCTCAGAGTCCTGGACAGCTGCCCTGCCTGCTCCTGCCCCCTTACGAGAGGGTCCAGGGATGTAATCTGGGGAGATTGCCCTCAGGCCCTTGAGGGATCTTAGGTAACACTTTCTCTCACATATACATGTGACTAGATGGTGTTCTAATTATATATTGCTGCATAATTAATCACCCGAGACAGTGGCTTACTATAACAGTCATCACTGGTTTTGTTTATGAATATGCAATGTGGGTAGAGCTTGGTGGGCGGCTGATCTTTGCTCATCATCTGGGGCCACTCAACTGGGGCTGGAGGCTGCACTTCCAAGGTAACCTGGCGGCTGAAAAGGTGGTGTCATCGGTGCGTTGGGGCTTACTAACGGTGCAGAGGCTGCACAAGGCCTCTTACGACCTGGCCTCGGGAGCCAGGACATCATTTTTGCTGCACTGTAAGTCATGAATGCCAGTCCAGAGTAAAGGAAAAGATACTGAGACACCCCTCTCCACTGAATCAGTAAGAAAGATGTGGCCATCTTTGACTTACTTCATATGCATCTGGGTGAACAGGAATGTTTCAGAATCGGTGTATGTATGTGTGTGTGCGCGCACGCATGTGTATTGGGGATATAATGATTTAGCATAGACTCTTCTGTGTCTGGATGCTTCCACTCGGTTTAATGCTTTGGAGATACATCCATGCCATTGTATGTCTCAGTGGTTTCTTTATATTGCTGAGTAATATTTCATAGTATGGTCATTGTTTATCTCCTTACATGTTGATGGACATTCACTCATTCCCTCTCCCTCTCCCTCTCTTTTATGAGACCTTCTAGACCAGCTGTGGGCAAACTACAACCCGCGGGCCAGATCCGGCCCATTCAGCTGTTCTATCTGGCCCACGGAGCTGAAAGAGTAGAAGGTTCTCTTGTTCTCCCCTCTACTCCTTCACCAGCAGCCCAAGATGAGAGTGCCAGCATGGTCAGGTTGCTTTTGTTCCGGCCCTCCGGTCCAGTTTAAGAACCCACTGTGGCCCTCGAGTCAAAAAGTTTGCCCGCCCCTGTTCTAGAAGTTCCATGTAACATTTCCTTTGGATGCCAATGGCCCCAATGGTCCTGTGGCCACACCTATCCACAGGAAACCTGAGAGATGGGTGGCCACTGGGCTTTTTTTCCCAGGAGGAAGGTGAGAAGAGATGTTGGGGACAATTGACATTCTCATTTGACTGAGAAACCAAGATCCAAAAGGGCAGTGATTTCCCGAAAGTCACAAAGGCTCCAGATTTAGGGCCTTTGCATCTGTGCCCGGCACCGCCAATGTCCACAGGGCCCGCGGGCCCCGGAGAGAGCACCTCGAAGGAGCTGGCTGGTCTCGGGGAAGGAGGATCGTGTTTCCATGAAGCGTTTGACTGAGCACCCTTTCCCCAGCATGCCAGCCAATCCATAAAGCCACCCAGCATGCCGGTTACTCCCGACAGCCCCATTTCTTAGAGGAGACAGCCACCATCTAAAGAGGTTAAGTAACTTATCTGAGGTCGCACAGCGAGCAAATGGAGTCTGTGGGGTTCCAGACCCTCAGTTCTGCTGAATGCAGGCGCTGACCGCAGAGAGAAACATACTTTATAGAGGGTCTCAATGTCCCTTCCAGCAGGGAGGGAGGGTTCTATGCTGAAACTCATAAATAAACAGTCCCCTCAGAGCCCCTGCCCGCTGACCTCGGGGGCTGCCGCACGCCCGCACCCTCCTAATTCATTCAGGACTTTCCCCCATAACTCTCCTTCCCTCCATTTCATGCCTATAACGTATTAACATAAACAACGGTGCTGACAGCAGCTCAGCTCTCGCTGGCTCATGCTGGAATCTGACTGATGATTTTCATCAGGGAAAAAGACTAAACAGGTTAAGATGATTAAATTTTCTTAAACCTACAGCTAAGCCTAATCAAAGCCATTTGTGCAGAGGTGTGCGCGCATGTTTCTCTTTGCCGGAAGGTTGATTGGCAGTTTCGAATAGACGAGTATGACTTCTGGAGGAACCGAGTTAAAATGCGGCGTTTCCCACAACTTCCAGACCTTCGCATAGGCCGCGTCCCTGTGTAGGCCGGAGCTGTCATTTTACCGGAGTTCTTTTATAATTAGAGCTGTCCGTGTTGAGTAAACAGAGAAGTGCCCTAGCCTCCCAACTTCCAGGGGATCAGCCTGACCATGTAGTCCTGGGCAGAGCCTTTCCCCTCTCCAGGCCCTTTGGCCCTGACCATTCAGTAGGGAGTCTGGCCCCGAGGGTCCCCTGTTTATCTCTCCCGGTCAGCGGAGTAGAGGCACAAAAAAGGGGGGAATGGCGGGAGTCAGCACACAGGTGTGAGGTTCTTTGTCTCAGAGCTCTAAGAGAACCTGCTGATTATCCCCTCAGTGGATCCTGAAGGGGCTGAACGTGCTGGGGACACACATAGGTGACCGGGGAAAGGGAGAAGAAACTCTTATTTGTAGTTCTAAGACACTACTGGCTGGCTATGTTGCCCTCTGTGGCATCAGCCATCAAAATGCTAAAGAGCCTACCACCCACTGGGAATACATTTGTAAGCTCTTACAGATACCTGCTCACTGCACAGTACAGCTCCCTGATGATGACTATGCACTTTCTGGCTGACCTCTTCAACCCCTTTCTAGCAACCACCTAAGTGGTCCTCCTCAAAGCCCCTTACTGCTCAGGTTCCCTCTCCGTAGGAGGCAGGTCCTGTCCAGCTTGAGCCATAGCACCTCCCACCCTGTCCACACAACCTTCAGAAATCTCCTGTGTAAGGCTGCTCTGCTGCCATTGCCCTTGCCCCTCCCCTACCACCATGGGCCACTGGAGCCAGCCCTTTGAGTCCTGGACAGAAGCAGGCAGCAATATCCGTGTTCACAATCAGCCACAAATTGCAGGTTGTGTGTGCCGCTTTCTCTCCTGCCCTTTGCTCTATTCCATGCAGCAAAATACCCCATGGGTTTCTGGAGCTCAGAAAATATCCTGTCAGGGGCCCATTCCCAATTTCTGTAAGTACTTCTGAAGCCCTATTAACCTGCAGGTACCACCCTCTTTCCCATGGAGCAGCAGATCTGGGATGACACAAAACCTCCTTAACTCCTTTCAAATCTCTATTTTCTTTCACACAGGCTGGAGATAGATGATGGGGATAGTAGTCGCTGAACCATCTCTGCAACCTTTTGGTTGCCTGGATATATGTGGCTGGCGTCTAATTTCACAGTGTATTTTTTTCAGCTTTGGGGCTTCAGCCAATATTCTAAAATATCAATACTGGGTTACATAGATTTTAAGGGTCTTTCCCAGTACTTTCTCCTAGAAAAAGAACAGCAAACTAAATCCAAATAATGCAGAAGAAAAAAAATACAGACTAAAGTGAAAATAAACAAGATAGAAAATAGAAAAACAATAGAGAATAATTGACAAAATAAAAAGAACAGAACTGAAAAACTTTTAGCTAGACTGGCCAAGACAAAAAGAGAAGGCACAAGTAACTAAATTAAGAAATGAGAAAGGAGACATCACTACCCATCTTACAGAAACAAAAAAGGATTACATGGGAATACTACGAATTACCATATGCCAACAAAATAGATATCTTGGTTGAAATGGAAAAGTTCCTAGAAAAACACAAACTATCTAAACATACCCAAGAAGAAATAGAAAATCTGAATAGACCTATAACAAGAAAGAGACTTAATAACTTAAAGACTTCCCCCAAAGAAAAGCCCAGCCTCAAATGGCTTCACTGCTGAATTCTACCAAATGTTTAAAGAATAATTACTACCAATCCTTCACAAACTCTTCCCAAAAAAATCGAAGAGGGAACACTTCCCAACTCATTTTGTGAAACCAGAATTACTTGATATGAAAACCAGACAAAAGAATCATAAGAAAACTCCAGACCAATTTCTCTTAAAAATATAGATGCAAAAAATCCTCAACATAATACTAGCAAACTGAATTCAGCAATGTATAAAAATGATTATAAACTATGACCAAGTGGGTTTTATCACAGAAATGCAAGGTTGGCTTAACATCTGAAAATCAATTAATGTGATACACAGTATTAATGTAACAAAGAACAAAGGCCCACATGGTCACCTCAAAGCATTTGCCAAAGTACAAAAGGAGATGAAACTAAAAAGGTGTTCTAGGCAGGAGAAACTATCTAAACAACTTTGCAAGAAAAGAAGTTTTATTTGGGGGAACACAGAGAGGAGTAAAGAAGGTACTTAAAGAAAGGGTATGGGTGGTCAATCTGCAGAGAGCCTTAAATGCCAGTGTAAGAGATCAAGGGGAGCCATGAGGGCTTTGAGCAGAGAGGTATGATATAATGAAAGTGGCATTCTCGGAAGCTAGTCTGGACCAAATTATCCAGGGAACTTCCATATGCCAATGTGACTCCAAGATAAAGTTACAAACACAGAAATTTTCTAGAGGACGAGTTGTAATGTAATTTACTCCAAGAGTAGATCAATGCTTTGCACCTGGAAGTATATATAGGTTTTGAGGCCCACTTTAAGAAAACAAAAATAAAATTACAAATCAAAATTAAGTACAAAAGTGAATAAATATTTAGAATGAAAAAGGAAATGACAACAGATTACACCATGCCCATGGCTACTCCAAGCCATTCAATACAAGTTGGAGTAGAGAGAGGCAAAAATATTACCCAAAGAGGTTGTTACATCTGACTTTTGCAAACCATACGAAAACATATGACCATGGGAATACAT
Organism: Vespertilio murinus; assembly: GCA_963924515.1. Classification (NCBI taxonomy): domain Eukaryota; kingdom Metazoa; phylum Chordata; class Mammalia; order Chiroptera; family Vespertilionidae; genus Vespertilio; species Vespertilio murinus. The sequence goes on along the minus strand of OZ004715.1, from coordinate 28,654,657 downwards.
TGCATGGGCCTTGGAAAGACTGCTACAGATGAGGAGCCCTCTGCTCTGTGCTCAATCTACCCACCAGTGTGCTGGAGCCAGAGTATATATAGGCTCAAGCAAAACAACTTTTAACACCATTTCCCGATTTAACGATGTCATTCTGGCACATGAGATCAACCGTGGTGGGACATTTATACCACAGAAATCGGCAAATGCTGCACATTAGGGCTTCTCCCACTTCCAGAAAAGCGGTTTATAAACATTTGCCAGCACAATGCTGAGTCCACCTCTACTGATAGCAAAAATGTAAATCCAGCTCTAGTCCTTGGCACAAAGCTCCCATCATTGGCCACCACAGCTGGACCACTCAGAATCAAGGTCCTTAGACTGAGCATCAGATCAGGAGAGATCTCTCTAGGGCAGTGATCTCAGAGCCTTCCATCTGTGCACTGACCACTCTTTCCACTGTACCCCCTTCACGCTCTCACCTCCTCTGCCCTTTACCCTCCAAAAGGCAACAACTCAGAGTTAGCACCCATGAGTAGGTGAGATGAAAACATTTCAGATCTGGACTGAACGTGAGCCTTTTTCTAGGCCTAGAAGGTACACGGAGAAGGCTTCCATGGGAGGGAGACTCTCTAAGCCACTGGACCTTGGAGTCCTCCAGGGCAATGACCCTAACCATGAAGCCACGCCCTGACCCATTAACAGACCATTGGGCCTATGGCTGATGTGACCTGAGGTAACATTTCCAGCCTTTACTATTTCCAGAGCAGTGAAGCTCTAAGTCTCCTCCCCAGGAGCCACATCTCTTATTTTCCCTAAAGATTCTGACCTCCAGTTGGAAAGAGCCCCTTGTTCCAATACAGCGGGCGGGGGGGAGGCCATGCTCCTCGCCCTGTGCTCTCCAGAGTCACAGGCTCTGAGCCTCTCCCCCCTCTCCCTTCCCTCTCCACAGGGAGGGTGCCTCTGGTTTTAGCGAGCCTCCCCAGAGCCAGCCTTCTCCGCCCTTTCTCTGGACTTGCAGGACCGTTTCACAGAGAGGGAAACTGAGGCTCAGAACTCAGGAGTCACACCGAGGCCTATCTGACTACAATGGCCAAGCCTTTTCACCCCATTATGTTGCCTCCTGGACAGGGGTACGAGGTAGATTCTGTCTCCTGCCAGCAGAATGCACCCCAGTCCTCCACACAGGGTCCAGACTACCTGGAATTCCCCGAGTGGCTGGCTCCAGCCTAAGGGCTGTGGATGGAGAGGTGGAAGAGCAGGCAGATAAAAACAAGAGAGGGGTTGGGGGATTATAGGGCAATGCCCTGGGGTTATAGCCCAAGGACTTAAGTCGGAGGTGGGGAACATTTTTTCTGCCAAGGGCCATTTGGATATTTATATCATTCGCTGACTATAATTCACATAATATAAATGTATGCTGCTATGAAAAAAGCTCCTGGATGTATTGAGTTTCAAGGCCAGACCAAATGATTCTTCGGGTTTTATATGGCCCATGGGCCAGATGTTCCCCACCCCTGACTTAGTGAATGGTACTCAGTGGGCTTATACCTGCTTGCCACCCATCTCTGGGGATGGTCACGTGTGTCTCGGTGTGTCCAGCATCCACCAGCCAGTGTCGTCACTGCCTGTGAGTACCCCCTCCCAGGCTCTACCTGAGGACCCTTTGAGAATAAGCACTGGATATCAGCAGTGCGCTAGGGACTGCCCTTTGAGCCAAAAGATGTAGGTCCGAATCCTGGCCCGGTTAAAACTAGCCAGGGGATCAAGAGGGAGTCACCTAACTTCTCTCAGATTCAGTTTTCCTCCCTGTAAAATGGGCACAATAAAAATACCTACCTACCTACCTACCTACCTCCCTCTCTCTCCCCCTCATGGGCTATCAGGGGGATTCCTGACATACAGGAATCAACCAGAGTGGTTATTACCATTATGCTAAGATTACAGTATATTTCACAAATGTGTACTGACTGAATGGATTTCAGTCCTCGCCCAAAGTTATCCAGCAAGCCAGAGATGAAAGGCCAGGTCACTCAATGGAGGTAGTGTTGTCTGGTGGTTAGGGCCTAACCACTAGGCACATATACTTTGAGGTCATATTACATAGGTTCAAAATCCCACTCAGCCTGGGCAAGTTACTTATCCCCTCTGTGCATCAGTTTCCTTATCGGTAAAATGGGGACAGTAATAATAGCTACCTAATTAGGTAGGTAGTAGAAAATAGAGATAGATACATAGATAAATAGAAGCATAAAGCATAACATACTAGTATAGCCTTTATATATATATTAAGACTACAGGAGGTTGGCTGGTTGTGGGAAGTTGGCTGTGGGAGCACACTGACCACCAGGGGGCAACTCCTGCATTGAGCATCTACCCCCTGGTGGTCAGTGTGCATCATAGCAACCAGCCAGTTGTTTGGTCATCTGGTTGTAACAGTCGCTTAGGCATATATATTAGAGGCCTGGTGCACAAAATTAGTGCAAGAGTAGGTGTTCCCCCAGCTGCTGGCACCAGTTTCCCTCTGGCACCTGGGACCTGGGCTTCCCTCCATGCAACCAGAACCCAGGCCTCCCTCACAGCTCCGGCTTCATCCGGAACGACATCCGGTCTAATTAGCACATTACGCTTTAATTATTATAGCTATGCACACACATCGTAAGGATTAACTTCATATTTGCAGATAACTGAGGACAGTGCCTGGTACATTTGGAGTACAATTCAGTGTGAGCTATTGCCACTACGCAGGTGCCAGCCTGTGGCTGTCGGCAGAGAGCAGGACACCGGGCCCCAGGACTGAACCACTCCCTCCAGGAGCTTTTGTCCCAGCCACATCACCCCATGCAGAAGGTCTCCCACAGCTGCCAGACCTCTGTCATCCGTACCACTGGCCCCACCACTCACCCTGCTCAGATTTCCAATTATTTGTCCTGTTTTGAATTCAAGTGGGATATTAGCAGCAAGTCTGGCTTTATTAATGGCGGTGTCTTTAGTGTTATCGACTTTCTCACTCACTCCTCGCTCTCACTCCAAGGAGCTCTGTTTCCTTCAATTAAGCCCCATGCTAAGTGCTGAGCAGGTGACGCTGGTCTGGAGAGGCCTTTGTTCTGGGACTCGGGCGCTTTCTCATGGGCCGGAGATGGAGAGACAGTGCGCTGCTGCCTTTGAAGTCTGACATCCATCCCCACAAACAGAGCCGTGGGACAGAGCGGGGCCCGAGAGACAGGAGCCGGCTCTCTCCCCCCCGTCTGCCTCCCTTATACCTGTAGCGTGGGGGGAAGGAGCATGAGAGTATCTCCCTCACCACTCCAGCCTGAGACACCCAGCACCTACTGAGGACTGGAGGGTGTCAGCCTCGCTGAGAACAGATTGCATTCTGCAGGCTCAGCAATCGTGGCAGAAGCAACAGCTACTCAGAAGGAAGCGAGACAGAGACAGCAGCCCAAACTTTGCATTCCCCAGCCTGGGTTGGAATCCCAGCCCTGCTGTGCCTTGACGAGTTCCTTCAGCACAGTGAGCCTCCACTGCCCCCTCTGTAAAATGGGGTGATGAAAAACCTCTCCCCCAGAGAGGACAGATGGGAGCCATCCTCAGTGCCGGCCCTGACACTGTGAGGATCTTGCTGGGCAACAAGCTTGCTCCCAGCCTGCGTGGCCGGCACCTGTGCATGCATCTCCCGATCGCCATGAAGGGATCAGTCCCATGCTTCTGTACGTGTTTCTATACCGTGTCTTGGCTGGACACGTGTGCACATCACTGCATGCATCCCACACTATGAAATGAGGATGGGCATTATCTGGATTGCCAGCAATGGCCTGCCTGCTTCTTATTCCATCGCTGGCAGCTGGTTGGGGAAGGAGGCAGGCTCAGTAAACAGTAGGTCCTTGGCGACGGAACCAGTGGGCTCCAGCTGGATGTACTTTACAGTAAGTAAGACCTCGAGCAGACCCTCTCACCTGAGGGGGCCTGAGCTTTACACCTTCCTAAGCAACATCGGGAAAGGGAGGGCCAAGGCAGGTGATTCACTGAGAAGGACGGACACAGAGGGTGAGGGTAAAGCCCGCAGCGCAACGGCTGCCACATGGGAAAACCCAGCAAATGCCATAAACTTTGCTAGCGATGCCAGAAAGGCCTTGGACGGTAATGGCCTGGTGGTTCATTCACACAGTCAAGTACCGGCACCTGCTCGCCCGCCTCACGGTGTGGTTGGAAAGCCCATGACCTGCAGCTGGCCCTGAAGGCCCACACGTGTCCCACCAGCCCCCAGCGGAGGGGGCTGCCAGGAGGGGCTGGAAGAGAGCCAGCCAAAAACCCCGATCGGACGCGACAGCAGCGTTGGGGCCGCTCTGGCCTCGATGCTTCTCCCCCAACAGTCCTGGAAATGCTGCCAACCCCACCATTCTCCCTGGCACGCTTCCCCGGAGGCCTTTCTCCTCTCCCCCGCGAAGCCCTGCTCGCCCTCCTGATCCAGTGCCTGCCCCTCCGTGGAGGACGCCCAGAGCCCCGTGGTCGGGGTGATTCTCCACTGCACACCCCAAACTTCTGCCTTGGCGCCTGGCCGGGGTCGGCAGGCTCTCTTCCCTGCCCTCCGAGGCCGTGGGCTTCTCGGGCCGGGTCGGTTCTGGTTCTTCTCTCTGTCCCAGCACCTAGGGGAGGGGCCGGCACAGACAGCAGTCGGGAAAGAGCTGGCACGCTGGCCTCCGTCACAGAGTTACGCCCAGGAGTCTGCGGTTTTGATGGTGTCCACGTTGCACTCCGCTCTAGGAGGACCTGTCCTTCAGGGCTGGTCACCAGTCCTGCGCCCACCGGCACCGACTGAGTCAGAGCCGCCGGGCTCTGCGTACGCGGCTGGCACCCATGCAAACCGGCTGGCAGAAAGGAAGGGGGGCGGGCCAAAACCGGTTTGGCTCAATGGTAGAGCTTCGGTCTGCGCACTGAAAGGTCCCGGGTTCGATTCCGGTCAAGGGCATGTACATTGGTTGTGGGCACATCCCCAGTGGGGGGTGTGCAAGAGGCAGCTGGTTGATGTTTTTCTCTCATCGACATTTCTGGCTCTCTATCTCTCTCCCTTCCTCTCTGTAAAATATCAATAAAATATATATATATTTTTTTTAAAAAAAGGAAGGGGGGCGGGCCCTGGGGGAAAGTGGCGGGAATCGCCCCTGGCTGGATTCAGGTGGTTGACCACGGCCCTAAGGCTCTCTCCACGTGCTGGCTGCGCTGTCCGGGGAGCCGCCCCGGAAGTGGGGAGACGGCCACCGGAAGCTCCAGCTCCGTTTCTCCAAGTTGAGCAATCCCAGCGGCAGAAGGGGCCCCCTTTCCGGTCACTCCAGCAGCCCTCGCGAGAAGACCCCCGAGGGTCACGTGCCCATCCCTAAATGGATGATGCGGCCCTGCGGGGCGGGTGTCACTCTGATTGGCCAGGTCTGGGCCATGTGACCACCTCCGGGCTTCCAGACCACGGGCCTGAGCCCAGGTGGGGTAATGCCCCCAAGGGAAACCCGGCGCTTTCCAGAACGGACAATGGGCTCTGGACTGGAGACAGCAATGGATAGTCACCAGAGCGCCGTTATTAAATAAGGCCGAAAAGAAAAGACAAAATAACAACTTACAAAGGAGCATCTAACATAAGGGGACCAGACGTCCCGCTTTGGGCGGGACAGTCCCGATTTTGAACAATGTGTCAAGCGTCCCGCGGCGTTTTAAAAAAGTCCCGATTTTGCCCTAACTGGTTTGGCTCAGTGGATAGAGCATCAGCCTGCGGACTCAAGGGTTCCAGGTTCGATTCCGGTCAAGGGCACGTACCTTGGTTGCGGGCACATACTCAGTAGGGAGTGTGCAAGAGGCAGCTGATGGATGTTTCTCTCTCATCGATGTTTCTAACTCTCTATCCTTCTCCCTTCCTATCTGTAAAAAATCAATAAAATGTATATTTAATAAATAAATAAATAAAAATTAAAAAGTCCTGATTCTTGGAAAGAATCTTTCCAAATAGTTAAAAATCGGGACTGTCCCGCCAAAAGCGGGACGTCTGGTCACCTTAATCTAACACCCTCCAGGAGGCAGCGCACCAAACAATGGCAGTCCAAGTTCATGCCTAAATCAGAGCCGGCTCTGTCTCCTGGAAGGCCAGCTGTGCCGCACACTCCCACTATCGGAGATAGAAAGAGAGCAGGCTGGCCGGGCCGGTGTGGCTCAGCTGGTTGGAGCATTGTCCCCTATACGGAAAGGTTGTGGGTTCGACCCCTGGTTGGATCGAAAGCATCCAATTGATTTCCTCTCTCCCATCAATGTTTCTTTTTTTCCTTTCTCAATATATTTTCATTGATTGGAAGGGAGAGGAAGGGAGAAGGAAAGAGAGGCAGAAACATCTGTGATGAAAGAGAACCATTGATTGGCTGCCTCCCACATGCCCCCTACTGGTGATCAAGCCCGCAACCCAGGCATGTGCCCTTGACTGGAATGGAACCCGGGACTCTTCAGTCCACAGGCCAACGCTCTATCCACTGAGCCAACCCAGCTAAGGCCCATCACTATTTCTTTCTCTCCCCAACCCCTTCCTTCCTTCCTTCCTTCCTTCCTTCCTTCCTTCCTTCCTTCCTTCCTTCCTCCCTTTCTTCCTTCCTTCCTTCCCCTCTCTCTAACATCAGTAAACATATCCTTGGGTTAGGATTAAAGAGAGAGCAGGCTGGAGCAGTCAGGAAGGCTTCCTGGAGGGGAGAAGGAGGTGGGGCTTAAAGGGCTAGCTGACCTAAGAAAATAGGGAGATACCAGGCTGCTATGCCCAGGCATCAGGGGGATGGTGCTGGTCTCAGACGTCACACCAGGGCAGAGAGCAGTCCCAGGACCCAGCCAGCTGAGGGAGGGGTGGGGAGGAAAGTGGAGGACCAGGCTCCACCCCAGGACCCGAGCCAGCAAGATCAAAATCTAATTTACTCATTAGGCATGTTTCTTCTGTACAAATCAAATCACGGGCTATTTTTCCACATCGTAAATATTGTTTTAAACTCTTGCTCGTAGGCAATTAGATTACAAGCATCGCCTCGTGAGCTATACACTCTTGCGTTTGGCGGGCTGCTGGCTGCCTTTCCTTTTGAAACGTTTCCCAATGATTTTTAAGGGTCTTTGAAATCCTCTCCCTGGTGATGCGTGAGGGCCCTTGTCCGCGATCATTAATCTCCGTAACAGCCCAAGAGAGACAGGCTCATCTGTGTTCCTTTCTAAACAGCCTCGCTGAGCTCAGGGTCCCCTCCTCCTTTTCCCCCTTTGCTTTTGTTTTTGAGAGAGGGGAAGGGATCCATCGCCTCCTGTACGCGCCCCCACCGGGATCACACCTGCAGCGAGGTACGTGCCCTGCCTGGGAACGGAACCAGCAACCCCTCCGTGTATGGGACAGGCTTGACCTGGCCCCCCACCACCACCCCCACCCCTGCACTGAATGAAGGGACACAGACCAGGGCTCCCACACTGATATCTGTCTCCGGGGAGTGATGTCCGCCCTGCCCTGAACGCAGTCAAGGCCCTCCCCCTGTCCCAGCATGACTTGGGTCTCTGGCATCCCTGGGGGGGCCCTGGAGAGCCCGAGGGTATGGGACGGCCCCCTGGCAGCACAGGCAGCCTCTGGCTCCTGTGTACTCCTCCCTGCATTTGCTTTCACTGAGCTGAGCTCTGACCTCCACCCAAGGGCGCTGTGAGAAGCCTCCTCATGAAATGTCCTTCTGTCACTGTTGAGAGATGTTGTTACGGAGGGCATCATCTATACAGCCGTGGGCAAACTACGGCCCCCGGGCCAGATCCGGCCAGTTCGGCTGTTCTATCCGGCCCGCGGAGCTGAAAGAGCAGAGGGTTCTCTTGCTCTCCCCTCCGCTCCTTCACCAGCAGCCCAAGATGAGAGTGCCAGCATGGTCAGGTTGCTTTCGTTCCGGCCCTCCGGTCCAGTTTAAGAACCCATGGTGGCCCTCGAGTCAACAAGTTTGCCCACCCCTGAATTCTATCACATCAGGTCTCATCCGCACGACCCTGACTTCCAGCAGCCCTCTCTGTCCCAGCAACAGGAACACTCGAGTTTGTAACGTTGTGGACATTATGACTCCTATGTCTGGTCACACAGGGTAGGGCCAAAGTAGGTTTATAGTTCTGTGTACGCAAAAACAGTTTATTCTTGTATTATTATTTATTAATTATTGTATTATTTTCCATATAAACAACTATAAATCTACTTTGGCCTCACCCTGTATGTCCCTCTTTGCCTTGGAGACCTCTCTCCTGAGCCTCAGACCCATCTACGACTTCCCAGCTGACAACTCCAGCTGGAGGTGTGATGGGTGCCTCAAACTTACCGCATCCAAAGCTGAAGTCCTGGTCCTTCCCCAAAACCTGTGCCTGCCAGTCTTTCTCCGTCCCTCCGGTTAATGTCAACTCCACGTTTACAATGACTGGAATTGATATTTTTTTTTGAATTCTTTTTTTTTTTTTATTAAGGTATTATCTGTATACATAGCTTATCATTGCCCCCCCCCCCCATAGATGCCCTCCCTCCCCAGAGTTTTGTGTCCATTGGTTATTCTTATATGCAAGCATACCAGTCCTTTGGTTGATCTCTTATCTCCCCCAGATCTCCCTACCCTCCCCCCCCCGCTGTCATTTGACAGACTGCCTGTTGTTTTACTGTCACTATATCTATCTTTCTGTTCATTCGTTTATAATGATCTTTAATATCCATAAATGAGTGAGGTCATGTAGTGTTTCTCTTTCATTGACTGGCTTATTTCACTCAGCATGATGCTCTCCAATTCCATCCAAGTTACTGCAAATGATGAGAATTCCTTCCTTTTTATGGCAGCATAGTATTCCAAGGTGTAGATGTACCATAGTTTTCTGATCCATTCATCTGCTGACGGGCACCTGGGTTGTTTCCAAATCCTAGCTATTGTAAATTGTGCTGCTATGAACATAGGGGTGCATATATCCTTTCTGATTGGTCTTTCTAGTTTCTTGGGGTATATTCCTAGTAGTGGGATTACTGGGTCAAATGGGAGTTCCATTTTCAGTTTTTTGAGGAAGCTCCATACTGTTTTCCACAGTGGTTGCACCAACCTACAATCCCACCAGCAGTGCACGAGGGTTCCTTTTTCTCCACAACCTCACCAACATTTGTTGTTTGTTGTTTTGTTGATGTTGGCCATTCTGACAGGTGTGAGATGGTACCGCATTGTTGTTTTGATTTGCATCTCTCTGGAATTGATACTTTTGACATCACCTTTGTCTATCTCCTTCTCATCCTCTCCCTCTCCCACCCCACCTCCCCCACCCCCATCACACATTTGGTCTATCATCAAGTCCTATCATCCAGATTTTCACTAATTGCCATTCCCTGGCCCAGGCACCAGCTTCTCTTGCCTGGGTGGTCTCCTCACTGGTTCTCCAGCTTTTGCCACGAGCCGCTAAGTCCATTCTCATTATGGGAGCCAGAGTAGAAACATAAGGAGCTCCCATGTGGTTTCCAAATTTACTCAGTGTAAGCAAAGTCCTCTCTGGGACACACAGGCTCTCCATAATTTGCTCCCTCTGTCCCCTACCTCTCTGGCCTCCTCTCATACCCGTTACCCCCTCGCCCACCCCACTCCCTCAGGGCCTTCGCACTCGCTGCACCCCATTGCAGGCACTCCCTCTCCCCACAACATCCACAAGGCTAGTTTCCTCACTTCCTCTAGGTCTTTACTAAAAATTTACTTTCTCCCTCATAGGATCATATGATTTTCTTTTTTTTTTTTTTAATAATTTATCTTTATTGCTGAAAGTATTATAGGTGTCCTTCTTTTCTCCCCATTGACCTCCCCTTCATCCCATTCCCACCCCATATGATCCCAAGACCATACAATGGGGAAAGAACAATTTTTTCAACAAATGGTTCTGGGAAAAGTGGACAACCACATGCAAAAGAATGAAATTGGACCCTTACACCTAACATCATATACAAATATTAACCCAAAACGGATCAAAGACCTAAACATAAGAGCTGCCGAAGCCGGTTTGGCTCAGTGGTAGAGCGTCGGTCTGCGGACTGAAAGGTCCTCGGTTCAATTCCGGTCAAGGGCCTGTACCTTGGTCGCAGGCACATCCCCGGTGGGGGGTGTGCAAGAGGCAGCTGGTCGATGTTTCTCTCTCATTGACGTTTCTTGCTCTCTATCTCTCTCCCTTCCTCTCTGTAAAATATCAATAAAATATATTTTTTTAAAAACATAAGAGCTGAAACTATAAAACTCTTAGAAGAAAATACAGGGGGAAAGCTTCATGACATTGGATTTGGCAGTGATCTCTTGGACATGCTCTCAAGGCACAAGCAACAACAACAAAAATATAGATCAATTCAACTTGATCAAAATTAAAAACTTTTGTGCATCAAAGAACACTATCAATGGAGTGGAAAGGCAACCAAAATATTGGGAGAAAATATTTGCAAATAATATATTTGATAAGGGATTAACATGGTGAATATGTAAAGAAATCCAAAAACTCAGCAACAGAAAGGCAAGCAACACAACTCAAAGATGGGCAAAGGACTTGAACAGACATTCTCCAAAGAAAATATACAAATGACCAATAAGCACATAAAAAGATGGCCAATATCATTAATCATTAGGAAAATGGAAACCAAAACCATAAAACCTACTTCACACTCATTAGGGTGCTAGTACATATATTTAAAAAATAAAAACAGAACACAAGTGTTGATGAGGATATGAATAAATTGGAACTTTTGTGCATTGCAGGTAGAAATATAAAATAGTGCAGCTGCTATGAAAAACAGTATGGCAATTCCTAAAAAAATTAAATATAGAATTACCATATGATCCAGCAATTCCAATTCCAGTATACTCGTATACACAAAAGAATTAAAAGCAGAGACCCAAAGAGATATTTGTACATCCATCTTCATACTAGCATTATTCTCAACAGCCAAAAGTAGAAACAATCTGAATGTTCGTCATCAGAGGAATGGACAACGAAAATGAGGTGTATGCATAGAATGGAACATGGATGCAGAGTTTTAGTATGAGGTGATAAAAAAATTCTAGAGATTGATAGGGCTGATGATTGCACAACAATATGAATGTTCTGGAAATCACTGAACTGTACACTTAAACATGGTTAAAATGGCATTTTTACTCAATTAAAAAAATTTTAATGACCTTCTGACTAAGGCCCTCCCTGTCTACTCTCTAAAATTCCTACTCTCCCCCATGAGATATTTCATATCTCCTTGCTTTATCTTTTCTTCTTCGTGCTTACGACTACCAAATATTATATTTTACTTTTTTATCATTTACTGCTGCTCTCCCCCTATAAAACATAGAATGTAAACATAGTGTGGGTAGAGATTTTTATCTGTTTACCAACGCATGCCCAGCAGTTACGTTGGTGTTTGGCACATCCAGGTGGTGGCGAAAAGTAGGTTTACAGTTGTTCATATGGAAACGAATTTAATCATTATTAAATACTTACAAGAATAAACTGTATTTTGCATACTCACAGCTGTAAATCTGCTTTTGCCAACCCCTGTGCACACACATGCCCACACACACACACACACACACACACACACAATATTCCATTATGTGGATATACCACATTTTGTTTATCTATTTCTCAGTTGATAGACATTTGGGTTGTTCCCACCTTCAGGCTATTATAAATAATGTTTCCATGGACATCTGTGTACAAGTTTTTGCGTGGATGTATGGTTTCATTTCTCTTGGGTGTATATGTAGGAGTGATATTGCTGGGTTATATGGTTAACTCTATAGGGGTGGGCAAAAGTAGGCTAACAGTTGTGAACATGCAGAATACAGCCTCTGTGCTTTTAAAACCATATAGTCCTAACCTGCATGTATTTTTCCACACGAACAACTGGAAAGCTGCTTTTGCCCGCCCCCGTATATAAACATTTGTTAAAATGAATGTAAGGCACCAGGGGGTGATGGAAGCCAAGAAGATGACTCAGGACCTATCTCTGGCAAATTCACGGTTCCCAAGAGAGGCCGGGACCTACAAAGGGCCGGGACCCTGAGGGCTCTGGGCCCTTTCCCCTAAGCTCTTCCCTGCCGCCTCGGGAGCTGCTCTAGATGGTCTGTGTGGCTGCCGGAAGGGCAGGGTTCATGGGAAAGGAGAATCATCAGAGCCAAGAGAGAAACCAGGAGGGACCCCCTCCTGCTGCAAACAGTCCCCCGGGAAGGTGGCTGGGTGGCTGGCTGGGCGCTCCCAGCAGGAGCCGCTGACGGGTCAAGCTCTGAGCCAGCAAACAAGCTCCAGGCATTTATTGGGCACCCGCTCCAGGTCCAGCTCCTTGATGGGGCGATGGGGCCACCGAGAGAATGGTCCAGCTCCTAAGAGCTGTACCGGAAGGACACACACACACATGCCCTGGGAGAGGAGATGCGGTGAGAACGGATGCTCCATGTACATGCGGTGGAGGCCAGGCAGCCTGCCCGGCCCCTCCTTTCTCACAATTCCTGCTTCTGGCCCTGTCCCAGCGTCCTCACCTCCTCCCAGGTAAGTACACTGTGCTGGCCACTTACACCTAGTGTGAACTGAACCTAATTTTTTTTCTCTCTCCAAGGGATTTCAAGTCTATTATTTATCTTTAGCTTTGTAGTGTAATTTTTTTTTTTTATGTCCTAAGAAGCGAATTTGAGGCCTCGGGCATAGTTGGGGTAAGAACTACGTGGCGATTTTTCCCGGGGCTTTGAAATGGGACGCTGGGGGCCTCTGACTGAAGGTGCGAGGGAAGAACTGATCACCATGAACTGGGGGGAATGTGCCCAAGGAGAAGATTCCTGTCCCGGAACAAGCCGGATGTAACAACAGGGTACAGGGGCGGGGAGTGGCGGGGGTGGGTAAAATCATGAATCCAGCTGCTCACAGCCAAGAGGTTAAGGGAAGAGGACATGTTTTCCTTCCAGTGACCCAGGACGTGCGCCTGGTTGATGGGCCTCCATGGGGCCTGTCTGGGCCAGGCCCTGGGCTAAGCGTTGGAGCTGCCACCAGTCCGTCAGATACTGTCCTCAAGTTTGCAGAGCCCAACGTCCAGGCACACAGCCAAATACAAAGCAGGTGGGGTGAGGCTTGGGGTGCTAGGGGAGCCCCGAGAAGGGGCCCCTTACTCTGTCGCCAGGATCAGGAACGACTTCTAGGAGGAAACAACATCCAGGCAGGGTCCTGAGGCTCAATGACAACTCGGCAGGGGCGGAGGTAAAGGAAGATAATCCCATCCTAGGGGGTGGCATGCCTAACTAAAGGCCTTACCACCACCTCAGGAGCTGTGACTGCTCGGGGGCGGGGCATTCGGCAGGCTGGGGAGAGACGGGGGGCAGAGAATGTTGAGACTAGAGAGGTCTGAGGGGCTAGTCCTGGGGGACCTTGGGTACCACGTGGAGGATCTGGGCCCTCCTGAGTCAGAGTTTTAGGCACGGATGGTCAGATACGTGGCTCCAAAGGCTTCTCCTCCTGCTCCGTGGAGACTGGATGAGTGAGGTGGGGGACTGAGCATATGGAAGCAGCTGGAAGATACTGAGCCATCCAGAGAATAGAAGAGATGGCACCAGAACTTGGTGGTTAGCCAAGGAGAATGAGGTGTGGGGAAGTGAGGGGGTGGGCTGTCAAGGGTGAGCCTGAGATTGAGACCTGGCAGCTAGGTGAGCGATGACCCAGTCCCTGGGTCTGAGATGGGGAGGAAATGACATGAACACTTTTGAGGTGCTGAGCTGAGACGCCTGTCGGACATTCAGGCAGAAACGTGAAGTTCCGGAGCTCAGAGGGGACGCCTGGGCTGGAAACACAGGCTTGGGAGCCACCGTAGGGGGTAACCGAACATGGGGCTAGAAATGTGGTCCCCGGAAAAGGTGTAGCAAGGAGAGGGAGCTCGGGGGGTACCCTGGGAATCCCGCACTTGTGTCTAGGTGGAAGGCAATAGGCTCCAAAGCGGATGAAGAAGGAACAGCCAGGAGGACCAGCCCGGGGAGTGAAGAGGCTGCACGGGCATCTGCGTGGCTGGCCATGCGGTCAACAAACACGCTTGTGAGCTTGTGATCGGAGGGGGTGTGGAGAGGGGGCAGGGTCCACCCCGCAGCGGCCCTCGGTCAGAGATCACCCCAACCAGCAGGAAGGGGGTCCCCAAAGTCCTTCTACCCAGTGTCCTTCCTCTCCAGACCGTTCATCTCATTTGTGCAAGGAGGTGGCGTGGGTTCCAGAGTGAGAACGCATGGGCCTCAATCTCATCTCAGTCACTTACAAGCCCTGTGACCTTTAGCAATCCACTTAACTTCTCTGAGCCTCAGCGGCCCCACCTATGAAAAGGGGACAACTGCTACATCTTAGAGTTGCTTGGAAGGTCAATGATCATGTGTATAAAAAGCCTGGCTGAACCTCCACTATTCATTCATTGACCAAATATCAGTCGCTGCGTGTCTGTTATGTTTCCAGAGACTGGCTCACGCCTGGGCATCCACAGACGAACACTGCAGGATTCCTTCTCTCAAGGAACTAACAGTTCCGAGAAGGAAACGGCCAATCACAGACAGCGGCTGTCTGGGGAGATTAGCACCGTGGAGCTGAGGCTCAGAGTGCAGGAAGGAGGGCTCTGCGCTGTACGCCAATGCCGCCCCGCCTTGCTGTGCGACTGTGAGCAACAACGCAGCCTCTCTGAGCTCCGGGGTCGTCTGTGAAATGGAGATGCTCGCTCCTCCCAGGTACGGCCCATTGTGAGAAGAGTCACGGGAAGGAGAAGGGGTTGACGTGCCCCAAATTCGGGACATTTGTTTCCAGTTCTTGGGAAGTTCAAGGAGAAGCTAAGACGGAGGGAGTGGGTGACGGAAAGAGCTGGGGAGAGGGGAATTAAGCCAACGAGAGAACAGGCCAGGGAGCGCTGTCCGCCGGCTCCCACGGCCTCCTTCTATCGACATGAAGGGGAGCTGCTGCGGACCTCCCAAACCAAAAGGGAAAACAAGAGCATTCTTGAGATTAGCCGAGGCAAACAAGAGCCAGGAGAGCCCCCCGTTCCCATGGACGCCCCCCCGGGCTGTCCCCGGGAGAGGGCCGGGCCCCAGCAGGACGGAGGGGGGCCGGGGGTGCGGAGCGACCACGCCTGTGAGAGGGCGCCCTTTGGCACCTGCTCTGGCCCCACGGGCCACGCTTTGGGGCTTCGGCTCTGTTTCCCACGGCCCGGGGCTCTGAGCTCAGCGGGGCTCAGCAGACACTTGCTGATAGCTGGCCTCCCTCGGCTCCCCAACACCTGCCGGGCCTCACCTGGCCCCGAGCCCACTGGTATCAGCTTGAGAGACACAAATATGGTCATCTGAGGCCGTTAGCCCCCCGAGGAGCCCCCGTGGGCCTGGGAAGTGGGGGGTAAGGGGGAAATGACCAGCAATGTGGCCTGCGCTGAGATGGGGTCAAGGACGCGAGGTCGGAAGAAGCCCTGAGGCCTGCTTCCCAGCAGGGCCGGCCACGGACTCTACCCCGAGAGCCCAGATAACCAGATGACTGTGGAGAGAGAGAGAGAGAGAGACTCAAGGGCCCACTGCTGACCCAGAGGTCCAGCACCTCAGGCCTCGGAAGACTCAGGCCAGTGAAGTCCTAGCGAGTGTCTCCTCTGGCCATGGCGGGGCCCAGCACCTGCCCGGGACGGTGGGAAGGGAACAGAGATGGGGAGGTGTGTCCCTGGCTCCTCTCTCCTCTCCAGAGCCATCAGCGCCCTGACTCAGTGGGGAGTCAGACTGTCATATTTCTTCCCCGAGAGAGAGGGTTCCCGGCTTCCTCAGCTCCTCTCTCAGGAGGCTCTGAGGAGAGAGCAAGCCCTTCTCTAAGGGCCGTCCTGAGAGACAAGGCCAGAAGGTCCCAGGCTGGCCCTGTTCCCTCGGGCTGGCCCCTCTTCGTCCTTCCCCCCTTCCCTTTCCCCCGCACCAGGCCGCTACCCATTCTCTGGAGCCAGAATGGAGCCCTCCGAATCCCAGGAGAGAGACGAAGGGGAGAGCCCATCCCTGAGTGACTGAACAGAGGACAGACATCTACGGGCCAAGGGGCAGGCGAGGACCCCTCTGGGCTGCCCTGTGCCCGGGGGAGGATGGGTTGGGCAGCCTGAAGTGCACACACACCCAGGGCAGCACCAGCAGCAACAGTCACGTGGCAGGGGAGTCTCCATGGAGAAACGGGCACGAATCTCCACTTGAGTTGTGGCAAAGCCTTCAGCAAATGAATGGCCTTCTGCCTTTTCCTCTCATGGACGGGGAGGCAGGCCTCGGGCTTTTGAGAACTGGACTTCCTTCCCTAGGGGGATTTTAGAGTTGTATGGTAGGAAAAATAGAGAGAGAGAGAGAGAGAGAAGTTGCCTGGAGTCAGCATCAAATGAGCTTTGTTTTTCAAGGTCTATATTTATGAAGACACTCAAGGGGTAAGGAAGAGGAGGGGGAAATGGAGGAGGGGGGTCAGGGAAGAAAGAGGAAGGTGGAAGGAGGAAGAAGAGAAGAGAGGAAGATGGAGAAGAGCAGCAGGAGGGGGAGAGGAAGGAAGACCAGAAGGAGAAGAGAAAGAGAGGAGAAATCCTGAGACGGGGAGGTCAGAGTTCTGTGGGCGGGAGGACTCGTGTCCACAGTGCACAAAGCCCCGACAGTGACGGGCCATGGGGTGGCCACAGCGCTGTCCAGACCTTAGAGTCCTAAGTCCTCTGTCCTTGCCAGCCACTGAGAAGACCCCGGTGGCCAGGCTTGCTGTGCGGGGTGGGAGGCCGCTGGCACAGTCAGCAGAGCCGGTCTGGTGCGTCCTCCCAGAGGTGTCTGGCGGATGCTATGGAAACTACAAACAAGAGGCCTCACCGCCATGAACTTCAGGGGCTGCCAGAGCCCTGGGGTCCTGCGCCTCTCAGGGGAGGGAGAAGGAGCCTCGACTTGGTCTTCAAGTTTTGTAGACGGATTCACAGCTGTCCAATACCTAGTGGCTACTAGGCTGCTATTCTTGAGATTAAATAAAAATATTTTAATAAATTAGTTTTTGAGAGAAAATAGTCTATGGAGTTTGTATCAAGATGGCACATGGAGCACATGTGTCTGGGTATTTCTACACAAATCCTTAAAAATGATCAGACACACACACGCACACACACAGAGATTAGTGGAGAATAAGTGGGTCTGTGATAACCAGAAAGTAAGAATTCTTTTTTAAAAAAACACATTTTATTGATTTTTTAAAGAGAGGAAGGGAGAGGGGTAGAGTTAGAAACATTGATGAGAGAGAAACATAGATCAGCTGCCTCCTGCACACCTCTTACTGGGGATGTACCTGCAACCAAGGTACATGCCCTTGACTGGAATCGAACCTGGGACCCAGTCAGCAGGCCGACGCTTTATCCACTGAGCCAAACCAGTCAGGGCTAAGAAGAATTCTTGAAAGGCAACATGCAGGTGGGATTGGACCAATGGAAGTAACACCAGTCAAAGACACTCAACTGGGACGACTGTGAAATACAGCACAGTTCGGGGGGGGGGGGGGTGTTCCAGGCTTAAAGGCAGGAAGGAGATAGGGAGCGGAAAGAAGTGACCAGCAGAATAATCGCTTGGGGTGCGGCATTTGGAACAGCCAAGCAGGTGACCTTGGCCAAGCTTCAGGCAGCAGAAACATCAGCCTCCGAGCTGAAGCCTGGAGCTCAGGCATCGCAGGGAGATGAGTCTTGATATTCCTCCTTGCAGTGCATCCCATCTTCACGCACCTCTCCCCCCAGCTCTCGCCCTTCTTCCTCCCTCCATACAGACATTACTAGGAGCAGGATGGCGGACATAGGTTAAGCACAAATAGCTTCTCCGGATCAGTAGACAGGGAATATAAAAAACAAAGAGAAGAACACACCGCAGAATAACCAGCATATGAAAGAAATGTCCCAGACTCAACAAACATCTAAGTACAATACCCAAGGAAGAGAGTTAACAGACAAGCTGAAAGCAGCTTTAACAGTGCATTTACGTCCTCAGAGGGACGAGAGAGGATACCACATCCATGAAACAAACACACACACAAAAGCTGCCATTGGGAGGGGTGGGGGGTGGAGGGCGAGGAAGGACGATGGAAAGTTTGGGGAATGAAAAATAGGAATGCCAAAATGAGAAATTTATAAGCATAATGTAAGATGGAAAAGAAAAAAAAACAATTATAATAGAGATTTACATAATTTTTAATCTATATGACAATAGCAGTTTGGAAAGAATTTACAGTGCCATATGTGGTAAAAGACAAAGTGGAAATAAAATAGCCATTAAAGAAACAGAAATTATACAATGAAAGACTACTCTGTCACTACCAAGAAAAATCTGAGGCTTAGATGGCTTTAAGGAGAGGCCAACACAATTAAGAAATTGTTAAAGTCTGTATTATACAAGCTGTTGTAGGGAACAGAAAGAGGGAAGGCTGTCCAGCTCATTTTATGAGGCTGGAATCATTTATCCATGATTCCAAAGCCAGATAAGGACCTTATAAGGAAAGAAAAGTAAGACCTTTAATAATAGCTGGTTATCTGAACCCCAGTGTATTTAAAAGAATACATTATATTGAAATTTTAAAATTAATGCATCTATACATTAATGTACCATTAGGTGCAAAAAACAAACAAACAAACAAAACACAACCTAATTATTTATGATAAAAATCTAACTTTAAGATGAAAGTTCTCAGAAAACTAGGTAGAGCTGGACCTTCCTTATCTTGACAATGACTACAGATAAAAGCATGGAGTAAAAAACATCATACTTCATGGAAAACCTTAGACACGTCCTCTCTGACATCCGCAGCCAATTGAAGACACCCACTATCACGGCTTTAACTAGGTTCGATTTAGTACAAGCACCCCAAGATTGCAGAGTAAAACAAGAGGAAAAAATAAGGTAAAAAATAGAGAGGAAAAAAAACAACAACACAAAACCCTCATATTTGCATATAATTTGATTATCCACATAGAAAATGCAGCAAAATTAGATAAACAATACAAACAATGAAAAGAGCTTAGCAAAGTTGCCAGATACAAGATCAAATTTCCACAAATCAATACTATTCTCTACAGCAGCAACGACCAACTGAGCTGTAACTGAACATAAGATAGCATTCATAACAGCAGCAGAAAGAACCAATTATCCTGGCAAAACAATAGGCAACAAAAGATGCCCTAGGCCAGTGTTTCCCAAACTTTTGACATATGTGTCCCCCTTCTTTAATTTTCGTAGCGCTGAGTACCCTGCGTCAAAAAAAATGGATGTATTCTAATAACAATCAAAATATGTTTATTTTTTCTTTTTTTTTGGTACATACACAAAATAATAAATGAAAAATAAAATTATTCATAATAAAATATAAATAAAAGTTATATTATAAATAACATTTATTTGGATCAATGAGAAGGATGAAATTGACTTGACTCATGAGAATGTAGAATTAGGCGCAGCTAAGCACGGTGCAGTGCATATCCCCACCAAACTCCGGTGCAACGCGTACCCCCACCAAACTCTTCCCGTACCCCTGGACAAAGCGAATGGCCCAGTGGCAGGCTGGGAGGAGATATTTGCAAACATTTATATGCAAATTTATTTGCAAAAAATATATATGCCTGCAAATCAAGGATGTCAGTTTAAACCCGGATGACTAATAATTTCTTAAAAAGATAACTGGCCTCATTAGTACTTAGAAAAAGACCAATCAAACAAGATACAAGAGGGCCATTAGAATAGTAAAAATTAGAAATTAAATCATAATGAGTGACAGTGATGGTGTTTACAAGGGAAGAAGCCCTGTTTGAACACCTGTGGGTATAGGGAGGGGGACAGTAACGCTGGAGAACAATCTGGAAGCAATTAGTGAAATTCTGTATGCATAGTCTCTACGACCTACCAACTCCATTCCTGACACTGCTCTAGAGAAACTGGTGCATGGGGCCATGAAGAAACATATACAGAGATGCTGGTCACAGCACAGTTTCTTATAGCAGGAAGGGGACGACCTGGGATCTCACCACTGAGGAAATGGGTAAAGAAAGCATAGTGGCAAACTAGGCAGATAGCAAGAGGAAACATGTCCAGATGTACACAGGAACATGGATATTGTTTAGAAACACTGCGTTGAATGACAAAAATAGAAAGGAACAGAAAGAGGTCTGCACCATATCATTTATGTAAATTTAAAACACACACATACAAACACACAACTAGTTCAAAGGCCTGTCCTTTCAAACGCCCCAGGCAAGAAGAACCCACAGAATCAATAGACAAATATTAAAACTAAAGGAGAGTTTAGCAAATTGTTGGATATGATATCAAGTTACAAAACTCAATAGCATTCTCTCGAACAGAAAGAACTATAAAATGTAAAGAAAAGATATGTCATCAGGATTTCAACAGAAACTATCATCTAAGAATTATCTTAACAAAGAATATCCAATACTAAAAGTGCATAAAAGAAGATTTAGATAAATAGAAATAGACATCACACACTTTCGGATGAGAACATTGAGTATTGTAAAGATGTTGATATTGCTCCAAATAATCTCAAATGTTATATAATCACAATAAAATTCCAAGAGATGTTTTTAAAGCTTAATAAATTAATTTTGAAATTTATAAAGAGTATAATGAAGGACCAGAAATAGTTAAACTATCTTGAAATTGACTGACTGGCTGTTAAGACACATTACAAAGCCATAACAATAACAATGGTCTATTGCTGGTACAAGGACAGACAAAGGGACAAAGATACTAGTACAGATGAAAGAGCTCAGAGACCTGCCCTTGTGTACATGAGAGTTTCATTCAGATAAAGATGGCATCACAAATTAATGCAGAAAAGATGGGCTTGAGGGAAATGGCTCACTTAGGAGAAAATTTTAAACTGGAGCTTTGCCTAATGCAATGCATGGAGCAGGAATTCAGATGAATTAAAGGCTTAAGAGTAAAATGTAAAACCATAAAGTTTACAGTAGGTAATTAACCTCCGTACTCTAGAGACGGGTAAGGACTTCTTAAATAAAATCTCAAAAATGACAAACATAAGCAATAAATAAGTAAAAATTTATTTGATTAACGCCTAAGGATTTTTCTTCACAGACATCACATATAATACTATCAGCTCAAGTCTGGAAAAATATATTTGCAATATTCTGAACCAACAAGGACCTAATTTCTAGACTATATAAGAAACAACAACTAAAAAAAAAATCAACAATAGCAAAAATATATACCAGAAAACCAAACAAAAAAAACAACAACACTATATGGAAAAATTATTTGAACAGGCAATCAAAAAAAAGAAAAGAAACTGATATCACTAATATGTTGAATGGCCAGAGAAATGCAAATTAAAACAAGACAGATTCCCACATTCTTATTAAACTGACAAATATTAGATAACTAGATAATGTCAATGCTAACAAAATGTTAGAGTACAGCAATGTCCATCCACTGGCCATGAGATTGTGCAGTGGAACACACATTTGAGGCATAAATCTGAAAGCAGTTAATTAAACTAAGGTAGTCTATATACCCCATGATTCAAAAACTGGACTCCTGGATTTATATTTCAAGAAAATCCCACACGAGTCCACAAGGGGGCATTGTGAGGATGTTCATCATCATGTTGGAGGTAGCAGGGATGGATGCAACCTAGTTGTCCTTCACTGGAAGATGGGATGCTACTCAGCAGGTAAATGACACAGCGATGACACTGGACCTCATGTTCACACAGCAACATGAACGGGTCTCTAAAAGCCAGTGCTCGGCGAAAAATGTGAAATATATAAGCTCTGTAGTAAAGTGTCATTTGTGCAAATTGAAAACATCTTCACAGATAAGCAACCCTACACATTTTAAAAGACCACATAGAAATGTCCAAGGATGAGGAGAAATGGGATTGGGGTAGCTGAGAGAACAAAACGGATTTTTTTTTTTTAATGAGAAGGGCTCAAAATAGACCCAAAAAAATGATCTGAGAAGTTTGATAAACTCAACCCTCTGCACCTAAGGTCTAGATAAAAAGAGAAAAATATATACATAAATAAAGGCACTGTATAGGCAAGGATATATACCAAAAGCATTAGAAAGGATGCCATTGGAGAGAATAGGGAATGGAAATGGAGATTAGTGATGAGACAAAGAGAAATGGTAAAATAATACCAGAGAAGTTCGGCACAGGCCAGTGGGTGAACAGGCTATGGACTGAAAATGAGAAACTCATCTCTAGGCACCAGAAATTCAAAGAAAAAGAAAAATTAGAAACAGTAAAAGACAATTTCCCAAAGTTGAAAACTCCAAAATTAAAAAGATAAATCGAATACTAAGTTGGCTGAAAATGAAAATCAATGAACTTAATGACAAACACTAAATGGTAAATAATTCATACCAAATAGTCTTAAGAAGAAATTTTTATTCCTAAATACTCTAGAGAAGAGAGGAAAAAAAATATATATATACATACACACACACATACATACACACATATATATAGGGCTAATATGCAAAGTGTCCCCCTGGGAATTTGACCAGAAGTTCGACCAGAAGACCTGGCGTTCGATTGTTCCCTATGATGTGGGCTGACCACCAGGGGGTGGTGCGGAACAAAGGAAGGCCCCAGCTGGCAGCTGGAAGGCTCTAATTGCTGGCCAGGCCTAGGGACCCTATCCGTGCACAAATTTCATGCAGTAGGCCTCTAGTAGATAATATATAGAGAAATAAAAATCACAATAATAAAGAGATTGTTCTGTTTCTGGAAACCTGGAGCAGAAAAAAAAGGAGAGAAGGAGGGAGGCAGGAGGGAAGGAGGAAGGGGAAGAAAGGAAGGAAGGAAAGAAGGAAGGAAGGAAGGAAGGAAGGAAGGAAGGAAGGAAGGAAGGAAGGGTATGTACTTATAAATGTTTGTTGATAGAACAAGTGGAGGAAAGCATGAAGCACAGTTTCCAGAAGTGAGAATCTCGGACATGGTCTCACGACTTGGCTACAGCCTAGACTGTCTTTGATCCCAGGAAGTCTGTGACACTAAGACCTTTGCCCCCTCTGACTTGAGCCCCACTTCAGAGGCAGTCCTATCACTGGAGGGACCGAGGGGCCCGGCTGATCTTGGGACAGGAGATGGCATTGGGCTGCTGGGGTCAGCGTGTCTCTGGGAGGACTTCCCTAGGGACAGACTCTGGCTCCACATCTTGGCAAAGAATTATCTCGGCCACTGACATCCCAGAAGAAAGCAATTGGGTGAGACTGGAGGAAATGCGAACGGGGGCCGTGGGTCTTGAAGTGTTTCTCCATGGCCACTTTTTCCGACGTGGAACCACATGCTTTGATAGGGAACAGCCAGCCCCGTGCGGCACTGGGACAATGACCTCGGCGTCTTCCCCAGCTGCCCTTTCCAGAAGAACCTTTATTTTCTTCCCCTAACGCAGTGCTGTGTACATCCAGCTAAAATCTCTCTCTGCTGCCGAAGCCGGTTTGGCTCAGTGGTAGAGCGTCGGTCTGCGGACTGAAAGGTCCCGGGTTCGATTCCGGTCAAGGGCATGTACCTTGGTTGCGGGCACATCCCCGGTGGGGGTTGTGCAGGAGGCGGCGGGTCGATGTGTCTCTCTCATCGACGTTTCTAGCTCTCTATCTCTCTCCCTTCCTCTCTGTAAAATATCAATAAAATATATTTAAAAATAAATAAATAAATAAATAAGTAAATAAAATCTCTCTCTGCGGATGGAGCTAAATGCCTGATCGTAGACAAGACCCACCCGTCTGACTTGAGGGAAGGTCAGTAAGTAGAGAATAGCTCAAACGGCAATAAAGCTGTGGGAAAACCTGATTAAAGTCGTACACATGTGCCGTTACAGACCCACGTTTAAAAAGAAGAAGAAGAGAAAGAAAAAAAAAACCCTCTCCTTGGAGTGAAACCAAATGATCGCCTGGATCCTGAAGCGAAGCGATACTGTTCCAATTTTTCCCCCTTTATCAGACAAAGGGAAAGGTCTTACCATGTAGAGTTTTGACATAGGGCTAATTTAAAGAAGATTTGGGAGTAGGATGCAGGATCAGATGCCGGCGCGGAATTCCTTGCTGTTTTCATTTGAAACCTCTCATTTATGCTCAGATTTCCTATTGGAAATGTAATGACTTTTTTCCTTTATGGGAAGTTGGCAGGCGGAGGGGGTTTAAATACAAATCTCCCAAAAGCAAAAAAGATCAGATATGATTATAAAAAATGGAAAATATTTCCATTGTCCCTTCGAGATGTTTCCCCTGAAAAGACGTGAGGATGTTTCTGAACAGCAGATGCGTTTTGGTAAAAACAACGTGGAAAACTATGTGAAACTCTTGACACGGGAATTACTTCCTGATCTGTGTCAAGTTCTGTGGCTGCCTGGGGTAACCGAGACCATTCTATTTGTGGCGATACGCTCGCCGGAAAATGCCCCGTGATGGAAACGCTCACAAACTGCTGCCTGATGACTCACGTTCCCACTCTGGACACAGCCTTTACCGTCCAGGCCTCAGTATCCCCATCTGTCAAATGGGGAGGCTGACCCACACCTTTAGGAGATCTTCAAGCATGGACATGCTCTGAGTTTATGGCATATTAACATATCAAATGAATTTTGCATTCGACTGTTATGTAACTTTTTTTTTCAGCTAGCAAAATATCAAATTGCTCAGTAATTTCTTAAATCAGACATGGGTCATCCAGTGCAATCAATAACAACCAGTTTTCCAGGCACAGCCCAAACTGCCCTGACATGAACTGTTTTTCTGCCTCTGTCCCACCCAGCCCCAGATGAGCCCAATTCAAAGACCTGACAAACCAAGATGTCATGACCACGGGCTAAGCATTGCTTTCTCGGGACAGCTCAGCACGTGGTAGGCCTTGGCTGCAAATACAAATGTGAGAAGCACCTTACCCACCCTTTCACCCCGAGGGCAGGCCCGAGCATTTAAGCTCCCTTGAGAGCCTGTGGGGTCTAGCTTACGTCTCGTTCACCTCCGAGTGCCCAGTTCCTAAGTCACGGCCTGACCAAATAGAGAACTGAATAAGTGAGATATGTTGAAATGGCCCCTGTAGACACTCATTAACAGAGGCTGCCTCAACATTTGTACAGAAAAGAACCAGGCAACGTTTTGTGAAGAAGGCAGGCTGGGCCCAGCCGGCGTGGCTCAGTGGTTGAGCATCGACCTATGAACCAGCAGGTCCCGGTTCAATTCCCAGTCAGGGCACATGCCCGGGCTGCGGGCTCCATCCCCGGTGTGGGGCGTGCAGGAAGCCGTCGATCAATGATTCTCTCTCATCGCTGAGATTCCCATCTCTCTCTTCCTCTCCCTTACTCTCTGAAATCAATACAGATATTTTTTAATTTTTAAAAAATATTTTTATTGATTTTTTACAGAGAGGAAGGGAGAGAGATAGAGAGAGAGAAACATCGATGAGGGAGAAACATCGATCAGCTGCCTCTTGCACACCCCCTACTGGGGGGGTGCCTGCAACCAAGGTACATGCCCCTGACCGGAATCGAACCTGGGACCCTTCAGTCCGCAGACCGACGCTCTACCACTGAGCCAAACCGGTTTCGGCACAAATATTTTTTAAATACATTTTTTTTAAAAAGAAGGCAGGCTGGGAGATTTGTCTTAGAGCTAAAGTTGCTCAATAAGAACACCCGGTTGACTTAGATTGTAATTTATTTCCTTATTTATCATCTAATTAATCTATGTATCTACTTAGCCTGTACGTCCGGTGGGTAGGAGGGAGGTACTGATGGGGATTCAGAAAGCCCTATTCCTAGGCCACCCTCTGACACCACCACGGGCAGTCGATGCTGAGGATTTCCTCCCGAGTGGTCCCGTGCAGGGGCAGCCGGGACAGAGAGGAAATGTCCTTCTCCTCCGTCGGCACAGCTCCAGACCACGCAGCCACTGTCACCCGGGGCACCATGCCCCTGAGTGCCGGTGTGTGCATGCGTTTCCCTGCAGGCGGGGCACAGCGCGCCCTGAGGAGGCGGGCGCAGCGGTGGGCAGCACAGGGCAGGGCTCTGGAGGTGGGCAGGGCTGGGTTCTATCCCGGGGCCCGGAGGGGACTGTGTTTGGGAATCGCCGAAGAAGCTATGACATTCATGAACCCCTTCATCTCTCATCTGTAGAGAAGGGAGACCCCTCTCCCCCCCCCCACAGGCTTGTGCCTGGACCTCCACAAACGTCTGAAGCCTGCACCGTGTATCCATCTCTTTGTCATATGGGCCTGTTTAATACTGGCCTCGCCGGGCCCTCCTAGCAGACTCAGCTCTCCCCGACACACACAAGGAACACATTTTCTTTGTCCTCCCGAAGCAGAGCGAGTCCGTGCAGGTGACCCCTGACCTCACCCCAGAGTGAAGTCAGGGGCAATCACACTCACCCGGTGTCCCCCCCCGTCCCCCCGTCCAGGAGACCCGGGGCACTGTGCCCCGAAGCCGGGGAGAGCCAGAGCCGGGCAGAGGAGTCCGGGGCAAATGTTAGAACGGAACAGACAGGCCCTCAAATCGGTTTTGCCACTCAAGACACCAAGAATCCTTGAGCCCTGACAACCCTGGCCTTTGCAGACCCTGCCAATGATGATGGGGGCCGGGAGCGTCAGGTTAAATTTCCTGACCTGCTTGTCCCGGCCCGGCCGGGGCCTCTTCTCATTCGAACCATCGCTGGCGTGTCGGCGCGAGCGTGTGCGTATGCGTGTGTGTGTGTGTGTGTGTGTGTGTGTGTGTGTGTGCGAGCAGACGCACTTGCACGTCTACACATGGGTACAACAACATGACAACGTCTCGGGCCAACGCTAAGCCTCAACCTGTTCACCAAAGGGGAGAGAACACAGCGAAGATAACCTGAAACACATTTGCCCTTACTGATGATTTGAAATGGAATCAGGAAAATCTGCCTCAAATATGAGAAACACCTTCGTGGAAAAC
This sequence comes from Vespertilio murinus, assembly GCA_963924515.1. NCBI lineage: Eukaryota > Metazoa > Chordata > Mammalia > Chiroptera > Vespertilionidae > Vespertilio > Vespertilio murinus. Next base: position 28,627,701 of record OZ004715.1, on the reverse strand, counting down.
AAGCTTTAAAAAAGAAAGAAAGAAAGAAAGAAAGAAAGAAAGAAAGAAAGGAAGGAAGGAAGGAAGGAAGGAAGGAAGGAAGGAAGGAAGGAAGGAAGGAAGGAAGGAAGGAAGGAAGGAAGGAAGGAAGGAAGGAAGGAAGAAAGAAAGAAAGAAAGAAAGAAAGAAAGAAAGAAAGAAAGAAAGAAAGAAAGAAAGAAAGAAACCTCCTTTTTCAAGAATCCCCCCCCCCCCCCCCATGAACTGGCCAACAAGCACATGAAAAGTCATAAATCCCCTGAAATGTTAGGCCTGTGACCGGTTTAGAATAAAGTCACATGAAACGCCCATACCAATCACGTAATGTTTCTGATCGCCTTTACGAAGTGCGCGGGCTCACCCTAAAACCAGCGGCCACGGTCACTTCACCCCTTCCCGGGGCAGCGCTTTCGCTTTGTGAGGCTCGGTCTCGGCAGGCAGGCAGGCCGGCACCGGGCAAACCTCCGCTGCAGCCGCGCCAGAACGTTAGCTGGCCGCAGTCAGAGGGCTGCAAACCTGGGGGCAGTGTCCTGGTGAATATGCACGTGGACAGTCTGAGCTTGGAGGCCCCGAATGGTGTTACAACGCCTCTGAAAAAGCCCGGGGCTTGGATCTCCACAGCCTATTCCGGTCTTCTAAAGCATCGTGTGGGAGCAATGTGTTTAAAAAAATACAAACAAAAAAACTACTTTTAGAGAAACCGCATCTTCTGTACCTGACCCGTACGAGACACCAGCGCTCCTCGGCCTCGGCCTTAGCCGTGAGGAACACTAAGGACAAGACCCGAATTTCTGGTGCGCTCTTGATGTCGGAAAAGAATCTCAGCTAGTGCGCGTCATTAGCGATCCTCGAGTTGACAAGAATGCGGGATTGGGTTTCTTTCGGGCAATTACACTTTTGATGACCCCTCTGCATATAAAACATGTTAGCTAACGGGGGTGCGGGGGGGGGGGAGGGCAGGCGACGTGTTTGATCAGGAGGTCCTGCGCGAGCATATTGGATGGAAATTTGATTAGTAGCCTCGGTGACGGGCGAGCAGATCCTCCGGGGCCGCACAATCAGATCTGGCAGCTCTTGCCTCCTTGCCTCTTTGAAGGAGGCGAACATTTGTGCGGAATCAAGACAGTGCTGGGTCCTTGAGGTTTTTTTTTTTTCTGGGTCCTTTTCTCTAAGTTATTGCAGACTACAGCCCGACAAGTACCTCTTCATTTCTCTCAACAGTATGCTTGCAGTTACCTTACTGTTAAAGAATAAAAAATTAATTTTTAAAAAAATCAGCCTTCCTCTGAACATTGGGAGGGCAGGGGAAGCAGAAATAAAAAATCAGCAGAGAGCTGGAGGGAGCCCCGAGAACATCCTCCTTAGAATCACGGCAACGCTGACGCCTGCACACACACACACACACACACACACACACACACACTTCACTCTGGAGGAATGTTGCCACACATTTCTCGCGAGGGGGGAATCCACTTGGTGCGGCGAAGGACCAACGGGCGCGGGGCCAGCGGTGGAACCCGGCTGCTGGGCTCCTGACCCAGGCTCTGGCCCACGCCACCGGGTCCACACCTCTGCCTCCCCAACGTCACACTCCACCTCTACACTCCCCCCTCCGCCATCCCCCTGGCTGCTGTGCACCCACTGTGCCGTGCAATTCTTAAAAGACCCCCAGACATGGGTGCTACTTCCATTCTCCAGACGAGAGACGCTGCGGTCTCAGAGGAGGCGAGGCGACCTGCCCGTGGTCACACAGCAAGAAGCAGAAAGGGGGTTTGATCTCGTGTCTGTCTCGTCCCCGAGTCCATTCTGCCTCCCACCAGCCCTCCGAGAAAAGTAAGGCTGAGAGGAGAGAAGGAAAGAAGAACCCCAGAATTATGTTGGGCCAAACAGGAGTCAAAGCAGTGAGTTTATGTTTGCAAATTGAATGCATTTATTTAGCACTAGGAAAAGGGTCCGATTTTTCTATAAAACTTTTCTATAAAAGGTGTATTTAGTTTAAACCAACAGGTATTTTCCATGTGCCTGGTCCTCAGGCCCAGCATTAGCAAGTCATGGCCGGATCCAACCTTTTAAAAATGCATTAAAAAAAAAATAGACACACACACACACACACACACACACACACACACACACACTATAGTCTAATTTTGCTCCGCTCTTCTATTTTTCTGCCCAGACTCATTTACGAAGGAAATGGAACAAACAATTCTGAAATCTCCCACTAGGAAAAGTGATCAAGGTTACGCTCTGGCATCAGACTGACCCTGAGTCACAGAAACGTCCGTTAACTATGATGGCCATCATGGATCGATTATCCTGGAAAATCTACAACGTGACTTCAGCCCAACTCCAGCCTGTCAGGCTGACACGGGGACACACATCAAATGCAAAATCAGGGGCGGGGGGGGGAGGGGAGCCCACCAGCCCGACCACTCACCTTGGACAGCGTGGCCGCCACACGCCGGGAGTCCGCGCGCGTCCCTTCCTCAGCGAGGACGCTGGACGATTCCGCCACTTACGAGTATCTTGCTTCTTGTTAAGCTCATCATCGTGCGAGCGCAATGCATTTTTTTAAACACAATAAAAATTCTAAAATAGCAGCACGCATTTTTTTTTTTTTTTTTGCAGGAGGAAGGGAGACAGACGCGTATATATATTTTTAATCTGTGTCCAAACGAAATGATTTCATTTTCTTCAGGTTTCGGGGTTTGACTTTCCTTTGGACGTATTTTTTTTGTCGACTGTCAAAAAATAATTCCCAGCCGAGAGAGGGGAGCAGACAAAAGGCTCTCCGCGTAGAACCACCGTTCGCATTCATCGCGCCTTTTACTTTCAGGCTAATGCGTATACTTATAACCACTGGACTTCATCAACACCGCCACACGCTCGATGATTTCTTTTTTTTTATGATTTTAAAACTCACAGAAGCCCTGAGAGGAAGGGTAGGGTAAAGCAAACAGAAGAGCAGAGGGGAGAAAACGAAATTCCCTATTAGCCCACCGCTGAGTAAGAAGCCCTCCTCAGGAGAATCCTGGGCTCTGACCCGCTCCCCTCTCCAGCCTTTGGGCCTTGGCGGGGGGGGGGGGGGGGGGGACCCAGCCATCCCGTCTCTATGGCCAGGGACCAGGAGGAGGGGGGCCGGCCTTCCGTTAACCCTCCGAGCGCCTCCACGGGCGTCCGGGCTGCGAGCCCCTTGGCCCCGGGGCCGCACACATGCCCTGCAGCCGTTCCTCTCCTTGGCTACTTTATGTCAAAATATTCATATTTGTTTTTTGACTCATTAGCTAATGCTCTTTGCCAGCCAACCAACCCCCCCCCCCACACACACACACACACACGCCACACCCCGTTTTAAATATTATGGTCCTAATTAGAACGGATGATTGTTGAATGACCACGCGGGGCGGACGGACCGTGATCACCCTCCGGAGCCCGGCCCCTCTCTTACAAAATGGGACTCTTTTTTTTTTTTTTTTTTTTTTTTTTAACACCATCCAATGATGTCACCCGTGTGCGGTTTCTCTGGGACTTTATTAAAATGTTTGTGACGGAGCCAATGTAAACCATCCTAAATCCAACACAGAGCTGAAAGGACTGATTTTAGGGAATGCGAAGATATGGATCATTGGGCCTGTCGAAGCCCCATCTTGAGCCAATTATTGGTGTCATCTTGAGCCAATTTAATCAATCCAAGAGGGATTGGGGGGTAGAGGCGGGGGGGGGGGCGCGGGCAAGGGTTGTGAGCTGTTGGTCAGACACGCTGGCTCAATGCGTGTGTCGTGAAGCAACGGAGCCCGGCTTTGTGGGTTTCAGCCGCTGCTCTAACCTGAGTTTTTGGTGTTTTGGTTTTTTTTATTCTGGGGTTCCGCCTTGTGTCCACTTCCAGCCTCGTTGCTGGGTTTGTCTGAAACTGTTGATTAGTGCTGGCCCAGGTTCGAGAGAGAAAGACCCAGAAAGTCTTCAAGGCCATCGGGGAGACAATGTCAGGGATGCAGAAACACACACCCTCCCCGCCCCCGACACTGCTGACATTTGAGCCCCTTTAAGGGACGCAGGGGAAGACAGGCTGGACCCCAAAAGGGCCAGGAACAGTCAGAGCAGGCATGCCCCGGAACAGAATGTAGCAGGTAAGAAGCCCCGAGTATTTATCTATTTTTGAGTTATTCTTTCTTTTTCTTTTCTTTTTTCTTTTCTTTTTTTTTTTTTTAACTTAGGCAATCCAGCAGTACAAATCACAAACTGGATGTTTTTATCACTCAAAAGACACTGACTGGAAGAAAAGACCCAAAGTCACCAGCCCTTGGACATATGTGGCCATGTCAAGAGCTGAAGTGCCATAAGCTTCAAGTTTCACGTCTGTGCCTTAAATGGGTGACACAAATACAGGTAAGACACACGTAGAAAATTATATATTTCTTTTTACAAACTGACGGAAAGTGGCCCGTGCACGTAGCACACGATTACCATGCCTCTTTATGCTATTACTAGAGACCCAGTGCACAAAATGTGTACACTGAGGGGAAGGTCCCTCAGCTCGGCCTGTGCCCTCTCACAGTCTGGGAGCCCTCGTGCGGAGGAAGCGGGCCTAAGCTATCAGTCGGACACCCTTAGTGCTCAGGGGAGGCAGCAAAGGCTTCCGCCATCACCTCTGCACTCACCAGCCGTGAGCCCGACTTCTGGCTGAGCGGCGCTTCCCCCGTGGGAGCGCACTGGCACCAGGGGGCAGCTCCTTCACGGAACTGGATCAGGCTGAAACTGGCTCTCCCACATCCCCCGAGGAGTCTCAGATTGCAAGAGGGTGCAGGCCAGGCTGAGGGACCTCACCGGTGCAGGATTGGGGTTGGGGAGGGACACAGGAAGTTGGCCAGCTGGGGAGGGACTGTGGGAGGGCTCCAGGGCATGTCCGGCCCCTCTCACTCAGTCCCAATCGGCTGGAACCCAGCAGCAAGCTAACCTACCAGTGAGAGCGTCTGCCCCCTGGTGGTCAGTGCACATCATAGTGAGCGGTTGAGTGGCCTTAGCATATCATTAGCATATTACGCTTTGATTGGTTGAATGGACGACCCTACAACCATACACTTAGCATATTAGGCTTTTACAATATATGTTTAATCTACATCTTTGTGTATATTTTCCATGCTCCAAAAAGGACGTCAGGGGTGGTACCCAGACCTGAAATATTTAATTAGCTGCCCATCCTCCCTCCTGGGCTGTCCTCCCCATCCAGGTTCAAAGGGCTGCATCCCCTTCCCCGAGCCAGGCCCTTCACGTGTTTTGTGCTATAGAAGGAGTCTTGGCTGTCCAGTGTGTGCACTTTGTGTGTTTGGATGGATAGCATCCATGAGCATGCTCGCTCACTTGTCCAGAACGGCTGTTTGTCTTGGACGCGGCCCTCTGCAGGCCGGCAGGTTTGGGACAGTTGCCCCGGCAGGGAGCCTGGTCACAGTACATCTCTGTGCGATCTCCAGGCCACGGGACAGGATGTGGGCCCAGAGCACAGTTGTTTTCAACCCCACAGAACGGACGGCAAAGGCCCTCTCGAGTTCTGGAGTGTGCGTTCACTGTCGGTTCACAAAGGAGGTGTCCAAAATATACGCGTCAGAGAACCTGACGTTCCCAAATGTAATCGCTTTATTATTTTTTTAATTTTATTGATTTCCCACAGAGAGGAAGGGAGACGGATAGAGAGCTAGAAACGTCGCTGAGAGAGAAACATAGGCCAGCTGCCTCCTGCACACCCCCTACCGGGGATGTGCCCGCAACCAACGTACATGCCCCTTGACCAGAATCGAACCTGGGACCTTTCAGTCCACAGACCAGACCGACGCTCTATGCACTGAGCCAAACTGGTTTCAGGCCAAATGCAATCACTTTAAAGAACCCTGTATCCCTGCCCAGCTGGTGTAGCTCAGTGGTTGAGCATCAACCTGTGAACCAGGAGATCATAGTTCGATTCCAAGTCAGGGCACATGCCCATGTTGCAGGCTCAATCCCCAGTGGAGAGTGTACAGGAGGCAGCCAATCAGTGATTCTCTCTCATCTTTGATGTTTCTATCTCTCTCTCCTTCTCCCTTCCTCTCTGAAATCAATTATATATATATATATATATATATATATATATATATATATATATATATATATATATTTTTTTTTTAAGAGCCCTGCCTCCCCGTCACTGAATTATTTTCAGAAAACAATGTGTCTTGTTGAATGTATCTCTTCCCGTAATGTGCTAACTGGACGCTGTTTTGGTGATAACTAACGTTCCTCCTACGTTAACTGGCTTCCAGAGACTTGAACTGCTGCACTTGCGGTTTCCGTAAGCCTGGCGGGCCTGCGTTCAAACAGAGCCCGGGATGAGCTTCAGTCACTGCAACCTCCGAGGGAAGAGCAGGACTGGCCACTGTGTCTCCCAGCTGGGCTGGCTGGGTCCCCCCGTCAGCATCTCCACTTGAAAATGTGCTGGTCTGTTTAGAAGCCAGGCTAATCCTACCTCTCAGCCACGGGAGGAAGTGGATTTTAGACTCGGGACTCAAGGTGGGTCCCTCGGAGTGCGAGGATCAAACGCTCTGGCGCTTTCAGCAAGCAAATGCTACTGCTGCCTGTCTGGAGGCGGGGGGCCGAGCGGGACTGCGGGGTTTATAAACAACACTCCGCTATTTATTGGAGCTGCCCACCCGAATCCAAATCTTCCTCCCCTCGATCGCGGCCTATTTACCACAGCTTAACTGGGGCCCTGCAGGCTGCCCGGGGTCTGCAATTTATTACTCGCTGCGAGAGCTCAGACCCAGACTTTGAGTGTCCCCAGTTGAAAGTTTATCCCGGCCCGGACAGAAAATTATTCTCTCTGCCTAGGTTGAAGCACATTACTTCTTTATTGAATTAATTATGATAAGGATCATAACTTTAAACGAGGGGTGAGGTGCTGGCTTTCCGCTGGGATTGCTTGGAGCAATTTTCATCCAAGCATTTTTGTGGAGTTATTGAGTCTGGCAGGTCTGAACTTTGGAGAGGAGTAACTCTCTCCAGAACTTGAAAGGGGCTGGACATTGATCCAGGCAAAGCTGCACCAGATTCCGTGTCTTGAGACGGGGAAATTTGCACTGCATGCTGAACAAATCACCGCGGGGCCGGATGAAAGACAGCTCGGGGGCTCCTCACGTGGCCTTGAGCTTGGCCGTGCCCTGACGCGGCTGGTCCGAGGAGGGCAAGGGCCAGGCGGGGACAGAGAGGTCCCCGGCCAGCCCGCCTTCCCCTGCCTCCTAGTCTTCCGAGCCCAGCCTGGGCTGTGCGGTTGTGCAAACAGCAGCACGCCTGATCCTGATGCCCCGGGGGGAGTGGGTGGGGTCGGCTCAGAGGTCAAATGGGCCCGGGTCTGAACCCTGCTTCGGCCCCTTCCCAGGGGTGGAATGTGAAGACTGGCCCTCCCCTTCTTGGTCTCACGCGACACCACTGAACTGTGGGTGCGTGTTTCTGTATAACATGCAGTTGACCTTCGAGCAACTCAAAGTTTGCACTAAGAAGGCCGGCCCAGTTACACGTGGATTTTTTTCCCCAATAAATACTGTAAAGGTATTTTCTCTTCCTATGATTTTCTTAATAACATTTTCTTTTCTATAGCTTACTTTATTATAATACAGTCTATAATGCATTAAACATGCAAAATACGTGTTCATCAGCTGCTTAGGTTATCGGTAAGGCTTCCTGTCGATAGTAGAAGATTGAGAGGCCAAAGTTACATGCAGATTTATCACTATGCCATGGGTCGGCACCCCAAAATCCCATGTAATTCAACTGCATATTACATGTAATATATAAATATTTTACGCGCATGTACACACACACACACACACACACACACACACACACACCCCTAGAACTTAGGCAGGGTTTATTTAAAAGTAATCATGATTACTGCTATCATTATTGTCAGGAAAATAGAAAAGCTAAGCCAGACCAATCTCTTGTATCTCTTTCAGCTAAAATCTCCCAACTTCCTGCCAAAACCGGTTTGGCTCAGAGGATAGAGCGTCGGTCTGTGGACTGAAAGGTCCCCGGTTCGATTCCGGTCAAGGGCATGCTCCTTGGTTGCAGGCACATCCCTGGTAGGGGGTGTGCTGGAGGCAGTTGGTTGATGTCTCTCTCTCATCCATGTTTCTAGCTCTCTATCTCTCTCCCTTCCTCTCTGTAAAAAAATCAATAAAATATATTTTAAAATCTCCCAACTCCTACCCAAGTGACAACAGTGTGGGTCTCGGGCGTGGGCCCACGTGGGTCTCCATGCTGCCAGCTGGCCTGTCCCTCCCGCTCCCCCCCCTCCAGGCTCAGAGGGTGCTGCGGCCTGGCATGGAAGTCCCCGACCTGCCTCACCCAGCCGAGGTGCCGGGGACCCTCAGGAACAGGCCTCGCCAGGGAAGAGGGGGCCTGTGGCTCAAAGTTGGGGGACTGTCCAATTTACTGCCCAAATCAGGCCCCTTGTAGCAGTGAAGGGGGCACTGAGAGCAGTTCCCCGGAGCAACATGCTCAACCAGGACTGTGTTGGCCCCAGGATGCATGGTCACCCACTCTCAGACCACTCCAGGCCCGAGACCCTGCTCCCCTCTACAGAAAGGTAAGCCCCCCGTCTTCAGAATGACCTTCTCTGATGACCCTGGACCAGGTAGCCTGGCAGCCCCTGAGCAGCCACACCCCACTTCCAGCCGCGCGCCGGTCACTCGGTGTTTTCAATGTCCCTTCACTGCCCCTGACAGCGCAGTGACTCTGGGGAAGTGGCTGACCAAGCCCCGTGTCTAAGTTGTCTCCTGGGATTTAAAGAGGGGACCCTGGGAGGCCCAAGAGCCCAGGCTCACTGCACCCCGTCCCCGGTCTAAAGCCCTAGGTGTGCAGACCACACCTATCCCAACAAGCTCTTCCACCATCCCGGCTGGTCTCAGCACTTCTGGCCGCCTGGGCGGCCACCCCTCTGGCCACAGCTACAACCCCACGGTCCTCACGCGGGGTCTCCGTGCCTGACCTTGCTGGAGCCTCCCTGGGATCCTGTAGGTACGTGCTCTCGTTAACACTGATAGGCGAGGAAACTGAGGCACAGATAAGGAATCTGCCGAGGTTCTGCACGAAAGCGGCCTGGCCAGGCTTGGACCCCCAGCACCTGCAGAGGCCTCGGGAGCAAAGGCTCACCATGTACGGGGTGAGATGCGCTTAGGGTGAGATTCCGAGCCTGACTTCACCAATCCCCAGCTGTGTCCCTGGACAAGTTCCCTTTGTCATGAGTTAATCTGACTGAGACTCGGTCTAGGGCAGTTGTGGGCAAACTACGGCCCTCGGGCCGGATCCGGCCCGTTCGGCTGTTCTATCCGGCCCTCGGAGCCGAAAGAGCAGAGGGTTCTCTTCCTCTCCCCTCCGCTCCTTCACCAGCAGCCCAAGATGAGAGTGCCAGCATGGTCAGGTTGCTTTTGTTCCGGCCCTCCGGTCCAGTTTAAGAGCCCATGGTGGCCCTCGAGTCAAAAAGTTTGCCCACCCCTGGCCTAGGCTCAAAAGGGGCAATGAATGCACAGGTAGCTTATAAAGGGTGGGGCCAAAGCAGTTTATTAATGTGTCTGTTGCAACAGTCCCACCTGACAGTGAATCCCCCACCGTGTCCCCAGCAAGATGCCGTGTGCCTGGCCTGGAGCATGTTGCCCACAGTCCTTGCCCTCAGGGCCCTGCCCTCAGGCCTGTGCTCGGGCCTGGTTTTGAGCCCGGTTCCCTCCGAAGGTCCTTCTGCTCTGAGAGTGGAGCCCGCCACCCCAGGCGCTCTAACCGGCAGGTCCGGACAGAGCAGCCCCATTCGGGTGAGGTCGTACGTCGGCTCCCTCCGAGTCCTCATCCCAGAGACGCGCCTGCAGTGGGCCACCAGCGCTGTCCAGGGCCACCGCTACCAGGCAGCCGGCCAGTCAGGCAATGGGAGGCCAGTGGGCGGAGTGACCTGGGGCTCCATTGCTCAGCTGGCCAGGGCACTGGATGTCCACCCTGAGGCCCTCTGCGGGCGGGACACACGCCTCTAAGATATGGCTCATCCTTGTACCTTCCTCTCCCCCCCCCCAAAAAAAAATGTACTTTTCCTCCTACACACCACTCCCCCACCATGGAGCCCACATGGTATGGGTTAGTGGAGCCCCAGCTAAATGGGGTGAACTACTAGTTTTTTTTTCCTGTTTTTTGTTTTTTTAATATATTTTATTGATTCTTTAACAGAGAGGAAGGGAGAGAGATAGAGAGTTAGAAACATTGATGACAGAGAGTCATTGACCAGCTGCCTCCTGCACACCCCCGACTGGGGATGTGCCCGCAACCAAGGTACATGCCCTTGACTGGAATCGAACCCGGGACCCTTCAGTCCGCAGGCCGACGCTCTACCACTGAGCCAAACCGGTTTCGGCGTGATCTAGTGTTTTAATCTGTCAAAGGAAGTACCAGAGCCGGGAGCAGGCAGGTCTGGCACAGGGGGAGGAGCAGAGGCTGGTGCTGGTCTGGGGCAGCCTGTCCAGCCCCATCCCTCAGAGCCAGTCCTCAGCCCCGGGCCTGCCCGGCCACACCTCTGCGTGAGGAGGTCCCTTCCTCCGGAGGGTGAGCCAGGGGTGAGCGCAGGACAAGGCGCGGGCTTCTCGGCTTCCTGCAGCGTGAGGGGGACAGCTAGCTTGCTACACCTCCGAGGGAGACCGGCCAACAATATCAGGTTCCGGGGGGGGGGGGGGGTTGAGAGTGACGTGGGCTGTGACGGAGCAGGACTGTCAGCAAGGGGCCGGCCCTGTCTCTCAGCACCCATTCTCATTCAGGGTCCCAGCTTCTTAGAGAAAGACACAAACCCGTTCACACTAAAAGGTGAGTGACCAAATGTTCCTCAAGCATTACACTTCAGAAAAGTTTTCATAAAAATTTTTCATAAATTTCCAATATAACTCGTCAGACATTACCTTCCATACAAATGCATACACACATACAGAGAGACATGCACAAACACACACATGTAAACATACATACGCACAAATACACACGACTCTCCATACAAACCAAACTACTTAGTACTGCATGAACCCCCAGACCCTCTCTCCCTACAGGTTCTTATATCATCTACAACCCAGTAAAGCGTTTCCCCACCTCGTTTCCCTCATTATCTTAGAGCAGTGTTTCCCAAACTTTTGGCATATGTGTACCCCTTCTATAATTTTCGTAACGCTGAGTTATGAAAAATGGATGTATTTTTTAAACAATCAAAATATTTTTATTTTTTTGGTACATACACAAAATAATAATAAAGGAAAAATAAAATTACTCATAATAAAATATAAATAAAAGTTATATTATAAATAACATTTATTTGCACACCAGACCATCTCACACCTCACAAGACTGTCTTGACTTGACTCATGAGAACGTAGAATTGGGCGCAGCTAAGCACAGTGCAGTGCATATCCGCACCAAACTCCGGTGCAACGCGTACCCCCACCAAACTCTTCCCGTACCCCTGGGGGTACGCGTACCACACTTTGGGAAACACTGTCTTAGATGAATCCTTCGAGTGAATCCCAGCTGCCCCCTCCTCCGGGAAGCTTTCCGCAGGCTCCCTCCCTCCAGGCTGCATTGGGAGTCCTCTGTGCACCCCGCCACAGAGCCCCACCGGCCACCCCTCCTGAGCTGCCCTCACCTGTTCCCTGACCCCCACCCCCACCCCCCACCCCCACCTGCCAGCTCCTGCGGGCAGGATCTGCAGCTCATTCTCCATTTCATCCCTGAGGCCCCGCACAAGGCTTGGCACAGACTCTGTTCTTGGAGAACGTTGGCTGGATGAGAAGGTGGCCCTCTGCGTCAAGGAAACGTCTTTCTCTCTGAGTAATGAAGGCAGCGCCCCGCCAGGAGCACAGCCAGCCACGCACACGTGGCGGAGCGAGGTGTGGCACACTGGTGCACCCACACACAGGGGAATCCGTGAAGACACAGGAACCCACAAAGACACACGGCTCCTCCTCTCACCCAAAGGCATGCGTCTCCTGAGAATCACTCTGACTGTCGCTGGGGGGAAAGAAACAAAATCAAAGGCCGGGAGAACCGGTGGAAGACGCTGCGCCTCTCAGCAGGCCACTGGGTCCCCAGGGGCACATCAGCTGCATGTTGCTCGCATTCAGCCCGTAAACAAACATGCCGTGCCACGCAGTGACCTCTCAGGCCCCACGCAGTCCCCACCCCCCCAGGCTGGGAGCCCCCTCACTAGGTGCCCCCGGGGCAGGCGGGCGGCTTCTCACCCTCACCAATTATCCCGACAGCCCCTGCGTCCAGCCAGCCCGTGTCCGTCACCGGAACCTAAAGCAGCAGCATCCCCTCCCTCCTGCCACCCTCAGCGGCAAGCCTGCTGGGGGCCAGGCCACACCCAGATGGCAGGAGCCGCCCAGGATGCACTCGCCCCAGACCACACACACGGTGTGCCCGCCTGCCCGTCAGCCACACGCCACACCCCAGGAGCCCACACAGGGAAGCGCCGAGAGCTCTGGCCCTGGAGAGCTCGGGTTCGAATCCTGACTCCACTCACAGTGACCAGCTGGGTGATCTTGGGCAAGCTATCTCGCCAGCTGGGCCTCCGTCTCCTCATCTACACAATGGGAGAAACGCTGCGTCTTATCTCGCGGGAATCGGATGACGATCAGATCTCCCCACAGAGCTCCTCACAGCACCCGCTATGGTGAGCGCGCAATAAACGTCACACACACCCCCACCTACAGAGATCTGCACTGCGGACCTGTGGCTTCCCTGCAAGGAAGGCTTAGTCGTGGGCTCAGAAGCTCCCTTCTCTGACTCTAAGGGGCAACACCGCCGTGCCTGAAAGGTAGGGGCATGGTAAGGACTCACAGTCATTCATTCATTCATTCATTCATTCAACAAACACGAGTAACCATCCGCAATACGCCAGGTTCTGGGGAACCAGAGACGGGACAAGGTCCAGCCCGCCTTCGGGAGCACATGTCCAGTTTGCAGCACAGAGGGGGGAGCTGATAGCAACAAGTATTTTTTTTTATCATAACTGGGCGGGGAGGGGAGGTGGAGAAGGGGAGATACAAAGGAAATCCAAAGCTTGAAGAATGCGTGGCAGACACTGGGCCTCTCAGCATGTCGCTGGTGTCCGCAGAGACCCAGTACCTGGAAGTGCCACAGGAAGCATGGGAGGCGGGGAGAGGTCAGCGAAGCGGGGAGGGGGGAAAATGCAGCCTCGGGAAATCCCGGAAGGCTCCTTGTAGGAGGCAGCACCTAAGTGCTGAAGGCTGAGCACGAGCAGCCTGTGAAGGGGCGAGGAGGGTGGGAGTTGAACCGGGCTGCCCTGGCTCAACTTAACTAACTAACGGTAGCCACCATCGCAGCCAATAAACAGTTCCACCTGCCGGGCATTCTCTCTGTGCCAGGGCCGCTGGCGAGCATTCCGGCCACATTACCTCCTGGAAACCTCATCCTTCGCCCCGAGGAGACGGGACCTGCAGTCCCTGCTCTGTGTCCTGATCCTCGGCGGTGCCTGGAGCTTAGGTAGGACCCCATACATATTTGTAAAACGAATAAAGATTAGGCACCCCTAGGAAACTGGTTCTACCATGATCCCCCTTTCACAGACGAGGAAACCGAGGCGCAGTGAAAAATCAACGGTGCCCCGCAGCTGGCTGGGAAACAGAGCTCGGGCTGGGGGAGCTCGGGGCGGTGCCGGGCCAGGACGCTCCCCACTCGGTCTCACCGCTGGCCAGCTTGCCCCAGATCACCCAGCCGCTCCCTCACGTGCCCGTGGAAGACCAGGTCAGGGAAAGTCACCCAAGCTCTCCTCACAGGGGGCTCTGTGAGGAAGGCGAGCCAGCAGCGTGCCCGCTGCCCCCCCCCCCCCCGCCCTGCCCCCATGCTGCCGGCTCTGCAGCCTATGTTTACATTTCTCCCTCAGCCTGGAGGCTGCAGATCCAAGTTATCTCTTCTCCTGTGTCAGCCCGTCCCGAGCCTCGCTCCCAGCCCCAGCGCCTCCCGGCAAGCCCGGGGCAGCCACAGCTGGACCAGGATAAGGAAGGCTCCGTCCCGTGGGTTTGATGTGGGGAGAGGAAGGGCCCTCTCGGCCAGCTCCCTCCCCGCCTGGGGACTGAGGGGAAGCAGAGGGACCCCTCCCTGGGGGAGCAGAGTCTGAGCCCCCCCCCGCCAGGCCGCCCTAGGGGCTTCCAGGGAAGGGGAGAGACCCAGGGCCTCCCTCACTCCAGACTCTGTTTCCTTACGGCCGTCCTCACTGTCTCTGGGACTAAAGTACTTGCTGAGCAGCCCTGACCCAGTCCCCACCCCTCCCGGGGCCTCATTTCATTCATCTGTGCGGTGAGGGGCGAGGGCAGATGCTGTTGGGCGATGTGCAGGGGTTTGCCGTGTGCCGGGCTCTCCTGAGCTCCCTGAGGCCAGCCCTCATTCTTACCTGCACCCCAGCACCCAGCACCACGCCTGGCGGTCGGTAGGTGCTCAAGGCGTGTTTGTTGACTGGAGAAATTATGAATGCCTATCTGTCCCCCTCGCTTGCCAGTGATGTCTTCCCTTCCCAAGCCCTCGGGGCTCTCGTGAGCCCTATCACACCTGGGAACCCACTCCATCCCGCCTTGGCCAGATACTCCAGGCTGTATCTCCATCTACAGCGTGATCTCTCCCCATCCCTGCTCTCCGTGTGGAGCCTCAATAAAAATCACTTAGTGCACTGACGGACCTCAATGAACACTAGCTGGCACCATTATTATAGTGTCCAATATTATAGTGTTCACACTAACATCTTAAGAGTCAATATTGCCGAAACCAGTTTGGCTCAGTGGTAGAGCGTCGGTCTGCGGACTGAAAGGTCCCAGGTTCGATTCCAGTCAAGGGCATGTACATTGGTTGTGGGCACATCCCTGGTAGGGGGTCTGCAAGAGGCAGCTGGTTGGTGTTTCTCTCTCATTGACATTTCTAGCTCTCTATCTCTCTCCCTTCCTCTCTGTAAAATATCAATAAAATATATTTTTTTAAAAGAGTCAATATTAAGTGAACAGTTCTCTTTCCTAGAAGGAGCAGCCCAGAGAACAAATCTCTAAGCATGGTATCCCAAGTGCTCCTTGACATCTGCAGATACTCACCTGGCTCCCAGAGTGAGAAGGGGGCAGGGACGCAGGGTCCCGAGGCCAAGGTCCATGTCTCCAGGAAGACAGAGAAGGGAGAGTCAGGGCAGGAGCTTGTCAGCCAGGAGGGCTATGGTAAGGGCAGGTTCCTGTGCTGATGGGCCAGGAACTGAGCATCCCCGGGAATGGTGATGGCAACAGTGCCAACGGTGGAAATGCAGGTGGAGGAGCCTGGGACGGGATCGGGATGGGCTGAGCCACGCGTATGCTCTTTTGCAGGCAGCCGGGCTTGGCTTAGAACCAGGGGCCAACTCTGAGGGATTTGCAAAGAGCTAAATGAGGCTGAGCAACGTGTCCACAATACGAAGCAATTACGGGCTCGGGGACTGAGTGCCAGACCATGGCAGAGCTAGCACTGAGCTCCTGCTCACACCTCAAATCCTGATATGGATTTCTACTCCTGATAGTATTGTGGACTTGATATTCCAAAACAAACTTCTGGTTTTTTAAAAAAAGTGCTGGATGAAACACATCCAACAATCCTTTTATATATTTTTAAAATTTGTTTCAGAGAGGAAGGGAAAGGGAGAGAGAGAGAGAGAGAGAGAGAAACATCAATGATGAGAGAGAATCATTGATCGGTTGTCTCCTGCGCATCCTCTCTACTGGGGATTAAGCCTGCAATCCTGGCAGGTGCCCTGACTGGGAATCAAACCGCAACCTCCTGGTTCATAGGTCGATGCGCAACCACTGAGCCATGCCGGTCAGGCTCAGTCAATCTTCTTAAATGCAGGGCTGAACCTGCAGGAAGTAAAACAAGGACTCTCCAAAGGTCAGAGGTGAAGAAGAGATGGGCCTCCAGCCTGGAGGGTCAGTGCTGCCCCAGGGCAGCTCCAGGGCAACAGAGGAGACAAAGCCGTAGCATATGTGATTGGATCCCCCATCCCACTCAGAGTTAGGGGAAAAGAGCTATAGTGAAAAGATGGACCAGGAAAAAAAATCTGCCCCAGGGAAAAAAAAATCTGCCCACCATCAAAGGAAGAAAAGATAACTCAACCATTTTAGACCCATAATTTAATCTTAGGCTTGTATCTAAGTGGGGAAAAGGAAAATAAAAGAATGAAGACTCTGCCGACTTCACAGCCCTGAACTCTGAAAATATGAATTCAAATTTATATTATCTCTTCAGTCAAAAAAAAATCCCAAGAAGTGAAAGCTGTCCCAGGCCAGCAGTGCCCTGCAACACCTGGCAGAGGCCAAAGCTAACTGCCTTTGGAGGGGCACACAGCGATCCAGGCCGTGGGGCCCAGAGATCTACGGGAGCCAACGGAGCTCGCCATCAAAGAGGTGCAAGGCATATGAGGAGCCGCAGTGGGAATCTTCAGACAGTAGAATTATACCTGGACTGACTTTAGACACAGGAATAATTAGGTACACTATATTAAATAAATAAACTAAGAATAATTAGGTACAGCATATTAAATAAGTAAGTTTAGAACATTGAACAAAGTAAAATAGAGAACTGAAAATTCAAACAAGAAACAGACCACTGAAAATGACCGGGCCGACTGAATGGATAGATGGATGGATGGATGGATAGATAGATAGATAGATAGATAGATAGATAAAACTCCTTGAAACAAACTCCAATCATTGAAATTGAAAGCACAGTGGAATTGGTTAAATAGAGAATTCACGCACTGCAAGGTAGAGCTAAAGAAGTTACCTGTAGGGCAACACAGAGATAAAGAGATAAAAATGTAAGAGACATGGGATAGAATGAGAAGATCTAAATTATGTCTAATTGGAGATCCCGAAGATGAGATTTAGGGACAAGCAATCTTTAAGAAATAATGAGTAAGAATTTTTTCAAAATTGGCAAAGGACGTGAATCATCAGGTTCAGGAATCACAAGAAATCCCAGCAGGATAAGTAAAGATGAAATCACATGCAGACACGTCACAGTGAAACTGCAGAAAAACCTTTCAGAATGCCCCAGGGGAAAGGCAGATTGCTTATAAAAGAACAAGCAGACCAATAACCACAAGAGCAGCCAGAGGCAGTGGACTAACATCTGCAGCATATTGAGGGAAAATAACTACCTAAATTCTACATTTAGCTAAACTCTCATTCAAATATAAGAGGCCAGTTCTCGGGCTCCCGCGAAGGCAGCGCTGGCCTCCCAGCACACACCCACGTGCCCCGAGCCTGGCCCCCGTCCAGGCAGGGCCCCAGGGAAGGTGTTGAGACACAGCTTGGAAAAGTGGGGTGCTCAAACCAAGCAACGGCAAGATGCTGTCACAAACGTGGAGAAGCATCTAGAAGAGCTGCGCCACAGCTTTGCTGCGTGTGTGCAGGGAACTGCCAGACTGTGAGACAAAGCAGACCTCGGCATGCCTGCCAGGGGTGGGGACGTCCGGCCCGAGGGCCATGGACGGCCCGTGAAATCATTTGGTCTGGCCACGCCACGGCATTAGGGGTGAGTTAATTAAATGTCTGACCAGATATAGCAGGCTAATTTTTTAAGTTGATAATTTTGCATGGCCCAAGAATGATGTTACAAATATCCAAATGGCCCTTGGCAGAAAAAAAGTTTCCCCATCCCTACTGAGAGAACCCCCAACTTTATTTTTTTTAATATATTTTATTGATATTTTACAGAGAGGAAGGGAGAGATATAGAGAGCTAGAAACATCGATGAGAGAGAAACATCGACCAGCTGTCTCTTGTACACCCCCTACCGGGGATGTGCCCGCAGCCAAGGTACATGCCCTTGACCGGAATCAAACCTGGGACCTTTCAGTCCCCAGACCGACGCTCTATCCACTGAGCCAAACCGGTATCGGCAGAACCCCCAACTTTAAAGCAGGGCCTGAAAAACTGTACTGGTGAGTTTGCCAAGCTTCAGAATTATCAACAGGCAGGGGCTGAGATAGTTAAAGCTAAAGCAGTAGAACCATCGAAAGCTTATGGAACCATTGTAAAAACGAAACGAGATGACGTAAAAGCAATTATTAACAGCAAGGAACTGAGAAGCTAAACTATTCACTCAGTGAAACCCGTCTGATTGACGTGTTATTTCACAGGCAGAAATGAACTTACGGAGAGTTGCAATGGATGCTACTTGAACCACTCGTCATCTGGAAGAAATGGTTGACAATGTTGAAAAGCAGAAAATAAAGCGCTTAAAGACTATATTTTCAGAATGCACAACTACTCAAATGTTATTTCACAGCAGAGCTTTAGAGATCCACACTGCTGCCTACCAAAATATACAAAGATGGTTGAAGAAGAAGATTTTGAGGTTTTCTGAAATTCTCTATATCCACCAGGTTGTTCATCTTGACTAGATAGATATTGCAAGAGCAAATTCAAAGTCACTTCTTCAGAGATCATTGTCAGCTAAGCGCGTACCTGGAACAGGAAAGGTATCTACCTGTTAACTAAGAAAGAATCAGCAAGCAGAAGATGATAATGAAGAGGATGAAGCCTTAGATATAAAAGATGAAGAATATTAACTTTCTTAACTAAATTTCACATTTCCATTTTCATCTTAGATGACTTGAAATCCAGAATCACTGAATTGTAACACTTTATACTGGCGTGGTACATTAAACCTTAAAATGAGATCCTACTGGAAATGAAAAATAATTAAAGGAAATGTACATTGACAAAAATGAAGGCCTTAAAAACATCACACACCAGTCATTTCAACATCCTATCTAGCAGCATATGGTCTTTTTATACATGATCAGGGTTGATCTAAGAACCAGGAGGTCATGGTTGGATTCCCAGTCAGGATACATGTCCAGGTTGTGGGCTCAATCCCCAGTAGGGGCCATGCAGGAGGCAGCCAATGATTCTCTTTCATCATTGATGTTTCTATCTCTCGCTCCCTATCCCTTCCTTTCTGAAATCAATATATATATATATATATATATATATATATATATATATAATTTTTAAAGTATTTCATATTAATTAATGTGCTATACCTAGTTGGGGTTGTAACAAGAAATAAAATAGTTAACAATTCCACTTGCTTCTTTTAGGTGAAGACACCATACCTTCATTACCAGAAAAGGGTCCTAGAGAGTTGTTCTGATTAAATACAAACTCTATTCCTATAAAGCCTTCATCAAAAAAGACGTTTCTTGCCGAAACCAGTTTGGCTCAGTGGTAGAGCGTCAGTCTGCGGACTAAAACATCCCAGGTTCGATTCCAGTCAAGGGCATGTATCTTGGTTACGGGCACATCCCCAGTGGTGGTGGTGGTGGTGGGGGGGTGCAGGAGGCAGCTGATCGATGACTCTCTCATCGATGTTTCTAACTCTCTCTTTCCTCTCTGTAAAAAATCAATAGTATATATTTTTTAAAAGGCGTTTCTTTTCCTTCCCTTTTCTTTTACTTTTATTACAACTTGAAGTTTCATCAGTTAATACATAATTTTACTTTTCAACAAGAGTGTAATCACTCTTTAATTAAAGGTAATGAAAACCCGGGACGTAAGTGTTTTTTACAGCTCTACTTAAGACATAAATTTCAGCTTTAGAAAGAAAGCCACATTCAGCCTGACTCTAATTTTAAAACAAAACTGCTGTCAGGCAAAGCTGTACATGGTGCTATGACTTTTGAAAAGCTAATTTGGTGGAATGTTGCCTAAGAAAACATCACGAAAAAAACCACAAATCATGAAAAATTCTATGAAAATTTCACCAAATTACCATCTAATAAATAAAAGAGTATACAGTCACTCTTATTCCTAAAGACGTAAAACAACTGAAAGAGCCTTGCATTATGTCTGGTGCTTTTGTTTCCTTGCAGGGGGAACTGTACTTTGTTATTTCATGGATCCCAGTCAGGCATATAAACATTATGAAATTTATAAAAATCATTTGGGAAAGCTACAAAAAGCAATGACTCATAACAGAAAAATAGACTTTCTAAGGGGATGGGGGGGAGAGTAAGAGGACAATACTGTCGATGGATGAGTAGATAAAAAAGATGTGGGAAATATACACACAATGAAATATTCAGCCTTAAAAAGGAAGGAAATCCTGCCATTTGCAAAAACGTGGATAAACTTAGAGGACATTATGCTAAATAGGACAGCCATATGCAGAGAAACAAATGCTGCATGAGCTCACTTACACGTGGAATCTAAAATAATCAAACTCAGAGAAACATAGAGCAGAACTGTGGTTACCAGGGGCTGAGAGGAGGAGAGAAATGGGGAATTCTTGGTCAAAGGGTACAAAGTTCCAGTTATGCAAGATAAGTTCTGAAGATTTAATGTACAACAATGTGATCAAAGTTAATAATACTGTACTGTATACTTGAAATTTGCTAAGAGTTATCATCATGGAAAGAATACTATTGAGGTGATGGATATGTTAATTGGTTTGATCATGGTGAACATCTCACTATATATATATATATATATATATATATATATATATATAAAATCATCAAGTTGTGCATCTTAAATATGTACAACTTTAATTGTCAGTTAGACTTCAATAAAACTAGAAATAAGAGGACAATAGCCTTTCAGACAATGAACTGAGTTTATTACCACGTACTTTCACTAAAGGACCAAAAGAAGAAAAATGGTTTCAGAAAGATCTTGGACAAGATGGAATTGAGATAAAAGAAAATCCTATCTAATAAAGAGTAAATATGCTGCCGAAACCGGTTTGGCTCAATGGACAGAGCATCGGCCTGCAGACTGAAAGGTCCCGGTTCGATTCCAGTCAAGGGCATATACTTGGTTGCAGGCACATCCCCAGTAGGGGGTGTGCAAGAGGCAGCTGATTGATGATTCTCTCTCATCCATGTTTCTAACTCTCTATCCCTCTCCCTTCCTCTCTGTAAAAAATCAATAAAATATATATATATATTTTTTAAAGAGTAAATATGCTAATTGACCACCACTCCATCACAAAGATGGCTGCACCCCACAGCTGAGGCCAAGTTCCCATAAGGAGCCTTAATGAGCAATCAGCAGGGACCTGAGGTTATACCCTCCCCCATCCCTGGGGGCTTGACAAGGCACCTCAGGCTGTACCCCCACTCAGCAGGGCTTGACAGGAAACTTCAAGGCATGCCCCCCTCCCCCAGGCCAGACCTTAGGCCATGCCCACCTGAGGCTACATCCCCTGCTTGACAAGGGTGGGACTGGCCGGGTCTGGATCTAGCTCAATGGGGAGCTGAGGGTTGAGGGGTGGTGAATGGCTGGGTCTGGGTCTCACCCAATTTTGAGGCACATGTGGGTGAGTGGGTACTTGACTCTGGGTCCTGTGGTGCGCCCCAGACAATGACAGGAGAAAAGTTTTCATACACATTTTACTAATTTTCTTTCAACTCTGACACTTCCATTTTAGAGAAAGGGCAAATAGCAATATTAAATTATTTCCTCTAATGAATCCCCTTTTAATGTGCATGAATTTTGTGCACCGAGCAACTAGTAGTAAATATGTGTACAAAGCTAAACAAGCATCGGTTCTATGAAATGATAGTAATGGCTCAGATTGGGACAAAAGATCGTTTGAAACTGAATTAGTGGACAATGATAACAGTAAGACATGGGAGACGAGGGAAGGGTGAGTCTCTTTAAGCATTAAAGGTTATCTGCTGAAGTTTGTAAGAGTAACCACTAAAATGAAAGCTAAACTTTCCGACTCAACAGAGGAAGAAATGGAATTAATATATATATATATATATATATATATATATATATATATTTTATTGAATTTTTACAGAGAGGAAGGGAGAGGGATAGAGAGTTAGAAACATCGATGAGAGAGAATCATCGATCAGCTGCCTCTTGCACACCCCCCACTGGGGATGTGCCCGCAACCAAGGTACATGCCCTAGACCTGAATCGAACCTGGGACCTTTCAGTCCGCAGGCTGACGCTCTATCTACTGAGCCAAACCAGTTTTGGCGAAATGGAATTTTTTCAAAGTCTTAAAGTTAAACATGACACGGGTAGTTCCTGAGCTTGAAGAATGCAGGGAACAAGCAAATAAAGACATAATTCTACTGATAACGTATTGTTTTCTTTTTTAGTGATTTCAGGGAGGAAGGGAAAGGGAGAGATAGAAACATCAATGCTAAGAATCACTAATCGGCTACCTACCTCCTACACGCCCCCCTACTGGGGATCAAGCCTGCAATCCCGGCTCGTGCCTTTGATCGGAATCAAACCTGGGACCCTTCCGTCTGCAGGCCGGCGCTCTATCCACTGAGCCAAACCGGCTAGGGCTACTGATAAAGTTTTAAATGCACGATAAGGTCAAGTACTGGTGAGAACACAGGGATATGGGTTGCTATAGTCACAGCTCATATGAGTGTAAATTGGTTCAATTGCTCCAAAGGACCACTTGCCATTGGCTCCCCTGGTAAGCCCCTCTCTCTGCCAGGCCCTTAGAGCCATTCACCCATGCACAGGTGTGTGCAAAGGAGGTACATATGGGAATACTACCGCAGCATTGTGTGGAGACAAGCCCCAGGACCTACCTAAATACCCATTAAGAAAAGGATGGGCAAAAGTGCCATTTAGCCGTGACATAGAATATTTCTCCTCAGTAAAAGGAAGACAAGGTAGATGTACTGTGTTCTGTTATCAAATACCTAATATCAAATACTCACCCTTCACACACACACACACACACACACACACACACACACACACACACCAGCACCAGCACCATCACTACCACCTCCCAAGCAAGGCTCCTCAAGCCCAGGAGAGGGCCCCCGCACCTCCCAGATGCATAATAAATGTGAGCTGCACTGAGCTGAGCCAGGCCAAGTGCACAGAGAGGGGGTCAGGAGAAACAGAGATTAGGAGCCAGGAGAAGCTTCCAGCAGAAAGAGGACAAGAGGGGAAGGAAGTCCCCGGCTGACGCTATGGGGATGCTTTGCCCACAGGCAAAGGGCGGACGCAGAGGAGAAACCCACGGACCCAAGCGCAGCGGCTGCAAAGGTGCTCACCCTCCGCCCAGGCCCACGTCCCAGGGGATCCGGGCGTTTGGAACCGGACTGGCCCGAGGGCGGGAAGAGAAGCTGGAAAAGGCCCAGGCAGCGAGCCCCCGCCCTCGCCTCCTTCCCACACTATCAGCTCTGGTCTTCCTGTTTGACCCAACTTGTCAAGCGTGTTTTTGAAAGCCCCTATCTTTGGGAAGAGTTATGGGGGAGGGAGGAGTCCAGATCTCTCAGGGGCCACGGTGACCAGCCGGCCCGCAGCTCCGCACCTCTGCCTTGAACTCCCTCCCAGAGGGGGGAGGGCTGCAGCTCTTGGGCCACAAGGCTCACTTCCTGCCGGGCTTCTCTCCCATGGGAGGCCTAAGGCTTACATAAGTCTTAGGAGGGGGTGAGGGTGTCTGTCTGTGTGTGTGTGTCTGTCTGTCTGTCTGTCTGTGTGTCTGTGCCTGTGTATGTGCATGCTCCACCTCGACTCCTACCTGACCACCTAGGAAACTGTCTCCCCCTGTGTAGGAATTAGCAGAAAAAGACTAAAGGGTGTTGTTATACTTATGACCAAGGCTGTAAAACTTTTCTGGGTACTGGAGATCAAGCAGCTTCTTTCCATGTTCTGCCTGCCTCTCATGCCGCCTCACTCACCATCCGGTGCTTTGGGTGGAACATTAGAACCTCCTCCACACGACAGGCTGCTTCTCGTGGCCATGCCGTCACTCCGTGCTGCTCCTGCTGCCCAGGACTCCTCCCCTCTCCTCCCTGGCTAACACTTTTCTGTCTTCCGGATTTGGCTGGGGCGGTACTATCTCCAAGAAGTCATCCCTGCCGAAACCGGTTTGACTCAGTGGTAGAGCATCGGTCTATGGACTGAAAGGTCCCGGGTTCGATTCCGGTCAAGGGCATGTACCTTGGTTACGGGCACAACCCCGGTGGGGGGTGTGCAAGAGGCAGCTGGTCGATGTTTCTCTCTCATTGACGTTTCTAGCTCTCTATCTCTCTCCCTTCCTCTCTGTAAATTATCAATAAAATATATATTTTTTAGAAGACTCAAACCACAGGAATTTTTTTTTAAAAGTCATCCCTGTCACCCCTCCATCCCTAGCTGGGCTAGGTGTCTGTCTTTGGGACTGTCATCATGTCTATTGTGAAACATAGGAATAGTAAGACCAACATTAAAGCAGTGCTTCCTATGTTCCAGAAGCTGTACTGAGCAGTTAACATGTATTAATGCATTTAATCTTCATAATGTCCCTATGAAATGGGATAGTTTCTAGCTCCTGAAAGCCATTCTCTCTCTCTCTCTCTCTCTCTCTCTCTCTCTCTCTCTCTCTCTTTTATTTTCTTTTTCTTTTTCTAACTTAACTCTAATTCTGTTGGGAATAGCAATGTGTCCAGCTTAATAATCATATCTCATTCCTAATCTTGGAATTACATTCTGACCAATAGGATGTAGGCAGAAGCTGTTAGGGGAGAGTTGTGGGCAAACTCTTCAAAGGGTGACTGATGCAACCGGAAAGCGCACGTTGCCCTTCCCCTTTAATCCTCCCCCCAGCCTGGAATGTTAACGTGATGGCTGGAACCACAGCAGTCATCTCGTAACCACGAGGTGATCTGGAGAAAGAAGGCCAAGAATGATGGAATAGGAAAGCAGGAGTAAGTTCTGCATTTTCTATGGCCAAGTAAACTCCTATCGGGCCAGACCTACCAGTGATAGCATTTAGTAACTCTGGACAAAATTAGAAATACAATTATCTAAAGTCACTGGAGAATGAACAAAGGCAGTTCCTGAGTGGGAGTTGACATTTGGAATAAGGGATGGGGGAACAGGCTCCCATTTGTATGGCTTTTGCTTGAACACAGTTCCCAGGCAGCTTAAGCAGACAGTGAGTGGAGAGCACCATGTGGGACTACAGCTCTTACAAAAACCCTCAGTTTTTCTGGGTTAAACAACTCCCAAAGGAGAAAGTTTGGGGACACCTTAGCTGCTGGAAAGTGAAAGGGTGGTTCTAGAAAGGAGAGAGCCCAAGAAAATGAGCCCTGAACTCTACTCATAAACTGTCAACCCTTCAGTGAGTGCTGACCCAGCCTCCCGAAGCAGGCTCAAAGCCGCCTGGGGGTGAGAGAACTCAGGGAGATTTGCATTGTTGCCCAGAAGTTAATTACCAGCTACAACAAAAAAAATCAACACTCTCCATAAGACTATAACAAAGCCTAGTGCCTCCATAATATTACACTCACCATGTCCAGGATACAATAAAAACAGATTAGTCAACATACATGACCGATGTGCATGAGACAAGACTCAGATGTTGGAATTAGCAGACAAAGACTTTAAGGGTGTAATTATACTGATGATCAAGGCTGTAAAGAAAGCAAAGTAGTAATGAGTAAAGGTGGGAACACGTTTGTGCCGCTATCTTTGGGTGAGTGCACCCGGAGAAGATGGGGTCTGTGCAGAGCTGGGATTGAGAGGAGAGAGACAGAGAAAGACAGAAGGAAGGAGGGAAATAAAGAGAGGAGAAAGGAAAAAAGAGAGACAGGCAAAGAGGGAGAAAAGGGACAAAACAGCAGGGGTTCCGATGGCTACAGAACAGCATCCTGAGAGGGGACAGCTGGCCCCTGCGCCCTGACCACTGTCACCCGGCAGTTGCCCTTTTCCGGGTGCCTTGGTCCTCAAGCGGCCACTTCAGGAGCACTGCTCACCCTGTGACCCTCCAACCCCAGCTTCCTCTGAACCTGCTGCATCCTGGCAGGGACATTCCGAGACTCATGCAACGTGCAGGGAGAGTGAACGGAAACAAGCACGGGTCCTACTACGAGGTAGGCGGGTTACCGGACAGGACTCGTCCTGCACAACTGCAAAGCCCCGCCCATCCCCGCTCACAGCTCCCATCCACGCGGTGGGCACCACCATCACGCCTGTACCCACGTGGACTTGTACACAGTTGCCCCCAGGAGAGCTCCATCTAGACCAGCGGTGGGCAAACTTTTTGACTCGAGGGCCACAATGGGCTCTTAAACTGGACCGGAGGGCCGGAACAAAAGCAACCTGACCATGCTGGCACTCTCATCTTGGGCTGCTGGTGAAGGAGCGGAGGGGAGAGCCAGAGAACCCTCTGCTCTTTCGGCTCTGCGGGCCGGATAGAACAGCCGAACGGGCCGGATCTGGCCCACAGCTGATCTAGACAGCCAGGCCACCGCCAGCATTGCCCAATCACAGCTTCATGCTGAGGTGCAACAGGGCTGTGTTTGTGTGGAGAGTGGTCTTGGAAGGACTCTGGGTATCTACTCAGACTAACAAAGAAGTTCAAGGTTTGGTTTCGGCAAGCACAACACCCAGGCCGTAGCCCTTTGCTCACTGGCAGCAGCGAACAGAACAAACATAAGCGTCAGCACCTTAGCCCCATTCACCCCCTTCCCCCAGGCACCTTCACAGCTGACGTCTGCCCCTCATGATGGTCCTATGGTACTGCCAGCACGGTCTCCTCTCACTTTACACCGGTGAAAACAGGCCATCAGAACACACAAGACGGATTTCATTTTGTACAGTGATGTACAAAAAAATACTGTGTTTCCCCCAAAATAAGACATCCTCCGAAAATAAGACCTACTTCATGGGAACATAATACATCCCCTGAAAATAAGACCTAGCGCATCTTTGGGAGCAAAAATTAATATATAAGACACGGTCTTATTTTAGGGGAAACAGGGTAGTAGATGTAGGTCTACAACCCTGGGGTCCTGTGTCCCAGCCAGAGCTCTGACGCACTAACCCAGTGGTCGGCTCTTTGGCCCCTGGAGTGTGGCTCTTCCACAAAATACCACGTGCAGGCTCGCACGTACAGTGCGATTGAAACTTGGTGGTCCATGCGCAGAAGTCAGTTTTCAGCTCTCAAAGGGAATTTCAATCGTTGTACTGTTGACATTGGGCTCTGTTGACTAATGAGGTTAGACTGACCGCTGCACTAACTAGAGAGACAGGTGCCTTCCCACATCCCATTGGGCTATCCCACCCTGCTACTGCTTGTGATGCAGGCATGCTCCTCTCCACCCAGCTGTGAGCTCTTAGCCAGTAAGAACTGTGTCCCTTCGCTGCTGTCTCCAGCAGCCGGCACAGAGCAGACAGAGACGTGGAGGTGTGATGTAAGGCTAAGACCGGCCTTGGGAAGCAAAGGCTGAGCTGCAGGGCCCAGCAGACATTCTCCAGCAGCCACCCCTTCTCTCCCGACCAGCCACCCCAGCGCTGGAGACCACCAGCATAAACACAACTCATGTCATCTTGAGGCAAAGGAAATTGAAACCAATGAACTCAGTTGGCCACCTTTTTTTCTTCTCTTTTTAACATCCCTCTAAAAACAGTTAGGCCACGCAGTTGGTTCGGAACCTGGGGAGCTGGAATGCATTTAGGGGGCTGAGGTTGTCCAACCGGAACCTGCACACCCACAGACCCCACCTCCCGTCCCGGGCCCTGACACGCTGATTGAGCCCGGACAGGAAGAGTAGCTGGCGGGTGATTGCAGACTATCCAGTGTCAGCTCATTGTTCCGGGAGGAAGCTGTCAGGACCAGACCTCCCGGGAGGGCCTGGGGCTTCTGGTTCTTATTTTTCCCTGTGTAGGTGGGAGGTTGTTGGGGGGGTGGGGGGCAGGGTGTAGGGGAGGGAGCCATCATCCTTTCCCCCACCCAATGGAATACTCCAGCCCGGGATCACATTCCCAACTCCCAAGACCTCAGATGAGGGGAACAGTGGCCACCCAATGCTGTTTTCCCCTGGAGTTCCCTTAAAAACAAAAGTTGTGTGCTTTTTAATCTTGGAAAGAACAATTAACGGCAGATCGACCTTCCTAACAGCATTCCGAGTGTACCATATGGTCTTATTGACTGCAGGTACACTGTAGTACAGCAATCCTCTAGAACAGTGTTTCCCAAAGTGTGGTATGCATACCTCCAGGATTACGGGAAGAGTTTGGTGGGGGTACGCGTTGCACCGGAGTTTGGTGGGGATATGCACTGCACCGTGCTTAGCTGCACCTCATTCTACGTTCTCATGAGTCAAGTCAAGACAGTCTTGTGAGGTGTGAGATGGTCCGGTGTGCAAATAAATGTTATTTATAATATAACTTTTATTTATATTTTATTATGAATACTTTTATTTTTTGTTTAGTATTATTTTGTGTATGTACCAAAAAAATAAAAAAATAAATATATTTTGATTGTTATTAAAATACATCCATTTTTTTGACGAGGGGTACTCAGTTATGAAAATTATAGAAGGGGTACACATATGTCAAAAGTTTGGGAAACACTGCTCTAGAACTTATTCGTCTTGCCTAACTGAAACGATGCCCAATGATTAGTAACTCCTCACTTCGCCTCTGCCCCAGCCCCTGGAAACCACCACTCCACCCTTTGATCCTATGAATTTGGCTTTTTGGGTATCTCAGGTAAATGCAATCCTGCAGTACTTGTCTCTCTGTGGTTGGCTTATTCCACTTAGGATGATGTCCTCAAAGCTCATCCATGTTGTCGCATGGTATAGAACTTTCTGAAGGCTGACTAGCATTCCATTATATTGTGCAGGACGTTTTCTTTATCCATTTTTACCTGTGGGTGGACATTTTTATTGTTTCCACATCTGGGCTACTGTGAATAGCGCTGCAGCAAACATGGGGGTGCTAAAATCTCCTTGACATCTTCACTTCAATTCTTTTGAATAAGTACCCAGAAGTGGGTTCACTGGTTTCATTTTTTTTCATGTTGAGGAACCTCCACACTGTCTTCCATAGTGTGGCTGCACCATTTTGCATTTCCAACAACCGTCTGCATGGGTTCCAGTTTCTCCACATTCTCGCCAACACTTGTGTCTTTTGTTTTTTGACAACTGCCATCCTGACAAATGTGAAGTATTAGGTCATTGTGGTTTTGATTGTTATTTCTCTGATGATTAGTGATGTAGAGCATTTTTTCATATACCTGTTGGCCATTCATGTGCCTCTTTGGAGAAATCTCTATTCAAGTCCCTAACCCATTTTTTAAACAGATTATTATTTTTTGTTGCTATTGAGTTATAGTACTTTATGTATTTTGAGATTAACCCCATATCAAATACATGATTTGCAAACGTTTTCTTCAAGCTTTTCAGTTGGATGTAATCACACTTGTTTATTATTTTTGTTGCCTTCTCTTTTGTGGTTATATCCATGAAACCACTGCCATGACCAATGTCATGAAGATTTTCCCTGTTTTATTTTAGAGTTTTAATTTTAGGCCTTATTAAGTCTTTAATCGATTTTGAGTTAATTTTTGTGTAAGTGTAAGATAAGGGTCAATTTTGTTCTTTTACATGTGGATATACAGTTTCCCAATACCATTTATTGAAGAAGAAGAAGAAGAAGAAGAAGAAGAAGAAGAAGAAGAAGAAGAAGAAGAAGCAGCAGCGGAGGATGGGGGAGAGGAGGAAGTGGAGGAGGAAGAGAAAGGAGGATAATATAATAATTTTAGTATATTGCCTTTAATCCAGGGGTATTACTAAATGTACTTATTAATTACACTACTTGCTTATAAATTCTTTTGGATTTTCCAATATGTAATTATTTCACCTGCAAATAGAGATCTGTCTACTTCTTGCCTGCAAATCCTCTCGTCTTCTTGCACTGCTGAGGCTCCTGAGTGCAATAGTGAGAGAAGTGGTGATAGTGGACACCCCTGTCTGGCTTTCAACCTCACAAGGAAAGTGCCCAATATTTCAACACTAAGTATGTTACAAGGGTTTTTATGTTAGCTATACAGGTTTTTCTGTAGATACCCTTTATCAGATTGAGGACCTTCCTTTATAGTCCCAGTTTGATTAGAGTTTTTATTATAAATTGGTGAATTTTATCAAATACTTTTTCTATATCCACAATTCACATCATGATGAACTCTTTGGAGTTGAGACTTAAAATAACAGATGCTGGGGATTATTATCATCCCTTTGGAATGTCTATATGGAAATGGAAACATTGCATGATTGGGTTGGTGGGGAGTCAGAGAAAGTCTGTTACTAAGAGAACTTTGCCTACCAGAGACTGAGGAGAGATGTCCTTTTTTCATTCCAAATTTTTAATATTTAACCATCTGTTGCTAATGTTGAGGTTACCCAGGCATTAAGTCCAGAGTTGTGTTTCTTAGGTCTCCCCACCCTAGGGGGAAAGAGCTGCTGGGTCTCTCAGGGTCCAGATTCCCCCATCTCCAGCCTCCCCAGGGGTAAGTGGCTGAACTGTGCCTGCACAAGAACCAAGAAAGGGCCTCCCCTTCCTCTCCCTTTATTCCCTGCAGGTCCCCAGGGTCCTCTGATGCCACCCCAGCATTCAGAATCAGCTCTTCAGGCCCCACCCACCTACTTCCTCACTCCCTCCCACCCAAAGCAGGACACAGAAGATGTGGGGAGTAAGAGTGGGGTGGGGTGGGGTGGGGAGTATTGCTGAGTGATCTGGAGGTCCAAGAAAGCCCACCATGGAAGGGTGCCTTCCCAGCCCAGACCCAGGAACCTGGACACTTCCTTCCCTGGGATCACGCCATACTTGACCCCATACTTGAGGGAAACTTCAAACAACTTCATTAGCAGGGCTGGAGAATGAGCTGCAGAAATTAAAAAACATCCTAAAACCTCCAGATGCTACCATCTGAGCACAAATTGTGACAGACTAAAGAGGGTCAGCGAATGTTGGAGGATGACCTCTTGCCCAGACCAGACCAGAGCTCCTTTCTAGGCCTTGCTAGTTCAAGGCCCCCAATTCCTGCTGAGGAAGAGCTGGGTGTTGACATCAACTCGCTTTGAGCCACTGGGAGCTAACCCATGGCACACTGCTCAGTAACTCCCAACCACACCATCTGTGTCTTTGTAAAGTCTCCCTGTAAAGAGCCTGATTCTCCAGACACTGTGAGGGATGATGCCTGGTCCAGGTGTGCCTGCCAGGATGCTACAGGGAAGAGCCTCGTGTCCAAACGGAACCAAACCAAACAAGTAGCTCCTCTGGGGGCTGACAATCTTGCCGGTGTGTTTCTATGTCTACCCTCGGAGCTTTGGGCTTGGAATTTCCCCCTTATTACCACCATCCCTTCCCCCGGGTGTGACACGTGCTAAGGATCCCACCGGTTGATGCCCATCCTCAGCAACTGAGCCCCACGCCTCAACCTCAGCATTGGAAAGTGGCCCACCCTTCAAATGTCCGTCCCTCCACAAAGTTTCTGTGATCACCTCAGTGATCAACCCACTCCTTGAATTTGGGGACCATGCCATTCTCTTCCCTACCACACACTGCCCTATAACTGTCCTCTTGATTTGTTCAGTCCTTCTTTTCAGCTGGCTTGAGTGTTCCTTGAGACCAGGGACCAGGTTTTACTGGTTTGGGTAGCAACTTCTGCTCCCTGAGCATTTCTGGGTGCATTATAGGAAGTCTGACAACCAAGTGCTGCCTCCCGGACCATCCCTGGCCCCCTCACCGTGCCTGGGATAGTCTGTGGGCCAGAGCTGGGATCCCCACCATCTTTGGGCAGCAAGGTCTTTTGACCATCGGACCCACCAGTCAAGCAGGGGGAAGCTGTTAGTCTGAACTTCACCCTGGGAGCGAACTCCAAGAATGGCTGTTTGGATAAGCTTTGGCCACGGTGCGGGAACTCGGAGGAGCTGGGACAGAGCCTTCAGGAAAGCCCACCGGGGCGGGGCATGGACATCGCATTTGGCGCACAGTGTGTGGAGGAATGCAGCCAGCAAGGCTGCCAGCCCGCCTGCTCACTGGCCGCTCTGCCCGAAGCCCAGCGCGCTTGCAAAGCTTTGGCACCAGGCCGCCCCCGTCCTCGCCGGCAAGGGTTTATGGATATTAAAAATGTGCTGATGTGAATCACCATGCAAACACGCTCCGCTAGAAGCGCTGCGCGCAGGAACACTGCTCTTTTTATGGTCTCCTCCACCTCTGCTGGAAACGCTCGCCCACAGATGATGCGGAGATTAGTGGGGCGTCAGGCTGCTGCATGTTCTTAGGCAGCCTGTCAGCTTCCATCAGCTACGGCCAGGCCTGCAGAGGCTGCTGGGATGCACCTCGGTGCCCCAACCGGGGGCCCACGGGCAGAGTCTGGGCAGGAACGTGGCTTGGAAGGGGAAGAAAGCGTTCCCTGGTCAGACATGTTCTCAAGCACGCAGGCTGCAGCCATTGCCCTATGGGAACATGGTGGCCAGCCCCTCCAGAGGACACCCTCCCAGGCTGGCCACCAGCATCAGTGAAAGTCCCAGCCCTTCTGCTCTGGGACAGCCACTCTCACCCTCTTCCCCTGTAGGGTTGCCAGGTTAAATGTAGTCCCTGGGGGCCGTGTGCCCCGGGTGAGCTGTGTGTCCCAGGGGGCTGTGTGCCCTGGGTGAGCCGTGTGTCCCAGGG
This sequence comes from Vespertilio murinus, assembly GCA_963924515.1. Taxonomy (NCBI): domain Eukaryota; kingdom Metazoa; phylum Chordata; class Mammalia; order Chiroptera; family Vespertilionidae; genus Vespertilio; species Vespertilio murinus. Next base: position 28,595,170 of record OZ004715.1, on the reverse strand, counting down.
GACTGTGTGTCCTGGGAGAGCCATGTGCCCCGGGGGAGACATGTGCCCCGGGAGAGCCGTGTGCCCCGGGGAAGCAGTGGGACCCGGGGGGAGGGGCGGTGTGAACCAGAGGAGGAGCGGACTCTATTCGTGTGGTCCTGAGATAGTCACCATAAAACAAGCAGACTGCCAAATGAGGAAGGGATTCTATTCGTGTGGTCCTGAGATAGTCACCATAAAACAAGAGATTGTCAAATGACAGCGGGGAGGGGAGGGAGACCTGGGGGGAGATAAGAGAACAACTGAAGGACTGGTATGCATGCATATAAGTACAACCAACGAACACAGAACTCTGGGGAGGGAGGGCATGAATGGGAGGTGGGGTGGGGGCAATGGTAAGCTATGTACACATATAATACCTTAATAAATTTAAAAAAATAATTTTTAAAAATAAATAAATGCAGTCCCTGGGAGGGGGGTAGTGTACTGGACAGCCCATGCTCTCAGTGCAGGAGAGCATCAGAGCTGGATGCAGCCATGCTGAGAATGTCCGGGGTACGGGTTGGGGGGGAGATGCTCTAGGAGCCCAGTGGTCCTTCTGCGAGGAGATCCGTGAGAGCCAGGACCGAGCCTCGGACCACAGCGAGGCTTCACACCAACGGAGCCTGGGAGGCGGCACTCCAGGCGGCAGGAAAGGCCTGTGCACATGTGGGCGGGTGGGAAGGCGCAGTGAGAGCCAGGTGCTTCCCACTCTCCGCTCACCCGATCTCCGCATCGCCTTGTCCCCAGGCTGCCTCCAAGAGTGACGGTCATCACCCCGGGCATCATAGCCAAACCCCACCATGCCCAGAAACAGAAGAGGCTTTCACTGCCTGTGTGCCCGGGAGCCAGGGCTGGGAGAGGGGGCCAGTCTGAAGGAGGAGGCACTGACATGGCCTGTCTCTGACCACAGCATCCCGGGGCCAGCACGGACCGCCTGGCCCACTGCTGCCAGGTGCTCTCTCACACCTCCATTGTCCTCGGGGTGGTCTGGACTCCCCAGGCACGCTGCAGAGGATGAATGCCTGGTCCCACACCGCTCTGCCCACGGCCTCGCAGGCCGTTTGGCTCACAACAGACCCTAAGGACCGCACCTGGAGAACAGGGAGTCACGATACCCATCTCCTTACCACGTCACATTCTAGCTACATCATTTTAATCCTCACAGGGAGCTGGGGCGCTGTTTTATCCTCAGGTGGGGAAACTGAGGCACGGGGTGTCCAATAACCTCCTCAACGTTGCACTTGTAGCGAGTGGCAGTGTGGGACGGGAACCATTTCTGTTGGCCTCAGAGCCTCTGCCCCTCCACCCCTGAGAAGGCCCGAACTTTCCATCCACAAGAAGTGCCTTCAAACATCCAAGCTCTTAGCAGAGAGCCCCGCTTGCGAGCATACAGCACAGCAGAGCTGGGGAAGGCAGCAGCCGCCCCCTGACTAAGTCCTCCTTGCCTGCCCTCCCTGCCATTCTGTTTCTGCAAAGGGCAGAGGCCTACCGAGGGGTGAATGCCCCCGCCCCCCCCCCCCCCGCCAGTCCTGCCCAATCCTGGGGATCCGATGATGGCATCGACACCCATCAGTACCGCTGACCAGGAGGGAGTAACAAAGAGTTGGTAAGATTTCAGGCAAAGGCCAAACTGCCTTAGGTGACCTGGCACTCTTCCTTTGGGGTAAATACTGGCTTTCTGATCAGCTTCCCAACATGCTAAAAACAGCTTCATGCCACATTCACTTCCATCTGTCCACCCAAAAAGCATCTTGGGCCCGGTCTAACCAACCTCAGAGACTGCCTAGAACAGGTGAGGAATGTGTATGGCAGCTCTGACCCCACACACCGTGGGGCCCCCAGAGGAGGCTGGTCTGAGGCCGCCAGCCCTGGGTGGGCAGAGGGCCGGGCCCAGGCTACAGGCAGACGCAGGCCTCCTCCGAGCTTCTCCCTCACCGTCAGGTTGGTGCCGTTGGTGCCTACAGCTGCTGCGTGTCACTTCCCATCTGGCCCCCTGGCAGGCCACCGAGGAAGGCCAGGTGGTGGGGCTCTAGGACTGTCATCGACACGAAGCCCCGGAGCCCGGGAGAGCAGGACGTGAACAAAAGCCAGCCACGGCTCAGGGGCCCGAGGGCAGCAAGCAGCATTCCTTTCGCTCCCGGAGAGACCGGGTCCGGGATGGCTCAGGGACACCTGCTCTGTCCCCGGGAAGGGCTACTTGAGGCTGAGGAGGAACTGGGGGGAGGCCTCAGGAAAGGAAGGATCCACGGGGTGGCATTTTCTGAGGCCCATTTACCCCCCGGGAGTGGTATAAGGCCTGTGCCGCCAGAGGTTTTGCCAAGTCCCCCTTGTACAGCCGTGGGCAAACTATGGCCCGCAGGCCGAATCTGGCCCGTTCGGCTGTTCTCTCCGGCCGGCGCGGAGCCGAAAGAGCGGGCCGTACCCTTTTATGTAACGATGTTTACTTTGAATTTATATTAGTTCACACAAACACTCCATCCATGCTTTTGTTCCGGCCCTCCGGTCCAGTTTAAGAACCCATTGTGGCCCTCGAGTCAAAAAGTTTGCCCACCCCTGCCCTCGTACCTTCTTTCAGTTTTCTAGGAAGGTTTGCTGTGTGTATCCTGAGTGTTTGCTAGAAGCCAGGCGACCTGCATCCGGGTCCTGGCTTTGCCCCAGCCTCCCTGTGTGACCACTGGGAATTCCCTTTTCACTCTCCAGGCCTCTGTCTCCTCGTGTGTCAAATGCAGGAGTGAGGAAAGCAGGTATTATCCATATCCCAGGAGACATGTTTACCGATGCCTTCAGTGTGTCCTGCTGTCTTATGTACATTCTTTCTTTCGAGCTCTGCAAAACTTTATAGTAATAGAGCTTGACATTTTGCTGAGGGTTTGCTACTGGCCAGACTTTGTGCAGGGCTCTTTACATGTACTAATCCACTTAAGGCCCACAATAATCCTGTGATGTAGATCCTGTTGTTATCTCCACGGTCTAGAGGGGAAACCAAGGCCCCGAGCACTTCACTTTCCCAGTCAGACTGCTAACGGGTGGGGAACTCGAACCCAGGCTGCGCAGCTCCAGGGCACACAGGCCACCGTTCCATTGCCGCGTGCAGGTTCTGCATGACATGGCAACAGGAAGAGCGTCCTCCTCGGATGTGTGAGCCTTCGGAGAGTGGTAGAGAACAGCACAGAGGCGTGCTCAATGAGCGTGACCTCTTTGTCGCACTGTTATTAGTATTGAGTATTACCGTGTTTCCCCGAAAATAAGACATCCTCCGAAAATAAGACCTACTTACAGGTTTCCTTCTGAGTGAAATAGAAGGCATCCCCCTGAAAATAAGGCCCCCAGGCTCTGTCTCAGAATGAAAATTAATTTACCGTAAACTGGTCGCTAGGGCCGCCCCGACTGGCGTCTAGCCACCAGTGACGTTACGCGGAGTCCTGACGTCCCTGCTGTGTGAATGGAGAGAAATCAGCGTGGAAACTTGGTGAAACCTAAACTGCAAGAAGTTGTGACTTGGGTGAAGAATTCATGGGAGAAAATCACTGACAGTTGCATTGCAGATGCACTGCGAGCAGGCTGCCTTGACAAGAAGTACTCATTTACAGACAGTGCTATTGCTAAACACGAGAGATTTGGTCCACTGATTCTGAAAGAAATGGAGTCACAAAGGAAATTCACCAGGAAATTCAGGAATTGGATTGTTATGATGATGTTCCAGAAGATGATGACGTGATTGTCATTGAATAAATGAGTAAATTCTTGATACTGTAGGATTCACAGTTTGTCTGGTTTGTGTTGACAACTACCGTACTACCGTACCGTATACAGGTAATAAGTTTCCTTTATTTTCATTTAACAATAAATGTGTTCCGTATTCTTCTTCATGGAAAAATAAGACATCCTCTGAACATAAGACCTAGCGCATCTTTGAGAGCAAAAATTAATAAAAGACACCGTCTTATTTTCGGGGAAACAGGGTATTATCATCCCCTGTGAGCGTACTGCAGGGCAGAGCGCCAGCCCCAACAGCACTGTCCACCACCTCTCCTGCTGCTCCTCCTCCATTCACCAGCTCAAGGCAGCCCCAGAGGGTGGCCCTGCCTGTTCTCCCCGTCCCCAGTCTTCTCCCCTCTGGTGACTGCCTGGCCACGGCTCAGTGCCAGGTCTTCCTGCAGGGCACCACAGCCCATGGACAGGACACAGGAGTGGAGTTCTAAGAGAGGACTCCGGGGAGCAGCCAGGGGCAGAGGTCATGGAAGGACTTCTGGAATCCCCCAGCCCAGCCCATTTCCTGGATATGTTGATGCCCACGGCCACCCCCCTCAAAGCCCAGCAGTCCTTGAGTCTGGGAGGATGTTTAACCTCAAGTTTTTTTGGTAGATAAAGATTTGCTGAATTAAAATATATATCCTTTTGTTTTGTTTTGTTTTTTAATTTTTTTTAAATATATTTTATTGATATTTTACAGAGAGGGAGGGAGAGAGATAGAGAGCTAGAAACATCGATGAGAGAGAAACACCGACCAGCTGCCTCCTGCACACCCCCTACCGGGGATGTGCCCGCAACCAATGTACATGCCCTTGACCGGAATCGAACCCGGGACCCCTCAGTCCGCAGACCGATGCTCTGCCACTGAGCCAAACCGGTTTTGGCAATATATATCCTTTTGTTTTAAAAGTAGTATAAATATATATAAATCCCCATAGTATCCCTTACTATTTCCATGTATATTCTCCCAGATTTTTTCCATGATAAAACAATAAAATTCTAAAAATCAAAAATAAAACTACCACATGATCCATCAATTCTACCCATAGGTATATATCCCACAGAAACCAAATAACCACCTCAGAAAGCTAGCCGCACCCCGTGTCCATGTGGCGTCCTTCACAACAGTCAAGTCATGGGAACAACGGAAATGTCCACCAACAGGCGAATGGAGAAAGACATGTACTCCCATACACAATGGCGTGTTAGTCAACCATTAGAAAGAAGGAAATTCTACCAGTTGCAACAACATACATGGACCTTGAGGGCTGTTTGGCTTGGTGAAGTAAGTCAGACAGAGAAAGACAAACATTATGTAATCTCACTTGTATATGGAATCTAAAAAAAAAAAAGAACTCATAGGAACAGAGAACAGGTTGCTGGTTACCAGAAGTGGGGGTTGGAGGTGGGTGAAATGGATGAAGGCGTTCAAAAGGGACACACTTCAGTTATACAGTAAATGAGGCATGGGGATGGTGAGTATAGTTAACAATGCTTTTTTTTTTTTTAATTTGAAATTTGCTGAGATAGTAGACCTTAAAAGTCCTCATCAAAAGAAGAAAAAATTGTAACTATGTGACAAGATGGATATTAACCAAACTTATTGTAGCAATCAAATCATTATGTTGTGTGCCTTAAACTAATGCAATGCTACATGTTAATTTTATCTCAAGGAAACTGGGGGAAGTAACAATATAACTTGCTTTAGAACTTAAAATAATATAGCTACTGTTTCGTGTCCATTTTCCTCACCCCCACACCCCCTGCTAACTTTTATAAGGCCTGAAGTTTTTCATTTTACCTAAAAAATGTCTAAGGTCAGCTTTGTTGTGGCAGACACAGCACATTAGCTCCTCAACAGCCATTTTGTCTGGTGACCCACCCCTACTCTCTGAACTTGTTTATTTAAAAAACTGGCAAGTCGCCCTGGTGTGACTCAGTAGATAAGAGTGTCAACCAAAGGGTCCCGGGTTTGATTCCAGTTAAACGCATATAACTCCATTGCAGGCTCTGCCCTGGCCTGGACTCTGGTCAGGGTTCCTGCAGGAGACAACCAATAGATATTTCTCTCACATCGATATTTCTCTCTGCCTTTTCCTCTTTCTCCTACTCTCCCTAAAAATAAATGGAAAAATATCCTCAGGTGAGGATTAACTAAAACAAAACTGGAAAGTCAAAAAGTCTTACCTTCCCAGAGTGCTTTGCAGATAGGGGGTGGCCATGTGACACAGTTGTGGCCAATAGATGAAAGCAGAACTCACTGGGTAGGTGGGTCTTCTGATAAAACCGAAGTCATAGCTGGAGGAGCAGCAACCATCCTGTGACCTAAGGATGAAAGCAGGAAACTAGGTGAAATTTGGGTTCTTCCTGATATCCTGGGGCTGCTGCACCAGCTTAGAACTGGGTGATAAATAAACTTATGTGTTAAACCCACATGGTCACATTTTCAGTTCCTTGCAGCTGAATGCAACCCTGGATGCAAGACATTCTATTGTATGGATGCATCACAATGTCATGTTAAAATTCCCCACTGGTTAACTGATACTATCAATAGCAATGCAATAAATATCCCTCAACAACATTTTTCTGTGTTTCTCCAATTGTTCACTTTGGCTTTACTCCTAGGAAAGAAACTATTGGTCCAAAGAGCAGGTAGATCCTGGAGGATTTTGTTGTTGTTGTTGTTGTTGTTTACCTCTTGATACAGCTTTCAAATGGCCGTGCAGGCGATGTCATGCCATGGATACTCCTGCCAGCTACAGGTAAGTCAGGCTGACTTACAGGCCACTTCCTGAGGCAGCAGCTAAGTCGGTCACTGCCCAGTAGAGGTGACGGTCCCCAGGGTGGCCCTGACAAGGAGGCCCATGCGTGACCGGAGCCCTGGAGGGGCTGGGTCTGACCACAGAAGGGCTGCTGCCTTCCCTGCTGGCTGCAGCTTCTGCTGAGGCTCCCATCCCCGAAGGCTGAAAATTCTGAGTCTCTCGACCTCTGCATAGTGACATTTGGGGATGAATTCTTCTTGGCTGCAGGGGCTGTCCTAGACATTGTAGAATGTTTGGCAGTACCTCTGGCCTCTACTTACTACCCGCCAATAGCATCTGCCTCCCCCAACCCCCAGGTGTGATACACAAAAATGCCTCCACCTTGTCAAATGTCCCCAGGGGGCAAAATCAGCCCCCATTGAGAACCACTGGCCTCCCCTAGAACCTGCTTCAAGAGTAGCACAATTCCCAGAAGACTGGGTAGGTGTACGACCAGAGGTAGAAAAGATTGTAATCAGGAAGGAGGTGGCTATCAGGCTGGCATGGAAGAAAGACAGAGCATCCAATGATCCTCACAGTAAGTGTGCCTGTAACTAAGAGGCTCCAAAAAGCAAACCCATGCCCTAACCGGTTTGGCTCAGTGGATAGAGCATCAGCCTGCAGGGTCCCAGGTTCTATTCCGGTCAAGGGCATGTACCTTGGTTGCAGGCACATACCCTGTGGGGAGTGTGCAGGAGGCAGCTGATCAATGTTTCTCTCTCATTGATGTTTCTAGCTCTCTATCCCTCGCCCTTCTTCTCTGTAAAAAAAAAAATCAATAAAATAGATATTAATAATAATAAAAGCAACATGGCAAGAAAGGAATCAAGAGCAGTCTGCTCTAGGGGCCTCACAGTCATGCAAGGACACCCCATAGTGACTCATGTGGTTACCGTTGGCTTATTTAGATTTTTTTAACCTCTTAACACCTCTAATGTGCTGTCAAAAATTCCTGCATTTGGAAGTGTACCATGTTGCAAACCACAGTTCCAGCTTGAGCTCTGCAAATCCCCCTCTCCCACCTCGTAAGGAGGGATTATTTCATTATTCGCTACAATAGCAAACACACAGACGTGATCCTTGCTTTCCCAAAGCCCCTTCAGTTAAGGAAGTTAGGTTATTAAGCAAGAGATTGCAAGAGCAAGATGGATGATCTGGGCTTTAGTCTGCTCATCTGCCAGGTGGCTGTGACCCCCGGTCATCCAACCTCTCAGGGCTGCTGGGTGACCGTGAGCAGTGTTTGTGGAGCTGCCCCGAGGAAAAGGCAGACCTGGATGGGGCAAGGCAGAAAGAAAGAAGAGAGATAGCAACTGCATTCTATCAGCACAAAGAAAAGGAAGCCGATGTTTCTGTCTTTATGGGCTCCTGGGTGAATTAAATTCCATCACTGTAGTTGTGTGGGGTGGAAACCCTCAAATCAAAACGACTTAAACAAGAGAGATGTTTATTCTGCTCTCACGTGTAAACATCTGGACCAGAATGGCCTCTCTGCTCCTAAAGTCATTGGGGCCCAAGTTCTTTTCCCCTGTTAGTCTCCCATCCCTAGAGAGTTGCCCTCATCTGCTTGGCACAAGACAGCATTCCGGCCAGCATGGAAGAAGAAGGAGGGAGGAGGGCACGCCTGTGTCCTTCAAGGGCATAAGTCGGAAGTGGCTCCAATGATGTGCCTGAGCTGGATGCCACTGGTTCCAAGAGATAGTCATGCACATGTGTTCATAACTCATAATTGTAGCTTCAAATCAGTTGTGGCAGGAGCATTTACACCATGGACATTGGCAAACACAATAATCAGCTGTATTTTCCTTTAAGACACGTTATTTAAAACAATGACCACCAAGCCCTTACACACTTTTCTGCTCACAATCCACTGGTGAGAGATCACTGCTTAGCTGCAAGGGAAGCTAAGAAATATGGTCTCCAGTTGTACAGTCATGTGCCCAACTACAAATTGTATTGCTGGGGAATAAGGGTAGAGCAGATACTAATACAACTAGCAGATTCTGCCCCAGACTAGTTGAGGGGATTGTGCCCGGGAGGTGAGGTCTGGAGTCCACAGGTGGAGGGCTGGCTTCAGGGACCTCTTCCAGGCAGACCACTCGGGCAGCGGTCCAAATGGCTCCAGGCAGGGTCCCATGCACACAGACCAAACTGGTTAATGGGAAACACTAACAAATACTGACCTGACACTTGTCAGATACAACACCCACCTCCTACTCACTGCCACAACTCACAGGATTCTTCTGGGTTCTGTGAGCCCTGAAGCCCTTCCCAGCGGCCTGAAGTGAGGGTAGACACCCCCCACCACCCTGCTCAGGGCTCACCTACTCCAGCAACTTCCTACAAAATCCTCCCCAAAATCTCCTTTTCTTCTCCCACTCCCTCAAGAATGATGGGCTTTTAAAGTTGTTAGGTTTGAAAGGAAACAGGAAACAGAACAAAGGGGAATTTTAAAGAAAGTTTATTCCCCGGTAATGGGAGGAGGCCATCATGGAGGTAAAGAGATCAGAATTGGGGGGAGAGGGGACAGGTGATCGGACCCAGTCAGGCTAATGGCGGTCAACAGCCAACAGCAACACGTGTCTTGCCTGGGGTCCCTCTTAAAGGACGGAAAGGGAGGGGATTGGGGTGGAACAGGAAGGGATGGGCCCCAAGGGCACTCTGGCCCATGTTGATTGGTGGTTCACTGTCTTGGAGATGTCTCTGAGCCAGTCATGTGTTAGCTCCACCCACCAGTTTGGGAGGGGGAGATAACCTTTCAAAAGTCATGAAACCAGTTCTCCAGATTGCCTTTGAAAAATACTTACATATCCTGAACTGCTTCCTCACTCATTTTACTATTTGATCTCTAGTTGATCTCAGCAATTCAGCTGAAGCCCCCAGTCCACCATCCTGCTCCTCTGCTCATGTTAGCAGCTCCCTGAGACCCAGCTACTGTGGGCGATTGCAAATACACAATCCAAGTCGTGGACATAACTGGTAAGGAACACTGACGACCAACTCAGGGGTCAGTCTCCCCAAACTGACAGCTATCATAGTTCCTGGGTCTCCACCTCAGAAGCTCTGCTTTCCAAAGGGCTAGGCTCTGTCACCCCAAGTCTGTCCAACCACCTGAGCAGATAGATTGCTCTTAGACCCAGGCAAGCAGGGCTTCTGCCCTGAACCCCCATGCACCCTACTTTACATGGCACTGCTCTGTGCTTCTCTGACTATCCCACTGACCCCAGAATAAGGGATCAGATCCAACAGGACATGGCCACCTGCACATGATCCCCCTATAGAGCACAGTTCTGTATCCAGAATTTAGGAATTCCCTTGCAGGGCCAGAGTAACCTTCTTCCTTGTTCTATCCTCCAATGGAAAAATGAGACCTGGTGCACGTGCCTCTTTTTTCTTTTTCTTTTTTCTTTTTTTATTGATTTTTTTACAGAGAGGAAGGGAGAGAGATAGAGAGTTAGAAACATCAATGAGAGAGAAACATCGACCAGCTGCCTCCTGCACACCCCCCTCTGGGGATGTGCCCGCCACCAAGGTACATGCCTTTGACCGGAATCGAACCTGGGACCTTTCAGTCCGCAGGCCGACGCTCTATCCACTGAGCCAAACCGGTTTCGGCTTGGAGTATGCGCCTCTTGACCTGTGAGATGACCAAGGGTGACTGTTGGGTGACTAAGCCTGGACAACAACTGGTGTGTCCACACAACTGTGTGCAAACTCCATCCTGGAGCAAGGCCGAGCCGGGGTGGAGAGAAGAGGGATGGGCCACGGGGTGGCGGCTGGCTCACCCTAGGCTGCTGCGTTCCCGTGCAGAATTCCTAGGCATCTGAGAACTCCAAATTTACATCCAGCCTTCTAGAGCATTACAAAGGGGCATTTGTCGAGGTAGAGGAGGAAAACACGTTTTAGTTAACTCTGTTAGCTAGATCTGTAAACTACACAGCCACTTGGTCTGAGGACCTCCATTTGTACTCTGGCCCTAGGCCTCCAAGTGTTAGGAGTGGCCCAGCTGAGATCTCCTTTCCTTCAGCTCCATGTCACTCAGACCAGAAAATGCCATTTAGGAAGCATCTCTGTCTCTGAATAACTCAGCAGTTAGACCAGCCGTGGGCAAACTACGGCCTGCGGGCCGGATTCGGCCCGTTCGGCTATTCTATCAGGCCCGCGGAGCCGAAAGAGCGGAGGATTCTCTTGCTCTCCCCTCCGCTCCTTCACCAGCAGCCAGGGATGAGAGTGCCAGCATGGTCAGGCTGCTTTTGTTCCGGCCCTCCGGTCCAGTTCAAGAACCCATTGTGGCCCTCGAGTCAAAAAGTTTGCCCACCCCTGAGTTAGACTGATAAGGCAAGAACCAGCACCTGCTGTGTGCGTGAACTAGAGGTGTTTACCTGCTGCATCTGCAAAAATATTTGCAAAGAATGAAGCAGGTGGGTCCTTGGAGAGCAGGAGGGCCGGCGTGGCTCTGCCTGGACGGAGATGATAATAAAGCCGGCAGGGTCATCTGGGAGGAGGTGGGACGAGACAGAGTCCGGGCACTGGGCAAAGAAGGGTTGGAGATCCACTGTTTAAATGTGCCCTTCGTTGAAGAAAGGTATTCACTTTGGTATATCACCCACTAGAATGTTTTAAATAGAAACCTCAGACATTATCTAGTCCAATGGTTTCAGGCTTTTTTTTTTTTTGTCAGCAAAATAAAAAGTTATATCAAAGTGAAAACTTAAGTAAAATCGCAATATGAAAGCAGCCAAAGGTGATAGTTTCTTCCAATTAAATCCCTATTGACTCTTGGAAAATACTTTACCAGTTATAGGTATTTTCCCTAAGGCTCCTCCTCAGAGGTCAAGGCTCCCAGAGTGGTTGGGCCCAAACCAATATCCTCTTCCCGCATTTCTAACCACCCTCCAGATCAGTTTGGGCGGAACAGACCTCCACATCCACAGCCAACAGAGGGCCTGGCGATCAGCGATCAGCATACTTCATCCCCGCCACAGCGGTTGGTTCAGAGACGGAAGGTGGCCAGAGTAGGGCCCATTTTAGACCCACTCCCCAGACATCCTAAAGCACTGGCCCTGGGGCCGGGAGCCAGCTCTCCACACAAGTGACAGCGTGTGCATTTCTGTAAGCTCTCTTTGTTAAGACTGACTCTGACGTCAGCGTGTGAGTGAGAACTCCAGGTGGGGAAGAAATAGTGGTAACTCAGCTAAAAGAAGCCAGCCCACACTCAGGAATGGACTAGCTTGCCAGAAGGTGGAGCTGAGAGCCTGGGAAGGTCACATTGTCTGAGTCCGTCTCTCCCACCTATTCTGCTGCCTGAAATCCCACCCGCCCAGCATCTTTCTCCTGGATGAAGCATTGCCTTCTTCTTGGGGCTTTTCTTTTAAAACGCTGGGCAGGAGTGGCATCCTATACCCCTCCTTCCGGACGGGAAGAGGCTGACCAACCCCTCCTCCCAGGCCCCGGGACCGAGGGAAGCCTGGGGTCCATGCGCTGGGAGAAGAGGTGCTGGCATGGGTGCGCGCACAGCCCGAGGAGAAGGCAGAGGCACGTGGGTGCAGGGAGAAGGGCTCTCTCTCAAGTGACAGAGGCCCAAAGGAGCGACGAGGGACAAAGTGAGGCAGACCTGGGCGCGGCTCTCATTCCGGCCACTTCCGTCTTGGACAACGGCAGGCGCGTTATTTAACCTCCGAGCCTCCGTGTCCCCGCCTGTGGCTTGAAAACACGCACACCCGTTTGGCAACAAGGCCACATGAGCGTGTAAAGCGCCCCGTGGGCAGCAAGTGTGTAACAAATGAGTGCCCTTTGCTGGAAAGAAGAAGGCAACGCCGCCGCTTCAGTGAGTCCCACAGGACGAGTTTTCGGGGAAAGGGCTGCTCACAATCTCCGCGCTGCACACCCCCTGGACGCAGGAGCGGCCAGTGCGGCCTGGGGCTCGTGGCTGGGAGTGTAATCGCCACCATTCCCACATCAGCCCGTGTGCACACGCATCAGGCCCCTCGCCTTTCCTACAGCCCCCAGGCCACAGGGTTCCTACAGCCCCCCAGGCCACAGGGTCCTACAGCCCCCAGACCACAGGGTTCCTACAGCCCCCCAGGCCACAGGGTTCCTACAGCCCCCAGTCCACAGGGTCCTACAGCCCCCAGACCACAGGGTTCCTACAGCCCCCCAGGCCACAGGGTTCCTACAGCCCCCAGGCCACAGGGTCCTACAGCCCCCCAGGCCACAGGGGTCCTACAGCCCCCAGGCCACAGGGTTCCTACAGCCCCCCAGGCCACAGGGTCCTACAGCCCCCCAGGCCACAGGGTCCTACAGCCCCCCAGGCCACAGGGTCCTACAGCCCCCCAGGCCACAGGGTCCTACAGCCCCCCAGGCCACAGGGGTCCTACAGCCCCCAGGCCACAGGGTTCCTACAGCCCCCCAGGCCACAGGGTCCTACAGCCCCCCAGGCCACAGGGTCCTACAGCCCCCAGGCCACAGGGTCCTACAGCCCCCCAGGCCACAGGGTCCTACAGCCCCCCAGGCCACAGGGTCCTACAGCCCCCCAGGCCACAGGGTCCTACAGCCCCCCAGGCCATGGGGTCCTACAGCCCCCAGGCCACAGGGTCCTACAGCCCCCCAGGCCACAGGGTCCTACAGCCCCCAGTCCACAGGGTTCCTATAGCCCCCAGGCCACAGGGTCCTACAGCCCCCAGTCCACAGGGTTCCTACAGCCCCCAGGCCACAGGGTCCTACAGCCCCCAGACCACAGGGTTCCTACAGCCCCCAGGCCACAGGGTCCTACAGCCCCCCAGGCCACAGGGTCCTACAGCCCCCCAGGCCACAGGGTTCCCAGCCACAGGCAGGGGTACCCAGTGCCCAGGAGTGGAGGCAGATGGCAAACAACAGTCCCAAGGCACAGGCAGGAAGGGGCTTGGTGACGGCCGTGGTAGCTTGAGGAAGTGGGGCTCAGAAAGGTCAAGGAGCTTGCTGATTGTCCCCCAGCAGATAACAGACATAGCTGTCCTCACCCAGCATGCTTCCCTCCGGCCCCCATCTGCGGTGCCACTTCCAATACTTCACAATTGCCCTAGCCCAGTGGTTGGCAAACTCATTAGTCACCAGAGCCAAATGCCAACAGTACAATGACTGAAATTTCTTTTGAGAGCCAATTTTTTAAAAATATATTTTATTGACTTTTTACAGAGAGGAAGAGAGAGGGACAGAGAGTAAGAAACATCGATGCGAGAGAATCATCGATCAGCTGCCTCTTGCACACCCCCCACTAAGGATGTGCCCGCAACCAAGGTACATGCCCTTGACCGGAATCGAACCCGGGACCTTTCAGTCCGCAGGCCAACGTTCTATCCACTGAGCCAAACCGGCGTCGGTGAGAGCCAAATTTTTTAAACTTAAACTATATAGGCAAGTACATTGTTATTAACTTAATTAGGGTCCTCCTAAGCTGGCCTTTGCCAAAAACTCAAGGGCCCAAAGAGCCGCATGTGGCTCGAGAGCCGCCGCTTGCCAACCACTCCCCTAACTGGTTTGGCTCAGTGGATAGAGTGCTGGCCTGTGGACTGAAGGGTCCCAGGTTCGACTCCGGACAAGGGCATGTACCTTGGCTGCAGGCACATCCCCGGTAGGGGGTGTGCAGGAGGCAGCTGATTGATATGTCTCTCTCATCGATGTTTCTAACTCTATCCCTCTCCCTTCCTCTCTGCTAAAAAAAAAAAATCAATAAACTGTATTCAAAAATACTTCACAATAACCATCTGGCAAGAACTTCTTATAGAGAGGCTGCCTGAATCACAAGTAGAGATAGGGATGGGTCAAGGGAAAATAAAAATAAAAACCACAGCGCAGGCCAGCAGGGCTAACCTCCCCTCCCGGGGCTCCCTCATCTCCCCCCCTGTGGGCGGAAACACAGGAAATGCCCCCACGCTCAGGTATTAAGAATCTCATGTTACTTGCCCCCGGGAACTTGCGTTTGAAAAGCAAAGCAAAGGGCAGTGCTTTGGCCAAATGACCCACCACGCTGGGCGCCCTCCGGGCACAGTTCCTCGCATCAGCGCCTCCCGCTTCCGCCTAGGAGCTAGCCTGGGGCCGCGTGCTCCTCGGCGCTCCTCCCCATCCGTCCAGACAGCTCTGCCGCGGGCCCGGGGCCGGAGCTGGGGTGCAGGGACTGCAGCGCATTCAAAGATATGTCACCGGAATAATGGAATGCCCCCGCCGCAGGCCAGGCTGACCTCCCAAAGTATGTGTTTGGGAGTTTGCAGCTGGAGCCCAACTGCCTGGAGAGAGCCAGGCCCACCCGGATGCCGGCGGGGCGGCCGCCGTCCCACCCCCACCCCTGGGCCCTGAGCAGAGCCCTGGGTGCAGCCTCCCGGAGTGGGGGTGGGGGGGCCTGACCTGGGCTGCGGACAGCGGTGGACATCCCCATGCCCACAGGAGCAGACCGGGTCCTGAGTGGACAATGCCAGCGCAGAGCAGGCCGCGCGAGACGTGGGGCCAGGGCAGGTGGGGTAAGAAAGGACAAGACGCCGAGACAGGTTTGGCTCAGTGGTAGAGCGTCGGTCTGCGGACTGAAAGGTCCCAGGTTCAATTCTGGTCAAGGGCATGTACCTTGGTTGCGGGCACATCCCCAGTAGGGGGTGTGCAGGAGGCAGCTGATCGATGGTTCTCTCTCATTGATGTTTCTAACTCTCTATCCCTCTCTCTTCCTCTCTGTGAAAAATCAATAAAATATATTTTTTTTAAAAAAAAAAAAAAGAAAAAGAAAGGACAAGACGCCCACAGGCCCTCCCTCGATGGAGAGAAGGCAGGCCTTCCCCGGATCACAAGGCAGAGCCCCGAGGCCCGGGTCTCCACACCCCACCTACCCCACTTTCTAGTTCTCCACAAGACGAGTTCTCGCACAGTGGGCAAGCTGAATGAAAGGGGGCCGCTGCCCTAGGAAGGGAGCGGATGGCCGGGCATCGCGGAAAGTGGCGTTCTGCAGAAAGCAGGGCTGAGCTACGTGGGTCTTTGACCACGCTGGCCTCTGTGTGGGACGGGGAATCGCTGACCGAGTGACCTCGGGAGCCACGGACCTCTACCCGGCCCAGGTGGACTGAGCTGGGCTGAGAAGGACAACCCCCAACGTGCGGGTCCAGGCCTGCCCTTCCGCCCGGGGCCGGGCACCAGCACCCACAGCTCCCCTCTGCCCAAAGGCTATGCGATCACTCACGCCCACCAAGGAAGCAGGAAAGGGGCACCTCAGAGCCATCCAAGGCCAACGCGGAGGGAGGTGTGACTAGTTTGGGTCAGAGCCCAAAGATGGTGGCTCTGAGCACCCGAAGTCCCACAGGTGTCCACCAGTCATATAAAAGGCCAAGGGTACCCAGGCTCCCCGTTCCTGGGCAGCTAGGGCCTCAGCTAAGGTCCTCCCTGCCTGAGTGGCCTCGCGTCTCTAGGTCCAGGACCAGAGAAGGCGGGGCCCGCAGCCCCTCTCCCCGGGGTCCTGCAGAGCCCTCTCACTTTCTTCTCTGGCACCCACAGCTCCCCGTGCCCCTCCTGCCACGCCAGACAAGAACTCGTGCAGCCGAAACCGGTTTGGCTCAGTGGATAGAGCGTCGGTCTGCAGACTGAAAGGTCCCAGGTTCGATTCCCGTCAAGGCATGTACCTTGGTTGCGGGCACATCCCCAGTAGGGGTGTGCAAGAGGCAGCTGGTTGATGTTTCTCTCTCATCGATGTTTCTAGCTCTCTATCTCTCTCCCTTCCTCTCTGTAAAATATCAATAAAATATATTTTTTTAAAAGAACTCGTGCAGCCCAAAGCCCACAGCACGTCCATAAACACGCCTTCACACGTTAACCTTTGCCTACATAAGGTATCTGCTGCTGGCGTCACTAGAGTTAGACGGGGCTGTGGAAGGCAGGAGCCACCAGCTCCTAGGCCCCGACTTGGTAATGGTCCCTCTTCCCCTCCTACCATGGCTGCCGCTTGCTTCCAGGACGCGTCCCACCCCCCCCCCCCCCCCCCCGTGCAGTGAGTGTGGGCGCCTTTTTGCTACCTGGCTCAGGAAGCGTGGTCCTTTCTGCCCCTTCTCATCTCTGCCGAGCCGTTTCCCTCGCCTGAGTGTCCTGCCCTCCCCACAATGTCCCGTCTATCCAATTCCATTCCACCTGCAAGACCCTCAGCACAGTTCTACCCTCAGGAGGAACTACCGCCAGCAACCTCGCACCCTGGAAAGCGTGGTCCCCCGCGCAGCTGTCCCTGCCCGCTTCCTGGCTAGGAATCTTGTCTCACTCACGAGAGAGCAAAGACTAGAGGCCCAAGGAGAAAACTCTATCCACCCCCACCTCTTGTGGCCCCAGAACACTTACTGTAGATCTGGCCCCCCAGCTCAGCCCTCCCTGCCCAGGGGTACTACCTCAGACTCATCCCATTCTCACTTAGGCTTTCCCAGTGGAAAGGCAGCCATCCATTCAAGGCACACACGTCCCCAGGTTCAAATCCGAGCTCCACCATCTGTGACAGTATAACTTGGGCAACCTCCCTTACATCTCTTATCCTCAGTTTCCTCGTCTAAGCAGGGAGAACAATAACCCCTCCATTGCAGGTCTGGACAATGGCACACCCATCCACATAGTAGGTGCTCAACTCAACATGACGCCCCTCCTCCCTTGCCCCTCTCGGCTTTTCTGGCCCACAATCCCAGGGGGCTTAACCCCCAAGAGGGAGCAGTCCAGACAGGATCAAGGGAAGCGAGGGGACCTGGCTCCAGCCCACATCCCTCCCCAAAGCTGCGTCTGGGTCTGCTCCCCTCATGTGGAGCCCCAGAGCTCCAGGACATCTTTGATTAATAAGAAGCGGAAAGATAAGACTCATGATAATTAATAAATCGTTAGCAGCATTACTTTTCATCAGATAAGCCCATTAATTGTTCCCATTTCCTTACAGAAAGCCCAGGCCTGCGGGCCCCTTTGCACCGAGTTGATTTTACGAGAAATTCAAGCTCATAAAGAAAAGCAGGTTCCTGGCAAGATGAGCGGCATCCACCTGCAGGGGCGCCTGGGGCCGTGTGCGCCACCTCACACCTGTACCTTTTGGGGGAGCAGGGAGGAGAACAGACAAAATAACCCCCCACCTCCCAGGCAGGGCCCCGAGGGCACGCGGAGACTCCTAACCAAGGCTGGCACACAGGTTTCCTCTCTGGCACCCATGCCAACTAATTGTCAGGATTTGTTTTAGCCCTGCTTCAAAACAAAACAAAAGCCCGCATCTGAATTGAGAGGGAGGAAAAGGTCCTAATTCATACGATCCATTAGCAATGTCTGGCAGGGGCAGGGGACAGGCCATGAAAGCACAAAGGGCACTCCTATCCATTCAATCATCCATCCATCCATCCATCCATCCACCCATCCACCCATCCATCCATGTATTCATTCTGCAAATGATTAGTGGTTGTCAAGTGCTGAGGAAGGGCCTGGGGAGACTAAGTGGAAAGAGGCATAGTTTCTGCTCTCAAGAAGTTCATCTCTGCCATCTCTGAAGTCCTATTCCTTTTCAGAGGCGGAAACTGGAGGAGGGGAGGTACGGCCATATTGAGGGTGAGTGGCGAAACCAGCTGGGGCTCCTTCACTGTCCCCTCTCCAGCCCCTCCTTCCCACAAAGGAGCAGCAGGCTACCAGAGGGCACGGTGGACGGGGCTGGAGGAGGACAAAGTGGGTAACGTGGGTGGAAGACAGTAAAGGTAGGAAAGCAGACTTCAGGTGGTGAGTGCATAATAGGCTATACAGATGTCAAGTTATAACGTTGGACACTTGAAATTACATAATGTTATTAACCAGTATTACCTTAATATATTCAAGGAAAAAACAGTCTCCCCCCCAAAAAAAATAATAATCAATAGATAATTCAAAACACAAATGGCTAATAAACCAAGATTTTTAAACTTTAGCACTGCTAACATGTGAGGCCAGTAATTCTTTCCACATACTAGATGTCAGCAGTAACTGTCCCCCGCACCTCAGATTGTAACAATCAAAAATGTCTCCAGGCCAAAACCAGTTTGGCTCAGTGGATAGAGCGTCGGCCTGAGGACTGAAAGGTCCCAGGTTCGATTCCAGTCAAGGGCATGTACCTTGGTTGCGGGCACATCCCCGGTAGGGGGTGTGCAGGAGGTGGCTAGTCGATATTTCTCTCTCATTGATGTTTCTAACTGTCGATCCCTCTCTCTTCCTCTCTGTAAAAAAATCAATAAAATATTTTTAAATGTCTCCAGATATTACCAAATGCCCGGGGGGGGGGGGGGCAATCATCTCCAATTGAGGGCCACTGCTAATCTATAATAAAAGCATAATATGCTAATTAGACCAGACATCCTTCCAGGCAACCTTCCAGGCAAAACTGGAGCCGTGAGGGAAACCCAGGTCCCAGGTTCCGGAGGAGAGCCGGTGTCAGCTGCTGGGGGAAGAAAAGCCTACTCTCTCACGAATTTCATGCATCAAGCCTCCAGTAAACATAAAAATAGGCTCAGTCTTCTAAATGAACAAATAATTGAAAACTAAAATAATAATATAGTAAAATGTCATTTTTCTCTTATCAGATTCTAAACCTTGATAATAGCTATGGATGGTGAGGGTTTGGAAAGAATGGTGTTCTCATGCTGTCTTGTGTGTGTGTGAGGTTAGACAATCATATATCTTACAGAGTGATCCCCTGGTATTTCAAGTACCCCCCCTGGCCCATACATAGCTATTACAATATTATTTTTTTCTTCAATTGACCTCTCCCCAGCCACTCCCACCCCCCACCCCAGTGTTATACAAGTCCTTTGGTTAATCTCTTACCCCACCCCCCTTTCCTGCCTTCCCTCTGAGCTTTGACAGTCAGTTAGATACTTTTCTGCCTCTGGATCTATTTTTGTTCATCAATTTATGTTGTTCATTATATTCCATAAATGAGTGAGATCATGTGGTATTTATCTTTCTCCAACTGGCTTATTTCATTTAGCATAATGGTCTCCAAGTCCATCCATGCTGTTGCAAATGGTAAGAGTTCCTTCATTTTCACAGCAGCGTAGTATTCCATTGTGTAGATGTACCAGTTTTTTAATCCACTCATCTGCTGATGGGCAGGCACTGAGGCTGTTTCCAAATCTTACTATGGTAAATTGTGCTGCTATGAACATAGGGGTGCATATATCCTTTCTGATTGGTGTTTCTAGTTTCTTAGGATATATTCCTAGAAATGGAATTACTGGGTCAAATGGGAGTTCCATTTTTAATTTTTTGAGGAAACTCCACACTGCTTCCCACAGTGGCTGCACCAGTCTTCATTCCCACCAGCAATGCAGGAGGGTTCCTTTTTCTCCGCATCCTCGCCAGCACTTGTCATTTGTTGATTTATTGATGATAGCCATTCTGACAGGTGTGAGATGGTACTTCATTTTCATTTTGATTTGCATCTCTCAGATAATTAGTGACTTTGAGCATGTTTTCATGTCTCTTGGACTTCTGTATGTCCTCTTTCAGAAAGTGTCTATTTAGGTCCTTTGCCCATCTTTTGATTGGGTTACCTTCTTTTTGTTAAGTTCTATGAGTCCCCTGTAAATGTTAGAGATTAAACCCTTATCAGAAATAACACTGGCAAATATGTTCTCCCATGCAGAGGGCTTTCTTGTTGTTTTGTTGATGGTTTCTTTTGCTGTGCAGAAGCTTTTTGTTTTGATGTGTAGTCCCATATGTTTATCTTCTCCTTAGTTTCCATTCCTGGGAGCTGTATCGGTAATGATACTGCTTCAGCATATGTCTGATATTTTGCTGCCTGTGGTGTCCTCTAAGATTTTTATGGCCTCCCATCTTATGTTTAAGGCCTTTATCCATTTTGAGTTTGTTTTTGTGTATGGTGTAAGTTGGTGGTCAAGTTTCACTTTTTTTTTTGTATGTATCGGATCAATTTTCCCAGGTGTTCTCATGCTTTTAGAAGACAATCTGACAACATCTATCATTTTTTAAATCTGCAAACCCACTGACCCAGCAATTCATTTTTGGACTCTACCCCACAGAACTATTCACAAAAGTACACAAGGACATATGTACAAAGAATGTTCACTGGGGGATGTTTTGTAATAGTAAAAATTTGAAAGCAAGTGTAAATGAGAAAAGAAATGGTTAAATTATGATACATTGATATAAATCAGACAATAAAAAGAGTTGCCAAGACATACAACTGAGTAAAAAAAACAAAGCAAGTTACAAAATAATATGATCCTCTATCCATTTTTAATTTACAATGACATACTTGCATATGTTTCTGTGTGCCATTAAATAAATAAATAGAAAGAAAAAGCTGGAAAAATCAATAGTTAATTATTTTTAGTTGTTACTTCTACTGGCTGGGAGGGGGTGAGAGTAGTAACTGCAGGGAGAGGAAAAAAATAATTTCTTTTTTTTTTTTTACTTTACAGAGTTCTGTAATGCTTGAGTTTTAACAGTGAGCATATATTAATTTTTAAATTCTTTAAATGTGTTTTAAGCAAATTCCAAAATCAAAAGAATCTATGTCATACATGCACGAGTAAAATCAGCCAAACCCCCTAATCCTGGTTGATCTGGGTCATCTTTCACAAAATAACACAAATGCTGTCTGTGCAGTGAGAGCTAAAAACAGTTCATTTGTCTCGTGATGCAGAAAGCTGATACCTTCTAGTTAGCGCAGCGCTGAGCGCGCCATTGCAGCACACACAGACTTGGCCAATGTCTCAGCCACAGGCCGGGGCCGGGCAGAACATGTGTTTTCTCAGCAATTCTTTGAAATGTTCCGGAAAAAGGAGGCTGCCAGTTTTATTTTCACTTTGAATCCAGGAAAGGGAAAAAAAAAAAAAAAAAAAAGCACCACCACGGACCTCCCAAATCTGTTCGGCTGCCTGCTATTGCTCCTCTTGATCACACATTCTGCTTACAAACATCGCTGGGCATCTTTCCACTTCCCACCGCAGCGAATTTTCCCCAAACACAAAGAAGCCAGGAGTTTTTGGGTTACTTTTCTATTTCTTTTTTTTTTAAAGTATAGCCGTTTTAAATTTTTGTTTTCAACGTAGGACATGAATCAGTGGATAAAAATAGGAGATCTGAAGCATAAGCTTGCAACCAGTGAAAATAGCAAGAAGACTGGGGCACATCCAGAAGAGCAGTGAGTCATGTGCCGTTGACCTTGAAGCCCACCACGTGACCATGACCATGAGGAGCCAGCAGGGCCAGAGCTCCTCCCTACGCAGAGCTCGTGAACTGGTAGTAACTCCCTGGAACACTGTGCAGTGAGCTTGGGCGGGTTTACTGAAGTGAAGTCTGATTTTAGTGGAGTTACAGAGGAGCTCATGAAATGACAGTATCGAGCCATCTCTACTGCAATGACGCTGAAAAAGTCAAGCATGCAATTTCAAAGGGGGAAAAAAAAAATCACCAAATGACCTGAAAGCATAAAACAGAGAAGACCTGACATTATATTGCTTCCCCATGAGCAAGATAATGAAAAACACAACCAAAAAGGCAAATTAAAGAGTGTCTCCAAAAAGATTTCTTGACTCTGTTTCAGAAACGGCGCAGAAATTGTGGCTTGAGTCCCAGGAACACAGGAGGTGAGGTGCTTCACTGCAGGTAGGACCACACCTCGATTTGCATCAAAAAGCGGCAGCTGACTGGGGAAAGGTGACCTTACAGTCTACCAACGTGTGTTAGTGGTTCCAGAAGGCATACTTGAATGACGTAGGGGAAATTGGGAAAACTATGGTTATGAAAACACAGGTATTCATGATCGGGCCCTTTTATCAGTCTTGGTTCACTGACACTCTAATGAGGGTCGTGAAGGTGAGTTAATTTCTAACGTGGTTGACGGTGAAATAACAGGGGAGATGTTTTCAACAAGATGTGTAGGTCTGAAAGGGTCAGAATCAACTCGAAAGAAGGCGCTCAGACTCCTGAACAGGTGAGCCCAGTCTCTGATGGGAAAATGGCAGAAAACGTGGCCCCATGGGCCCTTGCACACAGTGTGTATTCCTGAAACCTGTTCTAACTGATAGACTTTTCATCGAAACTTAGCAGATTGAATACTTGTCTCTTAGAGTCATTTTTTTAAAAATATACTTTTATTGATTTCAGAGAGGAAGGGAGGGGGAAAGATAGAAACATCAATGATGAGAATAACTGATCCGCTGCCTCCTGCACACCCCACATGGGGTATCGAACCCGCAACCCCGGGCATGTACCCTGACCTCCTGGTTCATAGGTCGATGCTCAACCACTGAGCCACGCCAGCCGGGCTCTTAGGGCCATTTTATGATAAAATGAAAAGTTGTTTTGAGAGCTTGCTTTACCGCACAGATGTGTGCTGGCTTAATAGGAAGAATATGCTAGTCTAGGTTTTCAAACTTGAGGTTGATGTGTTTTCAGAGAGAAAATGTCAATTGTGCCATGACTAAGGGCAAAAAAATCATTAAGGTGAATAAAGTCTTTGTTCACTGAAGTGTCAACGAGTGGGTCTCCGAGATGTTATATTTAGAATATTTTTTCAAGGTTTAATACTCTTAATAAACAACTGCAAGGCAAAGCTGAGAAATGATTTTACTGCCATGATCGCTGCCATAAAAATGCAGTTACAGAGTTGGATGAAGAGGGTTGATCGGGGAACTATGCGTAATTGAACCTTTTGATTCATTTGCATGTGTCAGATCTCTGCAAGTCAGTTGACGTTTTCAAAACTATTAAATTTATTGCGACAGCATCCTATCCACGAATCAACAGAGCATATAAAAATTTTTTTCTTTCCTGATAACAATAATTTAAACTATTAATTTATCCTTCTGATGCAATCCCATTCATCTCTGATGCCTTCCTTCTTTCCCATACTGTAGGCTGATCTGGGATCATCTGGCGCATTTCCAGCCGCTGTTACTCCAAGAGGACACGGCCCCTCTTTAAGAGATTCTTTAAGAGATCTTACACCCCAGACCCTTCTTTTGTCCGTGGGGCACTCCTGAACACTGTGTGCAAAACAGACTATTGCCATGGAAATGGCATTTCCCCGGGGAACATTAGGAATGAAGGTGGGTTCCTGAGCTAATACCAGTAACTAAAGACCAAAAGTCCAAGACCAATAATGAGTTGGGAAAAGCTAGCTAGAACAGCCATAGGCACATACAGTAGTAGAAACGACACTTACCCTTTGGTCTCAAACTCAGTTACCAGTCAACACGTGGGCGAAGCAAGTTTCTGTGATGTCGGCAAGAATGGGCTATGATGGGTGGGTGAACCAGCCTTGCTAGCACTCAGAGGAGGGACCGCTTCAGTCTGCTCAGAGAGGTCAGCAGGGACTCCTCGGGGACAGGATAGGGGCCTCTCACTCCCTTCGGAGAGAAGAGCCGGGATGAAGGCAGGGCAATGTGGAGCCATGAGCAGAGGCAAAAGGCTGCGGTGAGGAGGAGCAAAGTGAGTCCAAGATTCCAGGCTCAGTTGGGTCCTGGAGAGCTCGGTGGGGCAGGCTAAGGAATTTGCACATCAGTCTGAAGCTGTAGGGGATCCCCGGGAGGTTAAAGCAGGAGTGGTTTGCTAGGAAATGGTAGTGCTGCACAACAATTATGACCACAGACTCTGGGTAGGACAGATTTGAGTTCAAATCTTAGCTCTTGCCCCCTACAAGCTGTGTGAATGGGAAAGTTATTCTGTGCCTTATCTCATCTGTAAAATGGGCATAATAGTAGTACTTACCTCAAAGGCTTATGATAAGAATTACAGTTAATTTTTATAAAGTGTCTAGAACCTTGCCTGGCAATTAATAAGCACATAATAAACTTGAGTATTAGTATTAACATTGTCACTCCTTTAATTATCTGCATTTCCTACTAAACTGCCAGTCCTTAAGAGCAGGAAACGTCATCTTTCTTATCTCCAAGCCCAAAGTCTGTCTAGCAAACGGCCTGGCACATAGTAGGTGTTCAATTAGTGCTTGCTGACTGAAACAATCAGCAGACTGAATGGGCTGGTTCTCCTGAGGCGTGGGGCTTCTCAAGGTTCCAAAAGCATGACCTGCTGTCTTGCCTGGAGGCTGGGAAGCAGGCCCAGTTGAGTTTATCACAAGGGTCCAAGGTCACCCACTCCTCCACAGACTTTCTCAGCTGCAGACAGATTTATGCTCACCTGGGCCTGCCTCATCCAGGCCTCAGAAGCCTGCCCCTCAGAGACTTCATAGACCGTCCTACTGCCATCCCATCTCTTTACCCAGGTGTCTGAAACATGTCACTCCTGCCCTGGCCAGTGTGGTCCATTTGGCTGGGTGTTTTCCCATGCCCTGAGAGGTCGCTTGTTCGATTCCCAGTCAGGGCACATGCCCAGGTTGTGGGCTCGAACCCTGGTGGGGGGTGTGCAGGGAGCAACCAATTGATGTTTCTCTCTCATTGATGTTTCTTTCTTCCCCTCTCCCTCTCTCTCTCTCTCCTCTCTCTCTCTCTCTCTCTCTCTGAAAGTCAATAAAAATATTTTTAATGTCATTCCCTGGGGCACTTCTGCTTTCCAACAAATTCTCAGTCCCCCTGTAGTGAGGTCCCTCTCGTCCATTCTCCCCCGCTGCCCGAGTGAGCCTTCCACGGCCACATTCGGTCAGGCCACCTCTCTGCTTAACGCCCAGCCCTGCTTTCCTTTGTCCTCCAGAAAAAGCCCAAACTCTTACGCACGGCTACTGTCTAAACGCTACATGGTCAGCTCTAAGCCCACGCTCCTAACCTCCCTCTCACTGCATAATCTCCCCCTGTCTGCTCCCCACCTTAACCACAGCCAGTAGCCCCCCATATGCACCAGTCTGTATACCTCTGCCTCCCGCTCCCTTCTTCCCTGTGCCCCCTGGCAAGTTCTTCATCCTGTGAGACCTGCTCCGGTTTTGGTCTGTCGGTGGCACCCCTATCCAACACCCTGCTACTGTTGAGACGCCTGTTTCATAGCCACTTACTGTTGTCTATTTATATTTCTGTCTCCACCATAGGACGAAGAGAACTGTCTGTCTCTTTCTGTACCACCAGTACCAGCCCAGAGTCTAGGACATAAAAGTCATTCAGGAAATGTTGATTGGTCCATTGGCAAAACGGATGGATGGATGGATGGATGGATGACAGGACCTCTGTATCCTAGTGATCCCGGCATGTAATAAGGTTGCAATGGATGTTTCCTGTGTGAACATATGAGTTCTCTCTCCACTGACCGCCTTTGATTTATTTCAGCACCGGCCCTTCCCAACAAACACAGATTGGTAAACACACACAGAGCTCCCCCAGGCCTTTCCTTCCACTTTTCGGAAAACAATCACTTGATAACTATTGACTCATTAGACTAAAAAAGAATATACCCAACTTTATAAAGTTTCCAACACTTCTCAAAACAAAAACAAAAAAACGGGCCCAAGAATTGGCACATGGTACCGCCTATGCACAAATGCACAAATGTGTTTTCTGGGGAGACCCAGGTGCCCCTGCCTGCTCCCCCAGCCCAGCCTCCCCTCCTTGGCATTGAGTGGACACCTGTGATGGCTGTAATCCCAGGTAAGCCACCGCACACAGCCCAGCCCGTCCTGGCCGCCGGACTTGAATAGCCGGGCGCACCTGCGGGCCAGCCAGCCGCTGATCCAGGGGCCGCGCCCCACGGGCCCCGCTTTTGAAGCACTGACGGCGCTGCACCGCGGAGCCTGACCCCTGACCTGCAGGTGGGCACAGCCATTGTCCCCGCAGGTCCCAACGGCTGTCTGTCCTGCTGCGGGGACCCGGGGAAGTATCCATTTCAGGTCAGCGCAAAGCAAAACAAACAGAGGGGCCAAGGGGCAGGGGTTGGTGTGGCGGGCTCTGCGGCGGGAGGCTCTCGTTGCGAGTGCAGGTCTGATCCGAACCGGGGCCCCACCTGCTTGGCTGGCGTGGGTCTCCCAAATGAGAGGCTCTGGGACCGAGGGGCTCCGTGGACACTGGAAGATGCCTCCATGTCAGAAGGCAGTCCCTACCTCTCTCCTTGAGCCTATGGCCGAGGACAGTGGTCGGCAAACTGCGGCTCACAAGCCACAGGCGGCTCTTTGGCCCCTGGAGCGTGGCTCTTCCACAAAATACCTGAGCGAGTCTATTTTGAAGGAGTGGCATTAGAATAAGTTTAAGAAGAATTTGGCTCTCAAAAGAAATTTCAGTCGTTGTGCTGTTGATATTTGGCTCTGTTGACTAATGAGTTTGCCAACCACTGGGCTATGAGAAATGAGGTGGAGGTTCATTGCTCCCTGCCATGGACGATGCCGGGGCCGGGCACAGGCGGGCGGGAAAGAGCTGGCAGGGCCTCCACGGAGCACTGTCAGGCCTCGGGCCACTTCCTGGTAGCTGGCTGGCAAATAGAGAGTGCTTGTCAACAGAGGCTTGTAAACAGAGGCTTGCGGAGAGTTTGTGTTATGTAGCAGAAGAGGCACCCACCTGGATCTGGATTTGAATTCTGGTTCGGCTACAAACGAGCTGTGTGAACTCAGACAAGTGACTTAATGTCTCTGAGCCTCAGTCAATTCGCCCGTAAAACAGGCATGCCAGCGCCCAGCTTGCAGGGATGTTGTGAGGATCGAATTTGTACAAAATCCCCCGGCCCCTCCTCCGGCCTCTTACCCCCTGCAACTCACCTGGCTCAGCCAACCAAACAGATATTTAAAATATACAGAGACGTTTAAAAACATTTTTATTATTAACTATAACTTACATTTTTTTTAAAAAGTATCCATGTGTGCCTTAACTAGGTACTCTGCAGAGACTATGTACTCCTCCCTCAGAAAAAAAACGTAACTTTGCCTCCAGCAGCCACTACAGATCACATTCCAATCATGCCTCTTCCTTGTTCTCACCCTAACAGTATTAGTATATGAGATCACACGGTACATATGGCTTTTAAAGATCACCTTATATGTTTTTAATGACTCTGGTTGTTCTATGCAACTGAAGTGCACAATATTCCAGTATATGAGTATTCCATACTTTTTTTATACAGTTATCAACAAGCATTCTTTTTTTTAAATCATTATTGCTGAAAGTACTACATATGCCCCCTTTTCCCCCCATTGACCTTTTCTAGCCTGCCAAGCCCTTCACCACCCTAATATCTGTGTCCATGGGTTATGCATATATGCATACAAGGTCTATGGCGGGCCTCCTCCCCCTCCCCCTCCCATTTTTCTTTCTACCCAAGATCACAGCGAAAGGACACTGACACTATCGGGACATCCCTGGCCACCCAATATGCAGGTGTTCTGCCCGCACCAACCACTTCTCCAACACCATTCAGTTCCATCCGCACCCTACCTCCCCGAAGTCAGGCAGATCCCACAGGTTAAAGGCTCAGTCTCTCACAAGACTGCCCCCACTCCAGATGCCAACTACAAACAGTGGTCCCCAAATTATTCACTTACAGAGCGCAGGGAAACATTTACCAGTATATTTGCCAGTCGGCCATAATAAAAGGTATGCGATTTTTTACAAAGTTCTTATGTGTACTTGAAAATAATGTGTATTCTGCGAGCGTAGGACATAGTGTTTTACTGAAACACTGTTTTCACAACTTCATTTTACTTTTGAGGAACCTCCAAAGTTGCCATCACCTCTCACGTCCCTCCATGTTCAAAAGTCCATACATAACTTGCCTGGGTCACATAACTGTCAAAGGTGAGTCAGACCCGGGTCTTTTAGTTCCAAATCGTGTCCATGTTCTTTTCCCTTTATTCTACCTTTCCCAAGACTGGTGGGAAACTTTTAGAGATAAAACAAGAGTTTCATAACCAAAGGATCTATTACAGTCAAGTAAGTTTTGGAAATGCTTCAAGAAATCAAGCAAGTATTTTTACTGCAGGACTATGTGTTGTGTGGATCTCCAAGAGGGGGGGACACAGTTCAGTTTTCCAAAGTTATATGACATCAGAGCCCTCTTCTTGTGCCTGGCCTGTCTGAGGACTTCATAGTATGAGCCCTGCTCTGCGATGCTCCGTACAGATGCTTGCATGAATACGCATGTGTGTTTGTGCGTGCACACTGTATTAGTACCTTCCCCACTAGTTCCTGCTGCAGCCTTCTGATAATCAGATTCTATATAAATTGATTAATCTATTTAATACATACATAATAATACAAAGCTGAGTGTGATTGTAAGAGGGCAATATGAGAAAGCCTTATGGCAAGGTGGGCAAACTTTTTGACTCGAGGGCCACCATGGGTTCTTACACTGGACCGGAGGGCCGGAACAAAAGCAACCTGACCATGCTGGCACTCTCATCTTGGGCTGCTGGTGAAGGAGTGGAGGGGAGAGCAAGAGAACCCTCCGCTCTTTCGGCTCCGCGGGCCGGTTGGAACAGCCGAACGGCCGGATTCGACCCGTGGGCCTTAGTTTGCCCACGGCTGCCTTATGGTGTTGGAGCTGCTCAAAGGTAAACATAAACCTCCTCAGGTGAGGAAACTGAACAGAACTTAAAACATACAAATGAATACAAATGAAACGGGGGAATCTCAATAGTCTTATCAGACTGCACACGTGTCAGTATCCTGGCTGTGACACTGCACTGCAGTTTTGCAAAATGTTACCACAGGGGAGACTGGGCAATGGCTACAAGGGACCACACCATGCTATTTCCTTCCGCTGCATGCATATCTACAATTATCTCAGAAAATTCCCACTTAAAAATGGGGGGAAATCAACTTACAGTCTCAACTTCAAAAAGAAAACTAAGAGTTCTACAAAGCATTTTCCAAAATTCCCAGTGAGAATGGCTCCTATTCATTTTGGTGCTTTTAGGAGTGGGCTTTGTCCTCTAGGAAATAACCACGTAGGTAGAATACATCGTGCCTTAGCAGTGGTGGAAAGATGAAGTGTCCAGGTAATGTTGCAGCTAGCACGGCCCCACGCAGCTCCCGCTCAGGAAACCGGCCGAGGAAGACGATGCAAAAATACCCAGAGCCTTGGCTGGGGACCAGCAAACTCCTAGAACTGCAGGGTGCTGCCGGTGGCCCGTGCTTTTGTCTGTCTAGTGTCCACTTATCCAGATTTTTTTAAGCGTATAGGCGTCCCCACTCTCAATAAAAAACAGTATAGCCCAGTAAATAAGAACAGAGGCTCAGAATCAGACAGACACAGGCTTGAATCCATGGTCTTGGACAATGACAGCCCCTGGTTTGTTCACCTGGAAAGGAGGGGCGATAACAGCTCTGACACCTGGGGCTGCTGTGGGGAGTGAATGGAAGAAGCATTTCAGCCTCTTAGCTCAGTGCCTGATGCACAGTTATTTTTATTAGAATTCTTTTTATTGGATATTTTTATACAGAATTCAAAATTGCATTTTCTGACAACGAATATAAGCAAGCATGGGAGAATGTACAGAATAACATAATTATAAAATAAAAGTAAGCAAAGAATGTTATATTTTTGTATTAAGATATAATTATAAAGTTGGCTCAAGAAATCAGAAAAGGCATTAACAAGGCAGATACCCATAGAAGAGACAGAAAAAAGAGTCAATAATCTACCCTCAAGACAAGTCTGGGAGAAGATGGTACGGAAAGCAAATTGTGCCGGGCCCTCAGCAAACAGATCATCCTCAGGCGATGCGATCAAAGTATCATAAAACCAGTGTCTACGCCCCTTTTACAAGGCTAGCTTCCACCTTTACCACAAATCTGCCCGAACACACACGCCAAAAGGTTCCAGCATATTTTTGAATAGAGAAGCAGAAACCCTCAATAATATATTACCAAACAGACTTTGGCAGAATTTTAAGAGAATACTAAGTAATGGGCACTTGGTAAGCATACAGCTAAGAATCCGATTTATCACTATATTTCCCAGTGCCCTGGGCATCTGCTTCTTTGTTTACAGAAGAAGTACAGAGTATCAGTTCATCTAACTAGTCACAGTTCAACTGAGTGGACAGCAGAGAGAAGATCCATTAAGACACATTGACTGTGTGAGTGTGGGTATGAGTATAGGTATAATTGGGGGGGTGGGCAGCTATATGTGAGAGACGGGGAGTTGAAAGAGCTCATAGTATATAAAGTACTTTGTACTCTTAACTTAGCATTTGTACATAAGCTTATCTTTGAAACAAATGGTCACCATTTTTTCTTATGGGCGTACCATTTTGTACATAAGTAATCTCTATCATTAGGCATCTAAGTTTCTCTTTTTGATACAAGAAATAATATTACAATGAACACGTCCCTGTCTAATTCTTTGTCTATGTTTCTGATATCTCCTTAGGACCTATTTCTAGAAGTAGAGTTATCATACCAACTACTGCAACATTTTTTAAAAATTTTAATGCTACATATTAAAATTGGCCTAATTACTCTCCAAAAAGTTGGCATCATTTTATACTTCCATCATCAATGCACAAGCTTGCCCTTTTACTATGTCCCTCAGTAGCATTTAAGTCTTCTCTTTCCCTAACCTGTGTTAATACCATGGGTTAAAAATCGTGTATCTACCTGGGCTGGCGTGGTTCAGTGGTTGAGTGTCAACCTATGAACCAGGAAGTCACAGTTCAATCCCCTTGCAGGCTTGATTCCCCCCCCCAGGGGGAGGGGGCGGGGAGGGGGCATGCAGAAGGCAATCAATCAATGATTCCCTCACCCTTCTCTCTCTCCCTCTCCCTCTCCCTCTCTTCCTCCCTCTCTCCTTCTCCCTTCCTCTCTGAAATCAATAAAAAAGTATATTTTTAAAAATGGTGTATCACTGTTGTTTTAATTCAGCCCTGTCTGATGAACAGCAATGACAGACCTTCTTTCCCATGTCTGTCAGCCAGTTCCTTTGCTGTGTGTTGGCTTTAAAGACAAACCCTAAATTCTGCTGCCACACAGAGATCTTTCTCCAGGGTGACTTTTCTCAGTAGAGTCTCCAGCTCGTGCCCTGTGAGTCGCGCAGTCATGGGTCTGCCATCAGCCAGGGTACCTGGCTCACCTAATGACAGGAGCCGGAAACCCGAGCACCTCTTTGCAAAACCACTTTCATAATGACGGACCCTCTGAATAAGCCAAGAGGAGGATAAAGTGAAAAGGCCATATGTGAGGTCCCCTAATTGCCACAGGACTGGAAACACTATTACACTTGTTTTTAATTTCCCCGTTCTCTGTTCAGCTTTCTCCTTTTAATTTTCCTAAATGGCCCAGCCGCTGCTGTTGAGGAGAAGGTATTTAATATGGGTGAGGATTTAGCTGTTCCCCCAGACCAGGCTGGGCCATTGCTTTTGAAATGTCATCTTGATTTGCTGCTTCCCCCACTAAGTAAGAGACTTAATAGGGCTTAAAGGATGAATCTAGAAACAAACCTCCCTAATGAAATGGCCCGGGGCCTTGCCCACTGTGGTGGCTCTGGGCACAGCTGCCCTGGGAGCAGGAGCTACTGGCAGGGAAAGAGTGTGGAACCTGAAGGACTATCCTCCCAGCCCCTTCTGTGTCCCCCACCCTGGCCCCAGCCAGCCACTCAGAACCGTGTCAAGTTCAGAGGGTCTACTCCATTTCTCTCTCTCTCTCTCTCTCTCTCTCTCTCTCTCTCTCTCTCTCTTTCTCTCCCTCCCTCTCATCCTCCCTCCCTCCCTCCCTCCCTTCTTCCCCCTCCCACCCCACTCCCAAGTTCACCCAGAGCCCTATTATTCCACTTCTGCTAACATTTATTCCAGTGTTGGAATTACCAGTTGACTTCCACTTTCCCTTTCCAAACTGGTTTGTTGTTTTTTTTAGAACAGGGACTGGGTCTACTTTACCAGGATACCTTGGTGTGAGACAGTGCTGGTTCCAGAACCTTCTCAATAAATAACGGGTGAATGGATAAATGATGACTCGCTGAAAGACCCTTAACAAGACCCTTAGCATCTTTACATTGGGAGTCAGTTAAGTCTCTGCTTTCTTATCTGTTAGTGGGAACGTAGGTCCCTGCAGTAGCTCCCTTGCGGGGGCATGGTGAACTGCCAACAGAGGGCTGCTCAGAGGAGGTTGGAAAAGGATACAGGAGTCCACCCGGGCCTCCCAAGGGTGCTGAGCAAGAGGAGGGTGGGATCTGGGATCATGCCTGAGCTCTGCCTGTCTGGTCATGTGCCCTGGCCCATGGCTGTGTCAGGCTCAGGGTGCCACTGAAGAAGTACTAAACACCAAATGGCAAACTTACTTGGCCATTTTGCATTAGCCAGTCTCTGTCATTGGCTTCCCAAATGCTAGCTCCAGAGAACTTACCAGGTCAACTGGCCCAACTGGCAACCCACCTGCCACAAACCCCTTCACACCGTGTCCCCCCTCCCCCCTCCGCTGTCCAGTCTCCTTGTCCCCCATAAATGGGTCAGGCTATTGTACTGAAATACAGCCTGTGCTCCCTCCAGAAGCCCAAGCATTGCGCTGCTTCTGCTGGGAGGCTCAAGATACAACAACTGTCCTTTGGAAGAGATATTCCAGCATGCCTCTGACCACTGAATCCATAAAAACAACCCATAAAGCCTGTGTCTTCATAAGATGTACCTCCTCCCATGTGGAGAACCCTCCATGCCGTACCAACCCCTCCACTGTGCCTGCCATTTCTTATTCATCCGGTTCAATTCACATGGCATCAACCTAGTGAACCACCGTGAGGTTCTTCCATACGTCCAGAGAGTCCAGGTCCCTTCGCCCTATACTGTAACCGAAGTGAGAGAAATGACATTATTCTGGGATAAGACCATAAATGTTCTCTGCTGTCTGCCCATGCACATGCCCACTGATTCTGCTCCTGCTTCGTGGTGGCTGCGCCACACGGTTGCCAGATTGATGTTCATGTATCACCTGCTGGAGCAGAGCGCACACCTGGCTCAGCAGCTGCAATAGGACTACTTCATAATGTTTAAATAAAGACAATTCAAGACCAACATTTGAGGGGTGAATGTGTTTTCCCCACCAAACAGGGCACCTGATCGAGGACACATTCTAAGTTAGCTCTTGGGGGAGGGAAAGGAAGAGTTCGAGCAGCTCTGTCCAAGCCAACAGACAGAGCTGTTTCTGTCCCACACTGGGAAGGCAAAGTCTGGGTGAATCGGACTGGCTGGCAACACCTGGGTTTCTCTGATGTGCGCGCACTGAGGGTCCCAGGTGTCCACGTGGTGCGTGTTTCAGGGTTACATCATCCAGGTGCTTCTGCTGAGTATCTATGGCCCCTGCCTCAGGACAATAGTGCCCAGCTACTTGGTGATGTGTGTTTGAGTCCGGGTTATGTCACCCAGCCAGGACCCACCTATGAACAAGCTGTTTTGATAGGCTAACCAGCCAGGTCACCATTCACCATCAGCCAGGAATAAGATAGTCCAGTGTTGTCTGCCAGAATCCACCAAGGTGTGGAAGGTGCCAGGCTGTGGATTAAGGAGGGCGATGACACCCTTTAGGTCACCGAGGGGAGCCAGAATCTCTGTCAACGCTCCCTGGATGAAGCATTCTTGTTTTGTGTGCTGCCTTACAGGGAGGAGGACATGTCAGAGCTGTCCGCTGGCTTTTCTCACGACCATCATTCTTACCCCACATGTCAGTGAATCATTCTTACCCCACATGTCAGTGAGAGTTCTGCAAACCACTCTCGTTCCTGTTCTCAGGGGGAGAGGGTGGTAGGTCAGTGATCATGGGCGGGGTTGGCCTTGGCAAGGGAGACCACTGTCTCCTGCACCTATCACTGCTCGGCCTCCAAAACCCGCCCCAAATCCTGCTGTGCCTTTAGGGTTTGACTGGAGTGTCTCCACTCCCAAAGGCTGCATTTTCTGTGCCTACAAGCTCCTGTGTCTCTCTCTGACCCAGCACCAATCATGCCCCCACCCCTCAACCAGACTGGGAGCTACAAGAGGGCAGAGCCATGGCCAGCCTGGCAGAGAGAAGGCACTCTGAGACGTTTGCTGAGCCAGGCTGGCGTGGCCCAGTGGTTGAGCGTCGACCTATGAACCAGGAAGTCATGATTTGATTCCCAGTCAAGGTATATGCCAGGTGGGCTCAGTGCCAAGTGCAGGGCGTTCAAGAATCAATGATTCTCTCTCCTCATTAATGTTTCTATCAACCTCTCTGAAATCAATGAAGATATATATATATTTAAAAGACAACTGCTTAGCGAACGAATAGATGAATGAGGGCCTGGCATACAGCCCCTCCTTTGTTGTTCTCTGTTCCCCATGCACCCCATCTCCCAATTTCTGGGGCAGTTGTTGACCCCCAACCCAGCCCACCAGCTCGCTGAGAACAGAGGCTGGGTCTTTCTTCAGGTCTGCCCCAGCGCACAGAGCGCCTGTACACAGCAGGCGCACAGTAAGTGCTCAGGACAGCCTTTGAGTAAACACTTGAGGACACTTCCTGCCTGCAATAAACTGGCTCAGGCTCCCCAGGGCATAGCAGAGATGGCTGCTGCTTTTTTAAAATGAGTCATCCCTTGATCTTTGCAGCAAAGGCTGCTTTGAGCCCACGAGCCCAGCCTGGCTGCCTCTCTGCAGGCGGGACCGAGAGGAATCCCTGCCGCCTTCACTTGCACCGGGAAGGGAACTCCCATCTGGAGATGCCAGCACCTGCCATTGCACTGCTCCTCTTCAAGTGGCTCTGAGGTCTTAGATTCTGAATCTGGCATATCTGTGTGTCTGTCCATCTGTCTATTCATCTGTCTGTCTGAGGGCATCTCCAGCTGTTACAGCTGATCTCCCCTCCCCACCCGTCTTCCTGGCCCTCTGTAGCCACCGGGCCCCCTCCATATTCACAAAGATAAAGCCAGCTGAGTAGCATTTCTATTCCCAGGGCTTAGGGCTCTGAGGAGGGACAGCGACTATTCATGAGTGTGTTCGCAGCCTGCAGGGCTTGCTGATCCTAGCTGACCGCGATGAGCGTCTGCAGAGCCAGCTTCCACCCCCGGGTACCCCGGCTTCAGACTGGGCCTTGAAGATGGAGTTAGGAGCCCAGTTCAGTGGTCGGCAAACTCATGAGCCAACAGAGCCAACTATCGACAGTACAGTGATTGAAATTTCTTTTGAGAGCCAAATTATTTAAACTGAAACTTCTTCTAACGCCACTTCAGAATAGACTCGCCCAGGCTGTGGTATTCTGTGGGAGAGCCACACTCAAGGGGCCAAAGAGCCACAGGTGGCTCTTGAGCCGCAGTTTGCCGACCACAGGCCTCGTTCAATGAGGACTGTTGGAAGCATGGAAAGTTGTAGAGCCCCCATAATACATGAGCAAACTCAGCCAGGATCAGCTCCCCACAGACACATGAACAAAGCCTGCCAAGATCAGCCAATCCCAGCCCAGATCAGCTGAAGGCCTGCAGAGTTATGAGCCCAAATAAGATGGACTTTGCGATGAATTTTCTAAAAGCCAAATCTGGCCGCAGAAACACAGAACTGCCTTACAGACATGGAAGTGAATACGTACTGGCTTCTGAAGGTGGTTACTTGGGAGAAACCACGGAAAAGCATGGAGCAGCGATACCATCTTCGGGATAAGTGTAGAGCCCTCAGGCCAATTTCTTTTTTAAAAAGGTAACGTGCACTTAGACATGTAAATGCTGCTTTACCCCTTTACCTGTGATCGTGCCTTCTACTTGCTGAATATCTCCGACTGTGACTGCCTGAAGTGACAATATTTTTTCCATAGTTTTTTTTTTTTTAATTGAATACAATATTTTTTTCCTGCCCAGGAGACCGTCCCATCTAGAAGCTCTGTGAATTCAGCTAATGGACATGACCATTTCTAAGCACTGAGCTACCGTTTTTTCTCTTGGAAATGTTAGATGCCTGTGAGTATCTACGGAGAACTGCTGGATTAGGGGGGAAATTGTTTGAAAATCTGTTAACAGACTACCGTAAAGTTCAAACAACCATTATCTCTGGGATTCCGGGGCACTGGTGGCAGAAACCAAGACATATGTTTGCCATCCCTACACACCATCACACACAAAAAAGGGAAGGTC
Organism: Vespertilio murinus; assembly: GCA_963924515.1. Taxonomy (NCBI): domain Eukaryota; kingdom Metazoa; phylum Chordata; class Mammalia; order Chiroptera; family Vespertilionidae; genus Vespertilio; species Vespertilio murinus. The sequence goes on along the minus strand of OZ004715.1, from coordinate 28,558,667 downwards.
CTTGTGACCTAAAAATACGGTTTGCAAATCTTCAAAGCCTGCTTGTCATTAAATCTCCTCTGAAGATGTGCAGAGCTTGCACTTTTAAGTGCAAATGTGTAAAGGGTCTCCAGGCTGGGGAGAGCCACTCCTGTGTGTGTGTGTGTGTGTGTGTGTGTGTGTGTGTCTGTGTGTCTGTGTGTGTCTGTGTGTGTGTGTGTGCATGCATAGGCACCCCAAGCCACCAAGCTAACATAATGAGGATCCCATGTCCCCACACCAAGACTGGGGCTGTACATGGGAGGAGGGATGCACAGGTCCTGAGGGGCCACAGGGGCTCGTTGGGAGTACACAGGGTTCCTCAGAGAGAGAGCTATGGAGGCCTGTGACCAGGCACGTGGATTTGGAATCCCACCTGGGTCTCTCCTGGCCCTGCCACATGCTTGCGGGGGGGCCCTCGGAAAGTCACCATATCCTTTCAGTCACCATATCCTCAGCGTCCTCGGCTGGGAGCCAGCACCTCCCTCAGAGGATAGCTGAGTCGGGAAATGGATGAGGAGTCCTTAGCATGGTCCCTGGCACAGAGTAAATGCTCAGTAAAAGATGTTATTAGTGAATGATGGACAGCGAACTTTGCCTTGACTGGGCTGAAAAGCCGTTTCAATGGGCAGAATTGCTAAACTGTCAACAGTGTGAGAACAAGCCGAGGAACCGCACAGACGTCCTGTGGCTAACGGTGAGCTGAGAGTGGCAACGGACCGGTGCTGCCTGCTCAGCCTGTCCCCACCGGCCCCCTGTCTGTTTCTCAGAAGCCATAGACTAGAAAAACCAACCAAAAACACATTAAAATGGTCTTTAAGGTATAAATAAAATTATTCTGAAACCTGGGAGCACAATGCCCAGACCTCAGACACGGCCCCTGAGCCCACCCGGCCTTTTCTCCTTCTCTCTCAAGTAAGCGGCCACTTACCCAGCACCTGCCACGTGCCGGGCAGGTGCACCACGGGCGTCATCTTCTTTAACTCCCGACATTCTAACAGCCCAGTTTGCTAATGAGGACCAAGGTCCAGAGCGGGTAAGCCACTTGCCTGATGTCACACAGCCATGACAGATAGAGTCGGGGATTGCAGTGAGGCCTGTGCATCTCCAAAGCCACAGTCTTACTCCTGCCTCTGGCTGCTGAACCCCAGGCTGACCCTTCTAGATAAACGGTCCTGTAAGACTCACACAGTGTGCACCCAGAGAAATGAACAAGAGCCCTCTCTCATCAGAACTTTAAGGACGTTTCCAAAACTTTAGCAATTCAATTTCTACCTCCAGTATGTTCGCCAAATCCACATATTTCTTCCACTCACGTTATCTTCTTAATTCCTTCCATCAAATCAGTTCACTTTTTCTACCTAACTTTATCTTAAAAGGGAATGTTTCCCACTATCATAGCCCATATCACTTGCTATAATTAATTAAAAATTTTAATATATTTTATTGATTTTTTTTACAGAGAGGAAGGGAGAGGGATAGAGTTAGAAACATCAATGAGAGAGAAACATCGATCAGCTGCCTCCTGCACACTCCCCACTAGGTATGTGCCCACAACCAAGGTACATGCCCTTGACCGGAATCTAACCCAGGACCCTTGAGTCCGCAGGCCAACACTCTATCCACTGAGCTAAACTGGTTAGGGCATATAATTAACTAATTTAACTAATACGCCTAAGCAACAGCTGACCAGCCAACCAGCTAGTAACTATGATGCGCAATGACCACCAGGGGGCAGATGCTCAACGCACAGGAATGGAAACATGGAACAGACTGATGAAAACATGGAACAAACTGATGAATATCAGAGGGATTGAGGGAGGGAGGAGGGCAGGAAGAGATTAACCAAAAATCTTATATGCCCACTAGAGGCCCGGTGCATGGATTCGTGTATCGGTGAGGTCCCTCAGCCTGGCTTATAGAGATCGGGCCAAAACCGGTTCTCTGACATCCCCCGAGGGGTCCCAGATTGCATGTGGGTGCAGGCCAGGCCAAGGGACCCCACCTGTGCCTGAATTTGTGCACCGGGCCTCTATTTTAAACATAAAATTGTATTGGCATATCACTTTAAATCAGCTTGTGTACTGCATGCTATTAGTAAAGTTCTGCTATAAACATTATTCATTCTCATTTATAAATATATACATGTACACATGCATAGAACTTTTCTTACTTTTTATTAGGGAATGAAAATGAAAGTAGAAATAATTAATATAATATAATATAATATAATATAATATAATATAATATAATGAACCACTGTGTACCCATCATCCAGCATCAGTGACTCAACTCATGGCTAGTCCTGTTGCATCTGTACCTCAACCCACTTCCCAGCTCCCATATTTTATTTTACAGCAAACCTGAGACCTCATATCATTTCATCCACATACATGACATTCTTGGTCAGAGCACGCATTTGAAGAGGGTTTGCCGCATGCCAGGCAGGTGCAGCATGACGCACACACACTCACACACACACACTCACACAAGCTCAGCCACCATGATCGTGGGAAGCCTGTTGCAATCTCCAGCCTCACCGACGGACAGAAAGGTGAGGCAGAGAAACAAAAGCAGCTTGCCCCGGGGTCCTACAACTAGTAAATGGCGGAGCTGGGACTCGAACTCAGGCAGCCCGCGTGCCCTTAGCACCTACACCGCACCACTTCTCAGGAGCACAGCCACTTCTTGGCGTGGGTGGATGCAACATGTTCTTCTCCCACTGCCCACGGAACTGGTCCAGAAGGAGTTTCCTGCGGGTCACATGTAGAGCCTGTCGTCTCTCGGTGCTCCCGCCCCATCGGCATCGCTGTCGGGTTACCTAAGAGGAGCTGCTACGCTCAAGGCAGGAGGCAGGACGCCTCTGCTGAGGGCAGAACGCAGGGCTAGTGTGCAGGACCCGAGCCTCATCCTCGGGAGCCGGAGGGAAGTCTGCGTACTGCAGCTGAAGGACTCAGCACGCAAGCCAGCCCTTAATGATCATTTACCACTTGACACTCATTGCTCTGCTTTTCCGCCTTCCGCGTCACCACAAAAGGTGCTGATGTCTCCGAGGCCTGGCTTCCTGGGGACGTGGCTGCTGCTCAGGTTGTGTCTTGACCGCACTGGGCTCGCTCGGGGAGGAATGCCTTTTGTCTTGATGGAAACCCTCCGCATCCCTTTGCTTCTAGCAGCCTGCGGGGTGCTGGTGTTAAGAGGGGGCGAAAGGGCTTACATGTCTCCAAAGGTTTCTGAGAGACAGGATTTCTCAGGGGAGACAGGGTGATGATTTCAGGGTACAGGAATCAAAAGCACATGTAGCGCCTCTCTCTGCGCGCACAGAGTGACTTAAAAATGAAGGGGGTTTGAGGGGGGGACGGACATTAGAAAAAAAACAGTTTTGGGTTTCATTGAACCAACGTTGGAAAAATGCGGCAAGACCCTCTCCAGATCCAAAGCAGAAGGGTGTCCTTCCACCTCCGTGGGAAACTCTTCTGGTCTGGGGGCCAGGTCTCCTGGGGCCGCCGAGCATCCCCAGCCTCAGCACAGCACCCCCTCCTCCGCCTGCTGACCAGAGAGCAGAGGGTACCACCGCCAGCTTCCCCCAACCCAAAAGCTGGGTGAAGGGTGGAGACCATGCCAAGGCTGGCAGTTCCCCTTGGCAGAATCTGCTCTTTTTGCTTGTCTGTGGGGCCCAGCAGAGCCCTCTCCACGGGCAGGGGCGTGGGCGGGCCCTGGCTGGCTAGGTTCCATTAGGGAACACTCTCTCCAGGGAAGCAAGGGCACAGCATGGCTATGTGGAGACATGTAGGTGCTCAGCTAGAGAACAGGAGTTCCTTCAGGAACCACTGTGGCTCCTGGGTCCTGGCATTCTTTTTTTTTTTTAATATATATACTTTATTGATTTTAAACAGAGAAGAATTGAGAGGGATAGAGAGCTAGAAACGTCGACCAGCTGCCTCTTGCACACCCCCTACTGGGGATGTGCTCGCAACCAATGTACATGCCCTTGACCGGAATCGAACCTGGGACCTTTCAGTCCGCAGACCGACGCACTACCACTGAGCCAAACCGGTTTCGGCAGGTTCTGGCATTCTTGTGATACGTTCTCCTGTCTCCTCCCTCTGCCACCAACTGCCTTCTCAGTTGACCCTGCTCTCCTGCTATCCGGGGGCTTCTCAGAATCCCTTGAGACCCACCTTTTCTCTGCCTGCCTGCCTGCCAGCATGGGTCCCTCCTTCCTGGTACCCACAGAAGAGAGGACTTGATTGGGCCCACTAGTCATGACACCAAATCCCCACTCTCTGTTGGGCAGCAGCCCACACCACAGCACCCTGTGGGCCGCTGGAGCCTATGAGAGGTTCCTCTGGCTGAGCCTCCATTCCTGCTCCAAGCGTGTGGCCAGAGGGCAGGGACACATAGTTCAGCTCTAGGCAGCCAATGCGGAAGGCGGGCTCCCTCTCTTTATACCCAAGGACTTAGGGGTGGGGAGATCAGGAAGTCCACTTCACACCCCCCTCTGTTGCCTCAGACCTTGAAACCAAGGCTCGGTGGCCATGGGAGAGCACCAGAGGCTAATACAACAAGGTCTGCAGCCTGAGGGAAGCACCTACATGTGTGTGGGCGCAGAGAGTAAGTAAGGCTCAGCTGCAATTAGGCTGATCTGTTTTGTAACTTGTCCTGGCCTCTTAAATCCCAACTCTCGTGGAGGCCTCTGCTTTCCAGGAAGTTGTTCCCCTCGGCAGTTGTTTCTGCAATCGCGGCCGTTATGAAACCCTTTGTTTTGAAAGCACATTTCAAAACAAGGCTTCTTACGCACTCGGCTTTCTCTGGTTCGTTTGGAGCAAAATGGCGCAGATGTTTCCCCGTGGCCCATCCGCCCGGCGTTAGCCCCGCAGGCCATGCAAGTCCCGAAATCCACCGTGCAGTCACCACGGAAAAATGCAGAGGCCGGCGGTGGGGGACGCCCGTCAACTCATCCCCAACACTCCCCTTCAGCCGGCTCCCTGCCCCACACGTGGCGGAGCCATGACTCAACGGCCCGCTCCTCCTCGGGAGGGTAATTCATTATGTAATTAACTTTGTTCATCAAAGTCCATTTCCAAAGCAACTGCGGAGATAACGCCAATTAGGAAACACTAACAGAGGAGGAGCTGGCCCTGACGTCAGGGCTCACGCCCGTAAGAGTTTACATGACTTGTCAGATGCCGGGGCCCGGGACCCTGACAGGATGCTGGGTAAGAAACAAACAGCACATGCTCCTCGGGCTGGGAGGGACCTTCCTAGAGCGGGTTCGTCCCCACGGGGGACCAGGGTGGAGTCATGCAAAGCAACGGACCTGGAGGTGAGACCAACAGGAAACCTAATCCCTACGCCAAGCGTTAGCAGCTGGGGCCCCTGGGCAAGTCGCGTCCCCTCTCTGAAGCTCATGGTCCTCGGTCCTCGTTGGAGGGATGTTTTTATACTACCTCCCTCACAGGGCTCTGGGAGGGTGAGAGAGAAAGACATGTTAAACTCTGGAAAGCAGTGCTGATACCTACCCTGTTTCCCCGAAAATAAGAAAGACAGTGTCTTATATTAATGTTTGCTCCCAAAGATGCGCTAGGTCTTATTTTCAGGGGATGTCTTATTTTCCCATGAAGAAGAATACGGTACACATTTATTGTTAAACGAAAATAAAGGAGATTTATTACCTGCATACGGTATGGTGGTGCGGTAGTTGTCAACACAAACCAGACAAACTGTGAACCCTGGGGGCCTTATTTTTGGGGGGATGCTTTATATTTCACTCGGAAGGACACCTGTAAGCAGGTCTTATTTTCGGAGGATGTCTTATTTTCGGGGAAACGCGGTAGTAGGTGCTCTGTGTGGAGCCAGTGCTACCGCCATCTGCCTTCCCACTCCGGAGTGAATTTCGAGTCCACTGGCCCCTCATCGGCACGGTCTGGCCAGGGTTCTCGGGAGAGAGGGGCTGAGCTGGGGAACATCCTTCTCCACAGACACCCGGGCTTCCCCACCTCTCCTTGGTCCCACTCGGGGTTTGGTTCAGAAAACTCCTCGTACGCCCTTGCCCTCGGGGTCTTGCTTTGAAGGGAGGTGGCAGACCTGGCAATCCCAGTATCACCTGCCCAGGGCAGGGAGAGGCATGTGCGCCGATGCTTTGCGGAGCACAGAGGGGAGACCGGGACAGTTTTCCGGAGGAGGACACAGGGTGAGAAGAGACGTTTCTGGGAGGATGGGACGGGAATGAGCAAAGGCCGGTGTCTGACAGGCAGGCAGAGGCAGCCACTGGAGGGAGGCGGGCAGCGTGGTGGCCCGCTGACAGCTGGGCCAGGCTTATCTTCACTCTGGAACCAGAAGGGAAAACCAATTTGACAAATGGAAAAAGTCTCAGGTCCAGGCATCAAGTTACCGCTGGGGCAGCAGGCCTTCCCCTGACCTCCTTCCTGCGGCAAGTTCTCCCTGCAGCCCGGGGAACCGGCCCTGGGCCAGCCCAGTTGCACAAGCCCAGGCTGCAGGCCCTCCGACGGGGCGGGGGGGGGGGGGGGGGAGGGCGGGCGGAGATGGGCCTCTCTCTGGAAACAGGTGGGCCCCCCGACCTGCCACAACCTCTCAGCCCCCTGGATCGCCTACCCTGTCATGGCCAGACCAGAGCGGCCAACCTCCTACACAGGTGTCAGCCCCCTCCTGCCTGATGACAGCTGCTGCCCACAGCCATCGGGCTGGGTACTGCCCACCAGGTTCCTGATGCCGATCTTCAGGACCGGCCATCTCATGATTTCAGCCATCTTTGAGGTCCCTGTGAGTGCCACACCCAGATCCTGGAAGGTTGGCATGATGACAGAGGAGCGCTAGAGGCCAGGCCTGGGCTGGGAGACCTTGAGGGGGGTCGGATTTCAGAGGCTTGATGGAGAGGGGGCCAGGGTGGGGCAGCTCCATCAGCTGGGTCCAGGAGCCCCTCACTCCCTCCATCCCTGCTGCACTGTGGCACCATAAGAAGAGCCGTATCACCGAGACCAGTTTGGCTCAGTGGATAGAGTGTCGGTCTGTGGACAGAAGGGTCCCAGGTTCGACTTCAGAGGGCTCAGAGAATCAAAGATGCTGGACTGGGCTGGGCAGGCTTCGTTGTCAGGCTTCCTCAATCCCTGGAGTCAGACACTGTGGCTAAAGGCCTTCTCTGCTCCTTAGGCCATCCCCTTCTACCTAGAGCAGTGTTTCCCAAACCTTTGACATGTGTGTACCCCTTCTATAATTTTCATAACGCTGAGTATCCCTCGTCAAAAAAAATTGATGTATTTTAATAACAATCAAAATATATTTATTTTTTATTTTTTTGGTACATACACAAAATAATAATAAACGGAAAATAAAATTATTCATAATAAAATATAAATAAAAGTTATATTATAAATAACATCTATTTGCACACCGGACCATCTCACGCCTCACAAGACCGTCTTGACTTGACTCATGAGAACGTAGAATTAGGCGCAGCTAAGCACGGCGCAGTGCATATCCCCACCAAACTCCAGTGCAACGCGTACCCCCACCAAACTCTTCCCGTACCCCTGGGGGTACGCGTACCACACTTTGGGAAACACTGACCTAGAGGGTCTCTGGCCAGATTCCTGAAGAGGTTCCAGCCAGTCCTCACAGGAGTATAACCAGAGCCAGTAGGCTAATGCCCACCAGGAACTCTAGCAGACTCACAGCCACCCATCGGAAAGACTGGAGAACATTCTGGAAAGAAGAGATTCCAGGGCTAGAAATGCCAGGTGCTGTTAATTCTTTGTGCGAAGCAGAAAGGGCTGCAGGTCATGCCAACACCCAGAAGTCCTGTCAGACATCCCACTAATGCAGTGAGGCTCCTAGGGACATGTTTGCTACCCAGCTGATCCAGAGGAAGGGATCCACCCGCTCCGCCAGCAAGGCAGAAGCCCCAGCCCACGAGGACTCTACAAAGTGCATGTCTCTGGGAGAGGCTGTTCCTCCTGACCCCTGGGTACAGCTCTCCCCTGGGCAGGGGGAGTCCGCCATATTGTCTAACCTGCTGTGATTTTGTCTGTGGGGACAATACCCTCACAAAGAAGAGATTTCCTAAGCCATCCCAGGGCCAGGATGGAGAGAGGCCAGTTGGTCCCTATGATGGTTAATGTTATGTGTCAACTTGGCTGGGCTAGTACTCAGATATTTGGCCAAACATGTCTGGGTGTTACTGTAAAAAAAATTTTTAGGTAAAGTTAACATTTAAATCAAATTATCTGCCAGTATTGCTGTGCAAAATGTGGATGCGTCTCATCCAAACAGTTGAAGGCCTTAAGAAAAAACCTGAAGAAAAGGGAATTCTGCCAGCAGACTGCCTTCAAATACAAACTGAAGCATCATCTCTTCCCTGGGTCTCAGCCTGCCAGCCTACCCTGAAAACTCTGGACTAACCAGCCTCAACAATTATATGAGCCAATTCCTTTACAAATATATAGGGTGCCCCCCCCCAAAAAAATGTATATACACACTTGGAATAATTATAAAGGCAGGGTTTGTTAAAATACATTTCATTTTCAAAATTGAGTTATCAGCTGCTAAAGTATGTGTACATTTTTGGGGAGAAACACACACACACACACACACACACACACACACACCCCTCCTGTTGGCTTCTCTAGAGAACCCTGACTAATATGATGCATCAAAGGTGATGGAGGCCTGGTCTCCAGCTTGGGTACCATGTAGATATGGTGCTGCTTTCATGGAAAGGCCACCACCTTCTGGATTCTACCTTGGGTATAGTTTTCAAAAATGCATGTGCACATTGGGATTCACACACATATACATGTGTGCATATGCAATACCTCCACCCCACCTAGCTACTCTAAACCCTGTTCACTCAAAGATACCTGTACTACATCCATACAACATATACAGTTGGAAATGGATGCCAAGCCAGCCCTCCCTTAGGCTGGTTTATAGATGGCAACCTCCTTGAGGGCAGGCCGGGGTTGATCAAGCACTCTGCCTCTTACTAACTGCATCTTCTTAGGCATGGGATCTGACCTCTTTGGCCTCAGCTCCTTCTTATGGAAAATGGGTCTAATAACAGCGCCTGTCTCACAGGGTCACTGTCAACAAGATGGAGTGCCCAACACAGCTCCTGGCTACTCCCAACAGAGCATTCCCAATAATTTATTATTATTCTCACTCACAGGGCGCATACCTGTTCCCACCCCCATATTCATACACACAAAGACTATTAAGCAGAGCTCACGGTTCACGTCACGAAGGTCTCAAGAGAAGACGTTGCCCTTGCTTTTAAATCAACTCCTTGTATCCACAGAGACCGACAGCCATTCTGTTCTTTGATTTTTTCTAGATTGTGGGGTGCTGAGTAGCTTAGTCCATATGGTAGGTGGGAACAGTGAAGCAAAGGGATAGCATGGGATATATTTAATTTGGTGATGGAGCTGGGCCAAAAACCTGCAACTCCTGGCTCTACTCCCTAGGGCTCTGCTGGCTCCTACTGGTTCCACTTGAGCATATAGGCAGGTGAGACAGCCAATGCAGACCCAGCCCACTCACCCTCAGGCAATCCTTCCTGTGTCTCACCCAAGACACTCTTGCTCTCTTTCAGTCTGCCAAATGGGGTTTAACAGGATCACCAGTCTTGGCCAAAGCCTTGTGTAATTTGCTGTCCTGTGTTCTTTCAAATAAATCTCTCTTAAGACTTATTTTCCAATATTTAGCCTTACAATCTCCCTAGCCGGGATCTAACTGGAATACAAAGACACAAAGAGGAGCATTAATTGGAGCTTTCTCTTGGCAGCCATGTCTAAAGACCCAAAACACCAGACAAAGCAAGTTGGTGTGGTGTTGTTTGAACAGGGAACTAGACCATCTGGAAAGGCGAGGTGTGTGCAGAAAGGCGTGGGCACTGGTGGTCAGAGACCCCTATCCCAATCACTGCCACCAGGCCTGTGTCCGTGGGCACCTCATTTGCCTATATGTGCTTCAGTTCCTACTTCTATGAGATAAATGATTGATTTGGATAACTTCTAAAGCCCTAAATATCTAGGATTCTCTGACTTACAGGTGCATCTGCATAGATAAGTTAAGAAAAATATGCCATGAGTGCTACTCTGACCCCAAGGCTTGGGCAGACACCGCTGATTGGCAGCAGCATTCCTTCCTCTTAAGCTAGACCCAGCCTCAGAAGTCTTCTCAGCATAGCACGCCAGCAGCTACCACCACCCATCCAGGGTTAAGATGCAAATTAAAATTTATTTGCATTAGAAACATCCGAGCCCCTGAAAATTTTCCCCCAAAACTACCCACCCAAAGTGTGGGCCCTGCTGAGGATCTGCACTGTCTCTGGGCTTAGATTGCAGGAGAACGTGCCAGTCTCTCACAGAGGGGTCGGCTATCAGGAGAGCTGGACCTGCCCTGGTCACTCATAACTCCCTGGGATCAGGTGCCCACTTCCAAGGGCTCATAGGAGATGTCTCAGAAGCAGTAAGGAACAATTCCAGAGAAGCAGAGGCACAAAGGACGGGCTAGGGCATTGGAAGACCCAAGCCAGAGATGCCTAAAATGAATATATGTGTCACACACACACACTCCCCAAACAGCTCAGATGTTCATGCATGCACACCCTCACGCATACACCCTAAGATGGGCTTCTGGGTGGAAACAACCTGCAACAGTGCCATCTAGTGGGGGCTGGGGCTGTCTTGCCCTCAGAGGTTTCCCCACTGAACCCCAGAGAGATGGTCTCTAGATTCAGGGCCATGAAGGCTGTGGCTGTGGCGTCTTACGGAGAAGGATACAAAAGAAGTGATGAAACTATGTTGGGACCTCTCATCACCCCACTAAACTCCTACTTCCACAGGGTGCTAAGTGACCCCCATATCTACACACCCAGATGCTCACAGCCCTGTCAAGCCTGCACCCGACAGAGGTGACAAGCACTACACATGAATTGCAGGAAACTCGTGTGGGACCCGTTCTGCAGGGAGTAAAGAGCACATGGCACTCACCCAAGCCGAGAAATGCCTGTGCTCCTGAGAGGGGGTGCAGTGCAGGGATCAAGGGCAGAGACCGAGTTCAAGTCCCTACTAAGGCATTTCTACCCCAGCACTCAGACACACAAACGTGGGCAAGGCTCCAGCCAGGTTCTGCCCCAGTTATTCCCCAGGTTCCTGCCTCTGAAGCTTGGCTTACTCTTCTATGTAATGGAAGGAGAAGAATGCCTTCTTGGCCCGGCGGCTGTGACCATGATGCTTCAAAGAGCCCAGCAGCATCCGGGAAGGTCATGGCGCAAGGTGGTTGGGAAGGCCATCTGCTAGCGTCAGGGGAGGACTCATTCCTATAGGGGCTGAGAACACCTGGACAGTCAGTCCCTCTGCTTCCCCGCTAGAGACTCTTCAGTAGGAGGTAGGACACTATGGTTTTACTTTTTAATATATTTGTATTTAATTCCAGAGACAGGAGGAGAGAAGGTAGAGATAGAAACATCAATGAGAAGGAAACATCAATAGGCTGCCTCCCCTCCCCCGCCCCGAGGGACTGAGCCCATAACCCAGGCATGCACCCCAACCGGGAATCAAATCCATGACCTCTTGGTTCATTAAGCCACCCTAGCTGGACAACACCAACATTTTATTTATTTTTTTAAATATATTTTATTGATTTTTTACAGGAAGGAAGGGAGGGGGATAGAAAGCTAGAAACATCGATGAGAGAGAAACATCGACCAGCTGCCTCTTGCACAGCCCCCACTGGACTTGTGCCCGCAACCAACATTTTAAATAATTAAATATAACATGGGCTCTTGCCAAGAGGACCACTCCTTGCCTTTTTAGAATCTGTAGGACAATCTGTTGTAGTTCAATGATCTCTGGTTTGGGTTGGGGGAGGATGGTGCTTTACAAATCAAATGATCCCCAATCTCCCCCTCTCATGGCTCACAATAAACCACCTCTGGCCCCATGACAAGGTCAGAACTCCCAGCATCACCCATATATACTTCTCTCTCTCTCTCTCTCTCTCTCTCTCTCTCTCTCTCTCTCTCTCAACTTTTTCTACTCACTCGCCTGCTCACACATGGCCACATCATGACCAACCAGAATCTAGCCTCAGCTCCTGAGTTGTATCCTACCACCTTAAGCATCCCACACCTTTCTCTGTGTCTTATCTTAAATCTCAAGAGAAAAATCTGATTGTTTAGCCTGTGATTTGGATTCTCTGGAGTCAAATGACCTTCCTACCATGAGCTGGCCCCAGGCAGTGGGGATGAAGAGGGTAGTTAGGGTTGGGTCACGTGGTATAAGCAGAGCAACCAAAATGTGTAATGTGGAAGAAATTGGGGACATAAGAAATATTATATATATATATATATATATATATATATATATATATATATATATTTATGTGAACATATGTATACGTATATATGTGTACACACACACACATACACACACACACACACATACACACACACACACATACACACACACACACATATTAAGTCCTCTTTTAAATCCTAGATAGGTTCTTGGAACTGTGGTGAAACAATGTATCACAAAACCAGCTTACCATAGGCCAATCAATATAAACAAGAGTTCAATTCCCACAGCATCCCTCAACATTATAATGAAGTGACTTTAAATGAAATCAACTTATCCAAGCACCTCCTGTATGTGTATAATATGCAGAGAAGTGAAAATGTTTCATACAGTATTATTTATAACCTGTGATTAAAAAATCATGTTTCATAGAGTATTATTTATAACCTGTGATTAAAAAAATCACATTTCTCACCCACGGGCTCGCTCAGTGATTAATTCTCTATGCATTCACATGGCACGTGCTGCTTTTCAGACTGCGAATAGAACACTGGACCCTGAGGCACGGAGGTCCAGCCTCAGCTCAGAAAAGCACACAGTCACTCTCTGGGTAGAGGACCAAGCCACAGACAGCTTCTCCAGGGGAGGCGCGAGGCAAAGGCCAGCAGGTGCCTCCAGAAAAGAAAAGAACAAATAGCCAACAAATCAAATACACCAGGCCCCGATGAGAAACCTGCAAAGCAACCGAAATAACACTAAGAGCAACAGTCAGGCCCTTCCTGGGCTGGGGGCAGGTGACGACGGTATCTGAGCTTACGGGCCAGCGGCCAAGAGCACCTGGCAGGAGGTCCAGTCTCCCGGCCTGAACCTGCCTTTTGGCCTGAGAGCCAGCAGCCCCAGCTGACAGACACGGTGTCCTCGCCTCTACCTGAGTTTAATTCAAACCATTCTGGCCGGCCCTAATTCGGAGCTTTTATTGGGTTTTAAGTTACTCTATATATGCCACAATAGAAATATTTTTTCAATCTTAAATTAGAAACATACCACAGGAGGATTTTTTTGAAGCTTTTTTAACAACATTGCAGAGTGAAATGTCTTCAGCACTGCAACTGAAATCTAACCAAGGCAACCTTCCTCTAGAGAGACTTTGATATTGAGAGTGGCATGTGTCCTCTGGAATGTGCTCTTCTCCCCTTTTTTCCAAAAGCAGTCCACAGCGGTCCTCTAAGCAGTCTGGGTGTGTGAGTGTCCAAAGAATACTCTGGGATTCCTGAAGGACCAGCAGCAGAGGTGGAAAGAGCAAAATCGCCACTCTGGACATACCCTTTTAAAAGTAGATACATTTATTTATTTCAGAGAAGAAGGGAAAGAGAGAGAGAAACATCAGTGATGAGAATCATTGATCGGCTGCCTCCTGCTCGCCCCCTACTGGGGACTAAGCATGCAATCTGGGCATGTGCCCCAACTGGGGGAATGGAACCATGACCTCCCGGTTCAGAGGTTGACCCTCAATCACTGAGCCACGTGAGCCGTTGGTGTCCATCACCACCATCAACTACGATAAAGGGAGGTCTGGGAGAAGGTTGTTGTCCAGGTGGAACAGACCAGATTCCTGGTTTGCCTGGCAGGTAGACACCGGAGGCAAGTTGTAAAGGGGACCATTCTCATGAGAGGACAGGGTGCTAGAGGCCAGGAGACAAATGGTCTGAGCTCTAGGTGGCCCCAAAGTACTTAACCTGGAAAATGCTTCTGGCAGCCCTGCCAATAACAGCCCCTCCGCAGAGCGCTCCTCTCGTGAACGAACACTTTTCACACACATTCTGACATGAGGGGCTGGGGAGCTCCTTTGCGTCCAGGCTGTGCCCCTGCTGGACATCGTAAGGGTAGCCTGTTGAATGATCAAAGATGCAGGCATGTGGCTTGGCACATGGCAGAGCCCAATCTTTTGACATTTTGGACCCAACATAGAATTCTGGAATGAATGTAGCTGTCTTTTGGAAAGAAATCAAGGCAATGAATAAAAAGCAGCTGATAAATGCCAGGAAAAAATATAGGAATCATGAGAATATGCATAGATTTGTCCTGTACGGGGTAATCTCATTTCCTTGAATTGTACTAAGAAACCCTGAAGTCTAAAAACCAGAGCATCTCTCCAAGGCTGCTCTCTGTCCCTGTGATCTAACCAGCATCTCGAGGGCAGAGCAGCTGGACAGCTGGATGTTACTGTCGCCATGCTGAAGACAATGCAAACACAGGACCAGGAAGACCGATTGGCCCCGTGAAGCACCGAGAAAGGGCGGGCTCATTCCTCCGTGTGGGGATTGTGTTTGCGATCCCACAAACCAACTGGTTGAGTGGCATTGCCACGTAGAACAAAAACAATCTGGCACTTCAGGCTTTGGGGCCTGAGGTTGCATGGGGTGCCTTCCCCCCATTTGAAGACAACCCCAGACCGCAGCTCTGCCTATGGCCCCTCTGACGTTAGGGCTTCCTGTACGCCTTCACCCAGGGCTGGGCTCGTGCCTGCTCACCACTGTGGGGAGGCCGGTGGGGAGGAGGTGACCTTGGTGGGTGCTGCAGGATCCTGCCTGGTTTAATTCACAGAGGCTGGACCTTCATGTGAAATGGGGAGGGAATTACACAGGCCATAGACCTGAATGGAGCGATCCTGATGCACATGTTTTACAGGAGGATCTCTGAGTGAAAAAGGTCCAGCGAGCTGGAAAAGGCATAAAGGCTTTCCCGAGAGACAGGCTTGGAGCTGGTCCTTAAAAGAGAAACAGAGCCGAAACCGGTTTGGCTCAGTGGTTGAGCGTCGGTCTGTGGACTGAAAGGTCCCGGGTTCGATTCTGGTCAAGGGCATGTACCTTGGTTGCAGGCACATCCCCGATAGGGGGTGTGCAAGAGGCAGCTGGGCGATGTTTCTCTCTCATCGACGTTTCTAGCTCTCTATCCCTCTCTCTTCCTCTCTGTAAAATATCAATAAAAATGTATTTAAAAAAAAAGAGAGAGAAACAGAAAAGGGGAAGGCATTTAAGGCAGGTGGCCCAGCCAGCGCTAAGACTGGAGGTGGACCAAACAAGGCACGTCAGGGGATGGCCGACGCAGGACTAGAAGGGCTTGTCTCGTAGGAGAGCAGGAATGAGAAACGTTTCATCTCCCCAAGTTCATGCCCTGGTGGGTTCTCATCTCTGGGAGTCCTCTGAGGCGGCTCTTCAGATCTGGCATGCCACCTGACAAAGAGAACGCAGGCAAGGCTGCCCGGGACAGTGCTGAGCCTCCTCACCCCCCCCCCCCGCCCCCTCCGGCCCCCAGGCCAAAAGTTTTCCAGTGACCAAAGACTTGAGAGAAGTCAGCTGCGCCGGTTGCCCCCGCCCCCGCACTGCTGGCTCCCACAATCTTGGGCAGCAGCTTCTGCCATTGATAACTCCCCCAGAACAGGCTCAGTCTGCCCTGCCTTTGGACTCGGGGGTCAGAGTGAGCTCTGGACCTTGGGCGCAGCCCCCAGAGGCTGGGCAGGTTGAAATGCAGGCCGCGGCCCAGCCCCCGGCCTGCCCTCGGCCTTGAGAATATTGCTCCACAGGATGGGAAAGGAATGGAGCCTCGCTGCGTTAGAGAGTGGGGGCAGGACAGCCCTAGACCCTCCTCCCCGAGTCAGGAACCCGGGCCAGCCTGGCTTTCGGCTGACCTCTGGGAATGGAAAAGATCACAGGCTCTTATCTGCGGGCTCTGCCGGGCCTCCAAGGCTTTCTCTGCGGCATCCGCGTCTCCCTAAACCAGCTTCAGCGGGCACATCTGTTAGCCCAGCTCGTGTCCTTCTCCTACCTCCTCCCCTCGCAGCAGAAAGAAGCACTTGGGAGTTCATTCTGATGCTGCCTCACATGCTGGGTCCCCAAGGGGAGCCTGCTCAGGTCAGCAAACCCCACCTTCTTTCAGATCCCACTGAGAGAAGAAGAGGGCCGGGGCCCAGTCCCACTCAGCCCAGAGCCCCGGTGACCAGCACGGGGAGCTGGGAAGTGGCTATGGCCAGACCAGACCAGAGCAGCTCCTGCCCCCAACAAGATCTACCTTGAAGAGCTGCTGCTCCTTCAGCCGAAACCGGTTTGGCTCAGTGGTAGAGCGTCGGTCTGCAGACTGAAAGGTCCCGGGTTCGATTCCGGTCAAGGGCATGTACATCGGTTGCGGGTACATCCCTGGTAGGGGGTGTGCAAGAGGCAACTGGTCGATGTTTCTCTCTCATACGTCGTTTCTAGCTCTCAATCTCTCTCCCTTCCTCTCTGTAAAATATCAATAAAATATATTTTTTTAAAAAAGAAAAGAAAAGCTGCTGCTCCTTCATGTATATGAAAAGGGTGGACAGATTCCCTCCGCCCTCGGCAGTGTGGTTTACCCCTACTGTCCCTGCTCAATCCACTCTTGAAGGTGTTCCAGTTGAGATGCTGAATTAATTATATGGCTCCAATGCTAGTGAGCGGTCAAGACAAAATTTGAACCCAGATCTGGCTTTAAGTACCAAGCTTATCCACTCGGACATAAGGACTAAGGAAGACCGTGGAAGACCTCCTGGAGGAGGTGGTGTGGCCACAGGCTGTGACAGATGAGCAGAAGGAAGAGTGTGCTCAAAGGTGGCAGGCAACCTGACTCAGACAGACCTCTCAGCCTCAGGGACTCCTCGGCTAAGATGGCTGTGAGGAAGACATATATTTTTCGAATAATGAGTCTGTCGTCGAAAATATTTCCATGTTGGCTTGACTGAAGAGGTCTGGTCTCTGAATGGAATCCGGGTAGAGAGGACAGCGGCCAAAGCCAGGCATCTGATGTCAGACAGAAGTATGTACAAACCCCTGGGTGCGCAGAGGATGAATCATCCTTCCTCTGAAGCATCGGGGACATCTGCTGGGCCAGGTTATGAGCAGGCCAGGGCGGAATGTGCAGCCTGGAGACGTGGGGAGGTCTGCTCCGCTGCCATCAGCAGCACCAGGAACTTGGGCATGAACCTCAGGGTCTTGCAGACTTGGGCCACGGTGTAAACTGTGACGACTCCCCGAGGGGTGTCTTGGGGGCCGGATGGAAGGCACCGGCAATGCGGGAGCCTTCCTGTCACAGAGCCCAGGAAGGCCTCCAAGCCGGGACATCTTCCCTGCCTGGCCAATTCCTTCTCATCTTAAAGTTTCGCTCCTCTGAAAGGTGAACAATATTATCCCGTTTTACAGGGGAGACAGCTGGGGCCAAACAAGCTGCCAACGGCAGCACAGCTCACTGGGAGACAGGCCCTGCGACCACATACAGGCCCCTGACACCCAACCCACTCTCGGCTCAGGGCTGCCTCCAGAAAGACCCTGTCCAGGCCCTGCGTGTGGGGAGCTCATGTCAGTAATTATAGGCTATCGCCCCGCTTCTGAGACTGACTGGGGGGCAGTACGCTTGGCTTTCACCACAGGGAGCAGAGGGAGCCACCGTCCCCAGGGCTAATCTTGCCAGCCAAGGTCCCAGGTCTTGCTTCACAAATAAAGGGCCTTGGAAACAGGGGCAGGGCTGAGATAGTAGGGAAGTCCCATACGTTCGTCAACTTCTCCCCAGCGTGGGTCAGTGGCAGAGCTGGTCATCAGCCGCGTTAAAACCAGAGAACCTAGGGGAGACCCCAAAGGAGAGGGCAGGGCCTGGGGGCTCCATGGCTCCCAGAGAGCACACAGTGGAAAGAAACCTGGGGCTGCAGACAACAGCCCCTCCCCTTCCCGGAGGGGGTTCTAGCAGGCAGGGCAGCAACAAGACAGGTAACTCTACTGTCCTTCCGGTCTCCAGACAGGAGTGTGTGGTGGGGAGTGGGGAGAAAGGCAGGCTGGGGTCCCAGTGGGGCTGTGAGGATGCAGGGGCAGCAGGGGGGATGCCTGAGAAGCTAGGGCTCAGGGAAATCAACCCAGGGACAGTAGTACCGCATGGCAGCTGGTGAGCCAGACCCACATTTCACTGCGGGAGACCTAGGCCAAACAGGGAAGGGCTTTGCTCGGGGCCACAGAGTGAGGCGGGCTGTCGTGGGGTGGGCTCCCGGGCCTGGATTCCTCCACACAGCTCTGAAAACTGTTCCTCTCTGATCCCAAGCCCGCCGCGGACTGGGCAGAGTCAACGGGGCGGAACCGGGCTGCAGAAGGTATCCGTGGGATCTAGAGCAACGGCCCCCAGACTTGCTTCTCTGTCACCCTGCGCACCGTGATTTCACCTCCTCCTTCATGGATGTGGTCATGGACAGAAGCCAGGCCCCCCGAGTCCCTGAGAGGAGCTAGCCCAGCCCCAGCCCCACCCCCCTTTCTTGGGCCCGGACAGAGAACAAACGGGCCACAGGAGGGGTGGGAAAAGACCAGGCTCTGTCTGGGTGCAGACCTGTACTTTGGCTCCACACCTGTTGGCTCGCTGCTCCTGGCACCTCGGCTCTGTGTCCTCGCCTGTGAAACGGGGGCAGGGCAGTGCCCCCCGTGGAGGACGATGGAAGGATGAAACGGGCCCGTGTGTAGCTAGCACTCAGCCAGCCTCCTTTAGGGCAGGCTCCTCTGCTTCCTTGCTGTGGACAATCTCTCCCCACCCCTCCCACACAACCCCTGGGCTTCTGGGAAGCATTGTATAGATTCTTCCTTAAGTCCCAACTTGACCCTGGCACGTGGGATTGAGATCGGATATCCAGCACATCTTTGTTGAGCTCCTGTGTGTGCCACATCAGTGAGGATGCTGCAAGTGGGAGGCATCATGCTCACAATCTGGTGGAGGAGACTGTGGCTTCAGTAGGCGCACAGTAGGCCCAAAATACTGACTCGTGGCTCATCTAACCGACAGTCACTCTCAACCCCATTCCCCCGTTTTCATGATGGACTGTCGCTCCAGAGTAAGTGTTAAGAACACAGAGACTTCCCAAAACTTGAAGTCACCACAGCAGGCTGGTGCCAGAGACTGGGCCAGGACGGCAGCAGAGCAAGTTTATTCCCAGAATAACCCAAATGGGCTTGAATCCCACTTCAAGCTCTGGCTTTATCCTCCACGTAACGCTGTGTGACCTTGGGCAGGATATGTCATCTCTCTGGTCATCAGCCTCTTCTGCCAAATGAGGTAACATCTTTCTCTCCCAGAGCAAAAGTGAGATTGACAAGAGACCCCCGGAGGTAGTATCAAGGGTAGTGTGAGACACTTGGAAGGGTTCAGGACCTGCCCACCCCAAACCCCCCTGGAGTAGCCAGGGAGCTGGGACACACTGAGAAGGCCTTACGTACCGCACAGGGAAGCTCAGTTCCAGAACGTCCGTAGAGGAGCAGCAGGAAAATAGAAAGCCACACGGGAGTTTGTTTTCAAAGACAAAGGAAAATAGGCTTAACCAGGCCCAAGAATGCTGTTATAAAGGAATGAAAATATTTTCCTTCCCAGGGCAATTGTATGTCAACAGACGATAAGGCGTAGGAGCAGCCACCACAAGGCCACCAGACACCGCGAACCACAGGACATGAAGGTCCGCAAGCCGCGGCCAAGCAGACCCCAGTGGCCCAGCGGGTGAGGGAGGCTTTTCATTGATTTTTTAAACAATATATTTTATTGATATTTTACAGAGAGGAAGAGAGAGAGATAGAGAGCCAGAAACGTCGATGAGAGAGAAACATCGACCAGCTGCCTCCTGCACACCCCCTACCGGGGATGTGCCCACAACCAATGTACATGCCCTTTACTGGAATCAAACCCCGGACCTTTCAGTCCACAGGCCAACACTCTAACCACTGAGCAAAACAACCAGGGCGAGGGAGGCTTTTCAAAGGCCTGTTCTCCAGCCTGTGGGCTGGGACTGCTCAGTCTGATCTCTATCTGGCACAGCCCCTTTCTTTTTCTCTTTCTTTTTTTAACTAATAATCATGTATACGTAAGGTACACAACATGATGATCTGATAACACACGTTTACGGTGAAATGGTTTTCATAATCAAGCTAATTAATAAACCATCCCCTCACGTAGTTACATTTGTGTGTGTGTGCATGGTAAGAGCATCTGAAATCTGTTCTGTTAGCAAATTTCCAGCATCCGATACAGTAATATTAATGATAGTCATCATGCTGCACCTTTGATCTCTGGGCTTATCTGACATAGTAACTGCCACTTTGTACATCCTGACCAGCCCTCTCCCATGCCCTCTGCCCCCCTGTCCTGGTGACCACTGCTCTCATCTCTGCTTCCATGACTTTGACATTTTTATTTTATTTTATTTTATTTTATTAATTTTCATTCTGAGACAGAGCCTGGGGGCCTTATATTTCACTCAGAAGGAAACCTGTAAGTAGGTCTTATTTTCGGAGGATGTCTTATTTTCGGGGAAACGCGGTAGTAGCATCATAATTTTTCTCCATGCTTTTGAGTTGTTGACTTTGCCATTTTTAGATCCCACATAATAGTGAGATCATGCAATACGTGTTTTTCTTCCCGTGGCTGGCTTATCTCACTTAGGTTCATCCATGTTATTGCAAAGAGCAAGATCTCCTTCTTCCCGAAGCCTGAATAATATTCCGTTGTACTCATACCATAATTTCGTATCCATTCACATCTGTGGCTTCCTTCTATTGGCCTTCTTTTGGTAAACTGGAGGACAGCAGCTGTCATTACCATCTCCCGGTCGGTGGAGGGAGCTGATAATATGTTTTAGTCAGGCTCAGAAAGGTTAGGGACGGCGCCTGAGGTCACACAGCTAAGAGGGGCATGGTGAGGCCGGACCAAAGCCCGCCTGGCCCCACGCTGCCACACTGCCTCCCCGTCCTTGGGGGCTCTGCGTTCAGTGCATAATGCTGGGAAATGACATAACCAGGCCCCGTGAGGGCGCTGATAGGAACCAGATCCTGGCCCGTGGGCAAGCTCTCTCAGCACCTCCTGCCCCATCCTCTCGCCTGACGGCCAGCCCGCCTGGTCCTGTCAGCTCCGCCCCTCACCCGACACCCAGACACAACATGTGGGGATTTTCGTTCTGGCTGTCCTCACCTTGCTCCTCTCTGCTCCAGCCACCATGACCGGTTTCCTATTCTCAGATTCCTTGCCTCCCCCTCACCTTCCTTTCCCCACGGTTGCCAACCTTGTCCAACTCTCACCTGATCCTTGGGTCACAGCAACTACCCTCCTGACCTTGCACATTCTCGATTTCCACCTCTCCCAAACGCCCCCACGGAAACCAGTGTCTGAGGAATGCCAACATGCTTACCCTCCCCCATCCCCCACCCACACCCCCACCCACACCCACACCCCCACCCACACCCTGGCTTTGAATCCTCCTGAACCTCCTTCCCCCACCAACTAACTAGCCGGTACAGTTCATAGATTTTGTAGCTATACACACACCACCACCTGCTGCACACAGGTGCTCGCTCAATCGATGCATGCTGATGGTAAATATTTTGGTATTTTGGTCTGATTAACATCACTGGGATCCCCTTTTGTTTCTAGATTTCATCTGCAGCTCCTGAAATCTGTAAAATCCCAGTAGGAGCCATTCCCACAGTGGGTGCTCACAGTAATCCACCCTGGGTCTAGTCACTCCTGCATTTTCCCAGCCTTTCACACTGACCTCTGAACCTAGACGGCATAGAGCAGTCCACCCCCAGCTCGACTTTGGGACAGCGCCATTCATGACTTAAAACACCTTCATGTTCTCAGGATGGAGACTCTTAAGTGAGGAAACTGAGACTCCAAGAGGGATGCACTCAGGTTCAAGCCCTAGCTGAGCTGTTCTGACCCATTCACTGCTCCCTGCCGTCCCTCTCCATCCAAATCCCCCGGCAGGGGATTACAGCAACCCTCAGCCCCAAGGGGACTCCTGCTTCAGATCCCCTTCCAGGTCCACCCAGGTCCGCCTCAGAAGCACTCTCATGAGAGAACTGCCCAGGCAGCTGCAAGTGCTTGGGAAGGTCTCCCAAAAGCTTCCTAGGAGTTGGCAGGGCTTGGGGGGGAGAGTAGGTGGAGCGGTGCCAGGCGAGGAGGTAGAGTAGTGATGAGGCCACGGCAAAAATGTCTATGGAGGTGTAGGGCAGACACTCCTTCCTCTCCCTGCAGGTGGCAGGCAGAAACGACCAGTTCCAGGGCAACCTCTCAGGGCTAAAGGGGGGGGGGGGGTAATCTGTGAGAAGCCAGGCTGCCACCACGCGTGCTTTGTTATGAGCCCCGCATGGGAGGTGAACAACGCTGGCGGCTCCACTGTTTATCCTCTGAGCTCCCCAGCGGCCGGGCAGGGCAGGAACTGGGAGACACTCAGTGCTGTGCAGGTCGAGAACTAGTGCAATGTACAAGCAATGAGATTTCCCTGAACAAGAGCTGCCACGGCTAAAACCTCCCCAGACCCAGGCCCAGTGGGTCAGTGCTTACATTCAGGTGGACATGGGCAGACCGCAGACTCTTCCACCCCGCTGCAGTCTGGGCCTCGGGGAGCCTGCAGTCCATGCTGCCACGGTTCTCAGGTCACCGGCTATTGCTATGGGTCTGCCATGTGCTAAGCACTGAAGATGCAGGTGCTGATGAGATGTGGGCCCCACGCTGCAGAGTCCGGGCAGGTGAGGGAAGGCAGGCAAATGAATAGGCCTGAGTCCACGTGCTGAGGCTGTCAGTGGGGGGAGGTGCAGACCCCTGGGTCTGCCTGCTCCCGGCTCCCTCCTGCAGGCCTCTGCTGGCTGGGCTACCACTGTGTGGGCCACACAACTCCACCAGTCCAATCCCAGCTGATCCCAGCAGGGTGGATACTGGTCCCAGAGCATCCGGTCTACTGGCTAACTGGTGAAAAGCTGAAGAGGGCCACGCTGAGTCTGACTTTAGAGACTTAGTTCCACAAACAAGTGAGTTTGGCCTGGCCGGGGTGGCTCAGTGGTTGGGCACCAGAAGATCACAGTTCAATTCCCAGTCAGGGCCAAACTCACTTGTTTTTTAAACTAATTCTCAGTAAGTGGCCTAATTCCCTAAGCCTCATGTCCTCAGTGTCCTCAGCACAAACGGAAATCATAATCATACCTACCTCATGTAGCTGCTATGAGGATTACATTAGATAATACGTGGATATATTAAAGCACAATGCTGAGGGAAAGCTACCTTGCTAGTTAGTGCCCAGAATGTACCAAGCATAAAGCACGAAACCAATAAATACCTGATTGATTGAATGATTGATTTGCACATAGTAAGCACTCAGTAATAACTGTTGTTTTTACCATTTGTTTATGAGTACTCACAAGTAGCCATGTTTGATAATGAAGATGCAGTTTCTGGGTTTGGGATGAGACAATCTGGGGAAGATGGCAGCAGGGTGACAGCATAGTATTTTAATTTTCTCAGATCCCCATTAAAAACAGGAAGTTTTTAGTTAGCAAAACCAAAAACCTTTGGACATTTACAATAAAAATAGAAAACCTAGCCAAAACCGGTTTGGCTCAGTGGATAGAGCGTCGGTCTGTGGACTGAAGGGTCCCAGGTTCGATTCCGGTCAAGGCATGTACCTTGGTTTGCGGGCACATTCCCGGTGGGGGTCGTGCAGGAGGCGGCTGATTGATGTTTCTCTCTCATGAATGTTTCTAACTCTCTGTTCCTCTCCCTTCCTCTCTGTAAAAAAAATCAATAAAATATATATTTTTTTAAAAAAATAGAAGACCTAAATAAATGAGGAGATATCCCATGTTCATGGATTGGAAGTCTCGACATTGTTAAGACAGCAACATCATTAAAATGCCCATACTACCCAAAGCAACATATAAATTCAACACAAGTCTTCTCAGTTCCCCAAACACATCAAGCTCCTTCTGTCCTCAGGACCTTTCTACCATTCCTAACGAAGATCTGTCCCCAATCACTTAATCTAAAGCATTGTCCCCAATTGTTTCATTCCTAGTTCCTATAAAAATTTGTAACGACACTACTTATGTCTGTTTACTTTATGGTTGATGGTTTTCACCTAAGAATTTAAGTTCTATGAGGGCAGGAACTGTGTTTGGCACTGACTCAGCACCTCCCACAGAGCAGACTCACCAAGGATTGTTGAGGGAATGGTGGCTGAGGCCCTCCTACAGCCCTGTCAGAAACCCCCACGGGCCTGGGCCTACAACAGGCCCCTCTGGAGCTCCAGGGAAGCCAGGAAGAGGTACAGACACTGAATCACAGGGCTGGCCAGCATCGCAAAGCAGACTTCAGTGTCCAGGGCTGAAAAGAGTAACATTCCAGGATGGAGAGAAGCCCTGGAAGTTAGATCCAGGGAGACCACCCCCAACTTGTCAGCTTTCCCCACATCGTCAAGTCCACATTTATGATAGCACCTTGGGCTCCAGGAGTGGGGGGCCAAGATGGGAGCATTTTTTAAAATTTCTTTATTAAGGTATTACATATGTGTCCTCATCCTTCCATTAACCCCCAACCCACTCTCACCCCCTCCCCACTCAGGTCCTCACCCCTATGGTGTTCATGTTCATTGATTAGGCTTATATTCACGTATACAAGTCCATTTTAAAAAATATATTTTTATTGATTTCAGAGAGAAAGAGAGAGGGAGAGAGAAATAAAAACATCAATGATGAGAGAGAATCATTGACTGGCTGCCTCCTACATAACTCCCACTGGGTTCGAGCCCACAAGCCAGGCATGTGCCTTTGACTGGAATCAAACCTGGAACCCTTCAGACGCTCTATCCACTGAGCCAACCCAGCTAGGGCTAAGAGGCGAGCATTTTTAATGTTCTCCTGTTCTCAGATGGGCTAACTAGTGGTCAAAGAGCAGAATCTAGGTAGCCAACAGAGTCAAGCGTCTGTATAAATGGGTAATAATACCTACCTCGCTAGATTGTTGTGAGAATTAAATGTTGTAATATATGGAAAGGACCTTACCAGGCATAACATACATGCTCTTTTTTTCCCTTCTCCCGTTCCTCCACCTCCCAAGGAGAAAGACGCAGGACGTATAAGCCCTCTCCCTGCCTCCTCCATGTCTACCCTGAACTGTGATATCTGGGTGGGAAACAGCTCCAGGCTGCAGATGCTATGACAGCGTTGCTTAAATTGAATTATACTGAAACCAGAGATGCCTTCAGCTCTCCCAGGGAGTTCAGAAGTTTTCACCCCGAGAGTAACTGCACACTGCTCAGGAAAAGGCATTCAACTTGATAAGAAGTCATTCGGATCACCATCTAATGCAGCTTTGGCCTTTGAAATAAACTCATTCCTTATTAGCACACACTTGGGATTTCCAGGACTGACTATTATTATTTCTATGACACAAAGCCCATTTTGAAGACATTTTTTCATGCTGTCAGAGTCCTATGTAATTTCATCTCTCTACAACGTTACTCTCTTTCATGTGTATGTAGAGTCATAGGCCCTGTTGAGAAAGGAAAAGAGAAAGAGAGAAAATGAACAAGAGTCATTGGTTCAGTAAGGGCTAGAAGCAGGGCACCAGTGCAAATGACAGACCAGTCCATATCACTGAGAACTTCTAGCCATGGAACAGTGTTTGGACTTTTCCTGAAAGCAATAGGAGTCCACTACAAGTCAATTCAGGATTTAAAATAAGAAGCAATGGGTAAATTTTCTTATTAGAATGCTCATTTCAGTTATAATGGAAAAGACATATGCAAAGTGGCAGGTAAGGAAGAATAGTTGGGAAACTATTCATTAGAGAGTAATATTGTACTGTTGTAATGTGATAAAGATCTTTCAAATAGCAATCGTGTTACAAGATATAAATGTGTCAGAGTAACATGGTGTACACCTTAAGTTTACACAAAGTTACATGTAAAAATTATTTTTAAATTTAAAAGAAAAAGAATATTATTTTTTTAAATAGAGCTTGAATAAATGAAGCATTTCAGATTATGTTTTCAAAATATTCTATCTAATAAAAAAGTAATATGCAAATTAACCAATTGCTCGCTACACCTACAAGCCACACCCACTGCCAATCAGGAGCAAATATGCAAGTTAACCCAACCAAGATGGCTGCGGCCATGAAGCAAGCAGGAAACTTGGGTTTCCCCAGTAATAGAGGAAGCCAAGCTTTCAGCATATCCTAGCCAGCCAAGTTTCAATTATAGACGATAAATAAATCCCAACCAAAATGGTGGCAGCCAGAGAGCTGGAGAGAGAAGGAGGCTTGAGTTTCTCCCAGTAATGGAGGAAGCCAACCTTCTTCCACTCAAGGCTACAAAGTTCCAATTATAGAAAACAAATAAATCACAACAAAAATGGCTACAGCCATGAGCAAGCAGGAGGCCTGGCTCTACTCAAGGCTACAAAGTTTCAATTATAGAAGATAAATAAACCCTAGATACCGAGGGCCTCCACTTGGGTTGCCAGGAGACGTGGCCAGCCTGCAAAGCAACACAAGGCCCCTTGCACAGGCCACCCCACATCCCAAGGGAACCCCCACCCTGATCTGGGACACCCTTCAGGGCAAACCATCTGGCCCCCACCCATGCAC
The DNA here is from genome assembly GCA_963924515.1 of Vespertilio murinus. Taxonomy (NCBI): domain Eukaryota; kingdom Metazoa; phylum Chordata; class Mammalia; order Chiroptera; family Vespertilionidae; genus Vespertilio; species Vespertilio murinus. The sequence goes on along the minus strand of OZ004715.1, from coordinate 28,531,890 downwards.
CAGGCCTCTATCTAATAAAAGAGTAATATGCAAATTGACCATCACTCCAACACACAAGATGGCTTTCCCCATGTGGTCAAAGATGGCTGCCCCCAAGTAAACACAAAGATGGCCAGCAGAGAAGGGCAGTTGGGAGGGACCAGGCCTGCAAGGGAAGCAGTTGGGGGTGATTAAGCCTGCAGGGAAGGGTAGTTAGGGGTGACCAGGTCAGCAGAGGAGGGAAGTTAGGGGCGACCGGGACTGCAGGAAAGGGCACTTTGTGGGGACCTAGGCCTGTAGGGGAGAGCAGTTATGAGGGACCAGACTTGAAGGGGAAGGCAGTTAGGGGTGACCAGGCCTGCAGGGGAGGGCAATTAGAGGTGACCAGGCCTGCAGGGGAGGGCAGTTAGGGGCAAACAGGCTGACAGGGGAGCAGTTAGGCATCAATCAGGCTGGCAGGGGAGTGGTTAGGGGGTGATCAGGCTGGAAGGCAGAAGTGGTTAGGGACAGTCAGGAAGGCAGGCAGGCAAGCAGTTGGGAGCCAGCAGTCCTAGGTTGTGAGAGGGATGTCCCAGATTGGAGAGCGTGCAGGCTGGGCTAAGGGTCACACACCCCCATACACAAATTTCATGTACCAGGCCTCTAGTTTACTAATAATTTCTAAACGTAAAAAGAAGCTATTTAAATGTTTATCCAATTTAGATATGACAAAAAAAAAAAACCATCAATAAAACAGAGAAATTGAACTTCATCAAAATACAACTTTTGTGCTTCAAATGACAACCTAAAGAAAATGAAGAGAAGCCACAGAATGGAAGAAAATATTTGCAAAATCATACATCTGACAAGAAACTTGCCTCAAGAATATAAAAAGAACCCTTACAACTCGAATAAGTAACCCCATTAAAAACTAGGCAAAGAATATGGAGGGACATTTCTCTAAAAAAGATATACAAATGACCAAAAAGCACTTTAAAAGATGTTCAACATCATTAGTCATTAGGGAAATGAAAATCAAAACCATAATGATATTCCACTTCTACCTATTAGGTTGGTTAGAACAAAAAAGACGGACAAGTGTTTGGTGAGGATACGGAGTAACTGGGACCCTCATACATTGCTGGTGGAAATGTCAAGATGGTGTGGCCGCTTTGTAAAGCAGTTCGGCAGGGCTTCAAAAAGTTAAACACAGAGTTACCATATAACTAACTCAGTAATTTCGCTCCATTCCACCCAGGAGAATTGCAAGCATATTTTCACACAGAAACCTGCACACAAATGTTTACAGTATCACTATTCACACTGGCTAAAAGTGGAGACAATCCAAATGTGCATCAATTTGGTAAATAAAATGTGATATGTCCTGCGATAAAGTATTATTCAGCCATAAAAAAAAAATAATGAAATACTAATACACGCTCCCACGTGGATGAATGTTGAAGACATAATTCTACGTGAAAGAAGCCTGTCACCATAGGGCACATGTTGTATGAAGCAATTGATAGGAGTTTCCAGAATAGGCAAGTCTAGAGAGACAGAAAATAGATGATTGCCAGGGGCTCAGAGAGGAGGGGGAGTGGAGTAACTGCTAGCAGGGATGGAGTTTTTTGCCCTCGGGAGTGGGGTAGGAAATGTTCTAGAATTAGAGAGTGGTGATGAATGCACAATTTTGTGACTGTACGAAAAACCACTGAGTTGTACACTCTGAAAGAGTGGAGTCTGTGATATGTGAATTACAGCTGACCCTGGAACAATGCAGGTTTGAGTTGGGTCCGAACTGTTCGAGCGTCAGCTGCCTAGGTGGAGGGCCAGCAGAGTTTCGACTGCCTGTGTCATGCACACCCGTAGCCCCTGCATTGTTCACGTGTTAACTACATTATTTCAAGGAAACTGATACTAAAACAGGAAAATCATTCATTTAATAAATGAATCGCCCAGCACTGTTCTAGGCAGTGAGGAAAGAGTGGACAAAGCTGACACAAAATCCTGTCCTCGTGGAGATGGCATTCCAATGGAATAATCTTAGTGAGAGATCCTGAGGGTCCTGATGAATCTCACTAGAGAGAGAAGTGGATGGACGGGAGAGACTCGTGCTACAACCAGCATGGCTAGCTGACCCATTGGAACCGGAGAGAAGTCTGAGATCACTGCCTCGTGGGGCCCCATAATGATTTTTATTGCCACCCACGTAGCCTCCACAGTCACCGTTCCCCCTCTTTGAAAGCACTAGAAGATTGGACGTGCTCTTTACAAATCAGAAATTTCAGGAATCTCTGAAAGATAAAATAGAAAGAAGATTTGGTTTGAAAGAGAAAAATCAGTCAAAACTAAAGCTCAAAAGAACTTGGTGAATAAAAACAGGCAAGACCCCAAAACTACTCAAATCTCAGAGGCAATGGGTTCCAAGAGCAGGAAAGTATTGGGAGCGAATTCTCCAGGGGTCTCCCACATTTCTGCATGTCTTCTAGACAGGAGCACGGGCAGCTTCTGTTGCAGACTATCTTTTCAAGGGTGTCTGGATAGAGAACAGCCTTAGAAGACAGAGGTAGTATCTCCCTCCAGAAGCAGAGAGCAAGTTTGATTGCTGTCCAGTACAATACAAATAAAGTCTCCCTCGGGGGCAAATGATGAGTAAATTTGCTTGAGGCCATTATAAAAGATGGGGGTTTCCCAAGCACAGGATCCCTTAGCAATCCACTGCTTAGGCTATATCCATCTGAGCCAGCTGTGTCACCCCCATGAGGCATTGGGGGGAGAGGCAAGGGGAACTGACATGACAATGAAGCTCATGCTGCTTCTGAATCTCAAGCAATCAAGTCATTTGTCTCTGATCCTGGAGTCTCATGTCTTCTACTGGCATCCATGAGACTGTGGTGGCAGGCTCACTAAAAGCCTTGAAAGTCAGGTAAAACCTCAGACCTTCCCAGCTCTTAACAGAGAGGTCCTGAGGCAATCAGCTGGGTAGAGCAGCCAAATAGGTCATCGTCTCCTTCATCTCTTACCTGCTAGTGTCAGACAATGATATCTGGCGGAGGAGGGGTCAGGGAGGGAGACGACAGAGGGAGAACAGCCCAGAGGAAGAACAGGGAGCTTTCACAGCCAGAAACTAACAAGTGGCACATCTCCCAAACAGCACCCTCTCCCCACATAACCACAGGGTGCAGTTACAAAACCCAGCAACTACAGCCTAACTTAGCCTCAAGTAAGGGAAAGGGAAAGGGAAAGGGAAATAAAAGTAATGCAAGAGACAGCTTTCTTTTGTACCTGAAATAAATAATTAGAAAATGTAATAGAAAAAAGAAAATATCCTATGCACAAGAGCAACAAAACAGTAAAATCCTATATAATAAAAGGCTAATATGCAAATTGTCCCAGGAGGCAGGAGTTATACCCACTGGGAGTTAGATGTGCACTGACCACCAGGGGGCGGTGCGGAACATGGTGGGCGTCTGCTACGCTGTGAGGGAGCAGGACCACAGTGGGATGGTGGAGCAGATGAGTGGGCAGCACCAGGCCAAGGCCGGTGCAAGTGGGGAGAGAGGGGCGGGTTGCCCCACAGATTGGCCCTGATTCCCTGCCAGGCCTAGAGACTTTACCCGTGCATGCATTTCGGGCCTCTAGTAAAACCATAAGAATGAATCTAAAAAGAAATTCCTAAGAGCTGTATGAAAAAGGCTGTAATACCTTTATATTTTTAAAAACTGAGTGGTTAGTCCAAATGGTGTAGTCGATTGGCCCATACATGAAGGAGTCGCCCGTTTAAGTCCTGGTCAGGGCACATGCCCAGGTTGCAGGCTTGATCCCCAGTAGGGAGAGTGCAAGGAGGCAGCTGATCAATGATTTTCTCATCATTTATGTTTCTCTCTCTCTCCCTCTCCCTTCCTCTCTGAAATCAGTAAAAAAAATATATATTTAAAATGGGCAAAAGAGCTGAACAGACACCTCATCAAAGAAAAATATAAAGATGGCAAATAAGCATATGAAAAGGTGCCTCCCCATCATGTGTCACCAGAGAAATGAAAATTAAAACAATGAGCTACCAATATTATGCCTATTAAAATGGCAAAAATCTAAAACACTAACAAGACCAAAAGCTAACGAAGATGAGGAGAAACAAGAACATTCACTCAATGAGAGTGAAGTTGCAAAGTGGCACTGCCAGCCACTTTGGAAGACAGTTTGGCAGTTTCTTACAAAATTAAATATACTCTTATCATGTGACCCAGCAACTATTTTCTTCAGTATTGACCCAAAGGAGTAAAACCTACACTCGGGTGTTTATAGCAGGTTTATTCATAATTGCTGAAATGTGGAAGCAATTGAGATGTCCTATGGGTGAATGATAAGTAAACTGTGGTGAGTGCAGACAATGGAATATCATTCAATAAAAAAAAATAAATGAGGCCGAAACCGGTTTGGCTCAGTGGTAGAGCTTCGGTCTGTGGACTGAAAGGTCCCAGATTCGATTCCGGTCAAGGGCATGTACCTTGGCTGCGGGCACATCCCCGGTAGGGGGTGTGCAAGAGGCAGCTGGTCGATGTTTCTCTCATTGACGTTTCTAGCTCTCTATCTCTCTCCCTTCCTCTCTGTAAAATATCAATAAAAATATAAAAAAATAAATGAGTTATCAGCCATAAAAAGACATCGAGTGCATGTTACTGGGTTAAAGAAGCCGTTTGAAGAGGCTGCAAACTGTATGATTCCAACTAAATGGCATTCCAGAAAAGGCAATATTATGGATACAGTAAAAAGATTAGTGATTGCCAGCGGTTATGGACAGGGAAAGAATGAATAGGGAGAGCAGAGCATTTTTAGGGCAAGGAAATTGTTCTATATACCATAATGATGAATGCATCATTATGCTTTCATCAAAATCATAGAACATACAACACCAAGAGTGAACCCAAGTACACTATGGACTTTGGTGATGATGTGTCAATTAGGTTCATCAACAAATGTACCACGCTGGTACAGGATGTAACAGCTGGGGAAATTATACATGCGTGAACCTAAAACTATGCTGAAAAGTAAAACCTATTATTTTTAAATGCTATAAATATATTCTCTCGTGTCTTCTCTTAAGTTCCTTAAAATACATGTCTATATAATGCAATAATTAAACACTATATAACTGGATTCATAACGTAAGTATAATATAGATGAGAATATAGAACAAAGAAGCGGGAATGACTTTCCATTGGAGCAAAGTTTCTATATATTATTGAAATTAAGTTACTATTACCTTAAGTAAATTTGTATAAGATGCATGTTGTGATCCTTAGATCACCACTACAAAGAAAACAGCTCAAAATATTATGGCTAAAAAATCAACTGAGAAGGGGAATAAAAGGAGACATATGTACTACTATCTGTAATGCTTCAAACAATAAAAAAAAATCAACAGAGAAATTTATAATGATAACACACACAAAATATTTATTTTACAAAAGAAAAATTATTTTCTCTTTTCAAGGAGCAACAGAGGAACCAAAAAAAAAGATAGCACAATTAGAAAACAAATATTAAAATGGCAAGTGTAAATGCAACCATATCAATAATTACCATAAATACAAATGATCTAACCAGCAGTCACCAACATCTCCCTTCCTCTCTCTGAAAAAGCAAATAAAAAAATATATTTTAAAAAAACACATCTGTATGTCAACAAAATATGAGTTAGATAAAATGAACAAATTCCTACCCCTGGCCAGGTGGCTCAGTTGGTTGGAGCCTCACCCTGTGGGTCAAAAAGGTGGTGGATTCAGTTCATACCTAGGTTGCAGGTTTGATCTCTGGACAGGGTACATCAACGTTTCTCTCACATAAATTTCTCTCTTCTCTTCTCTTCTTTCTCTCTCTCTCTCTCTGTCTCTCTCTCTCTGTCGCTCTCTCTCTCTTTCTCTCTCTCCCCCCCCTTCTCCCTCTCTCCCTCTCCCTCTTTCTCTAAAGTCAATAATAACTATAAAATAAAAAAATAAAAAATAAAAAAGTGGAACATTCCTATAACAACACAAATGACCAAAACTGACTTAAGAAGAAACAGAATGTCTGAATAGCCCTACAATATATATTTTTTTTAATTGAACTAGCAATTTAAAAATCTTCCCACAAAGGTATAAGTCCAAGCCCTCGCTGGTTTGGCTCAGCGGACGGGGAGTTCACGGCGAGGATTCACAGGGAGCAGGGGCAACGCGGAGCTCACAGGCGACCTGCTGAGATCAGAGCAGCAGCAGACACGAGGCTGGCCACGGGGTTCAGAATAAGGTGACCAGACGTCCAGATTTTTAGTACCAATCTGTCCAGGACGTGGGGCAAACTGGCAAAAATCGGGACTGTCCCGCCAAGAACGGGACGTCTGGTCACCCTCGTTCAGAACCCCACACTGCTGGCCAGGCCAGGGGCCGAGGGCTCCTCCTGGAGTCCTGGCCGGCTTTGAACCCGTCCATCTGTTCCCTCCGCACGGCACCTTCACCCTCCCGGTCCTGCATGTTGACCGCATCATTCATCGAACGTGGAATGTTCACGGATCGAAGACAAAGAATTCTCCAGGCCAAAGCAATTCTTTCCTGCAAGCCCACCACCGAACCCTCCGCCCAGCCTGGGTGTCGGTTCCCACCGCCTGCACCTGGGCCCGGCGGGGACCGCCACGGGGCCGCGCCACTTCCGGGGAGCTCCCGCCCTCCCCGGCAGGAAGACCGGAAACCCAGCCGCGGTAAGGGCAGAGGCAGAGGCTGGCCGGCCGTGCTGGCAAAATCCCCGAACGCAGCCCAGGAAGTCTGCGTTCCCTTACGACTTCGTCACCGACACGCCTGAGCCACCCCGGGAACCGGAAGCCCCTCCGCTGCCCCATGAAAAGTTCAAGTTCAGTTTTCCCTTTTCAGTGCAAAGCAACTTTTTTTTTGAGAGGCGCTTCCATAGATTTCCGATCCAGTGGCCCTGGGGCGGGGCAACGAAAATGCATTTTTCCACACAGACTTTCCCGAGGAATGCCGTTGCTTTCCAAGACACAGACCCCGAGCTCAAATTGAGCCCATCCAAAGAGCCCGGATTCAAATATATAATTCCGGCCAAAACCCCATCGAACCACAGCTTGGCCTTTGCAGCCGCCGGTGTACACGCACCAGAGTTCCGGGCTCCGGGACATAATCCTCCCGCCTGGTATGTTTCTCTCCGTAAATTGGGCTCAAAACAGATAAAACACGTCGCTTGCAGGAGTTTAGGCCAAACTCTCCAGGTTACGGCCGCATACAAACTACGAATAGGACTGCCCTATCCGGACGTCCCGCTTTTGGCGTTTCGACTTTTTTTTTAAAAAACGCCGCGGGACGGCCCGTTTGTAACGTTGTTAAAAATCGGGACGGTCCCGCCCAAAGCGGGAAGTCTGGTCGCCCTATACCGCTGATATGTATAGATACCCCGTGTTGCCCCGAAAATAAGACCTACTTCGTGGACACATGACACCTCCCCTGAAAACAAGACCTAGCGCATCTTTGGGGGCAAAAATTAATATACGACACTGTCGTCTTATTTCCGGGGAAACGGGGATATATATATATATATATATATATATATATATATATATATCGTATTTGCCGGCGTATAAGACGATTTTTTGGCCCCGAAAAATATGCCTCCAAGTGGGGGGTAGTCTTATACGGCGAGTATATAACAAACTCTGTATTTTGAGTGGAAATGTTAGGGGGTCGTCTTATACGCCCAGTCGTCTTATACGCCGGCAAATACGGTATTTTTCAGGGCCAAAAAATCGTCTTATACGCCGGCAAATACGGTGTATATATATATATATATATATATACATAGTCATAAATTTATCGTTCGGAGGCTGCCATTAACGCACTCCATTCTAACACGACTAAAAGGATCTGACAGTAACTTAACTACTTACGCAAACAGAAAATAACGGCGTATCACCCCGAAATCCACCCCACTCCTAAAGAGGAAAGCTGGGGTCCCTAGGGGATGGGGCTCGGCGGGGGGCGGGAAGACGGTCTTACGGGTCGGTATCCCGGGGCGGCGGGCACGGGCCTTTCTACGGGTGAGACTTAGAAGCCTCGTCCGCGTTCGCGATATCCCGTCCGCCGCACCCACCCACTCACCCGCCCACCCGCGGTCCATTCAAAAAGCAACAGGAACTGGCACTGGAGGCCAGGCCCGGAGCGTCACGGTCGTTCGGCCCAATGGGGCTTCCTTACAGGAACGGGTCGGCTACAGCCGGCGCCCATATTGGGCTGCGAAAAGATCGCCCCCGTCTCCGCGGGGCGGGGCCTCGGAAGGGGCGGGGCTTAGCCAGCGGCCGTGATTCGCTGGCGCCGGGGCGTCTGAGGGCACGCACGCGGGGGTCGTCGCGAGCCTATAAAGATTCGAAGCCCCGGGGAAGGCTCCCACCAGACAGACGGACAGACCGCCGGCCTGCGGGGAGGACGCCCCGGAGCTCCGAGGACTTGCACCTAGGACTTGCCCCGCGACGCGCGCAGCTCTTCGCCCGGCCCGCCTCACCTGTCGCCGTCGCCGCCGCCGCCGCCCACGCCGAGTGGCATCGCCCTCCGCCCGGCCCCAGGAGCACCGCCCGCCCCGGCGCCGTCCCCATGCTGGGCAGACGCCCCCTCAGCCCCGGCTGCTGTGCCGCGCCCTGGTGGCCGCCGCACTCCGGGGGGCCCGGCCCCGCCAAGCGCCGCCGAACCCAGGAGCCCGCGGGCCCCGAAGACCCGACGGCGCCCCGCCTGCCGGGCCCCGCCGAGGCCCCGGCCGCCGCCGACGGCGCGCTCACCGCCGTGGTGGTGCTGGCGGCGGGCTGCGCCCTGCAGCTGCCCCTGGGCGGCGTCAGCCTGGTGCTGGAGCCCGCGCCCACGGCGGCGCTGCAGGTGCGGCTGGGAGGGGGGCACACCCTGGTGCTGGTGCCCGAGGCGCTCTGGGGCCCGCGAGCCGGGGCGCCCGGGCCCGTCTCCCCGGGGCCCGGCGCGCTCCTGGGCGCTCCCGGGGCCGGCGAAGCCACCCAGCAGGGACTCTTCTGCGCATTCGCCCCAGAGGTCGACGTTCCAGAGGTCGCCGTTCCAGAGGTCGATGTTCCAGAGATGGCCTTCCCAGAGGTAGCTGTCCCAGAGATGGTCTTCCCAGAGGTCGCTGTCCCAGGGATGGCCTTCCCAGAAGTCGCCTACCCAGAGGTCGCCGTCCCAGAGATCGCCATCCCAGAAGAGGCCCACGACGAGGACCAGGCCCCCGGGTTCCTCACTCCTTGGTTGGGATTAGGGACCTACCCGCAGGCCCCCATCCGGGCGCCGTGGCCCCGGCCCCCCACGCCCAGTCCAGAGAGACGCGCGCCTGGTCCCGACCACGACCTGGACTTCCACCTCTGGGAGCCCTTCCCCAGCTCGCCGCTCCAGCCGCTGCCTCCGTCCCCCAGTCCGGGCCCTCGGGTGCGGCCCCGGCGCCCTCTGGGGCCTGCGCCCAAGGCCCGCAGACGGCTGTTCCAGGAGTGAACTGCTACAAATGCCCCCTCCTCCCCTACCACGGAGCTGAGGACCAGGGTCCTGATAGCGGTTGTGTGTAAATTGCACAACCTACAAGAATGGACAAAGACAGATAACTCTCTCTTGATGCAGACTGCTTTGCAGGATTTTTTGTCTAGGGTAGACTAAAACATTTGGAAGAAAGATCACAAAGCAGCAAAGAAATGCTGCTTGAAATACAGGACACTTGACTTTGGGTGGTGAGCAATGCTATATGCAGATAATGTATTATATATAATTGTGCACTTGAAACTTATGTAATTTATTAATGCCCCCCCAATTAAGTGTAATATTTAAGAACTATTTTTTAAATATAATGCACATCCAGATTGCTACTTACGTTGTTTTCTTTATATATAGGTCACCTTTAAGCAGTTCCATTCCCCCTAGTTATGCTTCAGACCTCGGCTCCGCTACTTTTCACTAAAATTACTTCCCTTCCCCAGTAACCTACCACTGTACCTCTTTTCTCCCGAATTAGAGTAATTACTAAATTTCTTTTGTATGTTGGGTTTTGGCCCTGATATCCATGGCACCAGCCCCTTTTGGGAGGACCTAGCAAATAGCTATATGTGGACAAATGTCTGTTGAGTACAAAACAAACAGAATGGGGGACAATGACTGTGCACCCTCCTCTCTTCTTAATGACTAGGCAAGCCAGTGATTTAACTATATTGCTGGGTTTATGAAGATTTCCCCCCCAAGGTATCAACTCTTTTCCATTACTTCTTATATTTTTAATATAATTTTCCTGTCCTAGAAATATAATTCTAAAGACTGTATTTTTATAGTTCTAAGACCCTGTACATTGGTACTGGCATATGAAAATAATTTATTCTCATATTGATCTGGTATCCAGCAAAATTATTTAATATTTTTAATAACTTATTTGTAGATTCTCTTGCTTGGCTGATAAAGCCAATACTATTTCCAAATGATGAGAAATTGTCTTTTTGTTGTTCTTGTTAAACCTCACCTGAGGATATTTTTCCCATTGATTTTTTTTTAAAGAGAGAATGGAAGGGAGGAAGAGAGAGACGGAGAAACGCTTCGATGTAAGACACATCAATTGGTTGCCTCCCACATGTGCCCAGACCAGGGCTGGGAACAGGCCTGCAACCGAGGCACCTGGCTTTGACCAGAATTGAACCTGAGACCCTTCACTCCATAAGCCAGTGCTCTAACCTCTGAGTAAACTGGCCAGGGTGAGAAATTGTCTCTTTTTTTAATGTATTGTATTGATTTTTTACAGAGAGGAAGAGAGAGTGAGAGAGAGTAAGAAACATCAATGAAACATCAATAAGCTGCCTCCTGCACACCCCCATCTTTTCTGCACGTGCTTGGTGGATAACCTATATAAGAAGTTAGTTTTCAGTCTTTCTAATCATTGAAAATTTTGAATTTTTGTGTTGTTTTTGGGGGGCTGGCTACAAAGACTTTCTCAGATTATTCTGAATGTTGGCGTTTTATTGCTTGTGTGTACACCTAAGGTAGCTACATTCAATCTTTGGATCTTTGGGTACATACAGAAAGCTGGAAATAGAGCAAATGAGACCAAGCTTGGGGCTTCAGGAATTTTAAAAATTGCATGCCCTTCTGACTTCAGAAGAGAATGTGAAGGGAAAAGGCAATAACTGCAGGGTCACTTTAAGGATTTTAAATGTTAAATTTTGAAATTAATTTTTCTGTATGTATAAGATGACTTATTTTAGTTCCTTTTAAATCTATTCATGTGGTCATTCACACTGATAGGCCTTCTAAAGAAGTATCTTTGCATTTTGGTTATCCTACATTATTTTATACGATTCTAATTCCACCTTTGGTTCTTTTTTTGTTTTGTTTTTTCTTTGTTTATTGCAACCATAGACCCACCATTCCTAATTTTAAAATTATTGTTTACAGTTTTGCCTCGTATTTTACAATGAAATAAATTATTTGTGATAAAACTAATATCAAGATACTGGCTTTTTCTGCTGAAAACTAATAATTATTTAGACTTGCCAACATGCTTTGCCAGTGTCTTTGCTCACCTTCTGTTCTTGCGTCCCACTCCTTCATTCTGTCCTCGTTTTTTCTTATCAAGGTATAATACTCTTCCAACTTCCTTCAGCTGTGGCCTGGGTATAAATTTTAGTTTTATACGCCTGCCCATATTTCAATTAAACCTTCAAAACTTGTATAATTTTAGCTTGGCTTGGAATTCTAAGATAATGCCTGTACTCTCTCACTACTTTAAAGAGGCTGCTCTATTATTTTCCTTACACACTTATGGTCACAGTTCAGAAGTCTTCTGTCAGGTGTACTGCCATTCCTTTGTAGGAGATTAGGCTGTTTTCTTGACTTTGATGTTCCACAGTTTCAACCTGATGTATTTAGCAGTAAAAATGTTTCCTGCTGCAACTCAGTGAGCTTCCTAAATCTGAAGATTTAACTCTTTTCTTAAAATCTCAAAAAAAAAAAAAAAAAGAATGAGTCAATATCTCTTGGGCTATTAAACCCCTCTCCAACCTGTGAGACTTCTGATAGAGAAATGTTGGAGCTGCTTGATTAATGTCCCTAGCCCTATGTCTCTTTTTAATTTCTATATCACTTAGCTCAATAATTCAACTTTCTCTGGCATAAAACCTCTAATTATCTGGCAACATTAAATAAGACTGGTTTTCCCCTGGGCAGAGAAATTTTTTTGTGTGGACATATTTTGAACGAGTATGCATTTTTTTTCTGCTCCACACTTGGAAATTTTCATTTGCTTCTTCCCGGTTCCCTAAAATCCAGAACTCAGAACCACCTGTATGGAGCTCATATAACTTAAACCTGAGAGATATTCCCTTTCTTTTCTAAGGCACCTTTCAAATGAACAGTTTTATTCAAGTCACGTCATCCTTGAAGTTATGTCATTTTAAAAGATAGGCACAAGGATTGGGATTGTAAAAAGACTGCATATAAGAAGCAGGCATTTTTCCTGGGAGAGGAGATGATTTAGACTTAAATTACCCCATGAGAGCTGTCCACGGTGCGTAAAACATGATATCTGTGCACCTTATGTCTTAGGCCCCCAACATGATGGTTGGCTGCTTTGCCTCAGAATGCACAACTGACAGTCTACACCCCCTAGCAGGAGGAAAACCAGAGAAAACACTCGGAGTCAATTCCAAACTTTCAGAACAAAAAGAAAATCAGGACAGGAGAACCTCTTGGCTTTATTGATAAGCCACAGCCAAGTGTCTCCAAATGGCTACCAGTCTGGTGAGAACAGCAAACTCACCAGACTGTGATGTTGGCCTGAGCAACGGGCTCGAAGGACCTCTTACTGTGTTATATACCCTGTGTTTCTCTTTTTTGTGACAAGCAACACGTTTAGTCAGCAAATGCAAAATGGAAACATGACAGAGAGCAAAAGCAGATGAGGCAAAAAAAAAAAAATGGCTTGATTCCACCAAGGATGTCAAATAAATGGAACCAGTATCAAAACCCGGTACCGGCTCTGGCTCAGTCGATGGGGGTTGTCCCATGCACCAAAAAGTTACTATTTTGATTTCAAGTCAGAGTACATGCCTGGGGTGTGGGCTCAATCCCCAAGATGGGGTGTACGTGTACAGGAGGCAGATCGATGTTCCACTCTCACATTGATATTTCTCTCTCTCCAAAAATTAATTTTAAAATCTTAAAACTCACACACACACACACACACACACACACACACACACCCCTCTGATACCAAACTGAGAATGAGTAGCCAAGAAACTACCGCAGTAACAGAGTTAAAACCTGGTGTTGACTCGCCACATTGGCCCAGACCCCATAAACTGAGAGTGTCAGGGCACAAGGTGGCTGCATGGGAGCTGTACCTGTTTGAAGGCTGAGGTCCGCGGCGATGGGCAATGCAGACTATATCACACGGGGACCTCCAGGAAAGCTGAAAATAAAGAAAGCCACTTAGATTGGAACAAGCGGAGGATACTTATTCAGAGCTTGTTAGAGCAAGGGTGTCAGCCTATCACTGGCTTGCGTTTGACAAACTTATCAGCAGGCAAGGGAGTAGGGAAGCTTTTTTGTGGAGAAAGGGGAGGGCTTCAGGTATGTCCGACTGGAGGTTGTTGGCAGGGGGAAGCTGGAGGCAGGCCAACTAGAAGCAGGACATCCTATGCCATTGGCTTGGTTTGTGTGCTTTGGGTCTTAGGCATAGCACGTTTGGCTTTCTCAAGTTGGTCCTGAGCTGGAAGTGGGGGGTGACAATCAGGAAAGCTGACCAAGTCCTGAACATTTGGGGCCGGCTGCTGCAGAGGTGATGGTTTTCCTTTAGGGCTGGTGGCTACACAAGTGTGGGTCAGAATTCTATTGTCATGTGTGATCCGGCCATTGTTTCGTATATTCAGCCTCTCAGATCCCATTATCCCCATCCAAAATCGGAAAGGAAGAATTAAATCTCTATCTTTAGATCATATGATTTATGCGTAGGAAACCCTAAAGAGTCCACAACAAAACTATTAGCAATAATAAATTCATTAAAGCTGCAGAATACAAAAATCAGTGTCATTACTATACACAACCAGCAAACTACCTGAAAAAGTTTAAGAAAACAATACAGATGATAGAAACAAAACAAAAAATACTTAGGAATAAACTTAACACAAGAGGTGAAAGATTTATACACTGAATATTATACAATATTGATGAGAGAAATTAAAGAAGACAAATAGAAAGATGCCCCATGTTTATGGATTGGAAAAACTAATGTTGTTAAAATTTCCATTGTACCCTAAGTGAGCTCCAGATTCAATGCCAATCATATCAATATCCCAATGACAATCTTTAAAGAAAACAAGCAAAAGAAATAGGGGGAAAAAATCCTAAAATTCATATGAAACCACAAAAGACCTCCAATAGCCAAAGCAATCTTAGCAAACACAAAGCTAGAGGCATCTCACTTTCTGATTTCAAAATATATTATAAATCTACAGTAAATAAAACAGTATGGTACTGGCATAAAAGCAGGCATATAGACCAGTGAGACATATAGAGAGCCCAGAAATAAATCCCCACACTTAGAGTCAACAGATTCCAACAAGGTGCCAAGGGAACATAATAAGGAAAGGATAGTCTCTCCAACAAGTTATATTGGGAAAACTGGACGTCCACATGTAGAAGAACAAAATTGGACCCTTTCCTCATCATACACAAAAATCAACTCAGAACTGATTAATGACTTAAACATAAGACCTGAAACAATAAAATTATTCAAAGAAAGCATAAGAAGAAAAGCTTCTTGGCATTGGTCTGGGCAATGATTTTTTTTACTATGATATCAAAAGCACAGGTAACAAAAGCAAAAAATAATCAAACTAAAAGAAAGGAAACAATCAGCAGAATTAAAGGTCAACCTACAGAATGGGAGAAAATATAGAAGTGTTAAGTGGATAATATTCAAAATATATAAGGAACTCAAACAACAACTCAATAGCAAAATCTGTAATAATAAAAGCATAGCATGCAAATCCACTGAACCACCAAACAGCAGAACGACGGTCCAGACGACCTTCCAGAGGACCACGCTGTGACACGCACTGGCGCCAGTCCAGCCAAGACGGGTGCGATGCATTTGGTTAGGGGGGTCCTGCCATTGCCCCACCAAAACCCACAGAGGGAGGCCCAGGCCAGCCAAGCAATCGCACCCACCCCACGCTTGTTGCCTGCAGAGGGAGGCTATCGGGGGGGGGGGTGGCTAGCAGTGGGGGGGGGCCCAAGCCCAGCTGCCAGCAGGGGGCTGGGGGGAGAAGGAAAGCCCTGACAGGCTCCAATCACCGCCAGGCCTAGAGACCCTACCCAAGGGGTCCCGGATTGCAAGAGGGCCCAGGCCGAGCTGAGGGAGGGACACCCCCCACCCTGCAAAAATTTCATGCACCAGGCCTCTAGTATAATAATAATAATAATACAGACAGTCCTCAGGTTACGTTGGACTTGACTTATGTCGTTTCGTGGTTACATCGCTATCTCCCATTTACAGTATTTATTTTTTTTAAAGTTCCGTCATTTCGACATATGTACACATGTGCTTTATGTTTTTTCATTATTTATTTACCACAAGTAAAGGTCAGGAATTGCTATTTTTCTTTTAATTTTTTTTTACTGTTTCACTTCATTACTGCTGTGTGTGTGCTCCATGTGAGTGACGTAGGTGCTTATGCAGGGGGGTTCCGACTTACAGCGAAAATCAAGTTACGTTGAACCATGGGAAAGGACCTCCTACATACCCTGAGGGCTGTCTGTAAGCTGATTTGCCTGCCCAGCGTAATTCAGTGGTTGAATATCAACCTATGAACCAGGAGGTCATGGTTGGATTCCAGTCAGGGCACAGGCCTGGGTTTCAGGCTCCATCCCCAGTGGGGGATGTGCAGGAGGCAGCCAATCAATGATTCTCTCTCATCATTGATGTTTCTATCTCTCTCTCCCTCTCCCTTTCTCTCTGAAATCAATTAAAAAATATATTTTAAAAAAGGATTACCATTTTATTATTTTTTAATATATATTTTATTGATTTTTTACAGAGAGGAAGGGAGAGGGACAGAGAGTTAGAAACATCAATCAGCTGCCTCTTGCACACCCCCAACGGGGGATGTGCCCACAACCAAGGTGCATGCCCTTAATCAGAATCAAACCTGGGACCCTTCAGTCCACCGAGCCAAACCAGTTTGGGCAGGATTACCATGTGAGATGGTGTGTTCAGGAAAGCCTCAGAGACAAAGCCCTTTGAGTAATGGGCTGAAGGAAGTGAGGAACCATGCAGTAGTCCGACGGGTAGAAGAAAAGCAATTGCAAACTCTGTGAGCATGCCTCTCGAGGAAAGCATAAGGCCAGAGAGCTGTGACAGAAGGATCAAGGGGGAGAGTCAATCTGACATAATGTAAATACGGGAGTCTAGATCACATAGAGCCTGTATAAAAATGCTGGCTTAGACCCTGAGTTAAATTGGAGGTGTTTAGCAGAGGCTTAACATGCTCTGACTTAAGGTTTAACGGAATCATGCAGAGACTACCTGGAAAAAAAAAAAAAAAAGGCAAAGCAGAGATGCAAGGGGACCACTTGGGAGGCTTCTACCTAACTCACTAAAAGGATGAAGGTGGCAGCAGTGTGATAGCAGGAATAGGGTACGAAGTGCTATGGCCCAGGATATCCAGCAATGGCTGTGATGTGTGAAAGAGAGACGCAAGACTAATTTTGAGTGTTTTTGGTCTGAGCAACAGGAAGTACTTGCCAATTATTGTGATGGGAAACACTGTGGAGGGATGAGAAGTGGGGAAACATAAGCAGCTGAGATTGGGACCTGGAGTTTGGACTATGCATTATTATATAAATGTGGTAATATTTACCATATGTAAAATTGGTAATATTTAATTACTCTGAACTACACATGTGAAAATTACAGATAGTTCAACTTAGATATCCAGGAGAAAATGCTGACAGTACATTTGGATGTTCATGGCAAAGGAGTAGGAGTGAGACTCATTTTAGGGAGCCAACAACCTACACATGACACTTAAAGGAAGACAGTGATGGTTGATAAAATAAATAAATAAGGCCAACAGCATGGTCCTGAGATATTCCACCATTCAGAATGAGGAGCAAACAGCTCAGGAAACTGAGAAGTAGAAGTTAGAGACAGACAGGAGGAGTGTGAGGTCTTAGATGCCAGGTGGAAAGTGAGAGAGTGAGTGTCAAATGCTGCTTATGACTCAAGAGAAGAAAGAGAACTAACCACTCGATTTCATAATGTGGGGGGTCACTAGTGACCTTCATGAGTGTGTTTATAGATGACTGGCATGGACAGAAATATGACTGGAATGGGTTCAAGAGAGAGTGGGAGGAGAGAAAGTAAGAGAATGGAAGTCTGGTTGACTAATTCAAGAGTTTTGGTGTATAAGGAAGGAGGAAATTGATACAGAAACTGGAGGAGAAAGTCATGTCAAGAAAGTTTTTACTTGTTTTAAGAAAGCAGAGTTTACCTCTTTCCCTAGTTGGTTTGGCTCAGTGGATAGAGCATCACCTGTGGACTGAATGATCCTGGGTTCAATTCCAGATAGGGGCATATGCCTGAATTGTAGGCTTGATCCCCAAGTAGGAGGCATACAGGAGGCAGCCAATCAATGATTCTCTCTCATCATTGATGTTTCTCTCTCTCTCTCTCTCTCTCTCTCTCTCTCTCTCTCTCTCTCTCTCTCTCTCCCTTTCCCTTCTTCTCTGAAATCAATAAAAATATTTTTTTAAAAAGAAGGAAGAGTTTACCTCTCAATTATACATTGAAGACATTTATTCAGTAAAGGTAGCTAAACTTTGATGACGCTAGACAGAGATGGGATAATTGCTAGATTGATGTTCTTGAGGAGGCTAAATGAGCTGAGATCAAGTGCACAAATGGAGGAAGTGGCCTTTGCTAGGAGCATAGACATTTCATCCATGGGAACAGAAAAGAAGACAGAATATATAGTCCTTAGTGGAGCTTGGAGAGATGTGATTATAGAAATTTTGAAAAGTATTTTATGATTGCTTATATTGTCTCAGTGGAAAAGAAGCAAGGTGACCATCTAGGGGAGAACATAAGGGGTGAGGTATTGGAGATTTGCAGAGAGAGGAGAAAGCATGCAATGTTCATAGAACAACAAGCGAGTGATGGAATAAAGCATAAGAGTAAGATCACTGGGCAGGGTTTGGAGCCCACTTGAGGTTAATGATCATGAATATAAAATGACACCAGTCAATGGGATTGAGGGATTTTCTCCAGCCCCATTCAGCTGCATAAGTGTAGGCACAAAGTAGCAGATATATTAACCAGCAAAGTTAGAGACAGGAAAGGGAGCTGAAGATATAAACATGGCAATGATTATAATAAGGATAATTTAAGTTCCATGGGAAGAGCAAAGTGAGAGCCTGATGGTGCTGGTTGTAGTGAAAAGGTAGTAGGAGCCATGGGTTTGTCCAGAGAAATGGAAGGTCTGATAGAGTTTAAATATTTAAAGGCCTAAACCAGAAAATTAGGAGGTACTCTGAGAATAAAATGGTTGGAAATGTGACCATGGAGGTAGCGACAAGGTCAGGAGTAAGAATGGATGAGGTAGAAGGGAAGACAAAATCGTTGAAGGGAAAAGAAAGAGGCCAAGACTTGGAGACAGAGGGAATCCATGAGAAACTGAAATCACCACAAATCATGCCAGGTGTAAAATGTGTGAGAATTATAGTAAATCAAGTTCTAAAGTTTTCATAACTATGATAGAAACATTTGCCATACATGTATGTGCTAAATGATTGGTATAAAATATGTCTGAAACATAGTATTTGTAAACAATATTTTGTTTCCTTACAAGTTGAGGCAATATTATGAAGGCTACAAAGAGAACGATGACATAGTAAATGAAGAGAGCCATATCAAATAAAACTGTCAGCAGTGGCTTTTATGAGAAGGTGCTAAGTTGGTCTTTGAAGAAGGTACCAATGCTGCATAAACTGGAGGAAGAGTCAAAACCCAATTTTTTAAAGTAAAAAATCAGAACGAAGATAGAAACATTTCAAAGGATAAGATATAAAAATGGCTAATAAGCATATAAAAAATGATCCACCTTGATTGGCAATCAGAAATGCAAAATGAAAACACAGTGGGATAGCATGTAAGTACAACGGATTGGAAAAGATTTAAGAGTCTGGCAATGAGATGTTTGCAAGAATGTATGGAAATATGATCTCCTCATAGAAAACATTGGAAACTATGGAAAATATTTTTTGGGGGTGTGGGGAATGGGGAGGCATTACCTGTTAATTTGAAAAGACGTACATAGGACCAGTTAGCAATTCATTCCTAGGTAGGCACAATAAATAGGAGTAAAAAGTCCACGACTTAAAACCGGGTAAGTCTGCATCTGATTCCTACATGTAACACAAACTAGCTTTTTTTAAAAAATATATTTTATTGATTTTTCACAGAGAGGAAGGGAGAGAGATAGAGAGCTAGAAACATCGATGAGAGAGATACATCGACCAGCTGCCTCTTGCACACCCCCCACCAGGGATGTGCCCGCGACCAATGTACATGCCCTTGACCGGAATTGAACCTGGGACCTTTTGGTCCGCAGACCGACGCTCTATCCACTGAGCCAAACCGGTTTTGGCCACAAACTAGCTTTTTAATTTTGAATAACTTACTTTACCGTTCTCAGTTTCACCTGTTGTGAAGACTAAAAAAAGATCAATTTTTTCGAAGAAGGCAGGAGGAAACTTGGGATGTGTTTATGGCATTAACCGTGATACTTTCAGGGGTTTATACTTCTTTCCAAACTCAAGTTGTATACATTAAATCTGCACAGTTTGTTGTATGTCAACCATGGTTTTAAAGAAGGTGAGTAGTCTAGTTGAGTGGTCCTTTTTTCTGGAACCCCTGAAATCACAGGAAAACGTCGGTCCCGAAACTAAACAACGTTTCAAGTTGTTCCGGGCGCATCATTTTTCCCCCAGACACGTACTCCGCCCCCTAGAGGCCTATAGAAGTATTCCTTCTAGCGGCCTACCAACCACAGGCTCGGATACTGGACTGGACCTCTCGGGGGCGGGGCCTCGGAGGGGGCGGAGCCTAGCGAGGAGTGACATTTTGGTTCTCCCAGGGGCTCGGTTGCCATTTCACCGGTCCTCCCCACGCGCACCGGTCAGCTCCGGGAGCCAAAGATTCGAGGTCTAGGCGCGCGTTCCCCACAGGCTGGACTTCGAGCCTCCAGACGGGACGCCCAGGAGCCCCACGGATTCCCCACCGCGACGTGCGCAGCTCTTCGCCCGGCCCGCCTCACCTGTCGCGGTCGCCGCCGCCGCCCACGCCGAGTGGCATCGCCCTCCGCCCGGCCCCGGAGCTCCGCCCGCCCGCCCGCCCGCCCCGGCGCCGTCCCCATGCTGGGCAGGCGCCCCCTCAGCCCCGGCTGCTGTGCCGCGCCCTGGTGGCCGCCGCACTCCGGGGGGCCCGGCCCCGCCAAGCGCCGCCGAACCCGGGAGCCCGCGGGCCCCGAAGACCCGACGGCGCCCCGCCTGCCGGGCCCCGCCGAGGCGCCGGCCGCCGACGACGGCGCGCTCCCCGCCGTGGTGGTGCTGGCGGCGGGCTGCGCCCTGCAGCTGCCCCTGGGCGGCGTCAGCCTGGTGCTGGAGCCCGCGCCCACGGCGGCGCTGCAGGTGCGGCTGGGAGGGGGGCACACCCTGGTGCTGGTGCCCGAGGCGCTCTGGGGCCCGCGAGCCGGGGCGCCCGGGCCCGTCTCCCTGGGGCCCGGCGCGCTCCTGGGCGCTCCCGGGGCCGGCGAAGCCACCCAGCAGGGACTCCTCTGCGCATTCGTCCCGGAGGTCGCCGTTCCAGAGGTCGCCGTTCCAGAGGTTGCCTTCCCGGAGGTCGCCTTTCCAGAGATCGCCATCCCAGATGTCGCCTTTCCAGAGATCGCCTTCCCAGAGGTCGCCATTCCAGAGGTTGCCTTCCCAGAAGTCGAAGTTCCAGAGATCGCCATCCCAGAAGAGGCCCACGACGAGGACGAGGCCCCCGGGTTCCTCACTCCTTGGTTGGGATTAGGGACCTACCCGCACAGCCCCATCAGGGCGCCGTGGCCCCGGCCCCCCACGCCCAGTCCAGAGAGACGCGCGCCTGGTCCCGACCACGACCTGGACTTCCGCCTTTGGGAGCCCTTCCCCAGCTCGCCGCTCCAGCCGCTGCCCCCGTCCCCCAGTCCGGGTCCTCGGGTGCGGCCCCGGCGCCCTCTGGGGCCTGCGCCCAAGGCCCGCAGACGGCTGTTCCAGGAATGAACTGCCCCTCCCTCTAGAGTGATACTAAAATGTCCTCCATAACCTGGAAACTGAGCACTGGGTGTGCCAGCTATTCCTTCCGTGCAGACTGGCTACCGTAAGCCGATAAGACGTTAGGAAGAGGAAGAATATTCTAGACCATTGGCTTTCTCTTTCTTGGTGTGTCCAGATGCTCTTCTGGAAAACTGCGAAACAGCATAATGGTGACTGCTGGGTTTTACCAGATGTTTCCAGCATGCTTTGGGATTGTTAAATCTGACCATCCGCTGGGTTTTTACCTATAGACTGATGTAAAATGTTTGCGTTTCTGCTGGTCCACATCATTTCAGACCTTTTTAATGTTACCCTGACCTTTTTCCTATGTAAGTCAAACTTCTAACGTTTAATATTTTATTTATCATATTTGCTTCCCATTTTCATTAAATAAAGTATTATTGATCAAGCCCTGAAGTCAACATGATTTCTTAAATATATTTTTATTGATTTCAGAGGGGGAGAGAAACATCAAGGTTGAGAAAATCATTGATCAGCTGCCTCCTGCACACCCCCTACTGGGGATGAGCCCACAAACTGGGCATGCGACCCCCTCTGGAATCGAACCCAGGACCTTTCAGTCCACAGGCTGACACTATCCACTGAGCCAAACTGGCTAGGGCAGTGGTCGGCAAACTCACTAGTCAACAGAGCCAAATGTCAACAGTACAACGATTGAAATTTCTTTTGAGAGCCAAATTTTTTAAACTTAAACTTCTAACGCCACTTCTTCAAAATAGACTCGCCCAGGCCGTGGTATTTTGTGGAAGAGCCACACTCAAGGGGCCAAAGAGCCGCATGTGGCTTGAGAGCTGCAGTTTGCAGACCACGGGACTAGGACCACATGATTTTATTTTTTAAAACATCAACACTATTAAATTCACCACATGCTTTACCAATTCTTCTCTGCCTCTTTATTCTTGTGTTCCACTCTTAAAGTCTAGCCACAATTTTCTTCTTGCTGAAGAATATCCTTTAATAGTTCTTTCTACTATGTTCTAATAAACTGTCTTGGTTTTGTAAGCCTGAGCGTGTTTTTGTGTGGTAAACTCTCTTACTCTTACGTTTTATTGCATATTCACTAATTCTAACATGATGTTTAACTAAAGATGTTAGTCCATTGTTCTGCCATTTTGTTGCTTTTGAAAGCAAGAAGTCTTCTGCCAATCAGTTTGTTATCACTTTAGGGCAGTGTTTCCCAAACTTCTCTCCGGAGGAGAATTACCCGGCGGAGTTGTTAAAATACAGATTCCTGCTGAAACCGGTTTGGCTCAGTGGATAGAGTGTTGGCCTGTGGACTGAAAGGTCCCAGGTTCAATTCCGGTCAAGGGCATGTACCTTGGTTGCGGGCACATCTCCGGTAGGGGGGTGTGCAGAAGGCGGCTGGTGGATGTTTCCTTCCTCTCTGTTAAAAAAAAAATCAATAAATTATATATTTTTAAAATCACTGCCTTCGTGGAGTGCAATAATTCACCCAATAAATAACGCTGCCTCCCGTGAAAGCAGTAGCAAGAGGAGTGATACGAAGCTGCACGGAGCGGCTGGATGTATTTTGAAGATAGAGAAAACAGGATTTCTTGTGAAAGGTGTGAGAGAGTCAAGGATAAATTAAGAGCTTGGGGCCTGAGCCCAAAAAGGATGGAGCTATTATTTTCTGAGATTGACAGGACCTTGAGCAGATATAGGGGGGGAAAATAAGATGTTCCATTTTCAAGGTGTGGTTGGAAGGGCCAGGAGGCGTGGCTTACAGTGAGTCGCAGGTCACCTGACACGTCACTCAGTGCGCTGGAGGGCAAGACCTAAACCCCAAAAGGCTCTCCTAAAATCTGGGGCGCGGGCCTCCCGGGAGGCACCACCCGAGTTCCCAGGACTCGCACAGCGATGCCCGACCCTTCTTCACCCGGCCGCCCCGGCGCCGTCCCCATGCTGGGCAGGCGCCCCCTCAGCCCCGGCTGCTGTGCCGCGCCCTGGTGGCCGCCGCACTCCGGGGGGCCCGGCCCCGCCAAGCGCCGCCGAACCCAGGAGCCCGCGGGCCCCGAAGACCCGACGGCGCCCCGCCTGCCGGGCCCCGCCGAGGCCCCGGCCGCCGCCGACGGCGCGCTCACCGCCGTGGTGGTGCTGGCGGCGGGCTGCGCCCTGCAGCTGCCCCTGGGCGGCGTCAGCCTGGTGCTGGAGCCCGCGCCCACGGCGGCGCTGCAGGTGCGGCTGGGAGGGGGGCACACCCTGGTGCTGGTGCCCGAGGCGCTCTGGGGCCCGCGGGCCGGGGCGCCCGGGCCCGTCTCCCTGGGGCCCGGCGCGCTCCTGGGCGCTCCCGGGGCCGGCGGAGCCACCCAGCAGGGACTCCTCTGCGCATTCGCCCCGGAGACCGCCGTTCCAGAGGTCGCCGTTCCAGAGATCGTCGTTCCAGAGGTCGATGTACCAGAGATGGTCTTCCCAGAGATCGCTGTCCCAGGGGTAGCTGTCCCAGGGATGGTCTTCCCAGAGGTAGCTGTCCCAGGGATGGCCTTCCCAGAAGTCGAAGTTCCAGAGATCGCCATCCCAGAAGAGGCCCACGACGAGGACCAGGCCCCCGGGTTCCTCACTCCTTGGTTGGGATTAGGGACCTACCCGCAGGCCCCCATCGGGGCGCCATGGCCCCGGCCCCCCACGCCCAGTCCAGAGAGACGCGCGCCTGGTCCCGACCACGACCTGGACTTCCGCCTCTGGGAGCCCTTCCCCAGCTCGCCGCTCCAGCCGCTGCCTCCGTCCCCCAGTCCGGGCCCTCAGTGCGCACCTCCCCTCCCGCCACCCCATCTCCCACCCCCGGCGCCCTCTGGGGCCTGCGCGCAGGGCGGGGAGGGACCTGTCCTGGTAAGAACTGCCCCACAATCCTGGCCGCCGGACTCTGGCGCTAGTGATGGACCAAGGCTCTTTCCGCTCCTCAGAAATGGAGCATCTTCATTCATAGACAGTGGGCTGTTGCAATTTTTGGTGGTTTTGTTAGGTTTGGTTTTGTTTTTGTTTGTTTTGTTTGTTTTGTTGGTAAAATGCCTTGATCCGTAGTAGGCAAAGACATTTTTAAAAAGCAGATTCTTGTAAGGTCCTTTAGCAAAGAGCCACATATAGCTAACCATAGACTTGTAGGTTCCTTGTCTCTGTTGCATGAGCTGCTTTTCCACCTCTTTCACCTTCAGCCAAATCCATTCTCCTTTCACGCCTATTGTTGCCTCAAACTCATCTCAACTTTTCCCCCAAATTTATCTTTTTTCCCTAACACCTCCTCCATGCATCTCTCCTTTCTCTCCATTCCAGGTTGTTGTTGTTTTTCTTTTTGTAGTTATGAATATATCTGTGTGTTTCCCTGATGCTCTCTGAGGAGCTTCTGATCAGCATTTGCACCCTAGCCGGTTTGGCTCAGTGGATACAGCATTGGCCTGCCAACTCAAGGGTCCCAGGTTCAATTCCAGTCAAGGGCATGTACCTTGGTTGCGGGCACATCCCCAGTAGGGGGTGTGCAGGAGGCAGCTGATGGATGTTTCTCTCTCACTGATGTTTCTAACTCTCTCTGTAAAAAATCAATAAAATTATTTTAGAAGAAGAAGAAGAAGAGGAGGAGGAGGAGGAGGAGGAGGAGGAGGAGGCAGCCTAGCAAAAGAAGGCAGAGTGAACAGCAGTGGTCAGAGGGAGAAGTTGAGGTGCTACAGGTCCAGTAACATCTCCAGCCCACCTCGCTGGGAGCTCTGGAGTTAGACTGGCTGGTCAGAGTTGTCCCACGTTAGGCTGACATAGGCCAGTTCCCTTGTTCATCAGTCCTTGGGCATGCGACACCAGAGGGACCCTGGTCCTGGTCAAGGCAGCTTTCTTCAGCTGAGACCATTTCTAAAGGGGAGGGCAGCCGAAGGCTTCCTGTCCATAGCACTCTGAGCAGCGATGGGAAGAACTCTCACTAAAGAAGAACCTGGTGCTGCATCACACGCCCACCACCTTTTCATGACACTGATGTCTTTTTATCTCAATGTCCATCTCCATTTTTTTCCTGTCTTCAATTACGACGAGCAGTGAAGTAATTATAATATTATTTGTGTAAGGCTTGAATATATGGGTAAAGTCTGATCACCAATTTTCTTTTATCCCTTCCTTTTTTTTGCTTTTCCAACACCTTTCCCTGGATCTGGTCAATCAAGATAAATGCATACTGAAGAAGTAAATGAATAAATGACACACAGGTGTGATGCCGTGGGCTTTGGGGGATGTTTCTAAAATTAGAACATAAAGTTAGTAAAAACGAGATTTAATGAAAGGAGGAAGCTATGATATTGATGTGTTACAGAAGCATCTACAGTGCCATCTTCTCCTGCACTTTAACAATCAACCCAATGGCTGTTCTTAGTCACGCAGTCTAGGCTTCCTCTTGACTCCCCCTCAGGATGGTAAGAAGAACAGCCACTCACTAGGATGCACTTAGCTTCACAGCAAGAATATTTGGTCTGATTTATTATTGAGCATTTTTTTCATGCTCATTAGCCCA
Source organism: Vespertilio murinus (assembly GCA_963924515.1). Classification (NCBI taxonomy): domain Eukaryota; kingdom Metazoa; phylum Chordata; class Mammalia; order Chiroptera; family Vespertilionidae; genus Vespertilio; species Vespertilio murinus. The sequence continues at coordinate 28,506,033 of OZ004715.1, read as the reverse complement.
CCACCCAGAATTTTCGGGTGTTATTTCTTAGTACTATTTTCATAATGCTGGTTTCACTTAAAGAAAAGAATGTTTTTACAGATAATATAATCATATCCTTTGATCCCCATTCCTTGTCCCCTCCTCACCATTGCTAGAGGATTCACATCATGTTATGAGTTTGGTGGATATCATGCTAGTCCATATACGAATGCTACATATATTATTTCCAGATATAAATAATCAATGTTTATGTTGTTTTATTTATTTATTATAATTAATTTTACATAACTGGCATAATATTCTTCCATTTACTTTTTTCCTCAACTTTATTTTTGAAATCATAAATTATAAATATATATGATTAATTTCTCCTAAAGATTTAAGTTTCCGTTATATGAATATACCATGTTTTATTCACTAATTTAATAAAAGGAGTTCTGAGGGAGAGAATCCTATCTAATAAAAGGGTGATATGCAAAGGATCATTAGAAACCACTATGAGTAACCATAAGCCAAAAAATTGGACAATCTAGAAGAAAAGGGTAAATTCCTAGAAACATACAACCTACAAATACTGCATCATGAAGAAACAGAGAACCTGAAGAGACCAATTACTAGTAAGAAGATTGAGTTAGTAATTAAAAACCTCCCAATAAGGAAAAATCCAGAACTGGATGGTTTCACTGGTGAATTCTACCAAGCATTTATAAAATATATTTTATTGATATTTTACAGAGAGAAAGGGAGAGAGATAGAGAGCTAGAAACGTCGACGAGAGAGAAACATCGATCAGCTGCCTCTTGCACACCCCCCACCGGGGATGTGCCCGCAACCAATGTACATGCCCTTGACCGGAATCGAACCCGGGACCTTTCAGTCCGCAGACTGACGCTCTACCACTGAGCCAAACCGGTTTCAGCGAATTCTACCAAGCATTTAAAGAAAAATTAATACAAATATTTCTCAAACTCTTCTAAAGTAGAAGAGGAAACACCATCACTTCAACACACAAGATGGCTGTCCCCATGTGGTCAAAGATCCTGCCCCGATGTGGACACAAGATGGCCACCACAAGATGGCCAGCAGGGGAGAGCAGTTGGAAGAGACCAAGTCTTCAAGGGAGGGCAGTTGTGGGCAATCAGGCCAGCAGGGGAAGGCAGTTGGGAGAGACCAGGCCTGCAAGGGAGGGAAGTTGGGGGCGACTGGGCCTGCAGGGAAGGGCAGTTGGGTGGGGACCCAGGCTTGCAGGGGAGAGAAGTTGGGGGCAGGAGGGGAACCAGGCCTGCAGGGCAGAGAAGTTAGGGGTAAATAGGCTGGCAGGGGAGCAGTTAGGTATCAATCAGGCTGGCAGGGGAGTGGTTAGGAGGTGATCAGGCCGGCAGGCAGAAGCGGTAAGGGGCAATCGGGAAGGCAGGCAGGCAAGCAGTTGGGAGCCAGCAGTCCTGGATTGTAAGAGGGATATCCGACTGCCCATCTAGGCCAGATCCTACCTGGATCCTACCTCAAGGGGTCCCAGATTAGAGAGGGTGCAGGCTGGGCTAAGGAACACACACCCCTGTGCATGGATTTTGTGCACCGGGCCTCTAGTACTAGTATGTGAACAAAGTATGCTGCCTTCTCCGTGGGGCCAGCAGCACTAGGAAAGCCCCCTATAACTGAGCTGGCATGGCATGTGAACCAATGGTGTGTGAGTAACGAGAGTAAATTGGAGAAAGACGGACCCAAAAGGGAACTGGGGAGGGACAGACTAGCTGGCTGGTCCTGGGGTGATGCCAGAGGCAGTTTCTAGAAACAGAGTGTTGAATGCATGCTAAGTGCACCGAGTCAGGAGCTCCGGTTTGGAAGGAGGCATGAAGAAGCAGAAAAGCCCAAAGAGAGTGGAGGAGTTGGTGAAGACACTTCTTGATTTCTCCACCCCCCACCCCCAGCCCCAACTCTGTACCTTACTAACTCCTGCTCATATTACTAGCCTCTGACCCCCACACCACCAGTGTGAATCCGCCCCCTCCTGCTACAGTAATTTTAGTTACATGACTATTCAGTATCTGATTGCCTTTCCCCACGGGGTCTGTTAGCTTCGTGAGCACAGGGACAGCGCCCTGCTAACCACTGAAAGGCCAGCCCCAGCCCCAGCCCTGGGCCTGGCACACGGTAGGCATTTAAGAAATAGTTGTTGCCGAAACCGGTTTGGCTCAGTGGTAGAGCGTCGGTCTTCGGACTGAAAGGTCCTGGGTTCGATTCCAGTCAAGGGCATGTACATTGGTTGCGGGCACATCCCCAGTAGGGGGTGTGCAAGAGGCAGCTGGTTGATGTTTCTTTCTCATCGACGTTTCTAGCTCTCTATCTCTCTCCTTCCTCTCTGTAAAATATCAATAAAATATATTTAAACAAAAAAAAATTTAAAAAAAAAGAAATAGTTGTTGAGTACAAGAAAGAACAGAAGAATGGTGATTCGGAAACCCCTGGGGGCAAGGCAGTGCTCTCAGGGCCCCGGTGGATGGAGGGATGGGGGCCAGCAGGCAGGCGGGCATCCCCTGCCACAACAGGCCATGTGGTTTGGCCCCAGATCCACCGAGAGAGAGGGGGTGGGACCACAGCTATGTGGGACCGCTCAGCACACCCCAAGCAGAGTGTCCCTGGTCCCTTGCCCTGGGTTGAGGGCTGCGCAGGCAGCCTTGAAGGAAGCTTGGGAAATTGTTTCAACCAGCGTGCCCTTCTGGGGCCTGACGTCACGCCGGCCTGTTTCCCTGCCCTCTGCCGTGGTCTGGCGGCGGGGGAGCCTGCCCGTGGCCCATTCCCCATCACACAGGCCCAAGTGAGCCACGTTCTTCCCCCCATTCACACATGGAACCAAAAACATCCTGGCCCCGGTTTTACTTTCCCTCCTAAGCCCCTGCGCTTCCCTGGCTGAGGGTCCTTCTGAAACCCTAGAAGTTTGTTCCCAAGCAGCGTATTCCGTACACAGCCCCAAGTGGGATTACAGTGGAGATAAATAAAAGATTAGTTTCCAAGTTTTGGGACTAAATAAAGGATCAGGTTCTTGGTGATTGGGAGATAAAAGGGGTTTGGGGGGTTGTTCACGGATGAACCGATTCAGAAGCCGTTTGGGGCGGTGGGCGGGGCGGGGAGCTCGGTTTTCCCCGGGGTCTCCTGGTGGGTCCCCCTCGCTACCCACTCGGCCCATCTGGTTTCACTTGAGAGACCGGCTGAGCAAGCGAGGGCCGCAGGGGGCCCACGCCAGGCGCCCGCGGAGAGCCTCTGATCAGGCTGGGTGCTGCTGAGTCAGGGGTGACCAGGCATAACCGGCCCTTACACTGGATTCAGGGGGCCTTCCGGGTCCCAGTGGAGTGGAACGTCCAGGTACCACTGCCCTTCTCTGGGAGAAGTTCACAGGGCGATCCTAACTCTCGGGAACATCACTAACGGCCTAGGAGGAAGCAAAAAGCAGGCCTCTGGCATGGCATACATTTACTCTTATTTTTCACCAAGTGTAACAGCCTTGTCTACCTGGCTTGTCCCTGGGCCCGACAGATTTGCTACAGCAAGTCAGAAGGGACAGTAGGAAACAACAACAACAACAATAAGATTCCCTGAAGCGAAGACAGCTGACTATCGGAATGGGAAGGGGGCACCGTGAAAAGCAGAGAGGAGAAGGCCTGACGTGGCCTGACAGTCACCAGCGGGTGTTCTGAATCCTGAGCCCAGGAGCCCAGAGGAAAACGAGGCTGCACCCAGGGAGCTTTCCTTGTAAGGGCAAGCGAGTTCGGCGCGGCCTCCACGTCCCGGGTGGCGCCTTCCATTTCTCCCCTTCGGAAGCGGGAAGGAAGAAACTCACGTTTCTGAGCCTCCGCCTGTGCAGGGCACTGTGCTGACCACAACTATCCGGTTTAATCCTTGCCGTTACCCCGTGGGGAAGCCTCACTTTGCAGAGGGGAGACAGTGGTGCGGGAGGTCCAGTGGCTGAGCCCGGCTCACATAGCCCAAGTGGCGAAGCCAGGACAGGATCCTGGGGCTCTGTGGCTCCCCGGCCCACCACTGCACGAAGCGGGAGGGTTAGAGCACACGTTTTGGGGGTCAGAAAGGCCTTATGTTGAGTCCCAGCTCTACCCATGCTAACTCTGTAACCTCTGGAGGTGCCTTCACCTCTGGGCACTTTAGTTTCTTATCTGTGCTATCAGGAGCAAGCAGGGCTTAGCTCGGGGGTGTCTGCTGTTAGTTTTCAATGAAATAATACAGGAAACGCTAAGCTGTATCTGGCACTCCGCAAATAGTAGCTCGGAATTGCCCTGCTACCACACCGCCCGGGACGTGTCTATCACCGGACACCTGCCGCCCGGGGCTGGCCTGGATGTCCCACGTGGAGAAGGTCCCGTTCTGAGATCATCTTGTTAATTCCCCTTTTGCCCACAGCTGGGGTTTAGGACCCCAAAGCCCCCCGTATAAATGTGTGCACATGCTTTATAACTCATAAGGAAACTCTAACTGGTTTGGCTCAGTGGATAGAGCATCAGCCTGGGGACTGAAGAGTCCCGGGTTCAATTTGGGTTAAGGACACATGCCCTGGTTGCAGGCTCAATCCCCCGCCGGGGTGGATGCAAGGAGACAACCAATCACTGATTCTCTCTCATCATTGCTGTTTCTATCTCTCCCTCACCCTTCCTCTCTGAAATCAATTTAAAATATATATATTTTAAATATATATATATATATATATATATATATATATATATATATATATCACAAGGGAGAGAGGAACATGTCTTTGGAAAAGTTAGGAAGTCGGGTACCCATAGGCAGACTCACCTCAGAGCGACTGCCACAAGGTGGCAACCTAAGAAGTCGCTATACATTATCACAGCTGCTCCACGCCAGGCCGCCCCCTCAGCCCTCCGTCAGAAGGGGTCTCCCCCAGCTGTGTTCACACCAGCGACAGGAAGGCCAGGCTGTGCACACACACAAAAACTCTTTAGAGCACTTGCTGAGGTGGTCACTGCTTTCCTGGACTCGTTAGAGGCTGTGAGCACATCAAAGCCAGCGGCCCGCTGGCACGGCTGTGCTGAGCAACGACAGATTCCAGTCGAGGACACAGGCCCAGGTTGCTGCTCAATCCCAGTGAGGGGCATGCAGGAGGCAGCTGATCAATGATTCTCTCATCGTGGATGTTTCTATCTCTCTCCCCCTCTCCCTTCCTCTCTGAAGTCAATAAAAATGTATTTTTAAAAGCTCGGTGGTTAGAGTTTTCCACCTGAGACAGTGAGGCATTGTGCTTTCTTTCTTTAAAAAAAAAAAAATATATATATATATATATATATATATATATATATATATATATATTATTTTTTTAGAGAGAGAGATAGAGAGTTAGAAACATCAATGAGAGAGAAGCATCGATCCGCTGCCTCTTGCACACCCCCCACTGGGGATGTGCCTGCAACCAAGGTACATGCCCCCAACCGGAATCGAACCGGGACCCTTCAGTCCGCAGGCTGACGCTCTATCCACTGAGCCAAACCGGTTTTGGCGGCCTTGTGCTTTCTTTACTCTTTGGAGCCCAAGAACAATTGACGGAGTTTCTTTTAAATGCTTCTTGGATGGACTAAGAACATACTTACAAGAGTTAGTAAAAGGAAAAATAAAATCAACTACTTGTATCTATGATTCATCTATAATAACAAAAGCATAATATGCTAATTAGACTGGACATTCTTCCAGACCACCTTCCAGACGAAGCAGCAGCAGCGGGGGCCGGGGAAGAGGGGCGGGAGCTGAGGCAGAGGCTGCCGCTGTGGCCCCTGGGGCCAAGGCAGCCACCACAGCGGCAGGCGCCAAGCCCCTTGCACAAATTTCGTGCATCGGGCCTCTAGCATGTAAATAAGGACGCTGCTGGCTAGGGACACTGCAATCTGTTGGTGTCTCCTGGTGACATTTAGCCTGCAAAACACTTGGTTCTAAATCTTGGCCGTGGTCGTAAAAGGCAGTGGTCACTATTTTCTATTTAGTGGAAACTAAGTCCAAAGGAGCTGTGGCCTGAGGAGGCCGGAGACCCCACCTCCCACGGGGTGTAGCGTGTGCCGGCATCTCCTCAGACCCACTGACGCACGAAGGAGGGGCGCCCCGCCCTCATTCGCTCCACAACTGGCACTAGTTGGGCTTTATATGCATTTTCTGACTGAACCTCCTCACAAAACCTAGGCCAGTAACATAGCTACTACCGTGTTTCCCTGAAAATAAGACATCCTCCAAAAATAAGACCTACTTCATGGAAACATAATACATCCCCTGAAAATAAGACCTAGCGCATCTTTGGGAGCAAAAATTAATATAAGACACTGTCTTATTTTCGGGGAAACAGGGTATTTTGGTCCCCATCTTACAGATGAGCAAACTGAGGTTTAATGACATTAAGTAACATGCCCCAAGGTCTCATCCAGGAAGTGGCAGGTCCAGGAGGCAGACTTGATTTCCTGACTTCAGTACTTAATTTCTAACAACTTTTCAGCCATACCTGTCCTGCCACCCAGGAACTCCTAAGCACCATAAAGGCCCGGACAGTGAGGGTGGGGAGTGGACAGACCATGGTCTCTGCCCTCAGGGGCCTTTCCGACCATATGGGGCAAGGACAACAGTCAGAGTTGCTACTGTGAGGCTGGGATCGTTTTCTTGGAGAAGTTCTGAAAGATGAGCTCGCGCCAAGGGACCAGATACGGCTCATTTCTGCCAGAATCTCAGAGACCCGCCATTTTTACTGTATTTCACCCGAACAGACCCTGTGTATGTGTGTGCAGTGGGAGGGAGGAGTGGGCCATGTTCGAATGACAGAGCAAGCATGCAGTGCCCTTGACTTGATCTTGCTGTTTACCCACCGGTGCCCTGGTCCAGAGTAACACAATCTGCCACCTCGGGCAGGAGCCAAGACCAGGAATGGGGTTGGAATCATCGTGTTTCCCCCTGTCAACTGCTGGGACCAAGAGAAGCACTTTCAAAGGGCAGCTGATAAAAATGGCTGTTTTGACCCTCCTTTTGGCTGAAAACCAGACACCATCAAAAATAGCTTTCCTTTTCATTAACTACGTTATTGGAGAAATAGTGAGGGACTGATTTCAGAATCAATTCACCAAGTAAAGGTAACGTCTGTGGAGTAAGCAGGCAAGAGCGGCCAAAGGATGGATACAAGTGTGTGTGTGTGTGTGTGTGTGTGTGTGTGTGTGTCTCCACTGTGTGGCTGCGTCTCATCTCGGAGCGTGTGGTCCCCTCAGACCCTCTGTGGAACCTCCATAGACAAGGCCTCTTTGCCCCAGACATTCTGGAATGCACAGTCATCCGAGCACAATATCCCTGATTTCAGCCTGAAAAGTAGCAAGCTACTCTCATTATATCGACAGCCTACCAAAGGAATTAACTATTTGAAATGAATGTATCCACTCACTTAGAAATCAGCAAGTGTTTAGTAAGGTACTAGGTGCTGAAGATACAGAAGTCACCAAAAAAAAGCTACTCCCTTCCCTTACACTGTGTATAAGCAACTGGTGGAGGCAGACATATGTCAAATGACCAGGTAAGCAAGAATAAATTACCAAAACATTAAAAATAAAAAGAGTAGCCCTAGCTGGCTTGGCTCAGTGGATAGAGCGTTGGCCTGCGGACTGAAGGGTCCCTGGTTCGATTCCGGTCAAGGGCATGTGCCTTGGTTGCGGGCACATCCCCAGTGGGGGGTGTGCAGGAGGCAGCTGATGGATGTTTCTCTCTCATCGATGTTTCTAGCTCTCTGTCCCTCTCCCTTCCTCTCTGTAAAAAAAAAAAATCAATAAAATATGTTTAAAAAATAAAAATAAAAAAAGTAAATTACCAAAGAGGATGGTGACTTGGTGAAAGGAGCAGTAAAGGAGATAGAGAGGATGGACGGGCGCCTCGGAGGTGAGGCTGAGGCGCTGGTGACGCGCCTGGTCAGTGAGCGAGGCAGGAGCCGAGCACGATTCCCGTGCCGTGCACCAAGCTTGGGAGCCGGCGAAAGGGCCAGCCCGGGGGTGGAGGTGGTCATGAGTTTAGTCTTGAGCAAGTCAAGTCCTAGATGCCTCGGAATCATCTAAAAGAGATGTCAGGCCGGGACCAGTTTGGCTCAGTGGATAGAGCATCGGCCTGCGGACTGAAAGGCCCCGTGTTCGATTTCGGTCAGGGGCATGTACCTTGGTTACGGGCACATCCCCAGTAGGGGGTGTGCAAGAGGCAGCTGATCGATGATTCTCTCTCATCGATGTTTCTAACTCTCTATCCTTCTCTCTTCCTCTCTGTGAAAAATCAATAAAATATATTTTTTAAAAGATTTAAAAAATAAAAAATAAAAGAGATGTCAGATGAGTCGCTTCAGTATAGACATTTGGGAGTCGGGTGATGATGGAAAGAAAACCCTGGGTGTGGGTGAGGCTGCTTGAGGAGAAAGGATGGGTTGAGAAAATAATGGGATGCAAAACTAGGTCTTGGGGACCTCTACCACCGAGCTACCATTGGAGTCTCCCCAGTAGCAAGAGATTCCCGTCATTTTGCCACCGCTTCGGTGGTGTGACTTCCAGCTCTGCCACTGACCTTGTGCGTACCGCGAGCCCACTTACTTAACCTGCCTGAGCCTCTGTGCCCACACGCCACACATTCCTCCTCAGCCTTTGATCTCCCCCCTCTTCCTGCCTCACAACTGATGCCTGATTTCTACCTCAGAACCTCCTCTGGTCCCATCAGCTCCTGGCCCCTCAGTGGAAGGGAATGAGAGCTGCAAACCAGCGGTTCCCCTCCCTAGGGGTCCTCAAGTCTGGACGCCCTTTGGAACCACAGGGCGCTTAACAGGACTCGGATGCCCGGCCCCTCCCAGAGACACCGTAATTGGTCTGGATGACCTAAGTCTGGTGTGAATTTTCCGAAGCTCCCCAGGTGATGCCATGTGCGAGGCTGAGAATCACTAACTTAGAACCAGGAAAGCTGGGATGGCCAAAACCGGTGAACTCGTTCCCTGGCCTTGTACGCAGCTCCTTGACAGGGTTTCCCAAGCACCGCAATTGGCAGCTCCGATTGGGCACCTGTCTTTCAAGACCTTGACCATCTTTGACTTAAGAGGAAGGTTCTCTTCACCTCAGAATTGAGGAGCTGTGGCCCTCATGGGCCAAGAGCCTAGACTTTAGTATCAGTCCCAGCTCCTCTTGTGGGCTTAGCCCATCCCAGCTGCTATAACAAAATACCATAAACAGGGAGGCTTAACAACAACAAATTCTGGAAATTGGGAAGTCTGAGATCGAGGCACCAGCTGCTTTGGTATCTGGTGGGAACCCACTTCCTGGTTCGTAGCTTGAACTTTCTCGCTGTGCCCTCACACGGTGGAAGGTATGAGGGAGCTTTCTCGGTCCCCTTTTATAAGGGCACTAATTCCATTCCTAGGGGCCCTGCCCTCATGACCTAACACCTCCCAAAGACCCCCACTTCCTAATGCCATCACATTGGGCATTAAGTTTTCAGCATATAAATTGGGGGGGCACAAACATTCAGTCTATAGCACAGGTCTTGGGATTTGGGAAATCGCTGAAGATTTCTGAGTTTCAGTTTCCTCCCCTGTTGGGAAAGAAACATACTAACTTGCAATGGGGGATTGTCACAGGTGGGACTTGCTATAATCTCCATATACAGTAACCACTCCTAGAAATCTGTCCAAAAAATCATTTCAGGAGTCATTTCCACCAGCATCAAAGTTCCTCCTACACCCTGTGGGCTCTCGCTCTCTCTCTTTCTCCTCCCCTCCTTTATTCCCTGGCTATCCCCTTGTCTCTCCAAAATGTTGAACAGTACTAGGGCTATAGGACATGCCCAACAAATAAAGATTAACAGTAGCTACCACTTATTAAGTACCAACTGTGTGACAGAATCTATGCTGAGGAATTAGATCATTGATTTTCAACAGGTGTGTCACAAGAAATTTTTTTAACATGTCACGCCTGACTAATTTAGTCAGGGGCACTGACCTCTTTTCACGTAGATTGTCAATGACAACAGCCAACACAACCACTCGGTGTGCGTGAATCAAAATTATACATATTTTTTTGTCAGATTGGAGGGAAAAAATAGATGTTTGGGTGAGCTGCAGGATTTTAAAATTAGTTTATGTGTGCCATGAGATGAAAAAGGTTGAAAATCGCTGGTTTAGACTCAGATGCTCACATCAACGTCATGACACCAGTACTATGATCCCTCTTCATGTGGTCCTGGGAGTTTAGGCAATGACGTTGCCCACAGGGACACAGTTGGTTGTAGCAATGCAAGCCTGCCGGACTCTGGAGACAGAGTTCTCCCCTGTCCCTTGCACTGCAATATACTGTGGCTCACAGTTTGCTTATTGGTTCACTGGTATACTCAAACTATTTTAAAATGTTAGACTCTTGGTCTAGGAGGGGGATATTATAAATGCCAGGAGGGGGATGTTAAACCATGCTCCCTGTCCGGCCGGTGTGGTTCACCTGTTGAACGCTGACCAAGGAATCAGGAGGTGGGCGATTCAATTCCCAGTCTGGGCACATGCCTGGGTTTCGGACTCAGCCCACAGTAGGGGGGAATGCAAGAGGCAGCTGATCAATGACTTTGTCTCATCATTGATGTCTCTGTCTCTCTACCCCTCTCCCTTCCTCTCTCTGAAATCAATAAAAACATATTTAAAAAACAAAACCAATAAAAAAACAACCTATGTTCCCTCCACAGGACCCTAGGGTTCCATGGGATATCCCGACATGTGTTGGAGAACACGTGGACCAGCTCTGAGACCTCCAGCGCTGACCTTAATGAGAACCCACTCCCGTCTACCGGGAAAACCACCAATTTTACCGACGAGGAAACATGGAGGCAGAAGTCTCCTTTCCTCCAGGAATGCAAAAGACACATGGCTTTCCTGGTCCGCTGTGCCAAGCCACCATGTCTGCCACCACGGGGGCCCTTCCTCTGCCTGGTGGGCTCCCCATTAATACATGGGGTTGGTTGGGGGGGGGCAGGGGCACCCACCACACGGTCCAAGAGGCCTCCCTGTCCTGTCTGTACTCGGTTCCCAGGTCATTCCTATCAACCCCCCCGGCTGTCGTGTCAGAAAGTGCAAGCCTGCACTGAGAGCCACGTCACCCCGGAGCCCCCTGTTTATTTTCCTTTCTGGACACGTTGGTGACTCGGTGTTTGAAAAGCCACAGCGAGGCCGGAACGAGTCCGCAGGAGAATGGACGGTGGCCTCTCGGAGGCCTGCTGGTGATTTGGAATGTCCTTCAGAGGCCTTTTTAATAAACTTTGTTTGCATCTGCCTTGATGAGGAACACATTTGCCCGGGGCCGTGGGGGGATGTTTGGTTTTGAGGCTTCCCTTTCTTGGCCTTAGAAGTTCTTGGTGGCGGTGGCTGCCTGCGGGCCCCTGGGACTCCCCTGTGGAGGGCTGACCTGCCTCCAGCTTTGCCCCAGGAACTTTAGTCCTGCTACCCGCCCGGCCCGGTGTCCCTGATAAACTACAGAGCGCACCGCGCAGGGTCAGAAAGGTTGGAAAGTTCAACAGGAAAAAGTCCCATTGCCTTTCAAAGAAACGTCCAGGCCCGGCTTTGGAATTTGGGGTGTGTGTGTGTGTGTGTGTGTGTGTGTGTGTGTGTTTCGAAGGAATAAAACTATCCTATTTGCACATGATATGATTATTTATAGAGAAAAACTCAAAGGATGCTGCCAATCACTTGCTAAAACTAGTAAGTGAATCTAGCGATTTACAGTGCTGAATTTCGTGTTTTTTTTCAACCCATCGAGTAATATCTCTTTGACGCCTGCCTCTCCAGCCTACATCAGCTGTGAAATGTGGCTTCCGTATCTTACACGTACAGCAGGTCCTGGCCAAGAAACCCCATCACAAAGAGGAAAATGTTGAGGAGCCTGTTCCTCCCACTGCGTTTATCTCGCAGACCAGTGGTCGGCAAACTCGTTAGTCAACAGAGCCAAGTATCCGTACAACAATTGAAATTTCTCTCGAGAGCCAAATTTTTTAAACTTGAACTATATATAAACTTGAACTATATATATAGGTAGGTACATTGTTATTAACTTAATTGGGGTACTCCTAAGCTGGCCTCTGCTAAAAATTCAAGGGGCCAAAGAGCCACATGTGGCTCGCGAGCCACAGTTTGCCGACCACTGTCCCCAGACAGAAGTAGCAGCAACCAGTGGCTTTCCCAATTTCCCCCCCATGTGGCGAGCCTCCTGAACCCCTGACCTGCTGCTGCTCACACAATGTTCTATTTGGTCGGCCAGGGGCGAACGCTCTGCCCCACGTGCTCTGTGGTCTGGGTGAGTGTGAGCTGATCACCCGTGCTCTGGGGAAAGGGTGGCAATGCCGCCTTCACTGGTACTTGTTTCCTTCTGCCTCTTGTGTGCACACAGCAGACGTGGTCCGGGTGAGCCGGGGAGGGTGGCAGCAATTCCAGGTCAGGGCGCAGGAAGGAGGCAGCAAGACAGAGATCTTGCCCCATTTATTCAGGGCGGCTTCCATGTGGCCCAAGGTACTGAGGGCTCGTGTTTGGCAAAAATAACAGCAGCATAGAGGAGGAATGGCAAGGTGAAGACCAGGTGAGAAGCACGCTACAAGTCACGGAGGCCCAAGTCTGTGACCCGCTGGGAGTCAGGGCCGTGCCAGAGGAACAGGGTTTCCCTGTATCTCTCTGGAATCACCGTGAGGCTCGGCTCTGCTTCCTGGCTGTGTGGCCCTGGGCAAGTTGCTTAGCCTCTCTTCGCTTCAGTGTTTCTCTCCTGTGAAATGAGTACAGCAGTACTTTCCTTGAAGGGTTGTTTTTACAGTTAGAAATAATATATGATGTATATGTATATGTATATGTATATGTATATGTATATGTATATGTATGTACAGAAAAAATATGGAAGGATAAACACCAAAGGTGGGGGGTGGGGGGGTGGGAGAGGGCTGAATGTGGAAGAGAGGGAGGGAGGCTTCCACTTCCACCAGGTAGATAGTATAACAAGTGTAGCCCCGCTGGTGTGGCTCAGTGGTAGACTGTCAACCTATGAACCAGGAGGTCACAGGTCGATTCCTGCTCAGGGCACATGCCCAGGTTGCAGGCTCAGTCCCCAGTAGGGGTCGTGCAGGAGGCAGCTGATCAATGCTTCTCATCATTGATGTTTCTCTCTTTATCTATCTATCCATCTATCTATCTATCCATCTATCCATCTATCTATCTCTATCTCTGCCCCTTCCTCTCTGGAGTCAATAAAAGTATATTTTAAACAAACAGAGAAAGAAGTAACAGTGTGAGGGAAGAGAGAGAGAAGAAGAAATGTGTGTGTGTCTGTACTTGTGTGTCTATGCGTGCGTGCCTGCACAGGTGACGTATTTTATAATATGCCTGGCACACTGCACGTAATAAATGTTTAATAAGTGATAGCTATTTCTTTTCCTCTCAGAAAGTCCTAGGTGGTCATTCCCGTGGTGAAGGGCCGGTCCCCACCGAAAGCCTCCTGCAGACGTCCCTTTTGATGCTGACGGGGGACAGAGGGAGGCGATTTAGACAAAAGGGCCCCTAATCCCTCCTTTATTTTGGTTCAGAAACACCAACGGGAGAGGAAGCTGGATGTGCGGACCCTCCACGGGTCACTTTCTTGTTATGAAACCCGAGAGCGAGCAGTTCCTGCCCGACTAGCGAGCCTGCGGCTGCCCTCCCAGCCTGGGCTGGGGCCCCGCTGGGGCTGGGCTCTCACCCCGGCCCGGTGGCCCCGGTGCCTCCCTCCCGGTGCCATCCTGGGGGGCGGCCCAGCTATGCAGTGCCAAACACGCCCGCCGCAGCCCGCTCCCTAACGTCACGTGTCCCGAGTAAATGGAGCTGTTGACTCGGACTAATGAGATGAGGGCCTTTCCTAAAGAGCAATCTGCGTGAGGCTAAGAAAAACAGGATTTCTCAGCGGAATTAGGCTCCTAATCCCCGGCTTCCCCGGCCTGGAGGAGCTGGGGGCCTCCCCGAGGTGCCCCGTCAGGAGCTGGCCAGAAGCCGCATTCCTGCTCTGCTGCCTCCAGTCCGCCCCCCCCCCTCCCCGGCCCCGGCGGGAACATGGGAACTGCACCCCTGAGCTGTGGCAGCTGGGGTTGCTGAAGGGGCCCCTCAGTCCCCTCGCCATCACCCTCGATGAGTGTATTTCTCTCAAGAGGTAGGTGCTATCTCACACCGTGGCCACCCAGGCTCGCTTTCCAAATGGAAGTGGATTAAAGGCAGAAATGGGGAGTGGGGGCACCCACACACACACACACACACACACCCAAGCGTACAAAAGAAAAATCAGAACTATAAGAGGGGCTGTGCCATAAGGCAGTCTGCAAAGGAGCTGGCCACCCGCTGGGGCCACACGCTCTCACCTTCCCCTCTCTCTCCCTGTGGGCTCCTAGGAGTGGGGACCTCGTTCCAGCGGCCTCTGCCCTCAGGCTGGTCGGGACCAGGGCTTGCGGTGAGGACTACGCCAGGACGCTTGGGAGAAGTGCTGGCCTGCAGCGCCCCTTTTATCAGTGGCCCGCCACCGCCCGGGCAGGGAGCGGGTTAGAGTTGTGGCTCCCGCCAGAACAGGAGGCGTTCCTAACCTGGCGAGGCAAGGCAGGCGTGGGAAAGGGACCCGGGGAACCAGGACGAACGGAGCTCAGAGAAGAGAGAGAGATTCCATCCCGGGCCAGAGAGGGCTTCCTGGAAGAGCTGGAACTTCCTGTGGACCATGCAGGGAGAGGCAGGCCTGGGAGAGGTGGGGAAGGGGAGGGTGACACTCAGGGAGGGGAACCGCAAAGGCAAAGGGGGGGAGCCAGAAAAGAGCCCGGCGATGGCGGAAAGTCTGCAGAGGGGGCGCCTGGAGGAGAGGTGAGCTTGTTGGGGGAGACAGGGCGGTAGGCAGCGGGGCCCTCACGTGGGCCAAACAAGGCTCAGGATGGAGAATGAGGGTCTCCACCAGGAAGGTCTGCACCAACCAAAACGCTTCCTCGCTGACCGCTGTGCACACCCCGCTGGGTCCTGCCTCCTTGCCTTTCCTCGTGCAGCGCCTACCCCCTCTAAGGCCTCCTAAGGCTTAGCCCCTCCTCTGCCCTCATAAGTACCCAAAGCCCACCTCCCCCCAGAAGCCTTCTGGAAAGGAAAAGCATCATCGGTTTTGGAGTCAGACTGGGTCTGAGCAAGTCCTTCATCTTCAACATACCTCATCTGCCTACTCGTACTTGCTTACCTGCGGAGTGGGGGAAATAGCTACCTCCATGGCTACCGTGAGGATGAAATTAGATGAGGTATGCAGAGTGCCTAGTAGGTGTCTGACGCATAGTAGGTTCCTCAGGAAACATTTGTGGTATGAATGGGTTCAAAGCCATGTGACCTCCAAACTCCTTCCATTCTACCCAGAAAGGTCTTTTGTCCATCCTGTGACACCCTAGTCCAGGGGTGGGCAAACTTTTTGACTCGAGGGCCACAATGGGTTCTTACACTGGACCGGAGGGCCGGAACAAAAGCAGCCTGACCATGCTGGCACTCTCATTCTTGGGCTGCTGGTGAAGGAGCGGAGGGGAGAGCAAGAGAACCCTCCGCTCTTTCGGCTCCGCGGGCCGGATCGAACAGCCAAATGGGCCCGATCCAGCCCGAGGGCCATAGTTTGCCCACGGCCACCCTAGCCCCTTCTTTCCTTTCCACACTTGCTGGTGTAGGCTAACCCCAACCCCATGGAGTTCCAGCGCAAGGCTCGGGTCGGCATCCTCAGGCCTGACATCACATGACTTCCTAATAGTGTACCCAACATTACATGCTGCTCTCTCAGAGGGCGTGTCCGGCTGTCCACTCCTTGGGGACAGAAAACCCTCTACCGTCCCACGTCCCCTCCACAGTGCCCAGGACCACAGTGGGCACAGCCACATGCTGGGCAGGGGCTGCTGCTCAAACCTCTTCAGGAGCCAGGCAGGTACCGTACTCGCAGAGGAGGGGTGCCAGCCCAGTGGCAAACAGCAGGGCCCGGTGGGGCCTGTGGCAAGCTGGGGGGCTTTCCTGCGTGTTTGCTGACAGACGTGGGACAGGGAAGAGGCTCTACGAAGACCAAAGTCTTGGGTCACTAGCTCATCAGGTGCCTTCCCCTCTCTCTGGACCACGGGGGGCGCTGCTTGTCCAAAGAGGCCTCCCAGCCCTCCCGGGGCAGCTCCCAGGCTGTGGAGCGGATCAAAGGAAGGAGTCGGTGCTTACGGGAGCACTCTGAAAGCCTGAGGTTCTGTGGAAACCTGAGGGACCGCGTTCGGAAGTCCTAACAGCTCTCCCCCAAACCAGACCCCTAATCTCCGATGATCAGGAACAGGTATGCGGTAAGGGGAGCTTAAAAGGCCCCTGCTGCCCCGCTGGGAGCCGCCTGCTATCTCCCCGGGATCTCCGGCGGCCCTGGCTCCACGACGGGGTGGTAATTGGGTCCCTCTGGAAAACAGCAGAGGCAGCTTAGGGCAGCTGGAGGCGGCAGAAACCCTATCCCCTCCAGAGCCCTGACATTCTCATCAGCTCCTTTCCCGCCTGCCAGCCAGGCCGCCGGCTTCCTGAGACCACCCAGCTTCCCGCCCTCCCCTGTTCCCATGGCTCCCTGTTGCCCCTCCCGCTGCCCTGGCAGAGGCCAGGGCCTGGAGGTGCCCCAGGCCTGCCTTCTCTCCAAGGTCTCGGTGGCAGCTGCCAAATGGCACTGTGACCTCCTCACCCTCCAGCTCCAGCGTCACTCTTGCCTCCTGGGCCACGGGGGCACGGAGCCCCACCTGTGGCCCAGCCTGACCCCAGCCACCGAGGACAGCTGTCGCCAGGTACCAGGGGCACAAGCTGCCCCTGAACAAGTGTGCTCACTGGCTTCGGATCAAAGGCGCTACTACGGTACCAGAGCGTTACCGGCGCTCAGCCACCTGCTCTTTGCCTGGCGCTTTCCAAATTCTCCCAGCGGCTCCAAGAGGCAGTGTTAGACCCATCTCTCCGACACGGAAGCTGCAGCTCAGAGAGGTGAGGCAACTTGCCACGATGCAAAAATGGAATCCGCCCCCCCAGTTCTGACTATTGGCTCCACGCTTGTGCTATCGAATCCCTTATGTGTTCCCTTCACAAACTTTTACTGAGCACCAACTATGCATCAACCTCTGTTAGAGCACAGGGAATAAAAGTATGCACCAAACAGACATGATCCCTGCCCACATGACACCGACAGAGTAAGAGGAGAAATAAACACTAAGGATGAGATGGGAGAAATTATTTGTTAAAGTTTTTTTTTTTTTTTTAAGAAAGAGAGGGAGAGCCGAAACCGGTTTGGCTCAGTGGTTGAGCGTCGGCCTGCGGACTGAAAGGTCCCAGTTGGATTCCGGCCAAGGGCATGTACATTGGTTGCGGGCACATCCCCGGTAGGGGGTGTGCAGGAGGCAGCTGGTCGATGTTTCTTTCATCAACGTTTCTAGCTCTCTATCTCTCTCCCTTCCTCTCTGTCAATAAAGTATATTTTTTTAAAAGGAAAGAGAGAGAGAGAGAGAAAGGAAGAGAGAGGGAGACAGAGAGAAACATTGGCCGGCTGTCTCCTGCACACTGCCAGAGCTCTACAACCAGGGCATGTGCCTTGACCAGGAATGGGACCAGTGACCTTTTGGTGAACGGGACAATGGCCAATCAACTGAGCCCCACCGGCCAGGGCAGATGGAGAAATTTGTAAGCAGAGATGGTAATAATAAATGCTGTAGAAGAACTGCAGAGGCTCTGCCCGAGGTCAGACCTGGGAGGTGAAAGCATGTTCACGGGGAGAAGCCAGTGGGCTGAGGGGAGGTGGGCATAAAGGAGTGGGTCCGGGTACAGCGGACAGGAAGTGGCTGGCGTGCAGGAAGCCCAGGGAGAGCCCCCCGGAGGAGCTCTGGGCTTTACTGGCCAAAGTATTTGCTGCTGTTCCTAAAAGCTCCCGCAGCAAGCCGCTGGGGCGAGAGCATCAGGCCGGCACGTCTCAGGACCGCCCCGGCCGCCGCGTGGCTGTGGATTGTTCACACACACACACACACACACACACACACACACACACCCCTCCTGACCACCCATTCCAAGAATCCCTCTCAGACCCAATCTTGTCCATCTCAAGTCAGAGACCCAGCGAGCTACTCTGAACAGAAACAGAAACATAAACGCCTATCACTTCACAGCCAGCGAGAGCAGCAGGTCCCAAAGACTGCGGCTGAGAGGGGTGGGTACACTCCAGGTTCACCACGTGTGGGGCTGAAAACCGGCCATGTGTACAAAGGAACCATCTTGCTGGTTTATTTTTTTCCTACAGATTTAAAGGAATGTCTCGAGCTTCTTCAAATCAATTGACTTGCAGTTCCATCAAAAGTCTGCACTATCTTTAAATCCCCCCCCCCCAAAAAAAGTTAAGGAAACTGTGTGATAACCAAACAACGAAATACTACTCAGCAATAAATATGAGCAAACTACTGATATACACACAACATGAATGAATCTCAATAGCATGTGCTGCCGAAACCGGTTTGGCTCAGTGGTAGAGCGTTGGTCTGTGGACTGTAAGGTCCCGGGTTCGATTCCGGTCAAGGGCATATACATTAGTTGCGGGCACATCCCCGGTAGGGGGTGTGCAAGAGGCAGCTGGTTGATGATTCTTTCTCATCGAAGTTTCTAGCTCTCTCTCTCCCTTCTTCTCTGTAAAATATCAATAAAACATATATATATTCAATAGCATGTGCTAACTGGAAGATTTACTCAGCCATAGCCAGTTTTGCTCAGTGGATAGAGCGTCGGCCCGAAGACTGAAGGCTCCTGGGTTCGATACTCACTACATAACTAGGTTGCAGGTTTCATCCTGGTCCTAGTTGGGGCATGTGCAGGAGGCAACCAATCAATATGTCTTTCTCACATGAATATTTCTCTCTCTGTCTCTCCCCCTTCCTTTCACTCTCTAAAAATTAATGGGAAAAATATCCTCGGGTGAGGATTAACAAAAAGAGAAAACTTACCCAAAATAGTGCATCTGGTAAGAACCCATTCACATGAATTTTTTAAATGGGCAAACCAGTCGGTGGGGTAAACATCAAAAGAGTGGTTACTTCTGCCTGAGGGAAGAGATTGACTGGGAAGGAGCAAGAGGGAACTTCCTACAGAGAAGATGATGTCCTATAACTTGATATAGATTGGCATTACACAAGTGTATGCAATCATCAAAACTCATGGATGGCAGAGTTAATATTTGTACCTAGAGGGGGGGAAAGAGCCATAAATACCTAAGTTAGTAACACGCATGCTGAATTGCTTAGGGATGACGTATACTAATGTCTGCAACTTATTTTGAAATGTATCAAGACATAAGATAGATAGATGGATGAATAGAGGGCTGGGTGAGTGGGTAGATATATAATAAAGCAAATATAACAACATAATTGTAGATTCTGGGTGGATAGTATATGTATTATGTTTGAAGATTTTCTTAATGAAATGATAGGGGAAAGGGAATCATTATCAATAACATCCTAACTATAACATGGAATGAAATTAAAGAAACCTGGGTTCCTATATGGACAAGGCCATTTCCTACCTGTTTGATCAGGGGCAAGACTTAAATTTGCCAAATCTCAATATCATAGTGCATAAAAAGCTGATTAAAAAAAACAAACATCTGTGTCCTCGAGTTCTTGTGAGGATGATATGAAAGAACATATGCAAAGGGCTTGGAAAGGTTCATTGTGACCTGAAGCTATAAAGCACAATAAAAAGAGTCTTCCATTACAAACTCACAGAATTCTGTTTAAAAATATCCTTTGTTTTCAACTTCCAGCTCTCTACAAAAAAAAAGGTAATCCTAACATACCAGCAATAGAGGAAACCAAAAGCTCATGCGCTGACACGGAAGAAACCCCAGGTCGGGGGCAGAAGGCTTAGAGACTGGAAAATGTATCTGTAGGTGAGAAACTCCAGTTCTAATCCCCTTCTAGGAATGAGAGACAGGGCTTTGGGATCACTCAAGTTAAATTAGGAGTGAGAATCCTGCATAAAGTCAGGAATTTTGCAGAGCCACGTCCTTAGTGAAAAGAAGAAGAACTCTCCCACCAGCCCAGAGACATAGCAATAAAGTTTGTCTCTTCCTGGTCTCCCATTAGAAATCAAAATACCAACCTTGTATCAGGTGATGGTTTAGAATTAGACTTACACCAGCCACATCGTGCGGCAAAACCAAGTCAAAAAATTAACAAATACATAAAAAATAGGTCTCAAGCTGATGATACCTCCAGGGCACCTGACAAAACCAAAATAAAACCTCTCTGTAGGGTCATTCCAACACCTCAGGCAGTTCGGGATTCCCACAGGGAAAGAAACCACCGAGGGAAATGGCAAACCATGCAGAGAAACGTTTGCCGTGAGCAAGAGTTTCCAGAAACAACAGGAGAAATGGCATCCCAAGAGCTTCTGATAATTGAACGTTCTGAAAGGCTAGAAGTATATTTCAAATAATGAAAGAGAAAGGGGGAAGAATAATGA
Source organism: Vespertilio murinus (assembly GCA_963924515.1). Lineage (NCBI taxonomy): Eukaryota > Metazoa > Chordata > Mammalia > Chiroptera > Vespertilionidae > Vespertilio > Vespertilio murinus. Next base: position 28,485,518 of record OZ004715.1, on the reverse strand, counting down.
AATCCTAGGTAGCCCCTTTTAAAAACAACCGAATAAAATTTCTAGAAATGGCCGAGACCAGTTTGGCTCAGTGGATAGAGCGTCAGTCTGCGGACTGAAAGATCCCAGGTTCGATTCCGGTCAAGGGCATGTACCTTGGTTGCGGGCACATCCCCAGGAGGGGGTGTGCAAGAGGCAGCCGATTGATGATTCTCTCTCATTGATGTTTTTAACTCTCTATCCCTCTCTCTTCCTCTCTGTAAAAAATCAATTTAAAAGAAAACATTAAATTTTTTTTCTAGAAATGAAAAAATATAGTCATCAAAATTGAAATTTTAGTAAATGGGTAACATTGTAGAATGGATGGAGCTGAAAAGAGAATTACCGAGTTAGACAATCGCTATGAGGAAGTCACCAATACGACTGCACAGAGAGGCAAAGCGATGAAAAGTATAAAAGAGGGAATGAAGAGGTTCAACAAGTGTGTAATAAGAAAGAACAAAAATAATGGGGAAGAGGAAATATCAAAAGCTATAAGAGCCAAGAATTCTCAGTAATGATGAAAAGCTTGAATCTCCATAAGGAAGAATAACTCCAGTCCCCAAGCAGATTATGTAAAAACTAGAGGCCCAGGGAAGGGAGTGGGGTGGGGGGGGGGGGGGGTGGTCCTTCAGCCCGGCCCGCACTCCCTCGCAATCCAGGACCCCTCAGGGGATGTAGCAGTGTGCCAAGTGGCAGGTGACCAGGGAGGAGCCAGAACCGGGCCAGGCACTGCACTGCTTGTGCCCATCCTGGCCCAGGGAGCCTGGTGCCACTGCTCAGTAGTGCTGCCGGAGTCAGGAGAGGCTCCCTCCACCACAGCTGCACTCGCCAGCTGTGAGCCCTGCTTCTGGATTAGCGCGCTCCCCCTGTGGGAACACACTGACCACCAGGGGGCAGCTCCTGCATTGAGCGTCTGCCCTCTGGTGGTCAGTGCGTATCATAGCAACTGGTGGACCAGTCATTCTAGTAGTTCCATCGTAATGGTCACTTAGGTATCCATGCCTAGAAATATATTAAACCTGCAGAATACCAAAATAAAATCTTAAAAGCAACTAGCGAGAACAGATACAATACCTACAAAAGAACAATAAAGCTTACCACAGAACTCCTCTATAGCAACCCCAGAGGCCAGAAAGTAATAGAATATCCCATGTAAAGTATGGTATAAGGAATATAGTCAGGAGTCTATAATAATAAAAGCATAATATGCTAATTAGACCAGATGTCCTTCCGGATGTCCTTCCTCCCAGACAAAGCTGCAGTGGGTGGGTGGGGGCCAGGGCTCAGGCCCCTGCACAGATTTCGTGCTTTGAGCCTCTAGTATTGTAATAACTATGTATGGTGGCAAGTGGGTGCTGGAAATATTGGGGAATCACTTTGCAAAGTATATGATTGTTTAACCATTATGCTGTTCACCTGAAACTAATACAAAATACTACTGAATGTTAAAGAAAGAAAAAATAGAACATTGCCTGGCACACAGTAAGTGCTCAATAAAATGTTACTTCTAGCAAAGCAAACAAATAAATAACTTTGAAAAAAATAGTATCCCTTCATCATCTAAGTGCAACTCTGTATTTATTATTTTATCTTTTGTATTTTGGCCATCTTTTGTTGGCAAAGGACAAAATTCCAGTTTGAGTTTGGCCTACCACTTTGAAGCTACATTCAATACATTTTTTATTCCCACCTCTCCGGTAGTGAACCTAGGAAGAATGACCCTCATTGCCTGCCAAGAATACGTGTTCCAGAAACCAAAACAAAGCCCGAGAAGTCACACGCCCAGTGTCACTTCTGCTGCCTCATATTGGTCAAGACAGTTACAACCTCACCCAGGTCCACGGGGAGCGGACATGACCCCACCTCACAGTGCGAGGAGGGTCACAGAATGTTGAGGCCATATTTTACAACTGTCCCCTGCCAGTGGGACACAGCTAAAATTTGGAGCAATTAGAAGTGGGAGGTGCTGAAACCGGTTTGGCTCAGTGGATAGAGCATTGGCCTGCGGACTGAAGGGTCCCAGGTTCGATTCTGGTCAAGGGCATGTACCTTGGTTGCGGGCACATCCCCGGTGGGGGGTGTACTGGAGGCAGCTGATCGATGATTATCTATCATCGATGTTTCTAACTCTCTATCCCTCTCTCTTCCTCTCTGTAAAATATCAATAAAATATATATATATTTTTAAAGTGGGCGGTAAAGAACAAAGAACAACACTAGCGAGATCCCTAATTTATTGGGCATATATCATGTTCCAGTCGCTTTCACGTATCCTTACATCAGACCCGTAAGACAGGGAGAAATACGATTCCCCTTCTCACAGAGAAGGAACCTACACTCATAGAGTTGGCGCGAATGCCCAAGGTCATACAGCTAATGAGTGGCCAGCTTCAAATCCAGGGCAACCACCTTGTAAAATCCAGGCTTTTACCGACTCTGCTGTCCTAATGCCTATAGTCGCTGAGCCGTGATAACTTACTCTAGCCCTGAATAAGTTACTCTGATCCCGAAGCTGCCTGTGAAGAATTCAAGCTTGGCCCTAACCGGTTTGGCTCAGTGGATAGAGCATCAGCCTGTGCACTGAAGGGTCGCAGGTTCGATTCCGGTCAAGAACATGTACCTTGGTTGCGAGCACATCCCCGGTAGAGGGTGTGTAGGAACATCTCTCAAAGAGATGTTTCTCTCTCATCGATGTTTCTAACTCTCTATTCCTCTCTGTAAAAAATCAATAAAATATTTTTTTAAAAAAAAAAAAAAAAAGGAAAGAAAGAAATCAAGCCGAAACCGGTTTGTCTCAGTGGATAGAGCGTCAGCCTGCAGATTGAAAGGTCCCAGGTTTGATTCTGGTCAAAGGCATGTACCTTGGTTGCGGGCACATCCCCAGTAGGGGTTGTGCGGGAGGCAGCTGATCGATGTTTCTAACTCTCTATCTCTCTCCTTTCCTCTCTTTAAAAAAAATCAATTTATATATATATATATATATATATATATATATATATATATATATATATATATATATATATAAAGAATTCCAGCTTGGAGGCAGCCATCAGGGGAGGGAGGTGGCATCCAGAGCGGGGCTTCCTGTGTAAACAGGAGGCACGTGGGAAGCGGCACTGCGGCTCGGGGACAATGGGCGGGGAGCAGGCAGGCCCTCCTGTCTCCGGTGGGCGCCCGGCTGCAGGCGGCGGGGCAGGAACAGCCGGGGCCTGGCTCCCGGGCGCCTGGCCCCGGAGAGGAACTGCCCCTCTCATGGCTTTCCCAAGAGGAAGCTCCCCGCTGCTCCTCGGGAAGCCCTTCCCAGCGCAGGCCTCCGCTGTGCCCGGACCTCCCCTTTCTTCTTCGGGAGCCTGTTGTCTTTGGGGCTAATCTGGGACGCGGGTCTCCTCTGAAGTCCCCGCGGCCCCGAGGCCTGGAGGGTGTGGGCAAGTCAGGCCAGGCCGATCCAGGAGGCAGCCACCCCTGAACGTAGGCCGATGGGAGGAAAAGCATCCTACAGTTAAAAAACAAAACAAAACATGGGATATGGAAAGCATAGCAGTCCTGACTCCACATCCCAGTTCTAACTAGCCGTGTGACCTTGGGCAAGACTCATAACCTCTGTGAGCCAGTCTTCTCCTCATTTGTAAAAGCAGGCGAAATAATATCTCCCCCGAAAAGAGTGGTTCGAAGATCAAATGAGATAATCCACTTAAGCAGCACCTAGTAAGAGTTGCACAGCAGTAACTATGAGTATTTCAAATATATAAGAAGCCCCCCACACACACACCTTTGTCCCACAGCTAGTCTACTGCGCCATCTGAATTTTCACATTAAAGAGAGACTTTGTCACCACGAAAGCACCGGTCGTCCGTAGGGGACAACGCCCCAGGCCTGGGAAGCCAGGGAGGCCTGGGTCGGGTGGAGGCCCTGACCAGTGTCTTCCCAAGGCTCTGTAACACCACACACTCTTGGTCACCTCCCACTTCTTTTTTTTATTATTACTATTATTATTAAATCTTTATTGTTCACATTATTACAGTTGTCCCTCTTTTTTCCCCATAGCTCCCCTCCACCAGGTTCCCACTCCACCCCCTTCCTTCCCCTCCCCACTGCCCTCACCCACAGGTGTGTGATTTGTGTCCAGTCTCTCCCCACACACACCCCCACCTCCCACTTCCTTGGCTATTCCTGCTTCCATCATTTTGCAGGCTCCCCAGCCCTACTCATCTCTTTTTCTTTCATGTCTCTCCTCTCTTCCTCTCTCCACACCTTCTCTGGGTGACTGCATCCTGTCCCACCTCTGGGCTAATGACTCCCGACCCTCTCTCTCCTGAGTCCAGATGAGCAGGTCCGAGTGGCTCCCAGATCTCTCCTCCTGGATGCCCCTTCGGCACCTCAGTTGCAACCTGTTCCACACGGATCATCATCCTCTTACCCCAGAAACCTGTGCCTCCAAGCTTTCCCTCCCTCGGGGAATGACCGAACCCCATGCCCAGCTGGCCACGTCAGACACCCAAGAGTTGTTCTCACTCGGTGCTCACTCCCACTCGAGTCAGTTATCAAGTCTCACAGATCTCACTTCCTAAATGTCCCCGGGGGTGCGGCCTTTTCCCCATCCACCTGCTCCTCTCTTAGCTCAGGCCCATCAGCTAACCAAGCGGACTTCGTGTGTTCAGGCTCGGCCCCCGCCAGCCATCTTCCTCGCTGCAGCCAGAATCAGCTTCCTAGCATGCAAACCCTCCCTTCCCCTCTCGCTGGACAGCCCCGGAGTCTCAGGGTGGCACCCTAGGCCCTCGATCACGTAGACCTTGTTAACCTGTCCGGCCTCATCGCCCGCTGCCCCCCACCCCTCCCCCACACTGGCCACTGGTGGTTCCCTGAGAGCACCACGCCCTGCCCCAGCTCTGAGCCTGTACACATACGCTGCTTCTTACCGGTACACCTTCCCCTCGCCGCCCCTGGCTCTTACTCATCCCTCAAGACTAAGCCCCGGCATCACCTCCTCCAGGAAGACTTCTCCCCCTCCACTACCACAGCCTCAACCGTGCTTCATCGCAGCACTTAACATACTCAACTGTTCACCTATCCAACTCGCCACTCAACTGTACTTTCCCAAGGGCGAGAACAAAGTCTAGATATCCTCAGGCCTAGCACAGGGCCAGGACAGCGATTGTGCCTGGATATGGTCACATGTGCATGAGTGAATGAATGAATAACACGTTCTACCAGCCATGGAGTGGCATCTAAAGGCAGTCCTTGGGGGGAAGCCAGTCGTAAACAAATCCACATATATGCTGGACTTTTCCTCTTCCCAGATGGCTCATAAAGCTTAAAATTTGCAAACAATTTTACCCCAAAGTCCCAGGAGCCAAAGAAAGTCTGGTGGGATCTTTAACAACAACAACAACAAATATATATATATATATATATATATATATATATATATATATACACATTCTTCCCAGGCATGAAACACAGAGAAACACCAGGAAGCATTTGGTAAGCACAGACTGCCATATACTAAAATAATAGGCATTCTAGATGGGCAGTTTTCCTAAGACTCAACCTGGAGAGAAAAGAGGTCGGGGTAAGGGGTGCACATGCACAGGTGAGAACACGCATGTATCTCTGTGCACAGATCTGTAGGCGTGTGGGGGGGCACGGATGTGCGGAATGCATGTGCCACTGTGTGGGCACAGACCCAAGCTTCCATGTTTGTGTTCTCTATTCATATACTAGTACGCTTCAGATTAAGGAAAGACCAACCATCCCTTGACGTAAACTAATATCCCAGAAGCCTTTGCCAAGTGCCAAAAAACATAGGCGCCCATTTCTCATAGAAAATTAGACCCAAGGCCGTCCAACCTGTCCTTAATGAAGTGCCGGCCTCCACGCTCAAGGTGTTCCCTCCATCTGGACTTTACCTTGTCTCCAGCGCCTCAGCCACGCCTTGCAGCCCCAGGGGAATTGCAGCTGTTTCCACCATTTCAACGAACCCTTTATCCCCTTCCTGGGGCAGGCATCCACATTTTATTCCCTTCCTGGGGCAGGCATCCGAGTCAGGGCTCAGGGGCAGGCAGTGAGAGCTTGCGTGGAAAAACCAGCAGCCTGCGTGGTTCCCTGAGAACAACAAGAAGATATAAAGAGGGTAAGGCGACTGGGGTGCAAGACTGGGTGCCTGGGCCTGTTCATGAGCCCGGTGGCCCTGCACACTGAGCTGGGCAGGCTCCCTGCGGACTTCCTGCCTGGCCCAGGGGAAAGAAAACTCTCTCCTGCCTGCCCGTCCCGGCCCCTGCCCTGGCCCCAATCACTGGCCGCTACTTCTGGCTGGTGGGCGTTGTGGGGCAGTGGAGCAGTACAAAGTGGTGAAGACCCCATACACAATCAGGGGAGCCCCGTTTCCACCCCCAAGGGAACAAGGTGACCTCAGTCGGTGTTCTACCCCTTAGGCAGGTGTTGGCAGGCCGGCACACCCGGAAGCTGTGCCTGCCTTTCTCCACCCAAGAGCCTGGTGAGGCAGCCAGCAGTCTTTGCCTTAGAGCCCTGTAGGACCCTCTCCTGTCCTGAATCCCGCTCTTCTTCATCCCCACACCTTACTACCCATAAACACGCGCATGCAGAGCCCTAACGCTTGTCCTTCTCCCGGGAGACTTCCTACCTCTCACAGAACTAGAAGTCAATCCTGATCTGATTCATACGAGAGTGTAAATGACTAATAGCACTGACTGCCTAATATTTCCCCAGACTAAATCTTCACCTAAAAGAAAAGGAAAAAAAGAACTAACGCCGAAACCGATTTGGCTCAGTGGTAGAGCGTCGGTGTGCGGACTGAAAGGTCCCGGGTTCGATTCTGGTCAAGGGCTTGTACCTCGGTTGCGGGCACATCCCCAGTAAGGGGTGTGCAGGAGGCAGCTGGTCGATGTTTCTCTCTCATTGATGTTTCTAGCTATCTATCTCTCTCCCTTCCTCTCTGTAAAATATCAATAAAATATATTTTAAATTAATTAATTAATTAATTAATAAGCCGAAACCGGTTTGGCTCAGTGGATAGAGCGTCGGCCTGCGGACTGAAAGGTCCCAGGTTCGATTCCGGTCAAGGGCATGTACCTTGGTTGCGGGCACATCCCCAGTGTGGGCAGCTGGTCGATGATTCTCTCTCATTGATGTTTCTAACTCTCTATCCCTCTCTCTTTCTCTCTGTAAAAAAAAAAAAAAGAACTAACACTAAATGTACCATCCCACAGATTCATTCAACACACGTTTCATGCCAGACGTATAGAGCCCTCAGGTACTGGGACTACAAAGATGGTAAGAACATAGCCACGACCCTCAAGGAACTCCAAGTCTAGCAGAAGGAGACAGACAAGGTGCCATGGGACCTTACACACCCAGCCCCGCTTACTGAAACAGTTTATTAGGCCAGGGAAGACCTCCAAGAGGGGGTGACGCTTGAACAGATCTAAAGGATAAGCAGCTGGGAATAGGCTGATAGGCAAGTCACCTTGGCCGTGGCCAAGTAGGACGGCCTGAAGGCCCACCTGAACAAGGGTGCACCCCTAGTTTTGGAGTGAGAGAAGGGGTATACAGGAACACGGGACGCCCAAAACATGTCATGCTGAGATGGCCATAGGGCCGTTGAAAGTAGGAGGCATGTCCAACTCCCCTTGAGAGTCCTGCTTCTGGCACACACACACTAAGGAAAGTTGGTTGAATTACACACCAAGCTTGTGTTCTGTTGTGGATCAAGAGTGCGTTGTTTTTGTTCCCAATCAGAATGAAGTAAACTCTTCAGGGGTAAAAGCTAGGTATTTCCATATGTCCTCTACAGAACTTGGCATATACCTCGCCACTGGACAAACACACAGCTGAAATGCCTCGTTGTTGAAGCAGTAACAGGCTGTCCTCTGGCCTCTGCCACGTGCAGTGCATCGATGGGCAGCTCAGCCCCACTGTGGCCTCTCCTGGGAGACTTGACCTTTATCCGCCATGTCTTTTCAGGTCACCCAGCCATAAACCTCTCTTTTCTCCTCTTCCCTCCAGTCCCACCTGTGTCTTGGACTGGGAATCTCTGTACAGGCTGTTGTGTATTCGTCACCTGGAGTTCCCCATGGGCAGAAATCACACTTTGCTCCTCTCTTCATCCCCACACCTAAAACAGCACTGCACAGAGCCGGGGTTCCACAAATGTGAGTGAAGAAACAAATGATGTAACTGGGGAACTAGTGAATTTGTTCATTCATTCTCTCCTTTCTTCTTTCGGGTGGAGGACACAGTCTAACATCTTTCAAGACCCACAAAATCAGCCATTTCCTAAATAACCACTGTCGTTGTCATTAAATATAAGAAGAATCCAACATTCATCCTGCCTGTCCTTCCCAGACCCTACCTCAGGGCAATCAAAAGGCTGATAAACAGTGAAGAAATGAATTAATGAAGAAGGAATGATAGAATTAGCATATCACCATTTTGCTAACGAACCCTAATGAATAATGGCTCTAAGCGGTGATCATCAATGGCTGTTAAAATCCGAAAGAGAAAAACAATTAGATATTAGTGTCTCCTGATGGAAGTATGCAACACCATTGGTGAGGTGTTATTGCCAAAATATCAAACCTAATCTAACCAAGCCTCTAGATCTTCCAAAACACATAGAAAATATAGAGGACAGAGGAGCATGGTGGAGGATGCCACAGAGATGCAATCCGCAGAATCAAGGCTCTGAGAAACTCTAGAGAACAAGTGGCATACCATCTTTAAGAGATTTATTGCAAGGAGAGAAAAAAAAAAGAGAAGTGGGATATCTATAGATTAAAAGAGACTTAAGATATATATTAACCAAATTAAATGTATGGATCTTGTTTGGATCCTTAATCAAACCAACTATAAAATCCATTTGAGACTATTGAGAACATTTGAATATTAACTGTGCGATATACACAAAAAACTCCCTCACAATTTTTAGATGTGATGATGGTATGGTGGCTATCTTTTTAAGGGCTTATATTTTAGGGATATAAAATCATATGTTTGCCCTGGCCAGTTTGGCTCAGTGGATAGAGCGATGACCTGCGGACTCAGGGGTCCCGGGTTCAACTCCGGTCAAGGACACGTACCTTGATTGCAGGCACATCCCTGGTGGGGGGGGTGTGCAGGAGGCAGCTGATTGATGTTTCTCTCTCATCAATGTTCCTGGCTCTCTGTGCTTCTCCCTTCCTCTCTAAAAAATCAATAAATATATATTTTTTTTAATTTAAAATCATACGTTTGTGTGAAATAGTAGATATAGCAGGGATTCACTTCCAAAGAATCTGGTAGGGGAAAGGTGAAGAAATTTGTGGGGATATAGAGAAAGCCAGATGGGGTTCACTGTACTATACTCTCCTATTTATATAGGTTTGAAATGTGCTAAAATAACAGGTTTAAAACAAAGAGATAAAAGATACATTAAAAATAATCCTATGTAATAAAAAACTAATTTGTAAACAGACCGAACAGCAGAACTGAAACAACCAAACAACTGAACAACTGGTCACTATGACCTGCACTGACCACCAGGGGGCATGTGTGGAACATGGTGGGCGTTGGCCAGGGCTGGATGGTGGAGCAGGTGAGCAGGGGCATCAGACTAACAAGGCGCCTGTCGCTGTCATCGGGGCGAGCCTCCGGTGTTTACTGAAAATTCTTTGCTCCCACATGCCGAGGTCCCACCCCAAACTTGCATCTGCTGCCAGTGCTCGGCGCCATCAGCATGTGCAAGCAGCAGGGGCTGCTGGCCCTGATGGCCTCTGAGGGCTTTCCACCTCCCCCTACTCCTGAGGGGCAATCAGGACAGCAGCCACTGCTTACACCCACTGATGGCACTGGCCCTGTTCATACCTGCTGCTGGCGCTGACCCCAATCGCTCCATGCTGGCAGCAGGTGTGAGAGCGGCAGCAGGAGTGGGGCTTCCTGCAGACCACAGCGGGAGGGGCTGGGCAGGGGCATGGAGGGTGGGCATGGAGGAAGGGCCGAGACCCGCCTCTGTGCCTACCACAGCCTCTTGGCCCACAAATTTGTGCACTGGGTCCCTAGTATTACTAATAGTGATTGCTAAGGGGGGGGGGGGAGTTTAGTGCTTCGTGTATCTAATACTTTTCACATAATACCTTATTTAATCTTCTCAAGAACCCTAAAACCTAGATACTATTATCGCTGTTTTACAGAGGAGGAATCTGAGGCACAGAGAGGCTGGGTAAGAGGACCAAAGTCATAGAGCAAGCAGAAGGCAGCGCCAGGATTTAAGTCTATGTCTGCAGAGCCCATGTTCTCTGCCCTCCACATCCTCACACACTGGCACTGACTTCCCAGGGGACAGGCATCACTCTCTGTCTTACAGATGAAGAGGCTGAGCTTCTGCTCAACAATAAGTAGCAAAGTTAAAGATGTCGGTTCCAGCAGTCCCCGCTTCTTGGTAAACTGTAGCGCACGAGCCCCAGCAGACATACGTGAGAACATCCATTGCAGGACTGCCCAACATCCCTCAGCAAACGTGAATGTGTATAAACCGTGGAATAGTGCAACACCGTGAACGTGAATGGAGCTTGTCTGTCTATCAACCAGGAACTTTCCACAACCATCAGATTGAATGAAAAAGCAAGCATCTTTCTTCAACAGACAGATGTCATTTATCTAAAGTTATGAAACACAAAACAATGTGAAGTACAGCCTAGGAGTGGATGTATGTGTAGTACAAGTATAAAAACAACCATGAGAAGAGTTGGCACCAAATTTACCAATGCGATCACCTTAGAAGAGAGAGAGACAGAGAGGCATCAAGAAAGGGTAAAGAGCCAAAACCGGTTTGGCTCAGTGGTAGAGTGTCGGTCTGCGGACTGAAGGGTCCCAGGTTCGATTCCAGTCAAGGGCCTGTACCTTGGTTGCGGGCACATCCCCGGTGGGGGGTGTGCAAGAGGCAGCTGGTCGATGTCTCTCTCTCATCGACGTTTCTAGCTCTCTATCTCTCTCCCTTCCTCTCTGTAAAATATTAATAAAAAATATATTTTAAAAAAAAGAAAGGGTAAAGAGGGGTATATCTGTAAATTTTATTTCTTAAAAAGAAATATGTGTGTTAGTGAGGCTGTGGAGAAACAGGCATCCCGCACCCTTTTAGTGGGAGTGTACTTTGCTTCGATCCATAGGAGGGTAATTTGGTAACATCTCTCAAAGTTTCAAATGTACATATCTTTTGACCCAGCTCTATATTTTTAGAAATTTTAGTACAGAGATATGCACACACCTACAAAATCAGATATATACAGGATTATACATTACAGTATCCTATATAATAAAAGCCTAATATGCTAAGTGTCCAGTCGATTAGTCATCCATTCAACCAATCAAAGTGTAATATGCTAATGATATGTTAAGGCCACTCAACCACTCACTATGCGTGGCACTGACTACCAGGGAGCAGATGCTCAACACAGATGCCCCCTGGTGGTCAGTATGCTCCCACAGGGGCAGTGCCACTCAGCCAGAAGCCAGGCTCACAGCTGGTGAGCACAGCTGCCATGGCAGGAAGCAGCTCCCACCTCCAAGGCAGCACTAAGGATGTCTGAGTGATGGCTTAGGCCCACTCAATCAGACACCCCTGAGGGCTCCTGGACTGTGAGAGGGCACAGGCCGGGCTGAGGAACCCTCCCACCCCTAAGTGCATGAATTTTGTGCACCGGGCCCCTAGTTGTTTATAAAAGCTAAGAATTGGAAACAACTTAATACCATGCAACTCTAAAAAAGAAGAATGCACAGCCCAGCTAGTGAGGCTCAGTGGTTGAGCATCAATCCATGAACCAAGCGGTCACTGGTTCGATTTCTGGTTAGGGCACATACCCAGATTATGAGTTCCATCCTCAGAAGGAGACATGCAGCCAATTTATGTCTCTCATCAATGTTTCTATCTCTCCCTTCCTTGCTCTCTAAAAAAAAAAATCAATAAAAACATATTTTTTTAAAAGAATGCACAGACATGGAAAGATCTCTAAGATATGGAATACTGTGCATTCGATGCTGAGGAAGGGCAAGGCAATGTACACAGCATCCTATATAATAAAGAGGCAACATGCAAATTTACCCTCACGCCCTCGCATCATAAGATGGCTGCACCCACGTCATCACAAGATGGCCGCCCCCACATCATCACAAGATGGCCACTCCCACATTGTCACAAGATGCCCGCAGAGGAGGGCAGTTGAGGGTGACCAGACCTGCAGGAAAGGGCATTTGGGGGTGACCAGGCCTTCAGGGGAGGGCAGTTGGAGGTGATGGGACAGCAGGAGAGTGGTTAAGTGTCAATCAGGCCAGCAAGAGAGTAGTTAGGGGCTATCAGGCTGGCAGGCAGAGTAGTTAGGGACAACCAGGCAAGCACTTAGGAGCCAGCAGTCCCCGATTGTGAGAGGGAGTTGGACATCCCCTAGAGAGGGTGCAGGCTGGGCTGAGAGACACCACCACCCCCCCAGTGCACAAATTTTGTGCATCAAGCCTCTAGTGTTTGTATATGCAAGGAATATGTCCAGTAGAATATATGTGAAAGCAAGATCGCTGCCTGTGAGAAGGATGGCTTGGGAGGGAGTTTTTTTTTTTTGCTGTAAGTCTTGAATATTTTTAAATTTTGATATATGTGAATATATCGCCTGTCGAAAGAATGACAAAATTTTCAAACTCTGAAGCTCAGCAAGGTACCATCGATTCCCCGGCTGATAGCAGTAAGTACCAGGACCGATGCCTGGTTAACCACTCCGCTGCGGCGCCTACAGCCTCAGGGAACTGTGCCTCGGTGACAGCGCCCGGCACCAGGATTTCCAGCCCTTCGGCACTGCCTCTGTGGCCCTGAGCAGACCTTGTCTATGTCTGGACCTGAGTTCCCTCGGCCGGGTGAGGGGGTCCCTTCCTATTCAGACGTGCGACCAGCCCCCTCCTTAGTCCTCAGGAGTGCCACCTCCTAGCGAAAACCAGGGCCAAGAGGCACCTGGAACAGAGCACGCCAGAATCCTGACCTGCTCCCACCCAGAGTCCCCGAATCCTGACCGCTGTTTCCCCAACAAAAGCCTGCTTGTACCACCACAGCAGCCTGTCAGCAATTACACCCAATTACAAACCCGGAGCCGGCGAGACCTCAATTAGCCTGACGTGGGGCCCGAGGAGGGGCCGGCTGCACAGGGTCCAGTGCCCACATAGCGCCTCCACCCACCGGGCAGCGGAACCCTCTCCGCCAAGCCCAGGGGCGTGGACACTGGGTAGCGACACCCCAGGACATCCTGGGGAGAAGGCTCTTGCCTTTCCTTCTCTGAGCGACCCTTCCCTGCAGGGCCTGCTCACGCCCTCTGTCCTAGCGCGCATTTCTGTAGACTTCACGCTCTCTCCCTGCTCAGACCACACACATCCTCACCGCTTACCACTCTCCCAGGCAAGATGCACCGGCTCCAGGCCGTCACCTCCTTCTAGGACAGCCGTGGGCAAACTACGGCCCGCGGGCCGGATCTGGCCCGTTCGGCTGTTCCGTCCGGCCCGCGGAGCCGAAAGAGCGGAGGGTTCTCTTGCTCTCCCCTCCGCTCCTTCACCAGCAGCCCGAGATGAGAGTGGCAGCATGGTCAGGTTGCTTTTGCTCCGGCCCTCCGGTCCAGTGTAAGAACCCATGGTGGCCCTAGAGTCAAAAAGTTTGCCCACCCCTGTTCTGGGAGAAGATGAGCGCCCTGGAGGAGCCCTGCCGAGAGAGGGATTCCCCAGGCTGCCTCTAGATCATCCTTGTCACGGGCTCGGCGCAGCCTGTTGGGAGCATGACCCAATGCCCACCTCCTCTGAACTCTTCTCTGCAGCATCCAAAAACAAACTTCCGGTCCATTCTTCTTTAGCAAATTCCCCGAGAAGGACCCTAGTGCTAGAGCCCAGTGCTTGGCAAGAGTTGGGGTTTTCACTGGATTGGGCATTCCCATGCCCTCCTCCTTCTTCTTCCCCGTGAGCGTACGTGGCTGTGAGGCTGTGTGTGCATATGTGTGCACACAAACCTCAAGCCTGGGTGAGACAGCGCATGTGGGGAGGACCAGAGGTTATAGGAAACAGGCCTCAGAAATAGCCGCTAGATTTGGTCAGACGGACGGAAGGACTTCCTGCCCGGGCAGGGACAAACAGGGGCACATATGCAGAGGTGAAACTCGGGGCTCCGAGGTCAAACCGCCACTGACTGGCCGAGGGCCTGCAGCAAGTTAGTTAATTTCTCTGAGCCTCGGTTTCTTCATCTATAAAATAAGGATTCTAGCAACCCCTTAGGTTTGTCAGAAGAAAAAAAAAATGAAATGAGAGAATAGACATAAAGTCCCTGGCATGACGTAAGTGCTTAATAAAGGATAGCTATTCCGTTCCTTGATGATGATGATGATGATGATGATGATAATGATGATGATGATAACAGCTAGAGTCCTGGCCAAGTAGCCCATTTGGTTAGAGCATCCGTCCTAAGATGCCAAGGTTGGATCCCCAGTCAGGACACATACAAGAAACAATCAATGCATGCATAAACAAATCAAACAATAAATAAATGTTTCTCCCTATCTCCCTATCTCCCTCCTTTTCTCTCTCTCTTTCTTAAAATTTCGGTAAGTAAAATGTTTTTTAAAGAATAATAATAACAGCTGGAAGTACACAGCGGTCTTTAGAGAATGCTATCTATACGAAAAAGGCCCTGCTACAGTATGCCTCTGTCTGTCTGTCTGTCTGTCTGTCTAGCACTGTAGTTTTTTTCTTCCACTTCAGAAAACCGTTAGGCATTATCTGCTAAAACAGAACATATGCCTACTCTCCGAGGTGCTCGCTCAAGAGTGCAGAAATGCCCTTCGCAAAAAGGCATGTGCAAAAATGTCGACAGCAACTTTACTTATCATATCCCCCAACTGAAAGCTGCACAAATGTCCATCAGGTGATACAGGTGAAGGGTCAAGCATGTTGTGGAATATTACAAAGAGGAATGACTATCTGACACAATTAACAAGATGGATGAGTGTTAAAAACATGTTCCGCTGGAGAAACCCTAAACATAAGAGAATGTTTTATATATCCAGTTTATATGATGCTCAACGCAAGCAAGAAAAAAGTAATCTATGGCAATGGAAATCAGAATATGCATTACCGCCGAAACCGGTTTGGCTCAGTGGCTAGAGCGTCTGCCTGTGGACTGAAGGGTCCCAGGTTCCATTCCGGTCAAGGGCGCGCGCGCGCGCACACACACACACACACACACACACACGCCATTTTGGTATTATTTGGAATGAGGGAAATCTGCAGAAGGCCAGTAAAACAAAACACAAGACTCAGCCCTTCTCCCCTCCCTTCCTCTGGGCTTCTTCAAAGCTAGGCATCTAACACTGCCCTCCAGCCCTAGCCAGTCTGTCTCAGTGGATAGAGTACTGGCCTGAGGACTGAAGGGTTCCAGGTTCGATTCCCATTAAGGTACATGACCAGGTTGCTGGCTGGATCCCCAGTAGGGGCTGTGCAGGAAGCAGCCAATCAATGATTCTCTCTCATCATTGATGTTTCTATCTCTCTCTCTCTCCCTCTCCCTTCTTCTCTGAAATCAATAATAACATTTAAAAAATAAAACTAAAATTGCCCTCCAGCGTGGAGGCTTTTTATTTTCGTTTATATATTTATTTTAATATTTTATTGACTTCTTACAGAGAGAGAGGGAGGGGGATAGAGAGTTAGAAACATCAATGAGAGAGAAACATCGATCAGCTGCCTCCTGCACACCCCCCACTGGGGATGTGCTCGTAACCAAGGTACATGCCCTTGACCAGAATCGAACCTGGGACCCTTCAATTTGTAGACCGACGCTCTATCCACTGAGCCAAATCGGTTAGAGCCGTGGAGGCTTTTTAGATGGTGCCCATTTGCGGAGAGAACCTGGAGGAGGGAGTTCGGACCAAAAGAAAGGGCTCTTGCAGGCATCCCTTCATGGGCCTGCCTGGGGCTCCAGACAGCTGCCACAGGTGCGAGGCCCCCCTGCTTCTAAGAAAGTTCAGTCTGAATGTTTCAGACAGGGAACCAAGAAGGTGGCCTGTGTCCCTGCCTAATAAGGCTCGGCAGCATGACTGTGCGGCCATGATGGAGAGAGAGCCCCGATCACAGCAAGCTCTAGGATTCTGAGCTGGCCCTCCGTGTCCCACCTGCTGTCCCTTCCTCGGAAATTCCAGCTCCGTGACAAGCAAAGTGACATTTCTCCGTTTTCTCTGAGGAGCAGTCATTTCCCAATCCCATTAGTATGTGTCGAGCCCACTGGTGGGAGGTGCTGAGGGAGACATGGAGGGCGGAACCTCTGCCCCTCAAGGCTCGCTGTCTGGGCGTGGAGAACGGCAACATTAGACAACAGCATCCCTCTCTCAAGCATGGGCTGGGCCTGGTGGCAGGGTACCTGCTGTTTGGGGATGAATGAAATGGCTTTGGGCCATAGGTGTCATTCCTATGGGACACCAAAGGAAGCTGGCCAGCAGCTCCCGCCAGCCTAGAATTCTCTCTGTGGGAGCATCCCAGGGGTCTTCGGAGAGGACAAGTCCTCACAAGGCCCAGAAACTGGCCACTCTCTGCCTTTTCTCCCTGAGTTATGTTCAACCAGGAGAAAGGTCTTCAACTGCCCTGTAGTCTGCCTTACAGAGGGCAGGGCACACACTCTTCAGGACCAAGAGGTGCTGGTGGACTTCGAGTCCGGACATCAGAGAGGCGTGGAGGAGCCCGGAACTCAGGCCTGCTGCCGCCCAGCCCGGCCATCACAGGGTCCGGGGCGTGGGATTCAAAGGGATGCTCACCAACGGGGAACAGCTGTCATCTGTGCGTTCTCCTCCGGAATGGGCAGTGATGCCTGCCTCCCCCCCCCCCCCCCTCTCTCTCCTCCCTCCACTACTCTCTCTCCCAAGCACATATTTGGGTAAGTGAGCCTGCTAATCCCATCCAGGCAGAATAATTCCGGCTGGCCTCCGGCTGGGCTGTGTGAGTGTGTGCAGGGGAACTGCGCGGCCATCTCAGGCTGCAGCCTGTCCGTGCAGCCGCGAGCTCAGCTACAAAACAGAGATGAAGACTGGTTGAGTGGCCAGTGTGTGTGTGTGTGTGTGTGTGTGTGTGTGTGTTAAAGGACATCAGGGGTGTGCTCTGTACCTCATCAGGGGAACATCCAGGTGGCCCCCCAGCCACCCTAACCACAGGCCAAAGGCATCCGAGAACCAGCAGGTTCTGGGACTCACCCTTGCTGACATGAAGCCAAGATGTCACTATCATAAGATAGCTGGGTGGCGAGCATGTGCTGGTTCAGAGTCCAGGCACCATCAGATGGGCATTTTACCCGAGATGTGCGGTACCTGAGCTAGTGTATACAGCAGGGGAGTGTGGCGGGATGTAGGGGAGGGGACCCCAGGCCGACTGAGAGAAATGTATGCAGGGACCTGGAGTCCGAAGGAAGAAGGGAGGGAGGGCAGGGGGCTAGGGTAGGGTAGCCAGTGGAGGTGTGGAGTTGTGTGGGTACAAAAGCTTCCCCTTTTCCCCCACATGCCCGCCACAGAGGCTGTACCCACAGGAGAGGCCTGTATGGGGTTCGGAGCCCCGCCAGGAAAGGGACCCCCAGGGCCTGGCGCAGGTGGCTGTCGGTCCGTAGGGACCACAGGAGGGAGGTGCGCCGGGTCAGCGCTCCCTGTCTCCCGCCCCCAGGCGCGGGGTCGCTCCCCTGACGGGCGGGCGCAGGGTTCCGGGCCTTGAGCTCAGCTACAGCGTGTGACTGGCACGTGTGGATGGCTGGCCCAATGCCTGTCACCCCCTCCTGCCACCGGAGCCCAGTGCTTTGCTAGCTCCCGAGCGCAGGGCGGTCGGGGCCTTGGAGATGCGGGAGGAGGCCGCGCTCTGGCGCTCTGTCGGCGGGTCTGGCCCGGCATCTTGGGGCGGCGCCCCGGCGGGGAGACCGGAGGGAGGTGCCGGCGCCTCCTCAGCTGCAGCTGCACGGCCCCGGGGAACCGGCCGCGGAGGCTGGGAGCTCCCACCCGGCCCCTGGACGTGGGCACCTCCCGAGGTCACGGAGACAGGGGCCTGGGTCGCCCAGGCGCCGAGGGGGCGGGGTTGGGGTGGGGGAGCCCGGGCCTGGAGCCCCGCACAAGCTGGGCACGGTCTGTCCTGCCTGAGACCCTGACCAGCTAGGAAGCCGGCCCTCCCAGCCGGCCTCCAAGGTGGGGAAGGAAAGGAGGCGCGCCTCGCCGCCTCCCGGAGAGATCAGTACCTGGGAGAGCAGGACCCCCCTTTCTCACCCTCCGAAAATCCTTCAGAGACGCTCCTTCCTTCTCCCCCACCCCGACACACACACACTCACACACACACACACACTCACACACACTCACAAACACACACACACACACTCACACACACACACACACACACACACACACTCACACACACACACACACTCTCACACACTCACACACTCCTTAAAAGGCTGAAAAGGGAGCCGCGTTCGTGCGGAATCCGGGGAAGTGATGACACACACAACAATGCTGTCACACCTGGCTGCTGCCGGCCAGAAGCGGAAATGCCTGCACGGGGGAAGAGGGACCGAGGGCCAGCCTGGGTGGTCAGGAAAAAAGAAAGGAGATAGCAGCACCCAGGGTGGGGGCAGCCCCAGCTGACCCCCTTTTCCCCCTCCCCCCAGGCCCTGTGGGAATTGGGGCCCTGCAGTCACTCTTCAGCAGCCCAAACCAAGCCACCCCACTCCCGCCTAAGCACTCCCTCCTGGAGTAAGGATGGAGGGAAACACGCACTGCTGCTCGGGAGGCAGGCACGGGGGGGGGGGGGGGGGTGTGAAGGAGTGTGCGAGGGAGAAACCCACCCAGCTATAATGAGATATTTTTTTCTTTCTTTTAAAAAAATATATATTTTATTGATTTTCCACAGAGAGGAAGGGAGAAGGATAGAGAGCTAGAAATATCCACCAGCTGCCTCTTGCACACCCCCTACTGGGGATGTGCCCGCAACCAAGGTACATGCCCTTGACCGGAATTGAACCCGGGACCTTTCAGTCGGCAGGCTACCGCTCTATCCACTGAGCCAAACCGGTTTGGGCCTATGAGATATTTTCAATGGCGGAGGGGGATGGAGAGTGTTTCCTGAGATGAGTTTCAGAGAACCCTGCCCCCTCTTACTGCGGTGGTCAGACCAGGCGTGACCTCACCTTTAGGATGCTGAGTCCCCAGAGCCCCACCACCCTGTCCTCCTTTCCTTTAACCTCAGAGTGCAGGTTCGGAGGCCCCGGTGGGAAGGAACAGCTCAGGCAGGGGAGGGGGGGGCTGTGACTTCCTCAGAGACTGGGCAGCCGGAGAGGACGAGGTGGTGACAGGCAATGGGCCAACCAATCCAGACATGCCAATCACGCGCACACACCTGCAGAACACCCACCCCGGCCACCTTCCTCTGCAAAGAATCCCTGCCCCCTCCCTCCGCGCCCAGGCGTTTAGGGCAGGAGGACTCTCCCGTCTAAAAAAACGACAGAATTGTTGTTAAGGCTGTTAACTGTTAGAGGTCAGGCGTGCCTGGCTATTCTTTTTCTGCCAGCGCGGACTTCCCCTGAGACCATGTCCGCACAGGCGGAGGGAACTGGGTCCCAGTCAGACCTCTGCTGAAGGGAGGTGAGAACGCACCCTTGAACCCCGGAGAAAGATCAGAATAAAGGACAGGAGGGGGTATTATATAAGTGCCTCCCTCGCCGCCTGTTTTTCTTCCCATCGGTGATAGAATACATACCCTGGCGGCAATAGAGGCGGGGAAAATGGAGAAAGAAATCAGGGCAAGGGGGAAGAAGGGAGGGAAGAATGGAGAAAAGAGAGAGGGCAGGAGAGAGGAAGAAGGAAGAAGAGGCGCTATACCCTGGAGCCACACTTACTCTGATGTGTGATACACCCATCACCCCCACACCTACCCATGTTTTACCTCCTCACGCTCACGGCTTGTACCTGTTTTTGCACCCGCTCACGTGCACCTGGGCAGCTGGTTTCTCGCGTGTCTCCAGGACAGACCCTCCCCGGGCTTCTAGAGGTGATACCAGCGCCCTTACACGCAGTCAGTCCCCCCAAACCCCACGGCGGCACCCCCAAACCCCCCATCCCCATCCTCCGTGAGAGCCGGAGCAGAACGGAGTCTAAAAGCACCCATCCAACCGCTCCGAGGAGAACCGCTCGCCATCTGGGGAGGGTCTGGTTCCTAGCCCAGGGGCGGCTCCAGAAAAGGCGGAGGGGCTCCGGGCGGGGGGCCCCCAGCCCCTCTCCCCAGCGGTTCCCCCCCAGCCCCGGCCCGGCCCGGCCCGGCCCGGCCGCCCAGGGAGCGCGCGGAGCCGACCAAGCCGAGGTTTCTCCCTTTCGGCGACGCGCGCGTTTCTGGACTGATTTTTTTTTTCTTCTTTCCTTTCCCAAAGCCGCCACCGCGCGGCTCCCTCCACCCCCCACCCTCCACCCCCGCCCGGCCCCCTGGCCGTCCCGCCCCTCCCCCAGCCCCGAGCCGGGAGTTTAGTCCCAGCGCAGAGCCAAGAAGCCGTTTTTCCGTTCACCTGAAAGCTCGCCTCTCCTCGGCGGGGCCCGAGCGCCCCGGACGCGCGGGTCGAGTGCGGCCGGACCCGGATTAGCGGGGCCCGGCGAGAGCGTGAGCCCCCCCCCCCCCCGGACGCCGCCGGGGAGGGGGGCAGGGAGGCCGGGCCGGGCCGTGCCGTGCGGCGCGGGGCGTTCACCAAAAAAAGTGACTTGGAGATGAACTCGCCCGTGCGCCACTGGCCGCCCGGCCATAGGGGCGAGGGCGCCTGACGCAAGCGGAACTCGGCGGAGCCCATACGAATCAGAGCCGAGCGAGGCTCCGGGCCGCACTGGGGACTCGGGGCGGCAGCTCCGCCGCAGGCGCGGGTCCGGCTTCCCGAGGCCGCCGCGCGCGCGGGGGAGGGAGGGACGGAGGGACGGAGGGAGGGGGGCGCGCGCGCGGCGCAGAGACCCGCCGAGGCGGGGACTGGCCCGGCGGGGAGGGGCGGCGGGCCCGCGGAGCCCCTCTCTCGCGGGGCGGGCTCCCCATGGCCAGACGCTGAGCTCCAGCTCCCGCCGGCCGGAGAAGCGGGAGGAGGAGAGGGAAAAAAAAAAAAAAAGCGACGAGAGGCCGCCAGCCAGCCAGCGAGCCAGCGAGCGCCGCCTGCAGAAGTTTGCGATCCGGCCTCGAGCGCGGACTCCCTCGCGCGCCCGCCCGGACTCTCCGGCCGAGCCAGCGCCGGCCCGGCGGCGAGGAGCGAGGGCTGCCCGGCCCGAGGGCGCGCCGCCGACCCCGTCCCGATGGCCAGCTACCCGGGGCCCGAGGACGCCGCGGGGGCCCTGCTGGCCCCGGACGCCGGCCGCGCGGCCAAAGAGCCCGAGGCGCCGGCGCCGCCGAGCCCGAGCAAGGGCGGCAGCGGCGGAGGCTGCAGCGGAGGCAGCGGCGGAGGCTGCAGCGGCGGAGGCGGCGGAGGCGCGGGGACCGCCCCGGAGAAGCCCGACCCGGCGCAGAAGCCCCCCTACTCCTATGTGGCGCTCATCGCCATGGCGATCCGCGAGAGCGCCGAGAAGCGGCTCACGCTGTCGGGCATCTACCAGTACATCATCGCCAAGTTCCCCTTCTACGAGAAGAACAAGAAGGGCTGGCAGAACAGCATCCGCCACAACCTCAGCCTCAACGAGTGCTTCATCAAGGTGCCGCGCGAGGGCGGCGGCGAGCGCAAGGGCAACTACTGGACGCTGGACCCGGCCTGCGAGGACATGTTCGAGAAGGGCAACTACCGGCGCCGCCGCCGCATGAAGCGCCCCTTCCGGCCGCCGCCCGCGCACTTCCAGCCGGGCAAGGCGCTCTTCGGGCCCGGCGGCGGCTCCTGCAGCGGCGGCGGCGGCGTGGCGGGCGCGGGCGCGGGGCCCGACGGCTACGGCTACCTGGCGCCCCCCAAGTACCTGCAGTCCGGCTTCCTCAACAGCTCGTGGCCGCTCCCGCAGCCGCCCTCGCCCATGCCCTACGCCTCCTGCCAGATGGCGGCGGCCGCGGCGGCGGCGGCGGCTGCAGCGGCGGCGGCGGCGGCCGCGGGCCCGGGGAGCCCCGGCGCGGCCGCGGTGGTCAAGGGGCTGGCGGGCCCGGCCGCCTCGTACGGGCCGTACTCTCGCGTGCAGGGCATGGCGCTGCCCCCGGGCGTCGTGAACTCGTACAACGGCCTGGGGGGCCCTGCGGCCGCGCCCCCGCCGCCGCCGCACTCGCACTCGCACCCGCACGCGCACCCGCACGCGCACCACCTCCACGCGGCCGCCGCCGCCGCCGCTGCGCCCCCGCCCGCGCCCCCGCCGCCGCCGCCGCCGCCGCCGCACCACGGGGCCGCCGCCGCCGCCGCGCCGCCCCCGCCGCCCCCGGGCCCGCTCAGCCCGGCCAGCCCGGCCGCCGCCGCGCCCCCGGCGCCCGCGCCCCCCAGCGCGCCCGGCCTGCAGTTCGCCTGCGCCCGGCAGCCCGAGCTCGCCATGATGCACCACTGCTCTTACTGGGACCACGACAGCAAGGCCGGGCCGCTGCACTCGCGCCTGGACCTCTGAGACCGCGCGGGGACGGGCGGCGCCGGCCTGGGCCGCGCGCGGCCACGGTCGCCAGTGGGACCACGGCGCGCGCGCGCGCCTCCTGAGCCGGCGGCCGGGGCGCCTCCGTGCGTCCTCGCGGCCCCCCGGCTCCCTCTCGCTCCTCTTTGTCTCCGCGGCTTCTCCTCCAGGGCTCGCCTCCCTGCCCTCTCTGTGGTGCCCTTTTGGTCCTGCCGGCTGCTGGCCGCCTCTCCTCGCGCTCTCGGCCAGGCCCCCCGGCGTCCGGGCCCGGACACCCCGAACCCAGAAAAGCAAGGCGGAGAGGAACGGCCCCGGCCGGGGTGCCGCCGGGCGTGCGCGGCGCGGAGCGCTGGACGGAGACCCCTCCCGGGTCGGTGCGCCCGCGCTCAGCTTCGCCCGCCCGGCTGCCGCGGTGCGATCCTTGCCTGGAGGCACAGGGCCGGGCCGACATCGATCCCCGCCGCCGCTGCAGCCGCCGGGGAAAAGGGACGAAAGTGTGTTTGCTCCGTGCCTTCTCCCGAAGCTGCTCAGGAGTCGCCCCACCGGCGGGCCCACTGGGCAGGCGGGGTTTGGGCCCGGGCTGGGAGAGCCGAGCCGGGCGGCCTCGCTTGCGCGGCCTGCGCCCGGGTGTACACCACCCACCCCGCTAGGTTTTTTGCAAAAAAAAAAAAGATCGATCGGGAGAGAGAGGGCTGTTTTAGATAACATTTTTAAAAAAAAAAAAAATATATTTGTTAAGGAAGAAAACTCACCGGGGAAATCGGCGAAGTACTGTGGCCTTGGGAGTTCGCTAACAGCAAACCATGAAAATCTCTTCTCTGCCAAGGAGATTTGAAGTAGAATGCCTGCCCGGGGCCTTCAAAAAGCTGTGTTCCGAGAGGTAGGAGAATACGCTCAGTAAAAAAAGATGGTTTCCTCCACAGATCGGGGTAATTTTTTGTTCCCCCCTTCGCTCTATTTAAAATAAAGTCAAAAACAAATTTTCCCCGGATCTTCCGATGCAAGCTCCGAGTGCCCGGAAGATCACACAGCCCTGCCTGGCCAAGTCTGCAGGGAGGACTCATCCTCTCTCTGATTTTGTGTGTTTTTTTTTTTCCCAAACGTCTTGCTTCTCGCACCTTGGGCAGCAGTCGGACTAGAGGGCTTGTGGCCCGGAACCTGCCCGGTCCGGAATTCCTAGACCTGGTTGCTTTGTAGCGTGTCGTTTGGAGGACCAAATTTTCTAGAGAGAACTAGAGCACTTTTGTTGGTTTGTTGCTGTTTTTGTCAATACTCGAATAAATTTCCTGTTCTTTCTTTTAACACGGGCTTCTGTTATTTCTGTCGCGCCTGAGTGTGTTCAGCAGCCAGTTCAAAGGAGGAGGTTTTCAGCAAGATTTTACCCTTTTTCGGATAAACACGGATGGATGGAGGGCGGCTGGGGAGGAGAGCATTTTTTTTGGTTGCCAATACCGGTTTGTTTACTCCGGGATTGTTTGTTTTCCGTGTCATCGCTGGTCTGTTGTGGCTGTGTAACCTCATCAGAGACTTGATCTGCGGCGGTGGTTCGTTCACGAGGCGCGGTTGTAGGTAGGGTTTGTTGTGGTTTTTGCACCCAGGCAAGTTTGTATTTTCTTACACAGTCGGACGAGGTGTGTGGACTGTTTTCCTTATATTGTACTTCATACTTTAAAATTTTTTTCCAGTCAAACAGAACAGCTAGATATCTTTATTCCAAATAGGTAAAATCCTGTTTGCAAAAAATGCTCTGTAAGCTGAAGACCTCTATACAAATATAATGAGCGGCTCATTATTAATCATCATGATTCATTTACCTGGAGATGTGTAAGAAATTTGGGAGCATTAGAAAATGATGAGCCTACTGCACATGGCTGTAGAAATCTAATCTTTTTCTGTCTTTCTTTTCCTTTACTGAGACTTCAAAAAATGAATTAAAACCATTAATCCCGCTGAGGGACACCAGCCTGTTGGACCCCGCTGCAGCCTGGGGCCCTGAGGCAGCAGGCAGGATTAGGGATGGTCCACCTTCGGTCCTCCCAGCAGATGACCGGCATCAGCCGGCTCTCTCGCTGCAACTCCGGGGAAACTGGGGTTGGGTCCCACATCCCGACAAGTGTCCCTCACTGCCCCCCACTCTGAACCTGACAGCAGCGGCCACAGGTCCCGGTGATCTGGTGGACTGGGAGTGGCTGCGGGCGCGCTGCGGCTGTGGGAAATGAGCCGGTAGACCTTCCACTTCAACCTATCCTGGTTGGTGGTCACCCCACGGGGGCCATGGGGTGAGATCCTTGTTAGGAGTGGTTGGGCCCAAAGGGAAGTGGCTCTGGCTCAGGACAGCCCCCTCCTCCCTCGGGCTTCCCTGGGGAGGATGAAGCCATGGAGGTTCTGAGTAGCATCACCCAGAGACCAGGACGGGACTGGAGCCTGCCTGGGCCGGGGAGCTGGGAAGAACTGGAGAGAGACTCTCGCTGGGGCTGGATGGCCAAGTGGCGGGTCAGGCCTGGTGTCTGGGCACGTCCGTCCGGCACCCCGCTGCACCGCTGTCTAGATGACTAAGAGGAGCTTCGGAAAAGAAAGTGGACCGCTGTGCGCTTGTCTGTTTGTGCTTTCTGGGGTGTGAGACGTGTCCCAAGGGCAGCTGGGTAGTCTGTGTAACCTCATCAGAGACTTGATCTGCGGCGGTTCGTTCACAAGGCGGGTTGTAGGTAGGATTTGTTGTGGTTTTTTGCACCCAGGCAAGTTTGTATTTTCTTACACAGTCGGACTAGTACTCCCAAGTCTATGCCTGCTGCAAATGCGTGCATACAGTCCGAGTCAGTATCCTGGCGACAGGGGGGGGGGGGGAGAGTGTGTCTGTCTGTCCTTCACCTCTGGAAAGGGCACTGCAATAATCCTATGGCCAGTACTCGGAGAGTGGCTTACTGAAACCGCAGTGTGTGCTGTATTTATAAGTCATCGGCAATGTGTGCAGTTGTGTGTATGCAATCCTGGTTTGCTGAATGATAACAGAGAAAACATGCAGATCCGTGGCTTCGGCTGGCTCGGGCTCTCTGTTCCGACGTTGGCTCTCAGCACCTCCCAACTGTGACCCCCAGCAGGTGAAGTGAAGGAGGCAGAGCCGTCCGGGAGGTGGGGAAGTCCGCCTAGGCCAGCACTGGAGGACGGGACCTCTCTCTGCCCCATAACTAACGGTCAGGGGGCACCCACGCTGGGGAGAGCAGCAGCCTCACCAAGTACAAGTGATGAAATGAAGGAATCTGGATCCGTGTGGGATCCCTGGTCTACACAGGGAAATCATACCCCACCTCCCCGCAGATGCTCACAGTGAGACATCAGTCCCAAATTCCAGCCCTGAGGGTTTCTCAAAACCCTATAGTTTTCTCATTTCCCTCCCCCCAGTGCTAAAAGTTCAGGGCAATGGCTGACTTTCCTGGTCTCTCATTTCCTCTTTCTCTTCTTCCTCTGCACTTTTGAGTTTCTGTTACAGAAGACGACTTAAGGAATTTCCCTAAGTAAGGGCAAAAGTATTTAAGAGAATTCCTGATTTGTAGCAATTATGCCTTAGCTTATACAGTCTGATCTAGATGGCTCAGAACACATGCATGCATATATATGTTTTCCAGGGTGTAGTGTAAATACAACATAAATAGAGTTTGGTACACATACCCTGCCCCCTTCTGCATGTCCTGCGTAATGAGTTGCTACACATGGTGTTGAATGAGAAGTATGTGTGTGTGTTTATATGCATGTAAACATCCTCACTTTTACACACACATCCTTGGTCACCCCTGCACCCTAAGTCTGCCCAGCCAGAATGCTTGGGTTTTTTTAGGGTGTCCTGTTCTCAGGGGGACCCTGGAGGAATCTTTGCCAGCGCAGTACATGCACCAAGTGGGGATTCTCCGGAATGGCACCATACCTTACTCCAGAGGGCGTTCTTGGTCTGCTTCCTCCCTGCATTAGTAAAGAGCTCACCGCCCTGCGTGTCCAGTGTGGGTGGGCACGTAGGCTGGCATCTTTCTCCTGAGAGTAGGGTCTGTCAGCCCCTGCCCGGCTCTCCCACTAGCAGAGGCTGGAGCTCCAGGATGCAAGGAGCCCCCTGGTGGTAGGTGGAAGTCGGGGAAGGACGGGGCTTCTTGCAGGCAGCGGGGGAGGCAGGAGAGGATGGGCCAGACCCAAGAAACGAGGTCAGACCCAAGAAGGTCTGCCCATGAATGAGCTGTTTCCTTAATGGCGCACCGTGACCACTGGGCCAGGCTCAGGAGCCCTGGTGTGCCCGCACTCTGAGGAGCGCATCTAGTGGTGACCACGTCTTGTCATTCCTGCTGCCCCCTGGTTCCTGGAGTGGCCTGTGGAACCTGAGGGAAGGGAGGGGACTGGGATCCCACACCTCCCCTAGGTGACAGGGACCAGAGGCAGGGAGTAGCTGGGAAAACCTTCATGTCCCCAGTCCTCCTTTCATGGGGGCAGCCAGAAATTAAGGATTCTCGAAACTAAGCAGTCCTATCACCATTCTGCTTTCTGGGGAGAAGGCGCCATTCTGTCATAAAGGGTGTCTGGGCCCCCGGGAACCCTGGGAACTCCGAATCTCTTCATGTACATTGAAGGAAACTGGAGTCCTGAGAAGGGGTCAGCTAGCTGCCCGCTTGGGCTCTCCCAGTGGCCCAGGGCCGGCCACTCAGTGTAGGGGGGGCTCCGTGGATGAGGGGGCAGCCACCAGAGATGAGGGGGCACAGGTGGGCGGATTGTCTGTGTGGCTGGCTGTTCGCTGCACAGTCTCAGCGTGCTGATACGCTCCGGCACGTCTGTTAGGAGACTCTGGCGCCCCGGGGCGGTGCGTTTTGTGGGATGGGGCACCCACCGCAGTCTGTTCCGTTCCAAAGAACTAGTGTGGAGCCCAGCGACCTCCGTTAATGACTGCGTGACCTTGGGCAAAGCACCCCTGCTGAATTTTCACTTTCTCACCTATTAAACAGAACAAATTATAACACCGTATATAACACTGTAACACAGGGTTGTTACAATAATTACATGTTCTAATGCCTGGTTTGTAGTAGTTGATTTTCCTTCCCCCTTTTCAAGGAATGAAGGAAGAAGGGAGTGAGAGAGAAAGGGAGGGAGGGAGGGAGAGAGGAAGAGAGGGAGGGAGGGAGGGAGGAAGGAAGGAAGGAGGGAAGGAGGGAAGGAGGGAAGGAGGGAAGGGAGGAAGGAAGGAAGGAAGGAAGGAAGGAAGGAAGGAAGGAAGGAAGGAAAGAGGAAGGAAGGAGCCTTCCACAGTAACCCTGCAGGCTCTGACACCCTAACCCAGGGGCCTCGGCCACTCCCTTGTCCCCTTCCCCAGGCAACTGCGCCCCCCCTGACCCAGCCGCTGACCTGGGAGATCAGGTACCTTCTGTGGCCGCGGCCTGCGGACTACCCAGCCCGGCTCCTCCCACGCCCTCGCGCTTCTCCTAAGGCCGTCTTCGCGCCGATACACCGGTTTTCTTAGGGAAAGACCCGGCTGAACTGCGAAGGGACACGGCCCGGCGCTGGGGGCCGGCCCGCCCCGGAGCCTCCGCCCGGGACGCGGGCGGTCAGACGGCCTCCGCCCCGCCTTTCCGCAGAGCAGGCAGCGGGCGGCCGCGGGCGGGCGGCCGGGTTCGGGGTCGGCGGGTGGGAGAGGCTCCCGGGTCTTCGTGGGGAAACGGGAACCGCGAGGGGCAGACGCAGGACGCGGGTTGGCCGGGCCGCCGCGGGCAGAGGCGCCGCCGGAGGGGGAGCGGCCCGGGTGCGGGGTGCGGGGTGCGGGGTCCGCGCGCGGAGGACCCGCCGGGCAGACGGCGGGCGGCGCTGCCAGCGCGGGCCCTCCCCTCCTCTCTCTCCCCGGCGGCGGGCCGGGCGCCTCGGGCCGCTCCGCACAGAATCGGGGGGAAGACCTGGTCCCGTCCGAGCGCAGGCCGCTCCCCTCGGCGGCGCGGCCGGGGACGCGCGGGGGCCGCGGCGGCCCCCGGAGGTGCTGCGCGCCCCCAAAGGTGCAGAGGCCGCCCCGTCGGGGAGCCAGCTCTGGCTCTCCACGTCCGGAGCTCAGCCCCTCCTCGCTGTCCTTGGTGATATTTTTTAAAATATATTTTATTGATTTTTTTATTGATTTTTTTTACAGAGAGGAAGGAACAGGGAGAGTCAGAAACATCGATGAGAGAGAAACATCGGTCAGCTGCCTCCTGCACGCTCCGCACCGGGGATGTGCCCGCAGCCAAGGCACATAGCACATGCCCTTAACGGGAATCGGGAATCGAACCTGGGACCCTTGAGCCCGCAGGGCGACGCTCTATCCACTGAGCCAACCCGGTCCGGGCTGTCCTTGGCCATCTCACCCCCAAACCGAATAGAACACAACGGGCCGTCCCGGAGTTTCCTCTCCGCGCGGAGGAAAGGGGCTCCTCCAGGCAGACAAAGGGAAGCAAAGGGCGTGATCCCAGGACATGCCGTCTCCGGGGATGAGGCGGGAAGGGAGATAGGCAGTGTGTGTGTGTGGTGTGGTGTGGTGTGTGTGTGTGTGTGTGTGTGTGTGTGTGTCTGGGGAGGAGGGAGCGGGGAGGAAATTGGACGTTTTCACGAATCCCCCCCAACAATCGCTGAAGGCCTGAGCCGGAGCGGAGTCAGGAAGCCGAGCCCCCGCCGCCCGCGGGGACCCCGGGCCTTTGTCTTCTTTCCTGCAGCCCCGGCCGGGCGGCCGTCCGTCCGCAGAGAGACGGGCCGGGCCAGGGTTAGGGGGTGAGGGAGCGGGGCTGCTTCCCACCCGCAGGCCCGGGTCTCCGCCCCTCCACCCCCCGCACCCGGCCCCGCGGCAGTTGAACGTGTTCCGGCTCCAGGGCTCCGGGGCTCGGGGACGGCGATCCCCGCCGGACCACGGGGCCCAGGCCTCCGAAGGGCAGTCCTGCGCCCCTCCGGCTGCGCCCGCACCCGCGGCCGCTGGGCTCGGCCGGCCCCGGGATCCGAACCCGCGCCTCCCCGCGGAGGCCGCTTCTCTGCGCAATGCTCTCCGGCCGGCGGGCCGGGGCAGCTGGGGTGGCGGGGGCAGTCTGCGAGCCGACCGCCCCGCTTCTGTGGGCGCTGCCTTTGCCTGGCGGCGTCCGTGGCTTCCCGGGGGCCCGGGAGCTCCTTCCCCGCGGAGGCCCGGCGGCGGGAGCCCGTGGCGAGGACGAGAGAGCCGGCCAGCCTGGCGCAGAGATGCGGGGACGTCGGGGTGGTGCCGGGGCCGCCAATTTTCCCAAGCCCAGAGCAAACCCTCGGGGCGCCTGCTTCGTGATGGCTCCCGAGAGTAGGGGACCAGGGCCGCCTTCCCTGACCCATCAGGGCGGGACCCTCTTTTCTCTTCCTTGGGGACGCGACCTGGGGAGGCACAGAAGCCGCAGACCTGGGGAGTGAGGCGCTGTGCTCTCTCGTGCCTGGAGCGCCCTCCGCCTCTTCCTTCCCTCTCCTTGGCCCCCAACGGCTGACTTGGGGATCTTGGCCCCAAAGGAAACGGGAGAAGTCCGCCGAGGGGCGATGAAAGATAAAGGAAAGATAAAGTCAGTGCTTCCCTGCACCCTGCAGCCACAGGTAAAACCAGGCTTCCCCGGTGGCACTGACCCTGAGAAAGGGGTGGAGAGAAAGGGGCTGGCTGAGCAGTGTGCACACTCTGCCGTCAGGCACAAATGGTCATGTTTGCATGCATGCACACGTCTGTAAGAGGGTGTCCTGCATCCGTGTGCACGTGCATGCACATGCGTGTGCCCCTGTCATATGTCTAGGGAGACAGGCGCGCACATGTACACGCCTGTGATGTGCACGTGCACACATTTGTACACGGCTCTTGCTTCTGTCCTGTTCCCACACCATGCGAGCTCGGGTGGAGCTGGTGGCTCGTGAATAGTCATCGCACCTCACACGTATGTACACAGTTTTCCATCCCGGTTTCCACACATACCTGGGAAGTGCTCTCCTCTGGGGTTTTAGAAGGTGGAAGCAAACTAAGACAACTTAGCAGGTGCCTGTTTGCATACAGTTTGTGAGAGACTGAGGCTTGCCAACACGGATGTGATTTCTAGTGGGCTCCGAGGTTGGCCTGTTAAGCGGCCCCAGGGACCCCCACGTCCATCTGTCTAGAGCAGCCGTGGTTAAACCATGGCCCGTTCGGCTGTTCTATCCGGCCCGCGGAGCCGAAAGAGCGGAGGGTTCTCTTGCTCTCCCCTCCAATCCTTCACCAGCAGCCCAAGATGAGAGTGCCAGCATGGTCAGGTTGCCTTTGTTCTGGCCCTCCGGTCCAGTTTAAGAACCCACTGTAGCCCTCGAGTCAAAAAGTTTGCCCACCCCTGGTCCAGAGGGTCTTGGCCCTTTGCCCGGCTTCCCCAGAGAGCCAAGGGGAGTGCCGGGTTTCGGTTCCTTCACTGATAAGGGCACTCTTCCGGAGCTCGGTGACCGGGTGGCCCAGGACAAGTAGCTCGGGGCTCACCCCAATGCCCCAAAAGATTCCAGGGCTGTGGCCGGCCACGGACAACTGGGTCCCAAAGCCCGGCGGGCCTTTATCTCCAAGACAGCTAGCTACATCCTGCCATCAAAGGCGGGAGACAGGATCCTTTCACCCTAGCAACAAGCCCAGGAGCGCGGTGTCCTGCTGGGACCGGGACCTGAGGAGTGGCAACACTGGGATCCACTGAACTTCTATCGCCAAAGGCTGGAGCCCACCACGCCCATTTGACAGCAGTGAGTTGTCCCAGATTAAACAGCCAGGAAGCGCCCCAGGTCAGGGTTGGAATCCCATCACCAGAGTGCCTCTGCGGAGAAAAGCCCCGTCCAGGGGGCTCCCGATCCCTAACCGCAGGGCCCTCCGCCCCCAACACGACGGCCAGGTCCCTGCTTGCCCTTCTCCATCTGCTGCGGGGCTCCTGGTCTCTTCACTCCCTCACCGAAAACACGAGGGCGATCCTCGCTCCCACCAGCATCATTTAAAACGTTTCTGCACGCTTGGAATCTGTCGCTTACACATTATATACATTCCGGTCGGTCGGTGTGTGTTGAGTTTTGCTTCTTGCTGTCCTCTGCGGAGGCATTTATTTGGTTACCCCCCCAGCCCTAAGCCCTCACTCTTGGAGACTGCGGTTGCCCTGGGGCTGGAGCTTTACCACATCCCACCAGATGCCCTTGGGCCTCCCGGGCTCGGCTCCTGCAGACTGAGGTCACGGGCTCCAAGGCCGCCCCCACCCGGGGCAGATCCGGGGCCCTGGAAGGGAGCCGGCCGCTTACTTACCGAGGTCACCTTGCGGCTTCGCGGCCTCGAGGCTGCCCTCTGCTGGCAGGAGGCAGCGCCGCCGCCGCCTCTCCCCTGCGCCCGGGAGCTGCTGCGCCCGCGAGCGAGCGGGGCGCGCGGGCAAGGCGACCCCGCAGCGCAGAGTGGGTGACCTCACTCCCTCCCTGCCCCCTCCGCTGAAACCCTCCCGGATCTCTCAGACCCTGGCCCCTGCGCGCCCTCCGCCGCCCCCACCCCTCACCCCTGCGCCCTCTCCCGCCGGCACTGGGGGTTCTGGGCTCTCGGACCCGGAGACAAAGCTCTGCGCCGGGCGCCGGCTGCACCGTGGATCCGTGGGGTTCCCCGCTGGCAGGCCCCGGGGAGCGGCGCGGCGGCGGGGGCAGGGGAAGCCGCGACCCACCGACGTCCTCCAGGCGCCTCCGGTGGACTCTGGGGACCCCGGGGAGAGCCCAGGGCCATGCTCAGGCCCCTGCATTCGCTGTTCCATAGCCTTGATGGGCACCGCGTTGGCCATGGCTTACCCCCAGAAAACCCCTCGGATGAACTTCAACCCTAACAGTCACCTGGGGGCATGGCTATCACTCTTTGTTGCAAAGCCCTTGTCGCCCCAACCGAATTAAAAGCGCCTCATAGACCTGAAGTTCCGACCCCCCAGCAGCCGTGGGCAAACGGATCCGGCCCGTTGGGCTGTTCTAAACTATTGAAATAAAAAAAAAAAAATTAAAAAGAGACCGTGCCCTTTTATATAATGATGTTTACTTTGAATTTATATTAGTTCACACAGACACTCCATCCGTGCTTTTGTCCCGGCCCTCCAGTCCAGTGTAAGAACCCATTGTGGCCCTCGAGTCAAAAAGTTTGCCCACCCCTGGCTAGGGCCTCGCTCAGGCTCTGCCTAGAGGGTCAGTACTGGTTCCAGACGCCTCCATGCTTGCTCTCAGCAGTGAGGCAGAAAGACATTTCCAACCGCTAAAATCCAAGGTGGGGTAAAAGCTAACCACTAGTCATCCCTGTGCACCTCCATTGCTGTATATATATATGAAGACTTTTACACATGCTCACCTTTTCCCTGTTTACGAAGATAATCCAAAGAAAACAAAAATTACACGTAATCCCACCCCATCCCCAAGAAGCAACCAAGGTTAACATGTTGGTGGCTTTCCGCTCTGGATCTTTACTTGTATGTTTTAATGAAAGTAAACCTAATTTCCATACTTAAAATAGCATATTTTATGTAGAATTTGCAATTTAGTATCCTGTTTCTTTTAACCTTACACCTTTGTATTTTATTCTTTGAAACATGATTTTCAGTGAATGCTTAATAATCCATCAGATAGGTGAACCATAACTTTTTTATATATACCAGCATAATTCTCTTTGTTTCAGGTCCAGGAAAGTCTCTGAGTCACCAAATATACAATCACTAGTTTATCAATAAATTTAAAATATATTTTTTTATTGATTTTTTTTAACAGAGAGAAAGGGAGAGGGATAGAGAACTAGAAACATCAATGTGTGTGTGTGTGTGTGTGTGTGTGTGTGAGAGAGAGAGAGAGAGAGAGAGAGAGAGAGAGAGAGAGAGAGATCAGCTGCCTCCTGCATACCCTCTACCGGGGATGTGCCCGAAACCAATAGACATGCCCTTGACCGGAATCAAACCTGGGACCCTTCAGTCCACAGACCGACGCTCTATCCACTGAGCCAAACCAGTTAGGGCTTACCAATAAACCCCCAAAGGAGAGTTATGGTGGGCACTCCCAAGGCACAAAGGATCCACCAGACATTCGGGATTGCTTTGGGCTGGAAGAAGAAGGCCTTCCAGCCCCTGCTGACAGCTCTTGCCCTTTGTTGGAGACCAGTGGAGTCTGGCACTGAAAGAAATGTCTGGAAAGAAAGCAAAGTGCCTTGTCTGCTTCTCGACACAAAGCCCTGTGCCCCCAGCTGGTGCACAAAATGGTGTCTGTGACTTGGTTTTGTGTGTGCTGTGTCTTATAATAGTTACGAGTCAAATATGCCTTTATTTGAATCCTGGATCTTCCCCTTTAGAAGCTGTGTGACCTCAGAAAAGTTGCTAACCCTCTCTGAACCTTATTCTTTTTTTTTTTTAAATATATTTTATTAATATTTTACAGAGAGGAAGGGAGAGAGATAGAGAGCTAGAAACGTCGATGAGAGAGAAACATCAACCAGCTGCCTCTTGTACACCCCCCATCGGGGATGTGCCCGCAACCAATGTACATGCCTTTGACCGGAATTGAACCCAGGACCTTTCAGTCCGCAGACCAACGCTCTACCACTGAGCCAAACCAGTTTCGGCGCTGAACCTTATTCTAAAAATTGGAATGACAATGCTACTACATCGAGCTTTTTATAGTATTCAAATACATAGTTACATCACTTAGCCTGGTGCCTATATAAATAAATCCTCAATTCATGGTAGCTAGTGCTCCTACCGCCTCCGCAGCCGCTACCGCTGTTGCTTCTGGCATTAGCTTTGGTCTAGGCCCTGGACTCCAGGGGAACACTGCAATTGCCCTCTCCCTCAACTCCTGACCCCATGGCTCCAGCTGAACACAAGCCTGAACCCTGGCACTGAGCCGGACCCAGGTCCTCAGACCTGAGGGAGTCACTTCCAGCCCTCTGGTTGGGCTGCTCGGGACCTGCTGACAATCAGGCCCGGGCTTGGGCTGTTTATACTAGAACCGCTAAAACAGGAAAATATGCAAACCCTTCATTCACAGGGATCCGGCTATTGTTGGATCAGATATGATATTTTTGTTTCTAAAATAAAAGGTACATTTGCTACTTCGCACACTTTTTTTTTTTTTTTTTTTTTTTGCAGGGGTGTGGGGGGAGGAGCGTTAAGAAGACAGGGAGTGTGATCTGGTTCGTTTGTTCGGCTCAAGCAGCCAACCTGCAAAGGCCGTTTTGGCCTGACTGTTTGCTTACATGTTTGCTTACATTGTTTGCTTACAATCTCACTGGGCTCTACTTCGGGTGTCCTCGAGTAGGCTCTTACCCATCTCCCAGACTTAGTAAGAACATTACCTCCATCTAAGAGAGAGAGAGAGAGAGAGAGAGAGAGAGAGAGAGGCTAAAAAAAATTCATTAGTTCGGCCCATTTTGTTGCAATAGACTCAACTATATGTGCACGTCTCAAGGAGACAGTTTCTGAAGCACAGATGTCAAGATTCTCTTCAAGCTGGACGGCTTTAGCCTCTCGGGGGCTGGTGCTTGGCAATGGATGGATGTCGGTCCGTCCCTCCAGGTGATTCTGATGAAGCCACGGAGCCACATGAGGGAACCGCTGCTGTTCCCAATTGAATTGAAAGCTGAGGTTTCTCCAACTGGATTCCGGAAAAATACAGATTCCAAAGAGTCTTCCATTGGGACCACATGGAGTTACAAAGAGCCTGGTTCAAACGCCGGATATGTGTGTGTATGGGGGTGAATACATGTTTATTTTTTGGCGTGCTTTTGTTTCGCTGCGGTCTGTACACGTGTCAGGCCTCTTGGGTCACAAGTAACATAACTCCGCTAGCGCTGGCTTACATCAAACAGTGGAGTTGGGGGAGATTGTTATAAGGATTTGTAGGTGACCCCCGAAGCCCTGAAGCCCCAGCAGGGTGGCAACCAGACCCCGTGCAGGGCTGGGACAGGGACTGAAGGGAGGGCAAGAACCCTGGTGGCTTCCCTCCACAGACCAGCTTTTCTTGCTGCTCTGACCAGGCGTCTCCTCTGCTCTGTTCAAGGGAGGAGCCCAGTTAGAGCTATAATCTCTGTGCCCCGATTCCATTTTCCTGTGAGAGGGAGAGCGGCCCCCCTGGGTCAGGAACCCGTCCCTGGTCCTGTCGACCAGAGCTGTTGGTAAGGAGGAGGGCCTGGTAGTGGCTTCTGATGGTCTCTTCCCGGGTGGAGAGAGCGAAGTAATCTCTGAAGGCTAAGCAGACCCCCCCCCAAAAAAAAAAAAAAAAGTCTGATTTGTTTCACTTTGGCCTCTTCCATAAAATTAGTAGTCCAATTTTATGCCACCCACACTCCAAAAATCACCCAGGTCCTAGTCAGGCAGCTTGGTTTGTTGGAGCATCTTCCCGATACGCCATGGTTGTGGGTCAGATCCCCAGTCAGGACACGTATAAGGAGCAACCAATGGCAACCAATGAATGCATCAACAAGTGGGACAACAAACTGATGTTTCCCTCTCTCCTTTCCTCTCTCTCTCTCTCTCTCTCTCTCTCTCTCTCAAATCAGTAAACAAAGAAATGAAAATGTTTAATCACTCGGGGAGTCTTTAAAAACTATGGTGCGCAGGCTCCACATCTTGGCTGTAGCCAGGGCGCCAGGATTTTTCAAAGCAGCCCCGGTCATTCCAATATGCAACTGGAGCTGAGAATCACAGCAATAACCAAACGGGGAACCTACAGCCAATTTAGCCATTTCCTAAATACACAATCTCAGAGTATAACCAATTCAGAGGAAAATTATGAAAACCTAATGGGTTGCACATGGCTTCTTTTCATCTAAATTGGAGATTAATCCAATCCACACACAAAAAATATGCCATAGTTATTCACACTTGGTATGTTCTAAACCTCTTGGTGTAAATAGATATTCAGCTAAATGCCTACAGAAACTGGCCTTTTCTGGAAACTCTGAGGCACTAGAACAAAGGATGGTTTCCCCATGGCCTTGGTTGACCCCAACCCCTACCCCCACCCTGCCCCCCGCCATGACCACCTGCCCCTTCTTTTCCAAGATCTCCAGCTTGTTGGGGCAGCCTCAACGCTCCCAACACTGAGTTACATGGACCTCGCTTGCACACACGGAGGTTCCTACCCAGGAGCCTTGGGCACAGGAGACCAAAGAGAAGACCCTGCCTCCTCAGCCAAGCTGGCTAACACCGATCAAAACCTGGCCCGCGTCCACGGCAGGCTTGAGGAGTCTTCCTTTTGTTTTGTTGTCTTGTTTTGTCTCTTTTTCTGGCAGGTTTGCCCAAACAATCAGCCAATCAGCAAATACTTCAAAAATAGCCATGATGTATAAGGCACGGACTAAAAATAGAAAGATTGCCCCAGAGAGACCGTCACCGGTAGAAGGGCAGCAGCAACCCCTCTAGGCCTGGTCCTGTGTGGATCCTAAGGCAGTGGTGGGCAAACTGCGGCTCGCGAGCCACATGTGGCTCTTTGACTACTTGAGTGTTTAGTAAAGGCCAACTTAGGAGTACCCTAATTAAGTTAATAACAAGGTACCCACCTATATAGTTTAAGTTTAAAAAATTTGGCTCCCAAAAGAAATTTCAGCCGTTGGTACTGTTGATATTTGGCTCTGTTGACTAATAACCACTGTCCTAAGTATATTAAAGGGACCCCTTCTTCAGCTTCCTGTTTTGTTTTGTTTTATTTTGTTTTGTTTTGTTTTTAGCCTGGCCCAGGGCTGAGTCTCAGGCAAACTTAGAGGGTGAGGGATGTCAGGAAGGAGGAGAGAGAGATAATGCCTGGTTGCATGCGGGTTGGGGGTTAGGGGTTGGGAGACACTGCTTTTCCCAGGCCTGAACCACCCTGAGATCTGTTCCTTTCTCTCAGAACCAGGTGGCACCGACAGAAAGACCTAATTGCCTCCTGAAAGTTAGGAAGGGCAGTCACCAAAAAGGCCAGTGACTGAATGGAGAAAGTGCACACATACCATGACCACTTTGAGGCTAAAGCAAGGGCTTGGAGATGCCCGATACAGCCTCGGTTGGGTTTTTCAAAGTGTGGAACCCAGACCATCACCTTGTTAAAAATACAAATTCTCAGCCTAAACCGGTTTGGTTCAGTGGATAGAGCGTCCCAGGTTCGATTCCGGTCAGGGGCATGTACCTTAGTTGGGACACATCTCCAGTAGGGGGTGTGCAAGAGGCAGCTGATGGATGATTCTCTCTCATCAATGTTTCTAACTCTCTGTCCCTCTCCCTCTCTCTTCCTCTCTGTAAAGAAATCAATAAAATATATATTTTTAAAATAAAAATTCTCAGGCCCACTAAATCAGTAACTGTGGGGGTAGAGACAGCAATCCAAAGCCTCCAGATCATTCTGATTCACACTCAAATTTGTGAATCAATAGCCTACTCCAGGGAATACAAGAAGGGGGGGAGGGCACTCATCGGAGACATCCCACACCTAAAACACGTAGTAAGTCTAACCCTTCCAGGTTCTTAGATCCCTAAGCAAGTTCCTGCTACACTTCTACACACACACACACACACACACACACACAAGTTCCCTGCCAGGAGTGACTTCTCCTCAGGCGGGGTGACACAGAGCCAGGGTCCTCTTTGGAGGCGAAGGATCCAGAACAGAAGAAATACCTAGAGAGGCTGCCTTGCAACCAGTGTTGCTGGGAAATTCCAGTCCCTGGGCTCTGGGGTGGCACTGGATTGGTTCACTACTGGACAGAGGTCACCACCAATCAATCAAACACAGGCGCCAAGGGGACGTGGGGACAGGCCTATTCATCTGTTGATGGGTCCTTTGGGCCGTTACTGCAGAGAGTACCACCTACAGACCTTCCCGGGACTCGGCCATTTCAGTGTCAGGCAGTGAGACCACGCTTGCTCCCGCTCCCTGTCTGCCAGGTGGTCCTCAGAGAGGTATTCCTGACTCAGCAGCACCAGCATCAGCTGGGAAATGTAAATTATCCCCCTGGCCGGCTTGGCTCAGTGGTTGAGCATTGACCTGTGAACCAGGAGGTCATGGTTCGATTCCTGTCAGGACACACGTCCCCGTTGTGGGCTCCATCCCCGGTGTGGGGAGTGCAGGAGGCAGCGGATCAAGGATTCCCTCTCATCTTGATGTTTCTATTTCTCTCTGCCTCTCCCTTCCTCTCTGAAATCAATGAAAATATGTAAAAATAAATGTAAATTATCAAGCCCCAACAGAATAAAAACGTCTGGGGGTGTGGGACTCAGCAAGTTGAGGTTTAACAAGTCCTCTTGGAGATGGTGAAGCTTCCTGACCAAGTCTGAGAAAACCACAGGCATGAAGGCCACTCGACTTGGGCCCGCCCTGCAGCGGGGTACCCAACTGCCACCTTGACAGATTTAGGGCCCTGTGGGTGGTTGTCCCAGAGGCTGGGGACTCCAAAGCGCCCCCCTACCCCCACCTCCACTCCCACCCCCAGTGTGCAAGTGCACTGCTCCTGCCGAGCGACCTGGGGTCTGGAGGCCTGGGGCCGCGGCCGCGGCCTGGCAGGAGTCAGGGCGGCCCTGCGACTTCTCTCTGACTTCTCTCTGACTTCTCTCTGACTTACTCTGCTCCTTTCCGGGAGAAGTAATTTGTTTCGTATTGGAATCAAAGCGCCTCTTGGGGCGCTTCCGTTGTATCTCGGCCATTCTGGGGCCGCGTGGGAGGAGGAGGGTGGACAGGGGCTGCGGCTGCTTCCCATTAGCTGGGCATGGTCCCCATTAGGAGGACGCCTCTGCCCGCCTCCCTCCGCCCCGGACTCCCAGAGACCCACCTGCCGCCCCGGCCCCGCAGGAAAGCGGGGCTGGATGGCTGGCGGCCCCAAAAGCTCTCCTCCTCCATGGCATGTGTCTGCCATGGCAGTGTCTGCCCCGGGGGCACTTGCAGGCCCTGTCTCCTCCCTGGAAGTCAGCTCACAGGGCCATGGGCCTATCAGAGGAAGCGCGCAGGCTGGCCGGCCAGGCTCAGTGCTTGAGCATCGACCTGTGAACCAGGGAGTCCCGGTTCGATTCCCAGTCAGGGCACCTGCCTGGCTGCAGAATTGATCTCCTCCAGCGTGGGGCCTGCAGGAGGCGGCGGATTAATAATTCACTCTTGTCGTTGATGTTTTTACTTCTCTCTCACCCTCTTCCTTCCTCTCTGAAACATATATATATATATATATATATATATATATATATATATATATATAATTTTTTTAAATATATATTTTTATTGAAATTTTACAGAGAGGAAGGGAGAGAGATAGAAACGTCAATGAGAGAGAAACATCGACCAGCTGCCTCTTGCACACACCCCCACTGGGAATGTGCCCACAACCAAGGTACGTGCCCTTGACCGGAATCGAACCCGGGACCCCTCAGTCCGCAGACCGACGCTCTACCA
The DNA here is from genome assembly GCA_963924515.1 of Vespertilio murinus. NCBI lineage: Eukaryota > Metazoa > Chordata > Mammalia > Chiroptera > Vespertilionidae > Vespertilio > Vespertilio murinus. The sequence continues at coordinate 28,445,521 of OZ004715.1, read as the reverse complement.
CTGAGCCAAACCGGTTTCGGCTATATAATTTTTTTTAATAAGCACTTAAGGAGGAGAGCATCCCAGGTATTGCCGAGAACGGGAGAAGAACATGTTTCCAGTTTACCGATGTTTATTTACACAGCATCTGAAACTGGGCCCCTCGCAGTGGCTCAGAGAAACATGGCACCCCTGTTTTTCTCCTGGTTTGGTATCAATTTCACAAATCATAAAGAATAAAGATAATGTATATATTTAAATATATACATATTTAAAAATATATTTTTATTGATTTCAGAGAGGAAAGGAGAGGAAGACAGAAACACCAATGATGAGAGAGAATCAGTGATCGGCTGCCTCCTGCACACTCCCTGCTTGATTCCTGCTGGGAATCAAGCCCAAAACCAGGCATGTGCCCTTGCCCAGAATCAAACCTGGGTGCCTTCAGTCCACAGGCCAAAGCTCTTATTCACTGAGCCAACCCGGAGAGCAAGAGAATATTTTTAAATTTTTAAAAAAATATATTTTGTTGATTTTTTTACAGAGAGGAAGGGAGAGAGATATAGAGCTAGAAACGTTGATGAGAGAGAAACATTGACCAGCTGCCTCCTGCACACCCCCTACCAGGGATGTGCCCGCAACCAATGTACATGCCCTTGACCGGAATTGAACCTGGGACCTTTCAGTCCGCAGACCGACGCTCTATCCACTGAGCCAAACCGGTTTTGGCTATATTTTTAAAAGTCACACCCATTTCTCCTGCTGGATATCCCCTGGTTGAAAACCTCGGCTCTAAGACCTGGAAATAGAATCCACGGATTAACAAGATCCTCCGTGGTCCACAGACACATTAGACTTTGAGAAGCACGTCTCTCTGAAACAGCTTCAATCCAAACAGCCACTCTGTTCCCTGGACTCTCACGGCCCTTGCTTTCATTTAACTGGTTCTCAGACCCCTTCTGTGCCGACAGCTAGCTGTAAGCCGGGCTCCTAACTGGAGCCTCGCTTGCTCTCAAGGCAGGGATGCAAACGTGCCAGAATGGAGCACATGGCTGAGGTTTTGTTCCCCCCTGGCATCAGTTCTCCTTTCTTCTCCTAAGAGAACTTTAACTTTCTTTAGGGGGAACTACCCCTCCCTCACTTTTATTCTAGTAATTCAGATGGAGCCACTCATACCCCCATCTCCACGCGTGTGGGAAGGGATGTATATAGTTCACCCCCCATCATCCATGGGAATTAGTTCCAAAACAGGCACTTTAAGTCAGTCAAGGAAACCCAATCCTAAGACTTTTGTAGGAAGAAACAACAAAGAGAAGCTCTCTTCCCACCCAGGCTGATGGCTGTAGGGGAGATATAAGCCTGGAACTTTTGGGGGACGCCCCCGAAGAGAGAGTCTGCCTGCGAGTGAAGCCAACACAAAGGAAAGCGTGACGGAGAGAGAGGGCTGAGTTCTGACCACCTTGTTGGCGCTCCTGGTTCTAATCATACCCCGAGACTTACCACGAGATGTCAGTGATATAAACCAATAAGATTCCTCTTTTCTTTCTTTTTTTTTAATCACAGGCAGCTACGTTGAGTTTTTATCACCTGCAAACAGCAGACTCCTAATACATGAGGCTGTCGGAGGGGTTCGATCAGCATGGACATGTGTCGGGGTCATATGGGACCACGGGCTGAGGCAGAAGAGTCCTCCTCAGGAAGGTCCACAGGCAGCCCTGAATGCCCAGGTCGCCAGGTGCAATCCTGAGCAGGGGAGGGGGCGTCCCCTCCCCCCCCCAAGGCCACAGCCTGGCCGCAGGGAGACCACAGCTGGGTGGCCCTCAGGAAGCTCGAGGACTGCAGCTTTGAGAGACTGGCAAGTGCCCGCTGGACAGAGGGCAGCCTCATGGCCACCACGGGCCCGGGTAGCAATGGCCATGAACAGTTCCCACCCCAAATGACTTCACAGGCAGGCAGGCTCCACAAGGGGGCGGGGCAGTCCGGGGTAGAAGGTGAGAGAAAGGTTGTGAGCTCTCGCTAAGCATTCCTGGAAAACTCCAGAAGCACCGGGGTGGGTGGGGTGGGGTGGGGGTGGGCAGTTTTACAGCAAGGTGAGGTCTTGCATTCCCCAGATGGAGGCTGAAGCCACTGAGGGTTAGGATTACGCAGGGGTGGGCAAACTTTTTGACTCGAGGGCCACAACGGGTTCTTACACTGGACCGGAGGGCCGGGACAAAAGCATGGATGGGGTGTTTGTGGGAACTAATATAAATTCAAAGTAAACATCATTACATAAAAGGGTACGGTCTCTTTTTTTAAATTATTATTATTATTTCAATACTTTAGAACAGCCATCCGGCCCGCGGGCCGTAGTTTGCCCACGCCTGGATGAGAGTCTGGTACTTTAGCATCCGCAGACAGGAAAGGCTCGGTGCATCTAAGTTCCAGAACGCTTTCCTGAAGGTGCCCTGGGGAGGTGGCAAATGCTCAGAGGGGGTGACCACAGGCGGCACGTGTGACCTGGACCCCGGGGTTCCAGCTTCGCCAGCCTGGCACTGAAACGGCAGAGGTGCCGAGCCCAAAAGGAGAGCAAACATCTTGGCAGTGATGTCCGAGGACTAATGTCCCGAGGCCCCTGCCATCAGGCAGGATGGGGGGATAGTCAGAATCAGGGTCACTTGGGGAGGAACACAGCTTGTGCTATTTCCTTCACCTGCGTTTGCAGAACGGCATTACACCTTCTGTGCGTGGTCTCTGCTCTCTCCGGGGCAAGCCGGCAGGGAAGGAGAGGTCCCCGTGTGCCTGGGCAGACCTGGGAAGGGAATGTCCGCAGCAGAGACCTACAGGAGCCTGGATTTTCCCTGTCCCGGGGCCCCTGTCCCTGGGGGCCCGGCTGAGGCCAGGGGTGAGGTCTGAGGCATCTTTTTGGGCCAGGAGGGGGCAGCCACGATTCAGCCGTGTGGCCTCTCCTGAGATACATACAAATGCCCCCGCCTGTCAGCCACTTGGAGAGCAGAAAGCGAAGTCCAAGTCCACGCGAGCAGACTGGCGGAAACCTGTTCTGCAAGCGGGAGCATCGGAGGAAAACTCTGAGCTCAGAGGTTCTCAGGTGGAGAGCTCCTCACACATCACCCAGCCCAACCCCGTCAGGAAGCCCCAAACCAGAGAGGGTTGGTGCCACCGCCAGAGCCAGGCCTGGGGCTCTGTGCCCTGTGCTGCAGGGCTCTGCTCTGAGGGAGATTTCCATGTTTCCGGTGAAGAAAGGGATAAGGATTTCTGCGCCATGCTGTGATCTTCACACCTGCACTTCACACTCCGGAATTTTAGTGTGGGAGTTCACACCTAGCACTTACTTGGGATAATCCCATTGCCCTCACGGGTCGGCAAACTGAGGCTCTCGAGCCACGTGCGGCTCTTTGGCCCCTCGAGTGTGGCCCTTCCACAAAATACCATGGCCTGGGCGAGTCTATTTTGTAGAAGTGGTGTTAGAAAAAGTTTAAGTTTAAAAACTTGGCTCTCCACAATGGTAAGCTATGTACACATATAATACCTTAATAAAATTTAAAAACAAATTGGCTCTCCAAAGAAATTTCAATCATTGTACTGTTGATATTTGGCTCTGTTCATTAATGAGTTTGCCAACCCTAACCCTTTAGCTGCAGCCTTATTTATTGCCCTAAACCAGCGCCAGCTTCGACTGAATAGATGGTAACAATGATGGTAGCCATCAGTTATGAACACTGTATTAGGGCAGGATAGAGAGAAGAGGGGAGGGGAGGGGAGGGAATAGGAAGGGGAGAGGAGGGAAGAGGAGGGGAGGGGAGAGAGGGAAGGGAGGGGAGGGAAGAGGAGGAGAAGGGAGAGGTTTATTTTAAGGGAATGGGTAACATGAGGGGTGCTGGCAAGTCTGAAAGCCTGCGATCTGCAAGGCGTGTAGGCAGGCTGGAAACTCCAGCAGGAGTCCCAGGGCGGCCTACAGGCAGAAGCCCTTCCTCCTCCGGGGCCTCAGTCTTCCTCGAAGGCCTTCAACCGTTTGGATGAGGCCCACGCACGTCGCTGGAAGATAATCAGCTTCACTTAAAAAGTCTACTGATTTGAATGCTAAATACAGCTGAGGGGAAGCAGAGTGGCCACCCCAAAATATGACTTCTGGGATATTGATGATTTTAAGCTGATTATTATCAAGAAAAAGAAAAAATGACTGAGAAAACCTATAACCTTCCTCCTCGCTGCCTAGAGGGATGGTCGCTTGTCTCGGCCGTGGTACCCATCCCAAGCACTTGCTTTGTGCCAGGAACTCAGATAAGTTCAGCGACACCATATGAGGCGGCCATCATCATCCTCATTTTAAAGCTTTTTAAAAATATATATATTTTATTGATTTTTTTTTTTTTTACAGAGAAGAAGAGAGAGGGATAGAGAGTTAGAAACATCGATGAGAGAGAATCATCGACCAGCTGCCTCCTGCATACCCCCTACCGGGGATGTGCCCGCAACCAAGGTACATGCCCTTGACCGGAATCGAACCTGGGACCTTCCAGTCCGCAGGCTGACGCTCTATCCACTGAGCCAAACCGGTTTCGGCTATCATCCTCATTTTATGGAAGACAGAGCGAAGGGCTTAAACCCACAGGATGTTGTGAACCAAATCTAGAACCTCAGTCTTCCCTCTGGACCATGAGTTCCCCCTCCCTCACCACTTCCTCTTGCTCAGTTGCTAGGGGGGGGCGGGGGAAAGAGTTTCTAGGGTACAGGTTCTCGGTCACTGGTGCCCATTAAAATCACTGGGAAACACAGCTTTAAAAAACAGACCAACAAAAACCAATGTTCAGATGCTATCCCCGAAGTGGGGCCCTCAGCACTTCAGCCTCAGGACCGTCACCCCTGCCAAGTGACTCTAATGCGAAACGAGGCTGGGAGAACCCCGGTTCTAGGAGGCGGGGCGGCGAAAGGCGTGAGTACTTCTCCTTCGCGGGGTGTGGATTGCCCAACAGAACATACACAACCAGAGGGAAACCAAGGAGCTGTAACACAGCCGATGTGAAAACTTGCAAACATATTTTCTCTCTCGGCATGAAATCAGCCATTTCCCCTCTCGTTCTGAAGTAGCTTAGAGCGAGCACTTCCTTAACTATTGGATTGGAAACGCCAAAGAACGAAGCTGAGTACCATTCATTCGGGAACTAAGTATTCGGTGAGCACCTGCTGGGCGGTGAGCCCTGTGCCGGGCAGCCGGCGGCCAGCTCCGGGGAGGCTCCGGGCTCTGGCCAGCCTGCTGTTCAGTGGGGAGTGAGCACCACCAGACACTGAGGGGACTGCCAGGACAGAGATCTGGCCCAAAGGCACTAGAGCAGGGGTGGGCAAACGTTTTGACTCGAGGGCCACCATGGGTTCTTACACTGGACCGCAGGGCCGGAACAAAAGCAACCTGACCATGCTGGCACTCTCATCTTGGGCTGCTGGTGAAGGAGCAGAGGGGAGAGCAAGAGAACCCTCTGCTCTTTCGGCTCCGCGGACCGGATAGAACAGCCGCACGGGCCAGATCTGGCCCGAGGGCCGTAGTTTGCCCACGGCTGGACTAGAGTCTCAAGGATACGGCCAGCCACAGAACGGGCAGGTGAAAAAGGTTTGATACTTCGAAGCCTGTGTTTTCGGAGACTTGCCACCCTGAATGGAAGTCTCCCCTCCCCCCACCCAACCCCCTTGGACATCGAGGCCTCGGGGTGCTGTGGCAGCCAGCTCCTGGGAAGGGAGTCAGCCAGGACTCCCAGATGCCCACTGGGACCCTGGCTGTCCTTTCCTCCTCCCCTCGTCCTTGGTGAAATGAGAAAACTTCCCTCGGGAAGCCTTTGGTATTAAAACGCCCCTTCTTTTCCGAATTGACTGTAGAATTGGGTTTTGCTAACGTTGTGGTGTGTCAAAGCAACGACTGGCAAGTCTGTGTTGTTTTCTCATTACGATGGGGGCTGCCTCATGGGTTCATGAGCTGCGAGACCCTAACCCAGGGGTGGGCAAACTTTTTGACTTGAGGGCCACCATGGGTTCTTAAACCGGACCGGAGGGCCGGAACAAAAGCAACCTGACCATGCTGGCACTCTCATCTTGGGCTGCTGGTGAAGGAGCGGAGGGGAGAGCAAGAGAACCCTCCGCTCTTTCGGCTCTGCGGGCCGGATAGAACAGCCGAACGGGCCGGATCCGGCCCTCGGGCCGTAGTTTGCCCACGGCTGGACCACTACCACGCTAGACGATGGTCCGGGGCTTCATGTGAGCGGACATTTCTGGGAGCCTCAGCTTCTGCACCCAGACTTGTCCCCACTCTGTCCTCCCCCAGGCCGCCTGAATGAACCGCGTGACACCCACAGCTTGTCAGTTCTTTGAAGAGGACCTCCAAGTTTTAGAGCATGACGCCAGCAGAGTTGTTAAACTTTATATTTCCAGATATTTGTTAGAAACAAGCAAACACACCTTTGTAGTAATTAAAGGAGAAAACGAGGCCACCCGAACTTCGCTTCTACTGGAACCCGGACTACGTACGGGGACGGGGCGTCCGCGGCTAAACCGGGAGAGTGGACCACAAACCTCGTCCTCTGTCCCCCAGGCCTGGGAGACTGGCTCCTCATTGATGTGGCCCTTTGGAAGCAATGCAGATCAGCGGAGAAAAGGGCTCACCCATGGTACGAAGGGCTACTGACATATCAAAGGTAAACCTCCTAGGACAAAATGAAATTGTCTTTGAGTGGGCAAGAACCGGACAAGGCCAAAAAATTTAATAATCAGGTTATGCAACAAGAAAAGTGAGAAACCTTTGCGGGGGGGGGGGGAGAGGAAATGCCCCTTGCTTCGCCTCTGCCCTCAGACTCCACCCATCGAGAGCTGCCTCTGTGGTCCCAGCCCTGGGAGTGGATGGGCCAGTCCGGCCAACATCAGGAAGGGGATGGGCCTGGCCATGGTCCTGCCAGGATCAAGGAAAAAGAACCAGCAAACATGCGCTTTCAAGGAGCACAGGCCTGTGTTCCAGTGGAGGAAGGACTTCCAACAGAAACCACAAGGTATTTTCTCCTTTAAAAAAATTTTTTTTCGGTCTGCGGACTGAAAGGTCCTGGGTTCGATTCCGGTCAAGGGCATGTACCTTGGTTGTGGGCACATCCCCGGTAGGGGGTGTGCAAGAGGCAGCCGATCAATGATTCTCTCTCATCGATGTTTCTAACTCTCTATCCCTCTCTTCCTCTCTGTAAAAAATCAATAAAATATATTTAAAAATTTTTTTTTATTGATTTCAGAGAGGAGGGGAGAGAGAGAGAAACGTCCATGATGAGAGAGAATCATTCATTGGCTGCTTCCTGCACGCCCCCTGCTAGGGATGGAGCCCACCACCAGGGCACGGGCCCGGACCAGGAATCGAACCGTGATCGGGATCCCGGTTTCATAGGCACACGCTGGGCCGGGTGATATTTTCTCCTTTAAAAATTTTTTTAAAAAAAGACTGTGTGTTCCTTTTATAATCACACAGCACATCTTATCAAAGCCTGAAAAAAAGAATAATATAGCTGGGGGGTGGGGAAGTAGAGAGAAGGGAGGACCACTTTGGAGCCCTTGCATTATCCAGGAAAACAGGAAATCCGAGAGTGCCAACAACACCAAGAACCATCCTAGTTTTGTCGTTCCTCAATTCTGCAAAAAAACTTATTCCATCTCATCGCGCACTTTTGCAACGATGATAAAGGCCCCCAACCACTAAGTGAACCCGGGATCCTGGGAAGAGACTCCCAACCCCAAGGAGCGCCTGGCCCAACGGCCGGCAGGGGGCGCCCTGGCCTCAGCGCGCGCGGCGCCAGCTCCGCCCTCCCCGCAGGTCCCAAGGGCGCGGGGACCCCGGAGGAGCTCGACCCCAACACGCAGGAACCTTAACCCCAAAACCCTGGTGAAGGACGCCTGGTTCCAGGGAGGCCACTGGCACGGCCCTCGCCGCCACCGTCCGACCTCGCAGCCCCTCGCCGGGGGGAGGGCGGAGGGAGGGAGGGAGGGGAGACCCCAGAGGAGCCGCAAGAAGCCAGACATCCTAAAAGGGGGTGGGGGGACCTCGCCCTGGAAAAAACAGGGCTTGTGGGAGAAGGCTCCAGAGCCCCGACCTTCCTCCCCGTTCCCCGCCGACCTTGCCCCTCACCCCGCCCTCCCCGAGCCCTCCTTCCTCTTCCCGCCCGGGGCAAAGGGGCAAAAGCAGAAGTGAGCCAGGGCCGCGCTCCCCGGGTTCCCAGCCTCCCGGGAGCGAGCGAGGGAGGGAGGAGGGACGGCTCGCCGCGCGGCCCGCCAGGGGGCGCTGTGGGGCGGGCGGCGCCGCGGGAAAGCGGTCGCTGCCCGGGTTTGGCTTGGAAATGGGGACCCAGCGGCCCCGGACCCCCCCCCCCCCCCCGTGGGTGGGGTGGGGGAGGGGGACACTCCTGGCTCCTACCCCTGGGCTGGATTCACAAAGGCCCCGAGGGCAGGTTTTTCTGCCCCACCCAATTCCTGGAAACAGTGACTAAAGAGGTCCCCTAGTCACCAGACTTTTATATATTTTTTAATTGAATTTACTGCGGTGACGTCGGTTTAATAAAATGTCTAGGTTTCGGTGTACAATTCGTACAGTGCTGTAACGCGTTATCGTGTATATTGTACTGTGTGTGCACCACCCCAAGTCAACCCTTTTCCCCATCACCGTTTGTCCCCGCTGTATCCTCTTCTGCGTCCCTCAGCCCCCTTTTCCTCTGGTAGCCACCATACATTAGTCTGGGCCTATGAATTTTCTTTTTTCCCTTAATCCCTTCACCCTTTTCGCATAGCCCCTAGTCACCAAATATTTTTTTATGTATTTTAGAGGGAAAGAGAAAGAGAAACATCAATGGGAGAGAGAAACGTTGATTGGATTGCCTCTTGCACATGCCGGGACCGGGGTATGAGACCTGAACGGGAATCAAACCTTTAAATATATATATATATATATATATATATATATATATATATATTTATATATTGATTTCAGAGAGGAAGGAAGAGGGAGAGAGAGATAGAAACAACAATGATTAGAGAGAATCATTGATCGGCTGCCTCGTGCACGCCCACACTGGGGATTGAGTCCCCGCAACCTGGGCATGTGCCCTGATGGGGAATCAAACCCTGACTTCCTGGTTCATAGGTTAATGCCCAACCACGGAACCACACTGGCCAGGCATCAAACCTTTTGATGTATGGGACAACACTCCAGCTAACCGAACCACACTGGCCAGGGCAATAGCATCGCACTGTTTAATGTGGTCGCTATGTGAACCAGAAGCCTCGGTCTGGGACTCGGGGGCGGAGTGCCAGAACCACTGACTGGAGCTAAATTGACTGGGTTTTAACTAGCCCCATCCATCCCTTATCTAGGATCCAGGAAATAGTATTAACCTGTTCTGCCCAAGCTTTCACACCTGTGAACTTCATCTACTAATAATACCTAACACCTCGGGGTTACCAGGGGATTTTCTGGGGTGACTGGAAAAGGCCATGTTTTGGTCGGTATTCATTTGGGTTGTAGGGGTGTATGCATGGCCAAAAGTCAGAAAGCTCCGGAGTTGTGTACTTCATTGTAAAATGTCCCTCGATTAAAAAACAAAAAGAGGAAGTGGAAGCCCAAGTCCTCACAATAAGTGTCCCAGAACATGTGAGAGGGGAGGAGGCTCCACGGCGGGAGGGAGCTCCAGGAGGCAGAGCCCCTCGGACTCGGCTCTGTTCTCCGCTCCAGCCTCAGTGCCCGGCAGTCCCCGAGCACCACAGAGCAGGAGGAGGCGATGGGACCGTCTCCTCTGAGGCTCACAGCAAGCAGAAAGGGCAGGCTGTGATGGAGCAGACCTTTGGAGTGATGCAAGTCACAGCCCGGGAGGGCGCGCCCGGTGGGCCTGCAAGACTGTCGGATGAGCAGAGCCCAGGGCTCCCCTCCCCTGGCCCCTGCCCCTGCTCCTGCCCCCGGCTGCGCCACTGGAGCCTGTTCCGGACGATTTCGAACACCAGAGCTCGGAGGCGGCCTGGAGGGGCGGACTGATTATCCCAAGGCTAGCTGAGCCCAAGGACTTCCTGGTTTTGTCCCATCACAATCAACTTTGGAGGCTTCTCATCTGGTTCCTATGAATCTTGGCCCTCAGCCCATCTTTATGCTGAGAGGATCACCCTTATCTCAAACACCAGAACCTCCCTCCACACACCCCCTCCCCCTGAATCCTAAAGTCCGCAGAGTTTAAATGAAGAGGCAGATCCCCTGCTGCTGAGGTTTGCAGTCCCAGAGCAGCCCATTCCTGAAATGACTAATAGCCGGCCTGACCTCACCTGTTACACCTGCCCCAGCATAAGAAGAAATGACAGCAAAATTCCATATAACCTTGGAGGGGGGGGAGGGGGAGAAGGCATTTCTAACTATGGCCTAAATCCAGAAGCCATAAGGTAAGGTGGTTAAATTCAACTAAATAAACATTTTTAAAGTACTTGATCGTAGAAACCATTATAAGCAAATTCAGAAAACAGTGAACTGGGAACACATTTTTCAATTCGTGTAATAGAATAAGAGTTCAATTTCTCCTATAAATCAACAAAGACCAACCCCCCCCCCATTTAAAAAATGCAGAAGCTGTGAAGAGAAAGTTATAGATAAATGACTTCTTTAAAAAATTGATTCTCGAGAGGGGGTAGGGGGAGGGGAGAAAGAGAGAGAGAGAGAGAGAGAGAGAGAGAGAGAGAGAGAGAGAGAGAGAGAGAGACATCAATGTGAGAGAGATACATTGATTGGTTGTCTCCTGCACACACCCTGACCGGGAATTGAATCCACAACCTAGGAATGTGTCCCGATCAGGAATCAAACCTGTGACCTTCCAACCAACTGAGCCTCACCAGCCAGAGTAATAAATGACCGTTAAGATTTAAAAATTCTCAGTCTCACAATGAGAGAAGTAAAACCACATAAAATTGCTGATACTCAACAATTTTATATAAAAAAAAACACAGCAGCTTCATATGGCTAATGCTAGTACAAATTAAAACAACATTAAGATACTGGTTTTATCCTTTCATATTGATAAAGATTAAAAGGTTTGTCAACATCTTGTGTTGGCAAGACTCTGAGGAGACAGGGACATTGAGGGCAGAATGCTAACACATATGGAAGGCGATGTGACAGTTGCCTCTCAAATGATTATTGTAAATATAGTTTGATTTGGCTAGTCTACTGCCAAACAAATCTACAGAGGTACTCACATACCTAGATATACACAGTTATTCACTACAACAATGAAACTTTAAACAATTAGAAAAAAGCTAAATGCCCATCAGTTGGTAGATAAATTGCGGTACATGGATGGACATACATGCACAGCAAAGCATTAGATAAATAGAATGAGGAGTCTCTTTAGGTGTTGGTTTTAAATGATCTCTAAGATACACTGAAAGAATTTTTAAAACTGTGCACACAAGAATCAGAACATTGGGTATAGTATGTTACCATCTGTATAAACAAATATAAAGGTGTGTGTTATAATGACCTGGGAAATAATTTTTTTTTAAAGAGCCAATTCTTTTTTCTTAATTGATTTCAGAGAGGTAAGGGAAAGGAAGAGAGATATACTAGTAGAAAAACTAGTGATGAGAGAGAATCATTAATCAGCTGCCTTTTGCATGCCCACGTTGGGGATTGAGCCCCCAACCTGGCACGTGCCCTAACTGGGAATCGAACCGTGACCTCCTAGTTCATAGGTCAATGCACCACCGCCGAGCCACACTAGCTGGCCTGAAAGCATTTGTTGTGCCTACAAGTGAGGACTTGGGTGGCTGGAAAAATAGAGGTAGGAGGAAAGCGTTTCGTTGAATACTGTTTTGTACCTTTTGAATTTTGAACCCTGTGAATAATTACCCACTCAACACACACAACCCCGAGGAATAGCCAGTATTTCCTATCAGAATACCCCATTCTCACCAAAGCATTAGCAGGACAAGATTAGACAGAAAGAAGCTTAGCACTGAAGGTCCCTCCTCCAAAAGTCTGCCTTATTCTTCTGACGTGTATTGTCTCAGGGCGTGTTGTCTGAGCAAAGAGCTGGGAGGGATTTGGTAACCCTGGACCTAAGGCCTTAGACAGGCGCTGGCCTGAACCTCCTGAGCGCCTGCTGGGCGGGCGCTGGTGGCGGGTGCTTAGAGGCACCTGGAGGAGACGGGACTAATTCAAGAGACAAGACACGAGAGCTGCAAAGTGAGGCTGGGCTGCTGGCTGCCAAGAGATAACAGGCCTGCCAAAACCGGTTTGGCTCAGTGGTAGAGCGTTGGTCTGCGGACTGAAAAGTCCCGGGTTCGATTCCGGCAAGGGCATGTACCTTGGTTGCAGGCACATCCCCAGTAGGGGGTGTGCAAGAGACAGCTGGTCGGTGTTTCTCTCTCATCGACATTTCTAGCTCTCTATCTCTCTCCCTTCCTCTCTGTAAAAATATCAATAAAATATTTTTTTTTTTTAAAGAGAGAGAGAGAGAGATAACAGGCCAGCTGAGCCAGAGAAGGAGGTGGTCTGCAGTGGACCAGGAAGTCAGCCCGGGTCAGGGCACCCGGGGGTCCGGAGGCCCCTTTACCATGGCTCTCATGATCCACGTTCGTGCTTCCGGTGCCCGCAACTGAGTTTTCTGCAGGGTTGGGGGGTCCAGGACCCCAGAGGGGCTGCACTCTTGCCGGGGGACACAACAAGACTCCCACTGAGTTACGAGCTGCAGCTCCTCACCAGGGTCCCGCTGGCGAGGGAGGCAAGGGTAAACGACCGTGACCGGAGGGCAGTCCAACTGCTTTTACAGGATGGGCAAGAGGAACACGGGTGGGGCCCACGTGGCCCACTAGTCCACTCCACTCCCTTGCCTCGGAGCTATGAATGGACACGTGCAGCAACCCCAGCCCAAGACAGGTCTGATTACCAGCGGTCAGTCTACCAGGTCAGCTGCAACCTGCAGAGCTGACCCGTAAGGGGCGTTTTGAGTACGTGGTGAAGTGGGGAGAGAATAAATACCAGTTGCAACTCAGAGATCAGCTGCAGCCATGGGTGCTGTCATTGTCCAATGACCTCCCGGAAAGAGAGGCCTTCAGGGTCCTCTGTGGGAAAACACGTTTGTACAATGCAGGGGGGTGGGCTGAAGTGGCCCAGAGAATGTGCCCCTCAGATGGCCATCTGTGGGAGTGTTTGACCGTCACAACTTCCCACAGGCTGCTCACAACCAACAGCTAAGCTCAGCAGGGACACGAGGGCAGGCCCGTCTCCAGGAGATGGGGACTCCTCTGACAGGCGACTTAGACTCAGGGTCTTCTCGTCAGCATAGCTAGAACTGCACTCTAAGACTTCCTCACTCACCTCCCTTCCTCCTCCTCCTCCACACATACTAGAGCTAGACCTACATCACGGCCTGATGCTCTCCCAACCTCCTCCAGCTTCTAATCCTTTTCCCTCCCAGCTCTTTTCCCTGTAAATTCCTTGAGGTTCAACTCCATCTTGGCGTCCACTTTTTGGGAGACCTGAGCTAAGACAAAAACTATTGCCATTCTGTATAAAACTTAGTCCTGAGCTTCCTGGCATCACAGGAAAAAAAACTGAATTATTGTATGGTAGTCATCAGTGCTCTTCACCAAGTACCTTTGGTCTCCCCCCACTTTCACGACCATTGTTGAGAGTGCTTCCTTGAATTTAATTGCTCTAAGTCAATAAGATTTGGGGGGGGGGGTCCTTTTTTAAAAATATATTTTATTGATTTTTTTTACAGAGAGGAAGAGAGGAGAGAGATAGAGAGTTAGAAACATCCATGAGAGAAACATCGATCAACTGCCTCTTGCACGCCCCCTACTGGGGGTGCGCCCACAACCAAGGTACATGCCCTTGACCAGAATCGAACCTGGGACCTTTCAGTCCGCAGGCCGGTGCTCTATCCACTGAGCCAAACCGGTTTTGGCGGGGGGTGGGGGGTCCTTTTTATAACCCTCACCCTGCCTTGCCTGAGCAATAATATGCATTGGTTCTTTGTATCTTGCTCAGGGTTTGCCAATAGCAGCACTGCTGGCAGCACGGATCAGGTAATTCTCTGCTGTGAAAGACAGTGCTATGCATTGTAGGACGTTTAGCAGCATCCCTGGCCTCTACTCACCAGATACCAGTGATACTCCCATCGTTGTGACAACCAAACCTGTCTCTAGCGTCTAGACATTGCCAGAAGTCGCTGAGGGAGCAAAATCTCTGTCAGTTGAGAACTGCTTACGTAAACAATAGCAGCAACATTTTTCTTCATAAAGAGATCGAATGTAGCCCTGGCTGGTGTTGCTTAGTTGGCTGGCGCATCCTCCCATACACGAGAATGTAGCACATTCGGTCCCGGTGAGGGCACACACCCATGTGGCAGGTTCAGTACCCGGTCAGGTCACATGCAGAGGCAACTGCTTCATGTTTTCTCTCTCCCTCTCCCCCTTCCTCTCTCTCAAATCATTTTTTTTAAAGTTTGAGTTAAAAATAAAATAATCTTAAAATAAAAAAACAGTTACAAGCATAGTGGATATGACACCCAGTGATATCAATAATCATTCTAAACGTGAGCTGTCTCATGAGAATAAGAAGACAAGCCACAAACGGGGAGAAAATGTTGGCACCGTGTATACTTTCTGCTCAATTTTGCTGTAATTCTAAAACTGCTCAAAAAATTCTTTGTAATAGTTAAAAAATGTGAATGGTCTACACACACACACCGAAAGACATTGCTCAAATGGGCGAAAAGTAAAATAAAATAAAATCTACAGATAACTTTGTCCTCGGCAGTGAGAAACTCCATGCTTTCCCCTCAGAATTGGCAGCAAGTCTCAGGCAAGGACGTGTTCTCTCAGCACTCGGTTTCAGCATTGTGCTAGAAGTCCTCGCTGCGACGCTAAGGCAAGAAAAGGAAATAAAAGGTAAACAGATCGGGAAGCAGTTACAGATTACGCGATTGTTTATGTAGAAAATCCCAAAATAACCTCTGGAGTTAATAAACAAGTATAGCAAACTGGCAGTTCCTACCGATATAAATAAATGGTTAAATAAATAAATAGGGAGAAGCAATACACTTCCTATGCAGAAGAATCCCAAATGATTTAATGTTGAGGTCCTAAACAAACCCTGGCACTTGCGAGGTTATTTGGCAATAATGCCTTTGCAGGAAGAAGTAAGCTGAGGTGAGGTCATTAGGGTGGGCTCCAGTCTATAACAATAAAAGGTACAAGGCTGGTTAGACTGGGCGTCCTCCCGGAGGAAGCCGGGCTGGAGGGAAGCCGGTGCTGGCAGCGGGGGAAGGAAGGCCTGCTCTTGCACGAATTTCGTGCGTTGGGCCTCGAAGCCAGTGTTTCCCAAACTTTTGACATATGTGTACCCCTTCTATAATTTTTTTTAAAATATATTTTATTGATTTCTTACAGAGAGGAAGAGAGAGGGATAGAGAGTTAGAAACATCGATGAGAGAGAATCATCGATCAGCTGCCTCTTGCACACCTCCTACTGGGGATGTACCCGCAACCAAGGTACATTGCCCTTGACCAGAATCGAACCCGGGACCTTTCAGTCCCCAGGCCGACGCTCTATCCATTGAGCCAAACCGGTTTCGGCAACCCCTTCTATAATTTTCGTAATGCTGAGTACCCCTCGTCAAAAAAAAAAAAGGGTGTATTTTAATAACAATCAAAATATATTTACTTTTTCTTTTTTTGGCATATACACAAAATAATAATAAACGAAAAATAAAATTATTTATAATAAAATAAAAATAAAAGTTATGTTATAAATAACATTTATTTGCACACCGGATCATCTCACGCCTCACAAGACTGTCTTGACTTGACTCATGAGGACGTAGAATGAGGCACAGCTAAGCACGGTGCAGTGCATATCCCCACCGAACTCCGGTGCAACACGTACCCCCACCAAACTCTTCCCGTACCCCTGGGGGTACGCGTACCACACTTTGGGAAACACTGCTCTAGGCCAGTGTAATTGGTGGTCTGATCAGAAGAGAAGGACAGAGACAACAACAGCAGAACCCTTTGTGCATGTGGAGGCAGACACAAGCCAAAGAACTCCAAGGCAGCACAGGGAGCGAGGACAGAAGCACCAATCAAAAGCCTCAGAAACGGCCCTGCTGACACCTTGATTTCAGACTTCTAGCTTCCACAACTAGAATAAGTTTCTGTCATTAAAAAAAAAAAATTAAGTTTTATTTCAGAGAGGAAAGGAGAGGGAGAGAGGGGTATAGACATCAATGATGAGGAAAAAAAATCATTGATTGGCTGCCTCCTGCACCCCCCCTCGCCACCCCACCGCCCCCCCCCCCCCACACACACACACACACACACTGGGGATTGAGACTGCAACTGACGGGGAATCGAGTCATGACCTCCTGGTTCATGGGTTGACGCTCAAGCAAGGAGCCACGCCAGCCAGGCTAAATTCCTGTCATCTTAAGCCACCCAGTTTGTGGCGCCCTCATATACAATCCTGAGAAACAAATGCACTCCTCAAGGAGCTAGCACCTAACTCCTTCAGTGTGTGCAGGGCATAGCGTACAGTTTGGAAAGGGTGGCGTGGAGTGGGGAGTGGCTCTATAGTGGAGGGACTGTCTCAGGCAGGTGGTGAAGGTCAGTATCAACAGCGACAACTATGATGACAGTGTGCACCTTGATATGATGTGATGAATTTGGAACTTTATCTTTGTGGCCTTCCTCCAAAAAAAAACCTTTAACCCCTGTCTAACCATGAAAAAAACATCAAATTCCAACAGAAGAGCATTGGACAAAAGGGGCTAGTGCTCCTAAAAATGGTCAGTGCCCTCAAAACCATGGAAAGTCTGATGATCTCTCACACCCAAGAAGATTCTAAGAAGACATGGAACTCAATGTAATGTGGTAGAGGTGTCCTGAATGGGTCCTGGGTGAGAAAAAAAGGACATGAGGTAGAAATTAGGGAAATCTGAATAAAGCATGGATTTTAGCAAATGACTGTTTATCAATATTAATTCGTTAATTGGAACAAATGTATCATACTAGCCTAAGATGATAATAGACGGAAGTAGAAGTGGGCTATATGGGAATTTGGTACTATTGCCTCAATTTTATTTATTTTTTGTTAATCTTCACCGAGGATATTTTTCCCATTGATTTTCAGAGAGTGGATGGAATACGGAGAGACAGAGTGAGAGAAACATCAATGAGAGAGAGACACATCGATTGGTGACTGAGCCTGCCACCCAGGTAGGTGCCCTTGACTGTAATTAAATCCAGGACCCTTCAGTCCTCAGGTTGACGCTCTAGCTACTGAGCTAAACTGGCTAGGGCTAGCTCCTCAATTTTTATATTAGACTAAATTTTCTAATATAAGTCTAAAACTATTCTGAAAACTAGTCAATTTTTTAAAAAATTTAAAGATGAAACAGCATGGAAGGATCTGGAGAGTATTATGTTAAAAGAAATAAGCCAGTCAGCCAAAACCGGTTTGGCTCAGTGGTAGAGCATCGGTCTGCGGACTGAAAGGTCCCAGGTTCGATTCCGGTCAGGGGCATGTACATTGGTTGCGGTCACATCCCCGGTAGGGGGTGTGCAGGAGGCAGCTGGTCGATGTTTCTCTCTCATCAATGTTTCTGGCTCTCTATCTCTCTCCCTTCCTCTCTGTAAAATATCAATAAAATATACTTTTAATAAAAAGAAAGAAAGAAAGAAGCCAGTCAAAGATACATGTCTTTACAAGTCTCACATGACCTCACTTATATGTGGAACCTAATGAACAAAATAAACCAATGAACAAAATAGATCAGAGACATAGACACATGGAACAGAGTGATGAATCTCAGGGGCAAGGTAGAGGTGGGTGGGAAGAGAGCAGCTGAAGAACTTCTATGCATATAGAAAGCTAATACACCTTCTCTAGGCCTCAGCTTCCTCATCAAATAGCAAAAGCAAAATTACCTCATAGTGTTATTGTGATGATTAAAGGAGAAAATATAGGTAAAACCCTCCCAAGAGTCCCCCCATGTACAGTAAATTGCTCAATAAATGCTAGAAAAATAATAAATATAAATGATTGAGGGAAGGAACCACAATAGATGCTAAAAACATTAGGTCCCTGGCCTGTGTGGCTCAGGTGGTCACCATTTTGGGGGTTTTTTTTGTTTTTTTTGTTTGTTTGTTTGTTTGTTTTTTAAATATATTTTATTGATATTTTACAGAAAGGAAGGGAGAGAATAGAGAGCTAGAAAATTGATGAGAGAGAATCATCGACCAGCTGCCTCCTGCACACCACCCACCGGGGATGTGCCCGCAACCAACGTACCTGCCCTTGACCGGAATCGAACCCGGACCCTTCAGTCCGCAGACCGACGCTCTACCACTGAGCCAAACCGGTTTCGGCTGGTCACCATTTTGAATCCTAGGCCAGCGTACATGCCTGGGTTGTAGGCCTGACCTCCAGTAGGGAGTATGCAGGAGGCAGTGATTGATTTTTCTCTCTATCTATGTTTCTCTTTCTAGCTCCCTCTCCCTTTCTCTCAAACATCAATAAAAACATACTTTTTAAATGAAAAAAAAAATTAGGTGAAATGTTATTCAGGAACAGAGTGTTGTTACAAGGCTTACCCCATGGTTTACATTCTAATTGCAAAAGGAGGAAGTGTCTTTACGACGGAGAAGTCTGGCAACCACCATCTGAACCCAGTCTTCAGCCATAAGATCTCTAAGGATGGGACAACCTGCTATTGATGTCCCTCCTGATAAGGTGTTAGGTGAAGTGCAACAACACCTTGGAAATCTATCTCACCAGGAAAGTCAACCTGAACCTAATCAAGCTATGGATCAGACTTTCAGTTTACAGGAAATGCAAAAATAGAGGAAGTTCAATGATATGAAGAAACATGGAGACAAATCCTGCGTGTTAGGAGAGTCTACAACTTGGCTTCAAAGATTCTGTGTCATGCGATCAAGAAGATTGGGAGGGAGTGTTTATCTAATCCACATAGCGGTTCCCATGCCTCTCTTGTCTGCGATGCTGCCATCGCTCACATACCTATAAGGAAGGGGAAGGGAGTGTGCAGGACCTTGCAGGATGGCTTTTTTTTTTTTAAAATATATGTTATTGAATTTTTACAGAGAGGAAGGGAGAGGGATAGAGAGCTAGAAACATCGATGAGAGAGAAATATCCATCAGCTGCCTCCTGCACACCCCCCTACTGGGGATGTGCCCGCAACCAAGGTACATGCCCTTGACCGGAATCGAACCTGGGACCTTTCAGTCTGCAGGCTGACGTTCTATCCACTGAGCCAAACTGGTTTCAGCGCAGGATGGCTTTTAATGGGCCACCCCTGAAAGTGGTATACATCAGCTTCCATTTGCATTTCTTTTGCCATAACTTCATCAGGCCCCTACCTAACTGCAGAGGGCTGGGAAATGTGGCCGGAAGCTTGGGGAAAAGAGGAATGGTGTTTGGTGAGCATCTAGCCCAGGGGTGGGCAAACTTTTTGACTCGAGGGCCACCATGGGTTCTTAAACTGGACCGGAGGGCCGGAACAAAAGCAACCTGACCATGCTGGCACTCTCATCTTGGGCTGCTGGTGAAGGAGTGGAGGGGAGAGCAAAAGAACCCTCTGCTCTTTCGGCTCCATGGGCCGGATAGAACAGCCGAACGGGCCGGATACAGCCGGAGGGCCATAGTTTGCCCAGGGCTGATCTAGCCAGTCTCATCACACATGTTAACACCATTTACCCTCCACTAGTGTAGACAGAGAATCCTGAGACACGCACGCCCTTACTCCCGTGCTATTCCTTGGTCTGAGGTGGACCAGCAACCCAGTGACTTCCTTTCTCCCCTCACACCTCACAGCCAGTCAGTCACCAAAGACCATTGTCTCCACCCTTACATATCTTTAAATAGCAATCATCTCTCTGACTGCAACTGGCAGACTTTAGTCCATGGCCTCCCTTCATGCAAGACTCCTGTTCTTGGGGAAGGGTGGGCGGGGGGCTTCTATCCCATATAACAAAAGCATAATATGCAAATCGACCAAACAGCGGACGACCAGTCACTATGATGTGTACCGACCACCAGGGGGCAGACGCTGAATGCAGGAGCTACCCCCTGGTGGTCCATGCACTCCCACAGGGGGAGCGCTGCTCAGCCAGAAGCCGGCTCACAGCTGGCGATTTGGAGTGAGAAGAAGAAGCTGATTGATCTAGGACAGTCAGTGATGGTCACATTGAAGAGGAAGCGATGGCAGATAGTATTACCCAGAATTGTCATTTCCATTTTAGCAGACTGTTGCAGAACCCTGCCACCCCCCCATTCAAGTGGTAGAGTCTCTGTTCTTGAGACTTGTGACTTGCTCAACCAAAGAAGTACAGCAGAAGTGACACTTTGTGACTTCTGAGGGTAGGTCATAAAAGACAATAAAGCTTACATGTGGCTCTTCGGGGACATTTTCCTAGAAATCCAGCTTCATGAACATCCAAGGCTCTCAGGCTTCAGCCCTGGTGTTGATCATAAATGACTTTCGGGCCGAAACCGGTTTGGCTCCGTGGATAGAGCGCCGGCCTGAGGACTGAAAGGTCCCAGGTTCGATTCCCGTCAAGGGCATGTACCTTGGTTGCCAGCACATCCCCAGTAGGGGGTGTGCAGGAGGCAGCTGATCGATGATTCTCTCTCATCGATGTTTCTAGCTCTCTATCCCTCTCTCTTCCTCTCTGTAAAAAAATCAATAAAATATGTTTAAAAATAAAATAAATGACTTTCGGCACCAACTTGCCAGCCATGGGAGTGAGCAGATCCTCAGTTCTTGGTGGATTTGCCCCATGGAGCAGAAATGCATCTTCCCCATCAAACCCTGCTGTTTTGGAGCCACTGAGCTTTCGAAGGTTTCATTATGAAACAAAGTACTGAGCTGAGGCCTAAACACCAAGGAGCCAGCCACAAGGAAACCTTGACGGCATCTTAAGCATTGCCAACAGCATTCCCATGGCTCTCCGACAGGAACAAGCTTGGCACACTGAACGCACCAACAAGACCACGTGGCTGAAGGGGAGAGCGGTAAGACATGTGACTTCAGGGAAAGGCTGTAGCCACATATACAGAGCCTCCTGCACCACGGTCACAAGTTGGAAATGTATCAAAAGTTCAGTGGGAGCCTTCAGAGGATTATGAGCAGAGGCTATGGCCTGTCCTTGAAAGATGGCTCTGGCTCAGGGGTGGGCAAACCTTTTGACTCGAGGGCCACAGTGGGTTCTTAAACTGGACCGGAGGGCCGGAACAAAAGCAACCTGACCATGTTGGCACTCTCCTCTTGGGCTGCTGGTGAAGGAGCGGAGGGGAGAGCAAGAGAGCCCTCCGCTCTCTCGGCTCCGCGGGCCGGATAGAACAGCCAAACGGGCCGTAGTTTGCCCACGGCTGCTCTGGCTGCTGTGAGGAGGGTGATCTGGAGCAGGACATGAGTAGAAGCAGGGAGACCAGTGAGCAGACTATTGCAGTTGTCTGTGATGAACCCGATGGTCACAAAGTGGTGAAGAGAAGAAGATAGATTCTGGGCATTGTGTAGAGTCAATAGGCCTTGCCGATAGAATGAGGGGTGAAGGATAAGAAAAAATAAAGATTGCCCTAACTAGTTTGGCTCAGTGGATAGCGCGACGGCCTGCGGACTGAAGGGTCTCGGGTTCGAGTCCGGTCAAGGGCATGTACCTTAGTTGCAGGCGCATCCCCAGTGGGGTGTGTGCAGGAGGCAGCTGATGGATGTTTCTCTTTCATCGATGTTTTGCTTCTCTCTCCCTCTCCCTTCCTCTCTGTAAAAAAGTTAATAAGATACATTTTTTTAAAAAGAAAAGAAAAGAAAAATAAAGATAAATGTCTAGGTTTTTCTCTCAAACAGCCAGGTGAATAACAGTGCTACTGGCTGGATGGGAAAGGTTTGGGGAGGAGCAGGATTGGGGGTGGGGAGGAAACAGCTCATTCCCTTGGAATATACAATTTCGTTGCGATTATAGAAAGAACTCAGGCTGATTAAATAGTTCTCACTAGCACTTCGCAGGCTGTACAGAACTTCTGGGCCAGGTAGGAGTGGAGATTCTAATAGCTGCATGGCTTAAGAAGATCTTTCTATTTGTTTGCCTGTATAGCTTTAAGAGTCTCCATGCAGACTGTGGTTGTTACAATTACTATGGCAAAGATCCCAGTTGGAAGCTAAAACACACCCAAAGGAGGAAATTGAACTCAACACGTAGGGGACCCAGCCAAGCACTTCCCCCAAACCATACTTCATTTGCCGGTCTGGAGAAGAGTCCCCATGTGACCACGAGGAAGGAACCAGGCCTTACGTGCTCGCTGAAAGAGTGGCTGAAATGTGTTGGGGAAAGAACTGTGAACTTCAGTAAGGACTTTCATAGCAGGCAGACCTAAGCCGTTGGAAGCCTTTTACCTCTCCTTTGTTTCTACATGATAGCTTTTCTGGGTAGAGTAGTCCTTGCTTTTCATCACTGAATATTTCTTGCCAATCCCTTCTGGCCTACAAATCAGCTGACAGTCTTACGGGAGCTCACTTGTAGGTAATTAACTGCTTTTCTTTTGTTATTTTTAAGATTCTCTCTTTGTCTTTAACCTTTTATATTTTAACTAAAGGCCTGGTGCACGGATTTATGCACCAGTGAGGTCCCTCAGCCTGGCCTGCAGGGATCGGGCCGAAAACAGCTGTCCCACATCCCCTGAGGGGTCCTGGATTTTGAGAAGACACAGGCCAGGCTGAAGGACCCCACTGGTGTACAATCGGGGTTGGGCAGGGACTGCAGGAGGGCTCTAGGACGTGTCCTGCCCATCTCGCCCAGTCCCGATCAGCCAAACTCCAGCAGCTGGCTAACCTACCGGTTGGAGCATCTGCCCCCTGGTGGTCAGTGCGCATCATAGTGACCAGTCAAATGGTTGAATGAACGGTTGGACACTTAGCATATTAGGCTTTTATTGTATAAGAGTAAGATGTGTCTCGGTGTGGGCCTCTTTGGGATATCTTGTTTGGGACTCTGTACTTCCTGGACATGTATGCCTATTTTTTTCACCAGGTTAGGGAAGTTTACTGTCATTATTTTTTTATATATGTTTTTATTGATTTTAGAGAAAGAGGAAGGGAGAGGGAGAAAGAGAAACATCGATGAGAGAGAAACATCGGTTGGCTGCCTCCCGCATGCCTCTACAGGGGGCTGACCCCATGGAGCAGAGCTTACAGCCAGGAATTGAATTGGTGACGGGGACACTTGATGCATGGGATGATGCCAAACCAACTGAAGCCACGCTGGCCAGGGCTGCTGTCATTATTTTTTCAAATAGGTTTTCATTGTTTTGCTTTCTCTCTGCTCTTTCTGGTACTCTCAGGATGCAAATGTTGGCACACTTGAAATTGTTCTAGAGGCATCTTAAACTATCCTCCTTTTGTGGATTCTTTTTCTCTTTGCTGTTTTGATTGGGTGTTTTTTTGCTTCCTTACATTCCAATTTGGTGATTTGATCATCTGCTTCATGTACTCTACTGTTCATTCCCTGTAATGTATTCTTCATTTCAGTTACTGTATTCATTGCATTGCTGACTGGTTCTTTTTTATGTTTTCTGTCTCCATTTTTACATTTTCTATCTCCTTGTTGAAGTTCTCATTAAATTCCTCTACTCTTCCCCTGAGTTCACTGAGCATCCTTATAACCACTGTTTTGAATTCTGTTTCTTGTGGATTGCTTTCCTAGTTGAGTTCTTTATCTGGAGTTTTGTTCTGTTCTCTTTAGTTCTTTTTCTGGAGTTTAGTTCTGTTCTTTCATTTGGGCCATGTTTTTTTTTGTCTCCTCATTTTGACAGCCTCCCTGTGTTTGTTTCTGTGTATTAGATCTCCAGGTCTTGCTAGAGTGGCCCTATGTAGTAGGTGTCCTGTAGGGCCGAGGGTCCTGTAGGTGCAGCCTCCCCAGTCACCTGAGCTGGGTGTTCCAGGTACACCCCTCATGTGGGCTATGTGCATCCTCCTGTTATAGCTGAGCCTTGACTGCTGATGGCACATCAATGGGAGTGATTTACCCCCCTGGCCAATCAGCTTCAAGGACTGGCCACCACCACCTTGGAGGATAACTGTGAAGGGGCTGATCTTACGGAGCAGAACTCACATGGAGCAGAGGAGCTCAGGTACCCGCCAAGTTTACCCCCTTGAGTGTGTTGCTCATGAAGGTGGTTAGATCTGAGGCTGTCCACCAGGTGGGCTGTGGGGCCTCCTGGGAGGTGCAGGCCAAGGTCAACTGCCACCTTTGCCCTGCCCGGGAGCCACCCAGCCTGAGCTACAAAGTGATATGCAGATGACTACTACTCGTGCTGGGCTTGGAGGTACCTGGGAGAGGCCAGCCTGTGAACCAAGGCCTGCTGCCACGGGTGCTGGGCTTGGGGCCATCTGGCAAGTGGCACAGGATACACTGAGGCCAGACGCTGCTTGTTTGAGAGATTTCAGGAAAGTTGGCAGCATGAGCCAAGGCAGCCTGTGTGTATGGAAAAGCCACTGGACACAACAGGTGAGCCCACAAGTTGGGTGGGCAGGGTCTCAAGGAATCGTCATGGTAAGGCCAACAGTGTTAGGTGGATGGAGACTGAGATACGGTAGCCTGCCTGCAGACTCTGTCAGGGGAGGGCTCAGCAGAGGAATAGTGGCCGCTGCCAGCACCTCTGCTGGGAGAAATTTGCCTCTCTGGCTCTTACCTTGCTGCCAAACAATTTAATCCCTCCCCATATGTTGCTGACACCTTTGCTGCCTTATCACTGGTATTCAGAGCAAGTGAGTTTGAGTAAGTCTGTGGGTGGGCCCTTTAAGAGGAACACCTAGGACTCCTCCATCTCACTCCGCCACAATCCCTGCTGGTCTTCACAGCCAGAAGTTATAGGGACCTCTCTTCCCAGCACTGGAACCTGGGCAGGGAGGCCTGGTGTGGGGATAGGACCCTTGGCTCTTCAGGGGAACCTCCACAGCTGACATATCCCTCCCAATTTTAAAAAAATAAATCTTTATTGTTCATATTATTACAAATGTTCCTCATCCCCCCCCCTCCATTGTTCCCCTCCACCAAGTTTCCATCCCACCCTCTGCCCTTTCCCCATCCCCCATTGTCCTCATCCATAGGTGCAGTTCATGTTCAGTCTCTTCTCCCTCCCAATTTTTAATGATGAGAGAGAACATGTGAGTGTGGGGCCAGCCCGTTCTGCATCTCCACTCCTACTAGTTTCTTCTATAGTTGAATTGTAATTTTGATGTGGTTGTGAGAGGTTCCGAGCTGTGCTTGCCTATACTGCTGCCATCCTAACCCGAAGCCCTGTAGTTTCAAAGAATTTATTTGCATTTTTTCCAGAATGTCATATACTTGGAATCATAACGTGTAGCCTTTTTAGATTGGCTTCTCTCACTTAGTAGTATGCATGTAAGTGTTCTTCATATGTCTTCATGACTTGGTAGCTCATTTCTTTTTAGAGCTGAATATTCCGTGTATAGTGTACAATGTATATACATTGTATTGACATACCACTGGTATTTACCCATTCGCCTCCTGCCTTCAGAAGTTGGTTATTCATCTGGGTTGCTCTCTGGATGCTTTTACTCCCGTCTCCCTGTCTTTCAGTTTCCCTATGAAGAGTGTAGGTGTGGCTTTTCCACCTGATCTCCCTCCCCTTGAGCGTGCTCTGGCTGTATCACCAGTGCCGCATCCTCTCCTTCCGGCCACTGTCATGGTCATCTGAGGGTGACAAGGTGTTCTCAGAAGTCTTCAAGACCCGGAACATTGCTGACGGGCTGTGCCTGAAGGTGAAGGAGAAGACGGGGTCAGGAGGATAGCAGATAGCACTGATGACTCACTTATTGCTGGAAATGCCTCCCTCCACTGAAGGCCTGAAGGGCAAAGGGACCGGGAGCACAGTCATCACTGTTGTGGATGCTGTCATGACCTTCATTTACAGAAAACCAGCTTCACGAAAGAAGACTATGAGAAATACATCAAGGACTGCATGAAACCAATCAAAGAGAAACGTGGAGTACAGAGACCAGGAAGCATAAAATTTTATGACAGGGTGCAGAACAAATCAAGCACCTTCTTGGTAGTTTTTAAAACTATCAGTTCTTTTGTTGGTTTTTGTTTTGGTTTTTTTTAGATTGTTTTGAGAGAGAGCCAGAGAAGCACCAATATGGAAAACATCAAACATGCCCCCATTCCCATCCCAAACCCCTCCCTACATATTCCCCCAACCCCCTGTTGTCCATGGCCACTGGCTAGGCCCATATGCATGCACACAAGTCCTTTGGTTGATCTCTTCCCCTTACCCCCACCCTCCCCTGCATGCACCCCAACCGGGGATCAAACCTGCAACCTGACCAGGAATCAAACCTGCCACCTTTTGGATGTACCAACCAACTGCACCTCATCGGTCAGGGCCTATCAGTTCTTTACTGGTGAAAACATAAATCCAAATGGCATGATTGC
The DNA here is from genome assembly GCA_963924515.1 of Vespertilio murinus. NCBI lineage: Eukaryota > Metazoa > Chordata > Mammalia > Chiroptera > Vespertilionidae > Vespertilio > Vespertilio murinus. The sequence goes on along the minus strand of OZ004715.1, from coordinate 28,419,024 downwards.
TCTGTGGGGCTACTGTGAGGATGGTGTGACCCCAGATATGATTTTCTGTATATATGTATGAATGTTGATTTCAGAGAGGAAAGGAGAGGGAGAGAGAGATAGGAACATTAACAATGAGAGATAATCATTGATTGGCTGCCTCCTGAACACCCCACACTGGGGATCAAACCTGCAACTCAGGCATGTGCCCTTGACTGGAATCGAACCTGGGACCTTTCAGTTCGCAGCCGATGCTCTATCCACGGAGCCAAACCGGCTAGGGCTAGTTCAGGAATGGGAAAATGTTAACAAGTTTGGCAAGTGGGATCTATCACTTGTCATCGTAACTAATTGCTGCGTGTCCTCCACACATCAGGACTGGGACAAATGAGCTCTTGAGCTTTTCATTTATTTTAACCTTGATTTATTTTGAGAGGAAGCATGGTTTTTTAGAAAAACATGGCATGTAGGTTGTCTCGCAATGACATGCATTTAAACTCACTTGAGAGGATGCCTCTTGGTGTAATACATGTTGAAATCCATCTACTTTTTGACAGTGTGAAGTATATTCACATTGTCGTGCAACCAATCGGCGGAACTTCTTAGTCTCGCAAAACTTTATACCCATTCAACAACTCCCCATTCCATCACCACCTCTGCGACCTTCCTGGTTTTATGAATGTGATTCAGATGCCTCGTATACGTGAAATCACGCAGTGTTTGTCTTTATGTGACTAGCTTGTTTCACATAGCATGATGTCCTCAAAGTTCACCCGGGCAGAAGCATGTATCAGGATAGCTTCCTTGTTAAGGCTGAAGAATATTCCATTGTATGGGTAGACCACATGTGTTTATCCATTAATCCATAAATGGAGGCTAGGTTGCTTCCATGATGCTACTGTAAACATGGGAGTGAAAATATCTCTTGCAGATGCTGCTTTCAATTCTTTGGGGTATGTACTCAGAAGTGGGATTGCTGGATCATATGATAGTTCTATTTTTAATTTTTTTTTTTTTTGAGGAACTGTTTCCCACAGTGGCTGTACCATTTTATATTCTAAGACTGTGCGAAGCTTCCAATTTCTCCATATCTTCATTAACATTTGTTGTTTTTTTTTCTTTCCGTACTTAGGGCTTCATGAGGTTTGTTTGGGACAGAATAAAGCACAATGGTCTTGGATCAACAAATATAGACTCTTTAATTTTTAAGTTCCTCATTTCTAAGGGAAGTTTCCAACCACGCCACTGCGGTTAATTGTTCATTGGCCAACCTGAGATCCAGACTCCTAAATGGGGAGTTTCATTGATATGTGAGAATAACTAGTGTGACAGCATTTCCCCATGGCTTCCGGAGAACAGTCCGCAGAGAACTTGAAATAGAACTCAGGAGAAAAGTTGGGGGAGGAAGGGAGCAGCGGAGGACCACAGCTACTTGCTTCCTCAGGGTGGCCACAGGCTGGCAGGTCCTTTGTACAGGTTTCCCTATCCCCTTCCCCTTCAAGGACAAGAGTTCCTCTGTACCTTTCCCCACCCAAAAAAACAGACCTATTTAAAAAAAAAAATCTGCCCAGCTGGTGTGGCTCAGTGGTTGATCGTCAATCTATGAACCAGGAGGTCACGGTTCGATTCCCAGTCAGGGCAGATGCCCGGGTTTCGGCTTGATCCCCAGTGTGGAGCATGTAGGAGGCAGCCGATCAATGGCTCTCTCTCATCATTGATGTTTCTATCTCTCTCCCTCTTCCTTCCTCTCTGAAATCAATAATAATATATATATTTTAAAAACAGTCTTATGAAAAAAACAGTTCCTCTGCCCTCGCCAGGGAATGGAGGCCTGCTATGGCCATCTGGAGGAGGCTTCTATTCAGAGAATGCATTCAGCCTTTAGAATGCAGCGGCATTCTTTGGTGGAAAGAACGCTGAACTAGGAATCTGGGGCTCAGAACGCTGGGGCTCAGTTCTGGTGCTTTGGCCCCGGAGCTGTGTGAGATTACACGGACTTCCTCCAGAAACTCCCTTTTTCACAGAATGCAGCTAACTCACCTGCTCCGGACCCAAGGCCGAGACAGCTGTCCGAGTTCCCTGAATGCCCATTCCGGTTCAACTGCGCCTTGCTTTTTTATCATCTTTACAGAACAGAGAAAAACCCACCTTCATAAGAAATATTTGCATGACTTTTTTCCCCCCCAACAATGAAAGCCCACGCAACAATATGACTGAATGTGATCCCCACTCAGGAAGTGCGTAGGCATGAAGTGACTGTGCCACGGTAGTGAGACTCGTGGGTGGGAAGCAGAGGAGGTGTGCAGGGCACGAGAACTTCTCCTTTAAGAGTTAGCTCAGCCGAAACCGGTTTGGCTCAGTGGATAGAGCGTCGGCCTGGAGACTGAAAGGTCCCGGATTCCGGTCAAGGGCACATACTTTGGTTGCGGGCACATCCCCGGTAGGGGGTGTGCAAGAGGCAGCTGATCGATGATTCTGTCTCACCAATGTTTCTAACTCTCTATTCCTCTCTCTTCCTCTCTATAAGAAATCAATAAAATATATTTTTTAAAAGAGTTAGCTCAATGCCGTTATTATATCTCCTAGTTAATGGCAATATTTAAACACAAATTTAAAATTACATCATAGCCGAATCCAGTTTGGCTCAGTGGTAGAGCGTCGGCCTGTGGACTGAAAGGTCCCAGGTTCGATTCCGGTCAAGGGCATGTACCTTGGTTGCAGGCACATCCCTGGTAGGAGGTGTGCAGGAGGCAGCTGGTCAATGTTTCTCTCTCATCGATGTTTCTAGCTCTCTGTCCCTCTCCCTTCCTCTCTGTAAAAAATATATTTAAAAAATAAAAGAATAAAATAAAATAAAATTACATCACAGGTTCTCACAGCTTCCTCAGGTTTGCATAAGAGAGCAAAATGTGAGAAGCCCATCCACCTATCTTTCACCACCCAGGAATCTACCTCCCCTTGTTAAAAGAGATTGACTTTGCATCAGATTTGTGTGCAGGAGATTTATTGGAAAGCATTCTCAGAAACAGTATTTGCAAAGGAGGGAGACAAGGGAAACGAGGCATCGAGGCGTCGGGAGGGCAGGTTGCAGAGCAATGCAGTTGCAGCAGAGGCTGGGCCGATCCCTTGGGGAGCTCTGAAGCCAGGATGGCCCTTGGGAACGGTCCCAAGCTGAGGCAAAGGGGGCCTGCCTTTGTACTGCACAAAACCAGTCACTGGATCCACTCTGTTCCCGGGGAGGGGCTTCACTTTGGCAAAGCAGCCACGTGCAGCTGGGGGCAATGCCTGGAGGGGCGCTCTGCGTAAAGCTGTCAGCAGACAACATCCGGCAACTGGGTGAAGTGTCTTGGTCCTAAAGAGAGGCATCTGGATAACACCTCATAGGGCCCAGCACCCCCTTATATTACTGTTTCCCTCCCCAGAAAGAAAACCCATGACAGTTAAGTGTGTATACCACTGGACCGCGTGTTTTTTTGTTTGTTTGTTTTTGTTTTTAATATATTTTATTGACTTTTTACAGAGAGGAAGAGAGAAGGATAGAGAGTTAGAAACATCAACGAGAGAGAATCATTGATCAGCTGCCTCTTGCACATCCCCTACTGGGAATGTGCCCGCAACCAATGTACATGCCCTTGACCGGAATCGAACCCGGGACCTTTCAGTCCGCAGGCTGATGCTCTTTTTTTTTTTTTTTTTTTTTTTTTTTTAAGCCTACAGCACCCTTGATTCCCAGTGGTCTCCCATCCAAGTGCTAACCAGACCCTGCTTAGCTTCAGAAATCAGACAAGGCTGGATATATTCAGGGTTCCATGGCCATAGACACTCTCTCTCTGAGTTTTTAAACAATTATTATATTACATATTGTGGCTGTATAATTTCATCAAAGGCTTTCTTGACATCTATTGTAATGATCCTTTGGTCATCTTCAAGCTTATCTAATTCTCAAGATTGTTTGAATTGAAAAATACATCAGCACAGCTCTGGCTGGTGTGGCTCAGTTGGTTGAGCGTCATCCCATGCACCAAAAGGTCACTGATTTGATTCCCAGTTAGGCCACATGCCCACATTTCGGGTTTGATCCCCAGTCGGGAGAGCCACATATGGGAGGTAATTGATTGATATTTCTCTCTCACATTAATTGTCTATCTCCGCCGAAACCGGTTTGGCTCAGTGGTAGAGCGTCGGTCTGCGGACTGAAAGGTCCCGGGTTTGATTCCGGTCAAGGGCATGTACATTGGTTGCCGGCACATCCCCGGTGGGGGGTGTGCAAGAGGCAGCTGGTCGATGTTTCTCTCTCATCTATGTTTCTAACTCTCTCTCCCTCTACCTTCCTCTCTGTGAAAAATCAATAAAATATATTTAAAACAAAACAAAACAAAAACAACCCTCAATCCAAAGGACCAGCATGCACTCTTCCTCCTGGAAGCGTGCCCCAGCCTTCCCCTTCTCTTTCCCACAGGCATGCATCTCCTAACCTCTAAGGTCCCCAGGAGGCTTGCAACCACGGGACAAGCGACGGGCAGTGGCAGCGTGTCTGGGGCTGACCTCCTGACCCCGTGTCCACGGCCCCCTCTGCTCTGACTTCTCAGTGAGCCAAAGCAGCCCCGCCTCGTCTCTCCGCCGTTGCTTCTTCCGTCCGAAGCCTCTCCGTGTTTCGCCGTCCCCAGCTTTAATAAGCACACACTCACAATCACCCGCACTCAATGCAAAGTCTTCCCTGCATGTAGTCAAGAACCCATACACTGAGGCTGGCCTGGGGCTGATCGCTCTATGCCAGTCCCTTTCCTGGAACAGAATGGGTGTTTAGTGCATGGAGTTGGCAACTGAATATTTATAAATTAAATTATGTTCTACCTCACCCCCATATACAGATAAAAATCCCACACATGCCGAAACCGGTTTGGCTCAGTGGATAGAGCGTCAGCCTGTGGACTGAAAGGTCCCAGGTTCAATTCCGGTCAAGGGCATGTACCTTGGTGGTGGGCACATCCCCAGTAGGGGGTGTGCAAGAGGCAGCTGATCGATGTTTCTCTCTCATCGATATTTCTAACTCCTTATCCCTCTCTCTTACTCTCTGTAAAAAATCAATAAATATATATATATATATATATATATATATATATATATAAATCCCCCACATTTAAGAGCCCGGCCAGGGTGGCTCAGTGGTTGAGTGTCAGCCTTTGAACCAGGAGGTCACTGGTTTGAGTCCCAATCAGGGCACAGATAACAAAGATGTAAGTTATGGAACAAGAGATATAAATATCCATTAAAGATACAAAAAGCTACTATCCTTACTAGTAATCAGAGAAATGCGAGGTAAAACACATAAATTAGCTGATGATTATCTCAGCGTTCACAGCAGGCCCAGGTGAGGTCCTGCCCCAGCGAGCTCTGGCTGTTGCAGCCACCCCCCTTTGCCAGCCAGGAACTGGCCCTGTGGCCTTTGATTTTGTTTGTTCAGCGTTTCTTCTTCTGAGAAACACGAAGGAATTTTTTTGTGGTTCTTCGCCATGGAAAGTGGAGGAGGAGCTGAGACTGTGCCCTCAGGAATGTCTCACTGTCAAGGGCAACCTGGCACAACTGGTCAGTTACCATTCAAGTGTCCTCACGTTTTCCCACAAGGCCCCCCCCCACCCCCCCACCCCCCCACCCCGTCAGGACAGCACAGAAGCAGAGGCTGGAAGCCGGAACAGAGCCAGGTTCTGAGCAGACCTGGTGCTGCTTGAAGACCTCGGGTGTGCTGAGGAGACTGGGCTGTGGGGAACAGATGGTCTGAAAATGGAAAGTCACAGGTCTCAGAACTCATGACAGGTTTCTTTCTTTTTTTTAAAAAAAAATTTTATTTATTTATTTACTTATTTTAAAAGAGAGGAAGGGAGAGGGATAGAGAGCTAGAAACACTGATGAGAGAGAAACATCGATCAGCCGCCTCCTGCACAACCCCCACTGGGGATGTGCCCGCAACCAAGGTATATGCCCTTGATCAGAATCGAACCTAGGACCCTTCAGTCCACAGGCCAACGCTCTGTCCACTGAGCCAAACCGGTTTTGGCCATGAAAGGTTTCTTATGAGTGCTTTGCAGTTAATACCACTAGTTGCTTTGTGGACTCCATCGGAAACCCCACCCACAAACCTCTGGTTATGTCTTGCCTGTGGACCTCCCCAACAGGCCCATGGACATCCCGAATGCCTCAGCTCTCCTCCCCGGCTGACTCCTGGCATGCGCTCCTGTGGACAGTGAGTGCAGCACGTGGCAGGTGACTACTGAATGTGTGCAGAAAGCCAGCCTGGACCTGAGAACTCACAAACTTGAACATTTTAGGGCACCATGCTATGGAAAAAAAGAAGTTCTCAGTATCTGGCTTTGTAGGATTTCGAGAAAGCATATAATTATAAGAATTTGGAAAAAAAGGAGGGGTATACCCATAGAAAAGACCTGAAAAATTCTCAAGAGTTCCTAACCGGACTGGCCGATGAAGGTATTTATCTTCCAAAACAAGTCAGTAAAAATTTGAGGTAGTGACTTTCTTCAAATGTGAATACAACGATGCAAAACTTCAAGAAACATGAAAGATAAAGACGTTGTTGCCACCAAAAAAGCACAACTTTCTAGTAACTGCCCCCCCACAAATGGAGATCTATGTATTCCCTGACAAAGAATTCAAAATATTGTTATTAACGAAGCTCAGTGAACTACAAGAAAACACAGACAACTCAATGAAATAAGAAATGTATGTGAACCAAACAAGAGGCTCACCAGAGAGATGGAAATCATAAAAAAAGAACTTAACAAGAATTCTGTAGCTGAAGAATACCATAAATAAAACCTATAATAATAAAAGCATAATATGCTAATTAGACTGAATGTCCTTCTGGAACAAAGCCAGGGCTGCAGCTGAGGGATCCAGGCAGCCACTGTGGCTGCAAAGGCCTACTCTTGAACAAATTTCATGCATCAGGCCTCTAGTTTAATAAATAAATAAATAAGCAAATAAATAAATAAATAAAATACTCATTCTAAAAACACTTAGGCATTTGTAAATAGGTTCTTCAAATCCCTAAAAACTGGCTTTTGGTCTCATCATATCACTGAAATGTCTCTCTCTCTCCTCATTAAAGAATTCTAAAAACATAACAATAATAATAATTATACAATTTTGGAGGGCAGAATTACCAAGCATTAAAACATGCAGTAATTTCCATTATTGGCAAAGCTATGGAAGAATGAGTGCTCTCTTTTCTCCATGAGCAGAAAATAAATTGGTAAATCTTTTGGAAGGACAGTTTAATAAGTTCTATCAAAATGTAAGTGGGTATATCTTTGGCCCATAAATTTTCTCTAATCTGATCCTATACACATGAACCTATATGATCATATTAACCAATGTCACTCCAATAAATTAAATTAATAAATAAATGAATCCTAAAGAAATACACACGTATACAGGAAAGTACATGCAATAATCTTGAATGCAGTATAGTTTGTAATCGTGGAACATTTGAAATGACCTAAATACCCACTAATGAGAACATTCAGTCAAATTACATTACATTTATGCTATAAAATACTAAACAGAAATTTAAAAGAAAGAAATAGAGCTGACATTGAAAAATCTTCAGTACATAATGTTAAGAGAAACAAAAATGATCATATATTTATTTTTTTATTTTAAAATATGTATATATGTTATTGATTTTCTACAGAGAGGAAGGGAGAGGGATAGAGAATTAGAAACATCGATGAAAGAGAAACATCAGTCAGTTGCCTCCTGCACACTCCCCACTAGGGATGTGCCCACAACCAAGGTACATGCACTTGACCAGAATTGAACCTGCAGCCCTTGAGTCCATAGGCCGACGCTCTATCCACTGAGCCAAACCAGGTAGGGCTAATTATTTTTTAAATATATTTTTATTAATTTCATAGAGGAAGGGAAAGGGAGAGAGATATAGAAACATAAATGATGAGAGAGAATCAATGATCAGCTGTCTTTTGCACACCCCCTACTGGGGACTGAGCCCACAACCTGAGCATATGCCCTTGTCCAGAATCGAACTCAGGACACTTCAGTCCACAAGCCATTGCTCCATCCACTGAGCCAAACCAGCTAGGGCTGATTATATATTTAAATGTATGTATTATTATTTAATTGCATGCATGTTTGCATGTATACCAGTGCACACACAATAAACTTTTATCAATGGTTATAAACCTGAGAAGATACTGACACTGGCCCTTGGGGTGAGTGGCATTTTCATTTTTATGTATTTTTCTGGGACTTGAAGATTTTACAATGAACTTACATTATTTTTGTGATTTAAAAAACAATTTAAAAAAGGAAATGGTAATACCAGCTGGTGGGATAATTCACAGTGATATAAAGAAGAAAAATCAGCTGTAATCCCATCATTAAGAGAAAACTTCTGTCAACATTGTAATAATCTTTTCAGTTCCTTTCCTGGATATAGCTAATTTTTTAAAAAATGTTTTTATTGCCGAAACTGGTTTGGCTCAGAGGATAGAGCATCGGCCTGCGGACTGGAGGGTCCCAGGTTCGATTCTGGTCAAGGGCATGTGCCTTGGTTGTGGGCATGTCCCCAGTGGGGGGTGTGCAGGAGGCAGCTGGTCAATGTTTCTCTCTCATCGACGTTTCTAGTTCTCTATCCCTCTCCCTTCCTCTCTGTAAAAAATCAATAAAATATATTTTAAAAAATGTTTTTATTGATTTTAGAGAGAATAAGGAAGGGAGAGGGAGTGAGAGAAACATCAATTGATTAGCTTTCCACATGCCCCCTACCGGGGGTCTCCCAGCACCCGGGCGTGTTCCCTGACCAGGAATCCAGCCGGCAGCCTCTTGGTGTTCAGGAACCTGGTTGAGATAGAGACTGAACAGTATTTAAATTCTGTTTATCTTTCTTTTCTCACTTCAACTTTCTCTAGAAGTTATCTAGTCTGGAATTCTCCCTCTAACATGGAAGTCCCTGTTTCATTCAAGGTCTACCAGGGATGAGCAAACTTTTTGACCACAATGGATTCTTAAACTGGACCGGAGGGCCGGAACAAAAGCATGGATGGAGTGTTTGTGTAAACTAATATAAATTCAAAGTAAACATCATTACATAAAAGGGTACAGTCTTTTTGTTTTTCTTTAATTCAATAGTTTTATTCACCGGATCCGGCCCGTGGGCCGTAGTTTGCCCAGCCCTAACCTCTGGAACAAGCTAATGCCCCTTGTTCTGGAGGACTCTCCCCTGATGATCACCACGTTCGAAGCTCCGGATTCTAGGCAGGCACAGGGGTGGCTCGGCAGGAGCCCCCACCAACCGGTGCTGCGAGCCTCAGACGACTTGGGGAGCTCCTGGGAAGTAAAGGCACACCAAGGTGCAGGGGCGACTCAGCTTGGGGATCAAGGGAAGGGGCTAAGGAGCCCCTGGCTATAGCTGACCTTGACTGTTGAAAAGAAATAATCAAAAGACAAGAGTAAAATCCGTATTCCCCCAAGTGAGATTTGATACTGCTTCTGCCAGGAATCGGAACTTGGCTTCTTTCATCGGGGTTGCAGGGCAGAGTGAACTGGAATGAGGGATTTCTGCACGGTGCTTTCTGCAGTTTGGATTCCTTCCACTGGAGCTTAGTTCAATGGGGAGAGTGTTTACTTAGACATCAAGAGCAAATCCACACTTCCCCTTTACAAAGGACCCTTAAACAATGCTCCTGTAGATTTAAACAGTGACCAGCCCTAGTGGGTTGGGCTCAGTGGATAGATTGTTGGCCTGCGGACCAAAGGGTCCCGGGCTCTATTCTGGTCCAGGGCATGTACCTTGGATGCAGGTTCGTCCGTGGCCCAGGCCCTGGTCGGGGCAAGTGCAGGAGGCAACCAATCGATGTGTTTCTCTCATGTGGATGTTTCTCTGTCTTTCCCTCTCTCTTCCACTCTCCCTAAAAAATCAATGGAAAAATATCCTCGGGTGAGCATTAATAAAAAACAAAACAAAAAAGAAATGATCAGTAAGAGTAGGCAGGCCAAGTTTGGGAATGGGTCTTATCCAGAAAAATGCCTGCACCATCCTCCCAGACCCCAGCTGTGCAGAACTGAGTGTGTGGGGGTTGGGGTGGGGTGAGCAGATCTGCAAGTGGATGAGCAGGCCCTGGCCTCCAGGGAAGAGGCACAAGTCAGATGAGCATCTGAATTTATTTTTTTTTTTTTTTTTTTTTTAATATATTTTATTGATATTTCACAGAGAGGAAGGGAGAGAGATAGAGAGCTAGAAATGTCGATGAGAGAGAAACACCGACCAGCTGCCTCTTGCACACCCCCTACCGGGGATGTGCCCGCAACCAATGTACATGCCCTTAACCGGAATCGAACCCGGGACCTTTCAGTCCGCAGACCGACGCTCTACCACTGAGCCAAACCGGTTTCGGCAGAATTTAATCTGATTGTGATCTTACACAGTATGGGACTAGAATCCATGCATACATTTATAATCAGAGGAAATAAACATTTAACATACAAGAGTCAAGTGACAGAGAATCTGATTACAGGATGGAAAAGGAAAGTTACCAAGATTGTGAAGTGTTTTTAAATCTCTTTCCAGTCATCATTTTGCAATGTCATATATCAAATCATTAGGTTGTACTCCTTAAACTATTACAATGTTTACAAGTCAATTTTATCTATACTAATAAAAGGGTAACATGCTAATTAGACCATCTCGACCGGACATCTTCCGGTCATCCAGTCCTCTGGTCCTCCTTCCGGGCAAAGCCACGGTGACAGAGGCTGAGGCAGAGGCGGTTAGAGGTGATCAGGCCAGCAGGGGAGGGTGGTTAAGGGAAATCAGGCTGGTAGGCAGGCAGGCAGGTGAGCAGTTAGGAGCCAGAGGTCCCAGACTGTGAGAGGGATATCTGACTGCCAGTTTAGGCCTGATCCCACAAGGATCCCATATTGGAGAGGGTGCAGGCTGGGCTGAGGGCCCCCTTAACCCCGTGCATGAATTTCATGCACCGGGCCTCTAGATCTCAGTAAAACTGGGAAAATACAAAATCTCTTTCCATAAAACAAAATGGTCCTCTGCCCTCCCAGAATAGACTAAAAGATTTTAGAAGTTCCTTTAGCAAACATACTTGTTGATTTATATGTGAACACTACTACAATAAGATATTCTTTGGAAAGGGACACACAGTCTTCTTGATTAAGTCCAGCTCTGCTATCTCTTCTACCTTAGTGAGAAACTTGATACGTGTTTGTGGCTGATGGCAAAGCTATGGTGTTTCTGTAGTCAAATCTGATTATTCTCCCAAAGGAGTGTGGGAAAGGCACCGATTACGACAAATAAGAATTCATGAATATATTTGATTTTGAAGTATATTGTGATAATTGTATGGTAAAATGTCCTTTGTTCACTTTATTAGTAATTGCTGAGCGTGAGTTAGTTAACACAGGAATCACCCCTCTCACTAAGGAAATTTTAAGTGTCCCTAGAGGATCTTTCCAAAAGAAACTTCCACTCCCTGCTCCAGTATGGCATGTGACACAAGCTCCACCAACCAAATGCTCTCTCCTAGGGCTTTGGCATTTGAACAAACTGAGAGGGGAGATATGACCTTTGGTCTCAGTGGACTAGGAATGGAGTAGACCTCTAAAGAGAAAAGGGAAATTATAGTCCACATAGTAAACTCCAAAAGGGACACCGGGATTCAATTCCTTCATTTAAGTTATGCATTTAACAGACATTTACTGAGCATGAGTGTGTACCAGGCACTGTACTAGATGCTTGCACATAACCATTTCATTTAAGCCCTAGCTGGCGTAGCTCAGTTGGTTGAGCATTGTCCTTTGCACCAAAGGTGGCTGGTTCAATTCCCAGTCAGGGCACATACCCAGGTTGTGGGTTTGATCCCAGATCAATGTACAGGAGGCAACCATTCCATGTCACTCTCTGTCTTTTCTTCTTCCTTCCTCTCTCTCTAAAAATCTATTAAAAATGTATTTTTTTTAAAAAAACATTTAACAGGTAAGGGAAAATTCAAACTTTAAAAAAACTTGCTCAAGGTCACACAGCCAGGACAAAAAAAGGCCAGGATTCAAGCTTTATTTACTAGCGCTTCACTTACTATCCCACAATTGTCTCCAAGGCTTGCCCACATCCAGTTTTAGGGATACATTGAAGGATAAAACCAAAATTCTTTTTCTGCAGATGAGGCTGACTTAAAAGGTAGAACTAAACATATTTGGGAACACGTTGCTGGTAGGGGTGGAGCCTGGAAGGTAGATTTCCTAGGACAGAACGGGTGGGGACACACGCTGAGAACAGAACCTCCCTAGATCCGAGAGGAAGAATCTCAGTCCACCAATAGAATGACGGTGAGGTGTTTGGGAATGAATAAGGTAAACAATCAGAGTCTTGGCTACAAGTGAAGGAAACACAATTCTACTAGCTTAGGCAGCCACAGAAAGTGCCTCAAGGGCAATTGCAACTAAGACAGCTCTCCTCCCCTTCCTTCTCTGGGTATCTCTCTAAATGTCAACTCCATTCTCTCTCAGACAAGTTCCTACAAGTGAATGGGAGGATAGCTGTTGGCAGCTTTAAGACCGCATCTCCCAACTACCCCACCCAGGAACTTCACTCCTTCCCTTAGTGCTAATTCAAATGTCCTGGTGCAGGACGGGGAGTTAGGTAGGCGGCGGGGAAGGCAGCCAGGGGCTTTGATTTTCCAGAAGAAATGGGAAGATACGAGCCTGCAGTGATAACATGAAATGTCCTCCCCATGGAGTTACGGTTCTCATGGGCCTCTGCTCTTTCTGACTATAATTACATCACTGTTTCCACAAATTTGGGAAAGATGTGGATGAAGCCCTAACTGGTTTGGCTCAGTATATAGAGCGTTGGCCTGCGGACTGAAAGGTCCCAGGTTCGATTCCGGTCAAGGGCATGTACCTTGGTTGCGGGCACATCCCCAGTAGGGGGTGTGCAGGAAGCAACTGTTGGATGTTTCTAACTCTCTATCCCTCTCCTTTCCTCTCTGTAAAAAATCAATAAAATATACTTAAAACAAGATGTGGATGAAACAGGAGATTAATGGGCTCAATCCATCCCTCATCTACATTAACAGCATCTTTATTTTCATTAAAGGGTATATTTTGTGGATTAGCTTTTATGCCTATTAGTAGCTCTTGATAAACTATGACGTATGGAAATTTTGAGTGAGCTGATTATCTCTGATAACCATCCTAGATTTTTCCTGTAGATATTTTCTTTCTCCGTGGACTCTTCCCTTCTATTTCTGTTAATGTCAGGGGTGGGGAACGCCTGACCCTCAGGCCATAAAAGGCCTGAGAAATCATCTGGGCTGGCCCTGCCACGGCATTAGGAGTGAGTTGATTAAATGTTTGACCAAATACGGCAGGCTAATTTTTAAGTTGATAATTTTGTAGGGCCTGAAAATGATGTTATAAATATCCAAGTGGCCCCTGGCAGAAAAAAAAGGTTCCCCACCCCTGTGTTATGTGGTCCATTAAAAAGAATAATTCCAAATAATTATTATAGCATTTCAGAATTGGTTACGCATTGCAGACTCCACTAGATAGATTCAAACCAGGGTTTGCTTACCAAAAAAATTTATTGGAGCCTTACATTTGCATCCTTTCCCCTCAATTAGCATAGAAAAAGGAAAAGGGGCCCCAAACCAGTTTGGCTCAATGTATAGAGCGTGGGTCTGCGGACTGAAAGGTCCCGGGTTCGATTCCGGTCAAGGGCATGTACCTTGGTTGCAGGCACATCCCCTGTAGGGGGTGTGCAAGAGGCAGCTGATTGGTGATTCTCTCTCATCGATGTTTCTAACTCTATATCCCTCTCTCTTCCTCTCTGTAAAAATTAATTTAAAAAAAAATTTTTTTTAAAGGGCCCAAACTGGGATGAAGATGGGGGCTGGATGGATCCCTCTCTTTATCATGCACCCTGGGACCTTGGGTAAGTCGCTTAGATTTCCATTTCATTCCCTCTAAAATATTTAATATGACTTACTTAGGGCTATTGGGAGGCGTAGAGATAGCAGATGCTTAGCACAGAGTATGGGAGGCTTCATACATGGTGCTTACTGATTTTGGCCAAAGCCATTCTCCTACAGATGCTCTGAGGTACCCTTGTCCTGGTTGGGAGGACTCAGCATCCTCAGCCGTCCAACTTACCCAGACAGTGACCAATCAGCAATTTACAGGAGATCTTCCCTCTCAGAGCTGACATTGTCCTACACGGCTCGTGGTCCATTTGATCCTTCTATGCCGCTGCATGCCTCAGGGCATGTCGTGTATTTTTAACTCAAGACTATTAACTCCCACATTGTTCAATGTTTCACCACCGGTTGCCAAACTGACCTTATTTCCTGCCAAGCTAACCTCATTTCCGTTTTTTGATAGGGTTACTTAAACTGGAAGGGTTCTGAGAATACTGCAGACGCAGTCTATCTGGATTCTGCAAGGGGGATGATAAAGCCCCGTGGTCTCTCTGTGGCCAGAGTGGCCAAGCAAAGTGGGAGAGGGGGTAGATAGCAGGAGTCATAACTGGCTGAACAGTTTTTCCTGAAGCCCTTGGAGCAGACCAAGAAGTGTGGGAAGTAGGTAGATGCAGAGACATTAACCTGGGAATGAGAAGAATTGATGCGGTATGAAAAATATCCTCCAAGAACTAGAATAGGAAGCCCATCAACTCATTTATGTAGCAAATATTTATTGAGTGCCTGTGTAGAGCATTGTATAAGGCTCTGAGCTAGAAGAGAACAGACAGACAACAACTCCTGCCTTTTTAGAGCTTATATTCTAGTAGATAGAGAGAGAGATACAATTTGTGAACACACAAATTATCTGGAAATTTCTTTGTTTTTAATTGTGGATAGCATTACAGATGTCTCCCATTCCCTCTCCCCACTTTATCCTCCTCCTACCAGCCCCTACCCACCCCCTAACCCCTACTTACTGCCCTATTGCCCACGTCCATGGGCTCTGCATATCCTATGTAATAAAAGGCTAATATGCAAATTGACTGGACAGCACAACGACTGGTCACTATGACAGGCGTGCACTGACCACCAGGGACAGACACTCAACACAGGAGTTGCCCCCTTATCGTTGCTCCCACAGGGGGAGCGCCACTCAGCCAGAAGCCCTGAGCTGGGTTCGCAGCTGGCAAGCGCAGCCACACTGGTGGGAGCCTCCCCCTCTCTCCCCCACTCCACGGCAGTGCTAAGGTTGTCCTACTGCCAGCATAGGCCCGCTTCCCCGAGGGCTCCCAGACTGTGAGAGGGTGCAGGCCGAGCTGAGGTATCCCCCCCACCCCCCCGCCAAGTGCATGAATTTCATGCACCAGGCCTCTGGTAAGTATGTAAGTTCTTTGGTTTTTCTCTTCTCATCCAACCCCACATTGAGGTATGCCAGTCTGTCCCATGCCTCCACGCTTCAGGTCTTATTTTGTCGGTCAATCCATTTTGTTCATTAGATTCCACAAATAGTAAGAGCATGTGATATTTGTCTTTCTCAGATGAGCGTATTTCACTCAGCATAATATTTTCCAGGTCCATCCATGCTGTCACCAAGGGTCTGGAAATTTCTGAAACTGGTGTTAGCCTGCAAATAGCATGACGTGGGCCAGGAGAGGAGTGCTCCTTTAGGTGTGGCCATAGTGACCTGAAGAATGAGTTGCCAGCTGTGTCAACTTCTGGGGCCGTGGCAAGCTAGCCAGAGGGAACAGCGAGTGCAAAGGCACTAAAATGAGAATGTGCTTGGTGTGTTTAAGGTCTAGAAAGCTAAGCAAGTTCTGGTAACTGAAATGAAGTCAGAGGGGTCCAGGGGGCAAGGAGTGGACCCTCTAGTGAAGAGTCCCCCCCCCCAATAATGTGCCACGAGGGGTTTCACGTGGTCCCAGCTGTGACCCGCTCAGCCCTCACGGCAGTAGGAGTAGGATCAGGGGCAGCCTGATCCCTCCCTACCACCAACACCACTGCAAAAGTTCCATCTAGCTGAAACCGGTTTGGCTCAGTGGTAGAGCGTCGGTCTGTGGACTGAAAGGTCCCAGGTTTGATTCTAGTCAAGGGCATGTACATTGGTTGCGGGCACATCCCCTGTAGGGGGTGTGCAAGAGGCAGCTGGTCGGTGTTTCTCTCTCATCGACGTTTCTAGCTCTCTATCTCTCTCCCTTCCTCTCTTTAAAATATCAATTAAAAAAAAAAAAATATATATATATATATATATATATATATATATATATATATATATATTTTTAAAGAGTTCCATCTACTTACCCCAGTGTTCCAGGGACATGTTATAATTTCCTTCATATTCTATGATGTGGAATGTTGGGAAGTGCTAATGTAGGTTTTTGTAGAACATATTAAACACTTTAGTCTGGCCAGTGTGGCTCAGTGGTTGAGCATCAACCTATGAACCAAGAGGTCATGGTTCAATTCCCGGACGAGGCACAGGCCTGGATTGCAGGCTCAGTCTCTGAAATAAATGAAAATATATATTTTTTTAAAAAACACACTTTAAATTTTAACTTCTGTATAGTTTCAAAGGACAAAGTTAGAACTGTTGCCTAGAAAAATACAAAAAGACATGCACTTCAAAACAAGGGGAACTTTAAAAACTATTAGAACCACACAATGATGGGATGGGTTGCCTCAGAAAATAGCCTGGTAGGAGGAGGAGAATATATATTATTAAATAGGAAGACTCAAGATTCTAAAGATGTCAATTTACAATACATTAATCTGACATTTAGCAGAACCAGGATTATCATTTTGTTGTTGTTAATCCTCACACGAGGACATTTTTTCCATTGATTTTTAGAGAGAGTGGAAGAGGGGGGAGAGACAAAGAAACATTGGCATGAGAGAGACCCATTGATTGGGTGCCTCCTGCATGTCCCCTACCTAGGATTGAGCCCAGACCCCGGGCATGTACCCTGACTGGGAATCGAACCAGCAACCTTTGGGTGCTTAGGAAGCTGCCCAACCAACTGAGCCATACTAGCCAGGGCTGTATGTATATAATCTTGCTAGATGAGACTGCCTCAGCATGGTAAAAACAAACATACAAATAAATAAACTTAAAAGAAGCTATAAAATAAAGTGCTAATAAATTCCACCTCCCTCCCCCTCCCCAGCTACAATGAAGTATAATGAAAAAAATGAAACTGCATATATTTAAGGTGTACAACATAATGTGTTGTGTTTTTTTAAAAAACATATTTTATTAATTTTTTACAGAGAGGAAGAGAGAGGGAAAGAGAGTTAGAAACATCGATGAGAGAGAATCATCGATCAGCTGCCCCTTGCACACCCCCCACTGGGGATGTGCCCGCAACCAAGGTACATGCCCTTGACTGGAATCGAACCTGGGACCTTTCAGTCCGCAGGCTGACGCTCTATCCACTGAGCCAAACCAGTTTCGGCCAACATAATGTTTTGATATGCACATACACTATGGTTACCACAATCAAGCCAATTAACATACCTGTCACCTTACATAGTTACCTGTTGGTGGTGCTGGTAGTGGTGGTGGTGATGTAATAGAATGAAATAATCGGTCCTCCTGACTCCATCTTGCTTGAGCCTGCCCAGTTCCCATGTTTGTTAGCAACTTTTGCTTCGTCCTGCATATAATGTGCTGATCATTAAAGGAATCTAACTTGTAGGGTAGGAATTACTGAAACAACCCCCCAAGGAGATAAGGAAGGTATATACAAAAATAATGATTATTTATCAAAACATTTATAGGAACTTCTTGGCTGAGACCACAAAAGCAAAGACGTTTCGCCATCCTCCTTACACCCTTGTTGATGTCCAGATGTCTGTAGTCATCATTTACCTTCTGGCCTCAAATCCCGCCCGTTCCTCCTTACACTGACATTTTAAAAAGCCCAAATTCTGTACTTTCTCAAGATGGTTCTTTAGGATGTTAGCCTGCCATTTTCTCGGCATGCTGGCTGGACCCTTGAGTCTACAGGCCGACGCTCTATCTAATGAGCCAAACCAGTTTCGGCTTGATTTTTGTATTGTATATAATGCTATCTACTTTTTCAAATAGCTTACAATTTGAAAGTATGTGGTGAAAATATTTATATGTATTTGAACAAGTATAGAAAATAGCCATCCTTAACAGTCCTCACCAGCTGGTGGGAGGTGAAAGATTGGAGATGAGCTTTTATTTTATACTTTTCTACTCTGCCAATGTTTAAATGTGTTACATTAAGCATATATTGCTTTTCTAATGTAAAAAAAAAAATTAATAGTAGGTTCGTTACAAGAGAAATGTTTGTAGAAAGATGAAAAACAACAACTATTTGCAGAATACTTTGTAGGGGGAATTCTACCTTGGCGGGGAATGTAAAGACCAGATGCATTCCTTCAATGTAAAACATTACTTAGTTCTATTTATATAAAAGTCTAATATGCAAATTGTCCCCTCGGGAGTTCAACTGGGAGACCAGGAGTTCAATTGCTTGCTATGACATGTGCTGACCATCAGGGGGCTGCAGGGAATGAAGGGAGACCCCGGCCAGCAGCCGGAAGGCCCTGATTGGCATCCAGAAGGCCCCAATCAGTCCTTACCGCCAGCCAGGCCTAGGGACCCTACCCATGCACGAATGTTGTGCACCAGGCCTCTGGTGATCTATAACTCCAGGTGGACTAGCCTTATTATTCCAACTAAATCATAAGTTCATAAATACAGGGGGTCTGAATTTTGCTTTTTTTAAAAAAATGCCTCCCTTGCTCTGGCCAGGATGGCTCAGTTGGTTGAACATTGTCCTGTATATCAATAGGTCCCCAGTTTGGTACCCAGTTAGGGCACATGCTCAGGTTGTAGGCTCTACCCCCAGACAGGGTAAGTGCGGAAGCAGCCCATTAATGGTTCTCTCTCTCTCTCTGCCTTTCTCCCCTTGACTTCCTTTCCTCTCTCTCTAAAACCAATAAAAACGTATTTTCAACATCATTTATTTTTACATCCTCACCCCAGGGTATTTCCCATTGATTTTTAGAGAGAGTAGAATAGAGAGGGAAAGACAGAGAGGACTATCAATGTGAGAGAAACATTGATCGGTTGCCTCCTGCACTCGCCCTGGAGTCTGCAACCGAGGTACATGTCCTTGACCAGAATTGAACCCAGGACCCTTCAGCCCACAGCCTGATGCTCTATCCACTGAGCCAAACCAGCTAGGGCAAAAACATAGTTTAAAAATAAAAAAGTGCTCTTCGCCCTGGCTGGTGTGGCTCAGTTAGTTGAGGGTTGTCCTGTGCACCAAAGGTTGCCAGTTCAATTCCCAGTCAGGGTACATGGCAGGGTTGTGGATTGGATCTCCAATAAGGGGGCGTGCAGGAGGCAGCCAATGGGTATTATACTCTCACATCAATGTTTCTCTCTCTCTCTCCCTCTCCTTTCTGATCTCTCTAAAAATATAATTTTTATAAATGCCCCTTATTCTTTATCACAAAGGTACATAAACTTGCCAAAGAAAGGCTGTCAGTTGAATGCAGGGACAGCTGCTTTGTCACAGCTGACATAGTGTACTCAGTGCTCAGAACTGTAAGTCACACATTGTTATTCCAACCTTTTCTATCACAAAGAGAAAAAAAATAATACAGCCGAGGTCGGTTTGGCTCAGTGGTAGAGTGTCGGTCTGCGGACTGAAAGGTCCTGGGTTCGATTCCGGCCAAGGGCATGTACCTTGGTTGCGGGCACATCCCCGGTGGAGGGCGTGCAGGAGGCAGCTGGTCGATGTTTCTCTCTCATCGACGTTTCTGGCTCTCTATCTCTCTCCCTTCCTCTCTGTAAAATATCAATAAAATATATAAATTTTAAAAAATAATAATACAATTTTTCTAACAAAGAAGGCTCAGTTAGTATATTTGTTCCTTGTTTGGTAAAATGAGAATTTAGTTGTTCAAAGTCAGTGGACCAAGAAGGCTTGGCCAGCACGTTGCCATGATCTCAATTTATGCACCAACAACATGGCTTCAGGTCTACAGCCTGGGACCTTTCTCTGGATGCCCATTTGGATTCCTAACTAATTATTATTGATCGCTACAGTATAAATCTTGTACTTAATAAATGCATGCCAAATGAATGAAAGTTGCGCCAACATGTGCATGCTTAAATGAAAAGATGTTTTTGTCTGCGTTTCCTCATCCATATCTACCCCCACTCTTGGGAAAGAATCTAAGTGAGGAGTGTTCTTACTGCCCTTGAATAATTCCTTAAACATAGTAACTTCTCAATAAATATTTGTTTAATTAATTAATCATTTAAAATAGTGAAAATGACCCAGCTGGGGGTAGCTCAGCGGTTGAGTGTCAACCCAGGAACCAAGAGGTCACTGGTTCGATTCCCGGTCAGGGCATATGCCCAGGTTGCAGAGTCAGTCCCCAGTGGGGTGCATGCAGGAGGCAGCCAATGAATGATTCTCTCTCATCATTGATGTTTCTAGCTCTCTCTCTCTCTCCCTTCCTCTCTGAAATGAATAAAAATATATTTAAATAAATAAAATAAAATAAAATAGTGAAAATGAAAACAAACGTGGAAAATAAAGTAATAATGATTAAGTACATTTTGGCAAAGATCTTTTTTTTTTCTTTATTAAATGTATTGGAGTGACATTAATGAAGAGGAGCATATAGGTTTCAGGCATAGATTTCTATGATACCAGATCTGTAGATTACACTGTGTGCCGACCACCCAAGTCAAATCTTCTTGCATCACCGGATATTAGGGCCTCTTCACCCCACACCACCCACACGCTTCCCTCTAGCAACCACCACGCTGGTGTTTATTTCCACAAGTTTCAGTTTTATATGCCAGATTTGAGTGAAATCATATGGTTCTGAGCTTTTTCTGTCTGGCTTATTTCACTTAGCGTAATATTCTCAAGATCCATCCATGCGCTCCCATTCTTCGTGCATATACTCAGGAGAGGGATTGCTGAGTTAGGCATAAACCTTTGATCGACTATTCAGTAGTCATTGCCAATGTAATTATAATAACCATATTAACATGGAAATAGACATAATAATATTATACCATATTAACATGGAAATAGACATGTTGTTGTTGGGAAAGCAAAATGCAAAATAGCATGCAAGTGTGGTAGATGGTTAACCATAGGGACCATGAACCACACCTGCCTATATGTGGTCTTTCATGAAGTCCCCTCTCACCTTGACTCTGGACTTCCCCATGTGACTGTCTTTGGTCCCTGGGACATTAGAAAAGATGATCCAGGCAGCAGCTGGAACACAGTTTGCGCAGTGGGTCTTGACTTTTTTCTCTTGCTTTTTTTAAAAAAAAAAAAAAAAAAAAAACTCAGCTGCGGCCGAAACCGGTTTGGCTCAGTGGATAGAGCGTCGGCCTGCAGACTGAAAGGTCCCGGGTTCGATTCCGGTCAAGGGCATGTACCTTAGCTGCGGGCACATCCCCAATGGGGGATGTGCAAGAGGCAGCTGGTTGATGTTTCTAACTCTCTATCCCTCTCAATTCCTCTCTGTGTAAAATCAATAAAATATATTATAAAAAAAAAACACACAACTCAGCTGCGTAGGGAGCATGCTGAAGATACACCACCCAGCCCATAGCTAGCACCGGACACAGAATGTCTCATTCATAGAATGAGTGAGTCCGTACGATAGCATCCAGCCCCGGTGGACGTGCCAGAAGACTGCAGTGGCATGAACACCCTAGTTGATGGCAGCAAAACAAATGCCCAGTTGAGCTCTGCCCAAAAGGATGACTCACAGAAATGAGTTGAGCAAGCATAAGTGTTGTAGTTTTAAGCACTATGTTTTGGAATAGTTTGACATAATACCTACTCTGCTAAAAATAAATGTGTATAGATAGAAGGGACATAAAAATGCTGTTTACACAGAAAAACCCCTCACAGCAATCCTGAGAGGAAAGAAGCTCAAGTAAAGAGACCTCTTGATTAGGGCCCCACCTATCAGCACAGAGACCAACATATTCTAGAGAAAAAGTTATTTAAACGACAACAACAACAACAAAAACCAAGCACAATGTCCAGGTACAGAGGTTCTGTTTAGATGAAAAAGTTTTGAAAATAGGTAGTGGTGATGCTTGTATAGCATTGGGATTGTAATTAACATCATTAAAATGTATATTTAGCTCTGGCTAGTGTGGCTCAGTTGGTTGGATCTATGTCCTGTGCCCAAAGAATCCTGCGTTGGATTCCTGGTCAGGGCATATAGCCAGGTTTTGGGTTCGATCCTGAGGCAGGACATG
This sequence comes from Vespertilio murinus, assembly GCA_963924515.1. NCBI lineage: Eukaryota > Metazoa > Chordata > Mammalia > Chiroptera > Vespertilionidae > Vespertilio > Vespertilio murinus. Next base: position 28,396,758 of record OZ004715.1, on the reverse strand, counting down.
TTTGGGAGTTGACTGATCAACGTTTCTCCCTCACATCAATGTTTCTCTCTCTTTCTCTCTCTCTCTCTCTCTCTCTCTCTCTCTCTCTCTCTCTCTTTCCCCCTTCCTCTCTCTCTGAAATCAGTGAAAACATTTTCAGGCGAGGATTAAAAAGTAAATAAGCCAAAACCTGTTTGGCTCAGTGGTAGAGCGTCGGTCTGCGGACTGAAAGGTCCCAGGTTCAATTCCTGTCAAGGGCATGTACCTTGGTTGCGGGCACATCCCCGGTGGGGGGTGTGCAAGAGGCAGCTGGTCGATGTTTCTCTCTCATCGATGTTTCTACCTCTCTATCTCTCTCCCTTCCTCTCTGTAAAATATCAATAAAATATATATTTTTAAAAGAAAATGAATTATTTAGCAATGGTTAAAATGGTAAATATATTTTATCATAATTTGAAAAACAAAGCCAAAACCATATGATCAAAGTCATTCAGCCCTCTCCGATAACTGTTGAAGCATTGTCAAGAAGAGCCAAGGTTGCGGTTTCAATTCCCAATCAGGACACATACAGCAGTCAACCAATGAATACATAAATAGATAGAACAATGGATCAATCTTCTCTCTCTCTCTCTCTCTCTCTCTCTCTCTCCTCAATAAAAAAAAAAATTTAAGCGGGGGGGGGGGGAAGGTGGGGGGGGGGAGGTGGGGGGGGAGTCACCCATCACAAACTTTTTCCCAAGAAGGGAGATTTCTCTCTCCAGCATGCAGTACAAACGCAGCCACCATGAGCTAACAGCTTGCACACTGGGCCGATGCCAGCTCTGGGTCACTTTCTGTTTCCGGGTAGACCTAGGCAATAATCACCCTAATCCTGCCATCCTTTCAAGAGGCATGAATGTCAGTAGTGGGAGGTGGAGCCCACCTTCCTCAAAGGAACCAGACACCAGTTGGCCAGATCCCCACCCAGTTCCTCACTCTCCCCCACGAGGCACCGAGACTCTCGGTGCACTTGCAGCCACGCCCAGGGCTGAGAGAAGATTCTTTAGTTTCAGGGACCTTCCCCTGCCTCCTGCTCCATTCGTCACTTATCCTTTTGCCTGTGTCAATCTTTGGCTTTGGACAACTCTATGACACTCCTTGAAGGGTGGCATATCTGGCAGAGGAAAAGGCAAGGGAGTTTAAAACAGCACCTCACACTCAGTCTTCATGCGAATGAGACCGTGGGGCAGGGTCCGGGGCCAACTTGGTGGGATTCCTTATAGGAACGGCCAGCTAGCGCTCTCACTGGAAAGGCATTTGCCCCGTGTCTTCTCGGTGGCTCTTTCATCCTAAACTTGGATCCGCTGGGACTGACTGACTCATCTCTCCCTTGAGGCACCGATACTCAATATGAGGCCACAGCAGCTGCGGCAAAATCCCCGCCTGGCTGGTGGCTTTCTCTCCTCCTGCCCCGAACCTGCCCGGGCCCAGGCCTGGCTGCCCACCTCAGGTGTCCTCGGTGCCTGCCCAGTTCAGCCCTGAGGGGTTTTTCCGTTTTGCTTCTCCGCACCAGCGAATATTTGCTACTCATCTCCCCAGCTGTCATCTCCCTGTGCCGGCTTTGGCGTTCCTTTCTGGGAGCTCCTGGGTCCGGGTAATTATGCCTTATAACTCAATTACAGGACCTAATTTCCCCCCACACACACACACTTCCTCTTTCCTTCCATTGTTATGCAGAGGGAGGGGAGGATGCTAAACGTGCGGGGAATATTGAATCGGGCAGCAGGATATCTCAGCAGCTCTCTTCCTGGTTCCTTGCGGCCTCGCTGCCAACACCCCCCACACCCAGGCGCACCGTCCTTCCACCTGCAAAACGCCGCCCAGCAACCGGAGTGTGAAGGAGATCCAGGAGGGTGCCTTGGCTGAGGCAGGGAAGGGAGGCGCTGGGAGGATTCAGAGATCATGGCATTGGAAGGGAGGGAAACGTTTCACTCCACCGTCTTGGGGCCCCCTGGCTGGGTCTGGAAATTAAACAGGCAAAGACAGAGTAGCAGAAGAAAAGCATACGGAGGTTATTAACATTTGACATGTACCCGGGAGGGAGCCTTCATAAGGGAATGAAGACCTGAAGTGGTGAGCGGAGCATTTGTGAAGAACTGACAAGACAAGGGGTTCAGGCTAGAAACAGGAAGTGGTGAAGAAGTAACTGAGGCGATGAGGGTTCACCGGAGACGGGGAAGCATCGATCAGACTGTCAAACCTCAGAGGGAGGGGAGGGGAGGGTGGGGGGAAAGGGAGAGATCAACCAAAGGACTTGTAGGCATGCATATAAGCCTAACCAGTGGTCACAGACAACGGGGGGGGGGGGGGGGGCGGGCGTCATACGTGGGGAGGGGCTTGGGATGGGAATGGGGGGATGAGGACAATTATGTGATACCATAATCAATAAAGAAATTTAAAAAAAATTTTTTTTACAGAAGATGAGGATTCATTTAACAAGTGTTGCTTATACAGCCGTGGCCCCCAATTCCCCGTCTCTGAAGAAGGATGTCCTCCTTTTCCTGGTACAGGGCGGGTACCTCTCACAGGAGAGGTTTATTGCCTGCTTCAGGGAAGAAGGGGCGGGAGGTCAGAGTGACCCTCCTGCCTCTGCCACCTTTTAAAATTCCTCCCGCTTGAGATATTCAATGTGCCAACGTGCCCTATTTCAGGGTACCGTGTTCTGAACCCCATCAGCATATTGTTACCACTTAACGCAGGTGAACAGGAGGAGGTGCTGACATTACAAAATAACACATTCAAATGATTACTTACATACACTGTGTGGGAAGAGTTTGGTGAGGGTACGCGTTGCACCGGAGTTTGGTGCGGATATGCACTGCACCGTGCTTAGCTGCGCCTAATTCTACATTCTCATGAGACAAGACAGTCTTGTGAGGCGTGAGATGGTCCGGTGTGCCAACAAATGTTATTTATAATGTAACTTTTATTTATATTTTATTATGAATAATTTTATTTTCTGTTTATTATTATTTTGTGTATGTACCAGAAAAATAAAATGTTTTGATTGTTATTAAAATACATCCATTTTTTTTTGACGAGGGGTACTCAGCGTTACGAAAATTATAGAAGGGGTGCACACATATGTCAAAAGTTTGGGAAACACAGGATGAGAACAGCAGTGTTTCGAAGAAAAGTAATTTGATTCAGGAAAATCAACGCTGAGAACGTGTATGTAAAAACCTCTGGCCTGGAGCTACTGATTCAAGTGACTATTGTTACCCTTTTGGGGGGACACACACCCCCCTCTCCACCCCCGTTGACAATCTGGTTAGTTACCCAGAATTGTATCCCCAGGAAAGTGCACCTAAACCCTGAAGCAAACCTCCGGGGCTCGCTGCCTCCGGGGATCCCGGGTGAGTGCAGCGCGAGGAGGGAGCTGAGAGCAGCCGCCAGGCCTCCCGCGCTTTGTAAACCCATCTAGAGTTCAGCGTGGTCGGGAGAAAGCCTTCATTTGTCCATTCATTCGACAAGCAGCTCTTTGAGAAACTTCCAAGTGTCAGGCCCCACGCTGGGCCGCATTGTGAAGCAGAACGAGGTGAATCGGACACAGGCCTGCTCCCAGGATGCTCGCGGTCTGTCTGGGGAGACCTACAGAGAACAGACAATGCGTGCACAGAGATTAGAGAGAAGAGGAGGAGCCTAGAGGGGAGCCCCCACCCCACCCCACCCCCACCCCCAGTTCCTATACTTCTGACTACAAAGCAAAGCGGTTTGGAAAACCCCAGCTCTTCTCTGAGGGGTGAGCTGAACTGCGCCAGTCAGAGCTCTCACACCCACCCCACCCCACCCCACCCAGCCCCACCCAGCCCCACCCCACCCAGCCCCACCCAGCTCTCACACCTCCCCGGGCTGGGGTCGGTTTTCCTGGCTCTCCCCGCTGGCTCCCAGGTGCTATCTAGGCTTCCCAGCCACCCCTGGCCAGCCTTTAAGGAAGTCACCAATCCCCCCCCCCCCTCCCCCCCCCCCCCCCCCCCCCCGGCACCTCCTCCTTTCTCTGCTTAAACCCTGTTCATGTTACCAGTGGAGCTTCGGGGAAATAAGGAGAAACAGAAATGAACTAACTTTAAGGAAGTTGCAGATTTGCAAGAAACCTGGGGAATCCTGGTTTGAGCCGGGCAGGGCGGGACCCTAGACCACGGAGCGGGGCCTGGCGGGGCTTCCTCTCACCTCTTCCCAGAATTCTCCTTCTTGGGGGGGCCTCAGGGGGAAAGTTGCTAGCTTCCAGGTTGGGTGTCAGCAAGCCTGCCTGTCTGGGTTGGACGCTAGGCTGCATCTGCTTATCCTAGCTGCTTCGCTGTCACATTTCTGGCCTCTGGCCCCTGAGTTCTCCTTAGAAGGATTTGGCTGCCCCTCTCCCCTCTTGGGTTCAGCTTCTGGGGGAGAAAGTGCTTTCCCTCCTTGGTGTTCAAGGGTCCTCCCCAAGTCTTCTTCCCCTCTCCTCTCCCCCATCCCTGCTCACAGAGGTTGCTCTGACTTGGATATCTGCAAGTCCTATTGTAATGTGAATTCTTCACAGGCTTCAATTTATTTTAGAAAATGAATACGTTTACAGTTTGTAAAATAAAGGCGAAGCCATTTAGAAATCTGGTAAGTGAAGGTAGTCATCCTATACAAACATAGGCTGAAGGACCAAGCGTCCCCTACCACTTGTGAAGTACTGAATGTACACGAGGCACTGGAACGCTATATAGTCATGAGACCCTAAATATTCACGCATGAAGTCTTTTTTTATTTTATTTATATTTTTATTGATATTTTACAGAGAGGAAGGGAGAGAGCTAGAGAGCTAGAAACCTCGATGAGAAACATCGACCAGCCGCCTCTTGCACACCGCCTACTGGGGATGTGCCCGCAACCAAGGTACATGCCCTTGACGGGAATCGAACCTGGGACCTTTCAGTCCGCAGACCGACGCTCTACCGCTGAGCCAAACCGGTTTCAGCACACACATGAAGTCTTAATATGGAGGAGGACAACCATTCTGGCCCAATCCTCTCCCCCCAAATATACAGATGAAATCTGTAGCTGATCAGCTGGCTAATTGGTGAGCTCGCTACCTGGATGGCCAGGAACCCTGGGCTGCGCGTTCCTCTGGCAGTGGTGGGCTGCTGATCCAGGGAGACTTCTCTCTGTGGGCACGCCATTGCTCAGGCACCACTTGCAGGGAAGGCTCATGTGGCCGAGAGACAACATACCAATATCGTGTCCCCCAGAATTCACGTCCTGTCATGCTTGCACCCCTCTGCATCCTACCCTGGATGAGGTACCCGACCCCAGCCCCTTTCCCCTTGCTCTTCCCTGTGTGTGCTTTAGTAAAGGATGCAATTTGAGGAGTTAGCCCAGTGTGAGAGCTTTTCCGTTCTACGGCCTCAGAGACAGCCACCTTGCTGCTGCACTTGCAGAACACCTCCTCTCATACCCCCGGTTCCTGGGCATCCCTTTTGACTTGTTATAACAGAGGAGTTCAGTGTAGGCTCCCATCCTGCGTACACTTTGGCCCCATCGCTTTCCCCTTCCCCTCACCCAGTGCTCTCCCCAGGCCAAATGCTTTCCTTATGGCCTTGGGGACCGAGAGCCTAGATGACCAGTGAACACAGATCCTGTTACATTAGGGCAAAGCTCAGCCCCCAACCCACCCCCATATCTTAGAAGGAAAACAAAATGAATTCTCTTTAACTGCAGGTGAGCCCTTCCCTATTCCTGGGGTTCTTGGATTTTGCTTGTTTCTTTCTTCTCTGATTGTAGCGTCTCCCCTGCTGTAAGCTCCTTGAAGGCAGGCCTTGTCTTAGGCTCTGCTGTCTTAGCTCCAGGTTCTTTAAGCTATACCAATTGCTTGGTGGCTGTTGAACTCAGCATGTATTAAGTTATCTATTTTATTTATTCATCTTTACAGTTCAGCCCCTTACCCTTAAGCCCCTTAAATCTAAGACCAAGTCCTAGCACCTCGACCAAAATGATGTTTGCTTCTCATCACGTCTAGATATTTATAGCTAAGACTATATCATAGCTTCCCTGCCTTCTTTATAAATGCCTTTAACATTTCTCCACACAGTCGATACAAAGGAAAAAAAGGAAGAAGGAGGGCCTGGCCGGGTAGCTCAGTTGGTTAGAGCATCATCCCAATATGCCAAGATTTCAGGTTCAATCCCTTGTTAGGGCACATACAAGAATCAACCAATGAATGCATAAATAAGTGGAACAATAAATTAATTTCTCTCTCTCTCTCTCTCTCTCTCTCTCTCTCTCTCTCTCTCCCTCACTCTTTAAAATCAATAAATAATTTGATTTCATTTTTATAGAAAAAGCCTTGGCCAGTGTGGCTCAGTCAGTCATCCAGAGCACCAAAAAGTTGCTGGTTCCACTCCCAGTCAGAACACATGCCAGGGTTGCAGGCTTTATCCCCCAAATAAAAAATTGTGCTTCTATGAACATAGGGGTGCATATATCCTTTCTGATGGGTATTTCTGGTTTCTTGGGATATAGTCCTAGAAGTGGGTCAAATGGGAGTTCCATTTTTAACTTTTTGAGGAAACTCCATACTGTCTCCCACAGTGGCTGCACCAGCCTGCATTCCCCCCAGCAGTGCAGGAGGGTTCCTTTTTCTCCACATCCTCGCCAGAACTTGTCATTTGTTGATTTGTTGATATCAACTTCATTTCCTGGCCTGGTCTCCTTACACAATGGAAGAGAGTTCAGGCTTCACTTAATCTTACACCTGCAGTCGTAGGGAAAAAGATCTTTTTCACACACCAAAGATGACTTCAACTGGTCCAGCTGAGGCCGCTTGCTCCTCCTCGAACTAATCACATTTATCACTGTGGCCAGGGAAATGAAGATTTCAGGCCGAGGTGGAGCAGGGATTATTGGGGCTTCCATAGGAAAAGTGGGGACATAGCCCTGGCATCCTCCCAATATGCTAAGGTTTCAGTTTGATCCCAGGTCAGGACACATACAAGAAGCAAGGTGTGGCTCAGTGGTTGATCGTCAACCTATGAACCAGGGGGTCACAGTTTGATTCCTAGTCAAGGCACATGCCCGGGTTGTGGGCTTGATCCCCACTGGGGACATGTAGGAGGCAGTCGATCAATGATTCTCATCATTGATGTTTCTTTCTCTCCCTTCTCCCTTCCTCTCTGAAATCAATAAAAATATATTGGGGATTGAACCTGAAAGTCGGGCATGTGGTCTTGACTGAAATCAAACCCCGGGACCCTTCAGTCCGCAGGCCGACACCCTATCCACTGAACCAAACCAGCTAGGGCTATATATATATACTAAGTATTTTTTTTAAAGAAGCAACTAATAAATGCATAAATAAGTGAAACAACAATCCATGTCTCTTTCTCTAACCCCCCTCCTCTCTCTTCCTCTCAAATCAATCAATAAATATGAAATAAAAAGTGGGGACAGAAACAGCAGAGCTCCAGTCCGTCTTTGGGGAGACGTGTTACACATGCCCAACTCCTTGGCTCTCTTCATTGACACAAATGCTCTTTCCTCTGCCTGGAATGCTCTACCCATTCCCTTGCCTCTCAGATCCTACGTAGCTAACGCCTACTTGGACTTTAGGTCTCAGCTTAGATGTGTCCTATTCTGAGAGATGCCTCCCTTGACCACACATATCTATCTGACTGGCATTCTTAGAGTAATTTGCAATTAAAATTTTTTTTCATTTAATTTAATATTGGTGGAAAGTCTGTCTCCCTCAGTAGGCTCCAAGCTCCACCATGGCAAGGATCCTCATAGCTTTGGCTCTTAGTTTTGGCCAGTTCACTTGCACATGGTAGGTATTCACCCCTCCTTTATTCAGGAGGGAAAAAGGGTTGATAAGTGCCAGGGACACAGAGTGCATAAACTGTGTTACTGTGCTCAAGGAGTGTCAACTTCTGCATATGTATTGGGCCAATGTTTCTCAAATTGCAAGACTCCATGAGGGGTGAAATTACCTTGGTAGATTGCAACTACAATTCTTAAAACATAAAATAAAACAGAATAAAAAATAGGAATGGGCTAGAAGACATCAGAGTGCATCACACATAATAAGGGTGTTATTCCATCATATTTTGATTCCAGCTTATATTATAAAAGCAGACACACCAACACCCCTTTGTGCTGGGTTGCAGTGTAACATGCATCGTTTACTGTTTCAGAGGCCCTCCATTAAGTGTGTTACCATAGTGTCCTCCCTGTCCGGAGCAGGCCAGAGCCCCAGATACCGAATCATGTCATCACTGGGAAGTAACACCTGGGAAGCTCGTTCAAAGAATTGAAGTGGAAGTGGAGACACAATTTCAGGATGTTGTTGCAGGGTGAACTGGGGATTTTTGTGCTTTGGTTGGCTTGTGTTACATCCTCAAGGCCATTTAATCATATGCAGAGTCAGGTGTGGGTTTTTTTTTTCTTTCTTTCTTTTTTTTCAAATAACAGATGACTTAATGGTTTTCAAAGTTGAATACAGAATTAAAAAAAAAAAAAACCAACATTTGCTGCCATGTACGGTTAGGCCATAAATTGCATATCCCTAGAACACACCGAATTAACTACAGTCCTGGAGGAAAGGAACTCGGGGAGGAAGACAGGACTTATGGGGTACGGAAGGCACAGAGGCTATTGTCCTAAACAGCTGGTGCTGGAGTCCCTGTTTCAGTAACTTGCTGGCTACGTGGATTCAGGCGAAGAGACCGAATCCACTTGTACTGAAGACTCACTCAGAGCAAGGCCCGGTGTCTACTGTGGGAGGTATAAAAATAAACACAATACCCGTATGCCCTCCCTAAGGGGTTTGCAATCTGGTAGGGCTGAGCCTCAGTTTCCTCACCTGTTGAATGCATATAATTATAGACCTACTTCCTTTGGCTGTTAGGAAGGTTAAATAAACAAACTCGGGTACAAATGACCATGCTCCCTCCTGCCACAAGACCCTTGCCTTGGCTGCTCTGATTGGGAAATGTTTTGCCCCTGATAGCATTGTAATTAGCTAGCTATTAATAGTAGGAACAGAGGAAAAGGGGAAGGCCAGACCTTGTAGGCATGTCATGTGGGCAGCTTAATTGGGAAGCTGCAATTTCGAACTCCCCAGGGATCCAATAAAGGGAAGAGAGAGACACATGCCCAGGAAAGTTGGAGTGACTACTGAAGGTGTCTGTCAATCGTACCTGGGGACAGAGATGGTGGGCCAGAATGGGTGTGGCCACAGCAAGTACACTGAACATTTGAGAATACATAATCCCCTAAACAAAGGTGTTCACTCTCTTGCACTCTTAGGACTCTCTCTCTCTTTTTTTTTAATCATATTTTTATTGATTTCAGAGAGGAAGGGAGAGGAAGAGAGAAATAGAAGCATCAATGATGACAGGAAATCATTGATCGGCTGCCTCCTGCACACCCCACACTGGGGATCAAGCCCGCAACCTGGGCATGTGCCCTGACTGGGGACTGAGCCGTGACCTCCTGATTTTTAGGCCGATGCTCAACCCCTGAGCCAGGCTGGCCAGGCCACTCTTGGGACTCTTGTTGCTCGCGTGGCTCAGGCTTGGCTTTCTCGTATTCGCCCCTTTGAGCCATGGCCGGGCAGACCCTACATGCAGTGGACTAATGGACCGCAACGGGAAACTCAAGCTAAGCTAGGCTGATGCTGGACCCGGCCCCAACATAGAGAGGAAACTCTGGACTTTAAGCTCTATTGGAACCCCAGCTACACTTCTATGACTGGGCTAAGGGAAATGGGGTGGAATTCCATGGAAATAAAGCTTTCTACTATATCTCATCCTCCCATGGGGGCCTCCAAAATGCTATTCTAGTGGTACCCCAAGAACCCCATTCCCACTAGCATCTGGGGGAGATGAGACCCTCCCCCTCCTATGACACTCCTCCTCTTTGCCTCCTTAATCTTTCTTCAGCCTTAGCCAAGTTTTCCACTCCATTGGGAAAAGTTTGCTTTCCCCTCTCAGTCAATTCCCCCATTATTATTTACTCCCAGAGCATCCGGCGCCCCACCTTAGGGCACTTAGCTGTAATTTACAGTTAACCATGAGATGACTTCATTAAAGACTTTCTTTCTCTGTAGCATATGCTGTAGGAATCCCTTTGTTTTGTTCACCTCTGTATCCCCACCATTTATTCCCGTGCCTGGGACCATTGCTGAGTGAACGAAGAAATGAATATTCTCAAGATTCTGGGAATAATTTTTTTACCCTCCAAAGAGTCTGCATATTACCGGAATTTGAGAAACACTGCCTTGTATGAATTTCTCTTAGCTCTACTGGAACACCAACTTAAATTACTAAAAACGATTGAGAAGACACTCGAAAAAAAAAAAAAAAAGAAAGAAAGAAAGAAAAGAAGACAAATACTTGAGAAATACTTGATGATCTCAATCAGAAAGTTTATTTTCAATGGAACATCCCTGAACCCTCTGACGTGTGAGTTTTGATCTTGTAAAAGAAACATCTATCTGCCTCTGGACCCATCTGGAGGACTGAGTATGAGGAAGTCATTTCACACTTCACTCCAGTCCCCACCAGTCTTGAGCAATCCAGGTTTTGGTTGTCCAGACCTATTCTGTACCTACCAGCTTCCTCATTTATTTGCATAGGTATTTCAAGACTGCTCTCAAACTGAAAACTCAGTTTGGTTTAAGAATCAAACATTAGTGCAAAAAGCCAAACTGCCTTATCTATAATAACAAAAGTGTAATATGGTAATTAGACTGAACAGCTGAACAACCTTCTGGATGAAGCCACAGCAGTGGGGGAAGTGGTTAGGGCGATCAGGCAGGCAGACTGAGTCAGGCAGGTGAGTGGTTAGGAGCCAGCAGTTGCAGATTGTGTTTAGGCAGTCGGACATCCCCTGAGGGGTCCCAGATTTTGAGAGGGTGCAGGCTGGGCTGAGGGACTCCCCACCCCACCCTATGCACAAATTTCATGCACTAAGCCTCTAGTCTACCTATATTTTGAAATAAAGACTTAAAATGCAGAAGTTGGCAGAGGGTGCAAGCTGGAGGGAGTCAATAGGAGAAAAAAACAAGGAAACAAGTATCTATAATACTTTCAACAATAAAGATACATTTTTTTTTTAAAGATGCAGAAGCTAAAGAAAGTCAACTTTTTGGTTTGAGTTTGCTTGAAGAAAAAGGATGTGATGGAGACCACTGTTTTTAGCTAAAGGAATTCCCTTTGCAGTTGGAATTTGTTTTTCGAAGGTAAGTCCTTGTGAGCTGCCTAAGGAGCTGAATCCAGGCTCTCCAATAAAAATTCAGTAATCTGGTGAGGTAGGGTGAAACTGCCAACAGGCCACTGGCACTAGAGTTCGAGACATTTCTTCTTCTTAATGAGCCAGAAAATAATTGTTTTAATTGCATTTAATGGGGGTGATATTGGTTAATAAAATTATATAGGTTTCAACTTTAAAATGTGAATCTAATGACGTTACATTATCTTCCATATTTATAAAAACAGGTTAAGTTGGAGCCTCTGTGGCTTGTCCACAACAACAAACAGGGCAGGGCTGTGCCTTTGTTGATGAATTGCTCACATTCCACAGGGCAGAGTCACACCCAAACCCCTTGGGAACCAGGGCTACAATCTTTGATCTACCTAACCCTGCATACCAGCCCTAATTGGTTTTAAAAGTACCTGATTTATTACTTTTCAACATTCAACTTACATTTCTCTAGTGGATGACACCGTTTCTACTGGTGCAAGTTACTTGGATTGAAGAGAAATTGTGCTTAAAATGCAATGTGATCAGCCTTCTCACTTTGCAAGGCTGGTTCCTGAGCCTACATCCTGTCCTTCTAGTGCCTTCATTGCCACACACAGGCTCACTCCCGCACGCGGCTCCACCCCTTCCTCTGGCTTTTTTTTCCCCTCTCGTTTCTCAAAGATAGTAGTACCTCTTGCTAAATTACAGCCCTTTGATATGATATGACACACACACACATACACACACACACACACACACACACACACACACACACACACACATAAAGTAATACATGATTGAGGGGGAGCAGAGTTTGACACATCAAAATATTCCTTTATTAGGATATTGGTTGTTTTAAACCTTTTATTTTTAAGAGACAAAAGACAGGGGAAGACACTTGGACCTTACCGTAACTGTCTAAAAGAATTTAGATAGAGGATCTGCTTCAGGAAGGGCTCTGTTATCATAGATAACTGTATTTTAAGATAAACTGAGTGTGGCAGTCGGGGAGGAACCAGCAATCTCGTTGTTAGACTCCCCACTGCGTCCCATTGTCTCTGGGTGGCCCTGGCGAGAATTTGTTCACCAAATGTTTGCTCCTTCTCATCTACCTGCGAATTGCCCACCTTCCCTTTGAAGTCCAAGCTACTATTCCCCTTTCTCCTCAGCTCAAGATGGCCTCGAAGCCCCAACTGCCCCATTTCTTCTGGGGGTCCTACAGTCTTACAGAACCCCTGTATGTACATAGGTTATTAATTTTGGTTATTTCCTCCAGCTAATCTGTCTCATGTCAATTTGATTATTAGATCATCCAAAAGAATTATGAGGAAAAAGAGGGGAAATCCCTATCCCACATAAGCACGATAAAAATGTCAAATAGCAGTCTGGCTGGTGTGGCTCAGTGGTTGATCATCAGTCTATGAACCAGGAGGTCATGGTTCGATTCTGGTCAGGGTGCATGCCAGGGTGCATGGCTCTGTCCTAGCCATGGGGCATGCAGGAGGCAGTTGATCAACGATTCTCTCTCATCAGTGATGTTTCTATCGCTCTCTCTTTTCTTCTCTGAAATTAATAAAAATATATTTAACAACAACAACAAAAGGTGAGATAGCATAAAAGAGAACAACCACAAAAATGAATTGTCCTTTCCACTCTTTTTTTTCCTCCCTTACATTCTTGTTTTCCAGCTAAACAAGTGGCCTTTAGTTCTCTGTCTTCCAGGCAACCACAGTTAACTTCTTATGTCTGGCTGATGATAATCTATGCACATCCAAATAGTAGCATAATTTACTGTTCTGCATCTTGCCTGTTTTATTAAACAATATTTTGGAGGCCAGTACATTTAGAAATGCCTATATTTTAAAATTGACTTTAGAGAGAGAGAGGAAGGGAAAGAGACAGAGAGAAGCATTGATGTGAGAGAGAAAACGTTCATTGGCTATCTCCTGTATGTGCCCTGACCGGGGATCGAACCTGCAATTTTTTAGTGTCTGGGACGATGCTCCAACAAGGCCAGGGTGCCTTGTTTCTTTTTTTTAAAGTTGTATAATATCACATAATTCAGCTAAAATCTCTGTGTCTGTATGCATGCATGTGCTCATGTGCATGTGTGTGTAATTGTGTTTCATTAAACTTCTCCAAAGCCTTACATATCTTTTTGATTTCCAGGAGCATGTTGTATCTGGTCCTCCTTGTGTCCCAATGCCTGACATTCTCCCTTTTTTTTTTTTTTGTCAGAATGCCCTCCCTATTTCTACAGGCTCCAGCCCCGAAGGGTGTACATTGGTGTATCCAGATACTCTAACGCTTTCCTAAAACAATATGGCTAAAAATGCGAGTAGAGAAGAGAAGCTGATTCCTCAAAAGAAAGCCTTCGATTAAAACCAGCTGCCCTCTGTGCTGGGACCTGGAGATAGAAAAGGGAGCAAGGAAGCACTCCCGCCCACAGGTTTCTTGCAGCCACTGAGAGACAGACAGGCTGGAAAACCAGGGACCGTCCAGCAGAGAGGCGGGAGTCTGTGTGTGGGTTTGATCTGATTTCAAATCCAGTTGTTTATGACAAGCAACATTGTTTTCACCCACCGATGGCCAAGGGACATGTAGACGATAAAACCCTGAAAGTTTGTGAGGGCTGTTCAAGAGTTTTCGTTCGGGTAAGTGGATGCTCTGCCGACGGAAGGAGTTCTCCGGAGATCTTGAGATGCTTGCTCCTGCAATGGCCAAGGGGACTCTTGGGTGGGTGGGGGCACTAAACTGTGTAATGGTCCCTGGAGTGATAGCCCTCAGGGCAGCATAGCTTGGCTGCCAACACTGGCCATCTTCATCCCCTAGCAACGTGCTCTAGCAACAGGGGGCTTCCATTTTGCTCCAGGAGCTGAAAGTCAGCTTGCAGGCGGTTTAGCCATCCTTCCTAAGAAACCACACTCCTATAAACAGTACACCTCTAAATTTGGACTTTATTCCTTTTGCCTCCCCTTGCCTGTGATGAATCTGTCATTTGTTTGGAGTATGTTATTTATTTGCTTTATTAGGAGATATATTCTCCTGTATGCTATTGGCTCGAAAGATTATTATAATTATCACAGTGAACCTGTGCTAAATAAATTGCCGGGAAAGACAGAATCAGCCTCTGAGTGTAACTTTTCTGCCTCCAATCAAAAACAAAATAAGAGTGTCATCGAGGAGCAGGGAGAAGCCAGCAGTCACAAGGAAGTGAAATTGAGGCTGAGGCTATGGAGAAGGGTTGGCCAAGACAATCAGGCAGATGTGGCTTCGATTATGGAGAGTGGTAGGGAAAAATTTAAAAACTGAACCTACCTCTAGCTGCTTTAGCTCAGCGGATAAAGAGTTGGCTCGCGGATTGAAGGGTCCTGGGTTTGATGCTGGTCAAGGACACATGCCTGGGGTTGAAGGCCTGATCCCCCAGTAGGGGACATGCATAAGGCAGCCAATCAATGATTCTCTCTCATTATTGATGTTTCCATCTCTCTCTCCCTCTCCCTTCCTCTCTGAAATCAATAAAATATATATATATATATATATATATATATATATATATATATATATAGTAAAAAACAAAACAAAACAAAAAACAGCTGAACTGCGGAAAACCAAGACTGCGGCATAGGTAAACGCCTAATTGCAGCCTCACACAACAATTTCAAAAAAATACAACTAAAATACAAAGTGAACACTATCCAGAAACAGGAAAGTTGACTGACTGGAAATTCTACAACTAGAAGGAAAAAGAAAACCAGAAGGAAAATCAGAGGAGCTGTAAAAGCCTAAGGTATGAGGAGAGGACTGAGCTGGAGAGGAGGGGTGGCTGAGTGCCTGGCTGGCTTTCCCTAGCAGGAAGGAGATAAAAGCTCCAGACTGTGCTGAACCCTGATTCCAACTGCACTGAACTCCAATCCTGGGTGAGACTCTGGGGACCCAGGCTCATACAGAGGGATTCTAGGCTGTAAGGCAGAAACTCAGGGGAGGGGCGAAAGGCAGAGCCCCGGTGGCGCGCACGTTGCACACAGAGGATGGACTGTTGACTGTGCCACTGGATTGTCCTAGAGGGAAGGAGACTAAAGCTCTGGACTGCACTGAACTCCACTTCCAAACTCACTTCCAACTGCACTGAACCCCAGTTCCAGGCTCACTGGGAGAGAGACTAGACTGTCTGGTAGTGGGTGAAACTCAAGGGCATCTTTCTCTCAGAGGTGTTTGCAGCGAGTACCAAAGGACACTGAGGAACACAAACTCAGGAACCTCATAGGGCGGGGCTGACAGGAAGCCAAGGCTGTAGGCTCCACCCTGAAACTCTGCCCCATCCAAGCTGAACACAGAGGCTTTTGCAGTTTTCCAAGTCTAGTTGAATAAGGCTGTTTCCGGCATAGACACAGCTGATCCTCACAACCAATTGGCCTGGAGGTCAGTTCCACTCAGTGATACCAACAACAATCAAGACTTACCTACAATAAAGCTGGACACACAGTCCACAAAGGGGTGCACCAAGAGTGTCCACCTCAGGTAACTGGGAGGCTGACCCACTGAACCATATAGGACACCTTAACACACAAAGCCACCCTACCAACTCAGGGAAGCAGCG
Source organism: Vespertilio murinus (assembly GCA_963924515.1). Lineage (NCBI taxonomy): Eukaryota > Metazoa > Chordata > Mammalia > Chiroptera > Vespertilionidae > Vespertilio > Vespertilio murinus. The sequence continues at coordinate 28,380,935 of OZ004715.1, read as the reverse complement.
AAAATGCCGAGACAAGGAAAGAGATCACAAAGGAAAGAAATGGAGGACAAAAAGAGACTGGATATAGGTTTCAAAACCACAGTTATAAGGTTTTTCAAGAATTTCCTAGAAAAGGCTGATAAAATAAATGAGACCTATGAGGATATGAAAAGGGATCAACTAGAAATAAAGAACACATTCTCTGAAATAAAAAATATATACAGAGTCCTAAAAACAGAATGGAAGATCGCAAGAATCAATTCAAAGATTTGGAACATAAAGAGCCAGAAGACACTCCTCTGCAGAAGCAAGAAGACATGAGAATTCAGAAAGTTGAAGATAATGTAAGAAACCTTTGGGACAACTTCAAGCGAACCAACATCAGAATTATGGGCGTCCCAGAAAATGACAGAGAGCAAGATACTGAAAACATATTGAAAGAAATAGTGACAGAAAACTTCCTCCACCTGTTGAAAGAAATAGACTTACAAGTCCAGGAAACTCACAGAACTCCAAACAAAAGGAATCCAAAGAGGACCACACCAAGACACATCATAATTAAAATTCCAAGAACAAAAGACAAAGAATATTAAAAGCAGCAAGAGAAAAGTAGGTAGTTACCTATAAAGGAGCACCCATACGATTGTCAGCTGATTTCTCAACAGAAACCATGCAGGCCAGATGGGAATGGCAAGAAATATTCAAGAACTTTCAGCCAAAGTTACTCTACCCAGCAAAGCTATCACTCAGAATCAAAGGCCAGATAAAGAGCTTCACAAATAAAAAAAAGCTAAAGGAGTTTATCACCACCAAACCAGAATTATATGAATTGCTGAAGGGGGTTTTTTAGGAAGAGGAAGAAAATAAAGATAAAAATTATGAACAAATACATAAGTATCAACAAGTAAGTCTAAAAACCAAGGGAATTAAAAAATCTGATGAACAATATTAACTGGTGAATATAATAGAATCAGAGTATGGAAGGGGAGTGGACTGACAATTCTCGGGGAAAAGGGGAGTGGGGGGTGGTCGGGAAGAGACTGAACATAAACTGTGCACCTATGGATGAGGGCAATGGGGGGTGTGGAAAGGGCAGAGGGTGGGGTGGGAAACTGGTGGAGGGGAGCAAAAGAGGGGGAAAAATGAGGAACATTTGTAATAATATGAACAATAAAATAAAATTAAAAAAAAAAAACAACTGAACCTAAATCCACCTGGGCCTTAAGCACCAAAGTAGATACATTCTAGGAAGACAGGCAAGAAAGATGCCACCAGTCAGGATAAACCTACTCTCTGGTGCCTATAAAAATACACTTTGAGCCCTGGCTAGTTTGGCTCAGTCGATGGAGTGTTGACCCAAGGACTGAAGGGTCCCAGGTTTGATTCCGGTCAAAGGCTGTATGTACCTTGGTTGCAGGTTCAACCCCTGGCTCTGGTTGGGATACATGTGGGAGGCAACCAATTGAAGTCTCTCTCTCTCTCTCTCTCTCTCTCTCCCTCCCTCCCTCCCTTCCTTCTACTCTCTCTAAAAAAATCAATAGAAAATATCCTCAGGTGAGGATTAACAAAACAAAACAAATACATCTTGACTTCTGAAACAAACTTCATCAGTCTCAGCAGTCCAGGAATGGTTCCTCAGTGTTCCTGGAGAATTTCTCATTCAGCTAGGAATGTTGGCGTAAGTAGCGCTTGGAAACCTAATGAGGCCATCTCAGTGGGTTATGAGGAGCAACTGGCAGCACTTCAGCACATTAGGAGCTAAAATATCTGGGTTTCTGTGGCCTCTGTGACTCTGAGCAAGCCCCTTAACCTCTCTGGGCCTCGGTGTCTGCTTTGTAATTTCTTCATTCAAAAATATTTAATAAACCTCTACTATATGTTAGGAATGAATCTCAGTCCTGGGGAGGCAACAGATAAAAGGAAATAAATGTGAGGAAACCAGATAATTGTACTCCAGATATCCTGTGTAAAGCAGGGCTTTTTTTATATTTGATATTACTGATAATTAGGCATTTGTGAAAATGATTTTCTTATCTGGAGGAAAGCCAGAAATCCATGCCTTTTGCCTTTCCTTCTCTCTCCAATGTCACCTTTATCTGTTACCCAAGTTTTCATTTTCCTCCCAAGTTTTCTTTTCTGTTGCAGAGTTTATTTTTCCTCAAGTGTTCGCTGCTCACCCTTTCCCCTCTCCTCTGCCCTCCTCCGTCTGCCTTCCCCTTTCTGTCTTTTTCCTCCCATGCTTGGCGGCCCTGGTGTGTGTGGCCTTTTTGTGCGGGTCTTTGAAGACGGTTGGGAGAGGAGGGGAGAGGAGGGGAGAGGAGGGCAGCACGCCAATGGCTGTGGGCAGGACAGGATGTGTGAGGCTTTGTTGGCTCTCTCTGATACTGAAGAGCAGTACCCGAGCCTCCTCCTCCAGGACCTGGGGATGGTAACCAACTTGCTCTCTGGCTTTGTACAAGTCTTTTTGCCCTTAAGGGCTTTAATTTTCCCTCTGTGTAAGATGAGTGGGCTGTATACAATGTGATCTTTAAGTCTCCAAGCTCCAAGCTCCAAAATTCCAAGAAAGAAAGCTCTCAGACACTCTGCTGGCAGGAGTATAAAAAGGGTCCATCCTGTGTGGAGGGTAAGTTGGTAATATCCTCAAAAATTACAGATACCTATACCTGTTGACCCAGAAATTCTGCTTCCAAGAATTTATTCTGTAGTTATACTTGTACATGTGCCAAAGGATATAAATTCAAGGGAGCTCGTTGCAGGTTTGTATATCAAAAGATTGGAAACAGCCAAAACCGGTTTGGCTCAGTGGATAGAGCGTTGGCCTGTGGACTCATGGGTCCCAGGTTCTATTCTGGTCAAGGGCATGTACCTTGGTTGCAGGCACATCCCCAGTAGGAGATGTGCAGGAGGCAGCTGATGGATGTTTCTTTCTCATAGATGTTTCAAACTCTCTATCCTCCCTTTCTCTCTGTAAAAAATCAATTATATATATATATATATATATATATATATATATATATATAATTTTCATATATATATTCAATATATATTATATTCATATATATATTATATTCATATATATATGAAACATTCTAAATATCCACCAATAAGGATCCAGATAAATAAGTTATAGAATATCTTTACAGTGAAATATTACATAGCCATAAAATAGAAGCAGATATAATGAAATACTATATGGCAAAGAATGACCCAAGCCCTGTTACTGCAGTAGTGTATGACTCTCAAAATAATGTGGAGGAAATGTAGAGCAAATGAAACCAAACGCAAAAAGAGCACACACCGCAAGAATCTATTTCATTGAAGTTTAAAAACAGGAAGTTAGGAGCTGGGATAGTGGTTACCCCTGGGGGCAGGGCAGTGACTGGGGTCAGAGATATTTATTATGCTCTCTTTATTTGGTTTAGGAACTGTGTAAGACACAAATGTGTTTGATATGTGAAAAATTATGAAGTGCAGTTTTTTGGTATATCTTCTATATACTAACAAAAACTTAAAAATAACGCAGAAAATATATATGCACCGATATAAAACAACCTGATATATATATATATATATATATGAAAAACAAAACAAAACCCACAAAAACAAAACAAGTATAGACTGGCTGGCGTGACTCAGTGGTTGAGCGTTGACCTAGGAACCAGGAGGTCACGGTTTGATTCTCAGTCAGGGCACATGCTTGGGTTGCAAACTTAAACCCACTGGGATTAAGCGTGCAAGAGGCAGCTGATCTATGATTCTCATCATTGATGTTTCTCTCTCTATTCCTTTCTCTTTGAAATCGATAAAAATATATTTTAAAAATAGAAAAAAACAATACAAAAACAAAAGCAAGTATAAATCAAGTACTGTGATTTGTGTCAAAAAATGGGGAACTATGCCCTAGCTGGGTAGCTCAGTTGGTTAGAGCATATACCAATGTTGCTGGTTCCATCCCCAGTGAGAGCGCATACAAGCATCAACAAGCATGAATGCATAAATAAGTGGAAAACAAATCAATGTTTCTCTCTCTCTCTCAAATCAATCAAAAATGTTTACTTTAAAAATGGGGAAATACATATCTGTGTTTGCTTATATATACACACAATACTTCCGGAAGGATACTCAAGAAAATGGCAACATTGGATAACTTCTTAGTTGTCTGTGAAGGAGACTTTTTACTGGATATTTGGTTGCACATTTTGGATTTCAAACCATGTGAATATATTATTTATACAAGGAAATGAAAGCACTCAAATTCTAAAAAGGAAAATTTTAAAATTCTGTGAATCTAGGAAATACTCAGAAGTATTTGGAAAAAGGCCGGGGGGTGGGGGTGGGATGCCAAAAGAGCATTATATATTGAAAGTATAGTTCAGAACTCAGAGAAGTTCGGGGATCAAGGAGAACAAATGAATCTTCTAAAAATTGAAGAAAGCCCTGGTCAGTCGGTTCAGTGGTTAGATCATCGGCTTGCAGACCAAAGGGTTATGGGTTTCATCCCAGTCAAGGGCATGTACCAAGGTTGCAGTCTTGATCCCCAGCCCTGTTTGGGGCCTGTGTGGGAGGCAAGGAATCCATGTGTCTCTCTCTCACATTGATGTTTCTCTCTCTGTGTCTCTCCCCCTCCCTTCCTCTCTCTCTAAAAATCAATGGAAAGAATGTCCTTGGGTGAGGATCAGCAGCAAAAACAACAAAATTAGTCACAGCCTGTCAGGTGTGGCTCAGTGGTTGAGTGTCAATCTATGAACCAGGAGGTCACAGTTCCATTCCCGGTCAGGGCACGTGCCTGGGTTTCGGGTTCTATCCACAGTGGGGGAGCATGCAGGAAGCAGCCGATCAATGATTCTCTCTCATCATTGGTGTTTCTCTCTCTCCCTCTCCCTTACTCTCTGAAATTATATATATATATATATATATATATATATATATATATATATATAGAGAGAGAGAGAGAGAGAGAGAGAGAGAGAATTAGCCACAAAATTTTCCCCTTTAAAACTACATTTAGATTAAAATAATAAGATCATACACTGGTTATAACAAGATAATTCAAAGATCTATAAAGAAAAAGAACTCCCTCCCACTTACACCCTTCTCTTTCACACTCCGAGGTATCCAGTGTGATCAGCCTAGTGTAAATTCTTCCACCCCTCCTCTTTATGTTCCTATGAATACATATAAAAATGGTCAGCAATATACTAACTGGATCATACCACTCTTTATCACTCTAAGAAGTGCATTTTACACTTTAGCAATATATTATGGACATCCCTCCGGGTCTAACTCATTTTCGTCATTGCGTAATAGTCCATAGTACGGAGGCGGTACATTTGATTCATGGATTCCATTACCTGTGGACAATCAGGTTGTCCCCAATTTGTTTGTGTTTGTTTTGCACTACAAGCAATACAGTGCACATCTGTATTTGTTTCCTTTGGCTGCTTTTAACAAACCACCACACATTGGGTGGCTTAAAACAGCAGGAATTTATTCTCTTTCCGTTCTGGAGTCCAGAGGTCTGAAATCAAGGTGTCATTCATTCCTTCTAGAGGTTCTGAGGGAGAATCTCTTGTACGCCCCTCTCCTACCTTCTGGCAGCTGCCAGCAATCCGTGGTATTCTCGGCTTGTGGACACACCACTTCCATCTCTGCCTCCTTCCTGCCATCTTCGTGTCTGCGTCTCCGTGTCTCAAATCTCCCTCTGCCTTTCCCTTTCTCTTCTAAGGGCACCTGCCACCGGATTTAGGACCCACCCTAAATCTAGGATGACTTCATTTCAAGATCCTTAACTTAATTACACCTGCCAAGACATTTCCAAATAAGTCTATCCGCTCACAGGCGCCAGGTGCATGTGTCTTTATCCAGAGGACCAGTGTTCAACACGCCGTGGCATCGTTGTGTATATCCTTACACCTGGTCATTTCCGTAGTTTTGCTACAGGGCAGAGTTAATTTTCCCACCCCAATGAGTAGGTATGTGTCTTTTACGTTTCAGTAGATATTCCCAGAGTTTGTGTCAATTTCCATTTCCATCAGCTGTGTCCCGGGGCTTGTTTCCACATGTAACGCGTTTGCTTTTGTTAAATGTTTGACAACATAATGAGAGAAACCTGGACTATATGTCTTCATTTTCTTTTCCATGACTATTAGTGAAATAAGCATCTTCCAAATTTGGATTTTATCTTCTATTGATTGCCTGCTTGTATATTTGGTCCATATTTTTTTTTTAAAACCTTGAGCTATTCAGCTTTAAAAAAAAAGTCCATTTATAGAAACTCTTTTATGTTAGAGATACAATGTGCTTGCCATATGTTTTGTGTGGTTCTATTCCGTCTATTGTTTTTTTTTTCTTTTTTTTTTTTTTAAAAAAAAACGTGTCTTGTCATTGTGATGTCACGCAAAACTTTAAACATATTTATAGAGACAAATGTTTTTATTTTTTCTTTAATGAGTCTGGGCTTCCTGTCTTGCGTAAAGCCCCCCCTCACCACGGTGATATTACTATTCTTTAAAAATATTCCTCTAAGTTTTTAACTTGTGTATGTTATATCTTTAATTCTCCTGGAATTTATTTTTTTTAATATGGCATGGTTGTCTTTTTGATTTATTATGAACGGAGACTCAATTAAACCAAGATCACTTATCAAGCCACTTTTGCTTTAATATTTGGCTCTACTTCTAGATTCCATCCCAGACTAAACTATTTGCCTGAGCTATTATAGCAGGAAGTTACAACAGCGTTACAAATACTAGCTTTACAACAAGTTAAATTTTTGGTTTTCAAGACGTGAAATTCGAGTGTGCCACTAAAGAAAGAGGGCCACGACATTCCACAGATAACAGGAGATGAGGTATGCGCGAGGGCTGGGTAAACCACAAGGCTCTGCAGCCAATGTTAGCTGTTGTTATCGCCACAAGGAACACACAGGAGAAGAATCCTGGGCTTGAAAGGCTAAACTTTTTCTTTTATGATCATTAACAGTGCGGGGAACGAAGGGCCAGCTGGGGGGGGGGGGGTATAGGGTGGAGGGAGGTGGGGCCTGACGGAGGGTTCCCATCCCAGAACCAGGGTGACAAACAGAGGGGACGCGGTGCTGCCCGCGCTCAAGAGCCGAGGATTCCGTTCACAATCGCAGAACGGGATCAGGGAGAGGAGCCGCGAAGAGCCGGCCAGCAAGGAGACCCAGGAGCAGCGAGGTCCACGGGGCAGGTGGCGGGTGTCTCCTGCAGGCTGAGTGCTGGGGATTCCCCATCCTGCGACTCTCCGGCAGCAGCAGCACCGCGCCGCAGCGGGACGGGCGGGCGGGAGGGCAGCCGAGAGGACTCGGGCAGCCCATCTCCTTTCGCCCCGCCCCGCCCGCCCCGCCCCGCCCCGCCCGCCCCGCCCCGCCCCGCCCGCCCCGTAGGTCTGCGGCGGCCGCTGCGGGGCCTGGGATTGGCCCGAGCGGCGCGCGGGGGAGGGGCCAGCACGCGCTCGCGCACGCGCGGGCGCGGCCACGGCGGCGGCGCGCGCGTGCTCCGTCGGTCTGTGTGGCGGCGGCGGCGGCGGCGGCTCGGGGCAGCGGCTCGGGGCTGCGGCGGCGGCGGCGGCGGCGGCGGAGGAGGAACGGGGCGGGCCATGGCCGTGGGCGGCGGGACGGTGTAGCGCGCCGCGCGGGGCCGGCGGGAGGTGACTGAGAGAGGCGGGATGGGAGCGCCGCAGCTGGTCGGTTGCCGTGGTCTGGGCTGCTGACCGCACACCCGAGCTGGGAGCCCACGGCGGCGGCGGAGCGCCAGGCAGGTGAGTGTGGCGGAGCGCGACCCGGATATGCGGCGCGGCGGGCTGCCGCCACTGCCGAGGTTCCCCCGAGCGCCCGGGCCGGCGGGCGGCGTGCTCTGGCTTGGCCGCCACCGCCCGCGGTGCCCGGCGCGGTTCCTCCCGGCTCGGAGGGGCGCCGCGCTGGACGGCCGCGGCCCTCCCGGCTTCTCCAAGGTGAGCGGCGCTGCCCGGCCTCCCGCGCCGGAGACGCCGCGGGGCGCCCCGGGCCGCCGGCGCCGTGGGTCGCGTTCCCGACGGGAGTCTCCGTGGAGAGGGTGTCCTTGCCCCGCTGCGTGTCTACGCGGCCAGCTCCGGAGCCTCCGGACTCCCGGGTCCCTTTTTTTTTTTTGCACAGAACTGTGTTTTAGGGGCTAGAGATCCGGGGCTGTTGGTGGGGGGGGGGGGGGGGAAGGTATGGTCGTGTTTTCAAATCCTCGCGCCGCCACCGATCAATCAGCCCTGGGGCCTTGGGTCAGAGTGCCCAGCTTTGTTAATGGGGATAATAATAATAATAATAATGCGTAACTTCCCCGGTTTGTTGGGAGGAGAGACTTAGGAAGGTGTGCCAGGCCGAGCAGCAGGTGATGATCGGTGGGTGGTGGGAGGCTGTTGGGAGCAGCCCCGGTGCCTCCTCCTCTGGTCAGCTGTTGCTGATTTGCAGCTCGGAGGGCACGTTATTTCGGGAGAACTCTCGGTGGTGCAGGAGCCTTCCCCGTGGGACGGTTGAATGTCGGGGTGGTGGCATTAGAACCCTCCAGCCCCATCCGTCCTGGAATCCTACATGCAGCCTTGTGCTTCGGTTGCCCCGGAATATACCCGTCTCGTGGGCCGCGTGGGAACTGTTTGCCGGAATGAAACCCCGCGAGTGTAGTTAATAAGGATGGAAGATGGCGGGACGCACACCCTCCTCGGAGGGCTTGGCTGATTCAATAATCTCAAGTGACACTTGAATTCTGTCACTTGTTACAGAGTATAAACACACGAGGAATATGGAAACAGACTTTTTTTTTTTTTCTTCTCTCTCTCTTTCCTGTCCTGCCCGTTGCTACATCCCGAGGGAGTGACAAGTGCTTCTGTAAACACCGTCGTGGGCTGTGTTACTGTCTGGTGAAGTCATCATAATTAAATTAGATGAGTCCTTATTTTTGAAGCCCCGAATGAATGTTTGGAAATATGATTCCTAATTAAATCATCTCCAGCGAGTCAGAATTCTCAGCAGTTCATTAATCACTCGGGGATTTTTTTTTTTTTTATGCTATGCTCTATAAGATTTTTTTTTTTTTTTATGGTAAAAAGCAGAACTGTTGAAGTCATGGTCATGTAGCATAGGAGGGGGGGGTGGGGGGGTGTTCAGGTTAGAAATCTTAACCTAGTTTCAGGAGGCAAGTGTGCGAGAAAGTAAAGCCCTTAAGCTTTAAAACTGGATTTGTAACCGCTAAAGCAAAAATGACTAAAAACAAAGAACTTTTGTTTTACGTCCCTGTGTCACACACTCGGATGAGTGTCTTCTACCTTCAGGTTATTTTTTTTTAGAAGTGGAGAAAACCGAGTTGGGTTTATTGCCCTTTTGCACCTCTTGTCTGTTATTTCCTGCTTTTCCCGGCGACTCATTCATTAAAGACTTTTGATCCAAGTTGCTTTGTGAATGTGAACAAAACACATAGAGAATAATTAAAAATTAGCTTTATCATTTAAGTTATGTTCTTCCTTGTAGTTTAATTGTGTTCTTCCTAAATTATGATCTTCCCTGTTGTCTAATTTTAGACTAGAGAACCCAACAGTAGAAGTACTGTTAGCTTCTGTGCAAAGGCTAGGGGTCAGAAGTCACAGCTTGGTTCTGGGCCTGAACATGGGTCCCCAAAAGCTGGGGATTTGGGGATGTCACTCAGTTTTTCTGGACCTCAGTTTATGTATATATATTTATAATTAATGGAATTTGAGTGTGTGTGTGTGTGTGTGTGTGTGTGTGTGAGTTAGAGAGACCAGAAGATTGGGAGGATGGTGGACTAGAGAATCATATATACATATAAAGGATATTCCAGGATATTATATTTGCCCTTCTCTTTACTCTTTCTCTCTTTTGTTGACTTTTTCTTCTCTTCTTGAATTCAAACATTCTAATGCCTCAGGGTTTTCAAGCTTGACCCTCTACTTTTTGCTCTAGTAGCTTTTTGTTACACTAAGAAATAAATTCAACTCTTACCTGCACTATCAGTTAATTATCTTGTTATTCTTTTGTTCTTTGATTATGGTCTTTTCCTCCATCTAGCTGTGCTATATGTTATCTGATGGCAGGGACCTCTCAGTCTTCCTGGACTATTTACAGTAACTAGAACAGTGATTGGAACTTTTAACTAACATTGAATGAGTGAACGTGCGAATGAAGTAAGTTATAAAATATTCTTTTAAAAAATATTTATTTTGTTGATTTTTTTACAGAGAGGAAGGGAGAGAGATAGAGAGCTAGAAATGTCAATGAGAGAGAAACATCTACCAGCTGCCTCCTGCACACCCCCTACCGGGGATGTGCCCGCAACCAATGTACATGCCCTTGACCGGAATCGAACCTGGGACCCTTCAGTCGGCAGGCCGACGCTCTATCCACTGAGCCAATCTGGTTTCGGCAGTTATAAAATATTCTGATTCCAAGTATAACATGTACTGATCACTTTACACTTTTTTGGTCCCATATTTGTGCATATGAGGAAGAAATCAGAAGGCATAGAGTTACTCTGCTAGACATCCTTATTCCTTTAGTCTTCATAAACATGCTGTACTTCCTGAAAAGGCTAAGCATTTAGAACTTAAGCCACTGATAACAAAACAAGTGTGAATTTTGTTCATTGTGTACCGGATCATTAGTATTTTTGCAAATAAGGAACCAAACAAGTTTTCTGGACTGTTTGTTATTTTGAGGCACTGAATTTTGGTCTTGACGGGAGGGAGTTGGTTCTAGAATGTGGTAGTTTGATAAAATAATTGCATAACAAATCCTGTAGGGTAGCAGTTAGAATTTTTAGAGAGCAAATGTCTTTGTTTCTGTTGCACAATTTAAAAACAAAGGTCTGAGACTTTCCCCCCCACCTTTTGTGAGTGTGTGTGCATACATATACGTACGTATTCTGGGAACCATTTGATTTGAAGTTGTCATAATTTACCATATCTTGGGGATAAATCCCTATTGTTTGGTTCTCTTTGTTTTTCTGCTAATCCTCACCTGAGGATATTTTCCCATTGATTTTAAGAGAGTGGAAGGGAAGGAGAGTGACAGATGGAGAGAAACATGGATGTGAGAAAGATATCGATTGGTTGCCTTCCGCCTTCACCAGATCAAGCCTGCCATCAAGGTACATGTCTTTGACTGGAACTGAACCTGAGACCTTGCAGTCCTCGGGCTGATGCTCCATCCACTGAGCCAAACCAGCTAGGACTATTTGGTTTCCTTTACCTGCTCACTTGACAGCTTTGTCATGTTGTAGAAAGAGGCAAATAACTTAGTATTTTTCTCCTCTGCCTGAGACTGAGTCTAGCCCTGAAAACTATGAACAAAGAAGGACATGGAAAAAATTACAAGTGTACAATTCCATTGTCAAAGTAGAAATATAGGAAAAATATGTTGGACACGGAAATCCGAGATTAGAAGAATAATTTTTTTAAACTAGTGACATAGTTATTATCATTATCAAGTATTCTGCATTCTACATAATTGTATATGTTACACTTTTGTACAGCAGCTGGTTTGTTTATACCAGCATCACCACAAGCACATGATAGTGAGTTGTGCACAATGTTAAGACAGCTATGATGTCACTGGGCAATGGAAATTTTTCAGCTCTATTCTTTCTTTTTTTAAAATTCTTTTTTGTTGAAAGTTTTACATGTATCTCATTGACCTCTCCCCACCTGCTCCTACCCCCAGCACATGCCCCCACCCCCTGTTGTCTGTGTCTATTGGTCATGCTCATATGCTTGGATACAAGTCTTTTGGCAGATCTTTGGAGGAATAATATTGACCGAACATTTAGTAGAAAAGAAAGATAAGGAAAAACAGAGATTTTGAGGCTTACATGAGACAACGTTCCTCTCATCCCTCTTACCTCTCACCACCCTCCCCAAATTTTGACACTTGGGTATTTCCTGTTTGCTTCCTCTCCATTTGCTGATGTATATGGGTTATTTTTCTAAGAAGTGTCTATGATCCTACTGTAGTCCAATGTCAGAACATAAAGGAAACTATTCTTCTTTTTTAAAATACCCAGAAATCAGTTGCATTTTTATTTTATTTATTGATTTTAGAGGGAGAGAAGGAGGGAGGGAGGGAGGGAGGAAGAAGAAGAAGAAAAAGAGAGAGAGGGAGGGAGGGAGGGAGGGAGGGAGAGAGAGAGAGAGAGAGAGAGAGAGAGAGAGAGAGAGAGAGAAATGTGTCATTTCACTTACTTAGGTATTCATTGATTGAGAGAGAGAGAAAAAAGTGTCATTTCACTTACTTAGGTATTCATTGATTGCTCCTTGTTGGTGCCCTGACCTGGGATTGAACTGGCAACCTGGGCGTATTGGGATGATGCTCTAACCAACCGAGCTACCCAGCCACAGCTATCCTTTTCTTATTTTAAAATTATTTGCTTTATTTTATTATTTTTCTTTTTATATCCATTGATTAGAGAGAGGGGGGAGGGATACATAGAGAAAGAGGGAGAAATATCTATGTGAGAGAGAAATATTGGTTGGTTGCCTCCATTGCCTTTCTACTGGGGATGGAACCCACAACCTGGGTATGTGCCCTAACCAGGAATCCAACCCATCTTTTGGTTATGGGATGATGCTCCAGCCATCTGAGCCACAGTGGCAGCTAAGGCAGGGCCTTTTTATTTTCTCTTGAGTAACCTTGGTTGTAGGTTCTTGCTGTTCATGACTTTGAAAATTTCTTGCCACTCCTGTCCGGCCTGCATAGTTTCTGTTGAGAAATCAGCTGATAATCGTATGGGTGTTCCCTTGTAGGTAACTAACTGTTTTTCTCTTGCTGTTTGTAAGATTCTCTCTTTGTCTTTTGCTCTTGGCATTTTAATTATGATGTTCCTTGGTGTGGTCCTCTTTAGATTCCTTTTGTTTGTGGTTCTGTGTGCTTCCTGGACTTATAAGTCTATTTCTTTCACCAGGTAGGGAAGTTTTGGGTCATTATTTCTTCAAATTGGTTTTCAGTGTCTTGCTCTCTCTCTTCTTCTGGCACCCCCATAATTCTGATGTTGGTATGCTTGAAGTTGTCTCAGAGGCTTCATACACTATTTTCAACTTTCTGGATTCTCTTCTCGTTTTGCTTCTCAGGAGGAGGGTTCTTTGCCTCTTTGTATTCCTAATCTTTGACTTGATTCTTGCGTTCCTCTAATCTGCTGTTGGGTCTCTGTATAATATTTTTTATTTCAGTCAGTGTATGTTTAATTTCTAGTTGGTCCTTTTTCATATCCTTGAGGGTCTTGTTAAATTTATCGGATTTCTCTAGGAAATTCTTGAAAAACCTTATAACCGTGGTTTTGAACTCTATGTCCAGTTGTTTGTTCTCCTCCATTTTTTTCTTCTGTGATCTGTTTCCCTGTCTCCTCATTTTCGCTGCTTCCCTGAGTTGGTAGGGTAGCTTTGTGTGTTAAGGTGTCCTATATGGTTCAATGGGTCAGCCTCCCAGTTACCTGATGTGGACACTCTTGGTGCACCCCTTTGTGGACTGGGTGTACAGCCTGTTGTAGTTAAGTCTTTTTTTTTTTTTTTTTTTTTTTTTTTTTTTTTTTTTTTCAGCAAGAAAATATTTTTATTTTTTTTTTTTTTTTTTTTTAATTGATTTTTATTAATTATGGTATCACATAATTGTCCTTATCCCCCCATTCCCAACCCAAACCCATCCCTACATATTCCCCTACCCCCTTATTGTCCATAGTGCATGCACACAAGTCCTTTGGTTGATCTCTTCCCTTTACCCCCACCCTCCCCTACTTTCCCTCTGAGGTTTGAGAGTCTGATCGCTGCTTCTCTTTTTCTGGGTCTATCTTTGTTCACCAGTCTATGTTGTTCATTATTTCGTCTAGATGTGTGAGGTCATGTGATCCAAGAAATACCCTTATAAAAACCTAAACTGCGATAAGCCTTAATGGTTATCCTGAGAGGCAAATGAATCAGTCTGTAGTGAGTTCCGTTCTGGGCCAGCAGTTCTTTTGAGTCCCAGTTTCAATGTCAAATAGTTCCTTGTGTGTACATGTCAGCCATGATATTTCAGATCTGGTTGGTGGACAAATGGTGGTAATGCAGGTCCGACCATCTCTTGTTTGATCGTGGGTATCCTTCAGCAATAGGCAGCCGCTGTCTGTTGGTATGGTGAGGCGTCCTCAGCATCTTCCATCTCTGAATTGTCTCTTCTGTCTTCATGGCTGGAGCACTTCTGTCTATTCCTCTCTGTTACTGGATTCCAGGTGGTCTCAGAGTTGTTTTCTGAAACTATACAAACATATTCTCGACCAAAAGTTAATACAGAGATATTCTCTTTAAATTTGACTTGGGATTCTTTTTCATCCCCACCCCACTCCCCCAAATAATTTTCCTCTTGCTTATTTTGACTCCATGTGTGTATTTTTATGGATATCTTGCTGTTAGCGTTTCAAATAAAGGTTAATTTTCTTAAGTACAAAAAAAGTTTTTAGATGTAAATTATTCTCAGTATATTTTTCCTTACATGATATTCTTCCACTGTCACCCCCTTTTTTACTTTAGATAATTGGAGACTTCTGGGGATTTTATTGTTAGTCTTGATATCTTTTACATTTTAATTATTTGCGCTACACTATGACTGCATTAGGTTCATAACATGTTGTGCAATTTTACCATGAGGCGCTCTGCCAATAAGAATTTTTGTTAATACTATAGGAACAGCATTTTGTACAGTACACTCAGTTTTTCTAGAATATTAATTTACTTCTATTAGCCACATTGATTTTCTCTGAGAAATTGGGTACTATTCATATGTCAGACTCAACACTCTAGCAACTATCTTATTTACCATGTGTGTATTAGTGGAATTGATTGTTTGGCTTCTTGAGAAGGGCCTGAGCATTCTAGCTATTAGGCTGGACTTGGAAATTAGAAACCCACTTGCCCCCACCATGGATACAAGGCCTCTCAAACAAGTCTTGTTGCAGTGAAATGGCAGCTGCTGTCAGCCACGTCTCTGTTACATGGGTCCCAAATTGAGCTGTGCATGGGTAGTGAAGCAGCCATGGGGGAAGGAGACCTCCCTCAGAATGGGAGAATGTTCAGGCGCCTGCCAGGTTGCAGGAGGGGT
Organism: Vespertilio murinus; assembly: GCA_963924515.1. NCBI lineage: Eukaryota > Metazoa > Chordata > Mammalia > Chiroptera > Vespertilionidae > Vespertilio > Vespertilio murinus. The sequence continues at coordinate 28,365,838 of OZ004715.1, read as the reverse complement.
GGTAAGGGTCTGTGCCCCACCTCCGTTGCTCCCCAAGTTCTCTCCTGATGGCCCCTCTGTGACTGTGCCTGTCTTAGGTTGTTCCTTCCATGAGGAATCTTACCCGTCTCTGGCTAACCAGCCATCCTCCGGGGCCAAGCAGGGTGATGTGAGGTTTAGTTCTGTCTCCTTGGTGACCTATGCCCCATGGGCTCCACACCCAGCACCTGCCTTGGGAACCCCTCACCTGCTGGCAAGGTCCGGGCGTTGAGCTCATATTTTTGGGACTCCATGTTTCTTCTCCAGAGAGGGCCTAGCTCCCCCCACTGGGCGGGTGGGACATCCGTGGTGCCAGCCACGTTGGTGCTTCAGCCTTGGCATGAACTAAAAGGTCAGGTAACAGTTGTGGGCATCTGGACCATGAGAAAAGGTTCATTTTTGGCCACAAGGGCAAGACAGGCCAATATAGAATGCTCAGGTGCCTTCTCAGGAGGCCCTCTGCCTAGTGGAAGGGATGAGGTCCTTTCATATAGTTTTTAAATTGCTGTCAGACATTCAAAGGATTGGTTTGTATGTTTTTTGGGGATAATTGTATAATATGCTGTTGTAATTCTAAAATATCTATAGTTGTGTTGCTTTTGTCTCCAACCGCCAACAAAGTGTGTGTGTGTGTGTGTGTATTAATAAAATAAATCATTCTTTATTGATAGTCCTTGATGGGAGATACTATTATAGGTAATGGGGATAACCCAAATCTGGGAACAATTGTAATGACCTTGTAGAATAATATCATGTAAGGATATTCTTTGCTCTCGGTCATGGAAATTCCATTTTAAACTGGTTGTCAATTTCTTTTTGCTTAGGCAAGGTTTTTGTTTCATTTTCTACACCTTTCCCAGGAGGAAGTAGTGATGGTCCCTTCCTTTGGTGTCCTCACAAGCCAGAATCTTCTATTTAATTTTACACACAAAGGAGCAGTAGCTTAATTTTGTGTCCTACAAAAGGGGAGCTGGGTGGTGCGCTCTATGTAGTTATACTTCCTTGTCCCACCAGTAGTCCTCCTGGATGACTAAGGTGTTTGGTATCATCAGTGACTACTTTGGGCAGGAGGATCAACCCAGGTAAGGGCTCCCACCCATGCAGGATTAGGAACATAGGTCCAGAAATACTTACCCAATAGCCCCAGGTTATATTACCGTACAGCTGATTCCTGCTAGCCTGGCGGTAAAGGCGTTCTCAGGTGTTCTTGGGGTTCTGGTTACCTCACACTTTCTTCTCTCTCTCTCTCTCTCTCTCTCTCTCTCTCTCTCCTCTTTCTCTCTTATAATAATATTATTATTATTGTTTTACATATGTGTTCTTATCCCTCCCTTATCCCCCACCCTCCACCTATACTCCACCCCCATTTATCTGTGGCCATTAATGAGGCTCATGAGTATGCCCACAAGTCTCTCGGTTGATTTCTCCCCCTTTCTCCCAGCGATCCCCTCCTTCTCTGGTGTTTGGGGTTCTGATCAATATTACTCAGTCTCTGGGTCTGTTATTATTCATCAGTCTATGCCATTCACTATATTCCATAAATGAGTGATATCATGTGATGTTTATCTTTCTCTGCCTGGCTTATTTCACTTAGCATAATGGACTCCATCTCCCTCCAAGTTGCTGCAAATGGTAGGAAGTCTTTCTTTTTTAACGCAGCATAGTATTCCATTGAATAGATGTACCACAGTTTTTTAATCCATTCATCTGCTGATGGGCATTTCGGCTGTTTCCAAATCTTAGCTATGGTGAATTGTGCTGCTATAAACATAGGGGTGCATATATCCTTTCTGATCCGTGTTTCCATTTTCTTGGGATATATTCCTAGGAGTGGAATCATTGGGTCAAATGGGAGTTCCATTTTTAGTTTTTTGAGGAAACGCCATACTGTTCTCCACAGTGGCTGCACCAGTCTGCATTCCCACCAGCAGTGTAAAAGAGTTCCTTTTCCTCCGCATCCTCGCCAACACTTGTCGTTTGCTGTTTTGTTGATGATAGCCATTCTGACTGGTGTAAGATGGTACCGCATTGTTGTTTTGATTTGCATCTCTCTGATGATTAATGACTTTGAGCATGTTTTCATATGTCTCTTGGCCTTCCTTCTGTCTTCTTTAGAAAAGTGTCTATTTAGCTCAGTTGCCCATTTTTTAATTGGGTTGTTTATATTCTTTTTGTTAAGTTGTATGAGTTCTCTGTAAATTTTGGAGATTAAACCCTTATCAGTGATATCGTTGGCAAATATGTTCTCCCATGCAGTGGGGTTTCTTGTTGTTTTACTGATGGTTTCCTTTGCTGTGAAAAAGCTTTTTATTTTGATGTAGTCCCATTTGTTTATTTTATTTTTAGCTTCCATTGCCTTAGGAGCAGTATCAGTGAAGAAGTTCTTTCGGCATATGTCTGAGATTTTCCTGCCTGTGGATTCCTCTAATATTTTTATGGTTTCCTGTCTTATGTTTAAGTCCTGTGTCCACTTTGAGTTTATTTTTGTGTATGGTGTAAGTTGGAGGTCTAGTTTCATTCTTTTGCATGTATCTGTCCAATTTTCCCAGCACCATTTGTTGAAGAGACTGTCTTGTCTCCATTGTATATTCATGCCTCCTTTGTCGAATATTAATTGAGCGTAGTGCCTTGGGTCAATATCTTGATTCTCTATTCTATTCCATTGGTCTATATGTCTGTTCTTGTGCCAGTACCAGGCTGTTTTGAGAACAGTGGCTTTGTAATACAGCTTGAAGTCTGGTACAGAGATCCCTCCTACTTGATTCTTCTTTCTCAGGATTGCTGTGGCTATTCGGGGTCTTTTTTTATTCCAGATAAATTTTTGGAGACTTCTTTCTAGGTCTGTGAAATATGCTGTTGATATTTTAATGGGGAGTGCATTAAATCTATAGATTGCTTTGGGTAGTATGGACATTTTGATGATGTTGATTCTACCAATCCATGAACATGGTATGTTCTTCCATCTGTTTACATCTTCCTCTATCTCTTTTTTCAGTGTTGTGTAGTTTTCTGCGTATAAGTCTTTTACCTCCTTAGTTAAGTTTATTCCTAGGTATCTTAATTTTTTTGGTGCGATGGTAAATGGGATTGCTTTCTTTGTCTCTCTTTCTGTAAGTTCATTATTGGTGTATAGAAATGCCATAGATTTCTTGGCGTTGATTTTGTATCCTGCTACCTTGCCGAATTCATTTATTAAGTCTAATAATTTTTTTATGGACTCTTTAGGGTTTTCTATGTATAGTATCATGTCATCTGCGAATAAGGACAGTTTTACTTCTTCTTTTCCAATTTGGATGCCTTTTATTTCTTCTTCTTGTCTGATCGCTATAGCTAGTACTTCCAGCACTATGTTGAACAGGAGTGGTGAGAGTGGGCATCCCTGTCTTGTTCCTGTTCTTAGAGGGAATGGTTTTAGTTTTTGCCCATTGAGTATGATGTTGGCTGTGGGTTTGTCATAAATGGCTTTTATTATGTTGAGATATGAACCTTCTATCCCTACCTTACTGAGAGTTTTTATCAAGAAAGGGTGTTGGATTTTGTCAAATGCTTTTTCTGCATCAATGGATATAACTATGTGATTTTTATCTCTCAATTTGTTTATGTGATGTATCACATTTATTGATTTGCGGATATTGTACCATCCTTGCATCCCTGGTATAAATCCTACTTGATCATGGTGTATGATCTTTCTGATGTACTGCTGGATCCGATTTGCTAGAATTTTGTTGAGGATTTTGGCATCTATGTTCATGAGGGATATTGGCCTGTAATTCTCTTTCATTGTGTTGTCTTTATCTGGTTTTGGTATTAGGGTGATGCTGGCTTCATAGAAGGAGCTTGGAAGTGTTCCTTCTTCTTGAATTTTCTGGAGTAGTCTGAGGAGGATAGGTTTTAGTTCTTCCTTGAATGTTCGGTAAAACTCTCCTGTGAAGCCATCTGGCCCCGGGCTTTTGTTTGCTGGAAGCTTTTTGATGATTGCTTCAATTTCATCCATAGTTATCTGCCTATTGAGATTTTTAGTATCTTCTTGATTAAGTTTTGGAATGTTGTATTTTTCTAGGAATGTGTCCATTTCCTCCAAGTTGTTCAGTTTATTAGAATAGAGTTGCTCATAGTATTTTGTAACAATCCTTTGTATTTCATCTGGGTCTGTTGTTATTTCACCTCTTTCATTTCTGATTTTGTTTATTTGGGTCCCCTCTCTTTGCTTTTTGGTGAGCCTGGCTAGTGGTTCATCAATCTTGTTTATCCTTTCAAAGAACCAGCTCTTGGTTTTATTGATTTTTTGTATTGTTTCTTTGGTCTCTATGTCATTCATTTCTGCTCTGATCTTTATTATTTCCTTCCTTCTGTTCACTGTGGGTTTTTCTTGTTGCTGTCTTTCTAACTCTTTGAGTTGTTGAGTTAGATTGTTTATTAACACTTTTTGTTGTTTTTTGAGGTATGCCTGTATAGCTATAAATTTTCCTCTCAGTACTGCTTTCATTGTATCCCATAGTATTGATATTGTTGTGTTTTTATTGTCATTAGTCTCCAGGAATTTTTTAATTTCTTCTTTGATCTCATTGTTTACCCAATCATTGTTTAATAGCATGTTATTCAATCTCCAAGTGTTTAAATTTTGGGGGGTGTTTTTCTTATAGTTTATTTCTAATATTATGCCATTGTGGTCTGAGAAAATGCTTGGAATGATTTCAATCTTTTTGAATTTAGGGAGACTTTGTTTGTGACCCAAAATGTGGTCTATTTTTGAAAATGTCCCATGTGCACTTGAGAAGAATGTATATTCTGTGGCTTTGGGGTGAAATGTTCTGAAGATATCAATTAAGTCCATCTGATCTAGTGAGTCATTCAGAATTGCTGTTTCTTTGCTGATTTTTTGTTTAGTTGATTTATCCATTGATGTCAGTGGCGTATTAAAGTCTCCTACTATGATTGTGTTGTTGTCAATTTCTCCCTTGATATCTTCCAGGAGATTTTTTATGTATTTGGGTGCTCCTACATTGGGTGCATATATGTTTATTAGGGTTATATCTTCTTGTTGTATCGATCCCTTTATTATTATGAAGTGGCCTTCTTTATCTTTTGTTATGGCCTTTACTTTGAGGTCTATTTTGTCAGAAATAAGTACTGCTACCCCAGCTTTTTTTTCATTTCCATTTGCCTGAAATATGTTTTTCCATCCCTTCACTCTCAATCTATATGAGTCATTTTTTCTGAGGTGGGTCTCTTGTAGACAGCATATATATGGGTCATGTTTTTTTATCCATTCAGCCACTCGATGTCTTTTGAGTGGAGCATTTAGTCCGTTTACATTTAAGGTTATTATTGAAATGAAATTGTTTGTAGCCATTTTTATTTTTTTGAGACTATTCCTTCTTAACATTTTGTTTTACACCAGCCCTTTTAGCATTTCTTGCATTGCTGGCTTGGTCGTGATAAACTCCCTTAGCATTTTTTTGTCTGTGACGCTCCTTATTTGCCCTTCAATTTTGAATGATAACCTTGCTGGATAGAGTATTCTTGGATTTAATCCCTTGGTTTGCATCACTTTGTAGATTTCTTTCCATTCTTTTCTGGCCTGATGTGTTTCTGTTGAGAAATCATTTGATAATCTAATGGGGGTTCCCTTGTATGTAACTTTCTGTCTCTCTCTTGAAGCCTTTAAGATTCTCTCTTTGTCCTGAATATTTGCCATAGTAATTATGATGTGTCTTGGTGTGGGTCTATTCGGGTTCATTCTGTTTGGGACTCTCTGGGCTTGTATGACTTTTTTCTTTGCTACCTCAGGGAAGTTTTCTGACATTATTTCTTCAAATATTTCTTCTAAACCTTGTTCTTCCTTTTGTTCTGGCACCCCTATTATTCTTATGTTGCTTCGTTTCATGTTGTCCCATAGCTCCCTTAGGCTTTCCTCCTGTCTTTTAAGTTTTTTCTCCAATTGCAATTCAACTTGGCTGTGTTTTGCTTCCCTGTCTTCTAATTCACTAATTCGGTCCTCTGCTTCTCCTAGTCTACTGTTGAAGCTTCCCATGGCGTTTTTTATTGCATCTATATCATTCTTCATTTCTTCTTGATTTTTCCATAAGTTGTTGATTTTTTCATCCATTTCTTCTTGTTTCTTGCATATGGTGTTAATTTTTCCTTCCAACCGATTTAAGACCTCCATGATCCTTATTCTGAATTCTTTTTCTGGCAAATTGCAGGCTTCTGTGTCACTTAGCTGTCTTTCTGGTGTTTCCTCATTTTCCTTCCTTTGGTGAGATCTTTGCTTACCCATTTTTGGTCTTACTGACTGATCTAGATGTTGAGCTTTGCAGGGGCTACTCCTTGGGTGTCAATAGCTTCTCTATCTGCCGTTTCTCTATGGCAGTAGCTACGGTTAGCTGCAGTTCCTCTGGTGGGTGCTGTTCGCAGCAATGGTGCCTCCTCTGGTTTGTGGGGGAAGTTGCTCGTATAGCTTCTGTTCCTTGGGCGGTGTTGGGATGATTATGAGGTTGCTATGGATCTGGATGCTCCCTCAGCTGCTGCTCCCTGGGCCAACAAGACTCAACACCGAGGGAACTAAACACAGATGTACTCACGACACCTAAAACCCCAGTATAAGTGACCCCCTGAGAAAATAGATATTGGACAGCGAAAAGAGAGCACAAATGCTATAGAGGAGAGAGGAAGATATATGGAATAAAAGACAGAAGAATAAGAGGATTGAAGCAGAATTTGTAGAGGCTAAACTTATATAGTGAAAATAAGATTGAGAATTGGATGACTATGGGGAAGGCCTCAATTTAGTATTAAGGAAGTAGAAAGGGAATAATTGGATGAAAGGAAAGAGAATTTAAAAAATGGTAAATTTACATAAAGAAATTAACTTCAAAAATGGTATAAAAAATTAAAAATAGCAAATAAAAAATACTGATGAGAAATAAGGTGGACAGATATAAAAGAAAAGTATCAGACCCGAACCAGAAAACAAAGAAGAAAAGAAGAAAAAAATGCAGAAAGGGAGAAAGAAAGAAAGAAAGAGGAAAAAAGAAAGAAAAATAGAAAAAAAGGAAGGAAGGAAGGAAGAAAAAAGGAAAGGAGAAAAAAGGAAAAATAAAAATAAAAGTGGGGGTAAAAAAGTAGAGTGTCTTCTTTTGGCTGGGTTATGATTCCGTTTGTATTGTTCTATCAGTTTCCTGGTTGCTATATCCTCAGGGATTATTCAGATTCCTTGTTTTACTCAATGGGTGATCGGGGTGTGGCTACGTTGGTTGCCTGGAGACTGGAGGGCGGGGCTGTCTCTCGGGAGAAAATGGCGACTGTGCTTACGGAGATGACTCAGCACCAGGTCTGTGACCACCTCCCCCAGATCACCCACTCTTCCCCAATTCCACAAGCCCACACCCTCTCCCGCACCTCAGCCACGGGTAAGTGTATCTCAAAGGTCCTGCGAACCAGGTTTAGTGGGAGGAGGCACAGGCACCAGCGCGAGGAGGGATTGCGTTTCTAAGAGCTTCTCTCTTGTCGGCACTGTGAGATCCAGTTTACCCTTCAGAGTTTGCTCAAATCTAAATCCAGACCCTTAGGATCAGAATCCCCGACCTCCCTAAGTCCCTTGGTCCCCCTCCCTTTTATTTTCTCACAGAAATGCTTAGCCTGTCCTCAGGGACGCGGCCCAGCACCCTGTGGATTCCCCCCTGCCTCTGGTCGCTGAGGCTCCGCAGATTCTCCCGCTTTGATCTTTGATTTTACCTTACTTCCGGAACTTCTGCCCTTCCTGGGTGTAAACTAGCTCACCAGCTGTGTCTCCTCACCAAATTTGGGCTGAATTCCACTCGTTTCAGCTGCTCCCTCCACCTGCTCTGGGACTAGGCTCTGGACGCGTCCTTCCACTACGCCGCCCTCTTCCGAGTCTGCAGGCCCTGGAAGCAAGCAGTGAGGCTTCTGGGAGAGAGAGAGCGCGAGAGCGCAGAGAGCGCGAGAGCGCAGAGAGCGCGAGAGCGCAGAGAGCGCGAGAGCGCAGAGAGCGCGAGAGCGCAGAGAGCGCGAGAGCGCAGAGAGCGCGAGAGCGCAGAGAGCGCGAGAGCGCAGAGAGCGCGAGAGCGCAGAGAGCGCGAGAGCGCAGAGAGCGCGAGAGCGCAGAGAGCGCGAGAGCGCAGAGAGCGCGAGAGCGCAGAGAGCGCGAGAGCGCAGAGAGCGCGAGAGCGCAGAGAGCGCGAGAGCGCAGAGAGCGCGAGAGCGCAGAGAGCGCGAGAGCGCAGAGAGCGCGAGAGCGCAGAGAGCGCGAGAGCGCAGAGAGCGCGAGAGCGCAGAGAGCGCGAGAGCGCAGAGAGCGCGAGAGCGCAGAGAGCGCGAGAGCGCAGAGAGCGCGAGAGCGCAGAGAGCGCGAGAGCGCCTGTAGTTAAGTCTTGATTGTTGTTGGTGTCACTGGGAGGAACTGACCTCCAGGCCAATTGGCTGTGAGGACCTGCTGTGTCTCAGCTTTTCAGCGCTTGTGCTCCGTTCAGCCAGCTTTCCCGTAGTTCTGGGTGATAGACGTTTTGTCTTTTAGTTGTAGATTTGAAATTGTTGTGCAAGGCAGCCGATTAGTTGTTTACCTTTGCCACCATCTTGGTTTCTCCTTATTTTATTTTTTATATATATTTTTTATTGATTTCAGAGAGTAATAGAGAGAGAAACATAGTGATGAGAGAGAATCATTGATTGGCTTCCTTCTGCACAGCCCCACCTGCAAGGCAGGCATGTGCCCTGACTGGGAATTGAACCATGATCTCCTGGTTCATAGGTCAATGCTCAGCCATTGAACTATGCTGGCCTGGCAGACTTAGGTGTTTTTTAAAGAAAAAATTTCTCAAGTATCAGAATGTATCAGAACTGGAATAAGTGGATAATTAATTGATCAACATACTTACTGGTTTTCATTTAGAGATATAAAAGAGAATTCCAATCTTCAACATAATGGGTTTATATCCAATAAAATATTTAACCTTGTAGATGGAGGAATGTTTCTAAGGGCTTTAACTTAAAAATTATCTTATACCTTTTGGAACCTGTCAAGTGATGCAAATATCATAATATCAGGTTATAATCGGGACCATCTAACAAATAAATTTTGGGGCTAAGTCTGTGATAAAATGGTAATGGACATCATCACATATCCTCTCATGTCTCTTTAATAAATTCAGAATTCCCATTTACTGTTATCACGGGGTAGAGATTAATTTTGCAAAGGATAATGCTGTGAAGTTATAGCTTTTCTTCTGGGTCTGTCTAGCATTGTCACTTTCTGCTAGCCTATCCATTTTATTCCAGCACTTAAGAGTTGCAAGTATTCAACTTTCCTAGGAATTGAGGAGGAGGATATGTTGTTACCTGTACAGCTAAAGTACATTGCAAAGCTACCTTTCCATTCTCATATTAGCTTGGTTCCAGCCTAAAGCAGTTAATGTAGAAAGTCCATCATTTCCTCAGAAAATTCACAAATTCTCCTCCTGAAAAAATCCTGGCTTCAGGATTTATATATCTTTCCCTATTTCTTCACCAAGCTATGGATATTGCCTTATTTCCTCTAATATTTAATTAAAGCGTATCACCTGAGGTTATTATTAGTTGACCCTTTGGGAGTATTTACTGCTGAAATAATGTTAATCTGGACAGTCCCCTATATCCTGGCATTGCTAGCACCAAGTCTGCAGCTCAGAATCCCAAGAGACTGCCACATTGCAGACCCTGTAGTTTGTCATTTTTTGGTGCTCTGGCCTCTTGGGAGACCACCAAGCAAATGCTCATTTGCCTTCAAGGGAAATGTGATCCTGATTATCCATGCCTTAGGGGGAGGATTATGTGGATTAAAAGAAATCCTTGGGTAACTCAGAAGCTTTATTTAAACTGTACTTTACCCACATTCCTGACCATAGTTTTTTTTCTCGAATTTATAATATTTACTTATTTCCTATCTGTCTCCATTTACTATTTAGAAGTGATGGTAGTTTGTGGGGTAGTGGGAAGATGGGAGCAGTCAAAGGAGTTAGATAATCATCAGGCATTGCCCCACATAATTTGGTGTTGACTGGGTGGTGCAGCCAGGATGCTTACTAGACCTTGAAGAACTGAATTCCATGAATTCCTTATCTGCTGAGCCACTGGAAGGAATCTGAGGTGGCCGTCAACAAGAGGCCATACTTTATTTTGAGACATTTGCACTTTACTAGCATAACTGATTGAGCTTTTGTGATTTAAATAATGAGATTTCAGATGGAGTTTTAAGTTTAATTTGAATAGTGCTATTCAAAATAGAGATTCTGAGTTTTTGTAGCCAGGTCACTAGCTACTTCTTTTAAGTTGCATGTAGTTACATAGTAATCAATTTCTATTAAATAGTTGAAATATGGTCATTTAAAATTGTTTACTCTTGAGCTATTGATTTAGTGTAGGACCTGTATTTGTGTTACATGCCATTGAGTAGTGACTCCCACTCTGGTGACCCTGTGATTGAGTGATGTCTACAATGTCCTGTCCTAGCAGCCTTGCTCAGCTCCTGTAGACTCACTTGTGCCTAAGGCCTTACATGGAGTCAACACATCTCATATTTAGTCTTTTTTTTTTTTTTTTTTTTTTTTTTTTTTTTTTTGCTGCCTTCTGTTTTCCTCAACATTATTTTCTTTTCTAGAGAACACTCTTCTCAGGTTGTGCCTGAAATAGGACAGCTTTAGTTTTGCCATTTTCCTTCCAGCATTGTTTCAGGCTTCATTTGCTCTTGAATCCACTTGTATATCCGTGTGTGTGCCTCCCTTCTCCCCTACACATACTTGTATTCTTATGGTCTTCCAGGGTATGTGTAGAACTTTCCTCCAGCATAAAAATCTTGTATTTAGATACTTTAAAATCAGTGTTTTCCTCTAGTTTTAAACATATCATTTTTAAATTGGATTTTTTAGAGAGAGAGGAAGGGAGGAGAGAGAGATAGAAACATTGATGAGTGGGAAACATCAACCGACTGCTTCCTCTATGCCCCCTTCTGGAGATTGAGCATGAAACCTGGGCATGTGCCGTGACAGGGAATCAAACCATGACCTCCTGTTCAATGTTAAACCACTGAACCACACTGGCCTGGTTCCTCTAGCTTTATAAATCACTAGAGGCCCACTGCATGAAATTCATGCAAGAGTAGGCAGGCCTTCCTTCCCCTGGCTGCCAGCACCACCGGCTTGCCTCTGGCACCCAGGACCCAGGCTTCCCTTCAGCTGCCAGCAGGCATCTGGGACCCCAGCTTCCCTTGAAGTCCTGGCTTCATCCTGGAAGGTCATTCAGAAGGACATCCGGTCTAATTAGCATATTATGCTTTTATTATTATAGATTTTATTATTGTATATAGATTACAAATTTATACTATTATGTTAGCTGAGCAAAAATTACAACTTGTGAGGTAGCCCTAGTTGGTCTGGCTCAGTGGATAGAGCCTCAGCCTGTGGACTGAAGGATCCTGGGTTCCATTCTGGTCAAGGGCACATGCCCAGGTTGCAGGCTCAATCCCCAATAGGGGGCGTGCAGGTGGCAGCCCATCAATGATTCTCTCATCATAGATGTTTCTATCCTTCCCTCTCCCTTCTCTGAAATATATATTAAAAAACTAATTTGTGAGGTAGAGGTTTTTTCCTTTTTGCTCAGGTAATTTGTTTGGGTGGTATAGTGAAAAATGTAGCAAAGCTTGATCCTAAAGTATTGAGAATATAAGAACTAAGACATTTACTTTTGAATAAATGAACCAATAAACTGTAGTTATTAATCTTTAACTTAAAAGAATGACTAGAGAACCATTATATTACTATGGCCTTTTTCTCTCCCATATTCATTCACATGAGAAAGGAATGTGAGCATAACATTATATCAACCATTAATAGTATTCAGACACATAGAAGGAGATGCATAGTATGTATAGATGCCATCTTTTGTGACTGGCTTCTTTTACTTGGCATATTTTCAAGATTTATTCATATTGTGACATGTATCAGTACTTCCTTTTTATGGCAGTATATATCATAGCTGAGCTGCTGTTCTGGTGGAGTAAGATTGGAGTACCACCTGCTTGATCACCACTCAGGGACTGTGCCGGCCTTGTCTGCTGTCATCACCCAGGCTACACCTGAGGGCCAGACAGGTGAAGCGACTTAAATTTTTTCAGAAGTGATGTTAGGCTTGTCACTGGCAAAGCTGGTATTGGAACTCTGGTTTCTTGGTTCCTAGTGTGTTGCTTTTGTAAATTAGTTATACTTTCATGTATATTGTTTGAATGGTTAAACAGTCCTCCAAGGTTATAAAAAACAGTAGTATTCTGTGCTCCACTCCCTTCTAAAGTAATTGTACTAGAGTATTTACTATTAGTGGACATGCTATTTTGTACTAAATTATGTTTTATTTCGCCTTTATAATATAGTTAGGACTTTATAACATGCATATATGTAGTTATTTATAATTATGTTTAGTCTTATCTATAACTTATTTCAGAATAGTAAAGGGGTGGTATAGAATATTTGTTCTTTTAAAAAAGGGAGCATTGAGTTTGACATGACTGGGATCACCTAAGATAGGTGGGATTAGTAGTGTAGCACATGGGAAAACTCTGGTGGGAGGAACTGGCATCTTGTAGAAACTGAGTGAGGCCATATATAGCTTGAGAGGAGAGGGTGAGGGGAAGATGAATAGGAAAAGAGATGTGTAGGATGAGTCCAAGTTCAGGCAGGATCTTGTAGGAAGAAGCTTGGACATTTGTTTGACTAGAACCGTGGTTGGCAAACTGCGGCTCAAAAGCCACATGCGGCGGCTCTTTGGCCCTTTGAGTGTGGCTCTTCCACAAAATACCACAACCTGGGCGGGTTTATTTTAAAGAAGTAGCGTTAGAAGAAGTTTAAGTTTAAAAAAATTGACTCTCAAAAGAAATTTCAGTCGTACTGTTGATATTTGGTTCTGTTGACTAATGAGTTTGTTGACTGGACTAGAACAAAAGCTGAATACTTGTGAAGTGTAGAGTTGCTTGACCAAGAAGAATTTAGAGTTGAAATGGATTTTAAAGATCATATAAATTAACTGTCCAATTCTACAAATAAAGTGTATGTTACGGAACATTCCCAATGTTAAACAGTTAGTGGGTGAGGTGGAGCTAGAACTCAATGATGCTAGTTCATTGTTTACATTTGACTATCAGACCGAGGGGTTAAATCTAATAGGTAGTTGGGAGCATTTCAGGTTTTAAGCAAGAGAATTAATTCCAAGAGGGAGATGGCTGTGTGCACCCAGGAGGTAGTAGGTAATGGGAAGCCACAAAGTCAGGTCCCATATATGAGGATTTGAATTGGGCTACTAGCATACTGGGATCTTTTGGCGATGATGAACTCCTTTAGCTTTTTTTAATTTGTGAAGCTCTTTATCTGGCCTTTGATTCTGAGTGATAGCTTTGCTGGGTAGAGTATTTTTGGCTATAGGTTCTTGTTATTCATCACCTTGAATATCTCTTGCCATTCCCGTCTGGCCTGCATGGTTTCTGTTGAAAAATCAGCTGACAATTGTATGGGTGCTTGCTCCTTTATAGATAACTACCTGCTTTTCTCTTGCTGCTTTTAATATTCTCTCTTTGTCTTTTGTTCTTGGAATTTTAATTATGATGTGTCTTGGTGTGGTCCTCTTTGGATTCCTTTTGTTTGGGGTTCTGTGTGCTTCCTGGACTTGTAAGTCTATTTCTTTCCCCAGGTGGGGGAAATTTTCTGTCACTATTTCTTTCAATATGTTTTCAGTATCTTGCTCTCTGTCATTTTCTGGGACGCCCATAATTCTGATGTTGGTTCGCTTGAAGTTGTCCCAAAGGTTTCTTACATTATCTTCAACTTTCTGAATTCTCTTGTCTTCTTGCTTCTGCAGAGGAGTGTCTTCTGGCTCTTTATGTTCCAAATCTTTGAATTGATTCTTGCGATCGTCCATTCTGTTTTTAGGACTCTGTATAATATTTTTTATTTCAGACAATGTGTTCTTTATTGCTAGTTGATCCCTTTTCATATCCTCATAGGTCTCATTTATTTTACCAGCCTTTTCTAGGAAATTCTTGAAAAACCTTATAACTGTGGTTTTGAACTCTATATCCAGTCTCTTTTTGTCCTCCATTTCTTTTGTTTGTGATCTGTTTCCTTGTCTTGGCATTTTTACAGCTTCCCTGAGTTGGTAGGGTGGCTTTGTGTGCTAAGGTGTCCTCTATGGTTCAGTGGGTCAGCCTCCCAGTTACCTGATGTGGACACTCTTGGTGCACCCCTTTGTGGACTGTGTGTACAGCCTTATTGTAGTTAAGTCTTGACTGTTATTGGTATCACTGGGAGGAACTGACCTCCAGGCCAATTGGCTGTGAGGATCAGCTGTGTCTATGCCGAGAGATAGCCTTATTCGACTAGACTTGGAAAACTGCAAAAGCCTCTGTGCTCAGCTTGGATGGGGCAGAGTTTCAGGGTGGAGCTTATAGCCTTGGCTTCCTGTCCTATGAGGTTCCTGAGTTTCAGTGTTCCTCAGTGTCTTTTGGTACTTGCTGCAAGCACCTCTGAGAGAAAGGTGGCTAGAAACCTAGAGTTTCGCCTGCTACCAGACAGTTTAGTATCTCCCCCAATGAGCCTGGAACTGGGGTTCAGTGCAGTTGGAAGCAAGGTTAAGAGCAGTCCGGAGCTTATGTCTCCTTCCCGCTAGGGCAATCCAGTGGCTCAATCAACAGTCTGTCCTCTGTGCACAACAGCGCGCCTCCGGGGCTCTGCCTTTCGCCGCTCCCCTGAGCTTCCTCCTTACAGCCCAGATTCCCTCTGTATGAACCTGGGACCTCAGAGTCTTGCCCAGAACTGGGGTTCAGTGCAGTCAGAACTGGGGTTCAGCACAGTCCGGAGCTTTTATCTCCTTTCCACTATGGAATGCCAGCCAGGCACTCTGCCACCCCTCCTCTCCAGCTCCATCCTCTCCCCATGCGCGCACCATGTCTCCGTTCCTTAGGCTTTTACAGCTCCTCTGATTTTCCTTCTGGTTTTCTCTTTCCTTCTAGTTGTAGAATTTCCAGTCAGTCAACTTTCCTGTAGTTCTGGATAATGTCCACTTTATATTTTAGTTGTATTTTTTGAAATTGTTGTGTGAGGCTGCAGTTAGGCATTTACCTATGCCGCCATCTTGGTTTCTCCGTCAAAAATAATCTTTTAAGAACTGTTTTAGATTTATAGAGATATTCCCAAATAGTCTAGAGTTCCCATATGCTCTGTATGTACTTTCTGCTATTATTAAAATTAATGGAATGTTTGTTACATTTTATGAATCAATGTTGATAAATTATTAGGAACTAAAGGTTATATTTTATTCAGTTCAGATTTTTTTAGTTTTTAACATCTAGGATACCACATTGAAGTTAGGTGTCATGTTTCCTTAGAGTTTCTCTTATTTTTCTTTTAGAGGTTAAACATTTTTTTGTTGTTGATTGATTTTGAGAGAGAGAGAGAGAGAGAGAGAGAGAAAGAGAAAGAGAGAAACATCAATTTATTGTTCTACTTTTTTAGTATGCATTCATTGGTTGATTCTTGTATGTGCCCTGACCTGGGATTGAACTCGCAACATCTGCGTACTGGCATGATGCTCTAACCAATGGAGCTACCTGGCGAGGGCTCAAGTGAATATTTCCTGAGTGTTAATAAAAGCAAATGCATGTATATTTATGTATTCCCCCCTTTTAATTGCAAAAATAAAAATCATAGCATATTCTGTTGTTTTTCTCATTGCAGTGTTTTTGTGATCTTTCCAAAATTTTAAAGACTTATTTTTAGCCGAAACTGGTTTGTCTCAGTGGATAGAGCGTCGGCCTGCGGACTGAAAGGTCCCAGGTTCTATTCCGGTCAAGGGCATGTACCTTGGTTGTGGGCACATCCCCAGTGGGGGGTGTGCAGGAGGCAGCTGATCGATTATTCTCTCTCATTTTTGTTTCTAGCTCTCTATCCCTCTCTCTTCCTCTCTGTAAAAAATCAATAAAATATATTAAAAATAAATAAATGAAGACTTATTTTTAAGTAGCTGTAGAACATGACATCATGTGGATGTACCATATAATGTGCCTAACCAGTCCCCATTGATGGACTTTTAGTTTACAGTCTTTTACTATTACAAGTACTACTGTATTGGAAAAAAAAAAAGTTTAGATTTTACTTTGAAACATTTGGTTCAGATTCTGTATAATTCAAAAACCAGTGAAAGAAACAGTGAAAGTAATTGACATTCTGTAATAAATGGCTCACATTCAAAGAATAGTGTTTAACACATCTGAATGTATGAATATAATTTTTGTATTTGAAGGCACTTTCATAAAGAGCTATAGGAGCTGTGGAATGCTTATCCTATATAATACAGAGGTAATATGCAATTGACCCTCATGCCATCACAAATGGTTGGGCTCACAGTGGAAGCAAGGTTCCTGTAATGAGCCTTAACGAGTGATCAGCAGGGACCGGAGGCTGGGTGGCACCAGGCCGGGGGATCTCAGCCATGCCTCCCACCCCGGTGCCAGGCTGGAGGACCTGAGGCTGTGCCCCCCACCTGGTAAGGCTTGACAGGGGACCTTGGACCGTGCCCCCGCCTGGCAGGGCTTGACAGTGATCTCAAGGCACGCCCCCGTCCTACTGCCAGCTGGAGGACCTCAGGCTACACCTGCTGCCCTGGCACTGGGCCAGGTGACCCGAGGCCAAACCCACCACCCCGTGGGGCTTGAGGGGCTGGGGCCGGCCAGATCTGGGTCTCACGTGATTTCTAGGTACACTTGGGTGGACGGGGACTTGACTCTGGTTCCATTGGCACAGTCCAGACTCTGACAGGAGGAAGATTTTCATGTTCACTTTACTAGTTTTCTTTCATCTCTGACAGTTCTATTATAGAGAAAGGGCAAATAGCAATATTAAAATATTTTCTCTAATTCCCTTTTAATTTGCACAAATTGTGTGCACCAGGCCACTAGTATATAGTATAAAGCTTAAAAGTTCAGAGGTTTATTGTCAAGAGGAAGCATTTAGTTATCTGCCTCCAGGTGCCTGCGATGTCCCAGTTTCTTGTGTTTTAATGATGGAGTTTAGCATTCACCCATGTGCAGCTGTCACCCCTGGGCCAGTGACTTGTTTTCCAGGATGACCTCAAATATCCCCCATCTTCTGATTCCCTTAATGTGTTTATTTTTCTGCTGGCCATTTTAGTTCTTTAACTCTTGTTGGTCTCTTTTCAAGTCTTAACTTTTTCCAGAGTAATTCTGAATAAACAGGTTTCAGGATCCCTGAATTCAAGACCTCTTTTTTCAGTCTTGACTAGGTAGGCTGTCAACTCACTCATTCCTGGGACTCCTTTCTGGTGAGCATGTTTAGTTATGTGGCTGAATGACTTTAACAGTGATGATCCTCTGTAATGTTTCCTTTCAAGTCTGAAAAAAATCACTGAAGATTTTACAAACAAACCACTGAAGTGTTTATAATTGTGTGTCAAGATACTTTTCTTTTAATTTATACAAACTGTTGCTCTGCTGATCTAATTAAGGAAATCTGATTCTTTTTGTAAGGGGAAGAATCCTTTAGACATATGAAGTGGAGTTCCTAATGCCTGGGGAAGAAATTGCAGAAATTAAGAATTCTTAAGGAGTTGTGTGTCTTGCATTTAATGACCAGATTTAGCTTTGTAGAGATGTTCTTAACAGTTGGTGAGAATAATAAACACAATCTAAAGGCCATAGTAGGCTTCTTCAGTAGGTAACATGAGAAATAAATAAAATTGAAAATATTGTGAAAAAGCAATTTAATGTCTTCATTTATTTTAGAAAGAGGAAGGGAGAGGGGAAGAGGGATAGAAATTTCAATAATAAGAGAATCATTGCCGAACCGGTTTGGCTCAGTGGTAGAGCGTCGGTCTGCGGACTGAAAGGTCCCGGGTTCGATTCCTGTCAAGGGTATATACATTGGTTGCGGGCACATCCCCAGTAGGGGGTGTGCAAGAGGCAGCTGATCGATGTTTCTCTCTCATCAACGTTTCTAACTCTCTCTCTCTTTCCCTTCCTCTCTGTAAAATATCAATAATATATATATATATATATATATATATATATATATAGAGAGAGAGAGAGAGAGAGAGAGAGAATCATTGATAGGCTGCCTTCCTCATGCTCCCCACAGGGGATTGAGCCCCCACCAGGAATCAAATGGTGACCTCCTGGTTCATGGATTGATGCTCAACCACTGAGCCACACCGGCCAGGAATAGTGAAATTTTAGTGAACATAATGGGTAACAGTTTCATAAGAAAAGTGTATTTTCTAAACCACTACATTATAATGATTCTATGAACCTGTTCTAAGGGTATGCCAAAGTATAGTGCTGTATTTACAAGTTGTACTGCCAATGAAAAATGTTGTGATTTTAACCACTAAAAGTTTAAGTGGTCCTTTATAAAATAATAGGAGCTAGGAAATTATTTTAATGATTATCATTTTCTAAAGTATTCACTTGGCTTTTTTTGTATAAGAGGTCAAGTAATTAGTTTGCTTCTGTTATTATTTCCTTATCTAGAAAATCTGTTAACAGTATTAACTCATTTGTTGTAAATTATTTTACAGTAATTAAATGCTCTGTCAGTCTGATGTGGAATGCTAGTGCACTGACTTGTCTAAATTCAGACCTCTGGAATGTCAGATTTGTTCTGCCGTGGGGTTGGGGCTTTCCTGGGCAACACAGACTTCCTGAAAGTCATGTTAGAGAGCCTCTGCATTTTAGAGCTTCATTTTACACTTGAGAGTGGAGACCTAGGGAAGTGGCTATCAGCTCTGGGGTGTGCAGGCTGCAGTGGCTCTTGAACCCCAGGTTCCTTTAGCCCTGCATTCAGTTTCCCTTCACTCCTGGGAATTGTCTCAAGAGCATGTCTCATCCCCTTGGTGAGTGAACCATTCCACTCCAACTGATCCCAGGCCTTATTGCAAAAATATTTCTTTTTCCTTGGCCTATGTATCTCTTTAAATACCCAGTAAAGCCCTTGCCTGTTTGGCTCAGTAGATAGAGTGTCAGTCAGCCTTTGGACTGAAGGGTTCTATTGCAATCAAGGGCACATGCCCGGATTTCAGGCTCCAGCCCCAGTGAGGGACATATAGGAGGCAGCCAACCAGTGATTCTCTTTCATCATTGATGTTTCTCTCTCTCTCCCCCTCTCCCTTCCTCTCTGAAATCAATAAAATATATATTTAAAAAATAAACAAATACCCAGTTAATGAACAAATTAGACATATTGGTTGAGCTTCAAGGTACTAGACTAGGTATAAGTGAGAGAGACAAAAGTGTCCTATTTTTAATAAACACCTAATTATATTGGTGTTTAATTGGATTGGGAGGGTATTGTTCATTTATAGAAATAAAAGGAGGTATTGATTTGAAAACAAGGTGAGTAAAAATAGGACCTTTTAAAAAATATTCTACTATAATTGACAACATTCAAGAAATCATACGCTGGAAACACCTGTTTGATTCTAGTTATCAGTTACCGGTACTTTCCCTACCTTAACGCCAACCCTCCCTCTTCCCCGTCCTGCCATTTTTCAAACAGTGGTGTAATTGTCTTGTTGCAGAGGTGGATACTTTTATTTAGTCAGAAGACTGGAGCTGTGGGTGTTTGTTTACAGTCTAAGATGTTTTTTAGGATCTGCTTTCCTTGTTGCCTCAGGGCTGAACTTTGAAAAGGTCTAATCTAGTGTGGTTAAGCCAGGTCTGAATGTGTCCTTTATTCTACTTTTGGCATTGCTGTCTATTTATCATAAGATTTTCTTTTATACATTTCTGTTAGCTAAAAAATTGGCCATAGGAAAATCTGGTTCATTCACATATTCCTTTATGTTAATTAGGGTATGTGAACATGTCCCTCTATTTACCATTTTATAAAAGTCAAAGGGCCCTAGTGGGTTTGGCTCAGTGGATAGAGCACCGGCCTGCCAATGGAAGTATCCCAGATTTGATTCTGGTCAAGGGCCTGTGCCTGGTTTGTGGGCTCGATCCTACTAGGAGGCGTGCAGGAGGCAGCTGATCAGTGATTCTCATCATTGATGTTTCTATCTCTCCTCTCTCCCTTCATCTCTGAAATAAATAAAAAAGATTTTTAAAAAAGTGGAAATGGATCCTGAAACCAAAAAGTTAGAGAACCCATTGAATAGAAATTTGCAAACTAGTCCTCAAGGAAGAGGTAGTCAAGGAAATATTCCTGTATGAGATGATACCAGGGCTTAATCACAGGTGTATAAATAACTGCCAGCTGGAATGTAACGTGGGAGGGAGTTTCAGAAGTTAGGCAGGAAGAGGTGGATCACAGAAGGCCTTGTATGCCAGACTGAGAAGTTTGTTCCAGTTCCTATACTCAAAAATAATGAGATTCTTAAATGTGTTATTTCTGCCCTCTGAAGTACTTTTGGTATCTCTTTTACTATATAAATTTTTTAATATAAAGATATTAGAAGGTTGTATTTATGGTTTTGTGTGATTTGGTAGTCAATTTTTTGTATATCAAAGAGTATTCTATACAATATTTTAGCATTGACAACATACGAGTAATCCGTGATTTCAAGTCCTCATACTATGTAAATGAAGTTATTTTACTTACTGAAAATGTAGATTTCAAGTAACCACTTGTCATGATGCCAAATTCTTATATATTGTTTTTAATGTGCTAGTTATGGTTATAAGTTAATACTAACAAAAATCTTATTTTGAACCTTAAGGTTAAATGATAGGTAAATGCAGACCCTAACTTTCAAATAAAGGGTCAATGAGAAAATATTAGTAAAGTATAAATCAAATAAGGCATATATATATATATGTGTGTGTGTGTGTGTGTGTGTGTGTGTGTGTGTATACACACACACACACACACACACACACGTATATAAAGAACATTTACAACTCAATAATAAAAATGTAAATAATCCAACTTAAAAATTGGCAACATGTTTAAACATTTTTCCAACGAAGACATACAAATGGCTAATAAACATATGATCAGTTGCTCAGCATCATTAGTCATTAGGGAAATGCAAATCAAAACCATAATGAGATACCAATTCATACCACTAGCATGACTAACCAAAAGGTAGACAATAAGTTTTTTGTATGTGGAGTTGGAACTTTCATATATTGCTAGTTAGATTGTAAAATAGCATAGCCACTTTAGAAAAGCGGCTTGTCAGTTCCTCGAAAAGTTAAAAACAGAGTTACCACATGACCCAGCAATTCACTCCTGGGTATTTACCCAAGAGAATTGAAACACATGTCCATTCAAAAAAACTTTACACGAATGTTCAAAGCAGCGTTATTTATAATAGCTACAAAGTGGAAACATCACAAATGCCCACTTGTGAATGAATAAATAAAATGCAGTTTATCCATACAGTGAAATAGTATTCAGCCTTAAAAATGGATGCAGTTTTTTTACATGCTACATTATACAAGGGTGAACTTTGAAAATATTATGCTAAGTGGAAGAGGCTAGTCACAAAAGATGATATATTATATGATTCCATTTATATAAAATGTCCAGAATAGGTAATTCCATGGAGAATTATTTGAAACTAGTGTCCCTGTGCACAGATTCATGAACATTGAAAGAAAATTAATTAGAAGAAAAATTTTAATATTGCTATTCACCCTTTCTCTATAATAGAATTGTCAACCAAATTCATGATCGACGACAGATCAAAACATGTGCGAGTGGTGCCAGTAAGAGCTTTATATGTATTGCACGTGCGCAAGTCAAGATAAAATTGCTTAATTAGACCTGCTTTTTGATTTAGCTCAACTTTTTCCAGCCCCATGAAACACTCAACTTCTCTTTCAGTTAATTTTCAGCAATACAGCAGTAAATATCAACACAAAGCAGATTATCAACACAAAATAGATCACGCAGGAGAACAAAGGATAAAATATTTAACTGTAGCAATGTTTGACTATATTCTGCACAGTGAGAAAATTGAAATCATTTTTCAGGCCCACCATTTCTTCTTTTCAGTGGGGTCAAGTTTCTAAATTTCTAAGTCTCTGTTTTCAGGCTAATGAAAAGAAAATAGGATTCTACCAAGTCTCCTATCTACCTACTTCAGGGCTTCTGTGAGGATCAAATGAGATGAGGCACGGGAAAATGTTTCACAAACATTTGGTCGAACTGTAAAATGTTTGCACTGGCTATAAAGCAGGTCGTGTTCCTGGGCTGAAGAAACTCCAAGGAGGCTAGTTGCTAGGGAGAGAAAGCCTGGCGTTGCTGCGTTATGTCATTACCTGGCGCCCATAGCCACCGTTTCCTGGCTGGGCTGGGCTGGGCTGTGGGTCACATTTGCACCATGGGCTCTCGGCCGCATTAGCTGCGATTTGGTGGGGCACCGCTTTGGGGTGGTGGCAGGGCTTGTGTTCCACTTGGGGAAAGCTGAGTGTTGGTTTGTCAGCACCAGGTCTGTGGTTTGTCTGTGCCAGTTCCGTGGTGCTCTTTATTTTTAAACTAGAGGCCCGGTGCATGAAATTCGTGCACAGGAGCAGGGAGGGGGGGTGGAGCGAGGGTGGGTGGGTGGGGTCGGGGTGGCGGTTGTCCCTCAGACCAGCCTGCACCCTCTCCAATCTTGGACCTATCAAGGGATGTCTGACTGTCCTCTCACTATTAAGGAATGCTGGCTTTCAACTGCTTGCCTGCCCACCTTCCTGATTGCACCTAACTACTCCCATGCCAGCCTGATTGATGTCTAACTACTCTCCCCTGCCAGCCTCTTTGCCCCCAACTTCCCTCCTCTGCCAGCCTGGTCACCCCTAACTGTCCTCCCCTGCAGGATTGATTGCCTTCAACTGCCCTCCCTTGCAGGCCTGGTCCCTCTCAACTGCCCTCCCTTGCAGGCCTGGTGACTCCCAACTGATCTCCCCTACTTGACTGATCACCCACAATTGCCCTCCCTTGCAGGCCTGGTGACTCCCAACTGACCTCCCCTACTTGACTGATCACCCACAATTGCCCTCCCTTGCAGGCCTGGTCCCTCCCAACTGCCCTCCCCTGCTGGCCATCTTGTGTCAACATAGAGGCAGGATCTTTGACCACATGGGGCAGCCATATTGTGTGTTGGAATGATGGTCAATTTGCCTATTACTCTTATTAGATAGGATAGAGGCCTGGTGCATGGGTGGGAGCCAGCTAGTTTGCCCTGAAGGGTGTCCCAGATCAGGGTGGGGATTCCCTTGGGGCGTGGGGCAGCCTGAGCGAGGGGCCTGTGGTGGTTTGCAGGCCAGCCATGCCCCCCAGTGACCCAAGCGGAGGTCCTGGTATCTGGGATATATTTACTTTCTACCATTGAAACTTTGTAGCCTGGAGCAGAGCCAAGCCCCCTGCTCACTCTGTGGATGCCACCATTTCTGTTTGGATTTGTTTACCTTCTATAATTGAAACTTTGTAGCTTTGAGTGCAGGCTTAGGCCAGCAAGGGCAGGCAGAAAGCTTGGCTTCCTCCATTACCAGGGAAACGCTTCCCTCCTGCTCTCTGTGGCTGTCACCATATGGCCCAGGCTGATGTGGCTCAGTGGTTGAGTGACTACCCATGAACCAGGAAGTCGTCGTTTGAGTCCAGGTCTGGGCAACATGCCCAGGTTGCAGGCTTGATTCCCAGTTTGGGTCATGTAGGGGACAGTCAGTCAGTGATTCTCATCATTGATGTTTCTTTCTGTCTCTCCCTCTTCCTTCTCTCTGAAATCAATAAAAAACAAACTGTATTTTTATAAAAAGACATTATGTGCTTGGAGTGTGACTATCTACCATGACCTGCCCAGTTAGGAATTTATGATTAGGTCACTTTGTGAGGTTACTTTCTATAGAACCCTTTTTTTTATTCACAAGAATGACCCAGGCTACTATCTTTAAAGATATTTTAATTTTATTTTTAAAGTTTACTTAACTTTTAAACTTTATATTGTTGAAAATACCAGGTTATTATCTTAATTGTGATGATACACCAAAACCCTTAAAAGAGGTAACTTGAGTTGAGACTTGAATGTTAGATGGATGACCTGGGGCAGAACATTCCAAGCTTCAAGAACAGCAAGTACAAAGCCCTCAGGTAGGAGCAAAATATGTGACAAAGGCATAGCAAAACCAGTATGGCTAGAGAGAAGTGAATGAGGAAGAGAGTGGAAGATGAGGTCATAGGTAGACAGATACCAAATCATATAGGATGCTTATAGGTCCTTGTTACAAATCATGTCTGGTTACACTGGAAAGCTTTTGGAAGGTGGTCTGTTTTTTGCTTTACAAGGTACATTCTGGTTGCTCTGGCACAATAGAGAGGCTAGTGTAGAGGCAGTGAGTCCTTCTTGGGAGGTATCATTTTTCTCAGGGTCCACAGAACAAATAACTGTACTCTAGGTAGTACAGTAGGTCCTCCAGTTATGTCGGAGATCTGTTTCTATGGCATGACATAACACAATTTTTGCCGTAAGTTGGAACCCACCCACATAAGCACCTACACCATTCACATGGAGCACATACACAGCAGTAAGGAAGTAAAACAGTAAAAAAAATTTGAAAAGAAAGATAACAATTCCTGACCTTTACTTGTAAATAAATAATAAAAAACATCACATATGTACATATGTTGAAATGATGGAACTTTTTTTTTAAATAAATGGGAGATGGCAATGTAACCACAAAACAACGTTCATTGAATCTGACATAACCTGAGGACTGCCTGTACATTGTTTTTCATACTGGATTGATTTAGGAATTTTATAATTACTCTATGTAAATTTTAGGATTAAGGTTTTTAATATATTGAACATAAGAGTTTACCACTGTGGTAAAGCTAGTTATAAATATGACTGATTTTGGATTAGAATCTGAGATATCAGTATGAATTCTTTTATTTTTTAGAAGTTTTTAAAAAATGTTTTTTTATTGATTTTTTTACAGAGAGAAAGGGAGAGAGATAGAAAGTTAGAAACATCAATGAGGGAGAGTCATTGATCAGCTGCCTCTTGCACGCCCCCCCACCGGGGATGTGCCTGCAACCAAGGTACATGCCCTTGACCAGAACCGAACCTGGGACCCTTCAGTCCGCAGGCTGATGCTCTATCCACTCAGCCAAACCAGTTTCGGCAAATTCTTTATTTTTTTAAAAACTTTGTTGTTGAGTCTATTACAGATATCCCCCATTCTCCTCCCATTGTCCCCCACCAACCTGCTCCAGACTTTCACTACCATACTGTCTGTATCCATAGGTAATTTTCATGCATATAAATTCTTTGGTTAATCTCTTCCCACCCCCTCTCCACCCTTACCTCTGAGACTCTTCAGTCTGTTCCATATTTTCATGCCTCTGTTTTATTTTATTCATCAGTTTATTTTATTCATTAGATTTCTTGTTCATTTATTTTGATTTTTAGATTCAATTGTTGATGGATATGCATTTATTGCCATTTTATTGTTCATATATATTTTATCTTTTATTCTTCTCCTTTTTCAAGAAGACCCTTTAAAATTTCATGTAATACTGGTTTGGTGGTGGTGAACTCCTTTAGCTTTTCCTTGTCTGGGAAGCTCTTTATCTGACATTCAATTCTAAATGACAGCTTTGCTGGATAGAGTCATCTTGGTTGTAGGACCTTGCTTTTCATCACTATGAATATTTCTTGCCCCTCCCTTCTGGCCTGCAAAGTTTCTGTTGAGAAATCAGCTGACAGTCGTATGGGGGCTTCCTTGTAGGTAACTAACTACTTCTCTCTCGCTGCTTTTAAGATTCTCTCTTTGTTCATAAGCATTGGCATTTTATTTATTACTGTATTTGCCGGCATATAAGACGATTTTTTGCCCTGAAAAATATGTATTTGCCGGTGTATAAGACGACCCCCTAACATTTCCACTAAAAATACAGAGTTTGTTATATACTCGCCGTATAAGACTACCCCCCACTTGGAGGTATATTTTTCAGGGCCCAAAAGTCATCTTATACGCTGGCAAATACGGTATGTGTCTTGGTGTGGGCCTCTTTGGGTTCACCTTGTTTGGAACTCTCTGTGCTTCCTGGACTTGAGTGTCTATTTCTTTCACCAGTAAGGAAAGTTTTCTATCATTATATTTTCAAATAGGTTTTTTATTTCTTTCTTCCTCTCTTCTTCCAGCATCCCTAGGATGTGAATGTTGGTATGCTTGAAGTTGTTCCAGAGGCTCCTTACACTATATATTTTTAAAAAATATATTTTTTTATTGATTTCAGAGAGGAAGAGGGAAAGACAGAATCATTGATTGGCTGCCTCCTGCATGCCCCCTACTGGGGATTGAGCCCATAACTCAAGTATGTGCCCTTAACCCAGGACCCTTCAGTCTGCAGGGAGGCAATCTATCCACTGAGCCAAACTGGTTAGAGCCATCTTCATATTTTCTTAATTCTTTTTTCTTTTTGCTGTTCTGATTGGGTAGAAATCTGCCTGGGAGAAAGCTGCCCCACCAGCTCTTGTTCTGACTCTAGACAAGTTAGTTTCTCCCCAAGTTTCTCTTACTCTCTGTCTAAAATAAAAATATATATATTTTATTGATTTTTCACAGAAAGGAAGAGAGAGGGATAGAGAGTTAGAAACATTGATGAGAGAGAATCATTGATCAGCTGCCTCTTGCACACCCCCCTACTGGGGATGTGCCTGCAACCAAGGTACATGCCCTTGATCGGAATCGGACCCGGGACCTTTCAGTCCGAAGGCCGATGCTCTATCCACTGAGCCAAACCGGTCCCGGCAAAAATCAATCAATATATTTTTTAAAAATTGTTAAAAAAATAAGTACCGCTCTAGTCAGTTTGGCTCAGTGGATGGGACGTCAGACTGAAGAGTTGCAGGTTTAATTCCAGTCAAGGGCACATGCTTGGGTGGTGGCTCAATCCCCCGTCGGGGTTGTGCAGGAGGCAGCCTCTCAATGGTTGTCTCTTATCATTGATATTTCTATCTCTCTCCTTCTCCCTTCCTCTCTGAAATAATATATATGTATGTACAAAATAAGTACCTGTCATACAATTATTGGGTGTATGTGAATACCGTGTTTCCCCGAAAATAAAACATTCTCCGAAAATAAGACCTACTTACAGGTTTCCTTCTGAGCGAAATATAAGGCACCCTCCCGAAAATAAGGCCCCCAGGCTCTGTCTCAGAATGAAAATTAATTTACCATAAACTGGTCGCTAGGGTGCCCCAATTGGCATCTAGCAGCCAGTGACGTCACGCGGAGTCCTGACGTCACTGCTGTGTGGAGGCGGAGCAGGGGTCCGAGTGAGTGGTGAGCAAGGGGCGGGAGAGAGGAGGAGACTTTCGTAGATGCATGTAGAAGAACAGGAGGATTAGAGTGGATGGGACGCGGCGAAGGTGGTGAGTGCTGGTCTGTGTCTGGTGACACTACCTGATGCTCACGGCCGCCTTCATGATGACTGAAGGTTCTCAGTCAGTGGCAGACCCTGCTCCAGCCCAGATCCAGGCCCCAACAAGCCCAGTGACGGTCCCCAGGCAGGCCCCAGGGGGTAAATGTCTGATAAAGGGGTAGGGGGGATGTCTGGTGAAGGTGTTCAGTGGCACAGGGGTGAGGAGAGGGGGATCACATAAAATGACACAGGAGGATCAAAAGGGGTTACTAAAATGATAATCCCCCCTCTGATTCTCCTGTGCCATTTTGATTCCCCCCTCTAACCTCCCCTCCCCCCACCTTGATACCCCAATTCCTTCTTTTTACCCCTAGAAATGAGCGCAAAAAGAAAAAGCTACTCCGTGGAGTACAAGAAAGGAATCGTGTAAGACTCTTGGGGCCAAAATCTTACTGCTTTCTGCAAAGAGAAGATGTTGAGTATCCGATTGGTCCAAAAATGAACAGAGTATGGTAACCTCATTGAACAAGTGGATAAGGGAAATGCTAAAAAGCGCAAGTGTGGATCAGGTTGGCAACCATTATTTTCCGAGCTGGAAGACCTGATCTGTGAATGGGTTGTTGACAGGAGAGAAAAGGCTTTGGTTGTGAATAGAGCTCAGATTCAAGAATTTGCCCTTGCAATGGCACCACAGTTTGACATAGCCCCCGAAGACTTCAAAGCATCACAACATTGTCTGGATAATTTCCTTCAGTGAAGTGAACTGTCTTTAAGAAGATCTACAACATTGTTTAGGTTGGGAGATACTCAAGTTATTAAGCGAGCACTTGCATTCAAGTCCTTTATTGATGATGCTGACTTCTCTAAATACAATCTTTCCAACATGATTGCTATGGATGAAACTGCAGTGTTTATGGGCAATCATCTAAAAAAAACAATTGAACAGTGGGGTGCCTTCTTAGTGTACATTCCCTCCACTACTTACGAAAGTGCACGTGTTTCCTATATTTTGGCAATTCGTCTGGATGGCACTAAATCCCACCTTTAATCATTTCTAAGGGCAAGAAGGAAAAGATTAAATGTGTTTTGGGCTTTTTTATTCTTGAAACTGAAAAAGCCTGGGCCACACAAGCAGTTATAAGGAAGTGGGTAGATTTAATGCTGCCGCTTGTTATACGAGGGAGCCAAAGAGGTCTGCTAGTCTGGGATGCAGCCAGCACTCACCACGCTAAAGACATGAAGACATTTCTTCACGAAAGAAAAATAGATCAGATAATGATTCCCGCAGGAATGACGGCCTATCTCCAGACTCTTGATAATAAAGAAGCCATTCAAAGACAATTTGCACCTGGAAATTAATGACTACATTGAAAATAGAATGGAGAGAAATCAGCGTGGAAACTTTGTGAAACCTAAACTGCAAGAAGTTGTGACTTGGGTGAAGAATTCATGGGAGAAAATCACTGACAATTGCATTGCAAATGCACTACGAGCAGGCTACCTTGACAAGAAGTACTCATTTAAAGACAGTGCTATTGCTAAACATGAGAGATTTGGTCCACTGATTCTGAAAGAAATGGAGTCACAAGAAACTCACCAGGAAATTCAGGAATTGGATTGTTATAATGATGTTCCAGAAGATGATGACATGATTGTCATTGAATAAATGAGTAAATTCTTGATACTGTAGGATTCACAGTTTGTCTGGTTTGTGTTGACAACTACCGTACTACGGTACCGTATACAGGTAATAAATTTCATTTATTTTCATTTAAGAATAAATGTGTACCGTATTCTTCTTCATGGAAAAATAAGACACCCCCTGAAAATAAGACCTAGCACATCTTTGGGAGCAAAAATTATAATATAAAACACTGTCTTATTTTCGGGGAAACAGGCTACATAATTTTTTCATAGTTTTATGCAATACTGAGATTTGTTCTTAATATTTTCAGTTTTATATGTATGAAAACTTTTCATCGAAGATATTTATTAATATATTTCATTAAGGAAAAGTATTATTGAGGTGCTGTTTCTTCAAAAATAGCTGAATGAAGTAAAATGCCTTTCAGGGTCAGTAGAACATATGGGATTTAGTTCACATTTAACAACCATTTGTTTATAAGCATAGTTTTAAAAAATAATTAACATTTTTATTACCTACAATATGCAAAGGTAATTTGCTAGTTAGCTGGTGTGGTTCAGTGGTTGATTTCAGAGAGGAAGGAAGAGGGAGAGATAGAAACATCAATAATGAGAATCATTGATCTGCTGCCTCCTACATGTCTCCTACTGGGGATTGAGCCCAAAACCTGGGCACGTGCCCTGACTGGGCACTGAACTGTGACCTCCTGGCTCATAGGTCAACACTCAACCACTGAGCCACGCTGGTCAGGCAGGGCCAGCTGGCCAACCTCCTGCGTCTCCTCTCCCTAGCTTGCCTGATCAGGCTGGTCCACCCTGATCAGGTCCTATCAACCTGATCAGGGTGGACCAGCCAGACCCCATCCATGCATGATTTTGTGCACCAGGCCTCTAGTGTTGTAATAACTCAGTATGTTACCAGGTAGATACTGGACTTTATTGGGGCAATTACTTCCTAAATTATATAAATTTCTAACCACTGCGATGTACACCTGAAACTAATATAAAAATATATCTAATGTGGAATTGCTGTTATAAGGCATGCACATCCTCAGCAAGCCTAGGTAGTGCTAGTTTCTTTAATTTTTATCTATTTTGGTGGGTACACAGTGGTATTACTGTGATTTTAATATTTATTTTCTGAAGTACTAATAATATTGCCCATTTTCCCCTATGATAATTGACTATATTGGATATTTATTGTTTGTCTAGAACTTTTCCCACCTAGTATATTGTTTCTCTCCCCCTACCCATGATGAAGTTGTGTGAGTGGATCTTCATATGTATGGTCATTGATAACATTGTTTATACTTAAAGAATTATTAGGAACTTTAAGAATAAATTATTATTTTTTAATTTTGTGATAATAGAGTAATTTTGTGGACTGTCTAAGAATAGTAAGCAATATACTTATATTCAGTATTAGCTGATATTGTGTCAAATCTTTCTTTCCCTCCCTTTTTGAATAGACATTATTTTTTAGAGGGCAGTTTTAGGTTCACAGCAAAATTAAGCAGGAAGTACAGAGTTCCCATATATCCCTGCCCCCACACACATATCCTCCCCTACTGAGTTTACTGATTTCCTTACTTTTGAGAAATCTAAACAGTTTGATATAGTTTTGACATCATTCTAAAATTTACTTTGTAACATTTCTCTCATTTTAAAAAGAGTATTATTGATCCTATTTCAAAAACAAAGAAACCAAGACTAGAATTAAATTTCTTGCTTCCTAGCTGAATTTTCTTTTGAAGATACAATATGAAAAAAATATTTTCAACCTTAATAGCAACAATGATGCTCCCTTCTTTTAAATGTAAATGCTCTAACCAAATGCTTAAACTTCTTTTGTAAAATTCCTACATGGAGTACTACTGACAAATATAAATTATTGCACACTTGGTGTGTAGTACAAACTCTAATCCGAGTTGAGTGAGCTTGCCCAGAAATGAATTAAATGATATTGATTAGGATGCTATCATTAAGGTTCCAAAGTCCTATAAAATATCATCAGTAGAGAATGGGACATAACCGCTGAGAGAAGAAGGCTGTGAACTCGATCCTTGGGAAACACCCATGACTTAGAGCTCAAATTGGAAGGCAAAGCTATAAAACTTTATAAAGACAGTAAGATCTCAATAAGATATAAGAGTAACTAAAAAATTTTTTTTATTACATTAAAATGAATGTTCATCTAAGGACACCATAAATGCAATGAAAAGATAAACCACAAATTTGGGAAAGAAATTATTATATGTAATAGAGAAATAGGGTCCTGAACAGGGATGGCTTATAGATGTGCAATTAGTGCAGTCATACAGAACCCCATGTTATTTTAATGCTATGCTGCCATTCTCTTAAAAATTTTAATTTATTTTACTTTGGGCTCTGCAAAGTAAATTATTTAGTCAATACTCATCCTGAATATGTTTTTTTTTTTTTTCATCCTGAATATGTAAAGTCTCCTAAAATAAAACAACATCTCAATAATAATGGCCAAAATTTAACCAAACGAATGTGGAAAGGAACATAGATAATTAATAAACATGTGAAAAGGTCTTCAACCTCATCAAGCAAATATAGCTGAAATCATAGTGCGATACCATTTATATGTTCTATAATTGGTAAATTAAGAAATTGCACTTTACCAAGTATTTAGAGAGGATATGTTATCGATTCATACACTGCTGGTGAATTGGTAAAGTGATACAATTGGAAGATAATTTGGCATTTAGTAAAGTTGGGAATTTGCATGTTTTATAACCCTCCAATTTCATGTCTATGTTTAAAGCATGCCCTAAAGATATTCTTGTTTGTATAAAAATGTTGATAAAAGCAAAAAACTATAAACCATCCAATGTCTTTCAATAGGATGGTTAAATACATTGTGGCATATTTATATAATAAAATACTATAGAGTAATGAAAATGTAATATGAATAAAACTTTAAAAAAATTGAGTGGAAAAAAATTCAAGTCTTTGGAGAATTCATATAGCACACCAATTTATCAAGCTGAAAAGGAAGCAGGGGACACAAGCAAATAAAATATAATTAAGAAATGTATGCATATGTGACAGTTATTTTTCAAAAAATAATAACTTTGCGTGATGAACACACAATGTAATATACAGAACATGTACTATAGAATTGTACATTTGAAACCTATATACTAAATTTATTAACCAATGTCGCCCCCATACATTCAATAAAAATTAAAATGACAAAGCAGCCCAGCTGGTGTGATTCAGTAGTTGAGCATCAACCTATGAACTAGGAGGTCACAGTTCGATTTCTGGTCAGGGCACATTCCCAAGTTTCAGGCTCAACCCCCAGGGGTAAGGGGCATGCAGAAAGTGGCCAATCAACGATTCTCTCACATTATTGATGTTTCTATCCTCTCTCTCTCTTTCTCTCTGAAATAGACACACACACACACACACACACACACACACACACACACACCCTATATAATAAAAGGATAATGTGCAAGTTGACAGAACAACTGGTCGCTGTGGTGCGCACTGACCACGAAGGGGCAGATGCTTAATGCAGGGGCTGCCCCTGTTGGTCAGTGTGCTCCCATAGGGGGAGCACTGCTCAGCCAGAAGCTCTGAACCAGGCTCACGGCTGGCGAGTACAGCAGTGGTGGTGGGAGCCTCTCACTTCAGTGGCATTGCTAAGGATGTCTGGTAGTATTAAGGATGTCTGACTGGCAGTTTAGGCCCATTCCCCAAAGGGAGTGGGCATAAACTGGCAGTCAGACATCCCCCGAGGGGTCCTTAGCGCTCCCGCTACTCTCACTGTACTCCCCAGCCATGAGCCCAGCTTCTGGCTGAGTGGTGCTCCCCCTGTGGGAGCACATTGACCACCAGGGGGCAGCTCCTGCATTGAGCATCTGCCCCCTGGTGGTCAGTGCACATCATAGCGACGGGTTGTTCTGTCATTCGGTCTATTTGCATATTAGCCTTTTATTATGTAGGGAGGTTTAAAGAAAGAGGAGAGCCTTTAGTTGCATAGAATGTCCACTCAAGCCCCTCCCAGTTCTAACATTCTATAATTTCAATGTTGTGGTTCATGTGTGTTTTGTATTTCCCCATATTAAAAAACTAGAAGCTCTGAGCATGAATTCATGTACCAGTAGCTCTCTGCAGGGCCTGGCTGCTCCACGCCCACTGCCCAGAGGCCCATCCACGGCTGGGCACGGAACGCTCGCCTTGTTGCCATGCGACGAAGCAAGCATTCCGCCAGGCCACTCATGCTACCCACTCTCAGCGGCCGCCCCCCTGGGGCTGGGGGATTCTGGTGGGGCTTAGAGGACTGAGTGTCGCCATCTTTGTGACAGTGATGGTTAATTTGAATATTACCCCTTTATTAGATAGGAGAATATAGTTCTGAGCAATTAAATGTCATCAAAGTAATAAAATTTGTTTATTTTTAATTTAGCACATTTAATGTTAATATCTTTTATCTTTACTTTTTTTTTTGTAGTGTATCTTCCAATCTGATAAAGTCTTCCATGAAAACTTAGCTTTAAAAAAATAAGGAATGCCATCTGTTTTCCTAAAAGACTGAAATGGGGGCTACCATTTCGAGGTAAGTGTTCAATTTTGTATCTTTGATTACTTACATTATTTTTCCAGAAGTAAAATATAGAAGGAAACTGTGAATATTGGTTAGATTCTAAATCTTTTCATTTATTTGGGTGGGAGCTGGGCGATACTAGGTCTTGCTTTAAGACAGTAGTAGGAGTGAAAGTCATTGATCCGTGAATTCATTTTGCGGGGTAGATTTCATAGGTAGATTTGGCAGGGAATAGGGAAGAAAGAAGTCATATAAATGAATCCAAGATTTGCGTTTCAGTGGTTAGAAGTATGATGGTACCATGAACAGAAAAAGAAAAGTAAGGAAACTGTGAGGAAAGATTGGTATTAGAGGTTCAGAGGGTAGGACTGTAACATAATGAATTCTGTTAGACATATTTGCATTTTGGGGGTACAGGTAGAACTTTGAGAATTATATCCTTGCCGAAACTGGTTTGGCTCAGTGGCAGAGCATTGGTCTGTGGACTGAAAGGTCCCGGGTTCGATTCCGGTCAAGGGCATGTACATTGGTTGTGGGCACATCCCCGGTAGGGAGTGTGCAAGAGGCAGCTGGTCGATGTTTCTCTCTCATTGACATTTCTAGCTCTCTATCTCCCTTTCTCTCTGTAAAATATCAATAAAATATATTAAAAAAGAAAAGAGAATTATAACCTTAAATGTGGATATATGAGATTGAAATTTAGGAAAAGATAATTTAGGGCATTAAGATACAGAATTAGGAGAAATTCACATAGCATTTAAGCTCTGAAAATAGATAACATTTCCAGTATCTTAGCAGAGAGCAGAGAAAAAAAAGGTAAAGCACTGAACTTTAGGAAGTGCCTGTTATAATGAGTGGCTATTGTTAAAAAGTATCAGTAAAGGAAAAATAAAGGCATAAAGGAAACCATAATCCTGCAGTGTTTTTCTCTCAATTACAATAAAGTGTTTTAAGGATGGTCTCTTCAAAGAAAAGAGATACTGTAGAAAAATTAAGGATTTTATTACCCTAGAAGGGGCCATTGAATTTATTAAGAGGTTATTGAATGGAGAACAGATTGAGTAGACCAGGATGAATTGTAAGAGTTTAAGTAAATGGTTTTACAAACATACAGCTAGAAGAATAAAATAGAATGTGTTTCAAGGAGTTTGTGCAGGATGTGAGACAGTGATCATTTTGAGGAGTTGCCATTAGGAAAAGATATTTTTAGCATTAGCACTTGGTATACAATATTTTGTAAAAAGGACTGATCCATTAGATAGTTTAGACATGTAGAGTAGCTTAAAAATTAGAGTGATTAATTGCCCAGAGGAGGCAAGATGTTTTGAGTCAAGGACACCGGCAAAGGGCTTAACTTTTACCAAAAAGTACAGCATTTCTGCTTAGAAAGCAGACAAATGCAAGAGAGGGTGAATTAAGGAATTTTTAGGCGAAGAAAAAGAAAACTATAGTTCGTATCCTGCTTTTTAAATAAGCTGGGGCTTGAGGTTATCAATTAGGTTTATAATCAGTGGTGGGTTGGAATCCTGGGAGAGAAACATTGATTGGTTGCCTCCTGTATGCATCCTGACTTGGGATTGAACCCACAGCCTTTTGTGTATGGGATGACACTCCAGCCAACTGAGCCATTCAGCTCTGATGACCATTTTAACAATTTTTAAGAGTATATTTCACTGGTATTAAATACATTCATAATGTTGTGTGATTGTGACCACTCTCTTATCTCCAGAACTTTTTCATCATCCCAAACTGAAACTATTAAACAAGGACTTGGAGATTGCTCTCTCACCTCACGTTCCATATATCCAGTAATCTACTTTCTGTCTCTGAATTTGCTTATATTAGATATTTCATGTAAATACAATCATACAATATTTATACTTTTGTGGCTGGTTTACTTCACAGCATAATGTCTTCAAGGTTCATCCGTGTTGTAGCATGTGTCACAATGTTCTTTTTAAAAGTAGATCATACTCCATTGTGTGTATAAGCCACATTTTGTTGATCTGTTCATCAATCAATGGACAAAGGGTTATTTTTCACCTTTGGCTATTGTTAATAACACTGCCATGTATGTGGATGTATAAATATCTATTGAGTCCCTGCTTTTAGTTCTTTTGAGTGCGTAGCCAGAAGTGGAATTACTGGATCATATGGTAATTCTATGTTTAAATTTTTGAGAAACCGCTGTATTCTTTTACACATCAATTGCATTATTTTACATTCACAGCAGTAATATACAGGGTTGCCTTTGCCTGAATTTGGTTTGCAGTGTATCTTTGCTTTTAGGCAGTAGACTGTTTTCAATATATTTCCTTAAAAGAATGTTTATCATATATTATTTTCTAGTAGTTTTGGAAGTAACACCAATCCTCATACTCTACTATGAGGTTAGAACTAGTTTAGGAAGTTGTCTTCTAGTTAAATTTTAGTGAGAAATCCCCTCAGGAATTAAAATTCTGGGGCCTTAAAGGAATGCATTGCCAGGAACTTGTGGTTACTATGTCTGTGTAACTTGGCTGTGAAGTGTAAATATACTAAGTACTTTCAATAGTCTCAGGAGAAAACTACATGTTTTTGTTTCTAAGTAGAATAACTGATTGCTCAGGATTGGAAAAAAGGATTAAATGAGCTAGAATGATTTTTTTTCTTCCTCAAAGAGTATATGTGTTAATCTCTGAGATTGAAAATTTAAAAGTAGTTGGAGGAATTTTATCTTCCTGTTGATTGACATATTATTTATGTAACAGGTGGGGAAGACATTCCTTGTTCAGTTGGATAATAGACAAATAAAAGTTAGTAAAGGAAAAATGTTGGTGGGATTACAGCCCCTGCGAGAGGTTTTTGAAACTTTGCACCTTGTTGCAATTGTCATTAAGATTTGGAAAATTTGAAGTAAATCATATTGTATAATTATGTTTCCCCTTAGTAAGTGGTGTTTTAATTTGAAAAAGTTTACTTTAGAAGCTTTTTATTATGTTATATGAACAGTATGAATAAATGGAATGATTTATACTTGCCTTGCAGTTTTTAGCAGTTCTTCCTCCTCCAGTTCTTTCTTTGCCCCAGGGTTCTTTTTCTTTAATTGCATTGGATGTTTATGCAGTTAGAAAAAATGTTCATAAAGAATGATATTGTTGAGTGCCTACTGTTTCTGGTCCTTTGATAAATAACATGCTTTTTGCTTTACTCAGAAAATAACTGTGGTCAGATTGTCATATAGTTTGTCATACACAGTAAGGATATTGTGAAAGAAATTCTGACTGTCTGTGTAGCATGACC
This sequence comes from Vespertilio murinus, assembly GCA_963924515.1. Lineage (NCBI taxonomy): Eukaryota > Metazoa > Chordata > Mammalia > Chiroptera > Vespertilionidae > Vespertilio > Vespertilio murinus. The sequence goes on along the minus strand of OZ004715.1, from coordinate 28,328,911 downwards.
TTTCAAAATTGTTTTCTTTGCTGCAAGCATCTCACTTAGCCTTTTGACTGTCACATGACAGAGGAAGTAGTATATAAAGGACAACACAAATGACTGCCTTGTTGATCTCAAAACAGTTTTCCAGTATAAGAGCATGCTGAACAGTCACATACGTTATTAAATATTGTTGTTTTATTTAGGTGGAGGATTAACTAGCTTTATGCCTAATGCAGAGTATATCTTAAGTTTGATTTTATAACATTTACTAGTGGCCCAGTGCACAAAATTCATGCACATTAAAAGTGAATTAATTAGAGGAAATATTTTAATATTGCTATTTGCCCTTTCTCTATAATAGAAGTGTCAGATGAAAGAAAATTAGTAACATGTATATGAAAATCTTCCTCCTGCAGAGTCTAGGGTGAGCTGCGGGACCAAGAGTCAAGTCCCCGCCCACCCCTGTATGCACCTCAAAATCACATGAGACCCAGACCCTGCCGGCCCCACTCCTGTCAAGCCCCACCAGACGGGGCACTGGGGGGGGGGTGGTTGGAGGGTGGTTGTAGGCACAGCCTCAGGTCCCCTGGCCTGGCACCAGGGCAGGGGGCACAGCCTCAGGTCCCCCAGCCCAGCCTAATGCCACGCAGCCTCAGGTCCCTGCTGATCGATCATTATGGGAACCCTGCCTCCGCTGTGGGCGCAGCAATCTTGTGTTATGGGAACCCCACCTCCACTGTGGGCACAGCCATCTTGTGATGGCATAAGGGTTGATTTGCATATTATCTCTTTATCATATAGGATAATATTTAAAATTTAAATGGGAAAACATATGTTACTTTGAAAAAGCATCTAGATTTTTACTCAAAATATTAAGAATTATTAGTAAATATAGATTTATTATATATAGCCATGAGTACAAATCCACCTTTTTTGTGGAAAAAGATTTTTATTTTAAAAAAAATAGTGATTTTTTTTTTTTTTTTTTTTTTTACAGAGAGGAAGGGAGAGGGATAGAGAGTTAGAAACATCAGTGAGAGAGAGAAACATCAATCAGCTGCCTCCTGCACACCCCTACTGGGATTGTGCCCGCAACCAAGGTACATGCCCTTGACCGGAATCGAACCTGGGACCCTTGAGTCCACAGGTTGATGCTCTATCCACTGAGCCAAACTGGTTAGGACATGGACAAAAATTTTAAAGCAGTTTTGGAGGTGTCTTTCTGGTGTTCTCGAGCAGTCAAGAGAGACTTCTTTAAACTGTGAAGGGACCTGGGTAACATGAGTAAGCACCAGCCTGATTTTAAACTTTGATCTTATTTTTCACTAGTAATATAGCTCTATTATTTATCTGTTTAGTTACTGAGGACTTGTATCAGGCACTGTATGGAGCCCCAAAGATGAAAAAGCCTGCCCCTGCCTTTCAGGAACGTACTGTCCAGATATTAGCAGATGACAGAAATAAAGTGTAGTAGGATCACAATTCCTTGCTGTTGGTGCGAATGTCACTTCCCTTCTAGAATCTAGAGGAAAGGGGAAAGATTATAAGGAGAAGCAGTAGGGGCGTGAGGATAGTCAGGATTCTTAGGTGAGAATAGTGCTGGCAGGTGACAGTAGAAATCTGGAGCCTGAATTTGATTATCACCTACTGATAATCAAATAGATTCCCATCAAATGGATTTCCCATGCCAGGTGCTGTTTAGGGCCTTTACAGATATTATTGCTCCTAATATATTTTTAAAAGTTGTGAAATGTAGCATATATACAGAAGAGCATATGAAAACTCAAATTTATAATTTAAAGAGTCAAAAATAAAACAGCTTAGCTAACTTACGTGCCTTCCTCAATCATATTTCCCTCCTTCTTCCAAAGATACACTTTGCTTCATTGTTTTACTTCCTTGCTTTTCTTTATACCTTTTTCACCTACCTTTATATCTCTGAACAATATTTAACTTTGTATTTATACTTGAGAAATGGAATCACAGTGTGTGTGTGTGTGTGTGTGTGTGTGTGTGTGTGTGTGTGTGTGTGTCTGTGTATTTGTTTCCCTTAACATTGTATGGTTCATTCATAGTGATGTGTCTAACTGTATTTTGTTAATTTTCCATATTATAAAATATTCAATACAACATATTGATTATTCTATTAATGTGCATTTAGGTTATGCCTAGTTTATGGGTATTATGAAAAATTACACATTGAATATTTATGTACACGTGACATTTTTGGATAAGGATTTTCCTAGTATATAAACCTAATAATGGAATTTTGATGCCAAATTCTTTGTAAGAGGTTGAATTGGTTTATTCTCCCACCATCGGTGATGTATGAAATGTCATAAAACTAGGTTTTGATTTACATTTCCTTGAGGACTGGCTAATGACTTTGTACATTTTTGTTTTCATATGTTTCTGGGTCTTTTTGGGTTCCTGTGAAGTTTCTGTTTAATTATTTTGCCCATTTTTCTATTGGGATTTTGTTCTTTACATATTTATTTTTCACTGTCATTTATAAAAATTATTTGATCAATTTTTATTTACCTGTTTAACATTCTTCATTGAATCTCTTCTTGTTTTGTTTTGTTTTTTGCATTAAGAGCAACTTTTTATATGGCCTACCAGAATTCACATACTTTGTACATCTATACTTATTTCTGAGAAATATAGTAATTCTAGTTAGATGACTGGTTAGGAGCAGAAAGAGAGTAGTTGATATTTTTTAAATAAATCTTTATTGTTCAGATTATTACAAATGTTCCTCATTTTTCCCCCCTCCATTGCTCCCCTCCACCAGTTTCCCACCCACCCTCTGCCTTTTCCCGACCCCCGTATTGTCCTCATCTATAGGTGCACAGTTTATGTTCAGTCTCTTCCACACCCCACACTCCCCTTTTCCCCGAGAATCATCAGTCCACTCCCCTTCCATACCTCTGATTCTGTTATATTCACCAATTAATATTGACAAAGAGAGAATATTAAAAGCAGCAAGACAAAAGCAGGTAGTTACCTATAAAGGAGCACCCATACGATTGTCAGCTGATTTCTCAACAGAAACCATGCAGGCCAGATGGGAATGGCAAGAAATATTCAAGATGATGAATAACAAGAACCTACAGCCAAAAATACTCTACCCAGCAAAGCTATCACTCAGAATTGAAGGCCAGATAAAGAGCTTCACAAATAAATTTAAGCTAAAGGAGTTCATCACCGCCAAACCAGAATTATATGAATTGCTGAAAGGAGTTCTTTAGGAAGAGGAAGAAAGTAAAGATAAACATTATGAACACCAAATACGTAACTATCAACAAGTGAATCCAAAAACCAAGGGAAGTAAAAATCATGATGAACAATATTAACTGGTGAATATAATAGAATCAGAGTATGGAAGGGGAGTGGACTGAAGATTCTCGGGGAAATGGGAGTGGGGGTTGCGGGAAGAGACTGAACATAAACTGTGCACCTATGGATGAAGACAATTGGGGAAGGGGAAAGGGCAGAGGGTGGGATGGGAACTTGGTGGAGGGCAGCAATGGATGGATGGGGGAGATGAGGAACATTTGTAATAATATGAACAATAAAGATTTATAAAAAAAATAAAATTAAAAAATTCATTCTAAAAAAATAAATAAAAGTCACTTTGGAGCAAAAGGGGTAGGTAATTACTAATATTTGTGTGTGTGTGTGTGTGTGTGTGTGTGTGTACACACATGTGTGTGTATGTGTGTATATATATATATTTAAATCATTCAAAATTAGACCTATTTTTTAGGTCAGATCAGCTATATATATATATATTTTTTTTTTTGCAAAGTTTTACTAGTTAATGTGTGCCATGAGATTAAAAAGGTTGAAAATTGCTGTTCCAAATCATGTAACTCCCAGTACTTATTCTACTGTGTACTGGTCCTTGTGGTAGGCAGGAGCAGTTAGGCAGTGAGGGGGATTTCATGGCAGCAATACTGTGGTGCTACCTAACCTTTAAGGTCAAGTCTCCCGATTTTCCACACCTCTTCCTGAAATTCCCAATATTTCATCCTCCTCTCTGTGGTTAAGGCTCTGTGGGGTTGAGTTGGAAAATACTATAACTGGTTATATAAGCCTTCGCTATCTTTCTCTGTTTTATTCCCCCCCCTCCCCCCAGCAGTCTAAGAAGGAGCACCATTCAAATAAACAGAACAGTCATACCTCCCACTTGTCTTTCTCAGCTGACCTAAGTGCTCTGGATCAGGATGAGTTGCAAAGGGCTCCGTGTTTTATTTTTATAATCCCATCTTTTCCCAAACTATGGTGTGATATGGTAATATGGTATCTTAAACAGAATGAATTCTTAATATTTATTGACTTGAAGTCTAATAATTTTTCTTCCTTTCTCTGTTAATCAAGTACTAGCACTGAGATGACACTGTCAGCCAGCTGCTCTTGACTTACTGTGTCCTCTAGAGCAGTGTTTCCCAAACTTTTGACATATGTGTACCCCTTCTATAATTTTCATAACGCTGAGTACCCCTCGTCACAAAAAAAATGGATGTAATTTAATAACAATCAAGATATATTCCCTTTTTCTTTTTTGGGTACATACACAAAATAATAATAAATGAAAAATAAAATTATTCATAATAAAACATAAATAAAACTTATATTATAAATAACACTTATTTGTACACTGGACCATCTCACGCCTCACAAGACTGTCTTGACTTGACTCATGAGAACGTAGAATTAGGCGCAGCTAAGCATGGTGCAGTGCATATCCCCACCAAACTCCGGTGCAATGCGTACCCCCACCAAACTCTTCCCGTTCCCCTGGGGGTACACGTACCACACTTTGGGAAACACTGCTCTAGAGAATAGGCAGTGAAAGAAGAGTTGGCACCAAGGACAAATTTCCCTCCTCTCTGTTGTTGTTGTTAAATTTTCAGTTTATATCAGTGGTGAAGGGATAATAAAAACTACACACAGAAGCATTTGTCGTTTATGGCTGGATAGCTTAGGAGGAACATTGGTCTCCATATAAAAGCTATAAAACAAACAAATACTTGCATAGACAAACTTAAACCAGCATGCAAAGGAGAAATCCTGAAATGGCTTGGGAGAAATGCCAGCTTTGGGGGATGCTCTGTTAATTTTTATATATTATAACTTATTTTTAACACGACAGCACACAGAAATAACTAAAAGGTTCAGAGTCCGGAATTGTGCTTTTTCTACAGCTGTGAGCTATTTGAAATTCTGCTCGTGTTACTGTTTGCCATACAGATGGCTTTCTGGCACTGGTTCAGTTCCTAGATGTGAAGGCTGCTGGTTATTTACTCACCAGTATCACCACACTCTTGTATAATTTGACTCATGACTCACAATGCTTACATGTGGGTGCCCTTTACAATACAGTCATTCCTGATTGTCATAATGTCACTTGTTATAAACATGTTACAGAATTGATTGGACACCAGTTCCAAATGAAGATTTGTTGACATTCAAAAGAACACTCTGGTTAGACTGTTGGTTCCATTGCCACTGGAGTGAGAAACAGAAACAGTCATCCAGACAATGAAACTTTTGTCTGAAATATTTATGTGCATGATAGATGCAAAAGTGTATCCAATAAACCAGAATTATTTGCTTCACTTTTTTACTATTAATTAAAGTGATTAAAATGTAAAAAGGGCTTACCACAGAAATCAGTATTGTGGTGAGAGGCTAGAGAAGGGGAGGGGGTTGCTATTTAAAAGGAACACCCTGAAGATGCAGACAGTGTTGCCTGCCTCCCTCCCTTTTTTAAGTCCTCATCCAAGGATATGTTTTGATTGATTTTAGAGAGAGAGGAAGGAGGAAAGAGAAATATCAATTGGTTGCCAACTGGGGATTGAACCCGCAACCTAGGCATGTGCCCTGACTGGGAATCAAACCCAAAACCTTTGGGTGTACGGAACAACACTCCAGCCAACTGAGCCACCCAGCCAGGGAAGTGTTGTATTTCTTGACCTGGACTGTGGTTTGCTTTATAATAGGTGTTGCATTTCAATAGTTTTGTTTGGTACTTTTTAATTTATGTGTTATTTTAAACAATAAAAATGTTTAAAAATAGAATATACTTGCCTATCATGTAGGTCACATACTTCGTAATAGATGTTAGTAGTAAATCTTTGTCCTGTTAATTTTTATCTATTTAGGAAAATATCCACTTTTGCCCTAAAATATGGTTATGGTCAAATAGTGATTGAAATAGGTTTAATAGTTAGTTCCCCTTTCCACACTACTACTCATTTCGGCTTCAGGAAGAGAAGGGACAGGTTGAGGAGAGAATATAGTGGGGATGAAATACATCTTTCTTAGAAGTATATACCCCGATAGAATAATCATCATTTGTTGTTGTTGGTAAGCAAGATGAAAGAAAATTAGAACACTGAAAAAATTGATTAGCATTAATTAATAAAAAGTTAAACATTCTAACTCAAGTTAATGTAAGTGATTTTAAAATAGAATATTTTATAACACCAAAGTAATACAAAGGATTGTAAGAATATATTATGAACAACTATATGCCAACAAATTGGACATTCTGGATGAAATGGATAAATTTAAATTTATACATATAATCTTCCAAAACTAAATCAGGAAGAATCAGAGAATCTGAATAGATAGATTACAACTAATGAAATTGAAGCAGTAATAAAAAAAACTCCCAACAAACAAAAAGTCCTGGATTGGACAGTTTTATAGGTGAATTTTTTCCAAACATTCAAAGAACTAACAGCAAACTATCTTTCTCAAACTATTAAAAAAACAATTCAAGAAGAGGGAAGACTCCCAAGCTAATTTTATAAGGCCAGCATCCTAATTCCAAAAACAGATAAGGACATGACAAAGAAAGAAAATTTAGGTTAATATCCCTAGTGAACATAGATGCTGAAATCCTCAGCAAAGTATTAGCAAATTGAATCCAGCAATGCATTGAAAAGATCATACACCAAGATCAAGTGGGATTTATTCCAGGGATATAGGGTTGGTGCAGTATTTGCAAAACAATAAATGTGACATATCACATAAACAAAATAAAGGGTAAAGACCACATGATCATAGATACAGAAAAAGCATTTGATGAAATCCAATACCCATTTATGATAAAAACTCTGAACAAAGTGGGAATAGAGGGAACATACCTCAGCCTAATAAAGGCCATATATGACAAGCCCTCAGCCAACATCATACTCAATAGGCAAAAACTACAAGTGTCCCCTTTTAGATCAGGAATAAATGTCTTTTTGAAATTTATGTGCTTTATTTGATCACAATGAAAATTATTTTCAAAGCAAATATTAAGATACCAAATTATTCAATTTATTTGCATAGAATATTTTAACATATTGAAAGTTACAAAGCCTGAGATAAGTAAACCAGCAGGTCAGTAATTCAGAATTCTAACATTTTTACATATTAATCATTACAAAAAGCAAAAAGACCGTTAATGTTTAAGTAGAATGATCTCTAACCTATAAATTACAATACTATGACCAAACATATATAGAGACACAGATTCCATTAAATATTTTACAAGTTTGATTTTACAAGTAATTAGAGAAATGCAAATTAACTCAAGATCTTGATTACAATCCTGTTAATGGATAGTATATACTAGTATAATTATTAAGTAGTGGGAATACAGATTGCTAAAATTTATGTATAAAGAACTTTAAAGAATTTTATACCAGTGATTCTAAACCTTGTTAGACCAAAAGCCTTTTTTAATGGTATTTTTTGTAACACTTGGTGCAAAGCTGACACCAGAATTTGCCAAGAGGAACGTTAAGCTGATTGCCCTTTCAGTAGACAGTGTTGACCATCATCTAGCCTGGAGCAAGGATATCGGTGCTTACAACTGCAAAGAGCCCATGGAAAAGTTTCCTTTTCCCATCACGGATGATAGTAACTGGATCTCGCTATCCTATTGGGCTTGCTGGGCCCAGAAGAGAAGGACAAAAAGGGCACGCCTGTGATGGCACACCTGGTGTTTGTTTTTGGTCCTGATAAGAAACTGAAGCTGTCTATCCTCTACCCAACTACCGCTGGCAGGAACTTTGAACAAACTTTTGGAGTAGTTCTCTCTCTCCAACTGGCTGCAGAAGAGAGGGTTGCCATCCCAGGTGATTGGGAAGTTTGAGATAGTGTGATGGTCCTTCCAACCACCCTGAAGAGGAAGCCAAGAAACCTTTTCCTAAAGCATTATTCACCAAAGAGCTCCCACTTGGCAAGAAATATCTGGGCTAACTGCTCTATCAGTAGGTCTCCTCTAGAGGCTGGTGCTAGAGATGCTCACGTGGCACAGTGAGCTAGAGGGTGCCAGCTGTCAATCAAGTGTTCTACAGCAATTCCATAAAAACATCCTGCTGTGATCACAGCCACAGTCTTTAGGTTGATGTACTATTGGCTTATTAAATGAAAATGGCATTAAAAATAGATGAACTCTAACCTGAGTCTTTCATTTGGATTAGTCAAAGTGTCCTGAAAATAAAACTTTTAAAAATGTATAAGTTGGGAGAAACCAAGATAGTGGCATAAGGTAGACACCGGAATGCAGCCTACCACAACAACTTTGAATTTAGAACCGGAAAACAGGGGAAACATTGCCCTGAAGCACAAGATGGCTGGCTGAGAGGAGGCTCTACCATCTGGGAAGGAGAGAAAAGGCACTCTGAGCCTCAGAAATTGTGAAGGTGCGGAGAACTGTGCGGGTGAAAAGGGGGCCGCAGAGTTTGCTGCTGGCTTGCTCATGGTGCATGGAGGGGGCGGCCGAGTTCACTGCTGACTTACTCCCAGCGCGGAGAGGGCAGACAGCTAATGTGCAGCTGGCTTTCTTGTTCGGGAGGAAAACAGAATCACTCTATTGCTCTGATAGACAGCCCCAGTCAGGGAGAAGCCAGGCTGCAAGGCAGCGGGCAGAGATCTCTCGGAAGTGTGTGAAGCCAGTGGTCATTACTGCGGGACTCAGGGATACCAAAGCTTGTCTGCACCACTCCGAGACTCCGCCCCATCCAAGCTGAGCACAGAAGCTCTCCCGGAGGCTGGCTTTCTCTAAGGAGGGAATGACCGGAATCCAAAGCTTGTCTGTGCCTTTACCAAAGAGGTGCGCGCGCCTGCAACCAATCTTGCGGGACTCACCGTGAATAGGACTTTCCTAAGGCGAGACTAACAGGGAAACAAAGCTTGTCTGCACCACCCTGAGGCTCCACCCCATCCAAGAAGCTCTCCTAGCTGAGACTGCTGACCCTCACAGCCAATTGGCTTGGAGATCAACACTTCCCAGTGATACCAACAATAAGCAAGGCTTACTAACAAGACTGCACACACAGCCCACAAAGGACTACACCAAGACTGTCCACCTCAGGTAACTGGGAAGGCTGTGCTACTGGGCTCTACCAGAACACCTAGCACACAAAACTATTTCATCAAATCAGGGAAACAACTAAAATGCAGAGAAGAGGCAGGACATGAAGGAAGGAGATGGAGGAAAGAAAAGAATGGACATTGAGTTCAAAACTACAGTTATAAAGTTTTTCAAGAATTTCCTAAAAAAGGCCGATAAAATAAATGAGACAGACATGTGAGGATATGAAAAGGGATCAACTAGAAATAAAAAGGGATTAACAAGAAATAAAGAAAACATTGTCTGAAATAAAAAATATTACTCAGAGTACTAAAAACAGACTGGAAGATCGCAAGAATCAAGACAAAGATTTAGAACACAAAGAGCCAGAGGACACTCCTCTGCAGAAGCAAGAAGAGAAGAGAATCCAGAAAGTTGAAGTTAGTGTAAGAAGCCTCTGGGACAATTTCAAGCGAACCAATATCAGAATTATGGGGGTCCCAGAAGAAGAGAGAGAGCAAGATACTGAAAACATATTGGAAGAAATAGTGACAGAAAACTTCCCCCACCTGGGGAAAGAAATAGACTTACAAGTCCAGGAAACTCACAGAACCCCAAACAAAAGGAATCCAAAGAGGACCACACCAATATACATCATAATTAAAATTCCAAGAGCAAGACAAAGAATATTAAAAGCAGCAAGAGAAAAGCAGGTAATTACCTATAAAGGAGCACCCATACGGTTGTCAGCTGATTTCTCAACAGAAACCACGCAGGCCAGACGGGAATGGCAAGAAATATTCAAGGTGATGAATAACAAGAACCTACAGCCAAAAATACTCTACCCAGCAAAGCTATCACTCAGAATCGAAAGCCAGATGAAGAGCTTCTCAAATAAAAAAAAGCTAAAGGAGTTCATCACTGCCAAACCAGAATTATATGAATTGCTGAAGGGGGTTATTTAGGAAGAGGAAGAAGATAAAGATAGAAATTATGAACAACAAATACGTAACTATAAACAAGTGAATCTAAAAACCAAGGGAAGTAAAAAACATGATGAACAATATTAACTGGTGAATATAACAGAATCAGAGGTATGGAAGGGGAGTGGACTGACGATTCTCAGGGAAAAGGGGAGTGAAGGGTGGGGAAAGAGACTGAACAAAAATTGCACCTATGGACGAGGACAGTGGCGGTGTGGAAAGGGCAGAGGGTGTGGTGGGAACCTGGTGAAGGGGAGCAATTGGCGGGGGTTAGGCGGAAGAGGAACACATTTGTAATAATCTGAACAATAAAGATTTATTTTTTAAAAAATGTATAGGGTGTATGCTGCCACTAATGAAACTTTGAAAAAAGGAAATATTCATAGTTACTTTTGAACTATATTAATGTATTTTCTTGCAATCTTAATTGTACGCATTAGGTTGTGCTCATGGTTTTTCTTCTTTTTGCAGTAAGCAGAATTCTAATAATACTTTTGTACGGTTTTATATTTTGCTGTTCTCATATCATTTATATTCTGTAGTATTGCACATACTTAACAAGCCAGTTTAAATGGCTACTTAATATGCCATCAAATGGGTATATCATTGTTTATCTAATTATTGCTTCATGTTTGGACAGTTTGTTTGCAAGTTTGTCATATTGCATATTTTGCTTTATGCCTGAAAAATTTTCTCTAATCAAGTTTTAAATATGTAAATTATAGAACTATAATTACTGGATTAGTAGGTATGAAATATTTTAAGGATATATTTTCTAAAAGCAATTTAGAGTGCCATCTTCTACTTGAGAGGATAAACTTTCTAATGTTTTAGCAATTATTCTTTAATAATTTATAGACTTATTTTAGAGATATTTCTTACATAGAATTATGATTTGGATCAAATAAATTTTTTTATAAAATGAAGTTTCTACACTGTTCAGTTTTTTTTGCTCAGCATAATGTATATTACACTGTTAACAAATCGACAATAAAGGCTGATTTTTAAAAAATATATATTTTATTGATATACATGTTCTAGTATAGTATTTGAATTTGTTCATTAAAGAGCAAGATTAATGTACTCCTGTGCCATGGCCATCTTGACCTCATAGTATTTATTTTTTTTAGTTAATGGAAATTCAGGAAGTTTCAGTGACTTACCAAAATTCACATACAGGGTAAGTAGTTTAGGTAAGATGTAATAATGTTTTATTATGAAAAATTACAAGCGTACACAAAAGCAGAGGAGTAATAGAATGTACTTCTCATCTCCCAGCTTCAGCAAGTATCAACATTTTGCTTTTCTTGTTGCATTAAAAAAAAAAAACTTTAAAAAGCTTTATTGAGGTATAATTAATATATAATGAAGTACACATATTTAAAGTACTTGACATATTTGGTGCATGTATAGAACTTGCAAGCACAACACAATCAAGATAATAAACACAACACATCCAGCACTACCAAGAATTTCCTTGTGTTCCTTTTTATTCCTCCTTCGCTGCTTCTCCTACTCACTTCCCCACACAAGTTAGCCACTAATCTGTTACTATAGTTTAGTGTACATTTTATGGAATTTTATGTAAATGGAATCATTGAGTATGTACTCTTTTTGTCAGACTTTTTTCAGTCAGCACAATTCTTTTGAGATTCATCCATAATACTGAATATATTAGCAGTGCTTTTTTTGCTGTGTAGTATTACATTGTATGAGTATGTCACAATTAAAAAAATATGTCACAATTTTTTTATTCATTTATCTGTTGATGGACATTTGAATTACTTCCAATTTTTGGATAGTATTGGTAAGGCTTCTGTGAACAATTGTGTATAGTTTTTGTATGAATATGTGTCTTTATTATTTCTATTTTTAACTTATATTTAGTAGTGGGATAATGAATTATATAATAGATATATGTTCAGAAACTGCCAATGTATATGAGAATTCTAGTTCCCTCTGAATGTTTTCTAATACTTGGTATGATTGGTCTTTTTTAATTTTTAATTTTGGAATAAATATGTAGTGGTATCTTGTACTTTGCACTAATTAATGATATTGAGCCCTTTTGCCATTTACATACCTGCTTTGATGGTGTCTGTTCAAATATTTTGCCAAACTTTAAAAACTGAGGTGTTTGTTTTCTTATTATTGTATGTTGACTTCTTTATGTATTCCGTATATAAGCCCTTAATATGATTTGCGAGCATTTTCTCCCAGCCTGTGACTTTTAAAAATATATATATTTTTATTGATTTGAGAGAGGAAGTAAGGGGGAGAGAGATAGAAACATCAATAATGAGAGAGAATTATTGATCTGTTGCCTACTGCACACCCCACATTGGGGGGTTGAGCCCACAAACCAAACATGTGCCCCAACCAGGAATCCTACTGTCATCTCCTGGTTTATAGGTCAATGCATTGAGCCACACTGGCCAGGCAGTCTTTTGATATTATGAACATTTTTTCCTAAGGTCACAAGTTTTCAGTTTTGATGATATTTATCAATTTTTTAAACTTATAAATTCTGCTTTTGATGACATATCTAAGAAATCTTTGCTTAATCCAAAATCACAAGATTTTTCTCTTATTTTCTTCTTGAGGTTTTTGGTTTTGGAACCATTTGGTCCTATGGCCCATTTTGAGTTCATTTTTATTTTTGACTTAAGATATGAATTGAGGTTCATTTTCTTAGTATATGGATGTTCAGTGATTCCTGCACCATTTGTTGAAAATATTTTTTTCATCATCTTTATACAAACTTTTGAAACCAGCTGTCCATTCACTTTTGAAAAAAAAAATAGAATGATTTAAAGCAAATGCCAACATAATGCTGTTTACACCTACATGTACTGCCATTATGCATCTCTAATGGATAGCACTGATTTTTAGAAACATAACATTCCAGTATTGTATGTAACAAACTTAACAGTATTTACTCAATATCATCTAATATTCAATCCATATTTAAATTTTCTAGGTTGTTTGAAAGATAGTTTTTTAATGGAGGATCTGTTCAAATCAAAATTGAATTTGGCTGTGTCTCCTAAGTATTCTTTTATTATTTTAACAGTCCTCCCACCAGCCTTTTCCTTCCTGTTATTAATTAGTTTGCTTTCTTGTTATTGTTTTACTGATGATCCAACATTTTAGACACTTCTTACTGATTGCTTCCTTGAATGTTTAACTTTCTCCTCTATTTCCCCTAGATATAAACTGGTAGATATATCAAATTTGGAACTTCATTAGATTCAAGTACATTTTTAAAAGTCTTAAGTATACCATATATGTAGTGACTGTGTAGTACTTACTGCTGTAGTACAGGAACAGACGTGTCTGGGTTATTCAGAGAGTTTAGGTGGTGTCAACCTGAATTGTAAAGTTCCCTATTCTCTTTTCACCTTACACTGTAAATTTCTTTCTTTATTTTTTCTTTTCATTTAAAAAAATTTATTAAGGTATTATATGTGTACATAGCTTACCATTGCCCCCTCCTCACCTCCCATACATGCCCTCCCTCCCCAGAGTTTTGTGTTCGTTGGTTGTATATGCATGCATACTAGTCCTTCAGTTGATCTCTTATCTCCCCCAGATCTCCCTCCCCTCCCCGCTGTCATTTGGCAGTCTGCTTGTTTTAAGGTGACTATCTCGGGACCACAAGAATAGAATCCGCTCCTCCTTCTCCTCCTCTTCTTCCTCCTCCTCCTCCCCCTCCTCCGGGTCCCACCGCTTCCCTGGGCACACGGCTCTCCCGGGGCACATGTAAATTTCTTTATAGCATTCATTAATGATCCTTGCCTAGACCCATTATTTCATTAGAGGTTGTAATATGGTGATTTTTCTAATTCTATTGTTTTTTTTTGCATTTATTAGCTAAAATTGTTCTTAAAAACACACACCTTAATCTCATCAATTATGAATTTATAGTATAAACAAGCAGCTAAGTGTGTGGTTTACAGGTCCTCATTTTTTTTTAATCAGTTTTCAAAATAATGAGTTGGTTTAAGCAGCCTTCAATGGTGACAAATAAAGGGTTTATTTATTTATATCATTATTATGTCGCACATAGTATATATATATATATATATATATATATATATATATATATATATATATATATATTTGATGTGTTTCAACCCATGGATGTCATCATTCTTTTTGATGCTCAAAATGCTTTTTAAGTTGGCTCCTGTGTCTTTTATTGTGACACTTTCATACTTTGAATAAAGGGATTTGAACCTAGGTTTATTTAACTTCAAAGGCAGTGTTCTTCCCACTGTTATCGTACCTTCTTTAAGAAAGCTCTTAAAGAATAGATGAGACTTAAATGGCACAGTTGAGGGGGGCATTTGTTGGGATAGGGTTTTGATGCAGGAGTGTCAGCCTCAATGAACATAGGTCTAACAGGAAGGCAAAAGGCACTTGAGGCACAAGGGTCTGGGCTATGAAGCGCTTGGAGGAAAGGAACATAGGCCAGAAACATAGTACCAAGGACTTTGCTAGCTGGGTGGAGGGATTTGGTCTTTTTAATACTTAGGTGGCAGGTCATGGGATTAAATTGATGATATTTTGTTTCTCACATGAGATTGGAAGAAAATTATTTTCGAAAGAAGGCCTCTTGATTGCTGTTTTCATTGGAGTTTGCAAAGAAAAACTCAGCCCAAGAGCCACTATCATCTAAGTAAAGCCTGGAAATAACCACTTGTTGAGTGATGATTAACTTTTTCAGGACCCTATGATCCTTAACTGTTCATCTTTTACACGTGATATACTTATGTTGAATTTGAATCAGTGGGGAGAGGTGTGATTGTGTGTGTGTATTTGTGTAATATTTATGTAGTGATAATCAAAGTATATTTAAGTATTTTATTTCTGTTGGCTTACTGTTGCTTGATTTAATTGGCCTATTACATTACTGGCTATGTTGAAGCACAAGAACTAATTATGGATTGATGTGCTTTATCATATTTTAGTGTAATATCTGGCTAAATATTCACTAAATTTTATTTACTGATTTCTAGGGCCCCATGGTTATGAATGTGCTTCAATTCCATAATGCCTCCTGCTATGGCAGACATCCTTGACATCTGGGCAGTGGATTCACAGATAGCATCTGATGGCTCCATACCTGTGGATTTCCTTTTGCCCACTGGGATTTATATCCAGTTGGAGGTACCTCGGGAAGCTACCATTTCTTCTATTAAACAGGTATGATAATACTAGAATTTCTATAAATGTTTTTCAATTATGGAAAGTATAATGTAAACCAAAGGATAAATTTGAGAGACTTTTAACCTTCAGTTCATAACATTTAAAAATTTTGATTTGTGCTTTATCTCTTATGAACATTTAAAACGTCCTCATTCTTTTTTATTTTATTGAATTATTACACAGAGCGGAAGAGAGAAGGATAGAGAGTTAGAAACATCCATGAGAGAGAAACATCGACCAGCTGCCTCTTGCACACCTCCCACTGGGGATGTGCCCACAACCAAGGTACATGCCCTTGACCGGAATTGAACCTGGGACCTTTCAGTCCACAGGCCTACCCTCTATCCACTGAGTCAAACTTGGTTTCGGCAATATCCTCATTCTTATCCCCACCTTTAATTTTAAAAAATCCATATGTGATACCTGAATTAAGGAAAATAAGCTTATGTTAGCTAGTTTGAAATATTTGTTCAGTTTATTAAAAGGAATTTGACATTGTCAAAGATGGTATTATTTTTAGTTAAAATCTTTATATTTACAATCTTTGAGTTTATTATGCTTTCCCCCCCCTCTGTGATTTTTGGTTGCTTATCTCATTACTTCTCTTCTTTTCCTTCTCCTTCTCTTCCTCATTTCTGTCCTTAACCCACTACTTTTCATGGTGACTCTTGGGGAAGAAAAAGTTTTCTGCTATTCACTAGATTTATTTCCCCCCTCAGTAATGAATGGTTATCCTCATTTGGAAGCTGTTTCTTTTGTATGACAAGGCTTGCCTGTTTTGTTGGATTACTTTTTCAAGTGAATAGATGAGCGCCATTGATTTGTGAAGACTCTGACACATAAATGAAATTGTTTTTCTAAACTTTCTCTTTAATGTTTTTCAAGTAGCTGAACCCAATATAGAAAGTAAGGGTTATGCCGAAACCGGTTTGGCTCAATGGTAGAGCGTCGGTCTGCAGACTGAAAGGTCCCGGGTTCGATTCCGGTCAAGGGCATGTACATTGGTTGTGGGCACATCCCCGGTGGGGGGTGTGCAGGAGGCAGCTGGTCGATGTTTCTCTCTCATCGATCTTTCTAGCTCTCTATCTCTCTCCCTTCCTCTCTGTAAAATATCAGTAAAATATATATATATTTTTTAAAAGTAAGTTTTATGATATTTAAAGGAAAAGTATTTATGACAAACTTTTAAAAAATATGTTTATTGATTTATAGAGAGAGCGGAAGAGAGAGCAACAGAGATATAGAAACAGTAATGACAGAGAAACATCATTGATAAGCTGCCTCCTGCATATCCCTTCAAGGGATTGAGCCTGCAGCTTGGTCATATGCCCTGACTGAAATTGAACTGAGATCTCTTGGTTCCCTCCCCTGCAGGCCTGTTTCCCCAAATGCCTCCCCGCATGCTGGTCTGCCCCCCCCCCCAACTGTCCTCCCCTGCAGGTCTGCCCCCCCCCAACTACCTTCCCTTCTGGCCTGCCCCCCCCCCCCCCAACTGTTCTTCCCTGCATGCCTACTCCCCCAACTGCCCTCTCCAGTAGACCTGGATATCTCCCAACTGCCTTCCCTGCTGACTTGATTGCCCACAACTGTCCTCCCCTGAAGGCCTTGTTCCCCTCTGAACTGCTCTCCCCTGCTGGCCTGCCCCCTCCCCAATTGCTCTCCTCATCAGGCCTGGTCCCCCCAACTGCCCTCCCCTGCTGGCCTGAGTCCCCCCCCCCCCCCGAAATTGCCCTCCCCTGTAGACCTAGACATCCCACAATTGCCCTCCCCTGCTAGCCTGGCCTCCCCCAACTGCCTTCATCTGCTGGCCCGGTCACTTCTAACTGCCCTCCTTGCTTGCCTGATCGCCCACAATACCCTCCCCTGCAGGCCTGGTCTTCCCCCCAACTGCCCTCCCTGCAGGCCTGGGTCCCCTCCAACTGCCCTCTCTGCTGGCCTGGTCACCCCTAACTTTCCACAACTTCCCTCCCCTGCAGGCTATCTTGTGGTGGCCATCTTGTGTCCACATGGAGGCAGCCATCTTTGACCACATGGAGGTGGCCATCTTGTGTCTTAGTGTGATGGTCAATTTGCATATTACTCTTTTATTAAATAGGATGAGAATTTGCCATGGTTTTAACCTAGGTCTCTTCAGCTTCTGGTTTTTGCACTAGCTGTAGTTAAAATATACAATCCCATCTTACATTTGTAGGGTGATTATTTTGTATGATCTCATCTAGAAGACCTGGGGAGAGGTGAAGAGAAATTGACTGTGTTCATTCTGACAGGGCAATATTAATAAAGTGACCCCTCGTAAATAGAAAAGAATGCAGGACAAAAATAACACACGTTTTATATGGGGGTGATGATAAACACTTTAAAATTTCTCAATGATTGGTTGCCTCCTGCATGTGCCCCAGGGCTGGAGATTAAGGCAGCAACCTGGGAATTGAACCCAAGACCCTCCTGTGCACAGGCCAGTGCTCTAATTACTGAGTAACACCGGTTAGGGCTCTTTTGCAATTTTTTATTTTAAAGAAACACACCTTAATATGTCTTTGATAGCTTTCCATATTTCTATTTTATATTTATAGTTCTTTAATGTTATACAATTTATTTAACCAATCTCTTACTGATGAACATTTGTCTTATCTTCAGTTTTTGAAATAGTGGTACAGTGAGTACCTTTGTAGATGTGTCTTTGTGCACTTAAGCAAGTGCCATTTTAGAAACTGTCTTATTTATATCCTGCAGATGTTGTGGACACAGATTCATAATTACCCAATGTTTAACCTCCTTATGGAAATTGACTCCTATATGTTTGCATGTGTGAATCAAACTGCTGTATATGAGGAGCTCGAAGATGAAACAAGAAGACTCTGTGATGTCAGACCTTTTCTTCCAGTTCTCAAATTAATAACTAGAAGTTGTGACCCAGGGGAAAAATTAGACTCAAAAATTGGAGTCCTTATAGGAAAAGGTAACTAAAATTTTTTCTAATATGAATTCTTAACATGTTTTTGTGTGATACATACAAACACATAGTAAGTATGATTTAAGACATTGCTTTGCAAAGTGTGGTCCACAGACCAGTGATGGCCTGTAAATTGTTACCAGTTACTGAGACAAGTACAGAAATCAGGAATAAAAACTCCTCTGATGATGTGATAGTACCACAATATCCAAGGGCTTAAGTTTTATTTTTATTTTTCGAGTGATTTATTTTTATTTTATAAAAATACTGTTTTGTTTTTTTTAAACAGGTTGTAAAGAAAATATGTTCCTTTGCCTCAGATAGTTTGAGAAGTCCTTTTCTAAGAGATACTGAACTGCTCCTATAGTATGAACATAATTTTTTAAAATATATTTTATTGGTTCTTTTAAAAAAATTATCTTTATTGTTAAAAGTATTATAGATGTCCCCCTTTTACCCCATTGACCTCCCCCATCCTGCCCCTACTCCTCCATGAACATAATTTACATAGAACTAGAGGCCCAGTGCATCCACTGGAGAGGGGTTCCTTCAGCCCAGCCTGCCCCCTCTCACCATCCGGGAGCCCTCAGGGGCCGGAGGCAACTCAGTGATCAGGGAAAGGTGATACCCCATCACACTTCTGTTGCTGCCACTGCCGGCAGTGCAAGCTTCAGCCTGCCCTAGTTACCTGAGCCTCAGGCAGCCCTGGGCAGCTGGGCACCCGCCATTCGAGACTTGCCTGCACCTTGGGCCTTCCCTCGGTGGCGGGGCAGCTACCATCCAAGGCTTGCCTACACCTCGGGGGCTGGGGAACTGAGAGGACTAGGGGACTTCGGAGGCAGGTGAGCAGAGCAGCCAGGCCCGTCTGGGGGTGGGCCCGGCCTTGCTTTTTACCTGCCACTCAGCCGTGCTGAGGGGACTTGGCGCCACCATCTTGTGGCTCTGGGCACCACCCTCTTTGATGGTGTGGCAGTCAATTAGCATAGTTCCTCCTTATTAGCTATGGGTGCTGCCATCTTTGAGGGCGTGGCAGTCAGTTAGCATATTCCCTCCTTATTGGCTGTGGGTGCCACCATCTTTGTGGGCAGGATGGTCATTTAGCATATTCCCTCCTTATTGGCTGTGGGTGCCACCATTTTGTGACATTGTGAGGGTTAATTGGCATGTTCCCTTTTTATTAGATAGGATTCTCTATGCCAACCAAGACTTTAAGCTGATAAATTTCCATAAGTAACCTATATTATTGACAAATTTTACTCCATAACTAAAGTTATCTTTAAGAAGTTAATTTTGTAGTGAGTCAAGATACAGCATATCTATAGTGTTCTTTGCAAATTAATTTCAGGGAGAATTGTTAGTAACAAAATAAAAAAACAAGTACAAATCTCTCTTCTGTAGTAATCTCAGAGTCCAGTATGTACTATTAATATCCTCTTCCCTTAGATAAGATACCAATATGAAGTGAGTAGCATAGGGTAATTGAGGAAGAGACTTGGAAGTTTAAATACAAAACCAAAAAATCTACTGGAGATTATTGGATCTGGGTTGGCTACCTATGTTAATCAAATTTAGTATTAGAGTATAATATAGTACCATCTCAAGAACCATCCCATTTAAAATAGTATTCTTTGATCTTGACTTAAAGTAATTCAGGGTAGCCATAATTACACTGTGAGGCTGACCTCTTCCCTTTGAGTACTTAGAACAGAACCCTGTTGATTTGCTAATGGCACCCTGTTCTTTAAAATGTTTGATTACTTCAGAGGATAGCTTGTTAGCTTCTGGCAATAATTCCCCCCCCCACACAATTAAATAGATATGTAATTACATTACCATACAGATTTTTTCTTATATATTACTAGGCTTCATAGAAAGCATTTTTTTCCCATTTTCTCCAAATGCTCTAAAGATTTTTATAGGTTATTAATTTTCTCCATTAGAAAAAGTTTTTTCTTCACTTGAAGAATATATGGAAAAGTAGAAAGAATTAAAAATTACTGATAATCTTTTATCTTCTAGGATAAGACTAAGCACTTGATAATATTTTGATATATCTTAAACATTTGGTAATTCAAAAGAGTAGCTACTACAGAGATAGCTAACTTTCTTCGGAATATAGGTATCTTTTTAAAATTTACCATCTTTTCAACCTTTAGTTCACTGTGTTCCCTTCTGGTCTTGATTTATAAAACATAGGATTCATTAGCTATCATTATCTCTACCCAAACTTGCCAAATTTAATAAATAAAATATAGGTGATCCAAATATTACATAGGATATATTTATGCTAAAAAAACTATTCATTGTTTACCTAAAATTGAAATAGAATTGGGCATGCTATTTTTCTTTGGCAAACCTAACTTTACCTTACTACAGCACATGAAATATGTATATTAGAATTTAATTTCTCTATCTATAAGCAATGTATTATCTTTCACTCAGAATCATAAAGCTTATTGTATAATTTTATTTTGCAGTGTGCTTGCAATTTAAAAGATCAGCATGTAAGAAGTGTTTTACTATGTTAACTTAAATAGTTATATAACTTTAGATCTTTAGCATCTCTAGAAAAACTGGTGTTTTGATCATATACACAAATTTAAATGTTAACATTCATTTAAGAAGTTAAATAAGTCTTTTAATGTTTTAGAACCAATTTTCACTTTAAATACCTAACAAGTAAATTTTTGCAATTGTTGTTTTGTATTTCATGACTACAACTGGGTGTAGTGAGGTCATGCCTCCTGGCAAAACAATAAACAATTATTTCAATTTAACTCCAGGAACAAGTTTGCTGACACCTCCTCCCCAAAGAAAACAATAGAACCTTTACAGATATAACTGCCTAGTGGGTCTAAAAATACCCTCTTTTTTTATTATTTTCTTTTCTTTTTTTAATTCTAAATTATCATTTATAGAGCAGTTCAACCAGTGAGCCACACCAGCTGTGCTACTTTTAGTATTTTATTTGGCTATTCATTGATTTTGTATAATATTTACCTGCCCAGTTTTGTTTGCTTAATAAAGTCAATTATCTATATAAGTTTTCATGGAATATGTTTTATATTCTCTTTAATATTAGCTACTCAAAATGACTACTTTAAAAAAATGTGTTTAGGTTTGCATGAATTTGATGCCTTGAAGGATCCTGAAGTGAATGAATTCCGAATAAAAATGCGTAAATTCAGTGAGGAAAAGATTCAGTCACTTGTGGGATTGTCTTGGATGGACTGGCTAAAACAGACATATCCACCAGAGCATGAATCATCCATCCTTGAAAACTTAGAAGATAAACTTTATGGAGGAAAGCTTATCGTGGCTGTGCATTTTGAAAATTGTCAGGTAAAATAAATAAATATTTTGTAATAAATCTGTGACTTTTACCTAAATACAGCTCCACCCTCAGAGGAGGCTCTTGCTTGCCTAGAAAATTTTTATAAAGAACATTTTTATTTAATTTTTATTTTTATATATTTTTATAGATTTCAGAGTGGAAGGAAGAGTGAGAGAGAGAAATAGCAATGATAAGAGAGAATCACTGATTAGTTGCCTCCTGCATGCCCTATTCTGGGGATCGAGCCTGCAACCTGGCATGTGCCCTGACTGGGAATCAAACCGTGACTACTGATTCATAGGTTGATACTCAACCACTGAGCAACACTGGCTGGGCAAGAGTATTTTTAGATTTAGTGTGGAAATATATTTAGGATTATAGTAATAATCTAAAGTGACATATTCTTTGCTCATATATGATTTTTTGATGCAGTGTTATGTTAGCAAACTGTACTGTTTTTGAAGAGTTTTTATATTTTCAATGGGTTATAAAAAAGTAAAGAATTTTAAAGGGATATTAAAAAGAAAAGAAAGAAAATATGCGACAAAGATACATGTCTTCAAAGTCTGGTCCTTTACAGAAAAATATTTGCTAACTCCTATCTAGATAATGTTCTTTAGTGCAGATATTTTCTTTTCTCACGTGAATTTTTTCTTGTCTATAAAATGAAAGGTTTGGCCAAATGATCCCCCCCCAAATATTCTTGTATTTGTTGATATGTAAATTAAGTACTGATTTGGAGTTGGACATTTCCATGTATGTTTATACAATTAATCTGCATCTGAAAGTTCTGAGCAATTTTATAAACTGGATTATGTTATACTACCTTTGTATTATTTTATTATTTAGGGTCAGCCTTAGGATTAGTGTAGAAGTTAAAATAGTTTTATTCTTCAATTACTATGATAACAATGACAAAAACCATTATCTATAGCCATTCTATTTTGAGTACTAATACTATGCCTGGATCTATGAAAGGAATTTTAATATATTTGCTAGTTCTCACAACTCTATAAAGTGAAGTTATTTTCTCCACATTGTATACGATGTGAAGAAACAGAAAAGAAGATAAATTTGGTTATTTATGCCAGGCTTCATAACTGGCCAGTGGTAGAACAAGGATTTTATCCTGGTGTTTATGGCTTTATCCAGTCCTACCACCTTTCAAACAGCATGTTATAAGTATTTATTAGGACAAATATGAGAAAAGGATCCTGCCTTCTGGCATTTTACAAAGAAAGTTTGTGTAGGGAACAAAAACGATTTGCTACTCTATCCAGAGATGTGTTGAGATTAAAGTTCAATTTGAGCCAAGATTAGGATATCATGAGGTGTCAAGATCAAATTTAAAATATTGCTTAGTGAATTCTGCACTATTGGAAGATCTGGAATAGGGAATTTTACTGTTAAGAGATTATTAGAATTTAAGTTAAAAACAGTAGAATTTAACTTGAACACAGCCTGGATTTCTAGACCAGTTTGAATTTAATTAAGTACTAGAGGCCCGGTGCACGAATTCGTGCACGCTGCAAGGAAATTAATTAGAAAAAATATTTTAATATCACTGTTTGCCCTTTCTCTATAAAAGAAGTGTGAACCAAATTCATGATCGAAAATGACAGATTGAAACACATGTGTGCGATTGGCGCCAGTGAGAGCTTTATATGTATTGTGCATGCATGAATCAACTTAGCCTTTTATATATATAGAATAAACTTGCCTAATTAAATCTGCTTTCTGATTTAGCTCAACTTTTTCCAGCCCAGTGAAGCACCCCAACTTCACTTTCAGGTAATGTTAGCAACACAGTAAATATCAACATGAAGCAGATTATTATTGTAGATCATGCAGGGAAAACAAAGGGTAAAATATTTAACTGCAGCAGTGTAAGACTATATTCTGTGCAGTGAGAAAACCTGAAGTTATTTTCAAGGCCCACCATTTCTTCTTTTCATTTGGGTGAAGTTTCCAGGCTTTCTAAATCAATGTTTTCCAGCTAATGAAAAGAGTCTCCTATCTATCTACTGAGTCTCCTGTCTATCTACTCCAAGACTTCTGTGAGGATCAAATGCGATGAGGTACAGGAAAATGCTTCTCAGACATTTGGTTAAGGGGTAAAATGTTTCCACCTGGCTATAAAGCAAGTCAGGTTCCTGGGCTAAAGATTCTCCAAGGAGACTAGTCTCTAGGGAGAAGAAGCCAGGCATTGCTATATAATTTCATTACCCAGTGCCCACAGCCACCGTTTCTGGCTGGGCTGGGCTATGGGCTGCTTTTTGCGCCATGGGGTCTTGGCAGCATCAGCTGCAATTTGGTGGGCTGTTGCTCCAGGGTGGTGGTGGGGCCTGTGTCCCACTTGGGAGAAGTCAAGTGTTGCTTTGTAGGCACCAGATTTGCAGTGCCAGTGTGCATCACTGCAGCTCCTGCGTTGAGCGTCTGCCCTCTGGTGGTCAGTGTGCATCATAGCAACTGGTTGAATGGTCAGACACTTAGCATATTAGCCTTTTAGATAGATGGTTGATTGATAGATAGATAGATAGATAGATAGGGCAAATCTCTACTGGACCCAAATTTTAATGTAATCATCATTGTAACTAAATATATGTGAAAAGAAGTATTTTGAAGTTAGAAGAGGAATGGAGATAATTCAGATATCATACTAGATTTCAAGTAGTCATAGAATTTACCACTGAAAGGAGTTTAGAGATCATGAGATTGTCTTACAGTTTTATATTTTTGATGAGTTTATATATGAAATAGAGAGTAGGATCATAAAGTAATTCTATTAAATAGTATGGGCTTTATCATTCAGACCTGTGTTGTTGAATACAGTAGCTAAAAGTCCAGCCATGGGCAAACTACGGCCCCGTTTGGCTGTTCTATCTGGCCTGCGGAGCCGAAAGAGCGGAGGGTTCTCTTGTTCTCCCCTCTGCTTCTTCACCAGCAGCCCAAGATGAGAGTGCCAGCATGGTCAGGTTGCTTTTGTTCCAGCCCTCAGGTCCAGTTTAAGAAACCATTGTGGCCCTCGAGTCAAAAAGTTTGCCCACCCTTGTACTAGTCACGTGTAATTTTATGTAAAAATTCATTTGTGACCACTGCTTTCTTCACAGTAGACACATATTGAGCCAGTTGTGGGTATTGGTTAATGTACTAGAAGGCACATATTTTTATTATTAAGGTTCTATTTGTGTACCACTGCTTTAAACAGTTATAAGCAATTGCATTATGTTAAAAGAGACTATATCTTTTTGCTGCTCTTCTTTTAAAGATAGATTACTTTCTAAGTTGGGTGATGGTTAGTTTTGAGGTGAATAGTACAAGAGTTAGATCAAATAAGAAGCTGTATTGCTCTTTAGGAGAATGTAGAGAATCATTGAAGTAGAAGAGTGTTACTAGAGAGGGAAAGAAGGTGACCATTGTTATGGGAACTGAGGTAGAGAAGTGGTATGACTTATCAAGTGACTTTGTGGATCTTAGTTCCTGTGCTATGATGCACAGGCACCAACTCAGAAAATACATAAGAGTAAAAATACCGGAGAAAATAGATTGGAAGACCCAGTAGGTTTAGGTCTTACAAGTTTGAATTTGAGATACCTTATAGAAAAGGGAGGTGGTGTAGATTAATTTGGTGGTAATTACTGCAAAACCAATTTCAGGTCAGGTTAGAGAGTCTATATATATAAAAGGCTAATATGTAAAGTGTCCCTCCAGCCAGCCGACTGGTTGCTATGATGCACACTGACTACCAGGGGGCAGGTGCTCACACTTAATGCAGGAGCCACCGTGATGTGCACTGGCCATTTATCGAGAAATAGCAGCGTGGATCTGGTGCCAACAAAGCAACACTCAGCTTCCCCCAAGTGGGACACAGGCCTCGCCACCACCCTGGGACAACAGCTCACCAAATCGCAGCTGAAGCTGCCATGGTGGGAAAACGTGGCTCACAGCCCAACCCAGCCCGGAATCGGTGGCTGTGGGCACCGGATAATGATATTAGGTAGTAATGCCCGGCTTCCACTCCCTAGCAACTAGCCTCTTTGGAGTTTATTCACCCAAGAACATGACTTGCTTTATAGCCAGTTGCAAATATTTTACACATTAACCAAATGTTTGTGAAGCATTTTCCCATGCCTCATCTCATTTGATCCTCTCAGAAGTCCTGGAGTAGGTAGATAGAAGACTCAGTAGAATTCTATTTTCTTTTCATTAGCTGGAAAATGGAGATATAGAAAGTTGAGAAACTTGACCCCACTGAAAAGAGACCTTGAAAATGATTTCAGGCTTTCTCACTGTGCAGAATATAGTCAAACATTGCTGCAGTTAAATATTTTACCCTTTGTTCTCCCTGTGTGATCTACAATAACTATCTGCTTTGTGTTGATATTTACTTCTGTGTTGCTGACAATTCCCTGAAAGAGAAGTTGGTGTGCTTCACTGGGCTGGGAAAAGTTGAGCTAAATCAGAAAGCAGATTTAATTAAGCAAGTTTATTCCATATATATAAAAGGCTAGTTGACTCGCCCATGCTTGATACATAGAAAGCTCTCACTGGCGCCAATTGCACGCATGTGTTTCTATCTGTCATCGTGGATAATGAATTTGGTTGACACTTCTATTATAGAGAAAGGGCGAATAATGGTATTAAAATATTCTGATTTCCTTTCAATGCGTATGAATCCATGCACCAGGCCACTAGTGTTCTAATAATCATAGTTGTCCAGGGTAGCAGTTGGTTGCTGTGAGAGAGAGTAGCTTTCTTATATCTTTGATATATGATCATTTGGTGTGAAATTATTTTGCTATATTATAGGATTCAGGTATTATTAAACAATCTTTAATATCTCTACCTTTGGGATTTATGCGTAGGTTTAATAATATTCCATCACAGCTATATCTCCATTTTTCATCAGTTAAAATTTCTATTTTAAAAAATATATTTTATTGATATTTTACAGAGAGGAAGGGAAAAAGCTAGAAAGCTAGAAACGTTGATGAGAGAGAAACATCTACCAGCTGCCTCTTGCACATCCCCTACCGGGGATGTGCCCACAACCAATGTACATGCCCTTGACCAGAATCCAACCTGGGACCTTTCAGTCCGCAGACCGATGCTCTATCACTGAGCCAAACCGGTTTCGGCTCTATTTCTTTTTAAATGTTTATAAAATCAGACAAAAAAAATTTAAAGTATGGTTCAATTAGTATAAAGTAAAATCTCTTCTTACTAGTGACTACATATAACTCTTTTATTAATACAGACTAAAGAAACAGAGTTTTGGGTAGCTTTTTAAAAGAGGCATATTTACTGGAAAATGCATGTGATTAACTACCTGAAGATAAATTTTAGTTAAATATTATTAAACTTTAGTTAAATATTTATCTGACTTGTGGAAACTGTGGCACACTGTATAGCGTAAGATGAATTGCAAATTAACAGAAATCTTAGCATATTTGGCATGGACACAGTATATTTAGAAAACAAAGATTTACTGAAATATTAAATCTAAACAATGTACATATCTAAATATTATGTATGACTATTTATAATGTAGTAATACGTACAAATGTAAAGAGTGTTTTGTTTTTAGCACAAATGTTTAATTGTGGTGTGTGTGTTTTTCTACCTCTCTTTAGGATGTGTTTAGCTTTCAAGTATCTCCTAATATGAATCCTATAAAAATAAATGAATTGGCAATCCAAAAACGTTTGACTATTCATTGGAAAGAGGATGAAGTTAGCCCCTATGACTATGTGCTGCAAATCAGTGGGAGAGTAGAATATGTATTTGGTGATCACCCACTAATCCAATTCCAGGTATGAGTGTTAACTCTCAATTTACCAGTGAGTGTGTGTGTGTGTGTGTGTGTGTGTAACAATTTGACAATTTAAATTTCTGATATAAAAGTGTGTTAACTATAGTCAGCATTTGGAACCTACAGAAAATTATACTCAAATAATAGCCACAATCCTACCTCCCTCCGAGTTAATCATTGTTAACATTTTGGCATGTTTTTGTCATTTTACTCAAAGTTACATGTATTTTGGCATTACGTGTGTATCTATAATGTTTTTTCTGCTTTTTTGATGGTTTCAGTGTCATAATTTCATATAGTATTATGAATTCTTATACAGTTTGTTATAGCTGCCCACTCTTGCATCATATAAACAATGATTTAGATATGAAATATTCTGGGGGAAGCAAAACAAAATATTTTCATTAAATGGCCACTAATTGAATTATATAAAAACTTATTTGCAATGATCTGTTAACTAGGTAAACTAATATTAAAAAATTCCATTAAGTATTTTAAAAATTTTCAATTTAAGCCTAAAATTATATGTGTAATTCCCCCACCACTCCTCCCCCACCTTTTTTGTTACTTCCATATATGGTAGAAATTTTGTAAGAATTAAGTTTCACCATTCTCCAAAAGTCTTTCCTTTCTTTTCGGTTATTTATTACCATTTAGTCATGAATTCTCTGCTTATATGTGTTATGAAAGGCACTGAAGTGCCTCAGATTATTTTTGGAGTAAAGTGGAGTTTAAATAAGATATGTGCAATCCACTACCTATTCCCCCACCATATGGTATGCTATTTAAAGGATAGGAACCTAGCTTTGCCTTCAAGGCATTTAAGGATTATTTTTTGAAATTACATTTGGAGACTAAAAAATGATCTTTATATTAAGAACAATAAGCTGAGTGCCAAGTTAGATAAATAACAAAATTTTAGAGTAATATGTGATCGCTTTTATTTTTGTTTTATTTTGAGAAAGAGGAATACGGGCATGCCAAATATTAAGTGATGTTTGAGAATAAAGACCTGTGATTTATTAGAAGGAAATAGGGAATTTTACACCTTTGTTTTCAGACTTTTGGTGTAACCTTTAATTCTTATGCTTTAGTAAGTAGGAAGTCTAACAGTGATGATAACTTTGTGCACGGCTTCGGGAGCTGTGCATTCTGATAGTAAGTGCTTGAACTTTGGCTCATAAGAGGAAGAAGGAAGATGTAAAGTGCTTGGTGGGCATAGAAGTACTGCATTCTTCCCTTCATGTTTTGCCATATTTTAAGTAGCCTCCTGCTTCTTCTTCTTCTTTTTTTTAAAAAAAAAATATTTTTTTTTATTGATTTTTATTACAGAGAGGAAGAGAGAGGGATAGAGAGTTAGAAACATCGATGAGAGAGAATCATCGATCAGCTGCCTCTTGCACATCCCTGTTGGGGATGTGCCCACAACCAAGGTACGTGCACTTGACCCGAATCGAACCTGGGACCTTTCAGTCCGCAGGCCGACGCTCTATCCACTGAGCCAAACCGGTTTCGGCACCTCCTGCTTCTTTAACTTAACACCTTTTTTTTTAACTTAATAAGAGGAAAGTATATTGTTTTGCAAAAAACTAGAATTTGTTATTATAAAGAAAAATAAAGTCATGTATACGTTTTTGTACTAGGTCATATTGGAAAGAAAATATACAGTATCAGCAAAGAAATATGAAGGAAATGTAATGATAAATCTTTCATAGTGAAAAGTTTTGTATGAATACATTTATCATAATATCATATAATTCCACTTATAGGCCATCCTGGAAATTTTTTTTTTTTAATTTCAAAATTATATTTTTAGTGGTTCTACATTTGAAACAATACATGGAATTATACTTTATATCTGTACTAGAGGCCCGGTACACAAAATTTGTGCACAGGGTTGGTCCCCTTAGTCCATCCTGTACTCTCTCGCAGTCCAGGACATGCCTCTTATAATCTGGGACTGCTGATTCCTAACTGCTCACCTGCCTGCCTGCCTGCCTGATCGCCCCTAACCACTTGCTTTCCTGCCTGATCATCCCTAACCACTTGCCTGCCTGCCTGCCTGATCGCCCTTAACCGCCTCTGCCTCGGTCTCTGCAGCTGCAGCTTCGTTCGGAAGGAAGTCCGGAAGATGGTTCGGCTGTCCAGTCTAATTAGCATATTATGCTTATAGATAAGAAAGTTTTTCTTTTGAGTAATACATTAGATTTCTATTTGTTTTTTAAGGAATCTTTGGTAATGTGAATATCCACATCCCTTTTTACATGCCTCTGGAGAGTCATCCTGACTTCATGGAAATAAAACCATAGCCTCAAGCTGAGAGGCCAATAATTTTTTTCCTCCTGGGAAACAGTAATGGTTGCCTGGAGCCCTGTGCTAAAAAAGTACCAGGTTTACTTTAGGGATACATAGGAAAGTGTGAGTGGACAGTTGAGATGACTTAAGAAATGGCCACATGAGTACTACATGCTAACGTTTCTTAACTGATTGGTGAAAGCTTGTACTGTGACATCAGTCTACGATGTTCATGTCATACCCTAGAAAGATATGTCTATTGTCAAACTGTCAGATAAATTAAGTGCAGAAAAGAGAAGATAAAACATCTAGACTGAGGCATATGTTTCAAGGTTTAGCCAATAAGCAAACAAACAAAAAAAGGCAGGCGGATTTAAATTCAGTTCTTAAAGATACTAGATGCATATCTTAACTCTTCCAATTTTTATACTTTAATATATTAAATGGGATAATTACTCTAATGGAGTTTTTATGAAGATTACCTATAATGTATAAGAATTGTCTAGCTCAGTTCTTATGTACTTAGATATTCAGTGAATGGTAGTTTTTTTATGATGTAACTTTATTTCTCATATTCTTGACATTAAGTTGGTTAAGATATACTTTCAAAGTCATTTTAATATAGTGCTGTTCAGCTCAATTTTATTCTCCCATTGATTTAAGTATTTGCTTGAATATCCTTACGTATTGTTTCTTGCCACTGCTAGTATATCCGGAACTGTGTAATGAACAGGACTTTGCCTCATTTTATACTTGTGGAATGTTGCAAGATCAAAAAGATGTATGAACAGGAAATGATTGCCATAGAGGCTGCCATAAATCGAAATTCATCTAACCTTCCTCTTCCTTTACCACCAAAGAAACGGATTATTTCTGTAAGTTTTATGTATGAACTTTTGCCAACCCCAAAAGGCCTGAGATTTTGTTAAATTGTACATGTAAGTCTCTCACACATGCACACACTTCTCCTTCTATGAAAACCAATGTATACAAATCCCTTTCCATTTATAATAATTATCTGTTTAGTTACTATTATTTTTCTTTACTCAATCTACTACATATAAATATAAATATAAATATAAATATGACATTTATATTTTTGTTGTTTTATGGTTCTAAATAAAAATGCCATTAAATTAGAGATATTTTTTAGATTAGAGCTGAACATAGGACTTGAGTGATTTGAGACATTATGGTAGAAAAGATAGATGTGCAGAAATAGTTGATTTACTATTATATTTCATTTCTATCAGCTTAGCTATGATAGTGTTGTGGTATATACTGAATGGCCAGATTATTATGATCTCTGAACGCATAATAATCTGGCCACTGTGTGTGTGTGTGTGTGTGTGTGTGTGTGTGTGTGTGTATGCCTGGTGCATGAATTCGTGCATGGGTGAGGTCTGGCCAGCCTGGCCAGGGAGGGGAGACATGGGCGATTCACCAGCTGCCTGCTGGTTGAACTCCTGGTCAAAGGGACAATTTGCATGTTAACCTTTTATCACATAGGATATACACTGAGTGGCCAAATTATTATGCATTCAGAGATCATAATAATCTGGCCACTCAAGTGTAATTTGCCAGTCTTATTGAATACTTTTAGACTTTAATTGTATTAAAAGAAGAAATGTTTGTGTTCATGGAAACAGTTAACACTTTTAAATAGTTATTCAGTCTTAACAAATTGTATGAGTAAGATATTATCTATATATTAATTTAAATGGTAAATTCTTAATTTATTCAAAGCTTTTAATACTATTTGTTTATGATATTTAGCTTAGTGAATCTCTTAGCAGTATTGGAATGCTGTTTGTGTTTTACTGTGAGAGTTAAGTGCTACTGGTTATGATGCTTAATTTAACATATGTGACTTTCAGTTAGTTTAGAGGTCTATTTTCATTATTTTGCCAGTGGACATGGGAATTGATTAAATGATTTCATTGTTGGCATAACATATTCATGTCTTTAATTAAAATATCTTGTACTTATTTCATTCTTTTACAGCATGTTTGGGAAAATAACAACCCTTTCCAAATTGTCTTGGTTAAGGGAAATAAACTTAACACAGAAGAAACTGTAAAAGTGAGTACTTGCTCAGATTTGAATTTGTCATCTGCTCCATTATCTAAATAACTCACTGATATGCTCAGTAAATGTCACATTGGAAATTAAATTTTATTAACATTGGTCAATTATACAAGGGTAGAATATAGCAGTTAATTATAAGACAAGAATTTTTGTTATTAAAAATGTTTTGTTTTGTTTTAAACTATTCTTTAAATATTTGGTTGGAGATATAATGGATAGATTGACATTTTCCAGTATGTTATATAAAAGAAATTGCTGTAGAACAAGGATATAGCAAGTGAAATTTAAGTTGGAACTATAGGTTATATGTTTGTATGCAAGCTTACTCTTCGTTCTTGGCCTTGCTTAGAGCTGTACCCAGCCCCCCCCCCCCTTTTTTCTTTTAAATTTGCTGAGCACAAAAAATGTAATACAATTTCCTGCAAGAAAATAGATGACTACATTATAGACCACAAGTTGTTAACACATGGAGATTTATTGCACAGCCCCATACAATTAAGTAAAGACTTAACAAGGCATTTTGTCTCAAAGTATAAAGCATGCACTTCCCCTATTTTGTTTGGTAGAAAATTAAGTGAATAGTTTTGTGACCCAAGAAAGAGATTCAGTTAGTTTGAGATGTTTGCTGGCATGACAATATATTCAGGAAGCACCTTGCCAAAGATTACCAATAGCTTGCTTTTGTAAATGGACATTAAAGATTCTTTGGGTAGCTGTCATTAAAATAAGGGTGCGTGTTTTTTCTCTTACATTTTTAGCTAGATTTGAATTTTTAATGAGTGTGTGTATACCAATTAGCCTTTGTTTTCTATTTTAATGGTAATTTTATTTTTTCCTTTAATTTAAAATTTTCTTATTATTTTCCAATTGTAAAAGTATAGCATTATTGTAACAGGTTAAAAAAAATCCAAACATGATTACAAAAAAAAGTTACTGATCTCTCCTACCGTTCTCTATCATCATATATAACCAGTATTGTGAGTGACTTCCATAATTATATAAATACAATATATACATATAGTTTGGGGATTGAGTAGGTTTTGATTGTGTTTGTTGATTGGTTGGTTTGTTAAAAAGGGATGATATTGTATGCATTATTCTACAACCTGATTTATTTACTTTATAATTCATCTTGGACTGTCATAATAGTCACTCAAGTTCCTTGGGTATTATATTTCTAGTGGCAGAAATCACATATAGGCAAGTCAATCCTTAAGTCATATGGAGTATTATATATGTTTGTATAATTTTTTCCTTGATTTGTATGTAAGGATATGTAATTTACATTGTAAAAATGGGAATTCTTGTTCTTCCCATTTGTAGTTTATTGTATTTGTCTTCTGTAGGTAATTTATGTTATTTAATTCTTGTGTAGTTCTTAAATTTTCTACGGTGTTCTATTTTATTTCTTCTGCAGAATACCAAAGAAGCCTTCACTGCCTGTTTTATTTTTTTGAGTATTACATTTTATATGTCTTTGTTAGTGGCATTTTATTTCCATAGGTTTTTGCCACCTCCCAACAGATATTTCAAGCTGAATTGATTCTGTTGTTTGTGGTCATGCTCTAAGGAGTAATAGTCTTAATGACACGTAAAATGTCTCCTAGTCCACTTCATCTAGTTTGTGAGTCTCCTCTTGCCAGCCCTCTTTATTTTTTCCATTGGGGTTATATTGTTGAATGTAAGCAAGTTAAGGCAATTATGACATGATTTATTTTTGTAGATACCCATCATTCTGTTTAATTGCTACACAAGTTAGGAGCTCCAGTACATGTTGAAAAGGAATCTGAAGGAAAAAAAAGAAGGGGGGTATGCTGCTTTACTCTTTTCAAACTTTCTGGCTAGGCCCTCCAATATATGATGTTAAATGGAAACGAAGAGAGTAGATGTATCTGTCAGGATTCTTCAGAGAAACAAACAGAACCAGTAGAATATGTGGTGGGTCAGGTCAAGGGGGCAGGGAGCAGGGACATGCAGACATGCACATACAGGCACACAATTATTTAAGGAATTAGCTCACATGATTATGAAGTTGGTTAAGTCCTGTGATCTGTAGGGATAGAGGCAAACTGGAGACTCAGAGCTCAGAATTTAATTCTATTGTGAGTCTGAAGGTTTGAGAACCAGGTGATAGTTTTGAGTAGTTCTTGTTGAAGGCTAGCAGGCTCAAGACCAGGAAGAGCTGCTGTTTCAGTTCTGACGACAGGAGAAAAGCTGATAAATCACACTCAGGCAGGAAGAATTCTTTCTTACTCTTCCGAGGGTCAGCTTTTTTTTTTTCCCCTCCTATTCTTCAACAAATTGGATTAAGGTCACCCATTTTAGGAAGGGCAATCTGCATTAGTCAGCCTACCATTTAAATGTTTATCTCATCTAAAATCCCCAAAGGAACACATAGAACATTTGGACATTGCAAGGCTTAGTAGTAGTCTTAAAGGAAAGCATTCAGTCTTATAACTTTAAGTATAAAGTTAGCTATACATTTTTCAAGATACCCTTTATTTAAGAAATTCTCTTCTCTTCCTACTGTGCTAAGAATTTGTATCCTGAAAGGGACAAAAAAAAGGTTGTACTTTGTCAAATGCTTTTTCTATATTTATTGAGATGATTGTATACTTTTTACATTTTAGTCTGTTAATTTGATTGAACTTAAAAAGGTTGAAACCAACTTTGCATTTCTGAAATAGGCTCCACTCAGTGAAGATGTAGTTTATATATTTTTGGATTTGTTTTATTACTGTTTTGTTATAGATTTTTATGTCTATACTCAGAGAAAATATTGGTCTGCACTTTTCTTCACATGTAATGACTTTCTCTGATTTTGGTATCATGATAATGTTAGCCTTATGAATTGGTTGGAAAACTTTCCCCTCCTCAATTTTCTGAATAAATTTATGTAGGATTGGTATTATTTCTTTAAATATTTGATAGGATTTACTCCAAGCCATCTGAGCCTAGAGTTTTCATTGTAGGAAGATTTTTAATTAGAAATTTAATTTATTTAGCCGAAGCCGGTTTGGCTCAGTGGATAGAGCGTCGGTCTGCGGACTGCAAGGTCCCAGGTTCGATTCCGGTCAAGGGCATGTAACTTGGTTGCGGGCACATCCCCGGTGGGGAGTGTGCAGGAGGCAGCTGGTCGATGTTTCTTTTTTTTTTTTCTTTTTTTTTTAAATTTTACTTTATTAAGGTATTTTCTGTGTACATAGTTTACCATTGCCCCCCCCCCACCTCCCACTCATGCCCTCCCTCCCCAGAGTTCTGTGCTCATTGGTTGTACTTATGTTCATGCATACCAGTCCCTCGGTTTTTCTCCTATCTCCCCCCAGGTCTCCTTCCCCTCCCCGCTGTCATTTGGCAGTCTGCTTGTCCCATGGTGACTATCTCAGGACCATACGAATAGAGTCCACTCCTCCTCTGGTTTTCACCGCCCCTTCCCCTGGGTCCCACTGCTTCCCCTGGTACACACGGCTCGCCCGGGGCACACTGCACCCTGGGACACTCGGCTCACCCGGGGCACTCGGCCCCGTGGGACACTCGGCTCACCCGGGGCACTCGGCCCCCTGGGACACTCGCCTCACCCGGGGCACTCGGCCCCCTGGGACATTCGGCTCACCCGGGGCACTCGGCCCCATGGGACACTCGGCTCACCCGGGGCACTCGGACCCGTGGGACACTCGGCTCACCCGGGGCACTCGGCCCCGTGGGACACTCGGCTCACCCGGGGCACTCGGCCCCGTGGGACACTCGGCTCACCCGGGGCACTCGGCCCCGTGGGACACTCGGCTCACCCGGGGCACTCGGACCCGTGGGACACTCGGCTCACCCGGGGCACTTGGCCCCCTGGGACACACGGCTTACCCGGGACACCCTTCCCCTTTGGGGGGTACGGCTTACCCGGGGCACATGGCCCCCCGGGGACACTCGGCTCACCCGGGGCACTCGCCCCCCTGGGACACTCGGCTCACCCGGGGCACTCGGCCCCCTGGGACACTCGGCTCACCCGGGGCACTCGGCCCCCTGGGACACTCGGCTCACCCGGGGCACTCGGCCCCCTGGGACACTCGGCTCACCCGGGGCACTCGGCCCCCTGGGACTCTCGGCTCACCCGGGGCACTCGGCCCCCTGGGACTCTCGGCTCACCCGGGGCACTCGGCCCCCTGGGACACTCGGCTCACCCGGGGCACTCGGACCCGTGGGACACTCGGCTCACCCGGGGCACTTGGCCCCCTGGGACACACGGCTTACCCGGGACACCCTTCCCCTTTGGGGGGTACGGCTTACCCGGGGCACATGGCCCCCCCGGGGACACTTGGCTCACCCGGGGCACTCGGCCCCCTGGGACTCTCGGCTCACCCGGGGCACTCGCCCCCCTGGGACACTCGGCTCACCCGGGGCACTCGGACCCGTGGGAGCTGGTCGATGTTTCTCTCTCATTGATGTTTCTAGCTTTCTATCCCTCTCCTTTCCTCTCTGTAAAAAATCAATAAAATATTTAAAAAAAAGAAATTTAATTTATTTAATGGATATATAGATTTTCTTTTGTGTAAATTTTGGTAATTCTTGTCTTTTGAATAATTTATTTTAAGTAGTTAAATTTATTAGCATTAAGTTTATAGTGTCCCTTTAAACTGGTTTTCTGTTGCTGGGTAACAGATTACTGAAAACTTGGCAGCTTAAAGCAATAACTATTTATTAGCTCACATTTCTGTTGGTCAGTCTGGGCATGGTAGGGCTGGGTTTTCTCCCTGTTGTCTTTACAAGGTTGAAATCCAGGTGTTAATTGGGCTGCATTTCTTCCTGAAAGTTTTGGGAAAAAAATCTGCTTCCAAGATGATTCAAGTTACTGGCCAATTCAGTTCCTTGTAGTTGTAGGACTGAGGTTCTAGTTTCCTTGTTGGCTGTTGGCTAGGGATTGCTCTCAGTTAATAGAGGTCTCTTTCAGGTCCTGACCATGTAGCTCTCTCTCCATTTTAAAATCTAGAAAAGGAGAATTTCCCAAGCATCAAATCCTGCTCACTGTTTGAATCTATTGCAAGGATTTAAGGGCTCCTGCATCAGGCGCCTAACTTAAAGCCAGCAATATCATATAGTATAACCTAATCATGGGAGTGAGACACATTCTATACACAGTTTCAGATGATTCTCTGTAGTCTGTAATGAAAATCCTAGCTGTTTAATGAGGATTCACTACCCTGCCTGGCTGGTTAATTGAATGTCTTTCAACCCTGTGAGAGTGCTTAGAGTTCTATAGCATTCAGCTTCTTTCCTGGTCAGTCTTTTTTTCACCTTGTGACATTTCATTTTTCTGGTGCGCATCTCAGTATTTACCAGAAGCTTAAACTCAATGCCGCCTAAATCTAGAAGATGGAGTCAGTGCAGTCAGAAAGCATTCAAGAAGCCCTCGGGTTACAGCTTTTGTGGGGAAAGGGTCTTCTAACTATCAGAGAAAGTTCTTCCCATTTTACTCCTTTTGTTGTTGTTTTGTTTTCTGTTCTCATTTGCCCCAGTCTCTAAGAAGTACTGTGGCAACAGCTACACCAAAGGGGGGACAGGCTTAAAATGCAGAGTTAAACTTTCCTCTTTGATTTGGAGGAGTTGTAATCTCAATAGAATGTGGTAAATCCTCATTGATTCCCCCCACCTCTCTGTTCTTCCTGCTATTTGGCATATTTGCAGGAAGTTTGGGTGAATAAAGCCTCAGCTTTCTGGCTGGATGACAAGAAAAGGGGAGCCCTAGCAACTAAAATATACTTGAATGGTTTCAGAGTGCGAGAGCTTGGGAAAGCAACCCCTTTAAATGTTTGTATGTTTATGCTTATATGTTTATTACTGAGCTGTTCTTTGTGGATCTGAGTCTTACTACCTACATAGTTTGAGAACTGAACTATAGCAGAAATCACTACCCAATTCTCAGACCAGTCCCTGTATCATGAACACACAGGACAGATCCAAATAATCCTGCAAAGAATTTGAAAACTGAACTGGTATTGGAACCACAGCTCATTGACTTGTTGGAACTTGCAGCATGAACTTAATCATGATCTCCTAAAAACAAACATTAATTTTCTCTGTAGGATATAAATGAAACCCAGAGTAGTATAACATAATGATCAAAATGTCTTGGAGACCATTCAAAATTATTTGGAGACAATTCAAAATTATTTGGTATTTAAGTAATCAGGAAAATCTGTACTGGCTGGTGTGGCTCAGTGGTTGAACATTGACCTATGAACCAGGAGGTCAAGGTTTGATTCCCCATCAGGGCACATGCCCCAGTTGCAGGCTCAATCCCCAATAGGGAGTGTGCAGGAGGCAGTGGATCAATGATTCTCTCTCATCATTGATGTTTCTTTCTATCCCTCCTCTTCCCTTTTTCTCTCTAAAGTCAATAAAAATATATTTAAAACAAACATTTAGAGGACTAGGAAAATCTGAAGTTGCATTTACAATGATAACAGATATCAATGCTGAGATGACAGATTTTTTTAAAATATATATATATATATATTTTATTGATATTTTACAGAGAGGAAGGGAGAGAGATAGAGAGCCAGAAACGTCGATGAGAGAGAAACATCGGCCAGCTGCCTCTTGCACACCCCCTACCGGGGATGTACCCGCAACCAATGTACATGCCCTTGACTGGAATCGAACCTGGGACCTTTCAGTCTGCAGACCGACGCTCTACCACTGAGCCAAACCGGTTTGGGCTGAGATGACAGATTTTTAGAATTATCTCACAAAGTTATTAAAACAATTATAAAAATGTGCCCACAACTAATTGAAAGTAATGCAAAAAAGAAATCTCAGATAAGAAATAGATGGTATAATTTAAAAATGGAAAATTTAAAAATGAAAAAAAACAACAACTGTAATTTAAAGAACTCACTGATTGGACTCAACAACATAATGGTAATGAGAACAGAATGAGTCAGTGAAGTTGAAGATTAATAATAAAAAAAAGGTTCCAATTTAAACAACAGAGAGAAAAATGATAGGGAAGAAAAAACCTACAGGGCCTGTGACTATCAGAAGGCCTAACATTTGTGTAATCTCAATCCCAATCCCAGAAAGCAAAGGAAGAGTGCAGTTCAGAAAAACTGTTTAAAGAATTTATCACTGGGAGCTTTCCAAAGTTGGTGAAAGATATAACTATTATGACAGATTCTTAAATTTACAGAATTCCAAGCCCAGATATATCACACTTATTAGTCAAAGATCATAACACCTCATAGCCTAGTTATATGGATCTCAGCATTCTTAACCTGCTAAATATATGTAACCTGGGGAAAGAAATTGTGTCTTAATCTTCTTATCTTATTTTAGTGCCTAAATCCTAAATAAACTTTTGTATAATGAATTAATACATTTTCATGTAGCTATAATGATTTTATATCCTTAGTTAAAGGTAGCACATGGCTTCTCCCACAAATGAGAACAAATCTTTCTCTTTACAAAAGTGATAAACTCCATGAAACTGAGAATTTCAGCCTACTAATTCATGCTACTGTCTCCCCCCCCCCTTTTTTTTTTTTGCTGTCTAATATCTAAAGGCAAAAATGTAGTGGATTTTGGCCATATTGCCAAATTAGAAGGAAATTAAGTATTGATGTTGGGGAAAAGTTTCATGTCTTGCCCAAAACAGAACATTTTTAATTGGTGAGTTCAGGAATACAGGCTGTGTGCTTGGCACACCCTTGCTGGAGCACAGTGGCAAGGCCTTTTCATTGTAAAGCCTGCCCTCTCCTGCTCTCCGTGTGTCTGGGGCTTGTGAAAATGTGTCTCTTTGGAAGTTTGCTACAGGCAGACAACAAAATGTGTGACTCTAGTAAGCATAATGGTGGCCTTAAAATTCTGCGCTTTTCAGAGTCTGAAGATGATCCAGACCAAGCATCAGGAAATGGGACAGTTTTGACATTTCACCTGATAGAAGTTTAGGGAATGGTTTTTCTTACTGCTTTTTCTGAAAACAAAACCTTTAATATAGTTGATACCATGGGAGTTTTTAAGTTCCGAAAACAGAATTTTTTTTCATTTTATTTTAAATGTGGTTTAATTTTCTATTCTTGTTTTTAATCAACTTTACTCTTTTAAAGAGATTTCTCAATCAGGCATAATCTTAATGACTTGGTTTTAAATAAGTCACACTTTGACTATTAGATAATGAATGTTACTTTAATAGATTTCTTTAAAATGTGCAAGGTCTCTTTTTTGTTTATTGTTACTATGCCCAAGTTACACTCATTCTTCATTGTTATTTTTTTTCCAGATCACACCCTTTACTGTTTCTGTTTACAGCTAGTATAGGACTTTTCTATTCATCATACTTGAGAGGTTTTTTTTAAGCTTTCTAGCCATGTGACCCATAATTTTACTTCATTCCTTATGTCAGAATTTTGCCAGAAGTTGGTTGATGGAATTATAACTAGCATTTTTTTGTTTTTATTTTAAAATATTAACATTTATTGAATACTTTTGTAGTGGGCTTTTGCTTGTATTTCTCTGTTTTTAAGCTCAGCAGTTTATTGTAAATATCTTGGCTATATCACAATAATGTTGAAAAATAATTTTTTTAATAATTTATTTTTCAAGAAATAGTTAATTCATAGGTCTTCGAAGTCACTGAGAGTGAAAATTGAATACATTTTTATCCTGAAATTTCTAACTTCCATTATATCATACAAAAGATGCAAAATATGTTTTGTCTTATGATTTATTTACTCTCATTTCACAAATGATTTGAGTCAAGTGTACTTGTGCACATGCACTTGTCTCCTCTCCTCTTCTCTCTCTCTCTCTCTCTCACATGTACACACAAAATATACAAAGTTTTGACTTTTTAAAAAATAATTGAGGCCCTGGCTGGTGTGGCTCACTTGGTTGGAGTGTTGTTCTGAGCTGCACTGAATCGTCATGGGTTTGATTCCCAGTCAGGGCACATACCTAGATGGTGGGTTCGATCCCCAATTGGGGTGCAGATAGGAGACAACTGATCAGTGTTTTTCTCTCACATTGTTATTTCTCTCTTTTTCTCCCCTTTCCCTCCCTCTAAAGTCAATAAACATATGCTTGGGTGAGGATTTTTTTTTTAAATCTTTAAAAATTTTTTGAGAAAAAAAATTGAGGATATTTAATGGCCAAGAAAAGTCAGGAGCAAGATTCACAGTAGGTATGTATATACAGTAATAAGAATTTTTGGGCTACAAATTTTGCTCTCAGCATGCAATATAGCTAGTAGTCAAAGCAAATATGATCACTTAAAATATTCAGTATCTCCTAAGATAAAAACAAACTAGCTATTCATGTGTTTGTAGCTCATCCTGATGCTGAAGTGAGTGATAAAATGAGCACCATTACCACTGACAGACAGCATCATTACAGCAGTAAAATAATGTTCCACATATTTGTCCCCTACAATGTTTTACTGGGTAGGCTTAAAAAATAATATTGACAGTACATTTCAGAAAAAGTTATTCTATGAGACAGCAATATAATTCAATCTGAGTACTGTACTCAACCAGGTGATGGTTTATTCTTAATTGAATGGTAACATTTGGACTTTCCTAAGAAACAAATACATTGTGTGTCTTTTAGGAAATTCTATGTATATTTTTACTCAGAGATGAAAGGGTAACTTTACATTTTGTGATTGTTCGGTCATTTGGCATGGAAAAGAGGCAGGCAGTTAGGTTTATCTAGAGCCTGGGCTTCAGATGAGTGTGACAGAAGGAAAGAGGTACTTGCAGGGTGTCTGGGGGGAATGAAGCCAGACAAAGCTGACAGAAAGGGCGGAGGGGGGGGGGGGGGTTGGTCATTGAAATAGAGGCCTAGCCGAAACCGGTTTGGCTCAGTGGTAGAGCGTCGGACTGCGGACTGAAAGGTCCCAGGTTCGATTCCGGTCAAGGGCATGTACATTGGTTGTGGGCACATCTCCCGTAGCGGGTGTGCAGGAGGCAGCTGGTCGATGTTTCTCTCTCATCGACGTTTCTAGCTCTCTATCTCTCTCCCTTCCTCTCTATAAAATATCAATAAAATATATATATATATAAAAAAAAGAAATAGAGGCCTAATGAGAGCAGGGGAGCTTTCCTGTGTGATATGTACCTGAGGGGAAGGAGGGAAAATACTATGATTCCTATACGCAATTAAATTTTTCTTTAGAGATTAAAGTAATTATGAAAACAAGAAATTGTGTGTCAGTAGGCTTTCTTATTCCTCTTCTGTCTTGGCTGTTAAAAATACTAATATCTCTCAAAGTTTAGATACTTTGAGTATAGCATAAAGGTAGATACAGAGATTTCTTTAAAGTACTGTTGTATAAAATCTTCTTAATTTTTCTTACCATATCCTTTATAAACTAAATATGAAAATCTCCAGGCTTTTAATGTAAATTTTGGGGAAATATCATTTACAACAGATTAGAGACATGGACTTGAACAAAGGTTGCTTAAAGCTATGGCTACTCAATCTAGAAACTATTTAAATAAACAGGGAGTAAAATGTGAATTGTGGTTTTTGACAGTAATACCAAAAACATCATTTTCATTTTTATCCATACCTTTACTAAATGGAATAAGTTTTAGGTTGATTGTGGACATTTGCTGTTATGTCTGTGTTATAAGATCTTAAATTTAGATCACCAACTTGCTGCTTCTCCCTGTAGGTGTTTGTTTATTCTCCAAGTTTAGAGTTGCAGCAGTGGTACAGTGTTCATGAATCTGTATTTGTTTTTGTCTCCCTCGTTACAGGTCCATGTCAGGGCTGGCCTTTTTCATGGTACTGAACTCCTGTGTAAAACCATCGTAAGCTCAGAGATATCAGGGAAAAATGATCATGTTTGGAATGAACCACTGGAATTTGATATTAATACTTGTGACCTGCCACGAATGGCTAGATTATGTTTTGCTGTTTATGCAGTTTTGGATAAAGTGAAAACAAAGAAATCAACTAAAACAATTAATGCCTCTAAATATCAGACCATCAGGAAATCTGGGAAAGTGGTAATTATATACTAACTTCTGAAATTTTTTAATAATTAAGTAACTTAATGGAATAATATAATGAAATAATTTAAGACCCTTTGACATAATTGAGTAATATAAGTGAAATTAATATAACTTTGGTCCCTAAGAACTGATTTCAAAAAGATAATAAATCTTTTTTATGTCCTGCTCATTCATTTCTCTTTTGGCCAATTTATTTTAGTAAATATCATACCATAAGTGCTCTATTATAAATGTTATACTTTTTAGGAAATACTGATGAAAAAGAATAAAGACATTTTAAAAATTACAAGTCCACAATCTCTTAACTGAAATTTCAGGTGCCGTATGTTTGAGGATTAAGAATTTTGTGTGTTTTAGAAAGATTATAGATCTTCATATTGCATTCAACACACCTTGGGGGTCTGGGACTCAAATCTGTAATCAAATACATCAGTATTTAGAAGGAAAGTATATGAATAGTCACATTAAATGAGGCAAATATTAATTTCATGTTATTTTTTAAACTATCAGATGAGTTATGAACAAACCTTTAGTTTTCAATTTCCTCGATTTTGAAATTGTGAATAAAGGTTGGTGCATTTTCCCCCATATTCTCTTCCATTTAATATTTTTAGTCAATATTTTTTCTTTTTTCTTTTCTTTCTTTTCTTTTCTTCTGTGTGTGTGTGTGTGTGTGTGTGTGTGTGTGTGTGTGTGTGTTTCAGAGAGAGGAAAGCAGAGGGAAAGAATAGAAACATCAATGATGAGAGAGGATAATTGATTGGCTGCCTCCTGCACACCCCTTACTAGGGATCGAGCCCACAACCTAGGCATGTGCCCTTGACCAGAATTGAATCTGAGACCCTTCAGCCGCAGGCTGACTCTCTATCCACTGAGCCAAATCATTTTTCTTCTTTATAAAAAGTTGTGAGTTTTTTATTTTGTTTTTGAGAGAATTTTATACCTTAAAAAAAATCTTGATTATTACATTTATCTAAATGGATTTATATACTTCTAGGAGCCTGGTGCACACAATTTGTACACTCGGGATGTCCGACTGCCGGGAGGCCTAAGCTGTCAGTCAGACATCTTTAGCACTGCCACAGAGGCGGGAAAGGCTCCCGCCACCGCTGCTGGGCTCACCAGCCATGAGCCTGGCTTCTGGCTGAGCAGCACTTCCCCTGTGGGAGTGCACCGACCACCAGGAGGCAGCTCCTACATTGAGTGTCTGCCCCATGGTGGTCAGTGATCGTCATAATGACTGGTTCCACCATTCGGTTGATTTGCATATTATTCTTAACATCAGAATGTAAATATTTTCTTTGATTATTATAATTTTTAAGAACTATATGTTTTTTATTGATTTCAGAGAGGAAAGGAGAGGGAGAGATAGTTGGAAACATCAATGATGCGAGAGAATCATTGATCAGCACTCTCCTGCACACCCCCTACTGGCGATGGAGCCTAACCAGAAATCAAGCCTCCTGGTTGATAGGTCGGTGGTCAACCGCTGAGGCACACCAGCTAGACCGGTTATTATGATTTTTTCAAAAATAAAAATTTCACAAAGAAGTCACAAAACAGTTACTTTCTTAGTCTTTCTCTCTCCCTCCTCCTCCCCCCCATTGATACAGAATTTTTTTACTCAAAGCATTTGAGGGTTAATAAGGTTTTCTGATACACTGACTTATTAGTCTTAGTGTCTACATAAAAGTCCTATCAACTTAGTGCTTCCTTTTTAGACATATAAGTAAATTCTATGATATCTAGAGGCATTGCCTTCTAGTTATATATGCTGAAAGGTCTTAAAACATACAACCTGACAATATATTAGATATATTTTCTTTAATCATTAAAAGTTTCTCCTCCTTTTCAGTGGGTGTACAACAGCATATTGTTTTTTAGATATTCTATTTTGTGAAACTTTCATTCGTTTTTAGGGTTTTCTTCAACCATTGTAAA
Organism: Vespertilio murinus; assembly: GCA_963924515.1. Lineage (NCBI taxonomy): Eukaryota > Metazoa > Chordata > Mammalia > Chiroptera > Vespertilionidae > Vespertilio > Vespertilio murinus. Next base: position 28,283,951 of record OZ004715.1, on the reverse strand, counting down.
GACATTGAACATTTTATAATATATATCTTGGGGGATTTTGTTTGTTTTGGTGGGGGATAATCTAGAACTCTAGACATTTCTAGAACTAAGATTATTGGAACAAAGACATGTACATGTTTACACCTTAAAATTCATTCTTAGCATATTGATGCAATTGTGTCTTTTTCAACAGCATTATCCTGTAGCATGGGTAAACACGATGGTTTTTGACTTTAAAGGACAGTTGAGATCTGGAGACATAATATTGCACAGCTGGTCTTCATTTCCTGGTAAGATTTACTTTCTAATTCTTAGTTTAAAGAATAACTTTTGGCATGTGGACTAGTTAATGTTTCTTTCTGACTCACTGTTCTTTCAGTTTAGTAAACCCATCATTTCATATCTTTATTGTTTATTTTAAAACAAATTTCCATAGGTTATTTTAATATACTCAAAAAGTTATTTGTGTCTGCATATATTGTATTCATTGAATGTGTTCATGCTGTAAGCATTTTATATTTTTAAGTTTTTGAGAAATTCTCCAAAGGAATGTCTTTTTATAACATTGTCTTTTCTTTATTGCTCCTTGTTGTACTAATTTCTATAGTAGTAGAAGGAACATTCACTAATATGGGAAGAATAATAAAAACACTTACATATTAATTGGCTTTAGCCTGAAATTTGAGCTAAGAAGAGCACCTTCTACATGCCTATATTTTTCACATACAGCTCAGAGTACTCCTATCAGGTCAATGGTTTTATCTCCACTTTACAAATGAGGAAAGTGAACCTCTGTCAATCTTACATAATTGGTTCAAACCTAAGATTTGTACAAAAGACTGCTTGGCTTTTCTCATTACTCTATACTTACCCAAATGTTGGACATTTTTAGTGTGTAACTTGAATTATATAAGTGGGGTTTTTTTTCTGTCTTCATAGATGTTTAATAAAATTTTGAGTTAGCATTGTAAAATTATTTTGTGGCTGACAAACATTCATATATTAGTAGTTGCTAGCACAGAATTTTTTTGACACACCCACACATAATTGTTTTTTACATAAATTACAGTTATTTATGGATGTATATAATCATCTCATATTCTAATATTTTATGTGTGTGCATATTGTGTTCCTATCCTTTCCTGTGTATACCTCCAGTAATTTTCACTAATCACATTGATCCCCAATTATAGGAAAGCAGTGTGCATTTACACATTTTTTAAGAGGAACTATGGTTTCATTGTTAGGGTAAAAATTATGCATTTCAGCAATATTCTTTTTTTGAAAATCTGAATTTAGATTCACACATGTTCTCCGGAATCAAGCAATGTGACTGGTAATTTTCCCCCAAAATTTGAGACTACTTACCAAATTGAAGAATGATGTGATGTAGCTATTAATTTTTTTATTAATTTTCTCATTTTAAAAATGTATATAAACTCAGATTCAAATTTTGTGCTAAGCATTAACAGAAAATTAGAGGTTTACTGATAAAATTGTCTGCCATACTTCTTTAGGTGACACACTTTTAAAATCATTTTCATGGTTTAAATCCATTAAAGTTCTATTTCATTTTCAAAAATATATTTTAAGAATCAAAATTATTTACATGTTTTAGATGAACTTGAAGAAATGTTGAATCCAATGGGAACTGTTCAAACAAATCCATATACTGAGAATGCAACCGCTTTGCATATCAAATTCCCAGAGAATAAAAAACAACCTTATTATTACCCTCCCTTTGATAAGGTAAGATAATTATTTAAAGGGCCACCATGTGTGAAGTAATTGAATTATTAGTTCCTGGTTCTGAAGATTTATAGTTGAAGCTCTATTTGTCTATTTCTATTTCAAAACATCGCATAAATTGCCAGTTTGTTCAATGGAAAGATCACTGGAGTCAACTCTGTTTAGTCCTGGCTTTGTCACTGACCAAGTGAGATATGTTACCTTTAGAGTTCTGGTTCCTCATTTATAAAATGAGGAAATCAAAATTGTTCTCAGAGGTTTTTGTTTGTTTGTTTTTCAATTTACAAGGGTAATAAATTCAGTTAGATATAATTCTGAACAAGTGAAATATGCCAGCATGCTGGTTCAGAGATTAAAGACATAATAACTGCTGTGTTAGAGTTGGTATTCAAGAAAAGATGATTTATGTAGAATATTACTTGTAATAGGACTTCCTAAGGTACTATTATTTTTGTAGAATCTATAGCAAGGATTTCCATTTCTAAACACATTTCCTTAGTGTGAATTGGCATGTCTTGAGGATAAGGAAAGTATCACAGTATGTCTAATTTACATGCTAAGAGAGTTAAGTAAGCTGTCATATGTTTTATCTTCAGGTTTGGTATCTTTGTTTCAGGTATGATTACTGATATTTACAACGAAATCTTTGAGCAAATTCTCAAATAATAATCTTCCTTTTATTTCCTTAATCCATTTGTGAACAGCTACCTTTAAAAATTGATGTTATACTAAGTAGAATTTAAATTATTCCACCTATAAACTTAATTGTGTTTTAATGTTTAACACTACCAGACCTGTAGAGAGTAGGTTTTAAAAGTATGTAAATTAAATATATATAATTTAAAGTTTTTTTCCTTTACTTGTATTTTAATTGAATTTTATCCATCTAAGAAATAGCTTTTCATTTCAGATTCTTATAAAATGTTTTTCTGATCAATAGTACTTTGTGATTCTTACAATAGAAATCCTAAATATGTCAAGAATCCTCTATCTTAGTGTACATTGAGTAAAAAAGATACTTTTATGACATGACTTTATTCCTTAGAATAGTAATAAAATAGGCCTAGCTGTGCTATTTTGTGTTTAATTATGGTATATTTAACAATCAGGTATAATTTTTTTGAAATCAGATGAGATCTCATTTCAAATCACTTTTACAAATATAACATCCTATGCAAATATAAATGTTTTTAATATAATACTTCAAGAGAAGTTTAATTTTTAAAAAATGTTACTTCAACGTTGCATAAGTCCTCTTCATTCGGTCACTAAACTTTCCTTTGTCTTTGAAGATCAACTTGGGATGAAGATTTTAGTCTTTAAGTATGCCTAGACACATTTATACTTACGGGTTTTCTTTAATAGTACAACTTTTTGGTGTTTTATAAACACCAAATCGAAAAATACAGATATAAAGAGTGAAAGTTCCATATTTTTATGTGTTTTTCCCCCCCTGTAATCTCACACACATTTTGCTTTTCAAATCAACTTTATTTTTGTTGCTTAGTTTTAATAACTATAATCTCATTTTACTATTATAAAAACCCTGTGAAATAGAATCGGAATTATCCTTACATTTTACAGATGAGGATACAGACAAATTATTAGCTTGTTACCTAACTCAGATATAGATTCTCATATTCTTTACCACTGATCTTCCTGAATTCATGGGGTCCCAGCTTTTTAATAATTAGAGCCCTTTTGAACTTAATGATTTAAAAAATATTTTTAGATTTTTTTTAGTATATCTGTTAATTCAGAAAAAAAATGATGATAAAACTCTATCATTAGTAACTCTCCCATACCATTTTATTTTCTTAATCAGTAGACATTTACCTATATTAAAAAAATTTTCCCCACCTCCATATGCAAGCCACTGCCCACTTTATCTACAGACAATCCTAGTGCATCCCAGGAGTCACAGTCCCTCATAGCTATGCCATTGGTCCCTAGTTTTCTGGAGTTTAAAGATTGTGAATCTCTGCACAATACCATTTTGCATTTCAAATTCATGTTTACATTATAAAGCATTGAAATGCCAGACTATATATACAAGTGAAGTCTTTTATATTTAAAATTTTACAAATACAAAAGCCAAATTGATTTTTTAAATCTTTTTAAACAGATTATCGAAAAGGCAGCTGAAATTGCAAGCAGCGATAGTGCTAATGTATCGGTAAGTATCAAGGTTTTTAAATGACTCTTATTATAAAGTTGAGCTTATTATTAACTACCTTTATCTAATTTATGGCAATGAACTTACAGAAGACTGCACTCATGCATATGTACATACTAATGTTGTGTTAAATGGCAGCTGTCTGAGATGGTCTGTGTTTCACATGGTAAGCCCTTTTCTGAGATAAACATAAGTTCAGCTAATTTTTTAGGGCTGTTATGACATCTCATAGATTAATAATACTCTGAATACTATTCAGTTGAATAAGGAGGCTGTAATTTTCTTTTCCTTTTTTAATGTGTTTTTATTGATTTTAGAGAAAGGGGAAGAGAGCAAAAACATCAGTGTGAGAGAGAAACATTAATTGGTTGCCTTCCATATGCACCCTGACCCAGGACGAACCCGAAACCTGGGCACGTGCCCTGACCAACAGTCGAACTGGCAGCCTTTTGGTGCATGGAACAGTGTTCAACCCACTGAGCAGCACTTGTAATTCTGTTGTCCATACACATTCCATTCAAATTTAGCCAGTTGTCTCAATAATGTCCTTTATTGGGTACAGGATTCAACTCAGGATTATTTGTTGTATTTCATTGTTGTGCATCTTTTGTTTCTTTTATTCTAAAGCAGTTGTTCAGCCTTTCCTTATTTTAATAACTGACTTTTAAAAGAATACAAGCCAGTTACTTTGTAGAATGTCACTCGCTTTGGATTGCCTAATGTTTTATCCATGATCAGAAACCAGCTATGCATTTTTAGCAGGAATACTATGGAAGTAATGGAGTGTTCTTCTTTACTGAATTTTATCAGGAAGCAACGTCAATTTGTGTGATTAATATCGATACTAATTGTTATCATTTGATCTACTAGATTTTTCTCTATAAAGTTAGTAAATATTTTATAGGGGCATATTTTGACTTCAAGTAGACATCCTGATTCACATTTTTACCCTACTGTTTTAATATTAACATACCTTGCTTGAATCAATATTATTACAGTGGTTTGCCAAGTGCTGAATTTAAATTTATCTTTCCTGTTGGATTTATTAGTTGGCTTATACCATAAAAGAGGTTTTCTTCTCCGTTTTTTGCTCACTCTTTTTTTTAACGTATAGTAATACAGACTCATGATTTCCATTTTATTTAGTGATTTATAATTAATCACTGTCATTTATTTTGATTTTCAAAAATAACTCAGACTTGGCCAGTGGCAGCCCAGTCAAGTTCTCCTGTGACTTAAAAAAATTTTTTTTTATTGATTTCAGAGAGGAATTGAGAGGGAGAAGGGAAGAGAGAAGCATCAACGATGAGAGAGAATCATTGATCCGCTGCCTCCTGCATGGCACCCCCTGGGGACCGAGCCTGCAATGTAGGCATGTGCCCTGATCAGGAATTGAACCGGTTACCTCTCCGTGCATAGGATGTTACTCAACAAACTGAGCCCCAGCTGTGAGGGCCGTTGGTTGCTTCTTGTATGTCCCTCGATCAGGGATCGAATTGCAGCCTTTGCATATGAGGATGCAGCTATAATCAGCTGAGCTAACCTGGCCAGAGCTACTTTTTAAATATGTTTGGTTTATCTCTTTGTTTGTTTGTTTTTTATAGGAACTGAAAATTAAAGAAGAAACTTAGTTCAAATAATAAGTTATTTTTAATCCAGATTGCAATTCTGCCACCTAGTGTTTGCATATGGATTTTTAGGAAGCAATATTTCTTTTTTCAGAACTGCTTGAGAATAATTCATTCCTTTATTCTTTGCTTACAGATGTTATTTTGACAATAAAAACTTTAAAAGGAAAATTCATCTTTATTAATCTTTTTGAGTAATTCTATTTTAGGTATTTTACATGTTAAAGCTGATAAGTTGTTTATAAATTCATTGTATAAAATTTGCTAAGTGTTTGCCAGGGATGTTTGCACAATTCAGTTCTATAACGAGTAATTTTACTTTCTTAGAGTCGGGGTGGAAAAAAGTTTCTTGCTGTACTGAAGGAAATCTTGGACAGGGATCCCTTGTCTCAGCTGTGTGAGAATGAAATGGATCTCATTTGGACTTTGCGACAAGACTGCAGAGAGAACTTCCCACAGTCACTGCCAAAGTTATTACTGTCCATCAAGTGGAATAAACTTGAGGATGTTGCTCAGGTAACAAAAGATCACTTCCATAACACCTTTGGCAATGTATGATACTTTGTTGTTTTTGTGTAAATTGTCCTTTCCTACATAGTAGGTATATGTGGGCTATTTTTTTATAGGGGAAATTTTGAGATTTTAACTCAAATATAATCCAAGTAGTAGTCCAGAAAGTAAGATTTAAAAAGCCCAGATTCTGTGCAGATTTCCTATATCTTTCACTAAACACAATGAAAACAATGGTTTTGGTAATAATAATCACACACACACACACACACACACACACACACAGTAATACCTGACAGCTTCTAGGTCCTGGGTTACTTCTAACACATCAGTGAACTCCAAAGTTTTAATCTTAAGATCCTTTGCATTGGCTATTCTAAAATGAGTTTATTATTTAAAAATGACCTCCATTTGTGGAAGTTAACATTTTAGAACATAAACCATTCAGCTCAATTTTAACATTCATTTCTGTTTGGCAGATTTGAATGTTTGCCTTTAGGCAGAATAAAGAAGGGGGAAGAAATTGCTTCATTTTAAAAGGCCATTAAATTTTAACTCCTTTTTTGATTTTTTAAAGGTTTTCAAAAAGCACCAGTATTTATTAAATTTAATTGACCATAAAAGATCTATAGAAAGATTCCCTTTTTCTGTTTATAATCAGAACAGATAAATTTAGAATATTGAAATAACCAAATTTATTTACTTAGTTGAGTTCACCCAGTGTTTTTTTTTTTTAAAGAGTTTTTTGGGCTTAGTAATTCTATGATGACTTTAAAATTTTATTTTAATCAAATGCATTTTTAAAATCTTTGTTATAGTTTTTTCTTCTCAAATTAAGTGTAGAAAGGATTTCTTTTGAGTTTATTTCTTAATGATTTTTTAACATGTTATATAATTATACATGCACATTACTTACTCTGAAAAGAACTAATTTTGTCCTTTAGATAGGTTTTATTGTTGTTATATCTTATTTAAATTCAAGCTTAGTTTTCAATGAGCCCTCATAATGGTGGTGTACCAGATATAAACATTTTTTAGTTGGCACATTTGCCTACTTCTCACAGGTAGTGTTCATTTCTAAGTACTTCCCAATCCTACCCTCCACCAAGAAATACATCATGTTATTTTGTATAGAATTATAGAGTAGGAAATATTTCTTGCTGTATACTTAAAAGATATTTGAGAAAGAGGTTTTGTTGTATGTCAACTGTCAGGAAATGGAATGAACTAATTTATGGTTAATATTTCTTTACTTGTACCCTATAGACAGTAATTTTTATATTCAGGAATTTAGCATGCTTATCTCATTTCCATGAGGGAATCTAAAGCATTATTTTCAGATAGTTTAACATCCTCCATTTTTATGTTAAAAGAAAGTTAGTAGTGTAACTTAATACTCAAGTTGACACACCTAAATGTTAGGAAACAAGTGTGTGAAAGCATGAATTTCACAATCCTAATCTCTTTTTTTAGTAGTGTAGAAAAAAGTTTAATAGAATAAAAAGTAATGTGGTTTAGCTTTTCTCTCAAACCTGCCCTATTGCCAGTTACAGTAAACTGGTACAAAAGAATGCAAATAGTATTTTCAGTAAACCTACTACCTTAAAAAGTGAAGAGTCAGAAGCCTGGTGCATAGTTTGTACTCTGATTCTACAGGTATAGGCCATAGATGAAAATCCTAAGGAAGAGTAGTCTCCCATTAATTCACAGGAAAATACTCTGTTGGCATAATGCAGAAATGGTTTCAATGGTCCTTGCAGTATGCAGTTACGTCATTAGTCTTTCTCTCTCTCTCTTTCTCTTTCTCACCCTCTCTCTTCCTCTATGAAATCAATAAAAATTGTATTTTTAATAAAAGAAACATTATTCTTAATTCTTAAATTCTTAGAGCCTAAGTCTTGAACAAAAGCTCAAGAGGTTTGTGCTTTCTGGAACTCAGGTTTCCAAAGATGTGGCCATGTGTACCCAAACCTCTCCTCTACCTAAAGTCCCAGCTTCTTCTCCAAAGGATTATTTTTTATCCTAAATCTAGACCATTTCTAAGTGGCATCTGCAAATAGAAGACTAGTTGTATTTGTCTTGTTTATAAAAATAAACAACTAGGTACTATTTATTTTTAATGAGTTACTTACTATGATTTAGGGTTTAAGCATGTTATGATCAATAAAAAGTTCCATCAAGTCATTAGGTTCTCTTAAAATATTAAGAGTTAAAAGTAAACTCCTTCAAAATAATTTTATGTTGTTATTAATGAACTTTACATGTAAATAACTCATTAATTTGAGCATTGCCACTTATATTTGTACTTTGAATTTTACCTTTAAGTATTTCTTGATAATTTTGTGCACACGTACTCTTCCTCACCCTCTCTTTCTTCCCTTTTAAAATTATTTAATGGTCATTGATTGTAGAATTCATAAATTCAGTGCATCATCTATTTCCAAGTAAGTATTTAATAGCTTTTATTTTCTGCCGATCTATAGAATATTTCAACTGTGACAGTTTTTATTATTCCATATTAACAGGAATGGATTTTTTTTTTAAATATTTTATTGATATTTCACAGAGAGGAAGGGAGAGAGATAGAGAGCTAGAAATGTCGATGAGAGAGAAACATCGACCAGCTGCCTCTTGCACACTCCCTACCGGGGATGTGCCCGCAACCAATGTACGTGCCCTTGACCGGAATCGAACCCGGGACCTTTCAGTCCGCAGACCGACGCTCTACCACTGAGCCAAACCGGTTATGGCAACAGGAATGGATTTTTGAGGCCTCTGTAATTGCAATTATGCTTCTCCTTTTGACCCATCTCTTCTCCTAACCCCTATAATTTCTGAACCAGTTTCAATTTTTAAACAGCTTCAGGCACTACTTCAGATTTGGCCTAAACTACCTCCTCGGGAGGCCTTGGAGCTTCTAGATTTCAACTATCCAGATCAGTACGTTCGGGAATATGCTGTAGGCTGCCTGCGACAGATGAGGTACCTCCTGCAGTTGGCTTTGGGGGGGGAAGGAATTGGGTGTGTATAGAGAAGGTAATGCCTGCTTGATTATCTAATAAGAAAGAAAAAGGGTAGGAATTATTCAGAATTTAAAGCATTTGTTTTCTCTCCCTCCCTCCCTCTCTCTCTCTGCATTTACTCTATATTGTAAAACAAAACATACTGGATCAGAGGTCCCCACGATCACCCTCAGGTTCTATGATTCACTAGGATGACTCATAGGACTCAGCATATAATCATACTCTTGGTTATGATTTATTACAGCAAAAGGATACAGAGCAGAATTGGCAAAGGAAAAGATTCATGGGGCAAAGTCTGGAGGAAACCAGGCAAGTTTCTAAGGTTCCTTTCCCAGTGGAATCAAACTAAATACACTTAATTTCCCCCAGTAATGAGTTGAAACAATGCGTTTTAAATGTCTACAAGGGAAGCATTAGAGACTTGGTGGCTAATCACATAAGCACCCTCTATCTAGCACAACCCAAAATTCTAGAGTTCCAGAAGAAAAATGGGTATTCAGCATAAAATATACTGTTTGCACAGTTTAGGCACATTGAGCTACTCTTTTCTGTTAGGTTGGTAGAAAGCCTTTTAAATCTGTTTCCAGATGCCTGCCAAGGGCCAGCCTTTTTCAAAGCATAGCAGTTAGGCCTGCTGTGTTAACTCCTTTCTATCTGTCACTCAGAATTAGTAAATATTAATATTTTGTAATGATTATTTAATTTTAATTTTTAAGTAAATAACATTACAGTTAAAGATGAAGTCCTTGTAGTATCCTAACTGAGTCCTGATTTTTTACTTTTATTTTCCAGAGACAGCCATAATCAGGAATTTGATATTTATCCTTCTATACCACACTTTCTGCTTTACCACACTTCTATATCTATAAAAATATTGATACAGAATGATAATATAATACATTTAAAATTCACACAAATGTGTTTTGCTGTGTGTATTGTCTTGCACTTTTTTTAAAAAATTCAACATTAGGTTTTTAAGGTCAGTCTCTCTCATTATAAATGTAGTTTATTCCTTTTACCACTGTGTAATATTCTTTTATAAGGATATGTCTTAATTATTTCATTCCCCTATTGAGGAACACTTTAAGTTTTCTCTCTATTTGTCTGTTAAAAGCAATCCTGCAGTGAATATGCTTGTACAGTCCCCTTTGGTCAAAACTGTGTGGAAATCTATAGCATTTACTTGTAAGTTGTGGACTTGAGGTTCATATCTTACATGACTACTGGAGTTGCCTCTGATGGGAGTGCATTTACATTTGAATGGTTTTGGGATGGACATCCAATAGAGAACCACTAATCTTAATTCAACTCATGTTAATTACAATATTATGTTATATTAATTTAGTGGTTCAGTACTCACAGATGCATTTATTTTCTTATCCTTCAGACTACTTAAAGTTAAGATTTTAATTGTACAGTCATTATCTGGGAGAAAGAATTACTTAATCCTAATGATAGGAGAGGAAAATAAATTACCACAGTACTGATATAGTTTTAAACTGATTGCTTGACTGAGTACACAACATTTTCAACATGACCAGAAATCAGTACTGAATTTTAATATAACTCTGGCCGATTATAAGTACAATCATCACTTGTATCAACCTAAATAATTTAATAAAAATGCCCCATATATCTGTTCTTTGCTCCCTTCCACTCTCCCTCTTGCTGAAATCTTCAGCTTTTCCTGTGTTACTGTAATAGTGGAACAGAGAATGAAAGCATGCAACAAGCCTGACCCAAAAGACCCATTGTGTTTCAGTAGTTTGATAAGAAGGGATCTTTTTTTGACACAGGATATTAGTGACTTACTGTGTGTTTTTTGTTTGTTTTGTTTTGTTTTTTCAGCGATGAAGAACTCTCGCAATATCTTTTACAACTGGTTCAAGTTTTAAAATATGAGCCTTTTCTCGATTGTGCCCTCTCTAGATTCCTATTAGAAAGAGCACTTGCTAATCGGAGGATAGGACAGTTTCTATTTTGGCACCTTAGGTAAGTGTTTTATAAACATCTCAGGGAATAAGATATTCCTTCCTGTTTCAAATATATAAACATTCTTTAAGTGAGAAAAATTGAATAGAAGCTAGTTGAGAGATTTAGTCAATTGTGTAATATGAGTCAGATATTTGTAAGTATCTATAAATTGGTAATATTACCTTTTCACTCTAAAAAGCAAATAAGGTAATATGTAAAATATTTGGATTTCTTGGAAGAATTAAGTAACTATAAAATTTCATACCTTTTTGTACTATGATATTTAAAAAATTGAAATCCCACTAAAATATTTTAGCAAGAGGATATTGTTGTTTTTCTTTGGTTGGCATCATAAGTTAATTTTATCTATATATATATAAAAGTCAAGCAACTGAATGACTGGAACTGAGTTGCTATGACACTCACTGCAGCCGGCCAACCTGTCCCGATCAGGGACCAGCCAACCTCCTGTGGCCCCTCCTCCCAGCTGGCCCTGCCCCCAATCACCTCCCCTGACCCTGATCAGAGGTGAGATTGGAAGCCAACCTCCCACATCCCCTCCCCCTGGCCGGCTGACCCCAATCGACCCTGATCATAGAGGGCTAGCCAGACCTCTCACCTGTGCACAAATTTGTACACCAGGCCTCTAGTCCTATATAATAAAAAGCTAATATGCTAATTAGACTGGGCAGCCAAATGTCCTTCTGGATGACCTTCCAGACAAAGCTGGGGCTGCAAGGGCCAAGCCATGCCACCCTGGGAGAGGCGGGGTGCAGGCCTGGTCCCGGTGCCCCCTTCCCCAGAGGCAGTGGGAGAGGGGGCTCCTTGGTCCCAGCATCTCCACAGAGGTGGGGAAGGGGTGGGACGGGGCACTACCACAACACCTCAGCTTCTCACAGCTGGGCCTCAACCTCCCATGGTCCCTCTCCTGGCCAGCCCACCCCCGATCAGCCTCCCACCCCCATCAGTGGGCAGGGGGGCGGGGCCAGCACTAAGGAGCAGCAAGCCAGCTACTGGTTGAGCAGCATTTCCTTTCCTCTCTTCTCTCCCTCTCCCCCCCCCCCCCCCCAATTCATCCAGAAGCTCACAGTTGGCAAGGCAGCAGCAGTGGCAGGAGCTTCTCCTGCCTCCGCGGCAGTAAGCAGCGAGGGGTCCTGGACTAGGAGAGCCCCAGACTGTGAGAGGGATGTCTGAGTGCCAGCTTGGGTCCAGGGGGATCAGGCCTAAGCCGACAGGTGGACATCCCCTGAGGGATCCTGGACTGCAAGAGGGCGCAGGCCGGGATGAGGAATTACCCCCACACCCTCAGTGCATGAATTTCGTGCACTGGGCTTCTAGTAATAGAATAAAGAAGTCATTACTTTCATTTGATGAATCAAAAATGTTTGATAAACCATCATAATATTAATTTTCTGCAGATCAGAAGTGCACATTCCTGCTATCTCCATACAGTTTGGTGTCATCCTTGAAGCGTACTGCCGGGGAAGCGTAGGGCACATGAAAGTGCTTTCCAAGCAGGTATCAGCTTGTTTTTTGTTTGTTTGGTTTAAATATATTTTTATTGGTTTCAGAGAGGAAGGGAGAGAGAGAGAGAGAGAAAGAGAGAGAGAGAAGCATCAATGATGAGAGAGAATCATTGATCGGCTGCCTCCTGTACACCCCTTACTGGGGATGGAACACGCAACCCAGGTATGTGCCCTGACCGTGAATCGAACCATAACTTCCTGGTTTGGTTCATAGGTCGACACTCAACCTTTAAGCCATGCCAGCCGGGCAATACCAGCTTGTTTTAATCTTCATATTCAATTTGCCACATAGTACTTGATAAATTGTATAATTTCTTCCATTTCATTACTTATAGAGGTTTTAGTAACTGAATCTTGTTAACATATTTTTTTAAATAAAAATTTAAATTTAAAAAAAAATGAGGTCTCAACAATTTTAGCAGAAGATCCAGGAGAGCCAATAGTATATAAGTTTTGGTCTGAAAGCAGACCAGCATGGCACCTAAGGAGAGCCCCATGTTTCAGTTCAAGTCCAGAAACAGGAAAAGACCTTTGTCCACGTTCAAGGCAGTAAGGCAGGTGGATTTCTTTCTCACAGGAGGGTCTGCCTTTTGTTCTATTCAAAATTTCGTGCTTGGATGAGGCCCACTCACATAGGGAGGGCAATTTGCTTTTCTCAGTCTACTGATTCAAATGCTAATCTCACCTAAAAACACCCTCACAGACACACCCAGAATAATTTTGGACAAATTTCTGGACACTCCATTGCTCAGTCAAGTTAATACGTTAAATTAACTATGGCAGATAAAGCATCCATATGCAGAATGTTAAACCATACTTAATCTTCAAATAAGGGCAATAACAAGGTCAAAATTTCACCTAACCTGATACAACTACCCTGAGTATAATTAAAAATGACTGACGGCCCTAACTGGTTTGGCTCAGTGGATAGAGCATTGGCCTATGGACTGAAAGGTCCCAGGTTTTATTCCTGTCAAGGGCATGTACCTTGGTTGTGGGCACATGCCACAAGGAGATGTGCAGGAGGCAGCTTATCGATGTTTCTTTCTCATCGGTGTTTCTAACTATCTTTCTCCCTTCCTCTCTGTAAAAAAATCAATAAAAAAATGACTGACCTCTTTCCCAGAAGAGGAGGTTCCTTGAACGGTCATTCTTCTTCTCCTTGATGTACTATAAATTAAATACTATGATGTAAAATTAACAATATTTAAATACTGTAATATAAAGTCAGTTTATCTTTTGTTTTGTGAAAAGGAAATAAGACCAAGAAGAAACAGACATTTTCTATAAACATACATACAAACACAACAAAATGAGATATTCATAACAATCCTCATTTTTGTAAGTGGTCACATGGTCATAGCTGGTGTTTATTACTACCTTCTTCCAACCTATTCTGTAGTTCCTTTGCCTTTAGCAAGTTCCTCGGTTGTGGTTTTTTACCTGCTGGAATGACTCAAACCTTCATTCTTGAAGAGTGTAGGTCATTAGTAGTCCTACCTGGATTGGCTTATAATTTTCCATTGACCTTAATCACAGAGCCTGATAATACCAAGTGATCTATATTCTAGATATATTCTTCCCTACCTTCATTGTGGAGTAGTAGGCCAGTTTCACCTTGGTAGTCAGGATCAGTTACTCCAGCCAGCTTCGTGACGCCCTTCTTCTTTGCCTGTTCTCCCACGAGGACTGCAAAGTGGCTGGAAAGGAATCTTCAAGTTCCATGGCATCATTGTTGTGTCTTCCAGTGGAAGATTCTTCCCTTTGTAACTAAGGTAACTATGCCAGGAGAGCATAAGGTCACAGGAGCAGGAAACAAAAGTTTTGCTAGTAGATTACCATGAGACTAATAGTGGTGTCATCTCCATTTCCACACCTTCATTCTAAGACCCATGAATCTGAGCTATGGGAGAAACAGCACCATATATTGGCCACTGATTTAGAGCACATTCAGCCTTCTGGGGAACCTTGCCCCAGCTCTGGAAGGTATTACCACATAGCTGGTGCTGTAACTGAATCTTAAAAAGGCCATTTCACTGTTCTGTCAAGCCAACTACTTTAGGGTGGTGGGAATATAGTAAGACCAGTGAATTCCATGAGCACCGAGCCCATTGCTGCATTTCATTTTTTGTGAAATGATTTTCTTGTTCAGAAGCAAGGCTCTATAAAATACCACAATGATAGATAAGGGGTTCTGTAAGTCCGTGGATGGTAGTTTTAGCAGAAGCATTGAATGCAGAGAAGGCAAATTCATAGCCACTGAACTTTTCTAATTCATTTGCATTGCCAGAGAAACTTGCATAGGTTTTCAGAGATAATATTGATGACTTTTAATTCATGTTGAAACTAATTATATCTGATCCCTCCCTTTTGGAAAGCCCTTTAATGATGGTAATAATAGCTAAGCACTTACTATGGACCATTTATTCTTCACAACAATCTAGAGTTGATACCATTAATTCCCTTAATTTTATAGTCCCCTTAAATCTTTCTCATACCTATCAATGTCTCTTGTGTTCATGGCTACTACCTTAGTTTCACCCATTGCCTTCTCACCTGTATGTCTTCATTAACCTCCTAACCTGTACCCTTTCTTTTCATTCTTTCCCCCCTTCTTTCACCCTTTTACAGATAAAGTTATGTTTTTAAAATGTAGATGTATTATGTCATTTCCCTTTTTAAAATCCCTGCAGTAATTTTTATTGCATGGAGAATAAAAATTCAAACTCGTCAAAGTCTGTAAGGCCACACTTGATGAAGTCTCTACTTCTTTGGCTTCACTCATATACTCAAATCACACTGGGCATCTTCTTGGTTCTCTGGGGCCTCAGCTTGACTTTTATAACATCAATCATATGACATATGTATGATTATATTAGTCTTACTTTTTTATCTATACTGATGAATTGCAAGGGGAAGACTACCCTTTACATGGCAGTTGTTATCACTGTAAAGCTATAAAAAGACAAGGTGTTGAAGCATTTATGGCCATATGGGTATTCAGGACACTGTTCTAGGAAATGGATATCAACGCATGAAAATTCCCAACTGTACAAACATGGAAGAAATTAAAATTTGAAATACTTCTAAAAGTTCCTGTTTGCATAGCCCATTTTTTAGCTGGTTCCCTTTTCACCGCTGTTTGTACAGCTTCTGGAATTGTTGAGAAACGAAGTGTCTGTGGTTTTGACAGATGACTAATTTGGCAGATTGGTCAGCCATCTCAATTTTATTATCAAGCTAATAGAAATTTCCTAGTTTCCTGTGTGTAAGCCCCTACCCTGTGTCTAGAAACTGTATGCCTGAATTAACCTCCTTACAGAGTCTTAGTAGTTTTCTTGAATAGGAGCAGAGTTTGAAAATGAAAATATGGTATAAAATAAATCTCATGTTCATGGAAATTCAAGGCATGATATTCATAATGTTTTTTGTATACAAATTTTATATGCTTGTTATATACAGCTTATGCATACTGTGTTTTTATCATTAGTTTCCAGTTTTTAATGCCATATGATAAACTATTTTGACTTGTGGTTAGCCAAGGTTGTCTTAGGGCTATTTGCATAAGTTTTGATAGCCAGTGCCCTCATTATAAAAACAAGTCATTAATTTAGACTTGGACAACAAACTGTGTCTGTATTTTTATTTATTACACACAAAAATCCATTTTAACATACTATTAATGGAAAGAGAATATACTGAGAAGATGTCATATAAGAATGATGACAAGAAGCAGGTAGTAAGGTTGAACATTAGGAACCCCAGGTTACTCGTACATAAATTTTCCCGTTAAACCATGGAGTTGGCCAAATGGAGTGGTTCAGGTTAGTTGTGTTTTAAATTCTATTACTTAATGAGTTGCAGAGTTCTGTGTAGTTTTAAGTTTCATACTTATCTTTTTATTTATAATTTGTGTCCCTTTACTTTTTCCTGATTGATAAGATCCCATTTAAGAAAAGGGTTAAAGAAAGTTTGAAAAATGATGTTTTAAATCATTGTTATAACAAGTGATAAAAGTTAAGTTTTTTATGCTGCTGTATCTGTTTTTCATAAGCTGAGTACTGTTTTTACTTTAGCTGGTTGGTGTGTGTGTGAGGTCGGGGGTGTATTCTGAGTGGTTGCTGATTAATATGATCAAATTGTGTCATAGTACTTTGTATTATTAATCATGAATTCATTTTGGTGGTGGGGAAACTTATTTTTCAGGTTGAAGCACTCAATAAATTAAAAACTTTAAATAGTTTAATCAAACTGAACGCAATGAAGCTAAACAGAGCCAAAGGCAAAGAGGCCATGCACACTTGTTTAAAACAGAATGCTTACCGGGAAGCCCTCTCTGACCTGCAGTCCCCTCTGAACCCCTGTGTCATCCTCTCAGAACTCTAGTAAGTGACGGTCTGTGCTACGTTCAGTGGGTGTAACCTGAAAACAGCAATAAAGACAGGGTTTCTAAGTGGCTGCCTTGGAGGAGGAAAGGGACCACTTATTAGCACCAATGAGAGGAATATAATTAAAGACGGGAAATCTTAAATGTCCTCAAAGGTTATTCTTGTGTTCAATAGGATGTATGTCTGCTAGCTAAATTTACCTGTGTTAACTTTCTTTCAAGGGTATATACTAATAATTAAATTTATTTTCTATTACTGGTTTCTAAGAGTTAAAAATCTTATGTAAGAAAACATGTTGGTACCAATAATTTGATAATTAACTTACTTTAAAATTATTTACTAACCGGCTTTCCTATTTCAAAATGAGACCTTGAATAAATTTGGAAAATTATTTCGCACTTTTTCATTCTCTATAGAAGTAATAATGGAGAAGTAATAACATGTATTTCAGTATATCAGTACTCAAAATTGACCCCCTTTTAAGAAATTAAGAATGAACTCTTAATAATTTTAATTTAATAATATTATTGACTATACATAACAACATGCAGAAGAATAAGGAAAAGAAAGGAGGAATTTTAAATGTAGGCAGTAAGAAGGGTAAACCTGGGTTTTTAGTCCAGCCTATCCGGCATCACTACATGCCAAAGGCTGTCGTCCAGGTTGCTTTTCTGCCAAGAGGAAATGCTCTAGTTCTGACTTCTGTGGGCTGGAACAGGTGAGGGGTTCTTCCTCGATTAGTACATCACAGCAGAATTGTAATTTTGTCCTGTCTTTAAATTGAAGTGGGATAATTTTCCCTTTATTTGATTTCAGTGTTGAAAAGTGTAAATACATGGATTCTAAAATGAAGCCACTGTGGCTGGTTTACAACAACAAGGTATTCGGTGAGGATTCAGTCGGCGTGATTTTTAAAAATGGTGATGGTATGTACTGAAGTTTTTATAGTGACAAATTTCTTAGTATTTCTTCTTTTGTTGTTGGTTTCTTTATCTGAAATGTGTAAATGTGTAACAGCAAATGGCATCCAAAAGAGTTAGCTATCAGATTGAGTGTGTGCTAAATCTTCCTCCTTCACCCCCTTTTGGAAATTGACTTCTACAGCTTTACATACATTGTTCTAATATACCTTCCCTTTACCCCCTACAAAACACAAAGTCTATTCCTTTGGTAAAAAGCTTGTGAAATACAACAGAATATTTCATATTCATACATCTTATTTCAGTGATAACAATTTGATATTGCTGCCATAGTTTTGTTTTTTAAAATGCCTTACTGAGTCCTGACAGATGTGGCTTAGTTGGTTGGGTCTCATTCTTTGTGCCAGTTCGATTCTTTGTTAGGGTACATGTCTGGGTTGTGGGCTCAATCCCCAGTAGGAAGTGTGCCAGAGGCAGCTAACCAGTGTTTCTCTTTCTCCATCTCCTTTCCTCTCTCTCTAAAACTCACTCTTTAAAAAAACAACAAAAACTTTACTGGCCCATACTTTATATAGGGAATGCCTCTGAAGTATTCACACCAAGTGATATCACTTATTAGTTGTGTGACTGCAGACAAGTCATGCAAAATTCATTGAGCTTCAGATTTTTTATGTACATGAGGAATATATATATATAGCATGTATATATTAAGTTATTAATAGGAATTAAGTGAGATAACCAGTAAATGTGCTTAGCATAATATATGCTTACAATTACTTTTAAAAGAAGTGGTAGTGTTTTGCCAGACATTTAACATCACTTGACCATATGAATGTCAATATGTAGAAGTCACTACTTTCACAGACTCTATTACCTGAAAATTACCCCTGGACATCATAAATAAAATAAACTATTACTGTTTTGTGAACGCATCATGCAGTTATTACGTTAGTAATTCTTGAGAGCTTCCTGTGTATCCCTAAAATTAAAACAAAAGGAAAAAAATTAGTGTGGATGCTTTAATACAACATTACTGTGTTAAAGCTGTATTATAATTAGTAGAGTAGCTTACACATGATAAACTAAAATATTTTTACAATCTGTTTTTGAAATTGTGTTACTGGAATGTGTTAACCAACAAACCTCTTATTTTTTTTTTATTTTCTTTTTAAAAAAATATATTTTTATTGATTCCTAGAGGAAAGAAGAAGGAAACAGAGATAAAAATATCTGTGATGAGAGAGAATCATGGAATGGCTGCCTCCTGCAAGTCCCCTCGTAGGGATCAAACCTACAACCTGAGCATGTGTCTTTGACCGGAATCGAATCTGGGATCCTTCAGTTCAGGCTGACGCTTTATCCACTGAGCCAAACCAACCGGGGCCCCAACAATCCTCTTAATGAATACGATCAACTTTAAAACTTTGGGGGGGGGGGGATTATTAGAGCACTTGCCAATGGTTTTTTGTTTTTTTTAAATATATTTTATTGATATTTTACAGAGAGGAAAGGAGAGAATAGAGAGTTAGAAATGTCGATGAGAGAGAAACATCGACCAGCCGCCTCTTGCACACCCCCTACTGGGGATGTGCCCACAACCAATGTATATGCCCTTGACCGGAATCGAACCTGGGACCTTTCAGTCCGCAGACCGATGCTCTACCACTGAGCCAAACCGGTTTCGGCTTGCCAATGGTTTTAGTTAATTCTGGCTGCTAATCTTAAATTAATGTTAGCAATTATAAAATGGAAAACATTTGTAATAATGCAGGTTTTTTCTCTTAGATTTACGACAGGATATGTTGACACTCCAAATGCTGCGCTTGATGGATTTACTCTGGAAAGAAGCCGGTCTGGATCTTCGGTGAGATTTCTAGTGAATTATTATTGTTTTTTAAATATTAGTTTCAAGTTGTTTTTTAAAATATATTTTTATGGATTTCAGAGAGGAAGGGAGAGGAAGGGAGGGATAGAAACATAATGAGTCATTGATCAGCTGCCTCCTGCACACCCCCTACTGGGGATTGAGCCCACAACCCAGGCATGTGCCCTAATCAGGAATTGAGCCTGGGCCCCTGCAGTCCACAGGCCAATGTTCTATCCACTGAGAAAACTGGCCAGACACTAGTGAATTATTTTTTGTCTCATATTATATTCCTACCACAGAATTTTTAAAATTTGATTCCTTCCCTCCTGTTATTAATTTTTATAATAATATTTATGTACCTTTTTATAGTTTTCAGTGTATTCTCAAATATATTATCTTATTTGCCCTAACCGGTTTGGCTCAGTGGATAGAGCATCGGCCTGTGGACTCAAGGGTCCCAGGTTTGATTCTGGTCAAGGGCATGTACCTTGGTTGCAGGCACATCCCCAGTAGAGGGTGTGCAGGAGGCAGCTGGTCGATGTTTCTAACTCTCTATCCCTCTTCCTTCCTCTCTGTTAAAAAAAAAAATAAATCAATAAAACATTTTATATATATATAAAATCTTATTTAAACCTCAGGTGTAGAACTAGATTTGTGATGGTGAATTCAGAAAGAAGGAATCGGTTTACTCTCAGGGAGGAATCACAGGGTTATGGAGTGACAAGGCCAGTGAAAGGATCGTCCTTCTTTTTAGCCTAGTAACATTATTTTCTCTGCCTTCCTGAGAGCCAAGAGTTTTGGTAACTTTAGGGCTTTTAAGTTACCACCATTATTAAGGGTGGACAGCGAGCAGGAAAGGCTTATGGCAACAGAAAAAATGAAACATACTGGTCATAATGGATGATGGCTTTATATATATATATATATATATATAAAGATTTGAATGTTAACCAAGAAAATTAAAAGTCAGACCTCACACTAGACATTATATTCATAATGAATAAGATGGGGGATAATAATTCTAAATATTTAAAGAGCTCATAAAAATAAATATATTGGAAAAATATGTGAAAAGACTATACAAGATATAAAATAAGTAAACTAGTAATTACTGGTATGTGAACACTGTCAGTTCCAATGTAAAAGATTATAAGAACAATTGGATAGCATTGATTTCTTAGCCAAGGTTTTGTTAAATGATAGTCTAATTAGGAGACTATTGGAGTAACAAAAATGCAACTATTTTTATAAACCACTGTAAATTAATATAATTCTCTGTGTAGCAAGTTTATTTAGACCCTGTATCTAATATCTCTAGAACTTTAAAATTAGAAATTTAGAGATTTATGCACAAAGATATTTATCCTTACTTTATATACAAATTTAAAATTTGGACTATCATTTTGAATATTTGCTCAATAGTAGGATAACTGTTGAAAAAATTACTAGCTTTTCCAGTCTGACCAGATATCTTCAGGTATTTTAAAAATATTGTTTATAGAGAATTGCTAACAATTTGGAGAAAGTGATTACTTTTAAATATCAAATGTATTTGATGCAAAAGTATTTTTATAAAATTACTAGAGGCCCAGTGCACGATATTCATGCACTGATGGGGATATCTGAACCCTCTCATAGTCTGAGAGCCACAGGGATCGGGCCTAAGCTGGCAGGTGGACATCCTTCTTGCAATATGGGACCCATTGCTCCTTACCACCTGCCTGCTTGCTGCTCCTTACCGCTCAGCTCACTGCTCCTTAGGGCTGCTGCAGAAGTGGGAGAGGCGCTCTTCAGCCATGAACTCAGCTTCTCGCTGAGCGGTGTTCCCCTGTGGGAGCACATTGACCAGCAGGGGCAGCTCTGGTGGTCAGTGCGCATCATAGTGACCAGTCATTCTGGTTTTTCTACCATAACAGTTGCTTAGGCTTTTTTTTTTTTTTTTAAATATATTTTACTGATATTTTACAGAGAGGAAGGGAGAGAGATAGAGAGCCAGAAACGTCGATGAGAGAGAAACATCAACCAGCTGCCTCCTGCACACCCCCCACCGGGGATGTGCCCGCAACCAATGTACATGCCCTTGACCGGAATCGAACCCGGGACCTTTCAGTCCGCAGACCAACGCTCTACCACTGAGCCAAACCGGTTTCGGCTGCTTAGGCTTTTATTATATAGATTTCAACCATGTTAAAAATTCACTGAATAATGACAAACTGATGTTGACAGAAACTAATGTCAATAGTCATTTCAGGTGATTGGACTGAAATGATTCCCCTCTTCCCACCCCACCACACTAGTGGTGGCAACAGAAAAAATGAAACATACGGGTCAAACATCCCACCACACCCCACTTTGTGTATCTATTTCTCTAGTTTTCTACAATGGTAATCTCTTTTACTCAAGGAGAAAAATAACATAAAGCATGTTTCATGATATAGCATAAGTCCATGCAGTTTTTAAATTTTTAAAATGCTAGTTAGTAATATTTAACTTTATCATTTACCTAATTCTGTATATTTTTTTAATTGTGGATTATTTCAAACATGAAAGTACAGAAGAAAATTTACAGCAAGTTTTATATTCTGAAGTTCAGATTTAATAAGCATACATTTAGCAATTAACTGACAAATGTTAGCATGTTTCCATATGTTGGCCAGCTTTTTGTTGTGCTGTTGTTGGTCATTTGCATGTGTTCTTTGGAGAAATATCTTTTCAGGTCTTTTGCTCCTTTTTGAATTGAGTTATTTGTCTTTTAGTATTTGAGTTATAAGAATTTTTTATATATTTTAGATACTAGAACCTCCTATTACATAAATTATTTGCAAATATTTTCTTTTATTATGTTGGTTATCTGTTAACTTTCTTGATAGTGTCCTTTGAAACAAAGTTTTTACTTTTGATAAAGTCCAGTTTACTTATTATTTCTTTGGTTACTTCTGTTTTTAGTGTTTGGTCTAAGAAACCATTGTCAAATTTAGTGTCATGAAGATTTATACCTATTTTCTTTTAAAAGTTTTATTTTAACCCTTGTAATGTAGGTCATTACTTCATTTTTAATTAATCTTTTTATATGGTATGTGGCAGGAGTATAATTTTATTCTTTTAAATTTGATATCCAGTTATCTTAGCACCATCTGTTGGAAAGATGTTTCTTCATTGAACACGAGTTGATTAAATTTGAGAGTTTTTTCTATACTCTAAAGTTTTGTTGTTGCTATTCCTTGCCTGAGGATATTTTCCCATTTATTTTTAGAAAGAGTAGAAGAGAAAGGGAAAGAGTGAAACATCAATGTGAGAGAAACATTGATTGGTTGCCTCCTGCATGAGCCTCATACCCTGCAGCCAAGGTCTGTCCCTTGACTGGAATTGAACCAAGGACCCTTTGGTCCTCAGACCGATGCTCTATCCATTGAGCCAAACCAGTTAGGATTGTACTCTATAAATTTTATTTAATTGATCTATATGTCTGTCTTTGTCATAGGCTTTATTACTGTGGCTTTTTAGTACATTTTAAAATTAGAAAATGTGAGTCCAGCTTTTGTTCTTCCTCTGTTTTTATTTATCTGGGAATGTCTTAATTTCTCCATTGTGTTTGAAGAATAATTTTAGTGGACATTGAATTATTTTTAAAAAATATATTTTATTGATTTTTTTTTAGAGAGGAAGGGAGAGAGATAGTTAGAAACGTCAATGACAGAGAAGGATTGACCAGCTGCCTCTTGCACACCCCCTAATGGGGATGTGCCCGCAACCAAGGTACATGCCCTTGACCAGAATCGAACCAGGGACCTTTCAGTCCACAGACCGACGTTCTAACACTGAGCCAAACCGTTTTTGGCTGGACATTGAATTCTTGTTTGAGTCTTTCAGCACTTTGAATGTCATGTCACCTTCTGGCCTTTAAGGTTTTTTTAAGGAGAAATCAGTTGTTAATTTTATTGAGAATCCCTGTCAGTGATAAGTCACACCTTTATTGTTGCTTTCAAGATTCTGTTTTTTAATCCCCCCCCCCCATATATATGTATATTTTTCATTTCAGAGAGGAAGGGAGAATGAGAGAGAGATAGAAACATCAATGATGAGAGAGAATCATTGATCGGCTGTCTCTTGCATACTCCATACTGGGGATCGAGCCAGAAACCCAGTCATATGCCCTGACTAGGAATTGAATCATGACCTTGATGTCCATAGGTCGACTGTCATCCACTGAGCCCTGTCGGCTCTATTTTTTAATCTTGACAGTTTGACTATGTGTCTAATCCCTACTGGGATCGAGCCTACAACCCAGCTCTGTGCACTTGGCCGGAATTAAACCCAAGAGCCTTCAGTCCACAGGCCGACACTCTATCCACTGAGCCAAACCAGCTAGGGTATGCTATTCCTTTTTAACAACAGAGAAAATTAAAGCTCAAAGGGTATTAAATAATTTGTCAAAACTTACAAAATATTAATTAGCAGAGCCACATTTAAATCCAGCTCTGTTAGACTCTAAACTTGATGTCTATTATTTTTACCAGTCTGAACGAGAAAACAATTATGGTAAGATATATCTAGTATCTCCCCCTTCTTTAAAAATATGTTTCTATTGATTTTTTAGAGAGAGAGAGAAACATCATTGATTGGCTGCCTTACTGGGGATCGAGCCTGCAACCTTGGCATGTGTCCTGAATGGGAATTGAACCAATGACCTCTTGGTTCCTGGGTCAGTGCTCAACTGCTGAGCCATACCAGTTGGGCTATATAGTAATTTTTTATTTATCCAAGTGTTCTGGTACCCAAAAGTATGTATCTTTCCCATTGATATTCTCTCTCTCACACTCTCTTTTTAGAAAGTTTCTAGTCTTAAATCCTTCCACGGTAAACTTTTGCTATGCTATTGAGGTAGAAAGAACAATGCACAGGTATTGTTGTTTTCATGAGACTTATAGATGTGATTGGAATAAGGAAGAGAGATTATATAGTTCATCTGAAAAAGACCCTTTAACACCATAAATTACAGTGTTGTTTTTTTCATTAGGAGGAATTTCTAATACAGCTGTGTAAAAAATGGAATTAATAATTTTGAGTAGGAAACAAGGTTTTTGGTCAACCACTCATAAGAAATACTGCATAGGTCAAAGGCATGGCATGGTGATTGTGAGATACTCTACCTGAGGGTTATAAACCCAGAGGGATCTGGGCTGGCTTTTTAAAAATAAAGTTTTATTAGCACACAACCAAAAACCATTTATTTGCAGATAGTCTGCGGCCACTTTTATGCTATTCATAGCAGAATTGAGTAGCAACGTAATAGTCTGCAGCATCTAAAATATTGTCTCATTCCAGCAAAAGTACGAGACCCTTCCAAAAACAGTAAACCACGATAAAAATGTTTTTATTTGACTTAATGCCATAAAAAATGGGGGAAACTTTTCAGGCTCAGGCTAATAACTCATTGATTCTTTTCAAATTCAGGATTTAAACTACATAGTGGTCTTCTTTTGCTAAGAACAGATTCAGGTCATATGATGAGTCTTATCTAAATATATAAAAGCCTAAGCGACCAGCTGACCATTCAACTGGCTGGCCAACGTTCAACCTGCTGGCTGGTAGCTATGCCACGCACTGACCACCAGGGGACAGTAGCTCAACGTAGGAGTGGAAGCCACAGGCATGGAAACATGGAACAGACTGCTGAATCTCAGAGGGGTTGGGAGAGGGCAGGAAGAGATTTAACTAAAGATCTTATATGCATGCTAGAGGCCTGGTGCACGTGGGATGTCTTGGCCTGGTCTGTGCCCTCTCACACTCTGGGACCCCTCAGGAGATGTCGGAGAGCCCATTTCAGCCTGATTCCCACAGGCCAAGCCGAGGGACCCCATGTGCACCAGATTCATGCACCAGGACTCTAGTTTAGTTATAAAAGGCTAAACTAAAGATTTTGTCCTTAGTTCCATCAGCCTAATTAAAAGCCCCAACCAGGTTCTTTTCTTTTAGTTTTAATTTTACATCCTGATCAAATGTGAAGTATGTTTAGCATAATCTGAAGTTCAGTGTGACCTCGGGCAAAGGGAGGCAGCCCCATGTGAGGAGGCTGTGCTAGAAATAAACCTGGTGTCTCCCTGATGGGAAGCAATGTGTTTCTAACAAGAAAAAGGAACTTGTCTGTCTCGAGAGATCTTTGCTGACTTTTGGTACTCTGACCCCATGTTTTTAAAAAAATGCAGGACTGTAATTATTTTGAGTTCATTTTCAAACTAGTACCTTTTCCTCGCTAAACATTTTTTACTGTTTCTATAAATATACATGCTCCAGTGTTTCTATTGTGTTTGTTTTTCTTTTGGCCAGCTGTTCAGGTTAAACTGGGTCACGTAGCACATACTCTTAAGTTTAATCTAAAATCTAATGTAACTTCTGTACAGCACTGTTTTGATCAGAATATTTTAGTACTTGTAACAGTGCCATTTTAGCTTGAACCAAAGTGCATATTTCTCATTTTCATTTTCCCCTGATGTCTTAAAGTACTTTTTGTCATATTTAATTTCAAATAAAAATATTTGTAAGCCATCAATATGTTAGAACACCCTGACCTCCTTTGCTCAACAAATAATAGCCTTTTCTGTCAAGTCCACTATGTTTTCTACATTTAAATCTATCAAGCCTTTGTTAAAGTTGACAGTCCTCCCTCTTTACCCCCTCAAAACACACACACACACACACGTGACGTTAAATTTTGAACAGTTGTTTTCATTGTGTCTTACATCTGAGTTGCACTAAATGGGTTTACCTCCCAATAAGAGAGACACTAATGACACTGGAATCAATGGTCTGAGAATTAAGGGAGAAGATTGAATTAATGGAATCATTAAGTAAAGATGTTATGCTCTCTCTCCTGCTTTGGAGACAATGGGCGAAGGTACCATTGAAACTTGGGTCAATGTGTCCGAGTCAAGGCCGGAGAAAACTTTCTACATACCCATTCAGAGTAGGGTTAACGAGCTGCCCCTCCACTATAGAATTAAATATATTATTAAATTCTTTCTTTAGTGGGAAGGTAGCAAATTACTCTTTGGGCCAATGAGTCAGAAAGGAAGGTAAACATTGCTAATTGTTGTCAAGGCCTTTTATAAGAAGTATAGAAGTTGAGTGCAAAGGAGGCCAATATAAGATAGTCAAGATTTGTCCCCAGCTTGACTCTGTCAAACTGTCTTTCAGACAAGAATGTTTTTTCCTTCCTATTGTGAGTGTTACATCCTCAAGACACTGAATGCTTTCATCATTGCCTGCTTTTGAAGGGAAGTTGTTGGATTTTTGCCCAGGTGGCTGCAAGTAGGGTGGGAGGAGATGCAGGAAAGTGAGCCAGAGTGCACTTGAATCGGCAGTGTTTACTTCACATGTGTTGTGTCATGATAAGGATAAGGAAATTGGTAAAAACCTTTCATGCACCATAACTGCCTTTTTTATTGAGGGGTAAATTCTTAAAAGGAGAAATAAATTAACAATGTAGATATAAAGCAGTCCACTGGTAGTATCAGGCTGCCAGCATGTACTTTGACAACTCTGCTCTCAACCTTATTTTGCTAGAATTAGGCAAGTGCTTTAAGAGGCATGAACATGCTCAGCAGGTTTGGCTCAGTGTCTGGGCATAGACCCAGGAACCAAGAGGTCACCGGTTCAATTCTCAGTCAGGGCACATGCCCAGGTTGCAGACTAGATCCCCAACAGTCGGGGGTACAGGAGGCAGCCAATCAATGATTCTCTCTCATCATTAATGTTACTATCTCTCCCTCAAATCAATGAGAGCATATGTTAAACACACACACACACACACACACACATCTGGCCATTCTTTTAGGGTTTTTTATTTTATTTTAAAATATATATATTTTTATTGATTTCAGAGAGGGAGAGAGAAAAGAGAGATCAATGATGAGAGAGAATCATTGATTGGCTGCCTCCTGCATGCACCCTACTAGGGATCAAGCCTGCAACCCAGGCATTCACCCTTTACCGGAATCGAGCCCAGGATCCTTCAGTCTGTAGGCCAATGCTCTATCCACTGAGCAAAACCAACCAGGGTGCCATTATTTCAGTTTTTTTTAAAAAAAGAGGCATAAACTGGTTGAATTGTTGTGTGGTAGAAAGTTTAGGAACTACTTAAAACTCTTGTTTTATCTAATTGTTACATGCACTAACACACATTCCCCAGATTACAAATATACACGCACATTCTCTCTCTCTTTCATAAAGTCCTTCAAAGGCTTTTTCAGTGAGTTTGGGACAATGACGAGCCTTTGCATGACCTGTAGAACCCTGCATGGTCTTTCCAACACCGATTGTTTCTTATCCTCACCTTTCTTTTTGCTCCCCTTGCACTCTCCTCCAACCATTCTGACCTTCCCCCTCATAGAGATCTTACCTAACTCTTGGCATGTTCTTATGGCACTTCTCATTCATACAAAGATCATATGTAGTATATTGTGCATTTGTGATTTGTCTCGATGAAAGGCTAGTATTTTTGCTCATTTCTGCATCACCATTAGCTAATACAATGCTTGGCACATAGCTGTACCCAAATACTTACTGAATTAATGAATTCCATCCATTTCATTTTCTGTAGTTACCAGACTTGTATGTGAACTTTTCAAGGTATCTCATTTCATTTTGGAATTGCTGTAATGTTAATAAAAGTTTTAGAAAACTGGAGAAAATGTTCACAACCAAAATTAGAAAATGATATCTATACTAATAAAAGGGTAATATGCAAATTGGCCAGGATGCCCTCATAGTAATAGGCCAGTAGCAGGCTGGGTGGGGCAAAAGGCTTGTAGGAGGGTTGGTGAGGGATGACCAAACAGGCTGTGTGGGGTGACCAGGCAAGCAAGCAGGTGAGCAGTTAGAAGCCAGCGGTTCCAGATTGTGAGAGGGATGTCCAACTGCCGGTTTAGGTCCAATCCCAAGGGGTCCCGGATTGGAGAGGGTGCAGGCTGGGCTGAGGGGACCACCCTCCCAACCCATCCCCTGTGCATGAATTTCATGCACCAGGCCTCTAGTTAGAATATAAAGAACTAATATAAATCACTAAGGAAAATATGTAAAATCCTAATAGGCAAAGATGTGAATAGCTAATTTACAAAAGAAATTCTTCTTAAAATGGCTAAAAGAGACCTGAGAAGTTTTATTTTCACTAGGGGTCATAAAAATGCAAATCAAAGCAAAAACGCTTCTTACCAATTTGGTAAAAATTATTTTGCACAAGAAGGAGCCTTACAGTCTTCTTATATATATTCAGTGGCATTAGAAACTATATAAGGTTAAAAAGATAGTTTTGGAGCCTCATAGACATAATTTTAAGCATTGGATCTTTTACTTAGTTAAATGTCTGACTTTTTGCACATGACTTTATTTCTCATGTGTAATATTGGTAACTTACAGAGATTTTGTTACTAAATGTTTATTCATTAAAAATATTTGTTGAGTGCCTGCTTTGTGCCAGGCACATTCTTAGGCACTGAGGATTCTGCAGTGAACAAAGCATCCCTGTCAATGGAACTTACACCCTTAGGGTGGATACAGACAATAAGCTTATAAATAAAATGTACAGGATACTGGATAGTATTGAAGTCTATAGAGGAAAGTAAAACAGGGAAGAGAGAGCAAGTATTGTACCACAGATATTGCTGTTATTTTAAATAGGACAATACAGGAATTTTTCACTGAGATGGTAACATTACAGCAAAGGTGCCCAAAAGGCAGGGGAGTTAGCATTGTAAATATCTTGGGAAAGAATGATCCAGGCAGAAAAAATTACACTTCTAAAGGAATGAGGGAATATTAGTGCCTGATGTATTTGAGGAACAGAAAGAAGCCAGTGTAGTCTACCTTTCCTAGGGGAGGACACTAGGAAAGGTAAAGGGGGAGTAGATTGAAGGCCTTGTGAGTTATGACAACTATATTGGTTTTCATTGTAAGGTGGGAAGCCATTGCAGACATTTCCATCAGGAGAGTGACATAATATAAGTATATCTTAAGTGGATTATGTTGCTATTGCATCTAAAACTGTGATGTGGAAGCAGGAAGACTAGTTAGGAAACTGTTGAATAATTAAGTGTTGATGGTTACCTGAACTAGAGTGGTACCAGAAGGAACGATGGAGGCAGTATACATATTCACGATAGGTAAATGTTGGGCATGAGAGAAAGCGTAAAAGGGACCTTAAGGTTGTGGGCTTGAATCTGGACACATGAAATTGCCATTAACTAAGCTAATATGAAGTACTTATCTTGCTATGTATTACCTTTTAAGTGTTCCATTAAGGACTGTTTCCTTCCTCACATTTTAGAGTAACAAATGAGATTTTTATCTGATGTACTTCTGTCCCCCTATGTGAATTAATAGAATATTTCACCAGAATAACTAGATAACAGATTTTGCATTTAGCTGGCATATTGGAATTTTTGTAAATTACTCCATCTGTTTGCCAAGAGACTTACTTCCTAACAGAAGGTAGAACTCATATCTTTCCACATGATAGCAATACAGTAATGGCAAGATTAGTAGTAAAAGGTTTTTTAAAATAAAAGAAAAATCTTACTCAGTTAATATTTCATTTAATAGATAATTTACACATGTGGCTCTTTATTCTCATTTTTTTCCTTTCAGGATGTTGCCTTATGGCTGTTTAGCGACAGGAGATCGCTCAGGCCTCATTGAAGTTGTGAGCACCTCTGAAACAATTGCTGACATTCAGCTGAACAGTAGCAATGTGGCTGCTGCAGCAGCCTTCAACAAAGATGCCCTTCTGAACTGGCTTAAAGAATACAATTCTGGGTTAGTTTATTTTGTTTGATTATTATTTTTCTGAACAAACAGCCAAATAACTATTCTCCCATTTAGAATCATCAGTGTCCTAGAGGAAATATAAATGTATTTATTGCTTCATTTCAGGTTAGATCAAAATGACGAATAGGACTTCCTAAAGTCTTACAGATGATTAGTGTTTAATTCTACTTTATCTAAATCTTAAATTCCAACATTAAGGTATTTTAAAAAGAACTTGTAGGTTTTTGTTTAAATTTATCAACTTTTATAATTATGTGAATGTGTGAGCTTAAGTGAGTTCTCAATGGATTTTTGTAGTAGAAGTAAATGAGTTTGTAGACTGATCTCTCCACACTAAAAAATAAAGTGCTTGGGACTGTGTTTTTTATGGTTATTGTATTGGAAAGTCCTAATATATAGGAAATTAAGAAATTACACAGTGAGAGGAAAACACTTTCCACATATTTTTAGCTGAAGATCTCAAAATCAGGCTTAAATTTAATTATTGACAAAATCCAAGCTCTTGTGTGTATCAGTTTACAAATTTTGATCTTGTCTCTAATGGATCTGTATTCTAATTTAGGTCAGTGACATGAATGATTGGAACTGCAATACTTAATTCTTAAATATGGAATTCTAGTGTTAGGTCAAAACAAACCAAAATGTTCCAAAGCCCCAGCACCATCCAGAAAAGCTGATGGTCTCCCCATTTCTGTGCATACGAACCTGCCCCCCTCTTAGTGAAACATGACCCCAGGGCACGGTCACTCAAATGGCTGAAGTCTAGTCTTATGGCTTTAAGCCAGCCTGTTCATGTCCCGCTCCTGTGATGACTGTCCTCACCATCTTGGCTGAGCCAGCAAGTTCTGATCATATGGTTTTGGCAGCTCTGTGTTGCAGTTCTCACAATTAAAGAGGAAACAAGTGTGGGATTGGGTATTCCCTCTCTCATTTGGAGACCGAAAACATTTGTTGCTTGTGTTTTTTCTTTTGTTCAGGGATGACTTGGACCGAGCCATTGAGGAGTTTACCCTGTCCTGTGCTGGCTACTGTGTAGCTTCTTATGTCCTTGGAATTGGTGACAGACATAGTGACAACATCATGGTAAAAAAAAATGGCCAGGTGAGCTGTTCCCCAGAGTCTGCCAAGGGCCTCAGGGATGCTTGCTTCTGTACAGCACAGTCTCTTGTGAAACTCAGGCAGATTCTGGAGCGATTCTCGGAGCCATGTGTTTATCTTTGATTTCCTAGCCTTTGTTTCACATACCATCTGCTTCATCTATCCATTGGTTTGTTTGCTTAGAGTTAGGTGATGAGAATTTAGTTAAATTTTTTAAATTGTTGTGGTTATTTAAAAGTGCCCTATTCTTTTAAATAGAGTAGAAGGGAGAGATGACATACAAAATGTATTAACTTTAAATAAGATGACC
The DNA here is from genome assembly GCA_963924515.1 of Vespertilio murinus. Taxonomy (NCBI): domain Eukaryota; kingdom Metazoa; phylum Chordata; class Mammalia; order Chiroptera; family Vespertilionidae; genus Vespertilio; species Vespertilio murinus. Next base: position 28,251,982 of record OZ004715.1, on the reverse strand, counting down.
AGTGCTTAAAAAAAAATGGAGATGAAATTTGCTTGACCCATTTTCTCATTTAGAATATCAATCTAATCATACACAGGCGTAGGGAGAAGTAGAGTAGGAGTGATATCACTCTAGGGTAACCAGGGAATAGACTGGGTTATTTATGAAGAAGCTGTTAGTTTTCAAATGAAGATTTTTTTATGTGACTTATTATTTTGTCGTTGTTAATTCCTTTAATTAAGCAACATAGATGAGATATTTAGGATAATTTTTTCAGTTTAGCCACCCTTATAATTCCCTGCCGAGAGAAGTACATTCCAAAATGAAAATGTTTAGGTTCCTTCGTGAACTCTGGCTCTAGGGGGGACCCAGAGTTTTAGACCTCCTGAGAGAGTTCGGTAGCTCGGCTTGGGCTTTGACAGTTGGACCTTGTGTTCACACTTAAAAGGAGGATTCCTTGGGACTTCCAGTTAATCCGATTGAACACCTGAGTTTTTCTTTATTCTTTCTGACACTCTTCTAATATGATGTTAAGGAATAAAAAATATGTAAATCTAAGAAATAAAAAGTAATATGAAAAGAGGCCCCCGTTGGTGAAAGACATCAGCAGATTTGGGAATGATAGAAAGCATGAGGAAAAAGTGGCAACGACTTGGCATAGTTGAGGAAAATTGAAACCTGTGTACGTTTAGAGGAGTCTGTCAAGTCTGAGAAAGTTGGGGATCAAATGCTCAGGGCACTACAGAAGGTGTGGATGGGGGAAGAGGATGAAGCACGAATGATTGGCAGTTTTTTGGGGGAGCAGTTAGGTGTGTATATCCCCACTCTCAGCAAGACTCTAGAGATTCTTCTCTAGAGACTGATTGGTGCCAGTGAAAAGTCCTAGAGATCCTGACAATCGAGGTCTCCCCCAGTCACTTTGCAAGGAAGCCCACCAATCAGTCCTACCATGTACATAGAATTTTCATTCAACTTTTTAGCAACTCATTGTTCAATATGCGTGGTCTGCCAAGCATTAGCAGAAATTTGAGGGAAGCATCAACATAAAAAATATAGACCAAAACAAACAGAAGGGGTGAAAAAAATCTGGGAAAACAGAATAACTACAGTAAAAAAAAAGATTAAACTATCAAAACAAAAGGAACATTGTACCTACAAAGTAATAATAGGATTCTGTGGGGGGGGGAGGGGTTTGCTAAACAGAAAATAGAATTCTTAGAAATTAAAAAGAGGGACAAATAAAAAGTTAAAATAAAATTAGTATAAACTAAAGATTAGATAATATTTACCGAATTCTTTTTAAATATATATATTTTATTGATATTTTACAGAGAGGAAGGGAGAGAGACAGAGAGCCAGAAACGTCAATGAGAGAGAAACATCGACCAGCTGCCTCTTGCACACCCCCTACCGGGGATGTGCCCGCAACCAATGTACATGCCCCTGACCGGAAACGAACCCGGGACCTTTCAGTCCGCAGACCGACGCTCTACCACTGAGCCAAACCGGTTTCGGCTTTACTGAATTCTTAACCTGTGGAAGGCACAGTTCTAAGTTTTTAGTTAACTTCTTCAATCCTCAGGAAAACTCTGTAGAGTTAGTGGTAGGGTAATCACCACTTACTAGTGAGAAAATTGAAGTAACAGACATACCATTTAAATCCTGATTATTTGGCTCAGCGTCTGTTTTTCAGCCACTATGCTCTCTGTTGCCCCTTCATATACCAAAGGAACTAAAACATCTGATAAATAGAAAAAAGAAGATCCAGATCTTGCTTAATGCTGGTGAATCAATCCAGGGAGGTCCACCATCCTCTGATAGGAGTTTCAGAAAGACGAAGAAGGGAAGGAACTTACCAAGCAGATAATATAAAACATTTCCTAAAGCTGATCTTTATGAATATCCAGTCAACAGAGCACAAAAGTTTCCTTATATTGGATGGAAAGGCCCTCATTAAGCCCTTCACTATGGCATTTCAATGCACCAGGCACAAAGAGATGGTATTAAAACCTTCCCAGAGATACAGCAGGCCACATACATGGAGTCAGAAAGACTTGGCTTCTCACCTGGGGAGGTGATATTCTGTTGGCAGCTGTGGATAAAGGCCATGAATGCTTCTAACCATCTTGTAGTGTACTGGACAGAACCTCAGAACAGGATTATTGGGCCCAGAATGTCACTAGTGCCAACATTGAAAAATTCTGGTCTAAACCAAACAAGAATGTGATGTGGGACAAGAGTTGAAGGGGGAGCCCCGGATGATGGTTGTGCAGCAGCCCTGGAGAACAAACAGCCCAGAAAGGCACTTAGATTACCTGACCATGTGGGGAAATGTTTTGAAAATGATTTTTAGATTTTTTAAAAGATTTTGGGAAGAATTTATGCTAGGGTCATAGAACCCTAAGTTAAAAAAACAGAAAAGAAAGTTGTATCAAGGAAAAAGGTGAAGAAAACTAGAAATGTAGTTCTAATATTCCAATACCCACATGGCTTAGCTTTGAAATGCATTTACAGAGTTGAACAGTATAAGCATTGAATATTAATTTGATCAGAAATTATGATATAACGTTCCAAATTATGTAGCATTACGTCAGTATAAGAGCACTAAATCTTTACCTTCCATAATAAGAATAGTAATCCAAAATTAGGAAGTAAAAAATAAGTATAAACATACTATTTAGAAAAATGGAAGCAGATCTCAGGGAAAACGTGTGAAAATGGGGAGATGTTACCACTAAGTAGCAGCACTCAAGACGGTGAGGAAGCTACAAGGGCAAGACTATACTCTCTTTGTTATGTGTCTACATGTAGAGCTATAGAATAATTCTATATGTAGAACTATTTGTTTTTTAAAAATCAGACATGTTTATCATTTCAGTATATTTTTGCCTTTTAAAGTTTGTCTTCCTCACTGGGTATATGCATTTTATGATTGGTTATTACTGAATATAAAAGACCCATGTATGTTAGACATGCTCTGTTCCCAGGAAGGCTGTGGAAAGAGAGAAGGGCTCAAGCTGAGGGTGGGTGTAGTGTATGTGGACCTAGGACTGCTGAGATCTTGCCTTTCTATTTAGAACCCACAAGACAAACAAGGGGAAATGAAATCCCATTTGTTTTCCAGCTCTTTCACATTGACTTTGGACATATTCTTGGAAATTTTAAATCTAAATTTGGCATTAAAAGGGAGCGAGTGCCTTTTATTCTTACCTATGATTTCATTCATGTGATTCAACAAGGAAAAACAGGAAACACAGAAAAGTTTGGCCGGTGAGTATTGTCCCCATGCTAAGGGTATAATCACACCTAACGTTTTCTCCTCTGACCAGCTGGCCTTGCATTTCTTTGCTGAGCAATATTTAGGTCTGGGAAGTAGTCTGTTAATAGGAGGTTTTGGGGGGAATTTGCCTTTTAGATCCAGGTTGTAATTCAGATACACTCAGAGAAGAGAAATGATGCTACAAAACTGAAATAAGTTACTGTGTTTTGTTCTAATAGTATATCACCTTTTCCTCTCTTAGAAAATCCTCTAAAGATGGTAAGACATTTGAGAGTGAGATGCTGAGAACAGGCCCGTGGCTGTTACTCAGTGTGGAGTGCAGTGCGGGAGCCAGGGTTCAGGGGTAGACTTTGTAATCTCTGATCTATTCCTCACTCCTTGTATGTTTCCAAGCACATGACTTGTCTTCCTGTCTTTGTTTTATCTTAAAATGGATAAAAATGTGATTAAATTTCAGGGCTATTTTGATTATTAGAGCTATGTTATATGATGTGGCCAACTTGTATTATAGCCTTACTAAATAATTGTATTATCATTATCATTTCTAGTTCTGCTTGGGTTTATGCAGAATATACCTCTGGGTCCATTTTTTTCTTTGGCAAAGTTAAGTTTGGATGGTCCTCTTGAATGACCATCTTGAAGAGGAGGGAGAAAGATGGAAAGATGACAGGGAGGCCCAATACAAAAGCATTGACACTGATTTCAGAGACATTAACGAAAATCTCTGGAATCAGGCCACAAATCTAGAAGTATGTTCAGGAACCGTCACGGATTATAATCATCACTTTGTTTTTATTTATCATAGAATTTCTATTTGGTTTTGCTTTTTAAGAAGATATGTGTGGCCTGGCCAGCGTGGCTCAGGAACCAAGCCTCGCTTGGTTGCCAGTTCGAATTCCCTGTCAGGGCTCATACCCAGGTTGTGGGCTCCATCCCCAGTGTGGTGTGTGCAGGAGGCAGCCAGTCAGTGATTCTTTCTCAACATTGATGTTTCTATCTCTTTATCCCTTCCCCTTCCTCTTGGAAATCAATTTTTTAAAAGAGAAAAAATATAAGTGTAATTTTAGAGAGCTTGATTTATTTTATGTAAATTTTAATTCTGGCAGTTTTCAAAGAAGCAGAACTATTAATTAATTTAGTAGAAAACGTTCAGCTCTTATGGAAAGCCTAGCTATGTCTCTCTTGTTTTCTTTTACTAATTTGCTATCTCCCCTCTAACATCATGCTCTTGTGATCTGCCGCATCAACCCAAGGTTCCGCCAGTGTTGTGAGGATGCCTATCTGATTCTGCGACGGCACGGGAACCTCTTCATCACCCTCTTTGCACTGATGTTGACTGCAGGGCTTCCTGAGCTCACATCAGTTAAGGATATACAGTATCTTAAGGTATAAACCCCTTTCTATGTATATAATAGCTCAGGTATGCCTCCCTATTTCATTCAGATGTTCAAAAGGAATGGAGCGAAGTCATGTTCACTGAGGTAGTTCTTATCAGGAGTGGTAGTTCAAGAGTGGTACCGACAGACACTTGAGTAGCTGTCTTTCAGTAATCATAAATTCATTACATCTTCAAAAACCCTTTGGCAGAGGTCACATTATCACCCTACCTTGGTGTTCATGCTCCCTGCCGCAAACGGCATTCAAATAAAAGCAGTAGGTCCAGAGACTAGACTAGTCTGCATGGACTGGACTGGCAGATCTCAGAGGGGAGGACGGTGGGAGGGATGGGAAGAGAGTAACCAAAGAACATAAATGCATAGCCCACATACCAGTAATGAGGTGAAGGCCTGGGGGTGGGGGTGGGGGGTGGAAGTGAGAAAGGGGGAGGGCATAGGGGCATCTGTAATACTGTCAACAATAAATATGAAAATAAAAACTTGAGGCGCACGGCTTCGTGTTGGCTGGGGTGGCAGGACCAAGTAAGCTTCCTGCATACATTTGCATATCACTTTGGAGCATGTATAAAATCTGATTTTTTTTTTTTTACCTTCAATTTTTAGGACTCACTTGCCTTAGGGAAGAGTGAAGAAGAAGCACTGAAGCAATTTAAGCAAAAATTTGATGAGGCGCTCAGGGAAAGCTGGACTACTAAGGTGAACTGGATGGCCCACACGGTTCGAAAAGACTACAGATCTTAATGACCAGCCTTTTGTTTCATTTTCATTCTGCACTTGCACTAAATTGAACATGACCCTGCCAGAGATTTTTATAAAGGGAATGAAATTCTGAATCTCAGTTAAATTAAGAACAATGCATCAACAGAACAATCCCCAATTACCACCCTCTGCTTTTTGTATGCTTCCAAGATTCATCACGAAAACTCAACATTATGGATAATCATTTCCTGCTGACTTTGCACGCCAAGGAATGCTACTAGAGATTGTTTTTTGCCTTTTTAAATTTTATTTTCATTATTTGGTACTTTTCCAAAAAGGTGTAAATACTTCTTTTATGAATTGTGACCAAGTGTGTTACCACCCAGCCAACTTATCCGCACCTGGGAACTGGTGGCTGTTCTTAATTTCCAAATGAGGCTTAAAAAACAGTATCCTTCTTCCTTTTTAAATTGTGTAAGCTACAAATTATAATATAATATTATGATTATTTTTCAAAAGAAATCTTTTAAACCTGTGGGAACATTAATTCTTTTGTTGATATTTATCTATCGTGATAGCATCATCTCAGTCAGACTTGCTGAAAATCTACTGGTGAAGCAAATATAATATATTTGCTGCCTATATATTTATAAAATTTCTAGTGGGAGTTCTGTATAAAAAATAGGTTTTTTTTGTTTTCCTTCAGCCTCTGTTTTACCGAAAGCAGAGCATCTCCCTAAGTTACTTTTTAGTTAATTATGTGATCCAGTTCTTCCAGCTGCTTCTGTACTGAGGCACACATTAATACAGATTTTACGGTATCTGTAAAAGAGTTCACTTCATAGAGCATAATACTTGAGCATTATCCAAGACAGAAAACAAATGAAAAGAAAACTCTTACGAAATAAACGTCAGGCCTAAAATTCAGTATTTTAGTAAAATGCCAGCTGTTCTTACTGTATTTATTAAAACTTATAATGATGTGATTTTTTTTTAAGGGTATTAGTTGAGAATGAAATGGTTTCATGGAATTCTTTAATTTATTTGTTGAGGTACCATATATTTAGGGTGCTAGATGGCAAAAAATGTTAATATGTGCAATAGGAACTACTGGTTTGAATGTGTAAATGGATGCTCTTTCTGAGTCCTGGCAACATCCAGCAAAACTACTGCTTGTTCTCCAAAGACCATTGGGATCTCCAGTCCTCAATGACATGGGAAAGAAAACTGAGCATTTGCCCTGTGACTGAGTTTTCTATAGGAATTTCATTAAAGATTGTTTAATTTTGTTGTCTTCCTTCATGTTTTCAGTCAAATAAATGTGTGAGCTGGTTTCAGCTGTTCTTGGGATATATGGGCCTCTTCTTTAAGGGCAGCTCAGGCCTTTGGACCTTGGCACTGGGACTTTGAAGAAACAGTCAAGTCAAGACAAGCCAACCTCAGGAATTGTAAGGCCCTCGGTCTCTTCCCTGACTTCTCTCCTTGCTTCCCTGTCCCATTAGAACGGTGGGAGGCCTCTGGACTTTGGTGGGAGCTTGAGGCAAGAGGGTACCCTCACCAAGTTTCCATCTCTTTGGGAGGTACCCCAGGGTCTAAAATGCCTTGGTACCCAGGCCAAAGCCAGGCTGTACCACTTCCATAGGCAGATGTTCAGAGCAGGTCACAGTTTCTTTGAAATAACTCAGCTGAGAATGGGGATTGATCTGTCAATATTACCAGGGCTGGTCTAGACTCAGTGAGCGTTCCAGGAATAGGACTGTAGAAGTAGGGTTTGTTCAGGGATTTTTGTCTGGTCATTACATGCACCAGATTGCAAGCCTGGGGTTTAGAGGAGGCCGAACCTTGTATGGCAGAAATGGGCACCACTGTTTCCAGAGGGGTCTGTCTCCTCAGTCAGTGGATGTGAATGTCTTTAAGAGCAAAAAAGGGAAATGGCCTCTCCAGACAGTGCTGGGCCTGAGTCCAGAATGGTTTGTTTCATACCGGAGGCCCCTACAGATGCCAGGATTCTGTGGGACAAGAGCCTCAGGAGCTGCTAAGCGTCCTAGTAACTAGTAGGTGCCCCCTCCGGACTTGCTGAATCTGATTCTCAGGGCCTCTGGCTGAGCCAGAGGAGAAAGTAAAAGGCAGAAGGTGCCAGCCTCTGGGATGGATTGGGGTCTGAGCTGCAGGATGAGCTTTTTGCATGGGACTGGTTACCCAGTGCCTGGGCTCTTCAGTGCTCTGGTCAACAGCAGATCTCACCCCAGCACACTTAGCTCCCTCTCCTTTTGGTACTTTCCCAAAAACGAGGTTTTTGAGACCCTGTCCATTTCCGTACTCGAGGACAGCATCTGTCTGGGAACACAAAGGTTGGCTTTTTTGAACAAGTAATTCCTGAGTATCGTCCTCATGTCATTAGGAGACCCTGGGCTGCAGAGGCCAATGTTTGCAATCCAGCTCTGCCTCCGTGACCCTTACTTCTCAGGGTCTGAGCTTCCTGGTCTGTAAAATGAGACGGAAGATAACTGCTCCTCACTCAGGCAAGCTCATTTCTTTCCCTGCTTCCACCTCTTGAAGGCCACTTCCCGGAGAGCTCTATCCTGTCTCCTGCTTCAGCACCAAACCTCACACAGGCAGGTGGAGGGAGGGGTCACCCTTCTACGGAAGGGGAAAGATTAGTCCTTGGACCGAGTAGAGAGCAGAAAAGTACCCATGCCATGGGACCCTGACCACTGGAGATGGGCAACTCTTAGGAGGGGGCTGAGCTGGGCTCCTTAGAGAAACTGAGTCTGCGAGGACAGATAGGAGCTAGGTGAAGGGGTGGCAGTGTTGTATCGTTAATCAGCAAATGAGATACAAGATGACTTAAGGAGCCAACTAATTAGGAGTCATTTATTGCATGCGGCCCAGAGGGAGGTGGCTCTTCCAAATCTCTGAGCACCACATACAAGGAAGTCTCCCGTATCTATACTCTTCAAGCCTCTTTGTTCGCAGATATTACAAGGATCTGTGTGCGTTATTGTTACAGACAGTTGTAACCTTGAATACATAATGAGTTTGTACTTGGCATAAGAATATGAGAATTGCCGAAACTGGTTTGGCTCAGTGGATAGATAGAGCGTCAGCCTGTGGACTGAAAGGTCCCGAGTTCGATTCCGGTCAAGGGCATGTACCTTGGTTGTGGGCACATCCCCAGTGGGGGGGGTGCAAGAAGCAGCTGATCGATGATTCTCTCTCATCGATGTTTCTAACTATCCCTCTCCCTTCCCCTCTGTGAAAAATCAATAAAATATATATTTTTTAAAAAGAATATGGGAATTATTTATTATATTGGATGGCTAGCTTGCAAGGTCAGACAGTTAAGTTTATCTTTTTATATTATTTGAACTAAAAACAGTCATTTTACAGAATAACAGACTGTCTTAAAGCGACAGTTTATAATGACAAGTTTATAGGACTAGGGACTATCTGACAATAGAGAGTTTCTAACAGCAGTTTTTTAATACAAGATGGAGGATACTATGCTTCAGTAGGAAGAGCAGACGAGGCAGAAAGCATATGGAGATGACATAAAGCAGGGTTCGTGGGCAGTAACACTCGGCAATTATTTCTTTCCCCTCTACTCCAGAATACAGCACCTCTTCTCAGGGATCCAGGTAGGATCTGAACATCAGTCATTTGGATTTTCTTTTTTGTGAAATGCCTGCGTAAGTCCTTTGTCCATTTATTTGGTTGCCTCCTGTTCACTTTGGTGTAGGATGGATTTTTTTATATCTTTCCTTTTGGTTTTTGTTATGTGAAATTACATACATACTAGTGGCCCAGCCCGGCCTGCTCCCTCTCACAGTCCAAGAGCCCTCAGGGAATGTCCTACTGATGACGGGGTAGGCCGTAGTCTGGCTTCCCTCTGTGGGAGGCAGCTGGGCCAATCAGAAGAAGGTGACACCCCATCACACCACTGCTACTGCCACTGCCTGCTACCGTAGCTGCCTGAGCCTCGGCATGGCCCTCACAGCAGCAGTTGCTGCGGCTTTTCCGGTCTAATTAGCATATTACCCCTTTATTATTTTGTGCACTGGTAGGGTCCTTAGCGGCTACTGGCTGCCAACTGGGGGCCCTGCCCCCTGGCTAAACTCCCAGTCAAGGGGACAATTTGCATCTTATGCTTTCATTATGTAGGAGAAAAAAAAAAATATATATATACACACACACACATACACATATTAGAGGCCCATTGCATGACATTTGTGCACTGGCAGGTTGTGGGGGGAAATCCCTCAGCCCAGCCTGCACCCTCTTGAAGTCCAGGACCCTTTGGGGAATGTCCATCTGCCGTGAGAGGCTCCCACCACCACTACATTCACTAGCTGTGAGCCCAGCTTCTGGCTGAGTGGCGCTCCCCCTGTGGGAGAGCACTGACCACTAGGGGGGAGCTCCTGCATTGAGTGTCTGCCCCCTAGTGGTCAGTGTGCATCATAGCAACTGGCTGTTCTGTTCAGTTGATTTGCTTATTAGGGTTTTATTATATAGGATATATATAATTTGCATGGGGGCTGGCCATCCAGTGCCTTGATTGTTAGGTGCTTTAGTCAACAGCAAATCTTATAATTTCATATACAAGCCCTTTATCAGTCATATGTGTTGGAAATACGTTTTCTACTCATTGTGTGACCTCATTTTTGTAATGGTTTAACATGTTAATTTTAATGTCGAATTTATCATTATTTCCCTTTAATATTTGTGTAGTATTTAAGAAATCTTCCTTTATCCCAAGGTCGGTATTCTCCTGGATTATGCTACAACCTTTACATTTTACCTATTTCGTTTAGAGTTATAATCTGTTTGGAATTGCTTTTTATATATAGTGTGATGTGGGAAACAAAATTTTATTTTTTCCCATATGGGCATAAAGTTGTCCCCCATATCTTTTATTGGAAAAGTAATTTTCCCCACTGTTCTGTAGATCCATCTTTGTCATAAACCAAGTGCCCATATATACGAGTCTGCTTCTAGGCTTTAGAAGACACCCAGTAGATTTCATCTCCCTATTTTTATTTTATTAAACTCATACATACCATTAGTGTGTTTGAGGCACATATCTAAACTATATATATTTAATCTATCTTATGTGATAGGTATAATTGTTCTTCCTCACTTCACAGATAAGAAAACTGAAGCATAGAAGGTTCAGTAATTTGTTCAAAAGAGGAATTACTATGCACATACAGGGAGTTTGTCTTAAGTGTAAGTTCCTTACTTACAATTATTGATGATGTTATCATATGTATTTCAAAATCTGCTAATTGCTATTCACCAAAAGAAACCTATGGAAATTTTGAATGGGATTGCATTAAATTGTAGGTTAGGTTGAGGCAAATTGACATCTTCAGATTATTGACTTCCAATATGTAGTATCCTTTATTTAGATCCTCTTTAATTTATATCTATCATGATTTATAGTTTTCTTTGTATGGTCTTGTATATCTTTTGCTAGATTCCTGGGTATTTAATTTTCATTGTTGCTAAAATATTACAGTAGTTTTGGAAGAGTGGTGCTCTGACTAGGAATATTAGTTAGCATCATTTAGAAACTGGTTAGAACTGCAAATTCTTGAGCCTCACACTAGACCTACTGAATCAGAAACTCTGGAGATAGAATCCAACAATATGTGATTTTAAAGTTTCAGAGCAATCAATAAAAATACAATTGGTGTACTTACCAGACTTACTAAACCTTTTATTAATCCTATTTACATAAATTATTTTAATTTCACATAAATCATCTACAGATAATTGCAGCTTTATTTCTTCTTTCTGTTACCTTCATTTATTTCTTTTAAAAAATATATATTTGCCAAACCGGCTTCGGCCCCTTCATTTATTTCTTGTTCTTGCCCTTCTGCATTGGTTAGGAATTCCAATAAAAGGTGAAAGTTTTCAACATTAAGTATGGTGTTTGTCCTAGATTCTGGATTTTTTTTTTACCAAATTAAGGAAGTAAACTTCAATTCCCAAGATGTATAGTTTTACTTATGAAAGGGAGCCTCTGGGTTGGTAAACGCATGTATATGATGTTGGCACACCAACTCCTCACAAACGGGAGCTCCTGTGCTCAGGACCCATCCGGACCTTGCCCTGTGGACCTCTTCATGAGTGTGTTGTGTATAGCTTTTATAATAAACTGATTATGGTAACGTTAAAAAAATCATAAAAGGATGTTGAGTTTTATCAAATCATTTTTCTATATTTTATGAAGATGTTCATAAAGTTTTTCTGACTTGGTGAGTTATATTGATTGATATGCAAACATTAAACCAAGTTTACGTTCCTAGAGTGAACAATTTGATTGTTATATATTAACCTTTTTAAATAATGCTGAGTTTGATTGCCAATATTTCATTTGGGGATTTTTGTATCTATTTTCATCAGTGGGATTTACCCTTAAGTTTTTTTTTTTAAGGCCCGTTAGGTTTTGTTAACAAGGTGTTTGTAATGTTATAACACAAGTAAGATTGACATTACTTCTTACTTAAAAGTTTGATAGAATTTTGCCAGTGACCTTATGTCTGATGTTTTCTTTGAGATATGGATGTGGTTTATTCAATAACTAGAATATTCTTATTTTTGTATCTTGTGTTCATCGTAAAGAGTTCCAGTCTTCTAGGAATGTGTCCATTTCATCTACATTTTCAATTTTATTTTTATATTTTTAGTTTAGTGGATTGATAGTGATGTCTTTTTCAGTCTTGGCATTTATTTGTTGGTGCCTTTATTTTCTGAATTGGTCTCAGTAGAGGTTTCCCAGTTGCACTGATCTTCACAAAGAATCAGCTTTCTGCTTTTTTTATCCTGTTTTTAACTCTCCTTTATCTTTATTTTCTTTCTTCTACTTGTATTTATTTTATTGTTATTCCTGTCCTCCAATTGTATGTTTGCTTAGCTGACCAATAGCAATCTTTGTAATAATCTTTATCTGCATCTCATAAGTTTTGATATGAAGTCTTCATTACCATTCAGAACAAAATATTTTCTAATTTCCATTTTGGTTTCTCCGTGCTACTGCTTACTTAGAAGTATGCTTATTAATTTCCAAATGTTCATGGATTTTCTCATTACTGTTTGATTTCTAGGTTGCATGGCATTCAGAGAACATCTTCTGTATGATTTCAGCTCTTTGAAATTTGTGGGACTTGTTTTTATGACTCACACCATGGTCAAGTATTATAAATATTCAGTATGCATGTAAAAAAATCCCTATTCTTCAAATATTAGATTGTTCTACCTATGTTCATTAGATCAAGTCTGCTAATTGTGTTACTGTTTTAAGTGTACATATCTTTACTGGGTTTTTGCCTAGCATTTATGAGAGAGATAAAATATCCCACTATGATTTTGGATTTGCCTATTCTAGTTATGTCAATTTTTGTTTTATAGGAGTTGGAGCCAATATCATTAGGTACATACAAATTTAAAGATGATTGCTCTCCGCCATGTGAGGACACAGTGAGAAGGCAGCTCACTGCGAGGAGGCGGGCTTTCACTGGGGAACCAAATCAGTCAGTATCTTGATCTTGGACTTCTCAATCTCCAGAACTGTGAGAAATAAATGTCTTGTTTCATCCATAGTCTATGGAATTTTGTCATAGCAGCCCAAGATGACTAATGACCACCAATGAAGACATACTGCAAGTTGCCAGTCCTCAAATGGGGAATGTGAGCTGAGGTAGATGAGAAGCAGTGAGGGCCTCCACTCGCACCTGTCCCCTGCCCTTCTCCCCCTCACCCCCGCTCACACACACACACACACACACACACACACACACACGCCCAGTTAGGAAACTGTCATCATTGTATCATTGTTCCATAGCAGAAAAGCAATCAGGTTGAAAGGTACCTGTCTAGCTCAGGATTTTGACCACATGTTCATCGAGGCTAGTGCTCTAGGACTTGATAAAAAAAATATTGGGATGGTGGTAGTGGAGTATTCTAGGGGACTTTAGTAAGGTCCTGCAAGATAAGCACACTCCTTGCTCTCAGCTGCCTTGTCTGAAAATAGGGAGGAGGGGAAATGCAGACTGTGTAAGGCAGGTTTTCCAACTGGCTCAGGGCCAGTGTGAAAGCCAAATTTGCAGCCCCAAGATAAAGTCAGTAAGAATGAAGATTGAAAAAAACAAATTTAGAGATGATTATATCCTTGATGAACTAAACTATTATGTATTTCTGGTCATTCTTTTTTGCCTTAACGACTACTTTAGCTGATGTTAATATCATTATGCCAGCTTTCATTTTTTAATTCTATATTTTTTTCAAAAAATTTTCCAGTTCCCTTTGCATTTCTCTGAGTTGTCTTTTATTGCCTTGAACATTTTAAACATAGCTCTACATCTAGGGAACTCTCAATCTGTAGCCCCTGTGAGTCTGTTTCTACTGTTGGTTATTTCTGTACCCCCATTCATGTTGTCCTGTCTGATGTGCACAAGTGAGAAATATATGAAGACATCCATGTTTAGAAACACAATTAAGCAGCACCAATTTTATTTTATCATGTTTATTACAGTAAAAGGTCCTTTTGTAAAACATTAGTGATTTTGGTCCATATCTTATTTTCCATTTGGTTTTGAAACATTTTTACATTATTTACAAAATAAATTGCAGATCTTTTTAATTGTATATAATATTTTTCCCTGACTCTTGGAACATTACAGTTTCAAGAAACTAAAAAAATAAAATCATGGCAGATTAAACGTACTGAGACATACATATTGAACATATTTAATTACCACAGTAATGTAAAAGTCCTGATTGTTGTTACTTCTTAAGATTAATGTTCATGAACGTGAAGTCATTCAGGAACCTCTGGGATTTCCCTGTTATCCACAATGAGAGTATGGATAATGCCTTCTCTCCGCTTTCCACTACTGACAGCCTTTATGTAACAGTCGTGGTTCCCAAAACTGAAGTGCGTTTCGGTCCCATCATCTACAAACTCACCCTAGGCCAACAGAGAAGGAGAAATCAGTGTTCAGAAACACTTACCTTTGTCTAGAGCACTAACACCATCTCAAAGGGTGGTAAAATGAATTACATGGTGAATGTTAAGCTTTGTAAAGTTTAAAACTAGTATGTAAGTGCTTTTACATTCTGCTATGAATTGAAAGTTTCTTACCTGTACTCTCTACAATTCTAGAATCTTAAGTTCCAGAGAAAAGGAAAACCATGCACCTCATGGCTCTGTGTATGTAACATGTACTATGCAGACATACAGAATCTTTTCAAAAGTAAAAAAAATGAACATGATAGAAAACATTTATTGTTACCTATCCTATATCAAGAACAGTTTACATGCATTATTTTATTGCATCCTCACAAGAACCCTGACAGAAATACAGGGTTTGTATTATCTGTAAAATGTGCCTCATTTTACAGATAAGTAAAGTGAGGCACAGAGTAAATAACTTGCTAGTCAATACGGGATGGAGTGTTCTTAACCGCTCTGAAGATCTGACTCCTCAGGGTGTAAAGTGGCTTTATAATGAAACACAGAGGTCACACAAACACCACTAGATCTAGACTTGCTCTGTCCAATACAAGTGGCCACTAGTCATATGTAGCAAAATAGAGCACTTGAAATGTGTTGAGTCTGGAATGAGATAGGCTGTTTAAGTGTAAAATACACACCAGATTTGGAATACTTAGTATGAAACAAAGAATGTAAAATAACTCACTAAAAACTGTTTCTATTGATTGCATGCTAAATAATACTATTTTGATAGATGGATTTAAATCAAATATATTATAAATTTCACCTTAAAACATTATGGCTAATTTAAAAAAATTACACTCAAAGCTCGTTTTGTGGCTCACACTGAATAGTGCTGATCTGGAATGAGAAAATAGGGGCCAAGTAGCATAGGGAAGGAGGGAAGAAGAGGAGGACTAACGGATAAGAATGAATTACTCCAGGAAGCAAGGAAACCCCAGTCAGTCTTGAGACTTGGCTGTGAGCTTCCTGGCAGTCAGAGCAGCCAGAGCAGGTCCCGCAGCTAATGCCATCTGACCAAAGGAAGCATGGGTGCATCAGCGGGGAGCATGTTCGGAGCTCTGAGAAGAATGTGGTCAGTAGCTCTTGGGAGAACGGTGCAGAACACCTCCAAAGTGAGCTGCTCTGGACCTGATAAAAATTATGAACCACAAATACATGTCAACAAGTGAATCTAAAAAGCAAATGGATAAAAAATCTGATGAACAGAATAATTTGGTGACTATAATAGAATCAGGGGCACAGAAAGGGGGTGGGCTGACAATTCACAGGGAGAAAGGGGTGTGGTGGGTGCAGGAAGAGTCTGGACAAAAATCATACACCTATGGATGAGGACGGTGGGGAGGAAGGATTAGGGCAGAGGGTAGGGTGGGAACCCGGTGAAAGGGAGCTATGGGGGGGGGGGGGGCGGGGAAGAGGAACAACTAATCTGAACAATAAAGATTTATAAAAAGAGAAAGAATAACTGGGCAAGAACTCAGAGTTGACTCAGTAGTAGATGCTTATACTAGTAGGTTTCCCATCTCCACATTCCTTTAGGACATATTTTTCATCTTATTCTTATGTTATGGGAGAAGAAGAAAATGAAATGTTTAAATGGCTCACAGCAGAAAGAGAAACAACTGTAATAATCTAAACAATAAAGATTTTAAAAACAAAAATAAAATAATTACCACATTAAAAAAGTCAACTTACTGCTGTCTCCATTTTTTTACCATTGCACCATACGTCCATAGTGTCTTTTTCTGTAAAAGTAACAAATTAAAATTTACAATATATGATTTAAAGATAAAGTTAACTCATTATTTTTAGAAAGGTTTGATACACTGGATTCCTCAAGGTCCATTAACTTTTCACAGTTAATGGACTTTGAATTGGTTCTAAATTTGAAGAAACGGATTATTCACAGACAAAGTCAAAATGAAACAAAACAAACTTTTAAGAGAAAATAATGATCCCAATACAAATTGATGAAGACTTGTTAAACTCAAAAGTAAATACTGAAGCATAATCTTCAAAGGAAGATGCATACAAGTGAATGGGAGGAGGGACTTTTCCAAAAGAATGTCCTTTAGTATCAGTGACTACCCCGGCCTCTCACACTGACTCATTGGAAGATGGCATAGAAAGACCACCAAGCCCTGGGCAGTGTGGCTCAGCTGGTTGGAGGGTTGTGTCATACACCAAAAGGTCACAAGTTTTTCCACCTGCCTTTAGACATGCTTTTAAAGTGAAATATCGAATAATAGCAAATGTCTGTATCAATATTTCTTTTTATTTATTTAAAACGGCCGTGGGCAAACTACGGCCCGCGGGCCGGAACCGGCCCGTTCGGCTGTTCTATCCGGCCCGCGGAGCCGAAAGAGCGGAGGGTTCTCTTGCTCTCCCCTCCGCTCCTTCACCAGCAGCCCAAGAGGAGAGTGCCAGCATGGTCAGGTTGCTTTTGTTCCGGCCCTCCGGTCCAGTGTAAGAACCCATTGTGGCCCTCGAGTCAAAAAGTTTGCCCACCCCTGATTTAAAATGATATTTATTGGCTTTAGAGAGAGGGGATGGAAGAGAAAGAAACATCAGTTTGTTGTTCTACTTATTTATGCATTCATTGGTTGACTCTGGTATGTGCCCCACCCAAGAGTGGAACACATAACCTGGTGCATCGGGACGATGCTCTAACCAAGGGAGCTGTCCAGCCGGGGCCCAATAGCTCTTTTTTTAAACCTAAGTTTATACTCCTCAAATCCATCACTGTAAACTCTGGCTCTCACATCTTATATATAAATCAATCGATTAGATGGATACTTCATTCACACAGAACACATTAAAAATACACCGATTCAAAGGCCCCATGATGGGGGGGGGGGGTTGGGTACAGGGAAGGAGATTAGCCGATGAACTTATATGCCTCTATGCATAACCCACAGACACAGACCATAAAGTGGTGAAGGCCTGGGGTGGGGAGAGGGCCTCTGGGATAAAGGGAACATATGTAATACTTTCACAATAAAGACTTAAAAGGGGAAAAAAAGCTCCCATAAAAGATCTAGACAAAGAAAGTAATTAAATTTTTGTATATTATAAAAATGTGTGCCATTATAAAAAGCCAACAATTCTGTAGTAACAGCAATCACTTACCCAATACAACTCTCAGGTCTTCGCCATCCAAATGCAATACCCATGTATTGGTGGTTTTTGACCTGTTCTCCATATACTTCTTAAGGCTTTTCCCATTAATTTCCAGAGTATATTCATAAGCAAAGCCACTGATGGCATCTATATTTATGGTTGCTTTTGTCTTTGCAGCTCCAACACAGAAGGTTTCCTTGCCCACTAATTTGAACATCCATTCTTTTCTTATCTCTTCCTAAGTAATAAAATAGAAAAGTTGAAAACACACAAATGGAAGAAAATGTAACGCTTAATGTTAGAAATAATATAATTAAAGTGAGCAAATGATAATGCTAGTCAGATGTAACATTAATTTGTGATGCAAAGGTTTTGGACTCTAAAGGCATTTTTACGTTTAAATACTAGATGTTATAGTCTATGAATTCCTTAACTATGATTCAATAGGTTTGTACAGCAAAATGATACAGGCCAAAATATAGAGATAACCATTTTAGTAAGAGAAAAGCCTGCATTCACATATGAAGAGTCTACACTAACAAAATAAACCTTCTCTGTACACCGTATTTACCAAGTAACATGCTTTTTCCCCTACCTTCCCGTCTACATGTACCACTCGTTTGCCAGATGTGGTCCCGTGTTCAAACTCAATCCTGTGGATTCCATCACTCAAAGCAACATCCCAAACGGCTACGAGGTCTGTCATTTTTACCAGGCTACCCGGAGGGCTGAGGGAGTAAAATACAGTTACAGCAGGCCAGAAACAGTTAAAGGACAGCCAGCTAATCCTCCCACGATGGAAATAACAGGTGTCTAAAACCCATAAAATTACAAAATATATTAAAGTGATAATACCTAAGAAATCTCACGCACAGTACTTGTAACTATCTTCTCCCTCTTACACACTCTTCCTTTAAGATGAAAGTACTCTCATGGGTAGGCACAGGTAATTCCAAAGTCACCTTAATTTTAATAGGATTAAGATTCTATCATTTATCCATGACAGTATTCTAAGCTAGGCTACAGAATAATGCTTGGAAAGGTCAGTAAGAAGTCTCTCTTTCTCCCTCCCCTCACTGAAGTGTTTTTTGTTTTTTTCCAGATCCAATAATTCCAAAACGAATTCTGCAAACCTTTCATACTTAAACCAATAACTAAGAATTAATTTTAACGTAAACACTTTTTAATTTACTGAAGTAAGACTGAGAAAAAGAGAAGTCATGGGAGAAATATCCTATAATAAAGATTAAAATGTTATGAAAAACAGTAACTCTTATCATTGCCATAGAAAATCTTATTTTTAAAAAAAGGAAAAATAAAATATTTTTAAAATAAAGGATTTTATTTAGTCAGGAGTTACTAGCATAATTTAAACACATTTTCATATAAAACATAATATAAATATTTTAACATAAAACATTATTATATATGAAAATGACATATATAATATTATATTGATAGAGGTTTTTAGCATTGGGAAAAGTAATATTAATGACCATAGCTAACAGTGTTTACTGGGTGCCAGTCACTGTAGTAAGAGCTTTACATGTATTAACTGGTAGAATCCTCATCATGGATGGGTACTATTATCATCATCACTATTTCATAGGTGAGGAAACAGGTTCAGAGAGGCTAAGGCAGGGGTGGGCAAACTTTTTGACTCGAGGGCCACCATGGGTTCTTACACTGGACCGGAGGGCCGGAACAAAAGCAACCTGACCATGCTGGCACTCTCATCTTGGGCTGCTGGTGAAGGAGCGGAGGGGAGAGCAAGAGAACCCTCCGCTCTTTCGGCTCCGCGGGCCAGAGAGAACAGCCGAACGGGCCAGATTCGGCCCGCGGGCCGTAGTTTGCCCACGGCTGGCTAAGTAAGGGCTTGTCTAAGGTCACAATGACAGTCAGTGCAATGGGATTTAAACTTAGGACTCGGGCTCACGAAACTGCTCCCTTAACTACACCCGGCTCTTCATTCCCTCTCGTCTCCCTCGTGTGCTCTAAATCAGACGCTGAGTGGGTGTCACATCATTGTGAAGTGACTGCCAAGGACTGTGCTGAGAGGGATTTGAAGCTCTTCCATCCATGTCCCATAGAGGAGGCCGCGTTAGCATCCTCAGACTGGGCGTTTACTATCCTCGTTCACATCATGGAAAAGCGAAACCATGCATCCTGCAATGTTACAAAATGTGTCCTTTAAAAGGTAACCTGGGCAGATAACTCTTCCGGATGACTAAGACCCTCCTGAAAGTTTCAAAAGCTAGTTTGACGGCAATGCGAGGTATTTACCTTTCGTCATCTTCAAAGATAGGGCTCTCATCTCCAGATGCCATGGCTGGCAAAACAGTCCTTAATCCAATTAGCAGCCAAGGAAAGAAAACAGCAGAATTGCAGGCAAGAAAGATTTGAGAGCAACAGAGAGGACATCTGCAAAAGGGGTTTTTCTAACTTTGCAATCCATTTCTCAAAACGGAACGAAGTTTCTGACAAAACAGCTTTCACAGTAGAACTGCAATCTTTAGTTTTCAGGGAAAGAAGTCATTCAAATCGGTTAAATCCTATTTTTCTATGGTATGGTTTATAATTTCCTAAAACTGGAGAAGACACTCTAGTTTATGTGCAGGGTTCTACCACATCGGAGCCCCAAGAGACCTGGAGGTCCCTGGGTCCCTGCTCCTCAAAGCAAGGCAGACGGAGCCCCGAGGGCCCGAGGGAGCGGGTCAGGGAATACATAAGACACTAGGATAAACAGTACGCATCTTTTGGAAGGATCAATGTTACAGGTGGTTACAAATTTAAAATGCAATCTTTATACTAAATTTTAGAAGGCTACATTACGGTAGAATATATAATTAAAACAAAAAATTTTTTAGAGAACTTCAAAGAAACGGTGAGTTTGCAGGAAGCAGCCAAGAATATGCTAGCTGGCGTTAGAAGAGCAGACTTAATTTACCTGTGTACGCAAGCCCACTTAATGTCCTAGTGCCAAAAACGAATCCACAAAAACTATGTGGTTTGCTCGGGCCACTAGCAGGGCCCACGCGGAACCCAGAGCCCACTGCTCCTGTGCAGATTAACGAAATGGTAACTGGGCTAAATGCTAACTAAAGTTTTGCTGCGATCAGAAGCACAGGTGTACTCACATACTCAGGAATCCCTTCGTATCTGGAGATTTGGGATTAACGGTTATACCCCTACCAAACCTACTAAAAAATGGGCTCACTAATTTTTGCTCCCACGTTCTACCCTAGCCTAGCCTTTTTCCTGCTGATGCCCAAGGGTGCTCTCTCCTTGTTAAAAAATGGACGCTCAAACAACCAGAAGCCATAAATTGATTTTTAAAAGATGTTAAGAGATTAGCATCCACAAAAGCAATATAACAGGCAAAGAAAAGCTAAGAATTTCAGAATGAAATTGGTTTAATATTTGGGAGAAAGGAATCAATCCACAATCAAACACTTCGTACCTAAAATAAATCCCTCTTTTTTTTTTATTAGCCCCTTAAAATTTTGTAGATTTTTCTAGTCTTAGGAAGCCCTAGGGTGAAAGTGGAGGGTAGATGGAACTAGAGAACACTATGCTAAGCAAAAAAAGCTAGTCCGAGAAAGATAAATATCACATGAACTCACTCATGTGTGGGATATAATGATCAACATAATTTGATGAACAAAAATAGATCCAGAGACAAATGGCAAGGGAGGTGAGGGGAGGTGGTTAGAGAGCAGCCAAAGGACTTGTACGCATGCATATTAGCATAACCAATGGACACAGACACTGGGGGCGGGGGCTTGCCCGGGTGGGAATGGTTGGGAGGAGGAGGGTCAATTGGGGGAAAAGGAAACATATGTAAAACTTTAGACAATAAAAAAATAAATAAAAAGAAAGTGGAGGATATCCTACAACTGTAAAAGCAAAGGGAATGCAGAGCAATAGAGTTAGCCAAACAGTGTAACATCAACTTGGATAAAGCATCCTCTGCAAATCAGAGTGGACTTAGGGATAGCATTCACATTTTGCTCTACAACTTGTAGAGATCCTAGAAAGTTCAGTAATCCAGCATTCAAACTTGAACGAATTGCCCAGTTTTCCATTATAAGGAACTTCAAGTATTATTGGTATTACTATATATAAGATAATGCATGATGCCATCTTAGTTATAATAGCTTTTCTTTTTAAAAAAATGTATTTTATTGATTTTTTACAGAGAGGAAGGGAGAGGGATAGAGAGCTAGAAACATCGATGAGAGAGAATCATCGATCAGCTGCCTCTTGCACACCCCCTACTGGGGATGTGCCCGCAACCAACATACATGCCCTTGACCGGAATCGAACCTGGGACCCTTCAGTCCGCAGGCCGACACTCTATCCACTGAGCCAAACCAGTTTCGGCTATAATAATTTTTCATATAGGTATAAAAGATAACACGACAAATAAAAAGCGGGTTAGAAATCAATATTAATTTTTTTTTACTTAAATGATCAACATCCATTCATATATTTATTTATGGAGTATCTGTTTAAGGTGTAAACATGTTTTGGAAATACTAGTGATGATGATTGAACAACACTGTGAGTGTACTTAATGTTATTAAATTCTTGACACTTAAAAATAATGACAAATTTTATGTCATTATATATTTGACCGCAACTTAAAAAAGCAATACCGTAATATACCAAAAAAAATTGAATTGTATACTTTGAATGGATGAATTATATCGTGTATAAATTACATATCAACAAAGTTGGTTTTTTTTAAAAAAAAAAAAAAAGACCTAGGTGGCCAGCTGCTAGAGTTCTTTGGAATGTAACACACAAACTCAAGAGATGACCACAGCTGCCCAGGTCACCTTATGCATTTGAATGAAAAGTCAGGCACACACAGATCTCTAACTTACAAGTTGGACTTAATGAACACTCACAATCTGAATGCACCGCCATGCTAAGAGTTATCAGCCATGTGTGCCAGGCTCGGAGCTGGGCACAGAGCTCGGTGAGGGGCCCCGGAGAGATGGAAGGAGGATCTCAGCACCACAGGGAGTGTCTGCACAGGGAAGCAGGAAGGACAGAATGGGCCCCGGAGAAAGGACCCCAGCCAAGCGGGGGGGAGGCTTTGGTTTAATATTTGGGAGAAAGGAATCAATCCACTGTGATTTTTAAACTCCTATCTACACCTTTAATTTTCAGGATCATGTGACCGACCAAACAGGAAAGTGATCATGACAAAGAAAAATTCCCTCTATTTTAGCACAAAACTTTTCAAATGTACATGGAACGAATTCCAAGTATTTTCACTGATGAGGACAATGTCACTCACTCGAAGTCTTTTTCATGTCTTCAAGGGGAGATTTTTGAGTAACTATTCGTGACTAGCCACCAGCAGAAGCTCTTAAAATCCCTTCCCTTCACAACCCACGTGTCAGTGTATGGCTTAAACTTATTAAAACGTTCCCACCATTCAAGCCCAGCTTGAATTTGGCATTACCCTAAGTTTAACAGTACTGGGGACTGTGTACATCTAAATCTGACTTTAAAACTACTTAGGATTTAGTGTTCCCTTTTCAGCAAAAGCTCTGGGCAAGTCCCTCTTCCACCGACAGGCGGTGACCAGTTGCCCCCGGGGCCCTGTGGGACCTAAGGAGGGAGTCCAAAGGCGGCCAGGGAGTCCCTGGAACCGGGTGCTCCCACACTCTGGGAAAACCAGGATAGCGCTCCTGAGGAGCATCTGCAGTGCCTCTCGGCCTTGGGAAGGAGTCGCTGCAAACAAAAGCCAGGCGGGGCAGTGCTAGGTAGCAACCGGCTTTTGTAGAAACTGCAAGCCACCTGTCCGCATGTTCGTTCCCCATGGGGGGAGGGCAGAGGAGGGGTAAGCCATGGAGGAAACCACAGTCCCGACATTCAACAGGTCGGCCTCCGGGGAGGACGCGGGGGTCAGCCCGGCCCGGGCCGCGGCCTGGATCCCCCGGACAAAGACACCGGGAGGCCGTCCCCGCCGCGGGGCCCGGGCGGACAGGAGCCCCGAACGCCGCCTTCGGACCGGGGTCCTGCCCAGCACGGTCCAGGGAAGGGGAGGAAATGCGGGTTCGAGTTCACCGGGCTGTTCCCGGGCTCTGGTCCCACTTTTCCAACTTCGGAGCTGGGCCGGGGCCGGGCCGGGGCCGGGCGGCCGATCGCGGGCCCGGCTCCTCCCGCCGCTCCCCCGCCGCGCGGACATGGCGGCCGCCGCGCCGAGAGCGGGCGCCGGGCCTCCGGGCGCCGGCCGGGCCGCCGGGGCCGCGGGCTCACCTGGGCGCCGGGGCTGCGGGCTCCGGGCCACGCCGGGGTCCGTGCGGGCTCGGCCGCTTAGGCCGCGGGGCCTGCTCCCTCCGCCGAGGACCTGCTCCCTCCGCCGGTTGTGGTCGGCTCCGGGTCCCGGGGGGCGCGGGCCGCCACCCCCGCCCCGCCCCGCCCGCCGCCCGGCGCACCGCCCGGCCCCGGCCCGGCCCCGGCCCCGGGGAGAACCCGCCGGGCGGCGCCCCGGGGCAAAGCGGACCCTGAGCCCGCGCTGCGGACCCGGCGGGTTAGTCTGGTGGCGGCACTCGCTCCTGAAACCTCCTGATCGTTCCGGTGACTTCTTTGTTCAGAAACCCAGACCCCTCACCAGAGGCCCGAGGCCGGGATGGGACGTCTCACCTGCTGGCCTCCCTCCGGGGGTGCCCCACCCTCTCCCCCGGGGCCCCGCCACGCTCCCGGCTTCTTCCCCTGGGTTGCATCCACTGGGTTGTTGACATGGTTCCGCATGATCATTTCTTAAGGAAAACTACCCTGGCCTCTCAGGTTGGCAGCACCTGCCACTCTCCTTCTTAGCCCCCTGCAAGGTGTGCGGTTTTGTGTGGGATTTTTTTTGCTGAAAGAGTGTCTTAGCAGAGTGAGGTCCGTGAAGGCAAGACCTATATATAAATTATATATATATAATTTTATTGACTTTTTTACAGAGAGGAAGAGAGAGGGACAGAGAGTTAGAAACATCAATGAGAATCATCCATCAGCTGCCTCTTGTACACCCCCTACTGGGGATGTGCCTGCAACCAAGGTACATGCCCTTGAACCTGGGACCTCTCAGTCCGCAAGCCAATGCTCTATCCACTGAGCCAAACCGGTTTCTGCTGGCTTGTAGCTCCCACATCTGCTCAGCGCAGGCTCCATAAATGTTTGTTGAGTGAGGGAGTGGACATCAGGCGCCGGTAATGCGTTCACTAAGGAGGGACGATGTCACGGCAGAGAGGGGGGAAGGTTGCGGAGTGGGCCATCTGAAGACAGTGATGCGCGGCCTTGGGACCAGCAACAAGTGAGAGACACGTGAAGCGTCCTGGAGGGTTCGGAGGGCCCGGCAGATTTGGGGGCAGAGAGATAGCCGGGCCCCTTGTGAGATTTCTGCTTGCAGCTGATGTCAGTGTAAAGGGTGGCCACACCCTGGCAGGTAGGATGCATTTGTTTCTACGGTACATGCTGGGCCAGTACGTGGGTGAGGGGGGAGCTGGGAGACAACAGGTAAGGATTGATTAGGCTAACCAGCCTGCAGGGTAATAAAAATGGGTTCTTAAGCAGAACATGTTACAGGGATTCTGCTGAGTGAGTGCTGAGTTCTTGCTTGCTACCTCGTACTGAAAGTCCCCTGAAGACAAAGACTTTTCATATTTGCATTTTCTTCTGTACCCATGTCTTGAACAGAGACTTTTCAATAAGTGATTGTTGAAGGAATGAATTAACAAGGGAAAGGTAAAAGGCTCCAGTGTGACAACATTTCCAGAGCTGGGACAGGTGAAGACATCCCCTTAATTCTTTCTTCCTAGTCCGCAGTTCTGAGAAACAGCCCCGAGTTGCTGGGTTAGGTTAGGACCAGGAAATCCTGGTTGGGGATATGTTAATGAAGGATCAGATTTTCTTAAGAAACTTTAGGAATCTGGATTTTTTTTTTTTAATAAAACCAATATGTGTAATCGAACACTTGCTATACGTCTTGTATATCATTACCTACAGTTCTTACTTACAGCATGTGGAGCCAGGCCTGGGGAGTTTGCAATGCTCGTGTTAGTGGGGCCTTCTTAGAAAAGTGTCCGTTATGATTGAAGGAAAATCCGAGCCCTGTCTTCGAGGCCTGGAAAGTTTCTCTGTCCGGAGACTCCAGAGTCAGCCCATAAGGTACACCCAAGGCTGCACCCGGAAAAGGCAAGGCAGGTTGTGATTCCACAGACAACCTGTGCTATTTCCTCTTTGGGTCTAGTTTCTAGGACACCTGCATTACAGAACATACGGGCATTTCTACCTACTGATTCCCTCTGTCCAGGACATTAGAGGTAAGAAGAGCGAACTTTTACCAGACAGGATTGTCATGGAGAAAAATAAAGTCTGAACAAAACACTGTGAAAGGTATTGAGATTGAGTACAAAACATATTCATTCATTCAGAGGTGTCCTGCTCTCGGCTTTATTCTCACTCTGAGTTGTTTCTTTGTTTCCCAGGAAGCACCTATACGCTTCTCTTTCTTCTTAAATGGCCTCTTACCAATTTGCCCTTAGACACCAGTGATTTAAGAGCCGCTAAAAATGCTTCGATTCACGAGAGTCCATGTTTTCATTGGGCCTCCTTTTGAAAAGGGAATTGTTCGTGGATTGGCTGATTTTTCTGAACTTGTTTTTTTAAACAGCATGAATGGAGATCAGAATAGAAGGAAAGGATTACATAATCTGATGCCTGCAGATTTAAGATGTCCACGTGCCCTTCCAGAATTGTCTCAGGGTGACTGCTGGTTATGTTGAAGGAAGAGGCACCGGCACCTTAGAAATGAGCTCAGTGCCCAGGACTCTGACCTCAGAGGCTCACGTGTCAGAACCGGCACCGTAACGACAGCCTCATGCCGCCCGCCGGGCTCCCCCAGCTCAAGGCGGCGGTGGCACAAGTACGGAAAGTGGAGAAGCAGCAAACCAAGGGGGTTTTGTAAAACCTCAAACGGAAAATCCTGAGGAGAAAACAGGTTTGGTCTGAGCCATGTGGAGAGTGGGGTTTGCAGATACTCCCTTAGTTAGAGGAAAGAGCCAAAGGAAGGCAGTGCAGACACAGGTTTCAGTTGGTGAAGAGTCTGAAAATGTGTGTCTTGTTTACTTTTATTTTCTTAAAGACTTTAAAAATTGATTTTTAGAGAGAGAGGAAGGGAGAGAAACACACACAGAGATAAACAGATGTGAGAGTGGAACACCAACTGGCTGCCTTCTGCACACCCCCCATGGGGGTGGAGCTGCAGCCAGGGCATGCGCCCTCACTGAGAATCAAACCAGCAGCCTTTTGGTGCACGGGACAACATCCAACCCACTGAGCCACACCGGCCAGGACGTATCTTGTTTATTTTGAGA
The DNA here is from genome assembly GCA_963924515.1 of Vespertilio murinus. Lineage (NCBI taxonomy): Eukaryota > Metazoa > Chordata > Mammalia > Chiroptera > Vespertilionidae > Vespertilio > Vespertilio murinus. Next base: position 28,225,105 of record OZ004715.1, on the reverse strand, counting down.
AGTTTTAAAAAAAATAGAGAATATAATTCTTACATTCCTGCTATCCAGAGTTGACTGACCATCATTAAATATTGACTCAGTAAAAATCTTAATAGAAGAAAATGTTGCAGATAAAACCCTATTTGACTTTCAATTCCAACACCATTATATTCTTCTCCTCCCCAAAGGCCAATGTTCTCATGAATGTGGTGTTACCTTCCAAGTCCACTTTCTATCTATCTATTTATCTATCTATCATCTATCTATATAAAAACCCAGCAACCAGAAGGGCAGAACGACCAGAACAACTGGTAGCCATGACGTGCACTGTGGCAGCCAACCAGCCTGATCTGGGCCCCGATTGGCCTCCAACAACTCAATGGGGGTGTGGCCAGCTGACCAACTGCCCACGGCCCCTCCAACGATGGGCACCCTGGGGAAGGCCAGCTAAGGATCCCACCCATGCACAAATTCATGCACCAGGCCTAGTAGTTATATAGAACCTAGAGGCCCGGTGCACAAAGTTTGTGCACGAGGCGAGGTGGGGGGGATTGGGGGGTGTCCCTCTAGTAGTTATTATTCTATATGTATAGAAATTATATACATAAGTACGGTAAATGTTCTTGGGTATGGATATAGTCCTGCTTTTGAAAATTATTTAAATGGTAGCATGAATGGCAGCTATCTGTTTGTTACATGACAAGGATTGAGGCGAGTCCTGCTAACAGCCACAGGTGTGAATTTGTAAGTAAATCCTTCAGCCCCTGTTGAACCTTGAGATGGGTAGCCCTGGCCAACAGGTTGACTGCAAACTCATGGAAGATTTTGTGCAGACCATCCAGCTAAGCCACTCCTGTATTTCTGGCCCACAAAAACTTTTGAGATAGGAAATGTTTGTTTTAAGCTGCTGTGATGAGGGGTAATTTATTGTTATACATCAATAGACAGCTAATATAGAGACAGATGAAATAATTGCATGTGAAAGTAAGTGCAGCCAAAACCGGTTTGGCTCAGTGGATAGAGCGTTGGCCTGCAAACTGAAGGGTCCCAGGTTCCATTCCGGTCAGGGGCATGTAACCTTGGTTGGGGGCGCATCCCCAGTGGGGGGTGTGCAAGAGGCAGCTGATTGATGTTTCTCTCTCATTGATGTTTCTAGCTTTCTATCCCTCTCTCTTCCTCTCTGTAAAAGCTCAATAAAATATATTTTTAAAAAGGAAGTAAGTGCATACACCAGCTTACAGTAGAGCAGATGCCCATCATGAGAAGTGGTATGGTCATGTGATTAATGAAATAGGCGCTGGAGCCAGAATTTCAATTGCAGATCCTGGCTCTGCCACATACTTGCTATGAGAACTAAGCAAGTCTGGTTTGTGCGTGCGTGTGTGTGTGTGTGTGTGTGTGTGTTTTCCATTATATTTTCTAATTTGATAATTTGTAACATAAGATAATAACAGTATTTACACTACAATTGTGATGAGTCAACAAGTTAGAAGATGAAAATGTCCCATTTTAAGGGCTCAATTAATATAACTATGGTTATTCTGTGTAGGTTCTTGAGCATTTGTTATTAATATATTTGCCTGAGCTATGCCTTGGTGGTCCATAAGAAGGGGATTTCCTTTTTAAAAAAATATATTTTATTGATATTTTACAGAAAAGAAGGGAGAGAGATAGAGAGCTAGAAACGTCAATGAGAGAGAAACATCGACCAGCTGCCTCTTGCACACCCCCTACCGGGGATGTGCCCACAACCAATGTACATGCCCTTGACCGGAATCGAACCTGGGACCTTTCAGTCTGCAGGCTGACGCTCTACCACTGAGCCAAACCGGTTTCGGAAAGAAGGGGATTTCTTTGGAGGGCAATGATACAGAGCTTCCTCCCTCCACTTGCTACACAAGAAATCCAGGACTGATGAGAGAGGGGCCTGGCTCTCTGTTGTTAGGAAATGGAGAGCAATAGGGCTTCTTGTGTTTGAAAATTGTAAACACTGGGGATCTGCTTATTTAGCACCCACTGTCCTCTCACTGCGCACAGGACTTCAGTTTCACTTAAGTTGCCTCCACCTTCCAACCCATGTGATTTAAGGAACACCCACCCCACTGCCAATTCCAGTTATGGTAATTCCCTTTTGCATGGGGGCCAGATACAAAGATCAGACTCAGTGGTGTGGTCCCAGCTGCCTGGAATAAGGCTGTGTTTGGGCCCGAAAGTATTGAGATATGAACCTAAGACCTTCCTGTGAGCGATACTATGGTTAATGTCTTATGTGGGAGAAGCTTTGTTGGCCATTGTGGGACCCTCATCACTGCAGACCTGCATCTTTTAACCAGTTGGAAAATACAGATTGTTAACAGCGACATCATGTGGCTATATGATGCAATGACAGCGGTTCATATTTGTACACTGTTGCTGTTTTTACAGTTGTTTTCAGGTTGTTTTTACAATTTTCACATATATAACAGGATGCAACATGCAGACCAAAACAAACAAACAAAAAAACCAAAACCAGCCAGGCTTAATTACCAAAAAAAGGTAAGGTTTACTAAGCACTTGTGAAATAGGCATTATAATAATGTACTTTTGAATTATTAATCTGCACATGAAGTTTTCTCTAAGTTTTCTTCCCTGTATTGCTGGGGAATTCTTTTTAAAATATATATATTTTATTGATTTTTTTACAGAGAGGAAGAGAGAGGGATAGAGAGTTAGAAACATCGATGAGAGAGAAACATCGATTAGCTGCCTCTTGCACACCCTCCACTGGGGATGTGCCCACCATCAAGGTACATGCCCTCGACCGGAATCGAACCCGGGACCCTTCAGTCCACAGGCCGACGCTCTATCCACTGAGCCAAACCAGTCTTGGCTGCTGGGGAATTCTTATTCATTATTTAAAACCATTCTTCTTAAGTATTTCTCCAGGTTTGCCATTTTCAAGTATGGCCGCACATTATAATTACTTGGGAAGCTTTCCAAACTATGGACACCTGGGTCCCACCCTGGAGATTCTGATTTAATTGGTCTGAGGCCTGAGCAACAGGGGTTTCAAAGCTCCCCGGTTAATTCTAAGGTGCAACCAGGGTTGAGAACCACTTGGGTTTTAGTGACTGACTTAGAAAAGCCTCCTCCTCTGTCCCTCCTGCGCCCGTCGCAGCCTTCTCTGATCATATCACAATGTCTCTGAATTTCAGAGTGTATACCCTATTCTCCCTAACTAGACTTGGAGTATCTCCAGTCAGCCACCTCTGCACCTCTGGAGCCCCATGTAGGTCCTGACATTTTGTGGAGACTTGGGAAGTGATGAATGGGGAAAGCAAAATGTCATCAAACAAACGCTTTCAGGGTCCTCCACATGCCAGACGCCGCCGGCGCGCTCCGCCAGGTCTGGAGCATAGAGAACAGCTTGGTGGGGTTCTCTATGCAAGAACTCACCCTTAGGGCGGGTGCAGGCGTCGGGCGGGCAGTTGGTGGTGGCCACGTGCCCCGGGCCTCCCTTTCACCGATATAGCCTTAAGTGTGCATATTTCTTACCAGCGGGTCGCCGGGACAAAGCACAACTCCGGGAAGGCGGTAAAACACCTGCGAGCCAGGAGCGAAGTACAGGTGTGGAGGAAGCGCGCAGGCGCAGATGGCGGCGCCGCGCCCGAATTTACAAACTGTTTTTGATGGAAGCCCCGCCCCCATCCAGCAGCGGAGCCAATCAGAGGGCGCGGGGCGGTCCCAGCCTCCCCCCGTCCCCCGCCGTGCGGCCCGAGAAATCGCTCGCGGGGCCGGCGGAGGCGCCTCGACGCGCTCGGGCTCGATTGGCCGGCCTCGCCCGGCCGGCCGGCGCGGTAGCTAACGGTCGCGGAGGCAGGGCCCCAGGCGGCGGAGCCGGCCCAGCGGGGCGCGCTGCTGGTGGGAGGCGGGCGGCCGCGGAAGGTGAGTGCGGCGCTCGGGGTTCGCGGAGGCGGCGGCTGAGGGTCCTCCGCGGAGCGACCCCCCAGACTCGGCTTCCTCTGCGCCCTGCGAGAGGTCAGACCGGCCCTGGTCGGAGCCGCCGGGGACGGGTTCGCGCCGACTAAAAATCCCCTGTCGGGTGTTAGGATCCGGCACCGGGCGAACCCGCTTTGGGATCTGAGGCGTCCCGTCTGGGCGCCGCGATTTCTTCCGTTTCCCGAGCACAGCGGGTCCTTCCGGCCCGGCGAGGTGGGTGAGGAGGTCGAATGGGGGCAAAGCGTGTAACTCTTAGAGCCGCCACTTTCAACCCTAGTGACTAAAATTCTGCGGCACACCAAAAAATACATACATTTTTTGCTAATATAATAAAACAAATAAATAAAGGTATAATTAATTTTTAAAAAAGAGAAGTTTTCACTTAAAAAAAAAAGAGAGGTGTAATTTTGACAGCGGAAGGGGGAGGAGGCCAGCGCCTCGAGGGCGCCGGGGCCCACGTGCGGGGTCCCGCGGCGCACCGGTTGACAATCGGCGCTTTACGTACGTGACACCGCCGCCGCCGCCGGGTAGATGGTGGGTAAATGGTGGGTAAATGGTGGGTAAATGGTGGGTAAATGGTGGGTAAATGGTGGGTAAATGGTGGGTAAATGGTGGGTCCGCGGGCGGCCGGGAAATCACAGGTTTTAGCGGCGGCCGGTGAGCGCTCGGAGCGAAAGGCGGGGGCCGTGGGAGCGAGAGGGGAGCGGGTGAGTGTCCTCCTCTTTCTCCCGTTTCTTCACGCCCCTTCCCGACTCCGCCGCTTCTGACTGGATTCTGTTTAGGAAATCCGTGAAGTGGCTAAGAGACCCCTAATGCAGGGACCAGCCAGGAAGGGTTCCTACCGCCCCGTTTTTGTTTTTCCCCCCAGACTGTAACGGCATTAAGCACCGCGCAGGCAATCACCATCTGTTGTTGTTGTTGTTTTACTTTCTGTGTTGCTATTTGACCCCGCTCTGGGGGGGAGAGGGCCAGCCCCACTGGGGTTTGGCCTCAGCTTGGCTCCAAAGGGGGACAGGTGTGTTGGGGCCCGTTATGAGCCTCTCCTGGGGCCGGGCGATGGGGCTGAGGTGATATCCAGTTCTAACTCCGTCTCCCTATTATCGGTGGTAGATTCCGTTCTTTTTAGGAGCATCACTCGGCGGCGTGCTGGCATATTTTTGGAACAGAGCTTTTGCATTTTAGTAGACAGTGGAGACTTTGAAAACTGTGCGTATTCCGTTTGTTGCAATGATGGGAGCGACCTGCTTTTGAGAAAGCTAATCACAGGTGTTTTTTTTTAAAAAAAATATATTTTATTGATATTTCAATAAAATATTGAAATATTTTCAGAGAGGAAGGGAGAGATAGAGAGATTGAAATATTTTCAGAGAGGAAGGGAGAGAGATAGAGAGCTAGAAACGTCGATGAGAGAGAAACATGGACCAGCTCCCTCCTGCACACCCCCTACCGGGGATGTGCCCGCAACCAATGTACATGCCCCTGAACGGAATCGAACCCGGGACCTTTCAGTCCACAGACTGATGCTCTACCACTGAGCTAAACCATTTTTCCGCTAACCACAGGTTTTAACGGGACCCACTTGAGAAAGAGCAGTGACTCGCCATGGTTTGTTAGTTCCAGCTTCTCCCCCCCACCCCCAAACTGTGAAAAATGTTTACAGGTTAATGTACGGTGCACGATGCAGGCACTTCAGGCCGGTAACGGGTAAGTTGCCAAAGGGCTCTTGGGAAACCTGGACAGTGCCAGATGCACAGCTGTGTGTTGCATTGGCTTTCTATGCCACGTAAGAACCAACTCCTACCCTGCAACCCCTATGCCCAAAGTCTTAGTTAAGGTGAGGTGTCCAAAGAGCCCCAGGCCCCTTGCAGCTCCAGCTTCTGCCTTGGCAGGCCAGCTGCTGCAAGCTGTTACACCTTAATTTCACAGTATGGGTCTCTAAAAAGGAGCATTTGGCTACAGGTGGAAGTGATGCCTTTGCCTTTTAAAAAAATGTATATTTTATTGATATTTTCCAGAGAGGAAGGGAGAGAGAGAGAGAGAGAGAGAGAGAGAGAGAGAGCTAGAAACATCAATGAGAGAGAAATATCGACCAGCTGCCTCTTGCACACCCCCTACTGGGGATGTGCCCGCAACCAAGGTACATGCCCTTGGCTGGAATCGAACCCGGGACCTTTCAGTCTTCAGACCAACGCTCTACCACTGAGCCAAACCGGTTTCGGCTGCCTTTGCCTTTTATGTTCAGTGGCATTTCTCTCTCTGAGCACGCTTCTTTTTAGTGCCCTTGCAAATGAGAATAGCCTGCCTGTGAAGCCAGGGGTCAGAACTAATGAAAAATGGATTTGGACCCCAGCAGGGAGAGGAGAGTCAGGAAGGGGTGGTGACCAGCACCGTCAGAGTCCATTAGCAGCTACTTCAGTTGTTCAGCCTCAGTTTAGTGGTGACCAGAGCCATGAATTCCTGCGCTGGGAGTAACACAAGACCATTCTTACCAGGAGGTTGGACATTTTAAGATTTTGTCCTGTTTATTTTTTTTGAAACCTAGATGAAGATCCAGTTTCAAATGTGAGATTCACTGGGTGATCATTTCATTGAAATCATCTTGAATGTCCAGATAAAAAGTGCAAGAGGACTGTGCCGTGACAGGTATGCCTCATGTGACAGGTGACTGTGATGTTGGGAGACCATGGAAAGAATCTATTGGTGCTTTTTTTTTGTTGTTGTTTTATTTTGTTTTAATCCTCAAAAGAGGATATTTTTCCATTGCTTTTAAGCCAGGGCACCAACCGACAACCCAGGCTTGTGCCATTGACTGAGTATTGAACCCAGTGTAGGGGCAAACGCTCTAATCCCAGCACACAGGTCAGGGCAAATCTGTTTATTGACTACTATACTGGGTATAATACATATATTTCCTATTGAACTCCTGATAATCCTATCAGGTGGATATTTTAAGTTCAGTTAAGGAAATTGAAGCCCAGAGAGGTTAAATATCTAAGCTAACACAGCTGATCACCCCCTAACTCCAATCACCACCTCTGTCCTGCTGTACGCCAGGCACTGTTCCGTTTCCTTGCTAAAGGCATACCTTGTTTAATTGCACTTAATTTTTCTGCACTTTACAGATATTGTATTTTTTTACAAATTGAAAATAAGACCCTTAATCAACAAAAAGATTATAACTCTCTGAAGGTTCAGATGATGGTTAGTATTTTTTTTAGCAATAAAGTATTTTAAAATTAAGGTATGTACATTTTTTTTAGACATAATGCTATTGCACACTTAATGGAGTATAATGTAAGCATAACTTTTATATATGCTGGGAAACACAATTTGTATGACTTGCTTTACTCTGATGTTCTGGAGCCAGACCTGCAATACCTCTTGAGGTATGCCTGTGTATTAATGCTCCTAATCTTCACAACAACCCTATGAGCTAAACACTTTTATTATTCTCACTTCATGATAAAGAAATTGAGGCACAGAGAGATTAGTACTTTTCCTGGCTGTGTGGCAGAATCCACAATTCAAACTCACGCAGTTTGGCTACAAAATTATACCAGCTTTCTTCGTATTTCCTTTACTTTTAATATTTAACTAGAGGCCTGATGCATGAATTCGTGCAAGGGCCTGAGGCGGCTGCCCTCTACCTCAGCCCCCACCTGGGCGGCTTTGTCATGAAGGAGAGATGCCTGGACTAGCGTATTATGCTTTTATTATTATAGATACATTTTTAAATAGTAAAATGAATTTTATTATGAAATCAAGTAGAACACACGTATCAGATGCATGACTTAATGAATTATTAAAAGACAGTACCGTCTAGGTCAGGGTGTAGAACAGCACTAGCCATGCCACAGCTGCTCTGTTGCCCCATCCGAAGCACAGCTACTTCCATTAGTAGCCATTCTTCTTACTTTTATAGTAATTGCTTCCTTGTGTTTTGAAAAAACATTTTTTCATAAGTGCATGTTCCTAAATATTAAAATGTAGTTTTGCCCATTAAAACTTTTAAAAAATGTTTAATTTATAGTTTTTCCTCTATTCCTTTCTTTTTCTTACAATTTTTTTTTTTCTGATTAAGAACCTGAGTCATTTGATGTGTATATCTTACAGTCTGGATTTTGCTGATTGTATAATCATGTATAGTTCATATGTTCATCTGCCTTGGTTAGTTCCTGCACATTAGTAATTAGATTGCAGACTGGATCAGACTTAGTCATCCCATTGGCAATTGTCTGAATGGTGGTTGGCAAGACCATAGGAGGTGCATAAATGTGTCCTTGTTTCTCTCTTCCTGATCTCAGCAGCTGGTGCTACTTGATGCCTTTATATCTATTCACTGAAGTTTGCAAAATAGTAGTATTGTATTTCTATTACATCTTTTCACTTATTGGTTGAAATACTAGTCCCTTTATCTGTCATTTGGATAGGCAGCAGTATAATTCCTTCAGAAAAGGCAGCATTTATTCTTGATTCCTACTATTTACTTACCAGTTTTCAAGATTATAAGTTGGTTCTTTATTGCCTTCCCCCCCCCAGTTTAGATATTATTGAATTTACATTTTAATGTAAATATTGACAATGTTAGACATTCACACACAAAGTTGAATTTTCCTATTTGAATACATATGTATTGAAAATATTCACTTAAGTCACTATTTTAATAATTCTGGCCCTTCCCTAAAGACAAAAATATTTTTTAATTTACTGTATTTTTTTTAGGAAAGCATATATACATAAACAAGAAATGATGTGCATTTATATCTTCCCATTGAAAATTATGTACTGTCTTCTACTTGATTTTTAAAAAATATATTTTTATTAATATTTCACAGAGAGGAAGGGAGAGAGATAGAAAGCTAGAAACGTCGATGAGAGAGAAACATCGACCAGCCACCTCTTGCACACCCTCTACCGGGGATGTGCCCGCAACCAATGTACATGCCCTTGACCTGAATCGAACCCAGGACCTTTCCGTCCGCAGACCCATGCTCTACCACTGAGCCAAACCAGTTTCGGCTCTACTTGATTTTTAATATACAAATATGTCTTTGAGATAATTCATAACCAGTATGTGAAGAGCATTATTGTTTATACTTATATCTACATAATATTTCATTTGTCTATCCTGGTCCATTGTCTGTTACCAGAATTTATTTACCAGTTCCTAACTGATGAATATCTAGTTTGCTTCTATTTTTCTAATAAATAACACTAGAGGCCTGGTGCACAAAATTCGTGCCTGGGAGGGCGGTGTTCCTCACTCCAGCCTGCACCCTCTCCAATTTGGGACCCCTTGTGGGATGTCTGACCTAAACTGGTAGTTGGACATCCCTCTCACAATCCAGACTGCTGGCTCCCAACTGCTTGCCAGCCTCTACCTGATTGCCCCTAAACACTTCTGCCTGCCAGCCAGATCGATCACCACCTAACGACTCCCCTGCCAGCCTGATCAACGCCTAACTGCTCCCAGTCGGCTGGCCCGATTGCCCTAACTGTCCTCCCTGCTGGCCTGATTTCCCACAACTGTCCTCCCCTGCAGGCCTGGTCCCCCCGCCCTCCCCGCAACTGCCCTCCCCTGCAGGTCTGGGTCCCCCACAACTGCCCTCCTCTATAGACCTGGCCCCCCCAACTGCCCTCCCCTGTAGGTCTGGTCCCCCCAACTGCCCTCCCCTGCAGGCCTTGTTCCCCCCAACTGCCCTAGCCTGCAGACCTGGTCCCCCACAAGTGCCTTCCCCTGCATGCCTGGGACCCCCCAACACCCTCCCTTGCTGGCCTTGTCTCCCCCAACTGCCCTCTTCTGCTGCCTGGTCACCCCTAACTACCCACAACTGTCCTCCCCTGCAGGCCATCTTGTGGCCATCATCTTAATGTCTACATGGGGGGCAGCATCTTTGACCACATGGGGGCGGCCATCTTGTGTCTTGGAGTGATGGTCAATTTGCTTATTACTCTTTTATTAGATAGGATTGTAGTAAGTAATCATGTCATTTTGTTGATGGTTTCTTTTGCTGTGCAGAAGCTTTTTATTTTGATGTAGTCCCATTTTTTAATTTTCTCCTTAGTTTTCCTTGCTCTTGGAGATGTATCAGTAAACATATTACTATGAGAGATGTCTGAGGTTTTGCTGCCTATGGCTTCTAAGATTTTTATGGTTTCCTGTCTTACATTTAAGTCTTATCCATTTTGAGTTTATTCTGGTATGTGGTGTAAGTTGCTGATCTAGTTTCATTTTTTGCATTGTCCAGTTTTCCCCAACCCCATTTATTGAAGAGACTATCCTTACTCCATTGTATGCTCTTGCCTCCTTTGTCAAATATTAATTGAGCATAGTGGTCAATTTCTGGGTTCTCTGTTCTATTCCATTGATCTATATGCCTGTTCTTGTGCCAATACCAGGCTGTTTTGAGTACAGTGTCTTTGAAGTATAACTCGATGTCTCCAATTTTGTTTTTCTTAAGATTTATGTGTCTATTTGGGGTCTTTTTCGGTTCCATATAAATTTTTGGAGTGTTTTTTCTAGATTTTAAAAATATGATATTTGTATTTTAATAGGGATTGCATTGAATCTATAAATTGCTTTAAGTAGTATAGACATTTTAATGATGTTGATTCTACCAATTCATGAACACGGTATATTCTTCCATTTGTTTTTTTCCACTCTGTCTCTTTTTTTGATGTCCTATGGTTTTCTTTTTTGTGTTTTTTAAAAAAATATTTTTATTGATTTCAGAGAAGGGAGATGGGGGAAGAGAGAGAGAGATAGAAACATCAATGATGAGCCCTGTCCGGTGTGCCTCAGTGGATAGAGCATCAGCCTGTGGACTGAAGGGTCCCAGGTTCGATTCCTATCCAGGGCATGTACCTTGGTTGGGCACATCCCCAGTAGGGGGTGTGCAGGAGGCAGCTGATTGATGTTTCTCTCTCATGGATGTTTCTAACTCTCTATCCCTCTCCCTTCCTCTCTGCAAAAAAATAAATAAATAATAATAATAATAATAATAATAAAATAAAATAAAAAATCAATAAAAATATATTTTTTTAAAAAAGAAAAAGATCAATGATGAAAGAGAATCATTGATTGGCTGCCCCCTGCAGGCCCCACACTGGAGCATTGAGCCTTCAGCCCAGGCATGTGCCCTACTGGGAATTGAACTGTGACCTCCTGATTCATAGGTTGATGCTCAACCACTGAGCCATGCCAGCCGGGCATCCTGTAGACTTCTTGAATACTGGTCTTTTACCTCATTGGTTAAGTTTATTTCTAAGTATCTTACACTTTTTGTTGCAATGGTAAATATATGTATGCTTAGGTAAGTTCCATTTTGTTCAGCATACTTTTGTATAACAACTACCAATTATTTATACATTTCTATGTGTCACGCACTTGTACTAAATACTTTTTATATATTGTCTGACTTAATTCAACTGCTGATGTGTAGATATTATTATTGCTCTTTTACAAATGAAGATACCAAGGCTCAAAGATGTTAATGAATTTGCCCATGTTGTACAGTTTAATAAATGGTTAAGCTGGTAGTCACTCAGGCCATCTGACTCTGAACTCTAAACCTCCATACTTTATTCTTTATAGTGCTACAAGAGCATATAACAAGAGAACCTGATCTAGTCATGGGATCAGGGGAGATTTCCCTGAAGAAGAAGATTTGAGCTGACATCAGAAGGTCAAGTATGCGTTAACTAAGTAAAGAAGAGATTGAACTCCTAGGCCTAGAACATGGAGGGGAATGGCATTCTGAAGATTTGAGAGAGGTCCAGGGTGGCCGTTAGGAAGACTGTTAGAATATGTGGCTCCACGCTTTTTGAAAGGTTCTGTTACATTGATGTCTACTAAAGTTATGTCTGGTTTACAAGGTGTATTCTTCCCACTTTAAAACTTTGGCTGGTTACTAATGGGGATGTAGTAGGAAGAACACAGCACTACCTCTGCATTATTCTTGCCATAAAATATTGAACTGGAATTTAATAAAGCCTCTAGATATAACCAGTTTACAGGAAATATAGGAGATGGAGAAATATATTAAATGGTAATGCAGTAAGCTAAAACTTAAATGCAGGTAACTCTGAAGACAAATGGCCTATTTTTTTTCAAATATATTTTATTGATATTTTACAGAGAGGAAGGGAGAGAGAGAGAGAGCTAGAAACGTCAATGAGAGAGAAACATCGACCAGCTGCCTCCTGCACACCCCCTACCGGGGATGTGCCTGCAGCCAATGTACATGCCCCTGACCGGAATCGAACCTGGGACCTTTCAGTCCGCAGACCAACGCTCTACCACTGAGCCAAACCGGTTTTGGCCTATTTTTTTTTTTTTTTTAACAAATGCCATATTAAAAAGGAGACTGGGACTTAAAAATTAAAAAAAAACTTAAGAGTGCTATATATGGACCTTATTTGAAAAAAATCATATCTGGGGGAAATTGAACATGGACTAGATATTAGGTAATAGTAAAGAATTATTGATATACTTTTTAATTTTTTTAATGTATTTTTAAAAATTTATTAAGGTATTATATGTGTACATAGCTTACCATTGCCCCCTCCCCTCCCACACAGGCCCTCCCTCCCCAGAGTTTTGTGTCCATTGGTTGTACTTATATGCATGTATACGATTATTGATATTTTAATTGGGTGTGATAATGAGTCTATATTTGTTAGACATGTTTACTGAAATATAAGTAGGTAAAGAAGAAATGTAATAAGAATAGAAGAATGTTATTGAAGCAGGATTGATGAATACATGAGTTCATTATAGTCTTTCTCTACTTTTGTGTATTTTTTGAAAATTTTCTCAAATGAAAAGTTAAAAAAAAGCTAGTAACTGAATTTGGCTGACAGTTTTTAAAAGTATCTTTATTTAAAACTAGAGGCCTGGTGCATGAAATTCATTCGCGGGGGTGGGGGAGGGAGAGTGTCCCTCAGCACAGCTGCACCCTCTCCAATCTGGGGATGTCCGACCACTGGGATTGGGCCTAAACAGGCAGTCAGATATCCCTCTCACAATCCAGGACTGCTGGCTCCCAACCACTCGCCTGCCTGCCAGCCTGATCACCCCCTAACCTTTCTCCTGCCAGCCTGATCAATGCCTAACTGCTCCCCTGCTGGCCCAATTGCCCCTACCTACTCTCCCCGGCTGGTGCAGTCACCCCTAACTGCCCTCCCTTGCCAGCCTGGTCATACCTAACTGCCCTCCCCTACAGGCCTAGTCGCCCCCAACTGCCCTCCCATGCAGGCCTGGTTCCCCCCAACTGCCCTCCCCTGCAGGCCTGGTCCCTCCCAACTGCCCTCCCCTGCTGGCCATCTTGTGTCTACATGGGGGTGGCTATCTTTGACCATATAGGGGCAGCCATCTTATGTGTTAGAATGATGGCCAATTTGCATATTACCTCTTTATTATATAGGATAAAGGCAGGAGGATTGAATGTAGTATGTGATTGACTTATTGAAAGAGACCAGAGTTTAAAGGGAGAAAGGACTCTGATGTGAAACCGCAAAAGTGGCAGCATTTGAAAATATGTAATATGTTACTAAGTTTAGCTAAAAATAAACTATCAGTGACCAGTAAGTTGTTTAGTTAGATTTCACTATCTGAAGCAAAAGGGTGCTTTGGATGAAACATTGAACTGGCAGGAAGGAGGCACCTCTAATCAGTCATGGAAGATTATTGCACCTCTCTGGGCCTCAGATGTCTCTGGTACCTGATATGTTGGTACAGCTCTCCCTAAACTCTTTTCTGCCAGCTGTGAACAGCTAGAGATTTAGGATTAAACAATGTTCAAGGTCCTCTCAAGTTCTAAAATTCCATGATGCTAATGAATAGGTGGGATTGTGCCTCTGGAGGGGAGGAATTATATATCAAACAACCAAAAAAAAGTTTTTTCCTATAGAATGGTACAGACTCAGATAATGAGAGCAAGTCACGGTAGGTTAGACTGAATATAAACTTCTGTGAGTGCCTGTCAAACAGAATCCTTTGTTGCTAACCTCTGATCTACTTAGAAATAAAGTCCACCTAAGAAAGTGGCACTCCATTCTCCCTTGGAGTCAGTCCAGTGAATTAGTAGACTGGCCCATAACTTTTGGGTCAGACACGGTTCTTTTAGTTTTTTGAAAAGCAGCTTCCAAAAGATAACAATTTATTAGCATCATGTACTTTTCAAATCCAGTTAAAACAAAAATATTTTTCTTTGTATTTGTATGTGTGTAAAACCCCTTATTGTTTTATCTAGAGGAAAACATTATAAGGTATATTCTAATCATTCTTTAAATTATCTTTCTAAGAAGTAACAAAAATTTTGACACAGGAATGGCTTAACTTGTCAAGAGTAGTGGTTCTTTTTAAGTATAATTTCATTTAATACCTATTGTACTTTTTTCTGTTTTAATTTAGGCAACTCAAAATTTTTCACTGACAGTCTCTACTTCTTTGGTTCTGCAAAGGAAAAGTATATCTCCAGCAGCCCCTAAAGCCCAGCAGTCCAGTAAATCACCAAACAGACTCATGACTGAAAAACAGGTAAATGTGAAATATTTGAAACCAGTGTTTTACAAACTATGTGGTGGCAAATAATGCATCTCCAAATGTGAAAAATCTTTAAAAGATTATTAATTTAAAAGGATTCAGGTGTACAGCATATGGAGTATAGTCAATAATATTGTAATAACTGTATGGTGCCAAGTGAGTACTGGAAATATTGGTGGAACACTTTGTAAAGTATATGATTATCTACCCACTATGCTGTACCTGGAACTAAAGATAATATTAAATATAAACTGTAATCGAAAAATAAAGTAAAAAGATTATTTTATTTAGTAAAACTAGAGGCCTGATGCACGAAATATGTACACTGGGGTCCCTCAGCCTGGCCTATGCCCTCCCGCAGTCTGGGAGCCCTTGGGGGATGTTCGACTGACAGTGGGCCTAAGCTGTCAGTCGGACATCCCCAGTGCTGCTGCAGAGCCGAGAGAGGCTCCTACCACTGCCGCTGCACTCACCAGCCGTGAGCCCAGCTTCTGACTGGCACGCCACTTGTGGGAGCATCCTGACCAACAGGGGGAAGCTCTTGCATTGAACGTTTGCCCCCTGATGGTCAGTGTGTGTCATAGCTACTGGTTGTTCTGCTGTTTGGTTTATTTGCATATTAGTCTTTTATTATCCTATGTAATAAAGAGGTAATATGCAAATTGACCATCACTCCAACACACAAGATGGCTGCCACAAAGATGGCCAGCAGGGGAGGGCAGTTGTGAGTGATCAGGCCAGCATTGGAGAGCAGTTGTGGGTGATCAGGCCAGCAGGGGAGGGCAGTTAGGCATGACCAGGCTGGCAAGGGAGGGTAGTTAGAGGTGACTGCACCAGCAGGGGAGAGCAGTTAAGGGCAATTGGGCTGGCAGGGAGCAGTTAGGCATTGATCAAGCTGGCAGGGTTGTGGGTAGGGGGCGATCAGGCTGGTAGGCAGAAGCAATTAGGGGCAGGCAGGCAGGCAGACAGGCAGGCAGGCAGGCAGGCAGGCAGGCAGGCAGGCAGGCGAGTGGTTGGGAGCCAGCAGTCCTGGATTATGAGAGGGGTGTGCGACTGCCTGTTTAGGCCCAATCCCACCGGGCAATCAGACATTCCTTGAGGGGTCCCAAATTGAGAGGGTGCAGGTTGGGCTGAGGGACATCCCCTCCCCATGGATGAATTTCATGCACTGGGCCTCTAGTATAGTATAATTTTGTGAAATGCCGGGTTAAAGACTATTAAATGATTTCATTACTCTAAGACAGTGTTTCCCAAACTTTTTTTTAAAGCTTTTAAAAAATATATATTTTTATTGATTTTTTACAGAGAGGAAGAGAGAGGGACAGAGAGTTAGAAACATCGATGAGAGAGAATCATCGATCAGCTGCCTCCTGCACACCCCCCACTGGGGATGTGCTGCAACCAAGGTACATGCCCTTGACCGGAATCGAACCTGAGACCTTCCAGTCCGCAGGCCAATGCTCTATCCACTGAGCCAAACCAGTTTCGGCGTTTCCCAAACTTTTTTTTTTAAAATATATTTTATTGATATTTTACAGAGAGGAAGGGAGAGAGATAGAGAGCTAGAAATGTCAATGAGAGAGAAACATCTGCCTCCCGCACACCCCCTACTGGGGACGTGCCCGCAACCAATGTACATGCCCCTGACCGGAATCGAACCCGGGACCTTTCAGTCTGCAGACCGACGCTCTACCACTGAGCCAAACCGGTTTTGGCAGTTTCCCAAACTTTTGACATATGTTTATCCCTTCTATAATTTTCGTAACGCTGAGTACCCCTCGTCAAAAAAAAAAAAAAAAATTGGATGTATTTTAATAATAATCAAAATATATTTATTTTTTGGTACCTACACAAAACAATAATAAAGGAAAAATAAAGTTATTCATAATAAAATATAAATAAAAGTTATATTACAAATAACATTTATTTGCACACCAGACCATCTCACGCCTCACAAGACTGTCTTGACTTGACTCATGAGAACGTAGAATTAGGCGCAGCTAAGCACGGTGCAGTGCATATCCCCACCAAACTCCGGTGCAACTCGTACCCCCACCAAACTCTTCCCGTACCCCTGGGGGTACGCGTACCACACTTTGGGGAAACACTGCTCTAAGATATCAGTCTCTAAAAGGAGGTTCAAGTATAAAGCACATGATTTGGAAGATGCCATTCTTAGCTCTTTTCAGAATTTGCAAACTGTTGATGTTAGTCTTTCTCTTAAAAGGTATTAGAGGCCCTGGCCAGTATAACTCAGTTGGTGGGAGTGTTGTTCTATACACCAAAGATTTCAGTGGGGATGAATGTGGGAGGCAACCAATCAATGTTTCTCTCTCCCTTCTTCTCTCTCTTAAAAAAAAAATTCGAAAAGATAAGGAACAATATGTATAATTGATCATTCAAAATTCACGACATTATTATTTACAAAGCATTTTGTCATTATGAGTCATACTAAGTAGACCTCTACTGAGATATCCATACAGCTTTTGGCTCCTAAAACAGATAATCAGTAATAATTTTTTTTATTTACTGATTTGAGAGGAGGGTGGGATAGAAACATCAATTGGTTGTTCCACTTATTTATGCATTTATTGGTTGCTTTTTAAAAAATTGTAATGATTTCAGAGAGGAAGGGAAAGAGAGAGAGAGATAGAAACATCAATGATGATAAGGAATCATTGATTGGCTGCCTCCTGCATGACCCCAACTTGGGATAGAGCCTACAATCTGGTCATGTGATGTTGGCCGGAACTGAACCCGGCACCCTTTAGTCCATAGGCTGATGCTCTACCCACTGAGCTAAACTGGCTAGGGCTATTGGTTGCTTCTTGTGTAGGCTCTGATCAGCTTATCAAAACAATACTCCAACCAACTGAGCCACCCAGCCATGGCTATCAGTAATAATTCTAGCTCTGTGTCATTAATCTTTGTGACCAGAAGACCTAAGCATAAATAAGAGGAAAGGTTTGGGGAAGGAGAAGTGTAAAAAAGATAAAGAAGGGAAAGAAAGTCAGCAACCAAAAGGAAAGGTTTATTTGGTGCTGTGGGTCATAATGTTGTCTAAGAGTTATCAGGGTAATTTGGTCCTTTTTTATCCTGATAGAATTTTTTTTTTTAAGAGTGAGTTACAGTGTCTATTACAGATCTTCAATGCAGACCTTCAGCTTATGAGGTTAGGAGAGTGATTTATAATGTTGACTATAGGTCAGATTGTCTTTGAGAAAGCTGTGCTTTCAACACCACAGGATTAAAAAGAAAAACTGAAAGAAAAAACACTATATTAAAACCTCCTCCCAGCTTCTATTCTCAACCCCCCTCTCCCCAATATCCTGCTTTTATTTTTTTTCCTTTTCTTTTTTTTAAATTTATTAAGGTATTATATGTGTACATAGCTTACCATGCCCCCCCCCTCCCATACATGCCCTCCCTCCCCAGAGTTTTGTGTCCATTGGTTGGACTTATATGCACACCTGTCCGAATGGCCAACATCAACAAAACAACAAACGAGAAATGTTGGCGAGGTTGCGGAGAAAAAGGAACCCTCGTGCACTGCCGGTGGGATTGCAGGTTGGTGCAACCACTGTGGAGATCAGTATGGAGCTTCCTCAAAAAACTGAAAATGGAACTCCCATTTGACCCAGTAATCCCACTACTAGGAATATACCCCAAGAAACTAGAAACACCAATCAGAAAGGATATATGTACCCCTAGGCTCATAGAATTTTTAATGTCAGAGGAGCATTTGGATGTGGAGGGTAATGCTTTTATTCGTGCTTTGTTTGTCTAAATTATTAACCTTTAAGTTATTATAGTATTTACATTCTATACCAGTAATAAAAATGTATTTATTATATAAATTATATATTTTTAAGCATTTAAACATTGAAAAATCACTCAAATTGGCTTTTTATAAATATTCTTTAATACCTTAAAGAGCATGCAAAGCACCTCACACAATGATTTTGAAATTGATTATTGTACTTAACATTAAAAGCCCATGTATAAAACTATCAATATCAGGGTTTTAAATGTGTCATTTAAAAAATTATCTCTATTCTGTTCCATTTTAAAATATATATATATTTTTTATTGATTTCAGAGAGGAAGGGAAGGAGAGAGAGAGAGAGGGAGGGAGGGAGGGAGGAAGGAAGGGAGAGAGAGAGAGAGAGAGAGAGAGAGAGAGAGAGAGAGAGAGAGAGAGAGAAAGAAACATCAATGAGAAGAGGGAATCATTGATTACCTGTTCACTGGGAATTGAGCCTGCAACCCAGGCACGTGCCCTGACTGCGAATCGAATCATGACCTCTTGGTTTCATAGGTCAGTGTTCAACCAATGAGCCACATCTGCCAGGCCTGATTCATCTTTTATGTCCTTATTATATTTTTCTTTTATTATGTTTTATTTTGTTACTGTTTTTAAATATGTTTTTATTGATTTCAGAAATGAAGAGAGAGGGAGAAAGAGAAAGAAACATCAGTGATGAGAAAGAATTATCAATCGGCTGCCTCCTGCATGTCCCCACTGGGGATCAAGCCCGCATTTGGGGCATGTGCCCTTGACCGGAATCTAACTGGGACTCTTCAGTCTGCAGGCTGATGCACTGTCCACTGAGCCAAACCAACCAGAGCCCCATTATGTTTTTATTCACTTAAACTAGAGAGTTTGGAATTCCCCTCTCAGCTTTATGGCATAATGACATACTTAGAATCAGGAGTACAAGACTTGTGAATCACTCAGAAAAACAGAAACAAAAAACAAACATACAAAAAAGAGAATCACTCAGAATGATTCTACTCAAATCGGTTACCTGAATGGACAGACTCAGTTTTATAGTTAGATCATATCCATTATACAAGAAACGATTTAAATTATTTGCTTCAACCATTTAGATACGTTTTGTGTATATGTGTATGTGATCTTAGTCAATATTAAAATGAAGTTATTTCCAAGTGACTCACTTTCTCTTTACTGATCAGTTACTGTAGCTCAGCTCGCAGTTGTTCCTTTTGCGTGGGCCTGATCGGGTTCAGTTAAATGGAAAACCTAAGGTCTGTTTGATTCACTCCAATTACAGGGTGTTTTTTAGTTGTTTTAATTTTAATTATTGTATATACACAAAACTTCATATTAAAACTTTTTGAAGAAAAAGTTCTGTTATTCTGAAAACAAAGGAAATTATATATAAGAAGGTATTTTTTCATTTTATATCATGAACTTGATCTTTTTTTCGTTTGTAATTGTAGCAGGAAGAAGCAGAATGGGAAAGCATAAATGTGCTGTTGATGATGCATGGCTTAAAACCTTTAGTTCTAGTCAAAAGAACAGACCTTAAAGGTAACCAGATCCAATTCTTGCTCCTGATGGTAAAAAGCTATTTTTTCCTTAAAAAATTTTTTGGCCTTAAATTTTTTTTACCTTAACCTTAATTTTCCTATTTGTATTCTTTTTTTTTTTTTTAATTTAGATCTCATCATTTTTGACAAACGGTCATCACAAAGAATGAGACAGAACTTGAAAACATTGATGGAAGAAACAGCACGTCAACAGAACGTGATAGAGGAGCTCATAGAAACTAATCAGCAGCTTAAGTAAGAAAATGTGGGAGAGGGGGCTCTCTTGGATTTTTTGTATCTAGGTAGATTGAAATACAAATATATATATATATATATATATTTTTTTTTTTAAATATATTTTTATTGATATCAGAGAGGAAGGGAGAGAGAAATATCAATGATGAGAGAGAATCCTTGATTGGCTGCCTCCTGCATGTCCCCTACAGGGGATGGAGCCTGCAACGGGCATGTGCCCTTCCCTGGAATTGAACCTGGGACCCTTTATCCGCAGGCTGGTGTTCTATCCACTGAGCCAAACCAGATAGGGCGCAAATATAAATATTTTTAAGAGGTAAGCTTTTGGTAATAGCTTAGCAAAGAAATTTTAGAAATTTAATAATTTAGACAAAAATATATATGTGGCTCATTCTGTTATCTGCCCTCAAGTTAATGTTGTTAGATGAGTAGATTGCTTGATGTGATTTGTGTTTATTACTAAGGAAGGGCTTGTATGTCTGTCATTAGACAAGAACTTGAGCAAGAAAAATGCCAAGCAGTAAATCAGGAACAACGAGCTAATGACTTGGAACAAATAGTGGAGAGTGTGAAATCCAAAATTGGTGAACTGGAGGATGATTCCATAAATAGAGTTTGCCAGCAGCAGAGTCAAATAAAAGATCTTCAAAAGGAGTATAGGGCTTTACAGGTACTGAGTTATGTATTGTTTTACATGAGTATAAAACAGCTCACCAAGGTTACAGATGACTTTCATGTTGCTTAATTCAATGGTCTTTACCTTACCTGGCCTATTACTGTTTCTTCTTGATATTCTCCCCTTCATTTCTAGAATATTTCCTCATTTGGTTTCCCTCTATCCCCACTGCTGATTCTTCTCATCTCGCTAACCTCTCAGTGTTGGGATTCCCTTAGTCCTTTTCTCGTCCCTCTATACTTTAACTCCCTGGTGATGCTCAGTCTTTCTTGGCACCTAGTTTAAATCTGTAGCCCAAACCTCTTCCCTTACTTCCCGACTCATTTCCCACTACCCACTTGACATCACTCCTGGATGTCTAATAGGCATCTAGAACTTTACCTGTCTACAACTGAGTTCCTGTATTTCCTCGCCAAAACTTTCTTCTGTTAGTCTCCACTCTGGTCCAAGTCACCTTCATTTATCCTCTGCTTCTCTCTTGGCTTCGCTGCTTCTCACTTTGCCTTTTTTCTTTTTCTTTCCTTTTTTGTTAATTCTCACCCGAGGATACTTTTCCATTGACTTTTAGAGAGAATATAAGGGAGAGGGAGAGACAGAAGGAGAGAAACAATTGATGTGAGACACATCTATTGGTTGCCTCCTGCACATGCCTCAACCAGAGCCAGGGATTGAGCCTTTAACTGAAGTACGTGACCTTGACTGGAATCGAACCTGAGACCCTTCAGGTAGGGCCGATACTCTACCTACTGAGCTAACCAGCTAGGGCCTCCCTTATTTTTTATTTTTTAACATATCTTTATTGATTTCAGAGAGGAAGGGAGAAAGAGAGAGAGAACCATCAATGATGAGAGAGAATCATAGATCACTGCCTTCTGCACGCCCCACAGTGGATGGAGCCTACAACCTGGGCATATGCCCTGACCATGAATCAAACCTATGACCTCCTGTTCATAGGTCAATACTCTCAACCACTGAGCCTTGCCTTTTTAATGTGCTCTCAGCATAGTAGCTCAATACTCTCCAATGGCTTTCCTTCTTTCATTAGTGTGACGGAGATTCTTTGGATTCCTTTACTATTATGAAACCTTGAATGCAAGCAGTTATAAACTATAATTCCCCTATTTATACCTATTTTACTTGTTACATGTTTATATTTATGACATTGTTTCTGGAGCTAGTACCTATTTAAAAACAGCCTCAGTACTAAAGTTCTTGAATGAAGCAGCTTGATAGAAACTGTGAAGATGGCTTTGTGTACAATATTGTTAGAACTGCATGTCCTAGATGTACATATTATAATTTTTTTAAAATTTCTTCTAGGCAAAATGTCAGCATTATAAGAAAAAACAAATGGAGCAACAAGAGACTATTGCTTTTTTGCAAAAGGATATCTGTAAATTAACAAAGGAGGAAGAAGAGCGCATTGTCACTCAAAACAGAGTATTTTCTTTTCTCTGCAAAAGAGTTCCTCATACCGTCTTGGACAGACAGTAATGTTTACTTTATAAATCGATATGTGGATAGATTCATCATTTTTTAAAACTGATTTTATCTTGGGAGTGGTTATATGTATCTCTTATAAATTG
This sequence comes from Vespertilio murinus, assembly GCA_963924515.1. Lineage (NCBI taxonomy): Eukaryota > Metazoa > Chordata > Mammalia > Chiroptera > Vespertilionidae > Vespertilio > Vespertilio murinus. The sequence continues at coordinate 28,202,751 of OZ004715.1, read as the reverse complement.
GGTTCTGCTTTCTTTATAGTAGGATAAAAATCCCCAGGATTTCTAAGCAAAGAAATTAAGTCCAGAGACAGAAGGACACGTTAGTAACGAGCTGTAATAGTGTAGGTGGGAGATAATGAAGGCTTGTGTTAGGGCTAAAAGAGAGAGATTGCAGAGATGGACAGAAATTGTCCAGGCTGACTGGCTATAGTTGTTGAGAGGAGGAGAGGAGTCAAAGTTTATTAGATTTCAAGTTAGATTTGGGGAATGGAGAGGAAAGGTGATGAATTCATTTTTGGACATGTGCCTAAGCACCTATGCAGCTATGTGGAAGTATCAGGGCTGCAGTTAGAAGGACCAAACTCCAGAGAACTTCCAAATTGTAGATAGACAAAAAAAGAGGCAGAAGAGAAGTTATGTTTGGGTGTCAGGATAACCAAGGAGCAGACTGTTTCAAGGAGAGGGTGGTATGAAGTGTTACACGCTGCCTCATCAGTTTATATGTTTACCTTCTTATTTGCTCAGAACTCCCATTTAACACACAATAACTTCTCACTAAAAGTTTATTGAAGATAGCAGGTAACAATCACCCAGAATGAATGAAGTTTGCTAGGGAGGAAAAGATAAAAATGGGATGGTATTTTAAGGGGGAAGTGTGGGATAAGAGGGCTTGTGAAGTATAGAAAGGATAAGCTAGTATGTGTTGGGATGGGGAAAGGTTGAAAAGAAAGACTAACCCATAAAGTTACATTAAAAGCACAATTGGTTGAATTAGATCTAAAGGCAGAAGATGGGTAAATTTCCCAAGATAGGAGAGACATAGTATGAATTCTTACTTTAAAAAGAATAACATGTGAAAGTATAGCGTTATCTTTTTTTGAGGATTTTTTTAAATTGAAAAAGCAGTACATGCTTATAAAAATTCAAATAATATAGAAGTGTTTAAAATGTTATAGACCTGCCTGTCCCTCCTAATTCCCACACCTTAGAGATAACCACTTTAATCGTTTGGTTTGTGCCCTTCCTAGAGTTTTACAACAGGATGCTCTTGGTATTTTGGGTGGGACTGTCATGCTCATTGATGAAATTTTAAAATATATATATTTTAATTGATTTTTTACAGAGAGGAAGGGAGAGGGATAGAGAGTTAGAAATATCGATGAGAGAGACACTGATTCAGCTGCCTCCTACACACCTTTTACTGGGGATGTGCCCGTAACCAAGGTACATGCCCTTGACCGGAGTCGAACCCAGGACCCTTCAGTCCGCAGGCCGACACTCTATCCACTGAGCCAAACCGGTTAGGGCTCATTGATGAAATTTTAATATCTTGGCTTCTCCCCAACCAGTCAGTCTGCAACCAACTCTTCCCTAGGTTATAGTATTATCCCCCAGTAAAGAAGCTATAGAGTTCTTTTTCAATACACATACAAAATCACATACAATTATTTCTTTAAAAAATACTAGTGGTATACATTTGGCTATGCAACATTAATTTTTCCCTTACTCCTTAGTAGGACATAAAAATATACATTTTCTTTCTAATGTTTCATCATTTTCTGTAGTATGGATGTGCCATTATTTATTTAACTTTTTCCTTGTTGAAGAATAAATTGTTTCTGTGTTTTCACCTTTCTAAATAATGGTGCAATGAGCAACTTTGCTCATCTTGACTACAGCCCTGGGGCATATGTTTCTGTGAGAACGATTGTCACAGGTAGAACTGCTGGGACATGGAGAATATACACTTAATAAGCCGAAATATGTGTATGGTTATTTTTAAAACTGTGGTTATTTGGAAAGTAATGTAATAAATGATTTAGTATAATACTGGCAAAACTACTTAAATTTTTTTATAAACTTGCTAGATTATCTGTACACTTATCACTGTAATTTGAAATTGTATAGAAAGAATAGTAAATGCTACAATATCACATTTTGAAATAATTTATTTCCTGTTTTCTAGGTTGCTTTGCCTAATTGACTACTATGAATCTAAAATTAGAAAACTTCATGAACAAAGGTACAACTAATCCTTTATTGCAATTTTTAAACATACTACCCAGTTGAGTCACACCAAAAGTAGTCAGCATTTTGAAACCTAAAATATGCTCTGGAAATTTACCTAATATGTAACTATGAATTTTTTAAATCTTTTTAAAAAAGTTAATAAATCTTTATTTTAATTTTTTAAAAAAAATTTTTAAGTAACAATCAAAATATATTTATTTTTTCTTTTTGGGTACATACACAAAATAATAATAAATGAAAAATAAAATTATTCATAATAAAATATAAATAGAAGTTATTTTATAAATAACATTTATTTGTACACTGGACCATCTCACGCCTTACAAGACTGTCTTGACTTGACTCATGAGAACGTAGAGTTAGGTGCAGCTAAGCACGGTGCAGTGGATATCCCCACCAAACTCCGGTGCAATGCATACCCCTACCAAACTCTTGGGAAACACTATTCAGGGTATCTAATTTTTGTTGTTGTTGAAATGGTAAATGAGATTGTATTTTTAGTTTCTCTTTTTGAGAGTTAGTTCATTATTGGTGCCTCACTTTTTTTTTTCTTCTAATTTATTATTTTTATTTTTATTTTTATTTTTTTAATTTATTTTTTTATTAATGTATTATATTGTGTACATATCTTACCTATGCCCCCCCCCCCCCCGCCACCACCTCCCATTCATGCCCTCCCTCCCAGAATTCTGTGTTCGTTGGTTGTATTCATACATACCAGTCCTTCGGTTGTTCTCTTATTTCCTCCCAGGTCTCCTTCCCCTCCCTGCTGTCATTTGACATTTTGCTTGTTTTATGGTGACTATCTCATGATCACATGAATAGAATCCGCTCCTCATTTGGCAGTCTGCTTGTTTTATGGTGACTATCTCAGGACCACACAAATAGAGTCCGCTCCTCCTCTGGTTCTCACCGCCCCTCCCCCTGGGTCCCACTGCTTCCCCTGGGACACAGGGCTCACCCAGGGAACAGGGCCCCCTGGGACACTCAGATCACCCGAGGCACATGGCCCCCTGGGGGTGTCTCACTTTTTAAAATCACATGGTGGCTCCCATCCACTTCCCCAGGCCCCTAGTCACATAGTATGTATTTAGCTTGTTGGCCTTGCTCATGCTGACAGTGTCTCTGACCTTGTGAAACCCATGCTGCTTCTCCTTGGTTATCACCAAACTTCTCAGGATCTATTGCCTGTCCTATTTTTTTTTCTTTTTTTAATTTATTAAGGTATTATATGTGTACATAGCTTACCATTGCTCCCCCCCACACACCTCCCATTCATGCCCTCCCTCCCCAGAGTTCTGTGTTCGTTGGTTGTACTAATAAGCATGCATACCAGTCCTTCAGTTGTTCTCTTATCTCCCCCCAGGTCTCCTTCCCCTCCCTGCTGTCATTTGACAATCTGCTTGTTTTATGGTCACTATCTCTCCGAAGATTGCCAGTCCACTCCCTTTCTGTGGCCCTGAGTCCATTATATTCACCAGATTATTCTGTTCATCAGATTTTTATTCACTTGATTTTTAGATTCACTTGTTGATAGATATGTATTTATTGTTCATAATTTTTATCTTTACCATTTTCTTCTTCTTCCTCTTCTTAAATAATACCTTTCAGCATTTCATATAATATTGGTTTGGTGGTGATGAACTCCTTTAGCTTTTTCTTTTATCTGTGAAGCTCTTTTTCTGCCCTTCACTTCTGAATGATAGCTTTGCTGGGTAGAGTAATCTTGGTTGTAGGTTCTTGCTATTCATTACTTTGAATATTTCTTTAAAAAATATATATATATTATTGATATTTTACAAGGAGAAAGGGGGAGACATAGAGAGCTAGAAACGTCAATGAGAGAGAAACATCGACCAGCTGCCTCTTGCACACCCCCTAACGGGGATGTGCCCACAACCAATGTACATGCCCTTGACCGGAATCGAACCTGGGACCTTTTAGTCCGCAGACCAACGCTCTACCACTGAGCCAAACCGGTTTTGGCAACTTTGAATATTTCTTGCCACTCCCTTCTGGCCTGCATAGTTTCTGTTGAGAAATTAGCTGACAACCATATGGAAGCTCCCTTGTAGGTAACAAACTGTTTTTCTCTTGCTGTTTTTAATATTCTCTCTTTGTCTTTTGCTCTTGGCATTTTAATTATGATGTGTCTTGGTGTGGGCCTTTTGTATTCCTTTTGTTTGGGGTTCTGTGCGCTTCCTGGACTTGTAAGTCTTATTTTTTTTAATTGATATTTTACAGAGAGGAAGGGAGAGGGATAAGAGCTAGAAACATCAATGAGAGAGAGATATTGACCAGCTGCCTTCTGCACAACCCCCACGGGGGATGTACCTGCACCCAATGTATATGCCCTTGACCAGAATCGAACCTGGGACCCTTCAGTCTGCAGACTGATGCTCTATCCACTGAGCCAAACCAGTTGCTGTAAGTCATTTCTTTCACCAGGTGGGGGAAGTTTTTGGTCATTATTTCTTCAAATAGGTTTTCAGTATCTTGCTCTCTCTCTTCTTTTGGCACCCCCATAATTCTGATGTTGGTGTGCTTGAATTTGTCCCAGCGGCTCCTTACACTATCTTCATATTTTTGGATTCGTTTTGCTTTTTGCTTTTCCAGTTGACTGTTTTTTGCTTCTTTGAATTTCAAATCTTTGACTTGATTCTTGTGATCCTCTAGTCTGCTGTTGGATCTCTGTATAATATTTTTTATTTCAGTCAGTGTATGCTTAATTTCTAGTTGGTCCTTTTTCATATCTTCGAGGGTCTCACTAAATTTATTGGCCTTTTCTAGAAAATTCTTAAAAAACCTTATAACCATGGGTTTGAACTCTATATCCAGTAGTTTTCTTTCCTCCATTTCTTTCATTTGTGACATGTTTCTTTGTCTCTGCATTTTGGCTGCTTCCCTGAGTTCATAGAGTAGCTTTGTATGCTAGATATCCTATACGGTCCAGTGGCTCAACCACCCCAGTTACCTGAGGTGGACACTCTTGGTGTATCTCTTTGTGGGCTGTGTGCATTCTTGTTGTAGTTAAGCCTTGATTGTTGTTGGTATCACTGGGAGGAATTGATCTCCAGGCCAATTGGCTGTGAGGATCAGCAGTGTCTTTGCTGGGAGAATTTCTGTGCTGGAGGCACCCTTATGAGACAAGACTTGCAAATGTCTCTGTGCTCAGCTTGGATGGTATGGAGTCTCAGCATTGGTTTACTGTCGGCCCTGCCCTAATTGGCCCCTTTGTCTCAGTGTCCCATGTTAATCGCTGCAAGCACCTTGAGAGAAACACACCCTCACATTCTGCTCGTTGCCAGACAGTCCAGTTTTTCCCTGAATGAGTCTGGATCCCCACAGTCTTGCCCAGAACTGGAGCTCAGAGCCTTCGGGAGCTTTTGTTTCCCTCCCGCTCGAGAAAGCCAAATGCGTACTCCATTGCCCGCCCTTTAACCACACACAAGCCTTCCGCAGAGCCTCTGAGTCTCAGTGTGCTTTTCTCTTTCTCGACAGTCCAGTTTCACCCTGTATGAGTCTAGGTCCCCAGAGTCTTGCCTGGAATTGGAGTTCAGCGCAGTCGGGAGCTTTTGTCTCCCTCCCACTTTAGAAAGCCAGCCGTGCACTCAGTTGGCAGTCTTCTCCGCACACGCGTCTCAGTACCTCTGCCTTCCACAGCTCCTATAAGTCTCAGTGTGCTTTTATCTTTCCTTCTAGTTGTAGAATTTCCACTCAGCCAGCCTTCCTGTGGTTCTGGATGATGTCCGTTTTGTCTTTTAGTTGTAGTTTTGAAATTGTGTGAGGCAGCAGTTTAGGTGTTTACATATGCCACCATCTTGGCTTCTTCTCCTGTAACCATGAATTTTTTTTCTATATATTTTATTGATTATTTTACAGAGAGGAAGGGAGAGGGATAGTTAGAAACATGGATGAGAGAGAAATTTCAATCAGCTGCCTCTTGCACACCCTCCACTAGGAATGTGCCCACAACCAAGGTACATGCCCTTTACCAGAATCGAACCTGGGACCTTTCAGTCCACAGGCCGATGAGCTATTCACTGAGCCAAATTGGTTATGGCTGAATTTTTAATAAAGATCTTGAAGATGCCGAAACCGGTTTGGCTCAGTGGTAGAGCGTCGGTCTGCAGACTGAAAGGTCCCAGGTTCGATTCCGGTCAAGGGCATGTACCTTGGCTGCGGGCACATCCCCAGTGGGGTGTGTGCAAGAGGCGGCTGGTCGATGTTTCTCTCTCATTGACGTTTCTAGCTCTCTATCTCTCTCCCTTCCTCTCTGTGAAATATCAATAAAATATATATTTTTAAAAATAAAATAAAAAATAAAAGTAATGGTCTTCAATTAACCTAAAATAGCTGAATAATCTAAGGCCAAATAACCTAAAGTGCTTTCATATATAGTCATTAAAACAGTAGTTAGTCTATTTCATTGTTTATAGATGAAAGTTCTTTTAACAGATATTTGAGCACCTTCTTTGTGCCATGGTCTGGTTTAGGGACAAAGGATAACATGATAAACTAACCAGATAAAACTCGACTAAGCATACATTCTAGTATTCAAGAAAAATAACTTTCCAGAAACTCAGCAGGACCAGTGACAGCTGTGCTGGTTGCTGATTCCTTCTAGCCCCTTGAGACTCTTTTAAAAAGAGAACAGATGGAGAGAAGGAGGAGGAGGGGGAGTGAAAGAGGAAAGAAGGGAAGACAAGAATAGCTAATGGTAGAGTAACTCCTTGCTTCATTCTATTCAGAAAGCAGTATTATAAGTAACTTCAGGGACCTTCTCATTTTCAAATGAAAGTTATGTTTTAGATTGTAGGCATGGTGTTAGATTCTACAGAGATAGGACAAAATTTTAGGTACGGTCTTTACATTCTAGGATTTTGCAATCTGCTAAGGGAGATAAAATGTCCACTTATACTCTACATTTTTTCATATAGTCTTTTGTGACATAAAAGTACTAGAAGGAAAAAAACAGTATGCTTTGATTACTCACTCAACAAGTGTTTTTTCATTTACGCTTCATACTCTTCTAGAAAATGAGATATCATGATGAACAAGACAATGTTCTGGTTTTCGTTGATCTTATATTTTAATTAAGGTGATAGCAGTAGTACTTAATACCTAATACTATTCTCTATGAGGACAAGTAAAAAATTTGGCTTAAATTTTAATTCATATTTGGGTTATCAAAATCTTACTGGATTGATTTAATTTTTGTTAAACTTAAATCATTTATTTGAAGCTAGATTTTTTCCATAAGAGTACTGCATCTATTTTTTCATAGGCAATATAAAGAAGATGAAAATCAGTCAGAAGACGACGACTACAGCAGTCTTGATGTCTCACCAACTTACAAAGGCCTTCTACTGGTACAGGGACTACATGACCCATAAATACTTTTTATAAAGTAAAATAATCATGTAGGAAAGTTAACTTTTTTATTTGAAATATGTTGCAGTCATTACAGAATCAACTGAGGGAATCAAAATTTAAGATTGATGCACTTATAAGTGAAAAGCTGAATCTCCAAAAAGATTTGGAAACCAGGTGAGAGAAACTTAAGTAATTTTTATGTAATTTTTGAAAAGTAAACACATACTGAATTTAGAATGTTAAATGAGTCATTCTAGCCCTTTTACTCTAAAACTAATCTTGAGGAAATTCATACTCTCATGTTCATTTTAGTCAGTTGTCTGTCATGTAATGGAAGGAACAAGAACACAGGTAGGCAAGGGAAGTGAGAAAATAGGAGTCTACATTGAAAGATAAAACTGGGTAAGAACTCGAGAGTTGATTCAGTAGTAGATTTTTATACTAGTAGGTTTACCATCCCCAGATTCCTTTAGGACATAGTATTTCATCTTATCCTTATGTTGTGGGAGAAGAAGAAAATGAAAAGTTTAAATGGTGCCCTAACCAGTTTGGTTCAGTGGATAGAGCTTCAGCTTGTGGACTGAATTGTCCCGGGTTCAATTCCAGTCAAGGGCATGTAGCCTGGTTGTGGCCACATCCCCAGTAGAGGGTCTGCGGGAGGCAGCTGGTCAGTGCTTCTCATCGATGTTTCTAACTCTCAATCCCTCTCTTTTCCTCTCTGTAAAAAAAAACAAAACACAAAAAAACAAAAAAACAATCAAATATATTTTAAAAAAATTTTTAAATGGAATATAACAGAAAGGTATATTTATATACAGCATACTACCACAAAAGAATGAGACTCTACATGTGTACAGTGATTAATAAGGAATGAGACATTTGCCAAAACCGGTTTGGCTCAGTGGATAGAGCATCAACCTGCAGACTGAAAGGTCCTGGGTTTGATTCCGGTCAAGGGCATGTACCTTGGTTGCAGGCACATCCCCAGTAGGGGGTGTGCAGGAGGCAGCTGATCGATGATACTCTCTCATCAATGTATCTAACTCTCTATCCCTCTGTAAAAAATCAATAAAATATATATATTTTTAAATAAAAAAAAAGGAATGAGACATTTAATTCAACAAATATTTATTGAACATCTATTAGAAGATACTTTCCTAAGCTCTAGTATAATATAATGACCAAAACGAATACCTATTCTCATAAAGCTTATATTTTAATGGAGAGGGCATTGATAGCTATACTATAAACCTCTTATATAAATTTTAACAACCTGCCACATAGTAATATGGAAAATTGTGATTATATAAATAGTAAAAATTTAAAACATGCATGGGAATCATGAACAGTGAATTCTGGATAGTGGTTACTTATGTTATGCAAAAGATAAGAATGACATTAATAAGGGACACATATGGACTATAAAGTATATGTATAATGTTTTAGTTAAGAAGAGATTTGAACCAAATCTGTTAATATTCAACTTTAATATAGTAAAACTATTTGTAAAATACTATTTGTTTTACTAAATATTTCACATATAAACAAATAATAGGTTTACAATGATAAAAATGGGTAAAAGTTCTTTTGTTTTTAAAAAAATATATTTTATTGATTTTTTATTTTATTTTTTTACAAAGAGGAAGGGAGAGGGATAGAGAGTTAGAAACATTGATGAGAGAGATACCGATTCAGCTGCCTCCTGCACACCTTCTACAGAGGATGTGCTCACAACCAAGATACATGCCCTTGCCTGGAATTGAACCTGGGACCTTTCAATCTGTAGGCCAAGTTATATCCACTGAGCCATACCAGTTAGGGCTGGGTAAAAAGTTTTGAATAGGAAATATAGAAAAGAAATTCAATGGCCAGTGAACCCTCACTAGCAGTCATGAGATATTTTAAGAATTTTAATAAGCATATTTGTGACAAGTAACAAAGTATATACTATTGTTTATTATTAAATATACTTACACGTTTATTTAATACATTGAATATATTCAATATGATTTATTTTCTACAGGCCCACACAGCATGAATTAATAATTTATAAACAACAGGTGAAGAACCTGGAGAAAGCCCTAAGGAAAAGCATCAAGTAATTATATTTTATGGAAGTTACAAATTTATTAGGCTTTTGTATTTTACCTCTCATTTTCCCTCATAGTGAGGTTGGCTTAAAATTACCAGGCTGGTGGAGGGAAATGACATTAAAACAGGGTATTTCTGGTTCCACAGTTTAAAAAACAATTTCTACTGTGTTGGATTTGACTATATATTCATCTTAAATAAGAACAAGAAAAACAGAATTTGCCTAATTTAATAAAGGGCAAGATTTAAACTAGAAATTGTCTTTGGAAATCATGGAGGGATTATAAGAGAATCATTGAAATTAGAAATGACAAACTCCAAATCATGGTGGTAGCCATGACCTGAAGAATATATAGCCTCATCGTACTTTAAAAGTATCAGAATGAATGCAGTGATCCATTCATATTCACATTTGTATCTTTCTTGACTTTGAAAAACACATATTCAGAGGAGTTTCAAAAAATTGAATAGTGGTGGTATTTTCTGAAGATTATCTATGTGTGCTCTTTGACTCAAGGGAATGGGACTTAAGGGATTATTGGGATGAAATATTTTGAAAACTATATGAATTAATATATGTATTAGATGTATTAAATCAATTGTATTAGCATGGGTTGTTCAGTTTTTAGTGACAACTATATTTCCTTCTTCCTGTGGCAATACATGCCACAGTGAAAGGCAAGCATTCTGGATATACAAGAATTATATACTGAATTAGATAAAATGGTGCAGAAGGAAAACTAGAGAGAGAAGTAAAGGTTTGGAAAAGCTGCATTCATTCATTCAGTTACTATTTTTTTCCTTCCTACTATTGCTTGACATTTTGGGTACCTATGATACCTCCTTCTATCTGCTTGGCCTCTGGGTACTGGAATTACAGTGGTAAACCAAATAGAAAAGGTTCCTGCTCTCGTGGAGATTACACAATGGGAGAAGGCCAGTGAAAATGACAAGACAGTTTTGATATAAAAGTAATAAGTGTAAGAGTTGCTGTTGTGTGAGTTTTGGACAGATCAAAGGTGGCAGTAGTGGAGGTGTTGACAAGTGTTTGGAATATTAGAATGGATAGATTGTGATGGATAGAATACAGGCAGCTGTGGGGGAGAGGGAATCAAGACTCCTAAGTTTTAGGCCTGAATAACTAGGTAATTGTTTGTGCATTAACCAAGTTGGGAAAATCAGCTGAGAAACAACCAGCAAAAGGAGGCTATAGGGAGGTAATAAGTCAGAGGAGAAAGCGTAGGCAAGTAAAAGCTTTTCATTAGGCCTCTTAGGGTCTCTGTCTGCGCTTGAAAACTAAATTGACACGGACAGATTAACATGAGAAAAGAATACAGATTTAGTGAATATAAGTTTTATATGACATAGGAGCATCCTTAAGGAAATGAACCTCTGAACATGCAGGTAAGCCTGAGTGTTTTTATACCAGGTTTGATGAAGAGTGGAAGGTGGTGGTAAAATGTGATAGGACAAAAGAGTATGAGCTCAGGGTAGTAAACTGAGGGAAACTCAGTTGGTGTCCCTCTGTCTTCAGGGATAAAGTTCCTCCTTTCCTCCTGGTACAGGGAGGGTACCTGTCACAGGAGGGCTTTATGATCTGCTTCAGGAAAGAAGAGGGAGGTCAGAAAGACCTTCCTGCACCTGCCATTTTCAGAAAGGAGAGAGAGCGTGAGAGATCAGTGATGCGAGAGAATCATTGATGGGCTACCTCCTGCATGCCCTCCACCTGCCATTTTAAAATTCCTTCAACTTGCTGAGGTCGGTTTGGCTCAGTGGTAGAGCTTCGGTCTGCGGACTGAAAGGTCCCGGGTTTGATTCCGGCCAAGGGCATGTACATTGGTTGCGGGCACATCCTCAGTAGGGGGTGTGCAAGAGGCACCTGGTCGATGTTTCTCTCTCATCGACGTTTCTGGCTCTCTATCTCTCTCCCTCTCTGTAAAATATCAATAAAAATATATTTAAAAAAAATAAAAAAAATAAAATTCCTTCAACTTAAAACATTTCTTATGTCAATTTGGTATATTATGTAGTGCCATATCTTGATCTCCTACAAAGGAATCTTAACTGACTTCAAGGCAAGTACAACACACACATACACACACATGCATGTATGTATGTATATATACAGAGATGCAGTGGTGCTAATTTTAAAGAAGGTCTTTAATTTTCAGTCCAGTGTCAGCTTTCCTATTAGCTTTACAGGAAAGAGTTGTTTGAAATACAGTGATGTTTTAGGCCTAGTCCAGTGGTTGGCAAATCGTGGCTCTTGAGCCACATGCGGCTCTTTGGCCTTTGAGTGTGGCTCTTCCACAAAATACCACATACCCTAATCAAGTTAATAACAATGCACTTACCTATATAGTTTAAGTTTAAAAAATTTGGATCTCAAAAGAAATTTCAATCGTTATACTGTTGATATTTGGCTCTGTTGACTAATGAGTTTGCTGACTACTGGCCTAGTCCAAAGGTGGTTTTGCCCAGTTTGAACATTCCAGAGGTTCAAGGAGCAAGAATGTAAAGTTAGTTCACATTTAAATTCAGATACAGCAGTTTACTGGTTTTCCCACTAGAGAACATATTGGCTTTTGTCTCTTGTATTCTAGATAATATGCTTCTGACTGCCTTTACACAAAGCTGTAAAATATGTGAATATGGAAAATAGGTGGGAAATCGACTGGATAATGGATTATGAAGTCTTTGTGTCTACTAGAGAAAAGAGCCTGACTTTTTACCTAGAGCTAATCCATTTATTTTTTATTTTTGTCATATACTCACAAGAGAGCAGAGAAGAGCAATTGAGTGGAGATCAAGGGCAATGCATGTTACTGGAGTAGATAATTGTAGGATAGTAGTAAGAGATGAGGTAAGAAAGAAGTCAGTAGGAATATTGGGTTAGGACTAACTGCATGGAGAGATTCAAATGTTAACCCAAGAAGATTAGATTTAATTTACAAAGCAGTGGTAAGCAATTGTTTTTTAGCAGGCAAATGACCTGATGCATATTGCTATCATATTTTATAGGTGAGTTATGGAATCAATTTGGTGAGTCAAGATTCTGTAGGAAACTGATAAGCTACTCAAAAGTTAAGACAGTTCATTTAAAATGGGTAATAAAAAAGACCTGTTTTTCAAAGGGAGGAAGAAGGAGGAATGTCTACTACAGTTTGACTTAAGAGATTTTTTGAGAAGGGCAATGGTTTGCTACTAGGTAGATACACTCATACATAGTTAGGTTTTTGGGCAAAGAGAGTCCTCCAGCATCTTGGAGTTCTAGTAGCATCCTGGAATAATGTTTTCTTGGGTTTTCATGCTCTCTTGACTGGCCCATGTTATCTGTGGAGCATGAAGAAGGAAGAACCATCCTTTCTAGCTCAGCAGTTGCCAACTGGTGGTCCATGAGGTCCAAAGGGTTGGCGACCGCTGCTCTAGTTCTTGCTGTTTCAGTGCCCAAGCCAGTGCCATACCCATTGCTTCTTGCTTCCTTTCTCTTGTAGCTTCCAAGCTTGGATCCCTTGGAAGCTGCTTCCATTCTTTACTGTAGTTCTCTCCTATTCTGTATTTTTTGCAAGTGTTGGGGTGTGATTGGAACTTTCTTCTTCAGTCTTATCCCTTTTGTTATCAGCGATTCCTTCTAATTTGTGGTCTATTGAGAGGACCTTCTTATTTCCAGTGACAATATGGTTTACATTTTTAAAAATGCATGTAGCATGTGTGTGAGCACAGGTACACACACACATTCATGAAATGAAATAAAGCTGTTGGGAGGGTAGCTGACTCATTTGACTGAGTTTGTTATCTTAATCCAGTATGTAGGAAAGCATTTTGCATTATCTTGGTTTTTCACCCCCTCTAGATTACACGATTGTCTCGGTCAAAACAAGACTGAGGACACCGAGAAAAAAGATGATCCCAGCAAAGATAACCAGCGCCAGGCCCTGATTGACCAGAGATGCTTTCAGGTATGGAATAGCTGGCAAAGAGACATGTGTTTGTAGTTAACTTGGGTTTTAATTGCAGTGTCCTAAATTATCAGTTGCTAAGGAATATTTGTATCCAGTATTTCTTGTGCTTATCCTGTCATGTCTTGCCATGACACACCTGTTTGGATAAAAACATTATAGCTAGTTTGACTTAGAATTTGTCTTTACCCTTCAAAGAGACTTTGGCCTAGTTCAAAGCAGGGTAGTAAAAAGCTGGTAAAATTTTAGAAAGATTTTATTCTTTGCTCTCCCTCCTTAAGCCATTTCCCTGTTTATTGTTTTTGGTATGATTATTATTATTATTATATAAGTAAATTTTCTTAAGGTACTTGTATGGTTCTTTTTAAAAAATTTAGATATTTAGTTCACCTGAAATTTAATTTTTTATGTGGTGTGATACAGAGATCTTTCCTCGCTGATTTTATAGAATAGGTAGATGAGCATTTATTGACTAGATGTGCAGATAAGCCTGATTATTTACCGACTTAACTGGGCCTGCATTTTTATTTTATTGGACCTACACAGGGTTTTTTAAAACTGTGAATTAATTACTAATATTTCTTAAATTAAGAGGTTTTGTTTATTAAGTTCTTATTCGTAGCTTCTCTTAAAAAGTGAATCTTGCAGCCTGGCTAGTGTGGCTCAGTTGGTTGGAGTATCATCCTCGGCATTGAAGAGTCATGGGTTCGATTCCAGTCAGGGCACATATCAAGATTGTGAGTTTGATTCTTGGTCATGGTGCATATGGAGGCAACTGAGCACTGTCTCTATGTCTGCCTCTTATCTATGGGTCTCTCTTCCTCAGTCACTCCCCTTCTTCCCTTTCCTATGAACTTCTGAAGCTCAGCTAGCATCAGTTCCCTGGCTCTTAGGAGTGCTACTGCCCTCCTGGACTTTTGGTCTGAGGCAGGAGGAAAAGGACTATGTGGATTCTAATAGGTCATAACTACTTATAAATCTACATCATTTAAAAAGACATTTTAGTTTTCTTGTGAAATCTATGGTTCTCATTAGAACTTATGTTTAATCATGTTGATGAAACTGTTGTACTTCCAACACATTACAAGTGTCAGTCTTATTAAAGATCTTGCTCTCAGTGATAATTTAGTGGAGAGAAATATTTTCCCATTAAAATTATATTTAAAAAATTTAAATATAATAGAAGTGACATATGAAATGCACTAAAATAAGCAATAAACAAAACTGCTTGTAAATAAGCATCAGAAGTCAAATTCTCAAGAGACCTGTAGCTTTTATGGGGAGAAAAGAAAAATAGCACAGCATTTTTCACTCATTAGTTCTGCCACTTTTTAAAAAAATATATATTTTATTGATTTTTTTGCAGAGAGGAAGAGAGAGGGATAGAGAGTCAGAAACATCGATGAGAGAGAATCATCGATCAGCTGCCTCTTGCACACCTCCTCCTGGAGATGTGCCCGCAACCAAGGTACATGCCCTTGCCCGGAATCGAACCCGGGACCTTTCAGTCCACAGGCCGATGCTCTATCCACTGAGCCAAACCGGTTTCAGCAGTTCTGCCACTTTTTAAAAATACATTAATCTTGATAAATCCTGTCCAATGAATCACTAACATTTTCTTACATAGGCTGGTCACTATCCAGATCAGTTTGATCACCTCTCAGCAAGACCTGCATGATGTTTTTTAGGATTTCTGTTGAGAATGTGTTGGGCTTTATAATTCACTAGAGGCCCAGTGCATGAAATTCATCCATGGAGGGGTGAGGTGTCCCTCAGCCCAGCCTGTACCTCTCCAATGTGGGACCCCTCGAGGAATATCCAACTGCCCATTTAGGCCCATTCTTAAACAGGCAGTTTTGACAGCACTCTCACAATTCAGGACTGCTGGCTCCCAACTGCTCACCTGCCTTATTTCCCCTAACTGCTCTGCCAGCTTGATCACCCCTAACTGCCCTCCCCTGCAGGCCTGGTCGCCCCCAACAGCCCTCCCCTGCAGGCCTGGGTTCCCCCCAACTGTCCTCCCCTGCAGGCCTGATCGCCCCCAACAGCCCTCCCCTGCCGGCCTTCTTGTGGCAGCCATCTTTGACCACATGGGGGTGGCCATCTTATGTGTTGGAGTGATGGTCAATTTTCATATTACCGCTTTAACATATAGGATTGTCCTTACTCAGAACTTCAGCTGAAGCTGTGAAACATCAGGAAATGCTCCCATTTAATATCTGAATTAGCTTAAATATGAGAAGAGAGGAATAGGGAAATGTGGAACTCTAGCTAAGGATATCTGGAAGATAATTCTTCTCTATGTGGATTATAACTACTTTCAACTCTACATCAGTTAAAAAAATACATTTTAGTTTTTGGTGAAATCTGTGGTTCTCATTAGAACTTATGTTTAATCATGTTGATGAAACTGTTGTACTTTTGAAACATTACAAATGTCAGTCTTATTAAAGACCTTCTTAATGCCTAAAATTAAAATTAATGATGTTAAAGCACTCTTTTCACTTATGTCACTTTTAAAGGACTGTGGTAAACATTTCAATTAAAGACACTCTTTTTTTTTAGGTACTGAGTAGCATCAACTCAATTGTTAACAATCCAAGAGCTCCAGTAATACTTTATAAACAGAGCAAAGGAGGAATCCAACATTTTAATGAAGATTTTGGTCAATATTGTGGATTTGAGCATCTTATTCCTATCCTAGAAATGTGGGCAGATCAACTGACTTCCCTGAAGGTAAGGGGTTGAATAGTTTTTACATGCTTAGAAAATATATTGGAATTGTGGACTTTATTAATAGGCTAGGCTTAATTTGTTTTGTTTAACTGTAAAGCTAAAACGGCTTACCTTATTAAATGTTAATCTTGCTACTTACGTATCTGTTTTAAGTACTACCTATTTGATGTTGTCATTACTATAAGCTGCCTCCTATAAGATTCTACCAAACAAGACATTTTTTAGGCTCATTGCTTTGTTGGAAATCTATAGTAGATCCACTTTGACTTCTAGGTGTTTTCCTGTTCTACTTTCATCTCCCTCTTTTTGGTATCCTCGTGGTACAGATTTTCCTGGCCCTTATTCCTCTTTAAATGTAATGCTTTATCCTTCATTTCATTTTAATTGGGAATGTTTCATATTTAAAATTATTATTTTTTCTTTTAAAGCTTATCTCTATGTCTGTCTATCCTGTGGAGCAGATTTTGGTCAGATAGCTAGCCAGTACTACTATTACTTATTCTTTTTATCCATGGAAGATGAAATTTTCTTCACTTTATAGAGTTGTTATATATTTTTTATTAACTTCAGGTTTTTCCAGTTTTTGTTGAGTAGTTCACTGAAAGGTGAATTGCTAAAGTCATAGTATTTAATTTCTGTACCCTTTAAATTTTTATTTTTTAAATACACACACACACACACACACACACACACACACACACACACACTAGAGGCCTGGTACACAAAATTTGTGCATGGAGGGGGGGGTGCCCAGCCTGCACCCTCTCCAATCTGGGATCCCTAAAAGGATGTCCAACTGCCCATTTAGACCCGATCCCAGTGGGATGGGGCCTAAACCGGCAGTCAGACATCCCTCTCACAATCCAGGACTGCTGGCTCCCAACTGCTCACCTGCCTGCCTTCCTGATTGCCCCTAACTGCTTCTTCCTGCCAGCCTGGTCACCCCCTTACTACTCCCCTGCCAGCCTGTTTGCCCCCAACTTCCCTTCTGTGCCGGTCTGGTCACCCCTAACTGCCCTTCCCTGCAGGGTTGATCGCCTCCAACTGCCCTTCCTTGCAGGGCTGGTCCCTCTCAACTGCCCTCCCTTGCAGGCCTGGTGCCTCCCAATTGCCCTCCCCTGCTGGCCATCTTATGGTGGCCATCTTGTGTCCACATGGGGGCAGCCATCTTTGACCACATGGTGGCAGCCATCTTGTGTGTTGGAGTGATGGTCCATTTGCATATTACTCTTTTATTAGATAGGATAGAGGCCTGGTGCATGGGTGGGGGCCAGCTGGTTTGCCCTGAAGGGTGTCCCAGATCTGGGTGGGGGTTCCCTTGGAGCGTCGGGCGGCTTAAGTCAGGGGCCTGTGGTGGTTTGCAGACCAGCCACGCCTCCTGGCGAACCAAGTAGAGGCCCTGATATTCTGAATTTATTTACCAATTGAAACTTTGTAGCCTGGAGCAGAGCCAAGCCTTCTGCTCGATCCGTGGCCGGCAGCCATTTCTGTTTGGATTTGTTTACCTTCTATAATTGAAACTTTATAGCCTTGAGTGAAGGCTTAGGCCAGCAAGGGCAGGCAGAAGCTTGGCTTCCTACGTTGCCTGGGAAACCCAAGCCTTCCTCCTGCTCTCTGTGGTTGTAGCCATCTTGGTTGGGTTTATTTGCATACTTGCTCTGATTGGCTGATGGATGTAGTGGAGGGAGGGTTAATTTGCATATTATTCTTTTATTATGTAGGATATATATATATAATTTCAAAGAGGAAGGGAGAAGGAGAGAGATAGAAACATCAATGAGAGAATCATTGATCAGCCGCCTCCTGCACACCCCACACTGGGGATCGAGCCTGCAACCCCTGCATGTGCCCTTGACCTGAATCAAACCTGGGACCGTCAACAGGCCGAAACTCTATCTGCCGCGCCAAACCAGTTAGGGCTGTACCCTTTAAATTTTATATTTTTCAGTAACTAATATATATAGCATTCCTCTGTCCATGAAGGTATAATTCAGTAATAGTATTTTTCAGTAAAAACCTTATCACAGGAAGCATAAAGGATGCCAAAGATACGTGTAAGAATGTATAAGCTCCAGGGGTTTTGTCTTTGTCCTCTGATGTGTTCCAAGGATCTCCTAATATATAATAAATACTCAATATTTGTCAAAAGAAAATGAATCAGAATAGCACAGTCCAAGGCAACAAAATAGAGAAGATAGTCCTGAATTTAAAAAGTTTTTAATGAAAACACACCTGTAGCTGATAAAAGAATCTTCACATTTCAGTCTAATTTTTTCATTCCATTTTAAGTAGGGCTCAGATAGAGCTATAAAATAAAAATAAAAAAATTTTGAGTGACAGTGTTGGATTAATATACCTATTTTATAGGCTTGAGTTCTCCAATTTATATCTTAGAAGAGAGTAGAATAATTAGTGATTAATTATGTAAATCATGGCATTTTCCAAATTATTGCTTGTCAGAGGATTCTTCCAGTAGGAGAGAATAGTGCTGATTTCACTTTTCTCCTTCTCAGGGCAGATAGGCCAAAAAAAAAAAAAGAAGAAGCCCCAGCCTTCCCAAGAAAAGGGAAAGATTAGAAGAGAAAGGAGGCAAAGGAAGAATCAAATAAATTTATAGTTATTGGTTATTTACTGTGTGCAAGTGGGAGGTATCAGAAAACGTGAACACAGATTCAGATTAATTGGAGAGAGAAAACATGCTAAAATATATGACATAAAATTTACCATAGGAAGAAATGAAAACAGATAGGCCATGAAGTGCCAAGTGGAGGATGCAAATAATTTGTACTCCAGTTTCTGGAGGAGGAAGGAGCCCCCAAGAAAAGCTTTACAGTGGTGGTGAGTTCTTGCTACTGTATATTTTTCCCACTAGAAGGAGACAAGGAGAATTAGTTTTATAATTAGAATATCCTGAGGACCCCCAACAGGATTTTAATGACTTTGCCACTGAAATAACTCAGAGATTTGGGCCGTGCGTCAGATATTTACCTTATATCGCAGAATTGGGATCCAAATTGAGGAAGTACGTGAGATTCTTTGAGGTCTTCTCATATGAGAGGTTTTTCTAAATGTAGCAGCCTCTAAGTTTGGGACAACCATTTCCCCAGATTAGTTTATTTCTCAAGTTAGACTTGGCATAAAAGAGAAGGATGGAAAAAGCGTGGAGTTAGCTAGCTAGCTGTCTCCTTCCTACTGTCTTTCCCACCACCCACATTTCCTGGAAAGTTGAGCTACAGACTCTGTAGCTTTCCCAGCCCAAAGCTGTGGCGTGCTGTGGCTTCCCAGCCCCTGGTGCTCCCAGAGGCCAGCCAGCCAAGGTCAGGTATGACCTGGTCTTCTACATCCCTTAGCTGAGCAATGTGGAGACTCGAGAAGACGCTCTTTTATGTTTTTCGGGCCTCCTTGATAGACCACTACAGCCACCCTGCACTGCTGAGCATCAGACATCATCCCCACCCCCCCCCCCACCCCCCCCCCCCGCTTAATCTTGCTAAGACTTTTATTCTCAAGCAGAAATTTATAATTGGTGTGGTTTGCACCATAGGCCATTTGTTTATGACTGCATCTTGTTGATGGAATGTTGGTTAATGCAAGTATCATTATGCTGCAACTTTTGGACTTTTAAAAAAATTCTGGTGTCACCTAATGTTTAAAACATTCATTTGACACTGAATGTATTGCCTTGAATTGCTAAAATAGGTAATTACCCTCTTAGCAAATGAAAGGTTAAAGAAGTCTGGGCATTAATTAAAAGTGTTAAATAAGTGGAGGACTAAAAGAGTCGGGGGGGGGGGGGGGGGCGGGAAATGTCCTGTATACTTTTTTCTGTATTCTGAAATTGCACTAATACAGTAATCACCTGCCACATGTAGCTTTGATCATTGAAATGTGGCTGGTTCCAATTGAGATGTGCTGTAAGTATAAAATACTCTATTTAGAACACTTAGTGTGGAAAAAATAATATTAAATACTAAATGATAATCGTTCAGATATATTGGGTTGAATAAAATAAATCATTTCAGTTAATGTCATGTGTTTCTCTTTTTAAAGTGTGGCTACTAGACAATTTAAAATTACTGTGACTCACATTTTTTTGGACAGTATTGTTCTGAAGGGCCAAGTACTGTGCTGTGCACATATGGATGTTCAGTAAATATTTGTTTATCAGTTGAACAGCCTTAAAGTTCTAAGCTTTCAGTAGCCTTGCCCCTATGCAGTTTAAAATAGACTAGGACAACATGTCTAGATCAGGAAAACTAAGTAGGCCATCATCAGGATTAAGTACAATTAATTTAGGCATCCTTTCAAATTAAAACCTGCTTGAAGATATATGCTATAATATGGATGAAGCTGGAAAATATTATCCTAAATGAAAGAGGCCAGTCACAAAAGGCCATTTATTATATGATTCCATTTTATGTGAAATGCCCAGAATAGACAAATCCATAGAAAAAAAAAGATCAGTAGTTAGTTACCCAGGATCTTGGGTCAGGGCAGAGTGGGAAATGACTTCAAGTAGGTGCAGGTTTATTTTTGTGTTGATGATAATGCTCAGAAATTAAATAATGTCTGCTCAGCCGAAGCTGGTTTGGCTCAGTGGTAGAGCATCGGTCTGTGGACTGAAGGGTCCCGGGTTCGATTCCGGTCAAGGGAATGTACATTGGTTGTGGGCACATCCCTGGTAGGGGGTGTGCAAGAGGCAGCTGGTTGATGTTTCTCTCTCATCAACATTTCTAGCTCTCTATCTCTCTCCCTTCCTCTCTGTAAAATATCAATAAAATATATTTTAAAATAAATAAATAAATAATGTCTGCACATCTCTGTGAACATATTAAAATACTCAGTTATATACTTAAAGAGGGTGAATTTTATGTTGTGTGAATTACATCTTTATAAGTATGTTATAAAAAGTTCCAGGCCAAGATATAAAGAACTTATTTTTTATCCATCAATAATCAAACCAGTATCAGCTTAAATTATATAAGCTGATAATAAAATAATATATAATTGCTTAAAACATCTAGTTTCAAGCAATTATATATATGTTAATATGGAATGTTTTATGTAAGGCCTATATTTACCTGGAGAAAACTATTTTAACAGGTTTCTCTAAACTGGTAATGGTATTTTAAAAAATTCTGATAATAATGTACTTATTAGATCCTAGCATAAATCCTGATTTTTAAAAAGACATTGAAACATAATTACATTTTATTAGTATATTTATGGAAACTTATTTTTAAATCAATAATACCTTGTTATTTCTTTTGTTATAAAGGATTTGTATAAGTCCTTAAAAATGCTATCTGCAGAATTAGTGCCTTGGCATAATTTAAAGAAGCCGGATGAAAAGGAAGGTATTAGAGTTGAACACCTGTTGTTTATGGTAGATACCATGTTGGAAGAAGTTGAAAATAAGGAAAAGGTAATACTACTATGTAAATGTTTATATTTTAATTAGTGGCCTGGTGCACAAAATTTGTGCACTTGGAGGGGGGTCCTTCAGCCTAGTCCGGGAGCCCTTGGGGTTTGCCCAACTGACAGCTTAGGCCCAATCCCTGTGGGGAGCAGGCCTGAGCCTACAGTTGGACATCCTTAGCGCTGCCGCAGAGATGGGAGGTTCCCGCCACTGCCGCCGTGCTTGCCAGCCTTGAGCCCAGCCAGGGGACAGCTCCCCATTGAGCACCTGCCCCCCCTGGTGATCCGTGTGCATCATAGCAACCAGTCATTCCACAGTTTGGCCAATTTGCATATTAGCCTTTTAGTATACAGGAGGATGTAATCTTAACTTAAAATTGGTAACAATATGGATATTGATAGTCTACTAGGATTCTATTTCTCTTTTTAAAGTTTTTATTTTTTTAAAGATTGGGGATTCTTTTTAACATGTGAACTTTCTTTTTCTCTCTCTTTTTTTGGACAGGACAACAACATACCAAACTTTAAAACTTTGCAAGCTATTGTTTGTCATTTCCAAAAATTATTTGATGTGCCTTCTTTAAATGGAGTCTATCCCCGAATGAATGAAGTTTATACTAGGCTTGGAGAACTGAACAGTGCTGTGAGAAACCTCCAAGAACTCTTAGGATTAGGTAATGACCCTTTGTCATTTTGGGTCCCCATTTAAGAATTATTTGTAATCAACAAAAAGTAGGTAAAAAAAGTTGAAAGTAAAAAAATTGAGGATAAGTGAGGGATAATTGAGGATAATTGGTTTGATAAATGATTTTGAGAATTATTTTAAAATACCTTATTCTTTTTAAAATTTTATTTGATTGTTTAAAGTATTACAAATAGTAGTACACGTGTCTCCTTTTTTCCCTATTGACTTCCTCCTGGCCTCCCCTATCCCTGGCACATGCCTTCACTGCCCCCCCCTCTTCCCCCAGTGTCTTGTATTCATTGGTTATGATTATATGCATGCATACAAGCCCTTCAATTGATCTCTTAACTACCACCACCACCACCACCACCACCACCACCCCCCGCCAATCCTCCCCTGCCTTCCCAGTGTAGTTTAACATCTGTTCGATGCTTCTTTACCTCTGGATCTATTTTTGTTCATCAGTTTATAATATTGTTTATATTCCACAAATGAGCGAGATCATGTGGTATTTATCTTTGTCTGACTGGCTCATTTCGCTTAGCATAATGCTCTCTAGTACCATCCATGCTGTTGCAAATGGTAAGAATTTCTTCTTTTTTACAGCAGCATAATATTCCCTCGTGTAGATGTACTATAATTTTCTAATCCAATCATCTGCTGATGGGCATTTAGGCTGTTTCCAAATCTTAGCTTAAAATACATTATTCCATCGAAACCGATTTGGCTCAGTGGATAGAGCATCAGCCTGTGAACTGGAAGGTCCCAAGTTCGATTCCGGCCAAGGGCATATACCTTGGTTGCGGGCACATCCCCAGTAGGGGGTGTGCAAGAGGCAGCTGATCGATGATTCTAACTCTCTGTCCCTCTCTCCTCCTCTCTATAAAAAATCAATAAAATATATTTTTAAAAATACATTATTCTTTTATTTCTTTTGCAGATAATTCATCGTCATTGTGTGTGCTGGTAAGCACAGTTGGAAAATTGTGTAGGCTGATTAATGAGGATATGAATGAACAGGTTGTGCAGGTATTGGGACCTCAAGACCTCCAAAGGTATTTGTTTTAAAAGTCTTGCAAAATATCATCAAGAATGCTTGGAGTGGTGAAATTAAAGACTCAAAACTTTATAAGTTCTTTATCTTTCCTGTTTGGAATAGCATCCTTTAAATAACTTGACAATCTAAAATAATCTTACACCTTAGGGATGGAGAGAATGTCAAGTATTTTCAAGATAAATATAGATTGTAGAGCCTATAGGCTTATATAAGGTGGATATGTTTACATAATCCAGCATTATTGCTATAAGCCTGTTCCCAGGGGAAATAATGTTAGCAACTTCATGTGAGTTTAGAATATATAAACAAGTTCTATTTTTAGTACACTACATATTTGATTAGAAGATACAATGTTATGGGTTTTTTGTTGTTGTTTTTTTTAAGCTAGGCATCTCTGTTATAAATCCTTTCTCCCCACCCCCCACAGAAATTTTATATTGCAACATATTGTAAGGGAAATACACTATTCCATATGTTCTATAAATTTCCTAAGAAGAACCTTTACCTAACCTGACACTTTAGTTTTCTAATACTTAATGCTTATATTTTTAAATATATTTTTATTGATTGCATAGAGAAAGGGAGAGGGAGAGAGAGACAGAAACATCAATGATGAGAGTGAATCACTGATCGCTGCCTCCTGCAGGTCCCCTACCAGGGACCTGGACCAAGCCCACAACCAGGGCATGTGCCCTGACCAGGAATTGAACTGTGATCTCCTGGTTCGTAGGACAGCACTCAACCACTGAGCCACACTGGCTGGGCTACTTAATGCTTTTAAAAGGAACATTTATCTTTTTCCCTTCCCACTATTTTACTAGTACTGGCTACTAATACTTGATGTTTAAGAGAATATTGGATATAAAAGCCAATTATTTTTTTTAATATATTATAGAACATGGTCTCTTAAGAATCCTTGAGCTAAATGGTAGGGAAACTTTATATGAATTTACCTAAAATTTTTTTTAAAAATATTTTATTGATTTTTTACAGAGAGGAAGAAAGAGGAATAGAGAGTTAGAAACATCTATGAGAGAGAGCCATTGATCAGTTGCCTCTTGCACACCCCCTACTGGGGATGTGCCCGCAACCAAGGTACATGCCCTTGACCTGAATCGAACCCGGGACCTTTCAGCTTTTCAGTCTGCAGGCCGACGCTCTATCCACTGAGTCAAACCTTCCTTGGAACAGATATTTACACTGATAATAAGATATATATATATAGTTTAGAAAACTGATGTTTGATTATATATCATATATATAATATAATATATATATATATAGTTTAGAAAACTGAACAAAGAGCTCAAAAGAAAGTATTACAGTACATTACTAAATTTATATTTAAATTAGCAGGACAGTTTCTGTTTTGAAAATGTTCTATGTTCAATCAGATGCAAGAACTTTAAGTTGGAAATTCCGTGTAAACTGCCTTTTTTTCTTTTAAAGCATTATATGCAAATTGCAAGAACATGAGGAATTTTTCCCAGCGTTTAAGGCATTCACTAATGATCTACTTAAAATCTTAGGTAAGCTCTCTGTTAATGGTGTTTAAATTTGTGGGTTTGAGCGAAGACCGTTGTCCTTAGTCACTGAATGAGTGTTTTCACCTGGAGTGTTGGGTGGACAGTGTCTGGAAACCATGGGCAGTTGTGCAGACACTCCTAACTTGAAGCTGGGGGGGAGTGGGGTCAGTCCACAGAACAGAGGAGCGCGTGTCCTTACGCAGCAGGACTGCCTTTGTCCTGGGGCCTGGAGGTGAGAAATGGCTCTGTGATTGCCCAATGAGAAACCTTGGTAGAACTTATGACCTGGAGTAGTGTTTTTCTTTTCCTCTTCCTCCTCTTGTTCCTTTTAAAAGATAGTACCTGTCTACTGTGTGTTTTTGTTTTGTTTTAAATATATTTTATTGATTTTTTTACAGAGTGTAAGAGAGAGTGATAGTTAGAAACATGGATGAGAGAGAATCATCGATCAGCTGCCTCTTGCACACCCCCTACTGGGGATGTGCCCGCAACCAAGGTATCTGCCCTTGACCAGAATTGAACCTGGGACCTTTCAGTTCGCAGGCCAACACACTATCCACTGAGCCAAACCGGTTTCGGCTACTGTGTTTTTTAAATATACATATTATTCCTGGTTGGTGTGGCTCAGTTGGGTGGAGCAGTGTCCCATCCACCTAAAGATGGTGGGTTCAATTTCTAGTCAGGGCACATACTCAGGTTGTGGGTTTGATCCCCAGTATAGAATAATATGATTTTACTTGCTTCTGCATAACTTAAATAGTGAAGTTCTCATTATTAATAGATATTTTAATAGATGTGCTGGTAACACTTATTTCAGAATCCTTCTATACAACTTCCTCTCAGATGTTATCAGCATGGTTCATGTGAGATCATTTGCTTCCAGAAGCCAGGTCTCCCTGCAGATGAAGTCTGCATCTTAGTCACAGTTGCACTTCTGGAGTTAAATATTCTATATAACATTGGGAAAATTAAAATCTGTTTTGGCAAGCATGACTTTTTTTTATTACTAGATGTTCATAGTAAGCATCTAGAACCATAGAGTAATGTACTGAATATCGGATATGGGGGTCTTTCTTCCGAATTTCATATAAGCTGAGAAAATTCTCATATTAGCCAAGATTCTTTTCATTTATCAGGTAGATTTCTCATTTAGTGAGAAAATAGGTGTGATTTCAGGATGGGTTAGATAATGGCTTGTTCTTGTACCTTATCAGGATATGATGTGTGAACCAAATTCTGTGTTGTAAATTTGCTTATATTTTTTCCTTTCTTATATCTTGATGCTTTGTAATTGGATCCAGACAAGTATTCTGACTGAAGTCAGAAGCTTAAATAACATGGGGTCATGTGAACAACTAAAATACAGCTAAACATTGAGCGAGGAAGGTGGATACTAAGGAAGCATCTTTTATGTAAGATTTATGAACAGCGGCCTAGCAGAATAATCTAGAAAAAGTGGTGAGAATCTAGAGAACCTGCCAGTGGGGCTTACTGTAAGTGGGCCTGAACTTTATTTATTTATTTATTTATTTATTTGTTGTTAATCCTCAGTTGAGGATGTTTTTCCATTGATTTTTAGAGAGAGTGGAAGGGAGATGGAGAGACAGAAAGAAACATCAATGTGAGAGAGACA
The DNA here is from genome assembly GCA_963924515.1 of Vespertilio murinus. Lineage (NCBI taxonomy): Eukaryota > Metazoa > Chordata > Mammalia > Chiroptera > Vespertilionidae > Vespertilio > Vespertilio murinus. The sequence goes on along the minus strand of OZ004715.1, from coordinate 28,176,260 downwards.
CATTGATTGGTTGCCTCCTGCACACACCCCAATCAGGGAACCTGCAACCGAGGTACATGCTCTTGACCGGAATCGAACCCAGGACCCTTCAGTCCTCAGGCTGACGCTCTATCCACTGAGCCAAACCGGTGAGGGCATGGGGTTTAGATATTCAGAGAAAGGACTGTGCTTCCTCAGTAGCCGGAACTTTCAGACAGAGTTCTGACTTGGGAAAAGATAGTTTTAGGAAGAAAAATCAGATTCAGAAAGAAATTGGCGGAGAAAAACATGAACTGATTTATCTGGGAAGCTGGAGCAGGCTGGCCTCTAATAACTGCATCTGATATTTGTACTTTGGGAAGCTTCACATCTTTTTTTACATTTCATCCTAAGAAGTAGACTTAAGAGTGATCCTACTAATGAGAAATATTTCCAAGAGAATTAAGGACAGGACTGTGTTCCATGCAAAGAAACCCTTGGGGACCCAGGAGAGAAAAGGCCTCTCCCTGAGTTTACCATGTAGGCTCACCCACGTCATTAACAGGCAGTAACAGCATATCACAAATGTGGCCAGAAAGATCTAGTAATAGGAGCACACTGCTAATGAATGTAAGTCAGTGAATGCTTATAGGTATGGGGTAGCTGTTACAAACAAGATGCCCTGTGAAGCATCTGTGTCTGCGTTAGTGATACTCTCATCATCACTGTTGGAGAAAAATGTCATGTACATGAAAGCACCGGCGTTGTTGCTTGTGTGCTTGAGGTTTGCCTTTGCATAGAGATTCTCATTCCATCTGAGCCTATCACTAGACAATGCTACTCTTTTATTATTCTTGTGTTTTTTTATTACAGAAATTGATAACTTGGATGCCATTGTACCTGCAGTAAAGAAATTAAAAGTACTTTCATACTGAAAACAAATCATTTTCACTGTGTAAATTGCATTCTTAACATTCTAATTATTTTGAAGGATTTATCTAACCTTTGAGATGAAAGTATTTACTTTCAGAATTCATTCCCTTCTTAGTATTGGGTCCTCACTCATATATATTTTTTTAACTTTGAGACTCTTATGTAAAAAACAGTTACATTAAAGTAGTCAGTTAACTTTACATCCTTTAATCATTTCTTAACTAATTCTTGAGTGCTTAAAATTTAAGATTGGTTTAGAGTGTAGTATGTAAGTAAAAGAGAAACTCAGAGAGTTTGAAAATAATAGAAAGGTCACATTTAAGTTCAGGGTTTAGTGACCTTTCTGGTTCTGGGAACAAAGAATGCCAATGGCTCTAAGTCCAGTAGGAAGATATCGCTTTTCTAGCAAGAAAATGGCACTTGTTAAGATATCCCTCATGGCACTTATCCTTTCAAAGCAAAAGTAAGAAAAGGAAGAAGAAGGAAATGTATCAGGATAGGAAATAAATAATGAGGTAACAGATGAGTAGATAAAAGTTTCTCATAAAGAAGTGTCTTTTTTTTTCAATCTTGATGTAATGTACTTTTTATAAGGGCATGAGAACTTAAATAAAATTTTTATGAAGAATTTTCAAACATAAGTGTCCTCAGTGACTTATTTGTATCACTCACAAATAATGAGTCATATTCTCTTATTAGTCACATTCACTTCCTTGGGCAGCAAGTTCATCCTTGGCTGCCGTCTACTTATTCTTTATTCTCAATATTCAAGTCTTTATTTTCTTAAAGGACTAGTATTCTGCTTCACATCTATGAATACAAGCCACTTTGGGTTACTACTGCTTCCCCCTACTATAGTCCTGTACCCCCTCCCCTCACTTTCATAAGTAGTAGCCTAGGAAGACTACTTGGTTATTCTTGTTTGTTGTTGTGTAGAATTTTATAAAGAATTTCCAGGAAGCAGCAGGCTAGAGAGGAATGTCAGTAGATATGCATACAGATCCTTGGTGTTGTGACCTTAGGGATTAGACATAGTTCTTTTTAGATTTAAAATTCTTTGTTTTATTAGCCTGCAATTACATTTTTTAAACAATAGCCCTTAATTTGTGAGCCTGTATCTGAGGGTTGGATAAAAAAATATTTGGGGTCTGGCCAGTGTAGCTCAGTTGGTTGAGTGTTGTCCTGTACACCAAAAAATGGTGGGTTTGATTCTGGTTGCAGGTTCGATCCCCAGTTGAAGTGTGTACAGGTGACAACCGATCGATGTTTCTCTCAAGTCAATAAAAACTTAAAATACACACACACACACACACACACACACACACACACAAGTATATGTGTGTTTATGTGTGTATCTGGATATTTAATAATGTAAATATGCTGAGTTGATTAGATTATTCCAAGAAATTGCTGTGAGACAGTTTGGAGATTAAACAATATTTGAAAGGAAGAAATGCAGTTTAAAAGGTTTAATCTAAATTTTGTCAGTTTAATCTAAATTTTAAGAGCCTGTGGCTAACTCTTAGTTTAAAACAAAGTTTTTTCAGACTCTTCCTCAAAGGCCTAGGAGTCCTTTGGAGGGGGACAGTGCCACTAGTAAAAATGTTAAGTTCTCTTTATCAGATAATTAATTAAAATATAAGTAAAGCTCTGCAATTATTATTTAGCTCTTGATTTTCTTATAATTTTATTGATGTGTAATTGACATAAATTATACATATTTAAAGTATATGGTTTGATAAATTCTTATACATCTGTGAAACCATCACTACTTTCAAAATAATATACCCATCACTCCAAAAATTATTTCTTTACCCTGGCAACAAATGATCTGCTTTTAGTTATTATAGTTTGCATTTGATAGGATTTTATATAAGTGGCATCATACAATGAGTTTTCTTGCTTCTCACTTGGCATAATTATTTTGAGATTTTTGCATGTTGCATTTATTAACAGTTCCTTTTTATTGCTGTGCAGTATTCCATTGTATGAATATACCATAAATTGTCCATTCCTTTGTTGTTGGAAAGTTGGGTTATTTCCAGTTTTTCACTATTTCTACAAATAAAACTTCTGTGAACATTCATGTTCAGGTCTTTGTGTGGACACATACCTGATATTCAGAGACTTGAAAACTATGGTTTTCATGTATTTTGTCTTTTTGTTGTTTGATTTTGGTTGGTATAGGCAGAGGGTAAATTTGGTTTCTGTCGGTCCATCCTGGTTTAAAAGTGGAAGTTTAGAAGAAAATAATGCAGGGTTGTCTCTTTACTCTTTCTAATTTTATTGCATTGTAGTCAGTTTGGATACTAAGTCTTTGGAATTTGTTGACTATGTGATAAATTAATACCTGTTCTACATGTGCTTAAAAAAATCTAATTCCATGCACACATATTACTACTATGTTGTTTAAATCTATTTTTTGTCTGCTTGATTTGTTTATGGGTGAACAGTGAAATTTCTGGATTTTTCAAATTTGTTTTATATACTTTGAATCCATTTTATAAGTAGTTATAAATTCAGAATTGATAATATCCTCTTATCCTCTAGTTATTGCTACTCATGCATTTTGCCTTGAATGCAGTATTGTCCATTCTTTTAATTAATAGTTGCTGGATATTCTTTTTCTCGTGTATTTCATTAATCTTTTATTTATTGTAAAAATACGCTAAAAGATGTTAAAAACCATAAATGTTAAATATAACAAATGCTTATAAAGTGAACACTCTGCAACAACCAAGAAGTAGAACATCACAAGCACTCCAAAAGGCCTTCCCCACCCATAAGAGGTAAGGAAGTGTTTATTTTGTAAAAAGTTTTTTCATTTTTGTGTGTATGGCCAAACCAAGATAGTTGAATTTTGCCTGTTTTTGAACTTTATAAAAATGGAATCATATGTGTATTTCTAACATTTATTTTGGTCAGTACTGTGTTTTTGCTCTACATCCATGTTGTTGTGTGTAAGTCTAGGCCATTTGTTTTCACTGCTGTCTAGTATTCCTCTATGAATATGTTACAATCCATTTGTTCCAATGGAGATTGATACTTAGGTTGTTTCTAGTTCTTAGCTACTATGAACTGCTGCAATGAAAATTTTTGTAAATGGAACTTTGTACACTTGTGTGCAAGTTTTCTAGAATCAATATCCAAGAAGTAAAACTGCTGGATCTTAGGGGAAAACACTTCTATATGTAGCCACAGAGGCTGTGTACTGTACAAATGGAGATAGTACCATTTCTATAGGTAACAATGTAAATGTTATACAGTGTGACTACTTTTAATAGGGAATGTGTATCTGCAGTTTTAGAAGAAAATGACAAACTATTGTCCAAAGTTGTTGCACCATTTTATTCTCCCATCATCTGTATAGGAGTTCCTACTTTTCCATATCCTGACCAATACCAGGTAAATCAACTTTTGTCCAGATTAGTATATAGAGCTATTATTTTTATTTTAATGTTTATTTCCATTATTACTAACGAAGGTAAGCATCTTTTTATTTGGTTAATGGTCATTTATATTTCTTAAAGTGCATTTATGTGTCTTTTTCTGTTGGACTTTCTATTGGTTTGTAAGTTATTTATATATTCTGGACATGAGCGATTTGACAGTTACATGTGTTGCAAATGTCTTCTTTCCATTTTCCGTAGTTTCTTTGTATGAACTGAAGAATCTAATTTTAATATAGTGCTCTTCGTGTCTTATGAAAACTTTCCATAGTCACAAGTTGTAATGTTATTTTCCTATATTACCTTAGAGCTATATAGTATTGTCATTCACATTTAGTCTAATATTCCTGGAGTTGTTTGACTTGTGTATTTTTTAAACAATCAAGACTTACCGAGGTTATCAACATATCTTATAGATTTTTACTCTCTACCGTTTCCCACACACCACTTCTGACTTCTTGCTGAAATACATCTGGCCATTTTTGTGTAATCTGCCCATGTGCTTCGTATTTTTAAAATTCTTTTTATAATTTACCCAGCGAGGTTAGTGGGAATTATCTGCTGCAGTAGTCCACACGCGCCCTGGATGGGAATGGCAACCCTACGGGCTAGTTTTGTGGTCGCCTCTGACGGGGCTTCACATGGTTCCAGGTTCAAAACCAATTTCCACCTAAGTTTCAAGTTTGGGGGGTTCCCATACCAAGTCAGTTTTGTTAACTTGAGACCCCGTGAACCCATAAAGGAGATTAGCTGTATGTTTTCACCCACTGCTGACAACCAATTCCTTGTCTTTATTGATAAGGACTTTTCTTGACACTAAATTTTTCAGGCTCCTTGTCCCTCATAGAGTAAGGAGCCTTGTCTCCTGGCTGGTGTACGCTAAAATTCTGGTTCCCTTCAACACTTAAACACCCCTTCAGCTCCTGCACATTGCTCTGGATTGCCTCTGTAACCTTACCTGTGTTACTTTTTAATTAACCATGTTTAAAATAAATGTTCATACTTTAGTCAGTACTGTGTTTTAACTAGGTTTTTCTATGTTTGGAAGAGGAAAGATACTGCTTTGCCATTTAAAAAAAATATATATTTCATTGATTTTTTACAGAGAGGAAGAGAGAGTTAGAAACATCGATGAAAAAGGATCATCGATCAACTGCCTCTTGCACTACCCCTACCGGGGATGTGCCCGCAACCAAGGTACATGCCCTTGACCGGAATCGAACCTGGGACCTTTCAGTCTGCAGGCCAACGCTCTATCCACTGAGCCAAACCGGTTTCGGCTGCTTTGCCATTTTGATCAGTTGTTTTAGGGTTGCCAGATTTCAGGATCTGATATATGATAACATTCCCTTTTACTTCTTGGGTTCTTTACCATTTCCAAGACCTTTGTCTCCTTAGTGAACATGACAATGCCATTGTGAGGTAGACAGGACAGGCATCAATTGCCCCATTTTATTATAAGAATTTGTCATTCAAGATAGAAATCTCAGCAGAAACAAATGTATTACACATCTACCATGTACTTAGCATAATCTCGGGTGGTGGAGGTGAAATCAATTCAAATGGCTTATGTAGTCAAACCTCATTTCTCCACTGGCTCCCGTCCCAACATTCTGTTTTTGACCAAGTTGCTCACAGAAAAAATATCTAGGTTGTGGAACCAAGCTTCGGTTTTCAACCTGACAACCCTTTCATGCTGAGATACCAGGCAATGATGAGGTAATGCTTTTGTTGCTAGGAAGTCATTAATCAGCACAATTTTAAAACAAAGAGTGCTAATGTTGCTAACTGTGAAAGAAACAATGATCACAGGCAATTGAAGAGGTAGAAAAACATTGATTTGGATAAACAAAAAGCAGTGACAGCCATTTCAGAGGCAGTGATAAATTAACAGAGATGCTGCATGCTGATCTGAAAGCGATTCGTTTAAGGCTAGTGGGGGGTGGTTTGATAAACTTAAGTGCTTATTTATAGATGAAAAAGTACATTGGACGTGTACTGTGTATAAGAAAGATTAAAGCAGTGAGTCATTTGGGGGTCTGGCATGGATTAATTGAATTTACATTATTTCTAATGGGAAAATGGTTACTTCTTTAACAGCCTTCCAGAATGAATTAAGTTCAAGAATGGAGGTTCCACCGTAGTTCAATTGGAGAGTAAACGGAAACAAAAAATACCAAACACAATACAAGCATGTTTACTAGATACCTAGTAAACTTTTTTAAATTAAATGTTACAAGACAGGGAATTGTTAAAATGAAAAATGCACAGTATTGCTATACTATAGGTGGTGGGAGAGACCATTTCAGGGTGGATTGGCCTAGTGGTGGAGGTGGATTTGAGATAGGTCTTTAAGAGCTGAGCAGGATTTTAATAAGCAGGATGTAATATTTGGACTATTCTAGAACAGTGGTTGGCAAACTCATTAGTCAACAGAGCCAAATATCAACAGTACAACGATTGAAATTTCTTTTGAGAGACACATTTTTTAAACTTCTAATACCACTTCTTCAATAGACTCGCCCAGGCCGTGTTATTTTGTGGAAAAGCCACACTCAAGGAACCTCACAAGCCGCAATTTGCCGACCCTGGTTCTAGAAGAGAGCAAATAAAACTGGAGTAGCAAAAAAAACTGGAGTCTAGATTATGCTAGATTTAAAAGGCAGATGAAGGAGAGGGCTTTAATCTTACAGAAAAGAGAAAATTATAGATAATTTATAAGTGAGTAACAGACTAAACTTTAAGATGTTACTATTCTTCAGAAAAGCTGCAGCGAATGCAGTGGTGGGGAGAGAAAACTATCGCAACAGGGCATTGCCTGATGGATAGGAGACAAGGACATGACAGTTCTAGGACAGCTGAGAACAAGAATATTTGGTTTTATAGTTTGAAATGCAAAGGAAGCACTTGTTTAAATATACAGTTTACATGGTTTGCTTTTTACGTGTTATTTTTAGGGGAACCAGCTGTCTTTTGGAAAGGTGGAGCTGAATCCCCACATCTGTCTGAGAGGACACAGAAAGCCTCTCTGGCACTGACTGCAGCAGGTCCAGCTCTGCTAGGGGAGTGCAGTGCAGACCGGGGTCTGGGACTTGGCTTGTATTTCCTATGGAAATAGGCTGGAGTTTGGTGACAGGCCATCCACACTGGGGTATTTAACGCATGTGTTCGGGTATATCATTGTATCGCTTTTCCCATCAGAAAAAAATACATTTTAGTTCCAATTCAGATACAGGAATAAATCCCCAGGCAGAGGTGGCAGCCAGAAGGGCTAGATAAGTGTTAGCTCTGAGCAGTTGGGAGGTGGGTCACCTTTTAGTCCAATAAAAGAAGCCTCCTCCCGTGGTCAGCCATTGCCCAGGAACAGACCTCCCCCAGCCCTATGTCTGAGATGGGGCATTGTTGACACATGCATTCAGGCAAGGCCTGAATTCAGAGGGTCTACAATTACCTATCAAAAGTGAAAAATCACCACTGAAGTAATAGTTAGCCATGAATACCCCATTTCTTTCAGGATTTGAACAATTAAATCCAACCGAGAGTAGTTCTTGTTTTCACTTACATTTATCTCTTCCTAATACTATCCATTCAGTTAAATTCACAAAAAATGTATGTATATATATATATATTTTCAAATGGCTGTTCTGAATTAAATTACAAAATATACATATGTACACATTTTTATAGAAAGGCGATTATGGTGCTCATCATCAACTCCTGGGCTGTCCATCTGGAGTGAGCTCATACCTGTAAGACAGTGGGTTTGGAGTTATGTTAGTATTGAGAGTGTGTTGTGATAGCATCAGGACAGTCTAGCCTGTATGGGACCAGCAGAACCCATCCTATATAATAAAGAGCTAATATGCTAATTAGACCAAACAGCAGAACGACCATCTGGCATGTATCAGGCCTCTAGCCTTAATCCTGGCTTATAAAGAGACTAGAGCTGACGGATCCTCTAGGTAAGTGAGATGTGCAGACAGTAAAGATGATTGATAATCAGCCTTCCTTGACCAAAGGAGCTGAAATGTTCTAAGGAAAAACTGTGGAGAGAGATATGGGCAAATAATACGATTAATGTGATAAAATGAAAGGGCTTACTTACCATTGTGAAAAGCCCATGATCAGATCTTCTTTTGATAAATCAATCAGTACCTAAACAATCACAAATAAATCAAATCAGTTCCTTTCCAAAAATGTTGCATTAAATGGAAACATACGAGATAAATGGAAATGACTGTGAAAGGTCTTTTTGGCTTGCAACATGGAACCTCTCCAGGACACGGACCTCAGTGTCCTGGGGGATGTGAATTGCTGTATACCCCAGGAATGTCTACATGAATGTTACAGAAAGAGAACAGCTTGCCTTTACTCATTAACTGGTCATAATTTAAAGCAAGACACCATAGGTACCTCAACTGTAAAAATGGTGATAGTTTCACTTCATAGAAGTGGGCTTTAAAAAGATGAGCATAAGATGTTTATATTTTGTTCATAGTTGTATTCTAATAATTCTTTGTCTCTCTTTGTCATCTTCCTGAAGATTCTATTTCCTCTATTTCTACTTTAAGCAAAATCCTATCGTCACAAAAACAATGCTATAAATATAGAAATATATACAGAAAAACAATAACAACCTAGTAGATGTTCAAATACTTATGTAGTAATGAATTGGGATATTCTTGAGTTTTTACAGTATGATTTATCATACTAATTATCTACATCATTTAGTTTCAAGAATATTTCAAGAAACACAACAAAAATCGTTCAATGAGGCCATACCTTTCTTGAATTCAGTTCTGGTAACAGTCGAATGGTCCAATCAGAATTTCTACAAGGTTGCCATTCCACCAACGAACTAGCTAGCTAGAGTACTAGGAGGGACAGAGTACCAAGAGTTCTTGTACTTACTTTTCCTAGCTCCTTTCTTCTGTGTGAGCCAAGTGGCCTACTGTTTTTCACTGCGACGTCTAGTGACCTCTTCTGTACTTCTTCCAAGGGAGCAAAAAATTCAAATCTTTAAGAAGCAAAAAGTTGGGAAATCAGAGTTAGATATTTTCATAGAAAATTGAAAATGTGCCATCCATTTTCCTACTTTTAAAACAGGAGATACAGATTATTGAGAATAGCTTATAGAACAGTGTTGGCTCATAGCAGATATTCAGTGCATCTCTGTCATGCACAATCATTGTCCTGGAAGTGTCTGGAGCCTGCCTTCCTCTCTTAAGTCCTCGGACTACTGTGCTTGTGTTCCTGGTGCTGATGTTGACCATACATGTATGGGTTTATTTCTGCATTCTCTATGGTTCCATTGATAAATGTGTCTGTCTTTATGCCAGTACCTTTCTGTTTGATTACTGTAGCTTTGTGATATAGTTGAAATTGAGGAGCATGATGCCTCTGGCTTTGTTCTTTCTCAAGGTTGCTTTGGGTCTTTTATAGTTTCATGCAAATTTTAGGACTGTTTGTTCTATTTCTATGAAATATACCTGGGATTTTAATAGGGATTGTGTTAAATCTGTAGATTGCTGTGGATAGTATTAATTTCTTCAATTCATGAGAACAAGCTATCTTTCCATTTATTTTTGTCCCCTTCAATTTCTTTAATTAATGTCTTGGAGTTTTTAATATACAGGTCTTTCACTTTCTTGGTTAAATTTATTCCTAGGTATTTTATTCTTTTTTAAAAAAAATATATTTTATTGATATTTTACAGAGAGGAAGGGAGAGAGATAGAGAGCTAGAAACGTGGATGAGAGAGAAACATCGCCCAGCTGCCTCCTGCACACCCCCTACTGGGGATGTGCCCGCAACCAATGTACATGCCCTTGACCGGAATCGAACCCGGGACCTTTCAGTCTGCAGGCCGACGCTCTATCCACTGAGCCAAACCAGTTTTGGCGGTATTTTATTCTTTATACAGTAAAGTTATAGAATACAAAATCAACACACAAAATCCATTGTATTCTTATATAATAACAGTGACATATCAGAAGGGGAAACAAAGTAACTCCATTTATAATTGCCACAAAAATAATAAAATACCTAGGAATAAACCTAACAAAAGAGGTAAAGTGCCTTTACACTGAAAACTGCAATAAATTGAAGACATAAAATAATGGAAAGAATTAACTTTGTTAAATGAACATATTACCTAATGCAATCCCAATGGTATTTCTCACAGAAATAGAACCAAAAAATTGAAGGGAATCACAAAAGACCCTGAAATAGCCAATGCATTCCTGAATGTAGCACACTCCTATTTCAAGTTACACTACAAAGCTATAGTAATCAACAGTATGGTAATGTCAAAAAACAGACCCAGACCAATGGAACAGAACTGAGAGCCCAGAGATAAACTCACACACATGAGCAACTAATTTTTTTACAAAGGAGCCAAAAACACACAATGGAGAAAGAAAATTCTTTTCAATAAATGGTGCTAAGAAACCTGGAAAGCCACATGCAAAAGAATGAAACTAGACTGCTGACACCATGCACTCGAAATGGATTAAACCGTAAGAAACATGGAAGAAAACAAAGACACTAAACTTACGGACCTTGGTCTCAGAGGGTCTTTGGGAACTTGATCACAAAGGGAAGTAAAAGCTAAAATGGGTAATTATTCCAAGATAAGAGGAAACCAAAATTATCAGGTATACTGCATCTTCCTTGGCTGGCTAGGAATGTCCTCTCGGGATTCTGAAGAAGGAAGCAATGGTGACATTCCGATTTCTGCACCTGAGGCCAACTTGAAATCAAGAATGGGTAAGACTTGCCACAAAGCCATCGAAAACAAGCAGTGTCCCCCAAGGACATGGGTGGACAGGTATTGAGGTATCTGTTTCACCTGTCACCTGTGCTTTGCTGTAGGAGGGAAGAGAGGCCAAAGAACTTGCTTTAGAGAAAAGGTTATGCTTATTTTTAGCTTTTTGCTCTAAAACAGATTTAAAGAAAATATATTTAACCAGATTAAAATCCTTTTCCTGCCAAAGAGGCTTCACTTAAAGGTATGGAACATTACATAATCAGGAACACTTCAGTTCCTGTGACCAAGAAAAGTAGTCAGCTGTTTTGCTACTGGCAGTCCTTTTCTTCCACTGAAGTGTAGAGAAGCTTCATGAAGGCACAGACCATGTTGTCCTGTTCAACCCTAGCCCCTCCCATGATCTGGCAGGCTGCCAGGCACACAGCAGCTGCTGGGCGAGTACCTGAATGGTGGGGTGCTCTAGGCAGCCAGTGGGACCACTTACGTCTCATCGAACCGGGGCTCCACGGTCTTCCGCTTCACCGAGGTCCGCTTACGACTTGCCCACCTCCTCTCTGGCAACAAGTAGACACGGACATAAGGATCAACGCCACTGCTGGTACAGCGTGTCAGGTTTCTGATTTGGTTTCAAAGACATTAAAGAAAAAAAAGGTCCTGGTTTTCAAACATTGAAAACATCTTTTGGAGAAAGTTGTACTAGCTATTCAGCTTAGGTGGCCTTGAGGATAAAAACGCCCAGGAGTCTAGATGACCAACAACGCTAAGTCTGTAGAATTTGGAGGACAAAACATCAGGTGCATGGCTTTGACAACATTAGTTTTTGTCTGGTTTGGAGTACAGCTAAATACTTTCCATCTAAAGGAAGTTGGGAACATGTACTGACTCCACTACCCCAGGCAGCTTGGCAGCGTGTGCTTCTGAGCAAAGCCCTTGGCTTGAGCTCACGAACACCTCTGAGGACCTTGTCACTCACTCACAGCGCGACAGCCTTCAAACCCCACTCGCTCCCACTGTGCTGCCCGTCTCTGCATCGCTCCAAGCGCGCCCACTCCCGTGGTCACCTGGCCCCGCGCCTCACCTGCAGCCGTTGACGAGCACGCGGAGGCAGCGCCGCAGACACACGTAGCGCACGGTGAGCTGAATCTCGCCCAGCCTCCGCGGCCTGAAGTCCCTGCCTCTGTAAAGAAAGGGCGGTCACTTCCTTTGCCTTCACAGGTGTGGCCTCCTCCCCCAGACAGAGCATGTCCTGCTCTCGCAATATGGGTTAATTTAGAAATCCTTCAGTTGGAAGTCAGTTCCATCCGCATTCACGTATAATTATCCTACTTTACCGTAGGAAGAGCATGACCTGCCTTACAGCGTGATTGCTTGTGGGATCCTGGCTGAGTTGACTTTAGTTAAGTTCTATTTCATATGGTTATTGTGAAAATCGAATTAAATAATACACTATCCCCATAATAAACACTTAAGTGGCAGTCATTGACCACATAATCCCACGGTCTATTCACGGCTCTGTATGTAGACTGGTGGGTGCACATGTGCCCACTGTCTCCCCCATCCTCGGTTCTGTCTACCACACCATGCTGCCTCTCGTGAAGACATTCTGTGAAAAACCAGAACTCGGACAGAAAAGTAAGTTCCTATCTACTTTTCCATCCAGGGAGTTATTTTTCATGCAGGTGATGTTAGAAAAGATGAAGCAAAGAAATGCATACTCGATGTCGAGGCTGATATCTGTCAGGTCAAAGCAGGAGGCGGCCAGGGAGTTGAGTGAGGACATGCTGGGAGCCAGCCCAGCGGGCGGCCATTCGAAGGGGAAGGCGGGGCCTTTCATGGGTCTGGGTGACTTGATGGGCCCCGGAGAGTGGGGGCCTGGGACGGTCAGGAAGATGGAGGCCGAACTCTTCTTCTCCCCCACGGGCGCACAGAAACCTTTGGCGCCGTCTTTGCCTTTCGGCTCCGGGCCTGTCGCTTGGGGGGTGGGCTCGGTGGCCGCAGTGGTGGCACTGGTGGCTGTCGTGCTTTTGGAGGCCTCTGTGGTACCAGAAGCAGGGTCTGGGGGGCAGGGCAGGTCTGCGGGACCCTCTCCCTGGGGTGGGTCTTGGGGGCCTGGACCGGTGGCCACCTTCTTAATGAACAGAGGGCCTTTCTTGAGGGCGTCCGGCCCCGTGTACGGGCTCCCCAACTCGCGTTCCTCCACGCGCAGGAACTGCAAGCAAACGACAGACAGGGCTGTTCATGGGCTGCCCACCACGTCCGCCTCTTTCCTGACCGCCCAATCCAATGAAATTTTCTCTCCAGACTATGTTTTCCTTAACCTCTTTCGGCCTCTATCTTTCCTCTTCCTCCTGCCTCACTGGATCTTCATGAAGATGCAGTCCTGGTCCCTCCTCGCTGTACTCACACTGGCTGCCTGCAATTTCCCTCTGTGCAGAGGCCTCCCAGACCTATACCTTCACACACACCCCAGCCACCTTCTGGATATGGTCGTTTTCCATCTGTCACCTTTATTCACCATTACTTTCCCTAAAAATGTGTTCTATCCAGACACACCTCTGTAGTCCTAGCACCAAACTTTCTAACTTCAGCCATTGCATTTCCTCTTTTCCCTTCATTCATTACTTACCAAAACCCTGGCTAAGGGTTTCCATTTCCAGCAATATGGTGGTTAAAATACTCTGAAAAACATCTTGCTAGGAATGGCTCAATAAAATATCTTTTTAAATAGCCAAAATCACAATAAAGTAAAATCCCTAGAGCTAAAAAAAAAAGGGGGGGGAGGGGGAGAGAGAATACTAAAAAATAAAAGTTAAGCTTTCTGAGGGTCATTTATCAACCTTGGAATCCAAGGGATTAGGAAAAGAGGCTTGGTCAATGTGGGACTGGGAGCTGAAGTAGAACCTAGGAAGGTGGGATCTCTTTAGTGAAAAAGTAGCCTGGGGCCATGGTCGGCAAACTGCGGCTCTCGAGCCACATTCGGCTCTTTGGCCCCATGAATGTGGCTCTTCCACAAAATACCACAGCCTGGGCGAGTCTGTTTTGAAGAAGTGGCGTTAGAAGAAGTTTTAAAAAATGTGGCTCTCAAAAGAAATTCCAATGGTCGTACTGTTGATATTTGGCTCTGTTAACTAATGAGTTTGCCAACCACTGGCCTAGGATAAACTAATGACGTGTATCTTGTCTCAGCTGGGGGGAAATTAAGTCTTTTCTAACAATAGGGCACCTGTCTCACTGTCTATGGTGTCTTGAAACCCAGAGTTAAAAATGAACACAGGCCCTGGCTGGGTGGCTTAGTTGGTTGGATCATTGGTTCAATCCCCAGTCAGGGCACATACAAGAGTCAACCAGTAAATGCATAAATAAGTGAACAAAAATCGATGTTTCTCTCTCTCTAAAAGTCCATACATACATTAAAAAAGAGCCCGTATATGTAGTGTCCCTGAGGTTCTTGGCTGTGGCAATAGCAGAGTCGCTTTGGAAGTGAACAACTCAGTCCAGCTCACAAGGGAACACTGACCATGTTTCAACCCACATTGCCAAATATAGAAATGAGTCATCATGAAAAAGCATTAACAGACATGCCTTATAAGTATTTTCAAATGACTAAAGATGAAATAAACATGAAAAGATAATAAGGTTAGAGGTCAAAAATAGCCTTTGAAGTAAAGACCATGGACAGGTTAAAGAGCAGATTAGGCAGAGCCAAAGAAGGGTTCAGTTGACTGGAAGGTAGAACTGAAGGAATTAGAGTATAGCACTGAGATAAAAAGATAGAAAATATGAAGATGATGAGAAGGTTCAGCATGGAAGGGGTTCTGGAAGGATTAAAAGAATGGGAGAGGCAATACTTGAAGAGGTAATGGCTGATAATATTCCATTCCTATGAAAACTAGGAATCCATCTCCTAGCTTTTTCCCCACATAGAGCAAGTACTTAGTGGTGGGGCATCCACCTTGCATCAGGGCCCGCCCCTTCCTCGGGGGGGGTGGGGGTGGGAGGGAGAGGTTTACCCGAAGCACCAGCCTCATGGAGATGAGGCTGTCCAGGCCCGAGTGGTCCAGCTGGAAGCGCTGCTCGAGGGTCAGGTCTGCGCAGGGGAGAAGCTGGCACAGGGGGAACTCCAGCACTCCCAGCGCATACTCCTGGTCGTCATCCAGCACCTGCCGGCGGGCCAGTCACAAAACAGGACAATCATCGCCATCACCATCACCATCACCACCACCGCCCTCTGGGCCCTGCCAACTCTAAATTCACGTCTGTAAGAATGGACTGTGCTGCTGTGGGCCTCTGGTCCTGTTCTGAAAACCAGGAACGGGAGCGGCCTGCTCCCTGCCTCAGCCGGGAAGAGAGGGACTCGGGGTAGAGGCAGCGATGGTCTATGTGAGCAAGTGTGTCAGAGACCGGGCCTGGGCTTTCAGGGTGGTGAGCTGCGCTGCTCCACGAGGGGACCCCAGGCTGAGGCCCCAGGACCCCCAAGGTCTCAGACAAGTCATTGTTTAAGCTTCCATTCGCTCTTGCACAGATCTTTTGTGAAAACATTTTAAAATAAAAAATAAGTACATCGTAATGTCCTGAGTAGATTTCAACACAGGCCACTCGGGATGCGGTAACAACCAGAAAGATTTTCACAGGGAGAGCCAAGGGACCTGAGGGTGTGCCCACCGCCTCTTACCCAGTGGCCTTGGGCACCAGCCTCGCTAAGATGAGGGGCCTGGTGCCTCTCCCACCCAGGATCACCCCACGCCCGCTGTGGGAGGCCTCAGGCGGGCTGGCTGTGGCCAGGGTGTGGCCAGGGTGCACTGCCAGCTCCCACCCTCCTGGCTTAGACCCTCTGAGCGCCGACCCCGCAGCCCGGCTGCCAGCAAACCTTGAGGTGCAGCTGCTCGGCTGCCACGCTGCCCACAAAGAAGGAGAACGCCTGGCTCCACACAGGGTCCTTGCTGCGGGGACAGGTCTGGGACAAGCAGAGAGACAAAGGTCTGGTTGGGCAGAGCAGGACGCCCTGTGCGCTCACTCCAGCCCCCGGGACCCCCGGTGGCCTCTGCCCACGATCAGACCCACACAGGCTGTGGGGGCGTTAGGGCGGGCAGCCACTCAAAAGCGAGGAGAGCTTTGCCAAGAAGCTTTACAGGGACAGAGTCCTGCTAGCACAGTGCTCACTCAGGAGGGCAGGTTTCTGCTGCTGGACCGGCAAGCGGGCTGGTGGAAGGGACGTAGTCATGCCTGAACCTGAACCCCAGCTCTGCTGCTCTCTCGCATGTGCCCTTGGGTAAGTCGCTGATCTCTCACCCTCAGATTCTTGAACTATGAAACTCTTTGTGAGGTTACTTTGAAGACTAGAAATGTAAAGTGTCCAGAACAGGGGTGAACAAACTTTTTGACTCGAGGGCCACAATGGGTTTTTAAACTGGACCGGAGGGCCAGAACAAAAGCAGCCTGACCATGCTGGCACTCTCATCTTGGGCTGCTGGTGAAGGAGCGGAGGGGAGAGCAAGAGAACCCTCCGCTCTTTCCACTCCGCGGGCCGGATAGAACAGCCGAACGGGCCGGATCGGCCCGAGGGCCCTAGTTTGCCAATAACTGGTCTAGACTGTGTCCTGGCACCTGCTAGGTATTCAGTGTAAGCCAATTCCCTTGTCTTTCGCCTCTCTCCCTGAGAAGGGTTGGGGCCCCCATTGGCATATCCCGTGGCTGCACACCAAGCCGCCTTACCTTGCTCACATACGTCTTCTTGCCTACAGATAGCTTGACATAGGAAGAAGGGTCTCTGCTCACCTTATTCTGTGAGGGGGCAAGACACACCAATGAGGGTGGCATCATCAGCGTCAGCTCAAGATGCCACACCCTCCCCCCCCCCCCAAGCCCTCAGGAGCATCAGTGGGGCCTGTGGCCAGCCAGCTGCTTCCCTCTGGCAGGCCCCTGGGCTGCCGTCACTGTGCAGGCACCGTGCAGGCTGACCCCAGGGGCCTCGAGGGCACAGTGAGCTGGCTGGTACGGGCTCTGGCTCCCTGGCATACGGAGACACACAGGGTGGACTCGAGTTCCGGCTCCTCCCTTAGTGTGTGACCCAAGCACTTAACCGTCTGGGTCTATTTGTAAAATGGCAGTAAGACTGGCCATGGTCATCCTGTTTCCCGGGCACAGTGAGTGTGGGGATGAGTTGCCAAGCCCAGTGCCTGGCACCAGGGAAGTGGGCAAGGACAGCTCTCTGCCAAACCCAGGCCGGTTCCGCAGACTTGCCCGGAAAGCATGGGGCTGGCTTACTCTGGGGAAAGGAGATCTGACTTGCTCTCGGGTTTTCAGGCGCGCGCACACACACTCACCTTGGCAAATCTGGAGAGTTTCTTGGCTCGATATTCACCATTCAGGTAGTCAAAAGGGTTTCTCTGGGGCACAAGAAGACATTTCCGTTTCAAGTGAGCATTAGAAGGGGCGGCACAGGCAGGCAGGCAGGGTGTGACAGCGACCACGTCACTCACCGGCAGGTTGCAGGCGCTGTCCAGGAAGACCACCAGGATGGCGGAGGAGAGGCCCGCGTGGTCCTGCAAGGACAGAGCTCAGTCGGTGCCCCTGGAGGGAGGCCAGGCCCGCCCTCCGCTTGCCAGAGCCCCTCACAGCCCAGCTTTTCTCTTAGTGCTAACACTCCAGCTGCAGCGTGGCAGGGGCACGTCAGACACAGAACCGGGCCGTGGTCTTTCCCTGCGGGCTGGGCTGACGGCACCAGCATCGGTTAAGGATCCCAGCTTCCCCCGAGGAGGCTGAGATGCTCAGAGGAGGGGGGGAGAGAGAGAAGACCGAGACCGGGAGCTGCCCTCTGTGGAGACGGGGCTGAGGGACAGGTTCTCCAAAAGGCGAGGCCGGCCTGGAGACCGAGATCTGGGGGCTCAGCCCACACGTGACCAGCCCCGCCTTCTGTGAGGGAGCCCCGGCACCTCGCACTCACCTCGGTCAGAGCCTCGGGGTCGGCGATCAGCGAAAGCCACTCCAGCCGCAGGTGCAGCCGCCCCGTGGTGGTGTCGTTCAGGACAAACCACTGCGGGGAGGTGGGGGGGAAAGGAAAGCTGGGGCTGGGGCCGGGGAGGCGGTACCCGCCCTCTGCAGGCAGTGCAGTCTGGGACCCGAGGGCCCCAGGAGAGGCTCGGGGAAGGGGAAGCAGCCAGGCTCTGGCTGAGGGACTGGGACGTGTGGTTTAGGAGGATGGAAAAGCCCAGCCCTGCAGTGTGACCTTCCCCTGCGGGAGGTCCTCGGTCTGGGCATTCCGAGGACGCTCCTTCCCACCCGGGCCGTGGACGGCTCTCTGGACCCATCTGTGTCTTCCCAGCTCCTGCCCCTGAAGACCAGTATGTGTGGCTCAGTTTCATAGGCCGGCTGGGCTGCAGCAACCTGCGAGAGCTGTCCACGGGGAGGGTGCACGCACTCTACCTCATCCACCACTCTGTTGGCCATGACATCCCCGAGGGAGATCTGCAGGCTGGAATACACAGGGAGGGAGGGGTCAGCTCAGCTCCGAGGAGGCAGGCAGCAGCGGTGTGGCCGCCCACCCTGGAATCTGGGCTCAAATATCTGAGCGGGCCCTCAACACCCACGAAGGGCTGTCTTAGCCACCCGGGCATGCCGCCCCAGAAGCAGGTGGCTTCCACCACTCCCCCCACCCCGGGGAATAAGCAGATAAAGCTGGACACATGGGCTCTGAACTCTCAGTGATGGTGCTGCTGGCATTTGCGTGGAATTGTCAGGTGCCCCCCAAATGCCATGGCTCCGCTTCCCACAGCCATTGAAACAACCCCAAATGCCTCCCCATTTCCAGAACTGCCCCAAGCCTTCCACAGGACCAGGTTGGCATGTGTGTGAAAAGAGGCAACACCCACACCCTCAGGCGTGCCTCCTCGCTACCCTGACTCAAGCCAGAGGGGAAATTAACTGCATGTAACTGTTAGAAATGTGTTTGAGCTCCAAACACACTTGAAATCAACTACAAAAAATATGAACCACAAGCCACACCTCAAATCTGCAACACTATAAAAATTACTAAGGTGAGAAGAAAAGATAGGCAACACCTGCTTGCGAGCTCTCTCTGAGGCTGTCAGGTTGTGCCCCTCCCACTTAGTTTTGTTCAGACTTTCTAAACAAATCCTGTGTCCATGGAAACAGGCTGAACAACACAGGAGTGTGAAGCTTCGTGTAAAATTCGTTTCCGCCTCCCAATCCCAGCCCTCTCTCTGGGACGAGCAGTGTGAGCAGATGCTATGTACATGGACACGTACACGTACACACACACACACACACACACACACACGGGTCCCCCTGGGAAGGTGACTCAAACTGCACGTCTCTCCCACCTGCCCCTCCGCCCACTGCATAACGACTTCCTCCAAGTCAACATGGATCCTGCTCAGGGTTTAAAGCTGCAGAAGATCCTCTCATTTGGCGACGACAGGTTTACTCAAATACTCAGCCAGGTCCCGAGGCTGGGACCCTGGTGTCGGGCTCCTGCTTGGCCACCTCAGCTCTCCAGTAAACACTTCCGGTTAGTGCGTTTATGGGCCCGGGAAGTGGGCAGTGCGAGGGGCAGCTCCCGCCTGCTGTGTCAGCGTTCCCACGCCCGAGTGAGGGGCCAGGCTTCCCTGACACCGGGGACCTGCCGTCCACGCCAGCTTCTCCCCTGCCCTCCGCCCGAAACGGGGACGCTGGGTACATTACTGAGAGGACAGAAAACAGGGCCTGTGGTACGTGAGCCTCGGCTCCTCTCTGCATCCCCTGGGCCCGGGGTCCCGGGCGGAACACTCAGGAGGCACGGAGACGGCAGGTGTGGAGGCCCCCAGATAGCGGGCCCGGCGCCCCAGGCCCGGCCCAGCCCTCCTCACCTGCCCAGGAAGTCGTCCCTGTCGGGATCCTCGTCGTACAGGTCCACCTCCAGGTCCTGCCCCGGGACTTCGTACACCAAGAACTGGGAGGAGAGAGGTGACGTGACCCGCGGGCCACAGCAGCGGACGACGCGGACTCGCCCAGGACCCCTGGGGAGCCGGGTTCCGGTGCCACGCTGCCAGCTGGAGCCCCGGCAGGTGCCCCGGAGACCCTCCTGTGAGGCACGCCCCCTGCCGGTGGGGGGAGGAGAGGAGAGGCGAGCACATCCCCCGGGACCCAGCAGCTGCAGCTGCAGCTCCCGGGGCACCTCACAGGCCGCGGGCCTCCCCTCGGGGCAGCGGTGTGGGTAAGCTTAGGGGGGAACGTCAGCCCCCGGGGTCTGGCTCTGGCTGAGGGGACCAGGCAGAGCTGCCTCGAGGTTTTCGCTCTCTCTTTGATTTGAAAGCCTCCAACGACGCTGACTACTGGGGGGACAGGACGTGGAAGCTCATCTACAGGCTGTCCCCCAGGCCGCGGCAGCCCACCTCTGGACACGCGGAGGGTTCGGGAAGGGGAGTAACGCAGACCACCCTGCCCGGCCCCAAGGCCCACTCCCTTGGCCAGTGCTGCCCCCCAGGCACGAGGCCCACGAGGGCCAGGCCTCCCGCCTGACCCAGCATGGCCCAGAGAGGAGCCCGCAGGACATCCATGTGGCCCGCCGCGGGGAGGAGACCCACCTCAAACACCTCGTTCCAGGCAGGGCTCAGGTTCCTGTAGACGGTCTTGCTGCGGAAGTGCTGCAGGCCAATGCTCACCTTGGCGTAGGGGTCTGACTTGCCTCGGATCCCCAGGAAGTGGTCCATCTGGGCCAGCTCCTCCGCCTCCAGCAGGTGGACTCGGATCACGCCCTGGAACACGCGCAGCGCAGGGCTCGCCGCCGCCTCCCGGGCCGCGCCAGCCCTCGAGGCCCGCAGAACCGGCCAAAGCGGTCGGCCGCCGCCCAGCCCACCTCACCCCCCCTCGGTCCGCGACCGCGGCCTCCACGTGAGGGCAGGGCCCGAGCTCTGCCCACCGCATCTCCACGCCGCCCGCACCCCCGGCCTTCCCAGCCTGCCCTGGGGCTGGCTCATTCCACGGCGGCCACTACCGCCCATGCCAACCACCACGGCACACCGAGCCTCCCGAGGTTTCCCGTCTGTACCCGGCCCGCAGACTGACCTCCAGCGCCGTTTCTTCCCAGCGCCCAGGTGTGCACGGCCCGTGGGGTCCCTGCCCCCCTAAAAGCCCAGCACTGTCTCCCCAACCCCCTCCCCAGGCTCTGTCATAAGGCAGAACAGAGCCAAGAACCGAGAAGAGCATCCTTCCTGCCTGAACTATCTCTTCTTAACGTATGTATTTTCCCTTGGACCCAGCCATCCCATTTTCTAGCCCTAAAGCCATGCTGTAAAAACGTCCTGCCGCCTGTTTGTCCCGGAAACACGCAAGACACACTGTGTGCCGGTGGGGAACGGGTAAAATGCGTGCAGCACGCCCGCACGTGGAGCAGCCCGGTGGCCCCCAGAATGGGGGCTCCATCCACACAGTCAGGGAGCGACCCCCAGGACACGGCCTGACGCAGCAAGGCGGGGGGAGTGGTATAGGCTGTCCACCGAGGAAAGGGGGGTTCTGAGGACAGGTAAGCAGGCATCAACACGGGGGTGTGTCTGCCATCTTAGAAAACAGTGAAAAATAGTGTGTGTGTGGGGGGGGAGGGGGGAGGAGAAACCACTATTCCCAAGGAGAAGGTGCACAGTAGATGGAGGGAAAAGGGCTGGAAGCCAGACCTCTTAAAATATAATTTGTTCTTTCTATTGCACTTTGGACGCATGCACATCCTATATATAATAAAAGGCTAACATGCACATAGACTGAATGGCAGAACAACTGAACTGGTCACCATGACACGCACTGACCACCAGGGGGCGTGCACAGAACATGGCGGACCTTGCCTGCAGCAGGATGGTGGAGTAGGTGAGTGGGGGCACCAGACTAAGGAGGGGCACCAGTCACTGTCATCGGGGCAAGCCTCTGAAGGTTCCTGAAAATTCTTTGCTCCTGCGTGCTGCGGTCCTGACTGGTGCTCGCACCTGCTGTCAGCGCCAGCCCTGCTGCACCCACTGCTGGAGCCGCCACTTGCACCCGCTGCCAGTGCCCGGCACCGGCCTGACTGCTCAGCCCCATCAGCAGGTGTGAGCAGCGGCTCCAGCGTCGGTCTTCGCCCTATACACTGGAGGTGCCATGTCCCCCCTCCTCCTCCCCAATGTGAGAATGCATTCCCCTCCCGCCATCTATCACCAGCTCCGGGCCCTGGGCCCTCGGCCCTGGCAGGCGCGGGCACTCACGCAGGGCAGAGGGAAGCGCAGGTTGGTCACATCCAAGCCCTTCTTCACGGGCACGGTCACGCGGTTGGGCAGCACCAGGTGGGCGGCGATGAGGTCCTCCAGCAGGCTGTCTGACATCTCACTGGGACGGGGGGTGCGGCCGGCTGTGAGAGGTGGCACTGCCCCCGCCCCCCGGCCGCCCATCCCTCCGCCCGTCCCCAGAGCTGGCGCAGGAGCAGAGCGCCAGCCCGAGCCCGGCCTGCGGCCTCGGCGTGGTAGCGAAGGGCGCCGGCCTGAAGCCATGTTAGAATCGCAGGAGCTGGGGGACCTTGGGGGACCTGCCAACCTCTCCGGACCTCAGTTTCTCATCCCTACACCGAGGACCATTACACCTGCCCCCTGGCGTGTGACGAGGATGCATCGCATGTGTAAAGGGCTGAGGACAGTGCCTGGTGCACAGTGAATGCTGGGTGAGTGGCCGCTACCTTAGCCCGCTGGCCCCTCACGTCACCTCCACATCCTCTTCATCTGCAGGCGACTCCAGCCCCCGAGAGGGAACAGGGACAATCCCTAGAAGGGGATTCCTCCCCGCAGGTAGGGGGCCAGCAGTGCGTGCCCGGCTGACGGCTGGCCCTCCCTGCTGGGCTGTGTCCACAGAGGGCTGGAGCCCTGCTCCGCTGGGGGCCAGCACCTCTGGGTGCAGCACCCTCCCTGCCAGCCCCAGGAAGGAGGGGTTTCCCAGACCAGCTCCTCCTCACCGGTGCCCTGTGCCCATGGTGGGGTGGCCATGTGGGCTTCTCACCACACACGTGGTGAGAAGGATGAAAGCAGGACACCCGTGAGTGTCCACTCCCACCTGGCTACCACCATAGGCGAGTGGCCGCTACCTTAGCCCTCCGGTCCCTCACATCACACCCACATTCTGTGAGAGAATAAACAAGCCCCCCTTTCGGCCAAAGAACGGTTTAGCCAGCTGCCATTTTGGACTGCGTGGCTTGGCAGCCGCCATGCTGGCCACGTGGCTTGCAGCTCCCTGGGGGGCCGCCATCTTGAAACAGCAAAGGCCAACCCTTCCCTTTGAATTAGCCAATCTCGAAAGACTGTGAACCTGAGCTCCAATCAAGAGCAAAGGACGGGGCACATACGTCAGGGATTATAAAGCCAAGCAGACCACCTGCTCGGTGTGCATGTGTGCGTGTGTTCACACCCTTCTGCGTAGAAGTGAAGATGTTTGCCTTGCTGCCTGGCCCCCAAGTATGTTTCGTGGGCCACCAGGACTCCTGAATTTAGGGGCTCACCTTATTTCTAACATGTGCCCCACTTTTACTAAGGAAGAGCCCAGAGAGGTGAAGCAATTTGTCTAAAGCAGGGGTGGGCAAACTTTTTGACCCGAGGGCCACCATGGGTTCTTAAACTGGACCGGAGGGCCGGAACAAAAGCAACCTGACCATGCTGGCACTCTCATCTTGGGCTGCTGGTGAAGGCGCGGAGGGGAGAGCAAGAGAACCCTTCGCTCTTTCGGTTCCGCGGGCCGGATAGAACAGCCGAATGGGCCGGATCCAGCCTGAGGGCCGTAGTTTGCCCATGGCTGGTCTAAAGTCACAGCTGCTAACCAACTGCGCCAGAGCCTCATTAGCCCACATGCCTCCTCTAGGACATCCCATCGGATCAGAGCCACTCTCCCCTGCTCTCCCACGTTTGTGTGTGTGTGTGTGTGTGTGCACATACATGGTGTGTATGTGTGTTTGTGTGTGTGTTCTGAGCACAGTGCCTGCCCGCAGAGGCCAAACAGTGCTGTCGGCCTCCCACTCCCACCCCGTTTCCCCCGAGGGCGGGAGCTGGGTGCCGGCCCCTCTCCTCACACAGGGAGCCGGGCGGGCGGGCAACCACTGAGCACCGCCCCGCGCACAGGACCCCCCAGGACCCCCCTGGCTCCGCTGGCAGCTCTCGCGGGCACTTACTTGATTCCCGGCGCGTCCAGCAGGTTGGTCAGGCCTGTCCAGTTGATCTGCAGGTGCTTCGGGCAAAGGGGCTGTTAGTCTGGAAGGAGCCAGAAGCCCAGGACTGAGAGCCCCCTGCCAATCGCCCCACCCACCCCATGGAGGACCAGCCTGCTGAGGGTGCCCTCTAGGGCGCTGCCTTCCTGCCAGGGTTCCGCAGCGTGGCCAGCCACGTGGGCCTGAGGGGCCCTGAGCTTCCCGAGCTGCTCTGGCCTCGGGGAGAGCGGAGTCAGCACCTCAGCTGCCGTAGACGTCACGGGACGGGCATGGGAGGGCCCGGGTCCAGGGGGGCTTAGGCATCTCCGTTGGTGGTTCAAGCCCAGCGCCCGGGCCCGGCGGGCATAAGCTCACGCCCAGGGGGGGGGGTCGAGGGGGTCGAGGGGGGGTTCGGGGGGAGGGGGGCAGGCCGGCCTCGCGTCCGGGCTCACCGGCTTCTGCAGGAAGAACACGGTCACGGCTCCCACGAAGGGCTTGTCCACCAGGAGGGGGTCCAGGATGACCCGCAGCGTGCCCTGCAACTGGGTGGCGCCGAGGCTCCGTGAGGGGCTGCCCCCCCTCTCCCCACACCTGCCGCCTCCCCTCTCCCCACACCTGCCGCCTCACCGTGCCCACGCCACACACAACGTCAGGACCGGCTGCTGGCACCGCAGGGACCACCCCAGCCACAGAACCTGCCACCTCTGGCCAAGAGCTGCCCCCACTGCCCTCCCGGGGGCGCTGGCGGAGGGCCCGCAGCCTCGCCCCATCCCAGGCCGGCCCGCCAGCGGGGCCCGGGCGCAGCTCCCTCTCAGCCCCTCTCCCTCCTCCTCTTCCTCTTCTTCCTCCTCCTCCTCCTCTTCCTCCTCCCCCTCTTCCTCCTTCTCCCCCTCCTCCTCCTTCTCCCCTTCTTCCTCCTCCTCCTTCTTGATCTGCCCGTTTCCAAGCACGGGGTCTGCATCACCATCCCCACAGCCTGGCCCTCCCTGCGCCTCGGAGGTCGCTCTGCGGGGACTTTACAGACAGACAGGCTCGGGGCTGAGGGCTCGGGGGCCCAGCAGTCACTTCCTGGCCGAGGGGCCTGCAATCCTTCCATCATTCCCAGCCTGTTTGGTGTCACTACCCTCTTTTTAATTTTTTTTTTTTACTTATTTTTTTAAGTATATTATATTGCTTTTTTACAGAGAGGAAGGGAAGAAGGTTAGAGAGCTAGGAACATCAATGAGAGAGAAACATGGACCAGCTGCCTCCTCCACACCCCCCACCGGGGATGTGCCCGCAACCAAGGTACATGCCCTTGCCCGGAATTGAACCCGGGACCCCTCAGTCCGCAGACGGACGCTCTATTCACGGAGCCACACCGGTTTCGGCTCACCACCCCCTCCTGCAGCCTGCTCCAGGATGGGCCTGTTTTTCCCTGGCCTGAACCCCACCCCCACCCCCACCCGCACCCGCACCCCCACCCGCACCCCCACCCCTGTCCCAGGAGTGGGGGCAGCACCGTCGGCCCCTCTCACCTGGATCCCGTTCACGCCAGCCTGTATCTTCTGCAGCTCCACGCTGATCTCGCAGTCCCCGATGTAGCTGGAAGGGGGAGCGGGGGAGGAAGGTCGGGGAGAGGGGGGGGTCCGCGTCTCAGGGTGGGTGGGAGACCGGCCCGAGCCCCGCCTCGCCCGGATGGGGCCTCCCTGCCGCCTCGGCCTCTCCCGGCGCGGACAGACAGACACCGGCCCAGGCCCTGCACCGGGGCGTCCCGTGCCCATCCCCACCTCGGCCCGCGATGACCGTGACTCCGAGCATCCCCTGGTCCCGCGACACCCACGGGCGTGGAGGAGGGGGACCCGGGGCCCGGCCCCCCGCCACGCTGTGCTCCTGCCGCCCTCGGCCCGGCCTCTGCCCCTCGGACAGGGCAGCCGGCTCCCCGGCGGGGCTGGGAGGGGGGGAGGCAGTGTCCTCGGGAGCCGAGTCCTGCCGGGGGCTCCTGCCAAGTGGTGGGCACAGGGTGGAGACCAAGGGGAGCGAGGCGGTGGCCACCCAGTGTCTGCAGGGCGCAGGCAGGGGAGCTAGTGCCCCGGGGAGGGCCAGGGCATAGCCTGGGGACTCCGGGAGCGTGGGGGCTGACCGGGGAGCTGGGGGGGGGGGGAGCCAGGTGACCCCGCAGGCCCTCGCGGTCACACAGGGCTCTGCAGCAGTGCATTGGGCCCAGATCCCAAAGCCCTCACCATCCCACCACACGCCCTCGAGAGCAGCCCCCAGCTGGGGACGGGCGTTCCCAGAGCGACTCCCGTCTTCCCAGCGTGGCCCCCGTGCCGGCCTCTGGGACAAGGACAGGACATACGAGGCACCGAAAAAGAACGGCAACGTTCTGGAGCAGCCGTGGGCAAACTACGGCCCGAGGGCCTGATATCCGGCCCGTTCGGCTGTTCTCTCCGGCCCGCGGAGCCGAAAGAGCGGAGGGTTCTCTTGCTCTCCCCTCCGCTCCTTCACCAGCAGCCCAAGATGAGAGTGCCAGCATGGTCAGGTTGCTTTGGTTCCGGCCCTCCCTCCGGTCCAGTGTAAGAACCCATGGTGGCCCTCGAGTCAACAAGTTTGCCCACCCCTGTTCTGGAACCTCAGGGGTGGTTCCTGGCTCCTTTAAACACACAATTCCAACCTCACCGCCTCCAGGAAGGCTTCCTGGGCTCGGTCCCCCTTCTCACCAACTCGAGGCCTGTTTACAAGCGTCTTCCAGAAACGGAGCCCTTGCCCACCCCACCCGGCGAGTCACTCGTGTGTCTTCGCCTCCTTCCGTTTTCTGAGGAGCCACGGGGCCCAGATCTGGGCGTCTCTCAGCCTGGGGGGGGGGGGGGGAGCTCCCGGGGACTCACCCCACGCCCCGGCACCTCGTCACCCCTGCTCCCTCCTGCCACGTCCTCTCTGAGGCAGCTGCTCGGACCCTGGAGGTCAGACCGGGCCCCGCCCCTCGGAAAGCCCAGCTCCGGGGCCTGGTGCCCAGAGCACGCCTGGTGCCCGGGCTGAGGGGCCAGAGGGCGGTGGCTCCCCCGGGCCATCCCTGCTCCTGAAACGCTTCCCCACCCGAGCTCCAGCCCGGGGCAGCTGGGGGGCAGTATCTGCTCCGAGGGGCAAATCAGAGCGTCTATGTGCTACCCCATCTGCAAACTGGCTGCTCCCACAGAAGGGCCCCTGGCCCCCCTCCCGCCCCCAGGCACGAGCGCTCACCAGATCTGCAGGTCCAGCACCACCTGCCTCCGGTTGTGCTTGCTGGTGTGCGCCTTCACCCCGTTGACCCGGGGGCACTGGAGGAGAGAGAGGCAGGGCGGGTCAGCCGCCGCCCCTCCCAGCACCGGGGTCTGCCCACGGCCCTCAGCCCGCAGCCCGCAGGCCACAGCCCGCAGCCCCCAGCCCAGCCGAGGAGACGGAGGGGGGGAGGGGGGTGCAGCCTGTGCTGTCACGTGGGCATCTGGGGACGCCGGGAGCACCTCCCAACCCAGCTTGGGGTGGGCAGAGGCGAGCGGAGGCTTCCCGGAGGAGGCAGATGGGGAGGAGTTGGCCCCTCAGGCAAAGGAAGCTGCAGGGCCCCCGCTCAGTGGTCTGACCCTGGCCCTGTCCGAGCCCTACGCCAGACCGCAGTCCCGGCTCCTAGGTGCCCTGCCTCCCGTTCTGCCCGCTCTCCTCCTCCTGTCAGGGCCCTGGAGGAAGGCCTGGTTGTCATTCAGCAAGAATCAAAAATAACCTTCATTTGAATGTGAGTGACACACAGACTGAAGTGAAGAGAGCCTGGCGCCCCAGTTATTGTGTAAAAATAAAACTTGGGCCGAAACCCGTTTGGCTCAGTGGACAGAGCGTCGGCCCTCGGACTGAAAGGTCCTGGGTTCGACTCCGGTCAAGGGCATGTTCCTTGGTTTCGGGCACGTCCCCAGTAGGGGGTGTGCAGGAGGCAGCTGATCGATGATTCTCTCTCATCGATGTTTCTAACTTTCTATCCCTCCCTCTTCCTCTCTGTAAAAAAAAAAAAATCAATAAAATACATAAATAAAAAAGCATCCTCAGGATCAGCCACCTCTAGGCGTGTGCCTGCTGCCAGCAGGGGGCGCTCTCCGGCAGTGCCACATCCCACAGGCACCACCAGGCTCTGCTCTCAACACAGCCGGCTCTCCGCCTGCAGAATTCTTCAGATGCCAGCTCGGCTTCCACCCCTCCGGGGCGCCTTCCCCGACTGCCACGGCCCCCACCCCTGCATCCACGCATTCCTCCACCCCTGCGCGCTCCCTGCCACGTCGCCATCCGCCTGTGTGTGCGTCTGCCTCCCCCACAGGGCAGGGACCTTCCTGGAGGCAGGGCCACGGCCACACCCTCCTGTCCATGGTGGGTGTCTCACACCCGGCCACGCTCCACGCCACACGGGAGTCAACACGTGAGTAAACACGGAATGAACATATGAACCAGCAGGTGCTGGGACGAGCCAGGCCTGGCAGAGTCTGAGTGGCATGAGCCAGACCCTCCGGGGCTCAGGCGAGCCTGGTCCAGCCCCCCCTGAGGGGTGGGGGTGGGGACGGGGTGGGGCATCGGAGCTGGGTCCTTGCCCCCGGGGCCCGCAGGCAGCTCTCAGCGGACTGGCCTCGCGCTGACACCTGCCCGTCCCAGAGCAGATTGGAGGGTTTGCTGGGTGGTGACAAGCCACGCTCCTCTGCCTGGGGGTGTGTTTTCAGATGACCGAAGCCAGACTCACGTCCTGGGGGCCCTTTGGGCAGGCGGGGCGGGCGGTGGCGTCAGGAACCCGGTCTAGAGCAGGGATGCGGCCTTGGGTCTGTTACACAGAAGCCTCCTGCACCCCGAGTCTGGGCTCTGGACCCGGCCCGCCAGCATCACCGGGCTGGTACAGCGTCTCGCTCTGCTCCCAGCGAGGTGCCATCCCACGCCCAGAGGGTGTGCCTCCCCAGCCGGCGCCCGGGGCAGCCAGGGTGACGTGGACACCTTGCGTCTGGCTGGCGTCCAGCCTTTCAAACGCTGGCTTAAGAAATCTGAAATTGGCCGAAACTGGTTTGGCTCAGTGGATAGAGCGTTGGCCTGTGGACTGAAAGGTCCCGGGTTCGATTCCGGTCAAGGGCATGTACCTTGGTTGTGGGCACATCCCCAGTAGGGGGTGTGCAGGAGGCAGCTGATCGATGACTCTCTCTCATTGATGTTTCTAACTATCCCTCTCCCTTCCTCTCTGTGAAAAAATCAATAAAATACATTAAAAAAAAAAAAAAAAGAAACCTGGAATTGTTTCCCACCCCGACCCTGTTCTGAGTGGGGCCTCCTCTGATCTGCATCGATCCGTGGTCGATAAACTGCGGATCGAGAGCCACATGTGGCTCTTAGGCCCCTTGAGTGTGTGGCTCTTCCACAAAACACCACGGCCTGGGCGAGTCTATGTTGAAGAAGTGGCGTTAGAAGACCTTTAAGTTTAAAAAAATTCGGCTCTCCAAAGAAATTTCAATCGCGGTCCTGTTGATATTTGGCTCTGCTGACTCATGAGTTTGCCGACCGCTGGCCTGGATGGTGCCGGGGGGCCGGGCGGAGGCCCAGGGCCGGGCAGGGCGGGCGGGATCCCTTCAGCCAGCCGTGGCCGTGGCCGTGGCCGGGGGGGGGGGGGCAGAGCCACAGCCCAGGCTGCCGCCCCGAGCAGCACTGACCTTGCGCCCGAAGTCGAGCTTGGTGAAGGCGAAGGTCCTCAGGTGGACACTCTTCTCCCGGATCTTGGGCTCCAGCTTCTCCCGGATCTTGTTTTCCATAATCAAGCTCAGGTAGGGCCAGATCTGGGCGATGACCTGTGGGGGCGGGAAGAGGCCCTCGGTGGTCAGGGCTATGTCCCCCTCCCCAGCCCCGACCCACGGCTGCCTGAACAGACGCTGGCAGGCCTTGGAGTGCGGCCGTCCCTGGCCTAACCCAGCCCTCACTGAAAAGCTGACTTGAAATTTCACTTCCAAAAGTCAACAACATCGTCTATGTTGAAATCCTATTTGAAATATGTGCCCATAAGGGCCACAGGATCCTCTGCACGGCCGTCTGCCTGTCTAGCCGGCTGTCTGCCCACCACTCAGAGGTCACTGCGCAGTGGTTCTCCCTCTCGCGGAGGCAGCAGGCCCCCAAGATCTGGCGCCGATTGCAGAACACCCTGAGACAGACAGCCCTGAGACAGAACCCCACAGTGTGATGGTGTGTCCTTCCGTCCTGTGCTAAAGCATACATATCTGAATCCTCCCTGCAGGATGAGTAAGGAGCAGCAGGCTAGCAGTTTAAGGGGAAAAAACACCACAGAAGAGAAACCAATTGTTCCCGGCGGCGTTAGGCTTTTTCTAGCGATCGGACCAGGCTGCCTTCTCCGGCCGATTTCCATGCAGAATGACCCAGGGCTGGTCTGGGCACCGTGCGGGCCGGGAGGGGAAGGCGGCGGAGGCGGGAGATGGTGGTGACCAGCGAGGAGCCGCGGGGGGCGGGCAGGGCCGCCGCGGGCTCCGCGGGCAAAGGCGTCTTCCTCTTCCTCCCCTCAGGCCCGGGCCTCAGTTTACAGACGGGCCCCCCAGCCTGGGGCGGGGAGGCTCGTGCCCTCTCCCAGGGGCCTCTCTCGGGGCTGGTCCCGTCTTCCCGGCTCGCTGCCTCTGAGCACTAAGCTCTGTGGGCGCGCTTGGTGCCCTGGCGTGTGGTTCGCCTACAGCACTGTTTCCCCGTCCGGGAGCCTCCCTCCTCTGGTCTGTGTGTGTCGTGCGTGCGGGACCTGTGAACACGCAAGCACACAGAAGCACACTACGGGGGGGGGGGGGGGGAGAGGGGCCACACAGGACACGTTTGTCCCAGAGGCCCTGGGCCCGCATTGATCCACGGAAATCTGCTCCCTCCTCCTAGAGCAGCAAACGACTTCCTCCAAATTTCACCCAGAGGCCAAGAACAGGTGTTTATATATATATATTTGTATTGATTTCAGAGAGGAAGGGAGAGGGGGAGAGAGAGAGAGAGAGAAACATCAGTGGTGAGAGGGAATCATTGCTTGGCTGCCTCTCGCAGACCACAGTGATTCTCTCTCACCACCGGGATCGGTGCGCCCTGACTGGGAACGGAACCGGGGCCTCCTGGCTCATAGGTCAACGCTCAACCACTGAGCCACACCGGCCGGGCAGAGAAGTTTCTGATCCACTTGGCAAAGACGTCTGGGGGAATATGAGAATAGCAACCTTAGATCAAACACAATCGGGCCCTATGTGGTGTGGCTCAGTGGACAGAGTGTCAACCAGAGGTCTCGGGTTCGATTCCAGTCAAGGACATGTACCTTGGTTGCAGGCTCCTCCCCGGCCTGGTCGGGGCGTGTGCAGGAGGCAACCAATCCGTGTGTTTTTCTCACATTGATGTTTCTTTGTCTTTCCCTCTCTCTCCCCCTTCTCCCTAACAAGGAAGGGGAAAATATCCTCCGGTGAGGATTAACAAAAAACACACAATGGATAAAAAAAAAAACACACACAACCCAGAACGCTTTTTTAAAAATATTTAACCTCAGTCGTTCCTATCCGGAACAGAGGTGAGGTTTGTGTTCGAGTCTCCAGGGGGCTGCACGGGCCTTCACTTCTGGGGGCGGCTTTGGGCAGGGCGGAACGCTCTGATTTCTCACTGTAAGGGGAGGGGACCTGGAGCCTCGGCGCCCCCCCCCCCCGGGGCACCTGTAGCAGCCACACCTGTGAGGACCGCCGTCCTGGCACCCATGGGCACCGAGGACACCAATTACCTCGCTAATCCGTGCACCGCACGCACGGGCAGGGACCATAATCGCTCCCCTGCCCGGAGGAGGGAGCGGCTCCGAGACGCTAGGCGCCCAGCCCGGTCCCCGGGCCGGTGCGGGCGGGTCTGGGCCGGGAGCCAGGCGAGGCCAAGGCCAGAGGCGGCTGTGAGATCAGCCCCCGCTGCCCCCGGGACGCCTCTCTGGGCCGGGGATGCTGGAGGCTGCGCTTTTCTTTAATCTCTTAAAATATATTTTATTGATTTTTTTACAGAGAGGAAGAGAGAGGGATAGAGAGTTAGAAACATCGATGAGAGAGAATCATCGATCAGTTGCCTCCTGCACACCCCCCCACCGGGGATGTGCCCGCAACCAAGGTACATGCCCTTGACCGGAATCGAACCTGGGACCCTTCAGTCCGCAGGCCGACGCTCTACCACTGAGCCAAACCGGTTTCGGCGAGACTGCCCTTTTCTGTCCACTCTCTGTATTTCGTTCCTGCTGCACCGTGCATCAACCACACAGGGAAAAGCATGTGTTTTCACAGAAAAGAGCGTTGCTGATGAGAAGAACGGGGAGGGAGGGGAGGCAGAGGGGAGAGATGGCAGAAGGCCACACTCCAGGGGCAGGAGGGCCTGGGTCCACATGCTGCCCCCCCATCCCTGCAGGTCCCCCAGTGGGGGCAGCGGGAGCACTGAGCGAGGTCGATCCCACGCACGTGCCCCGGCCTTACCTTGTTGGCCCACTCGACCCGCTCCACGTCCGGGAAGTGGATCTAGAAAAGAGAAGGCGGGGGGGGGGGGGGGTTAGACTCGAGAGCCACAGGCTCCCGGCACCAGGCGGGCTGCCGGGCGGCCAGGCCGGGCTGGGGGCAGGTCCCCTCCGCCGGCGCCTGGCCACGGACTCAGCCGCCCTGCCCTCGGGGAGCGGCCGGCCGGCCGGCGCGGCCCACACTCGGCTGTGACACTGACCGGCCCGACACCAGCTCCGCCGGTTCCGGCCCGGGGTGCCCTCCTGGGTGGCTGTGGGGAGACTCCCCCCCACCCTACCACCCGGTCCACAGGCTGGAACCCGCTCCTTCTCTTGTGCACACAGGCCCGCCCCCTGGTGGAAGCCAGGAGCCCCCACGGAGCCTCTCCCCGATAACACGGAGTTTGCTCCCAGCACCAGACTCCTTTGAGCGGCACCGCACTCTGCAGGAAAACCAGACAAAGTAGCAGAGCAGAAGGGAAAAGACTTTATCAGAGAATGCCACCCGGGGTAGCGGCCGGTCGTGGGTGGGTGGATACGAGGTCACGCTGAACCCCGCAGTGCAATGATGGTGCGGACTCTAGAGCAGCCGTGGGCAAACTGCGGCCCGAGGGCCGGACCCGGCCCGTTGGGCTGTTCTATCCGGCCCGCGGAGCCAAAAGAGCGGAGGGTTCTCTTGCTCTCCCCTCCGCTCCTTCACCAGCAGCCCAAGAGGAGAGTGCCAGCATGGTCAGGTTGCTTTTGTTCCGGCCCTCCGGTCCGGTGTAAGAACCCACGGTGGCCCTCGAGTCAAAAAGTTTGCCCACCCCTGCTCTAGAGGTAACTGGTACCAATTCGAAAAGCCGGAACGGGCATCCTGCTGCTGGTTACATTGGCAAGTGGGGGGGGGGTGGGGCTGCTGAGGGGGGCCCTCCTCAGCGTCCGGGACCCCACCTGAGCCCCACCCCTCCCCAGGAAGGAGGCCCCT
This sequence comes from Vespertilio murinus, assembly GCA_963924515.1. NCBI lineage: Eukaryota > Metazoa > Chordata > Mammalia > Chiroptera > Vespertilionidae > Vespertilio > Vespertilio murinus. The sequence continues at coordinate 28,142,504 of OZ004715.1, read as the reverse complement.
CAGGTGGGTGGGGGGTGGAGGGAGGGGGGTGTCTCCTGGTCACAGCCCCAGCCGGAGCCTGCTGTGAGTCCCGCCTCGGGGAGAGGGAGGTCCCCAGGATGCAGTGAGATCCTGCTGGCACGAGGTGGAGGAGGAGGGAGCTTCATACCCTCCATGGGAATCTCCTCTCCACCCCGTCCCCGGGATTTCTGGGGTGGACCGAGGGCAGGGAGTGTGCGGGGCAGCTGGCGCAACACAGATGGGCAGCCTGGCCCCTGCTACCGCCATGCCCCGAGCGCCAGGCCGGCTCAGGCGGAGCCCGACCCCCACGGCGAAGAAAGGGCCCCCCTTCCCCTCGGAGCTCCAGGCTCACTGCCCGGGGCCTGGGCAGAGCTGTCCGTGTGGCCCTCACACCAGGGCACACCGCCCAGGATGCCCAGGATGCCCTCCGGGCCCAGGCCCAGGCCTCCGGGACCCTGGCCCAGGGGAGAGCCACCCCCAGGAGCCGGGCTCTGGGATTCTCACGGACACAGCTTTCCACGTGGAGGCCCCAGGAGCCCAGGCCTTCCGAGGCTAGGGCGCTGAAGGAATGAATACTTCCTGGTCCCCAGGAGCAGAGGGGACTGACGGGGAGGCAGTGGCCGGAGCCGGGGCCGGGCCCCCCGTCCCGCTGGAGAAAAGCAGCCCGCTCACCACACACGCCCCCCGCTGCCCCGGAGCAGTCCCCGCTGCGTCCCCGGAGTGTCCCTGCCACAGGCCAGCACTGACAAAACACGCCGCACGTGGGCTCTGCGAGGGGCCCCAGCCCGTACCCTCCCCCCCAACACCCCTCCCGTCTGAAGTAGTCACCAGGTTGCCGAAACCGGTTTGGCTCAGTGGATATAGTGTTGGCCTGCGGACTGAAATGTCCTGGGTTCGATTCCGGTCAAGGGCATGTACCTGGGTTGCAGGCACGTCCCTAGTAGGGTGTGTGCAAGAGGCAGCTGGTCGATGATTCTCTCTCATCGATGTTTCTAACTCTCTGTCCCTCTCTCTTACTCTCTGTAAAAAAATCAATAAATATTTTTTTAAAATGCAGTAGTCACCTTGACCCTTCTGCCGCCCGCCCAGGCCCGCACGCCCCATCCCGTGGGTGGGAAGCACACTTCCCCGTCCTCCTTTAATCACCCCGCTCATCGCCAGCTCAGACTCCGCTCCTCCCGGTGGCCCTTCCGGCGCCCTCCGGTGGGGGTGAGTGTCCCCGTGGCCCTTCCGGCGCCCTCCGGTGGGGGTGAGTGTCCCTGTGGCGTGACGGCTGGCTCTCCCCGCAGCATTGAGCTGCTCGTCTCCCTGCCCGCCCGCCCGCCTCCTGCCGGGACTGGAAGTTCCAGTGGGCTGACTCAGCCCCGGTCCCCATTAGGGCCCGTCCCTGGCATGCGAATGCCATAATACATACTTGAGGAATGAATGAATGGATGGATGGATGGATGAATGCAATGTGCTTGCCTGCAAGGAGCTCCCAGGCAAGTGCAGGAAGCAGGCAACCCGCAGACCATTCATTCCTGTGCGGGGGCAGAACCGGGCGGGCGGGCGGAGGGGGCATCGCAGAGGAGAGCTGGGCTCCAGCTGGGCTCTCCCCGGCTCCTCCAGGCTGGACCCCTCCTGATCCTCCCGTCCTAACCCCCACCCTTCCCACCCGCCCGGCCCCAGGCACACATGTATGTGCCCCTTCCTCCCCGGGAGCTGGGCAGCTCTCATCTCTGGGCCGGGAGGGGGGCCCAGGCTGGCCACCGTGGGGACGAGTCAGACTGCGAGCCGCCCCCAGGGGCTGAATCAGTGCGGCGGGGCGGGGCGGGGCTCCCCTTCATCTTTAACAAGCGCCCGGCACGCCCCTGGGGTTCCGCAGGGGGGCTGGGAGGTGCCGCCGGCCGGCCCATCTCTCGCCTCCGCATGACCCACACTCACCCCGCCCCGCCCTGCGCTGGAGGCTTCTGGTGAGACATTCCCGCAGACAGCAAGCCTGACCCCCGACAGAGCAGCGACTCGGACCGAGAGGAGACCGTCGGTCAGGTCCTGCTCAGGCATTCGGAAGGCCTCCTCGGCCCCCGGCCCCGCCATCCCTCCCCGGGAGCCACTCGGCAGACGGGCAGCCTTCCTGGTGCCCCGGCTGGCCTGGGCCAGGGGATGGAACGAAGAGACTGACATTTATGGAGCGGCTCCCAGTACTCAGTACCCAGCACTCAGCCCGACGTAGACAAATCACTCCGTTTTTCCACTATCACTGGTGTTTTGGGGATCTTTCCCCACTTCCAACTCTCAGCTCCTCTCTGTTTTTATCTATGGGCTGCCTGTTTTAGCTGTTGCACTTAGTCCGGGATTTTTAAATAGTGGGCGAGGCAGGCTTGTCATTTCATATCTCTCTCCACTCTAAGGCAATTTTCTGACATCACATACTAAAAAAAAAAGTCCACTTTTCTCCTAGTAAGTTGTGTGCATCCTCACGTGTGGCTGAACGTGGTGCTGAACTCGGCAGGGTCTGTTCCGGCACCGGAATCGGCACCGGCACTGTTCTGCTTTAATCTCTCTGGCTCTGCAGTATCCCCCCAGGTGGGGGGTAGCCCCTCTTTTTGCTTTTTTTAGGCTGATTCAGAACATGGCAGGTATTTATTTATACTTCCATGTGAACCTTAGCATCATCTTATCTGTCTCAAAAAAAAATTCTTGTGGGATTTTAATTGCTCTATTTTTTAATTTATAGATAAGTTTGTAAGAGAACTGGCATCTTTACAATATTAAAGTCTGCATCCGTGAACAAAATATCTCCCTTTATTATAACTCCTGCTGTTCTTTGCACCCGCCCTTGTCTTTACTATTTGTTTCTCTTGTGTGACTAGCAGGGTGGTAGCGACACCTCTATCCTGACCCTGACCTCCACGGACATTTCTAACACAATGCAGACCAGCAGTTCCATTGCTACTGTGGCCAGACAAGTTTCTATTGCATGAGTACAAAAAAACGTTTTACATAAGGCACACTTTAAACTTAAACACCCATTGCATCTTGGAGTTATTACATGTTCTTACAAGCTAATACCTTTTTAAAGAATTCTCATGATTGGTCACAAGCCTTAGATCAGAAAAGAGAATTCCCGTGATCTGCAATGTGTAAAACCCGATTTCTGCTGAGCATTTTCCGCGACAGCCTCTGCCTCTCTTCAAACCCTCCGCTCCCGAGAGCTTCCTTGTTTAAGGGCATTGAGCCCCACGCAATATCTTCTCCTAGCCATTGAGGTCCGTTCTTTTCCCCTTTTGTTCACTCACGTGGTCAACTAACTGATGTTGTTTTGTTCACTCACTGACGTTGTTTTCTAAAGCAGAACCGTCTCAAGTTCCTGGGTTAACCCCCCTTTTCCTAATACATTTAGTCAGCTGATAGTTCACTTAGGATTTGAAATGATACCTACAAGTTTCGTTCTTGTTCAGTTCACATCTGGTTTTGGTATAAAGACTTGCCAATAAATCGAAAAACGAGATAGCTTTTTCCTCATCTTTCTCTTTTCTGCAACAACTTGTAACTATAGAAACTACCGGACCCTCGGCGTTTAGAATATCTCACCTAGAAAACCATCTTAGCCTGAGGGGGTGTTAAGTTACCCTTCCCTCTTTCATGGGATATGTTCAAGGTCTCCGTATCTGTTATCGTGGTGATTGTGGCCTTTACATTTTTTTCTATAAGTGTGTTTCATCTAGAGTTTCAAATGTATTGGTACATAGCTGCTTATAATATTTTATTATTTGAAATCTGCATTGTTATGTTATGTCTGTATTTATTCCTTTTTTCACTCCATACTGTTTTCATTTTTTTTTTCATGATCAAACTTTGACACATATTTTGCCTATCGTATTCATCTTTTCAGAAAACTAACCTTTGTTGTTAATTTTCTGTCCCCTTTTCCTTTAAATTTTCTATTTTCATCCTTATCTTTTTCATTTCCTTCCTGCCTATTTGATCTAAATCTCACTCTGTGGAGTGTGTGGCAATCTGACCGCTCTGCTGTGCACTGGGAACTAATGCAAATTAATACTGAGTGTGAACTGTAATTTGAAAAATAAAACCGTTGCTTTTCTAGGTTCTTAGGGTGGAACTCTATGAATCTTAGAGTGGAATAATTTGTTATCATTCCCCTAACATTTTTGACATAGTGGCTTGTTTTTCTTTTATCATTTCCATTATTATTTCCTCTCAAATGATTTTTTTAAAATAGTAATATTTTTAGAAATCTACACAATCCATTCATTATTGTTTTTCTAATTTCTTCGAGGCCTGGACAGTCCGTAGGGTGACAGTTCATTGGAATATATCGATAACGCCCTTGTGGTTCAGTGCGTGATTAATTCCTATGACTGTTCCGCGTGTGATCAAGTTAGTAATCATGTCCTTTTAATATTCTTTATTCTTGCTTCCTCTTCGTCTACTTTATTTTTCATTTTCAGAGCGGAATGTATGAAAACTTTCAAGGCCAACTATTGATTTATCTCTTCCGTGCAGTTTTTCGGTTGTTGGTTTATATTTCAGGTTTATAATATACAAAATATATGGCCATGATTATATATTCTTAGTGATGGCTACCCTTATGAGACTACTAGAGGCCTGGTGCACGAAATTCGTGCGGGGGAGGGGGGAGGGCAGGGTGCTCTCTCAGCCCTGCTTGAACACCCTCTCGCAATCTGGGACCCCTCGGGGGATGTTCCTCTCACAATCCGGGACTGCTGGCTCCTAACCACTCACCTGTCTGCCTCATCGCCCCTAATCATTCTGCCTGCCTGCCTCATTGCCCCTAACCCAGGGATGGGCAAACTTTTTGACTCAAGGGCCACAATGGGTTCTTAAACTGGAACAAAAGCAACCTGACCATGCTGGCACTCTCATCTTGGGCTGCTGGTAAAGGGGTGGAGGGGAGAGCAAGAGAACCCTCGCTCTTTCGGCTCCGAGGGCCGGATATACCGTAACAGGATAGAACAGCTGAACAGGCTGGATCCGGCCCACAGTTTGCCCACAGCTGTCCTAAGCACTTGCCTACCTGCCTGATCACCCCTAACCACTCTGCCTCTGCCTGCCTGATCACCCCTAACCGCCTGCCTCAGCCCCTGCAGCTTCATCTGGAAGGATGTCCAGAGTGACCTGCGGAAGGTCATTTAGCTGTCCGGTCTAAGTAGCATACTGCACTTTTATTATAGTAGAAGATAGCATCTTTCTTTGTCTTTATGATATATTTGAGTTATACTGTTTTATCTAATATGAAAATTGCTTTTTTTGTTTCAAAGTTGCCCAGTACATCTTTCTCCCATCCTATTTTCAATCCTTTTGAGTTCCTGTTATTGCATGTTACTTAATTCTCCCCTTCCCTTATTAGATTATAAAAAATTAACTAAACAAGTAAATGGAGCCAGAGCTGCCATTCCAGAGGAATGGCCCTGCACACCTTACACCTCAAACCTCCGGAACGTTAAAACAGGCAAAAACCACCTTTGGACTTGGCCGAAGGCAACATCGTGCCCCCAAAAAACGGTTTGCAAAGACAGCAAGAAAGCAGACAGGATGACTGTTGCGCTGATGACTACCAGGCTGAAAATTCAGAACCTTGCTTAGCATTAGCCTCCCTGGGTGATGTCATCTGCACCCCGGAAACGCCTTCCACCTGTTGATGTGTCCCTTCCCCTAAGTTCTACTGGCTTTGTCTCCTAATCGAAACGGGATTCGGGCTTCTGCCTGAATCAGTGCTCCCCGAATAGCTACTCTTTGATCTCAGATGAATGCTTGATGCCTCTTCCTTCGAGAGGCCTTTCATTGTTAGGTTAACAAGCTCCATTTTCTAGATAAGAAAGCTGAGGCTCGGGGGGCTCCCTGAAGTCACCAGCGGCGGAGTGCTGGAGCCGAGTGTGGGCTGCGCTGCGGCCCTGCACACACACACACACACACACACACACACACACACACACCGCTCCTCCTCTTTACACACTAGGTTTCCTCTTAGATAGGACGTCTAGGTTAGCAGAGGGCAGTCACAATCCGGGACTGCTGGCTCCTAACCACTCACCTGCCTACCTCATCACCCCTAACCACTCTGCCTGCCTGCCTCATCACCCCTAACCACTCACCTGCCTGCCTCATCACCCCTAACCACTCACCTGCCTGCCTCATCGCCCCAACCATTCTGTCTGCCTGCCTCATCACCCCTAACCACTCACCTGCCTGCCCGATCACCCCTAACCACCTCTGCCTGACATTTTCATTTGCTCTTCCTCGTGCTGTGCAAGGTGGACAGCAAAAAACACCATGGTGCCCATTTTACAGATAAAGACTCAGAGGCTGGCGTGTGCCCGCCAAGATCAGAGCTCAGCTCTCCCCACCTGCACGTGGCGTGAGCCCAGCCTCCACACATTTCTCTCCTTTGTTTCCTCTCCCCCCTCCTCCACCCGAGACGTCAGCAGTTCAAGTCCATTTATTAGTGTCCTGCCAGCCTGTTCTTTGCGCATTTGACATTCAGCCCCTGTCAACCTCGGTCTTCTCGTCCCCAAGACGGGTCCAGCACTGCCCGCTCGACAGAGCTCCTGAGAAAACGAAATGCGACGTGGGCAACGCACGTGAGGCGCTCAGCATCCTCCCCGGCTCAGACGCGGTCACCTGGGGGAAGCCGTACGGACCCCGGGGGCACAGGCCCCTCTGATGCCTCCGAGCTCAGGTACCCAGGCCGCCTGGGCCATGTGCCCGCTGCTGCCCGGCCCAACGCCCAGCCCGTCCTCCCCCGGGTCTCTCGGTGCCTCCAGATCGGCCCGGCGGGAGGCCACCGAGACGGAGAGTAGAACGTGGGGAGGGGCTGACACAGCGAACGCGCAGTCACCTGGCTGAGGCCACGGAGGACGGACGACCACTGTCTTGTTTCCCTGGGGCGGCCAGGCGGGAGGGCCCGGTGCCCGGGAGCGCCCTGAGGAAGTCTGGGTCCAGCGCTGGGTCCTGATGTTCAAAAACCAGGTCCCACACATGAGCTCCAAGAAGTGAGCTTTGCAATGCAATCGGAGAGCGCCCGGCCCGGCTCCGAGCTGTCGTCGCATCTTCTGGGCAGTGCCATCCCCTCACCGGGCCCCTGACGGGGAGGCAGGAGGCAGGGGCTGGCTCTCAGACGGAGCCCTCATGTCACTGGGCTTTTGCCCCGGTTCCCCAGGACGCTGGGAGTACCGGGGACCGGCTGGCAGGGAGACGCCCACAGCACCCGGCCATGCAAAGGGCCAGGCTGGGCCGTGGCTCCCAAACTTTTCTGCATCAACCGCCCCTGCAGAGCTCAGAGAAACACGGGCACCTGGGTAGAGCCCCCGCAAGGTTGCGTCAGGAGGCCTGGGGCAGGGCCTCGAAACCTGCATCTTTTTTCTTTTAATATATTTTATTGATTTTTCACAGATGGGAAGAGAGAGGGATAGAGAGTTAGAAACATCGATGAGAGAGAAACATCGACCAGCTGCCTCCTGCACACCCCCTACTGCGGACGTGCCTACAACCAAGGTACATGCCCCCTTGACCGGAATAGAACCTGGGACCTCTGAGTCCACAGGCCGATGCTCTATCCACTGAGCCACACCGGTCTTGGTGAAGAAACCTGCATCTTTAACAAGCCCCCAGGCGGGTCTGGTCCTGCAGGGGAGAGGGTGGGAGATGGGTGAGCAGGGCTCCAGGCTGGAGCCCTTCAATGTCACAGCTGTCACTCCCGGGAGAACACCCAGTTCTTACCGGTTACCTACCGACCTCAGTTCCTTTGCAAAGGGATTGTTATCATTTGCGCCACTAAAAGGGGAGGAAAGCGTGAGCAGGGAGGAAAGAAAACCAAACCCTAACATCACGATTCCTCGGAGCTCTAGGCCCTGCCCTTCCCCCCAACAGCTGAGCCACGCCCGCCCGAGTGCCACTTCCTCCACGGCGGCGCCTGGGCCAGCCCTCCGGCCTCCTCAGAGCCTCGCGCTGCTACCTTGTATGTAGACTCATCCCCCGGAATCAGGAAAGGCTGTTCTCCGGGCTCTGAGGCCATCGAGCCTGGGGTTCCTCAGGGCGGGGACCTTGTGTCTGTCACTCGTGTTGTGGGCCAGCCTGTGGCACCGAGCCTGGCATCCTGCAAGCCCTCGCTCGGTAGATGTCTGCCAGCTGAGTAAAGGATGCCTCAGATCCCTGTGCGGGGCCTGGCGGTGGGGAGGCCCACATTCGGCTCCTCTCTTGCCCAACCCTGGCCCGGGGCCTGGGAAGTCCATGAAGCATCGCTCAGACTCGGGGCCGAGACCCTGGGGCGTGGCTGAAACCTGCCTGCCACCTCCTCCCACTTCCTGAGGATGGACTCCGAGCCACATGAATGACCTCACCGGGCCTCGGGGCCTCCTGGGTAGGAAGCCCCCCAGTTCCAAGTGGCCCCCAACAAGCCCTGATGTTCAAAGCCAGGTTCCACACATGAGCTCCTAGAAGTGAGCTTTGGAATGCGATCGGAGAGCGCCCAGCCCGGCTCCGAGCTGTCATCGCATCTTCTTCCCCTAATTCACCAAAGTCTCGGCACCGGAGGGACGGAGGGACGGGAGAGCCCGGGCCCTGGGAAACGGGGCTCCACCCAGAGGAGGAGCGCCCAGCTCCCAAAGGGAAGCCCTCTGCTCGGCTGGCTGCGGGCTGCGGGGGGCTGCGGGGGGCCTGCCCAGGGACCAGCCCCCCAGGGATGCTGCTGTGAGCCTCGGGGTGCTCACCACTTTAGGGCATTGTTCCCCAAACTTCTCTCATGAGGAGAATCACCCGGCCGAGTTGTTAAAACACAGATTCCCGCCGAAACCGGTTTGGCACAGTGGATAGAGCGTCGGTCTGCGGACTGAAAGGTCCCGGGTTCGATTCCGGTCAAGGGCATGTACCTTGGTTGCGGGCACATCTCCAGTAGGGGGTGTGCAAGAGGCAGCTGGTCGATGTTTCTCTCTCATTGATGTTTCTAGCTCTCTAGCTCTCTCCCTTCCTCTCTGTAAAAAATCAATAATATATATATATATATATTTTAAAAATACAGGTTGATTCCTGAATCCCAACTAAGAAGTGCTAAACTAGACTTTTTGGGAACATACAGGTGCACTAGTTGAGTATACAATTTTACCTATATTGTTCCCAAAAAGTCTAGTTTAGCACTTCTTAGTGGGGATTCAGGAATCTGTATTTTAACAACTCCACCGGGTGATTCTCCTCATGAGAGAAGTTTGGGGAACACTGCTCTAGGGGAATGGCTCGCCTGTCAGCCGTCATCCCCCAGGGGCACCCAATTAGGTAGGGGGGTGTAGGCAGAAAGTTTGGGGAGCAGGGTCCTCGGGGCGGGGGGCACCAGAGAAAAGCCAGCTGGGGCCGGGTTGATCATGGCAGGCTCCCAAGTCTTCCTCACGTCCCGAGAGAAGTCAGGGGCCCAGAGAAGACAGGTCCCCCGTGAATGGGCACAGGCTCCACGCCCAGACCTGCCGCCGACGACATCGGCTCTCCGTGCCCAGCGGCTGCACAGGGGGCTCTGTGCCCGCCAACGCTGCCAGCTGGCCGGCAGCGGAGCGAGCCCGCCAGGCCCGAGACCACAGGCGGACAGAATGCCCCGTTTTCTGACAGTTTTTTCCTCTCTCCGCCGGACCCCAGGCCCTCATCCCCCAAACACCGCCCTCCTCACACCGGCGCTCGTGGCGGCAGCAAAACAACATCACACCCAGCAGCCAGCTGAGCACCGGGCATCACTGCACGCAGCTGCGACATGTCCGCTGCACGAACCCGGGCGTGCGACCTGCCCGGCCCCCCGGGACCCTGCCCGGGGTGGGGGTGTCAGAGCAGCAGCCAAGGACCCCCAGGAGGGTCTTGAGGAGCCCAGAGCACGGAGGAGCGACGCTGAGGGTCAGAGGGAAGAGGGTGCTGGAGCCCCTGAGCCCACAGGCCGGGGAGCCCGGACAGCCCCGCTCTGCACACCCCTCCTACGGGTCCGCCCCTGCGGTCGGACCCGGGGGACCGAGTTTCCCACGAGGAAGGCGGGGCAGGAGGCCAGGGAATGAGAATGCGGCTCCAGAGCCCTCCTCGCCGGCCCTGAGGTGGCAGCTTCGGACACGCACCTCACACAGCTGCTGGGGGGACGTGGCCCAGGCTGCCGCGGCATGGGGTGCGCTGGGTGTCACCCCACTCCTGTCCCTCCGCTCACCCCCAGGCCGCCGCAGCCCGGCAGGGGGGCTGACCGAGGAGGCAGCTCTCCATTCCTCCAAAAACAGCCCCAAAACTGTGTGCAAGGAGCACTCACACAGCCCACGGCAGCCACTCCTGTCCGGGGCTGGGCCGGGAGGCCCGCCTGCTCTCTCCCTGGGCCACGGCCACGGCCACGGCCACGGGACAAGGGGGTCCACGGTTCTCCTCCCACAGCCCTCCTCAGGCGGAAGTGTCCCTTCCAGCCGTGTCTTCCGTGGACGGGACCCAGGGAGGCCGGGGGGGGGGGCTGTCTGGGGTTCTCACTGGGGGGACAATGGGCCCCAACAGCGAGGACAAGGCCTAAGATCACCCGGGGGCAGCAGCCGGCAGCCCTGGGTGAGGGTCTAACCGGGCAGAAGAGGCTGCTGCAATGAGACCTGAGCCCAAGTCCCCGCTGGCCGGGAGGGGGATGGCGTCTCTGCTGAGCCCCCCCTGGCCTCAGCCTCCGCCCCTCACAGGCCGGTAAGGCAGGGGGGTGTAAGGCAGGGGGGTGTAAGGCAGGGGGGGTAAGGCAGGGGGGTGTAAGGCAGGGGGGGGTAAGGCAGGGGGGGGTAAGGCAGGGGGGGTGTAAGGCAGGGGGGGTGTAAGGCAGGGGGGGTGTAAGGCAGGGGGGTAAGGCAGGGGGGGTAAGGCAGGGGGGGTAAGGCAGGGGGGGGTAAGGCAGGGGGGGTAAGGCAGGGGGGGGTAAGGCAGGGGGGGTAAGGCAGGGGGGTAAGGCAGGGGGGGTAAGGCAGGGGGGGTAAGGCAGGGGGGTAAGGCAGGGGGGGTAAGGCAGGGGGGGTAAGGCAGGGGGGGTAAGGCAGGGGGGGTAAGGCAGGGGGGTGTAAGGCAGGGGGGGGTAAGGCAGGGGGGTAAGGCAGGGGGTAAGGCAGGGGGGGTAAGGCAAGGGGGGGTAAGGCAGGGGGGGTAAGGCAGGGGGGTGTAAGGCAGGGGGGGTAAGGCAGGGGGTGTAAGGCAGAGGGGGGTGTAAGGCAGGGGGAGTAAGGCAGGGGGAGTGTAAGGCAGGGGGGGGAGTAAGGCAGAGGGGGTGTAAGGCGGGGGGGGGGGTGCGTTCCACGCAGCGCACACCTGAGGGCGTCGGGGCTGCCCGCACCGACCTCCCCGGTGCTGCTCTGCGAGGCCAGGTGAGCCCCGTGCGGCAGCCACATCCGAGGTCGCGGAGAGCCTCGGCTTTTCTTCATCCCCAGCTGCGGGCTGGCTGTGTTCCTTTGACATCAAAGGGGGCCGTAAGCCATCCACCCCACTCCCATGGCAGGAAGCCAGGTCTCAGGATGGGCAAGGGGCCTGGTGCCGGCGGGTAAGAGAGAGACACCTGTGCTGTGGCATCGCGGGCCCGCCTTCCCAGAGCCTGTCTCCGCCCTCAGGAGGCAGAGGATGGAGAAGAACATTCCACCGAGTAGCTCCCAGGATGTCCACGCCTCGCCCCTCTCCCCTCCCCAGCCTGTCAACCTTCCCGCGGCGGCGGGTCAGAAAGCCGCACTCACACCTATGTGCACACACTTCACGGGTGTTCACATTCACACCTATGTGCACACACTTCACGGGGGTTCACATTCACACCTATGTGCACACACTTCACGGGGGTTCACATTCACACCTACGTGCACACACTTCACAGGTGTTCACATTCACACCTATCTGCATCCTGTTCACAGGCGTTCAGGCAGACCAGCTTCTCTCATCCTAATGCCAGGAATGGGCGCCCAATGACCCAAATCAGCAGCCTCCCTGCCGGGCAGAGGGGGAGAGAAGCCCGGCCCCAGCCCGCCGGCCTCCCCTGCCCTCTCTGCCCCCTCCCCTGCCCTCTCTGCGCGCTCCCCTGCCCTCTCTGCCCCCTCCCCTGCCCTCTCTGCCCCCTCCCTGTCCTCTCTGCCCCCTCCCCTGCCCTCTCTGCCCCCTCCCCTGCCCTCTCTGCCCCCTCCCCTGCCCTCTCTGCCCCCTCCCTGTCCTCTCTGCCCCCTCCCCTGCCCTCTCTGCCCCCTCCCCTGCCCTCTCTGCCCCCTCCCTGCCCTCTCTGCCCCCTCCCCTGCCCTCTCTGCCCCCTCCCCTGCCCTCTCTGCCCCCTCCCCGCACAGCCACCCGGCCCTGCCTCCGGCTCCGGGCTCGGTCCGGACGGCGCAGCGCCCGGCGCCCTGGCTGTGGATCCACAGGCGGCCCGCTCCCCCCGGAGGAACTCCGCAGAGGCGCGGGCGCCCCGGTTTTCCGGGCGTGGCCCGCCCGTGGCTCCCCTCCCAGGCTCCGGGCCCTTGGGTGACATCCAGGTTCCCTGTCCCAGCGCAGCCGAACCGGCGATGGGATGGAAACGAGGGGCGGGAGGCGCACGGCCCCGGCCCCAGGGGGACCAGGCGCGCCGCAGGCTCCCTCCGCGCCTCCCGGGGCCTCCACCCCCCACCCCCCGGCCCCGGCCCCCCGCCCGCCGGGCCCGGCGGCTCACCCAGGCCGGCAGGTGCTGGCCCAGCAGCTCGCGGCTGATGAACTGGCGCTCGCGGTCCAGGAACTCGAAGGCGGCGGCCAGGCGCCCGCGCTTCCCGCGGCGGTTCCGGCGCCAGCAGCGCCACAGCAGCGCGCCGAGCAGCAGCCAGGTGACGCTCAGCCCCAGGTAGCCGGCCAGGTACGCGGGCGCCAGGCCCAGGAGCACGCGCGCCGCGAAGCCGCACAGCTCGGGCAGCAGCCGGCCGGCCAGGCGGGGCTCCGGGCCCGGGGCTCGGGGCTCCGCCGCCTCCGGGGCGCCGGGAGCCGCGGGCGCCGGGCCCGGGGCGCAGGGCTCCTCCGCGGGCATCCCCTCCTCGCCGCCGTCCGGCATCTCCCCGAAGGCTTCACTTGGGCTCCGGTCCGCGCGCGCCGACGCCCGGACACATGTGTCACCGACGCTCTGCGCGCTCGGAGCTCGCGGTCTCCGGCGGCGGCACTTGCGCGCGGGGCCCGGGAGTGCGCGGCGGGCAGCGCCTCTCCGCACCGAGCCCGCCGCCAAGGATGGCTCCGCCCCCAGGGGGAGGAGCCATGTGGGAGGGGCGGGGCCAGGCGGGAGGGGGCGGGGCCAGGAGGTTGCCTGGGTGTGGAAATACTTTTTTTTTTTTTTTTTTTTGCAAGGGCTTCCTCCAACATCCACAACCTGCGTGCAGGCGTCGGAGGCGGGCGCAGTTGCAACACCCAATTAGAAAACCCTGGGTGGGCCGGGTGCTGCCGCCCCAGGCGGGATATGACTCACCTGTGCACGGATGGCTCGTCCTAGGTAAACATCACCTGAGACCTGTCTCCTACCCCGCATCTAGCCACTCTCGTGTAGAGTAGACTCTTGGTTGGGCACTCGAGGGCCTCCCGGCCCCAGCGTGGACCTGAGCTTCGTGGACCTGAGCTTGTGTCTGAGCCCTCCAAGTGGCCCCTAGACCTCTGCGTCGCCTTTTCTAGCGTCCGTACAGCTTAGACCCGGCCCCCCCAGCCCAACCTGGCCGAGCTCGGTGGATTCAGAGCATCAGCCCGCAGATGGAAGGGTTGGGGTGCGATTCAGGTCAAGGGCATGGACCTGGGTGGCAGGCTCCTCCCCGGAGCAGAGCATGGTCAGGGCTCGTGCCCAGGAGGCAACCACTTCGATGGGTTTCTTTCACATTGGTATTTCTCTCTGTCTTTCCCTCTCTCTCCCACTCTCTCTCTAAAAATCAATGGGAAAATATCCTTGAGTGAGGATTTAAAAAAAATAAAAATAAATACAAAACAACAATGAAGTGTCACTTCACACATGCCAGAATGGCTATGTCAATAAACCAACAACAGCAAATGCTGGTACGGATGTGGGGGGAAAAACAAACCCTAGTGGATTGCTGGTGGGAATGCAGACCGGGGCAGCCACTGTGGAAAACAGTTTGGAGGTTCCTCAAAAAGTTAAAAATGGAACTCCCGTTTGACCCAGCAATCCTACTTCTGGGAATATATCCTAAGAATCCCCAAACACCCATGTGTTCATAGCAGCATTATTTCAATAACTAAGATCTGGAAACAACCCAAGGGCTCATCAGTAGATGAGTGGATAAAACTGCTGTAGTACCTTTCACAATGGGATACTATGCGGAAGAAGAAGAAGGAGAAGGAGGAGGAGGAGGAGGAGGAGAAGAAGAATCTCTTACCCTTTGAAACAGCATGGATGGACCTGGAGACTATTATGCTAAGTGAAGGAAGCCAGTTAGAGAAAGAAAGACAAATATCACATGATTTCACTTACATGTCAATCTAACGAACAAAATACACTGACAAAATAGGGCCAGAGGTATGGATGCATGGAACAGGATAACAGATCTCAGTGGGGGTGGGGGTGGGCAGGGAATAGGAAGAGATTACCTAAGAACACATATGCATATATGCATAACCCGTGGACACAGCCCTGAGGTGGGGTGGGAGGGGGGTTGGGTGGAGGGAGGCAAAGGGGAGAAAATGGGAGACAACTGTAATACTGTCAACAATCAAGAAAAAAATTAAAAATGGTATATTATGTACTCGTTGGGTATAATATGTTATGAGTCATTTAGATAAAAAAGATTGATAGTATTGTTCAGAATTTTCACATCGTTACACATTTTTTTTTTTTTTTGGTCTAGCTATCCTACAAGTTACTAGGGACAGGGTTTGATTTGTCTATTTCTTCTTTGAGTTCTGTCAAATATTGCTTCGTGTGTGTTAAAGCAGAAATCGGGCTCATACACATTTATAACATGTTTGCCTACTAAACTCACCGTTTTATTATTATAAAATGTCACTGCTTATCTCTGATCGCTCTCCTTGTCTTCAGGTCTGTTTTGCCAGTTCTGAATGGAATCACTCCAGCGCTCTGGTGCTCACTGTGTGTTTGACAATATCTCTTTCCACCCTGTTATTTTCAACTCACCTGTGTTCTTATAGTGAAGTGTCTCATCTGCATAAAGTTGGGTATTTTTGAAAACTAGTCAGACAATCTCTGTCTTTAATTGTCATGTTTAGTCCTCTTGGATTTAAGGTAGCAAGTGGCATATTTGGGTTTCACTCTGCTGTCTGCTCTTTGTTCTATCTACCACCGGCATTTCCTCTTCCTCCTTCCACCAGTAAGAAAATCAAGCAAAGGGGGAATCAACAATTCTTCCGTCATAATTGGGGGTTTTCACACTTCTTCCTCAATATAGGTAGACTTAGACATAAAATCAGCAAAGATTTAGAAAATCCGAATGGCATCATCACACTGTGACTTAAATGACACGTACAGGACGCTGTACCACGAATGGCCAACTCTGTACTTTCAAGTATGCATGGTGCCCCCTAGGCTAAGCCAGTGGTCGGCAAGCTCATTAGTCACCAGAGCCAAATATCAACAGGACACGATTGAGATTTATTTTGAGAGCCAAATTTTTTAAACTTAAACTTCTTCTAACGCCACTTCTTTGAAATAGACTCACCCAGGCCATGGTATTTTGTGGAAGAGTCACACTCAAGGGGTCAAAAAGCCACATGTGGCTCTTGAGCCACAGTTTGCCGACCACAGTCCTAACCAGTTTGGCTCAGTGGCTAGAGTGTTGGTCTGCGGACTGAAAGGTCCCAGGTTCGAGTCCGGTCAAGGGCATGTACATTGGTTGCGGGCAGATCCCGGGGGGGGGGGGGGTTTAGGGGTGCAGGAGGCAGCTGGTCGATGTTTCTAGCTCTCTATCCTTCTCCCTTCCTATCTGTAAAAAATCAATAAAATATATCTTTAAAAAAATAAAATAAAAGGATTGAAATTATACAGGGTATATCCTCCACCCACAGCAATATTAAATTAAAGCTCAAAAAATAAGATAACTAGAAAAACTTGAAATATTTTGAAATTAAAACCCACTCTAAATTTCATGCTAATCTTATCATGAGATCATTAATCATATTTCCAAAGATACTAATTCCAAGTAAAGTCACATTCATAGGTTCTGGAGGTTGGGACTTGTGTCTTTTTGGGACCATTGTTCAACTCACTTACACTCCTATCCATAGAATCCTAAGAAGTGGGTTGAGGGTTTCTGAGACACATACAAGTTTATTTGTAATTAGAAAAAAAAATCTACTTTCTGACAGCTGCCAGCATCACTGAGACAGCCTTGTTTGCATGATGCTACTGATCCATTTTCAGAGGAAGCAAGTTTGTCTTTCCTCTCTCTCTCTCTCTCTCTCTCTCTCTCTCTCTCTCTGTGTGTGTGTGTGTGTGTGTGTGTGTGTGTGTGTGTGTGTGTGTGTGTCGGGGGACCTGGATGGCAATGCTGAGTTCTATGAAGTCCGGCTCTGGGAGGTGACCGGCAGGGAAGGAATGAACAGGTCACACTTCCTGTCAAACATCTATAATCTATTTGAGATTGGGAGCTTCTAAAAGAGTGGGCTGGCGCCTCTCCCTCCTCCAGGAGCCATGCTGCCCCAACCCAAGCCTGGTCCTCCCGGGGCCAGGGGCTCCCATCTGCATTATGGGGTGGGGGTGGGGGCCTGCATCTCCTCCCCCTTCTCTCTCTTTTTTTTAAAAAAAAATATTTTATTGACTTTTTGCAGAGAGGAAGGGAGAAGGATAGAGAGTCAGAAACATCGATGAGAGAGAAACATCCATCAGCTGCCTCCTGCACATCTCCTGCTGGGGATGTGCCCGCAACCAGGGTACATGCTCTTGACCAGAATCGAACCTGGGACCCTTCAGTCCGCAGGCCGACGCTCTATCCACTGAGCCAAACCAGTTGGGGCTCCTCCCCCTTCTCACTGTAACGCATCAGTGCCTCGGAGAAGAACAATTGTAAAGCTGTGGGAAACAATACAGACCATGAAATCTGATCATCTGCGAAGTCCCCTGTCACAAGTCAGAGTCCAGTTTGCTAAGCAACTGTAGTGAAAACATTGCACATTTTCATCAAGATAAACGCTAGCCGAAACCGGTTTGGCTCAATGGTAGAGCGTCGGCCTGCGGACTGAAAGGTCCCAGGTTCGATTCCGGTCAAGGGCATGTACCTTGGCTGTGGGCACATCCCCGGTAGGGGGTGTGCAGGAGGCAGCTGGTCGATGTTCTCTCTCATCGATTTTTCTAGCTCTCTATCCCTCTCCCTTCCTCTCTGTAAAAAGTCAATAAAATATATATTTTTTAAAAAAGATAAACGCTAAAACCACCCTGGCCTAGAGCACCTTCCTACGGGAAAATACCTACCACAGCCATGCCTGGTGGCATGCCACACAACCCACTAACTGCACTGTTGACACAACACTTGGCCCCTTAGCAATGATGACTTACCTACCGGACCTCTGGAGAGGGAGATTTGGCCACGTCTGCGGGGCAGGTGCCTCAAACCCCAACGCCTCAGAGCACCTGAAGGGCCTCTTAGCCCCAGAGTCTCTGAAGGGGGAGAATTTACATGTTTTACAAGTTCCCAGGTCCTGGGACCTCACCTGGAGAACCACTGGCCCAGAGTGGGGCTTTGGCATCTGCCTGTTAAGAGGCTCCATCTGGCCGAGACCAGTTTGGCTCAGTGGATAGAGCGTTGGCCTGCGGGCTGGAAGGTCCCGGGTTCGATTCCAGTCAAGGGCATGTATCTTGGTTGCGGGCACATCCCCAGTATGGGGTGTGTAGGAGGCAGCTGGTCCATGACTCTCTCTCATCGATGTTTCTAACTCTCTATCCCTCTCTCTTCCTCTCTGTGAAAAATCAATAATATATATATATATATATATATATATATTTTTTTTTTTTTTAAAAGAGGCTCCATCTGTGATTGAGGTCCTCCCACAACATTCAGTGAAATGCTGATTGTCCCCGGAACAGATTAGGGGGTTTGGGGGGGGGGGTGTCAGGAACTCGGGGTCTGCTGGGGTGGTCGCAGGGTGGGACGGTGAATGTCTGCAGTCCTTCCCGGGCCCACGTTTCCTGTATTGACCTGGGAAGCTTGAAGCAGATGGAGCAATCCCTCATCCCCAGAAGACACCTGCAATCAGACGTGAGGGACTAGGCGTGGCTGTCGCGTGGAGCGTCCCAAAGGAGCCAGCCTGGCTCGTGGGGAGGTTCAGACCCAGAAGGCTCCCTCGAACAGTGTCTGAGAAGGCCGGCCCCTGTGGGAACCACTGGCAAATCTGCACGGTGACCTCGCTACGGTCCAGACCCTGAGTGCCCAGGGTGCACACTTATGTGGGTGCAGGCAGACCTAGAGGGCAGGAAGCCCCAGACGGCAGAGGTGCAGCTTGGGCTGGCAGAGGAAGGGTCTGGCCTGTGATGTCCCCGGGCCTCTGGGAGCGCAGGGCTTCCCTGGGAACCACACGGAGAGGAACCGCCTGTTGGCTCCGCGGTGCTGCCACCTGGTGGACAAGAATAACACTACTGCCAAAACCGGTTTGGCTCAGTGGTAGAGCGTCCGTCTGCGGACTGAAGGGTCCCAGGTTCGATTCCGGCCAAGGGCATGTACATTGGTTGCAGGCACATCCCCGGTAGGGGGTGTGCAAGTGGCAGCTGGTCGATGTTTCTCTCTCATAGAGGTTTCTAGCTCTCTCTCTCTCTCCCTTCCTCTCTGTAAAATATCAATAAAATATATATTTTTTTTAAAAAAAGAATAACACTACTCGCACTTCCCAGGCGCAGGCCCAGCCAGCCGGCAGCAGGAGGGAGGGCTGGGAGGGTGAGAACCTCAAATGGGGATCATAATACCAGCTGGAGCTACTGCTAGAAGAATGCTGACATACCGACTCTCGGGGACTGAGAACTTCCTACGTGTCCGACAGACAGTATGTTACGCTCCCTGAATGCATCGGCTCATTGGGTCCTCACAGCCAGCACAGAGGCAAGTGCTCGCACGAGCCCTGTTTTTGGGGTGAGGGAGCTCTGGCACGCAGAGGCCTCGCTGTGCCGCTCAGGCCTGTGAGGCCAGACCAGGGGGCGTTATTTAACTTCTGTGAAGCTCAGTTCCCTCACCTGAGGGGCATTTCGCTCCTCCTCCTCAGACTCAGGGAGAAGATACTAGAGGACTAAAACTCTTAGCACGTGTCCTGGCAGCTGTTCGGGCCAGGGGGCGCCATTCACCGGAATGCTCTCTGGGTAGTGTTGGCTAGGCGAGGCCGGCACAGAGCAGCCCTCAGGAAGTGACCTTCAGCTCCTAACCTAACAAAGAGAAGCATCTCGCTGAAACCGGTTTGGCTTAGTAGATAGAGCATCGGTCTTCGGACTGAAAGGTCCTGGGTTCGATTCCGGTCAAGGGCATGTACATTGGTTGCGGGCACATCCCCAGTAGGGGGTGTGCAAGAGGCAGCTGGTCGATGATTCTCTCTCATTGACGTTTCTAGCTCTCTCTCTCTCTCTCTCTCTCTCCCTTCCTCTCTGTAAAATATCAATAAAATATATTTAAAAAAAAAAAGAGAGAGAGAGAAGCATCTCTCTCAATAGATCCCTCTCCGTCCTAACCTTTGATACCATGGCCCTCAGAGAAAATGTGTCGCTTCTGAAAAAAAACGTCCTCACAGAGGTGAAGAAGTCGAAAGAAGAACAATGAACATTTTGGCACGTCAGACCATGGAGATCTGGCCCTTCCTGGGCCCAGGAACCAGCAGTGGCCACAGAGCCTCGCGGGGGGACCCCCAGCGGATAGAGAACCCCCCCACCCCTCACTACTGTCCAGAGCAAAGCCCAGGGCTGGCCTTCCCCGGGCTCTACCTGGTGATGCGGACGAGGTTGGGGGGCAGGTGGTGACGTTGGCCGAGAAGGTTCGGCGGGCGGGGGGAGGAGCGTGGCTAGAGGAAGCGGGAAGCTCACTGTCTCCAGAGGTCCAGTGAGGGGTCTGTAGAAAGACTGAGGGTGCGAGCACTGCACCTGGGCTGGGAATGGAGACAGCAGCTGGTTCCGCACCCTGTCCTGAGGAAACCTGTTGGGACAAAGCCCTTGAACTTGGCACTGGGAAAAGTGAGCGGGGAGTTTGGAGTGGTCTCTCCCCCAGCTCAGAGCTCTGCCCAGCCCAGCACAAGTTTTGTTTTGTTTTTTGTTTTTAGTATATTTGTATTGATTTCCAAGAGGAAGGGGGAGGGAGAGAGAGATGGAAACATTAATGATGAGAAAGAATCCTTGACTGGCTGTCTCCTGCACGCCCCACCCTGGGGATTGAGCCTGCAACCCGGGCATGTGCCCTGCCCGGGAATCGAACCATGACCTCCTGGTTCATAGGTTGATGCTCAATCACTGAGCCACGCCGGCCAGGCATAAGCTTTTTGATGAGGACAGGGTGTATCATTTACAATTCTACATCATAAAAGGTCTGTGGTCGTGACACGTCACAACCAACTACTGGACTCACCAGGAGGTGCATTGATGGGTCCTGCCACGGCCACATGGGCGGGACTTCTGGGGCATCACGGGGCGCCTCCAGAGGTATTCACAGAGCAGCAAGGCCCCAGGGGGTGGCGGACATGGCCCCGATGGCAGGTTAGGCCTAGGGGACCCTACACGTGCACAATTTATTTATTTATTTTTAAATGTATTTTATTGATTTTTTACAGAGAGGAAGGAAGAGGGAGAGAGAGTTAGAAACATCTGTGAGAGACAAGCATCCATCAGCTGCCTCCTGCACACCCGCTACTGGGGATGCGCCTGCAACCAAGGTACATACCCTTGACCGGAATCGAACCCGGAAACCTTGAGTCCACAGGCCGATGCTCTATCCACTGAACAAAACCAGTCAGGGCTACACGTGCACAGTTTAATCGTGCACTGGGCCTGTATTCTATATTATAAAAGGCCTGTGGCCCTAAACGCTGTAACAAACAAAGACCGGCGCGGGTGGGTGGGGCTGTGGCATGGTGGGGCAGTGGGTGGGTGGGTGGGTGGGGTGCGGGTGGGCGGGCCAGCGATTTGGCACACTGGGCTTCTAGTGAATAAATAATGTTGGGACAACTGGCTTAACACAAAGCTAAAACCTATTTCACCGGGTGAACCAAATTAGAGATTGATTCTCTATACCAGCCATGTCTTCTGAAAGTACACATCTAATTCAAACCCAACAAGAGTCTAAGAGCTGCCGAAACCGGTTTGGCTCAGTGGATAGAGCGTTGGCCTGCAGACTGAAAGGTCCTGGGTTCGATTCCGGTCAAGGGCATATACTGTGGTTTCCGGCACATCCCCTGTAGGGGGTGTGCAAGAGACAGCTGATCGATGTTTCTCTCTCATCGATGTTTCTAAACTGTCTATCCCTCTCTCTTCCTCTCTGTAAAAAAAATCAATAAAATATATTTTAAAAAAAATAAAAGTACGATTATGTTCATCATCAACCCCGTTTGGCAGATGAGGAAGTTGAGGCACAGGGAGGCCATCAGCCGGCAGCAGAGCTGGGCTAGGCCCGGGCGCCGCCCACACAGCCTCTGTGCACCAAGAACGCCAGAAGCTCAGCAATGCCAACCACAAAGGCAAGACAAAAACCCGGACTTGTTTTTTTGGGGGGAGCGGGGGGACAGGGTGGCTGCCAGAGGAACACTGCAGAGCCTGCATCCGGGACGTGGGCTGGGCCCGGGAGGGAGCCCCGGGCAGACGCCCAGGAGGGGACAGCGACCTTAACTCGGCCCCAAACACTGCCGCTGAGTCACCAGGGGAAGCTGATCTGCGTTCAGCTCACTCGGGAGAAGGCGGGGGAGTGGGAGAGATTTTCCTGAAATAAGTAAAGACGGAAAGGGTGGGGCAGCCAGCTGGGCGGGCGCAGACCCCGGAGGAGAGAACCGGGTGCCAGTCCAGGCTCAGTCACTCCTGGGCGCCGGGGCCTCGGGGCTCCTCTCTGTGAAACAAGCACCATTCCGCCCGCCACAGGGTCCCTGCCGGGGGTGGGGGTTCCAAGAGGTGCTGTGTCTAAACAGCACGGAGCCCGCTTACAGTGAGGGCTCCACAAAACGTCCGCCGGCCACTGGTCTCTGCAGGGCACGCTGTGGCTGTGTGACATGGGTGAGCTCGCCCGGGGTGTGCAGAGTGTGGTATCAGACCAGCAGCATCACATCCTTGAGACGCTGCGATAAGGACCAAGCCTGGGGCCTCGCCCCAGAAAAGCCTGCATTTATCCAGCTCCCAGATGACTGTCTGTGATGGTTGATAAAGTCTGAGAACCACCACCTAATTTACAGTGATTCATTCTGTCTAGACCAGGGGTGGGCAAACTTTTTGACTCGAGGGCCACAGTAGGTTTTTAAACTGGACCGAAGGGCCGGAACAAAAGCAACCTGACCATGCTGGCACTCTCATCTTGGGCTGCTGGTGAAGGAGCGGAGGGGAGAGCAAGAGAACCCTCCGCTCTTTCGGCTCCAAGGGCCGGATAGAACAGCCGAACGGGCTGGATCTGGCCCGCGGGCCGTAGTTTGCCCACATCTGGTCTAGAGCAGTGGTCGGCAAACTCAATCAACAGATCCAAGTATCAACAGGACAACGACTGAAATTTCTTTTGGGAGCCACATTTTTTAAACGTAAACTCCTTCTAACGCCACTTCTTCAAAACAGACTCGCCCAGGCCGTGGTATTTTGTGGAAGAGCCACACTCCAGGGGCCAAAGAGCCACACGTGGCTCACGAGCAACAGTTTGCCGACCACGGGGCTAGAACAAGATGAAAGTTTTATTCTTACTAGTAGGGTGACCAACTACTGGACTTATTTGGGGGGCGGGGAGGGAAGGGGTGGAGTTGCTACATGAACATTGTGCCCGGGACTGTGCTGGTGTTCGTGCTGAAAGTCCGTGTCCCAGAAAAGCCCTCAGTCCCCAGCAAAAGGGAAACAAACCTTGGTCTCCTCGTAGCCCCTGGAACCACACGTCGGCCCAGGAAGGGATTATGGGGTCACAGCCAAGGCAGGCACACCGGCGGAGGCGAGAGGATCTGAGGGAGGGGCTGGGGTGGGGAGGACGGGGGTTCGGGAGGGGGGTCTGGTGGAGCGTGGGCTGGTGGCCAATTGAGAGGCCCGGACAGTAGAGGGACCAACCCTGGGACCCCGGAGCCCTCAGCCAGGCCCAGGGATGGTTGCTGAGGGTGGGGCTCCTTTGTGGAAAGGAGGCAGCGCGGCCGTGGGACAGGCAGAAGTGGAAATCACGGGGCACCGGGCCCGCGGGGACGACCTGACGTCCGCCCCTGGCCTCGGGGCGCCGTGGGCCACGAGAGGGGGGCGGAGAAGGGCAGAGGGAGCCTGTGCTGGCGTCTGCAGTCCTGGCCCATTCCTTTACCAAACACGGCGCGACCTTTGTGCCACCAGGCCTCCCATAGACTTGGGAGGGCCGTGGAGGGATGAGGCCTCAGGACAGACCGCGCGGGTCAAGCCAGGCTGTGGGAGCACCAACGGGAAGAGAAGATGCCCGAGGTAGACGCCCACAGGCACCCTTCCTCCGGGCCGCTGTTTCTTGTCTTAACCCGTCACCGCCGAGAGGCACAGCGTTCCAGGGGCCGAACCCCCGCGGACCCTCTCGTGGCCTCCGCCCTGGCTGTGCCACCCAATCACCCGGGGCTATACCACGTCCCCATCCCCGGCCCCTCCCCGGGCCCGCTGTCCCCGATTCTCCGGGGGCCTGGCCTGGGCCTCCAGACGTGCCCCCGACCTCCTGGAGTGGCCCTGAGACGAAGGCACAGTCCTTTCCGAGCCGCCGGCTGGGTGGCTGTGACTTCCAGGGGATGGCGTCGGACTCGAGGTGGCTTTGTTTACCTGCCTCACCTCCCTCCTCCGCCCGCGATCCCTGTGGGGGGCCCACCCAGCCGGGCCCGTCCCGGGCTGTCACTGCATCGCGTGTCCCCTCCTCTCTGTGGGTTCTGAGCGGCAGGGGCCGCTAACCACGGCGGGGGAGGGGGGGGTGAGTCCTTCAGGGGAACGGGGAGAAGGGGTGCTGAGGGGGCGCGTGCGGGGCTGGGCCAACCCAGTGAAGAACGTGGTCCGCGCCCCTCAGAAGGGGAGATGGGCCGAAACCGGTTTGGCTCAGTGGTAGAGTGTCGGCCTGCGGACTGAAAGGTCCCGGGTTCGATTCCGGTCAAGGGCATGTACCTTGGTTGCGGGCACATCCCCGGTAGGGGGTGTGCAGGAGGCAGCTGGTCGATGTTTCTCATCGACGTTTCTAGCTCTCTCTCTTTCTCCCCCTTCTCTCTGTAAAATACCAATAAAATATATTTTAAAAAAACACACAAACAAACAGAAGGGGAGATGGATCTCTGCCCCTTGCATTTCCTCGTTGCCTCTTCTGCCCTCAGCGGCCGAGACACTGCCAGGAGGGCCTGACGTTGGAAAAGGCGGGTCGAGGGGTCAGCGCGTTTCTTCTCTGGGCCACACACCCGGCGGGTGGCGCCGTGAGGGCTGATGAATGGCTGTTTCCCCGGAACACACACAGCTCGGCATGTGCCAGGGCCCCGGGGTTCAGACGCAGGAAGGACCCGGGGCCCTGGGTCCAGGCGGCCAGCTGCTGTCCTGCAGGTGAGAAGGAACTGGCTGCCCCGGGCCTGGGGGTGACGGGTTCTCACTCCAATTCAGGGGCTCTCCGCCCGGCCGGGGGGAGCACCGAGTCCCCTGCGGGGCGGACAAGCCCTCCTCCGGGTGGGATTTCTCACGGCGCCAGGTGAGCTGTATTTCCTGCATGTTCCCGGGGACGCGGAAGCTGCGGCCTGGGGACCAGCCGTGGAGAGCCACTCAGCAGCTGTTCCCCCTCTGCCCACCGGCTTAGGTGCCCGCGTGCCACGCTGGCCGGGAAGCTGGGCGGGAGCCAGAGCCCGCGCTGACACCTCCCGCACTGCCGGGGTGCACCCACCGTTCCTGGGTCCCGGCAGACGCAGCCTCTTTCCTTGGTGCACGTCCCACGCCAGCGTGGAATGAGCTACTGGGCACGAGGCTCGAGCCTCGGAAGTGCAGGCCCCGGGGCCCGGGAGAGGTCGGCACAGAGCAGCCCAGCTCAGGAGGACAGGCCTGCATGTTTCCCGCTCCGACCGTCCGACTCCCTTGTTCTTTACATTGAACATCCGTGTCCCTATTTTTTTCCTCCTTTTTTTTTAAGCAACTATCTTTAAAAATTGATTTCAGAGAGGAAGGGAGAGAGAAAGAGATAGATAGAAACATCAATGATGAGAGAGACTCATTGATCGGCTGCCTCCTGCACACCCCTCACTGGGGATAGAGTCTGCAACCCGGGCATGTGCCCCGACCAGATATCAAACTGTGACCTCATGGTTCCTAGGTAGAGACTCAGCCACTGAGCTATGCCAGCCGGGCAGCTGTCCACATTTAAAAAAATATATATTTTATTGATATTTCACAGAGAGGAAAGGAGAGGGATAGAGAGTTAGAAACATCGATGAGAGAGAGACATCGACCAGCTGCCTCCTGCACACCCCCTACCGGGGATGTGCCCGCAACCAATGTACATGCCCTTGACCGGAATCGAACCTGGGACCTTTCAGTCCGCAGACCGACAGACACTCTATCCACTGAGCCAAACCGGTCTCGGCAGCTGTCCACACTTTCAGGAAAACGCTAGAGGGTTTGAGAAGCAAACCCGCAGCCCACTTGCCACTGAGTAAACCCTTCCCGTAGGTAAGGGGACCACGTGCTGACCGCGGGACACTTCCGGGCTCGCTGCCTCCGCCGGGCAGAACTCGCAGCTGCTGCAGACAGAGGCGCGAACTGGAATTGCTGGGACGGATGCCCATGAGGCCTCTCCTGGGTGCACGGGGCTGAGCGGGCCATAAGCACGGGGAACCCGGGGCTGGATTCCACGCCGATGCTGAGCTGACGGTCTGCAGGGTGACCAGATGCCCCGATTTTTAACAATGTGTCCCTCGGCGTTTTAAAGAAGTCCCGATTTCCCCAAAAACCCCCGCGGGACAAATGGTTAAAAATCGGGACTGTCCCGTCGAGAGCGGGACGCCTGGTCACCTTAGGCTGGGGCGGTGTCGAGCACTTGAGTCGCCTGGGGTTCGCATTAAAACGCAGATTCTGGTTGAGAAGGCCGGAACAGAGCCCAGGAGTCTCCAGCATCGTGAGTGATGCTGGTTTTGTGATGCTAACCTGGAGACACCTCCCGGTGAGGGGCAAAAGGGGGAACTAGCAAAGGAGGTTAGGGAGGGGCCACAAGGAAGGAGACCGACCAGAAATGGCGGCATCCTAGAAGCCAGTGGAAGAAAGTTGCACAAGGAAGAGGGAGCCGTTCAGTGGTCAGCAAACTGCGGCTCTCGAGCCACATGGGGCTCTTTGGCCCCTTGAGATTTTAGCAAAGGCCAGCTTAGGAGCGCCCTAATTCAGTTAATAACAATGTGGGCCTCTGAGCACCTATGTAGTTTAAGTTTTAAAAAAGTGGTTGGCTCTCAAGAGAAATTTCAGCCGTTGTCCAGTTGCTATTTGGCTCTGTGGACGGATGAGTTTGCCGACCGCTGGAGAAGTCCACCGTGGCAGTGCGCTGAAGAGACCGGTGGTGAGAAGACCGCGGCGCCCACCACTGGATTCAACGTGACGGGAGCCCCCGGAGACCGTGAAGAAGGCGGAGGGAGGACGAGGGGGGAACCCTCTTTGGGGCAGTTTAAAGAGAGAGCGATGAGAGGGACTCCTCGCGGTGAGTGTGGGCTCCTCTCTGAAGAGCCCTTTCTACAAAGGAGAGCAGAGGAGCAGCGGGTCGTGTCTGGCAGAGGACGTGGGTCAAAGGAAGGCTTTGTTCTTGTCTGTGTTAAGATGGGAAAGATCTGAGAGAGAAAGAGAGAGAGAGAGAGAGAGAGAGAGAGAGAGAGAGAGAGAGAGAGAGCTCAGATGATACATAAGAGAGGGGCTCTGCCTGGTCAAGTGCCCGCCAGGTTCAAGCGACAGAAAAACGAAACCACATCAGCTGTGATCTTGCGATGGGGGGTTGGGGAGGGTGGTTTCCATGGAAAGCACATCAGACAGCCCCGCAGGGGCCTCTACACCGAGCTCATTTTCTTGCTGGGAGCCCCCTTGGCCTGCATACCCGAGCATGAAGCCGGGAGCGTGCTCAGAGGCCCAGGAAGGTGGGTGGCAAAGCTCCAATCCAGGGCTGCCGAGCCTCAAGGGGCTGCGTCTCCACCCTCCTGCCTTCCCCCTCGGCTCCGTGAGGAAGGAGGCACCTCCCAGGTCCCCCGTGGTCTCCTGACCTCAGGTTCCCCCGTAAGAGGTGGGTGTTCTGAGCCAGGCACTGTCAGCGGACGACGCTATGTCAGCACAACGCCAGGAACGTTCGCCGAAGAGGAAGTAAGGCAGACACGGGCTCCTCTCTGTTTCTTTATTAAGGAGCGGAGATACACAAAGACGTAATAAAAAGTTACAGAAAAGGCTCAAGCGTCGTCGAGACCTCCAGGCGCCGCGCTCGGCTCAGGACAGCGGCCCCCTGTGAGTATGCGTAAGGGCCGCGGGCGCCCCGCTATTCAAGTATCTCTCCTCCTCCTCCGCGCACCGGCGCGGGTTCCTGGTCCAGCGGGCAGCGCCGGGCAGCCCTCTGGCTATGGCTCTGGGTGGACGGTCAGTCGGTCGTCACACGTGGAAGGAAGGCCCTTTGAGTTAAAGAGACAGGCCCCCAGCGAGGCGGGAGGCAACGTCCTAAGGAGAAGCATCCACGTTGCGTGGCAAAGTGCCGGGGACGTCCGTGGCCGTGCCCCAGGCGGTGGGGGTGGGAGGCGGCCAGGATTGCCAGCTGGGGAGAAAGGGAGCCCTTGCAGAGGTGGGGGGGGAGGGTGTCGGGGTTTCAGGAGGAGATCTGGGAGCACCCAGTGGCGAAGGCATGGGGTGGGGGTCTCAGGAAGGGTGTGCTCCAGGGGATGTACTATTCAGCTCGTCCGGACCCCGTGGGGACCCCAGATGTCGCAGAAGACACGAGTCCCGCTGGGCTCCTCCGTCCCCGGGGAACGGGGCCAGCGGGCTCCACGCCTGACCTGCCGGGGGGCCCTGGGTTAAACGCTGTGCTGGGGCGGCCCCAGGGCACACCCCACTCTGGCTGGTCTGGAAGCCTTCTCAGCCTCGAGGGCTCTGCTCGCACCCCAAGCCCTGCCTTTTAAGCGTGTTGTCTGCCCAGCGCCTTGGGGAGCTGTGAGGTGCCTGACCTGGAATGTTCTTTATTCTCCTTTCTTTTAGGGTCAGAATAAAAAAAGGGGGGGGGGCATTTAGACACATAAAGAAGCTTGATTTCCAACCAGCAAAACTCTCGGCTGTCTCCTTCTGCAGCGGATCCCTCCGGCTGGCCCCTCGGCGCTCCCCCAGATCTGGAGAAGGAGCCGGTGTCCCGACCCCCCAGCCAAGCACTCACTTCCCCCCCCCCCCATGACCCAGTCTTTTCTCCAAACAGTGGCCGGGCCACCTGCTGGGGAGGCTCTAGGTTGCCCCGTGACCCGATGGGTAACATTTGGGAAATAAGGTCACAAGATGCGCCACGTCACCTCTGAGCTCCTCTCCGGGGTCACTGCTGTGCCTGCTGCACCCCCACCCGGGCCCCCGGATCCAGCCTGGCTCTCACCAGCAGCACTGAGGGGGGGGGGGGGACTGTCCCCTCGTAGAAACGGGGTGTGGGAGCGATGTCTTCACCTCCACCTTCCTCTCTCCTCCGGTCGCCCGTTAGAGCTAAGATCCGAGAGGTTAGTGACAGTCCGAGCCAGGAAGCCGGCCCGATGCCGCCAACACTGCAACCGGCGCGCTGGGCTCCGGGGTGGCCGTCGGGCGACGCAGAGGGAACCCGGTTTGGGGAGCAGCAGTGTTGGGTCCCTTCTTGCTTAGGGTTCAGCACAAGCCAGGCTCCCCGGCGGAAGCCCCTGAGCGCCCGGTGGCCTGGAGGAGCGTGCAGGCCTCGCCCGGGCGCCGGTGGGGAGAGGCGTGGGCGGCCCGGGCCGGTGGGGAGCTCTGCCGCGGGGCGGGCGGGACAGACGGAGCCCACGCCGACTGGGGGAGGCGCGGCCACGTGGGCAGCGCTGTGCCCTCGAGTCTCTCCGTCTCCGGGACAAGGAGACGCCTTGCAGAACTGGCTGGCTCGCGCCAGCCTCTCCCCTCAGCAAAACGGGATTGTGTCTCCTGCCTGAGCTCTGCCGTGAGGCCCTCCTGCTAGACACAGCTCTTATCGCTCAGGCCTCGAGCAGCGTCTGCTGCCCCCACCCCTAATCCCCCGAGGCCCCCAGCTTCGGGCCCCAGTCGCTCCGGCCTCTGGTCTCGGTCCCGCCCAGGGAGGTGAGTTTGGCACCGCCGGGAAGACTCGGTGGAAAGCCACCGCGATGATCCGGACGTGCTGTCAGGGGGGGTCTGCGGAAGAGCTGGAAGTCCACCGGACAGCGGGCACAGACCCCCCTCGGGACAACAGTGACCGCGAAAATAACTTAAAAACCTACAGAAGACGCTCAAGCTCGGACACCGAGGACGGGAGACAAGCGGGGAGCCGGGCCGTGGCTTGTTCCGTGCTCCGTACAGGCACCGGCTGAATCACACGCGGAGCTCGGAGGCTGTGTCCTCTGGAGGAAGCCGGGCCCCCTGCCTCCCTGCCCACCCTCCCGGTCCCCCTTCCTGTGCCCAGTCCTCGGGTCAAGGGTCATGGTTAGAAGCAGCCCACGGTGAGGTCAGGCAGTGGCGGGGGCCCGGGGGCTGGCCAGCTCTCGGTAGGTGCCCGGGGCCCCGGGCCCGTCACAATACCACACACTGAAGTCTGTGGGTACCAGTGGCCCGGTCTCCCCGCCACTTGGTTTTCTTCTTCTTCTTCTGGCTCTTCTCTGGAATCTGCTGCCTTTGGAGACAAGGAAAGCCAGAAAGTCAACGTCAGAATGGGTTTTTGCTTCTCCCCGTGCCTCCCCTCCCTTGCCCCTGGGGAGGCTGGGGGTGGGGGTGGGGATGGGGATGGGGATGGGGAGGGGGGTGAGGATCAGGATGGGGCAGGGGGGTGGTGGTGGCAGAGGTGCCGCTGTCCTCGGTGCTGAAGGAGGGCATGGCCTGGACAGCGTCTCTCATCCTACCGATGAGAACTGCTGCCTTCATGCTGTGGCTACATCGATTTAAATCATATTCTACGATACGTGTTATACAATGTTCGCCTCGATTTCCATGTTTCATATTTTAAGTAAAATGACGGGTCAGCTTTATACATGTTTTCTGTCCATATTTCTTATGTCTCAAACCTCTCCTGGGAACTACAGGTCTGTAACCAGGACCTCACCACCTCCTGGTGGCAGCACATCCTAACTGGAGGCAAAATGCCCCCGAGAAAAATAATTTCGGGAGTGCAGAAGATGCAGCCAGCAACGGCACGGCCCATGCTGGGAGGCTGTGGGGTGTGTGTGTGTGTGTGTGTGTGTGTGTGTCACACCTAACTTGAAGACATTGGAAAAGGGAAAGATGGGTGACAGGGAGACCAGCCGGGAGGCTGTGTCAGTCACCTCAGCACCGGGTGACTGCGCAGGAATGTATGAGAGGTGAGAGGCCCCTGACTGGGATTTCTGACAATCCTATAGACCAGTGTTTCCCAAAGTGTGGTACGCGTACCCCCAGGGGTACGGGAAGAGTTTGGTGGGGGTACGCATTGCACTGGAGTTTGCACTGCACCGTGCTTAGCTGCGCCTAATTCTACGTTCTCATGAGTCAAGTCAAGACAGTCTTGTGAGGCGTGAGATGGTCCGGTGTGCCAATAAATGTTATTTATACTATAATTTTATTTATATTTTATCATGAATAATTTTATTTTTTTGTTTATTATTATTTTGTGTATGTACCCAAAAAAAGAAAAAATATATTTTTATTGTTATTAGAATACATCCACTTTTTTTTGATGAGGGCTACTCAGCATTACGAAAATTATAGAAGGGGTACACATATGTCAAAAGTTTGGGAAACAAAGCCAAAACCGGTTTGGCTCAGTGGTAGAGCATCAGTCTGCGGACTGAAAGGTCCCAGGTTCGATTCCGGTCAAGGGCATGTACATTGGTTGCGGGCACATCCCCGGTAGGGGGTGTGCAAGAGGCAGCTGGTCGATGTTTCTCTCTCATTGACGTTTCTAGCTCTCTATCTCTCTCCCTTCCTCTCTGTAAAATATCAATATATATATATATATATATATATATATATATATATATATATATATATATATATAAAGTTTGGGAAACACTGCTATAGACGGACTGGGTGTGGGGTCTGCAAAGGGACACACGCTCAGCGCCCCCTGAGACTGAGCCCGGGGGTCAGAATGCTGGGTGTTCAGGTGAAACGTCAGAGCGCGGCTGCGGTGCTGGGGGCCCACGGAGGGCAGGCTGGAGGGAGGTTCTTCGGGGAGGCCGCGCTGTGGGACTGGGGAGCCCAGAGAGGAGGCGGAGCATCAGCTAGTGATGCTTCCCTCAGAGGCAGTGGGGTGGGCAAAGGGAGCTGGGGAGAGGGGAGGGTGAAGAAACTTAAAAACGGGCCCACAAGTGCCCAGCCTCCCCTCCGGCCTGGCCCTCCTGGTGCCCGCCCTGCCCTCGGGCCCTGCTTCTGGGCGGGCGCCGTGCTCACCTGATCACTCGGACCAGGTCGTGGAAGGCTTTGTCCACGTTGAGAGGTGGGTCCTTGGCACTGGTCTCTATGTACGGGATCTGGAAGGCAAAGCCCACTCTCGGTGGGAGGGGCACGGAGGCCACGGGCGAATCCTCAGGGGCCCCGGGGAACCCGATGCTCTCAAAGCCCCCGGAACCCCGGCCCCACGTCCCCACGTCCCCACGTCCCCACGCCCGCGGCGGCCTCTCCCTGTGCACGTTTCGCTGGCAGTTTTCCCAGTCCCCTCTGGCTCTCTAGCCACAGAGACACGTAACGGCTCCTTAAAAACAGAACTCAGCCCTAACTGGCTTGGCTCGGCGGATAGAGCATCAGCCTTCGGACTGGAGGGTCCCAGGTTCGATTCCGGCCAAGGGCACGTGCCTGGGTTGCGGGCTCGATTCCCAGTGGGGGGGCATGCAGGAGGCAACCAACCAATGATTCTCTCTCATCATTGATGTCTCTATCTCTCTCTCCTTCTCCCTTCCTCTCTGAAATCAATAAAGAAATATATATATATATATATATATATATATATATATATAAATAGAATTCACATGATTGTTTTCTTTTTTTAATTTTTTTATTTTTCCCCTCACATGAATTTTATTAAGGTATTATATGTGTACATATCTTACCATTGCCCCCCCCCACCTCCCATTCATGCCCTCCCTCCCCAGAGTTCTGTGTTCGTTGGTTGTATTCATGCATACCAGTCCTTCATTTGTTCTCTTATCTCCCCCCAGGTCTCCTTCCCCTCCCCGCTGTCATTTGACAATTTGCTTGTTTTATGGTGACTATCTCAGGATCTCATGAATAGAATCCGCTCCTCATTTGGCAGTCTGCTTGTTTTATGGTGACTATCTCAGGACCATATGAATAGAGTCCACTCCTCCTCTGGTTTTCACCGCCCCTTCCCCTGGGTCCCACTGCTTCCCCTGGGACACACGGCTCGCCCGGGGCACAGGGCCCCCTGGGACAACATGATCGTTTTCTATACCGGAAGACTAAAGACGTTCATTTATCAAATGAAAATACGCTCTGATTCCACTCGCTCTTCTTCCCGAGTCTCCTTCTCTACCTGGGGCCCTTCTGCTCCTCTTCCTGGGGCCCAGAGAGGACGCAGTGGGCAAAGCTGAGGCCAGGCTGCCCCAGGCCAGGGCTGTGCACCTCACGCCAGAGCGATCTGACGCCAAGCTCCTGGTCTCCCCACACACTTGCTCCCGGGTCCCCCCTGGCCTGGTTATGGTCACTCGGTGTTCCGAAAGGGACTCGTGCCCCAGACCTTGCAGTCACCCCCATTCCTTTCCTTCTCTCTCTCTCTCTCTCCTCACATCCAATCGGTGAACCAACTCTGTGGGCTCTCTTAGAGACACACCCAGAATGCATCCACCGCTCGCCACCTCCGCGCACCCCACTGGCCCGCGCCAGCCTGCCCCGGGCTGCTGCCCCAGCCCCAGCCCCAGCCCGGCCCCCACAGACCACTGTCAGCTCGGCCACCTGAGCGGAGCCGCTCGGCCACGAGCCAGGCCACGCCACCCTCCCTCACAACCCTCCACGGCTTCCCCTCTCGCTCGGAGTGAAAGTCCGTGGGCCTTCACCACCTCTCTGACCTCACGCCTGCTCCTCCCTCTCCTGCTCCAGCCACATAGGACTCCTGCTGTTCCTCTTCTTCCTCAAATCCCGCCCCAGAGCCTCTGTGCTGGTGACCCCCCTCTGCCGGTACTTCCTTCCTGACGCCAGCAGGTTCTGTCCCTCGCCTCCCCTGAGTCCTGGCTGGCATACACCCTCCCTGCCAGGCCCTCCCTGCCACCTGTTTGGAAAAGCACCCCTGCACCCCATCATCCCAACCCTCTCCCCCGATTTGCTTTTCCCACAGCACATGCCACCGTCTGGCCCACCCTGACCTGCTGTGTCTGTGTGTCTGTCTGTCTGTGTGTCTGCTGCCACTAGGAGGAAACGAGTGCCTTCTCGGCCTCGGGGTGCTGAATGAACACGAGGATGAACAGGAGGATGAACACAGAAGGCGGAGACAAGCAGAACTACCCCGCAGTGAGCCCCCTTCCTCTGCTCACGGAGCCGGGCCCCGGGGGCAAGGGCCCGGGCTGCCTCGCAGACTCCCAGGGCCGACGTCTACGTGACCGGCCAGTGGGGCCAGCGGCAGGGGCTGGCCGATGCCGGGGGAGGTGGGAAGAGGCCAGTGGCCCTGCCCAGCACCATCCAGCCGGCAGAGGGGCGCCACCGAGAGCTACAGGCAGCATGGCACGCCTGCTGGCACCGGGGCCTGGGCGGCCTCAGGCTGAGTCCTTGAGAGCGGAGACAGCCGAATCCACCTCGGCGTGTGGTTGTGAGGCGCCCCCAGCACAGCCCCCAATGAGTCTGAGCCTGATCAGGCACCGGCCCGGAGCCAGGGACAGAGCCCGCCCTCGGCCCAGCCCAGCGACGCTCTGCAGAGGCGGGCCCACTGTCCGCGCGGCTGGCGGTCCCCGGTGAGGGCACCTGCTGCCCACGTCAGAGCCGCTCATGGCCGACAGGAGGGTGCTCTCTCTCGGGCCCGTGGTTCTGTTTCACAAAATATCACACCATCGCC